>CM057827.1:36097821-38497821 GCA_030068075.1 Paguma larvata
ACATCTGCGTATACTTAAATACATCTTCCCAAAGGCAGTGGATCAGAAACCTCTGCCATCACCGCATAATACTTAACTTGCTGGGGAGTACCAAACATTAGTCACTGCAATAACTAAGATGAAAAATGAACAGAACAAAACAGGACACAAACAAAACTCCCAGCCTTTCCTTTGTAATAGCAGGCTGTCAGTCACTATCTGAGCAGATTCCCTATTTTCTAGAATTTTCTATGTACCCTTTCAAAAACGTGTTTCAGGTCGCAGGTGGCCTTCCTATTGCTCCACACAGCCCAAAAATAAAAGCGGCACAAGGTGGCCGAGCCAAACACCTGACACTGAAGAATTCCCATTTCCCTCTTCATTTGCCCCATTTCTCCCAAGAATAACGAAATGAGAGACAAAAAATGCTTCAGTGAGAAATACATAAGAGAGCTGAATAATAATAATTATTATATAACATACTCAATAGATCTATATACTATATAATTGTTATAATATAAATATTATAAATATATTTGTATTTAATTATATTATTTGTAAAAATTATGTCTGTAATTAGCTCTAATAAGACATTTATTGATAAACTGACAGTAGTTTCATTAGAAACTAACCACTGCTACCTTACCACACAACATTTCCGTGTGAGAAACAACATATACCTAGAAAATAGTCACAGATGTAGTCTAAAGCTTTCCTCTTAAAAATCTGAGAAGCATGCATCCCAAGTATATTCATTTGTCAAATTCAGCACAATCTGAAAAGGGAACAAGGCAAAATCTTCATGAAGTCGCGAATTTTTGTTTCATCTTGCCTGGTTAGCTTTAAATTCCAAAAAGCAGATGCAACAGAATGAAAGAACTCGAATAGCTGGTTGTTTTGCAGTGTGTTTTACGAAGCGCATGCCAATAAAAAGCATTGCCCTTCTAAGGCTTCTGTATTTTGCTCAGAGGTTTTAATTATATCTTAACACAAAGCCAATTATTAAAAAGGTGTAAAGGAACACAGCATTCCTGCCAACTAACAATGAATTTTTTCTACCTTTAAGTAGTTATTTACTTAAATCGAATACTGATGTTTATGCATAAATGGTTTCCACACTTAGTCATGACCCAGAAATAGACACCCACAGGTCAGCTGACCAACTGACAAACGCCTACCCATCCTGTGTGTCCTATGCGATTTTCTCATCTTCAATAACCACTCCAGAAGAGTTGATCACTTCCTTGTTAGCCACTGTACTTACTAAAGACTTCTACCACTGCGGTTATCTTACTGTACTGAAAATGTTTCTTTGCACACTTGCCTTCTCTGCTAAACTCTGAGCTTTCTAAAAGTCTGGGTCAATGTATTCATCTCTATAGACACAGTATCCACATACAGTAAGCACTCCATAGATATATTAGTTAGACACAGATTCTTTACAGTGGAATAAATATTAAATAAACTCGGAAAAAAACCCTGAAACTCAAAGGCAAGTGTGTTGTAAAAAGAATCCAATATACCAACTTTAAGGGACCTTGATACAGTCCTTGGACCCTCAGTCCTACAGAGCCCACTCTGTAACTCTCAGACCGAGATCAAACAGCAGTTTCACTGTGTCCTGCCTTGAGCAAATCAAGTTTCTCACAGCTGCAGTTTTTATCCATACAATGGGAATGGTAACTGCTGTGGATTATTGTTGCTTGGAACACAGAAAGCGGTTTATTTTCCATTTACTGGGGAGACTGAGAGAAAGTAATGACAAATTTAAGAAAACAAACCTAAAACAACATCAAGTAACCTACTTTCTACTTTTGGAATAGACTGAGGGCCGAAGGCGAGGACTTGACTTTCATAAAACGAACGTTTTATTTGTAGGTACGTGGTTGCATACTTTACAAAGCGAATGGCCAGATCTATGCAGTAGTCCAGGTATTGATGGTAGTAAAGTAGATACGGAAGCTGCCAAAGGGCTATCATGGCAGGAACTATCGTATAACTGAAGTGTCCTTACGGGGTAAGTACTCTTACTAATCAGTGGCTGGATACGAGGTCAGTGGGAATTTCCATAAGGTAAGCACTTGGCGCTCTCAGTCATTATAATTTTAGTTGTTCTGTTTAGTGTATAGTGGTATCTCATTATGGTCTTAATTTTCATTTTCCTGAAAAATAATGATATTTAATATCTTTCCATGGCTTATTGGACATCTAAAAAACTATTTATTTTGGGGAGGGGCACAGAGAGGAGGACAGAGAATCTGAAGCCAGCTCTGCACTGACAGGCTGAAAGCAGTGAGCCCGATGTGGGCTTGAACTCACAAGCCAGGAGATCATGACCGAGCCAAAATCAGACGCTCAACCCACTGAGCAGCCCAGGTGCCCTGGCTTATTGGACATTTTTATATCTTCTTTG
The DNA here is from genome assembly GCA_030068075.1 of Paguma larvata. NCBI lineage: Eukaryota > Metazoa > Chordata > Mammalia > Carnivora > Viverridae > Paguma > Paguma larvata. Next base: position 36,100,214 of record CM057827.1, read on the forward strand.
GTGAAGTGTATTAAAGTGGGGATTTTTTTTGCCTCTTGATTTTTTAATCTTTTTTTAAATTTTTAAATCTTTATATTTTTGAGAGAGAGAGAGAGCCAGAGAACAAGTGGGGTAGGAACAGAGAGAGAGGGAGACACAGAATCTGAAGCAGGCTCCAGGCTCTGAGCTGTCAGCACAGAGCCCGACGCGGGGCTTGAACTCACGAACTGCAAGATCATGACCTGAGCTGAAGTCGGATGCTTAACCAAGTGAGCTACCCAGGTGCCCCTTTTTAATACTTTTTTAAGTTTGTTTATTTTTGAGAGAGAGAGAGCAGGGGAGAAGCAGAAAGAGAGAGAGAGAGAGAGAGAGAGAGAGAGGAGAGAAGAATTCCAAACAGGCTCCAATACAGAGCCTGACACGGGGCTCAGTCCTATAAACTGTGAGATCATGACCTGAGCTGAAATCAAGAGTCGGACACATAATTGACTGAGCCACCCAGGTGGCCCTGATTTTCTTTCTTTTTTATTTGAAATATAGTTCACATAGGGGCACCTGGGTGGCTCAGTTGATTTAGCGTCCGACTTTGGCTCAGGTCATGATCTCATGGCTTGTGGGTTCGAGCCCTGTCTCAGGCTCTGTGCTGACAGCTCAGAGCCTGGAGCCTGCTTCGGATTCTGTGTCTGGCTCTCTCTGCCCCTCCCCAACTTGTGCTCTGTCTCTCTCTCTCTCTCTCTCTCTCTCTCTCAAAAGTAAATAAACATTAAAAACATTGAAATATAATTCACATACCATGAAATTCGATGGTTTTTAGTACATTCAGTTGTGAACCATCAATGCATTCAATTCTAAAACATTTTCAACATTCTGTCCTCTCAGAAATTCCAATTTATCTATTTTTTCTTTAGTTGCTTGTGCTTTTGATACCATATTTAAGAAACCATTGCCAAAACCAAGGTTGCAAACATCTAACCGTCTTCCACTAAGAAATTTATAGTTTTAGCTCTTTTAATCTTTGATACATTTTGAGTTCATTCACTCATGTTGAATGAAGCAGTGAAAGAGATGCTCTTGCCTTGCTCCTGATTTTAGGGGGGGGAAATGGCTCTTGATTTTAAGGAAGTTCACTATTACTATAAAAAAGTAGGAGTAGGAGTGTTTTTATCATGAAGGAGTGTTGAATTTTGTTAAATGCTTTCTCTAGGTCTACCATGAGGACAATATGGTGTTTGTCCTTTATTCTACTAATTAATAAGGTATATTAATTGATTTTCACTTGTTCTTGCATTCCTGGGATAAATCCTACTTGGCCACGGTATACCTTCCTTTCAATTTGTTGCTGGATTCAGTTTGATAGTATTTTTTGAGGATTTTTGTGTATTCATAAGAGATATTGGCCTATGGTTTTCTTGATTTGTCTTGATATTTTTGTCTGGTTTTTGGTATTGAGGTAATACTGGCCTCACAGAATTAGTTGGGAAGTGTTTCTTCCTCTTCTATATTTTGAACATTTGTGAAGCCGGCATTAATTCCTCTTTAAACGTCATTCAGGATTCACTACGGAAGCTATCTGGGTCTGGGCTTTTTGTTGTGGTTAGTTTATTACTTCTTCTCCTTCTTCAATATCCTTACTTGTTATAAGTCTATTCGGATGTTATATTTCCTCTAGTCAACTCTAATCGCTTGTGCCTTTCTAGGAATTTCTCTATTTCACCTACATTGTTTAATTTTTTGGCAGACAGTTGTTCATAGCTTTCCCTTATGACTCAATTTTTAATTCTGTCATCAGTGGTCCCTTCTTCCATTCCTAATTTTGCTGATTCGAGTCTTCTTCCTTTTTTACTTGGCCAGTCTAACTATGGGTTTGTCAATCAATCATCTTTTGGTTTCACTCATTTGCTTTACTGTTTGCACATTCTCTATTGGATTAATTTCTGCTTTAATCTTTATTATTTCCCTTGTATCTGCTTGCTTTGGGGTGAGTTTGCTCTTCTTTTTCCAGTGCCTTAAGGTGGAAGATTAAGTTGGTAATTAAGTTAAATTTTTTCTTCTTTTTCAATTCAATTACAGCTATGAATTTCCCACTAAGCACTACTTTAGCTGCATCTCATAAGATATGGTATGTAGTGTCTCCATTTTCTCTCATCTCAAAGTATTTTCTGATTTCTCTTTAGAGTTGCTCTTTGACACGCTGGTTACATAGAGTATGTTATTAAATGTTATAGTTGTGGATATCCCAAATTTCTTTTTGTTATTGATTTCTAATTTCATTCCATTGCGGTCAGAAAACATACTTTGTATAATTTTAATCTTTTTTTAATTTATTGAGGCATTCTTAAAAGTTTATTTAAGTAAAAATCTACACCCAATGTGGGGCTCAAACTCACAACCCCAAGATCAAGAGTCACATGCTCTTTCAACCGAGACAGCCAAGCACCCAGAGGCATATTTGTGTTTTTAATGGCCTACCATATAGCCTATTTTAAAGAATGTTCCTTGTGTACTTGAGAAAAATATGTACTCGGCTGTGCCATTTAGAGAGCTCTACGGATGTCTGTTATATCTAGGTGGTTTATCTATTTCCTTGCTGCTCTTTTGCTTAGTTCATCTAACGCATTATTGAAAGTGGAGTATTGTTGTTGAGTTGTTTATTTCTCCCTTCATTTCTATCAGTTTTACTTCATGTATGTTGGGTCTACATTGTTAGGTGCATATTTGTCTGTAATTGTTATGTCTTCCTGATGATTTGGCCCTTTTATCATTATGAAGTGTCCCTTTTTAATCTCAAGTAACATTTTTTGTTTCCGAGTCTATTTTGCTTGATATTAGGAAGCCACTCCTGCTTGCTTGTGGTTGCTATTTGTGTGATTTCTCCTTTTCCATCTTTCTTTTTTAATCCATTTGTTATCTTTGAATCTACACTGTATCTTCTTTTTTTTTTAACGTTTATTTATTTTTGAGAGACAGAGAGACAGAGCATGAGCAGGGGAAGGGCACAGAGAGAGAGGGAGACACAGAATCCGAAGCAGGCTCCAGGCTCTGAGCTGTCAGCACAGAGCCCGACGCAGGGCTTGAACTCACAGACCATGAGATCATGACCTGAGCTGAAGTCGGCCGCCCAACCGACTGAGCCCCCCAGGAGCCCCTACACTGTATCTTCTATAAACAGCATAATGTTGGATCTTTTCTCCCCATCTGACAACTTCTGCTTTTTGATTATAGGGCCTACTCCATTTACATTTTATGTTATTATTGATATTGTTGATGTCTGCCTGCTGTTCTACTTTTTTGTTTTCTATATATTTTTTTCTCTATTCCTCTTCTACTCCTGTTTCATTAAGTGAATATTTTCTAGTTGTAACATTTTAATTCCTTTAATGCATTTCGCTTTTTATTAATGGCTGTGCTCTGGCTTATTATATGCACCTTAACATCAAAAAAGCTTCATATTTATACCAACTTAATTTCAGGGACACACACGAACGTTATTCCTGTAGAGTTCACTGCCTCTTCCTTTCTATGCTACATTGCTATCCACAGTACAACTACACATTACAAACCAACAGAATATTACAATGATTATACAATTTTATGTTTTTCAGAGACACTGAGAGGAGAGCAAGTATTTATTTTTAATTTAGCATGTTAGCCTTATTTACATTTTTGGGTCTCTTCATTTTTTTTTTCCTCGTGGATTCAAGTTATGATGATTCCAACTCCTTACCCCCACCAGAGACTTGTTTCTATTTATTTTTTCTTTATTTAATAACTGAATAGTCTAGTGAGGTCTGTTTTATCTGCAAGAAGTCTCTGCTGCTGCTCCTTAGAGGACACAACCTTGGGAATTCACAGAACGGTTTAGCAGGGCTTTTTTTCACTTTCTTTAAGAACCTGATCTGTTAAACTGTTTGCCTCTTATTCATATGATACCCAGTTGTTGGGCTCCACTAATTGCTGGCTGACTGATCTATTATTTTCAGTTTATACCCTGGGGTATAAATTACTCCACAGTCTGATGCAATAAATTCAGGCTCCTTGGTAGGGTTAGTTTCTGAGGCCAGCGTTTGAGATTTGTTCTGATCCTAAAAGTGTTCTTCATCCTTGACTATGTCCCTGGTATTCTCATTCCAACAGTTTGCTGCTCTAATGCAGCTACGAAGCCTCCTCTTAATGGCTTACCACCAAAGTCCCCATTTCCCCCCTCATGCTTAGGTTTGAACTTCCACATACTCTGCTTCAGGTAAGTTGTTTTGTTAGGAACTTCAGAGCTCCGTGCTTATGAATGACTTCTCTCTCTGGGCAAATCTCGGATCCACTCCTCTGGGGCTGGGGGTGAGGACAGTGGCCCACTTCTCCCAGAGGGACACCCCTGCTTTATGAATAAGGTGCTGCATGAAGGCCTTCTCAGCTTGCCTCTACCAGCACAGAACCTTCACCCTGCAGATGAAGTGGGCCAAGGGCATCAGACCTCCATATTCTCAACCTTCTAGGCCTGGAATAAGCTTCTGCCCTATGAGTGGGGGCTGGGTGGAGGAAGGGCGCTCCCAAGCTCTCGGCCACATTTGCCAAGAATGTAGCCTCTGTAACCAGGAGCTGGGTGAATGAGAAATGCCTGGCGTCCTGCAACCTCCTGCTGAGATACAGTATCTCTTAACTAGGAGCTGAGGGGAAGGGGACCCCCACTTCTTGGCCTCACCCACCCAAATGGAGTTTCTGTCATGCAGTGTGGGAGAGGGCAGAAGGTCATGGCTCAAGTGCCACCCACTTTTGCTGTTCTGACATTTAAATTTCCTTGAATAAATGTTTCTTCAATTGCTGGAGGCCCACCCACAGGCCAACCTCCAGAGATTTTAAATGATAACTTTCACTAGTTACAGTTGTTTCCCTGGGGAGCAGGGTCCATGGCCCTCCTCACGTGGCCATTCTAGGAGCAAGCTCTCTTGTTTACTTTTTTGAAGTTATTTAAAGGCATTCTTGTAGATTTTGGATACAAGTTCTTTGTCAAGTACATGTATGGCAAACATTATCTCTGAATGAGTGGTTTGCCCTTAATCTTCTTAAAAGTGTCTCTTGATAAGCAGAAAATGTTTAACTTTTATTAGTTCAGTGTTCTCCTCCTCCTCCTCCTTCCTCCCCTTCTTCTCATACTGCTCCCGCCCTCCTCCTCCTCTCGGTTACTGTTTTAAGGAGTCTTAGCCTACACTAGTTATAAAGATATTCTCCTATGATTTCTTATAAATGCTTTATATGCTTAACTTTTATGTTCAGGGTCTGTTTCAAACAAATACTTGTGTATGGAGCAAAGTAAAGGTTGAGATTCACTTTTTCCATGTAGACACCCAGTTATTCTAGCACCATTTACTTCTTTCTCCCATTGAATTGCTTTGTCATATTTGTCAAAAATCAAAGGGCTACAGAAGTGTGGGTCTATTTCTGGAGTCCTGTTCTATTTCACTGATCGATGTGTTTCAGGCCATACTGCCTTGATTACTGTGACTTTATAGTCATTTTTAAATCAGATCCTTTAAGCCTTCCATATTTGTTCTTCTTTAAGACTGAATGAGCTATTCTAGTTCCTTTGTTTTTGCACAGGAATTTGAATCAGTTTGTCAGTCTCCACCAAAAAGCTGGCTTGGATTGTGACTTTGATGGTTTTGCATCTACAGATCAATTTAGGGAGAACTGGCAAGTGAACAACTTTGAGTGTTCCTACTCACGAACATGCTACATCTCTCTATTAATCAGGTTTTAATTTCTCCGAGCAATGTAGAATTTAGAGCAAATTTAATCCCAAATATTTTACTTTAAGAATGTTTTTAAAAATTCCATTTTTCAGTTGTTTGATCCTTATATACAGAAATACACTTTTTTCATTTTATTTTGAAACAATTATAAATTTACAGACAAATTTTAAATATAGTACATAAAACTTTTTTCATGAGCCATCTGAGTGGTCTGTCAACCTGACAACCCATCACCCAAGCACACTTTCATTTGTATGCCATGCCATGACCCGATCATGTACAAAATCGGGACATTAACACGAATATATTGTTACCACCTAACAATCCTAAAGTCAAGTTTCCTTAGTTGTTCTCAAAATATTATTAGCAAAAGGTTCCAGTTTAGAATCAAATGTTCACTTGATCATCCAATTCCTTCAGTTCGGAACAGTTCCTGTCTTCCCTTGACTTTCAGAACCTTGACACTTGGAAGATTACAGGCTTCGTATTTTGCATGTTGTCCCACTATCTGCGTTTGTCTGATGTACCTGCATGATCGTACTCAGGTGGGCATCACTGGAGGGAATCATGGAAGTCACAGTGTTCTTGGTGCATCGTCTCAGGTGGGGCCTGATTTCAATTCATCCTAATACCAATGATTTTCACTTTGATCTCTTGATTAAGGCAGTGTCTCCCTGGCTTCTTTACCACAAAGTTACCTATTTCACTTTTGTAATTAGTAAGTAACTTTGGAACCATGCAATTATCCCAACTCCAACATTCAATTTACTTATTTACATCTGAAGGGACTCACGGGTTTATTTTATTCAACGAGTTAAAATTCACTACCACCACTTATTTTTGATTCTGCAAGTGTGGTTCTTACTCTTATGGCCTGGCCCTTCTAGAAGTTTGATGAAAGTCTTGTGGGGTTTACCAAGTCCCTCTACCTTGGGAGGAATTTAACTCCAAACTGTCTCCCCGAAGGTAGGAGCTGCTGAAATCTTTATTCAGCTCTTTCAACCTTTCCAGCTGTTGTGGGTCACTTAGGTGCTCACCCCATGCACTCGTTGGTGAGAAGTCCGTCCACACAGAGATTTCTGAACCACCTCACCTGTGGTTCCCTTCTTGGCAGGGTCCTTCTCCACAATTTGCAGCCACTGTGTTGGCCCCAAACTCCAACTTTTGACTCCTCAGCCTTGTAAGACTGTGACTTCTGGACTACATTTTGACCTCTTATTTTATACATCCTTGGAAAGAAGTATTTTTGGTATTTAACAACATAGGTCTTTAGGGTCAGATAATCCAAAAATCCTAGCGGTACCATTCATCAGTTGTGTGACTTTGAGCAAGTTGCTTAATCTCTTTGAATCTAAAACCATATTTATAAAAGGAGAACGAGGGGCACCTGGGTGGCTCAGTCGGTTAAGTGCCCGACTTCAGCTCAGGTCATGATCCCTCACGGTTCGTGACTTCAAGCCCCGCTCAGGCTCCCTGCCCTCAATGCAGAGCCTGCTTTAGACCCTCTGTCTCCCTCACTCTACTCCTCTTCCAGCCTTTCTCTCTCAAAAATAAATAAACTTAAAAAAAGTTAATCAAAAAAAAGGAGAATGATATATTTCCCTAGGGTTTGTTCATTTCATTCAACAGGCCTTTGAGTCCTTATTATATGTCAATTACTTTTCTAGATACTGAACCCATATACTGAACCAAAGAGACAATAATTCTCCGTCCTAGTGAAGCCTGCATTCCAGTGGGAAGAGAGAAACATAAGTAAACAAGATATTATGAATATGTTGGAAGATGATGATTGCTATGGAAAAAATAGCATGGATAAAGGCAGACAGAGAACGCCAGTGTAGAGTTGAGGACTGCATTGTAATAAGGGTGGTCGGCGTATGCCTCGCCAAGGTGACCCTTGAACAAAGAATTTAAGAAAGTGAAGACATGAGCTCAGCAGATGTTGGGGGGGACACCATTCCTGGCATAAGTTACAACGAGTGCAAAGCCTTCAGGCGGGAGAGCCTGGTGTACCTAACGATTAGGAAGGAAGTTAACATGGCTAGAACACAGTGAATGAGGAAAACGCAGTAGGAGAGTGATGGTCACAGAAGTCACTGAGTTACGGGGGTCAGGGAGCTTGTGCAAAGTCTGACAGACCATCACTGGGGCTGCTCTGTATGCCATGCGTGGCACAATGTACTGTGGTCCTCCGGAGCTGAGCTCGCCATTGGAAGGGTCTCATCTTCTACTCTGAATGAGATGGCAAGCCTGTAAACGATTCTAAGTAAAACTGTGGTAAGGAAGACTTGGGCTTTACCAGGATCAATGATTCTGGCTGCTGTGGTGCGAAGGGCCAGGTTAGAAAGAAGGAGATCATTTGCAATAAAGCAAGGTGAGAGAGGATGGTGGCTAGGAGGAGGGTGACAGCAGTGGTGGGGGGGGGGTGCTGATCCAGCCCCCCTGGAGCACCTGAAGAGATGGAGTTGGTGTTACCCGAGTTGGGGAAGGCTGTTGGAAGAACAGGTTTGGAATGGCCCAGAGGTCACTTTTGGGGACAAGGAATACACAGTGTCTAACAAATAGTAAGTACTCAATACATGGTAGTTACCGTTATCCTCATCATCACCCTCGATTATTCTAAGACTGATTAAAGAGGTACGAAAGAGCCCTCTGGAGCACTGTGAGGGAGAGGAAGACAGATTTCTTAGGACTGGTTTTGGAGCATGAGGAGGAGGTTCCATGAACCGTCCTGAAAGTGCTTCATGTAAATTCCTTGAAATTATGTGCAACTGTTTTCAAGCATCTGTAAGCATCTGCACATTCTTCTGAGAAGAGAGGCTCTACAGTTTTTATCAGATTCTCCAGGGAGTTGGAAGCCAAAAATAGTTTAAGGAACATGGCCCCTAAAAACAACACTGTAAATTTGAATGGGAAAGTTCCTATCGAGTTTTATTTACAAACAACCCAATGAGTGCTGGCTGCCGGCACATGGGAAACATCTGAAAATAGAGTCCTACAGCTCGCCAGCACCGTAAACTTTATGATCATGGCACACACACCCCCGTTCTGGCTTCTCCAGGGCACTGAGCTCACTTCTCACTGACTTCTCCCCTTGCTTCGCAAAGCTGTCCTGAGGCTTATTTGTATCTAGAATTGGACTGGTGAGGTTCAGAGCTTTACAACGTGGAATGGAGCAAGGGGTTTTCATTTTCAACAAGATCTTTGCCTACTGAGGATGTGATGGTCCCGCATTCTGGTGTCTTTACATCGGTGTGTTTATCAAGAGATCTAGCAAATCTCTTAGGGTAAAGTTGGGGCTTGCTGGCCCTACGTCAAAACAACGTAGCCAGGCAGGGAGACAACAATAACACAAAATTTAGAAAAGACCATAGGGACACTGTTAAACGTGAGCTGAATTATAAAATCCTTACTCTGTTGAAGAATTCTGGAAACGGGAGGGCAGGCAGATTCTGGGACAGACTTAGCAATGGCACGCATATGGTCATGACATCGTGAAATCCCAGATCCTTAGTGACATCTGAGAGGAAGATTCTTCTCAGCTTTATAACTCAAGGAACCCCGCCCTCCACCCCCCATTCCTTTCCTACTGAGCATAAATTACATTTCCTCACATAAAAGACTTAATGAAAAGCTCAGGTTGAATACAGTCCCTGAGTGGAAACTGTCTATGACTAGAATTATGTCAGGTCCACTCTGTCTGGCTGGCTTTTTGTCCATACCACTGTGTCTACCCTGAGGAATAACTTTCCTGTATAAGTTACGGATTCATTCGATTTCTAGAAATTAGATTTCTCAGGGTTCTGCCAATTTCCTTCACAACAAATGGCAAGCATGAAGTTTGGAGTTTTTGGTTGGTTGTTTGTTTGAAGCCAATGCTGTTTTTATTCTGTTTACGATAGCGAAACTGTCAGAAACAGCATGAGAATGCTCCATTTGTACCGTATTTCCTGAGTCTTCTTGCCTCTCTGGACATAAAGCGGACCAAGTGGTACCAACCCAGTGCACGCTCCTGGCCACGGCTGTTTGCATGGAAGCTGCATCTCGACAGCCTGTGAGTCGGGGAAGCAGGAAAGGACTGCTGGCAGGTGGGAATTCAGGGACATAAAACCGGGCTTTCACTGCTCTCCTTTAAAATTTACTATCTCAACACAGCTCGCTGCTTTTGAGACCAGACAAAGAAATAGTAACAACTACAGACGTGGGGCACCTTCTATGTGCCTGAGATATGACAGTGAATTTGACCCTCGTCAACAGTGCTCTTAGGTACTATTCGAATAGTATAATCCCCAGAGAAAATAGGTACTCCTTAGAGAAGAGTGAGGCTAAACAATTATACAAAGTTGTATATCCTGGGAGTGGGGAAATAGGAATTATGAATATGGACAGTCTACCTCCAAAGAGTGATTTTTTATGCCATATCAGACATGCTCTTCACTTCCTCCAAACATGGTTTTTTACTGCCGCTTTATTAAGAGGGGCCCCGACGTGCAGCTGGTCTGGTTAATTACTGTCCAAATCACTGCCTTAAGATCAACTGTTCTTAAAAAAAAAAATCAACTGTTTTGTCCTTCAAACATGTAAGCAGCTTAGAGTCAAAAATTCTATATATTTGTCCATAAAAATTTGATATCTTATGTGCTTTTCACAATTAAGTGTGAAAAGTTTGGAGGGCTCATCTGAATGTCACAGTACTCAAAAGTAGACATTTTAATTTTTCCTAAGAGGCGATCACCTTAGCCCACCTGCCTGCTCAAGCAGATGAATCTGAATTTGGCAACACAGAAGAGCTACAGTCTAGGAGTCCAGGTTCTTTTCTCTCCCTCTCTGTCTCTCTCTTTCTTTCTAAGTAGGCTCCACACCCAACATGGGGCTTGAATTAATGACCCTGAGACGGAGAATCGGATGCTCTACCAACTAAGCCAGACAGGCGCCCCTACAATCTAGGTCCTTGTCAGAGATTAGAACCTCAAATTGTCTGCAGTCCAAATCTCATCAAATATTTGGTTGTGAAAAATAATACATACCAAGGACAATACATGTAATCTACACCTCTTTCTGGATATGCCATAATGGCTCTGGCCAAGGTCAGAACAGAAGAGAGGTATAAACTTGAATAACACCGTTTTGGACAAATTATACTCTAATCTTGTTCCACAGGCTTACATTATACAGAATAGCGACGTGAAATGTGGCGTTATCTTTAGTCAAGAAAGGCTGGTGAAAACTGTCGTGACACCTGGGCCCTATTTCGAAAAGTCCATGGTATTTTAATAGTATTGTATGGAGACAGATGGTAGCTACACTTGTGGTAGCATAATGTATAGAAAAGATGATACACCATGTCATACACCTGAAACCAATAAAATATTGTGTGTCAACTACATGCAAATTAAAAAACTATTTTAAAAAGCAGAGGTTTGTCAAAAGAAATCACAATAAAGCCAACTTAAGATTAAAAAATAATTATATTTCAGGGCGTTCTGGGTGGCTCAGTTGGTTAAGAGTTCGACTCTTAGTTTCTGCTCAGGTCATGATCTCATGGTTTCGTGAGTCTGAGCCCCACATTGGGCTCTGCACTGACAGTTTGGAGTCTGCTCGGGAGACTTAAAAAAATAATAATTGTATCTCAATTCTTTTGCATTTGCTAATTGGGTCTTTTTTTTTTTTTTTACATTTAATGCCTCATATTCTCTGCAAAAGGTGAATATACATAATTCCAATTCCCACCTAAGACTGTCATGAGGATTCAATGAGCTACCGAGAGTTAAGCTTGGGCCAGACATAAGGAGCACGTATTGCACAGTGATTATTAACTACTGTTATTATTTATAGAGATCAATCACAATTTATAGGATTGAAAAATAATGCCAAGTTTACTTGTAATGATTTAGAAATAAAAAATTCAAATTCATGGTGTGCTGACATCTACTTTCTCAATGTAAGCATAATTTCAAGGCTTATAAATGTTTAACATATATTACCATAAAGTACTACCAGGTAGTATATAGTTAGTTTTAGTATTAAGCCAAAGAGAAATGTTTTTATAGAATGGGTATTTTAGCGCAATCAACAAGTTTTAAAGTTGCAGAGATATCTGACTTGTAGTCAAGTACAATTAACTTGCTTTTAAAGAGTTTTAAGTGGTGGTAGTGGGGAGTGTCGGATGAGCACTGTGATGCTTTGTCTCTAAACAGCATAAGAATACCTAGAAATCACACAAATAATGTGAAAATTCAAAACCAGAGAATCTCTCCCATTTAAAGACACACCATCTTCCCCAAATCCTGCATGTCCCGTCTTCTCTTTCTTGATCCTTGTGTGGCAAACTTCTTTAAAGTGTCTGTGTGGATCTCTGACTCTCCTTACTCACCCTCTGTTCACTTCCTATTGTTGCTAATCGAATTACTACGAGACTTGGTGGCTTAAAACAAAACAAATTTATTACTTCATGTTGTAGATTGTAAGTCTGACATGCACGTCATTGGGCTAAAATCAAGGCGTCGGCAGGGCTGCATTTATTCTGGAAGTTCTGGGGGAAAGTCTTGTTTCCTGGTCTTCTCCAGCTTCAAGAGGCTCCCCGCACTGGGGCTCATGGCCCCTTTCCGTCTTCAAAGCCAGCAGTGACAGTCAGGTCAACTGCTCACACTGCGTTACTCTAACCTCTTCTGCAGTTCCATCTCCATTGGACTCCCTCTTTTGCTTTCCTCTTCCACTTTTAACCCCCCCTTCCCCGTGATCACACTGGGCCCGCCCAGATAATCTGGGAAAATCCCCCTATTTTAAGATTAGCTGACTAACAATTTTAATTCCATCTGCAATGTTAATTCTCATCTGTCATATAAGCCAACATATTCACGGGTTCCAAGGATTAGGCTGTGAGCATTGCTGGCTGTCCATCATTCAGCCCACCATAGCCTCTATTTACAGTTTAACGCAGTACAGAACAAAAACAACCTCGTGTTACCAGACAATGGATGCTTCTCGGCCCTCACATTACTTGAGTTTTCAGCCGTACTTTGCAAACCAAGAGAAAGATTTCAAGGAGAGCAAAGTAAGACTGGGGAACCGCTCCTGTGGGTCCAGCCCATACTGACTTGCCCCAAAACGGCCGTGTTAAAGCCACTTAATTTGGTGTAGTCTGTTATGCAAAAAGGCTAATGGAGACATTGGAAAGTTGTAGATCATGCTTATAACCTAGGGACTTGCTCAAGGTGACACAAGTTCATCCGACTCCAACATCTAAAAGCCCTGCATGATCCGACTTCTCAATCACACCGCACGGGACTGCTTCCACTGCCACACTGACGTTTTGGTAGCCCCCTACTGCTTCTGTCTTCAGGCTATCACATATGCTGGGTGGAGCCCTGTGCCTGGAACATTCTTCCATATCCCCTCCTGTTGCTCATCTAACTTCTATTCTTCCTCTTAAATTTCACTTTAAATGTCACTTCTCTAGGAAGGTCTTGCCTGACAACACAGATTAGATTTAGGTGTTTTCATTACATACTTTCATTAAAGCCCTCTGCATCTCCTTCCGACTACTTGCTTCAACTAATTACTCAGTTGTGTGCTAATTTATTTAATGTCTGTCACCCTTTTATTTTTTTATTTTAAAAAAAATTTTTTATGTTTATTTATTTTTTAGAGAGAGAGAGGGAGAGAGACAGAGTATGAGCACTGGTGGGTCAGAGAGAGAGAGGGAGACACAGAATCTGAAGCTGGCTCCAGGCTCCGAGCTGTCAGCACAGAGCTCGACACGAGGCTCAAACTCATGAACCATGAGATCATGACCTGAGCCGAAGTCGGAGGCTTAACCGACTGAGCCACCCAGGCGCCCCTGTTGCCCTTTTAGATTACAAGGCCCTGAGGGTAGAGAATCTTGTCTAGGTTGTTTGCTACTATTTCCAAGCACTGGTAAGCAGGCAAATATTTGTAGCATGCGTGAAGAGTTTTAGAACTCTTGATAATATCTTGATGAAGTTCACCTCTTGTGCCAAAGAGGTCAGTCTCCCAAAGAGTCCTCCAGGGAACCTACACGATGAACTTGAATTTCAAGCCACGTATCATCTCTCCTATGAGCCATCATTTATTCTTCTACTTTTGAGACCTGCAAGGGTCCCTATACTTCTAAACTGGCTCAGCATCAGGCCCATAGACGGAGGAAGAAGCCTTCACCCAAAAGTCTGGGTGAAGTTTATGTCCAGAGAAGTAACAAGTTACAGTGTGCAAGACTTCTGCCAATGTGCAGCAATTCTAGTACTGTGACACATTAATATGTGCTTGTAGAAAATAATTAAAAATACTTTTAAAATGCCAATCCATTATAGTTCCCTTTAAAAGAATCTTTTTCTCTATTATACTTAATTTAGGTCAAAATTTTTTTTTTCATACAAGGGACAAAATTTAGGTCCTATTTCAATGACAGTTAACCGACACAGGTATTTAACAATAGCCAGCAGATTTCGTTTTGTTGTTTTAGGGCTACCCGATCCTCAGTCATAGTTCCTTCTTAGATTTAGGACAGCACACTGTGGGTCTGTCTCTGTGTGTGTACACGAAGTGGGGGGGGGGTGAGATTGGAAGAGACAGAAGTAGTCTTTAAGCTAGTACATTCGTTTTTTAAAAACAATGAACTCATCTTCAAAACTCGAACTGAAGATCCCCACAAAATTTCCAGGATTCCAGCAACTCCCTATGACAAAATTATTTGTATTTTTCACACAATATTTTATGGGGCTCTCATTAACAATACTGTACTGTAAATTTGAAAGTTGCTAAGAGGGTAGATCTTAAAAGTTCTCATCAGAAGAAAAAAATATTTATAACTATCTGAGGTGACGGATGTTAACTAACTTAGTGTGGGAATCATTTCACAACATAGAAACAAGTCAAATCGTTATGTGGTACATCTTTCATATAATGTTATATGTCAATTATATCTCAGTAAGGTTGGGGAAATATGTTATGGGATTAACATTAAAGTAAACAGCATCCCCTCCCAATCACAATTATTACTTCTACATATTAATTATTTCCATTTCAAAACAACAAAAGAAAAAGGTACTCGAAGTCACTTCTAAGTATTTTCAACAACTTTTTCTGTTCACCCTATGAGTACCACTGTTGAGAAGTCATGCGACAAGGGCGTTAAGACCATGGAGCACATTCACTTTGTCGAGGGGGAATGTACACTGCTAGTTGGTAGAGGACGGTTTCAGCGGCTCAAGACCTGTGCGCATCTGATGTGACTGACTTACTGTTGAACCCAGAAATCTCTCCGCTGTTTTTAGTTTATGTGCTTCTATTAACAGGCGGAGAAGCTTAAATCCACTCGAGATGCTAAGTTGATGGGCCTTCGGATGTTATGAAGACTACAGAAATGCCCTCCGCAGCACTATTTTCCACTGAGGATGCACAAGGATAACCATGGGAAGAGTTGGGTCAGCTTCTCAAGGCTCTGTTTTGTTTATGTAATCTCATGGAAATCAGCTGGCGGGAGGGGAGGCAGAGCTAACAGACAGAACGAAGGGCGAAACCCTACATCTCTTCCTTTCAAAGAAAGAGCCTCTGATTCTGCTTTCACTCTCCAAAGACCTACTTATGTCTGGTAATACTCTGACCTCTAGTCATTTAACCTTTTTCATCTCAAATCCCCTTATTTAGCATTTCTGTCTTCCTGTGGCACCTTCCAAAGAGCTATCTGCTTTTAGGCCCATATTCTGCCCTTCCTACTACTCCCACTGTGCACTATTACTTGGCCTTCTTTTATTTTTTTCCCCTACGAATTTTTCTCTTCCTTCAGATCGGCCTCAAATACATGAACTCCTACACATCCTGGTTCTCATTTCCACCTACTCTTCCTCCTCCAGACCACCCAAATCTCTCTTGATCGCACCTCTTCTTGTCTTGTATCTCAAGTACAGCCTTAGTATGAACACCACACATACCTGAAAATAATTTCTTTTTAATGTCATGCCAAAGTCATCTTACTTTTTTTTCTTTTGGTTTTAGCTCAACCTTCTAAGAGCACTTCTTCACGAATGCGTCCCGGCTTGTCAAAATCATCATAAAGTTCTGACTAAGACATCTCTATCAGTGTTGGAAATTAGTCATGTTCACTTCAAAGCAAGGAAAAGGAAGTTCCTTCCATTACTGCCTGTTTTGCCAAGCACCACAGACTGCGATATACCATGATCCACTCCAACTGTTACCATCTCGGCAATGTCCTCGCCCTGCAAAGTGTGAGATGATATTAATACTCAAAGGTGAAACTTTAATGCTTTAAATAACTTCAATTCATATTGAAAGGATGACTCATAATACTGTCTACAAGGCTGGGGGGCACTCGTTATTAACGAAGCTCCTTGGCATCACCTTTATAAAACCCTTTGTAATTTGCTTCTTCCCTCTCTTCTTCGGTGTCTTAATTCTACCGATAAATCTGATAGTATATACAGTCATAGATCCGATGGTATTTTGACAAAATTACCATTAACAGATCAGAGAATACCAAAAGAAAAATTGTTCTTATAGATTATTTTCCACATAGAATTCCCTCTTGCTGTTAAAATGGATATAATTTTAAGAGACACACAGAGAGAGAATGAGAATAGATTAAAATATTTGTACATTTCTTGTTGTAGGCATACAGATAGAGGTACAGAGAAAGTTATAAAAGGAAGTATGTATGGTTTGCATGTTATAAGACTTGGAAGGGCTAAATAATTATATAAAGAAGAAAACCCATTAAATCCATGTGATACCATTGTAATTACCATTACAACAGAGCCTAAGAAGATATTCATGATGTAGAATTTTAAAAAACCCAAAGAAATATGACTTGTAACAGACCTGAGATTACACTAGTAGTCAACAAATTACAGCCCGGGAGACAAGTCTAGTCACTGCTACCGAGCCCTAAGGTAGAAGACAGCAGAAACAACAGAAATGAACGGAAGACAATTACAACTAAACCTGGTGTGTTGTAGGAATCGTACGTACGCAGTCTGACAGAAACACTCTACCCCGCATCTGGCAAGTGTCAGGTGAGCATCTGTCAAGATAGCACTGACGTTATAATAACCTTATCATTTGGAGAAGCCTGTGCCGATCGGGCAAATTTTATCCCAAGGGAAGGAGACTGGTCAAGAAATCCCCAGTGAGCCACGAATCCGTGGAGGAATGTGGCAGCACCTAGCTGTGAATATCCATGCCTGCTCTCAACACATAACTGAGAGCTTGTCTGGAGGTTCTAGCAGGGGAGCGCAGCTAGTCGTATAGCCTTGACCGAAGAACGGTCCTCCCCTATCGGGGAAGGTCATCCTCTTTGACCGAGCGCGCAGCTTCGGGAGGGACGCGCATGGAGCGGTGAAGGGAGGAAGGGGACACCTGCCTAGCCAGCCAGAGCAGCCGAATCAACCCTGGCGATCGGCGGGGTGACAGATGTCGCAGCCAGATTGCCCTCACATCCTGCTCCCAACACATCCTAAAGAAGAGCAAGAATGGTAATAAACCTCATAACCTGTTCCTTCAGCAAAACTTGGAGACAAACCAAACAGCGTGCCGTGGGCAGCTGAGAAGGAACAGGGCGGGACACACACACAGGTACCGCGGAGCGGGTAAGAAAATGCAGTCAGACAGCAGGGTATAAAATTAATGTACAAAGACTGTCAGCTCTCGGCTAGGAGATATGGTAGAAGAGAAGACCCCATCTACAACGGTGACATGTGACAGATTATTTAAGATTAATTTAAGAAATGTGGGTAGGAGGAAAATGAGAAAGTAAGTCTCAGATTTCAACATATGAAAAGGCATACCATGTTCTTAAACAGGAATGATCTGTATCATAAAAATGTCAATTCTCCCTAAATTTTTTTTAATTGTATTTAATTTTGAGAGAGCGAGACAAGGTGCGAGCAGGGGAGGGGTGGAGAGGGAGGGAGGCACAGAATCTGAAGCAGGCTCCAGGCTCTGAGCTGTCAGCACACAGCCCGATGCGGGGCTCAAACTCACAAACTGCAAGATCACGACCTGAGCTGAAGTCGGCACTCAACCGACTGAGCCACCCAGGAGCTCCCCTAAATTTTTTTTAATCGAAAACAATCCCAAGAAAAACACCCTAACAAGCTCGACACCCATACAGAACTTGACAATTTGATTCTAAAGTTCATGTTGAAAAAGAAACAAACATGATGGCCCCCCAAAAGGTTCTGAAAAATAAGAGCAATAAAAGATGAAGGGGACGAGCCTTGCTAGGTATTAGAGCGCACAGTAGAACGCTGATAAACTAAAAAAAATGGCATGATTATGGCAGGTGATTCAACAAACCAAACGCAGCAGGGAATCAAGAATCAGACCCTGATGTATACGAGAATTTAAAATACGGGAAAGGCAGAGCCTCAAGTCAGTGGAAACTTGGACTTTTTTTTACTAAATGGTACTGGGAAAACCAGTAGCCATATGAAA
The DNA here is from genome assembly GCA_030068075.1 of Paguma larvata. Taxonomy (NCBI): domain Eukaryota; kingdom Metazoa; phylum Chordata; class Mammalia; order Carnivora; family Viverridae; genus Paguma; species Paguma larvata. The sequence goes on from CM057827.1 coordinate 36,118,405, forward strand.
AAGATAAGGTTAGATACTTATTTTATGTTATACCTAAATGCTCCATGTAGCCAAGTACTCAATCCAAAAAAATAAAACTGCGCGAGCACTGGAAAAAAACATCGGTGAGTTCCTTTATAACCCTCAAATTTGAGGAGATCTTTTATGAGGATTTTATGACTGAAAATCTGTAAGCCATAAAAATAGTTTTAAAATAAATTCCGCTGCACGTAAATTTAAATTTTTTACCAGGTAAAAACATCGTAAAGTCAAAAGGCAAATGGAAAGCAGGGAAATTTTTACGATGCATACTGCGAATGGTTCCTCCCTCTAAGAGCTCCTTGAAAATTAAGAAAAAAATGAGCAAAGGGTACAAATAATTTACAGAAAAAAAACTCAAATGACCTTTAAAACATAAGCAAAGATGTTCGCTGTCACTAAGAAGAATGTACATTAGCTCTACCCTGCGACGCCACTCCTCACCTGTGGGACCGGGAAATACTCAGAAGTTCCACCACACTCCGTGGACAAACAGGCACTCGAGGATGATGCTGGTGCGAGTGTAAAACGGTACAACTACTATGGAAGGGTATATGCAAAATACAGACCTACTAAGTCCACAGATTCTTCCTATGCAAGTGGGAAATGACATGTGCAAAGTTATATCTGAAGCATCAAAATAAGATTAGAACCAATCCAGTCATACAGAACTGGTTACGTACGCTATAGAAGAGAATGGCGTTACTATGAAGGAAATTAAAAAGAATGAGAAGACCTTCTTTTTTTTTTTTTTAAGATTTTATTTTTAAGTGATCTCCACACCCAACATGGGGCTCGAACCTACGACTCCAAGATCAAGAGTCGCATGCTCTACCAACTGAGCCAGTCAGGTGACCCAAGAACGAGAAGATCTTTACGAACTTATGCAGGGTGAGCTCTAGGACACACTTGTGAGTGAAAAAAGAACAGTCAGAAGAGCACACAGAGCAAGCTAGCTCTGGTTATGACTGTTGGCAGCTGATCTCAGGGACCCTGAAATGCATCCCCACTGGAGTTCGCTTTTTAACGTCTTGCTTTGACTACGGACTAAAGGGAATGATTCTTGCCTTTCCATTAGAAACTGAATCTCGGGGTAACCAAAGAATTACAGTGGATGACAGAAAGCCACACTTGATGGAAGAATGCCAGACAATAAACACAGAAGAAATGATGGCTGTAGAAAATCACCATTTTGCGACTCATAATTCATTGATTTTAGCAAGTAATTATCAAGTGTTAATTGTTTAAAACAATAAAGTGCCAAACATCGCACAAATGATTTTCACTTATAAGGGAAAAAACCAGAATTCTGTTATTAAGGGAGCAGACTGTCATCTCTCTAATTTAGTCTTCGCATTCCTAACAACCAGATAATGGGCTTCTCCTCATGTGATACAGTACGAAACATGCAACATCGCCTACGATTTAGTCCGGCTACAATACTGAATGTCAATCTACTGAGGCCGGACCTAACTTCCCAACTTCTGGAATTCACAGAGAGAGGGATAAGGTAAAAGATACCATCACATAATTTCTCACACCAATAAGGGATAAAAAAAAGGGTAGTTTCCAGATTAAGAGACTTCAAGGACGTGACGAACAAGTACGTGTTCTGGACTGGATCCTGGTTTGGACGAGAAAAGGATGCTATGTGACAATCAGGGAAATGTGACTATGGCCTTGTGTGGTAGATGGCCACCAATTATCTGCAGTCCCCTCGTCAGGAAGTAAGGTCTTTGGCGAGCATGTGAACGGGGACCCTTGGGCACTGTGGGTAGGAACGCACCCTGGTGCAGACAGTGCGGAAGACAGTATGGAGGTTCCTCAAAAAGTAAAAATAGAGCTACCGTATGATCCAGCAACTCCACTTCTGGGTATATTTCTGAAGAAAATAAAAATACTGACTTCTAAAGATATATGACCCCTTCCCATGTTCACTGCAGCAATACACTTATAATAGCCAAGATATGGAAACAACCTAAGTGTCCCTCAGTAAAAACACGTGGTATATTACACAGTGGAGTATTACTCAGCCATAAGAATGAATGAAATTGTGTCACTTGTGACAGCATGGATGGACCTTGAGATCATTATGCTAAGTGAAATAAATTAGAGACAGAAAGATGAGTGTCATATGATCTTATGTGGAACCTTAAAAAAGAAACAAAAAGACAACAAAAAACAAGGTTATAAATAGAACACTTAGGCGGTTGCCGGAGGCAGGGATGGGGGAGGTAGATGACATGAATGATGAGAGTCAAACAATATAAACTTTTTGGAGCGCCTGGGTGGCTTGGTCAGTTAAGTGACCAACTCTTGATTTCTGCTTAGGTCATGATCTCACGGTTTGTGAGTTCGAGCCCTGCAGCAGGCTCTGTGCTGATGGTCCAGAGCCGGCTTGGGAATCTCTCCCTCTCTCTCTCTCTCTCTTTCTCTCTGCCCCTTCAGAGCTCTCTCTCTCTCTCCCTCTTTCAAAATAAATAAATAAATGTTTTTTTTTTAAAAAAAGGTACAAACTTGCAGTTATAAAACGGGTCGTGGAGATGTCAGGAACAGCAGGGCGACTGTACTTAATAACATTGTGTTGCATATTTGAAAGTTGCTGGGAGTACATCCTCAGAGTTCTCATCAAAATTACAAAATTAGTTACAAAATTCTGTAACTACGTGTAGTGAGGGACATTAACTGGATTTAGCACGGTGATCATTTTGCAATATATAAAAATACCAAATCATGCTGTATACCTAAGACTAATATAGCACTGTATGTCTATTAGATCTTAATTTAAAAAAAAAAAAAACTAAAAACAAAAGGCGCGGGGGAGTCTATTTCTCCCCCCATTGAATCCGGGCTGGTCTCACGTCAGAGGTGAGGCTGCGTGAGTTCCAGGGCCAGCAGGGCTCCGCCCAGCCCATCCCCAGAATTAGGAGACAGTAAGTCATTGCTGAAGCAACTAAATTGTAGAGTGGTTTGTGGTAGGCACAATAAATCACGGGTACTGCTGGGGATTAAATGAAATGAAAGTTTATTGACCAGGAAAAGCAGACATCATCGGCTGAAAGAAGATGCTGGTTACAAACTGTAGGTAGTAGGGGACAACCTCATCTGAGAAAACGTGCCTGCGCGTGGACACACAGACAAAAAGATCTCGGCTCTACATCTAAGTAATAACCGAGCAATATATAACGAGGTAAACTCTAAGTACTGAAAAGGTTTTATTTTTGCTTTCTGACATCTTTTATTTCTTTTCTTATTTTTGCTTTTCCATATTTTCCATATGCATTTATGTGCTTTTATAGGAAGAAGTGGTTTTAAAAATAGATTATGTTTTTTAAAAAGGTCTGTAATGTTTACTTATTCTTCAGACAAAAAGGTCAGCTGGGGGGGCACCTGGGTGGCTCAGTTGGTTAAGCGTCTGGCTTTGGCCCAGGTCATGATCTCACAGTTCATGAGTTCGAGCCCTACATCGGGCTCTCTGCTGTCAGCACAGAGCCCACTTTGGATCCTCCATCCCTACCCGCCCCCCCATCCCTTCCCTGCTCACGTGCTTTCTCTCTCTCTCTCTCAAAAATAATAAATTAATTTAAAAAAGGTCAGCTGGGTCCCTGAAGAGCTCAACATGAAAATCCTTGCTATTTACCTCTAATCAATAGACAAGAGATAATTATGGGCTCACCTGGGTCTTCCTTGCCTGCCCCAAATTCATATATTGAAGCCCTAACCCCCAATACCTCCAAACATGACTGTATTTGGAGATAGGGTCTTCAAAGGTAATTAAGTGACAAAAATGAGGCCATTCGGGGTAGGCCCTAATCCCACCAGACTGGTATTCTATAAGAGGACTCCTGAACACACAAAGCACCACTGGGTGGGGCGCACAGAGGGAGGACTGTTGGGAGAAGCGGCAAGAGGGCGGCCATTTGCACGCCACGGAGCGAGGCCTGGAGCAGACTTTCCTCATGGCCCTCAGAGGAAACCAACCCTACCGGCACCTTGATCTGGGACTTCCGGTCCCCAGAATCGTGTTGTTTCAGCCCCCCTTTCTGTAGTGTTTTGTTATGGCAGCTCAAACGGACTAAGACGAGGACTAAGCATATGGCACGACATTTGGAAAACTGACCTAGTGAACATTCTAAGCACTGCAAACCGAACCATAAAAACAGCTGATGATAAAGTCTCGCTCGAAGATTCTGAAAAGTTCTGACTTTAAAGTCGAAGAACAGCTATTAACATGCACAACGAGAAAATATGTTAAATATATATCTACACGGAGAGGAATCAGAGGGCACGTGTTCCCAAGGCACTGCCTCACTCATGGTGGAGCCAGCATGCTATTCTAGACCACATTCTACTCCTGAGATGGCGCAAGAAACGGGTTTTCTTGTTTTCTTCTGTATTTCTGGGCCACTAACAAAGAGCAAAATTCATGAAGAACCAAGAACTAAAAAGCAAGACTATTAAAGATTACTGGTTTTGTTTTGTTTTGTTTTTAAATGTTTATTTTTGAGAGAGAGAGAGACAGAGCATGAACATGGGAGGAGTAGAGAGAGAGAGGGAGGCACAGAATCTGAAGCAGGCTCCAGGCTCCCAGCTGTCAGCACTGAGCCCGACGCGGGGCTTGACCCCATGAACCATGAGATCATGACCTGAGCTGATGTTGGACGCTCAACCAACTGAGCCACCCAGATGTCCCAAGATTATTGTTTTTTAATCAAATACAAAACAGTCCAATCATCGACTTCTAAATTAAAAACATGATTTACAAAACCACACTATTTACGATAAACAGTAACAAGAAAAGACCGAGTCCGGTGAAGGTGCAAGAGCAGGAAGAAGAGGGAGAGAAGAGCTGCCGTGTGGCGGTGCAGAGGCCGGTGTGTGGCTGCCTCCCACGTCAGGCTCACACAGGCTCATTTGGATGAGCCAGCTCCTCGTACAGGGAGAAGCTTAAACAAGATAATTACTTCCCAAGCAGTGTTCATGGACTTCCTAAAGCTTCCCTGGAGATTCCTGTAGGGTGGGCATAGAAATAAACTGGCAGGACTCGGCGCCCTTGGGCTCAGATTCAAGCAGGGGTACTCATTTCTATTTGTTTTCCACTTGAATGCTCGTGTTGTCACTTGAGGGAAGAGTTCTCCTGCCGGAACCATTCAAAATCATTGTGTTAAAGTGCTCTGCGCCCGCACAACTGGGATACTCCAGGAATGCGTATTTAAGACTCAGCAAATAACAGGGGCGCCTGGGTGGCTCAGTTGGTTAAGCATCCGACTTCGGCCCAGGTCATGACCCCATGCTTCCGGGCTTCGAGCCCCATGTCAGACTTTGTGCTGACAGCTCAAAGCCTGGAACCTGCTTCGGATTCTGTGTCTCCCTCTCTCTCTGCCCCTCCCCTGCTTGCACTCTGTCTCCCCAAAATAAATAAATATTAAAAAAAAAAAAAAAAAGAATCTGTAAATAACATATCCAAGCAGATCCATACAGGAGGCAGAAAAAAAATGGCCAAATATATTTTTAAGAACCTGTTTGCACTACCAATAATCAAAGAGTATAGGCAGCGCTGTTTGGAGGCCTTTGAAATGAGTCAAACCTGAGTTCCAATCTTCATTCTGAAGTTTACACAAGATATGTAACTTCCGGAACTACAGCTTCTAGAACCTTCGACCTCACTAATGAGGGGACTCGGGCAGCACTGTCGTGAGGGTTAGCGATCACTGTGGCTAGCGTAGCATGGGTGCACTGTAAGCACTCAAGAAATCGGTGATGCTTACAGAGCGCGACGTGAACTTCTATCTCATTGACCCTCAGAACAGTTTGATGACTAGGGGATCACAATACATAAATGCAAATTATCGCAAGGGTGGGACTAAAAGTGTAACAGATGAAACAGTCAGTGAGGACAGAGTGCAATACTAGCAGAACCATCATTTACCCTTAGGAGGAACAGAAAACAGTACAACTCTCCCGCAAGGCAATCCGGCAGCACGTAACAGAGGCCATTCCCAAAGCTCATGCACAACGGCGCGACTCTGTTTGGGCGAGGAAAGGATTCAGAACGTGTCTGTGGGAGGAAATGGGAGCGTTCCACCAACTGGCTAGTGAGTATCTCCTTTATATGCAGATTTTTCACCAAAAAAGCCAAGCGTCTCCAAGAACAGAAGTCTCCCTTTTTTCTTTTTCCTCAGTTACTGATTTCCACAAACACCCCTTTGTCAGCCCGAGCCTGGACGCTCCTGAGAACTCCCGAGGCAGAAACCGTGGCCCATGGCCCGTGTCACCACTCAGCTCCTCACGTTTGAGTGGGAGCTCAATGCCCAGGGAAGCAGACCCCCCTGGTGGAACGGAAGCATGTAAGTCCCTTCAGGGCGGGAGGTCCCAAATCCAGACTGATTCATGGTGTTCAAGGAACTGCCGTCACAGAAAGAAAGCCAAAACGTTTCATTTCTTCTAAGTCCGAAGCAGGCCGCCCTTTGAGTTCATTGCAACTTAGGACCCAAGGAGAAAAGTGTTCTCGTAAAAAGGACAACTGACAACCGAGGGCCAACGGACACTTACCTAAAATGAGATGAAGTTTGGTTTCTGTCTGGAAAGCATAGTGCAATGTCACCAAAAACGCCGACTGCCTGATGTGTTCCAGGACTTGCCGCTCGGTCCTCGTGTGCTCTGTGGTTTTGGCTTTTTGGACTATTGTTGCCTTTTTCAAGACTTTCATGGCATACAGCTTCCCAGTATCGTGACCGCTGATTTTACGAACTAGAAACACTTTTCCATAAGCTGAAAAGGAAAGGGAAAAAGAAAAAGAACAGAACAGTCATTTATTGGCGGTTGAAAGTTACAATGCGCGACAACCATTCCTTGATGAAAAAGTATCTTTATTGCTGTTTCAGATAAAACGGCTTTGACAGATTTCTTCAATTTTAGGCCAAGTATGTTTCTAGGTCTAAACCTGGGTATTTACATCTCTCACCACTGCTGACAGAGCTATGCTCTCACTCTTTTACTGGTATTCTCTCCTCAATATTTTTAGCTGTAGGGAACTAGTTGCTACTATGGTCAATTAACCACAATCCGATTCTGGAACAGCTAGGACATTTTAGACATCAGATAAAATCCTGAGGTTTTGCGGTTGATGTAAACAAGTGAACACAGTTCTTAAGAATCCCATACATATGTAATTCCAGCACCTCGACTATCCCTCTATACTTAATAAAAAAATCTAAGGGAATGTAAGTTGACATTATATAAACAAAAGAGATCTTCGGACTTAGAAAATACTAAACTGCCCTAAATTATAGGCAATCCTGACAGAGAAGCCCCTTTACGTCTCTGGGCAGTAATTCATGGTTCAGTAGGTCAACCTGGAAAAGTTTTCCCTAAGGGCTCAGTTGGGCAAACAAATCCTGTGGGCAGTGCCGCTCCCCCAGGTGGAGGAACTAGGTCCTAGTGGGCACGGTGCTTTTCGGGCAGAGCAGGTATCTGCATTTATTTCCCTAGAGAAAGGCAGAGAGGGCTGGGAGGGGGTGGAGGAGGAGGCGGGTGGAGGAAGGGCAGGCAAAAACACTGTGAGAGGGAAGGGGTAGGTCCCAGTGCCTCTCCACAACCTATTAAAATTCTCTTCCCTTCGAAACACCTCCTGCGGTGGGGAAGCCCAGTCCCACTTTTGAAGTTCAACACTTTAAGTTTATTGATTTATTTTGAGAGAGAAAGAGAGCACAAACAGGGAAGGGCAGAGGTGGGAGAGAGAGAAAGAGAGAAAGAGAGAGAGAGAGAGAGAGAATCCTAAGAATCAGAGAATCAGAGCGAGTCCAATGCGGGGCTTGAACTCACTAACCATGAGATCACGACCTGAGCTGCGGTAAAGAGCCGGACACTTCACTGACAGCGCCACCCAGGAGCCCCAAGTTCTATACTTTCATCAGACCATTCTGGAGTTGGTCTGAGTTCTGACGCAGACCAGGGCTTCCCTGCACCCTGCCACATGTCTGCGGGATTTAGCACCTAATTCTGTTCTGATCCACTCGCTAGTGTGACAGCGCTTTCAGGGAGGGGCTCTTGTACCCTCTACGTTATTCAGGTCAGTCCTCCTAGAAGTAAATTAGTACCAACACATGACAGACATACACGTATGGGTCGGTGGCATGCTGACCTGAGGAGGGCACTTTCTAAGGAACTCGTCTGTGCCAGGCTCTGCGCTGAACATATTCCACACACTGGTTCACCTAATCCTCGGAGCAGCCTTCACTAGGTGGTACTTTCAGTAATTCCATTTTACAGGTAAGAAATGGGTTCAAGGACTGCAAGGAACTGGCCGAAAGACTTGGGTAGGCAGTGGCAGAAACGGATGTGAACTTGAGGGACCCCACCTTTGACTGCAAGTGAACTTAAGAAACGATTCTTCACAAATACTAGAAATCGGATGCTCTGGTTTTAGTAAAATCACTACCGTAAACATACTGAACACATTCTGGAATACGGAGAAAGTTCATAAAGGGTTTGTATCTTACCCCTATTGTAAATAAAATAATTATAGGCTGAGATTTTAGTGAAAAAGATACCTTTCAGAAGCTAACAAATTAACCTAAAGTATAAACATGAAAAAAGCTCATCTACTCCAGATGCCCTGCCATGAAGCTGGGAAATATTCCGATGAAGCGTGCTGTATCTCCCACGGAGTCAGCCATGATATAAACTCGGGAGGAAGTCAAGTCCTCTACAAGTATGGGGCTTTTGTGTTCCCCACACACACAGCCACCCGGCCTGACCTCCTGCTCTCCAAGACTCCCAACTCCAGAGCGCTCCGGTCCTTAGAAATTATGGGATCCATGTAGGCTGCCCAACAAGGAAACTCCTCCCACGACACCACTAAAAGATGGCTGTTCGGCTTATTTAGCTGGTCTTTCAGCCTGAGTGTTGACCGTGTGGCCGACAGACAGCAGGGTGTTAGCACTGGACATCTGAGTACTTGTCAGGCACCGGGGAGGTGTATTAACTCATTCGATTCTCACGGCGTCCCTGCAAGCAGGTGAGGAGGGTTACCTCCATTTCACAGACGGAGAAACTGAAGCACAGAAGACCGTACTTGGCCACCTGGCCCTGCACCCCACACTCTTAGCTCTGCCCCATCTGCCTGCCTTCAGGGGATGACCTCACAGCAAATCAATAAGGAGTGAGACAGTAAACAGAAGTCACAGTAGAAGTAAGGGGTTTTCTTGGTGGGATGGACATGGGTGCTGTTAACTTTCATGAGGAGAAAATGTTACAAAGTAGCCCATTTTACTGATGGGGAGAAGGGATGGAAATATTAGAAAATGTTCATTTTATCGAGTGGAAACAGGCCTTTTTATAATATTTATCTGTTGGTCTTTCTATACCCTTTGGACTTACACAAAGAGTATTACCCTTCTTCTGTAAGATAATTTTTTAAATACTTAAAAACACTATCATGCCATCTCGCCTATGTAAAATGTCCTTATTCCTTAAACCAATCTTAAGGTAAATGGTTTTGAGACTTCTAACCACTAGGAGGTTCCACTGATGTACTCTGAATTACAAATATTTTTTCTTTGATTTCTTCCCTACTACTTTAACTCTTTTTTTTTTTTAATTTTTAAATGTTTATTTAATTTTAACAGAGAGAGAGAGAAAGAAGAGAGAGAGAGAGAGAGAGAAAGCAGGAGGTTGGGGGGAGTGCGGAGAGAGAGGGAGACACAGAATCTGAAGCAGGCTCCAGGCTCCAAGCTGTCAGCACAGAGCCCAAAACGGGGCTCAAATCCATGAACCGTGAGAGCATGACCTGAGCCAAAGTCAGACGCTTAACCGACTGAGCCACCCAGGTGCCCACCTTTCCTATTACTTTAAAAATATATCCTATTATATTGGGGTGCCTGGGCGGCTCAGTCAGTTAAGTGTCCAACTTCGGCTCAGGTCATGATCTCGCGGTCTGTGAATTCAAGCCCCGCGTCGGGCTCTGTGCTGACAGCTCAGAGCCTGGAGCCTGCTTCACTTTCTGTGTCTCCCTCTCTCTCTGCCCCTCCCTCACTCATGCTCTGTCTCTCTCTCTCTCTAAAAAATGAAGAAATGTTTAAAAATTTAAAAAAATATGTCCTACTATGCTAAATATGAGGTAGCACAGGATGCTAATGTATGTGGTCAAATAATATAAAATCTTCCTGCCACTATATTATATAGTACCTGTCAACTAATAAGCAGTCATCCACCTTGCCATGCGATGAAATCCAGAAGCTTACCAATAACATAAGCTAAAGACTACATATATCCTGCCAATATGATTATTTTCATCTGTCAGAAAATGTCAGGGAAAAAAAAGCAGGAGAGAGCTTACCAATCTTCTGTTTTTACTTCTGTAGTTGCCATGATTAACTAAAGCTACAGTACTTTTATCACATAGTAAGCGCCAAAGGTGGTTATGTCACCAGAATTCAAGAAGTGCCTTACAACATTCCAAATAACAAATGTTTCAGACAAGCAGGATCCTAGGAGTAGGATGCCTAACTAAAACATAGTTGCCTCCCAACAGCCTGGTTTTTGAAGCACCCATAAGGCTGCTTCTCACACTGCAGAGGGGAGAAAACCCAGTCACTACCCGAGAGACTTAAAGGAGCCACCTTCCCTGGGGAAACTGGTTTGCAGATTAGTACAGAGGGGGAAAGTAAACCAGTCCTTCTGGTGAACGGTACCATCCACTCCAGAACCACTTACATGCGTTCCAATATTTGAGGAGGGGACACTAAAACCAGAATTGATGGCAGTATTATATCCTTTTAGTTTGTAACCAGATGAATGACTGCTTGCCTTCTGGTGCAGCCAACTCCTGGCTTTCATTCGGTAAGTGGTGTGCTGACCTCCTGAAAGAATTCCTATTTTGAAAGCGTTGTTTGGAAACTGCAAAGGCTACCAATGCTGAAAACTCTTCTGGCCAAAGAAAATAAACAACAGTACTTCCTGCTCAGATGGGGCCCCTACATGGACGTTTGGCCACACATCTGGATTTGCTGCTTAGGTAGAAGCTCCAGTCCTACTTTGGCAGGACAATAATACCCGCATCAACAAGTAGTGGTTTCGAACGCTCAACGAGCAATCCTCACAGAAGTCTTGTGTACTGCTGTGAATCTTATCGATTTCATTAGCACCGAGGCCTTTTCAAGATACTCTGTCAAGAAACGTGAGCAAAAGAGGGCAGGGAGTTCACTGGTTTTCCGAGGACCAGTCTTACGGCGCTTGACAGAGAGGTAGAAGTTCTACTTCTTTTGAGACTGAAGAAAAGTCGATTCTAAGAATATGACAAGAAGGATTAATTCGTGACTTGACTTGACTTGACTTGACAGACATGTGTGACCAAACAAAGGAAGTAAATCCTTCAATTCTAGGCCCTACAGACGCCATTTTGGGTTCTGCTTAAGACCAGCGTGCTCTCCAAGCAGCCATTTCAGAGGCGAGAACTAGATTGAGACGCGTGTAAATTTCTCCAAAGCTGGAGAAAGAACTCCACAGCTCAGAGGAAATCAACAACTATCTTATAAAGGTTACTTCTGTTCAGAGTGAAACGTGGATTTAGAATTCTGTCCTCGCCGACACAGACAGCACAGTGTTGGCAAACCTTGGTGAGGATGATCTCAATAGCGTGAGGATAAAGCAAATAATGTAACACGAGCTAAAATGAAGAATCCTGGGGAAATGTCTAGTTCCCTGGAGTACATCTCAGTGTGATTTTCCAAGTGTGGGAATCTTATTCCGCTTGCCATAATTACCATTATGAATCAGGTGTTTAGTGCTGTTGTCACAATAACGAAAAGTTAAACCTGACTGACGGTTTTAAAACAAGATGACGTTCCTGCTGCCGTATCAAAAGGCACCACACAATTTCAACTACATTTTCGAGCTAAACAAAAGCGGCCGTCTTGCTGAAATTTATTTTGAGCATAACTGAACTGATCTTTTTGCTTTATTTGTAAAATGTGAATTCATTAAAAAGTTTTAGGAAGTAGCATCTAATCTTTGCATTAAAATGATAATGAGATCACGATTTGTTAAAAAATATTTTTACAGTCTAAAAGCAATCACTTTACAATGCCATAAAATTAAATGCATGCAAGATTTGCATATGTTAGAGGTAGTTTATTTACTTCCTTACAGTCATCACCCGGATATACCGCTCTCACTGGGATCCACTGTAATTCACTGTTTCCCATCACTCAGATTTTTACTAATGCTATTTAAAACCGTGTGCCTTGTACACACTGCTTCTCAGCTACGCCACCTTCGGGTTCATACCAAACTTCTAGCAGAAACGACTGTACTTGAACCCTGGCTTTTAAAAAAATGCACGGCAGAAATTCTCAGTGACTTCCACTTCGACCACGGAGGCACGCCCTTTCCCTCCGTACAGCACGCCGCTGCACCCTGACTGCCTAGGACGGGTTTGCGCATGCGTTTCTGCCTCCATGCAGCTCAGCTGCTGCTTCGCACCACTTGTGGGTACTCACTCGTGGCCTCACCCATTTACTCCTGTTATTGTTATTATGTAACTTAACTATATGTTACATAAACCACTGAAATGTAAATGTGAAAGAAAAATGAGGTTGAACACTTTGGAAGAACTAGATAAAAGCAACACACTTAAAAAAAAAAAAGCTGCTGAAAAGCTAGGTGTGGGTGGAACACTATAAAAGGCTTGGGGGAAAACTGTGGAAATCTAGAAGGATTCTGTACTCGGAGTACTTCAAATGCTTCTGGTTCCCACTCTGCTTTAAAGAATCCGAAACTTAATTTTAGATGATGCGCTGCAAGTATGATGTATACAGAATAAACTATTGTTGGAGAAATCATTCCCAGGGCGCCTGGGTGGCTCAGTCGGTGAAAAGTGTCTGACTCTTGGTTTTGGGTCAGGTCAGGGTCCTGCAGTTGGTGAGTTCAAGTCCCACACTGGACTCTGTGCTGACAGCATGGAGCCTGCTTGGGATTCTCTCTCTCTCTCTCTCTCTCTCTCTGTCCCTCTCCTGCTCATGCTCTCTCTCTCTCTTTCTCTCTCTCTCAAAATAAATAAATAAACTTTAGAAAAAAATTTATAAAGAAAAGAAATTCTCAAAGGAAAGGTCCCATGCCTACATCCAAAGGCTGGTACGAGGGGGTGCCTGGCTGGGCCAGTCTGTAGGGCATCTACAGATGCTCTTGATCTCAGGGTGCTGAGCACGGAGCCTACTTAGAAAAAACAACAACATGACTGGGAAATGAATATATATTTACCTATTTTAAGTGAACATTGATAAAGCACATATTTATATATATACTTTTAAAGTGATTTTCCACTTTAACCAACTTTGTTTCGATTAACCACAAGTAGCGGTCACGTCATTGTGACAGGGGATCTTGTTCCTCACTGCGGGAACCCATCGGGCTCTCCTCCTTCCAGAGTTCTGGAACCTGTTAAACAGTGACTTGGCCGTCACCTGCACTAACCATGGCCCCTGGCGCTTCACCCTCCACTGGCAAGCACAGCTTTCGTGCTGCCATCTACAGTGTTGATAAAAATATAACCCTTCGGGCTCAAATCAGTTGATGTCCAATTGCCCTTCAGGAGATTCCTTAACATAATGAAATTATCTGGCTTCCCCCTCCCTCTTTCCCCCTTCTCGAAGTCTCACTTAGCAGACTCTTTGAGACTTCTGGCCTTTTCTGACTTCTCCGACGAGCACAGTTCCTCGAATTTTATGCTCTCATAACACCATGCATTCTCTGTCACAGAAATGATCAGAAACACGACTTTTCATGGATCTGTGTGACTGCATCATTGTCTCGCTTGCACAGGACTGGAAATTCCACAAAATCATAACCATACACCGTCTGATTGGACTCTCTTTGTATCATCGGCAAGTACCTGGAGCTGGCACCTCCTGGAGACTCGACAATGCTGAGTGCATGAAAAATAATGACCGAGCAAGCTAGCAGACCAAACAGGAGCGGACTAAAGAAAGAGCTCTGTAGTGTATGGCCAAATGCCCTCACCTCAGCTGATAATTTTGCTCTAAAGTTGAAGCTGAGTCTTTAACCAAAGAAACCAGTAATGCCGACCTGTGGTACTGAGTTACACCCAGCCAACACTTTCCCTCAGAGGAAGGAACAATCAGCTTTCATGAAGCGATCCCTGTTAATTTGGGGATTAAATTTGATTCTGGTGACCTTCCCTGGTGAAAGGGAACCCAGGAAACTTAGACGCCACCATTCTAGAGCCGGAAAATGTCTTAACACAGTGACACCCACTTACAGCCACTGCGTTATCATCTGTCACGACCACTGAAGAACGAATTGCGACGCCTGGCCACATCCCTTTCTCGGATATAATTTAACCTGGGGAATAATTGCTGTCCTTCCACATGTGACATGTCCTGGACCTGACCAGCAGGCCATCTGGCTTCCCCTCCTCCTTCCCCTGCACGACTGCACTGACGCCAAGACAACATTGTCAGAAATGGAACCAAACAAGAAATACACGCTTGGAATTCTGAATTTCATTTGTCCTGCCCTTGGAAACTAGATCCTTGTCAACAGGCGAGCCCAGCATGCATGGTGAGTGGAGCCAGGGTGGTGCGCACGAAGGCCCAGAAAAACCACCGTCACCCAGCTCAGAGAAATAGCTCCATTTCAGTGTTCTTACACGGAAACACAGTCACAAAAACACACACTCACGAGTCCAACAGCGAAACCAACTAACTGTAATCTGGTCCTGCTAAAGATCCATCTGAAACATCTGATTCATTAGATCTTAGAATCAAAAAGAAACATTATTATCCAAAAAGACAATGATGTCTTTTATGGGAGACTACATAAAATAATGTTTTTTCCAATAATATCACATCTTTTGTCAAAGATGCTATTCTCATGATATTATTTAAAATTCACGATAGAGGAACCATTTGATAACTTCAGCACTTGTTAGAAGTCTCTCTAGACCGGTTTTTGGGGGCACTTGGTGTCTCAGTCGGTTAAGCGTCCGACTCTTGATCTCAGCTCAGGTCATGATCTCATGGTTCATGGGATCGAGCCCTGCAGTGGGCTCTACACTGAGAGCATGGAAACCGCTGGGATTCTCTCTCTCCCTCTCTGACCTTCCCCAGCTTGCGTGCGCGCTCTCTCTCTCTCTCGAAATAAATAAACTTGAAAAAAAAAAAGTCTCTTTAAACTGTTTTGTTTTTTTTTTTCCCAAACAGTGGGCGGTGGTATCAATTTAGCGGCTCTAAACAGCATTTAAAAAAACTAAGAGAGCCAAATATACTGAAAGTGTTTCATGAAACCTGTGCTTCCTCTTTATAAATGCAGGCCCATGTGTATGTGTACAGGAGTGTAAACAAATCTGAGCACATGGGAGGGGAAAAAGAGAGGGGAGTCCACAGCCACAGTTAGACACAAAGACTCTGCCGGACTGCCTCAGGCTGAACCGGAGAGATGTTATTTAGTAACTGTATGATCTTACATAGAACAGTCAAGGTAACAGTGTCTCAATTTCCCCATCAGCGATAATAATAGTTCCTACATTTCACTTTCTGCTCTGGGGATTAAATAAATTAATATAAGCATCCTGGCAAATAACAAATGCAATCGAAGTGTTAGTGGAAGAAAAGTAAGTGAGTGAGTGTGTGTGTGTGTGTGTGTGTGTGTGTACACATAACATAAATACACACAGTGAGTTGCAATATAAAAATGTGCTTATTTCGTCCTACTGGCAATAGCCAAAACAGCTTGAAAGCCACTGTTCCAAATGGATTTCTATGCCTTTCCTTTAAAAAAAAAAATTATATAAGCCACAGAATTTTCCCTTTTATCCCTACCTCTTAATAACCTCAGAGTTAAATTTAAGACTCAATTACAATGCCTATCTCACCCCAAATGTCTGTAACATCTATTTCGCTTTCCTTTTACCTGGCTTTTGCTACTTTTTTTTTTTTTTTTAGGTTCTCTCCTTTTTATCTTGAAAATGCCCTTAAATCTCTTTTTGAAAGTAGGTAAATTTCAAAACACATTTAAAATAAATGCACTTGACTTTATATATTTCTCAAACAAGCATTGATTCCTAATTTCCTTTCTATAACAGATATCTTAACTGTACACTAAATTCCAAATAAAAAAATACATACCTATGAAACAAAATATTTCGAATTTTAAAAGAAAAATGTCTAAAAAAAATTTAAAGAAATAAAAATTTTAAAGACATAAAGTTTTTAAAGAAAAAAGGAGGAGAATCCAAGCCATTTAATGTAACTATTTTTGTAAAAACTGACCACTGCTTTGATTTGTAAAATCAAAACACCCCAAGTTTCTAAAATAATGAAGTAGACTAAAATATTCTTCTAAGATGTAAGGAAAAGCTATGAACCCCAAACACGATTAAATAAATAGATGCTGTAAGTAAACAAAAGAGACACAGTAAATGCATATGAAATCACAAGCAGTAATTTTTATAAAAGACACTGAGGTAGGCCATTTGTTTGGGGGCATAAACGTTTATATCCTCTAGAAGATATGCAATACAGAGGATCCCGAGGAGACATGATAAAAGTGCCAGCATTCTAGATTTAATCCAATTGTAGCTTTTAAATTAAAAACACGGTCATTTGACCCATTTGCTTAACCACTTTAATGGTCAGAAACAGTTGTCCAGCTGAATCAGGAACACAAATTGGTACATTTTCTTATGGACGGTGACAGCATCTAAAAAAGACTTAGCATGTACAAAGGTTGAAAATAAAAATAGTCATGGGGTTAACTATCTGTTATGCATACTGTGTTAGCTTGAGTAACTAAAGACTAATTGTATAATAATTTTCCAGATCAGCACTTTGTAAATTTCAGAGAAAGCACTAAGACACTACATGCATGAAGCCAGCTCGTGATCGCATATATGCAAGTGGTGGTGGCCAACTCTTGCCTATCTCCATATGGATGACCCATTACGTGGCCACATATCATCCCTCAGGCCGAATGACTTGAAAACCAAACATTCTGGTCCAGCAGGAAAGAAGAAAAAGCTACAAAGGAAACCGAGTCCAACTGTGAGGTCTAGACTTGGAAGTGATTACCCATGGATGTGATTATCAGAGAATCTTACTGAAAGAAATATACACAAGAAATATACACAAGAACCAAGAAGCACATTCATAAATCATTTTCTTTACACCTCAAGAAACAAGCTGTCTGCCTAGCTACCCAGTTGTGTCTTATTGGCTGGTGTTAGCGACCATCAGGAGTAGAAGTGAACGGTGCTCACCAGATCACACTTGTACAGGCTGGTGTACCCAGACCCCCGCTGCTGAGAGCCCACGGCTGCCTCCTTCTCAGGAGAAAGGCCTAAGGTAGACAGACCGTTCCCTAGCCTGTCCCAACCCAGGCAGCCTACAGCCAATGACTAACATAGGTACAAAAGGCCTGCCTCTTTCCTTTTGCTCCAAAACTTCCCTGAGTTCAGGCTGAATCTAGACTCGAGCTAAGACCCCATGCTGCTTAGGCTCTTCCCCTGCTCCTTCTCCTTCCCTCATTCTCTCCTGAGAGCGTTCCTGCAATAAATCACATGCACCTAAATCCCTGTCCAGGGCTCTGCTCCTAGCAAATATGACCTATGACAGCATCAGTAAGAAATCGAATTGTATTTACACTAGGGAGACAATGGCAACCAACATCTTCCTATGGAATCATCCTATGATCATGGCATAAAACATTACAAACATCTAACCTCTAAGGCATCCATAAACACTGTAGGTTTACACTGAAGCACAAGGTACAGTGGGTATATACAGAGGCAGAATTAGAAACTTTCTGAATAACAATTTTGACAACTTCATGAATACATGCTTGGAAAAGTACAATTTTAATAGGGATATTTTCCAAACACTTAAGAGAATAAAATGACAACTGATGACTAAGTCATCATACTTTATAAAATAGTCTTTTAAACGATCCAACCAAAGTTTTTTCTCCTTTATCACACCAGCAAAAAGTAGCTGTGTCTTTAAGTTGCCTAGTGCAATTTCTAGCACCCTCTAGTGGCAAATTACCCAAGAGAACTAGAATTATGTCTCATTTAATAAAGAAAATATGCTTCTGAAAACTCTGCAGTATAAATTAAAAAAAAAAAAAAAAGGCTCTCTCATCAGGGATGATTTTCATAGAGCCTGGGAAAATGAGTACAGAACTACCAAGGTCACCATTTCAAGGATGACACTTAAGATTGGGGTCAGCAACCAAAAGACAGTCTCTCTACTGGATAAATAAGTATTTCCATGGAACAGCTTGCAAGATCTGCTGTTGATTAGATGACCCCCTTCTCCCCCCAAAAAAATCCACATGACAAGGAAAAAGTGATCTCATGAGGGCACCAGGGACTGAGGTGGGCACAAATGATTGTTGCTCAGTAGACATTCCTGAAGGTAAAGCATTTTGAATTTCTATACTCTGCCGGTACTCATTCTAAGGTTTCATAACCTCAGGAATAATTCTACATTAAATGAAGACCAGATCCTTATTATTCAATTTTCAGGTTTGCACATAATCTATCTTTCCTTTTAATACTCCTTACTCTCTCCCCAGCACCCAAAATAGCACTTGCCTCTTGATAAATACATGTGAATAAGTGAATCCCAAAAGCAATGGGAATGAACTGAAAGTTTATTTTTAATATTTATTTTGAGAAAGAGAGAGAGCGTGAGCACGAGCTGGGGAGGTGCAAAGAGAGAGGGAGAGAGAGAATCCCAAGCAGGACCCACGCTATCAGCACAGAGCCCAATGCCCATCCCACAAACCATGATATCATGACCTGAGTCAAAATCAAGTCAAATGCTTATTAATCACCTGAGCTACCTAGGCGCCTCTGTACTGAAAGTTTCAAATAGAGAAGTGACATGTCCAATTTTGCACTTAAGAAGGATCACTCAGGCTGCAGTGTGGAGAATGGACCAGGAAGAACCAGCCTGAAACCTGGAAGATCTTTGGTGGCTCTATTTCCCTCTTGCCGGACGTATTTTAGGCTGTACCATAAAGTAATTTGTTAAGAAATGACACGTATCAAGCTAACGTGAGACCTCACTAATGCATTCTACTAGCTCTTTTAGAAGCTGGGCTTTTTTCCCTTTTAGTTACATAAATAGCTGAAGTTTATACAGCATTTACTATGTGTCAGGCAATCTAAATGTTTTATTACTCATTTTCTGTATACTTAAGCATAAGATTGCCAACCTAAAATATGAAAAGGGTGTTTAGAACCTAAAATGTTTGTATCGTTAAAAGAAGAAAACAAAGAATAAGAAACACAATGCTTTTGTTTGACATGTTATTTTTAAGGTAATAGACAAATCAACTTCTTAGAAATGTTCATCAGATTTCAACTACCGACATCTCATTTACGAAGTCATTTGTCATGTGTTAGACTTTTCTTATCAGAAATAGAACTTCAGTTGAAATTACTCCCAGATATGCTAACAGTGAGCGACGATATGAAAAAACTAATTATCCTTATGAAGAAGTCCTAAATAATCTTGTTTTTCAAATCTAGGATCTAGCTTTACAGTGGAGTTTCCTACTCAGTAAACAATCACAATGGATGGTTATCTAGCAACTGGCACTTCGTATCCATTATTTCATTGATCTTATAACAGCATTGTGAGATCGGTATTATTGACTTAACGCCAATAGGGGCTGAGGCTCTCAGAGTTCAAGTGATTTACCCAAGGAACACAAGGAGGTAATGATAACATCGAGATTCAAGCCTGAATTTGCTATGTCATCCTGGATACCCAAGTCCTTCACAGCTGGGAATGCACCAAAACTGGAAGAGGAAACCAAGTCGGCAGCACCCTTTGGGGTCACAGGGCAAAGTTTATTTATTTATTTATTTATTTTTCGGCATAATGACAAAAGATCTCCAAAGTACAGGATCATGTATGGCGAATAAAGAAAATTCAAGGAGAATACTGAAGTTTTTTTAGCTAAAACCATCATGCTCCACTCCATTAAACATTAGAAGTACTAAGAATGTACACCACGTGTTTGCTTAAAGACTTTCTCCACCTCTACCTGGACACGTGTCTCAGGGAAAGCAAACGGTTAAAAGTAAAGCAGCAGAAAAGGTAAGGAGAGAAATGAAAATGGAATCAGTATTCCCACAATCTAAAATTTCATCATGAAACAAAATACAGTTGATCCTTGAACACGAGTTTGAGCTATACAGGTCCACTTACACAGGAATTTTTAAAAATAAGTACAGTAAATGTACTTTCTCTTCCTTATGATTTTAATATTTTCTTTTCTCTGGCTTTATTGTTAAATACACAGTATATAATACATACAACACACAAAATAAGTGTTGATCGATTATTTATGTTATCAATAAGGTTCCCAGTCAACAGCCTCTTGTTGACTATTATTAGTAAAGGTTTTGGTGGGTCAAAAGTTATGCATGGATTTTCAACTAGGCAGGGGGTTGGCGCCTCTAACTGTCATATTGGTCAAGAGTCAAGTGTAATTCTAAAAGATGAACCGAAGCTATTTTCTGGACTTGGAAGTGTCAGTCTCAAGAATCATGCAAGAGACAAAAGCATGAATTATATACTTGTTAGAGCATTATTACCTCACACTGTTATGAGCTATGGAGATGGGGCAGGGCTACAGAGTTGGACAAATATATAAGGATGATCTTAAGAGCTTCCAATCTAGAAGAAAAGTAGCAGATATGAAGGAAAATTCAGAGAACCACTCAGTGCTGTGGTTTTCCGCAAAGGACTTAGAGCACCTCAGTTCAGAGAAGGAAGCAATCGGGGCAGGATTTGGACAGGCAGACGAGACGAGGAGCACTAGGATTATGGGAACAAGATAAGGCGGAGTATCAGAATACGGGAAAGTATGCCTAAATGTAGAGGAGTAAAAGAAAATTAACCAGGCTGGAAAGTAGGTGGAATATCAGGGTAGCTGGACAAAAAAGACAGGAGAAAACAAAGCCAAGTCTGAAAGCAAGGCGAAAGGATTTGGATTTGAATTAGCTAACTGAGGGAAAAAAGACACTATAAATTCTGAAACAGGAGAACAGCACAGTAATGTTGAATTTTAATGAGCATCCATATCATTTATAACAGAATATAAGTAACAGGCATAACACAGAAGAGAGAACTTGCAGAAAAACAGACCAGTTAAGGAGACCCTAACAACAATCCATGCACCAGCTAATATCTATCAGTGATGGCACTAGGAACAGAAAAGGTCAACCCAAGGGTCATTTTGAAGGAAAAATTATAAGACTTTGTGAGAAACAAAAAATAAAAAGTAGAGAAAAATCAAAAATTACTTCCAAGTGTCTATCTTAGGAAACCGATCAATAGATTGGTGATAGACCAACAGAAACAAGATAGCTGGAAAGGGAAGTAAATCAACATTCTGAGTAAAAGAGAGATTATTTAATGAATATTACATGCGTTTAAGTATAAGAGATCAAAAAGCAAATCTTTGATATTTTAATATTCCACAGTCTTCAAGATATTGGGTGAAGAGCATTTTATATAGTTCAAAATACATAAAAAGTAATTCATCAGAAGAATTTTCAGTTTCACTTCCAAAGAAAACCTAGCTTGACACATAAAGACATCTGATGAGGCTTTTCTATTATTCTAAGTAGTGCTGGAAAAAATTATCTTAAAAAGGTAATGAAACTGAAAGATTAGTGGTGAAATTTTTGAATAAAAATTGATTTTATTATACTCACAAGAAAAGTTTCCACCTACTCCATTTAGTCATCAAAAATGTGATTTTAAATACAGAAATACCTACAATGACACCTTAGCTATTCCATCTTCTCCTAAGAGCAAGTGTACTGTCAGCTGACAAAAAGGAAAAGCGGTATCCGCAGCTAACGACAGGCCGATTATACGACAATGAAACAGCATGAAATGAAAACGCCCAAGTAAAACATTACTGAGAAACTCTTTCCTCACCTTTGTAGAGCTATCTTATGGACTTGTGATCACGCCACTCAAAAAGTTGAAGTAGATAATGGGACAAAGTATTAACTGTGTTGAAAGAAAATATACACCAGGTTTGATTTTGATAAATTCGATATTAAACATCTCACAGGTATGAAACTGGCCTCTAATCTCCCTTCCTCATACTCTCTTTGTGGTTTCTGAAATCAAAGCCATACCTCATACAATGAACTGGAAAAAAAGAATCCCACTTTTCTATCCTCTGAAAGAGCTTATGGAAGATTAAATTATGCATGTCTTGAATGTTTGGCGAACTCATTCTTGTATCAACTATTGTCCTAGCAGGAGGATTTTTGCTTACTAAATTCCTTGACAATTATAGAATATTAAGGTTGACTAGTCTTTTTTTTTAATCAGTTTGGAAATTTACACATTGCAAGATTTATGCGCATGTTAAAGTTTGAGGAATACTACCTCAGAACACTAACTCCTATCACCTCCCAAACTGTATGCTATTTTTGTCCAGTGATTCAGTTTTCTTTTTTTAACTCCACAATTTCAACATTACAGTTATGGTTGTTTAGATTTTCTTTAGATCCAATCCTTTTTCATCTCAGAAATTCTCCTGAGATTACTTTCCTCTTTCCCTACAACTAGGTCTTTTAGAAATTCTTTTAGTGAGGACGTGTTGGTGGAAAACACACTCAGCTTTTGTATGTGTGAATATGTCTATTTTGCCCTCACTTCTGAAAAAATAGTTTTGTTGGGTATACAATTCTAAATGGAGTTATTTTCTCTGAGCGTTCTGCAGATATTCTTCTATTCTCCCTTGGTTTTCATGGTAGCTGTTGAAAAGTCATCTGTTTATCTGATCGTTGTTCCTTCATAAACAAGTCTTTTCCTCTGGCTGCTTTTAGGGTATTTTTCTGTCTCTGGTGCTCATCACTTTCTCTATGATTATATTCATGTGAGAATTTCTGTCTACTTGTCTGCTTGGAATTTGTTGTGTTTCTTCAATCTGTGAATTCACATGTTTAATCAATCTTCGTAAATTCTAGGATTCTGATTAGACAGACTTGTACCTTCTCTCTGTCCTCTATATATTAATCTCTCTTCTAAAGTGTTTTTTTTTTTTAATTTTAATGTTTATTTATTTCTGAGAGAGCACAAGCAGGGGAGGGGCAGAGAGAAAAGATCCAAAGCAGGCTCTGCGCTGACAGGCTGACAGCAGCAAGCCTGATGCGGGGCTTGAGCTCACGAATCACAAGATCATGACCTGAGCTGAAGTCAGACGCTCAACCAACTGAGCCCCCCAGGCGCCCCTTAATCTCTCTTTTATAAATGTCATCTCATTTTTCTCCATTTTATATTCTGCACATTTTCCTTGAATCCATCTCTCAATTTGTTAATTCTCTTTAGCTACATCTCATCTGCTAGTAAACCATCTACTGAGTCTATAATCTGAATTATTCTTTCACTTCTAGAAGTACTATTGGCTCTCTTTCAAATCCATCCAGTCGTTTTGTAGCATGCTTTTTTCCTTAACATTACCTACCATCAAAGCTCTGTTTAATTTTAAAAACCATACAAACATTTATACCTTCTTTCAGACCTAATAATTCCAACAGTCTCTACAGGTCTAATTTTGCTATTTGTTGTTTCCACATCTTTCACTCGTAGTGACTTGCTTCTTGGATGTTGTGATCGTTGACAATTAAGACCACGTCTGTAAAACTTTCTTTGGCACTTCTGTATGGTCTAGGTAACAGTCTATTCTTTCAAACAGGATTTATATTTGCTTTTCCTAGGCACCTGTGAATACTATCAACTCAGTACGACTGTAAACTAAATTCCTATCTATCTTTTGTTCTTCGAGATCACATAAATGTGTCCAAATTCAAGCTGCAAACCGGTTTGATGCCCGGCTTATGTTGTGAATGCTCAGGGAACGCTTCATTTATTTATTTTTTCCCTTCGCCCAGAGCCAATGCTAAGGCAGAAAAATTTCCTCTGCATCTCCCTTTGCAGGCTGGACTTTTTTTCTTCTTTAGTGGCTTGCTAAGCAGTAGCCTCTTCCACCTCTTGGGAGCCTTAGATGACATCTCTCGCGCCAAGCATGGAAATGGTAAATCCAAAGAACCAGCTCACAATTTACTGGCACAGTTCAGCAGAATAACCTTTGCCTTCAAGGAGCTTATTTAATCTCTAGATTTCTGTTCCGTTTTCTTTTTGGATTCCAAGGATTTTTCTTCTTCTTCCAAGCTGACCTATACCATTTAGTACTTTCTTTAGAGGTTTTTGTTTTTTTTTTTTTTATCCAGCACTTTAGGGGTTTAAAAATGAGGAAGATTTTCCAAGATATGCAAGCTGTCATCTTATCAGAAAGAGAACATAAACTGCCTTTCTGTTTCTACTTATGTATTTGGAATATACTGCCAAATATAAAATTGACAGATCAAGGAACAGAATTAGTTTCATGGCTTTTGTTATATGCTATAAAATTCAGTGATGAAAATGAATTAATATTACATTTTAATAGTGGCTTGAAGGAGCTCTGTAGATTCCACATCTATTTTGCTTCAGAGAGGTTACCTATCAATATTAAATAAAAGCTTTTTTGGCTTTGACCATACCTGGAATAAAACATGATCTTGGTCTGATTTTCATAACTTGTTCTCTAAAAGAACAGCCACAAGTGTTGATAAGGTTGTGGAGATAGTGAAACCCTCAAATGCTACTGGTGGGAATATAAAATGGTGGGAATGTAAAATGATGCGGCCATTTTGGAAAACAGTCCAGTAGTTCAAGACATTAAACATAGAATGACCACGTGAAATAGCAATCTACTGTTCAGTATACACCCAAGAGAAATTAAAACTCATGTTCTCACAGAAACTTACACCTGAATGCTCACAGCAGCATTGTTCATAATAGCCAAAAGGCAGAAACGATCCAAAAGTCCCGTTGATGGATGAATGGATAAACAAAATGTGGTCTATCCATATAGCGGGATATTATTAAGCCATGAAAAGTTAAGAAATATTGATATATGCTACAACATGGATGAATCTAGAAAATCTTATCAACCAAACCTTAGTTTGGCTAACTGTAAGAAGCCAAACACAAAAGACCACACATTATGTGATTCAATTATACAAAATGTCCAGAATAGACAAATATAAAGATACAGAAGGTAGGTCAGTGGTTGTTTAGGGGCGGGAGGATAGCGAGCTTGGGAAGTAATAGACAAAGGTTCATAGTTTCTTCCTGAGGTAAGGAAAATGTTCTAAGATTGGGTGGGGTGATGGCGGCACAGCTCTGTAAATATACTAAAACCACTGACTTGTACACTTTAAAAGGATGGACTAGATGGCATGGGATTGCATTGCAAGAAAGCTATTAGAATAAAAAACACGCAGATCAAACAAATTCTGTGGCTATAACATAAATTGATCTGAAAAAGCCTTTGACAAAAGGGCACAGAAACTACTTCTAAGGAAATTCAATCACCATATAGTTGTGACCTTCCTTCTCCTTCGAGGAGATACTGCCTTTGAAAGAAGAAACAAATGTAAGAATAAAAGACATCATTTTGCTATTTTGAAAGCATGATTTCTTAATGATATGGTAGGGTGAGGCTAGTTTGTTTTAAAAATACATCTTTACAAATGATCGGATGGAGAGAATGCACAGTAAACTCTCTCAAGTTGACAATTATACTGTACTCTTCCTGACAATAAAACACTTAGCTGATGAAAATAAATTATAGGGTTTACTCACTGGCAGCTGTAAAGGCTGGCTCTAAACAATATGCTGAACTACTCAGGAAAATCATGAAGAGCTTACATGGCAAGGCCCTAGGCATGACGGCTCAATACCAAATGACCTAAAGACAAATTACATACATGGGATGTGAGGGCAGCGGCTGGCACTGATCTGGAAGCCCAGGAGAGAGGACTTTTCTCCCGCGAAAAGGCCCGGCACTTTTGAAGCTATGGGCACATACTCTCCTATGGACAGCGGAGATCTGTCAGGTCAGAGGCTGGGAGTCTAGAAGGGCATACGGGCCCCTCAGAGCGTGAAGCTAAACTTTAGTGGAGAAGAAAATTGGTCTGTCCTCTGAGGCTCTCCCTCCCCTTCCAGGAAAGAGATGATAGGGCCTGTTGAGACTAGAAAAATTAAAGAATTTAAAATCCTCCTTTTCGCCCCTACCTTAAAGACAGAAAATGAGAGTCCTAAGTTCTCACAGGGGCATACCTGTAGAGCGACACATCCCAGAGAGAGAGCTGGAGAGAGGGGGTGCATTCCTGGCAAGATCAGCTGTGTAACTGGTGGGCCTATTGCAAAATGACTGTGGGGTGCTCTGTTCATGAATTACTCAGAATCTCAGGACAGCGAAAGCAGAGCATTAAACTGCACGTGGGGCTCTTCTGAGTGTGGGGGTCTCTGCAACCACACAGGCTATACATCTAAGAGGTCCTGACTCTTGAGAGATAAGAACAGAGCAGCAAAAATTCAGGAGGCACGGGAAAGTATAAAGCAAAAAACCAAGATCATCTAAAAATCCTACCACCTGGGACAACCACTGTTATCATTTTGGTGTATGTTCCAAAGAATTTTCTATATGCATATATACTGTTGACCCTTGAACAAAAGAGGTT
This sequence comes from Paguma larvata, assembly GCA_030068075.1. Lineage (NCBI taxonomy): Eukaryota > Metazoa > Chordata > Mammalia > Carnivora > Viverridae > Paguma > Paguma larvata. The sequence continues at coordinate 36,145,052 of CM057827.1, forward strand.
TGAACAGCACGAGTCCACATATACATGTAATTTTTTTTGATAAATACAATACGGTACTGCAAAATATATTTTCTATTTCTTATGACTTTCTTAATAACATTTCCTTTTCTCTAGCTTTCTTTAGTGTAAGAATACAGCATGTAATACATATACAAACTATGTGTTAATCAACTGTTTATGCTATTAGTAAGGCTTCCAGTCAACACTAGGCTGTATTAGTAGTTAAGTTTCGGGGGAATCAAAAGTTACCCACTGATTTCCAACAGTGCAGGGGTTGGCACCCATAACCCCCTGCATTGTTCAAGGGTCAAGTGTACCTGTAGACATTGATTCATGTATCAATGGTATATTCCACACTCTCTTCTGTAGCCTTTTGTTAAGCTTACTAAGCTAATTCTATTATGGAGAATTTTCAAAAATGTTGAAAACAGATCGTTTCAATCCTATTGTATAGACTACAGAACATAAAGATCCATGTTCAGTGTAACTAAACTCAAACCTAACTTTTGTTAGGTTTCTGAATGGCCTTGGGCTTTTCATTACTAAAAATGATGACCACTGGATATGAGTAAAATGGAGTGAGGACTGAATGAGTTAATCAGCATAAAGTATTTCACAGAGCACTTGGCAAGTAATAAGCTCTCTTATAAATGTTAGGGATTTTAGTGTTGTGTCCTATGTAAAGATTGGACTAATTTACATTCCCAGCAGCAGGGTAAAAGAAATTGGTTTTCCTAAATCCCTGCCAACTCTTCCAAATTTTCCCTTTTGTATTTCTTCTACGAATCGTTTGTTTGTGTTGACAATTCTCCCACTGCATTTCTTATGCTTTTAAAATTTTAAAACTTTAACTGACAAAGGTTGGAGATACTAACCCTTTGTCATAGGAATAACAAATGCTTTTCTTAGCTTAAAAAAATATTTTTAAGACTTACCTCCAGTTCCTAGGACCTTGAGGAGCTCAAAGTTTTCAATTCCCACCTTCTCTGCATGTCCTGTTAAATTAGCTAAAAAAAGAAAGAAAAAAGAAATAATTAAGGGGATCCGCAACAGGAGGGGGCCCTAGGGGGCTTCTGAAATGCCAGCAATATTTTATTATTTGACTTGGGTGGTTAAGCCAGGATTCACTTTATAACTAGCTGTTAACTACACAGCTATGTTTTGTGTACTTTTCTGTATGTTAAATATTACAGGAAAACTATTAACATGTATTTATTGGGGGGGGGGGAGGGAGGAGACAGAGTATCTGAAGCAGGTTCTGCGCTGGGAGCACTGAGCCCAATGTGGGGCTTGAACTCACGAACTGTGAGATCATGACCTGAGCTGAAATCTAGAGTCAGCCGCTTAACCGACTGAGCCGTCCAGGCGCCCCTACAGGTAAACTATTTTTTAAAATTTAGTAGCTATATATCATTTGCACCTAAAATTAACATAAAAATAAAGTGTTAACAGACTCTCTACTGATCAATATAATCTGAAAATAAATACAAATTTCACTATGTAGCTAGATACACAGTGGACACTAGACAGATTTAGACAGCATACTCATTTATGTAACAAATATTTACTATCCACTGAATGCCAGACCAGCTTCTACTTCCGTTTCTACCACTAGGCACTTGCCCATGATTTAGCCTGCATGATTTAGCCTGCATCAGTCACTTCATCACCCTGCGTCTCAAGGTGAGTTCCCTCATCTCTGACAAGAAACCACTGGTTTGAATAAACTCTAAGATCTCTGCCAGCTCTAAAATTTGTTTAAAAGTATTAACTCTTTAAAAAACACATTCTGGGGGCGCCTGGGTGGCTCAGTCAGTTAAACATCCGACTTCAGCTTAGGTCATGATCTCGAGGTTCGTGGGTTCAAGCCCCATGTTGGGCTCTGTGCTGACAGCTCAGAGCCTGGAGCCTGCTTCAGATTCTGTGTCTCCCTCTCCCTCTGCCCTTCCCCTGCTCACACTCTGTCTAAACTAAATAAATGTTAAAAAATATTTTTTAATAAAAAAAATATTCTGTCCTAGATAAACACAATTAGGATATCTTATAAATGGGCATTTTCAAAAACATATTCCACTGATTCTGGTCCTAACCTATAAGATGTTAATAGGTGTTATGTTTGGGGGGAAAAGATCCTTTCAAGTCAAAGAAACCTGAAATGATCAGAATAAACAAGGTTAATCAGGTTTCTTTACTGTTGAACTTCATAGATTCTACACCATGAAAATCTGCATGCGAATCTAAAACTGAGATACTGTATTTGTCAAATGTATTGGATCGCAAAATTATTTTTTATGGTAATACCTATTAATATTCTGTCAATCAGCATTCTGTAGATGTGACTAAGGGAGGTCTAAGCTAAATTCTATTTCTATCACCTAAAAGCCATGTGACTTGGAGCAAATTAATTAACTTCTCTGTGTCTCAGGTCCCCTCTAGTGTACAATGAGGATAATAAAAATACCTACCCTCAAAGCATATTGATGTCTGCAATTTGCTTTGAAATGCTTCAAAAAAATAAGATGGAGTAATAGATGAATATAGGTATGGGTAGATAGTGATGAAGCAAATACGGTAAGATGTTAATTACAGAATCTAGATGGTGAGTGTGAAGGTGTTTGACATGTAGTTCTTCCAAAGTCTCTGTATATTTGAAAGTGTCCATAATAAAATGGCAGAAAATAAAATAATACCTACCTCATAGGGATCTGATGCGGATTCAAGGAGTTAAATTTATACAGAGCTTGTTGTGTGCCACTGAGCATCATTAAAAGTGTTTGCAAATAAATAATGCTCTGGGCCTGCAACTTGGAGAAAATCAGACCCAACTACGAACTTCTAGAATTAAAAGTTTCAGGGGGATAGGTGACTTCGGTGTCCTTTGGAAGTTTAGCTAAATGCAAAATTAAAATATTTTAATTGTAGTCAAACCACGTAACATAAAATTTGTCACCTTAACCAGTTTTAAGTGTACAATACAGTGATGTTAATTACATGTACCGTGTTTGCAACAGATCTCTGGAATTTTCTAATTTTGCAAACCAAGCCCTATACCCATTGAACTTGACCTACTAACAATTTAATGAAATTGTTGAGATGGCTGGATTTGGGTCTACTATTTTATTACTTGTTTTTAACTTGTCCTTTCCTTTTTTTTTTTAATTTATTTATTTAAGTAATCTCTACACCCAACGTGGGGCTCGAACTCACAACCCCAACATCAAGAGTCGCATGCTCTTTCAAATGAGCCATCCAGGCACCCCTTAACTTGCTTTTTCCATTGTTTGTTCCCACATTCCTACTTTTCTGACTGAAAAAAAAAAATTTAAATGGTTTTTAGAATTTCATTTCAATTTTCACAGTGGCATTTTAGCTCTACTAATTACCCACAGTTCTCTTATAATTAATACTGTTCCATTTCCCTAAAAATATAGAAACTTTGTAATCATTCTTTATGGAATATTGATATATATTAAATGGAGTTAATATCTTCTATATATGCGATTACGCACAAGACAATGCTATAAGTTTTCCTTATATGATTTATAAAGAAGGAGGAAACAGAGAGACTTGCACATTTCTGTAGATATTAATCATTTTTGATGATCTGTCTTATCTTTTCCAAGGATCCAAAATTTCATCTAGTGTAAGTTTTCTTCAGCCTTGAAGAACTTCCTTTGACATTTCTTTTAGTGCAGAATTCTCCAAGTTTTCTTTTATGTGAGAGAGTCTTTCTTACCTTCATACAAATCTTTTTATTGAGATATTCACATTTCATAAGACTCACCCTTTTAAAGCATATACGTCCGTGCTTTTTAGTCTATCACAGGTTGTGTCACTGCCGCCACTAACTAAATCTGGAATCCTCTTCATTTTTGAAGGATATTTTCCTTTGATAAAGAATTCTGGGTTGACGGGCTTTTTTCTTTCCTTCACCACTTTATAGAAACATGTTTTTCCATTCTCTTTTGGCCTCCATGCTTTCCCAGATGAAGTCAGCAATTTAAATTATCATGTTTCTCTTACTGCTTTCAACATTTACTTTTTATCTTTGGCTTTTGAAAGTTTCGCCATGATGTGTCTTGATATGGACTTCTTTGGGTTCTGTCAGCCTGGTATTCAGTAAGTAGCTTGTATCCGTAAGTTTCTGTTTTTCATCAAAGTTGGGGGATTTCGGCCTCAAGTTTTCAAAAAATTTTTTTCTATTCCATTCTCTCTCTCCTCTGAAATTTCAATTACCTCTATGTCAGATTGTTTGATTCGACCTGAAAAGTCCCTGAAACTCCATTCATTCCCCCCGCTATATATTTTCTCCCTGTTCTTCAAATTAATTTCCATTGCTCTATCTTCAAAGTTCATGTATGTCTCCTTCTGCACCTCTATTCAACTGTTAAATCCAGCTACTGAATTTTTATTTCAAATATTGTATTTTTCATCTCTAGAACTTCCATTTGGTTCTTTTTCATTGTTTCTATTTTCCTGATAGGATTTCTTGTTTTGTCACTCACTGAGAGCATGACGTTTTATTTCACAAGGATATTACAACAGTTGCTTTAAAAGTCTTGTCTGCAATGGTCAGTCTCTCAATCATCTCAGGGTATGACAACTGATTTTCTTCCTCTTCTAATATGTTCCATTTTCTTGATTCTCCATACGTGGGGTAATTATAGACTGTTGAAATGTTAATGTGTGGAGACTAGAGATTGTTATTTTTTTCTCCAGTGACAACTGTTTTTCTTGTTTAACCGGCAAATATCTTGGGTTGGCTTGAACTGTAAACTATTTTTCTTAGGAGGCAGCTCCAGTCCAGTTCAGATTTGTTGTCTTTACCCGAGCTGTTCTGAGTCCGCTGTACTCACGCATGGCTCAGACGGCAGCCAGAGATGCGTGCTCACAAAATGTAGGGACTCCCCCTCCTCCAGCTCTTCTTTTTCTGGGATTTCTCCCCTACCTTCAGTGATAAGGGTTCTCTGGTTTCAGTTTTCTAGTCTCCCTGGCCAAAGAAACTGTTGTTCCACTGGAGTCCCCAGAGTACAGACTGTACTTAGCCTGAAGCTAAAATCAGTGAAAAGGCAAAGTTACTTCTTATAGCTCCCTTCCTTCCCTCCTCTGTGTACTCCCCAGTAGAGTCTATCTGCTTCTGTTCACCCTCCAGTGCCTTAAATAGTTGCTTTTTATATTAAATCCAGGTTGTACAGCTGTTTTCTACAATGGAATTCTCCAGTAGAGGGTCTTTTTCTGAAATTATGAGAAGCAGAAGTCTTCCTTCATTACAGTCAACATGGTGAAGGGAAGCAGAATACGCCACCTCCCAATAAGCCACTCTGGCAATACCGATTCTTCAGAATTAAAGTTTCTTAAGACACGCCAGTGAAAGGACAGTGACCTCCTCGGTCTATCCTGAAACCAGGAATAAATCTCTCATTTGAAAGGTACCCTCCCTGTGCCAGGAGGGTAGAAGGCATCCTTATTACCAGAAGTAGGGGATTTAGGGCCTAGAAAGCTATATCAACAAACTTCGTTACTTCCTCACTAATTTGCTACCCCAAGCCTAAACCCTTTTGTCATTTCTTCACAAAGCTACCTGCTTTGGTCACTTCTTTGAGTCTCAAATTTCTATAGGCTCCTGTACACACAAAATCAAATGTTTTTTTTTTTTTTTCCTCCCGTTAACTTGTTTTATGTCAATTTAATTATTAGGCCAGCCAAAGAACCTAGAAGAAAAGAAGGGAAAGGTTCTCCTCCCCTACAATTATAGAGTTTCTACTTTAACTACTCCCCTAGCAGGTTAACTTCAAAGAGTAAAATAAAATAAAGAGGATTTGATACAGGTCCAACTCAGGGATCTTGAACTTAATATCCATATAATTCTTTTACATGACATCTGTTAGGCAAAGTAAGTAATCAGACATATGGAAGCAAATTAATAGGAAGCTCTGTCAATATTTAGGCGTGGGGGAGAATTTATCAGTTATAAAGACTTTTTTCATTGTGTTAACAATAAAACACATAGAAACAAATGGTAAATATGATACTATATAGAATCCTAAGATCCGACAAACTCGTATTTGAGCATGTGAGTCTAGGTATTTAAATGGTTCTCATTTCTATGCTATTGTCATTATTTACAAGTCTTTGAACATGAAAGTCTAAAAATAAACCATATTTCTCTTAATTAAATTGTTAACCTGAGATCAAGAGCTCAGACTTCCCAGCAACAATACCAACATTTATTAGAACAAGACCTAAAATATTTACACATTGTATTTCACCCTGGAGGTAAAGTAAACATCAGCCAATTACAGAAATCTGCATTTCTGAGTCATTACATGCCTTAGTAAAGTCTAAAATGTATGCTGATCAGGAGCTACTTCAAGCCTGGGGCCAGACTGTACCAGAAATGAGCCTTTAGAACTGAGAGACAGAACTGTCTGGTGTTTTCCTTCCTACATGAAAGTAAATCACGCTTTATAGTGGTTGCAGGAGCTCCTTTTCCTGTGCCGGGCAAGCCTCTGCCCACTCCGGGTCTAGTCCTCCCCACAGGTAAGAGCAGTTACTAATCTAATTACTCAAGAGTCCAAAATCCTGATTGGGCCCAATTAACGGTAGGTGGGGTCGCCACGTTAAGGCAACAGTCTCCACACAAGGTCTGTTTTATTGCCTCAAACTCCTGGCCTGGCCTGACCTCCGGGGGCCCAATGGCCCTTCTCTTGCACTTCTCCGTCACTAGACAGCAGTCCCTTCATCCACAGTTTCACCTTCTGTGGTTTCAGTTACCCACAGGTTACCATGGGCCGGGAGCAGATCGTCCTCCTTCTGACACACCCTCAGAAGCTCAGTAGTAGCCTAATGCTACGTCACAAGGCCGACGTCATTCACCTCACCTCAGCTCTTCACATGCAGGCATTTTATTGTCTCACATCGTCACAAGAAGAAGGGTGAGTACAGTTCAGTAAGAGAGTTTGAGAGAGTGACCATCTTCTCACAACTTGCATTACAGTATATTGTTATAACTGTCCCGATTATTAGGTATTGTTGTTAATCTCTTACTGTGCTTAATGTATAAATTAAATTTTATTATAGGTATGTATGTATAGGAGAATGTACAGTATATAGAGGGTTTGGTACTATCTGTGGTTTCAGGCATCCGCTGGGGGTCTTGGAATCTATCTCCAATGGATAAGGCAGGGACTACTGTATACAATAGTCAACTAAGCAGATTCAGAGGTTCTTTTGGGACTTGGTTCACTTACTAGTTTGCTTTCCCCTCCAATCTTTTTTTTTTTTTTTTTTTTTAGAGAGAGAGAAAGGAAGAGACGGAGAGAGAGGGAGAAGGAGGGAGGGATGAGGAGGGAGGGAGGGGGAGAAAGAGAGAGAGAAAGAGAAAAATCTTAAGCAGGCTCCACACTCAGTGTGGAGCCTGACATGGGGCTCGATTACACGACCCTGGGATCATGACCTGAACCAAATTGAAGAGGCTCGTGCTCAACCAACTGAGCCACCCGGGGGCCCTTCCCCTCCAAACCTAACACTCATCTCAACATGCTGATTAGATGTGATTGGATAACTGGTGATTGGATGAGGTTGGGAGGGAAGCAGGAGTCCCACATAGGCCCTAAGCCCAAACTACTTGCACCAAGACCACTTTTAAGGAGACTTCTACACTGATGTGCTGAAAGTTTACACAGCCTTTATTACTGTGGGGCTCTGAGTCCCACTGGCTACTGTTCCTTGCAGATGGCCCCCTTATGACTCCCGAAGGGTAAGAGTAGATTGGCTCGACAGAGGTTGGGCATTTCTGGATTTCTGGCCATAATAACTTAATGGCACCAAAATCTTACCCTCAGCTCCTAAATCCCACAGAAGGAATGCCTTATGAAAACTCGTCCCAAATATATAAAATAACAAAGAATATCAACAAACTATTTGGTTGCTACATAAGCTATTAATTAGTAGTTAATAGTACAACCAGGTCAGTTATTTGTGTCTGGCAGGTATTTCGATGCCTACCTCATGAGTTGTTAAATATTAGTAAGCACACACTAAAACAAAGAAAATATTTTTAAACCTTTCAAGGTCTACAGGCCTATCTCTACTGTTAATCAGCTTAGACAATCTCTTCTCATCAAAAGGAATTTGTGTTTTTTATTACATTAATGCATTACTCAGTGTATTCACTGAGAAAAGATAATGCTTTCATAAAGCAAGTTTCACTAATTTTTTCTCATTAAAATATCGGAAACTACCCCACTGAAAATCATTCACTTCTTCGTTAGTGTTATTATCCTATAATGCATATTTCCTGGTTAGGAAATCACTTTTAAGGGTGAATTCCACGAGTTCCTTTACAAGAAGACAATGGATCTTTAAAAAAGGTTTGCCAAAACTCAAACGGATTTCAGTTGTTTAACTGATTCTCTTTAGAAAACAGTCCAAATTATTAATAGCTCTTAAAGGAAAAATCTTGTCCTACACAATGAATATAAAGTACTTGGTTTTTTACACTACAACTGGATTCCTTTGGTTCCTTGTATAATAACATGGTATGTGTCTATGTAGGAAAATACGATGTAGTTTAAAAAAAATTTTTTTTAATATTTATTTATTTTTGAGACAGAGAGAGACAGAGCATGAGTGGGGGAGGGGCAGAGAGAGAGGGAGACACAGAATCCGAAGCAGGCTCCAGGCTCTGAGCTGTCAGCACCGAGCCCGATGCGGGGCTTGAACTCACAGACCGCAAGATCATGACCTGAGCCGAAGTCGGACGCTCAACCGACTGAGCCACCCAGGCGCCCCTGATGTAGTTTTTTAAATAATAAAGTTAGACAAACCAGATAACTGTCTTTTCTTCCAAATTTAAATAGCTATGTTGTGTTGTTCCGTTATCATAATAATCCTGGTTTGTGGCTTCAAAAAAAAATAGACAATAGGCCTAAAGTAGACCTTGAAAATCTCCCATATTCCCAGTAAAGAGGACTACTTGTAATCCTAGGCACATTTTTCCAGATTTGAGCCATAAACCTATGACTGATAACTGGCTTCTTAACCCAACTTCCTAGGCAATTCCACCAAAAGTAATTTGTAACACATATTATCTGTGACCATTTCTTTTAACTTGAGATGTTTAAGTTGGAACTTCTCAATCACATGGAGGAAAACAATCGGGAAAAACACATTTTTCATTCTGTTGCCATAGTTTCTGCTAAGCTGCACAAATGTAATTGCTCAGAGCATGTGCCGAAATCATTTGATTAGATCCAAGAATTCACTTGTGTGAAAGCTAAGAAAAGGCTTAACTTAAAGCTACGTTTACGATTAAAGTAGAAGTAAAGAAGAATAATAAGCTTTTGAAGCCATGTCAATTAAGTTGTTAGTACACGAGTGAGGTACTCATATACATTTTATTCAATGGATTAATCACTGATTAAACTTGCAATAAGTTACAAGAAATGTAATTTATTAGAAAGGATTATGCAGTCTATGGACATTGTGGGGGGTATCATTATCATGTGAAGCTCCTTAAAAATGCTCATTGGGAATACAAGTTCTCTTTACTCACTTAACGAACATTCACTGGGTACCTACTGACACAGGAGCCAGCTGTTGGGTCTTTAAGAAGCACATGATTTGAAAATAAGAGATCAGCTAGCCCAGGGAATTCTGGGCTAGAAGACTATCAGGAGCAAAAGTGTAAGCAGGAATAAGTCTTTTCCTAGCACAGAATAAGAAGAGGATTGTTCTAATTTCCTATGGGAGGCTTATGTGGGAAAAACAGTAAAAATATTATATCAAATAGGCACAGGTAACTAGCGGATTCAAACCTTAGAAGGCCAGACTGATTTCAATTGAATCCATAAATAATAATGGCTCTTGACAAGATGAAAGTAAGGTTTTAGGAAATTGCTTTGGCATGTGGAAAGCAGCAAGGAAAGACTAAAGCTAAAAGGTGGTGAGGTTAATGCAATAAACCAGATGAGTGCTAACAAAACGCTGGTCTGAGTAGAAACTAGAGTAAAGAGGAATGGACGAACCTAGGAATCACTGCAACATGCAGTTCAAGAAACATTCGCTGAACACCTGACTTGGGTGCTGAGACCACAAAAGCAAACAGGACACGGTCACCACTTCTGAAAGTAAATAAATGGAACTTTGTTCCTTCCCCCGCCCCCCCGCCCTTTGGCCCCATATCTAAAGTACAAGAAATGAAAGTCTGGTGAATGGTAGTGTTACTGACAATTTTGTGGAAAGGGGAAGTTGAAAGGGAAGGTTGAAAGGGGAAGTTTTGGGGTTTCAACACTGATTTTGGAGGGATGGCCAGGCATTCCGAAAAGGCTGCCGTGTGGACAGTTCTAGACAAGGAACTGAAGTCTGGCAGAGACAGCACGCTGATGGGGTTCAGGACATGCCACCCACCCACCAAACACAGCACCTTGGCATGGTGGATATTCTACACTGAAGTGTAGAGCAAAATGCCTCAGCTCGGCCGACACGTCCAGGGGGATGAAATGAGATCTATGGAAAGTCACCTCATGAGACAAAAACCACGATACGCCTTGAATTCGAACTGTTGAAACTAACAAAAGAACTAAAATATTTAAAGAATGGACAACGAAAGATAGATGGGAAATCCGAGAATCAACAGCAGGTACAAGAAGGAGTTTCTGACCTTCCCCTGAAGCAAGTCCTAAAACTCTCCTGTGAGACGCACCCTCCCTCTACCTGGAGAAAAGAGCATCCCTATCTTTTTCTTTAATTTTTATTCTTTTCTAAAAAAATTTTTTTTGTTTATTTACTTATTTTGAGAGAGAGAGACAGAGAGAGAGAGAGAGAGAGAGAGCATGCACACAAACAGGGGAGGGGCAGAGAAAGAAGGAGAGACAGAATCCCAAGCAGGCTCTGTGCCATCAGCACAGAGCCCCATGTGGGGCTTGAACTCATGAACCGCGAGATCACGACCTGAGCCGCAATCAAAAGTCCATCAAACCTAACACGATAATGCTCGGGTTTATGTCTCCTGGGTCTTCATTTCCTTACGAAGGCTCCCACGTCACATAAAACTTTTTACATAAATTTGTATGCTCTTCTCTTATTAATCTGTCTTTTGTTCCAGAGGTCCCAGAGAACTTAGAAGGGTAGAGGGAAAACAAGTTATTAGGAGAGGAGCAAACACTTTAAGAAGAAAGTCCTCAGGAGACCACACAAATAGAAGGGCGAGTCTTGCCGACAGCCAGGAGTTAGGATGCAGGAAGAAAAAGAGCCAGAGAAAAGGTGAAAAAAATGAGCAGTGTATAGAATCCAAAGAAAGAATGCCAGGAAAAATAAATAAATAAATAAATAATCCTGATTATCAATGAAGCCAAAAGGTGATACAACAGGAGAGACAGACTTGGTCTTTGTCAAGATTCCCAGCTCACAGCTTCTAGAAGCTTAGGAATCTCCAGAGTGGTAAAGGTGTCTCTTGTATGCGAAAATGACTGGGGGTCAAGAGCCCCAGAGAACTTCAGGTTGGGGGTTGGTTGCTAGAAGGGCCTAGGACTTTCAGCCCCACCCTCCCCTCTGCCTCCTCCAAGGAAGAGAGAGGGGGTGAGGGATTAAGTCGATCACCAACGGCCAATGATCTAACCAGCCACACCTACGTCATGAAGTCTCCAGAGCAACCCCCGAACACTGGCTCTGAGAGCTTCAGGCCTGCGCACACACAGGGGTCCTGGGGTAGCGGCACTCCCTGATGGGGCAGGAAGTTCCACGGTCCCCTCTGGCTCCCCCACTACCAACACCTCGCCCTGAGCATCTCTTCCAGTTGGCTGTTCCTGAGTCGTAGTTTTACCCTCAAGTCTAGGCTGGGAGGTCAGGGTGTACAGATGAGGCCGGACAAACAAGACAACAACCTTAAAAACCACGGAAACAGAGAATTCGATTTAAGGATATGAAAGGAAGCAATGGAGTGAGAATGGGAAAGAATTCTATGAAATATTTTTCCAACTTAGCAGTCAGATGAGAGAGAAGGCTGGTGGCCAGAGAGGAGACTCTTCAGGAAGTGATAAGTGACGGGGTCCAGGACAGAAAGGGGTAGAGAGAACGATTAAAGACAGAGGGAAGACTAGGCTATGTTAAGGATGGAACAAAAGATTATACACGGTCTTTCTCCTCCCGGAGAGAGTACCAGAGAAGCAGTGCATTGAAGCAAGAGCAAAATGCCTCAGCTCGGCCGACACGTCCAGGGGGATGAAATGAGATCTATGGAAAGTCACCTCATGAGACAAAAACCACGATACGCCTTGAATTCGAACTGTTGAAACTAACAAAAGAACTAAAATATTTAAAGAATGGACAACGAAAGATAGATGGGAAAAAAATGAAAACTAAAAAGCAGAATGCCAAATGGGGTGATGCACTTCTAGCACTTTCCAGGGGACACCCTGATCACTAGCTTCAAACACCAGGTCCCCTAGGAAGCAACGCCCCTATCCTGGAGACGGCCGTATCGTGCTCCTAAGCCTTTCACTGTAGAGCGCACAGCCAACTCCCGTTTTCCTACTTCCATACTCCGCAAGCAGCCCGATTTTAACCCTTACCCAAGAAGAAAACATGCATTCATCGAGCAAACACAAGTGTTTCATGTAGTTGTTTGTGTTTCCCACTCTAAAGTGGTAAAATGTCATTTGGGTTGATACATCAGCCTTTTGAGATTATAATTATAGCTACACGTGTGAAAGCCAAGCACGAGGAGAAGACGCAGATGACAGAATGATCCAGCACTGAATCCTATTTGTCACTATCAAGGAACGCTTCAATAGCAGCAATAACTACAAGACAACACGTAGTGCGCCGTGACCTTGTCGATGGTGTTGTGACTCTGTTCATCTCAGAAGAAAAGGAGAACAATTACAGAAAGCGGCATTGTGAGGTTGGCGGCGAGTGCAACAGGAAGTAGGGCAACAGCCTGTCGCAGCCGAAACCGAAATAATTAAGCTATAATTTATTATAAATCTGTGATCTACAGAACACCAACTTAGAAAGCTTAAACACTACTCTTGTCTCCACGAAAGCTTATCTGACTTTCAGGCACTTAAACAGGTTTGTTTTCCTCTCTGAGACATTATCTCACTGATTGAAAAAAAAGGGGGGGGGGTGCGGGGACAAAGCCTAACAAGTTAATAAAATAAGTTCCTGTTTTTGGTAAAGAAAGGAGTTTCAGTCCTGGCTCAAATTCCCTATTCCTCAATAATTAGTTTCACCTTCCCCTTTCTAGCACCTTCCATGTGAAAGAAATCAACACTGACCTCTAATTTCCAAGTACTGGGGAGAATAAGATCACAGCATGATACTGCAGACATTTCCCTCTTTTGAGAACTTTTCTTTTATCGTGAACTATAACAGAGAAAGTCTCAGAGGCGGCGATTACAACCCACCATCCTCATACTAGTTACTCTTATCTTGTACGTTTCTTTTCCAGTTTTTTCTCGTGTGTGTATCCTAGTTACCGGCTGGGGCTCGCCAGCTCAATAATCTAGAGCAAAGGGACTCACGCCAGCAGAGCCGGGGCCCATGCTAGTCCAAAGCCTCCGCCTCCCCCCAGGCTTCTATCAATTCCCAGGAGAGCGGACATCCGCGGCCGCCCTGAGGTCCTCGGGTCTCTCTGCTCCGCACTGCGCCCATCCCTGCGTGACAGGGGCTCCTCCCCTGAGTTCTATAAAAGACAGTAACAAAACCCGACCACAGGCAGAAAGCATCCCTTAGTATGAGAGGCTTCAGTGGAGATTTCTGGAGGAAGGCAGAGAACTGGCATACGGGGCAGCAATGAAAGGGGAACTGGAAGGAGGAACAGTCCTCATTTCTCACCATCTTCCAGCCTTTGAGGGAGGGGGTCTTCACCTCACCTATTCCCTGGCCTCGCAAGGCTTTTCCAACTGTCCTCCTTTTCTGTCTCTCTTTCCCTCTGCGGAGCAAACCCAACGAATCAGTCCCCTTGTTTCCTGTCAAGCAGCTTCCTCTCAGCCCTAGCCAGCATCCATACTCCCCATCCTTGAGGTCAAGGCAATGCCCGCCCTCAGGGCAGCTCCCTCCAGACAAAGAATTCTGGTGCCCGCTGCTGTGATAACACATTTTCCTCCTCCCTGCCTATAGCATAGGTTTTCTGGAGTCACACTCTGCATGTAACGACACAGTCTACTAGGTGGACAATATTCTGAAGGCTTACTCGTATCCAGTATTGTGCACGCCAGGGGCAACACTGTAGCGGGCACCCTCCCTGCTGCCGGGCAGCTCAGGGTCCAGAGGAGGCGACCAGGCCGGTGAAGAAGCCCCAGGCACAGACCCTACGGCAGGGGCACGAGGCACGCAGAACCCCGAGAGGACATCTCGCCGCATCTGAAGGTTTGGGGATGTTAGGTACCGATGGAAAGAAAAGCCTGCGTGTCCGAAGAAAACACACAAAAGCACCACGATGACAGAGAGCGCGGCATATCTGGGGATCAGCAGTTCGTGCGGACAGACAGATGCGAAAGAAGGAGAGGGCCAGAAGGCACGGCCAGACTCCAGGCAAGAACCAGTTTGCGGAAGACTCCGATTTGAAAAGGTATGTATTTTGTTCTGAAGGCATCAGGAGCCAGTGAAAGAAAGCAGAGAATTAAGGGAATCAGTTCTGTACCTTAAAAAGACCGGTAGCAGCAGCGGCGGCGGCATGGAAAATGAGTTAGAAAGGAATTCACGCGGAAGGCAGCGAGGCCGGCGCACAGGCTGATACGACGGTTGAGGCCAGAAATGATAAAGGCTACCCTAAGGCGCTGAAATTAGGAAAAGAGAAAAAGTATATTCTTTAGTATGTTATTTATTAATACTCCTAAGCACGAAGTGAAACATTGGAAATTACTAAAGTTACGAAATTCCGAATAGCTGTAGTACAATCCCTTCAGTTCAAAAGGATAGTCCGTCAATGACCATGAAATCACAAAGTCCTCAGAATAAAAGACAAGATAAATTTTCAAAATGTTGTACAGGAACCGTATTCATTTGTTAAAACTCAGAACTGTATGCCAAGAAGAGAGAGTTCTGCTGTATGTAAGTTATAGCTCGGTACAAAAATATGAGAGCTACATTTTTTTTGTTTTGGGGGATCCTCCCCATGGCAATATTTTTTAAACATGAATGTCCTATAGAAGAGATTTTCAGATTCAACGAGAATTTTCTTGCTATGTACTTGGTTACTGTTTTGCACGTGTATCTGTTTATTTATCAAAGGTAAAGCTGACTTTTTGGAAAAGCCATATTTTTCCCAACAGCAACATAAAGCTTCTAAGACTCATTTTTCAAAGCGCACACAGTTTGGTAATCTGCCACTATTCATCCAAGCAACTTGTTCCTCGATCTTATAAAAATAGATTATTTATTAATGCATTATTCTTAAATGCCACAAGCTTTTCTGCCCTTGCAATACGAGCTTGCGATTTTAAACCTATTATTTAATAGGTGGATGTGGGGGGTGTCTATAGATTTGGTAAACATAAACTTTGTGAATTAAAAATAAGTAGGTGAAATGCCTGTGAGATTTCCAAGTGAAGATAACTAATGGACGGTGATGAATTTTACTGTAGTAAGAGGATTTGAAAATTCACAATTATTATAAAACATACAGCTTTACAAGAACGGTCAACCCGAATACTTCATTTCCCGGCCATGTCACACGACTGAACTTAATACATACAAAAATGTGAAGAAAAAGATAATTTAGGGAAGATAGCCCATGAAAAGGATTGCGTAGAAGTTTTTAGAAGACTTATTTTCAAAAGTAAGCTCCTCAGTGTTAGTGTATCACTTGGTGTTAATTTATCAATCATTAGCTATCTGACAATTTAAAGACAACTGTGCTTTGAACTTGAATCTGGATAGACAAAGAACAGAACCATGTTGCTGACACTCCGCACGGATTTCCTTATTCTTAAGGCACACTTTCATTTGCGATGGAAGTCACGTAGCAGTATTTTGGTAAGCAAAAAATTAGGTAACTTACAAATAATAAAAACTTAAACCGCGACAGCAAGGTAAACACTCCAGATTCCAAAGTGCTACCAAAATTATTTTGGTATTTGCTGACATATTTTAAATTGTACCTTCCACGCAAGATATAAAGTAGTTTTCAAAGAGTACAAAGTAATATTCCCAAGAGTCAGATTTCAATTCGATGTAAGAAAATACACAGTGCTTTGTTCCTCCTCAGCGATAACCTCATTTTTCCCCTGCAATTCTATTGTTGCCTCTACACTTGATTCTATTGTGAGAAAGTACTTTATCAACACCCTTTCCTTTTTCTATTTTCCAGAGGACATGCTGCTAATAGTGCCAATTTGGTTTCTATTAGCACTTAAAAGTAGCGGCCTTGAATCAAAAAACAGTTTGCAGTAATATGTGCCTATGGTTATAAACTTCCAGAGGGGCTACTGCCAACTGGCTTTTTGTGAACAGTTCTACTTTCAAAAAATGTCAATTTTGATTCATAGTGAATGAACTGCCTAACTTGATGCTTATGAACGCTGGGGACAAGACAAACGAAAATTCAAGTCGTCTCATCCCGTCCTTCCTTTCCTCTAGCAGTTTTAACTGTCTTCTCCACTGTAACCATCCTCTGACACCAAGTCTTCAATTTACTTATTTCTTTTTATTTTTTATTTGTTAAAGTTTATTTATTTATTTTGAAAAAGAGAAAGCGCGCTCCAGGCTCCAAATCATCTGCACAGAGACCAACGTGGGGCTCGAACTCACAAACTGTGAGATCATGACCTGAGTTGAAATCAAGAGTCAGATACTTAACCAACTGAGTCTCCCAGGCACCCGCCAAGTCTTCAATTCAGAAGAAAAGATCAAGGAGTATGCTGGAAGGACTCATGGGCAGGCACTAGAGCTCTAAGGACCGTGCTCCCATGCTGTCCCCTCCTTTTCTTATTTCACACATGAAGCGTGTAACCCATTCTCTGATTTTATGACAAAGGTATCTGTACAATGCTGTTGCCAGTTAAGACATTACAGATCTTTCATGCCTCTTAAACACTATTATAGAGTTTCCTGGTCACTTAAATTTTTTATTTATTTTAAAATGATTTCAAAATCTAAAGTTGCAAAAATAAGGGACAACTCTCATGTTCAGAATCATGAATGTTTAACATTCTGCCGCACTTCTCTCTTATTCATACACTCACATGTATGCACACACTCTCACACGACTTACTTCTGATCTATTCACAGTAGTTTGCACATATCATGCACCGGTGCCCCTTAATATTTCAGTATACTTCCTAAAAATGCTTTTAAGTAACATTCGTGTAGTTATCAAATTCAGAAAATTTAACATTGATAAAATACTTTAATCTGCAGTTCCCATTCTGATCTGTCAACTGATATTCCTTGTGATGGTTAATTTCACGTGTCAACTTGGCTGAACTACACAGTGCCCAGATATGTGGTCAAACATTATTCTGGATGTTTCCATGAGGGTGTTTCCGGATAAGACTAATATTCCATCAGTGGATTCTGAGTAAAGCAAACTGCTCTCCATAAAGTCAGGTGTTTACAGGAGGCTTCGTCATCAAATGGAAGCGGTGACATGAGCTTGTGGCTGAGCAGGTCCTGAGAGCAGACAAGCTATGTGAACAAGTGGCCCAAATGCCCAAGGTCCCCGCTCTTGCCACATTACCTTCATTCTCTCAGCCTGTCACCATGGCCTCAGGGGAGTTCCCTAAGGTCCACAGACAGAAGAGACAAGACCCGGGCCTGGTTACAGATGGGTTACAACATGCAGCCACCACAGCTCCTTTCTGGGATATTCCTGAAGGACTGTGAAAGCACCATGTGACCAGTTACAGAAATGAAGACTACAATCATCATGGGTATTTCTTCCTTATTTTGTTATTAATATGTTTCTGAGTGTGTGTGTGTAAAATACACATCTTTGTTCTCTTCCCTCTCTTGTTCCTTTATCATGTAACGTATATGATGTGTTGACTTTATATCATAGTATTCAACTTATAGGATGGATACCAAGGAGAAGCATAAACATCACTCAAGGACCGTGAATCCTCTTCTGAGAAAACAGCATGTTTTCTGTCGTTTTCTGTTGTCCACGGGAGAGTTGTGTCATGTTAGCTGGAACCTTGACCTTGTCAAAGTCTTTACTTGGAGATTAAGTATGATTTACGGAGATGTACATGGATATTTGGTCAAATGGTCGAACATTATTCTCGGTGTTTCTGTGACGGTGTTTTTGGTTAACATTTAAATCTATGGACTTTGAGTGAAGCAGGCTGTCCTCCACAACGTGAGTGGACCTCAATCAATCAGCGGAAAACCTGAATAGAACACAGAGATCAGCCTTTCCTGAGGAAGAGAGAATTCTCTAGCAGACTGCCTTGGACTAGAACTGGAACGTCAGCTCTCCTCAGCCTCCAGCCTGCTAGCCCACCCTTGCAGATTTTGGATTTGCTAGCCTCCATAATCACGAGCCAATTACTTATAATAAATCTCTTTATACACACGTGACGCACACACACACACACACACACACACTCACTTTTTTCTATTTTTCTGGAGAACCTTGACTAATACATTCTTTAATAGCACTTTTTCCTTGAATATAGAACCTAGTATATGATCACATACTGCATGTATTTTGTCATGTCTCTTTAGTCTTGTTTAATCCCAGAAGACTTCCCCGACCTTGTTCTTTTATAACTGATATTTTTGAAGAATAGAGATCATTATTTTTTTTGTTTGTTCATGTAAACAGAATCTTGTCTGACTGAAGTCTGCTCATGATTCGGGTTGTGCACACCCGGCTGGAGTACTACTTAAGAGACGTGTGCTTCGCAGGGTATCACAACCAGAAGCTGACAATGTCAGTCTGTTCCTCATTGGTGGCATTAGTTTTATTTATTTTTTATTTATTTTTCTTTCTTTCTTTCTTTTGGCGTTTTTTAATTCATTTTTGGGAGACAAACTGTGAGCGGGGGAGGGGCAGAGAGCCAGGGAGACCCAGAATCTGAAGCAGTGCTGACAGCTCAGAGCCTGACATGGGCTCAAACCCACAAACTGTGAGATCATGACCTGGGCCGATGTCGGACGCTGAACCAACGGAGCCACCCAGGTGCCTCTATTTTACTTATTTCTTCTTTTAAGTAGGCTACATGCCCAACATGGGCTCAAACTCAAGACCCTGAGATCAAGAGTCGCATGCTCTACTTGCTGAGCCAGCCGGGTGCCCCGGCAACATTAGTTTTGATCACCAAGTTAAGGTGCTATCCAGTTTCTCCATTATGAAGGTACTAATTTCCCCCTTGCAATAAGCAATCTGTGGAGAGACACCATAGGGCCATTAAAACATCCTGTTCCTCATCAAACTCCCACACCTAGATTTAGCATCCATTGATCATTCTTTTTTTTTTTTTTAATGTTTATTTATTTTTGAGACAGAGAGAGACAGACCATGAGTGGGGGAGGGGCAGAGAGAGAGGGAGACACAGGATTGGAAGCAGGCTCCAGGCTCTGAGCTGTCAGCACAGAGCCCGACGTGGGGCTCGAACTCACAGACCAGTGAGATCATGACCTGAGCCGAAGTCGGATGCTCAACCGACTGAGCCACCCAGGCGCTCCCCCATTGATCATTCTTGCCTAAACCAATCTTTACTATAATGATTACAAAATAATACTTTTTTACAATAATTTTCCACCTCTTCCACGCCCCTCTGTGTTTACCAGTTAGCACTGTACTGCAAGAAGAGTCCTCCCTTCTTCCTATCTATCATCACACAATTCATGGATTACCATTTCTTTAGTGCCTTAAAGTTCACTCCTGTCCTTAATTATTTTGCTGCACATATTGACCCGGAGTTAGTCGGTAGAAGCATCTGCAAGCTGGTTTCTATGTCCTGACATGACCCCTTCATTTATTTTGTTCCTTCCTTCTTAGCATTTCTTTCCTTTCTCTTACAAGTAGCCTTGATTCCTTTTAAGGGTAAATGGCATTAGAAGCCAAGATCTGGGTGCCAGGTGTGCTCACTACTACTGGGAGATCTTGCCTTCTAGGCCCTTTCACAAACAGAGCTGGGAAATGTATATTTATGCCATTTTATGTATATTTAAGTCTCCTGTACATAAACTTATATACTTACGTTCTATATGGACTTATGTTGTACACAGACGTACACTGCATACACATGTGGTACGTGTTCCAAAACACCATAAGAGATGCCTCATTCAGTTGGTGTAAACTATTTGCTTACAATTTGCTAATGTAGAAAATTATTCTATATGAAATTATTTGACCTTAAACTTATTTCCTGGTTTAAGTCATCCCAAATGAACCAAAACGCATATGGCCAACTCACCCAGAAACATAACATGATGAGTACAAGAGTAATGATCTAATGCTGAATGATGAAATCCAAATATTATAATGTTGAACCAACGGAATGTGAAGTATGCCAATAATGTCCATGTATCTAGATGGTCTGCTATATGTCATCACCAAGCCACTTCCCACCAAACAACCCGAGTGCTCAAGAAATGTCAGAATGTCAGCAACTAGAGGATACTTGGTGGGGAGGCTGAAGCAGAAAAAGAGGCGGCACAATCTGAAGAGGCAGGTCCCACGCCCCTTTCCCACCACTTAGCTTGGAAACAAAGGCTTGAATTTGAGAATGTGTACCTGGTTTGTGTGCTTTCTTAGTTTTGCTTCTGTGTGTTTCATTGTGAAAAACTAGATTTTTGCTGTAACCTCAAGAAAAACTGAAATTGAATCTAAAATTGGGAATAAAGATGTACTCATACTTATGCTCTAAACGTTCTTAAGCGATACAAATTACAAATAGTTATACACGCAATAAAAATTTAAGGTTCCCGTGCTTTTCTTCAATCAGTGGCCCCATCTTATTTGGCCCCATCTTATTTCAGTCTTAGCTCCGTAAATAAATATTACCATCAGTCCTTTTCCCCAGTCTATTTGGATGAAACTCAATCCAGTAGAGTTCCTCGGGAAGACCACTTATGTAGGTAGTCTCTGAGTTCTTGCATATTCAAAACTTTTGCTACAGTCTCAATCCTGAAGACAGCTGGTTGTATATAATTTTTGGTTTGCACTTTCTATCCTTAAGTTGTTTTCTCTGTTATTTTATTTATTTATTTTTATTCTTTAACATTTATTCATTTTTGAGAGACAGAGAGAGACAGAGTGTGAGCGGGGAAGGGACAGAGAGAGAGAGGGAAACACAGAATCTGAAGCAGGCTCCAGGCTCTGAGCTGTCAGCACAGAGCTTCATGTGGAGCTCAAACTCACAGACCATGAGATCATGACCTGAGCTGAAGTCGAATGTTAACCAACTGAGCCACCCAGGTGCCCCAGTTGTTTTCTTTTTTAAAAGTTTCTCCAGAGCTGCTTTGCCATGTGTGTTGCTTTTGAGAAGTCTGATGCCAGATAATCATCCTACCATTGTGTAATTTATTTGATCTTTTGGCCTGAAGCTCTGAGAATTTTTCTAATCCTTAAAGTCTGATGGTATTACTAGGATATGTCTCGGAGCTATTCACTATAGGAGCTGATCATTATATTATCAATTTTTCCCAGTACCCCAATACCATTGCAATGTGTAGGCTCAAGACTTCTTTGATTTTTGTAACTACATTTCTTAGTTTATTTTTCTTCTGTCAGGTCTCCAGTTGTACATGCTAAATCTTCTTTGTCCTCTATTTCAACTACTTTATCTCTGACCTTTTTTCTTTCTTTCTGTATCTAACTTTTAGCAATTTGTTTCCCTGCTTTCTCCAAAGCCCCCTATTAATTTTCATGTGAATCTACTCTTCCTTGGGGTCTTTGTTATTTAGTCTTCATTTCCAAAATGATTCTGACTTTTCCTTCCTTCTTTTTTTTTCTTTTTTCCCCCCTAAGTTTGATCAACTCTCATTGCATTTGCCCCTGGGGTTTTTTGGTTTTTGGTTTTTTGCCCATTTCTTGTTTAGTTTTTGAATATCTGATTTAAGGTGATTTCCAATACCACCTAGTACTTTTCTAGGTGTAAAATAAATGGATATTTATTCAGTTGGGAGCATTGTATTCCTGTGTTTCTTTTGCCAACAGCTGGATTTAGGGGAGACTTCATCAGCAGGAACGTTTTGATTTACATTTTCTATTTTCTTTTTATAGTAGTTTTGTATTCTTTTTGTTCTCCCTATTTTTAGGTATTTGGTGTACAGAGTTCCTGGTGGTGTAAAAGAGACCTATCAGTTTAGAGCGGTTCACTTTGTGTAATGGATGACAAGAAGGCATTGGTGGGTAAGTTATCCAATTTCTGCAAGGTCTGTTATTTTCTCCTTTTCTTTCTTTCTCTTCACTAGCCACATTCTCGAGGTGCTCACTCCTTCCTTATTTATTTTCCTGTAGAAGCAAGTCTTTAACACTGCCACTTCTGATCCTCCTCACTTCAAACCCTTTCCTTGGCCAAAGCTGTGAGCTACCAAGTCCCAGGGTTGGGGATCAGTAATTTGCAACTGTTGACCCTCTCTTTCTGACAGTGATTTTTCCCTGTGTTTTGTTTCAGTTTTCTGTGCTTCTTTCTTCTTTTTCAAAGAGTCTCTTAAGACTCCCCTCTCCCACTCTACACCCCACAGGATTGCTGTAGCAAGAGCTCTGCTTGAATTTGGTGCTATTTTCCCTTCCCTACTAAGATATAATCTGAATATTATGGTATTCCCTATCTACCAGCAAAGCTGAAGACAAGCACCATAGGTGGTTTTATCTGAGCTTCTAATTAATATTATAGGGTTTGCTTTTGTTTTTTTTGGAGGAAGGATGTATAATGAAGATTTGCAATCAGGCAACCATCATTATCCTCCAAACCTAAAAGACCTATCCTTCCTTATGATTAAAGTGTCATTTCTGAAGTCCTCCCCTCAATCTCCCAAAAATCTTCAGGGCAACTAGGAAGTTTCCTGCTTGGTCTGGGAGTCACTTAGAGGTGTTCCAAAAGTTAAAAACCTTCCAACCCATCTCCACCTGATCTTCAACGTAAAGCTAAATGTCAGCCTCCTCTTGCTGTTAAGTATGGTGGATTCTTTGCAGCGTTATAGTCTTAAAAAATCTGAAAGCTTTCGTATAAGACTTTCCCCATAGGAGGTTTTATCACTCAGAATCATCTAAATTATATTGCAGTAACATATTATCCTGAAATTTCAGTGACTCAAAACAACAGTTTATTTTATTCATTTTTCATGTGTATTGTGGGTTACCTAGGGGTTCTGTTCCATGTCTTCTTTACTACAGTGCCTAGGATCACAGAGAAGCCACCATTTAAAGTACTGTCAGTTACTGAAGCAGTGGGAATAAAAGCTTTGAAGGGTGTCATACTGGTAATTAAATACACAGGCTGAAGTCTTACCTGTAACTTCTGATCAATTTCATTGACCTGAACTAGTCACACGACTCCAAACAGTCCTGTCTTGTGCAAGCAGGAGAATCAGAAGTCCCTACAACAGGAACTGCATCTTAAACCTAAAATATGCCTCAGTAACACTGCTAACAGCAATAAGAAAATGTACTTCTTAGTATGTGAAAACTAGACTGACTCAATATTAAAATCAAAGAAATCATAATCTAATGAAATTCAAATGACATCCAGTAACCCAAATAAACCTGCCAAATACATGCAATATTTTAGTTGGCCAAGTGATGGAAACTAAAATGCTTTAATAAGAATTCCCATTAAATAAGGGCGCCTGGGTGGCTCAGTTGGTTGAGTGTCCAACTCTTGATTTCAGCTCAGGTCATCATCCCAGGGTCACAGGGTCAACCTCCATGTTGGGCTCCACACTGAGCATGGAGCCTGCTTAAGATTCTCCCCCCTCCCCTTCTTTCTGCCCCTCTCTCCACTGACATAAGCCTACACACTCTCAAAAAAAAAGAATTCCCATCAAATAAATTTAGCTATTGCCAATACAAACCTATTGCCAACTTTAAATTATGAAAAATAACTGTATCCATAATACCCTTCTAAGGAGAATTACATGATTTTAATGATTTTAATAAAGGAAACCACTAATACATGCATCCATAGGTTGACATTCATATACCCAGAGATGTTTATCTACACACAGATTTAGATGTTATTAATTACCTGCTTAACATCAGTATATCTGAAGGGGTAGTAAAGGAAAGTATTTATTTAATTTTGGATTTATAGTTGTTCTTATTTTGGGCTATACATCAGGAAGATAAACAGGCAAATTCTAAAGTATCTAAAATATCTAGACAACAGTAAGTTGATAAGCATAAACTTTTTTTTTTTAATAAGTCAAGGCCATCCATGGTGACAGAAGATTAACGACAGTTGAAGATTTTTTCTTTCTTTGTTGTGTGCCTGCAAAAGGGAACTTTAACAGCATATTACAATAATTAAAAATTCAATGCCCATAGACTCCTTGTGGGAAATGATATAAAAAATTCTGTTCTGCTTTCCTATTATTTGCCTTATTATAGCCTTCCATTTCAATAGCTACTAAAATGAAGATGAAAAACATACTAGCTTTTAAAAAGGGCTCTCTACTTTGCTAAGCTGCCCTTATTTATAATATTGAAATTGACTCCAAAAAGTGGAAAATAAAAAGATTAAGATTTCACATAAAAAAAGCATAGTAACGAGGAAATAGCTAAGCAAAAGCATACCTATAAAAATATCCTCTTAATTACAAAATTAAAACCCAGGGTGTACTTTAAAACACTTATTCTACAAATATTTAACCACTTCTAATTACATGAAGCTACCTAGAACAATAGGGGCTTAGAGTCTCACTGTCCAGGTTAGAATACAAGCTCCATTTGCTAGCAATGCATGCTCAGACAAGTTGCTTAACCCCTCTCTGTATCTCTGTATCCTCACCTGTAAAACGAGAATGCTAATAGTACCACCCTTGTAAAATTGGTCAAGGCATAGAAAGAGCTAAAATACTTAAAATTCTTGGTAAACTCCGTGCCTAGCACAAACCGCATATTGTCCAGAGTAAATAAGATAATGCATGCACACACCAGCGCTGCGTATATAGTTAAGGGCACAATATAGGTTAACTGTTGCTATATAATTCGCTGAAACAAAATCATTTATTGACTTCCAATTTCAAGATGGTAAAGACCTTTCCATATCCTAGTTTTTCCAAAATATTGCTCCCAAACAAAGTAAACAAGAAACAGAAATACGCTTTACAACTAATCATACTCAAAGATATCTATAATCCAGAGCTGCAGAGCATGAGGATAGAAGACATTTGAAAGAGTGGTAAGTGACTCAGCAGAGGGGAGAAAGATTCAGTCAAAATGTCTGCAGAGGGAGCTATTCATGAGCGAGCTGAATTACCCCCAGGGGACCCCAACAAGGCTCGGGATATGGAGGCACAGGTAACCACGGATAGCAGAAGGCTGACTAGGAGGAGCAAAGTGAAACATGAAAACAGGGAAAACGTCTGAAAGCCTCTTAAGTTTTACTCCCCAGGTCCCCACACTAACAGGACACAGGATAATAATTTGGGGAGGAAAAGAACCAGATTTGGGGCTATCAGACACAGCAATGGGGGAGGATGAGATAGCAGACAGAACACAAAAATTTAAACAGAAGTCCACATATCCTGCTGGCTCTAAAAGCAGAGGGCCAGGCTCGCGCTTCCCAAATCAGAGTCTGGAGGATCCTTCTCTGGAGAAACGGATAATCTCGAGTAAAAGCTTATCGATATTGACATATACCGTTCCCAATACAAAAGCTCTACCGTATAAACCTCCAACTAACAAGCGAAATACCCCGCACGAAGAGTTTCTAACCAGTGTGTTAGTGTCTTATGCAAGTCACCAGTCAAGGATCCCAAGGTAATTGAGAAAAATCCCTAACAAACAAGACATCGAAATAAATAAGAAAAAAGGAAAGCAGAAGAAAGAGTGGCAATTCAAGGTACGAGAAAAATGAAACTTTATGGAAAGCATAATTCATATCCTTAAATAAATTTTAACCGTAAAACAGAAATGGGGTATCATTAAAAAGGAATAAATTAACGGGGCGCCTGGCTGGCTCAGTCGGTGGAGACTGCGACTCTTGATCTTGGGGTTGTAAATTCGAGCCCTACATGGGATGTAGAGATTACTTGAAAAAAAAAATCTTTTTTTAAAAAAAGGTTATAATAAATTAAAAAGTAAGCTCTTAGAAATTTTTTAAATCTGGGGAAATAAATGGTCTTTTGAAGATTTGGGTGATAAAGTTAAAGAAATAAGCCAAAAGTAAAGTAAAAACTGGAAGGAGATGAACTATAGGAGAGAAAAATAAGAATGTAACGGAATAATCTTGGAAACCTAACATCTAACGGAATTCTAGAAAGTGTGTATAAAAGAACCAAGAGGAGGAAATTATCAAAGCTATAATTCAAAAAAGACTCCCAGAACTGAAAGTGCTTTAAGGGGTGCACTCAATGCTTAGCATAATGAATAAAAAAGTATCCACATGTAAATATGAAATTTCTATTTCCGTGTAAATGTGAAAGTCCAAAATTCCAAACCAAGAATAAAGAGAAGATCCTAAAACCTTCCTGAGATTAAAAAAAAAAAAATATATATATATATATATATATATATACACAAAGCACTGGGAATCAGAATGCACCAAACCTCTCCTCAGCATCCTTAGAAACTAGAAGATAATGCGACATGCCTCAAAATCCTGAGTGACGATTCAATCTAGAATTCTGTACCAAGCCAACCTATCACACAAATAAGAATATAATGAAGGCATTTTCCGATTTGAAAAATCTTTAAGAACTAGAAAGCCACAGGATCCAGGAAACAGGAAGAAATAAGCACATCATTCCCAAGATGATAGTGAAGTAAAGTCCCATGGTAACAACTATGCAGTCGCACAGGAGCAACAAATCCCAGTGGAAAAAGACAGAAGCCTCTAGAAGGAATTGTCATCAAGAAAAAAGGAGTGCCCATGGGTTATCTGATCGACAGAAAATCATGTTGAAAAGGATTTTAAAGAGCCGTTAAAATCATGTGGGGACACTCGAAGAAAATTAAATGAATGAAAAGGCTGGGGTAATTTACCTCCAGGAAAAAAATTATAAAATGAAGAAAACAAAAATATGAGACACTTAGCTCAGCAATGAATATTTATATGGCTATTAAAGGTTGAATATGGATTCCACCAAAATTGTAAGGTAACTCCATTACTGTAGATGGACAAAGAAGTAAAGGTCTAAAACTGAAGACTCAAGAGCTCCTAAAAGTCACTTACAATTGATAGACAATATTCGAAGAGAGTAGAAACTGGAAATGGGAGTTTCAGCTGAGGGTCAGACACTGCTGATTTTGTTTTGGTGTAAACCTTGTAGTACTATTTGACTAAGTACCTGCATGGATTAATTTGTTGAATACTCTTTACGGCACACACTACATGTTGGATCACCTAACACAAGTCTCCACCACCTCCTTCCTTGTCTAGAGAGGTTGCGAAGCTAAATATTCAATTTCACAGCCTCGCTTGCAGAAGGACGGCCATATGACACCATGTGGCCCAAACACAGGAAAGTCTGTTGAACATAAAAACTCCACAAGCATTGTTAAGCAGAGTGGGGTCCCAGCCAAACGCACAAAATCAGAAAGATTTCTTTACTGATCCAGCAACACTCAGAAACCCAAAAGAAAAAAGTGACTTTGGAAAGTTGAAGTTTAGAAGTTTTAAAGATAACTTTTATGTTGGTTTACATACCAGTCTCAAAAGCTTACCATCACTACGGACAGGGTATAGCAATGCTCACACTAATCTGGAGGTTCAGCAAATTCAACACCCAGAGTTCAAATACAACCCCCCAAATGAAAAAGATGGGCCTCCAAGATTCGAGAAGGTGGCTCATCACAGCACATTCACAAAGGACATTCACTTCACAAAGGACAATATTAATCCTTAGAGCCTCACGTAGATCACTTTACCTGAAACCAGACAACAGAGAAGCAGCAATGAAATACACGGCAAGCATCAAGAATGGAAACAAGAAACTAAGGAGGAAAAAGGAAATACTTTAAAAAACTAAACAAAACAGCTCTAAAAGGCACAGCAGTCCAGAACCACCGAGTATGGGAACACCAACAGTCTCCTCTGTCTTCAGCACTGCTATCGAAACACAGCACAATAGATGCTCTTCACAGTCACAATTAAAAAAAAAAAAAAAACAGTTAAATTCTATCCAGAATACTATGTTAAAAAAGTTAGGAATATTAGTTTCATGTGTAGGACTTAGTGATTCATCACTTACATACAAAACTCAGTGCTCCTCAGAACTAATATTACACCGTATGTTAAATAACTGGAATTTAAATAAAAACATGGAAGAAAAAAGAAAGAAAGTTAGACAAGACAGGCAGCATCAAGAACTATGTTACACAAAGAGAAACAATCCAACTGAAAATCCAGTTTTTAAGGGGCAAAGGACAAGAATGACAATTTCATAAAAGAGGAAAACCAAACAGTCAATAAACCTGTAAAATCTATCAATTTTCAGGGAATTGCTAATTCAGGAAGAGACTACTTTACTCCCACCAAACTGCTAAATATTAAAAACCTGGTAATACCATGAGTTGGAAAATAAAGTAGAATTCATTCCTGGGTCACACTGGTGGGGATATGAAGGGATACAATCAATTTCAAAAGCAATTTGGCAATATGGAGTGAAGATGAATGTGTGGACACCCACCGCCCAGTGACTCCATGCCTAGGTATACACAATCGATAAACCCTGGCACGTATGTGTGTGAAGACACACAATGGTCAACATTACTGCATGAGAGCAAAAAATTAAAAACCTCAATGTCCATCAACAGGGTAACAGATAAATTATACAGCCATACAGTGGAATACCATAGAGCAGTGAAAATCAATTTTAAAAGGTTATAGATGTCCATACAAACAACTCTCACAACGTTAGCAAGGAAGGATACAGATGATATAGGTTCTAAGGATATGCATATAGGTAATAAAGACGTGTATATAACATAATGTCATTCATGTAAAGAGAAAGACATGTAAAACATCATTATGTATTGTAATTTATGGACAAATACCTACTGTAGAAGTATAGAAGCATAATTGGGGTGGCAAAAACTAAATTCGGGATAGTGGTTACTTCCGGAAAGGAAGACGAAGAGGAGGATGGGATCGAGGAGGAGTAAGTAC
Source organism: Paguma larvata (assembly GCA_030068075.1). Lineage (NCBI taxonomy): Eukaryota > Metazoa > Chordata > Mammalia > Carnivora > Viverridae > Paguma > Paguma larvata. The sequence goes on from CM057827.1 coordinate 36,174,283, forward strand.
AGAGGCGTCAACTGAGTTAGCAATGCTTTCCTTCCTGAAAAACAGACAGGAGCTCCACATCACAAAATATTAAGATTACATAATGCTAGTTGGTAGGTTTACGAGTGTTCACTCTGTACAGAGATCAGAAAAGATCCACGCTTTTAAAAGTGACCTCTTAAAAAAATAAATAAAACTAAAGTAATGAGAATCGACCAGTTTCTAAAGATACAAAAACGGCTTCTCTTTCCTGGCTTCACCGGTCACCACCCTTGACCTTACACCACCCCAAATTTGAAAATCGATAAATGAATACATCAAGGTATGTTCTTCTCGGGCAGGGTGAAAAATCAGTTGTGGAAAAAGCGTTAGGTAGAGCAGTTTCTGGAGTCCAAATACCTGTATTCATACACAGTTTCGCCACTTGCAGTACGTGTAAACTTGAGCAAAGCCCTTAACCTTAGTCTCATCTTCTGCACCACAGAGGCAGTAACCGCACTTACTGCACAGGGCACTTAATGATTTAATGAGAATACATCGGTAGAGCACCTACCTGACTTACACTACTAATCACAGCAATCAAAACTGATTAATGGTATAGGAAATCTCGGGCACTACCTCAAAACGAAAAGGTGGTTTGTTCTAATCTTTTGAATGGCTCACAAGTGACACTGATAAAAATAGGGTCAAATGTCTTCCTGTAATGTCCACCTGAAATTAAAAAAAGAAGAAATTACTCCACAAATCTAGTTTCATGTGGCTTACTTTGTATTTCTTTTGAGTAGAGCAAAAATAGTCAAAATACAGAATGGTACAGTTCAAAATTTATCTTACGAATAGTAAAACTAAAGAAAATTATCTTTTAAGAAAAAGGTATTGAAAAGAATGCCTAAACTTACAGCACTCAAATATCAGATGACTATCCATTCTGTTCCTTTTTCTTTTTTTCCTTATTAATTTCAGAATATGGAAAACTAATAAATCTATTTTCTGAACAAATTCATTTACAGAAATAAATTTCCCTTCTGACCTGGACATTAGAAATCAATGCAGTACAATGCTGACTAACACCTGCTATTTATAACAATATCTTCCTACAAGGAATTCTGGATGAAGTCAATTTTTTTTAATCCCATGAACTGCAGTAAAGTTTTTATATCTCTTATTTAATCTCCCAAAACTTTGTCTCATTTTTGTGCCTAATAATCAAGGCCCACAATACCAAATGAAATACTGTAGGTAACAAATAGATTAAATGGATCCCTTAGTTTGAGAAGAAATTGCTCAAAGTTTATGTTATAAAATGTTGGGTAGAAAAAACCCAATTTCTATCAACAGAATATTTAATAATTATTATGTAAGGGGACTGAATTGTCACCTATCCAGCTTCCTTAAGGATGTATATTCCTATTGTCAAATTCTTTATTTCAAAACCAGTTACAGAAAGAGCACAAGTCAGATATTGGCAAGGTGCTAAAAAGTAGCAATAACTGACCACAAGCCGGGATTCTGGGACACCTATACCCGAAGTTAATCAGGCAAATTGAGCCTTGGACATTTGAGATCCCAAGTTTGTGTTTTCCATAAGTATGGAATCTTAGCCATGTAGCACATAAAATATTTCCTGTATACCAAAAAAAGAACAGATCATGAATAATTTCATATTCGAGTGTTTTAGCTAGTTAACAATATTAAAGGTAAGGAAAGGTATATATGAAAGTCATTGCAATTTTCTTAAATTCAGCAATTAACATTATAAGTTCAATGGGAGAGTTTACCTTTACTATCTTAACTTTTAGTAGGATTGTAATGTAAACCTGACCATTATTCGAATTTTCTACTTATTTATTTTCTTTTAAAACTGATGATCAGGGGCACCTGGGTGGTTCAGTTCGTTGGTCATCCAACTCTTGATTTCTGCTCAGGGCATGATCTCAGGGTCAGGGGATCGAGCCCCACGTCAGGCTCTGTGCTGAGCCTGCAACTCAAATATCAGATAACTATCCATTCTGTGGAGCCTGCTTAATAAAATTCTCTCTCTCTCTCTCTCCCCACCCACCCTTTCTCCCCCACTTATGTTCTCTCTCTCTCTCTAAAATAAAAAAATTTTAAACAATATGATTTAAAAATATTCACATTATTCATAGCTAATAGAGGTGGCATTCATTAACTGGCCATTTCTATTCTGCTTTAAGTAATCTATTTAGTGGGTACCTATCAAGGTAACGCAACAAAGAAATGTGGTTTGCTGGTTTAGAGACAGTCACAATTCGATGGGGGGGAGGGAAACACAAGTATATAATTACAATGCAATATAAACATGTACCTATTAGAAGTAAAAGAAGTTAGGAACACAAGTAGTAAATATCTGAGCATGGAAACTGGAAAACTACAAGAAAGACTTCAAAGAAGAGAAGAATGTAAAGTCTAAGCTGAGTGTTTCAAAGCACAGAGAAACTTCGGGTTAGGAAGATGATAAAGGCTTCCTGTTCACCCCCCAAAAAAATAAAAACCACCATAAAACCAACAAAGAGAGGAAATAAAGCCACATATGACCCATGCCTTGGGCAGGACTAAGGAATACCACAACCTTCAAATGACCTGTACTAGAAAAACAGACCAAATTCCAGGCGAGCTCCCTCCACCCCCACAGCCAAGTCCGCAGGTTTGGAGGCGGGGAGGGACACCTAAGAGACACTGAAAAGAGCAGAGGAGCACAGAGGACTCAAAGCAAGAAAAAAAAATCACGCCCAGAAAGGGTCCAAAATAAAAGTCCAAAGACTACACACAGGCCAGCACTTGTACTTCAAAACACTAGCGAGGAAAGAAGAGGTTGGACACAAACGGCAGCCTTGGAGAAGCACAGCTTCTCAGGGCAAACCAGAGAGAGAGAGAGAAAAGGAGATGTACTCTTGGGAACACGGAAGTGAAGAGGAAGAAGGGAATAAGAAAAAAATGAAAGATCCCACAGAAAGGAAAGAGAAACAAGACACGCCCTTCCCCCCCAACACCATCCATAAAAGAAAGCGCACAGAGGAGGGGGCCAGAGAACTCTCCAAGTAGGGAATGAAGAGATACACAGAAAGAACAGGTCACAGACACAGAAATTACTGCGAAAATCAGAAAATGCTAATAAAAGCATTTCAGCTGATGAATCTCTCCCCCTCCTTTTGAAAAGCCACAAAGCTAAAGACAATGGCAGTGCAATATTCCAAATGCAATTTAAAATCTTCAAACAAGCATTTGGGATATGAAAAAAAAAATCCTGAAACAGAAATACAAAAACTAAGAACAGAAATGAGCAAACAAACAACAACCGAAAAAAGAAACACAACAAGAGTTGAACTCAGAAAAGAAACAGAAAAAGTACACTTTTCCCAAATAGCCTGTGAAGGGTGCATCTCCCGACAATAAAACACAGGGAAAGGAAAGAAACTTAATGGCACAACTTGCAGACTGGTGAACTATGAACAATCCTACGGACAAGCAGGAAGAGCCAGATGTCACTAATGACACTGAAGGACCAGCTAAGGTTTACCCATTTCATCTTCAAGTGTGGGGAGGTAGACAATCAAGGAAGAAGAGCACGTGTTTTGGTTTTGGATGAACTCAGTCTCCACCAGTTACTAAAGCTGCACCGAGAAGTTATTTCTATCACTCTAAGCCCCTTATTTGTAATCTGTGGTTGCCTGGTTCGTTGGTTGGTTGGTTGGATGGATGGTTGGATGGTTGGATGGTTGGATGGTTGGATGGATGGATGGATGGATGGATGGATGGATGGATGGGTAGGTAGGGAGACAGACAGACAGACACACACACACACACACACACACACACACAATTGAACTTGTCTGAACCTGGGTTCCTCCCAAAAGCAGAGCATCACAGACGACTTGTATAGAGACAGTTCAGTTGGCAGGAGAAATAAAGGACCACGGAAGGTGAAACTGGAAAGAAGCATGAGCCAATACGAGGGTACTATATTAAGATGCTCACTGCTGTGGGCGACTGGAGTTTGATCTTGCCACACTCTCTGCAAACGGTTAGAAAGCTGTTAGAATGGCCTGAGCAAAGACCAGGATAAGCATTTCTTCACTGGCTCTTACTCCCTCTAGTTAAGGGCTGGCCTAGAGGGTGCATTAACTTCCAGGCATTTCCAGGCTAAGCCTCTGAGCCCTCCCACCATATCCCCTGCTGGGTGGGTCTTGGAAAAGCCCTGGAGCAGAAAGGGAAAGGGTGGGTGGTAAGCCTACTTGAGAGAAGCCACTGTCAGGGCAAAGTGAGCCAAAGCCTGATTGAAAGAGTTTGAAAATGATGGGAGGCCCTGCTTCAGAGGCAACTGATAGAGTATAGCTCAAATCCCGCCCCCCCATCTCTGTCACTGAACACGTGCACCAAATCATTCCACTGTACACCTTACACTTATACGATGTTACATGTCAATTATAACTCAAAGCTGGAAAAAAATAGTCACTGAGTCTTTCAAGGAGGAGCTGGTTGCTACTATATAATGGTGACAGGGAGGAGCTTATCTTGAACTGAAGGAATTTACTAGGAAGTCTGTTGTTGCTTCCGTGCCTGAAGAGGCATCTGGAGAAACCAGAGTCCAAGGGCAAGGCAAGCCAAGGCTCAAATCCCTCAGAGATGAAGGTCTTCATCAAGTTAACAACCTAGTTGGTTGTCCATCCTTTTTGGTGCCATTGCCACAGATCTCTGCAGGTCAAGATACCCTAAAAGCTACTTGGCCCATTATGGTAATTACATCCACCTTGCCCCGATGGTAAGTACCACCATCTGGCTTCTGTTACTCCAGAATCCTATCATTTCTATGGACGCTAGGGAACCCCATTCCATGGTAGCGCCTCCTGTCAGCCCCAGCCTGTTTCCCATCACCAGGGCATTCTGGATTACCTTGTTGAGTGACGTGTTTTCTTTGAATCCTCCTGAGGAACATATCAGATAGTATGTTCCCTAGTCTCATATAATAAATCCATTCTAATATTCTTTCTCCTCTGAGACTTCTGACTTTGATGCGCTGCCAAAGCTGTTCTTGCATATTTATCTAATTTACTGTAGGTCATATTCATGTCCAAGCTTCAAGAAACTATCCCCACAGTACATTAGGACCAGGTTACTAGGATATTAAATCCCGAGTTATGAATAAGGGCTCCCAGGTTAATAACTTCTCCCCCATCCAGCCTCCTTATTCTGCCACTCCTGGCCCAATACCTTTAAGACACCCTGCCCCCCTGCCCCGCCACATACTCCTCCTGTTCCTACTGGTACTTCTCAGCCGGCTCCCGGAATTATTTGTCTGAGTATTTCCTCCCAGAACAAGAATATCCCTGATTAGATTATGCAAAGATAGCATCTAGTTGTTCTAGAAGCAATAAGGGTAGAGGGTGGGGCAGATTCTAAAGAGGACAAGCATCATTTTGGGAGGCATGAACCTCAACAAGATCTCTGCATGGTGTCCGAACAAACACGGTGTCTCCGTTCTGTTCTAACGAGGCACCGATTCTGCCTGTCAGAGGATCCGGGAAATTCAGGGGTCCAAAATCTTCAGGCTCATCCACCCAGATGTTCCCACTGGAGATCTCAGGGTCCTACTCTGTCCTTCGATGCTGACTTTGACCCTAAAGACCCCTCAAGGGTGCATAGGAGAGGCAGAACCACTATGAACGATGTAGAATAAAGGACTTAGATAGGGGTCTGATCCCACACAGGCATGAGAGTGAAACAGTCTATGTCGTACTGCTGTTTCTGTGTCTGGAGCTGAGTCGGAAGAGAGCAGGGCAAGCAAGTGGAAAGGAAAGGTGAACATGAAGTGGGAAGGAGCGAGGATAGACTGTAATCCCAGAGACGAGCTGGAGCCTGTGAAGGTAAGTAACGACCTGTCTGTCTCTCGTACCTTCCATGCCCCCAACTTCGAGGACGCAGGCGAGCTGGGGAAAAGCTGCACATTGTGACCAAGGATTCTAGGAAGTTGACGGAGGTGAACGAACAGGAGCTAAAAGAGCTACGGGCCTGCTGGTTAAAGCTGCATGCCAACGATATGACACAGCAGATTGGCAACAACGTGTGGGAGCCGCAGCAGAGCCTAGTACCAACCTTCACATGTAAAAGAAATACGGCTGCTGCTTCCTTTCTGCCTTGAAATCTTGCTCGAAATATCTCTGTGTTAACCCAGAACCCAGAGGGGAGTTCTGGGAAACGTACTTCTCAGGTTAGCTCAGCGGCCGCGGTGCAAACCCACCCAAGAAGATACACGGCCTACCACCCTTAGGATTAAATCCGGGGCCGGCCTCCTTAGCACCAGCTGTCCTCTGGCTGCAGGCAATGACGATCTTTTCGAATGCTGCCACCGAGGCTGTCTTTTCACAGCGTGTCCTGCAATGGTAGCTGGCTGGCCTACGTCTGTCGGTCCCTCGTTTTCAAAGTTCCCAATGGTAAAAGAGGTCAGTCAACTCCAGAGTCCTTTTATAATTACCACTGTCCCCATGCCGCTCAAGTCACACAGCCCTGACATGACCCAACGCTTCGCCTTCCATTCAATGCCAGTCCCAATGCCTCGCAGGTCAGAGTCTCAGTAATTGTTCTGTCACACATGCCAGGGGTTACCACCAGCAATGGTGTCCCTCCCTGTTGCGATGTCACCAATGGGCAACCCGCTCCAACGCCCCATCTGAAGCATGCTTCCTAGAGCCAGTGAGGTTATGTCTTAGCTGGGGCTCATGTGTACGTAGTTTCTTTGGAAGGGAATCCCAGTGCGAAGGAGTAAGGAAGAACTCAGGAGAGTGAACAGGGAAGAAGGAAAAGCCAATACAGGATGCATTACCAACTCAATCCAATCTGGAACTTTTTTTTTTTTTTTTTAACCTGGACCTTTTGGGGAATGAATGGAATGCCCCTCAGAATTTTCCACTCTCGACCAATACAGAGAAGCATTTATTATCAGCTTCCATCATCCCCCATTAGGTGAGGGTGGCCCCTGTGGGACATTCACCCCCTACATTTCTGGGATATGCACCTGTGCTTGCCAAGCCAGCTCCCACTAGGGTCCCGAACCTTAGAGTAAGAGTCAAAGTCCTGGGGTAGAAAGTGAAAATGTGCAGCACGTGCACCTGAAATTAGACACCATCCTATAGCGAGTCGAAGCCCGCACAGAACTGTTTGTTGCGACTGGACTCTAGAGTGAAGCTGACAGAAAACGGACTTGTGTGCTACGGGTGTCAGAGACAATGCTAATCACACGTGTATGTTCTCAGAATTCAGTGAGACACACAAAATCCTTGGCAGATTTCCTAACACACGAAGCTCAATAAATGATAGGCATTACCATCAGGTTAGACACTGATCTAAGGCTGGTAGTGGTAGTGGCAACGGGCGAGTAAAAAACAGATAGAGGAGATTCTTCAGACTTATAAATTACACAACGGGGAGGCCAAATGGGTGGGCAGGGAGAGTGTAAGGCAGAGGAGGAAGTCCAGGATGGTTCTAGCTAGGGTCCTGGAGGGATGGAGAGTGACAGTCCTACGAAATAAAACACAGAAAGCAGGAGGAAGAAGCATTATTCAACTTGAGAGTGTGAGGCACCTGTGGGCGACCCACCTGTTTTATGTTCAGTAGGCAGCTGGCAATAACTGATCAGAAACTCAGTGAAGACAGCTACGCTGAAAATAGACTTGGATAGTAGTTCCAGCCACGATGATGATTGATTTCCCAGGGTACGTACATTTACAAGAAAAGAGGGCTGACGATGGATTGCCAATATCTACGAGACACGCAGAGAGATAGATGGAGGCCGGGGAAAAAGAACCAGGAGGGAGGGCACAGTGTCCCTGGGTCAAGGGAAGACAGTGCCAGCCCTTGAGCACCGACCGCTCTGAAAGAGGTTAGATACAACAGAGACATCTCCACTGGGTCAGGAAAACAGGGAGACCTTAGTGACCAGAGGGGACTGTCATGCTGGACAGACTGGGACGGGAGCCCTCTGCTGCCGCCCATCAGAGAGTGAACGGGAGACAAAGAAGTTGAAACAGCTGTATAAACTGCTCTTTCAAAACCTGGTGGAAAAGAGAATGAGAGCAAAACCTCGAGGGCCACAGAAGATTTTTTTTTTTTAACAAGACGATTCACATGTGTTCGTGGGAAGGAGAGTTTGAGGATGAGGGAAAGGGGAGGGAGAGAATGGGAGTAAGCTCTCCGAGGAAGTGGAAGATTTCAAAAAGAGGTGCGAGAGCACAATCTGACTCAATCATCCTTATTTCATATGCTGGGATTTATTTTTAATATACCCACTAGGAAATGTGTATTTAGCATCTAATTTGCTGAGGCCAACCTAATAAAGTTATAAGGTAACTTTTCTTATGACATCTTGCCTTTTCTTATTCAACACTATAAAAACATAAGCTTCTTGGATTAATTTTAGAGTCAGTCAAAAGGTGACAATTGTATGCAGTGAGAAACAAATCTTCCTCGGCTATTTTAGTTCTTTTCTCTTTTTGTCAGGGGGAACTAAATTATTTATAAAATAATGTACCAGATAAGCTGTAACTTTCGGGGGGGTGTCCGGCACGGTACTGACAGCACATACGTAACTCTGAAATCTAAAATCTGTAACCTCTGTCTGCAGGGTCCGATTAGCCAAGTGCTAGGGAGTCTGTGAGAGCTGGAAAATACACTAAATAGTTAGCACATCAGGTTCCTTTTAAGTGCCAGGTGGTAAGCTATTCTGAAGCTGTTTAGATTTGTGGTTGGGCCTCAAACCATGTCTCTGGACAGCATTCTGCTAGAGGCAGAACAAAGTTATATTTAATATCTGTGGACTTTAAAACAATGCTACCCACTTTTCTCTTACTTCTCTCTTACCTTGAAGACTCGCTGTACTTTCGGCGTATGAAATGGTCATGTTTACTTATCCAACTGATTTTGGAATGGCGCGACTGAGCCAGCATGAAAATGGAGTCAAGAAGAAAACAAAATGCTTATAAAGCAGTAACAAACAGCCCTTTTTCCAATACGCGTACCAAATAAATTTAACTTAGAAGAACTGAACTAAATATAAAACACTTCAAAAAGAAGAAAAAGAACATTATGCTTACTAAGAATTTTGGCATGATCCAGAGAACATGTTCGGAGAACTGACCTCTGGCAGAGCACGGCAGCTTTTCAATGGCTGTGCCTGAAAACCTCGCTTCCGTCAGCGCTTCTCCAACGTTCTGTAAACCTTCATCTTATATCGGGCACATTCTGTGTCAACTTTCTGCATGTTTTTCTAGATCCAAGAATTTTCAAAAGACCAGAGTAACAATTTTTTAAAACAATGACGTTCTTTTTCTCTTCTTGAATAAAGAATTGCCTTTGCTTCACAATTCATGGTGAAGGAAATAAAAAATATGCATGAGCTCCAAACTCCCATATCTTCCTGCCACCAAATCAACAAAGGCACCTGTATCCTCTCCCTCTTCCCTTTTATTATCCTAGAAGCGGTGGCATTCTCTTATCAGAGGCCAATCTCTGCGCTCACCTCACGTCCCCTTCCTCTAAGGGACCCTGCTGCCGTCAGCTATCCGCTCGCGCTTGTGGAGTTTCGATCTCAATCTCTCTCTCTCTCTCTCTGTAATGGATTCAGACTACTGGTATCTAGCGTGTTCTAACATCACTCACATTAAAACAACCAGAAGTACCCACGTTGAACCACCCGTTTCTGTCTGGCTAAGTGGCTCTCTCTAATCTCCTCCAGAACCAAGTCTCTCAAAGTTGTTGCCACCTGCATCCATCCTCAGCCCATCCGCTCTGGTTCCTCCTGCCAACTCGTGGCCATGGCCACTCTAGGTAAGGTGGTGAGCTGAGCAGTCAGATCGGACATGTGCCTGAGAGGCACCGTTCCTCCTGGGCTTCCACGAGGTTCTCTCCTGGCTTCTCTTCTGGCTGTCCCCCTCGGTGTCCCTTTGCAGCACCTCCTTTTCCACACATCCTCTGAACTGCCGAGTTGTCCAGGGCTCGCTTCTGAGTCCTCTTCATGACTCCGTTCTACAGTCTCTCCTAAGATGATCTCACCTCCACCTGGGCCTTCAATGTCGCCTAAATGGCAGCACAGACGTGTTTTCCAAACTTCAGACCCACACATTCCGAATGAACGAAAGCACGGTGACTTAGATGGAACTTGGGCCAGACTGCGTGGGTTTCAAAACTAGTTCTTGTACTTACTTCCTGGGTAACCCCAAACAGGTCAGGGAAGCTCTCTAAGACTCAGCCTCCCCATCTGGAAAACTGAATAGTAATTATACTCGCTTCATAAGGTTATTGTGTGGATTAAATGAGTTGATGAAAACACCTACTAGGCGGCACACAGCCAGTTTTCACGACCCATGATTACTCTCACCATGTATGTTCATTAGAATGTGTCAAACGTATCTCAAACTTACTTTGATCCACATAAAACTGGATCCTATCTTTTCTGCCCACCCCCGTGCATATCGTGCCTGGTTTGCCATCTGTGAGTTCTAAGGTGAGAGTTCTAAGATGAGCCCCCATGATGCTCTGCATGATCTCTTGCCCCTTGAGTGAATGAATATGAGAACACCCTTGCAATAAAGAGATTTTTGCAGATGTAACTAAGGTCCCCCGAGCAGAGTATCTAGGTAGGCCTGACCTAATCACACAGGCCTAGAGATCACAGAAGAAGATCTAAAAGTCAGAGAGTCAAAGCACGCCAAGTGCTCAACTTTCTGTTGCCTGAAGATGGAGGGGCCAAATGAGAAAGAATGCAGATGGCTTCTACCAGCTGACAGAGGCCCCCGGCTCACAGCCAGCGAGGAAACTGGGACCTCAGGCCAACAACTACAGAATGAAAATCTGCCAACTACAAGAATGAGTTCGGAAGTGGATTTTTACCCAGAGCCTCCGGACAAGAGTAGTGTGGCTACCACCATGATTTCAGCCATACTGAGTGGACTTGTAACTCACCGAACTGTGAGCTAATAGATGGGTGTCATTCCGATCCCTAAATTTGTGGTAATTTGTTATGCAGCAATGGAAAATTAATACACCATCTGAACAAAGAGCACCTTCAAATACACATTTGTTCCAGCCAGAAAACCCCCTATTGAATACAACACTAAGTTCTGCTGAGATTCTATCTCCTAAATACATCGCAAACATATTTACAATTCTTAATCTGTTACCTTATCCAAATTACATGTTCCATCTGAACTTCTGCAACAGCTCTTAACTGATTTCCCTTCATGCAGTCTTCCTGCCTATTCTCCTCACAAGAGTGGGAGCCATTTTTTATATTATGCAAAACTAATCTTGGAGGGGTGCCTGGGTGGCTCAGTTGGTTAAGCGGCCGACTTCAGCTCAGGTCATGATCTCACGGTCTGTGAGTTCGAGCCCCACGTCAGGCTCTGTGCTGATGGCTCAGAGTCTGGAGCCTGCTTCCGATTCTGTGTCTCCCTCTCTCTCTGCCCTTCCCCTGCTCACACTCTGTCTCTATGTCTCTCAAAAATAAATAAAAACGTTAAAAAATTTAAAAAAAAAAAAAAAAAAACTAATCTCAGAAAACTCCTTCACGGCCTCACACTGCACTCAGGATAACACCTGAACTCCTCATCACAGCCTTCAAATCCCTGCACAAAGTGGCTCTGGCTACCTTTTCAGCCTCATTTCCTGCAACTCACCTGCTCGGATATAATGTCTGAGGTACAGAGGCCTGTCTTCCAGTAACCCTGGTGTGCCAAGCCATTCCCCACATTAGGACCATCTGTGTCACTTCCCCCGACTCATCACCCTGTGACAGCCAAGGCCTCAGCTCGAATGTTACTACTTCACAGAAGCCTTCTCAACCCCTAACATGATGCCAGGCCACTCTGTTAGACTGCCTCACAGAACCCTGGACTTTTTCTTTTTTTAATGTTTATCTATTTTGAAAGAGAGAGAGCGCGTGCACAAGCAGGGGAGGGATAGAGAAAGAGGGAGAGAGAGAATCCCAAGCAGGCTCTGCACCATCTGCACAGAGCCCAAAGCTGAGCTCGATCCCACAAACCACGAGATCATGACCTGAGCCAGAATCAAGAGTCCAACACTCAACTGCTAAGCCACCCAGGCACCCCAGAACCCTGTATTTCTTCACAGAGCTATCACAATTGCAAACATATGGCTGGTTGTATGATTATGTATTTAAGGTCTTTCTCTCAGATATAGCTCAGTGAGGGCAGGAGCCATACGGTTTGTTCCTTCCGAAAACCCAGCATCTGCTATGGTGCCAGACACATAGCAGGAATCCAACAGTCCTTAATGGACGAATAAAACTGTGGCTGTTGTGCCCAACTTATACCAGGCAAAATTAGATGATGAGGTTGATCTGTGTGTGCACCATTAGATTTGTCCTAATTCAGTCATAACGATAACGCCTCCTGACAAACAGATGACATACATACAAAGGACACATGGGGGCAAGTTCCCGGGAAAGTGTTACTGCAAATCTGCTAGGATTCAGCGTTCATGCCCTCTTAAGGCAGCGTCGTATTTAAATCTGAGGTGCAACGTCATCCTTATTGCATATTTTGAATAGTTTTTCCCTTAAGAAAAACATATAATTCCACTCCAGTACTGATGTGGTCAGGGAACAGAGTGCTTCAGTTGACCGAATTTTCCAGTTGATGAAGGGATATTCCACTAATGTAGAAAACTGCCCGGTACAAAGACAGCCCTGTGTGAGCTCTCCGCCCTTCTGCCAACGGAATTCGTTTCTAAAAGCATGCCTCTATATTTTATTAATTTCTCATTATTTTTCTCATTTTTATCATTTAAAAAAAATCAAAGTGCTATTAGTTAATAAAGACCTCACTTTTTTTAAGAGAAATATAAAAATAGCATGAACACCATATGACGAAGATTTTATTTAAGAAACAAATGACTGAAGAGAAAGTCAAATTATCTTCCCCTATTACCCATAGTATTTGTGCTTTGTATATATATGTGTTTGACTATGAATGCATTTAATTATGTATTTACCTAATTCCTCCCCTGGTCCAGAAAAGGTTCAAGGCAAATTACTTGGATGAACAAAAGCATAAGAACAAAAACAGAAAAAGAAGGCAGATGAGAGACCAAAAAAATGACACTAGAAAGAGGCTCAAGCAGCACGCCAGACCACAATTTTATGTGACACGGGCTTGAGTTGTGAAGCTTTTTACCGCTAACTTGATAAAAGAGGGGCCCATTTCACCACGTTCCTATGGAAAACAGAACAGCTGATCAAAAGCAGCTCGGCTGGGGTTGGTACTAAGATCAGAAAGGAATGTCTTCTTGGGGATTCCTTGGAGAGGACTCCGTTCTGCCTCTACTAAGAAAAACACTTGTTACCGCTTTCTTCTAAAATAGTTGCTTCAATAACTGCCTGCTTGACATTGTTATCATACCCGGTTATCCGGGCATGGGGCAAAATTATCTCTTGGCTCACCCGATCTTAAGCAAGGTTTAATAGTTTCCTATTATTGCTGTAAAAACAGAGGAAAAACAAACAAACCTGTAAACTTCATGATTTATTAACAACCCACATTTGTCCTCTGCTGTTCTGGAGATCGGAAGTCTGAAACTGGGTCTTACAGAGCTAAAACCAAGGTGAGAGCAGAGCTGCCCACATTCCTTGGCTCATGGCCCCTCTCAGCGATGGCGTCGCGTCAAGCTCTGTTTCCACGGTCACGCCCCCTTCTCTGACTCTGACCTTTCTGTCTCCCTCTTATAAGGGTCCTGGGATTACATGAACCCACTTGGATAGTCTAGGGTAATCTCACCTGCAAGATTTCTTTGCCCTGTATGGAAACATAGTCAGAGGTTGCAGGTTAGGGCATGGACATCTTGGGGGACTTGGGGTGTCTTTATTCAGCCTGCCCCACAAGACTCCACCATTTATCTATTTGCAGCTACCTAAATTGTAAGGATAGTGTCAGAAAACAGCAACGTAAGGCTGAATCCACAACGTGATAGTAAAGCTTACCAATGGAGAAGTTATTCGAAAGATTTTTTTTTTAATGTTTATTTTTGAGAGAGAAGGAGCACAAGCAGGAAAGGGGCAAAGAGAAAGGGGGACGGAGGATCCGAAGCAGGCTCTGCCCTGACAGCGGTGAGCCTAATGTGGGACTCGAACTCACAAACTGTGAGATCATGACCTGAGCCAAAGTCGGACGCTCAACCAACTGCGCCACTCCAGCGCTCCAATCACAAAAGTTTTAATTCAAGGATTAACCTCAGAATTCTTTTAAGTAGCAAGTTCACCTTCTATATTCCAAATGGTCTGATATACGAAAATATTATTTACACAATTTTTTGTCAGGAACACACTGGTTATAAAAAGAAGCACACCTACACAAAAACTTGAGTGTGAAATAAAGTAACTGCAATACCAAGTACTGTACTAAAAACTTTACCTCCCTATTCTGTCTGCAGTCAGAGGAGAAAGCCTACTGAATGTTTAAAAAAAAAAAAAAAGTGAGATCATCAGCTCACTCGATACTTTAAGAAGGTATTAAGTCCAGAGAGCTCACTTGATTTTTGGAGGAACGACTATAGCTGAACCCAAAAGGACATGGCTAGGGACAAACATAATGAGGGCGACGCTCTATTTTAGACCCTATTCATCTTCCTGCACAAACTGGAGGAAGGTAGGAGTGCTCACACCTTGGAGGTGCATGAAGAGATCTGCAAATCATTATGGGAGCTCAGAGGAAATAACCGTGACAACCCCTCCCTCCCACTGCATTCTGGGACTGACATCTCTCCATGGTGGATTTAATTGCAAAGTTTCAATCCACACACGATGTTATTGTGTTAGATTTTTCCCAAGACGGGTTTTCGCCAAGCATCAGCTTCTTTTTCACAGGAAGATTTCAATCCTGCCCGCCGAACCACTATGTCTCTAGGATGCTGAGGTTTCAAGATTCTTTCTTGCTCTGGAGTAGAGATTAATGTTGGGCCTGATATGACAGGAGACTGACCACCGGAGAAGGCTTTTCTCCCCAAAATATACTTGAGTCCCTCTTGACTTAAGGACTGAGGACCAAGTGAGATTTATCCCAGGAATGCAGGATTGGCTTACCACCTCCGAATTAAGTAATGTGATGTACCACACCAATAAAACAAACAAACAAACAAAAACCACCACCCGATCATCTGCATAGATGCAAAATAAGCATCTCACAAAATCCAACGCCTTTTCATGATTAAAAAACAAAACAAAAACCCCATCCAAACAGACTAGGAAGAGAAGGGAACTTCCTCAACTTCATACAGGGCATCTATGAAAAACCCACGGCTAATCTCATACATATTGGTAAAAGGTGGTAAAAGACTAAATCTTCCCCTCCTAAGGTCAGGAACCAGACAAGGATGTGTGCTCTCACCAATTCTACTGAACGGATTATACTAAAGGTTCTAGCCCAGGCAAGTAAGCAAAAAAATAAATAAATAAAAGGCATGCACATTGAAAAGGAAGAAGTAAAACCATCTCTACTTGCAGATGACACGATCTTATAGGTAGAAAATCTTAAGACATCCACTAAAAAATTATTAGAATTAATAAACTAGTTCATCAAGTTTGCGGGATACGAGATCAATATACAGAAATAAATTATATCTCTACATACTTACAATGAACAGAAATTGAAATATTAAGAAAATAATTCCTTTTACAATAACGTCAAAAAGAATAAAATATTTAGGAACAAAGTTAACAAAAAAATACAAACTTATATTCTGAAAACTACAAAATGGTGTTAAAAGAAATGAAAGAAGATCTAAGTAAATGGAAAAAGCTTCCTTGTTCACAGATTGGAAGACTTACTACGCTAAGACGGCAGCACTCCTAAAACTGACCTACAGGCTCAGTGTGATTCCTAACAGAATGCCGGTGGATTTCTTTGCAAACATTGACAAGCGAATCCTAAAATTCATATGGTTATTCAATGGACTCAGAATAGCCAAAACCATTTGGAAAAAGAAAAACAAGATTGGAGGACTCATACTTCCCAAGATCAAAACTCACTAAAATGTTATGGTTGTCAGCACAATGTGGTACTGGCATAAGGAAAGAGAGTCTAGAAATAAATCCATACAATCTACGATCAATTCCATACGATCAATTGATTTTCCATACGATCTACAATTGATCTACGATCAATTGATTTTCCACAAGGGTGGAAAGACAATACAATGGGAAAGAACAGTCTTTCAACGAATAGATCAAAAGCCCAAATATAACAGCTAGACCATAAAACTCTTAGGAAAAAACAAGCATCAATCTTCTTGCACATTGGGTTAGTCAGTGGTTTCTTAGATACAACACCAAAAGCACAAGGAACAAAAGAAAAGAGATATATTGGACTTTGTCAAAATTAAAGGCTTTTGTGCCTAGAAGGATGCCATCAAAAATAAAAACAAAAACAAAAAGACAACCCACTTTTTGGGGAACATATCTGGTAAGAGTCTTGTATTGAGAATACACAAAGATTCACATTTCAATAATAAAAAGACACATTAACCAATTAAAAAATGGGCAAAGGAGCTGAAGAGACATTTCTCCTAACTATTCAACTGGCCCATAATCACATGAAAAGATGCTTAACATTAATCACTAGGGGAACACAAATTAAAACCACAGTGAGATACCACCTCTTACTCACTACGATGGCTACAAGCAAAACAATAATCACAAGTGTTAACAAAGATGTGGAGAAACTGGAGCCTTGTACCCTGCTGCTGGGACCATAAAGTGGTAACGCCATGTTGGAAAACTTACAAAGTTAAACACAGACCCACGAGGTGATCCAGTAATTTTACTCTTGTAATGTACCCAAAAGAAACAAAAACATAGATCCACACACAAAAAAGTTGTACACAAATGTACACAGCCCATCATGCACAATAGCCAAAAGGTGAAAACGACCCAAATGTCAGTCAACTAATGAACAGATAAACAAAATATGGCATATCCATATAATGGAATGGTATTGGTCAGTTAAAAACATGAAGGGCAGATACATGCTGTAACATGGATGAACCTTGAAAACACTACGTTCAGTGAAAGAAGCCAGTAATAAAAGGCTATGTATGGTAAAACTGTATTACGTGAAGTGTCCTTAGGCAAATGCACAGAGGCATAAAGTAGAATTAGCAGCTGCCTTGGGCTGGAAGGCGGTGGTGAAAATGTAGAGTGGCTGATATAAATGGTGATGGAAATGTTCTAAAATTAGATTGTGCTGATGGTTGCAGAACTCTATAAATATACTAAAATTCACTAAATTGTACAATTAAAATAAGCGTACTTTATGGTATGTAAATCATATTTCGGAAACTGTTTAATAAATACTGCTGCCTGCACCTTGCTCTTTTTCTCTGATTGCTTGTCCTGGGGGAGCCAGCTGTCATGTCACGAGGACATTCAAACAGCAGTATGGAGAGGTCCCCACGGCAAGGAAGTGAGGCATCCTGCCAACAACATGAGAGAGAGGGAGAGAGATGTCTTAGAAGGGGACTCTCCAGCCCCAGATAAGTCTTCTGGCGACTGCAGCCCTGGTCAACATCTTGACTACAACCCCATGAGAGATCCTGAGTCAGAGCCATCAAGCTAAGCAACGCCTAGATCTCTGACTCACTGAAATCATGTTGTTTTAAGCCACTAAGTTTTGGGGTAATTTGTTACACAGCAATAGGTAACTAATACTCCTTCCTTGACCCTCTCCTTGGTGTTAGGCTGTCTCTCTTAATGAAGGACATCTAAGGAAATGTCTTCCCAGCAACCCTTCCTCTCCTAAGCGTTTGGTTTCACCTCCATCCACATGTTCACTACAGTAGCTGTCATGTTAGTAATTCATGATCCCATTCCCTGGTCTTCATTGAATGATCCGAAAGTCGGCATCTGACCAAAGCCAGGCCAATAAGGTCCTTCCTGAAATTTTTATACCTGAAGTTGTGAAAAAGGCAGTATCTCTGAACTTCTATATTTTTAAATGGGTTACAATGGAGAGACTGGTGCTCTTTTTTTGAGTATAGAAATACAGAGCGGTGCCTGGATAGCTCAGTCAGTTGGGTGTCCAACTTCAGCTCAGGTCATGATCTCACATCTCGTGAGTTCGAGCCCCACATCGGGCTCTGTGCTGACAGCTCAGAGCCTGGAGCCTTGCTTCGGATTATGTCTCCCTCTCTCTCTGCCCCTCCCCCTGCTCATGTTCTGTCTCTCTCTCTCTCTCTCTCTCTCTCAAAAAAATAAACATCTAAAAAAAATTTTTTTAAGAAACAAGCAAATATTCAAGATGGAGGGAATGCAAACAACGTATGTCTCTGGTTCAAGGGTTTTTGATGCAACTCTGCCCTTCCAACGGCAAGACCATATCTGTCTTGCAATCCCACCATCTAAACCAGCACTCAGGATGTAAGAGGTAATGAAATAATTATGGAATAAATGAGTGGGTAAAATAATCCAATATCCTCTCAATAATGCCCCCTCTTTTTCTTTTCTTTTTTTTTTTTTTTTTGCTGCTATTCAACAGAGAAATTTGATTGTTTGAAACCTAAAAGTCCTAACCTCTTCTTTGTTACTTTTATACTCTGTGTATCCCTCTGTTGTTATAATTATGACAATATATCCTAATTACTGGTTCACATGGCCTCCTCACCTACTATCAGAGGGCGAGACGTGTGCTTAGTCATTTTTGGTATCATCAGTGCCATTTAGCCTAGAAAACAGAAAGTGTCAAGAAGTGTACACTTAACTGACTTAATCAATTCTTTACTCTTCATTCTTCGGCATTTATAATTAACATCATCAATTTATCAGCCACTTAACATTTACAAGATACTGGGAAATACAATAAACTGTTGGTTGTTGCTTGGTCTTGGATTTTCTATTCAATGAATTCATTCAACAAATATCTGAGTCCATACCATATGCCAGGGTCTGAAGACAGACAAAGGACATGGTGTCTGCCCTCAAGAACCCTACAGTCTAGCACAGACAAGTAAATCCGTTATTACAGTGCTGTGCGTGAAATGTTATTGAAGGGATTGAACACAGGCTGCTGAGTAGTAGCAGGCCTCATGGGGAGTTGACACACTACTTCAGAAGGCAAGATATACACAGAAAAGGATGAGAGCCAGCAATGTGACATAGGCTAAGCACCAAATCAGTGATGTCTTTTCTTAGTTACATGGGATTAATCTGCACACTTTAAGAAAAGATACCATCACGAAATGATTTTCAGATTTACATGCAACCAACATCTCCTGAGTGCCTCACGTGTGCCAAGCGAACTGCTTAGCACCTTCCCAGCAGGGTCCTATTCAATTCTCCCATTTCATAGATGAGAGAAGTGAGTCCGAAAGAGTTGAAGTGACTTGCCCAAGTCTACACAGCAAGTAAGTGGCAGAGCTAGGATTTAGAATTAAGTCTTCCAATTCCATATCCAGGTGTACCATGCTCCTCAGTCCACACAACTGGAACACCTTCCATGTCTATACGAGTGGAACACTGGCCATGTGACTTTCGTTGCCTTTTCATTCATTCCACAGCATACACTACGGCGTTGGACACAAATGGGCAGTCGCCAGCTGCTGACTGGATATGGCGATAATGTTTGTCCACGTTGTAAGAAGCAAAGACCACATCGGATCAAATTACTTTGATGCCTATTATAGCATCGTGTGCTGACAAGAATGCAGTTGGCTGAAGATGAGCAAATCTTTCAAGTTATGTTTTAACAGTATGTTTGACCACTATATCCGGTCACTTGTTCCAGTGTTCAGCAATAAATCAAAATGACTCTTCATTTCCTTTGACAGTTAACAGTACTAATGAATTCAGTATAATCTCACCATCTATCAGAAAAATTTCTAAAATGCAAACTTGAAGGTGATGATTCACAGGGTTAGCAGAGAAGGAGAAGTGAAGCAGGACTCATAGTTTTCTACCAAACTAGCATTGTTTGCAAAACCCAGAAACTGAGCAGTTGGTCTATTGCTAATAACAAATAGGTTGCTCTCCGGTCACTTAGCAAAAAACTGCTTGTTGCACCATGGTCAATAGCTGAGGAGTGTATGTAGCTTTTGTGATACAGCACAATTCTACATATATAAATCAGTGAATTGTTACATAAGATTTAAAAAAAAAAAAAAGAAAGAAAAAAATTCAAAATCTGCACACCAGAAAGCACCTGAGACTGAGCCTGCCTGGTACAAACCAGATTTTAATACTGAATAAATGTTTACTGAAAAAACGGACTTCATGGCTCTTTCAAAACATAAGTTGTCTATTAAATTGAGAGAGAAAAACTAAATCAACCAAACCCACACAGGTTATGTTAGTAATTCAAAAAGATTATGGGGTAACTACCTCAGGATCCATAAGAAATTCACAACCACCAAAAAAAAAAAAAAAAAAAAAGTTGAAAAATGTTGAAATAAGTAAACATGCATTTGACATCCTCTTAAATTAAGTCACCACACTGGCACTCAGTGGAATCCTAATCACCAATCTCCTTAGAAATAACAAAAACCAAAAAGAACAGGTGACAGAACTCACTTTACAATCTGTTCAAAATGGAAACAAGGTGCACTAAGTGTGCACCTGATATGTGCTGTATAAGCTCTGTATCTACATCTTTACATACCAAAGAGGCTGAATCATAAACCTTCATAAATGCTCACGAGAACATTTAATAGTAATAATGAACTCGTTAAATGTATTAAAATGTATTGTCCAGAAATGAAAAATACGAGCGTGGGCTCCACAAATCTAAGCCCAAACTGTACTGATTAATCAAAATAACCATTTTCCAAAGTGAACAACTCGGACCCACACAAAGAATAAAGTAATCTCACAAGTATGAAGCTTGGGACAACTCTAGTGATCTCAAACGTTAGAACATTAGAACGTGATGCTTAACCAGGCCGGTCAGTTGCTTTCACTTAGAGCTTTAAATTTACAGAACCTTCTTCTCAAGAGAGCTTTGAAAGAATTTAAAGCCAAGTATAGTATTTCACGATAATTGCAAATAAAAGCACTCAGATAGATCTTGGAGCCCGAGATCCCTATCCACCTCACAAGACACTGGACTCGTGAAATTCCCCGGGGAACAGCCGCCCTTTTATCTCTACAGGACCCGGGCACTTTGGGGGACGGTACCACAAACCCTAACCGGGACCACCTCTAGGGAAGGACAGGAGTGGAGAAGAACCGAGTCAGGCTCCCAAACAAAGCGTCGTTCACCCTACACTGAGGAAGGCGCACCTTTCGCCCGGGACAGGATGCAGTGACAGATCTGTCACCTGTGCGGGAAGGGGGCGAGAAGACATCCTCAGAGATGAGTGCCAACAGGCAGTAGTCCGCCGCTCCACCGGCCCCAACGCCCCGCGCCCGCCGCTCATTGCCGGGCTCGGGAAAACTTTCGGCCCGCGCCCCCCCTCCCCGGGGACTCCCCCACTTTCAGGGACCCCAAGGCTCCCGCCCCCCCCCGCGAGGCCCCGCCCCGGGCCCGCCCCCCCCGCGCCCACTGCCCGGCCCCGCGCCCCCGGCCCGCGCGGGCACCCGCGTGCCCTCGGGGCGCGCCCCCGCGCCGGGCCCGGCCGCCAGAGGGCGGGGTCGCTCACCCGTCCGCAGCTCGTGCTTGACAGTGAGGAGCTGCTCTCCCCCGGCGACGCCGTCCCCGCTGGTCCCCGCGGCGCCGCCGCCGCTGCCGCCCTCCTCCATCTTCTCCCTTTCCCGATCCCGCGGGGTCCTACGAGGGAACCCGGGAGACAGCGGACGCCCGGCCCCTCACAGCTCTCGCTGCAGCCCCAGGAGCCGGGATGCGGCGGCTCCAGAACTCGGACGCAGCGACGAGTCTCTTTCCCGCTCTGGCCGCAAGGCTCGCTCCTCCGCCTCCTCCCCCTTCGGCGGGCACCGCTAGTACCGCGCAACCAAACCGCCCCCTGCTCCACCGCCTCCTCCTCCTGGCCGCTCCGCCCACAGTCAGCAAGGTAGAGGAGCCATTCTAGCCGCCATCGCTTATTGGGCACAGGGCGCGCGCATCTGTGAACGCCGACTCTCATTGGGCGATCCTCTCTGATGCTTCAGTGGCCGCCCCGCCCCACTCCTCGAATTGTTGTTGCTTGGCGGGGAGGCAGGAGAGGGAGAAACGCAAGCACCCTGATTGGTGAGACCTGAGATTCTGTCACGCCCATTTCCGCTGATGCGCACGCGCAGTCAGGACCTTCCCTTCCCTGACCTCCCCAGAACGGTCACACCCCTTATTCCCCAGCTTCGATCTGTTAGTAAACAGTGTCTAGTAGTCAGGAGGCGCTCGGAGCCTGTGATTGGCTACTGCTGAAAGAGGCGGGGAGGGCTGATTGGAACGTTTGGTCCGCCAATCACAATGGACAGAGGAGGGGCCTAGAGGACAGAGCTTCTCACACACGTGTTTGCGGACGCACCCGAGGGTCCCAGCAGCGATCCATGGATGTGTGTGTGCCCAGCTGGAAGACGTTGTGTCTTAAAAAAGATGTTACTTGCCCTTTACAAGTTAAGTGGAATTTGTGCGTAAATGCAGGTAGTTCTTAAACGTTGCAAAAACTCACAATCCCAGCTCTCAGTGAGGACTTTGTTGCAAAGGATAGACATTTCCATTTTGTACGAAGAGATTCCAAGTCATCAAAAGGAATAGAAATTAATAAGCAGAATACAATCCCTTCCCCTAAAGCAGCTTTCATTAGAACGTGAGAAACAATCCGTAGATACACTGGAAATATAAAGCGGGGTTTGAAACAAAACAGTGGTACAAACTGTTAGAGAATTGCAGATGGCGATAATTATTCTCAGTAGGGGAGTGAGGAAGGCTTTTAGGGCCAGGAGGAATTTGAGATAACCAACTTGAAGAGTGGATTAGATAGAGATACCAGCAGCAGACATTTCATGCAGAAATGAGATGTGAGCTTCAGCCTGGAAGTAGAGAAGGCGAGCGTGGGTTAAGTGATTGATAAGGATGAGTGAAAGTATGACCTAAGAGAAACAGCTAAAAAGGTAAGGTGCTGAAAGACAACGGAGAACCTTGACTACCATGCTAAGCAGTGCAGATTTTGTACTGTACTTTAGTCCAGGCTGGGGAGTCTCCAAGAGTAGTTATAATACCAAAGCTCTTCTCCTGCAAGTTAGCTTCAGTTATAGTGAGAAGGATGTACTGGAAAAGGAAAAAAGTAACGCAGCGACGAGGCAAGAATACTGTTGCAAAGACAGAACTGTTAACCTAAAAAAAAAAAAAAGCCATTTATTTTACCAGCAAAATGGGTTTATTTAGGAATATCAGAGAATTGCAACTTGGGAGGTGCAAGCTATGGGAAAATCATAGACGAGTCCAATAAACAAAGAAGAGGAGTTTTTTGTTGGAAAAGGAGGAAATTGGCAGGGATTGTTTTGAAGGAAAGTCCATTGGAGAAAAGCAAGAGTCCAGGGTGATGATGGTTTCTCATTGGCTGAGTTGTAGGGATAGTCAATTTCTTGTAGAAGATACGATGTATATCTTTCCCTGTTGGATCCTGTTGGATTCTTTCCTCTTGACTATTCACCTATTGAAGTCTGTAATTGCCAATTTTTTCCCGTAATTGCTGTGGAATGGTAGGCTCCCCCCTTTCACCTTCTGACTCCACTTTAGTGAGGTTTCCCTTTTTTGATTTTCACAGAATTTGTGGGGACCTAATTTCTCGCAGTGGAGCTGAAAATGGGAAAAGGGAGGATTAAAGATGGCCATTTGCATGTAAATAGCATAGAAGTGACGTTTTAAATTCAGCATGGATTAGACCCGAAATTAGCAAATGTTTTCTATAAGGGCCGAGTGGTCTCTTTCACGACTACTCAACTTTGCTCTTGTGATGTGAAAGCAGTCACAGACAATAAGTAAACTAATAGATATGGCTGTGTTCCAATAAAGCTGGGTTTATGGACATGGCAATTAAATTTCACATAATTTTCATGTGACCGATATATTCTTCTTCTAATTCTTTTCAACCATTTAAAAATGTGAAAGCCATTCTTAGCTCCTAGCAATCAGTAAACTAGATTTGGCCTGCAGGCCATAGTTTGCAGACTCCTGGATTAGCCTGTCAGGGAAGAGAAAGCAGAGAAGCCTTGACAGCCCCTTCAGGTTGCCTCAGCAACCTGGGCTTACCTGCCTGGAACATTTACCCCACTAAACCATGACTGCCTGCTTACTTGCCTTTCTCCTCCACAAGCAGTGTGCTAGTTGGAAGGGAATGACTGTGTGTAATTGTTCATTTGTTCACTCAACAACCTTAACACCAATTAAATATCAAGTAGTGTGATAGATGCTAGAAAGAGTGGAAGCAAAACAGATGTAATCCTTCTTGCTCTCATAGAGCCTACAGTCTGGACATGGAAATAAATATTAAATAATGACAACAAAATACAAACTTTCCATTGTGATCATGCTGTAAAGGAAAATTATAAGCTGTTAACAATAAAATATATCAACCTACTTTAGGTTGGAGGAACTTAAAGGCCTTAATAAGGAAGTATTGTTTTAGCTGATTCTTTAAAGATGAGTAGGTTTTAACCAGGATGTGGCAGAAACTGGCCTGGTGCTCACCAATCTCATTTCCTCTTCCTGGACACACAAGAAAACTACTTTTTTTCCCTTTGCAGTTAGGCTAGGGTCATGTGACTGTGATCTGGCCAATGGAGTGTGGGCAAACATGATATGTGCCATTTCCAGGCCTGGCCAGAGACCCTCTACATAATCACCCACATTTTCTTCTCTTTCCACAGCAACTACAAAAGCTAACTTTCAAATATGGGGTGCCACAATTTATAAGAACCCTGAACCCTTGAGTCTCTGCTTGAAGAAGAGCCTCCCTGACCTACATCACACTGCGATGTGAGCAATAAAAAAATCTTCTTACGCGTAAGCTACCAAGATATTGAGGTTGTTTGCTACCAAAGCAAAATCTCACCTACCCTGACTATTTCACAAGTGAATTGTTGGGGGGAGGAGAAAATTTTAGGAAGATGTAGATGCCAACTCTGGAGGCAAGCAAAGAGTCCATGTATATTAGGAATTGAGAGAAAGCCAGTGGGGCCAGAACACAGTGAGCTAAGAGATTAGGTCAGAGAGGGAGGCAGAGACCCAATCATGAAGTATGTGGTAGGTCTTACTAATACTTTTGGAGTTTTGCTGCGTGAAGTCCAAAGCAATGGTAGGAATATAAACAGGAGAATGATATAATGGAATATTATTTTCAAAAGGTCACTGTGGTTAGTGTTTGTAACCTGGGCTGGAGGAAGCAAAAGGGGATACAGAAAGACCAGTTGGGAGGTTATCACTATAGGTACGGGCAGAAGATGACAGTGGGTGCAGGAGATATAGTAAGAAATGGAATGTTTCTGGATATGTATTTTGGATTTCATAAAGGATTGGACTTGCTGGATGAGGGAAATGGGGTGACTGAAATGACACCAAAGATTTTAACATGAACAACTAGGTGTATGGGAGGGGATGGTGGTATCATTTAATGAAATGGGTGAGTTATAGGAAGAGCACATATCAGAGTGAAGATCAAAGCTTTATTTTGAGACATCCAAATCCAGTACTAAGTAGCTATGTGGATATATGAGTCTGGAGCTCTGCAGAGAGGTCTAGGATAGAGATACACGTTTGGGAATCACTGGCAGATAGATGGTATTTGAGGCCAGTGGTACGAATAAGATCACCGAAGGCAAAAATGTGCACCAGGAAGAAAAGATGAGCCCAGGACCGAAGTCTAAGGAATTTCAACATTGAGATGTTGGAATGAAAAGGTAAAGTCGGAGGTGTAAAAGGAAAACCTAAGCTTTGTGTCTTGGAAGCCAAAGTGTTTCAAGGAGGGAGTGGCCAGCTGAGTCACATGCCCTGAGAGGTCATATAAGATGAGGTCTGGAAAGATCCCATGAATTTGTCAACTTGGGTGCCATTGGTGACAATATCCAGAGTGGTTCTGATAGACCAAATGGGAGGTAAAGAGGTAGAAACAGCATGTGTGGACATATTTTTCAAGAAGTTTGCCCATGAAGAAAAATAGGAAAGGGAACCCCTAGCTGGAGGGACCCAGGGAGGTTTGGTTTTTACTTTTTATTTTCAAAAATTTTTTTAATTGCAGGAGAGTTGCAACAACAGTACAGAGTTTCCACATACCCTTCACTCAGCTTCCTCTAATGTTAATGTTACATACCATAGTTTAATCATCAACACTGAGAAATTAACATTGGTACAATATTACTAAATTACAGACTCTACAGATTTCACTTTTTCCATAAGAATGATTTAATTTTTTTAATGGTTGAAGAAGAATTAAAAAAAATAGTAGCCATGACACATGAAAGTTATGTAAAATATAAATTTCAATGTCCCTAAATAAGGTTTTATTGGAACACAACCATGTCCTTTCCCCGTGCCAGTATCAGGATCCTACATTATATGTTGGTGTTATGGCTCCTTAGTTTCCTCCAGTCTGTAGCAGTTCCTTAGTCTTCCCTTGTCTTTAATGACCTTAATTCTTTTGAAAAAGCACTGGTCGAGTGTTTTGAAGAATGCCCTTCGATTTGGGTTTGTCTGATGTTTTATTATGATTAAATTGAAGTTATGCATTTTTTGGCAAGAGTAACACAGATGTGATGAGTTCTTTGTCAATTCTCCGTATCAGAGGTACAAGGAGTTTATATTCTTATTACTGTGGTGTTAACCTTGAACACTTGGTTAAGGTGGCACTTGCCAGATCTCTCTACTCTAACAGTGTTATTTTTCCTGTTGTAATTAATAAGTATCAGGAGGGTGTGTGAGGTACTTGTACACCATACAAATACCTGGTTTCTCCTTAAACTTTCTCCTACTAATTTTAGCATCCATTTGTGGGTCTTGCCTATCACAGTTATGACTGTGATAGTCTAAAGGTTATTTTCTATTTGACTATCTTTTAAGGTGAGAAATACTGGAACATGTTTGAATGGTGAAGAGATAGAGGGACGGGGCAGGGGTAGGAGAACCAATGAAGAGAAGCTCTGAAAAGTGAGTGGGGCTGGGAACCTGAGGTCACTGAGAGGTTTGCCTTTGAGTGGAGGAGGTCCTTCATTGTGGAACCTAGTCCTTCGTTGTGGCTGGAGAGAGGGAGGAAGGACTGGAAGCGGGCATGGGTTTGCTTGTAGACTTGGGAGTTTCTTGATCATCTCATCTCAGTACCCCTGGAACCTAGAATGGGGCTTGAACTTTGGGATTTTTTTTAAAAGTCCTCAAGGGATTGTATGTAGAACCAGTTTTGTAATGTACAACTGTAATGTACAACCATTGAAGCAGAGGAAGATAAATAAGACCACGCTGGAGTTTTGAAACAACAGCAACTTCTCATAGGTAATGATGATGCTAGGTATGGTAGGAACAAAAATTATAAATCAGTGTCTGAAAACACCAAATACAATGGGTGGAAAGGACTTAACTAAAGAGACAGCGATGTAAGAAGATGGCTTGGAATCCACGGAGGAAAAGTCATTGAAGATGTGTGAGACAATGGCTAATGGTCTCGATATATCTGCTGGAATTAAGGAAAATATCCCTGTTCCTTCTGGCTCTGATAGATGAGCAAGTAGCCAGGGCAGGTCTGTCTGGGAAAGGGAAGGTGTCCAGGAGAATGTCGGGGTTCTGCTAAGGCCCAGAAGAGTAATAGAGAAAAAGCTTGAAAATATGTTTCTTCCCCTTAGAAAATGCCTTTCGCAAGACTTGCTGGCTTCTGATGCCAGAATGGGGGGCACCCAAAGGTGTGCACATCACCCCTTAATCTTGTGGGCCTGTGTCTATGGCACCATGCTGTGGCCTCACTTCTTAGCATGAGTGGAAGGGTGGAAGCAAGGTGGAGGAGGACCCCACTTGGTGTGAGCCATTAGGGCTTAATGATCTCATTTTTCATGCAGTGTGAGCAGGAAGCTCCTCTCCTTTGGATTTATAAGACTTAGGGAACACCAAAGGCTTACCACATCCTGACCCCCTCTAACTGACTCTATCAAAACACTCAGGTAAACGCTCACAGAAGAAAGAACTTTTTTCAAAAAGTCAAAAGTGACGTCGTCAACATCTTGCTTCTGTCTTTGACCTGGTCAGAACCTCCTCTGTGTGATATAGATGCAGTAAATTTAAGAGATTCACTGCAGGATACAGAGACCAACAGTTAGGGGGTGTAAGGCTCATACTCTTGGAAGACACCCATCCACTGCTAAAGCTGACATATGGCCGCTGTTCTCAAAAAGGATGTTGGGAAGGCACACACACCTTGAGTCCACAAACGGGAAGGAAGTTCTGTAAGGGGGCGGCAGCATTAAGGGAATTTCGCACTCTACCTTCTGGTATCCCATATAAGTACCTACGAGTTTAGAAATCCTTGAATGTGGCAGACGTGGAGTGCTGGGCTGAGTTAGAATATCTGGCCTGAGCTCTGGCAGCGTGGAGCTGTGCCAACTAGTGCACAGTGGGAGAGAGGCACACACATCACATACAGATCCAGTGAAAGATAGTAAAGATATTTTTACCTCCGACCTCCCCAGCCTCCCCACACCCCCAAATCTGCTGGAAGCACCAAAAAAAACAAAACAAAGCAAAAACACAGAAAAACCCCCATTTTTAATGAAACAAGGAAACTCTCAAAACCTCAAACCACAAACCATGAAGATTGCTGCCAAATACTGTAAAATCTGCCCCGAAATTGGTAAAATGCTGAGAGCCAATATACACTGCCTTCAGCCCTAAGCAGGAAACACCTTTTCTTAGATGTTAGTGTCACAGTCCCAAGGGACCGAATCACTGATCCTTGAAAGAGAGTGGGGTTTCTCAAAGGCAAGGGAGCCTTGTATTACTTGGGGAACAGGAAATAAGTTTAGGTGGTACACGAACAATCATTTGACTATATCAAATAACATAAAGAAAAAGTTCATTTAGAGTTCTCTTTCACTTGTGATTACATCAGGAAGAAAGTCTTGGTTTGGGGCCAATGGTCTTTAACTTATTTCTAATTTGTAATAATTTCTCTTTCTAACTACAGGACTATGTAGCTCTCGGTCTCACCTTTCAGCAGACAACTGTGTCTAGGTAGAACATACTATCATTGTTTTGTTTCATTGCATTTGCTTTAATAGTTACTTCTTATTTATAACAAATGATACTGGCTTTCCATTTCTGATAGTGAT
The DNA here is from genome assembly GCA_030068075.1 of Paguma larvata. NCBI lineage: Eukaryota > Metazoa > Chordata > Mammalia > Carnivora > Viverridae > Paguma > Paguma larvata. Next base: position 36,203,507 of record CM057827.1, read on the forward strand.
ACGCCTCCTTTTTAAATAAGCGAAAATTGGGAATTGATTCAAAGAACATTGATTATAATAGAGGTGAAATGCAGATGAACCGAAAATTGTAGAAATGGTATCCAAATAACTGTAATTTACTTTTTTAAAATATAATTTATTGTCAAACTGGCTTACATACAACACCCAGTGCTCATCCCAACAAGGGCCCTTCTCAATGCCCATAATCCATTTTCCCCTCTCCTCCACCCCCCATCAACCCTCAGTTTGTTCTCTGTATGTAAGAGTTTCTTATGGTTTGCCTCCCTCCCTCTCTGTTTGTAACTTTTTTCCCCCTTCCCTTCACCCCTGGTCTTCTGTTAAGTTTCTCAAGATCCACACATGAGTGAAAACATATAATATCTGTCTTTCTCTGCCTGACTTATTTTACTTAGCACAACACCCTCCAGTTCCATCCACGTTGCTGCAAATGGCATGATTTCATTCTTTCTCTTTGCCAAGTAGTATTCTATCATATATATAAACCACATCTTCTTTATCTATTCATCAGTTGTTGGATATTTAGGCTCAAATAACTGAAATTTAGACTTGAGTAACAAGAACCAAGGACCTCACAGGAGAAATAGGTAATGTTCTTGCAAATAGGGTCAATGCCAAGGACAAATCAGTTGGATGCTCATCATTTTCTACTTCTGTGACCTGACCTCTATGCCAAGGGAGTCTCCTGGAGATGAGAGGGTAAGGGATGGAGAGGCGATTTCTAGATTATAATCCAGAGAGTTTAGACCAAGAGGGCCCCTCTGGGGGCCTCAGTAACCCCCTCAGTGCCCAAACCTGAGAACCTAAGAGATATTCTCTCATGGAGAAGAAATTAACAGATTTGGAAACACACCAAAGAAAGCTGCCAAGTGCCTCAACATTCTTCTTCCACCCCTCCCATGTTATTCTTTAACAAAGAACACTCCATCTCACTGGAAAAATGACAAAATAAAATTACAAAAATTACAAAATTATGGGGAAAATCTCAAAGAGGAGGTTCAGGGGTACAAATAAAGAATTATATAGCAATAGAAGACAATAAAACGAAGTGGAAGATCCCAAGAAAGTATAGAGAAGAAAGCAACTTCAGGATCAGCAAAAAACTGGGGCACCTGGGTGGCTTAATCGGTTAAGCATCTGGCTTTGATTCGGCTCACGATCTCACATTTGGTAGGTTCGAGCCACACATCAGCCTCTGTGCTCACAGTGAGCTTGGGATTCTTCCTCTCTCTCTCTCTGTCCCTCGCCTACTTGCTTTCTCTCTCAAAATAAATAAACATTTAAAAAATATATTAAAAAATAGAATAAGCCAAAAATAGAATGAACCCAAGTAAAAACATAATGGAACAATATGGAAAACAATAAAGAAATATTAAAAATTATAAAATGTGATATTTATGGAAAATAAACAATGGAGATCCAGTATATGAGTAATTGGCATGCCTGAAGAAGTGCCCAGAACAAACAGAATTTAATTGGGATGAAGATTGAGTCAGCAGGTAGAAAGCACACACTGTCAAGGTAAAATTTGTTCAGAGTCATCAATAATAAAATATAGCAGATAAAAATAAGCAAAAGCCACACCTAATATTAAATGACAATAAAGCAAGGTCTACAAACATTAGGATCATGATGGTATGATTCATAAATTTTATATTCTGCCAAGTTGTCCATTAAGCATAAAGGCTATTGCCAGTCATTTTCGAACATGAAAGAACTCAGGGTTTCCACCTTCTTGAAAAAAGTCCTTTATACTGAAATCCAGTCAACCAAGGGATGAACCAAAGTATATCAAGAAGAGAATTAAGGATTTTTTTTAAATGCTGAAGATCAGTTTTGAACATTTTACATACAGAATTAAGACTAAATGGCTGTGGAATTTATGGCTGAAGAACAGAATGTAAACACTGCAACATCCTGCACTATAGAAGTAATTGTGTACCTAACAAAAATGAGGGGAAAGTTGCAGCAGAAGAACCTGGAAGAACATACATTTACTCATATTTAATGGCAGGGTAACAATCATTCTTTAAAAATGCATGGACTGTAACTTTTTCAAGCAAGCAGGATTCCAACTTCTTGATGATTTTTATATTCAATTTTTCCTATCTTTAAAGGGGATATCATAGAATTTTTGTGGTATTGAAACATTGAAACAAGTTCAACAACTTCTATTTTACTTCCATTTCTTTTTCTGTTGGATTAATTAAAAAAAAATTTTTAATGTTTATTCATTTTTGAAAGAGAGAGAGTATGAGCTCTGGGGAGGTGGGCAGAGAAGTGGGCAGAGAGGGAGGGAGAATCTGAAGCAGGCCCCAGGCGCTGAGCTGTCAGCACAGAGCCCAAAGCTGGGTTTGGACTCACAAACCGTGAGATCATGACCTGAGCCAAAGTCAGACCCTTAACCGACTGAGCTGCCCAGATGACCCTAGATTAATTTTAATCATTTTACTTAAAAGTAATCTGCAGAGGCACCTGGCTGGCTTAGTTGGTGGAGCATGTGCCTCTCGATCACCGGATTGTGGGTTCAAGCCCAACACTGGGTGTAGAGATTACTTAAAACTAAAATTTTTTCAAAAATAAAACAATAAAAGTAATTTGCAAAGTAAAATCCCACCGTTGTCTACCAATCTGGCTACTCTGGTTCTTTGCACAAGGACCTGTTGAGGTGATACATCCCAAATGCCATTTCTGGTGAGATTTGGGGTGCGTTTTTTGAAACTTCCTCTTTGTACTTGTCTATGTTATTTTTATCATAAAACACATCATATATAGAAATAACAGTCATTTTCTGAGTAGTGGGGTAGAACGATAGAATGGCCCTGTGATCTTTGTCCTCGGGTGTTGCTCTTGTGACTATGTCCTGTGAGACAGCAAAAGGATTTTACAGATGTCATTAAAGTTACTAATTAGTTGACTTTAAGATTAGGACGATCTGGGTGGGCCCAGCCTAATCGTATGAGCATTCGAAAAGCTGAGAGTTTTCTCTAGCTGGTAGCAGAAGCCACAGAGGTTTGAAGCGTACAAAGACTTCCATGTAAGAGAGGTGTCCCCGATGCTGGCTGGCTTTAAGATGGAGGGCGCCATGTGGAAAGGCCCTGAGAACAGCCTCAAGGAGCTAAGAGCAACCCTCTGCCAAAAACCAACAAGAAAACAAGGTCCTCGGCTCTGCTACTGCAAGGACCTAAATTCTGCCATAAATGAATAGGAAGGAGATTCTTTGCCAGGAACCCCATCTGGCCTGCACCTCAGTTTCAATTTTGTGAGACCGTAAGCAGGTAACCCGTTTGGTCTGGCAAGTTCTGACCTACGGAACTATGAAAGACTAAATGGATGTCGTTTTAAGCTGCTTACGTCCGTGGTCAGTTGTTACAGCAGGAATAGAAACTACAAAAACTAAAGAAGGTAGTAAACATTTTTTTTCTCAGTGCCAAACTTACAGAATCAGAATCATCATCATAATGTCATCATCCTGCCTGGGCCATTCTCACCCTGTTGCACGTCCTTGTTACCTTATCTGCAGAGCTCAGGACATCTCCAGAAGTCCCCACAGACTCTGTGAGAAAATAGGACTACTTTACGAACAGCTGGAAGACTAGTTTGGGATCGGATGTTCATGGAGACTTTGAGTCAGATTATGCCTTTTGTACTAGCTGACTTTTTAAGCCAATCAAACAAACAAACAAAGGTTTTAAATGGATAAATAGATAAGATGGGGCCAGAAGGCTAGAGAAGAAGGAGAGAGGGAGTAAATAAGAAAGCAATATGGTGGGGGGCTAAGGAAACAAGCATAGGGAAAATATCTCTGCTCCACCTCATCTTTTTCTGGGTCCTTAGAAATAATCCTTTTATCTCTTTCTGATATTTCTTCAGGTGTCCTCTCTATACCTTTATTTGCTTTTATCCCTATTGATTGTCTTATGCCTCATGTATTTTCCTCCTTACGTGACAAATGAGGATTGGACACATTTTCACCACACCCATTCTCCTCTTCGTATAGTTACATAACTTGTTTCTCTATGGGTTTCCTGTGTTACATTAATGTACCTTTATTTCTTATTCCATCAACTAAGGGTAGTTATCTCCTGGCTGCTCAGAAAAAAAGATGAAGGTAACAGCATCCTTACACTTCTCTTTCGTGTCTACCTCCCAATCTCTACCATATACGATTTGAAGGATAAGAATATTTGTATTCTCTTCTTGGTAACTGATTCTCCCACAGACTGATCATAAAAAATGAAAACGATTTAAGCAGCATTTACATGGTTGTGACTCTATAAATACTGTTTTCTGAAGAGGCAAAATGTCTATGAAGATTGTTCTTCCTTTTGTGGTACATTTTTTCCTCTGGGATTTTTCTATTTGTCTTTCTTTTATCTTGTTGCCTTTTTCTTTATTATTGCCCTTTTTCCCCCGCAACTTCTTCATCCCATCGGGTATTCTGTTGAGTTTTTAAGCCCTCCCTCTGAGGCCCACCATCCTTCTCCGGCATTGTTCGCATGATGGGATTTCCCTTAGCGGCTTTCCTGGGTCAATTCTAGATTTTCCAAGATCCTATCTTCTTACTTCTTAGATTATGCTTTTGTTTTGCTGTAGCATATTTTCAAGTATCCTTCTGAGAAATGGTGTGTGAGAGGTCAATTTTCTGAGCCCCTTTAGTCCCAGAAGATCTTTATTCTGCGGCCACAGTAGGATTAACATCATAGATTGAAGATCATTTTCCTACAGAATACTGAAGGCATTACACTATTGCCTTCTAGTGTCCAGGGTTGCCCGTGAGAAATCTGTTTTATTTTCATCTCTTTATAGATGACAGTTTTTTATATTGGAAACTTTTCAATTGTTCTCTTTAACTTTGATGTTTAAAATCAGATTATGTGACTAAGACGATCTTTTTTTCAAACTCTGTGTTTCCCACTCGGTGGACCCTGTCTGTCTAAAGATGTGTGGTGTTCAGTGCTGGAAAATTCCCCTGTCATATTTCTTTGATACTTTCTTCCTCCTTAGTTGTCCTTGCTCTCTTTCTCTCAAGCTACTATTAATTGGATATTGGACATCCTGTATTTATTTTCTATGTCTTTTTTCTTACCTTTTTAAAAATCTCTGTCTTTTGGTTCTACTTTCAGAGAGTACCATAATTTAACTCTCACATTTTCTATTGATTCTTTTATAACTTTATCAGGCAAAATTTTAATTCATAAGAGGTTATCTTGTTTGTTCTTTGTCATAACGTTCTGTTCTTCTTTTGTGGATGAAATTGCTTTGTGAGTCTTTCTGAATATATTAATTGGAGCTTTTTAGCTCAGTTTTCTTTGATTTGGGGTCTCTTCCTCAAATAGTTGTTGCTCCCAAGGTTCTTGTGTTTTTCCTGTTTTCTTTCATTTTTTCCCCGTTTTATTGAGAAATAATTGATGTACATCACTGTATAAGTTTAAGGCATACAGTGTGATGGTTTGGTTTACATATACGTGAAATCATTACCACAGCAGGTTCAGCTAACGTCCATTTTTTCAACTAACATCCATTAGTTTCTCTCTTTCGTTATAAAGTCTTTTCCTGAAGTGTCTGAAGATTCTTCATTGTCCATTCTTTTTTTTTTTAATTTTTTTTATGTTTATTTATTTTTGAGAGAGGCAGAGACAGAGTATGAGCAGGGGAGGAGCAGAGAGAGAGGGAGACATAGAATCCGAAGCAGGCTCCAGGCTCCGAGCCGCCAGCACAGAGCCCGATGCGGGACTCGAACCCACCAACTGTGAGATCATGACCTGAGCTGAAGTCGGATGCCTAACCAACTGAGCTACCCAGGGGCCCCTTCATTGTCCATTCTTAATTAAGGATGAAGTTCCATCGGGGTGTCTGAGTGGCTCAGTTGGTTAAGCGTCTGACTCTTGATCTCAGCTCAGGTCATGATCTCACAGGTTCCTGAGTTCGCGTCCTGCGTCAGGCCACATGCTGTCCGTGCAGAGCCTGCTTGGGATTCTCTCTCTCCCTCTCTCTCTCTGTCCCTCCGCACTTGCTCTCTCTCTAAATAAATAAATTAAATAATTAAAAAAAAAAGGAGTGAAGCTCCAAAAATCTTATTAGTTTTGTGTGCCTGGGCTTATAAGGCTTCAAATGCCCAGCAGTCCTTAATACTACAATGTGCCAACTTCCTCCCTCCAGAGATATTGAATTTTTTTTTTTAAGAATGGAATCTGGGGGCCCCTGGGTGGCTCAGTTAGTTAAGCGTCCAACTCGATCTCAGCTCAGGTCTTGATCTCAGGGTCATTAGTTCAAGCCCAGTATTGGGCTCCCCTACTTTAGGGGTGCCTGCATGGCTCAGTCGGTTAAGCGTACAACTTCAGCTCAGGTCATGATCTCATGGTTCATGGGTTCAAGCCCCATCTCGGGCTCTGCGCTGACAGCTTGGAGCCTAGAGCCTGCTTCGGATTCTGTGTCTTCCTCTCTCTCTGCCCCTCCCCTCCTCACACTCTGTCTCTCTCTCTCAAAAATAAAATAAACATTAAAAAAATAGAGTGAAATCCGATGGTACCTTTCCTGGGTGATGGAGACATTGCTTTAGGGATAGGGTGAGATAGGAAGGCCCAATTGTTCCGTATTCAGACTTTTAATTAATTCCCTTGTCTTCGGCCCTGTGGCCTACATCCTCTGAGGCATTTGATGTTTTCACATCCTAAGCTTCTCTGAGATTCAGCTAGGAAGCTCAGCCTCCTCCCACCTTATGTTCCTCCATGTGTACCCCAAAGAATGGTCCCCTGCTATTCCTTGGTTTCTCACATGCTACTTGGGGAACCATCCTATCTAAACCATGACTTTATTTCCCCCCTGGCATCACAAAGCTCGTGAATGCTGGAGCTAGGGCTCAAACCCACTCTCTGATTCCAAAGCTGAGGTGCCTGCCACAAACCACAGCATTCTAGGAACTGCATGCTTAAGGACTAATAAAGAAAGATGAGAAATTTTGGCCTCTTTTTCAACAGATATCATAGATTTGTTCACTATTCAGTGCTTACAGTGTCTTAGAATCATATTCTTTCCTTCAAATATTTACATAAGCCAGAGAGGTAAAAAGCAGCCACTGGGCATGGCGGGGGGAGGGGGGTGGTGTACGTGCAGATGGTGTTGGTGGCAGTACACACACCTCATTCAAAGTGGCAATCAGTCACTCGTCAGCTGCTGCCATGCAGGAATGCTGGCCAACCACAGCCCAGTCTTCTGATTTTTCAAGGAACATCAAAACCCAAATTATATTTATTTTTTAAAGTTTATTTATCTATTTTGAGAGAGAGAGAGAATGTGCATGTGAGTAGGGGAGGGACAGAGAGAGAGAGGGAGACAGAGAATCCCAAGCAGGCTCCAAGCTGTCAGCACAAAGCCTGATGCAGGGGTCCATACCACAAATTGTGAGATCATGACTTGAGCCAAAACCAAGAGTTGGACTCTTAACTGAGCCACCCAGGCGCTCCCCAAATCCAGATTATTAAGTAATATTAAGTAATGATCTTAAAGGTTGGCAAATAGTTCAACCATGACTATAGGCCAGCTCCAGCAACTAGTTTGCTGCCTCTAGACATTGCTTGTGGGATTTGAAATGAGATTTGTAGAGGGAAGAAAGTAAAAGCCATCGCAGGACCCACCCACCCCCACCCCCTCCTATCCCAGAGCCTGTTTTAAACAAACCTAGACAGCATGTCTTCTTTGAGCCAGACACTCTCTAGAGTGGGTCTGGTGATCATTTCCTAATTCTTGTAACATTCACAATTCCACTGCCTCTCTTAGATCCTAAACCAGCTGGTCTCTCTCCTTTTCTTCTCTTAAGTCATTTTGCTCAAAGAAATCTTCCTCCTTTTGGATGACAGAGCCAACAGCACATCTGAAGGACTCACGAATACTCTATCCAGGTATCAAAGAGGGTGGGAAGGGAGGCTAAGACCAGAACCCCCATGACTGAACCAGTGCTTGAGTAGCTGATCATCTAGGTTTGCATACTTCGGTGACAGGGGCCGTTTGAAGCCAGAGGCCTGCCTGGAAACTGGGAAATGGACCAGAAACCATTTAAATATCATTGAGCCTGAGCTTCTTGCCTCTAATAAACGGAGATAATAAAAATAGCTGTTTGTACTTGAGAGTATTATTCCGAGAATCAAATGAGATAATGTGCAAAGTGGTGGCATTGTGATTGCAAACAAACTCTCGCCTCTGTTGGAGAAATTAAGAAGGCATTTGGATTGTACAACGTGAGGGCAGGAAACAAATCTCAGAAGTATCCCAAGGTTACTCTGTGATGAAATTTCCAGTCATTTCGGGGTTGATGTCATCCCGTCTGATGAAATGGGCTGCAGTTTATTTTATTTAATTAAACTTATTTAAATAGCAAGACACCTGAAATAACAAAATACATTAGAAGGGAAAGTGAGCCTCTCATCGGAAGTCCTTGGAATATGCTGACTCCTGTACCCAATGATGACCCACGGAGAGCGTTTCGGGAACGCGTGCATCCTCCTTCAGTTTTCAAGAACTCTGTTTATGTGCTGCTCTCCTCCCAAAGAATCCCTTTTACGACTTGCAGTCTTTTGGGAAACCGACAGAGGATTGTGGTGTCATGGCCACAGTGAGTTCTAAGTCAACTCAGCTACCAGAGGAAGAGCAAGAACTTCTCAGTTTCTTTTGGTTGGGAGATTATGGCCAGGACTCAAACGGTGTCTGCTTCGTCATTCAGTTTCATCATCATTGTGTACCTTGCATATTGCATGATACAAAGATTCATGTACGAATATGTTCACTAAAGCAATCTTTACAAAAGCTATTTGAAAATCACATATTTGCTTAAGAATGAGAGAATGGTTAAATAAAACATATTTTGATGATGAAGGATCAGGCGGCTATTAAAAGTATATTTGCACATTGGTTCCTGTGGGGGCATGGTAACAGCACAGATGGGGCTCTGTTGGACTGGACCGAGGCAGGCTGGGAACATCCACTTCTGCCCAGCACAGGTCAGATGAGACCACACGGAATCATGACTTGAAATAACACAGCACAGCTGTGCAGTGCGGGCAAGCATCTGCAGCCTACGGACAGGTGAGGTCTGCAGTTGTCGGAGGCGACGCTGTTCCCACCAGGCAGACACATCTGGAGCCTTCAAGGGGAAATGGACGCTACAGACCCTGTATACTCTGTGCACACTTGCATCTGGGAAGTCCCCCAGAAGCCAGCAGTGTACGGTTTTTGAGATGCCTGCATAGGGGGACACTGCCCCATCAGCATTGTCATCCACGGTGAGAGGAACCGGGTCACCAGGACGTGGAACGAAACGACGAAAGGAACTCAGCAGTGTGTATCAGCAGAAGCCGAGCTCTGTATGCTTATTCTAAGCGGTTATTTAATGCAAAAGAAAGTTGAATTAAATCACTGCTTTTACTCTTGACCCTGGGACACGTAAGAGTTGGGGGGGCGGTTATTTAATGCAAAAGAAAGTTGAATTAAATCACTGCTTATATTCTTGACCCTGGGACACGTAAGAGTTGGGGGGATGTTACTTCAAGTCCAAGTGAATGGGTGGGATAAGCTCAACAGAGGACTGTTTTCAGAGGAGCTATTAAGCCTTCCAAGTGAACATCCCAGGAGAAAAAGCAGCCCAGTTAGGCACCAAGAAATCTCTCTGATAAGAATGTCAGGGTCGTTGAAGAGGCAAGACGGTTCCAAAGTTAATCTCCAGGCGGGGCCTCTGAGGCTTCTCCAGTGCTCTCCTCTTTGAATTCCGTAGCATGGGGGCTGACATAGAAGGATTATCTTACCAGAAACTCTTCAACATTGGGCCGTAACTAGATTGCTCTGGTGCCCCTCTAACCATGAACTGAAGACAGGACAAGGCAACTGCCTTCCCAAGTCATTCCAGGTGATCGGCCAAGCCTCTCCGATATCATGGATGGTGTCTGGACCCAGGGCACCAGCACAGTCCATGGTGCCAGGCCGGACAATGGTGGTGCCCAGCAGGCATGGGCTTCTGGGAGTGGGACCCCTAGCAGTCATGAAGGAGGCTTCGACAGGGACCAAGGTGCTCTAAATGAGAAGGTGGGGATGAATACCAGGAAAACTGGTGACTCCGTCTCTGCCCGCAATATGTTGAGGCTTAAAAACCAGGCTACATACAGAGGGTGAAACTGAGGCACGAAGAGGCCAAATCACTTGCTCACAGGCATAGAGCTATAAAGCTGTAACAATTCAGATTTGAACCCAGATCTTCTTCATTTCTGCTTGTTCTACTGGACCACAAGCACTTTCAAGAGAAACCAGAGAATGTCTGAGGAATATCAGCAATCCAGTCGGATGGAAAAAATTCGTCAGAGGAACAGCAATGATCAAAACTGGAAAGGTACTTGGGCCTGTATTGCAGAGAAGTTTGCACTAATTTGGGCAATAGTGGCACGGGGGATCGCCAAACTGCGGCCTGCAGGCAGAATCTGCTGTCTGTCTGGGGGCCACAAGTTAACAATGGTTTTTACAGATCTGATGATAAGGAGTACCAACTTTGAATCCCACGTAGGTGAAGTATTATCCCATAGAAAAGAATTTCATTCTTCTCATTAGTAGACTGTTACAATAAAATATTCAATTATTAGTATATTTCGACCTCAATAAAATTCCGTGAAAATTTGTTATATGACTATATCATATTCTTGATTTTGCCTCTTGGCCTACAAAGCCTAAAATATCTACTATCTGGCCCTTGATAGAAAATGTCACCGACCTCTGGCATAACTAGTGATTGAAGAAAGTTATGGAATAGAACTATTTTCCTTATATACTCTCACCAACAAAAAGTTCAGACGTGCACATCCTTTATATATGTATTATTTAATATGTATAATATGTAGTAATATACTACATTACTAATGTATACAAGCAGCATAGTCAGGGCTGTGAGTACAGTTAGAGATCAACTGTCTGAGTTCAAATCCCAGATCTGCCACTTACTAGCTTTAAGACATGAGACAAATTTCCTAGCCTTATGCTTTGGTTTCCTCCTCTGAAATTGGGGATAAAAATAGTATCTAATTTTATCAAATTGTTTTGAGAATTTAATTAGTGAATATATGTAAAGGGCTTGGAACAGTCCCCGAAACACAGTATAAGTGCTAAATAAGAGTTATTAATAATAGTACAGGGGCGCCTGGGTGGCTCAGTCAGTTAAGTGTCCGACTTCCGCCCAGGTCATGATCTCGCAGGTTGTGAGTTTGAGCCCCACTTTGGGCTCTGTGCTGACAGCTCAGAGCCTGGAGTATGCTTCAGATTCTGTGTCTCTCCCTCTCCCTACCTCTCCCATGCTTATGCTCTGTCTCTCTATAATAAATAAAAACGTTAAAAAAAATTTTTTTAGATGGTACATTCTATTATCATTTGTGCACAAAAAATCAGAATTTAAAACAATGAGATGATAATAAAAGTCCTAAACTTTTCTTCTGGCATGCTCGTGGGCTCTCTCTCATCACCCCTGGGGTGTGCACAGAGCAGACCATGGGTATTCAGGGTGACTTGTCAGGGCACAGAGGCGGGTTGCAGAGGGACTAATCAGGAGAAAATTCATCAAGTCTCAGAGATAGAATGGCATGACTTTGGAGCTGGCTGACTTGGGAACAGAGAAACGGGAATGGAGTGAGTCTGCCCCTTACTCCTGACCAAATGCATCTTGTAATTTCCCCTTTTAAGTCAATTCTTGCCACCACCAAAGAAGTAATCCACGTTAGCTTGGTGGGTGGTTTTCTCATTCACTCAACAGTCTTTCCTGAGGCCTTTCTGTGAGCCCAGAGTTACTTACAGGGGTTATGAACACGAACCCCAAACAGATTTACACTCAGGAAGTTCAAGGCCCAACGAGAGGGGACAAACATGGAAACAAGAGTGCCCAAGAGTGTCTGGGGGTTCTAATAGGAACTTAGCGGAGGAAAAAAGAGGCAAGTGGTTCAAGCCCAGTGGGGCGGGGAGAGGGGAAACTTCACAGGGATGACCACACTCCGGTTAAGTACTGAAAGACCTGTGGACACAGGCAAGCACTGGAGAAGGCATTCCAGGCAGGCAGAACAGTAAGAACAAAAACAAAAAGGCACAATGCAGCCCAGGAAGTTCTGGAGACTGCAGACTCGCAGCGTCACGAAGCTACATGTGAGGAGGGCATCATATGCCAAGCCATGGGGCCATGGCACCTCCCGCCCCCCGGACGCTGGGGGAATCACTGATAGCAGAGTAAATAGAATAAAAATATATAAATTTCTTTTTAATAACATCCTGCAACACAGACCCTGCTTATAGGGTCTTTCTGGTGCAATGAACATTGGCGGGCTTTAAAAAACTATTTTGTTTTAATTATTTTTAAAGGCAATATCCATGTCCACAAAAGCTACTTTGGATGGTATGCTAGTGAGCAACTGAACTCAAAACCGAATTTAATAACCTTGACCTTACATTTACTTTCAAGGGACTTGGTCGTCTGCTTTTACACTGAAAACAGAAACTTGTGGTTTTAGAACCTAGTTTTTCATGGTGAGGTTACAGTGGGGGAGAATGAAAAGCCTCCACCCCCCAGTGGGTCTCCTCCTTGGAGTCCTTTTCTTTCTCTGTCTTTTCACTCACTCATTCACTGACGAGTATGCATGTGTTTCTGTGGACAAGCCTATGCCTCTTTTTGAAAACACTAGGTTGACCTCAACAACTAGGATTAAAGTAGCAGTTGTTAGAAAAGAAGCGAGCCTTGTACCAGGGAGGATGTGGCAGACCCCCAAATAAGCAAGGACTATGCCACACTTAAGTTTTGGGGTTTGGGACGTTTTCGGGTTTTGGTTTCTGGTCTTTAAAGTAATACATGCTCTCTGAAGAAAACTAGAGAGTACAGAGAAGTAATTAAGAAATGGGGGAAAGTAACCTTCTTTCCAATCACGTAGGGGCAATTTCTGTTACGTTTTAGAGTACTTTCTCCTAATATATTTCTTACATAGGTTTTTAATTGTTTTTTAAGATTTTTTTTTAAAGTGATCTCTACCCCCAACATAGGGCTGGAACTCACAACCCTGAGATCAAGAGTCACATGCTCCACGGACTGAGCCAACCAGATGTCCCGGGGTTTTTTATTTTGAACATACCTGGGAATCATACTAAGCACAATAGTATATTCTGCCTTTAAAAAATTTTTTTAATGTTTATTTACATATTTTGAGAGAAAGTGTGTGTGTGTGTGTGTGTGAATGGGGGAAAGGCAGAGAGGGAGGGAGACAAAATCCCAAGCAGGCTCCATTGCCCCAGAGCAGAGCCTGATGCAGGGCTTGATCTCACAAACTGTGAGATCATGACCTGAGCCGAAAACAGGAGTCCGACACTGAACCAACTGAGCCGTCCAGGCGCCCCTACTCTGCCTTTTTTTTTTTTTTTTTTAATGTTTATTTATTTTTGAGACAGGGAGAGGTAGAGCATGAGTGGGTGAGGGGCAGAGAGAGAGGGAGACACAGAATCCAAAGCAGGCTCCAGGTTTTGGGCTGTTAGCACAGAGCCCAATGTGGGGCTGGAACCCATGAACCGTGAGATCATGACCTGAGCTGAAGTCGACGCTTAACTGAGTGAGCCACCCAGGTGCCCCTGTTTTTCTGACTCTTAAAAGTTGCAGTAAAATATATGAAACATAATATTTATCAATTTGACCATTTTTAAGTGTGCTCTTCAGTGGCTTAAATCCACTCACCATGTTATAATAACCCTCACCACTATCTGTACCCAAAACCTTCCATCGACCCCAACACAAACTCTGTACTCATTCTACGTTAACCCGCTGCGACCCCCTCCCCCAGCCCCTGGTAACCTCTACTCCACTTTCTGTCTTTATGAATTTGTCTCTTCCAGGGACTTATCATGTAAGTGGCATCATATAATATTCTTCCTTCTGTGACTGGCTCATCTCACTTCCCATGATGTTTCCAAGGGCCGTCCAACAAATGTTCATTCTGCTTTTATAGCTGAATAGTGTTCCATTGCATGTATGTATCACACATTTTGTTTATCCATTTATCCGTTAGCAAACATTTAGGTTGTTTCCACCTTTTGACTGTTGGGAACAATGCTCTAATGCACCTTGGTACACAGGTGTCTGAGTCCCTGCTTTCACCTGGTGTATATACCTAGAAGTATGTGATTCTATGTTTAACTTTTAGAGGAATCTCCAGCCATTTTATAGAGACCCCACCTGGAAATTACAGATGAGGTTTGTATGTTATTTAGGCAAGTGTGACTAGCAGGAACTCCTATTAGCACACACGCCAAGTCCTTGGCCCTTCATCAAAATCGGATGAATGATTACACACTTATATGTTTTAAAAGAAATGTTTACAGAGAAAGTGTTGCCATTTTTAATGGTTTCCCCATTTTATCCAACCAGTCCCAAATTCATACAAAAGGTCTTCAACTGTAGAGCACCTGGGTGACTCAGTCGGTTAAGCATACGACTCTTGGTTTTGGCTTAGGTTACGATCTCATGGCTTCATGGGTTTGAGCCCTGCATTGGGTTCTGTGTTGGTGGCACGGAACCTGCTTGGGATTCTCTCTCTCTCCTCTCTCTCTCTGCCTCTCCCCCACTCGCACTGTCTCTGTCTCTCTCAAAATAAATAAATAAACTTTAAAACAAACAAAAAAAAGCCTTCAGCTATAAATATGAAACCAGTGCCAAAGGAACGGTCCTAGTGAAAATGCTTTAAACATTATGAAAGTGATCAACAAATATATGCATACCTTTTGTGTGCTTCGCGCAGTGTTCGTTCTCTTGAGAAATACAAAGAAGCCCAGGGGGGAAAAAAGTTTATTTTTCACTCACCAGGATAGGTAAAGCCCTGCTCTGTGTTCTAGAAAAGCCATGTCAACTAACCCAAGGGACGTTCTCAAGAAGAAAACCGGAGGCCCCTCACGCAGCAGCACGGTTTTGACTTTCGAATGCCTAAATAGCAAGTAACAGGCATTCATAAACTAACACAGTCCTCGAAGACTGCACGTCTGGGCCTACAGAACCTTTCCAAAGGCTGGAGGCGTTTAGCTGGTGTGTTAGTTTCCTTTTCCTATTGCAATACATTGCCACATATTTTGTGGCTTAAAACGATACACATTTGCTACAGTCCCAAAAGTCAGTCTGAGACGGGTCTGATGGGCTAAAATCAAGATGTTGGCAAAGCTGTGTTCCTTCTGGAGGCTCTAAGGGCAAATCTGTTTCCTTGTCCTTTCCAGATTCTGGAAATCTGATTTAACATGCTCTTTCAGATTCCAGAATCTGCATTCCTTGGCCCAAGGACCCTTCCTGTGTCTTCAAAGACTATCTGTCCAACCTTTATTCCCATTGTTGCATCTCCTTTCTTCTCTCTGACACTCCTGTCTCCTTCTTATAGGGACCCTGTGGTCACATTGGACCTGCCTGGAAAATCCAGGAAAATCTCCCCATCTCAAGATCCCTAACTTAATCTCATCTTCGAAGTCCCCTTTCTGTGAGGGAATGACGTATTCACAGGTTACAACAACCAGATCATGGACATCTTTGGGGGTCATTACTCAGCCTACCACAGCTGAGGAGGATCTGGAAAAGCAGAGACAAAGGAAACTGTGCTAGAAAGAGCATGTAAAGGGTGTTTGTCAGTTGGACCACCAGCATACAAAAACCCTTTCATATTTGGGAGGAATTCCAAGATAAAGTGTGAGACAGGCCACCCTCTTCCCATGAAAGAGGTACACAACCCAGGTGTGCCGCATGTGATGTTCCCGTCCACTATCCTGACCAAACTGCTCTGCTTTTATTCAGTTGCTCTTGGCCTTGCACTTGGGGACCTTCTAAGAACTTGATATTGTGGTCACTTCAGAGACACTGTTGAGAACCACGTGTACCTCATCACACCCTTCACGAAGGGAAAGGTTTCTTAGATCTCAGTGTCAGGGAGGCCAGCAATTCTTGTGAACATACAGCCTACATTTGGCTTATTGAGGTTGTGACTCCGGTAATTCAACATTTCCCAGACCTCAGTGTGGACCTCTGGTATTCTGTCAGGTTGAGACCAGCTCCTAGAGGTTTGAGGGTGCCAATTAATCACCCCTCTTCCCTTCAGTGTTGGAAACAGTTTAAGGAAGACGTAAGGACCCCAATGAAGTTCATTCTTGGTATAGGCTCCATCATCCCCAACACGGGCTTTTGGTTAACTTTGTTGGAGCTATAGGTGGGCATCTTTTGTTCTGAAAGAGAGCAGGAATCGTGGATCCCAACTCCACTTTCAACCCTAAATCTGCACAGAAGGAAGAGTATAGAGGAGTCTTGCTTGCGAGCCTGCTGTAAGCACATTTACACCTCCACCACACTGAGGTTGCGGTCTGCCTCGCTCTTATAGAACAAAGAAAGAAAGACCCAGAAAAGAGTGGGTCTCCATATGTCCGACTGTGGGCAAGCAAGAACAGAAGGAGGAGGGAGAATACGCTCCTTGAAGCTCCTTCCTGGGGAGTGGGCATGTCTCCTTGCTTCCATGTCAACTTAAGAACAGGCATGCCAGCAATGTTTTTTCTTAAAAAGAATTTTGTTTAGTATGTAAGAAATACATGTTTCTGTCTTAGAGCTCTAGATATGCTGCCTCCAGATCTTCCCATAGTTCACAGCTAAAACATCGCTCCAGACTCAGCTGGGCTGTCTCAGCTTAGAGTGATTCCCATGAGCCCCTTCCACCCCATCCCACTCCCATCTCTTCACCCCTCTTTATTGTCTTCCCAACATCAACCACGAACTGGATGATCCTGCTCAGGTATTTATTCACTTGTTTGCTGCCCATCTTCCCCCTTCTCAAATGCAAGTTCCATGCAAACAGCAAGATTCCTCACGCAGGTCTTTGTGCAGGCGTGGTGCTTAGCACAGTCTCTGGCATGCGGTGGTACATGTTGTCAGATGCGTGAGGGGTGCCGCCTGGACCCAGGCCCTGAGCTCCTGCTTGCCCCCCCACTCACTCAACTCCATGCTTTAACAATTCTCTCCCCCATCACCCATCTCGAGCCCTTCTCTTCCTCTCCTCCCTCCCTAGCCCCCAGCGCTAATGTCAGCCCTAAAGACACTGGCAGTGATCATCGCTGCTCTGTCTGCCACAGTCGGTCTCCCGCCCTGCCACCAAGTGTTCCTCGAATTTCCCTGTTTACAAGCCTTGCCTTCACTGCCACCCCGTGTAAACGTATGTGCTGTACAGCGCAGAGGCCCCCCCCCAGGTGGATACACTGGAGTCGGAGGTGGGATTGAGAATGCGGATGTGCAGATTGAAAACAAAGCCGTAATCTACACGTTCACTGCGATCCCAATCAAAATTGCCCCAGCATTCTTCTCAGAGCTAGAGCAAACAATCCTAAAATTTGTATGGAACCACAAAAGACCCCGAATAGCCAAAGTAATACTGAAGAGTAAAACCAAAGCGGGAGGCATCACAATCCCAGATTTTAACCTCTGCTACAAAGCGGCAGTCATCAAGACAGCATGCTATTGGCACAAGAACAGATACATAGACCAACGCAATAGAATATAGAACCCAGAAATGGACCCACAAGCATAAGGCCAACTAATCTTTGACAAAGCAGGAAAGAGGAATGTCCAATGGAAAAAAGGTAGCCTCTTTAACAAATGGTGTTGGGAGAACTGGACAGCAACATGCAGAAGAATGAAACTAGACCACTTCCTTACACCACTCACAAGAATAAACTCTAAATGGATGAAGGACCTGAATGTGAGACTGGAAACCATCAAAATCCTAGAGGAGAAAGCAGGAAAAAAAACCTCTTTGACCTGAGCCGCAGCAATTTGCTATGCGACACATCTCCAAAGACGAGGGAATTTAAAGCAAAAATGAACTGTTGGGACCTCATCAAGATAAAAAGCTTCTGCACGGCAAAGGAAACAACCAACAAAACTAATAGACAACCGACGGAATGGGAAAGGATATGGCAAAGGAATGGCAAATGACATATCAGATAAAGGACTAGTGTCTAAAATCTATAAAGAACTTACCAAACTCCACACCCGGAAAACAAATTATCCAGTGAAGAAATGGGCGGAAGATACGAATAGACACTTCTCCAAAGAGGACATTCAGATGGCCAACAGACACATGAAACGATGCTCAAAGTCACTCGTCATCAGGGAAACACAAATCAAAACCACACTGAGATACCACCTTACACCGGTTCGAGTGGCTAAAATGAATAAATCAGGAAACTATAGATGCTGGCAAGGATGTGGAGAAGCAGGCACCCTCCTACACTGTTGGTGGGAATGCAAACTGGTGCAGCCACTCTGGAAAACGGTGTGGAGGTTCCTCAAAACAATGAAAATAGAGCTACCTTATGACCCAGCAATAGCACTGCTAGGAATCTACCCAAGAGACACAGGAGTGCTGATGCATAGGGGCACGTATACCCCAATGTTCATAGCAGCACTTTCGACAATAGCCAAATCATGGAAAGAGACCAAGTGCCCATCAACTGACGAATGGATAAAGAAGATGTGGTACATATATACAACAGACTACTACATGGTAATGAGAAAAAAATGAAATCTGGCCATGTGTAGCAACATGGATGGAACTGGAGGGTATTATGCTGAGTGAAATAAGTCAGTCAGAGGAGACAGATACTATATGTTTCCACGCATAGGTGGATTTTGAGAGACTAAGCAAAAACCAGGGGTGAGGGGAAGAGGGGAAAGGAAAAAAAGACACAGAGAGGGAAGGAGGTAAAACATAAGAGACTCTCAAAGACTAAGAACAAACTGAGGGTGAGGGGAGTGAGGGAGGGGGTAGAGGGGGTGACGGGCATTAAAGAGGGCAAGTGTTGGGATGAACACTGGGTGTTATATGTAAACTAACTTGAAAATAAACTATTTAAAAAAAAAACAAAAAAACAAAGCCATGCTTCCTCTCCGTAGCTTCGCTTTGTCCTATACTCACGACATTTAATTTTCCATATCAAATGTTAGGGAAGGGCCTGCGGTTTTGTGTTTCTCAAGGAGGCTGGGGTGTGGTTTTTAAAATTAAGGGAGAAGTAGATGGCACTGCCTCCTGACCAGGTTGGGAAATCTCCCCCCTGCACCCTGCCCGCACCCAGGCAGGTCCTCCCTCTCCATCCGTGCTTAGGAAACTCTTGCTTCTGTTCCCGGGCCAGTTCAAAGGGCTCTTCTGCGATGCCTGCCCACATAGTTTTCTTCTTCCTCAGCGGAGCGGACTGCCCGCTCCCTCAGCTCCAGAGCGCTGTGTCCACAGCTCTGACGGGTAATTATTTTGTACTTGTTCAGATTTCCCGTCACCCAGTATCTTACTTAGTCAGCTCAGGCTACCGTAACAAAGTACCGTGGACTGAGTGGCTTTGACGACAGAATTTAATTTTCTCACAGTTCTAGAGGCTGGAAGTCTGAGATCAGGGAGCCAGCATGTTTGGGTTTGGGTGAGAATCTTTTCCTGGCTTATGATGTCCACTTTCTGGCTGTGTCCCCACGTGGTAGAGAAAGAGAGAAAGAGAACAGGCTCTCTGGTATCTCTTTTTTTAACGTTTTATTTATTTGAGACAGAGAGAGAGAGTGCGAGCAGGAGCAGGGGAGGAGCAGAGAGAGAGGGACGACAGAGGATATGAAGCAGGCTCTGCACTGAAAGCAGTGAGCCCAATGTGGTTCTCGAGCCCATGAACCACGAGACCATGACCTGAGCTGAAGTTGGGCAGTCAACTGACTGAGCCACCCAGGCGCCTCTCTGGTGTCTCTTATAAGGACACTAACCCCATCAGCCCAGGGTTCTACCCACATGGAACTCATCTAAATCTAATTACTTCCCAAAGCCCCATTTTCAATGTATGAATGAGGGGCGGGACAGGGGAGTTTGTGCAAACATTCTGTCCGTGACACTCAGTAAGCATTTTTTTAAAAATATTTATTTATTTATTGGGAGAGCGCAAGCAGAGGGGAGGCTGAGAGAGGGGGACAGAGGATCCGGAGCGGGCTCCGCACTGAGCTCGAACCCACTAACCATGAGATCAGACCTGAGCCCAAGTCTGACGCTCAGCCGACTGAGCCATCCAGGCGGCCCAGCACATTTTTTTTTTAATTTATTTATTATTGAGAGACAGAGAGAGACAGAGCATGAGCCTTGAGAGAGAGAGAGAGAGAGAGAGAGAGGGAGAGACAGAATCGGAAGCAGGCTCCAGGCTCTGAGCTGTCAACACAGAGCCCAGACAGCACAGAGCCTGATGCGGGGCTCAGACTCACAGACGGCGAGATCATGACCTGAACCATAATCAGAGGGTTAACCGACTGAGCCACCCAGGCGCCCCCCAGCACTTTTAAATAAAGAAAGAACCTATGCTTCCTTAAATTCCCCCTGACTAAGGACAGGACCGATCCCTGGGTTCAAAGCAGGTGCAGTTCACAGGACCCACCTCTGAAAGTCAGAGTCACAGAGGGACGCTAGCAATTGTGACAATGTTGATATAAACGGGTCTTGCCACCTGGTCTCCTTGTCACAGACTGAGAAAGTCAATCCCCGAAGAAGTTCGAAGATTTCGACCAATGTCTTATTCCTCCAATCTATGCCTAGAATCGAACATTGCTTACGAAATCATCTTTGTCAATTTCAAAAAAAAAAAGATTTATTGGCCATCTACTGTGTGCCAGGAAGTGTGTTGTTCTCCAGAAGTCCTCTGCCCGGTGGGAGAGACAGACCCACAACCGTCCGCAATAGTGCAGTATGGTCTGGGCCTTGAGACAGCCCAGAGGAGGAGCCGCGAGCCCACCCTGGGAATTGGAGAAGGCGTCCCGCAGAGGGGACATCTGAACGGGGCCTCCCAGGACGAGGAGGGGTTAGTCAGGCAAAGGGTCAGGAGAAGATGTTCTAGGCAGAGAAAGCGAGCCGGAAGCCAGGCAGAACAGGGCCCCGTTGGGAACTGCAAGTCATTACTGAAATTACCGAGAATTCAGTGTCCGTGCCAAATGCTGTTCCCAGCGCTGGGGTCACCACCATGCAGAAAACAGAGACTCTGCCCTCAAGGAATTTACAGTAAAGATACGTGAAAAGTGAAATAAAAAACAATTCAGAGCATTGCTCTCAGCTTCACCTCTCCAGGGGTTACTTAACGAAATGACAATTTGCACTTTTTTTTTTTCTTTTAAACTAATTTCTACACCCAAGATGAAGCTTGAACTCCAGACCCTGAGATCAAGAGTCACAGGCTCTACCAACTGAGCTGGCCAGGCGCCCCAATAAAATGGCGGTTTGAATGTGCTTCTGAGCCGCCAGGCCGATGTTCGGAGAATGCCTTTCCTCCCTTCTTGGGGGCACCTCGATGAATTTCACAAGCCCAGGGCCTTCCTCGGTCCACGAGGGCAGTCTAGTAATGCTGCCTCTTGGAGAGAAACTCAGAAAAGCTGAGGAGTCCCCTGGGGGGTCATGTTCTGCACTGTTATTATTGCCGCTGCTGCCAGCAGTGCCTCCGCTGACACACGGGGGCCTGGGGCAGAGCCCATCCCGGGCACAGATGTGGCCTGTAGTCAGGGAGAGAGGCAGGGAAGAGACCTCCTTTCCATAGGCTCACCCGCAGTGAGAGTCGCTACACGACACAGTGGACTTCAACCCCCCATGCCTCAGCTCCTGTGGAGATAGACACAGAGACAGACAGAAAGACAGACACGCACACACGCAGGCACAACCTCAGAGGCAGGGGATTTCTACACTAGAGCCATGTGCATTCTGGGAACCAGCATCTTTCTCCAGGAATCCCCCCTTTGAGCAAGGAAGCCCCTCCCACTCCTGTTCCAGGATGAATGACATCTCTTTGGGGGACTGAGAGGGAATGTGACTCCTCTCCGGTACGTAAATAACAGCCAGGTGACCAGATACATGCCACAGGGGTCATTCAATAACTACTGGGTGTTGTCTGCGTTGGACACTGAAGGGATCGTCTATTCTACACCCTTCTCCCCTCTTCCTCCGTTCTGCCTCTGGCTCCCCGGAGAGTTAGAACATTCCGAAGCCTCCTGGCCCTCCTGCCCACAATGTGGCCCTAAGTCCCTTCCTCGGGGTAGTTTCTCACTTGCACCTGAGAACATCGGTGTCCCTTTGACGCTAGAAGCTGTCAAATGTACAACTCAGGAGCTGGTGGCAGCTCTGTCACGAAGACAAGGACGGTGGTGCAGAGAGAAAAAGCAACCGAAGCCGCAGAGTGGGGGAAAGCAGAAAGGACAGACGGTGAGGGGCCCATGTGGGGTGCAAGTCCCTGGTTCCCACTGTATCCGACAGTAGGGTGAACGTGACCGCAGGACCTCACTTGGCTTTAGCCACCTCGTGTGCTTTATGGAAGCCTGTCCCTCATCACTAAGACGACCAAGGAATGTTATGGTCCAACCCGCAATATTTTAAAAATGAAAGGCGTCACTGGTAATAATTACTCTGGGACAGCAGCTATATCCTGGGACAGTTCCCTATAGCCCACTAACACAACGATGGGGGGAATGGGCCCGTCCAGCATGGAGGCGTGGGGGGCAAGGCCGAGAAGATGGAGGGGAGGTCTGAGCGGGTAGGTGTGGAGTTGACATCTGTGTCCACAGAACCCTGGGCCCCGGCAGCCTTTCCTCCCTCGCCACTGCCTGGCCGCCCTTCCGCAACAGCACGGGGAGGAAAACGCCGTGTCCCAGGCTTGTTCCAAACTGCGTGGGGTTCTTGTGGGGACAACCCCCCAGATTAGGAACGAGCCTGGCCCCGGTCCTAGCAGTGGATCTTCGGAAGGATCACTTACTCTCCACGCGCCCCAGTTTTCTCCACCCAGAAAAGAAGAGGAGAAGGGAGGCTGTTGAAGGGCGGTGATGCTGTCCCCACATGCTCCGCTCTCCTGTTTCAGATGTCACTTGCTGCCTGCCTGTGTTTTTTTTTTTGTTTTTTTTTTAATTTTTTTTGACGTTTATTTATTTTTGAGAGACATAGAGACAGAGCATGAGCAGGGGAAGGGCAGAAAGAGAGGGAGACACAGAATCCGAAGCAGGCTCCAGGCTCTGATGAGCCGTCAGCACAGAGCCCGATATGGGGCTTGAACCCACAGACTGTGAGATCGTGACCTGAGCCAAAGTTGGCCGCTTAACCGACTGAGCCCCCCAGGCGCACCTGTGTTTTTTTTTTAAACTTTGCCTCCCAGGTTACTGTGACCATAAGCATCTCTCCTCGTCTGAGCTGAGGACGACAAAATGTTCCCGAGGGTTCGGGAGCGTCTCTTGCCTAGGTGCAGGGTGGGGGCGGGGGACCAGTTAGGAAACAAGGAGCCACTGGCAGGAGATGCTTGGTGTTAAGAAAGAGAGTCCGCCGATGGCCGTGGAGTGCGTGATCTGGCCCGCCAGCCCCCCGACCTGGTGCCATTGAGGAGTCACACAGGTCAGCTCTCAGGACAAGTGAGAAGAGAGAGATGCCCACGGCTGCTCCTGGAGCCAGGCTGTCTGCTCTACGCCGTTCTGGCCAGCATCGCAGGAAATGTACACGCTGCGGGTGGTGACGGCCCCACCCTCCCAGGTCATTTAGAGTGAGCCGTCGAGGACTATCGAGGGGGAGCCCCAGAGGCTGGACCCTCAGGTATAAGCCTGCCAAGTCCTCTGGCTTCTCTAAACATCCCTCTTACCCTTCCACTGTGGCGCTCAACAAGAGTGGGAGAAAGGCGTGGCCGGTGTGGACTTTGTCACGTGAAGGACTATTGTTCTAAGGAGTGTCGGGTATGGGAAGATATCTATAAAACCAGCTTAGCAAATGTCCAGCCTATTTATCCATTCCCAGGGGGCATAGGTCCTTCCTGGGGCCTTGAAAGAATGCAAAAAGTTCTGGAAACTAAGCAAAAGTTCATGGCCCATCTGGGCAATTCAAATTTGCATGTCCAGGGCAGAAGATGGTTGGTAGAGAGCGCAAGCACACTCCGTTCCTGTCGTGAGAGGCCACTATGAGGGCCACTAGGACTGGGTGGCTCAGTGGATTAGACATGTGATTCTTGATTTCGGCTCAGGTTATGATCTCCTGGTTCATGGAACCAAGCCCCACGTCGGGCTCTGCACTGACAGCTTAAAGCCTGCTTGGGATTCTCTCTCTCTCCCTCTCTGCCTCTGTCCCTCCCACCTCTGTTTCTCTTCCTCTCTCTCTCTCTAAATAAATAAATAAACATTAAAAAGAAAGAGAGAAAGAGACCACTGTGAGTACAGACTCCTGTTTCATCCCTGGTGGGGTCTCTGTGATCTAACTGCAGCCTGGAATAAATGTCCCTGAGTCCCCTGAACCCACCCCTGGCCCCAGGCTCCCCTGCTCCAGCCAGGCTGAGTTGCCTGGGACACACCTTTCATCCGACCGTCTGCAGCACTAAATCTTCAGGGCTTTTGGCGGCCCATCAGTTGCCCTCGCAACGTGGGTGCTCTGTCCTCCAGCCTTCTCTTCAGAGGATTAGACCATGTCTCCCAAATCAGACCCTGGACCCCAGGCGAGCCAACACCTCTCCTCCCATGCCCCTCGCTCATTCCTGTCTCTACCTGCTTGAAGCCGCCTGCCCCTTTTCGGCTTTCCCGTCCTTTAAGCCAGATTCTTCCCTGAAGCCTTGCCTGAGGATTTCAGCCCCATTGAGTTTATTCAGTATCCATCTGGCTAATTTAACAGCTGATCTTGACGGGGTTCGGGGCAGGCTGCCCCAAGGCGTGCCATGCCTGCATCTCGATTATTCTGAATTAAAGTTACTTAGGAAACAGCCAGTGTAAGGACACTCTGAACTTTCTCTGTCCCCCTGAAAGCAGAAATAAATTCCCCAGGCAAAGGGTACTCTCTCTGCACCTGGAGTGTAGAAGGTATCCTTATCACCAGAGGTAGGGAATTCAGGGCTGAGAAGGCTGGATAAACAAACCTATTACTTCTTCATTCATATCCTACCCCAAACCCAAACTTGTTCATCCTGTCAACTCTTCATGAAGGTATTATTTCTTTGTCTAAAAGGTATGAAAGCTGCCCACCTTGGTCACTCCTTTGAGTCTCAACTCTTTGGGGCCCCAGTACACGCAAATTAATTTTTTTTTCTGTTAATTTCTCTTTCATTGCAGGGGGTGTCTCCGCCAAGAACCCGGAAGTGTAGAGCGAAATGTCTTTTTCCTTCCCTACAATCTTGTGCAGACATTCTCCGCTGTTGCACTGGCCCCCAGATCTGGTCTTCTCGGCTTCAAAGCGTGCAGGACGGAAACTACCTTCTGCTTATTCATCCTCCCACCCCCACACCCCAACCATGCTGCTTTGGAGAGGACCGAACTCGCCGTAGATGGTCAGTTAACTCTTGTTAATGGTTTGATATTCGGACTGGGGGGAAATGCTTCAGTTCCATTTGGTTTCGTTGTGCGCTGGTAGCTTCGAACGTTTTCAAAGTTGAGGGTCTCCACCCGAGGTGAATGGTACTGTGGGTTTTGCTAGACTGAGGAGGCACACGATGCCAAACGCTTTCGATGACTTATCTTTTATTCATCCCAATGACGACTACACACATTTGAGAAACAGTCCTGCTGTGCAGGAAGGTAAGAGTGGCCACTCGGCACCGGAGAAGGTTTGCTGCAGACACGGTTCAGGAATTCCCTGCTGTAACTGTGTAGCGGAGCCCCTGCAGCTTCGTGGCCTACAGACTGGGAACCTCTGGGGGATGCACTCAACACCGTGCTTGTAAGTACCTGATCCAGGCACCTTCTCAAACCCTGATTGCGTTTAAGATAGTTTATGAAACAGGGGCTCCCCGTGGCTGAGTCGGTTAAGCATCCGACCCTTGGTTTCACCTTAGCTGATGATCCCACGGTTTGTGGGATTGAGTCCTGCGTTGGGCTCTGTGCTGACAGCCTGGAGCCTACTTTGGATTCTCTCTCTGCACCTTCCCCCAAAGTAAAGAAATAAACTTTTAAAAAAGATATTTTGTGAAACATATGGGTGGATACAACAGAAAAAAGGGTTAGGAGGAATACATATATTCATAGTGATAGCATTAATAATTTATTATTGAGCACTAATCATTGAGTGCTTTGGGTCATTGTTTTTTAATGTTTTATTTATTCTTGAGAGAGAGAGACAGAGAGACAGAGCATAAGCAGGGGAGGGGCAAAGTGAGAGAGGGACACAGAATCTGAAGCAGGCTCCAGGCTCTGAGCTATCAGCACAGAGCCCAATGTTGGGCTTAACCTGACAAACTGTGAGATCGTGATCTGAGCTGAAGTCAGACACTCAACCGACTGAGCCACCCAGGTGCCCCAGGTCATTTTATTTGTTATGTGTGATTTAACCGTCCTACAATTCTATAAAGTATCCTTATTCCCAGGAGTAAACTGTGAGTGGGGGTCATTGTGGAAATGGAGGAAGGAGCCAAGCTTCGCGTGTGGGCAGATGAGATACAGAACAGCAACAACGGATATGCAAAGTGTAGTCTATCCACAGAATATTATTTAGCCATAAAAAAGGAACAAGGGGCTGATTCACTCTACAACGCGGACAAACTTTGAAGTGTTATGCTAAACGAGGGAAGCCAGACACAAAAGGCCACACGCTGTATGACTCTGTTTATGTGGAATGTCCAGAACAGGCAAATCCATAGAGAGAGAAAGCAGGTTAGTGGTTGCCAGGAGCTGTGAGCGGGCAGGGAAAGGGAGAGGAACTGCTTAATAGATACGAGGTTTCCGTTTGCAGTGATGAAACGTTCTGGAAGTAGATAGTGCTAGTGGTTGCACAACACTGTGTATACACTTAATGCCACTGAAGTGTACACTTTTTTTTTTAATTTTTTTTTGTTTATTTATTTTTGAGAGACATAGAGGCACAGCATGAACAGGGGAAGGGCAGAGAGAGAGGGAGACACAGAATCAGAAGCAGGCTCCAGGCTCTGAGCCATCAGCACAGAGCCCGACGCGGGGCTCGAACTCACAGACCGCGAGATCATGACCTGAGCTGAAGTCGGCTGCCCAACCGACTGAGCCACCCAGGCACCCCTGAAGTGTAAACTTTACAAGTGATAAATTTGGGGGCGCCTGGGTGGCCCAGTCAGTTAAGCATCTGACTTCAGCTCAGGTTGTGATTCACAGTTCATAGGTTCAAGCCCCGTGATGGGCTCTGCACTGACAGCTCAGAACCTGGAGCCTGCTTCGGATTCTGTGTCTCCCTCTCTCTCTGCCCCTCCGCCTCTTGCACTCTGTCTGTCTCTCTCTCTCTCAGAAATAAATAAACATTAAAGAAATTTGAAAAAATATATGTGGTAAATTTTATGTTATATGCGTTTTACAATTTACAGCAACCACAACAAAACAAACAAAAATAGCAATGGCAGCCCACGTGGAGACACGGTCCTAGAGGCGGGGTGGCTATTCAGAAAGAGCACTTTAGGAGCCTGTAGACACAGATGGGAGCATTCAGAGATCACAAAAACAGGGATGATTGCTAAGAAATTAATCAGCCGCTGCCCAAAGAATCTCCGAGAGTCCTGGCTGGGAAATGCTGTCCCCTGGAGGGCACAGGACAGTGGGGGGGGGGGGGCTGGTTCTCAAGCTCCTCACAGGGTGCAACCCTACTTCCAGCTCATGCTTGTTTATCTCACCTCCGCCACAACAAGGCAAGTGGCCGGTAAGGGCTTGCCCACTGCCACATCTTTGCATGGGAAGGAAAGTGAACATTCGATGCAATCCATGGTCTTTTTTTTTCCCAGGGAGTGTTTTTCTCCTAATGGCGTCCAGCCTCTTTAAAAAAAAATATATATATATATATACATATATATATATACATATATGTATATATGTGTGTATATATATATATATATATATATATATATATATATAAACCAGTTCAATCAATTTCTTTTGCGGATCTCAAAAGAGAGGCTTTATTCAGTTCAGATATGTGGCAATAGCTCGAGATCAAAGGCAAAGAATGAAGACTTGCGACTATTTGTCGTATGGAAGGGAGGGAAGGAGAAAGATTGCGCAAATAGCAGAGACAAAATGGTGGCTGAAGGAACCAGATGGGATGGAGCAAACGTCCCATACTTTTCCTGAAACGTCAGGACCTTTTCCTTTCTACTTCTCTTCAATGGTACTCTCCGCCGGCCCATCCCACCCTCCTCAGTTTCTCGTCTGGATCCATCTTTGTCCAAAATATACCCTCTTAGGTATATAATCTAGAATGATCACTACTGCTCACCACCTCAATCCACAGCTCACATCTCAGAGTCCCACTGCACACGGGATCCAGTCCCTGCGCCCCAAGGTAACATCCCGCTGACTGGAACCACCTGACCCAAGCCCATATCCCAAAAATCTTTCTTACCAGTAGCCTCTGGGGATGATGGTGTAACTCAGAGGAATGATAGGGGTTTCGGGCACCGTCATAGGCTGGAGATGGGCATTTATCTTAAGATAGGTGAAGTCTTCATCATGCCCTCAAGTTATCCTGCACAAGCGGCCGCCCGAACCAGTGGAGGGATGTACTGTTGGAAACAGGAAGTGAGACCCTCTTTCCACTCCTTCTGGCACCACCGAGTCAATGATAGAACAGTTTATACAGCTGTACAGGCTTTGGGCTTTCTCAGAAACGCCTGGAGACTGACCACAGCACAGTTCTCCAGAGAGGCTTGTCTGTCCCTAGAATGTTTTGGTTGTACACTTACATCAGGTCACAGCTAATGCGAGCAGCACCCTGGCTTGCTTCTCTGAATTCCTCAACTATCAAGATCGCAGCTTGTACCTTCAGCCTGGAGCTATCTCTAATGACAACTCAGCTTACCTGTATGAATTTTTCCTCCTAGCTCCTTCCCAAGGAGATCAGTTGGCCCACTGTGAGGGGCTGAGTCAGTGACAGTCAAGAGGCCATTTTATCAAGCTCACACTGGGAAAATCGGGCAAATTACTGACGGGCACCGGACATGCAGCCCACGAAACACTCTCCAAGATTAACTCATAGTTTCTGGTTTCTGTGTCAGCTTAAAAAAAAAAACAACACTGTAAATCTATAAAGGCAAAAAGTAGATTAGTAGTTGCCTAAAATTGTGGGCCTGGGGAGGGAGTTGGGGGGAAATGGGGAGTGTCCCCTAACAGGTTCCAGGGTTTCTTTTCAGGGTGATGAAAATGCTCTAAAGTTAATTGTGGCGATGGTCACACAACTCTGTGAATATACTAAAAAATTACCAAGTCATGCCCTTTAAATAGGCAATGCATGTGAGTCACATCTCAATACACCTATTATGGAAACAAATAGCCTCATCTTTCCCTCCAAAGACAATATCGACAAATCCCTCAAGACAGGTGTGTACACAGATTTACCCACCATTACCCCTTGCCTCGTCTCTCTCCACTTAGCATTCAAGGACTAATTGAGGCCACCCCCTCCAAATGTTCTTCATTAATCATTTGGTTTTTCTACCTTAGACCATGTCACTTTTATGCAGTGGTGTGCTAACAGGCTAACAACCAGCTCTCAGGGGGAAAAAAACACGCCCTCGTTTGTAGCATGTGATGATTTCTAGGATGTAAATACTACCGCTATACAGACCTGCCAGCTGAAGCAGTTGGGAAGTGTCCAGCAGGACCCCATTCGGTAGCATTTCTACCATACAGATGTAAATTACCTCAAAACCATCTTAAAACATCCTAAAACGGTTGGGAAGAGATGACTTTTGAGCACGTATCAACTTTGAGTGTGTTTCTATCATTTTTGTGATGAGCTTCGAGGGTGTACCTTTGTCTTTAGTTAATTGTAAGTTTATACAACTTAACTTGAAATAATGGCTGAGTGTAGCCACCAACTCACAAAATCCCTGAGAAGTGAAGGATCAGCTGCTCCAAGCTTGCGTGAGCCGGCTCTAGCATCCCACCTGCCCGTGCCTGCCCTTTTGCCAGAAAGACGTCATTTCCTAGGAGGCAGCCTGGACCCTCTCAAGGGCAGAGACAGTGACCGTTCCTGCCGATTATCAGATCATCCGTGGGGTTCGGTGGCCAACAGTTACAAGGCAAGGTCCGCACGTGCTTGCTGACTGACGGCAAGGGGCTCTCTTTGAACCACCACAGCAGTCGAAGAGTGTTGGGCAAATAAGAGGCATCTGAATAGCGGAAAATAATGGAATAGGAGAAAAATTAATGCAAATCGGTCTTTGATTCATTTTTATAAGTTAAATACAAGTGAAAGATGTCGGTTCTGGGCTGGGCACACAGGAAGATCTCTCTGCATGTGGGGCGTAATGTTAGACGAAGATGGCGTTGAAGAGCAGAAGGAATCTGCTTACAGGAAGCAGTTTTAGAAGAATTAAGGCAAAGAAGCTGGCTTACCTTCTGACCGACTAAATGAAAAATTAAGCAGGGAAGTGACATGGCATAAGGTCAAGGTTTCCAAACTCTTTTGAACACACGTCCTTCACTAATAAATATAAAAAATGTCCTCTTTTCCTCAGAGATTATGATCTGTCCCCCTAGGGAGTATAACCATTGCCTTTGGATGACAATCTCTCATACTCAGAACTCCTGGGTTTCCATACCAGCCCAGGGGATTTGCAATTTTATTTGTGAGAGCATAACATTCTTGGTCGGTTGGGCTGTTTTTTCAATGACCTCTCTCCACGCTCACCCCGCGGCTGAGAATCAGGAGGTGATAGCCCAGGGCTGGCAGCCAGCACACTCGGCTTCCAGGTTGGCACCTGCCGTTTGACTTGCTGTGCCACCTTCACAGGTCACTGCTCCTCTCTGGTTCTCAGTTTTCTCGCCTTTAACTCTCCCATCTTTAACAAGAAAATGAGATGGTTTTTAAAGTTTCTCCCCAGCTCTAACATTTCATGAGCCCAAGTTCATTTTTCATCCTGACCTAGATTTTAAAGATAATGTACTTAAAATATTACAAAATGTGAAAGTGATCAGTTATCTCCTCCGCTTGGCAATGTCATCGCTGGAAGTGCATTGGTGGGCGTTGGGGGGTTATTTTGGTGCCGGGATGCTCAGAAGAGGAGGAAGAGAGGGTGGAGAGATTACCAATTCAGTAACCTCCTCACGACTTCTGAGGCCAAGTCGATGCTTGTCTTGAATGCCTAATCCAAATAACTATGAGTGGTGCAGGTGTGTTAGAATAGTGATAAAAATAGCTGCCATTTTCTTTTACTGACTGCCTACTAAGGGCCTTGGACTTGACATGATTTCTCTCTGATTTTCAAAACAAGCCCACAGTACAATCCCAATTTTATAAGCGAGCAGCGAAGTAACTTGCCTAGGCTTCCATAGCTCAATGGATCCAGGATTCAAACTCGAATCTAATGCCAACCAATACCTATCTGCTTCCACTGTGCCAGTCGTTATAAAGTATGGTTTCCAAAGCAGCAGCATCTGCTGGGAGCTTAGCAGTGCAAATGCCCTAGGTCTATTGAATCAAGAAGTCTGGAGGCGGGGCCCAGAAAGCCCTCCAGGGGATTCTGGGGCTTTTTCACATTTGAGAACCCCTGTATGATGTTAGGCTGCCCCTTGCCAGTAGCTTGGTCAGCGGTCGCACTGTGAAGATCTTCAGAAAGCCAACGTTTCTGATGCCCTTACAATGATATGACCAGGACATTGAAAACCATCCACTCCCTGGTTTGGGGACAATATCCTGACATCGCAGGTGTTCCAAAGGTCACAGAAACCATAAAGTTGGCTTATTGAATCATTCTCGAATCAAGTCAAAATAAGCTGCCAGAGATCGTTTTTCTAATTTGACTTCCTGGCTCCAAAAAACAGTGATCAGCATTCCAGAATGCTCTCTAGGGGAAGATGGATAGATTCCAGGAGGAGGTGTCGGGGTGAATTGAAATTTCTCTCGTTGGAATTTCCTTTTGTTTCCTGTCTACTTGAAGACTTGCCTCATTTTAGGATGAGCTGATCATAAGGTCTAGAATTTTGCGTGTTGATTCCTACAGGGAATCGTTGCTCATATTTGCTGTCCCTCTCACCGGGACTGGGAACAGTAGCCGAAAGGAAGGTGTCCTTGGACGTGGGGTGGGGGGCAGGCATGACTTGCTGAGGAGCAGGGGCACCATCGGCAGGATGCAGAGAGTCAGTGGACTTTGGCTACAGCTTAGTGGAGCAGAGTCAGGGCTCACAGGTGCACGCACGGAGCGTGGACTTGGAGGATGGGGGACAGGGCTGGGAGATTTGTGCACCTGTTTCTGGAGATGAAAGGGTGCTGTGCAACCCCGCCCTAGTTCCTGATCTTGAAGGTGCACGTTACCCTCTGGCTAAAGGAATAACAACCAAACACTGAGGCGTGGCTCCTGCCTGGGAGACCTACTGCCAGTCTCCGGAGGCCTCATCCACCTGCCCCATGCTGACACCAGCACGGACGACGTTACTGGAGAAAATCCTCACACCACATGAGCTGGCTTCAGTTCAAATTCCTGCTCTCAGACTGCAAATGGGCTATCAACACTACCTCTTCTCCTTTTGGCTTGCTTTGCTCCGATGCAAGCATTGGGCCTCTTCCTCCCTCCTCCTCCCCGCTCTCCGTCCCAGCTCTGCTGCTGACCGAGCCGCGTGTTTGGTTGGGAAAATAGAAGCCAACAGATGGGAACTCCCTCCTCTTGCCGCCACCAAATGCACACACCTTCCTACATCTACTTCTGCAACAGGCCTCTCGTTCTTCTCTTAGACTGGGGCAAGTATCTCCACTCCTTTCAAAGGCAAATCCCTCAACTCAGGGTCTGGATCTTACTCCTTCTTGCCTACCCCAGAAAATCACATCCACTCTCTCTCTCCTTCATCTGCAAATTTTCGCTCTCCCTTGGATCATTGCCATCAACCTATACACTTTCTCTGCTGTCTCTTATATGTACATATAGAGTTTTAAAACTTTAACACATAATAATAATAATGTAAAACACACATGTATATGTTAAAGCGTAACATAATATACATGTAAAAATAACTCATACATGTGTGTATACATACACATCTATATAAAACTCTTCAGTATATGTGGGTTTTAATTTTTTTTTAATGTTTATTTATTTTTGAGAGAGAGACAGACAGAGCATGAGCAGGGGAGGGGCATAGACAGAGAGGGAGACACAGAATCTGAAACAGGCTCCAGGCTCTGAGCCGTCAGCACAGAGCCTGACGCGGGGCTCGAACTCGGGGACAGTGAGATCATGACCTGAGCCGAAGTCAGACGCTTAACCGACTGAGCCACCCAGGCGCCATATGTGGGTTTTACAGACAACAACAGATGCCCCCCTTGGCCCTGCCTCCCCCCTCATTTCTGGCTCTCCCTTCGAACCTCCCATTCTCTCCTCTCCTCACTCCAATCTGGCTTCTGTCTCCATGAGATATTTGGCGATGTCTGGAAACATTTTCGGTCATCACGACTCAGGGGAGGGGTCCACTGGCACCCAGCAGGTGGAGACCAGAGATGCTACTTAAGGATCTACGGTGCACAGAACAGCCCCCACAGCACACAATTATCTAGCCATTGGGTGCCCGAGTGCCTCCGTCGGTTGAGCGTTCGACTTCAGGTCATGATCTCACGGTTTGTGAGTTCGATCCCCTTGTCGGGCTCTTGTCAAGATTCCCAAGAGTTCTCATGACGCCTAAGTCTGAGAAACTATTTTCCATGCTCAACACACGCAGCCATTTTCCCTTGAACTCTGTGACGCTGCTCTTTCTTGGGTTTCCACCTCTATTTGGGGCAGCTCCTTTACACATTCCTCCTCTACCTGACTCAGTTCTGGGCTTTCTTCTCGTATTTCTCTTTCCCTTCTCTTCTTATTGGCCCATCCAGTGGCTTCTTATCATTTGCATGCTGGCTCTGGAGCCAGCCTGTCTGGTTTGAGTGCCAGCTCTCAGCCTTCCAGCTGTGTGACCATAGTAACAATTTCTTCTCAGAAACTTGGCAGCCTTAGTTTCTCCTTCAGTAAAGTGGGGATAAGAATAGCCCTTATTGCACAGAGTTGTAATCACTGAATGAAGAAAACCAAGTAAATCTCATGATGGAGAGTTTAAACGCATGTTAATTGTTCTTACTGGTGTTTACGACCCTTTGACGTAAAAACCGCATGTTTTTTTACTTTTCACCCAGAGAGCTCAAAAACAGATAGACACTGAGGAGTCACCAGATCAAATCAAGACAGGAGTCGAGCCAATTAAAAAGAAAATGAAACAAAAACACTGCTTGAGTATGAGCTGTGTGCCAGGCACAGCGCTCCGGCTGGGAACTCCTGCCCCAGAGAGCTTATTTGCGGGGAGTACACAGGACAGAAACACAGAGGAATACAAGGCAATGATGGCTGGCAGATGAGGGTGCTCAGTTCCTGGAAGACAATGATTTTCAGAAACCTGTTCATCAGAGACACTTTAGGTAGGTAGGTCCTCAAATCTCTGAATGCAAATCCCTATTTTTTGATTGAGGTATAACTGACACATAATATTAGTGTTAGGTGCACAGTGAAAACGAGTGATTCAATATTCAAATTTTTAACTGGAGATATATTTTAAACTACTTTATTTAATTAATTTAGAATTTTATTAAAATTTATTACATTTTTTAAAAAGTTGTTTTAGGTTTTTGATTAACTCATTTATTTTTAAGTAATCTCCACACCCAATGTGGGGCTTGAGCTCATAACCCCGAGATCAAGAGTCACATGCTCTACTGACTGAGCCAGCCAGGAACCTCTATTTTAAACCATTTTAAAATTGTAATAGGGGCGCCTGGATGGCTCAGTCGGTTAAGCGTCTGACTTCAGCTCAGGTCATGATCTCACAGTTGGTGAGTTTCAGCCCCGTGCTGACGGCTTGGAGCCTGCAGCCTACATCAGATTCTGTGTCTCCCTCTCTCTTTCTGCCTCTCCTCTACTTGCACTCTCTCCCTCTCAAAAATAAATAAACACTAAAAAAATTGTTTTTAATTGTAATAAATAAGAACATATTTATGACAGGTTACAGGCTAAATTTCAAGATAGTAGGGAGCTTCGACACATTAAGCTTTGTTTCGGGTTGATAGATTTTCATCCAGACTGTGGGGAAGTGTCTCTTTCCATCTCTGTTTCGTAAAGAAAATCTTCATTTACCTAGAGATTTGCAAGGGAAACAATTCTGCTTGATTGGAGATAAAATTCACATACCACACAATTCACCCCTTTAAAGCTTGTTGTGGTGGTTGTTGTTTTTAATTTTATTTGTTTATTTTAGAGAGAGCAAGAGTGGCACAGAGCGAAAGTAAGGGAGGGACAGAGAGAGAAGGAATCCCAAGCAGGCTCTGCACTCAGTGCAGAGCCTGACATGGGGCTCGATTCTTGTGACCATGAGATCATGACTTGAGCTGAAATCAAGAGTCAGCCGCTTAACCGACTGAGCCACCCAGGTGCCCTTTTTAATAGTTATAATTTCGACTGCTTGTCTTG
This sequence comes from Paguma larvata, assembly GCA_030068075.1. NCBI lineage: Eukaryota > Metazoa > Chordata > Mammalia > Carnivora > Viverridae > Paguma > Paguma larvata. The sequence goes on from CM057827.1 coordinate 36,238,964, forward strand.
GTCAGTCAAGATTTTCTTGAGATTGTACAAAGAAATTGCAATATGAAGTCAAATAAGAGTGGCACCTGGGCGACTCACTTGGTTGAGTGTCCGACTCTTGATTTCAGCTCAGGTCATGATCTCGTGGTTCATTGGATTGAGCCCTGTGCCAGGCTCTGCATTGACAGCACAAACCCTGCTTGGGATTCTCCCTCTCTCTCTCTCTCTCTCTCCCTCTCTCTCGCGTCTTCGCTATCTCCTCCTCCCCCGCTCACACTTCCTCATGCGCTGTCATTCTCTCTCTCAAAAGAAATAAACATTAAAAATAAAATAAAATGAAATGAAATGAGGATGCTGTGTGGTGATGCCCACAAGGGTCCATAACATCAATTTTCAAATGTTTATGTTCAAGTGAACATAAAATACTTCCTTCAGCCACCTAAGTAATTATACAAATTTCAATGTAGAAAATTATTTCATACTAACTAAAAATCTTCATTTATCTGTTTTATGTGCTAAGGCTGTACATAGGAGTTAGCCTGAAGAGATTTAATTTGACAAATATAATTGAGTAGGTGCCCACACACCAGGCCCCGTTCCAGACTCTGGGAGTCAGCCTTGGGTCATCGGGCCCTGCTCTCTTGAAGCTGAGATTCTAGTACAGTCACTGGTGAGAAGTAAACAGAATGACGCATCAGATGGTGAGAAATACTATGAAAAACTAAAGCAGGCCAAGAGGGCCAGGAACCGGGCGGGGGAGGGGGGAGACAGGGAACAGGCCCTCGAGGGGCTGGTGACACAAGTGTGGGGTCCGACCCTGTCTTTATGTGAAATGTGGGTATTTTGTTCATTGTGGGTTTTTTCTGGCATTCATTTTGATTTTTTAAAATCAGTACTTTTGGTTACGGAGTTCTTTGGTGCCCTCTTAAATTGCACACTGGTTCCACCCCAGTTTCAGCCCCGGAAGCAGGGTCTGTGTAAATGTGGTCACAGTCGCCAGAGGAGGGCTTCAGACGCTTTGCTAAGTCTTCAGACGTTACTCTGCGGTCTTGGGAAAGGCCACTAGAGGGTCTCGAGCAAATAGATGATGTGACCAAAAACACCACCTGGGGACTGTTGGTCAAGAAGCCGTGTGGAGACGGAGGGGGAACGAGCAGAGCACCGGGACCGGTCAGGAAATGTATCGTGACTGTCAGGCCCCGGGCTGCTGGAAGGGTAGGCAGCAGAGAGGAAGGCTGGTGGCCCTGTGTCCCTCATGTACCTTTTCCTGCCCCTAAACCACCCCCAGAAGTCAACATCTCCCAAACAACCGAGCAGACACAATGAATGCCAGCCTCTTGCCTCTCTCTGTTTTTAATATGGTCGATTTGTGCAAAACAGGAAGTTCTGCTGTGACAATGGCATTATTTGTGGCTGAACAACGTACTTTTGAGAACTCTAAAAACCACGGGTCCCTTGTGCCGCAGCTCAGCCGCGCTTATGGAATCTCCCGTCGGGTGGGCCCCTTTCCAACAGGGGCCGTGATTTGCTTCTGCTCTGCCAGCAGAATGAACTCAAGAGCTGCTCTGTTCCTAAGACAGGGGACAAGGTTGCTTAGCCTTTCGGGAACTCCCAGCTGCGTGGGGCCCTGGCACTGCAGAGGAGAGGGGCGGGCTGAGCGCCAGGCAGGCACTGCGAAGGCAGGGAGATTTACTGGGAGGTCACAGGAAACCCTTCCCCGCCCCCAGGCTTTGGTCCTAGATAAAGGGTTCAATCCGAGGTAGTGGCTGCAGGCTGGGAGAACTCAGAGGAAAGGTATTTCCCTGAGACAGAGGCAGACAGGAGTGTGCAGTGGGTACCAAACTGGAGCTGGGAGGCCAGATCCTTCAGCAGGAACTTCTCGTCTTCTGTTGGGTGGAAACGGAATTGCTGGTTGGAAATGATAGCTGTTTTAGCATCATTTGGGAATAAAGTGCAATTGTTATGCCCAGAATTCGGGGACCCCAAGAACCACCAGAGAGCCGAGTCCGATGCAAGAACAAAGAGCCTTTAATCGAGCTAGCTCGAGCTCAATCTCCTACCGCACTGATGCAGCAGTCGGGTCGAGAGAGAGAGAGAGAGCCAGTTCCAAAAACACAATAGTTTTAAAGGGGTCTAGGGGCAGTGGGAGGGGTGATGGTCGTGACCCTAGCCGATTGGCTGAGGAAGGGTCAAAGGTCCTGTTCCATAGGTCACCGGGCGTGGTTCTTTTGGAACCGGGAAGTTGCAGGTTTTTAGCAGGCACTGGGGACTCAGGGTGGAAGACAGGAAACACAATGGAGTCAGTCCCAGTTTGCCCTTAAGCAAAATGGAATCAGTCCCGTTTTGCCCTTACACAATAACATGGGTGCAAATGGAATTTCAGGACGCCAGTGAAATATTTCAGACCTCTCTTCCATCTCCTCCTTTTGACCGACGCAGTCAACAAGCATTTATTGAACATCTACTATGTGCCAGTCACTGTTAGGAACAGGAGACATGGCAACCAGCAAAACAGGCATGCCTCCTGCTCTCGTGCAGCTAAGATCTGTTGGGAGAATCAGACGATCAAATAATTTTACGAATTTAGAGCTCCCTAAAGTAATGAGTGCTTTGAAGGAAAAATTTGGCAGTTATGAGAACTTATAACAGGAAGTGTCGGCTTGGTCTAGGGGGCCAAGGAGACTTCTGGAGGAAATAAAGTTTGATTTGAGATCTGCAGATGAGGGAAGTGATTAAGTCCGCCCCTGTGTCCCTCCCTGGACCTGCAGGGGGCTCTGACGCCTGGAGGTCTTCACACCTCAGCTCCCCTATACTCTGGGGGCCTCACCCGCCAGCTGTAAGGTGCAGATTGTAATACTTAGTCACCTCCCTCCCTGTTTTCTCTTCGAGAGATCAAGCAGACTGGAGATCGGAGGTGCAAATGTGCGTCGCAGAAAGGGGAAGTTGTATGAGGCCTGCAAAGGCAGGGACCCAGCTAGAGACCCAGCCTGAACAGAAGAGAGCCGGAAACCAGAATCCAAGTCCTTCCCAGCTACCTCTGTGGACTCAGCAGACAGGGACTTGCATCTTTCCTGCCTAACGGATACTCCTGGGCTGCCGAGGGGTGCTGGCCGTGGGCCGGTGGCTTGTGGTGTCTCCTTGAGGTGTCCGTGGAGTCAAAACAAGACATGGACTTTGATCTCTCTTCAGTAGTTGGCAGAAAACTCAACTCCAAGGAGAAGCCAAGTCAACTTTTGAGGACTAATCTCTCAGCCTCCCCATTGTCAGGGACGGCCACTTCTGGAAGCTTCACGTCTGATTCGGGCTGCAAAAAGCAGCTTGAATTCCTATTTCTATCACCCACTAAATCCATTCAATTGCCTTCCCTTTTCTTAACTTTGAAATAGCTTCAATTACCTGGCATACAATAGTCACCTGGGTTTAATCTCTCTTTTTTTTTTTCTCTTTTGAGGGGAACCCATTTTAGCTAAGCAATTACAAACAATAGCTTGATTATACTTCTACATTCTTTTGACACAAGCAACTGCTTCTTTTCCAAAGCATGCACTGAGCTATCAGAATATTGTAATATTTCCCTCCCCCAGCGGTTTTGCCTGGAGCTCTCCCACTGAAGAAACCAACTGTAAATATTTGACATTCCTTGTACCTCTGGTAGTCCACACTCTTTAGCCTTCTGGAGTTCTCCATTTCAGTTTTAAGCCTCAAGGGAAAATAGAAAGAAAAGGCTGGGGTATATTTTAGGCCCTAAAACTTTGCTTCTTAATAAATAGTCACCCCTTGGGTGGCTCAGTCGCTTAAGCATCTGACTTCACCTCAAGTCATGATCTCATGGTTCATGAGTTCGAGCCCCGCATTGGGCTCTCCATTGATAGCACAGAGTCTGCTTCAGACTCTCTCTCTCCCTGCCCCTCTCCTGTGTGCACTCTCTCTCCTTCTCTCAAAAATAAATAAACATATGGGGTGCCTGGGTGGCTCAGTTGATTAAGCATCTGACTTTGGCTCAGGTCTGATCTCACCGTTTGTGAGTTCAAGCCCCACATCAGGCTGTGTGCTGACAGCTCAGAGCCTGGAGCCCGCTTCGGATTCTGTGTCTCCCTCTCTCCCTGACCCTCTCCTGCTCACACTTTGTGTGTCTCTCTCTCAAAAATAAATAAATAAAAATAAAAAATAAACATTTAAGAAAATAACAAAAAATTGGGGCCCCTGGGTGGCTCAGTTGGTTAAGCGATGGACTTCAGCTCAGGTCATGATCTCACGGTTTGTGGGTTCGAGCCCCGTGTTGGGCTCTGCACTGATGACTCAGAGCCTAGAGCCTGCTTCAGATTTTGTGTCTCCCTCTCTCTGCCTCTCCCCTGCTTGCACTGTCTCTCTCTCAAAAATAAATAAACATTAAATTTTAAAAATAGAAAAAAATTCATAAAATATAAAATAAAATAATAGTCATCCCTTGAGGGATGCATGTTAGGGTGTTGCCAGAGTTTAGGTTTCTAATAAAGATTTTTGTGTGTGTCTGGTAAAATATATATACGTAAAATTTACCCTTTGCACCATTTTTAAGTGTACAATTCTATGGCATCACGTACATTCGCAATGTCATGCAATCTTCGGCACTATCAATTTTCAGATCTTTTTCATCACCCCAAACAGAAGCTCTGTCCCATTAAGTAGTGGTAGCTCCCCATTCTCCTCTCCTCCAGCCTCTGGTAAGCACTAATCTATTTTCTGACTCTATGAATTTCACTATTCTAAGTACCTCCTGTAAGGTTACAAGTCGCTGATGGATAAAAGTAAGACCGCCAAGGCAAAGTGTGGTCTGAAAATACACTTTATTGCAAGCACCCTCGGGCGAAATTCCGCGACTCGCAAGAGAGGAGTCGGGGAACTCACACGTGAGATTAGGGGTTAGGAGTTTTTAATGGGTTTGGGGAGGAGATTTTGAAACTGGTGACGAGTTAAAGTCCTATTGGTCTACTGGAATGACGTGTCCGCCTCCCAGTGCTGTGGTGGGAACTTCGGCCATCTTGGGTCCCTTCTTCAGGGTTTTTGGCGGGAATGTCGGCCATCTTGGGCCGGTTTCCATTGTATGGAGCCTTCCCTCCGCCCTGGCCCAACAGTTACTAGTCCAACTTGGGCTCAGGTCATGATCCTTGTGGTTCAGGAGTTTGAGCCCTGCATCTGGGGTCAGCATGGGGCTCATTTTGGATCCTCTGTCCCGCAGTCTCTCTGCCACTTCCCTGCTCAGGGCCACTCTCTCTTTCTCTCTCAAAAATAAATAAACATTCAAAAAAAAATAGAAATAGGACATCAATTAGAGGAACACCAGGGCTCTGCGGGCAAAGCTGGGGCTGGAGACGGTGAAGGATGAGGGTCCGTGGGCACTATGGACTTTGCAGAACTACTGATTCTGCAATAAAAGAGAACCGTCATTCATTCATTCATTCATTCATTCATTCCATTCACTAAGATCATTCATTCTCTTATTTTCCCGCTTGTTCATTCCAATATTATTTAACACAGCGATGAGCTCACACTGCCCTGAGCTTCTAATCATTAGAGGCAGAGAGACCCGTAAATCGACACTGACAAAACCCAATGCTCAGGGCTTCGGGAGGAGAAGGATGGCATCCTGTGGGAACCCAGCGAGGCACCTTTCCTGTCCTTGGGAGCCAGGAAAGGCTATCCGGAGGAAGTCATGCTTGTGCCAAGTCATTAGGGAAGGGAAGAAGTGAGCCAGACGGAGCAGAGGATGGAGAGGCTGAACCAACGGCCCAGAGATGAAAGGGAGGAACTGCAGGGGGCTTACGTGTGTGACTTGTGATCTGAGGTGGGGGTGCAGAGATGTGTGAGAGGCAGAGGCAGTGAAGCCACAGGTGTGGGCTGGGCTCATTTGGAGAGGGGAACTCACGAGGCGTTTGGGCTTAATTCTGGGGCAAAAGAGAAGTTCCAAGGGCTTCGAAGTGGGGGAAGAAAGCAGACCCTGTCTACCCTTGAAGGAGGCACCCGGCTGAAAAACCCTAAGAGCCAGGGCACCTGGATGGCTCAGTCGGTTAAGCGTCCGACTTCGGTTCAGGTCATGATCTCGTGGTTCATGAGTTCAAGCCCCCGCATAGGGCTCTGTGCTGACAGCTCAGAGCCTGGAGCCTGCTTCGGATTCTGTGTCTCTGTCTCTTTCTACCACAGCCCCACTCTCAATCTCTCTCTCAAAAATAAATAAACATTAAAAAATAAAATAAAATCCTAAGAGCCAACATCTACCAAGCACTTTCCAAGGACTGGGCGCAGCTCCAGTGCCTCGTGCTTTTCTCAGTGAACCCTCACGACGGCTGACCAGGATGAGTGATGAGACCTAGGGAGAATCTTACCAAGGCCGCCAGGTGTGGGTGGCAGGATACAGATCCAACTGATGAGGGCGCATGAGGCAGGCTGAGGGCAAAGTACAAGGACAGGTGGGATGTGTGTGATATTCCTCAGGCACTCCCGGCTGCCCAAGAGCAAAGGAAAGAAAGAAAACAAATGGTTAGCTGATAGAGATCACGGTCACACAGGACATGAGTCTCCATTGGTTTACAAATACCTTAGTAAGTTACAAGAAAAAGGCAATCTTATCAATAGCATAATCTCCAGAAACCTGCAGACTCAGTTTCCTGGAGCCCCAACATCACCTTCCCCTCCATAGTGATGTGGGGAACAAAGGCAAGAAGGAAATGGAAGGTAAAATGAAATTTCCTTATAACCTGCAGCCCATTGACAAATACTGGAGGCAAATACAGAGTGTGACATTTCTCCAGGAAGCCCCTACAGTCTCAATGTGAATGCTTTGCTAGAGGGAAAGCAACCTTGGCTTGACAATAGCTAGGCCTCCAGTATCCTGTGAACCTTCTTCAGCATAGGAAAATCTCTGTGGAAGAGATTTTTGCCTTTACCTCCCCAACTCCATAGCACATAGCCAATCATTCCTTGCCCCAGTGTAGCTCTTTCTTCCCAAGGGTCCTGTCCCCCTGTTTTAATAAAATCACCTTGTTGCACCCAAGACCTCTTCAAGGATTCTTTCTTGGCGGTCAGCTCTGAACCCCGTCATCACCCCAAAACGTCATCATAACCATCACCGCTGCTATTCAGTGCGGTCTGGGGCGCAGAATCACTTGCATCTCCCGGGAGCTTGCTGGCAAGGCAGAACCTTGATCCTACACCTTCTGGAACAGAATCTGCACTTTAAGAGGATGCCCAAGTGATTCCTGAGCACACTGAAGTTAGAGAAGCTCTAAGGTGATTCCCAGGACTAGCTGCATAGGAGAATCGCCCGGACGGGGCCCGGAGCCGTACTCCTGGAGGAACTACCGCAGAGTTTCTGGGGCTGCCACCTGAGCATCAGGAGTTTTCAAAGTTCCCCCAAGTCCTTGCATGATGCGTCCCCCTTTCCAGGGAGGGCGGGCTGACTCCTGCAGGAAAGTTGGGGGAGGGGAGTGGGGGAGGGGGAGCTGGGTTCCCGGCCCCGCCCCGGAGGCTCTGCAGCTTTAAGAACGCGAGCCGGAGGCCTGCCCGGGAGGCCCCGGGAGGCCCCGCCATCTTGCGCGCGCGCCGTGTGAGCGCGGGCTGCAGGCGGCGACAGTGCGCGCAGGGGCCCCCGGGCTTGGCGACCCGACCCCGCGGGCCCGCCCCAGCGGCAGTGGCGCCGGCAGCCCGAAGAAAGGGGACCTTTATGCCTTTTTGGGGGAAGCACACATTCTGCGAGGCCGTGGAAACAAAGAGAGGAACTGTTTGTAGCCCTAGTCCAGACGTCCCAAACAAACAGTAAGTCAGGAGGGCACGGAACACCGCACGGCCCCTCCCCTGCCCCAGGACATCACACACACGCACACGCGTGCACACACACACCACCGCCGCTGCGGCCGCCACCACCACCACCACCACCACCACCCTCTCCCACCCCCCGCAGCTAAGGGCCAGGCTGCGCCCAGGGACTGGCCCGGCCAAGCCACTGAGCAGGACAGAAAATTCCCTGAAATTCTTTCTCCAGGGTGCGGGAGAGCGCTGAACTTCGGGGCTCACTCAGGTCAGGTAGCACCTGATGACGGCCAGCACCTCGGGTGTGGGTGGTGTTTCTGCCCTCTGTTCCCCCTCCCGCAGGGGCCTTTAGGTCCGCGTCCTTGTTCTGAGAATGCCCAAGTTCCGTGAAAGCAGAGAGAGTGAAATTGAAACCTGTCAGTTTCACTGTCAGTCTTTAGGCCACCAGCTTGCCTGGGACAAGGCGATGAAGCCGATGGCCAAAATGGGGGTGGCTGTGGGGGCTGCGGCACACGCGGGGCAGTGGGCATCCGGTTTCCTGGGCACCTGCAGGTCGTAGGCAGGGACTTCGAGGAGGGGAAAATGTAGGAGAGGCAGCAGTCAGGCCAGCACCTCCACCTTGGCTGGAGACACAGCTCTGCAACAACTATTCAAGAGTTTGTCCAGGCCTTGAGTCTGCTTGAGTTAGTCTCCACCGGGTGCGGGCAGGGGGTGGGGGGGCCCGTTGGCACAGATGACTACAATGGCATGTCCTTGACCTGTGTGTGCCACCAAACGCTGAAGGCAAAGCCTTGTGACTTTTGGGTGTCTCTTCTCCCATGTTTTCTGTGCTTCCCTGTCCCCCTCCTTCCCCAGGGACAATGGAGAGCTAACTATAATCCACCTTAACTTCCTGAGAATGCACGCGAAAATTATCGTGCGTTGGGAGCAGGTAGAGGGTTGAGGTTATGCTGGCAGAGAGAAGGTTGGCATTGATTGGCACGCAGAGGAGGGAAGCTACTTTGTGTCTTCAAGGTAACTGGGTACAAGCTAAAAGAAGGGAGGGGGAGGTCCGAGAGTAGGGAGCAGAGAGAAAGCTGGCTTTACCGGTGGGTGGAGTGAAGATGAGGAAGGAGGAAGAGGAAGGTGGCATGGGGTGAGCAGAGCAGGGCAGGGCAGGGCGGGGTTGGCGGAGAGAGAGCCGAATGGTAGGAATGGTAGGTTGTCCATAATAACCGTGAAGCATCTTCAAGAGCCAGATGCGGCTTCTGGCTGCGGGGGCTGGGTCCCAGAGATCAATTGCTGGCCCCCGACGTGTTTTCTTTATTAATCCGAGCATCCTCGGAAAGTGGGGGAGAGTTCATGTGTGAGTCTGAAAGGTCTGCACACCAGGCTTAAATGGCAGAGGGCAGCTGAAGCTGAAGTGGGGCTTCGCCAAAGTCCCCTCTCACACTGCAGGCATACTGCCTCCCCCAGCCCCCCCCCCAACTTCTGTTACCTGTCGGGTTCCCATAGCCGTTGCTTAAAGTGCTGGATTCTCTCCTCTTGAGCCTGTGTGTGTGCACGTGCACGTGCATGCACATGCACGTGTGAGGCTGTGTGTATGCACATGCCAGGCACACAGGCATGCTGTCTTTCAATCAATTTCAGTTAACCTCTCCCCTTTTCAGCTGAGGATGGCGGATGCACAAAACCAAAGGTACCCCTCTCCTTGCAGACAGACACCACAGCCTTTTCAGGCGGTCTGCCAAATTGCGAGATGGTATTTGCATTTAAAAAAAATATTTTTTTAGTGCATTTTCTTAGTTTGGTTTAAGTATTTCCCAGCCTGCCTTAAGGCGGTATTTCATGTATGCCACACTTTCTAGCTTTTAAAGCATTTCTTCAACATGCGTGAATTCATTTTCTCCTTCCAGTGGTTCCGTGAGGTCAATGCTGTGGGTCCCCTTCCTGTGCCCTCTTGGAGAAAACCCACAGTGGAGAAGCTAAATGCCTTGGTCCTGCAGCAATGTTGAAGAAAAGTTAATAATAAAAGGAAGCTGTGTCCTTTAGACTACATGGAATTACAAAAAGCTAGGCTTGGAAAAGCAGAGTGACCGTGGATATGACGTCCATCCAGAGTCCTTGTTTGACTACTGGTGAGGCCACTCCGTAGCTGCGAGCCTTTAGACAAAGTACCGAATCTCCCTGTGGATGACAGGCCTTATCTAGGGAGTGTTGTGTGGATTAGATGAGATAACATATGCGAAATAGTTAGAACAATGCCTGGCGCGCTATAAGTTTTCAATAAATTTTGCTCTCAGTACGAAAATTATTATTATCTGTCCGTTTGAACAGGCTAAGTTGTAACAAAAGGACCCCAGAATGCATTTGCTCAAAAAGGGTAGAAGCGTATTAGTTCTCTTTCACCTACTAGCTCGGAGGTAGCTGCAGTCCAAGACAGGTAAACAGTTCTGCTCCACAAGGTCCTTCAGGAACCCAGGTTCCTTGTGTTTCCTCCCACTCCCTCGGGTGTCCCCATCTTCTGTCTAGTGAGAGCTGCCCAACAGGACATCTGCCTTCTGCTCCTGCCTGCAGGCAAACAGCCCCCTTCCAACTGCTGTAACTCTGAAGCCGTTCATGCCCTTTCACTCCTATCCCTCATTGACTGGAACTTGGGCACACTTAGCTGCAGGTGCGTCTGGGAAATGTAGTCTCCAGTTGGGCCGACTGAATATGGCCACCTAAAACTTAGGAATTCTCTTACTAAGAGGAAGGAAGGGAGAGTGGAAATTGGGAATGGTTCGTGGTTGCCGGGCCATGTTGCCTCAAATGCGCACCTTGGACCTGAATCTGAAGTTGCTAGTGCCTGCTCCTTCTGCCAGTTTCTTAGCCCACCTGAGCGCCGCTTCCTCCTGGATGCCTGATTTACTCTTGGAGTTTTTCTTTAGAAGAATCCAGGGACAGCTCTTGGCTCCACGTTTCAGATAAATACCTCTGGTGGCAGCAGGGTAATCTCCTGCTGGCTGGTTGGGCAGCCTGTCCCCTTACTGCCCAAACCTCCCAGCAAGAGTGGTATTGGCTCTGTTTGTTTGTTTATTTTCTTCTGGGTCTTCTGACAACTTCCCCAACGTACAGTGTGAATTCCGTATTCGTCGTCTCCGGAGAGTCACTCTTCCTTGTGATCTTGAGTCCAGGGTGGCTGATTAAGGAAGGGTCCCTGTGTCCTTCCGTTCTCTAGAGTTCATCCTCACACATGTTGAAGAGGGAACCTTCTCCCCATGCTCCAGACACCAACCCCCCCCTTCACCCCGTCTCCCCTGGAACCTCCCTCCAGTCATTCTGTTCTCTTGTTCACATCTTCAGCCTCTTGCCTACCAACATTTCTCATCACTACCTAAACTTTTTCAATCTCTCCAATCTGAACAGTATCCTGTTCTTGATCCCATATTTCTGTCTAACTTCTGCCTTAGGTTCCCATTCTCTCTCCTTTCACAGCCAGACTTCTTGAAAGAATCGTCTACACTGGCTGTTGACACTACCCACCTGCCCATTCAGTCCTCCGTCACCCCTCTGGGATATGTCCCTGTGATCAAATGCCCAGACTAATGTTGTGAAAGACAGCCATTCTCAAGGTCTAGCTGGTGTTTTTCTTCCCTGGTGTGACTCCATCTTCCAAAGGCATCGGTACCACACGCACCCACACATTTCGAGCCTCTCTCCCCAGGTGGCTTTGCTCTCTAGCTTTCCACCCTACTTTGCTGGATATTTTTTTCCCATCTCCTAATGGAGATCTTCTGTTCTATTCACTCCCTGAATGTCCCCAAGGTCACTGTGTCCCACCCACTGCTCTTCTCACCCTCTCCCTCAGTGTCCTCAACTGAGCTAATGCTCCCCCGCTCTTCCTCCTGACATCTGGTCCTGGATGTCTAGCCTCTCATGGACTACTGCTTGTGGCTGTCCCCAGGCTCCATCCACTTAGCATTCGAAAGCCAGACTCCTCATCAGGCCCTTCCAAGACTTACCCCTCTTCTTATGCCCCCCTGTGTTCAGGAATGGTACCCTTACCCCCAGGTACCCATGTCAGAACGAAGAAATCTAGTAATTCTCTTGGACCCATCCTTCTTATTGCATGTTTGCTTTCAGTCACGTATCGTGTTCTGGTGGGCCTAGCTCTTCCAATTCCTGAATCTCCCCTCCCCCATATCTCTACCACTGGGGAAAGCCTTTATGGCTTCTCACACAGCTACGGCAAAGGGCTCTTGAGGGACTGCCTCTGTTTCCATCATCCACTGGAGTCCTGCCGTGGTCATCCCTCCAATGGTGTTGGCTCAGGGCATCCTCATGCTCTTCAGTGCTCCCAAAGATTTCGGATGAAGCTCACACTCCTTCCGTTAATCACATAACCTTTCCAGATCAGTTCCATGTCTACCTTTCCAGCCCCTCTCCACCTTGACTCCAGGTGTGCCCACCACTCGGGGTGCCTCGAGACATGCCTTCACCTGCAATGCCGCCTTCTCCCTTCCTCCCGGGGCTAAAACTCAGCTCAGGCGGCGTCTCACAGACACTGCCATCACAATTTCACATGCCGGTTTCCCCACGAGCAGCTCCAGGGCCGAAGCACAGAAGCGCATTGCCGGCACACAGAAGGTGCTCTACAAATGGTAAAGGAATGGACTATTTTTTTCAGAAACTTTTAATTTTTACTCAGGAAGCCTGAGGCATCAAGTTAAGGTCCATTGTAAAAACTACTCATGGTGTATCCAATTTTTTAATTGAGGCAAAGTTTGGCCTTGACAATCAGGCGTTTAGAAGCGGCACAGCCAGTCAGCTGAGGGTAGAGCAGTGAGTCGCCCCTAATTCACGCCCAAGGAGCTACGCAAAAGGAAGCACCGCTATCCCTCTTCCCCGCTGCTGCTTTTCTCTGGGCTTTGCATATGCCCCGGGCTCCTCTATTCTCTGGGGTTTCTGAACTCGTTATATTAGTGCATTAGGCCTGGGGGGTTGACAGTTGAGCAGGATTTAAGGCTTCAGGGAGGAAATAGGGTCTCGGTAGGGGAAGCTGCTTGTTAATTCATGGTAGATTGGACCTTTTGTGAACAGTGACTTTCCTCAGCCAGGAGCACTGAGGGTTTGGAGAAAGCTTTGGGGGAAGGTGATGTTGCCCTGGCCAGGGAAAGGCCAGTGCTCCAGAGACGTGGTTTGTATCTCGCTCGGATTCTCCAGCCGAACAAAAACAAATCTTCCTGTTTTACAGAAGTTTTCCTTGTTTGTTAATGATGCGCTTTTACCTGCTGTGCTTGAAATTTACTTGCTGCCGGGTCTGTCCTCTGGAATGGCTGAGCTTCTGTCTCTAGTCTTTGGTAATCACCTCAGCATTTCGAATAAGGCACGGGCTGGCTAGCCAGCTGTGTGGAGCTAGGCCGGTCCAATGGCCCAGACCACGAGAGCCAGAGATGTCAGGAACCTCATCCCTGTCACCAGGTGAGACCTCTACTTCTGATGCTCCCCTGAGTCCGGGCTCCACATGACTGAGGAGTCGGCTGGGATCTCACAAAATGTGCAAATCAGGACCCAGGGTTTGCAAGTGACCATCTCAACTCATGACTTATGCAAGGAAGATGGAATCTGTATTTAGACATGCTTGTTTGCAGGGCAGGGTAGCGTCATCAAGATGTGCCTCTCCCTTATACCCCTTGGCTCTGCTTCCTTCTCAGCTGGCTTCCTTCTCAAGCTCTCTATGCCCCTCTCTACGCAGGGACAGAAATTGTCCTTACATCTAGCAATTTCAGGACAAGAAACTCTTCTTTCCCACCAGCGATCCAGAGTCAAAAGGTAACTCTAATTGCCCACTCTGGGTCATGTGGCTATCTTAGTCTGTTTGGGCTGCTAAAACAAAAATACCACGGACTGGGGGGCTTAACACGCATTTATTTCTTATGGCTCTGGAGGCTGGAAGTTCCAGATCAAGGTGTGAGCAGATTTGGTGTCTGGATAGAGCCCACTTCCTGGCTTACAGATAGCTGTCTTCTCACTATGTCCTCACAAGACAGAAGGGGAAAGGCAAGTCTGGGGGGCCTCTTCTGTAAGAGCACTAATCCCATTCATGAGGGTTCTACCCTCCTGACCTAATCATATCCCAGAGGCCCATCTCCTCATACCATCACATTGGGGGTTAGGATTCCAATATATGAATTTTGGGGACAGATAAACGGTCCATTGCAGTGACCATCCCAAGCCCAACAGTATGATCTTGGGGATGGGGTATTTTGATTGGTCACCTGAGATAGTGATTGACAGCCCTACCAGGGGAGAGACAGTCTTAAAAATGTCTGGGCGTGTATGAGTTTCTTAGGGCTGCACAACAAATTACCACAACTTGGTGCTAAAAACAACAGGCATTTATTATCTCCCAGTTCTAGAGGGCAGACGTTTGAAAGCGAGGTATCAGCAGGGCCACACTCCCTGCAAAGACTCTGGGGAATCATCTTTCCTTGCCTGGTCCAGCTTCTGTGGCCCCAGGCCCTTGGCTTATGGCTGTATCACTCCAGTCTCTGCCTCGACTGTCACGTGGCTGCTCTTTCTGTGTTTCTCTTGTTCTGTTGGTATCTTGTCCTCCTATAATGACACTTGTCATTGAATTCGGGGCCCACTCGATTAATCCACAGTGATCTCATCTCAAGATCCTTCGCTTAATTACACCTGCAAAGACCCTTTCCCCAGATAAGATCACATTCACAGGTACTAGGAATTAGGACTCAGACATATCTTTGTGGGGAGGGGGCATAACTCAACTAATTATAGGGTGGAGAGAAAGTAACAGATAGCCACTACACTGTACCCCTTGACTGCCTAGCTTAGAAACGATTTCAGAAATGTACCACCGTACAAACATTTTTTTCCCCATGCAAACAATTTCAGAAATGTACCACCCCAACACGGTACAAGCCGCCCACATGTCAGCCAGGCTGGTGGACGTGCATTCTTCTTGGTCGGGTCTGGGTGTTACTCTTAATAATCTGTCAGTTATTAAGAGTAAATGGTCAAGTTAAACACCCCAGCATTTGATGGTCGAGAGAAAAAATAAGATACTTGGAATAAAAACCACTTGCATTTCTTAAAGGGAATAAGGAAACAGCACACTGTGGTCACTCATCCAACATTCTCCAGAAGAGGATTGGCAAGAAGCCACTTCGTGTCTACTGGAAGATGTGGGTTCCTCAATCATCCAGGGGTGCCTGGGGTTCTGCTCTCTGGAAGACTCTCCCTTGCTTTTCACCCTCCACGAGTGGCATCTGAGAGAATGTGCCTTCTGGAAACTATATACTCTAGCAGGCCACTGGATGAGGACCTGAGGCCAGAGGTCTGGGGCTGGCCCCAGCAATTGAGCAATCTCATGCTGTGGTTTGCTAGACTGGGGTGTCTCTGGCAGTATGACTCTTTAAATTTGGAGACAGTTGCTGGGCAGTTAGTTTTCTGTAACTCCATGAGCTGGCAACCAACGCTGGAGCCCAGTCAAGTCATGCTCTGGAATCTGGACGCTGTCCTCACCATGTCTGTCTGCTAACAGCCATCCCTGTGCTCTCCCCTCCCCCAGCTTTCATTTAGACGTAAAGCCACTTGGCCTCTGCCCTGGACACACTGAGTAGTGGGGGAGAGGCAGGGCTAATTTGGCCACTTGCCCTCAGGGTCTTTCCCAGTGGATGGCCGTCTACAGTGGGGGGAATGGTCACTTTGGCCAGGCAGAGAGGGCCCAGCAAGAGTTGCTGGAGGGAAAGAACCCTTCTCCAGTGTTCCTCTTTTATCTCCAACTGTGTTTTCCTTCTGTTGGCCTGTGCTTGCACGACATTAGCCCTGGGCAGGGATTGACTTCTGCTATCCTGAAAGATAATGCTCTGGCTCTCAGCTCAGTTAAATTGCCGGGCACAGGCAGAAGGAGGATCTCATGGCTGTGTTTTCCTATTTCCCTGCTTTCAGAAAGGCCAGCTGAGAGTCAAGTATGTCTTTTGTTCTAGAACTTTACTAAAGACAGAAGAAGTAGCCAGTGCACCCCATAGCCTGGCTTTAAAAAAAAAAATACGTTCTTTAAATTTCCGACCTCGCTGGGCGTGTGGTTTGACTCCCCAGACCCAACAGGAGAGAGTTTAGCAGCTTTGCTCCGATTAGCAGATATTGCTTACTTCCTGGTCAGGAAGGGGGAGCTCCACACGGCCCCGCTCCCCACCCCAACACAGCCAGGGCTTGCCACTTGCAAACCCCTGCTCCTGATACAAAATTCTATGCTACGCAGCAGATTGAAACTAGATCTGCAACTATCTACATAGTGGGTATCAGGAATGGCTGGATCAAGACACTCAAATGACTTTGAGGACTTTGTCTCTCCCTTCCCCCTCTCTCTACCTTTCTGTGACTCTCCACTCCTCCTTTATGTTTTTTTCCCTGCCAGCTTCATTTTCAGACTGACTTCATGGAGCTCTAGCCTTGGTAATGTTACCTCTTTCTTGATTGTTCCAACAGAAGGACATGGATGGCTCTGACTGGGAAGGTTTGGGACCTCTGTTCAGCCCTGTAAGAAGTATCCTGCTTACCTGTCCCGAGTCACATACCCACCAGACAGCCCCTCTGGGTTGCAGGGAAAGGTAGTCTCTGAAAGGAAAAAAATACATAAGAGGCAAAAATAAATGTGTCGGAGCTCGGCCTCTGAGCAGGTTCTTGATCTACATTTTCCCGTTGGTCCAGAGCATGGCAGCCTGCCCGGCCTTTGCCCGCATCCTCAGGGGATTTGACCTTCTTCCTGTATCCTTAACCATCACTGAGAGCTTTTTATCCTTTATGCTAATTTTTTATTGTGAGATGTATGATACATACGTATAAGCCATATGTTCAGCTTAAAGAATAGGAAAACAAACACTCGCATCCCCACCTCCCAGGTTAAAAAATAGAACAGTGTGAGTTTCTTAGAAGCCTCTGAATGCCCCTCCCTAGTCAACGCTCCTCTCTCTATCAGAGAGAGCCTATACAGAATTCTATGTTTGTCCGCTATGCTCTTCTTTATAGTTTTATCACACACACACACACACACACACACACACACACTCAAATCTCTGAGCAGTATGTTGTTTGATTTTCTAGAGCATAGATGCCTATTTTAATGCTATATTTAAGAATATAATAGGGGCTCCTCAGTGGCTCAGTCGGTTAAGTGTCTGACTTCGGCTCAGGTCAGTCTCGCGGTTCATGAGTTCAAGGCCCATGTCGGGCTCTGTGCTGACAGCTCAGAGCCTGGAGCCTGCTTCAAACTCTGTGTCTCCCTCTTTCTCTCTCCTCCTCCCCCACTCACGCTCTGTCTGTCTCTCTCAAAAAGAAACAAACATTAAAAAAAGAATGTAATACATATTCTGTGACTTCTTTCATTAAACATTATATTTCTGAGATTCATTTATGTTGATGCAAATCACCGTGGTTCATTTTTACTGCTACATACTATTCCCACATGTGGGATTATCCCACATGGCGTGCATTTCTTCAGTCCTTTAGAGTGTATACCAATGTGTGAAATTGCTCACTTTAAGGGAGCTCACACCTTCAAGTCTACTGGATAATGCTAATTTCCCCCCTAAAGTGATGATAATAATCCATATTTTTACTAGAAGTCAATGGTAATATTTCGGTTGATCTCATTCTTATAAACGTTGTCAGTTGAATGGGCGTGGCCTATGTCTCATTATGGTTGTAATTTGCATGGATTTGCTTACCATCGATTGGAAATTCTCTTCATACCTATGAACCATCTGCTTTTCCTCTGCTACGAAGTGCCTGTTCACATCTTTTCTCTATTTTCTAATGGGCCATTGGTATTTTTTCTTGATTTATAAGAGCTCTTTATGGATTTAGAAGGTTACAATCTGATATCACTTCTGTATGTTCAGACATTTACTTGCAGTTTGGGATTGCCTTTGCGTTTTATTTGTGGTGACTTGAACAGAAGCTGTTCATTTTCATGCCAATTTTTCTTGTCTAAGCAACCTTTCCCAAGCTGAGTCATCAAGATATTATTTACTATTATCTTCTAAGAATTTCTTATTTTGTCTTTCATATTTTAAGTACTAAATCTTTTGTATTTTAAGTATTTAATCTACCTGGATTTGATTTTTGTGGTTGTCCTGAGATGATCCGCTCCTAGTTCTACCTTGTGCCTCACTCCATCGGAAATCAAGTTTCCCTGTGTGAGTAGTTGTTCTTTTTCCTCCAACCTCACAAATTTTCTGTGTTGTGGGGCACCTCAGTGGCTCATTCGGTTGAGTGTCTGACTTCGGCTCAGGTCACCATCTCACGGTTCGTGGGTTCGAGCCCCACATCAGGCTCTGTGCTGAACACTTGCTCGGAGCCTGGAGCCTGCTTCGGATTCTGTGTCTCCTTCTCTCTCTGCCCCTCCCCTGCTCGTGCTCTGTCTCATTCTGTCTCTCAAAAATAAATAAATGTAAGAAACAATTTAAAAAGAAATGCCAGTTGAATGCCAGTTTTTCCCATGATCCATTGCTGAACAATGGTTTTGTAAATATAATAAAAATCAATTGCTAGAAAAATGAAATTCAAAAAATTAGATACAACAAAATTGAAATGTACTCTGTCAAGTTGCTATTCAAATTTCCAGATGCTTCCTATTCATGTCTGTACTGATTGTGGGCCCATGACAAACAGTTCAGAGATGACAAGCCACGTTCAGACTGCACTTTGAGTAGTGCTACTCTGTTTTGCACTACCGATGTATCAATGTTTTTAAAAAATTGTAAAATATATGTAACTTAAAATTTACCATTTTAACCATTTAAAAACATTTTTAACTTTAGAGAGAGAGTGAGTGTGTGTACGTGTGAGCAAGGGAGAGGGGCAGAGGGAGAGAGTCTTAACCAGGCTCCACGCTCAGCGTAGAGCCCATCGTGGGACTCTATCCCACAATCCCCAGGGTCATGATCTGAGCCGAAATCAAGAATTAGACGCTTAACTGACTGAGCCCCCCAAGGGCCCCCATCTTAACCATTTTTATTTATTTTTATTTTTAAAAATATTTTTATCTATTTTTGAGAGAGAAAGAAAGAGAGGCAGAGAGAGAGAGGAAGGCAGAGGATCCAAAGCAGGCTCTGCATTGTCAGCACAGAGCTCGACGCAGGGCTTGGTCTCACGAACCATGAGATAGTGACCGGAACTAAAGTCAGACACTTAACTGACAGAGCCACTCGGGCACCCCTTAACCATTTTGAAATGTACAGGGCAGTGGCATTAAGTACATTCACTTAATGTACAACCAGCATCACCATCCATCTCCAGTACTTTTTCGGCATCCCAGATTGAATCTCTGTCTTCATTAAACAATGACTCCCCGTTTCCCCCTCATCCTAGCCCCGGTAACCACCATTCTGCTCTTGTCTTTATTAATTTACTATCTCAGCTAACTCAGATAAGTGGAATCATATGGCATTCATTTGTCATTTTGTGACTGGCGTACTTCACAAACATAATGTCGTCAAGGGTCACTCATGTTGCAGGGTATTGCAGAATGTCCTTCCTTTTTGGAATATTCCATCGTATGTGTCTACCATATTTTGTTTGTCCATTCATACATCCCTGGACATGAGGATTGTTCCCACCTGTTGTGGAATACTGCAAGCAATGGTTTTGTGAATACTCCATCTATCGTGGCTGTTATGAATAGTGTTGCTATGAATATAGGTGTGCAAATGTCTGAGTTCTTGCTTTCCATTCTTTCGGGCGTATACCCAGAAGTGTGATTGCAGTTTGACAGTTAATGTTTTGAGTAAATGTTGTACTGTTCTCACAGAGGCTACACCATTTTACATTTCCACCAGCAATATACAAGTGTTCCAATTTCTCCACATCGTTGCCAACACTTGTTATTTTCTGTTTTTGTGTTTTGTTTTGGTTTTAATAACAGCCATCCTAATGGGTGTGGAGTTAAGTGGTATTTTATTGTGGTTTTGCTTTGCAGTTTTGTAATGATGAGTGATGCTGAGCTTTCGCCTGTTAGTCATTTGTATATATTCTTTGGAGAAAGGTCTTTTCAAGTCCTTTCTCATTATCTAATTGGGTTGAAGTGTTTTGTTTTGTTTTTTAGTTCGTTTTTGCTGTTGAGTTGTGGGAGTTCTTTCATTTAATCTTTAATTGCTATGGTTTTATAACAAGTCTTGATATCTGATAGAGGAAATGTACCTTCTTGCCAAATAGACACATACTTGCCCGTTCTTTAAAAATGACTTGGCATTTCTTGGTCCTTTGCTCTTCCAAACAAACTTTGGAATCATTTGTTGAGCTTCTTTTTTAAAATCCTGTTCAGATTTTGATTGGAATTGCCTAAAACATGTACATCAATTTGAGGGTAACTGATGTATTTATAATATTGAGTCTTCCTGTCACAAACATGTGGTCTTTCTGTTTACGTAGGTGTTTTAAAAGTTCAGTAAAGTTTTACAATTTTCTCCATAAAGGCTGTCACAATTTTTGTTACATTTACTAGATTTAGAGTATTGGTATTTGCTTATGCTATTATAGACGGTATCTTTTTAAATTACATTTTCTAACAGTTGCCGATGAACAGAAATGCAATTGACTTTCACGTATTGGTTTTGTATCTGGAAAGCTTCCTGAACTCTCATATCAATTTTAATAATTTATTTGTAGATAATGTTGAGTTTGTTCCATGCAGACAATCATAAGACCTGGAAGTTTTTTTCCTTCTTTTCCAATCCTTACACATTTTGATTTGCTTTTCTTTTTCCCTTGTTGTACTATACTCGCCAGTGGAATGTGGTGGTAACGGGACTTCCTAGGCCTTGTTCCAGAGCTTAAAGGAACTGCTTTCAACATTTCACTGTTAAGCATGGTATAAGTTTTTTGTTCTTTTTTCTTTTCTTGAGAAACGGAACCAGTAGGAGAGATACATTACATCTGTATTATCTGTTATATCTTATATATAATATAGAAGCCATCACTTGTGGGATCATGGAGCCTGAGAAGTCCCACAATCTGTTGTCTGCAAGCTAGAGACCCAAGAAAGCCAGTGGTATAGTCCTAGTCAGAGGGCAGCAGAAGACCAAGGTCTCAGCTCAAACCATCGGGCAGAAAGCAAAATCTCCCTTTCTCTGCCTTCTTGCTCTATTCAGGCCCTCAAAGAATTGGATGATGCCCACCGACTGTGGAGGGGGGAGGTGTCTGCTTTACTGTCTGCTGATTCAAACACTTATCTCATCTGGAAACACCCTCACAGACATACAAGAAGTAATGTTTAACCAACTACCAGGGCACCCAGTGACCCAGTCAAGTTGACACATAAAATTAACCATCACAGTGTTCTTGTTTTTGTTATTTGTTTCATTATTTTTATTTTGTTATTTGTTAATGGTATCGTTCCCCTCTACCTCTTTTTACAACAATGCTTTAAAAATATAAAAACTAGGGCTCCTGGGTGGCTCAGTCGGTTAAGTGTCCAACTCTTGATTTCGGCTCAGGTCATGATCTCACAGTTTCATGAGATTTTGTGAGTTTGAGCCCCACATCGAGCTCGTGCCAACAGCGTGGAGCCTGTCTGGGATTCTCTGTCTCCCTCTCCCTCTGCCCCTCCCCCATTCGCGCTGTCTCTGTTTCCCTCAAAATAAATAAATAAACTTAAAAAAAAAAAAGAAAGAAAAAATATAAAAACTATTCTTAGCTCACAGGCTATACAAAAGAATTTGCCAATCCCTGACTTAGATTATCTCCCAGTATCTGCATCTCAATAAAATTTTGTTGTTAACTACAATATAGTAATGCTTGTGTGATTTCCTAAAGTAAATATCTATGGAAGTCCAGAGTCAGAGAGACAGCCACCACCCAGAGAGAAATCCATGCCATCATATCTCCACCCACCAAATCCAGTGTCTTTTCAAACTAGTACCAACCAGGATCACACCGAGTGCCTCCAACACTCAGGCATCGTGACTTGAACAGCTGCAGTTAGACTCTGGCTCTCTCTTGCTGCCCTCTCCTGGCTGGCTCATTGTCGAGGATTAGATGTGAGTGCTGGCGGAGCTCATGTGGCTCATGATACCTCCCCGTGTGGTTGCTGGTCTGTAGACTTATCAAAACCTGTACCAGTGGAAAGTAATAGTAGGACTCTTAACACTGCTTGTGATGGCCAAGTTTATTATTTCTTTTAAATAGGAAAGTCCTCAGACTTTTCGAGGACAGGTATTATATAAAAAGAAGAGTAACCATGCAGTGAATGTTCGCCATTTGCCGAGCATGACTAAACACATGATACTTCACTTCATCCGTGTAACAACCGCGTGAGCGCCATCTCTCTTGATTGTTCAGCATTCCCTTTGTGCAGGTGATGAAATTGAGACCCAGAGAGGTTACATAACCTGGCCACGGTCCATAGGTAGTAGGTAGTAGAGTTGCAGCTTGGGGTTCGGTCCATACTGATCTGACTCTAAAACTCACGCTCATAATCCGCGACCCAAGGTTCTCCATCCTGGTAGAGTCTAAATCAGCGGGAGTCCTGTGGAGCCAGAAACTTGCAGTTTTGTCAAGCACTCCAGGATTCCAATGCAGGTGTCCTCGAGACCTATACTTTGAGAACACTGCCGCCCATAAATAGAAACTGAATGGCTTCCAGCAGAAACGTAGAACTGTTTAACACCAGGAGCCTCATCCTGGGGTGGAACAGACTGCTGGGCCTGCCCCCTTCTTTGAATGCAAGAGGAGATTAGAAGAAGTGATAAAATGTCAGATATCTTATCTCTTCCTGTCCCTCAGGCTTCCCTACCCAACTCCCCACCCAAGCCACAGAGAAGTGCTGCTCAGGCACATTTTCCTCAAGAGGAAGGACATTCCCCATGGCTGACAAAGAGCCCTGAGCAGGTGTACGCTGGTTATATGATGACGCTCAAAACCCGAGCGAGGCCTGGCTGCTCTGGGGAACAGTTTCACGTCTTAATTGAAAATACATACCGAACCACCCAGCAAATCCCCTTTCCTTTCTTTAATAAGTTAGACCCGGTGCTCAGGCTGTCAGATCTGGAACTGTTCACGGCTTGCTGGGCAGAGACAAAAGGAAAAACACTTCGTTATAATCCAAACACAATGATCTTCAAGGAAACAAAGCTGCTTGGGCCATAACCGTTCCTTGGCACGCTCTGGGTTTCCAGCAGCAAATCTATGTTTGGCAAGGAATGGGATGGAAACTTCTCCCCACCTGGTGGCCAGTGCTTCCTTGAACTTCTTTATCTTTCTTTGGCTCCCGAGTGGGGTTGGCCATCTTCCACAGAGCAGGGGTGGGGGTTGGGGGCACATGCCTGTGAGAGCCAGCCACGGCTTAGTGCCCAGCAAAGAAGCAGCATTGCAAGAACACAGCGAATAATGCCAGGCATCGCGCTGGGTGCTTGTTATGATTGAATCGTCTCACAGCCCACATAGGTGTTAGGATTATATCTTCACTTGACAAATAAGAAAACTGAGATACACATACACAAAGTAACTTGCCCCAAACCACCCGGATAATGAGAAGTACAGCCGGAAATAAAACCCAGAGTCCTTGCCCTTTCCACACAGCCGTGTGCCACAGTAGGGGACCATTGCCCTCTGTGTTCGTTCTTCGGGATAGAGCCTCCCCTTCCAATCCAATCAGGTTCTGCTCACAGGCCTTGGCAAAAGGCTACTTGTCCTTGGGTCCAAGAATTATGTAAATACGGTGAGCTATTTTTTTTTTTTAAGATTTTATTTTTAAGTAATCTCTATACCTATCAGGAGTCTTGAACCCA
Source organism: Paguma larvata (assembly GCA_030068075.1). Lineage (NCBI taxonomy): Eukaryota > Metazoa > Chordata > Mammalia > Carnivora > Viverridae > Paguma > Paguma larvata. Next base: position 36,262,501 of record CM057827.1, read on the forward strand.
CAGCCCCAAGATCAAGAGCTGCACACTACACTGACTGGGCCAACCACAGGCCCCTACAGTGAACCATTTTATTTATTTTTATTTTATTTTATTTTATATTTTATTTTGAAGTTTGTTTATTTTGAGATGGGGGAGAGACAGATAGAGAATCTTGAGAAGTCTCCACGCTGTCAGCACAGAACCCAACATGGGTCTTGATCCCACAGCTGTGAGATCATGACCTGAGCCAAAACTGAGAGTTGAATGCTTACCTGACTGAGCCACCCAGGTGCCCCTACAATGAGCCATTAAAAAAAAATAAAATTACTGGAGCACCTGGGTGGCTCAGTCAGTTAACCACCCAGCTTCGGCTCAGATCATGATCTTCTGGTTGGTGAGTTTGAGCCCCGCATCGGGCTCTCTGCTGTCAGCACAGAGCCTGCTTCAGATCCTCCCTCTCCTGGCTCTCTACCCCTCCCCTACTCATGTGCACTCTCTCTCAAAAATAAATAAAAATTTAAAAAATTATAAAAATAAAAAATAATAAAAATGTCAGATTACGTATGTTAAGCGTTTCGCCCAGTGCCTGGAACTTTTTAAAGTGCTTAGCGGACCTCTGGGCATTGTCGAGCCCCTGGGCCAGGGTGTTCCTGGCTGCAGGAGACTCCGTTGGCCATTTGGTAACAAACATGTCTCAAGCAACTGCAATGGATGGTCAAAATAAGAAGAAAAAATAGCTTTGGACTCAAGTAAGTTACAATCCAACTGGGGAATTAAAATAATTTCATATTTAGAAAAAGAAAAAACTTATTAATAGCCTACCCATCACACAGGGTCCTCATTTCTAGACTAGTCCTGATCCTACCAATCACTAAATGTGTAGCCATGGAGAAAATGATTTCACTGGGGCCTCAGTGTCCTCGGCGGGAAAATGGAGACACTACCGATTTTATTGTTAGGGTCACATGCGTGGTCGGTTCCTAGCAACACACAGGAACTGAGGGTAAAGGAGGAAAGAGGCGGGTTTTCTTCAAGACCTAGCATTGGAACTGAGGTCTGAGTGTGGTGAGGGCTTTGGCGCTCTAAAGAAGAAATAACGTTCCTGGTGCTTTTATCCTCGTGTTATGGGAAACCCAACTCATCATATTGGTTTAACCATGAATGGACTGTATTGACTCACAGACCTGAGAAAGTCAGAGGTGGGGCAAGTCCGAGACACAGTTTGAGCTAGGCGTACTAATGCCGCCATGGCTTCGGTTGTTGTTCTTCATGTGTTGGTTTTGACAACATGCTGGCTTTGCTTATGATAGTCAGATGGCTGGAGCAGTCCAGTCCCAGAGAAACAACCCCTCTAGACCTTCTGTTCCCTTTTCTCAGGACAGCCCCAAGCAGCATTGGACTTAGGCCACATGAACCCATCCCTGCACGCAGGGGCTGGAATTATGTGACATCTTAGCTCAGGCCACATGTTCCATGCCAGCACCTTGGAATAGTGTCCAGTTTCTTGGAAGCACATGAATCCTCAAGTGGAAAGTGGGCCCTCTTGGATTTGGCAGGGAGACAGGCATGATGGGGGCGGGGGGAGTTACTTTCATAAAATAAAAAGGAAAGAGTAAGCAGTGGTGAGAGCGAGCCCACAGGCTTGTTTGGCAGAGCATTCTTGAGAGGGGGTGGTGAGAAAGGGCAGCAGGGGCCCTGGAGGGGGGCCATGCCAACGCCGGGCTGGGCGTTGTGTGAGCCTGGGAGTTTCAGCATTTACCAGCATCTCAGCAAATTCAGGAAACACGCCTGTTTCCTTCTATTATAAAGGCTAACCCTTAATTCATTAAATAGAGTATTTACTCTGCCTTAACACATTCAGTGGGGGAGTGGAGAACAGGGGAGCCCACATTTACTGAGAGCCCACTCTGTGCCGACTCTGGGCTGGAGGCTCTTCTTACGTCTTCTCTGATGCCCCAACCTCTCTCTAGGAGAGGAGGCATTACCCCATTTCACAGATGGGCAAGGAAAGGGAAGTTCAGTTGAGTCACTCAGCCAACAGATGTGCAGAGGGAAGACTTGAGTCCCCAGGCCCGCTTGACTCCAAAGCCTACAAACCGGGAACTGCGTTGGGATTTTCTCCAGTTGGTGAGAATTTCGTTGTCCTGTGTATCATAGCAAGTCCCAGGCTGATAATCCTTCCGCATGGTGACTCTTGCTGTGAAGAGTCATCTCTGCGTATCTGCCGTGCCCAAGGACACTGATAAATGTGAGAGTCTGCAGGCAGGAGGCTACTCATGGCTGGGGGCCCTGTTTCTAGGGCCCAGGGGCAGGAAGTCAGGCCCGGGAGAACCAAGGCAGGCTGAGCACCCGTCCTGGCCATTGTCACTGCCCACTTGCTCAGAGTTTCCTCTCCAGCAGCTGTGACTACTGTGCTCAGTGCTTTTCATATATTGTCTCCTCCACAAAGCTCTTCGGAGGCTGGTTATTCTCCCCATTTTATAGCCAAGGAGTGAAGGCTGAGGTCACACAGGAAGTGGCTTGCCCTCATGGGTTGTGTCTTCTCATGCCTAGTTTATAGGTGAGTACATTCACCATCTGCTCAGAGGCTGCCCACTGATCTCCCTGGCTAGCCAGTGACAGAGTCAGGAACCAAACTCAAGCTCTGTTTGAGTCCAGAGACTGGGTTAAGGGCTGTGCTGTAAAGGGTGACCCTTAACTTAGGGAAAACCTTCCGGGGAGCCATTTGACCTTGTGGATTTCCCCCTGGGGAGGATGTCCCATGTGCTCCTGGAGGAGCTTGTGATCCACTTTGTTGGGATGAACACAGGTCCTTTCTTGGGTCATTTGTGTATACTGATGTCACTTTCCCTCTCCGCCAACCCCCAGCTTTTCCCCGCTTCCCCACACACCTGACAGGAGGCCCCGAGCAAGTCCTGGGAGGAGCCACTTGGGAGGAGCTCCCTCTGCCTGGAAATTTTACACCTGCAGCAAGTGAGTACAGACTTCCTGGAGCCTCGGCCACATCACCCCAAGATGATGCTGATGCCGATAGTAAGCCTTTTATTTTTTTAAAGCCACCTACAACAAAAACACGAAAACTGGGAACGCAAAAGGTCCACGTGAGCAATCACAAGGTGTAACAGCAGCTGCAGAAGGTGACTGTGGGGAAGTGGATTGCCCCCCTTTACTTTAGGTTCTGTTTTTAGCCTGTGTTTTTCAGAGCGAGTAGGTGCCATGGTGATAGGTGCCATAGAAATAGATGGAGTGCACCGCCGAGTGTGCGGCCGCCGGGCCGAGCTGTTCCCATGGAAATGGCACCGAGCGCTAGGGAGAGCCTGCGATTCCGCTGCGTTCTGGCTGCTGGGTGCGACAGGACCCTCGAAGGACCCTGTCCCACCGGCCAACTGCTGGGTCAGAGGAGACCCCTAGGCCCCTTGAATCTCCTGACTTTCTCACTATGATTGTCCAAGGCCTCTGATGGTCCCCCTCTGAGGGCATCCGTGGGGGCTTCTCTCTGCATCCTCCCGGGGACCTCCCTTAAGGAGCTCTTCCCTTTGTCCCAGACCACCAGTCATCTAGGCAAACCGCGGCCTCTGAACTAGCGCCACCATGGTTCCCTCCCCAGCTTTGGGAGTGCACTGTCCCCTGCACCGTCCCCGTCCTGCCTAGATGTGCAACCGTCACTGGTTTTCTGCAACCAGCAATGAAGAGCTTGCGGGGCAGGCCCTGAGTCGCAAATGTCTGGTGGTCAGGAATACTCATAAAATGCAATCTCAGAGAATCTCACCCAGAACACGGAGCAGGGAAGGGCGTGATCACGTCTGAGGGTGCGGTTGGCCGTCAGTGTGCGAGACCTCAGGCAGTGCAGACTCGGGCTCGGCCTCAGCTATTTCTGGGTGCAGCTTTAACGGGACTGAAAGACCCTTTGAAACAACTGCCCGAGCCACCCCGTAGCATTTACACAGCCATCTCTGTACAGCTGTTGATGGATGGATATAAATGGAAGGGGGCCAAGCTGAGCTCATTTTTATTTGGATTTAGACCAATTGCACGGCTTCTGAAATGTAACCCATATATACATATGGCCTTGAAACCTGAATTATATTAGGCCTGGCATAAGAGGGCTAGGTTTAAAGGGCGTGTGTTATTATATCTGTCTCATAACATTTACTCCCGGAATGGGGCTCTATTACTAAATGCATTTGTTTCCGTACAATTATGCTATCAGATGGCATACTTCCTGCAGGACAGGGCAAGTATAGTTCCAGACTAATGTGTGGTTCTGAGACCAATCATTCCAAGAACTGATCACCTAAGGGTTAATTTTACTCTCAAAAGAAGCACACACACATATCCCTAACACAGGAATTAAGAAAAAAAAAACAAAAACAAAAAACTTTAGTAATCCATACCACCATCAACTCATAAATTATTGCCTAAGTAGTTACAGATTATGAAAACCATAGAACTGGAAAGCACTAAAGAAACGTTTGTTGTGGCATGTCTGACGTTTGACACGAAGGAACCAGGGCTCAAGGAATCAAGGTGCTTCGCCGTTTGATTCACTGTGTCTTCTGTATCGGGCCAGATTATTTCCGCTTAGCCAAGACTTTCCCAGCCGAGGAGGTGCACTGTGACCTTGAAGTAAGCTCATAGGTCATTCCATGGGGTGAGCAGTGCAGTGGACGGGTAGCTAGATCTTAAAGCAACAGTTTGGTTTATCTCTAGGACTCGTCTATGGAACTGAGACAGCATTTACTGTTAGTAACATCATAGACTTAACCTCCATCTGGATTTGAGTCATGTTTCATGGCCACAGGAATTTGCTCTGACAGAGTATTGCAGAACCTCTGTATTAAATAAGCAGACATGCAAGCTCTAGTTTTACAGGCGAGGCAAGCCATCAAGCAGAAGGGTTTGCCTTGTTTGCCCATAGCAATGTCATACCTTGGAGTTTTGCCACTTGGTTGGGTTGCTTTATTTAGCTAAGTAACTAAAAGCAGATTTATTTTGAAGAATGAGGCTCTCAAATATTCTATAACTCTCTAAGAATGGACATTCACAGCCTCGTTGGGCGGGAAGAGTTTTTCCTAAATTGTCAGAGTCATAAAGTTAATGTTTGCCCACGTGAAGCATTTACACAAGCACTTTCCTTTTTCAAGGCAAGCTCCTTTTCGCAGAGGTGGAACAGGAGCCCTGAGTTAGAGAAAATTTGATATTTAATTCAAGACACATGCCGACCCTGGTGCCACTTTTCACAGAAACAATTTGAAACTAAACGCGTCATGAGAATGCACCTTAGCAAATCACAGCTTCCTTTCTTTAACTTCAATTTTATGTTGTAAAATATACGTAACATAGTATTTACTGTCTTCACCGGTTCAGTGGCCTTGAATACATCCATCTTGTTGTGCAACCATCACCACCCTCCATCTCCAGAACTTTTTCATCTTCCTGCACCTAAAACCTGGCCCCACTAAACACTAACTCCCCATTCCCCCCATCCCACCCTTCGCAACCACCCTTCTATTATCTGTCCCTATGAGTTTGACTATTCCAGGTACCTCTTTTTTTTTTTTAAGCTTATTTATTTATTTCTAGAGAGAAGGAGAAAGAATCCCAGTCAGGCTTTGTGCTGTCAGCACAGAGCCCAACATGGGGCTGGATCTCCCGAACCATCAGATAATGACCTGAACCATGAGATCATGACCTGAGCTAAAATCAAGAGTCAGACGCTTAGCTGACGGAGCCCCGCAGACACCCCCAGGCACCTCTACTAAGCGGAACCGCACAGTATTTGTCCCTTGTGATGGGCTTAGTTTACTTCCCATAATGTCTTTAAGCTCCATTCACGTCACAGCATCTGTTAGAATTTCTTTCCTTTTTAAGGCTAAATAATATTCCATCATAAGTATATGCCACATTTTGTCTATCTACAATTTAATTTTCTCTATTTGTTTCTTATCATTTTTAAATTGTGAAACAATCACAAAGTGGCAGAAAAATTTCAAGGGTGGCACAAAAACCAAAACCCTATTTTTTTCTTGAGCTCTTTGGGAATGCGTTGTCCTGATATGCCATCATCTTTCAGTACTTTTCTGTGTCTTTCCTGCATACAAAGACACTTCTCCGCCTGACCACAGCACGACCATCGAAACCAGGAAACAAAGTTTGCCAATTATTGCAACCACGTCTTTTACCACAAAAAGATCCTGGTCAGAATCACTCTTGCGTTTAATCAAGTCTGTTTAGTCCTCTTCAGTCTGGAAGTACAACTCAGCAGTCTCTCCTTGACTTTCATGACCTTGGCACTTTTTTATAATGTTTTTATTTATTTTTGAGAGAGAGAGAGAGGCAGGGTGCAAGCAGGGGAGGAGCAGAGAGAGAGAGAGGGAGACACAGAATCTGCACTGTCAGCTCAGAGCCGGATGTGGGGCTTGAACTTGTGAACCACGAGATCATGACCTGAGCCAAAGTCAGACACTTAACTGACTCAGCCACCCAGGCCCCACTTAAAAAAATTATTTTTAATGTTTTGACCTTGATGCTTTTAAAGATCACAGACATTGTAGAACGTCCCTCAGTTAAGGTCTATCTAATGTTTCCTCCTGATCAGTTTCACGTTACGCGTCGTAGCAGGAAAATCGTGGCAGTGATAACGCCTTCCTCCCCTCCCCTCCTATCAAGGGGTTCTCCATTTTGGTTTGTTCCTATACTTTGATCACATGGTTAAGGTGGTGTCTGCTAGGTTCCTTCACTACAAAACTAGCTTTTTCCTCTTTGTAATTGATAGGTATTTTGTGGGGAGGCACTTTGAAATTGTGTAAATATCTCATTCTTCATCAAATTTAATTATTTTTATCTCCATATGAACTTTTGGATTCCTATAAAAGTTAGTGAGCTATATCCGTTCCCATCCTTCTTTAATGTAAAGCTCACATTGTCCCCAGTTTGACTGAGAGCTCCTCCATTCTGTGGCTTTTCCGTGTGGCCCCATCGTTCTTTGAGGACATCCCTACTTTCCAACACAACAAGATGTTTAGGCTCATCTTCTGACTTCCTGGCCCCACTGATGGAATCCACCATTTCTCCAAGGCATCTTGATTCATTTTGATGGAAAATGGCATTTGGAATCCAAGATTGGGGCACCAGATGTCTTCATTCCTTTTGAAATGTTGTTGCTCTTGGGCAGAGCTAAGGAATATGTGTTTCCCTGCGCACGTGCGCGCACACACACACACTCACACACACTCACACGGGCACGCCCCATGTGGGTACACTCTTTGCCCTCTGATACTACATGCCAGGCTGCCATTCTCCCACCCTGTGAAGAATGTCTCCTTGCCCTGATCAGGTCATGGTCACCACAGGCCGTGTCACCCTCTCTCGGGTTGTCCTCCTCATCACCTTGGCTCTGATCCCCTGCTTTGGGCCACCACGGCTCTTGCCCTCCGTTCCCTGCCATGGACTCCTTCCTTACTCAGTTCTCCTTAATGACTTTGGGACTGAATTGTTTAGGAAGGGGAACCATTGGCTTTGATTGTTCACAACCTTCTGTTTTCTGGGAGCACTTGAATCTGACCTATTAGATAAGCAATACTAAACATGACTCCCAGCATTTCCCCTAATCTTTTGTCTCTCTTATTGTAAGGAAAACACTTTCTATGAAATACTTTTACAGTTAGGATGGCTTCTTCCTTACGGCAACATCTATTTTACAAATTTGCAGTTGTATTTGGGCTGCCACCAGCCACTCTCTTGGCAAACATTGAGCGACTCCCACCACAGAAATTAATGAGTGAAGACAAGGTCCGTACACCTACTTATTCTGTCTTCCATTATCAAGCTGTAGGACTCTGGGGAAGTGATCCAGGGGACATCTACAGAAACCAGGAACGGAGTTTTGTGTTATCGTGAATTGCTCATGCTTACAAATTGAGATCTTCCTGATTAGACCCTGAACATCAAGGGACCGGACTTGTCTCTTCCTATTTTTTGAACCCTTTCAGGTCAGGTCCTAAATGCAATCCTGCTTACAGGGTGGGCGACCCTGGTGCTTGTTAACCAGCAGGGCCACGATGACTTCATCATGGTAGTAAGGGAGAAAGGGCATGAGTTTCAAACTCCAATGGGTGCTCATTGGGCTTTATTCTCCTTGACCTCCCTAACCACAGACTCCCCCCTGCAACACTTGCTTCCCTCGGCTTCCGAGCACGTGGCTCCTCTCCTGCCTCCCTTGCTCATCATGGTTGCCTTTGTGCATGTTACTTGCTCTGGCTGTCTCCTCCAACATCGGGCATTTATTGGGGACTTACAAGTGCCAGGCACTGTTGTAGGTGCTGGAGATACAGCAAGGAATAAAGCAGAGCGGGAGTCCTTCCCTGGCAAAACTGAAGGGAAACAGACGCCTTGTCCCTTAGGTGTGTGTGATTTCTTGTCTCCATTCCACAGGACCAGCCTCTGCTGCCTCTCCGAAGCACGGTCCAGCCAAGCAAACAAAGGCTTATGGTACCCTCTCTCCTTCAAGATTTTTTCTAGAAGGAAGACTTTCTTTCTTTTTATTTTTTTTAAGTTTATTTATTTTGAGAGAGAGAGAAAGAGCACAAGCAGGGGAGGGGCAGAGAGAGAGAGAGAGAGAGAGAGAATCCCAAGCAGGTTCTGCACTGACATGGGGCTTGAGCCCATGAACCATGAGATCATGACCTGAGCTGAAATCAAGAGTCAGGTACTTAACCGACTGAGCCACCCAGGTGCGTCCTAGGAAGGAGACTTCCTATATGCTCATCTTTCTCCTGGCCTCCCCCTCTCAGCTGCCAGCCTCCTATTTTGCCTGCCCTGTGGCCCAGTCCTCCACCTGCAGCCAGAGCCTTCTTCACAAAAGGCAGGTCTTACCAAGCACTCTGCTGCCTAACACCTTCATGATTCCCCATCGCTCTTGGATGGGAGCCTCTGCTTACCATCCCAGCCCCTGCTCCCCTACCTCCTTCTTTATATTGAACATTCCAGCAGCACAGGAAGCTGGTTCCCTTCCCATGCCTCCCTGCTTTTGCTCATGCTGTCCCCTGACCTGAAGTGCCCCCTCCTCACCTGTCTGCTAGTCTGACCCCTACTCTTCTGGTTAGACTCAGCTTCTTCCACTCCTCCACTTGCAGTCCACGTGTCCCGGGAGTGCTCAGCACATGGTGTTAGAGCTACTGAAGATAGATGCAGTGGTAATTATGTGCTTAATGTCTGTCTCTGGGGATGGCAAACCCCCTGCGAGCGTGGGCTGTGGCTGTCTTATTCCCTACAGTACGTGCAGCACGCTGGGTGAGGAGCGGGAAACCGGCAACCCTTCTGCGGTGCTAACTGTGCGCCCAGCCAGGAACTGTTCTAAGAATCTCACGTGTCTTAGCTCATGTAATGCTTACCACGGCTCAGTGGGATGCATATTGTTATGAGTGCCTGTTTACAGAGGAGAAAATAGGCACGGGGAGGTGAGTAGGATCCCCTCCTAAGTGGAGGGGCAGGCTCGGAATCCAGACAGCCTGCCCGCTAATCTGTGCTCCGTGCTGCAGTGCCTGTGGAGTGGCAGGTGGATGATGGATCGGGCCTGGATACTGAGTGCCTAGCAGGCAGCCCATAGCGACAGCTGTCATTATTATCACCATGGTGTCCACACTCTCAGGCATGCATGCCTTATTTATCTTTTCTATTTTTTTAAAGTTTATTTATTTGTTTTGAGAGAGAGAGAGGGACGGAGGGAGGGGCAGAGAGAAGGAGAGAGAATCCCAGGCAGGCTCCATGCTGTCAGCACAGAGCCCAAGGCGGGGCTCCAACTCATGAACCATGGGGTCGTGACCTGAGCCAAAATTAAGAGTCAAACGCTTACCCGACTGAGTGACCCAGGTGCCCCAGGTGCCCCAGGCGTGCATGCCTTTTAATGGGGATAAGTTCTGCTTTCCTCACCTCTGTGTGCTCCACGCACCCCATATGGTAAGGACTAAATAAATATTTACCAAATGAATGAAAAACTCATGACAGAAGTGTAAGGAATGACCTGGGGTGCATAGCTGGCTCAGTCGGTAGAACATGGCGGCCCTGGATCTCCAGGTCGTGAGTTGGAGCCCCACACTGAGTGTAGAGGTTACCTAAAAAGGATGTGATCCTACCTTCCTTGTATATGTTTAAGTTAAATTCCATGTTTTGAATTACGTGATACTTACATGTTGTCCTATCGAAAGTTGTAGAAAGGATAAAGAGCAGAAAATCCTTCTTCCATCAGGGCCACCCCGTGGCACAACTCCAGAGGGCGCCATTCACCTAAAATACAGTATGACAGCCACTGCCACTGCTCAGGACCCCATCCACCCAATTTCCCCCTCTGCGGGCACAACTGATACCAAACTCTTCTCCGTCTTTACAAAGATAATTTACATGCATTTGAATGGATCGTAGGTGTGTTGTTCAACATAGAATTCTTTATCTTGCCTTGTTCATTTTATGTCTTTGGGAGATTGTTTCCTTCGAGTTGTATAGAGTAGCCTCATTCTTTTTAATGGGTACATAGTATCTCATTGTACGGTATGGATATACCATGGTTTAGCTATGCCTCTATTTAATCAGCCCTCCATGTATTTAACCAGCCTCTACTAGGTTGTTCCTAAATTGTTTCTATTACAAAGAATGCTGCCATGTGCTCCCATCATTCTACCTAGCTGTTTGAGCACATCTGGAGCATGCATTCCTAGAATCGGATTACTTCGGTAAAGCAGAGAAATGACTTTCTAATGGTGGAATTTCAGTCATCTGTGACAGACATAGCTAAGATATTTTTACACTGGACTTTGGGGTGTGTCAGATCCTTCTAAGGAATTGATCATCTGTGGGCCCCTCTCTGGTATATCTGAGGCTACGGAGCAATATTTGTGGGCTTGATAGTTTGTTACTCTCTAAAGAGAAAAGATAATTCACAGTGGAAGGGTAAGCTTCTTAGAGTCCAACCAGTGCTCAATGATTAGGTCCCTTACATAGGGGAAGACCTCACTGGACATTGAGACACTTGGGCCACTCAGGACCGCTCAGCGGTCAGTTCACCGAAGGCCCTGGTGAAAAGCCTGAAAGTTCAGGGTTCAGTCCCCAAGAAACATATGGACTCAAGAGACTGTGGTTCTGGAATCACCTTGTGGGGGAAAAGGGGAAGGTCCCTCCTGTTCCTACTGAGGATGTGATTCCTATTAACACCAGAGGGAGGAGGGTGGGAGCGATACACAGACACATAGACATAGAAAGGTAGATATCAGTGAAGCAAGTGTGAACTTAGACTTATGTTGGGGTTTGAGCTGTAGCACTTAATAGTTATGGGACCTTAGGGAGCTTCTTTGATCTTCCCAAGATTACATTCCTTGTCCATAATGGAATTAGCAATGTCTTTTTTGTGGGGCAGTGGTGAGGAACCAATGGTTGTCAACCAAGGAGGGTAATGGCCTGGCACCCTGCCGAGGATACAGTGGGTTCTCATATACGGTAGGGTGGTAGCTGCTGTCATTTATTACATGACCGGCATGCTGCCATGGGTGTATTGACAACTGCCAATGAGCTTGTAGTTCCTGCTCCATTTGAGCCCTGCCTTCAGGAAGGATGCCTCTATAAGGTGGAGGTTCCCAGCCTTCTTTCCCTCCCGACATGCACAGTGGGTAATATTCAGGTGCCTGGCACTCTCCCAGCATGCATTTCGCGGGGCAGGATTCCGGCTACACTCATTTCTCTCCAGGCCAGGAGAGCAACATTATTACAGGAATGACCTAGATCCACTTAAACATGTATTAAAACAATAAATAAATAAAGGAAAGGAAAGGCAATCACCCTCAGATTTTGATCTCTTGACTACAGTTTATTTGCAAAAGAGCACCCAGCTTCCACCTGCTGTCTCATCGAGTAACAATGAGGGGCAACAGCTAACAGGTACCCCTGGGGGCTCTCATTTCAGTGGGTTTGGGGTAAACTCTATTCTCTCCTCCAGATACAGAGTGAAGGCCATTACCAGAGGGGCCCGGCGATTGTCCCCACCTGATGATGGAATGGTTCTCTCTTCGACCTTTGCTGAGTGCCTGGCTGAGGTGCTAAGCTTTGCGCGGTGACCGTGGGGAAACACAGACATCCAGGACCTTAGCTGGTGCCTCGGATGCTTGGCCAAGAGGTCAGGCCTGCCGGGTCCAGGAGGGCTCTCTCAGTCCAGCAGACAAGCTCGGGCTTGACCTGCCAAAGCAGCTGCTTTAATACTCAGTATCTTCAACTGGGGAATGGAATCCAACCTCACCTGACCCTCCCAGCACCCGGCCCCCTCAGCCCAGTGGGACCAACTGTTCTCTCGTCTGTTTTGTTCTGTGGCTATTAAAGCACTCACTGTCAGTTTAAAACACATTTCTACCCCTTCCAGGGCAATATTTCTTGTATTTTGTTTGTTAAAGTTTTTATATGATCTCAAATTTTTCATCAAAATGGCCATGGGGTTTGCACGATTTTCTACCTATGAGGTCGGAGTTGAAAACATACATTGGTGGTTTGGAATCTCACTGGGTTCTTCTCTAGGTAGAAAGGGCTATGAAAAATCTGGCTTGTCCAGAACGTTCACTGTGGACGCCGCCCTTGAATCCTTTCATCCATTGCGCATTCAGTCAGCTAGTCATTCAACAAACACTAAACTACCACTTTTGTGTCAGGCACTGCGCTAGACACATGGTATATTGAGATGAAGAAGACACGGGCTGTGCCTTGGAGGCCAACACAGTGAGACCGTCTAGCCCTAGATTGTTGTAAATTGAAGTATAGGTGACATACAATGTTGTATTAGCTTCAGGTGTGCAAATACAGATTTGACAGTTCTGTACACTGCTCGGTGCTCACCAAGGTGATTGTAGTCACCATCTGTTAACCACACGAAATTATTGCAGTATTATTGACCATATTCTTTGTCGAACCCTAGAGTTTACTGACCCATGAAAACCTCTAAGAGCATGTTAACCTTAAAACTAAAACTGCCAGCCATCTTACCGGCAAAAACAGGTTTATTTGGAAATAGCGGAGGTTTGCAATCCAGGACTCATGAGCTGTGGCAAAACTATAGGCAGGTCCAGAGACAAGTCTGGGGAACAAAGGAGAGAGGGAAGGGGGAAGATGGTCGGGCTGTCGGAATCCAGAAGTGCATTGGAGTCAGCTAAGAGTTCCAAGCGTAGTGGCTCCTCGTTGGCTGAGCTGTGACTGTCGTTGACTGGGCTGTTGCCAGGAGAGGCGGCCTCTCTTCCTCCTGCTGGGGTAGTAAACTAGCAGCTAAAGCAGCATTGGACTTGAAGGTGTAGGTCTTCCTGTTGGGGCTGCGAGAGCTCCCCCTGCTGGCCTCCCTCCTCCATTTTAAACTCCACTGTAACCTGAACTAAACCGAAGGTTTCCTTTAATTCATTTTCACAAGAAGTCAACATACAGGATTCCTTTCCAAGTATAATTTCCTGGAGCTTTGACACCATCTCTCTATTTAAAAATCAACAGTATTTTTTTCATCCACCAAAAATCTCTGTAAGGCACTATACCTGGAGTAGTGAGGTGGGATGATGGGGCGGGGAATATAGAGAAGAAAACATAAAATCTATTCTTTCTGGGCACCTAAATCTAAACAACAGAAGTCACACGTGGACAGAAAGTCTGGTCTGTTCTTTCATTTGCGATTGCACGTGGCACGCAGTCATTTGTTCACCCGAGTAAGTATTTTTGGTGTGGTATGTGCTTTGGCTCTGGTAGCACAGTGGGAGGCCCAGGATGCGAACCCGCTCTCCGGGTATGTGGGGTCTCCCTGGGAAAGAGGAAGGGGGTTCAGAGTCACTTAAAACATCAGGCCGAAGTCAGTGGCTCAGAGAACGCTCCGGGGGCAAGGAGACCTGGCAAACAATCAGCTTGAGCCTACTTGCTGCTTCATAGGGGCCGCGGATTCGAACCAGTACTGAGGGATGGAAAGGTCTTCAGGAGGGAGGGAGGGAGGACATTCCGGGCCAGGGGAAGGTCATGGGCAAAGGTCTTGAAGTGTTAGGAATTTCTCATTAGAAACTGAGACATGAAGGGGGTGGGAATAGGGTGGGGAGAATTTGCTCCAAACAGTGCCCACTCGGGGCAGGACCAGAAAGGGCCCGGGGGAGGGGGGGTGGATACCTGACCCCGAATCTGCCCCCTGCAAGGAAGCCGTGCTTCTCATTTGTTCTGCTTCCTTCCTTCACCCAGACTCTGGCCCATTCAAAGACGGCATGGTGACCTTCACCCCTCACCTGAAGTCCTGCCTTCCCTCTGCCATATGGAGCTTGATCCTACAAAAGACACCAAACATCAGAAATATGTCCAGCATGGCTGGGGGTAAGTAGTGATAGATGTTTAAAAAAAGAAAGAAAAGAAATCCCTACAAGTACCAGTTGTGCAGGGCCCAGGAATTCCTAAGACTTCTAGCTTCTGCCTGGGAAACAGGAAGTAGGAGCAGGACGATACTGGCTCTGGTCCCCAATTAATTTCCCAGTTGGAAGCCTGGCACTTGGGCCAGACTCAGGCGTGAACACCTCACCAGATGGCTCCAGTACCGCCAGTCCCACTTGGTCAACCCAACTCCACGGGGGGAGCTGCCAGTTCAGATAATGAAAGGGGAGAGTACCCCCAGATTACACTGCATTTTAATCTGATTTTTGATTCAGACCAAGTCTCCATGTTTTGGTCTTCTGTGGGTGCACCATGTCCCCAGTCTCTTCCAGAGGTGACACTCAAGGCTCTGAAAGGTCCTGTGAGAGAAATGGCCATCAAAGTTGGCACTGATCCAAGTCCCAAAAAATTTCATGATACAAAAGACTTTTCTGGTTACTAGAATCGCCAAAGAGAAAAGCCAGTAGCATGGTTTAAAGTCCTCGGGCAGGCCAGTGTTCACTTTTTATTAGTGTATCTGGCCTATGTCGCTACTTCTAGACCAAGAGAGTTCTCTATTATTGCATAACAAAGCACCCCAAACTCACTGGCTTCAACCGTATTCTGCAGTGATGCTGGGCTTAGCGGGGTGGTTCTTCTGCTTCACATGGTGCTGCGTCTGCTGGGGCTGGACCATCCGTGATGGCTTCTTCCTCACAAGACTGGAGCGTCCACTGGGAGGCCTGGAGCACTTGGGGCTGGCATAATGCTTCTCTCTTGCTAGGAAGCCTCGCCAGCAGGGGTAGCCAAACTTCTTTACGAGGTGGCTCAGGATTCCTGGAGGAGGAGCCGAAGTGCCCAAGCACCTATCACACACCCGCTTGCGTCCTACCTCCTCACGTCCCGTTGGCAAAGCGAGGCACATGGCCAAGCACAGAGTCAATGGGGAAGGAGCCGCTCAGGGCTGTGAGCACTAGGGAACGTGCTTTGTAGAGAGCCCCCAGGGTGATACAACCCTTGGTACACTGGCGTACCAGCTAACACCAGCCGAGCCCCACTGCTTGCTAGAACCTCGGGGAGCCAAGAGAGCAGAGTGTGTCAGTTTGGATATGAGTCCCAGCTTGGCTTCTTCTGGCTGTCGCTGTGGGTGAGGTGTGTGACCTCTCTCAGCTCACCTGTACACTGAAAGGAACAGTGCAGCCCTCCCTCAGGAGCTGTCAGGAAGAGTAGCTGAGCTCGTGTGGGTAAGCTGTACCATCCAAGTCAGCCACTGTCCTGGAATGTTCCACAAGGAAAGAAACTCATTCTGCAGAACAACTGGAACACCTCAGCTAGGGGCTACGTCTTCCAGGGCTTTATATCAGATTAGGAACAGTAGAGGTGCTTTTTTCCCTCTCTCGTCATTAGGTTTAAAAAAAAAATAAAGGACAACATTGCTTTGAGGTAAAAGGACTCAGAAGACTCACTCCGTTTCTCCTCACAAGGAAACAGCCATCATGACCTTAGATGGAGCCGAAGAGACCCAGGGGAGGCAGGAATCAGTTCAGACCCTCCCCTCACTCGTCCACCACCCCTTCCACAAAGCCACCCCTGAGCCCTCTACTGGTGTCCTGTTCCTAATGGGAACAACCGGGGACTTGCTACCATCAGCAGTGGAGATGAACAAAACAAAAACACAGTGTCCTCCGAAGTGCATTTAATTAAAAAGCAAACAAAGAAGCTTTGTGTGCATAATACCTCTCTGATTCTCGGTATTAAAAACCCAATTTGCTCTCGCAACAGGCTTCGGAGGTAAGAAAGGAGGCGGCTGAGGAAAGCCAGGCTTCTAGGCTGGCTGGATTCCCTTCCACCTCACTCCAGATTATTTTTGGAGACACGCTGGGCTTGCTCGAGACATGCAGTCAGCTTCCTTGGGCTTTCGGCGGCTGGGAGTGTCCAGCTTGTCCTCATTTTCAAAGTCTGTAGCATTGGCAGGCACCGAGGGTTTGAGGCAATGAGTTCCAGGATGCTCGAGCAGAAGCCGGTACTAGAACTTTCCCTGCGGATGGTTGCATCTGCTTATATCCGCTTCTTTGTACTGTCCCCAAGGAGGAAGGTGCCAGAGGGGATGGTGGACCCATCCTACAGAGGTCCGATGCCTGCAGCCAGTGGTGACCCTAGAGGGACTCTGGGGTCCCCTGTCTCAGGCTTTGAATCCTGACCGTGCCATGCACCAGCCGTGTGAAGTCACTTCATCTCTTCGAGCCTTGTTCTCTTTATGTATAAAATACAAGCAATTACATCTATAAATGACTTAGCACAGAGAGCTAAGGAAAATATCAGAGCTGAAGAGAAAATATTAGCTGACAGTATCATTGTGGAAAAGAGATGCCTGCATGTTGATACAGCAATCCACATTTAGGAGAATTGTCACCAGGGTTATTTCTCCAAAAGCAGCAGAATTACATCGTTCTTTGGGATGGTCTGTTTACAGGAAATAATCCTTTAAAAAAAAAAAAAGTACGTTTTCTTGTTTGTTTTTTCTCCAGTTATGGAATGATACCTATTTATTACATAAATTTTAGAATTGAGAAAAGCACGAAGAGAACATTAAAAATCACCCAGTCTTGCTTGATACAGGAGATAACTGTGATTAACATGTAGATGTATTTCCTTCTAGTTCTTTCTCTCATCAACTGTATAAAAAGGAGACTATGCCCAGCATACGATTTTGTTATTTAGTATTATTCCTTTAACCGTACGTTACAAAATCTCTTACCATCATTAAATATTCCTTCTGTACCATAATTGTAAATGTCCATGCAAGATTCTATTGAGTGAACATGCCTCCGACCCCCACTTCCTGCACACCTGTGTGTTAGGTAATCAACACACAGGAATGAACTCCCAGAGTTCTCTTTGAGGTAGCTGTCATTACTGCCATCTCATCCTTGGAAATACCACGGCTTAAGGCCACACTGCTGGTCAGAGGCAGAATCGGGATTCAAATACAGGGTTGTTTACCTCTAAAGCCAAAGGACTTCCCGTTCCAGACGAGGGCTCCTTACCCGCAGAGGAGGTAGTGGCATGCAAGTGGAGGGCCTTCCTCTATAGCTGCGGTAAGACTACCTCTCCGGAGGGAGAGTCAAGGATTCTATGAGTCTGCTCAGTCAAGAATCTGCCCAGACAGAAGACATGAGCATTGTCTTTCCCACAACAGATACCCAAATGGCCAATAAAACCTATAAAAAGTCGCTCAACTGCATTGGTCTCCAGGGCAGTGCAAGTTGAAACCACAATGCAAGGCCGCTGCACACCTGCTAGAGTAGATGGAATGGAAAAGATAGGCAACACCAAGCACTGGCGAGGATAAGGAACAAGGAAAAACTCGCAATATAAATTGGTACAACCACTTTGGAAACCGCTTAGCCGAACGTGTAAATACCTGCAACCCTAGGGGTATACCTAACAGAAACGCGCCCCAACATGCATGTATTAAAACGCTCGTGGTGGCACCATTTATAATAACCCCAAACTGGAAGTCATTCAAATGTCCATCCACAACAGGTTTGGGGAAATACATTGTGGTAATGAGTATATCACACAGCAACGAGAATGAACCAGCTATTGTCAAACACAACGGTATGGATGGATCTCCCAGACATAAGATGGAGCGACAGAAGCCAGATTCAAAAGGCTCACATGTAGGATTCCGTGATATGAAGAACAGGCAAAAGTAGTCCGTGGTGTTAGAAGTCAGGGTAGTGGCCGCCTTTGAGGCTGGGGTGATTGACTGTAAGGGGCAGAGAGGGATTCTGGGATGTTGATAACGTTTTTTTCTTGACCTGGGTGTTGGTTACATGGGTATGTTCATTTCCTGAACAGTCAAGTTGTACCCTTACGGGCATTTTTCTGTGCTGTGCTACAATGAAGAGTTAAAATGGAAAGGCTCTGCCTGAGGCTACTGACCACGCCTGTGTCCCTCGTCTCGCCAAACCCAGGGCTCCGACCGGCCAGCGTGGTGGTCCTGCACAGGTCCCTGGCTCCCGCCTTTGAAAAGTTCTGCCAAGCCAACAGTGGCCCTCTGCCCCTGCTGGGCCTGACCGAGCCAGGCAAGTGGACGTTGCCTGCCCCGAACACTGTCCCGGACACCAGGTAAGATGCTTAGGTTACCAGGGTTCAAGCTAGGGAGTGGCCACACACAGAAGCCGGGTGTGTCTGTCAACAGGGACCTCTTTGTCCAGTCGTCGGGATCCTCAGCACCTGGTACGGCGCCTCACTCGTGACTCTTGCTCAGGGACGAGCTGCCCTCCCCTCCCTGTCCCTGTTTCTGTCCCTTGCCCTGGGAAAAATCGTGGGGATCACCAAAATAGTCCTGTCCTGGATGCAGAGATGCTGCCGGCACCTGCAGCCATCCGCGCCCTCACCCAAGCCAGGGGTCGGAAGCACTGGACGAAGAAGAGAGTGAACACCCTGGCATTACTGATACCGGCCCAGAGACAGCCATCGTTAGCACCGCGGGTGTGTCCTCACAGACTTAGAAAATGTAACGTGTTGAATAAATGGGCCTACTGATTCTGCTGCCGCCATAGCATCCCAGTGAGCCCACGACCCCAGCTCAGGCTCACAGCTCTTCTCCTCGCCCACCTGAGCGACTTTTCCTGATGCTACATCTGATCACATGACCCCCGCATTTAAAACCTTCAGTGCCGTGGAGCACCGGGGTGGCTCAGTCGGTTAAGCATCCGACTTCGGGTCAGGTCATGATCTCATGGGCCATCAGTTCAAGCCCCGCATCAGGCTCTGTGCCGACAGCTCAGAGCCTGGAGCCTGCTTCAGATTCTGTGTCTCCCTCTCTCTGCCCCTCCCCCGCTCATGCTCTATGTCTCTTTCTCTCTCAAAAATAAATAAATAATTTAAAAAATAAAAATAAATAAATAAAATCTTCGGTGCCTTCCCCGTGACTTGCACCTTGGCCTGATATCAAAACCTGTAGTGGCCCGGCCCCAGCTCAGTGTCTCCCCTCACCCATGCATGACACTCCAGTCACCCCCAGCCGTCTCCCCAGAGAGAAAGCTCCCCCAAAGCATTCTGCTGTTACCATTTTGTGGACTCTGGGGTAGAAGGGTCCCTCAGCAACCCCACCTGTACCCGAGGTCAGCTCCTTCTGGTTTTTTTTTCCTAGCACCCCCTATGCTACCATCTTGGGGACCCCTAGCACAGATCGCCCAGCGGGTCACGAGTCTGATGCCTCCATGCTGTTCACATACCGTTCCCTCAGCCCAGGATGCGCTTTCCTCCTTGTCCAGCTGGCGAACTCCTACTCATCACTCAGGACCCAGCGCCAGCAGAATGGGCAGAATGGGCTCCTCCCTTCCCTGGGCCACTCCTCGACCCGTACTGTTAACACTCGCTGCTCTGTGTTGCGCGTGTTTGTTTTCAGTGCAGTCTCACCCGCCAGCGGAGGGTCGCATATTTCTTACGGGCTGGGCCGATGTCCTCTCCATCACCATTGTCCCATTACCCGGCTTGTGCTTGGCACAGAGGAATGGCTCACCACAATTTTGGAGTGAATAAAGAACAGGTTTATAACCAAAATATTTTAACTCTACAGAAAAGTTTCTTTTTTTTTTAATATTTTTTTAAGTTTATTTATTCATTTTTGAGAGAGAGCACAAGCGGGGGAGGAACAGAGAGAGAGAGAGAATCCCAGGCAGGCTCCACACTGTCAGTGCAGAGCCCGACATGGGGCTCGAACTCACAAACCTGAGCTGAAATCAAAAGTCAGAGGCCTAAACTGCACCACTCAGGGACCGCATCCCCCTTTCTTTTTCAAAATGCACAGTCAGGGGCCATCTTGATTCCGGGCCTGTGAGCTTCCCCCCTCTGTCCCCAGGACGGGCTGTCCCCAGTTCCGGAAGTACGAGTTTGGTGCCTGCATGGGCAGCCTGACCTCGCTGGAGGAGCACGCAGAGCAACTGGAGGACATGGTGGCCTTCCTCTTGGACGGCAGCTTCTCCCCGGAAGCAGCCTTGGAGAAGGTGGGGCTCCCCAGAAGAGACTCCGCAGGCCGTGGTCACGTGGCTGCATACAAGGTAGGGACACAATCTCCAAAGGCAGAATGACCTGAAGATGTGGGTCACCTTGAATTTTCCCGCGGTGGGGAGAACATTGATGCAGGAGGCAGGAGACCAAAGCGGCCTCAGCTCAGCCACTCTCTTGCTGTGCAACCCAGGGCAAGTGGTCAACCTCTCTGAGCTTGTTCCCTCATCTGGAAGATGGGATGTCCAGCCTCTGTCCTGCCCACCTCTGGGATCACTGTGCGTGCCCAGGGAGGCTT
This sequence comes from Paguma larvata, assembly GCA_030068075.1. Taxonomy (NCBI): domain Eukaryota; kingdom Metazoa; phylum Chordata; class Mammalia; order Carnivora; family Viverridae; genus Paguma; species Paguma larvata. The sequence continues at coordinate 36,283,190 of CM057827.1, forward strand.
GAGTGTGCGAGTCAAGCCCTATAGACAGATCATGGCAGCCGTGTAAGCCAGTTTGTCTGGCTCCTTTAACTTAGAGCATCTCAGTGAGCTTTTTGAAAATCCTCCTTCACTCAACCTTCCTGGCATCGGGCAGAACGTACCTGGCCAGGTAGATGCCCGGGGACTTGTGGCAGGGCCTTGGCCAGCCTGTTGGCTGCCGGGTAATGTTTCTGTCAGGAAAGCCGGGTCGTGTTCTCGGCCAGCGGTGGCCCCTGGTGGTCGCCTCTCCTGGGACATGCCCGCTGTTAGGGGTCACCTCCCCGCTGTGTCTCTGAGGTTCCACTCCAGCCACTGCTTATCAAGGCAAGGGACCCAGATTCCCTCATTCCACGGACCCCTTCCCGGACATCGTGCGAAGCCCACGATGGCACCGTGCTGGAGGGCTGGTCGGCCAGCGTCGCCGGCTGGCCGTGGGTTTCTCTAAGGAGGACTCAGACTGCAGATTTTGTCTTGGGCTTCCGGATGTGTTTTAAAACTTGCTGGTTTGGGCTGCTGCCAGAGAGGCCTGAGCTGTCTCTGATGAGAAACAACTTTCATGAGTGAAGCATGGCCTGAGCAGTTTTCTTAAAGGTAGGGAACAGAAGTGCAGCCACCGGCAGGGGCCCCGTGCAGGGTTGGCCCCCAAACACACTGCTACTGGCGGCAGGTGCGTCATGGGCAACCTGTCATTGAGATGAGGAAACTGAGGCCTGGAGAGAGAAGATGACTTGCCCATATCCCAAAGCCAGACTGGACCCTAGGACTCCTGGCTCCCGTCTATAAAATGTCACTAGGAGAAGTGTGATGATTAAGGGATGCTGTGCACAGAGTGCCCATGGTAAGTGCTCAGAGGAGTCTTGGTTTTCCCATGACGCCCCACTTGCCAGATAGCCTTCGGTTCAGTACGGTTGCCTCTGGCCCTTGGCTCCTGGGAGAAATGGCCAGGCAGCCATCTTGGATTCAGGTGGGGCCCTGCGGGGATGAAGCACCCCCAGAAGGAGGTGCCTCAGCCTCAGGGAGCGCTGCTTGTCCCCTGTGAAAGTCCCTGACACGTGTCCCTTCCCCAGTGCTGTGATTCAGACACCAACCGGGCAGGCCCGCCAAGGTTTTCATCTGCGGCCATCAGAGTAACTGCCAGGGAGGAAGCCTTGTCCCTTCTTCCCTTCTAGGCCCTTTGGCTGGTCTGACACTTAGATTGACAGGACCTGGAAAAACAGGAGAAAACCAAATTTAATTCCATACTTACAGGAGCCCCAAATATGTGAGGCTCCAAGAAGTGACCGAAGCAGGCAGCTTTTACACCTTTCAGACAAGGAAACTGAATTTGTGAAGAATTGACAAGACAAAGAAGTTTGGGCTTGGGCCAGTAAATTAGTGAGGAAGTCACAAGGTTTGTTTATAGGGCCCTCTCGGCCTTGAATTTCCCGTCTCTGGTGATAAAGATGCCTTCTACCCTCTTGGTACAGGGAAGGTCCCTTCACGTGGGAGATTTATTTCCTGCTTTTCAGGGGGGAAGGGGTGTAGAGTGTTTTTCTTGCACTGCCAGTTTCTCAAGTAACTTTAATTAAAATAGTCAGTGTGCCAAACTGGTGTATTTGGGGTGGCATATTCCCCCTCCCACCCAGTGCCAACGACAAGCCCTCCGGGCAGCAGCTGTGACTGTCCCAGTGGACTGTCATCCTGCCACGTGCTAAATCTTTCATAAGCCCCACTGCAGCCACCAAAACCATTCAGACCACAAACGCCACCACCGGTGAAGGTCACACAGGTCATTCTAAGGCAGGAGGAGCGAGGCAGGGCTCAGCGGGGCCCCCTTCCCCAGTGCGGACTCGCCAGGCAGAGCAGATCCCGGTGCCTCCCGAGACATCCTTTGCCCTCGGATCCCTCTGCTGCTGACTCTCTTAGAGGTCTTCACCTGTGGTCCATGGACCTCCAGGGGAGGAAAATTCAGAGAAAATTCAGAGGACCCATGGAATTGGATGGGGAAAAATTTCATCTTTATTTTTACAGCCTCAGACTGAGACTGAGCGTTTCCTTTGATTGTGAGCCAGACAAGGAGCTCCAGCCGTATCAGCAGACCCTGGGGTCTTGTGGCTGCCCAGAGATTTTCATGCCTCATGGCCGTTCTGGTGGCACAAAAATATCCCATATGTTCATCACCGCACCAAAATCGTAACGGTACGTCTGCCGTCTTGCTCCCTAAGCTGTTAATGAGGGAGACGTGTCGCTGCACCCCATGTTTTCGTAATTCGGTAACTGCATTTGCAATACAATCAGTCTCCTTCGTAAACCTATGCGTTTCTTTTTATGCAGTTAGAGACGTTACTTTAAGAGGGGGTCGCAGCTGCCCCAGGCGACCAGAGGATCCGCAGCACACACGAAGTTCTCTGTTTCAGATCGATAAATACCAGCAGGCTCTCTCGCTTCTATGTCACATGAAAGGAGAAGCTATAGGGGCGCCTGGGTGGCTCAGTCGGTTGAGCGTCCAACTCTTGATTTTGGCTCAGGTCCTGATCTCACGGTGTTGTGGGTTCGAGCCCCTTATCTGGCTCTACTTAGGCAGAGAGGAGCCTACATGGGATTCTCTCTCTCTCCTTCTCTCTCTCTCTCTGCCTCTCCCCTAGTGGCACTGTCTCTGTCACTAAATAATATGATATAATACGATACGATATGTATGATATGATATAATATTAATTGAAATCAATGAATCTTAAAAGACAAAAAGTAGAAGCTATAATTTTACAACAGCTGCTTGGATCCCCTCTTTCATCCAGCCGCCTTGAACTCCTGGTGCCCAGGGTTTCCGTCTGTGTTAATTCTGTTTTTCAACACGTTTTCCTTGATTTCTTTTCAGACAACAGTGCCTTGTGCCACCACTGCTGGCTTTGGCTGCCCCCTGGTGGTCACGATGAGGCCCGTTCCCAAGGACAAGCTGGAAGGGCTGGTGCAGGCCGCGTGCTCCGTGGGGAGTGAGGGACATCCCGTTCATATCGGCGACCCAGGTGAGTGTGCACTCTCGTTCATGATCCTGGCAGCCACCCCTGAACTTCAGCCCAAGAAGACGGGAACTCCCCCGGCTTGTCCTCACCTTCCCCGGGGGTCCCGGGGGTCCTGGACGGGCTCAGACTCCCGCAGCACCATTCGGGCCGGGTTTACAGCAGCCCCTCAGGATTAAAGGTGTTGCCCTTGGCGGGAGAGTCCCCCTCACCTATCATCTCCCGTGAACTTCCGGTGAACCTAGGGCGGAGGGCAGCAGAGGTGGTCGAGGGTGACGGCACAGCTATTTGTCCCGGTACTTGAACTCAGAGCAACCTCTCATCCAGGCTGTTGGTCAGTGGCATGTCTGGCAGGGGAGGGCTTTGTTCCAAATGTTTCCTTGAACGGATCCCTCGGGTATTAACTCAGTCCAAGGGTGAGCGAGCAGATCCAAGCGCGGCAGATGTCCAGGCCTCCCCGTGGTTCTCAGAGGACCTGGTGAGACCTCGGGATTGGGTCTTGGGTGAAAGTCAGAGCTCAGTGTAACTGAACTTGCTCAGCTGCGTAAAAAAACACCGAATCGAACAAAGCCTGCTTTCTCTAAAGATGCAATGAGCCGCGGCCCCCTTCCTCAAAGGTGATCTCAGGACCACCCAAAGCAAAGTGCGTCAGTGAATCATTGAATTGTCTTCTCATCAGTGGGGCTGGGTTGGGCCCAACACATCCATCTCTGCTGTCCTATGAGGCTCCTGATGCCAGACCAGCAGTGGGGATGCTGTTGGTGGTTAAGCAACTGAGTCGAGGTCTGTGTTATGTGACTCAGCTTGTACCAAGAGAAACGTTGGCTCACGGATGCTGGCTTGGTCAGCACCCCACGCAAGGTGTTGGGCTAAGTGCACCCAGGGCTCCTCCGGCAGTCACACCAGGCGTTTGAGATTCTGTGCGCTGAAACTACTATTCAGAACGGACTAGCAGTTAGCCAGCATCCTGGGTTGTTAAAGTCCCAATTCCTTTTCTCCAGTACCGGTGACAGCAATCCTAGGAGCAGAGTTTTCTCTGGGAGAAAGAAACATACACCACTTGATGTGTGTCAGCTTGGATGGGACCTACCAGGGCAGGACCCGATAGACTTAATTTCCTTTTTCCATTTGCAGAACAGTTGGGAATCAAAGATCTTTCCAGACCTGACTATGGGGAGCCTGTGGTGTGTCAGCCGGGGGACGTCCCCGTGTTCTGGCCTTCTCCAATGACCAGCCTCGAAGCCGTCAGCAACTGCAGTACGTCCGGGCTTTTGGGGGGCAGTCACTATGAACCAGGATGGAAACTGGCGGGTCTCTAGTTGTTGAAAGCATAGACTTACAGTGCAATGATTTAAGAGGTAGAGTCATAAACCGGGGGGCTCAGTCAGTTGAGCGTCTGACTTCGGCTTGGGTCATGATCTCACAGTTCGTGAGTTCGAGCCCATGCATCAGGCTCTGTGCTGACAGCACAGAGGCCACTTCAGATCCTCTGTCCCCCTTTCCCTCTGCCCTTCTCCCACTCGTGCTCTCTTGAAAATAAATAAACATGAAAGCCAGAAAAGAAGTAGAGTCACAAAACAGCACATAAAATACACAGATCTCACTGGCTTCCTTCTTCTCTTCCCAGGGCTGGGCCTCCCCAGCAGCTGTCTCTCAGCTCAACGGTGCTTTGATTAAATACATTTCTCACCGCAGAAGGCTCCCAGCCTGTTCTGATAGAAAGACCGATATTTAGCTTGACTTTCTGAGACATTTGGAAGGTGGGTGGGGCTTCTGAAAACAAGAGAAGGCAAACAGCACAGCTAAACACAGCTTTTCCGGGGTGTTCTCAAGGTGCAGGGGGTCCCTCTTCTCCTCAGTTCTGCCTCGGGAGGGTTGCTGCCCACAGTCACCTGCAGTCAGGAAGCAGAGGAGGTCAGAGGTGGCCTGACACTACATCACGGGGCCCGTGTCACCCACCTCACTTCGGCCCATCACGCAGGCAAGCTGTCACCTCACAGCGTCACCAGAAGGGTGTGTACAGTACAGTAAGGTAGGTTTAGAAAGGGAGACCACATTCACATAACTTTTATTAGAGTATGTTGTTATAATTGCTCTATTATTAGTTATCCTTCTTCATCTTACTGTGCCTAGTTTATAAATGAAACTTTATCACAGGGATGTACGTATAGGGAAAACATAGCCTAGATAGAGTTCGGTGCTATCCCCAGTTTCCTGTCCACTGGGGTCTTGGAACAGATTTTGATACGGCAGGACCTCCGTATTTTAAAGTGACATAGTTTATCTTTTCAAAGGTGTAAGGTGCTATTACAATGAAGAGACACACGAGGGCGCCCTAAGTAGCTCACAGTAAGGTAGGGATGTGATGAAACCTTAACTATTGCAGCCCATTTCATAGACACTGGAAAATTCTAGCCAGGTCAACCACCCTTGCACTACAAATCATAGGATTTAGTGTTACTTTAATTGATTTTGAAGGCATTCATATAAGTTTAGCTATCAGAACGGCGTCATGACAGGGGAAGATGAATATGATGATGAGATTCGTGGAATTCTATTATTTAACATTAAATGTATTAGGCACTTGCTGTGTGCCCCGGCACGGACCCAGATCTTGGGAATAAAATGCTGCATGAGACAAGATGCAGTTCTCAGGGAGCGTGTGGTCATTTCTGAGTGTGCGTGTGCTCATGTGTGTTCACACGTCCACACGCGTGCAGTAAATACTGTCTAGCATGGTGGCCTCACCCCTCTCCTGCCACCAGCCACCAGGGATGCCCTGCAGAGCAGGGCTCGCTGCCATGGGCATCCCAGGAAACTCCAGCCCATTAGCTCTGGCTTGAAAGAGCACACCTGACTGTAAATGAGACGAAATGACATCATTGGTTTAGGGATGACCTTGAATATTTCTGATTCACAAAAGTCAGGCTCAAACTTCAATATTTAAACTTCTCTCAGTGATAGGTTAGTTGCTACACACCTCGCAGCTGACGGGGCAGAACCCTGTGTCACACTCTGAGCTGGCTCTTCTGATATGTACCTGGCATCGGAGTGACCCACTTTAGAAGCTGTCCGAGACACAGGACGGTGGTTACATTCGTCAAAGTCCTTAATTCTCGCCTGTCTAAAAATGAAATTAGAATGCGTTCTGCAGTTATCAATAGGTTTTCCTTCTGCGGTGTTGACTAACTTCGGCTTTTTGTTAAATCTGGAAAAAAAAATGTGATGGTTTTCTGTGAAATCTGAAATGTGTGTGCATCGAGACATTCAACTCTGAGATAAATCCACACTGGTCCCTCACCTCTGGGAGCACGTAGCCGAGTGGGGGTGAAGGCGCTCCGCGGTAGCAGCGACAGTGAAGAAGGCAGAAGATGTACATGAAGGATGGTAGATATTAAGCACCTAATGGGCCAGGCACGGAGCAGAGGACGAGTTAGATGCCGCGCCTGATTCGGTCTCGCAAGCCATCACTTCTTGAGGGTTTACTCTGAACCACTTTGCATTTTCCAGTTTAGTTCTGACAACAACCACCTGAAGCATTCACTTTATGACATAGCTGAGGAAACACGTTTAGAGAGGAGAAAGCCTCGTCTCCGACTCTGTGTCTGGCGCACTAAAGCCAGGTCTTCATAACTATGCTAGAGTGCCTGGGGTTCACAGTGCCGGGATTTAGTATGGGAGACGTGTGTTGTTTTGTTTGTGTTGTTTTGTTTTGAGAGAGGGAGGGTGCAAGAGAGAATGTGTGAGTGGGAGAGAGGCAGAGGGAGAGAGAGAGAGAATCTTTTTTTTTTTTTAAATATTTTTAAAGTTTATTTATTTTGAGAGAGAGGACACAAGTGGGGAAGGGGCAGAAAGAGAGAATCTTAGGCAGGCCCCACGCTTAGCATGGAATTCAATGTGGGGCTCAATCCCACCACCCTGGGATCATAACCTGAGCTGAAATCAAGAGTCAGACGCTCAACGGACTGAGCCCTGTGTTTTGGAGGTAGGGAGAGTTTTTTAAAGAACAAAATTAGCATATACAAAATCAAAATAAAAGTCCTATGGGAAAGATAGGAGCTGTTTATTAGCAAAGTACAGAAAGATGGCTTCATGCATTGTAAGAGTTGTTAGTACTTTCGGATACCCGTGGGATTACACTGATGGAAATTCCTAGAGCCCTGTCTGTAGCCGTGGCTGTACTTCCCTTCTCCCTTCTCCCAGACTCATCTTCACTTTCCTAAAAATTGGAGGCACCTGTTGAAGTGGGACTCGATTTGGACATAAGACAGTTTTTTCTGACTTGGTGCAACGAGCCACAAAGTGCTGTTGGCAGCGTTGATGCACGGCGCCATCTTGCCCGTCAGCAGTGGGCTAGATGAGAACCGACTGAGTTCGATGAAGTGAGTGCATTCTTTCCCTCCTGTTGTATGTTTTAGAGACCCCGCTGGCTTTCACCAGTGCACCGGGCTGCGCAGTCATGACCAACCTGAAGAATTCAGAGCCTCCAGCCAGTTCCCCTGAGGGAATTCCTGAGGTCTATCGCATTTCCCAAGATCCTTTGCACTACAGCATCGCCTCAGCTTCGGCTGTTCGGAAGATTAGAGAACTAGAGACGATAATTGCCGTAGACCCAGGTAAGAAACAAAGTGTTCACACCTTAATGACCTGGAGAAATTCATCATTGACGTAGTGGTCAGTGAAAAAGGCAGCATGCAAAGTGTATGCATCTACAGTGTGAAATTTTTGTGAAAAGAGAAGAATTTATTCCTCGTTATTTAACACTATCAAAGAGAAGAAGTTGCTATTTTATCAAGAAAGGGGGTGCCTGGGTGGCTCAGTCGGGTAAGCTTCCGACTTTGGCTCAGGTCATGATCTCAGGGTTTGTGAGTTCAAGCATGTGAGTTCATGCATTGTAAGCTGTCTTTGCTGACAGCTCAGAGCCTGGAGTCTGCTTCAGATTCTATGTCTCCCTCTCTCTCTCTGCCCCTCCCCTACTCACACTCTCTCTCTTTCTCTTGCTCTCTGAAAAATAAATAAACATTAAAAAAATTAAGAAAGAAAAAAGAAAGTAGGCATAGCCATGGAGTACTTGCGTGGCTCAGTCGGTTAAGTGTCTGATTCTCTGCACTGGGCGTGGAACCTCCTTATTAAGATTCTCTCTATCTCTCCCTCTCCCTCTACCCCCCCCCCCACAAAATAAATAAATAAAGGAAAATAGGCATAGCCTTAATATCAGGCTATGACTATAACATTTTTCATTAAATTATGGAAATTGAGACTTCATCCAATGTGGCTCAAGATTTCATCTACAAGGTCATTCTAAAGCATAAACCTCAAAAACAGTATTGTTACAAGGCTTCAACGTATTTAGAACCTGGGGTGCCTGGGTTGCTCAGTCAGTTGAGAATCCGACTTCAGCTCAGGTAATGATCTCACAGTTCATGAATTCAAGCCCCACATCGGGCTCCGTGCTGACAGCTCAGAGCATGGAGCCTGCTTCGGATTCTGTGTTGCCCTCTCTCTCCGACCCTATCCTGTTAACACTCTGTCTCTCTCAAAACTAAATAAATATTTTTTTAATGTTTTTATTTATTTTTGAGAGCAGGAGAGACAAAGCATGAGTGGGGGAGGGTCAGAGAGAGAGGGAGACATAGAATCTGAAGCAGGCTCCAGGCTCCAAGCTGTCAGCACAGAGCCCGACGCGGGGCTCAAACTCACAGACTGTGAGATCATGACCTGAGTCAAAGTCGGCCACTTAACCGACTGAGCCACCCAGGCGCCCCCTAAATAAATATTTTTAAAAAAATTTTTAGGGGCACCTGGGTGGCTTAGTCAGTTAAGCGGCCAACTTCAGCTAGGGTCATGATCTCACAGTCTGTGAGTTCGAGCCCCGTGTCGGGCTTTGTGCTGACAGCTGAGAGCCTGGATGGAGACTGCTTCGGCTTCTGTGTCTCCCTCTCTCTTTCTGCCCTTCCCCTGCTCATGCTCTGTCTCTCTGTCTCTCAAAAATAAATAAAACATAAAAAAAAATGTTTAAAAGTATGTAGAATCCAAACTGTTTAAAAAGTTATTTGAGAGTCATTAAGATATTTGTTTGAGTCATCTTTCCCCTTCACCTGCACCGACATACACAGGGGTCAGCTGCCGAAACGCCTCCTTTGCCTCTACTGAGCATTTCCATGGTGTGATTTTTTTTAAAATGCTTATACTGTGTACGAATCCCCAAAAACTGCACCAAAATTCTAATGTTGATGATCTCTGGGTAGGTTGATTGTGGATAACTTTTGGTTTTTTATTATATTTTTTTACCCCAAACTGTCAACACTAAACATAAGAGGGACTTTGGAAGGAGAGCTTATTAACTGGGCACATTGCCACCAGGACTCAGTGGGGACCGGGTAGGTAAGAAAAAAAAAGGGAATGGTTCCCAGGTAGTCAGCTGCCACCATTTAAACAAAGTCATCCCTGCATTTAAGTGCCCCTAATCCTCTCCTTTTGTGCCACTGCCCTGAGGTTGGGTGCAGAATAGACTGCAGGGCAGCAGCGGTAGGGGCGGGGCTGGATTGCCACTCCCTGGTGGTTGCTGGTGGGACAGGATCCTGCAAGAGACAGCCTCACAAGAGTTTGCAACCGACATGTATATTGTATATTGAGTCTCAGGGAAAGGACATTCCTTCTGTGGCTTGCGACCCGCTGGCTTTCCAGACGTGGGATCCACTAGTGGTCTTCTGGTTGCAAATAGGAGGAGGCTGGCTGAAAGCCAGTGTAGGGGCTTTTCTCTTTCCCCTGCAGCGCCGCCGTTCTGAGAACCAAATGTCTGATCCCAGATGGCCAGCAGAGGGCGCCGATGTGCATGGAAATTCAGTCCATTTGCTGGCGGAGAGAATTAAGGTGCAGCCTTCCCAGCCCCTCTCAGCCTCCAATTCTCATCAGTATAACAGGAGTAATAACAGTGAGACCTCCCTCTCAGGGGTGTGATAGGTAATGAGAATAATAGCTGAGTTTAACCACAGACCAGGCATATGCTAAAAGCTTTGACACATTTCTGGGCGCCTGGGTGGCTCAGTCGATTAAGCCATTTATGCGTGATCTCACGGTTTGTAGGTTTGAGCCCTACATCCAGCTCTGTGCTGACAGTGCAGAGCCTGCTTGGGATTCTCTTTCTCCCTCTCTCTGCCCCTCCTCTGTGTTTTCTCTCTCTCTCTTTCAAAAAAAAATAAACCTAAAAAATATTGTAAAACTTTGACACATCTCATCTTACTGAATTCTTCCAATGACCCTATGAGACAGCTATTATTAACTTTATTAACTTCCTTTAACAGATGAAGAAACTGAGGCATATAAGGTGAGGAAACTTACCCAAGTTCACATACCTAGTAGATGGTCGGGGGCAGACATTGAATCCACACTAATAGACTCCAAAGCCCACAATCAATAAATGTTGGGTAAATTGGAATCTGAGTTTAAATGGTATATCACAGTCCTCCTAGGCCAGTTAGAACAGTGCTCCGGTCTCTCTTGGCTTATACCCCGTTTCTTCTGTACCTTCTCACAGGCTGTAATTCTAGACCTCGGAGCTCTTGGTACTTTGAATGTCTGGAGAAGGCATATGGTGGTCTCTCTGGTGGCTCATCTGATCCCTGTTTCCTAAGCAGATACCTGGATTGATGGTGGAGCCGCTGTGGAGAGCAGAGGGGTGAGGTCAGCCTGGAGACATCGACCCTCCTGGCCAAAGTCCAGCACCTAGACACAGCTGATGACAGTAACATTGGTACAGAGAGCAGCATCTGGGCAGGGTCATAGAGCAGCCAGCCAGGATGCCTTTTTATGTTAAATAATATAAATTTATTTGCTGCAGCCAAGAATCTACCAGCTACAGGACCAGTAACCAGCCTTAAAAATGTCTGATCTCAGGGTGCCTGGGTGGCTCAGTCAGTTGAGTGTCTGACTCTTGATTTCGGCTCAAGTCATGGTCCCAGGGCAGTGGGACTGAGTCCCATGTTGGGTTCCTCGCTGAGCATGGAGCCTGCTTAAGATTCTCTTGCTCTCTCCCTCTGCCCCTTTCCTCAGCTCATGCTCTTTCTTTCTCTCTAAAATTAAAAAAAAAAAAAAAGTCTTCTCTCTCCCCTGGGTTTGGGATCAAAGGTCTACAGTAGCAAAACTTCCGTCAAAACCACAAGGTATACATAGCTTTTTGGTTTTTTGTTTGTCCGTTAGGTTGTTCGTTCATTCATCCATTCATTCATCGGTTCTGCAGAGAGTGGTTTCTTTTACATATAAACCCACAGTAAATTTGAGAGCTGTTCCTATCACGGATGCCCCTTTAAGGACGTATGCATCTGTAGAGGTGGATGCTCACGGCTGGGTATATTTAGACCCTCTTACATAGTTGATCTCCTGGGTGGATTTTTTTTTTTAAATTTCTGCAATACTTTCTCCCTCCCAAACGTTCTTATCCAGGCTGTATCTCTTCCACTCAGCACAAGCGTCATGAGGGAAGATGAATTATTAACTCTGCCGTTAGCTCAGATAAAAAAGTAAGTGGGGAGTAAATTTACCGTAGAGCCGGCACACCCTAACTTAATAAGAATGGCCCAGGAGGTCACCCACAGAGCCCCTCTTTGGTGCTTAATCAGGCCGTGTCAAGGTTTGAAGCATGAGGCTTGGGGAAAAGGCAGACTCGTGACTGTCCGGATGTGCCAATACTGTCTATTATGGAACATCTTTAATCCTCAAGAACAACAGATGCTTTCGATTCCTACTATATTAAATAAGCAGATAGGAGATTAATGGTGGTCCATAGAGCATTACTCACTATTATAACAGAGCCACTCAGTCATTTTTGAGAGGCCGCTGGCTTGCACTTGAGCTGCCTGGAGAATATGAAGGAACACAGGGTTCATAGTGACAATGTTGGCGCTCATAATAAAATCGTCACAAACAGTGAAATCACACACGGCTCTAAATTTGACAAAGTTCTCTCCTCCTCTTGCTTTTGTTGTCTATCACATCCTATGAAATAGGTTACTATTCCAATTCCTTTCTTTAAAAATATTCTTCGTTCCTTTCATCAACAGCAGTTCATGCTCGTTGGAGAAGCAGTAGAAAATATACGAACATAAACAAGCAGGAAAAATGACTAGAATCGGGATGCCTGGGTGGCTCAGTTGGTTCTGAGATCGAGCCCCGAGTTGGGCTCTTTGTTGAGAGTGCAGAGCCTGCTTGGGATTCTGTCTCTCCCTCTCTCTCTGACCCTACTCCGTGCTCTCTCTCTCTCTCTCTCTCTCTGAAAATAAATTAATAAACTTAAAAAAATTACCAGAATCTCATCACAAGTAACCATTATCAACAGTTTAATATTTGCCCTTAAAGTCTTTTTCTTCAGTCTTAAACCTATAAGACTGAATAAAGAATATATATATAAATAGATCGTAAATATATTTTTTCCTTTAAATATATTGCGAACATCCTTCGATGTCATTAGTCTTCTACAACATCCTTTCTAATGTTTGCCTCGAATTCCATTTGAGGAATGTGCCACCATTTGTATTAATATCCTGTCATTTGGTACCATGAACAGTGCCGTGATGAACACTCTCTGACTCTGTGTGTGGACACCCCACAATCACTTTAGGAGGGTAATCCCTGCACGTGAATTGCAGGTGCCAGGAGAACGTGAAAATCTAAGGTTAAAGCGCCCTCCAGACAGATGCTCCAGTTTGCGCTCCTGCTGCGGGCGTGTGAAGGGCCCTTTCCCCTGCACCCTCCTCCACCTGGACCCCCCATCCCCACCACGCTCACTAGAAAAACTGAGGTCCAGAGCAATCCAGGGCCAAGGCCAAGGTCACACAGCTACCATGTTTCAACACCTAGACTTGAACGTAAGTTTCCGGATTCTAAGTCTGGAACCGTCCCCTCACGCCAGAAACCCCAACCCTGTGACACTTCGTGTTCTCCAGGCGGCTCAAGGCCACGCTGACATCCTCTGGCTGCGTCCCTCGGCCCACCTCTTATTTCAGCCGCAGCTTGTGGGGGAAGTTCTGAGCCACATCCTGCCTTCGCAGGGCACAGGCGTGCTCTGGGTGGCCTAAATGTGGACGGGGCACGATGAAAGGTGACAGGCCCTGGCAGGCTGTGCTGCCCTGCTGGGACCAGGTTGGCAGACACCAGCGGACCTCACGACAGATGCTGCTGGCGCCCCACCTGTCTCTCCTGCCCCCGGGGGTTCACCTGCTGCTGCGGTGAGGGGTTCCCAACGGGACAACCTCCCTGCTTAGGCTCACGCCTCTCTGTCCTCCACCCGAGCGTGTCCTTGTACCCCCGGACCCCCTCCAGCCAGCAGGTGCAGCCCCGAGTAGTGGGGAGTTTATGCCCTGACGGGTAACCTGCACCCAACAGGGGACAGGAGCAGGTGTGTCCACGCCCAGTCTCCCCATCCTCTGGCAGGACAGTCCTGAGGTGTGTACCCCACGGTTTCCTAGAGCATCTCCAACAGGATTGGGCCCCAGCTGCCTTTGGAGTTCGTTTGCTCTCTCACTCACTCTTCAGCGGCTTTTCTCCCCTTTTTCGTACCTCCTCCACCTTCTGACTTCATGTTCTTGGGCTCACTTTCCACTGAAATCCCTGTACCCAAGTCCTGGTCTCAGGGCCTTCTTCTGATGAGTCCCCGAGGAGGAGCCCCATTGCCTCTCCTCCTTTGATATTCCTGTGTGAGTTGGAATTTTCTAAAACCTCAATAACCAATCGACCCCCAGATGCTTTCCTCAAATACTGTACAAGCGTGTGGCTCTCACACAACCGTCCAGGGCAGGCCCGCCCAGGCAAGTGCTCGGGTTCAGCAGGAAGGGGGACCTGCCCCTACCAGAAGCTCTGCCATCACACCCTGTGGCCCCCAGGAGGCGCTGGTTGTCACACCCCAGCACCCCAGAGGTGTGGGGCAGGCCCAGAGGGGGTGCACGTGGCTTCCATTCACAGTCCCTTCCACCGCTCTCCAAATGCTGCAGAGAGCGCCTAGTCCTGTGCCCTCCCCCCCACCCCTCCACTAAGTGCAGTTGCTGCTGGGCAGCCATTGACCGGCTACCCTTTGTGATCGGGCACAGAGGAGGAGAAGCATTCCAGGGAACAACCAGCAGCCTCTGCCACACACCTCAAATCCACTTCAGAAACAAAAGGAAATAAAAAACCAAACTGCTATTTGCATAAGTTTCTACTTGAAACACCATGATGTTATTTCATGATTTTTTTTTTCCAAATAATTTTAGGCCACCGGGGGATTGGGCACCTGCTCTGTCAAGATGAGCTGCTGAGGGCCTCCCTGTCACTGTCCCACGCCCGCTCGGTGCTCGTCACCACCGGCTTCCCCACGCACTTCAACCACGAGCCCCCAGAAGAGACAGACGGCCCACCGGGAGCTATTGCTCTGGCCGCCTCCCTGCAGGCCTTGGAGAAGGAGGTCTCCATGATCGTTGACCTGAGAGCCTTGAGTTTGTTCAAGAAACTTGTCGAAGAGGCTGTTGAGCAAGGTGAGCGGTGAGATGAGGGCAGTCCATTTCCCCAAGCAGAGGGGGTCCCCCCGCGGGCAGAGGGGGGGAATCCGCGTGCATGGAACAGTTGCCCAGCACCCAACAGGGTGCCCTAGGGCACATCCCTTTGGCTCCCCGGTGATTTCAGCCACAGCTGGGGTGGAAGTTCTGATTTACACCGATCTGGCCAGACCGCACTGCAAGCCAGTGCTTTTCGGGGTTTCTCCAAAGCTGTGCAAAACCGCTCAGTCCGGAAGTAAGGAGAGTGATGCCTCTGGGAGCCCCTCAACCAGTGGGGCATGGGGGGCCTGCCTCTTGTCTTTTGGAGACATGCAGATCCTGGTGGAACGGAGACCCCATTGCCTAGAGCAATGCTTTTCCTCCTTCCCGCCCTCACTTTCTGCTCCCACCTGCCTGCTGGGGTCATCTCCCAAATAGACCACCTGCACCCGAGTCTTTGTGTCAGACTCTGGTTTCAGGGGACCCCAAGAGACGAGTGGTATAGGTGGAAGCTTTGAGAAGTAGGCAGGTCTGTCCATATTTTGAGGGGAGGGTCATGATTCCGGGTGGATGGGATGCCGGTGTGAGACAGGAGGTCAGGATTGCTCCACCGTTGGGGCAGGGTGACCAAAAGGGCACCACCGCCATGAACGGAGTTGAGGAAGACACTGCTGGTGGAATGCAAAAACAGCATGGCCGCTGCGGAAACCAGCATGGCGGTTCCTCAAAAAATTTAAAATAACAAATACCATCGGATTCAGCAATCCCACTTCTGGGTATAAACATACCGCAAAGGAGTTGACATCAGGGACACAGACAGATACTTACACACCCATGATCATAGCAGCAATATTCACAGTAAGCAAACAGTGGAAGCAACCCAAGTGTCTGTCAATGGACAAAGGAATAAACAAAAGGCAGTATACACAGACAACGAAATATCGTTCAGTCTTAGAAAGGAAGGAAATTCTGACACATGGGTGAGCCTCGAAGACATGCTAAGTGAAATAAGCCAGTCACGAAGGAATGAATACTGTATATCTCCATTTATACGAGGGGCCTAGAGCAATTAAAACCGTAGGGACAGAAAGTAGAGTGGTGATTTGCAGGGGCGGGGGGCAGGTGGAGGGCGGATGGGGAGTTTGCTGTTGAATGGGTCTGGAGTTTTCAGTTTGGGAAGATGAAGACATTCCGGAGACGGATGGCGAGGTGCTGGTCAAACAACAGTGTGAATGTCTTCGATCCCAGAGAACCGTACGCCTGGAAATGGCTAAGCCAGTAAAAATCACATTATATATTTTACCACACTTACAGTGTTTGAAAAGTTTTTAAAAGAGTGCAGGTTGGAGCCTCGGGGTGAGAAATCTATCAGCCACACGAGGGGAGAAGTCCAGGAGACAGATCCACGAGTCAAGGTCAGGAGAGCAGTCTGGGCTGGGAAGCTAAATCGGAGAGCGGTTGGCATATTGATGGTCTTTTAAGTCCAGACACGGGGTGAGATCACCAAGGGATACGAGACAGAGGAAAGGGCCGAGGATTGCACCCTGGGCCGCTCCCCAGGGAGAGGCTGAGAAGAGGGAGACCAGCAAGGGAGAGGGACAAGGGAGGGGCTGCTCTGAGGACAGAGGGAAACTGACCGACTGTCTTGTCAACGTGGAGAGGGTCCGGGCCACAGTGGCAGCCACTGCCAACGGGCCGGGCATCTTCTCCATCTGACAGCCAGTTCCGGTATTTTTAGCCACGCGCTCTCCCAGAAGCAGGCCTGCCCTCCCCACTCACCTGCTCGCTGGCGCTGAGGCTCCGGTGGCACACGAGCTCAGAACCGGGGCTAGGAATCTGCCGTGGTCGATTGTGCAGAAATTTCATTACACGTGGACGAAGAAAGCGAAAGAGATTTGGCCCTTTTAATGAAAACTGTTTCGGTTCTTTTTATAACCAAAGTCTGCACGTGTTTAAAGAAGAAAGAGCTTAGTCATTTCTTCCCTGTCTTGAGCATAAATGCACCAACCTGATAAACTGGTTCTTCGTAGCTCGGGTGCAGGTTCTCATCTTGCCCCGACATTCCTTTGCAGAGGCTCTTTCTCTCTGTGTGCCCCCCCCCCAGGGGGCATGTTATGTGTCCTGCCCTGTTTGCCCTCCTGGTGCCCCTTCTTAGGAGTATCCTGTATCTTTGATCGAAAGTCAAGAAAGTAATTTCTTACTTACCAGCCTTAATTTAGCACCTACTACACGCCAGCCTCCTCCGGCTCAGTGCTTGGAACGTATCCGTATCCGATCACCACATCTGCAGCACTCCTGGGGGCAGGGGGCATGATTAACCCCATCTTGCAGAGGAGGAAACCCCAGGTAAGGGAGTTTCTGTAACTTGTCCAAGATCACACAGCTAGGAATGTAGCTTCCCACCTGGCTGCTCCTCACAGCACAGAAAGGGGCTGGGTCTTTCAGCTTGTTGTGACCCCTCCCCGACCCCTCCGCCCCCCCCCCCCCCGCCGTTCCCTAGCTCGTCCCCTGTAGGATGTGCTCGGTGAATATCCCTTGGTGGACTAACTGCCCTCTCCTTGTTTTCCCCCTTAGACATGGGGTGGGGCTGGGGAGGGAGGTTGGAGGGAGGCCCGTTAGGGTCTCTGACAGTGATTCTGGCCCCTCCACCCACTGTGGCAGTTCCCAAAGGGCTTGGGGCAACCGCACGGGAAAGCGGGGCCATCCTGAATCCACATTTATAATACAAGCACGTGGTTGTAACATAGACCTTACCTGGGCTGGGTTTATGTGAGGGGTGTGAGGGGCTGACGACGGAGACTGTGACACCCCCTCTGGTCCACAGAGCACTCTGGGGGGGTCCTGCAGAACCGGTGGGACAGTGAGCGCTGGGTCCAATCCCTGTCACACGCCCTCTATTAGACGTCTCAAGCTCTGTGGGGAGACCTCATCCTGGGCCAGTGAAGGCGTGTGGACTCTACCCCACACTGCTGTGAGGTCTGTTAAAGAAAATCAAGTCAATTTTATTTTTATTTATTTTTTTTTCCGAAAGAAAGATTGAACTAGTTTCAATCTATCCCAGGAAGGAGACCTTTTTTTTTTTTTTAATGTTTATCTATTTTTGAGAGACGGAGCGAGACAGAGCGTGAGCTAAGGAGAGGAGGCAGAGAGAGAGGGAGACACAGAATCCGAAGCAGGCTCTAGGCTCTAGACTCTGAGCAGTCAGCACAGAGCCCCACAAGAGGCTAGAACTCACGAACCCATGAGATTGTGACCTGAACCGAAATCAAGAGTCAGATGCTTAACCAACTGAGCCACCAGGTGCCCCAAGTCAATTTTATTTTAATTTGGGGTTTGTGTGTGCTTCCCATGTATTCTACAATAATATGTATTATAATCATAATTAGAAAAGGTGCTGTTTTTGAGAGTCAAATTCACCTTTGGAAATAACTCTACCTTTAGTAGCTAACTCCAGGCCCCGACTCTGGGCCCTCTCCTCTGTTGTTCTGGAACTTCCCCCAGGGTGTGCAGGGAGGGGAGGGCAGGCAGCAGATGAGAGCTCAGGGTAGGAACCGAGGTCATGACACTGACCTCCACGCTCAGCTTTGCCCCAAGTTATTTAGCATCTCTGAGCCTCAGTTTTCCTCTTCTGTAAAATGGGATTCATAATGGTTCTTATCACATAAAATTGTTGTACCAGTTAAATGAGAGCATGCATGTCACGTGCTTAGTGGAAGGCAGCCTCCCTGTCACCCTGGGCACCTAAATATGTCCTCAGTGCTCACGAGGACAGTGAGCCAGAATAGGCCTTTGGTCACATGGTGTTGTGGACACCCACTTGCAGCCCACCCGCTAGCCCACAGTCCAGCCCCACTCAGGGTCCTATGCCCCGCCAGCCCTAGGGTTTACTCAGGACTAAAAGTGAGCAAGAAGTCTTGTGTCCAGGTCTTGGCTTTCCTAACAAAGTATTCTACAGGTAGGTGCGGCTCTCTCATGATGATGATGATCCTCTCCAAAGAAGCTTCTGAAAAGCCAGCATGAATTTACAAAATGCAGCGCTAGGGCTGATGCTTCCACCCTTTGCCTTTACTTTCAAGGTGTCCTGAAGACAGAGATCCCCGTCTTAACTTTCCGAGGTGAATCGGCAGCAGCTGCTCAGGCATTTCTCTGCAAAGATGGGGACCCCAAGTCACCTAGGTATGTATGTCCCATCCCAGTGTGAGTGGGTGGTGGCGGAAGAGCCCACACTTAACTTTGACAACCCCGGAGAGGACAGAGCCCAGGGGTTCTGATGGGCCAGGCTGGCGAGTCTCAAGCCGTACTGGGGGCTTCACGGAGGGTCCCTGGGAGTGGCAGCTCCTGAGAGATGGTGTGTCTTCCTGGGTCTCTGGGAGTGGCAGGTCTTCCCGGTAGAGGGAGACAATAGGACAACTATAAAAAACAAAAACTTAGCAGTTTCTCAAACTGGGTCATGACCCATTAGAGAGCTGTGAATCATTTCAGTGGGGGGAACCAGCACCTTGGAAGGTGAACTAGAAATACCATTGTATGCTTTAAGTCGTAATGTTAGCACTCTCATGAAATTTTATGCAAGTGTGTGTACTTTTTTTTAACGTTTTTTCATTTTTGAGAGACAGAGAGAGACAGAGTGCGAGTGGGGAAAGGGCAGAGAGAGAGAGGGAGACACAGAATCCGCAGTAGGCTCCAGGCTCTGACCTGTCAGCACAGAGCCCGGACAGCACAGAGCCAGAGGCGGGGCTCGAACACATGAGATCATGACCTGAGCCGAAGTCAGACGCTTAACCAACTGAGCCACTCAAGCACCCCCAAGTATGTGTACTTTTTTACTGTGTGTTATGATCAAACATTTTGAAAAATACATCTTTATTGTAGGTAGGGATGTATTTCAGATCTTACAATTTTTAATACAGTGTTCTGCAAACTTTTTTGACAAAAGTAACACATAATATATTTTGCATTGTGAAACAGTACACATGCGTGCGCGCGCACACAGACACACAACTAAAACAGAAGATTCCAAAAACGGTATATTCTGACATTTTCTATTCCAGTCTGTTCTATTCTATTCTTCGGTATTCTCTTTTACTTTTCCAGAAGTGCTGACTTGGCCTAACAAATTTATTTCACGACCCACTAATGAGTGTCCCGTTAGAACTTAAAAACTCTGATTTCATAGAACCGGAGGGCGTGCCTTTACTGCACTTCACAGCAGGAACTCGGTGACCACTCAGGAGGACCCTGAGTCGCCGCGGAAAAGTTCAGTCATGGATCTGATCAGCTATTTAAAGCTGCAAGAACATGTATGGTTCATATTAGAGAGGTTCGTATTCTCCAAACAGTTGGCGTATAAACAAAGCTCGGGATCTTCACGAAGAAGCTAGAAACTACTACTGCATGGACTCCCCAATGCGGTTAACACAGGTGCCGCCCTTGCCGAGTGGAGGGAGGTGGGGCAGGTCTGATGGTCGGGAGAGCGGGTTCTGCTTTCTTTGGAGAAGACGCATTAACTCCTTCCAGGGAACAGGCGTCCCAGGAGTGAATTACTTCCCACTGGAGCTAAATGGACCCTGCGGGCCTAAAAAAAAAAATCACTTCACCTCCATGAGGTATGTAACTGAATTCTCCTAGGGAAAGATCCAGAAACGGTGTTCTCCCTGCAGAACAGAGACTGTATTAATCTCAGCTGGAGTCTTGCTCTGAACAGCTTTTTCAACACCATTGGTCTAGATCTAGAGGAAATTCAGGGTCAAAGCTCCTTCCTCCTGGGGCGCCTGGGCAGCTCAGTCAGGTAGCCTCCAAGTCTTGGTTTCAGGTCAGGTCATGATGTCACGGTTTATGGGTTTGAGCCCTGCGTCGGGCTCCACACTGATAGTGCAGAGGCCTCTTGGAATTCTTTCTCTCTCCCTCTCTCTCTGCCCTTTCCCGCTCGCTCTCTGTCTCTCTCTCTCTCAAAATAAACAAATAAACTTAAAAACAACCTCCTTCCTCTTGTCGATTCTGCTCCTCAGTGGCCGCCTTTTCTGCCGTGGACATGTAGCCTCTGCACGACCTTCCAAAACCTACCCGGTGGCCTGTTCATCCAGGCATCTGTGATGTCACCACGTTGTGCACAACCAGAGGGCACGGACCGGACGTAAAATTCAGTTTTTAAAAAACGTACAGGGGCACCTGGGAAGCTCAGTCAGTTAAGCGTCCGACTGCAGCTCAGGTCATGATCTCGCGGTCCGTGAGTTCAAGCCCCGCATTGGGCTCTGTGCTGACGGCTCAGAGCCTGGAGCCTGCTTCAGATTCTGTCTCCCTCTCTCTGCCCCTCCCCTGCTCTCTCTCTCTGTCTCTCAAAAATAAATAAACATAAAAAGAAATAAAAACGTGTACAGAAAAAGCATTCAGAGCTTAGATTTTTTTTTTTAACTGTAGTAAAATACACATAACATAAATTACCACTTTAACCATTTTAAGCGTGCAGTTTGGTGACATTACGGTGTATTCGTATTGCAGTGCGCCCATCTCCAGGACGTTTCCATCTCCCAAACAGCAACGTCGTCCCCATTAAGCAGTGACTTTCCATCCCCCCGACCCCAGCCCCTGACCCCGACCCTTCTACTTCCTGTCTCTGTGAGTTAACTACTCTAGTACTGCGATCACATAGTAGTGATTCTTCTGTGACTGGCTGGTTTCGGTTGGCAGATTATCCACAAGATTCATCCATGTTGTAGCATGTGTCAGAATTTCTGTCCCTTTTAGGATGTACCACACTTGGTTTCTTCATTATCTGTCGGTGGGCGCTGGGCTGCTTCTACGGTTCACTTATTGCGAACGCCGCTGCCGTGAACAAGGGCGTGCAAGTATCTCTTGGAGACCCTGCCGTCAGGTCTTTTGTGGACTTGCTGGTTCGCGCGGTGATTCTATTTTACACGTTTTGAGGAACCACCACACAGTTTTCTTTCCATAGCAAAGATTTAAAAAAATTGTTTAATGTTTATTTATTTTTGAGAGAGTTAGAGAGACAGAGCATGAGCGGCAGGGGGGGCGGAGAGAGAGGGAGACACAGAATCTGAAGCAGGCTCCAGGCTCCGAGCAGCCTCGTAAAGCCCCCGCGCCCTTGCTTCTGGCAGGTTCGACCATCTGGTGGCGATAGAGCGCGCGGGAAGGGCCGCCGACGGTAATTACTACAACGCGAGAAAGATGAACGTCAGGCACTTGGTCGACCCCATTGACGACCTCTTCCTGGCAGCACAGAAGATTCCCGGGATCTCGTCTACTGGTAAGCCGGGAGCACGGAGAATCCAGCAAGAGCGTGTCCCCACGAAACGCCTTCTTATTGACTAGTGAACACGTGACACGAAGGCGTTCTATGGGGTCCGTAGGTTCTTCGTTTCTTGTGGTCAGCGTGGACAATAAAGACCTCATCGCTTAGAAATCCAGCATTCCCACGAGCAAGAAAGCCTTAGCATATTCTGTTCCCCCAACTCTAAAATATTACAAGCAATAGTAGCATGCGGGCGCCTGGGTGCCTCGGTCAGCTAAGCGTCCGACTCTTGATTTTGGCTCAGGCCGTGATCTCACGGTTTTGTGGGTTAGAGCCCCGTGTCAGGCTCTGTGCTGACAGTGCGGTGAGGAGCCTGCTTGGGATTCTCTGTCTCCTTCTCTCTCTGCCCCCTCCCCCACTCATGCTGACTCAGTCTCTCTCAAAATAAATAAATAAAAAAAAAAACTAATAGTAAAATAATAATAATAATAATAAAAAGGCATGGTATATCCTTTTGGCCATGCAGGACAAATGAACCATGTGGACACTGTGCCCATCTTACGAGAGCTTTAATTTTTAAATCTATCTTAAATATATGATTCGTGCAATGTTCCGATTGCTAATAATCCAATAATGTGATCGTTTGTACAAAACGTCATCGTTTTCAAAGAGGTTTCAAATCCATGTATTGTCGAAGCCCCTTTGAAAGCCTGGCAAGTAGGTAGGGAAGGTGGAGTGTCCAAACCTGAGGCCTAGGGAGGTTCCCGGAGGTCGCTGAGCTCATTAGTGTTGCTGGTAGAATTAGGAGTCCGACCCAGTCCCCTCCAAACATGCTTTTCCTGGAGTCACGTTGCCTTAAGCTTGATGTAATCCCAGAACAGTGTTCTTCCCCTGGGGGTAGGTATAGACCCTGGGGCAATTAAGGCGAGTTTCTCTGTTCTGTGTTGATTTGTTCTCTCCATTCAAACACTTCAGAGTGTTTCCCAGACTCATTAGTCACCTTTGGCTCTTGAGGTTTGGATGAGACAATGAAAGCCTTCCTGGCTGAGGAGAAGATTGCCGCAGATCGCTGGTCTTTCCCAGAAGAGGCCTTGGGTGTGGCGCCCGTCGCACAGTTGGCTTGGGCTTCCTGTCTCTCTCCGGGCTGGCCAGGTGGAGGACCCGAGGGTTGGAGGAAGGCGTGCCCAGGGCGGGGAGGGAGGGGTCTCCAAGTCCAAAGGGGCAATCAGGGTCTGAAGGAGCTGCTCTTCCCCTGATGAATGGACCCCTAATCCCTGCTCCTCCCCTCAAGGAGGCCCCCACATCCCAGGGGTAGAGCTCACCGTTTGTGCCTTCCAGTTGCCCCCTTTGCGGACCCCTGGACCCTTCTCTTCCCTGAAGGAGCCCAAGCTTCTCCTGTGATTCCCCACAGCACCCTCTTCTCAGCAGGGCCACCCCTGGTCTTTTCGACCCTCTGCTCCATCAACACCCTGTCCCTCAGTTTCCACTGACCTTGTCGTGGATGTATTACTGACCACCCAGGACCTGGGTGCCACCCCTCTTGGAGATTCCGGGAGTGCCATCAAGTGAGGAAAACAGGACCAGGGGCAGGACTCACCTGAGGAGCAAACGAGATAAAATTTAATATTCATAAAATGCAAAAGGGCAGATACGGAAATAGACAAAATACCAATGCGGGAGGTTATTATTTCCCTTCGTTCAGTCGGCTGTCGTGGACCTAGAAAAGTTTCAAGAGAGAAATCCTCAGGGAATGGACCTGAGGCATCTGGCCGTTCACAGCCGCATCCAGGTCTCCCGTGCTCGAGGTGGGGTCGCTCTGGTCCCTGTCCCCCAGCTCACAGCGAATGCTAGCCTCCGGTGGGATGCTTCCACACATTCCAGGCCTTTCTAGAAACAGGCACAAAGAGAGCCATACAACCTGTCTGCAGCTCACATGGCCTAGCTCTCTGCCCTTGAGGCCCTCGGACAAGTGCTTTCGTGAGTGGTTATCTTAAGGCAGCTACAGCCCTCTCCTGGAGGCACATTCAGCCGACCGCTGGCCTACAGAATCCTCCAGAAATACCTGGACACAGGACCGAATGGTGTTCCTCTAGCACCACCTCAGATGGGTAGGCTGCAGGGTTAGTTAAATTTTTTTTTATTTATTTATTTTGGAAAGAGAGAGAGACAGAGCAGAGGAGGGGCAGGGAGAGAGGGAGACACAGACTCTGAAGCAGATTCCAGGCTCCGAGCCGTGAGCACAGAGCCCAGCACAGGGGCTCGAACTCCTGAACCATGAGATCATGACCTGAGCTGAAGTCGGTCACTTAACCGACTGAGTTGCCGAGGCGCCCCTGGTTAGATTTTTTCATCTTGTTCCTGTGAGGGTGGAGCGGCCTGGTAATTATTTTTAGCCAGTTCAGACATCTTGGACATCATTCCTTTCACCGCTGAATTAAATCATTTCTATTACGATTTATTCTAACATATTTGCTCTAGCATTTATTGTGCTAATTAACAAACCCTCTGGTGCTGCTCGTCAGATTGCCTTTAGACCGTGGTCACTTTCCAGCGCTAACCAACTACCCCCGTGGTACGTGTTCCTCGTTAGGCCACTGCACGGGCAACCAGGCACCTTCTGGTATAGATTAAGATTAACTGACACACATATATTTCATACTCTTTTTTTAATGTTTATTTATTTTTGAGAGAGAGAGAGAGTGCTAGTGAGGGGGGTGCAGAGAGAGAGGGAGACACAGGCTCCAGACTCTGGCTGTCAGCGCGGAGCTTGAACTCACCAACCGCAAGATCATGACCTGAGCTGAAGGCAGCGCTTAACCGACTGAGCCACCCAGGGGCCCCGTATTTCATACTCTTTAATTAAATTACAGAATTGACCTTAACCATCTGTACCGGCTCCCTGTCACATGGATGGGGTTTGGGGCCTTCCTTGCAGCCCCTCTGTGAGCAGATCCCTCAAAAGTTGAGGTACTACAGCTGCCTCTCCCTCAGGCCTGGCAGCGTTAGCACAGAGGGTACTCCATCTGTGAGAGAGCGCAACTCAGTAGGGGACACGGCCACATTCTGGTGAGTTCCAAACTTCAACTCATTTAAAAAAAAATTTTTTTATGTTTTATCTATTTTTGAGAGAGAGAGAGAGACAGAGACAGAGTGCTAGTGAGGGAGGGGCAGAGAGAGAGGGAGACACAGAATCCGAAGCAGGCTCCAGGCTCTGAGCTGTCAGCACAGGGGCCGACACGGGGCTCAAACCCATGAACTGTGGGATCATGACCTGAGCCAAAGTCAGACACTTAACCAACAGAGCCACCCAGCTGCCCCTCAACTCACTTTCAGCTAACGAAGTTCCTAGAAGGTCTGAAAGAGAAGTCCATCTCTCGGTTATCTGAAAATATACACGGAACCAACCTTTTCCCCAACCTGAGGCAACAAAACACTTGTTGGAGGGGCCGCCCTGGCCCACAACCAGCCCCCATTTTGCCCAGTCCTGTACACCGGCTGACTTGGTTCCCTTCCCTTCAGGGGTCGGTGACGGGGGCAATGAGCTCGGGATGGGCAAGGTCAAGGAGGCTGTGAAGAGACACATACGAAATGGGGAAGTGATCGCCTGTGACGTGGAGGCTGACTTTGCCGTCATCACTGGTGAGTGTCCCCGTGGCGGGCCGGTCAGGCCCAGGTCTGTGCTGGGGCCCAAGAGTCTGTGTTTCTAACGAGCTCCCAGGAACGCCTGGTGCCACCGATCTTGGGGCCACTCTTTTTTTTTTTTTTTTTAATGTTTGTTTGTTTTTGAGAGAGACAGTGTGAGTGGGGGAGGGGCAGAGAGAGAGAGGGAGACACAGAATCTGAAGGCTTCAGGCTCCGAGCTGTCCGTGTTGTAGAATTTTTTTTTCTTTACCTCAATACCCGGGGTTTGTTGTCTGGCCACTTCAAAGAATGAAGATGTGGACACAAAATGGGAAGCAGGCCAAAGTCTATTAGAGTATAAGATTAGAAAGTAAGAGTAGTAGGAATGCTCTCTTTACAGAGAGGGGACATTCGAAAGGGAATGCCCCAACTATAGGCAAGGGTCTTTATTTTATAGGGTGTTGGTCAGCCCCTTCCCTTCCCTCTTGTTCCTTTTCAGGTCCTACCCTGATTGGCTGGAGAGCTCTAGGTGCAGGGTGGCCCATTCCTGATTGGCTCGTTTCCATTGTATGAGGGGTGGTCTACGGCCATACCGTTCCTCGCGGGTCATAGGCTTTATGGTCTACTACTTATTTTTAGTCAGGTCTGTTGTCAGATTCCTGAGGGATACCTGAAGGGGAGTAGTTGGGGTCTGTCCCATTCTTAAGAGGAACCTTATGCCTGGCGGGTGGGGGGTGTGTTCCTGTGGTCAGACACTCCCGGAATTGTTCTAAAGTATGTCTTTCCTTGCCCAGGGACCTCAGGTCCTAATCCTTTCCCTCTCTGCCTACTTAATCTTATTTTTTCCTGTCACATCAGCACAGAGCCCAACACGGTTCAAACCCATGAACCATGAGATCGTGACCTGAGCCGAAGGTGGACAGTCACCCCACTGAGCCACCCAGGCGCCCCTTGGGGTCACTCTTTGAGATGAGTTCTGCTGCTCAGAGGCAGGGTTGTGGACCCCATAAGCTTTCCAATTCTATGAATCTTTTTTTGTTCTAGGTGTTTCTAACTGGGGAGGCTATGCCTTGGCCTGTGCGCTGTACATCCTAAACTCATGTGAGGTCCACAGACGTTACCTAAGGAAGGCAGTCGGGCCCTCCGGAGCACCCGGGGAGCAGAGCTGGGCTCAGGCCCTTCCATCCGTTGCTAAGGTAACACACGCCAGCTGGCCACTCCCTGCTAGAGAGGCAGGCATGCTCCAGGCTGTCAGCCCAGGACCAGCGCCACTGCTGCCTGCTAACAGCCAGAGGCAGAGCCTGCCTGTGTAGGGGAGCAGAATTTGCCGCCACAAAATGTGGCTCTTTGGCACGTGGATTATTTTAGGCTGGTTATTTTTTAGAAACAGAAGGACTCAATGACTCTGCCATTCTGTCTTGGGGCCTCAGTTCCCACGGCCCTACCCACTGAGCCTGATCACAGACTCAGACCCTCCACTTCCTCCCCTGCTCCTCCTAGGGCCTGAAGCACCTTCTGGGAGAATTCTCTAGAATAATTTGGATCATGGGAAATTGGATCCAAAGCCCTGACTTGATGTCTAAATCTCAGGCCTGAAGTGACTTCCCCATGAGCTGCAGCTTCGCCTGGGGGCAGGCGGGAGGCTGAGAGGGCTACAAAGCCTGAGAAACCGTGGAGGGAGCTGGGGTGTTCAGCCCGGAGGGGAGAAGACTGGGGGGCCTGAGGCCTCACGCCCGAATGGCTTCCAGGAGGAGGGAGACAGACAATGCCCTCGGCCCCCTGAGAGACAAAAGCAGGCCAAAGGCAGAGGTCACGAGAGCAGATTCCGGGTCGCTGTCAGGAAGATCTTACCCTCTGCAGAGCTGCCCAGCCCCGCGAGGAGGAAGCCTCTGACGTGAGCCCGTGGAGGAGGGGTTCCCGTGTGTGGTCAGGCTGGGCCGCTGACCCCACGGCCTCTCCTAACCAGTCCAGAAGCAGTCACGTGCAACTGAAGGCCTCGCTTTCCTAGTCTGGCCTCCCAGAGGTAGGGGTGCCAAATGCAAGGCCAGGAACCAGGTCTTTTGTGTCTGCTTCCCCAGCAGCCAGCAGAGGGAAACGTAGCGGTAAACCCTTGTAGAATGAATGAATGAACGAACAAATGAATGAATGGGTGGACGCACTGCTTTGCTAGGACAGCAGTCCCCCGAATTTAGAGGCATCTGAATCACCTCAGGGGCATCTTAAGCCCCAGAGTGCAAAGCCCACCCCAGGGTACCTGACTCAGTAGACCTGCGTTGAGCTGGGGAAGTGGCATCTCTGACCTGTTCTGGGTGACCACGCTCCGAGACCCTGGGTTAGCAGGTTGGTCTGGGGAGAAGGGAAGGCAATGCCAGGGTGGGAAGGTTCCCAAGTGTCGAGCCTGGGCATAGCAGCTCAGATGTGGCAAGTGGTTGTGATGAGTCCCCAAGCAGTCAGTGGCTGAGGCCCAGAGCCCCTCACTTCTGAGCCGTGTATCCAGAGCCGTGTCTCTCCCTCTGTTTCTCTGTCTTTCTCCCTCCTGCCACCCCGTTTCTCTCCAACACCTCCCTGGGTCGATGCCATCCCCACTTTACAGATGAGGGAGCTCGATTCCAGCAAAGGAGATGGCTCGCCCAACTCACCCCGCTAAGAGATGGAACTGGGGCCTGAGCCTGGAGCTTTCTGACTCCATTCTCTGGCCTCTTTCCATGGCTCAGAAGTTTCCCAGTTCCTGGTAATGCCGGTGCTGTGTGGGGTTGGGGGCACAGAGCAGCTTGACGTGACATTTCGGGGGGAGCAGTCTGCCCCACAGGGGCCCACAGGGCCTTCTGTGTTTTCTTTGCACTTCCTGTATCTGAACTGGAAAAAACCACTCAGGGGGGCTGCCTCACACATGATTCCTGATTCACACCATCACAAAAGAACGAACCCAGCCAAACAAATTCACACAGACCAAATGCTTACCCTCTGGGGATGGAAAATTCTCCTGAGTTTCCACCCAGTCCTTCATAAATACATTAATAATGTATCACCCTTGTAAGGAAAATAAAAGGGAACATTTTCAAAGCAAAAGTACAAACACTTGTGTATTGAGCCCCTCCTCTGGGCCAGGCCGGGTCCGCTGTGGGAGACAATGGGGTCAGACCCGGGCCCTGGGTAGGGAGCTCGGGATCTGCCTGGGGTCAGGTGTGGGGACACATGGGAGAATGGAAATGTGCAGGGCAAGCTGCTGTGGGGACAGAGAGCAGGCACTCGGCTCCCTCACAGGGCTCAAGAAAGGCTACCTGGAGGAGGTGGCACTGAGCTGGGTCTGGAGGGTGAGGTGAGTGGGATATAAGCAGGCAGGTAAGAAAGGGTGGGAAGCCTCTTCCAGGCAGTAGGCCCCACGTAAGCAAAGGTGCAGGCACACGAAGCAGAGCAGTGTGCAGGGGGAGTAAGTGGGATCCTCACACTAGAGTTCTGTAGGCGGCTCCGCGGAGTCCCTGACTCATCCAGAGGTGCTGGGCAGAGCTGTGGTCTGAGCAGGTGGTGCAGCTTGATTGGTTAGCAGGATGAGGAATGTCCCCCATCTCTGCTGTGTGAGCTGCTTGTAAGCAGGGCCTCCCATATTCAGGGACGGTTAGGGGTCTCATTGTAACTGTAGTAGGTGTGGACACCATGCCGAGGAGCCCAGGGAAGGTGGCCACCACCATCTAGAGCACGCCCTACCCACTCTGGCCTTTGGCTGTGCCCGGGAGGTTTATCTGAGGGCACCAAATGGCTGGAGAGCATTCCCCATAACTTGTCAGGGGCTACGAGCTGATTGATGACACCTTACAAGAGGGACTAAGGATGAATGGATGGATGGATGGATGGATGGATGGATGGATGGATGGATGCCTGGTTGGATTGCTGGCTGTCTGGCCAGATGGATGGATGGATGGGCAGACGGATGGACAGACAGAGAGATGAATGGATGGATGGATGGATGGATGGATGGATGGATGGATGGATGGATGGATGCCTGGTTGGATTGCTGGCTGTCTGGCCAGATGGATGGATGGATGGGCAGACGGATGGACAGACAGAGAGATGAATGGATGGATGGATGGATGGATGGATGGATGGATGGATGGATGGATGGACACCTGGTTGGATTGCTGGCTGTCTGGCCAGATGGATGGATAGATGGGCAGACGGATGGACAGACAGAGAGATGAATGGATGGATGGATGGATGGATGGATGACTGGATGGATTGCTGGCTGTCTGGCTAGATGGATGGATGGATGGACGGATGGACGGATGGATGGATGATGCAGACAAGCAGGAACACGACTTCATCCTGGGCTCCTATTCTCTTCCAGTACCTTCATCCCACTCCACTTTTCTTTCTAACTTTTTTAAGTTGAGTTACACGGAAGAAAGAAGTGCATAAATCTTACATGTATAATAGATGAATTTTTACATACATATACATCCATGCAGCCACCGCCAAGATCATGATACAGAACAGTTCTAACTTCCTAGGAGGCCCCTTTCTCCCCCCACTTTGCACAGCAACATCACCTACCCATGACACCAGCCTGCCACGTATCCTGTGTGAACCAACAGTGACCACCCACACACTCAGCCACTAAGCCCTGAAGTCATCCTGTTCACAGTGAACTAGGCCCCAAGCCCTGGCCTTTCTGTCTCACTTCAGTCCTCCGTCCCTCCTCTCATGCTACACTGTATCAGCCTGGGTTGGCATCACAGCCTCCAGGTGCTCTGCCTCCAGATCAAGTCTCCTCTCCTCTGTCACCTCCTCCATGTGGTGGGGTCTCCTTGAAGACGGTGTAGTCATTCAGTGATTCCTGGAAATTCGCAGGCAGTCACCGTTGGCCCAGCTCTTCCTTGTGGCTCTTCACAGAGGCCGAGTGCCAGCCAGTTCCTAAGCTGCTGTCTAACCACATGCACCCTGACACCCCTGGCTCTCCCTGGGACCCAGAAGAATGAGAAGGGAGCCAGCAGGCAGTGTGCTAGGAGGAAATGCCCATCCCCCACTCTGGGGACCCAAGAGCATTTCCCCAGAAAGAGAGGATATGAGCCAATGGAGAGAAAAATGGAAGAATAAAGCCCAAACAAAGGGCAGGAAATGCCGTTCTGGGCTGAGTGGTCCCTGGGAAGGGGCTGGTGGACAAAGAGATGCCTGGAAATGCCTGCGGGTGTCCCTCCCAACTTGGCACCCAGGGCAGATGGAGATGCAGGCTCTCAGGCCAGCTGAGAGTAGAGACAGTTCCCAGGTGACTTTCGGCACCGCTTTCTCCATTGTTTTGACCAGTGTTCAGCGAGTGCTCCTCCTAGCCCCTGGCTTGGCTCATTCCTGCTCTTTCGTCATCTGATATCCTAGCTGTCTCTCTTCTAGAAAGCCTTTCTTGAGCCACTCTGATAACTGGAATTGGATGCCCCTGCTCGGTGCTGTGGCCCCCATAGACTGTGCCTGCCTGATCACTTATCTGGACTGTGAACCCCAGGGGGGGCAGGGACTGTGTCCCTGGTTCAGCCCTGGCACATAGCTGGTGCTCAAGGAAATTTGATGCGTGATGGAACGGACAAGCAAATGTCTGGGGAGGAAGATGAGGGCCCTTCTCAGACCTTCCTATGTCTCCTCCACCCACCCCCCTCCTCTGCTTATGGAGGAGAGGGTGACGACGTGCTTGACTTCTGCCCCTCACACACCATCCGCTCTCCTTCTGTCCACACCCGAGACACCCTTCCTCAGGGAGCACTTTTCAACTGGGGGGAAACTCATGGTGGCTTTGATAAGTAGTTCTCTGGGCCCTTGCTTTTGGAAGGTGAGAGGAGGAGGATCAAATCACTTTTTTAAAAAATCAGCAAGTGTGTCAAAGGAAAAAAAGCTCTGGGCTAAAGCCCTGCCAATAATAATTCACTATTTCCTGAGCACCTACTGTGTGCCAAGGACCACACTAGGTGCTTCCATTATCTCATTTAATGGAGGCATTGTTA
Organism: Paguma larvata; assembly: GCA_030068075.1. Lineage (NCBI taxonomy): Eukaryota > Metazoa > Chordata > Mammalia > Carnivora > Viverridae > Paguma > Paguma larvata. Next base: position 36,314,562 of record CM057827.1, read on the forward strand.
CTATTGTTATCATCAAAATCCCCCATTATACAAATGAGGACACCGAGGCTTGGAGAGGTTAAAACACCTACCAGGAAAGACCCAAGTCAGAGCTGTCTGATCCCAAACCCTGCCTGCTGGGCCCAGGGTCAGGCTGCATTTTCTCCCTGGCTCTGCTCCCTCTGGACGCCCCTGCATCCGCACTGGGTCGTATGGAGAAGACCAGAAGGGGGCTGCAGCAGGGGTTGGTACATGCCCCACGGGAGGCCAAGGGCGGCGTCTTGGGAGGAGTGGGAGCCTTCCTGGCGCACAGGCTGCCGGCAGATGGTCCGGAGCGTGCTGTCCCCGCAGAAGTGAATCTTCAGTGCTTTTAACAAACACTGACTCCAGGGTAACTGCCAGATGAAACATCCCCAACGGTTCCAAATTGCTGCTTCTCAGGAGCAGGTCTGGGGCAGATGAGGTGTGACACAGGACACTTACTCTCCGTTATGAGTCTGCCGGTGGCGTTAGTACGGTTTAGCAAAATTTTGTTTTTAAAAAAGAGACCACGCCAAGTGACACACTCTTCCTCCACGTGTAAATATTCTACGTCTTTCTTTCTTTTTCCTCCCCCTCCACCCCTTCTGTCCCGGTCCCCATTGTTTTCCAGGAAGAAAAAATGTTGGGCCTCCTGGTGCGGCACAAAGTGCGGAGTGGAGTCTCGGGCATCGTGGGCATGGAGGTGGACGGGCTGCCCTTCCACGGTACCCACGCCCAGATGGTCCAGAAGCTGGTGGATGTCACCACGATGCGTGTGTGACTGTGCGTGTAGAGTGCGTACCCGACGGCCGTGCCTGGATCCAGGGGGGAGTTCTCCGAGGCCCCCCTCGCTTCTTTCCACACGGTCCTGGGCGAGCAGCGCCTGGGACACCGCGTGCCTGCTGCCTGGGACTGGACAGTGCAGACAATGGGGACCAAGGAGAGTGATTCCTTGGGGTTCCCAATTTTTTGCTTTTCTTCCTAAGTGCTAAGAGGCATTGATTTCAACCCTCCCCCCGGCCCCCGGCTTCTTCAGAGCACCCACATGGTCTGCTCTGAGAGTTTTCTGATTAACCGCCTAATGGGGACGCCAGCAAAAATACCACTTGCCAGACGGACACAAGAGTAGGCATGACCAGAGCCGTGAACAATCCCCCAGGCTAATTAAGAAATAGTAAAAAAAAAAAAAAAGGGGGGGGTGGGGGGAGCACCTGGGTGGCTCAGTCGGTTAAGCATCTGACCCTTGATTTTGGCTCAGGTCATAATCTCGTGGTTTGTGAGATCAAGCCCTGTGTCGGGCTCCGCGTTGACAGTGTGGAGCCTGCTTGGGATCCTCTTTCTCCCTCGCCCTCTGCCCCTCCCCCACTCTCTCTCTTTCTCTTTCAAAACAAATTAAAAAAAAGAAATCGTCAAATGTACAAAAGTGTAGCATATATTTACAAAACTCGGGGACTTTTCTAAAAGTTTACTCACCACCACCACCACCAAAATATTTATCCCTCTGAAATGCTTCCTTTTTCAAACAACATTTTGTTTACCTGGGTCTTCAAACCTTACATTTATCACCGTCACCCCTCCTGTCTGTTCCTCACCTCTCGTCACCCCCACACGTCCTGACACCCCTTACCACAGAGCCTGACACTTCTCCCACCTCCTCCCCATACGCTCAGCCCCAGCCCGGAGCCGGAGGCTTTGGCCTCGCTGCGTAGGAGGGCGGCCACGCTCCCAGAGCTGGGGGGGTGAGGGGGTCAGGCGCGTTAGGGCTCAGGTGGCTCACGAGGTCCTCCTGGACCACTTAGCTTGCCCTTGTCTCCCTCACAATCTTCCAGTGCACACTTTCCACCAAAATCAGAAGCAGAGTCACCGACCACGTCCCATCACACTCCTCTGTTGAGCTAGTTCACTGCCGAGTGATGGCTCCCACGTCCAGATGGGGTGGTCTGGCTTCCCAGCTACAGCTCCAAGCGCTTACTGGGCCTGCTTCATTTTATGAAACACGGCCACTGCAATTCTTTCAAGGGGCGTGAGTTGTAAAGCGTGAACCACATGCTACAAAAATTACTTCTAGACTGTCTACTCAACAGAAGTTAAAGCCTAAGCGTGTAGTAAGCAATCTGGGGTTAACTTCCAGTGCTACTCATGGCAAAGACCCTGGCCCGCTGGGGAGTGGGGCAGGCCAGACGTCCCTTTGTCATTCTGGCGGGGAGTCCCCACCCACAGATCTGTGCTTCCACTGGCGTGGCCTCGAGGGCAGGATGTGTTCATTGTGATGAGCTCACAGTCCCTCCATCTGCAGCTTCTCACAGCTCACTGAGCCCGTCTCAGCGCTAGGCTTTACTGGCCAGGTGTCCTGCACCTACAGTTTTCCTCCCTGATTCGAGACCGCAGAACTGCACGTAATGGGGGCCTCTGAGAGCCTGCCCTGGCATTTGTCAAGTCTCGATGGCTAGGAGAGAGGAAGCGCCACTTTGGTAAAGCTGCCATCACTCTTCTGATTCATATTTTGGGGAAAGACACTAATGGGCCTCTGGTTTTGCAATAGTAATAACAGAGTTCTGTTCCGGCGTGGAGAAGTTTCAGGCATGACCGTGTAATCGGTTATGTGCACTGCGGCTAGAAGTTTATGGGATGATGATGACGTGGTTTGGTACAGAGGCCGAGACCTGGGTGGAGCCCAGAGAAGGCTGCGAGTGGGGGGTCCTAGTTCTGGAGTGAGACATCCACAGTCCCTCCCCGCCCCCCCCCCCCGCAGGGAGAAAGGGGCTAAGGTGCAAGCAAGAGCCAGGAAGAGACCCCTCAGCAGGGCCAGCCCAGGGGCCACTAGAGCTCTGAGTTCCAAGATCCAGTTTTTAGGCATTTCTGTTCCACAGGGTGATTCAAGCCTTTCGTAAAGTTTTGCTCAAGTTTATCCTAGTGTTTGGCCATGTTTTGATGTGTCCATGTCTAGGGTGACAGGGTGAGCATGGCTACGGCCAGGAAAAGCCAGTTGCAGCGGGACAAGAGTGTCCTACAGGGAATGGTGGGGTGGCCTGCACTAAAGATGGGCTGGGGCATCCACCAGGACCGATTCGTGGGGCAGGCGAGCATCTCGGGGCACTGCCAGGAAAGTTAGAGGGGGTCCCGGCAAGCAGTGTCTGGGATGCTCTCTGGATATTCAAGGGCAGGCTGGAGACCGTGGGCACATGGAGATGCACACGCCCATCGACCCTACGGGAGGTGGGACTCAAAGGCAAGCAAGCCAGCTAATGGGATCGGGGTCCCTTAGACCCTTGCTGTCCTCTGGTCAAGCGCTATCCCCTCATCTGGGCAAGACAGAATTCAGATCAGGCCTCCGAATTCATTTCCTGCCCCTCATCGCACGGGCCCTGCCCATGGCCAGCCCCACCTTCCTCCCGCCCACCTCATTCTGCTCCTTCGTACCCGTTCCATGTGGGTTTCACTGCTCCTCAATGATAATTCTCAGATTCAAAAGACCACTGCTCTAGGCAGGACGGAGAAGACGTGGCTTCACAGCAGTTCACATGAACTCGATGTGTGTCAATGATGCGATGTGTCTGCCAGAAAAGCCAGTGCATCAACGGAAGCACAGTGAGGTAGGGGTGCGATCGACTTCGGCTCAGGTCATGATCTCACGGTTCATGAGTTCGAGCCCCACTTCGGGCTCTCTGCTGTCAGCAAAGATCCCACTTCAGATCCTCCGTTTCCCTCTCTCTCTGTTAGTACCCCCTCACCCTCTCTCCCTCTTTCTCAGAAATAAATAAACATGAAGAAGAAGAAAAAGAAGGAGGAGGAGGAAGAGGAGGAGGAGGAGAAGCACAGTGAGGTAAATGGTCCCTTTCTCCTCAGGGCCGATCAGACAGGCTTGGTCTCGCTTCAGATCCAAACATCACATCTGAAGAAGTGAGTTTTTTTTCAGCTAAGGTACAAGAAGGTATGAGCTTAAAACCTGTTAAGCGGAGGTAGGTGGCTTAAAGAGCCATCTGTCAGAGACTGGCTGGGTGCTCACCACTTCGCTTCCTCTTCCTGAATATAGAGAAAAACTACATTTTCCAGCCTCCCTTGCAGTTGGGTTGGACCATGTGACCGGAATCTGGCCAATGGAGTGTGAGTAGTAGATATCGACCACCTCCAGACTTGGCCATAAATGCCCTGTGAGATTCTCTTTGTGTGCCTCCCCTACCTGTGTGGATGGAACAATACCCCAAGATGCTGGAACCTCCTGATGGAAGGATTCTGAATCACTGCCATCACTTGGATGAAGACTTGCCAGAACTGGAAGCCTCTCATTGGACTTTGGATCAACAGTCAACAAACTTGTCTTGCTTTAAGGCACTGTGATTTGGGCCGGGGAGAGGGGTATATTCGTTACTGCAGTGTAATCCAGACTTGTCTAAAACAAGCTCGCAAGGTTGAATACTGAGAAGTAGGATGAGAAAATTCTCTTTGGATGCCAGTCCCGGAAGGACCAGTGGTCCAGAAGCACCCTGCATGTGCTCTAAGGCCAGCGGGGTAAGTGGTTCCACTTTGGCTCATTAGGAGTTAAGATTTTCTGCCCAACCCTGGAATGACTTATCTCGGGTAGTAGCAAATTGGTGTCGTTGGTGGTATTTGTTCAGAAAACTGGACCATCATTTGGGGGAGAGGGGATATACCCGGGGCGATTCATGGAGAGAAAATGGGATATCGTGACCTCCGTGGTGCAATCCCGTACTGATATCTAACATCTAATCTAGCAGCGTCCTTCTGAGAGTTGTTGAATTAAAGCAAATGGAATTGAAATCCCACCGTTTCTCCAGATCGTCGGGGACTATTGTGACCTCCAGGTGATTGCCACCAAAGGCCATTGTCCTGCTAGATGAATTCCAGGAATGGAGGCTGCAGAATCGCCAGCTTCAAGAAGCATGTTTTTTAGAAAAGCAGCAAACCAAGCAGACCACGTCCTGGCCGTGTTGGCTCCACTAGTCAGAGCAAAGCAGCAGATGGGGATGCATTCTGTGCTGAAAATCTCTCCCACTCTTGTCTGGCCAACCCACAGACCAGTGTATATAAACAGGAAGATGAGCCCTCATCTTGCTGAGCAACACTGGTGATTAAAAAAGGAATCTAATGACTCTGTCACCTTCCGTCCAAGCCAGATGGGCCTTTGGCTCTGTCCATTCTCTCAGGAGAGAAAGGAGTCTTAATCCCCAGTAATGTCCTCCCTTAGTCTGTTTGGAAGAAGGATCAGTTCTTGCAGAACACTTCAGGACTCCAGGAATCTGACCCAGAGAAGGATTAAGCAGCCCAAACCAAATTTACGTTTTAATATGATGCAGTTCATCTTGAGCAATTAGCATGTAGCCCACCGCTGTTGAAAAGATGCCAAAACCTAAAAGTGCAGGTCAACAAATGGGAGCCTCCCCAAACAAAACCCAAGAAGTGAAGACATCCCCAAGAGATGACTCCAACAGGTCTTTCTACTTGGGCAGTCTTCTCTGGTGAGGGGGGTGGTCTGTCGAATCAAGTCCTTCCTCCCTGGGGGGACAGAGGGAGTGATATTCTCCAAATCACACGGCTGGACTCTGTCCTCAAAAGGGAGGGGACCAAGTGAAGTCCCAGAGTGGATTTGTAACCATGTGCGAAAGAGCTGAAGACACTTTATGAATCTCGAGAGGAGAGAGAGAGAGAGAAGACCCAACTTCACTTGAAGGCTCCATCCTTTTTGGCCACTGCTGGGTGACCAAGGGCAAATACCCTCATTTCTCGGACTTATCTCTACGAAAGCCAATCCCTGGATCTTCCTGACTCCATTGGGTGTTTCAAGAGCCTTCTAGATTCCCTCTGGTGCTGGAAGACCCGCCTTCTCCATAAAGACTGCAGCACACTCCAGCCCAGGCTGTTTACTTTGCTTTATTTGCAGACTCAAGTTTGCTACGTAAACCATTGCACAGCCCAATGCACGCATACTTGGCATAAAAGGGAGGACAATACAAAAATACAACTCTTGATAGTAAAAGGAACCACCCTCAGCGCATCATGGTCCATCCTCCTAGTGGGAATGCCCATGTTTAAGGTCAAAATTGGGGGGAATTTGGCGTGAGGAGGCATGGAGGTCTCAACCAGTTCCAGAATCCAGTAAGGTTCTGGGCTGGGGCTGGGTGGACTTTTCTTGGCAGTATGGCCATTTCTGCCACTTTCAGATCTGGTCACTTCCTCCTCCAGGAAGGGGAAGAGAAGCTCGCCAGGTTATGGAGGCCTTCCATAAGGAGCTAGAGTAGGGTTACCCAGTCAAAGCCAAAGCCACTTCTCTGGGGCACATCCAACCTGGGGTATCTGCCTCCGGGCACCCCTGATTGGAGGGTAAGAGACTCGACAAATCCATCTCTTAGAAAGGGACAGGAGGAGAGAGAGAGAGATCTAGAAGATTTTCTCCTTGACTCTCCTTTCAGCAGATTCCAGAAATGTTCAGTGGATGCCAGCTTGTATCTCCCTGCCCCTGGTCCCTCCCCAGGCTTGAGTCCACCTAGCCCCTTGGCAGTGAGGAGCTTGAATCCCAGAACTCTGAGGGAAGTCAGAGTTGGCCCCGCCCACTGACCAGGAAATCTGAAGGGTAGCATTTCTGTAAAGGTGGGCAGATCTTTGGGGCAGCAAGAAGTTCTTCTAGTCCTTGGTATGTTCACCAGGGTGGAGGCTTAACATGGTCGGGCACAAAGATACAGGAGAGATGAGACTGGTACTTGAGCTTTCCAGGACAGAACAGAAGACGGCGGTCAGCACCCTCGTCTCCATGTGGCCCTACAGACCCACCGTCATTCTCCAGGGGGTGAGGCGGGACATCTGGCAGATGAGCCGTGCTGGAGAACAAAAAGAGGCAGGGCGAGCCCAGGGCCACCTCCTCTTCTTGTCCCAAGGGGCTATTTAAACCATTATGGAGCTTAACCCAGGCCTGTGGGCTGAGAGATGTTTCATTGTTTCATTGTATCTGAGAACTTGAAGAGAATGGCGGAGTCCTCTCTGAGACACTGTTAGACACTCCACAGGGCGTGCGGCAGGTGACCGCGGTGGGGACTGGGGTGGGGACACGACTCTGCCAGCAGTCACATAACCTTAGCCTCAGTGTCTTGGCATGGGGCTGTCATGGAGATCGTGGCATTTTAACCGTGAACACATGCACGCACACACACGCACACAGTTCCCAGCTTCCACGCCTGGTGCTTCCGGGCAGATAGAAACAGAAAACTAATCAGAACTCTGTGTTGGGAACTCGGTTAGACACACTGGCTTTAGGCCTCTGTCCCGGCACGGAGCTTCAGGACTGGCTGTTTAAAAGGACCACAGACATGGTCCCAGGGAGCCCCGGGATTTGTCTTCCATCAGCCCTGGGGCTGGTGGAATCCACTCAGCTTTCTCTGTCATAGAGGGACATGCCCAGAGCTGAGGTCTCTCCTCTCCTGTCAGTCCCTTCGCTGTCCACCGCTACACCCTCCCAGTGCCCGACCGCCTCCCCACCTCCCCTCTCCCTTCCAGCCCCCCCGGGAGGTCACCTCCTTCTGACCCCTTTGTGGGGTGGGGCTCGAGTGTTAACGATGACAATACAGCGTCGTGTGTCATGTCCTCAGGAAACACCCGGGCACTTGGGCAGGCGTCGTCTGTGACAATGGCACTGGAAGGTCCTGGCAGGTGTGCACCTGGATTCCCATTTCCCACTTGCCATGCCTCACACTCTGCACCCTCCCCCCACCGGCCTGTCTCTGAGAACCTCCTGGAGGTGACGATTCCGTGCCCTCCTCTCCCCAGAAGCCCGCGGCAGACAACAGCCGTCAGCTCGGCAAGCCCCAACAGGCTCCCCGGGGACCAGAGCGGCCTCTCGGCGGCCTGGACCCATCGTTCCCTCCCGTAGGAAGAGGCGCCTGCCCTTGGCCAAGCGGGCGGGCACGCGGCGGGCCCGCTCAGGCCTCGCCTGGCCCCACGCCGCCGCGGGACCCCGGCTAGGCCGAGCCGCCCGTGGGGGACCCGCCCACCCCGGGCGAGTTCGGGGTCTGGAAGGTCGAGTGGAGCCTGGTCAGCAACTCGGGCTCATCGCTCTTCCCCGAGGCGTCGGGGGCCCCGGACGCGTAGGCCTCCCTGGCCCGGCCGGTCCTGGCGCAGGTGAGGAAGGCCAGGCAGGCCCCGCGCAGGCGGCCCAGGTCCCTGTGGGTGGACTCGCTGACGAAGCAGTACAGCACGGGGTCGGCCACGCAGTTGAAGCTGGTGAGGAGCAGGGAGAAGTGGTAGGCGTTGAAGACGGCCCTGGCGAACTCGCAGCTGGCCTCCCAGAGGCTGCGCACCAGCAGCAGGACGTGGTAGGGCAGGAAGCAGGCCAGGAAGATGACCACCGTGCTGGACACGAGCCGCTGGATCTGGTCCTTGCGGCTCTTCTGGGTGCCGTGGCTCCGGCGCACGGCCCGCAGGATGCCCCGGTAGGAGGCCAGCAGCAGGCCCAGCGGGAAGAGGAAGCCCGCCAGGAAGCGGTAGTAGTTGATGCCGCGCTGCCACGGCTGCAGCGGGTAGTGCTCGAAGCAGACGCGGTGCCGCTGGTCGTCCTCCACCACCTCCTGGTGCGACAGGAAGTAGACGCTGGTCAGCAGCTCCTTGGCCCAGACGAGCGCGCTGACGCCCGCGGCCGCCCTGAGGGTGCGGACCTGGCGGAAGCGGAAGGGGTGGGCCACGGCCAGGTAGCGGTCGACGGAGATGCAGCACAGGAAGCCCACGCTGATGTAGATGTTCTCGTAGAGGAGGATGCCGCACAGCTGGCAGGACAGGTCCCCGTGCGACCAGTTGTCGTGCTGCAGCACATACTGCAGCCAGAAGGGGAGCGAGCAGATGTAGCAGAGGTCGGCCACCGTCAGGCTGCACAGGTACACGCCCAGCTCGTTCCGGGCCTTGATCTGCAGGTAGCCGAAGTAGAGGGACAGGCAGTTGGCCGGGAAGCCCACCACCAGCACCGCCACGTAGACCACCGGGGCCAGAGTCTGGTGGATGGTGTGGTCGATGGAGCAGTTGGACGACGTGCCGTTCTCAGTGATGTTTCCCATCTTCGGGCGTCGGGGGGCCTCGCCCCTCAGCGGCTCAGGGGAGGGGCCAGGCTCTCGGACACCATCGCGTTTTTGGGATGTGGTTCAGGCCGTATCGAAGGCTGGGACTCCTGGGCGGTGGGCGGGCCCCTGAAAGGTAAAGGCAGGAAAGGCTTAGAATGACAGCAGCTAACACCGATGTCACACCTACTGTGCGTCAGGGACTGCTCTCAGCGCCTCACTCGATCGAGAAGATGGACCAGCTTCAACTCAACTAGACTATCTTCATGGGTCGCACGGCAAGATACCAAAATGTGGTTTCTGCCTCCCTGTCCCCCGTCCCTGGCTTCCTGTCCCTTATTTATTTATTATTATTCCCTGGTCCCTCAGGGCGGCAAGCAAGGCTAGGAGCTCTGGTGAGCACAGACTCTCCAAGGGAAGCTCAAGGTAAAGATCAATTCCAATCCACACGCAACAGCGAGGGCCCCAGCCATCCTCTACGACTGCGTTATGCATCAGTCGCGTTTTTCCTACTTGCTCCAAGGAAGGCACCAGGTCAGTTAACACTGAGGTCACAGCCCCTTCTGGGGGCCTCTCCAGAGGGCGTGGCCCAACCCCTTCACTTCCTATTGTGCTCTGGCAAGAAGCAAAGGCCACGCTTCCCTCAGGCCACTGCCGGGAATCCTGGGTGCTCACCAGGAGGTACGACTTCACCGCAGGGAAGAGCACAAGACAGGAAATGACAGAAATGGACACAAGGCCGGGCTCAGCCGCTTATAGGTGTGCAAGTCATTTACCCCTTGTGAGTCTGTTTCCTCATCTAGAAGGTGGGGACAGAAACACTGGCCCTCAGGGCGCAGCATCAGGGCCACGTAAAATGGTGGATGTCAAAACGCACCAAGTCGTTTAGCCAGAGTGAAAGGGGCGGAGTAAAAGATGGTAGTCTTACTCCCATTTGCGAGGAGTTTATAGCGTGCTACATTTACAGATAACATTAAAACAAAATAGAATACAAATGTTTGTCGTAAGCCTCCTTTATAAATTAATACATTTGATATATATAATGAAAAGCCTGAGCTACTCTATTGATTAAAAACTCCCGGCTCCAATGAAAAATCTCACTGTGGGTCTGAATTGGGGTTTTTCCACTATTTGGTTGTTTGTTTAACAGTCATCTTCCCCGGGGGCGCCTGAGTGGCTCAGTCTGAGTGTCTGACTCTTGGTTTCAGCTCAGGTCATGATCCCAGGGGTTGTGGGATCGAGCCCTGTATCAGGCTCCATGCCGAGCATGAAGCCTGCTTAGGATTCTCTCTCCCTCTCTCTCTCTCTCTCTGCCCTTCTCCCACTCTCGCTCTCTCGTGCTCTCTCTGAAAGAAAGAAAGAAAGAAAGAAAGAAAGAAAGAAAGAAAGAAAGAGAAAAAAAATCATTCTCCCAAAGAACCTCTTTAGACATTTCCCTCGACCACCCCCTTTCCATGAAATTTTAATACCCCAAATATATTGCATATCTGTTTGTGTATCGTAGCCCTTTGGAGGGTGACAAATCATTGTGATAGCTCAGATTTTTGTCACCCCACCCAAGAACCAATTTTACCCGCTCTGGAGAATGCACAGTCTATATGGCTGCAAATTCCGAAGGAGCGACGTTTGAATCAAGCTATTCTGAAGTGTCAGCAGATCGGCCCTGTCCTTTGCATTGTTTCTCAACAATAGTCAGTCGGGGACTCAAGGACCCAGCACGGAAACCCCTCGGAGACTGCCACCAGCCACCTCACCGCCAGCCGATGAACACACCCCCCCCCATCCCCCATCTCCTTCCTGCAGCTCTGCTGTGGCTCCTGCCTGGCCCTTTGTCAGGTGGTTCTGGTCCCAAGTTACCTTCCTCACCGGGACTCCCTGGGGCTCCCTCCCCCACACCCACTCTCCCCTTCATGCCCCTGCCCGTTACCCACGTGGCAGCCACAGCCATCTTTCTAAATATAACCAGGTCTTCTTCTTCCTTGCTTAAAACCCACTGAGATGGTTTATGACACCAGTAAAACCCAAACTCCTTATGGGGCCTACAAGGCCCCGCGTGGCCTGGCCCCAGCTCCCTCGGCCTTGCCCACCACCACCATCCTCCGGCTACAGAGGCCAGCTTTCTGGGCCTCAGGCCTCAGGCCTTGGCCTAATGGCTGCCTCTCTGGAGTGCTGCCCCCGCCCTCCACCTCCACTTCCGGGCTGGCTCCCGGTATGCCAGATCTCAGCTCACCCATCGCCTCCCCTGGAGGTCTTCCCTGACCACCCCGCCAGAAGCAGCCCCCTGCCTGGTGGCCGTCGCATCATCCCGCGGGCCCCTCGGAGCTCGCATCCGTATCTGAGATTTTTCTGGTTGCTTTACTCATCTGCTGCTGCCGGTCGTCTCTTCGACGAGAACGGGAATCCCAAGAGGGCGGAGGCCGCCACGCGTGCCTTGAGCGCTGCCTGGCACCTCGCAGGCACTCACAGACCCTTCTGGAATAAGTGAGTGAACGCCACTCCCCCATTTCTCAGGTGAGGAAACCCGGGATTCAAAAGGGGCAGCGACTTTCCCAAAGCCGGCCTGAGGAAGGAAGCAGAGGCAGGGGAACCCGGCTCTCCCTGTCCCATGTCCCCCCCTCCCTTCCTCCGCCAGCCAGTCCCCACCTGAGGCTCACTCCCCAGCTCTCTGTTGGGCTCACCTCTCTCCTCTGTCTCAGCGATGGTGGCGAGGGGGAGTGCTTCTCGTTGTTCTCAATCGTGGTTAGATATATATATCACATAAAATGTACCACGTTAACCATTTTTAAGTGTACATTTTTAAGCGGTGTGAAGTACATTCACCCGGTTATGCAACCGTCACCACACCACCCGTCTCCAGAACTTTCTCATCTTCCCAAACTGAAAAACTCTGTATCCGTTACACCCCAGCCGCCCCCCATTCCCCTCGCCTCCCCCCCCCGCCCCAGCCCTTGGCAACCATCGTTCTAATCTCTGTGTCTGAATCCGACTATGCTAGGACCTCGTGTGAGGGAAATCATTCAGTGTTTGTCCTTTTGCGTCTGGCTTATGGCACTTAGCAAAACGTCCTCCAGACTCACTCGCGTGGAAGCACACTGCACAATTCCCTTCCTCTTGAAGGCCGAGTCACATTCCGTCGTATGTATACGCCGCATTTTTGTTTTTCCCTTCGTTCGTCCATGAACATTTGAGTTGCTTCTATCCTACCTACTGGCTCGTGTGACTGACGCTGCAATGGACAGGGATGTATTGAGCCCTTGTCTTCGGTTCTTTAGGCTGAACACCCAGAAGTGGAATTACTGGATCGTAGGGTAGCTCCATTTTTAATTTTCTTGAGGAACTGCCATTCTGTTTTCCATGGCGGCTGCATCATTTTTCATCCCTGCCAACAGTGCGCGAGGCTGTTCTCTTGTTTTTTGCTTTCTGTGGGTTTTTTGTTTTTGTGTTTGTTTTGCTTCTATGTTTTGATGGTGAGAGGAAGGAGGAAGGGGACCGCTGAGGCCTGTGACCCCTCAACTCTGCCCACGGCCGGTGAGTTAAACTCTGGTTCCACTCACCCTCCACTGGCCAGCCCTTCCATCCCTGAATCCCAAGCCCACATACAGTTCCGCCGGCTTACGTAGGAGGAGGTCAGCGGCCAGGCACGCCCCTCAACTGTCCCCCAGAGCACTCACCCGGGACAGCCCTTGTCTCTCAAGGTACCTCAGGTCCTCCGAAGTCCAGAGAAATCCACCCACAGGAAGATAAATTTCATTCATAAGCACAGGCCCCCAGGTGCCCCCAAAACAGGGCAAATGAAGCCCCAGTGAAGAAAAACACGTCCTGTCGAGTCTCAAGTATTCTCTGAGAGTCACCAGGCTGAAGACTATTGTGTATTAGTGGTGGGTGTGTACATGTGTGTGTGGCGGGTGAGGGGGAGCTGGGGCCACGGCTTGCGGCTTCCTCTTTCCTAGGCCAACAATAAGCGAATTCTGGCAACCAGAGTCAAAAATATTCGAGCGTGCAGGGCAAAGAAGCAGCATTTACTATGCTTAGATTAAAACACCTCCTACGTTCCCTTGTAGCAAAAAGAGGGCTGGGGTGTTTCCAGAGCAGTGGTTTTCAAATTTAGGTACATCTGAGTCACCTGGAAGATTTGTTCAAAACAGATTATTGAGGGGCGCCTCAGTCGGGTAAGCGTCCAACTCCTGATTTCGGATCGGGCCGTGATCTCGTGGTTTGTGAGTTCGAGCCCCGTGTCGGGCTCTGTGTTGACTGTGTGGAGCCTGCTCGGGATTCTCTCTCTCTCCCTCTCTCTCTGCCCCTCCCCTGCTCATATTGTCCTCTCTCAAAATAAATACCTAAACTTAAAAAAAAAAACACCTTATGGAGGTTATTGAGCCTTGCCTACAGAGAGTCTAATTCCGTGGTCTGAGGTGGGGCTTGAGAACTTGCCACGCGCTCCTACGTGCTGTCGGTGCGGGAGCCCGCTGACCACACTCTGCGTAGCGAGGCACTCAAAGGTCTAGAGAGTCTGGGACCTGAGTCCCAATAAGGGGCAGGATAAGTATCCTGATAACTCGAGTTCCCAAGCCAGGAGGCAGAGGTGACTGTAAGGGGAACCGAAGACCCAGCAGAACCCTTGTGGGCAGAACCAGGATGCAGCCTTTGGGAGCCTGATTCGCTCTCTCAGAAACAGTGGCCGGAGCTGTCAGGGTCCTTACACCTCGTACTGGCGAAGTCGTTTCCAGTTTACGGAGCATTCCCCTCTGCCCTGTCACCCGTCTTCACTATGGCCCCATTATTTCCCCCATTTTAGGGAGAGGACAGTGCGGCCCAGAGGGAAGGAGTGGCTTGCCCAGGAGTCCAGTTCCTCTGTGTCTCTCCCACCCGCAGGGAGCCTCCAGTCTCATAAGACGGAACAGCGTGTACGCAATGACTACCGCTCGAGGCAGTGCGTGGTGGTCCTGGGAGCCTCCCCCCTACTCACGTCTAATGTTGGTTTGTTCTCTTCACTCCATCACGGCCTCTGTGGCAGAGCATCTCCCTGTGGTTTCGACTCCCATCTGTGTGCTGACGACTCCAGACCTCCCGCCAGGCGGACGGTGGCCGGAACCAGCTTCCTGCCGCCTCACAGGACCCGCTCCATGAGGCCCAGCCCCCTTCCATCATTTTCTGCACTAATCTGCTCTCGGAAGGGGCATCTCTACCTGCCCAGATGAACAGGCTCTGGCTTCTTTCCTCATCTTCATCCAAAGCATCCAGTAAATTACCCAGTTCTACCATTTTCAACTCCTACATTTTTCCCACATCAGTCTCTTCCTCTTCAGTTCCTACACCAGTGCCCTAGATTGGCTTGGTCAAGACCGCACCCCCAGAATCAGTACAATGGCCTCCAATTGGATTTCCTAGCTCCATCTTTACCGCGCTTAAAGCCTTGCTGTAAAATACATATCTGACATAAACATTCTTACTTCAGATCCTTCGATGGCTCTCCAATCATCCATGCATGCATCCATGCAACCACACTTTCATGCATCCGTCCATCTGTCCATCCATTCACTTATTCATTCATACAACAGATACTTATTGAGTATCTGTTGTATGGAAGGCACTGCACTCGACACTGTCACTTAGTGAAACTCAAGTTGCTTTTACTCTCATGACACAGTGGGGAAGATAGGTGAGGCCAGCTCCTAAGGAGAGGACAGGACTTTAAGGGAGCTCACAGGAGCTAATCCGACCCAGCCAGAGAAGCCTTCCCGAGCAGCGGGTGAGACTAAGACGGAAGAGGGGGAAGGGCGGCATGAGCAGAGGGGAGTTTCTGCCTGTGGAAACAATGTACACAACAGGCCAAATGTGAGAGAGACAACGGCATGCTTGGGGAACTAACAGTGGCTCAGCGTGACTGGGTCTAGGTATAAGGAAGCATGGCCAGAGCGGAGACGAGAAGCAGCTTAGAAACTAACAACTAATTAGAAGGGAGGGGGCAGGGACCCCAGTCAGGGACAAACCTGAGATGTTCCTTAGTGCTTGGTCCTTATAAACTCTCAAAAACTATTGGTTAGATGGATGGATAGGTGCAGAGGTCGGTGGGTGGATAGGTGAATGGGTGGATGGATGGGTAGGTGGATGAGTAAATGAATGCATGAGGGGGTAGATGGATAGATGAACGAGCGAATGGGTAGACAGATGGATGAATGGGCGGGTGGACAGGTGGATGGATGTGTGAACAGCTAGATGAGGGGGGGGCGCCTGGGTGTCTCAGTCGGTTGAGCATCCGACTTCCGCTCAGGTTGTAATCTCTGCTCACTTTCTCTCTCTCCCTCAAAAATAAATAAATATTAAAAAGAATTAAAAAAATAGCTAGATGGGTGAGGGGTAGACAGATGGATGGGTTAATGGGTAGAGAGAGGGATGGATGGACGAGTGAATAGGTAGATGGGCTCGAGGTTGGGTGCTGGGGACAGTGGGGTGTCATTAATAGACAGAAAAGTAAGGAGGAAGGCTTACTGTGGTTTCCTCCTCAGAAGCCTGGCATTTGCTCAAGCCTCCAGAGCTGGTCAGAGGGACCAGCTTTTGCACTCAGGTCTTGTCACAGGCCAGCCTTCCTTCTACCAGTTCCTAGGGGCAGGTACCCCCAGACAGAAACCACACCTTGCCAGGCGGGGCCCTTCTCTACCTGGTATCCACAGGAAACTTGTTCACCAAAAATCAAGAAACACGGTGATTCCAAACGTGTTCTGTAAATGGGAAAACGTAGACGGAATGGAAGAACCAAGCTGTTCCCTTTCAATACCACCCTCCCCAGCGCGCGTTTGACAGAGGAAGAAACTGAGGCTCAGAGAGATGAACCAACCTGCTTCAGATTCCACAGCTACGATGTGGCAGGCTAGGTTTTGAGCTCGGACTGGCCCACACTTTGTGTCACACCCTCTTCTGTCTATCACGACGATCACCGAGCAATCGCCCTCCACCCCCGGGCCCCGCCAGGCTCCAGTCCTCAGATGCCACCGCGAGGGCCACCAGGCTTAGTCCTGGGCTAGCTCCCCTGCACCCGGCAGACATGTACCGGGTCAACCATTTCCTCAACACCCAAAGCGCGCCCCCATCCCTGGTTGCCCAAGGGGTGGGGGGGGGGCGGGATGGAGAAGGAACACAAGGAGTCTCTGCATCTACCTCGAGCACTTCATCGTCCAGCTAAGAAACCCACAGGCTACACACAAAACAACCAACACCTAAAAGCAAATCTTCCTACAACTGCTCGTCAGCACAGAGAAAGGTCTTCCTGGACTTTAACGACCGAGAAAAATTAGTCCTGAGAGGAAGGAAGCGCCTTTTGACGCAAGCCGAGAGCCTCCTGCACGTTCCCAGCCAGAAGGCGGAGGCGCCTGGTGCTGGCACTGGGCTCGCGCATAAACAGTGATCTAATCGGCCGCCGTTTCTTCCCTGTGCTGCACACACGCACGCACACAGACAGTTACTCACAGAGCCCCGGGCCCGTGGAGCAGGGAGTTTCCTGCACGCCCAACTTCCCTTCCCTTGAGCCGGTCCAACTGCCACGTGCTTTCAGAGGCTGACCTTTCCTTCTGGGACGGGGGTAGAAATCAGGCTGCTGCCTTCCTTAGTCCCATCTGGCTCCCCAACCGCCTCCCTCCAGCGACGGCAACGAGGAGGAAAATCTCATTTCTAAACCCCTGGTAACCGTCTGGAAGTTCGGTCCCCTCTGGGCTCAGGCGGTCGCGCTGAGGCAGGTGGGGCTCGCGCTGCTATCCCGTTTCACAGAACCTGAAGCCCGGAGACTCTAGCCTGGTGGCTCAGGTTCACACAGTAAGTCGGACGCATCTGAATCCAGGACCCAGGCATCGCGGCACTAATTTGCTGCCTTTTAAGCTCTTTTGACCACAAACCGTAGCAAGAATACATTTGACATTGGAAGCCAGCACACACCCAGACATCACACACGCGCATGCATGCATTTAGGGAAAAAAACTTCCCCAAAGCAACAACTTACCCACTACTTGCGACACGCTCTGATCATGTCTATGCTAAACTGATTTCCTGACCCACTAATGAGTCATGATCCTCAGTATGGAAACAGCTGGACTGACCCCCCCGCCTGCTCAGCCTCCAGACCCCAGGAAGGCGATGGTCTCTGCCGTCAGGTGAAGAGCAGGCAGGGAGCGGCAGCAAAGGGGGAATCCGGGTCTTCTCAGACTGTCCACTCGGCTGAGCTCTGCCCTCTTTAGCTGGGCTTCCTTTGGCGGCTCTGGAAAGGCCCGGGGGGAGGAGACTGGACCCACCTTGCCGGGCCTGGTGGAGGCCCCAAGCTGGCCGCTCTGCAGCCCGGACCCGCGCTTCCCCTCCGGAGATTTCCCACAGACCACACCTCCCGGCTCGGTCTAGAAAATCCCAGCAGGAGGCTGCCCATTCCTGAGCTGAGGCAGAATCATGTGAACTCCGATCCGGCATCAGGCTGGGCGGTTGCTGAGGAACACTTGCCAGTCAGGGATGAGAGCGGGGGCCGGGGGGGGGGGTGGGGGGACTGCTCCCTCCACGCACCCGCATCCTCCACTCGCTTCTACACACCCCAGGAGGCGGAGAGAAACCTGGCCAGGAATGTGAAAGCCTGAGTTAGGGACAAGAGCGCCGAGCACACGAATTCTACCCATCAAACCACCTTGAGCACCTGCAACATACCAGGAGAGCGGGGGCAGGGTGTCGAACCCCTGCCTCAGGGGTCCTTGCTTGAGCCGTTCAGACAAGCCAATGCTCAGGTCTGGAATATACTGTGGACACCGGCAAGAACGATGGGACAGCAGGCAAGGACAGGGGAAGGTGACCGTTTCCACCCCCAGCCCCAGGCTGTCACCCTTCAGCTGCTAACAACCAACATCTGGGTCAGTGGGTCGCAACTCACCTACGAACATACCTGGGGAACTTACAAAAATCAATCCTAGAGCCCACGCCCTACCTCAGGTGAACTAAATCGTCCTTTCTGGAGGTGAGATGCTGGCGCCAATGTTTTTCAAAGGTCTCGGGACAATTCCAGCGGGCAGCCAGGTGGGGAGAAGCACGGATGTGGTGGAGGCAAGTTGGATCCTGTTCTGCAGACGGATAGAGCCAGGGCAACAGGGGAAGGTTCTGGGCTATGAATAAGGCAAGCATCGATGTTTTACCATAGAATCGCCCAGAGCAGGGAGCCAGCACAGGGCTCTGGTTTCATGGGGGCTTCTGTCTCTCAGGAGCATTTTACTAAACTTGCTCGGCACAGCAGGACTGGAAGACCACCCCCCGGAGGTTACGCAGCCCCGCCCCCTCTGGCTCCTTCTTCGGGGTTTACAGATGGGGAGACTCAGGCACAGACGGAGAAAGACTCTAAACCGGGGCCTTACAGCTAAATGCTAGAGCCGTGATTCTCAGACACCATGCAGCTTTGGCACAGCCTCCTCCCTTTGGGTAATCTCCTTGGAAGCTGCTCATGGGCTATGTTGCCAGAGCCAGAAAGCCCACGTCCACCGCGCCTGGGGGTCACTGAGAAGGTTCATTCTCCCTGCCCCGCTGGGTGATCTGTGGGACTCATCCTCTCTAGAAGGTGAATCGCTGTTGTCTTTTGGGGGGACTGTTTTGGTAGGGGGTCTCAGAAAAAAATCCCCCTGTGTTGGGCCTGGGCCCTCCAAGCAAATGCTTCTAGACACAGATGTTCTTCCGGAGCCTTGGAAGTGTGGCCGGCGTTCCTTGATGTCACAGGAAGGACAGCAGGGGCAAGGAGTGCCGGGTGCATGCCTCACTACCGGTGAAGCCAGAGAGCACGCCTCTGGCTCCTTCTGCGGGGTGGCCCGGCCTCCTCGGACACGCACACGCAGGGGGAGGCTGCTGCTGACTTTAGTCTTCCTCAAGTCAGCTGAGCCCACATCCTCTGAGACACCCACTCGGTGAGAGAAAAAGGAGCCCCTGCTGGGTTCTACTTTGCTGCCAGGATTTGGTCTTGCACCTAAAACAGGAAAGAAGGGCCTAGAAAGCGTGGTAACACAAAGCATCAAGCAGGGGCCCGAGGGGCTGTAGGGACCCCCTAACCTCGAGTCGCCCAAACCTCACTAAATAAACCTGCAACTAAGTACGAAGTAGTGAGTTTGTAATCAACACATAGCCTCAAGAGAAGCCCCCGGAATGCCTCCTTGCATTCAGACTTCTGTCCTTAAGCCCAAAGCGATAGTATCTTAGAGTTGCCGCTGAGCAGAGCGGGGAGTTCGGTGAAGGGCAAGAATGCCGGAGCTGTGTAGGGTACGGTGACCTCACAGGGGCTTCTAGGGGCCAACTCGGGGTCTCCTTGCATCCTGGAAAGACGCAAGACGTAAACTGGGCCAGGCCTGCCACCCGAATCCACTGTCTCCCTCTCTCAGCCCTCAGTGACAGCAGTCAGGAAGCACTGTAGGCTCCCAGTAGAACGGCAGCCCCAGGAGGCTGGACTGAGTCCTGGGCATTTCTGTCTTCCCCCAGCATAAACGCTACTCCAACAACCTTGGCTCTGGACTTTTCTGAGCCACTCTGGAGGCTATCTTGAGGGCAACAGGACCATAGGCCACGAGGCTCTCAGGCACCTCCTGGCCTGACGGTCTGAGACTCATCATAGGGAGGACTTCGGAGCCTGCCCCTGAGCTGGCGGCACCATGCGAGCCCTTCAGCACTTGGCAGCAATGCCATGGGCACGGGATGAAGGGTGAGAGCAGAGGCTCTGGGCCAGACCGTGCAGGTTAAATCCCTGGGCTGCCGCTGTCTGGCTATGCGACCTTGAGAAATTGCGTACCCTGGGACCACTGGCCTTCTGGGAGAACCAAAGGAGATAAAGTCCAGCCTGGCACTCAGTAGGTCCTCCGTGTGAGTGAGGATACGGGGATGATGAGGATGGTGATGATGGTAGCGACAGGCTAGAAGGTCCTGCCCCGTGGTCTGATTTACCGTAGAAGGGGTGAAGGGTAGGCAGGCCAACGCGGTGAGTTACGGTGCACTGCCTTACTCCCATGGCTACTCTCCCAGTTCGGGGCTGGTTGGGACAAAGACCTCAGAGGCTTCCCAAGGGCTCTGACAAGTACAAGTGTCTTATCATGAGCCATCTGCTGTTTGACCACAGGGACCTTCGCTGACTTGGGTCTTGAAGGCCAGCCTTGGCCTTCCCCAGGCCTTCGACGATAGCCCGGGCTTACATCAGAGGAGCTAAGGCAAGGTGCGATATTGTTGCAGGTTCGAAGGTGGCCAGGTGTGAAGTGAGGATGGCTCCAAGGAGCGAGAAAAAGCAGCAGCAGAGAATCTCCCGGAGTTCCTGGCACCGCGGCCCTGGTGGGGTCAGAGAAGACGTGGAGGCAACACAGGGTCGAAGAGTACGGTTGTCACGGACAGGACCAGGGCTGAGCACCTGTCAGATGTTCCCTGTGGTAACGTTGGCACCAACCTTGCGAGCCAGTGTTTCCCATTTTCTGGGTAAGGCAATGGAGACCCAGAGTGCCAGCAACTTGCCCAGGGCCACACAGCTAGGAAAGAGCAGAGCTGGTTCACGCCAATGACTCTTGACTGCCGTATCGATTTCCTGTTGCTGCTGGAAGAAACTACGACCAACTAGTGGCTTAAGACGAAACCAGTTTCTTGTCTTAGAGTCTAGTGGTCAGAAGTCTGACATCGGTTTCACTGGTATTGGCAGGCCTGCATTCCTTCTGGAAGGTCTAGGGGAAATCCATGTCCTTGCGTTTTCCAGCTTCTAGAGGCTTCCAGCATTCCTTGGCTTTCGTTTTCCAAGCCAGCGGTGGCGAGTTGAGTCTGTGTCGCACTGCATCGCGCTGGGCTCTGCCCCCAGCCTCACATATTCTTCTCCGACTCTGGCCCTGCTGTTCCCCTTTTAAAGACCCTTGTGATCGTCCTGGGCCCAACTGGATAACCCAGGACAGTCTCCTTATTTACAGGTCGGCTGATTAGCGACCTGGAGTCTACCCGCTCTCTTAATTAATTGCCCTTTGCCATTAAGGGAAATGCATTCACTGGCTCCAGGGACTATGAACTGGACACCATGTGAAGGCCATTATCTTTGCCGACCACACCGCCACACTGCACTTATTTAAAACCCAACAGGGCAGTGCTTCTCAAGTGTCGGCGTGAACGATGGAGCCACCTGTGACATGCGGGGAGTTGCGATAGAGCCTCTGGGCGCCGGTGGGCTTTGAGCTGTGCCCTGAGAGCGGAGGGTGGGCCAGATGGCAGAAGGTGGCCGAAGTGTGAAGGAAGGGAGAAGTCCCCATCAGCCCTTGCTCTGAGGCCCGACACAGGGCCTCCCCACTTCCTGGCCTCTTCTCCCTAGTCTTTAGGGGCAAATCCCGTTTCCCAGGGGAGCTTCGGCAAGCCTACAGTAGTGTTCCCAGGCTCTGCCCTGGATTCACGGACTCAGAATCACTGACGGATGAGGTCCCACAGGCCGCGCTTTGAGCAAAGCCTTTGGGTTTTCCTGACACACACCAAGGTCTGAGAACCACGGCTTTAAGGCCCAGCTTCGACGCCACTTCCTGCACGCGTCCCTCCTCGGGTTCTTTTCATCCTTCCTTGGCCAGCTTGAGGGCTGTGGCCACCAGGGAGCCGGGACCAGGGCTCCTCGTACAGAGAGAAGGTGGCCAATGAGTTCCGAATGACAAACAGGCCCTGGACAAGGGGACGCTGGGTGGGTGCTTACATCCTCTGAGTTCCGCTACGTGCGAGGCTCTGTGTATCTCAGAGCGTGCCTTGATGATTGATGCCTCATGGCAACCCTGGAAGGTAAATGTTATGATCCCGGCTTTACCACCAAAGACACCAAGGGTCACGGGGCTGGCAGTGCAGGGATCCGACTCAAGTCTAAATTCATTGTATTTTGGGGCACCTGGGTGGCTCAGCTGGTTAAGCATCCAACTTCGTCTCAGGTCATGATCTCACGGTTCATGAGTTCGAGCCCCATTAGGTGAGCTCGAGCTCCGCTTCGGGTGAATACATACTTGGATTCGAGCAAGCCCTGCTTCTCTCTTGGGTAAGCCCCGCTTCTGTCTCTCTCTCTCTGCCCCTCGTGGGACTCTCTCTCTCCCCCTCTCTCTCCCAAAAAAAAAAAAAAAAAAAAAAAAGATTTCTCTCCCTCTCTTTCTGCCCCTCTCCCCCACTCACACTCTTTCTAAAATACAAAATAAACAAATAAATAAAATATTAAAAAAATTAATTCATTGTATTTTAGTAACTGTCGATGCAACGCACGGGGACTTGTATGATTACGTGCTAATGCCCACCTCCACCTCCTGACAGTAAGCCCCGTGAGGGAGGAGGAGGAGATGGATCTGTTTTGTTCTCTCTCAGGGAGGAGGTGGTTTGGCCCAAAATAAATGCACAACAGAAATGTGTTGAATGCTTGCATGAATAAATGAATCTAAAATCCATTTCTTTCTGCCGCCCAGTGTGGCTGAAATCAAAGTCAGGCGCTAACAGACTGGGGCAGACAGACTAGGGGATGAGGCAGCAGGAGGAGGGTCGGTTTTGACTCTGAAGACATGGGTGGGTGGGCCATGTGCGAAAATGCGTTACGGTGGAAACCTACCGCTGAAAGAGAGACTTTGGTCTCTCTTTGGAGAGTCTGTGGTCTTTCTGAGAAGGTCTCAGCCATCTGGGACATCCTTCCTGCTTAGAGCCAGAGCACAAAACCACAGACCTGAAGGTTGCCATGGCGACTCCTAGGGCCTGCTGCCCTCTCTGGCCTCCTGCCTCCCCACCCCCCGGGGCTCCAACCCATCAGTAAATAACCTAATAACGTACGACAACAGTCACTCCCCAAGCATCCAGGCAGCAACCCTCTTGCAAAATAAACAGATTTCTCCAGGGAACTGAGAGCTGTATAGATGTGTGTTACACTCAGCCTGGGCCACCTGCTAGAATCTACTTTTCTGAATCCACAGTATCGTCTTCCTGGCTTCTCCCTCGTGTTGTAAGGACCAGGGGCTGGCGGAGCTGGGGACTGAAGCCTCAGGGGTTCCAGGGACACAGATCCTAAGAAGCCACCGTAAAGGATGCCTGCTCCCTCATCTGGGAACCAGGCCCCGAGAAAGTGGCCGTGGCCAAAACGGGCTCTGTGATAAGGCCCTCGTTATGGATATCTGTGTCTCTGCTGCTGGTCTTCTCCTTTGCAAAGATGAATTAATTTGTCACCATGGCACCCAAGGGGGAAAAAAAATAAGGCTTTCAAGTTGTGGTAGAGTCGAGTTGGAAATTGTTTGATGCTCTTCTCATTGAGAGATGGAGTCCAAGTTCCCCTCCCCTTGAATGGTGGTGGGCTCTGTGACTGCGTGATCAATAGAATAAACTGTGCTGGCTTCTGAATCCACATCGGAAGAGACTAGAAACCCCCACTTGCGATAGTTGCTCTTGAAACCTGGACCCGGGCGCCATGCTGCGGGGAGGCACAAGTGGCCCCTTGGAATGGCCCCATCGAGAGGAACCAAGACCCTAGCCAACAGTCCCAGCTGGCAGCCAGGACTGACTGGCTTGTTACAGGAGCTCGTGATCTCGGAAGAAGATTCTGTGGTCCCAGCTGAACCGTATCAGCCGACTCTGTAAGGAGCAGAGATAAGCCATCCCCACCAAACCCTGCCCAAATCATGGATTCCTGAGCATAATAGATGAGTACTGTTATTTTAGGCAACTACCTTTAAATTTTTTTGAACATTTAATCATTTTTTGAGGGACAGAGTGAGACACAGAGTTTGAGCAGGAGAGGGGCAGAGAGAGAGGGAGACACAGAATCCAAAGCAGGCTCCAGGCCTCTGAGCTGTCAGCACAGGGCCTGACTTGAGACTCAAACTCACAAACCATGAGATCATGACCTGAGCTGAAGTCAGACACTTAACCGACTGAGCCACCCAGGCGCCCCTTAAAAACTACCTTTAAACTGGTGTGTTACACAGCAGTAGAAACACAAGTATTCTTTTCCTCCAAAATCAGGTGAGGGCTTACCGTGTGCTGGATTCATTCATATGGTTCTTTTAATTTTTATGACAACTTTGTGAGGTGGATATAATCATCTCTATTTTCCCCATGAGATACTAAAGTTCAGAGAGGTAAGTATCTTGTCTGAGACCAGCCAGCTAGGAAGGATAAAACCCAGTTTCTACTGTTTCCACCAGTCTTCTCTTCCTAAGGTGCAACCTGAGGCAACGACAATACTCCTAGCTAACACTCAGGGGCACTGTAAGGCTTTTGAGGCAAGATCTTCACCCGTATGATCTCGTAACCACCCTAGGAACCAGCAGGCTCGACTATCATGCCCATTTCACAGAAAGTCACAGTGAGGCTTAAAAAGAGGGTAGCCGATTTGCCTAAGTCATAGCTCTAATAAGAAGAAGAGCTGAGATTTGCACTCGAGTCATCTAGCTCTGGAACCGGGCTCTCAGCTGCAGATGCTCTAGTCTGTAGCATCCACACTGTTCCAGCCCAGCATCCTCTGCTAAGTTAGGAATCTTTTTTCTGCCATCCTCTGGAAGCTTCCCTGCGGGGAGAACAAAGCAATCTCACCTCAGATCTGCACCATTCTCACACTCCTTGGGTCCTCACAACCCCTCTATAGGTGGCGGTGGTGGGTGGCCAGCAGTTATTTCCATTTCGCAGAGGCCCAGCCGCAGAAAGCAACCTGCCTCTGGCTCCAAATCAGTGCCCCCTCCTCTTTTTCTCCGCCTAAATCCCAAAGTGTCTCCCTGTGCCGTTTGGCCAACCTATCCCTGTCCTCCAGCTTGGGGAGCACCAGAGCCCACGGATTGCCAGGCAGGGGGCCTTGCCAACCCCATCCAGGGCGCTCCTTCGGCCGATAGCAGGCGAGCTTTCCCTGCGACGGACACCTGCCCTTCACGTCAGGGATACCTCGCAGACCTGGGGGGAGGAAGGGAAACGCTGGCCCACGCTGGATCTCGGGTCCCCTGTGCTGCCGAGCTCTGGGAAATGAAGGGTTAGCTGTGTGTGTGTGTGCGCGCGCGTGCGTGCGCGCCTGTAATTACCAGGTGGCCACAGAGCCAGCCGAGGGGGCGGCTGCGAACCCAGGCAGCTACCGCGGGCAGAGACACCTCCCCGGACGGGGACAGGACGCGCCGGCGCTCGGGGGCAGACGTCAGGCGGGGCCTGGCCGCAGCCGCGTCTGCCCGCTTCCGCTGAGCGCCTGCGGCGCTCGCCCGGGTGGGGGCCGGGGTGGGGGGGCCGAGGGGGTGAGCGCCCTCACTTGGCCGCCGCCGCCCCGCGCGCACACGCGGCCGCTCCGCACGTGCCCGCCCCGCCCCGCGCTGCCGCTCCCGCGCTCGGTCGCTGCGCCCCGCGCCCGGACCCCACCGGCCCGAAGCCTCGTCGCGCGCTCGCGGGGCCGCGCCCGCGGAGGCGCGGCACTGGCTGCCAGGGCCCAGGACCCGGCCGCTGTCCGCAGGCAGTTTCCAGGCGCGCCAGGGACCCCACGACCTTGGCGAGAGGAAGAGGCCCGGCTGGGCGTGGGGGCGTGGGTGGGCGGCACCTACCTGGCGAAGGGCCCGCGTGCGGGTCGCAGTCACCCTGCGTTGTCGGCGTCCCCTCCTAGGGCCGGCGCCCAGCAAGCAGGGTGGGCACTGCGTCCTCTGGTTGGGTCTGGTAATGCCGGCGGGTCCATTTCCTGGCCAGGCCCTCCTCCTCCTCCTCCTCCTTCTCCTCCTCCTCCTCGTTGTGCCCTGATTTCCTCCATCCTCTCCCGCCCCCCGCCCCCCTACCCGCGCCGGTAGGGCACACCCAGCCCTGCCGGTCCTTGCCCAGCCTCTCTGACCACAGGCCACAGGCTAGGCGCCTGCCGGGAATAACCACAGTCGCTCAGACCTGTCCTAGAGGTAAGGGACTCCCCACCCACTACACTCGTGTCCCCGGAACAGGCCCTGGAGCGGCCAAGGGTGGGCCAGACTGGTCTTGGCTACAAAAGCACAAGGGTCTTTCTCCAGCCACATCACTAGGGAAGTCGAGAGAAGAGTCCATGAAACGACCTTTTTGTACTTTTCACAGCGCCAGCACATCAGTGCTGGATCCTCAGCGCCAGCACATCAGTAGGCACTCAGTAAATGCATGGCTGCCCTGAGCCTCTCTGCACCTCCCCTGACCTCAGCGGGGGAGGGCCCCCCCCCCCCAGGAGTCTGCAGGTTTGCTGCTTCCTGGATTCCTGTGCTGGTGCTTCTGGGGCCTGAGTGTGCCTGAGTCACAACACAGAAGACCTCCCGCTGGTTTTGCTGAGAATTCGGGGAGGCATTCTCGCCCTCTGCCCCCCAAGCTCACAGATAATGGCAAGAACAGCAGCCAGGGCTTGTGGTATTGTGCCAAGCCCTGAGATGATCCTACTAGATATACACTATTAGCACCCCCATTTGACACATGGGGGAATAAGGCACAGAAAGGTCAAGTAATGAGCCCAAGGTCACACAGGTAGTAAGTGGAGGCAATGAGTTTCAAACTCAGGCTGGTGAGTCCAGAGCCAGCAATCTGCCCCAAGCCGCCCTCAGCTGTGCCCTCGGCACCTCTGCTCGTTCACATCTGCAATACCTTCACTCGTGTGTCCCTTCCCACTCAACTCCTGTCTCCATCTTCTGAACTCCAGCCCCAGTTTTATGACCCCAAGATCACTTCCTCTATAGGGTCTTTTTGGCTGTTCCAGGCAATTTGTGCTCCGCTCCCTTGGCTCCCTTCCCAGCATCTTTCGCACCGTCCACTGGGGGCATTGCGCACAGCTGTCTCTCTGCGGGACTCTCCCTCCTGGCCCAGCGCCTGGCTCAGAGGAGAGCAGCCCATTCCTATTTGTGAAATGAGTGTCTGGGAACGGTCACTGCGGGAGTCTGCAGAGACTTGTGCCATTGGTCGTTAGGACCGATGGTCAGGGGTTAGGACGGAGGGAAGCCAGACAGGCAGGGGAGGTGAAGAGAGAGATGGATGTCCTACCTTCTGCTAACCCCTATGGGTGCCTCCAAGCTGCTCACTTTGTGACCTGGCCCCTAGGGGAGTCTCTGGGACAGTGGACAAGAGGGCAGAGGACACCTGGGCAGGAAAGGCAGGGGAAGCAGGGGGACGCAAGAACCTCCCAGCAAGCTCTGCTCAGAGGCCGGACCGGCCTCTGGCACAACGTCTTCCTCCTTCTTGCAACATCTTCACAAATGGAGTTTTCTGGATTAACTATTCGTGCCATAAAAACGCACGTATGCTTTTTAAAAATGGCCAGGCTGAGTGTAGTGTTAAGAGTTTGCCTCCGAGGGGCACCTGGGTGGCTCAGTCAGTTAAGCAGCTGACTTTGGCTCGGGTCATGATCTCATGGTTTGTGAGTTCGAGCCCCGCATCAGGCTCTGTGCTGATGGCTCAGAGCCTAGAGCCTGCTTCAGATTCTGTGTCTCCCTCTCTCTCTGCCTCTGCTCATACTCTGTCTCTATGTCTCTCAAAAATAAATAAATGTTAAAAAAAATTAAAAAAAAAAAAAAGAGTTTGCCTTCGAGGGGCGCCCGGGCGGCTCAGTGGGTTAGGCGTCTGACTCTCGATTTCGGCTCCGGTCATGATTTCCCCGTTAGTGAGATCGAGTCTCGCATCCGACATCACAGAGCCTGCTTGGGATTCTCTCTCTCTCTCTCTCTCTCTCTCTCGCTCTCTCTCTCAAAATAAATAAACTAAAAAAAAAAAAAAGTTTGCCTTCCAAAGCCAGTGTCTGAGTTAGTCCTAACTCTGCTACCTACCAGTAGGGCGACCTTGGAGAAGTCCCTTAACCTCTCTGTGCCTAGCTCCTCGTGTGTGAAATGGGGACACTCCTTCAAAAGGGGGTTGAGGTGATTTCACACTTAAATCAGGCAAAGCCCTTAGCTTGACACCCAGTAGATACTAGGGTTGGATAGATGTTAGCTGTTATTATTGGCTCCTCCAAATACCCTCTTATATACGCGGCCTCTTATCTCTTGGATGCTTACTGCCCTTAGTGCTTACGAATGGTCTCTTTGAATTCCAACAAGTAGTTTTCTTTTCTCCAGTTTGCAGATCAGGAAGCTGAGATTCAGCGAATTACCTGAGGACGCTCAGTTCTGAGTGTCTGAACCAGGCCTCGAAGAGAGTCTTGACAGAAGCTGCTGCTTGCAGCAATTACATCCTGTCTCATCCTGCGCCCCCAGGAAAGGAGAGGGGTGTTCTAAAGCCCATCGTCAGTTGCCAGAGCCAGGATTCTGGCTTCCGGGGGTACATACAGTGCGTGCCACGTAGAAAGGGTGTAACAAAGGGAATTTTGTCCGGGCCGCCATGCTGCGCAGTTCTGGGGGGCCCATACACACTGCAACCTCCCAGATGGTGTCCCCTGGAGTTGGAACAGCGCGGCCGTGTTTGGTGGCCCTCTCTCCCTGCCTTAAATGAACAGTCAGGCCCAAGCCCGACGCAGTGGGGCACAGTCTCTGTTTACAGATCTCCAAACACAGAACCTTTCACGAGTGTAAATACTCTGCACTTCAAGCAAAGCTCTGTTTGGATTCATGCTTTACTTTTTAGAGACAGAACAGCATGGCACCTCTCCCACTCACTGAAAGATCCAGAACTGGCCTGTAGAAGACGGGGTGGGCCTCTCTGGCCGTGCTCTCCCTAAGAGGATGCTAGATTTGGGAAAGCGAAGAGATTCGTCCCGCTGCCTGCAACCTCACCTTCTGGCCTGACTTTTGCTGTTTCTTGATGTCGAGATGCCCAGTCATGGGCGGGGGGGCAGGAGAACTTGTTGTTTTGTAAACAAAACCTGGCATTGGCCTTGTAAACAACCAACGGCTCGCTGTGTTCAAATGAGGCACGTATTGTTTTCCAGAACCTTCCTGGTCCTAGGGAATGGCAAATTACGGCCCATGGAAGGCTGACTTGAGACACTGCACTAATAACCACCTTCCTTGCCCACAGCAACCATCGCTCACAACGGGCTGGACTCCGGAGATGTGGTCAGAATCTCTCCATACCTGGCATAAGCGACATTCACGGCCATTTTTCCTTTTCCAGTCTCGCATAGGATTTCGGTCTCGGCATTTGCATTTTCCCAGTGACCGGTTAGGGAGGCCGCTGCAGGTGCTCGGAAACGGCAGCAGACGGGACGGATGAAAGGGATTGTTTCACTAGGGCAGAAACGGGCCGAGCACTCCGCTCTCCGCCCGTCTCCGTCCGACTCCACGGACTGGATCGCCGGCCTCCCTTAGCCTCTGGCTTCTGTTGGGTTTGACCAATGGGAAGCACTAACTGGGATCTGAAGACGGCGGGAGAGTGAGGAGGGGGCTGTATTTATCCCCCTGCCAGGGTCACTGCAGGTCGGCTGCCTCCTTTTAGCTCCCGCCAAAGTCCCCGTCCTGCTCTGCTCTTCCTCTTCCTCCTCCAGCCTGGGGCAGTGACAGCAGCACCCTTGTGCTGCCAGGCCCAGGGTGCTGCACAGTCCCGAGCTGGTTCCCTTCACCCTAACCCCGCATCTTTGAAAACCGTCCCCCGCGTTAACCTCTCTTCGGTCACCCTGCTGGACCCTGCGGCTGCTTCCTGCCGGGACCCCATGCGCGAGTGCACGGACCAGAGGCGTCTTCACCGCAAACTCACACTAATGGAAGAATATCCACGGATTTTAGAATGTGCACAGATTATCTACTTAAAAAAAAAAAAAAAGTACTGTTTTTCCAGTTCATTCTTCCAATGAGCACAGCTGGCCAGCCTCAGAGGAGATCTCTTTATCCCCTGAAGGAGTCCCGCTCCCTCTCTCTGCTACAGCGCCAGCTCCTTGCTGCCCCTGCTCCGCCCCCGGCCCCGCCCTGCGCTGCCTGTGGCCTTGAGCTTGGAGCTACTCATTCGAGCTACTCATTCGCTACTCATTCGGGTATGTATGACTCTCCTTTTTGAGAAATGCTTGTCATCACAGGCAGGCTCCTGCCAGAACAGTGTCAAGCAACAAGAAGCTGGTTTTTCTGCAAATTATCTTTTCTGGCATCAACCACGCTCCGGCGGGCTTGGGCCTGAACTGATTCATCAGACTGACCTGGTGAACACAACGTTGTTTCCGCTCCTGCTCAGAGGACCCTCAGGCTCTCAGACGGAGTGTGACTAATGGGGCCTCCGGAAGGCAGGAAACTCTGAGGCCGGTGGAGAGCGAGCACGAGTCTGGATGGAGTGTGAGCGCACACATCTGAAGAGCTGGGGAACCCACGTCGCGGGCCCGGCTGCAGACCACCCCCCCCAGGAGGCCTTCAGGCTGGGCTTGCTCAGGCTCAGGGGGCTGGGAGATGGGGGAAGCATCTGAATGTCTGTGTTCAAAACCCCAAACCTGTCGCTTTCTAGTTGGGAGTGCTCCGGCCCTTACGCCGCCTCCCCGTGCCTGTTTTTTTCTTTTTTAAAAATGGGGCAATGGGGCGCCTGGGGGGCTCGGTCGTTTAAGCATCAGACTCTTGATTTCGGCTCAGGTGGCCATCTCATGGTTTGCGGGTTCGGGCCTGCAGCTGGCTCTGCGACAGAGCAGAGCCTGCTTGGGATTCTCTCTCCACCCCCTCTCTCTCTGCCCCTACCCGGCTTGCTCTAAATCAATCAATCGAATACATACATACATACATACATACATACATACATACATAAATAAATAAAAATGGGGGTGATACGGATCGGTGCGAGACTGAAATATAAAAGTGCTCTCAAGAAATCTATCGCCATAGAAGCCAGGGCCCCAGCCGAGCAGGTGCAGAGAGGGCAGGTCACGCTGGGAAGGCCCTAGAGGGGGCTTGGCCAACTGCAATACAGGGGGTCAGGCTGGGACTGTTCCACCAGCCTTGACCGGCCTCTGCCTCGGTTCTCTCGCTCAGGGAGGATGGACCGAATCGTGGCTCTCCATACTGGCTGCGTGACCTCGAACAGTCACGTGACGGCTCTCTGCCCCAGTTGGCTTATCTGTGAAAGGGGGATAATAACAGTCCCTCACAGGGCTGTTGTATTAAACGAGTTACTAAGTATAAAACTCTTGGAAACATGCCTGCCCCTAGTGGGCGCTCAATAAACGTCAGGGCCCCTCTCCACTCAGCGCCCTGGAAGGCTTACGTGCTCCCTCCTCTGGCTCAGGTATACAGGCTTCTTTGTAATGGCGAGCTGGGAAATGTGGCTTCGTTTCTTTGGTTTGTTGTATAAGACTTGCCTCCTATGGGGCTCCTATGACTGGGGTGTGGGGGGGTCGGGGGATGGCGGAGGTGAATTTGACTGGGACTTGGCATCTTCCCGGCTCACCTGCCTGGAGCCTCTAAAAAGAACCACCTGGAAGCTCCCTGCAGCTCCCTGAGATAGGCTTCGGTTCGCCTAATGGGGTGAGAAAGGGCCGAAATGGGAGGGGACTGGCAGAGAATCTGTGACCCAGATGAAAATCTCCGTGAAAATTCTTCCTCTCCTGTTGGGCTGCAGAGCGTGCCTGGCCTCTCGCAGGCTGCTGGCTGGTATCTTGGAGGTGAGAATGGTCACAGAGAGGCAGTGTAGCCCCAAGGTTAGGAGGATGCACACGGCGGAGCCAGAGGGCGTGAGTTCAAATCCCAGCTCTGCCACTTGCTGAGTTATTTAATCTCTCAGTGCCTGACCTGCACAGCGAAGGAGGTGACAATGGCACCTACCTCAGAGTGTCGGGTGATGTGTTCGGAACGGTCTGTGACCCTGAGTGAATGTTCAGTAAATGTCAATTATTATTAATATACGACCAGCCACAGTGCCCTCTAGCTACTAGGGACAGCAGTTACGGCAGCCAGAGTAATGCCCCTCCTCAAAGGTGTCCATGTCCCGACCCCCAGGAGCCTGTGAGTGTGTTACCCTTTCATGGCTAAAGGGACTTTGTAGGGATGATAAATTTTTTTTCTTTAAAAAAAATTTTTTTTTAGTGTTTACTTATTTTTGAGAGAGACAGAGCAAGAGCAGGGGAGGGGCAGAGAGAGAGAGAGAGAGGGAAACACAGAATCCAAAGCAGGTTCCAGGCTCTGAACTGTCAGCACAGAGCCCAATGTGGGGCTCGAACTCATAAACCGTGAGATCATGACCTCATGAGCGGAAGTTGGACGCTTAACCGACTGAGCCGCCCAGGCGCCCCTAGGGGTGATTAATTAAGGATCTTGAGACGGGGAGAGTATCCTGAGGTTTCCACACGTAGCAAGGACACAATCGGCCATTGTGAGCCTTGAAAATGCGAGCTGACCGCCAGTCGAAATGCAGGCAGCCTCGAGAAGGTTTCTAGAAGCTGAAAAAGGAAATGAGACCCCTTTCTGATCTCTAGGATTGTAGGATTAAATTTGCGTCGTTTTAAGCCACTAAGCCTGTAATAATTTGTTACAGCAGCAGCAGGGAGCTCACACAGACCTGCCTCAGCTGCGTGCCTGCGGGGGGAACCACGCAAGTCACTCCACAGTAGACAGGACGCGTCTGTGATGTCACCCACTCTGCTCGTCCCGTGCCGGTGTGGGGAACACCCTGGACCATGGAACTGAGTTTCCTCTGGGCACAGACGCTGCCAGGGATTGAATATAAAAGGGCCGGACACATCACCGTGGGCTCCGTGGGTTGAAAAGGGCCTCCTGAAAAGCTAGACCCTCAGCCAGGCCTTGAAGGATGAATGTTGTGGGGTTTGGACAGGGAGGGGGAGGAGGAGGAGGAAAGAAAGGAATTGTGGGAAGAGGCCCAGCGGGACCAAAGTCAAGGACGTCAATACAGTTTTTCATTCATTATTCATTCACCTTCCTATTCAGCGCTTGTGCTCAGGGCCCTGTGGGGGATAGATACCCGGACAGTAAAGTGAGCGAGACAGACCTGGCCGCGGTTCTTATGGAACTCACACTGGGAGTAGAACCCGATGCCCCGTTACGGTACAGCATCTCACAACCCTTACAGCAGGACATGTATGGCTTGTTCAGGAAGCACATCTGGGTGGGCTTCCTGGAGGAAGTGGCCCTTCCAGGATGGATAAACTGAAGGCTTCCTCTATATCACTTCAGGCTCTATGTGGCGCTCTGTACTCAGCAGGTGCTGACTGATAGGAGTTTAGCCATATATTTTATTACTCGCTATCCAGTTCTTTCTTGTTTTAAAAAAAAGTTATTATTTTGAGAGAGAGACAAAGCGAGCACAAATGGGGGAGGAACACAGAGAGAATCCCAAGCAGGCGCCACACCTTCAGCACAGAGCCTGGTGTGGGGCTCAAACTCACAAACTGTGAGATCGTGACCTGAGCCAAAGTCAAGAGTCAGAGGCTGACCCGACTGAGCCACCCAGGCACCCCTAGCCAATTCTTTCTTAACCCATCTTCCTGCACTAAGGAGGAAGTCTCAGCTGGGTGTTAGTGTGTCTTTAATTCTTTAATTCTTACTAACCTCGCTTTGTAACCTGGAGAGCTGGACTCAGGTGTGTTATGGAGGCAACAGGTGCCAGCCCACGGTTAACAACACTGCTCAGGTTTTCTTGTTTTTTATTTAACTACCTTCATTTTGTGGCAGAGGGCGCTGGTTTTCCACTTCTGCGAGCGGAACACAATTTCCTTTTAAAAAGAAGTGTACGTAGGTGTGATGGAACCGTGGGTGAGAGGGGGGCTCGCCCTCCCACCCCGGAGTTGACCCCTGGGGTCCGGGTGGAGACACAGAGGGGCACGCTGAGCGTGTGTCTGGGTCAGCGACGGGCCTGACCGCTCCTTAGAACTTCCACACCTACTTTGCACCCCTGCCAGGCCTGTGTGCGGTGCTGGGGAGGGCGAGCGGAAACCGGGTGGCCACTGAGAGGCTGAGATTCTCCGAGAGAAGTCTCCTGGAGGGGGGCTGGGCTGCTACACCGAAAGGAGCCCAGGGGTCCAACTGCTAAGGCAGGGGTTACGGTAACCTGCTCAGG
Organism: Paguma larvata; assembly: GCA_030068075.1. NCBI lineage: Eukaryota > Metazoa > Chordata > Mammalia > Carnivora > Viverridae > Paguma > Paguma larvata. Next base: position 36,348,491 of record CM057827.1, read on the forward strand.
GTGCATTTTCGGACGGCAAGAAAAGCAGCCTGGAGACAGTGAGGGGACCGTGAGTGGCCGTAGGCCCTCCACTTGTCATGCAGGCTTGTGTGGCTAAGTAGATGCGAGGACAGGCGCTGAGCTCCCTGCAGAGGCGAGGCTTTTGGTGGGGCAGGAGCAGGAGTGGGGGTGGGGCAGGAGCCGGTGCTGGAGCCAGGAAGCCCATGGGATCTGGACCTCGGGGAGGGCCCAGGGGACCTCTGGGTAACATTTTGCATTGTGCCCCCGAAAGAGCCACTCGGGGGCCACGAGGGCCGGTGCAGGCTGCCCAGAGAGAAGAGACGATCAGCAGAGAGAAAGGTGTCTGTTTCCTGAACAGAGGTTCTGCAGTCATCCAGTTTCCAAAGTAAAATAGTCAAGAAAAATGTTACGTATGTAATAAGGGGGAACTGGAATGGCTGAGTTTTTGAAACTGACTTAGAAGGGAAAGCTGGGGTTGACACAGCAGTGACGATACTCGGCGAGCAGCTATGATTACAGGAGGAAGGGCAGGAGGGCCATACTGTGGGAGCCGGAGGTACGAAAGCACCCGATCAAGAGGACAGCAGTCAAGGTGGCTCCTGGAAGAGGTGACTTCTACACTGAAACCCACAAGGGGGCCAGGAGGCATCCCGGAAATCATCCCCGTGACTGGTGTGTATGATACCGTGGTACTGAATGAAGGGGTCCTTTGAGTACTGATGGCGGGGGGGGGGGGGGCGCTGAAGAATTTCTCGTTAGTCCAAGGGTATATTGCTGGGAGTGGGTGCCCCATTAGATTCTGATCATCTGGGGCAGGAAAGAGAAACAAGGTGGACCCTCTCCCCAGCTAGAGTGTGAGCTGTCCGGGCAGGGGGCAGGTGGCAGGGGGCAGGGGGCAGGGACCAGCTCCCTCCATGCGGGGGCTGTGGTGGCAGCCGGCAGATTTGCTGACTGGGCCATAGGGACTGGATGGGGAACAGCAGAGACAGACAGGGGAGGTGCTTCTGGAGAGGCACCAGGCGCCGGCAGGCCCTTGGGGGACACTAGTGTGCCCCTCCTCCCTCCCCATCAGGAAGGTCTCCAGTCTGGGACCTGGCCTTGGACTCCGCTTCGGTGCGCTCCCAGGGGTGGGGGTGGGGGGGGGCGTTAGCTGCACTTACCGGGGTCAGGGTGTGTCCCGGGGACCTGGATGGTGCCGGACTTCTGAAATCTGCGGGGACCGCGGGGACCCTGGGCAGGGCGGCCCCCTCTGGCCTGCTGCACCCCCAGATGCCCCCTCTCGTGACACACCCTCTGGGTGATAGGTTCCCTGGGCCCCCAAAGCACTATCAGCCTACACCTTGGAATGGCAGGGATCTACTTCCCAGCTCCCCCTCCTCCTCTTCCTCTTCCTCCTCCTGCTCCTCCTGCTCCTCCTGCTCCTCCTCCTCCTCCTCCTCCTCCTCCACTCCCCACTAAGGCCTTTACCTGGAGACTGGATTTTGAATTTTCCGCCGCAGGGATGCCGAGGAGCCGGCCTTGCCGTGAAGGTCCGTGGTCCCCTCGGCCGGGCCGCCGTCATCCCCGCGCGGCCTGCCCCGCCGTCCCGGCCCAAACCCCGAGCTGTCCCCCCGGGCGCACTCACCTCTCTCGGGTCGCGGGCGCAGGAGGCCGGACCGCGGCGGCCGCGGGGACCGGGCGGGGACGCGCCGGGGACGAGGTGCGGGCGGCCCTGCGCCCCGGCTCGGCTCGCGCGCCGCCTCGGGAGGAGGCGGAGGGGGCGGGGGCTCCCGGCGGGCGCGGAGCAGCCGCTCCAGGGATCCGGGGAGGGTGCGGCTTCCAGAACCATTGCTCTCCCGTGGGGAGCGCCGAGGGGCCCAGAGGTTTCCTCCCGGCTCTTTACTGGGGGTCTCTTGGGGGAGAGGCTCTGCGGAGCAGGTGGCCGGCTTCGCCTCTGCCGGCTCTCAGGCTGCGCGAGGTGACCCCCGGAATCTGCACCTCGGTGGGCTGGGCCAAAAAGCCAGAGCCTGGAAAGGGGAGGACGGCGCTGAGCACTGCCACGATCCCTCCTCCCCGCTCCCACCCTCCCCAGGCGCGTGCCCCAGGCTCCTGCCTGACTTCATGCGGTTCACTGCCCCATTTTACAGATGCAGGTCGTGGGCTTTCCTCCGGCCCGCTCTTTCCCTTTCCCGCTGCAGAAGGGCAAGGAGGGGCGGGGAGGAGACGGAGAGGCCGGGGTCAGCGCTTGCGGCCTCCAGTACCGGCCCGGTGCCCTGTGCAGGAAGCACACTGCGTCCACCCACACCGACACCTAGTAGGTGGTCACCTCTTCACAGTCTCCCTCTTCTTTGGTCACTTCTCAGTTACCCTGTCTCTGCTTTTTTTCAGCCCATCTCTAAAAAGGCGGTGCTCCCAGGAGCGTGCAGGAATTTTGCAAGGCCGTTGTTAAATAGTCATCATTAAAAATTAACTCATGTAGGGGCACCCGGGAGGTTCAGGCGGTTCAGCAGAGGACTTCAGCTCAGGGCACGATCTCAGGGTTCCTGGGTTCCCGCCCCAGGTCAGGCTCTCCACTGACAAGTCAGAGCCTGGAGCCTGCTTCACATTCTGTGTCACCCTCTCTCGCTGCCCCTCTCCTGCTCACACTCTGTCTCTCTCTCTCTCAAAACTAAATAAACGTTAAAAATAATTAACTTATGTAAACCTTTGATTAAATACTGCGCAGTAACAGCAAAGGTAATAAATACATAAAACTTGCCGCTTCCTAATTATTTCACCACTACGCGTGATCTTGGATTATTCACATGCCCTGGGTGGGTGTGGATACAGGTCCCTCACATTTCCTCCCACCTCCGGGGGCAGCGACACCACGTTGGCAGCTTAGAATTGGCCACGGTGAGAATGTTTACACCACAGAAATGGGCCGATATTACCAATCGAGGCTTGATTTATGTTTTCTTCAGTGTCTAGACTTAAGAAAATGATGGAGAAATGGGGCACCTGGGTGGCTCAGTTAGGCGTCTGACTTCGGCTCAGGTCATGATCTCATAGCTCATGTCATGATCTCACGGCTCATGAGTTCGAGTCCCGCGTCAGGTTCTGTGCTGACAGCTCAGGGCCTGGAGCCTACTTCGGATTCTGTGTCTCCTTCCCTCTCTGCCCCTCCCCTGCTTGCACTCTGTGTGTCTCTCTCTCAAAATAAATAAACATTAAAAAAAATTAGAAGAAAAAAAAAACGACGGAGAAAATGTTAATAGTGCAGACTAAACTTAAAAGTATGTCCTGGGTGCATATTGATGGGATGTGAGGCAGTACGTCTATTTTTTTTTAAAACTGTGCTCCATGCATAGCCATGACGATGGGACGGCACAAAGTGGAGGCAACTCGCTCAACCTGCATTCAGAACTACTACGCGACCAGGCAGTCACCCTGTCGTCCACAAAGGAGCGAAGTTTTGACACGCATCTCTGGTTTGTTTGGCTTTCAGATTACTGGTCACCATAAATGAAAATTTCAAACGGCGTTCCTCCTGGAATGGCACTGACAGATGTCAGGTGCAAGCATAGGCTGGCTATAGACACACGAGTGCGGCAAAAATCGATGACAGCTTTCTAGGAGAATCAATTGGGTTTGGGGGCAGAAAGTATCACATATTTTATTCTTCGTAAACTTTATTACCCATCTTTATATCAGTAAAATTTTATATATGTATAAAATTTTATATATGTATACGTTTTTTCCCCTTTGGTTGATGAACTTGGGCTGGATGTTTTATGCTGGCTGGATGCTTCCCAAGGTTTGTCCTGTGCTTCTATCGAAGCATTTTGGGGTTCTACCCAGGGTGAGGCCCTCTTGTCTCAGACATGATCCCAAATCTCTTTCCAGGTAGACCTCACCCTGGAGCCGTGGGCATGAATGCCAGCTGCCAGTCGGCTCCTTCCCAGACACCAGGTCACGCATCTCCCAGGCCGGTGCAGAGGGTGGGGTCCTGGAGCTCAGGAAGGGCGTCATCTGGGACGCCCGGCTTAGCAACAAGACCCTGTGGTACTGCCTGGGGCGGGGGGGGGGGGGTGGGGACCATTGCCTGGGATTGGCTGCCTAGTGAGCGAGGTGTCAGAGCTGGAACCAGCTGATAAAGTAACAGATAGGACCCACAGAAGAGGGAGGGGGGTGTCACATAACATCTGGAGGCAAGGGGACAGAGAAGACGAGATGGGAAACACGAAGAGGCTTTGGCGGGGGTGGGGGGCGGGGGGGAGGATGGTAAAACTGCATGTTGAGCACTGAGTTGGAGGGACATCCAAGCAGGTCTAAGGTTCCAAGGAGAGGCTGGGGCCGGAGAGGTTTGGAGCCTTCTGGGAAGAGACTGTAATTAAAACAGTGGATGGGTATGAGCTTGTCTGGGGCAAGGGGAGGGAGCCAGAAGAGGGCTGGGTGCACTCAGTGAGCCATGATGCGGGCCCCTGTCCACAGAGGCATGGGCGTGGCTAGTGCAGAGGCAGGGTCGAGGGGAACGCAGCAAAACGCAAGGGCTCAGAGAGGCGCCACGAGGGCTAAGCGGTCTGAGCAGGCAGTCCACTTGGCAAGCTACCGCCCAACCCCAGGGCCAGGTGTGTGTGTGACCTGAGAAGAGCGAAGACAAAGGGAGGGGTTGCAGATTCCAGACACAGTCCGGAATGCGGCCTAGAACGTGTGGGGTGTGGACAGAGGAAGGGCCAAGCCTGCATCACAGGCTCCCGGTTTCTGTGACTGCAGGACAGCTGGTCCTTGAATGAGCGAGGGAGCCAGACGGGTGAGGGGCAGGGTGGCCGGGTGGAGGAGTGGAGGTCTGCAGGTCCACGCAGGGGGAACTGACAGCAGGTGGGGCTTCAGGCCTGCGCTCAGGAGCAGGCAGCCCTCGGCTAGCCGTCGGGGGCTGCCTGGAAGGGGAAGTCTCTGGGACTTAGCACCTTAGCTTTCAAGGACTCTGTGGAAGGAATGCGAGAATGAATAAGGGGCTGGCTGGCAAGCGTGAGCACCGAAGACCCCTTCTGGAGGGCAGAGAGTCAGGCGAAGTTCAAGTGGTAACTGGCTGGGTGTCAAATCTTGCAAAGTCCACACAGGAGGAAGCAGAGAGGTGACCGTTGTTGGGCCCAAGCGCTGTGGACGGCAGTTCCCGAGGAGTGGTCACACTGACAGATCACGAGCTTCGGAAAGGACAGGAGAGGAGGCAGGAGAAGACTTAAAAGAGTCTAGGGGCACCTGAGTGGCTTAATCGCTGGAGCTCAGGTCGTGGTCTCACGGTTCATGGGTTCGAGCCACGCACTGGGCTCTCTGCTGTTGGTGTAGAGCCTACTTTGGATCTTCTGTCCCCCTCTACTCTGTCCCTCCCCTGCGTGTGCTCTCTCAAAAATAAACGTTAAAAAAAGTTTGGTGAGGAAGGAGACACTGCGGTGGCAGCTAGACAGAAGGCCATCTGAAGAGAGACTGTCATGTGTGCATCTGTATATGCCTCCCATCCTCCCTCCCTCCGATTTAAGCATCTGATCGGAGACCCCGGAGATCTAAATTCCAGATCCTAGTTGAGGAGCCTTGGGAAAACCCAAAGGACCGGTTGGAGCTGACTCCCACATCCAAACGGGATCCAACTCTTACTAATTTAAAATAAATGCGGGGCGCCTGGGTGGCTCAGCCGGTTAAGCACCCGACACTTAACTTTGGTTCAGATCATGATCTCATGGTTCGTGAGTCTGAGGCTTGCGTCCGGGCTCTGTGCTGACAGCGCGGAGCCTGCTTGGGATTCTGTCTCCCTCTCTCTCTGCCCCTCCCCCGCTTGCTCGCCCTCTCAAAATAAACTCTAGGGGAGTAAAATGTAAGCCTGGGAAAAAGCTGTGTAGTGAGCACGAAAGCCTTCTTCTCTGACCTGGTGGCAGAGAGAGTAGATTCCGGAGGCCGGGAAGGCTCTGGGAGGTGAAGCAGGGGGCCCTGGGAGCCCCACCCCCACCCCAGCCTGTCCGATGCTGCCAACGCTGTCCAGCGAGACAAACCAGGACTCAATTCTACGCCGTTTCATTTTATTACAATCCTGTCCGTGTGTTCCAGAACGAATGGCTATTTAATACGCGACCCAAAGCACTCCTAAAACTGATCTTGTTAACATTCCCGTTTTTCCTCAGATTAAATCAAAAGAAAAAAAAATCTTAAAAAAAAATCAAGTTTTAGCATATCCCAGAAAGAGCACCTTTACTAAACAGAAAACAACACGTGTCAGGAATCTGACCAAATACACAAAAGCAGCAGGTAGGATTCCTGACCGAAAGGACTCCCAACGGAACATAAATAGATCCCCTCGAAGGACATACATACTTCACAGGAGTGTGTACATACATATGTAATATATTAAAAGAAATTTGGTTTCTACCACAAGAACTTATTCAGAAATAATAAACCAATCTCTCATCTGAGACCGGGGCAGGGGAGAGGCTGCACCCCGCTCCCGCACACCTCCCCTCTGTACACTATGTGCACTTGCTGGGTCGGGGCTGGGGCAGGGCCTTCTCTCGGCCCCAGGCCCCTGGACCCGGCAGATCCAGTGTTTGTAGAAAAGTGAGCCAGGGAAGGCAGGTCTCCGTGTGGGCCCCACCGTGCAGAGCCCAGGAGCCGGCTGCAGGGGGACGGGTGGCCAAAGCCGGAGGCCACCTGCCACCTGCCTAGAAGGCCGCCTTAGCCCTGGGGCAAAAGGGGATTGCTTGGGACCCCAGCAATGGCGTGGCAACACTCCTGATTTTCAGCAGCAAGCCTAATTCTGGGCCCCCCCCCCAAGGTCCTCAAGATCTTTGTCGTGTGGCCAGTCTGGACTTCTCCTAGGATCAGAGGGCTTTGGGGAGAGGGAACGGAGTTTCCAGAGCCACAAGGGCTTGGCCACGTGAAAGTGTGTCTGCACACGCGCACATACACACGCTCGCGCTTTGAGAGGTCGACACGTTGCAAATGAGTGTTCTAGAGGGACATGCTCAAATAGTGTCTGCTTCGTGGTTCTGTCACCGCACTCTGAGTGTCCCCGCAAAGTGGATCTGTCCAAAAGACCTGTCGCTGGAAGCTACAGGAGACACACCTGGGGAGTGCAACCCTCACAGGCTTGGCACGGTGTTTTCGTGAACAAAAGGGAACAGGGGAGACGCACGGGGACGCCCGTCCTCACCCTAAAGCCCTCTCCCAGCACCACAGGCGGGCAGAAGCAAAGGCCGTCACCATCAGAGGGGTGCTGCTGGTCCAGACGAGTCACACGCAGCCGTACTCGTACCACACGGTCTGCTGGTCCCCGCCAGGCTCGGGGGACGCCGGCGTGCTCTTCAAGCTGCTTCCACGGCTGAAGTCCTCAGGGGCCCGGCCGGCGTGCGGAGCCAAGTCGGGAGACCTACCCGGGCTCTTGGCAGGGAGGCCCTCGCCGTGGCCTGGCCTTGGGACCCCATCACCCTCTGAGAGGCTGAGCGCCCCCCGGACAGGGGCAATGGTGGCTGCCTCCCCCGAGTGGGGGGGCGTCTGGGGTTTGGTCCTGGTGGCGGGGGCTGCAGCTGGCGGGAAGTGCTGGGGCTGGGAGCTGCTGCCACAGGCACCGCCGCCTCCGGAGGCGATGGCCGGAGCTGTGGCAGACTGCTGCAGGGGGACCAGCCTCTCCTCCTTCGGGGGAGCCAGTGAGAAGCGCCTCATGTCCGGGGGCCGGCTGCGGGGGGCTGGGCCCTGACCACAGCTGCCGCCGGTCTTTCCCACGAGTGGAGTCCGCTCCCGGGTCAGGCTGTGGGATCCAGCAGGTATGGGGCTTTGCAGGACAAGGCTGCCTGTTTCTCTGCCCCCTGAAGTGTCAGGACCCCCCAGCCTCTGAGGGGCCTCCTGTTTGCAAGCCTCTGGCCCACTGGCCCGGAGAAGGTCGGCCGAGGCCAGGCTGAAGGCCCGGCTCAGGGACGCGCTCCGGCTGGCCGGCGTGTGGGACGTCGGCGGCATCGTGGCCTGCCGGGGTCTGCCCAGAGACAGGCTCTGGGGAGGCTGGGCCTGCCTCTGGGGGGCACTGGGCAGGACCTCGGCCTCAGCAGGTCTGAAGTTTGGCTTCACATACTGTCCAGGCTTCAGCAACTTCCCCTCAGGGGTGTTCACAGGCATCTTGATGGTAGGGGCCACGAAGCTGGTGGGCATCTTGGCCCCTTCTTTCCTGGCAGGTGGTCCCGGCTGGCCTCCAATGGCTGGGAGATCACTGGCCTTTCTGAAGTAGTCGCTTAGCAGGTCATCCCGGCAACTGGGAGTGTCCTACGGGGAAGAGAGGCAGATGTGAAAAGTGGGCATAAGGCCTGGGCAGGTGGTCAGACAGCGCCGGTGGCCAGGACAGGTTTCCTGCTCCTGCTAGGCCCCTTTGAAGCGGGATGTTGCCCCCCCCCCACACACACTGGTCAGGATAGGGAGGGGGCGATATACAGACCACCAGGGAGAGAATCCCAGACACCACTCTGGGAGCCCCCTAACTTCACAAACAAGACAAGACATCCAAAGATGGGAAGGACTTCCCGCAAAGCTCATCCACTCTCTGGAAAGGTCTGGGCTGAAAGCCCGACCACAGCCAACTGTTCCAATCTGTTCTTGCTTTTCTACCACTCAAGGTGTGGGGTGGGGGGGGCGGGGAAGCTGACCGGTAGGGCCACCCCTTCTTTCCCGGGCAGCCCGCTGTGCTCACACACGTTCCTGGTCAGCCCACTCTGCTCACACACATCACAGGGGCCTTGTCTGGGGCCACAGAGGAAGGGAACAAAACCAGCTACTGGAAAGCCAGAACCCTCGCCGCCACTCAGACCATTCGTTCCACACGAGAGGCAGGCACAGCCTGGAGGAGCGGAGTGGCGGCTCCTCCTCAGGCTGACGGCCGCTGCGGAACCAGGAAAGAAGTGCATTCGTGTGGCAGGTGGGAGTCGGGTGCTGAGGGCTGATGCAGCCCGACCCCAGCCTGCTGGGACCTGTGGGAGCGGGGAGGGGGGACATCAGCGGGCGGGGCGGCAGCTCAGAAGCCATCTGTACCTGCCAACGAACTACTGGCCCACGGAAACATCTGGATGCACAACTTGACAGAGACAGAATCTGCTGTTTTACGCTAGTTTGGAGCCACAGGTGTTGGCTGAGCACGCGCTAAGATCTTCGGTTATTAGCAGGGACAGGAACCATTTATGGAGTGCTTCCTGCGTGCCGAGCACTGCGCTAGGAACCACAGGCGTACTCACCAAAATTCCCAAACCTCCCTGAACTCTCGAAGCAGCCCTGCAAGGCTGTTTAAGGCTGGGCTAAAACCATCTTCAATAGGGACGGAAGCTGAAGCCCCAGGGGTTCAACAGGTCCCGCACCCGGGGAGCGCAGACCAGGGACGAACACCTACTTACTGCTGGCTGCCTGCACCACCTGGCTCCCCGCTGCACATGGTTAATCCTGTGACGCGCACCTGCGCGGGGCCGCCCTCTCTGGCCCCCCGGGGGGGCCCATTTTGAGACACTCCCTTGCCGGCATCAGGAAGAGCAGGCAGGGATAGGGGCATGGTGTGACTTCTCCAGGGCTGTGTGGGGCAGGGGCGGGGGCGGGGGGTGAGGGTTGAGAGGTCAGGTGTGTGGGTTTGGCAGGGGGTGTGCACCCTGGGCAGGCGGAGAAGTGAGGGTGGCTCCCTAAGGTCAAACATCAGCTCCCAATGCAGACTGTGCAGGAAGACAATTTTGGGCTTGTTTAGGCTGACAAGGGACAGGTGACGATATGGTGTGAGGAACGGGGACTACCAGGAACAGGGCTGAACTGAGCGGGAAGGGGGTCCTGCCCCTTGCACAGGACCTGCCCCCTGAAATCTACAATCTACAAAGAGAAAGGAAACTCGCTGCGACAGGCACAGAGACAGAAAAGGGTCGAGAAGGAAAGCCTTCCAATCTGCAGGCACCCCTGCTTTCTGGACTGTGCTCATTTATTCCACTGGGTAAGCGAGACCTGTCTCCTTGGCGTGTGACGCCTGGACACACGCCCACGGCAAGAGCATCCTCTGGGAAGCCAGCAAACATGCAAATTCTCAGACCCACAGAGTCGGAAGCTCCAGGTGCAGCCTGCGTCCTGGTGGGGCCGCCAGGAGAGTCTGGGAGCCACTGGGCAGGCCGTGAACTTCCCTAAAGCAGCCGGGCTTTTGTGTGGTTTCTCCAAGTCCTAGTGCACAGAGCGAGCACTTGCCGGGCAGGAACGTAAATGGAGGGAGGGCAGGGACCGTGTCTTCTATCTCCTTCCAGGGCCAACCACAAGACTCGGCACCTAGCAGATCTGCGAGAAAAGCTCCCCAATTCATGGTCTGCTCTGATTTTCGGGAGCAGGCGCTATGCACACGGTGTAACACGTAGCAGATGCTCAGTGCTCAGTCTTCTGGACTGATACTCAGTGTTTCCACCACGGCCTGTAACGTGGGCCGCAGAGCTTCCCACGCGGCTGAAGAACGTGCCCCCGTTTACTTACGGGGCAGGAGACAGAACCCTGGAAGCAGTAAGAACCCTTACAAGGTCTCCGGGCGCCTCGGTCGTTTAAGAGGCCAGCTTCTTATTTTGGCTCAGATCACGATCTCAGGGTCATGAGACGGAGCTCCACATTGGGCTCCATGCTGGGCACAGAGCCTGCTGAAGATTCTTTCTCCCTCTCCTTCTGCCCCTAACCCGCTCACGCGTGCACTCATGCACGCTCAGAAAACCAACCAAAAAACCCTTACAGGATCTCGTCTGACAGAAAGTACACTTTGTCTGCTCAGTAACCCAACTGCTTACATGACTGAAGTCAGGCGGAGTCTGTCAAAGGCACCCGTGTAGCTTTGGGAAAGCTAAACAGAGACACTGGCGAGGTGACGGGGGGGGGGTCCCCTAATGCCAGTGATGTCTGGGGGTCCGAGCTGCAGAATGCAGCACCTACAGCTGGGGGCCCATCTCAGTTGGCCACATGCTCTTGTGGGGCTTCAGGGCTAAGAAGAGTTTTTACATTTTTAAATTGATCTTAAAATTTTTTTTTAAAAGAAAAGCCGTATGTGACATGCGAAAATTAAATGAAATTCACATGTCGACGTCCGTAAGTGTTGTTGGAACACGGCCTTGTCCGTTCATTGACAGACGATCTAAGCCTGTGTCCTTACGAAAACAGCAGAGCTGAGAGGTCACAATAGGGACCGGGTGGCCCAGAGCATCTAAGATACTTACCATCTAGCCCTTCACAGAAACATTTTGCCAGCCTCTGCTGGTGAAGGCTCCGGGTGGTGGGCATTCGGGGCTCTGCTACTGTGCGATCCTAGCCCTGCCAAGTTGGGCGCTGGCCATATCCCGAGAGCGGCTCCCGGTGGTGGGCACGCCCCACCCCGACCCTCTACGCTGGCAGCAAATTCCCGCCCGCTCGCTTCCCAATGGAGAAAACGGCCTCTGAGGTCTGGGGCCGGCTGCCGGTGCCCAGGGGCTCGCTGGCTAGTGGGTACCCTCCCCCATCCCAGCCGTCCCTATACCCGGGCCACCCCACGCCCGCCCCATCCCTTGCAGGGTCTTTGCTGCCAGGGTCTCGGCCCCAGTCCCACTGCAGGGACAGGGTGGGGGAAGACGGGCACTCTGTGTCCAAGCCCCGGGCCACTCACAGGGGTGGGGGAGCGGCGGTTGCTCTCCTCCAGAAACTCCTCCAGGGTGACCATCTCACTGCTCGGGGAGGCAGAGCAGGGCCGGCCCCCAGCGTGAGGCTGGCCCGCGCCCCTCTTCTGGATGCCCTCCTGGGGGAGAGGCCCGTTCCGGGGCGGGGGGCACTCGTGGTGGCTGAGGGCGGCGCGTCCCGTGGTGCTGGCATCCCGTGGCAGAGCGGCCGTGTCCCGGCTGGGGATCAGGTCTTCACTGCTGAAGCTCTCGGACCTGCCGTGGAGCTGGTCAGAGGAACCTGGGTGTGGGGTGGGGGCGGTACAGAGGGACACACGTGAGTCTCCCTCGCCGTCTCCTCTGCTTCTGGCGGGCTCTGGGGTGCCTTGCGGTCACCGAAAACAGAGCCCCACCAGGCCACCCAGGCCACACTTCTCCAGCATTGCGATTCAGATGTCAGGAACTTCAGTCTGGCGTTTAAGAACGAAATTTCTTGAAATAAAAGTAGAAAGCTTCTGGTAACATATAAGTTATTATTTAATATTAATAGCTTGAAGGCACCACCCTCACTAGGTCTCATCCATCCATGTGTTAAAGGTTTATTCAGCACCGGTTCTACCCTAGGGGTCTTCCAGGGGCTGGTCACGTGCATGCAAAGAGAAAAAGTTTCCAGTCTTGGGACAACATATTCTTTTCAAATGCACAGAAACGTTAACACTGACGGGACAGCGCACTATGAAACGAAGTTTAAAAAAAAATGTAACAGAATCGAAGCCATCGACTAGGCTCTTTGGCCACCATGGACAGCTGGGGGGCCCCGGGCACCCAGGGCCGGTCTATGGGGATAAAGGGATTCAAACTCAAATCCACTCACACGCCCAGGCGTGCCTGAAACAGCACGGTCTGGACTCCACGGGCGAATGAATGCCTGACGCGCAGACAACCCGGTGAAGATACCACTTTAATTACGAAAAATAACACGAGCCCAGAACTGAAGCTCTAAGTGCAATGAAAAAGGCGCGGAAGCCAAGGCTGACCCACCTTTCAGGTTAAGAGGCGAGCTGTCGCTGGATGCATTCCGACTGCTCTCCAAGCTGCCTGGCCGGGACACTGAAAGGAGACAGCACAGTGTAAAGGGCCAACGAGCAGGGACCCCGGACTGAACCACCTGACCCAAGAAAGGCTGCGGAATAAAGCAAGTCCAAGCCAAAGTCCAGGCACGTGCCCTCAGGAAGGATGGTGCTCTCTGTCCCCACTTCGGGAGCTCTGGCGTCGCCAACTTGCGTGTGAGGCACGGCGTCCAGTGGGCGATCCAGAAACGACAGCTAGCGTTGTTTTTATTAGGTCTAGGGCTACGACTGAAGATGATTTTGTTAACAACAGGAATGGCACACAGAACTCTAGTCCGGAGATCAGACCAAAGCAGAAGGGGTCCTCGGGGTACGCCAACAGTTGAGAGGAGAGCCCCTGCACCTATTACTACTACATAGAGCTTTCTGGAACATGTGAGACCTGGTGGGGGTGGGAGCCAGGAGACGGCGGGTGCACATGTGAAGAAGAGGGTGCGTGCCTGCGCCCAGGGCACCTTCACTTGGCCGACCCAGGGAGTGAGGACTGGGACCCTCGGGAGGGGAGGGGGAGATCGCTTTTCCTGGCTGTTTGTGGCCCTTCAGCTCCTTGCTTCCTCTGCCTCAAATTTCCCTCTGCCCCCAAGGGAAAACTCGACCCTTTCGGCAACAAGAAGCTTGCAGACAGCTGCTCTCCTGGCTGCGTGAGCCTGAGTGTGTGCACACGGGAGCTCTGGGGTCAGAGGGCGAGCCCGGCTGCGGGTGGGGGTGGCCTCACCACCATGAAGGGCAGGCTGGCCCTTCGAGGCCGGCAGACCCCCTTCTCCTGGTCCACTCTTCAGGAGCCCTGCCAGCCTGCCCTGCGCCACCATCTGTCCTGCCGGACCACGAACCCCTGGGGGACAGGAACTGCATTTCCGTCATCCCTGCATCCGCTCAGCACGCAGCTGGTGTTGAGCCGAATGGCACGGAGATCCGAAGACACACTAGGAGGTGCTGTGCTCACTGCGCCCCTGGGGAGAGTCTGTTCTTGCTATCCTGGGTCTATAGGGCGCCCAGTTCCCAAGTGCTGGTGCACTCTGCAAATAGCAGGCATCTGGAAAACTCTTAAGAGCAAACGGGGTTTGGGGAGGAGCCAAAAAAAATCCTTAGTTTTCATGAACGGTATAAAAGCAGAGTTGAGTCCCCTCTTTCAGAAGGGAAAAGTTAAAAAAGCGCACATCTCTCTTTAAAAAGAAATTAAGTTTCTGGGGCACCTGTGTGGCTCGCTCGGTTGAGTGACCGACTCCAGGTCAGGCCAGGATCTCACCCTTTCTGAGTTGGAGCCCTGTGTCCGGCTCTGTGCTGACAACTCTGAGCCTGGAGCCTGCTTTGGATTCGGGGTCTCCCTCCCTCTCTGCCCCTGTCCCGCTCACACTCTGCCTCTCTCTCAAAAAAAAAAAAAAATAAACATTAAAAAAACTTATAAAGGAATTAAGTTTCATTAAGAGAAAACAGTGACACAAATCAACAGGATCCCAAAGCACTTTTGTTTACTCAACCGCAGCCCTGAAAACTGCTTTTCCTTCCTTTTCCGCGGTAAGAAAGGCTCGAGGAATCAGGGCTTCGGAAGAAAAGCCCTCGGGGGTCAGCCGCTGGAGCACCAACCTGGCTCCTCAGCGCCCCGAACAAAGCGCCGCGGCCGGTATGTCCAGGTGTGTTAGCCTCCCCTCGGTGCACAGACACAGGGCCCCCGGTGTCAAACTGTGGTGCCAGAGAGCACGCCGTCACGCTCGGACAGAGTGCCCGTGTCTGTACCTGTATGAATGTCAGACGCTGAAGACCGGGACGGGCAGGAGAGAAGGCCATAGCTCCTACGTTTACTGCCGATCACTTCCGAAGCAAGCAGAGGCCACTGTGAGCCTTCTGAGTTTAAGAATTACTGCCCCACCCTTCTAGAATTTTTGTTTTCCAAAAATTAGAAAAACCCAAAGCGGCTTTTAAGTTCTGAGAAGGCCGGTATGATTCACTGCTTCCCTTCTGCAGACACTCACGATGTATCTAAGTCAAAGGGGCCAGGGCTTCATCAGTTTCTAAGACTGTACAACTCAGAGCTACTCTAGACAAGTAAACTCCAAGTGAGGACAGTGAGGGACCTCCCTGCACTCAGTGCTCCCCGTGTGGGTCACCCCCGTGCCCTGGCAAACCTGAGGCACCCCCAAAGCAAGGCCGGTTAGAGCCTGTAGAAATGGGATACTTTCAAAGTGGTGACTTCCGGGATGCCTGGGTGGCTCAGTCAGTTAAGTGACTGACTTCAGCTCAGGTCATGATCCTGCAGTTGGTGAGTTCGGGCCCTGCCTCGGGCTCTGTGCCGACAGCTCAGAGCCTGCAGCCTGCATCAGATTCTGTATCTCCCTCTCTCTGCCCCTCTCCGACCGGTGCTCTCTCTCAAAAAAGAAGTGGTGACCGCCCTGTCCCTGGAGGTATGTAAGCAGAAGCCACACGCTTAGGGCCTGGAGAGGGCAGGAAGGAGCCTGGAGGAACGGCGGCTCCTGTCCATCCTTGCTTCAACAGGACAAGTTCACTTCTCCCCACTTTGGATGTCGTACTTCCACACAGGACTGAGCCTGAAGGAAAAGCACCAGAGGAGACAACGAGTCGGGGACCCGGGCACAGGGCCTGGCGCGGATGCTCACCGTGCTGCCTGCGGTGGAACTCCAGCTCCAGGGACGGGTCACAGAGGCTGTCATCTGAATTATAGCCTACGGTCAAAGGAAGGCCATCGGTTATTAACGCAGGGGTTTCTGGAACACTCTAAAAAACTATGGACGCTTACTTAGGAAAAAGTATATTTTTATTTGTCCTTTGCTGCAGCGATCCTACTTTTAGGAATTGACTGAAAACAGTGTGTGTGATATGTGGCCATTTTAATTGGCATGCAGCTCTAAAAAGAGTAAGAAAGGGGCGTCTGGGTGGCTCAGTCGGTTAGGCGTTAGACTTCAGCTCAGGTCATGATCTCATGGTCCGCGAGTTCGAACTCCGCATCGGGCTCTGTGCTGATAGCTCGGAGCCTGGAGCCTGCTTCGGATTCTGTGTCTCCCTCTCTCTCTGCCCCTCTCCTGCTCATTCCCTCCCTCTCTCCCTCTCTCTGCCCCTCCCAAACTCGTGCTCTGCCTCTCTGTCAAAAATGAATAAATGTTAAAAAATCTAAAAAAAAAAGAGCAAGAAAGATCTGCATGATGTATACCTAGGTGGAAAAAAATCAAGGAACATATATTCCATTTATTTTTGCAGAAAGAAACACCAGGAATTTCAGTGAGTCATGAAGGAAAAGGGTATCCGAAGGGTGGTTTGGGAACGGAGTGCAGGGGACGGGGGCTGAGAGGGGACCTCAAACACCGAGTACACTTTTCCCATAATTCAGGTTTTTGAATCTATATTATGTATTAAAAAACATACAGCTAATTTATGAAGAAAGAAGCCTAAAATTGAAAACAGGAACAAACCTCACTGCATCCAATTGTTAACAATTGCACAGAACCATTTACCTGCAGCGAACTCTGATGGTAAGACTGTGTGCGCGTGACCTTAGTGAGACGGAACTTCAAGAGCAAAAGAACCGTAAAGAAAATACCGCTCAGTGGATTTATTGTAACACTGGCATAACTTTTTAAACCATTTACTGCATATTTTGGGGGGAAAAAGATAAGTCAGTGTTTCAGGAGACCAGATTTCCATGTAAGAAAAAGACACACAAATACGAAATCAAAGAAGAAAAAAAATCTCCATAACGTTACACTTGAATCGGAAACACTGACACGAGCTTATCTACGTGTCCCATCTTTCTTCCCTGGTAGGGCCCAGAAGCAATCGCAGCTCTGTAGTGCCCAGATCTTTAAAAAAAATTCTTTTTAATCTTTATTTTTGAGACAGAGAGAGAGAGAGACAGAACATGAGCAGGGAAGGGGCAGAGAAAGAAAGGAGACACAGAATCTGAAGCAGGCTCCAGGCTCTGAGCTGTCAACACAAAGCCTGACACGGGGCTCGAACTCACGGACTATGAGATCATGACCTGAGCCGAAGTCAGACACTTAACCGGCTGAGCCACCCAGGCACCCCATGTAGTGCCCAGATCTTGATTACTAAATTCTGCTCTAGGGGCGCCTGGGTGGCTCAGTCGGCTAAGCGTCCAACTCTTGATTTCAGCTCAGGTCATGATCTCACAGTCATAAGATGGAGCCCTGCTCAGCATAGAGCCTGCTTGGGATTCTCTCTCTTTCCCTCTGCCCTTCTCCCGTGGTTGCACATGCACACTGTCTCTCAAATAAAAAAAAAAAAAAGTGATAAATTCTGTTCTAAGAGGAATTAGATTTACTTAAAGAAACGGCTGATTCTAAGGGGGGTTTCCACTTGAAGCTGGCTATTTGCCCACTGGAGCGAATGCCGGGGAGGGAGTACAGGCCGGCAGGGAACCGCGTGGCCAGGGCTCGGTCTGCAGAGGTGACCCACCTTCCCGCAGGCCCCACGGGTATGGGAACGGGCAGAGAGGTTTCTAGGCTCAGGCTCTGGTTTAGGACTGGAATCTAGACAGGGCCCGCGGGTTAGTCTGAAGGGCTGGACCTTGAGCCACACGGGCCGCTGGAAATCCGAGGGGAGACGGAGTCCCGGCTCCTCCCTGAGACCAGGCAGGGCCTCTGTGCCCCAGGCCCCGGGAGAAAGGGCGGAGACTGCTGACTGCTGGCAAGGAGCTCGGAGCAGCCCATCCGGCCAGCACGGGACACCATCCACTTGACCTACAGCAGCAGGTGACTGCCACTTCCAGTGTCTGGCCAGGAGTAGAGAAGGACCACGTGACCGCCCCGTGCCCCTCCCATTCATCTCCCCAGTGGGGTTCGTGAGCTGTGAACAAGGTCCTGAAGCTAACCCAGGCGCCCCTCGAGGGCGGGGACCCCGGTGCTCTGCCCGTCAAACCAAGGTTCTGCACAGCCAGGTTTTGAGAGTTGAGCGGACAACGGTATGAAGAATAGTAATCCTCCCAGTTCTCGCCAATCTCCAACACCCTGGAGACGCCCCTTCCAGCTCTTCTAGCTGCTGCTAGAGATGTTTTCATGTCTCTAAACTATAAGCAGGATGTCTTTTTTAGTTTTAAGGTTTATCTTCCTTTCTGTTCGTATATTTTAGATTTCTAAATGTTTCCCCCCTCCGACTGTTCTCTTTCACAGCAGCCTGTTCTTGTTTCATGGGTACGACCGCCTCACTTATCTCTGACTCTATCAACGACAGGCATTTCAAAGCTGACACCTCTGTGCTTACTGTCCGTTTACTCTGTGGCCTCGTACTGGTTTCGGTCACTGTGGCTGGTCTCCTCAGGCGTCCGGGGATCCCTGAACTTCCCTAGGCAAGATGTGACTGAGCTGTTCTGGTGGGAATTTCTCAAGCTTATCGGATGGCTTGAAGAACGTTTTAATCTCACGTCCAGAGGTACGGACACGTATGGCTCCTGGCACCCTGAGAGACATTCAGTTTGTGAGACCTTCCCCAAATTCCATTGTCCTCAGTTCAGGAGACCTGCCCTCCACTCTAAGTGATCTCCAGTTCAGAGACAGGCTCGTGTTTCCTCCATAGAGAATAAACCTCCGAAATCCCGCCATGGTGGAGTGAGGGCACTGCCTGCATTTAGGCCAAACTCCAGTTCACCTCCCTTCTGGAGCTACTCGGTTCCACCAACTCCTGAAGAGTGCTGGTGACAGCAGCTTAGGACCAGGCCTCTGGACGGTGAAGCTGTCAGCCCCGAGTCACAAGGCTGGTGGGCAGAACCCGTGCCTTTGTGACGCCAAAGCCTGTCTACAGCTTACCCGCTCTGCGCACCACCTCACAGCCTAGGGTCCTCAGGAAGGACACTGGGCTCTTATCCCGCTTATTCTGGAAGGGCCCAAGACTCACCTTGGGTGCGGCCTGGGTGCCGGGAGATGGGGGTGGAGCTGGAAGGGGTTGTAGTGATGGCTGAGGTCGAACAGGTCCGGGAGCTCAGCTCCGAGGGCCAGGGTTTCACAGCTGGGTCGGCGGAGGCATCCAGTGCGGTCAAGGCTGCCTCTGTGCGGGGACCCTTGCTTTGGTTTTAGGTCCCCAGGGCCTGGGGCAGAGAAGGACATTGAGAAATGGGGCTGCAAAAGCCCGTGCTAGGGCTGGGCTGTCACACCGAGGCCAAGAAGCAGGGGCACCAGGGCACACAGACCACAACGAGGACAGAAGCAGGGCTGCGTCGGAGGCCCAGAGAGGCTGGCCCCGGCCCTACAGACGGATCCTGCTGCGAGCCCCGGAAGGCCGGGAGGAGATAACAACTCGAGAGGGTGAACTCCTGCTACGGGTCCCGCGTGTGAACTACGGGGTACACCTGCCGTAAGTAACTCCAGTGACTGATCTCAAAAGATCCTCACAACGTCTGCTCAGGATCCCTCCAGGCCCGCAGCCGAGGTTCTGAGGGTCCGGGACGTGCACCCCGCCCTCCAGCGTCACTGCCGATTTGAGACAGACGGTCACTGCCACACTAGCCATTTAAGAACTCTTTAATTTCTGTAAGAGTGACTTTTACCTTGCATCTTGAGGTTTTCTGCAATTGCTGAATTTTCTACCTTGAACATATACTCTTATTAAACAAAATCTATATAAAAATATTAAAAAAACAAAACACCTACTTCATTCCACTACCTAGAAGTAGGAAAGGGGTCGGGCTCTCTAAACGGAAAGTAACACGAGGGCCGTTGGAACTACTAGGTTCCTGTCCTAGTTACCCCAGGAACCCCATGGCTGGGGGCCCAGAGCCACGGCCCTTCTGCGGACCAGACCCCGCAGCCACTCGAAGTCTGGACTCGCCGGGGAGTTTTCAGTGCCCAAATCTTACAACTTGAAACCAAGGCAAAATTTGGATTCTGAAAGATACCCTTGATGAGAAGCAAGACTCAAGTCTGGTGGAATGAGTCGGGACAAGCATCCATCAGGTGCAGTTAAAACGAGAAGCGCAGGGGAGGTGGAGGTGAGCAGACAGCACGAAATGGCAGAGAAACAGGACGATTCCAATGGCATGCTGGCGAGACAGAGTCCTGGGGGACCAGGAGCACTGGCGGCCCGGGGTCCCCGAGGTGGAGCGAGATGAAGTCGGTGCCCCTTCGACCGACTTCGGCAGCTCAGCAGATGTGTGTGTATTTGTACGGCTACCTCACGTTTACGCGGATACTGGGTTTCCAGGGACAGTACTGATAATAATCTTTCCCTTTCAAATAAACTTAAGTAGCAACGGTGAGTCAATTCAAGGGAAAACACAGAAGGAACCATACAGGTGATAAAAAAAAAAAAAAAAAAAGATGTGGCAAAACTCAGGAAGCCCACACAAGGATGACAGAAGGCAGCGAGCCGCGCGGGAGCTAAAGGCCTCTATCGACCAGGATCCCCCGCCCTGGGCGTGACTGGTGTGCTGATGGTCTTTCTGTCCGCCACCGTTTTAGCTTCCACGTCCAAGCGGTCAGAGAGCTACCGCACAGGCATAAAGCTTCATTCTGGGCTGCCCTCGGGCTTGGCCACATCGATCCGATTATGCGAAATGCTTGAATGCAGCAATAAATCCTTCGAAACACGGAGCACATCTGAAAAGGGCCTTGTCAGCAAAAGCCAACGGTGCGGCGCTCTGACAAAGGAGAGGGCAGCGGTCTTAAATTTAGCTGCTTAAAAGTCTCACTTGGCAGAGGCTGTATATTTTAGGAAGCAAAGCGACAACCGACCAGTTTTGCTTTACACACGGGCATGACACAAGCCTGCAGGTGCGAGAGAGGGGAAGGCAGCCCGCGGCCGCCGGACTTACTTAGCACGGACATCCCGGCCCAAGGACCTGCGCACGGGTGTCCCGAGGCTCCCCTAAAACTGTACTGCGCTGGAGAAATGGTCCAGAGGGTGTGACAACTCATCTTCTCTTTTGAAATCAGAATCCACGCTGGCTACTTTAAGCTTGGCTTGAACTGGGGTCAGGACGGAGGGGTCCACTATGGGTCATCTGGTCTTTAGGTGTTTTTTTGTTTTTTTTTTTTTTGTTTTGTTTGAATTTCAGGAATGAAGGAGGATTACATGATGAAGACACATGACAAAGGAAAGGGATTAGAAATCTCCGATTTCTGAAAAAGGGACAGGCTCGTTAGGAGAGGATGGGATGTCAGAGGAAGACCAGAACCTCAGGCGTTTAGACAGAGTTGGGTGGGCCGTTGGAGACTTGTCTTTGTCCTTGCTTTTGCTTCTCAAAAAGGGACTCTTTTTGCGCTGAGTTGCTAAATTGTTTTTCCCCGGAATACCCAAGAGAGGAAGGAAAAAAAAAAAGAACAAATAAATAAAATGAATAACAACAAATAACTCTAAATTAGCTAAATGTAGTCAGGAAATCAGAATCCTGTCCAACCCAGGAAAGACGGAAACAATACCCCCGACAAGCCCAGAACCAGGACTCCGTGAATCATTTATGCTCTGAGTCAATGTAATTAATTTTACTGGCATCTTTGTGCCGATGCTTCACTCTGCCCATGAGGAGAATTATATATTGTTCAAGGAGCCGACGGCTGAGACATTTTTCAATTTCAAGGTGTTAAATTATTAAGTAAGGATGTTTGTTAATTTAGGACCCGGCTTCTCTTACTCATCCATTTTAATGACAGGCCCCCTGACAACGTGGCTCACACCCTACTCCTGTTCCTGTTCGAAGGCCTTGGAAACCCCTAATGGTATGTTTCTGGCCTGGTGTCATGAACAGTCTACCGTGAAGTATTCACCAATAACTCTGTATATCTAAAATAACCTTTTGACGGTATATATTTAAAAACAACGAAAATACCACTTTTTGTACCACCCCCCTCCCCCGCCCACTGAGAATCGTTTCCTTTTAGATCTCCCGCACGACCACTACTCCAACCCCACACTTCATGGCCTTTAAAATTGAGTCTTGTCAGAGCAGACACTCAAGTCTTACTTTCCAAACGTGTCATATATTGACACAGCTAATTTAACCAATTTTTCACTTGGGACTAAAGTGATGTGGGCTCCTGGGTTATTTCTTCCTCCACAGCACCACCTGGTGGCCAGAATAAGGGACCGCAGGTTCTGCCGCACACTTGTTCAGCATCTCCGGGGACCAACACGGCTTGAACTGCACACAGGGGTCAAGAACTCCAGCCTGCACCCCGATAGACGTGGATCCCAGTTCTACCACTGATTACACTGGCGAGGATTTAATTTCGCCAAGCCTCACTTTCTCAGCTCTGAGGAGGGATGATTAATCGGGCCCATGGGACACAGTAGTTAGGACTCAATGAGACAGGTAAAGCATGTGAATTAGCTACGGGGATGCCGAGCCCAGAGGAAGCACCCAACACGTGGCTGCCGCTAGGAATAAGCCTCCCTGAGCTGCTCGTTCATGAATCAGCTCGACAGTCTGGAGCGGCCAAGCACTTTCTTTCTTCTCTTTCTTTCCTAGCTCATTAGACTGATGGTGGGTAACGAAGTCAGTTACAGAATAACACAAGTGGAGGGATAAACATCAACAACCTTAAACAGCCGACAGGGAGGCAACAGGGCCCCTCGAGAAACCACGAGGTTTCGTATCACTTAGCTGCACCTGAGCCTTTTACCTAACCCGATCTCCTGTAAAGACGGGGAAGGCAAGCATTAGTCGCCAACGTGTGCATGTTTTTTCTGCATTCGAAAGTAACACACCAGGACCTCGCACGGTGACTGTCCCCTCCAAAAGGCTTGTGCATGTGTCACACTCATGGGGCAGCTTGTTGCCGCCAGCCGCCAGCACCCAGAGACACAAAGGTCTCAGGCCTGGTCTTCAGATAGCCCTAGTGTCCTACACAAACACCTACGTTCCTCAGGGGGCAGGCTCGGCAGGTTTACGGGGAAGTGATCCATTAAACGCCGCTGAAAAGTAATTGGGAAAACTTAATGTCTTCCGGCCACCGCTGTGTTTGGCTGATTCTAAGGCACACGTCTCTCCTTGTCCCTTCGAGCCTCTGAAATCAAGACACGGCTCTGATGGGGTCTGAAAGTCTCCGCCGGCCAGGGGGCACCTCTGATAAAAAGGTCACCGCCACTACCAACTTATTTTGCTCCTGTTTTCCGTTTGCGTCTGCGCGCGGCGACCGAAGTCTTTGGAAGAGCTCTCCAACAAGCGAGTAACAAAATTTGAGTGGTAAGGCACTGCCTCTTCTGACTGCCAGTGTTTTGTCCTCCCGGGCGGTATATTAAGTAGTTAGGCAGCTATTAGAGCTGATAGCCTCTTAGATGTGATGAAGGACGGCATATACAACCAGAAATCCAATTTGGAACCTCTGGCAAACTCCAAATGACAGGCCTAAGTGAAAAGGTCAGCCGTGCCCCGTGGCTGGTAGGACTCGGACTTTTCTGAAGATCTCGCATGCGTACAGAATGTGTTAAATGCACCTGAGACCTCCGTAAGGGAACAGCTCACTCCAAATCTCTGTCCCGTACAGCCCCACAACCGAGCCTGTGTCTACAGCGCCTGTGTACGTATCTGCCATGGACGTTAGACCCCCTACCCCAGTGCTGAGCGATGGTTCTCATTCTAAAATAACAAAACTGTTACGGGACGAGGCCGCGGACGTGGATGTGTATTTTCTAGCTGGTTGCTAACGTACTCGAAGAGGCAGATGTGTGTGTATGCGCACGCCCTCTTCACACCCTCCGCACATGCGTGCACAGCTGTGCCGTCTCTCGTCCCAGCCCACTGGACCGTCCCCTCCGGAGCCCGACTGCAGCCTGCTCGCCGCTCGTACCTTTCCCCACAGACCCGCTGAAGGGGTCCTGCTCATCTGCACAGCTGGAGCCAGACGGGGCCATCTCGGGGTTGTCTGGCTGCGACCGGAGGGGCTGAGCGGCAGATGGCGTCGTCGGGTCCGAGGACTCCGGCTGCCAGGGAGGGCTGTCTGTGGTGGACTTCAGTCGTTCTCTGGAACCCTCTTTCTTTGGTTTGATGAGTTTGACTAAGGCTTTGGCTCCAATCCAGTGGTTTTTCCTAGTTATGAGCAGATCGTTAGAAGGACACGGCCAACCTGCACTGCCCCGTCAGCAGGTCACGGGGTGGTGGGCCCTGATGGGAGCTGGGCTTTCCCTCACAAGCCTGGAAGCCATTAATTTGGGGCTCAGAGTGATGGCGCTCTTCGTCACCATAATCATCGGGTTTGGGGCTCAGGGGGTGGAACTGAATTCTCCATCTGGGGCCCAGGGAAGGCGGAAACATGCGTGGAGGCAGAAATCCACCTAGCCTCTCCGGAAAACAGAACTTCCACGCGGCCACTGACTCTTGACTAACTGTGTGAAGCAGCGGTGCCATGCTACCCTCACCTGTGCTCGCTGGCAATTTTCTGTCAAGATGCTATTCTGGAACAAATCACAGACTTCCTCATTTTCTGTGAAAGTTAATAGTGAGGGAGTGAGCATTCTTCGCCCAGTCCCCGGCACGGAGGAGTGTGGGAGAGCAAGAGGCAGGCAGAGAAGAGTGGGCCGTTTCAATCAAACCCAGTGAATTTGCAGCTGACTGGAAATGGGGGCATCCCGACAGAACAAAACAGCTGGCTCTGAAATCAGATAGCACCGTGTCTACACAAGCCGCTCGGGCTCCTCATCTGGGCCTCCATTTCTCTGTCGGACAGAAGGGGGAGACTGAGGTTCTGAAATTCTGTGGTTCTCCAGAGAAGCCTTGGGACTTCACGGTGATTCTGACCTCGAGGCTGGGCTGGGACAGGACGGGGGAGGGCCGGCTCCGGGGGCAAGCCTGCTGGATGACGCAGGCCCTGCTGGGAGACTGGGCCGGCCCCACAACCAGGTGGCCGTTGCTCCCTGGAGGAAGGAATGTGTTTGTGAACCTGGCCCGGGGTTCAAGGAGTCTGGGGACGGTGTGTGAGGCCTAGGGGTTCCCGTGTTCACCTGGAGGAGGCGCTATACCAGCTTCCTTCCCTGAAACAGGAACGTGATTTGCAGCGTCCTGCGAAATCCTGAGACAGAACCTGACGTGGCAGCCCACGTGTCCCACTTTAATGGCTCCAAAACCAGGGACTTTCCCCCCTTGACAGGGCTGTGGCTAAATTAAGCCCATGTCTCCTCAGGGTCAGCTGGTACCTGCCGCCCTTACAGGACAAGCTGAGGACAGAGGGCGGGGCTGTGTCTCACTCCCTCCTGTCATGGGAGCGGCCTGCACGCGGGGCCCCACGAGCTGGGCGCTGCTCCAGACGGGAGCGGTTTTCACCCCACTCACGAACACAGAAGCTTCTCCGCTCTGCGTCTAAGTCACAGACACTTCGGCCAACTCACTTCTTGGGAGCAGGGTCATAGAACTTGTACTGATCCATGATCTTCTCCTCCAGCTTTTCCTTGTGTCTCCGTAAGGCATTTAGTTTGTCTCTGTGGAGAGAGAGGAAGGGGGGGGGGATGCGCTATCAATCCAGTTATAAATAAAAGGTGAACTGACTTCACCGGCCCCACCTGGGCGTTTTCTGGGATTGGGACACCACACTGTTCGTGACCCTCACGGTCACGAAGCTGGGACTGTGCGAATGGGAGCGCCTGGCCCGGGTCCAGGAAGCCCTGAGGCCTTGAGGAGCCGTGTTCCTCGCCTAGGGTCTAAATCACCTAGGGTCGGGGTGCAAGTGAGCTCAAAGAAGCAGACCCCTCAGCATCTAAAAACTTGCAGGTTTCTAGAAGCTTTAAGGACTTGGCGGCCAGGTCGTTCAGGACCCGGGGCATTCGGGGGCGGACACAGCACTTGCACGTTAACAAGACCTTTGGTGAGGGAGGGAAAGGTGTGCCCTCAGCGAGTCGGTTCAGCAAAGTCAGACCTCTGACCTGGACCTAGTCCAATGCCGGTTTCTGAGAACATTCCACCAGGGCAAACTCAAAAGCTTTCGGGGGCCAGACAGAGAAGATAAGGAGCAAAGCAGACCTGGACGGAGCAGGGGTGCGGTGGGCTAACTGTAGCCTGGGCAGATGGCTGGCAGGCAGGGATGCGTGAGGCCTACAGGGCAGACTTGCCAATATTTTCAGAGAAGCCAGAAACTCAGGTCATGAAGCAACATGTCCTAATTTCTAAATATTGGAAACCAGTTTCCATTTTAAAAACACAAAAACGATCAAGACGCCCCTGGACCCCAGGGCTGCCGCAGGGCACCTCCACGTCCCAGGAGAGTCTGGCCTTCCTGATATGAAGGGTGTGCTTCTGGCTTGCTTTATCTCAGGAGTCACTGAGGCGGTGCCCTCTACCCGCACTGCCCACGGGATGCCACCTGTGTCTCGGCAGCCATGACAGCTCGGAACCCCGGCCCCCTTGTTAGAAAAAGAGGCCTCTCAACCAGAGGGAGGTGCTCAGGCCTCTCTGTCGTGGAGCTGCAGGGGCTCCATCCAAACCGAGGGCCGAGATGTCACCGCATAACGAATGCCCCCAGAGTGACAGCTCTGTGAACCTCTGGCACCCACGGTGAGGCCCCCTTGGTTTGACGTCTGTGTTGTTCTTCTGTCCTCCCGGCCATGCTGCTCGGCCGTCACCTGTGAGTGAGCGCTTCCGTGGCCGTGTGGCCCCACAAATGCACAAGAACTCCCCGAGGGCGGGCACTGCACCCCTCCCAGGGCCCGGAACGGTGCTCTGCCCGGCACAGGCTCTGGGAAGCTTGCTAAGCCCCGGGCATTCCGCAGACACTCTCTAACGCAAACCATCATCAAACCATCCCCCTTGGGTACCAGGCTCTTACTCTGCTCGTTGGCACCTGCCCAACCCTCTGCTAGCGGTTTTTATCAGCGGGGTTCCGGACCCCCAACTTCAGTCAAGAGTCAGGGACCCACCCTGAACTTACAGTGTGGTTTTCAATGTAAACCAGTCTCCGGTAGGTGGCAGGCCTCCGCTGCAGGAGCAGATGGAAGCCAGAACAGTAAAGCGGCTTCTGTTACACCAGAGAGCGGGGCCGGTGCGCGGCATTCACAGTGACCAGCCAGCTTCCTCCTGCGCGCCCCACGCTGGCCGGCCATTCCCACTCACGAGGAGGATGGCCCATCCACCACAGCACAGAGCGGTGAAAATCGCCCCAGATCCAGGAGATAGATCTTGGATGGCTCGACTCCAAACCATGAGGTTCCCAGGACCACGGCTCTTCCCTGGACCTGTTTCTGGCAGCTTCCTAGGCCCTGCTGGACCAGCATCCTTTCGGATGATGGCATCCTTCCTGGCGAACCCAAACTCACGAGCTGCGTGCAGAAGCCCTGCTCAGCTGAGCGCCCACCTCCTTGTCCGGCCTTTCTCTCCTGAGGAGAACGTTCCCTGCACCCGGACCACAGCTGGGCTCCACATTCGGGTCCCGCCCCCCCCAACCCCGCCCGCCTGCCTGCCCCACATCCGTGTCCGTGACGGAATCCCAGCTCCCACCACCGTGCTGCCTGCCATGTAGCTCGACAGGTGTCCAGGGCAGACGTGCTCCTCACATGACCCACCACCCCTACCAGTCCCGGGCCCCTGGAGAACTGGATCTGTGCACCCATGGGGCCCGTGCCGGAGCCGATACGTCACTAACACCGGCTGGGGGAGGACACCCACAGCACAGCAACAACCCACTTTCCAAAAGTCTGGGGGAAAACAGACACAGGCGACAGGAAGACACCAGTTATGGCACCTGTCCTGACTTGGATTCTTCCCTGAGATACTTCTCATTGGCACTGTTGTATTTTTAAAAGTGAGCTTAATTCCAAAAGCAGATTCTGAAGCTTCTGGTGGTGGGCACTGCCTTTGAAAAGCAAACAAAGTCAACCACCACCACTTACAGAAACCTAGAACTATTCCGGGGAAGCCGGAGAAGATGTGTTGGTAAGGTGGTCCGTCCCCTTGCCCTCAGGACGCCAACAGGCTCAGGGCCATTCTTTGTCCCCAGTGTCACAGGTCAAGTGCCCTTACATGTACTGCTTCTGCTCCTCGTGGTACTGCTCCTTACTCTCCATGTTCTGCTCTAGAAGCATCTGGTTTTGCTGGCTCAGCAGCTGGATCTGGCTCAGGAGGTGATGATTCTCTTCTTCCAAGTTCCCCTTGAGACGGGAGAGCAGCTACAACACAGACCAACAGCGTTTCAGATACTATGTGATCCCGTGATTCCTCTGCTGGGAATGTGGCTTCCAGGGGAAGGGCCAGGTGCACGGGGACGTGCACCCCTCCCCCCCGCCCCCACCAGCAAGAACCCACAAGGACCAAAAGAGCGAACGGCATGGGAAGAGCCGAACTCCCTCTGCACCTGCCCTGCCCAAGCTGGCAGCTGCCAGCAACGCGTGGCCACTGAGCACTCACAACGCAGCTGGCCTGGACTGAGAGGCGCCAAAGTACACGACAGACGTGAAGACTTGATAATAGTAAAGAACATAATAATATCTCAGGCAGGTTAGCTGAATAAAATATATTATTAAAATTAATCCCATCTGTTTTTACTTTTTTTTTTTTAAATTCTTCCTTTTTAACGTTTATTTATTTTTGAGAAACATAGAGACAGAGTATGAGCAAGGGAAGGGCAGAGAGAGAGGGAGATACAGAATCTGAAGCAGGCTCCAGGCTCTGAGCCGTCAGCACAGAGCCCAACATGGGGCTTGAACTCACGGACTGTGAGATCATGACCTGAGCCGAAGTCGGCCGCTTAACCAACTGAGCCACCCAGGTGCCCCTGTTTTTACTTTTTTAACGTGGCTACTAGAAACCGATAACGCGTGCATGCGGCCTGTGCGGACTTCCGGTGGGCAGCTCGGCACTTGAAGGGGGCTGGAATACCTTTTCTGCAAAGGGCCTGACACTAAGTATTTCAGGCTTTCTGGACTGGAAAGGGGGTTGCCTGTTGCAAGGCTTCAACTCGGCTGCTGCGGCAGGAAGTGGCCACAGACAACATGTAAACACACTGGGTGTGGCCACGTTCCCGTAAAACTGCTCACAGACACAGAGATTTAAATTTCCTATCATTTCCGGGGCACCTGGGTGGCTCAGTCAGTTAAGGGTCCAACATTGGCTCAGGTCATGATCTCAGCGTTCGTGGGTTCTGTGCTGACAGCTCAGAGCCTGGGGCCCGCTTCGGATTCTGTGCCCCTCTCCTGCTCTCTCTGCCCCTTCCCTGCTCACGCTCTGTCTCTCTCAAAAATAAACATTAAAAAATTCACCTTTAAATTTCCTATCATTTCCACTTGACACAAACTATTTTTCTTTGGTTTCTCCCAACCACTACAACTGTAAAAGACAGTGTTAGCTCACAGCCGCATACAAACAGGCAGTGGGCTAGCTCTGACGCCTGGGCTGAGGGCTGCCAGCTCCTGCGCCAGAAGATCATCACGGTGGACGCAGCAGGAAAACCCCAGGCTGCGGCACCCACACGGCTCCATTCCACAATGCAGACCCAGCCTGGGGTCTCCTCAGAAACCCTAAGGCACCTCCTGCGACAAGAGAGCCCACGCTGGCTGAGGCCTCCTCAGGCTGAAGGTCTGGCCCCCACCTGATCCACAGGCCCCTTGCCCCAGCCCGGGGGGCCTTGAAGCACCTGGGCCTTGGTTTGCTCTGCCGTGCTTGGAGCGTCCTGAAGCTGGGGAGGGACCGAGCTGCTCTCCCCTGCCCAATCTGCTTTGCTTCGGTCTCATCTGTCCCGGGGTCTGCTTACGATTTCATCTGAGGTGGTTTTGCTCAGAGACAGTTTCCAACCCAGTGCCCCTAAAGGGCTCACACTGCCCTTCTGGAAACCCGGGCGCTCCTGCGTAACCCCAGGTCCCTCGGGATACAGGACCCGGAGCCAGAGGCAGCCACTCACGCCGTTTCTCGAGAACAGCGCAGATGCTGAATCGCAAAGATGAAAGCGCAGACACGGCCAAGGGGGTGGAAAGAAGTCTGTGCCCTGCTGTCCCCAGGCTGCGGGACGCAGAGGCGGACGGAAAGGTGTTTCTGACACGTCTCTGCCAACCGTGGGGTCTCCTTTAAATGCCCCATGCCCTCTCAGCCGTACCACCCTCCGCACAGTCTCTGAATGCCGACACCGGCGAGGACGCATCCCAGCCCCCCCCGGGCCCAGGGTCGCCAGCCCAGGGGCCCGTCCGCGTCCGGAGGCCCCACCTCGCAGCGGTTGTCCAGCTTGGTCAGCGAGATGTCCATGTTCTGGTGCTGCTCCTTCAGCTCGTCGAACCGGGCCTGCCAGCGGTTCAGCTCCAGCTGCGAGGTGTTCAGGGAGGTTTTCAGCTCCTTGGTGTGGGCGTGCAGCTCCTCATACTCCCCCTTCAGCTGGTGGTGCAGGAAATTGACCCTGGGGGCGGAGAGCCACAGGCTGAGAGCTGAAGAGCTGTCCCTGCTGTGCAACCTTACACAAGATGACACCCTCTCTGGGCTTCAGTTCTTTCATGTGCAAAATGAGGGGGTTGAACAAAATCAGTTTTCAAACTGTGTTCTTTGGGGTTCTGGGAGGGTCCCCCTGGTGCCCCCACACTGGGTTGGGGGAGAAGGCCTAGATGCCTGCTCCAACAGAGCATCACTGCTCTGACGCCTTTTACCTTTAAAGCTTTGGCGTATCTGCATACGTACTTGGAAAAAAGGGTTCCGTTAGTAGCTTTTTTTTTTTTTTTTTTTAGAAACAGAACCAAAACATTTTTGCCCTAAAATCCTGTGTCTAGGTCTGGCTCTCCTTTCCAATTTCAAGCTCCTTTCTAATTTCAACTCCTGAGATAAATAAAATAGGAGATGCCAGAATCTTATGGAAAGCCGCTAAAATTATCTCATCATAACTATCATCCCACGGGGGTTCCTCGGGGGAAGACTCGGGTCAGAAAGCTCCAATCGCGGGAGGCTCGCGGATTTCGTCGGGACACAGGTAGATGTGTCCGGTCCGGTCCGCACGCTTCTTTTAAATGGATCCGCGTGCCAACATTTACAAACCTGAAGGTCTCCCGTCAGGACTCTAATGTCCAGTTTCTCTTAAGAAAAAAGCATAAAAGGGGAAGACGACCTGGTAGCTGTGAGCCTGCCACCCGGCTGACAACCTGCGGCTGGTGTGTATTCCCCACCTCACTGTCCGGCCTGTCGCCGACACGCCCCCACCCACGAGCCTGGCCTCCGCTGCCACGGGAGGCACCTGAGTGTGTGGCCCCGGTGCACACTCACGCAAGGACGCAGAGAGGAAGCAGCTTTATATGGTCACTGCGGTAAGACCTGGTTCAAAGCCTGACTCTGCCAATAACTGATTTTGAACAAATTTGCCCATCTCTGAGTCAGTTTCTTACCTGTTAAAAAGTTCGGGGGCGGGAGATGGATAATAATGGTATGGCTGATTCTCGGTATTTGTGGCAGGGATGCTCTATGAGGTCCCCAAGATCACTGAACTGGGGACACTGAACTGCTCCTCGGGAAAATGCACGGTACAGGCTCCTGCATGCTTTGGTTACAACATCTTAGTCAACTGACCACGACAGTCCTTATCTTACAGGGGTTTCTGTTTAAGGACGCCCCTTAAAATATACTCTCGGCCACAGTGCCGTAGCTCCTGCCTGAGTAGAGCTTATGCAATGTGTACTTTCCCCATAAGGCCATCCCAGCCTTGCACATAGGAGCACGGGACAACACTCCAGCACTCCACTTGGTGGGTATTTTAAATAGTAAAATTGCCGTGAAAGAGGACAAAACATGAAAAACCCGTGGGTCACAAAAAGGACGCTGATTCGCAGTACGAGAACTGAAACAGGAAGACAGAGCATCCTTGTGTGACCTCAGCTGGAAATGCGTGCATCGGGGGACTCGGGAACCGGGCCACCTGGGCATGCGCATCAAAGTGCCACGAGCATCATCTTGGGGGGGACGTGTACATTTCAGGAAGAAGGTGAATTCGCAACAGGGAAGGCGTGAACACTGAGGAGCAACGGCGTGTCCTCAGTGAGACCACCGTGTGGCCTGCATCAGATGAGGGTCCGTGCCCGATGCAATGTATCTCTGGAGCCCTTCCATCCCAGCAACCCGCTAGAGCCCCTTTCCAACTATGCCACCCAGCTGTGAGCAGGACAGGGTTTATAAAAATACAGGTCTGCAGGGCTCGGTTAGTAGAGCATCCAACTTCAGCTCAGGTCATGATCTCATGGTTTGTGAGTTCAAGCCCCACGTCGGACTCTGTGCAGATAGCTTGGAGCCTGGAGCCTGCTTTGGATTTTGGGTCTCCCTCTCTCTCTGCCCCTCCCCAACTTGTGCTCGAGTGTGTGCTCTCTCTCTCAAAAACTAAATAAACATCACAAAAAAATTTTTTTAAATAAAACTATAAAAATACAGGACTGCCGGGGGACTCCCGCTGACCCCCTCTCGGCGGGGCTCAGCGTGTCTACGTGAAATCCCAGATGGCAGCCGCCCCGCACGGAGCTCACCTGTCCAGCTCTCCCCGCAGCCGCTGGTTCTCACCCACAGCCATGGCGCCCGTCCTCTGCTCCTGCTGCAGCGCCTCCCTCTCGGTGTTCAGAACCTTCTCCAGCTCCTCCAGCTCCGCCTGACGCTTCAGCATGTCATCGTGCCTGGCGGAGGGGAACACACCGGCTGGGAGCTGGGCTGAGGCTGAGGTCCCCTCCAGGTACCTAACTCCCCAGAGGGCTGTAAAGCCGCCCACAGGAGGCAGGGCTCCTCTGGAGGCTTCTCTCTGCACAGTTGAGGGGGACGGGACAGGGCAGGACAAGACACAGGAGAGCAGAAAAATGGGAGGACGGTGGCCGGGAGAGGCGTCTGGCCCAGGGGTCTCCTCCAGCCCCACAGCCGAGTCCTCTTCTTCCGACCCCACAAGTCTCCACGGTCCCTCGGGCTCCCCGTCAAAGCAGCCATTCCCCCTCCGGCTGCCTGGGGAACACCGAGGCTAAGTTTCCTGCACTGAGCCCTTCTCTTCGGGAGTTATGGCTACATTACTAGGTGGTTCACTAAGCACAAACACATCTAAAAGAAACCACAAAATAAACAGCTGAATTCCATCACACATAACAGTTAATCCCTCTTCACTGGGGCCTGGGTAAACCCTCTGCCCTCCTCTCCTCGGGAACCGAGCCTCCTTGTTCTCAGCCTGGCCCTGTTGCCGGGCAGAGGCTCGCCTCGCGGGGGCCTAGCGGCTGCCAGTGGCCAATCCTCACTCGCTCACTCACTCACACACACTCACACACGCAGCCTTTCCTCAGGATCCCCAATCACAACCCCCTCCTGCCCCGCCCCTGGGACTTTCCTCACCTTCTCCAGCCTCAGTCTCCATGGGTGACCGTGCAGCCATCTCTGGAGGACAGCAGAGCACAGGAGGCTGGCCCCCTCCACAAGCCCAGGCTGTCCCTCCCACTTGCTGGAAATATCCGTGTTCACAGAGGACTCAGGATCTCCCCCAAATCCACGGCCACCACTGAGGCGCCACCTTTCAACCATCCCACTGGGGCAAATCCCTCCTCTGCAGACCCCCTTCCTTGCCACAGACAGGGTGAACGGGTGCCCGACCTGTCTTCGCAGCTCCACTCCCGCGCCCCTAGACCCCCCCGGCAGCTATAGTTGTACCACCTGACGGGAGCCAGGACTCATCGGGGAATCGAACTCGGAAACCTGCTCAGGCAGCTGTTCGATACCAACT
This sequence comes from Paguma larvata, assembly GCA_030068075.1. Classification (NCBI taxonomy): domain Eukaryota; kingdom Metazoa; phylum Chordata; class Mammalia; order Carnivora; family Viverridae; genus Paguma; species Paguma larvata. Next base: position 36,381,803 of record CM057827.1, read on the forward strand.
TGTGTGTGGCTTTCTGCCACGCTGTGGGGACGCGTAAGGCTGGGAGCAGAGGCTCTGTCTAGCTTCTCAGGTGGTGACCTTTCTCATCCAGGCTAACAATTCTGAAAAAAGCCATCTGGGTTTGACAAATTAGGGCCACAGGCAGATGATCGGGGATCCCCAAATCTTGCTTCCCTGGGGTCATGTCTTGGAAGAGCCCACAGGGGTATCTGTAACCGCTAGTAAGCACCCGACTGCAGGACAGACACCGTGTGTCCTGCTCACCAGTGAACACGGGTACGAGGCGTGGCACTTGGTAAATATTTATCAAGCAACGAAAAGCGAGCATCCAATTTAAAAAGTGCCGTCACCCCTGTGTTCCAAGTACCTACACTCCCAAAGCCACAGCCCCACTGCAGACAGATCGACGGGGCCCTGGCCGTCTGTCCCGCCAGTGAAAATTCAAGTGAGACAGTTCCTCCTGCTGTACTGACAAGGAGCCGGAGGGAAACAAACAGTGAACCCCCTCGTGGCCGGTCCAAACTCCACCTGCAAAAACCTTCGCCCTCTAAACGGACACTAAGAGTATCGTGAGACACGATCAGAACGTAGAACAGGACGTTAATGACAAGACGCCTAAGTGCCTGGTGGACGGTGGGCAAGGTTCAGAGCTCGTGAACACTCTGTGCTCCGTTTTGCCTGCCAACCGGGAGCATCCCTGGCAAGTCCAGACACAGCACCACGCACACAGTACGCGTTCACCAAGCGCCGCACGAACCCAGGAGGGGCCCAGGAGGTGGGGGGAGACGGAAATGCCCGGCGGCACAAGCTGCTAATTTGGGCCGGAAGGCACAGCGTCTTATTGAGAGCAGATGCTTCAGCAGCTCCTGAAGGAAGGAGGTGTGGGTGGACAGAGCAGGTGGGGGACCCCAGAGAGAGGCAAAAAGGAAGCCATGGGTGAGTGAATAAATGAATGTCATCACCTCTGGGCCCTCAGCACCATCAGACGCCCTTACAACTCTGCAGCCCAGTGACCGAGACCAGTCCAAGGAGATGCTGTCAGCAAGGACACCTGACAAGCACAGGAAGTGGGTAGTCACCTGCCCTCTCCTACGCAGCTCTGTGGGCTTGAACACCCGCCTCTCTATAGAGACACAGCTCTCTCTCGGGTCAGAGTCAGGTGCACAGGACCCCTCCCCACCAGACTCCGGGTCCTGCCACACCCGCCCAGGGGCCAGGAGCACTCAGGGATCTGCAGGGGCAACACTAGCTGAATGTACATGAAATCCAGGTCCCTGCTCTGTGAAGAGCGCAAAGTTAAGACCTGTATGTTTCAATGCATGTAAATTTTAGATTAAAAAAGGAAAGGAGGGCAGGCAGAAGGAGAGAGAAGTATGGCTGAGAGGTACGTGGGGGTTTCACTGTACTGTTCTGTTTACTTTCTATGTATTCACAGCTGCCAAACCTGAAGGTTGGGAAGAAAGCCTCCCAGGGAATGCTGGGAAAACGAGGCTGGGGAAGCCCAAGGGAGCGTGTCACTGTAAAATGGCAGTTGTGGTGAATGGTTTGGAGAGGAAGGGAGGGGCAGTAGGAATCCTTAGGAAGGCAGGGACCCCAAGGCTGGGTTTCCCCAAGCTGGGACTGGGCACGGCACCCCCTTCTCACTCGGGGACCCTCCTGTCACTCGGCCTCCAGCTGAGTGTCTGGGTGTCCCTGACAGCGAGAAGCAGCGGCCCGAGAGGAAGGCGGGGAAGGCTCCCGGGCAGGGTCGCGGGCCCGGGGGTGAGGGGGGGTGCCCCAGACGCCCGCGCGCACCTGTCCCGGAGCTCCTTGTGCTCCAGCTCCAGGTTCCGATGCAGCGTTTTCAAGCAGCTGTGCTGGCGGATGAGGGCCTCGTACTCCGCGGACTGCCGCTCGTGGAGCGCGGCCAGGTGCTCGTGGTCCTGCAGCAGCGCCTCGTAGGCCGCCGACAGCCGCTCCTGCTGCTTCTGCAGGTTCTCGTTCTCGCTCTCCTTGGCCGTCTGCTGGTTCTGGAGCAGCGTGTACTGCGCGGTGAGCGCGGCGCTCTGCGAGCTCAGAGTGGAGTTCTCCACCTGCCGGGAGGGAGGAGGAGCCGCCTTACCGCGGGCAGGGCCCTAGGGAGCCGCACGCCCCGTGTCCCCACTCACGGTGACCGCACCAAGAGCTGTCAGGAGCCGGAGGCAGACACCCAGATGACAGGGACCCTTGGGGCAGCCAACACCCAGCCGCTGAGGACAGTTCTATCTGAACTTGAGAGACCACTCTGTGAAGAGGCATCACCAGACTGTCAGACGGGGCTCTGGTCCTGCCCCCTACCCCAAGTGGGCCCTTTCGGGGCCAATTATGTCCTTTCTGGATAAGCTCCTCGGGCACCCTCTTCGGCTACTTTTACACACCTATTTCCAGAACAAGTAGAAAACCAGTAGCGACGCAGAATACCTGAACACCACCACCAGCCGCCCTGACTGATGTTTATAGAACCACCAGCCAACAACATCCCGAACTATCAAAAACTGAAGAGGGAGCACTGCCTGACTCCTTCTAGGGCCAGTATTCCTGCAGTCCCACCCAGACGAAGACCTCACAACCACCACCACCACCACCACAGCCGTCAACCAATAACCAATATCCTATTTTGCTATTTTAAGAGAACAAACTCCAATGTCTTTGCCAAATAGTTTCCTGTTTACTGTCCTGACCCATGTTCTGTATTTTCAAACACTTTTCTCAGAAACTGCACGAATGAACAATTAATTCACTTCCTTGCAACGCATTAACCGTCAATAAAAACCAACATCCTCAAATATGTGGCATGGAACACTCGTTTCACTAGAAGCTCTCAGAAGCCTGGCAGCCACCTTGTGCCCTACAGGTCTCTCACAGAGATGAAAAATTCACATAGCTTAACAAAGGCGCTGCCAGGTTTTATAGTAAATAAAGCCAGTTAACTCCGTCGAACTCGACTTACTTGAGCCCAGAGCCTCTCTTCCAAGTCGCTCCTGGTAAAAGCTTATGGAAGAAACTCTGAGCAACAGGCAAACCTGCAAGTCCGAGCAGAGCGAGTTTTCGGCCCTGCAGCCCTGCACTCAGGCACCGGAAACTGCTACAAACCTGCACCACCTTCAAAGACCCCGGGGCCAGGCACCGCTGTCTGCAAGGAGCCAATGAAAAATAAAAGTGCGCACTCTCTCCCACGCTCCGGGGAGCCAGTGTGGCTGGGCGGGTCTCCAGGTGACGCCGAGGCTGAGCCCTCACTCACCTGCAGCGTGGCCGTCTGGGTCTGCAGCGTGGTGTTGTGCTCCTGCAGGAAGGCGCTCTGTTTCTGCAGCGTCAGGATCTGGCTGCTGAAGGCCACGTTCTGCGTCTCTAAGTGCTGCAGCTGTTCCTTGAGCAGCTGCTTCTCGGCCTGCAGAGCTGCGTTCTAGGGGACAGGGAAGCACGGTGATGCCGACCGGCTCGGGAAATGCCAACCGGCCACAGGCACTGGGCTTGTAAGGAACGCTCGAGAGCTGATGCTTTGGGGCCTAAAGCCAGAATCCAACAGGTGAGACAAGTAGCGTTTCCCTCTTGGAAAAGACAGTCAACAACTGGGGGGTGAGGGGAGAGAACTACTTTTTTCGGTATGTGCTTTCCGGACAGAACTGCATTCCCGTAACGGTGATACGGCTCCAGACCTGAGCGACTGCGTGCAGGGCAAAGGCAAGCTGGGGTTAAAGTCATGCCGTGTCTTCTCTCTGGAACGCCTCTGTTTTCTGTTGAACACCCCCCAAGTGCATTCCTGTGAGCTTCTCCTAGAAGGCAGTCAAAGCCTGTGGCCACACCTCACCCTACTCGGGAGCGACAGCAGGCAGAATAAGGGGGTTCACGTCCCAGGAGACTGAGAAAGACCATGTAAAATACGCCACCGCCTGGGCCAGGACACACGGGTGATGGTTTGGTGTCGTCCCTTATTAGCACGTGGTGTGGGGTCGAGTCTCCTAAACTCTGTCTCCACTTTCTCATCTGTCAAGTGACGGAAGATCATCACCACCTGCGTCACCAGGTTGTTGGGAGAGTCCGACACCATCAGGGGGTTAGACCTGCATCGGCAAACTTCTGTAAAGGGACGGACAGAATTCTGCAGTTTGCCAGACGCGAGGTCTCCATTGCCACCACTCACCTCTGTCACGACGGTGGGAAGACAACCACACACGATATGTAAACAAAGTGTATGTCTGTGGGCTGGCGGGGCATGGCCTGTCAACCCCTGGGGGAGCACGGGGAGATGGGGCTGGTGTACAAGCTACGGGCCAAGTCTGATGGGCAGGCAGACAGGGATTCGCCGTGGGAAAACGCAAACGCGCTCCCTTCCGCTAGAAAGGCTGACGAGAGCTGCAATGACAAGGAGCTCACAGGGCTTGCCAGGGCAACTCAAGAAGTATTCAACTAGATCTGGGTAAATCCCACAGATCCTGACGTCTCCTGTCCTTTATAGTAATGGCAGCCTATCGCCGGGACAGTCAACAGGGTGCACAGGGCTGCTCTCTCTCTCTCTGAGCGACCGCAGCGGGGGCAGCCCACTCACATTCCGTTCCAGCTCGATGGCCCGGTCCTTCACTCGGAGCAGCTCCATGGTGGCTTCCTTGTGGCTGGGCCCCCAGGGCTCCTTCCCCTGGTGAGCAGGGACCAGAGTGTCCACAGGGTGTTTGAAAGAGTTCTCCAAGTGCTTCCCTTTCTCCTGGTTCTGCCTGAGGATCTCACACTCGGTCTTCAACTGCAGGGTGGGAGCAGGAAAAGCAGACTTGGGGCAGGAAGAGGCTGGCTCAGCGCTCCAAGTTCATGGCTGGAAGGACAGCCCCATAGCAAACCGAACCCCTCACCTGGCACCAGTGATAAGCCAGGCACCCTCCTTCTGCTCTGTGGGGAATGAACGTAACCCGCCCTGTGCTCCCCCCCTCCTTCCAGACATCTGCCTCGCTCTCGACTTCAACCACATGACCTTGGCAAGTCTTCTCGCTCTCCCGAGCCTCAGCTGTCCACTCCATAAAATGGGGGTGAGCCTGGGGAGTGCGGACCGGGTGACGTTACAAAGCCCCTTCCAGCTCTAGAACCGCTTTGCTCTAGATTCCTTGTTCAATCACGCAGCCAAGAAACGTGCCAAGGCTTCAAAAGGGAGAGGTGGGGGGTGCCCAGGTGGCGCAGCTGGTTAAGGACCCAACTTCAGCTTGGGTCATGATCTCATCGTTCTGGAGTTCGAGCCCTACATCGGGCTCGCTGCTGTCAGTGCAGAGCCTGCTTCGGATCCTGTCTCCCTCTCTCTCTGCCCCTCCCCTACTCGTGCTCTCTCTCAAACATAAATAAGCATTAAAAAAAAGGCTTTGCTTAAAAAAACGAAAGGAGAGCTGGAAGAGCACGCGTGCACCAGGAGTGGCACCAGAGGCGCCTGTGCACCCACGCCTGCCCGTCCCATGTGAGGGTGCTCGCGAGGCTCGAGGCCTCTGCCCGGTCCCGACGCTCACAGCCTCATGTTGGTTCCCATCACTGTCCCAGACCTTGCCTAGCCGACTCGGAGCTGCTCTGAATGTGGCCTCCTCTCCTCCCAGGCCTCTGATTCTGTCCAGCCCCGATCCAGGAAGGGAGTCCCCACTCTGAGCCCCGCGCCTCGGCACCTCTGCTCCGGGGAAAGGGCATCCAGGCGGGCCCTCGTGACTGGGACTCCCGGTCGGCCACCAAAGGGGACCAGATCTTACCACCTGGAGCTCATTCTGCAACTGGTGGTTCAGGCTGGCTTTCTCCTCCATCTGGGCTTCTAAGAACACAATCTTTTCTTCTTTCAGGGCTAATGCTGTTTTCAATGCGGAGTCATTTCTGTCCTCCAAAATCTTGAACTTTCTGAAAAATGCAAATATACAATGGTCTTTGTCTCTTCCACCTACGAGCTCCCCGTCTCCCAGGTACCAACACCTGTCTCCTCCATGAAGCTCGTTTCCTCTATTATTCGGCAGCATCTGGCCCAGAAGAACTGTAGGAGACAAATCCATCACCCAGAGCCCTCCCGGGGCTCCCCGCAGAGACACACCTGTGACACCCACCAACAGGCATAGTCTTTAAAGGGCGGTATTACTGTGTCCACTTTACAGATGGGGAAACTTGGTCTCAGAAAGGTTAATTAAGCACGGGGCGCCTGGGTGGCTCAGCTGGTTAAGCATCTTGACTCCTGATTTTGGGTCAGGTCATGGTCTCACGGTTCGTGAGACTGAGTCTGGCACAGGGCTCTGTGCTGACGGTGAGGAGCCTGCTTTGGACTCCCTCTCTTTCTGCCCCTTCCCCCACTCTTCTCTCTCAAAAATAAACATTTAAAAAAAAAAAAAAGAAAGAAAGATTAGGCCGCTTGCCCCAGATTACAGTGCTAGCTAGGTAAGGGGTAAGTCTGTGTGCCTCCTCACCACACCAACAGTGAGTGAGTCAGGCGTTATCCATCCTGCGGATCTTGACAGTTACAAGGCCAGCACACGTCCATGATACTGAATTTCCTTGAACAATGAGATGGTTTTGGAAAGAACTGCAAGCAAAGGCCATAACAGTTAAGTGTTTGAAAATTAAAGGGTGGGGATGGGAAAAGAGGAATGAACAGGTAGAACACAGGATCTGCAGGGCGGAGAAACCATTCTGTAGGCCACTTGCGACGGCAGATAACGGGTCATCACGCAAGGGTCAAAGCTCACGGAGTGTGCACCATCGGAGCGGACTCCAACGTACACTGGGGACTTCGGGCGGTGATGGGTCCGTGGAGACACATGGAGTGTACCTCACGCACCACCCTGGTGGGGGATACGGATTACAGGGAAGCCATGTCTGTTGGGGGGTGGGTGTGGCACAGGGCATTCAGGAAATCTCTGTGCCTTCCCCCTAACTTTGCTTTGAGCTTAATGCTGCTCTAAAAAGTCTATTTAGGGGCGCCTGGGTGGCTCAGTCAGTTAAGTGTCCAACTCTGGCTCAGGTCATGATCACAGGTTTGTGAGTTCGAGCCCCACAGCCCGTTCTGTGCTGACAGCTCGGAGCCTGGAGCCTGCTTCAGATTCTGTGTCTCCCTCTCTCTCTGCCCCTCCACTGCTCACACGCTCTCTCAAAAATAAAATAAAAACATAAAAAAAAATTAAAAAAATACAAAGTCTATTTTAAAATAATTAAGAAGGCTTTCCACTGGACTAGAGAGTCTCCTTTCACCCTTCCCTAGAACCAGGGAGACGATCTGTAAAGGACACCAGCCCCTCATAAAGACCACACGGCAACAAGCCCCGAGGTGAGCGGAGCGATCGGAGCCCTGGAGCTGGGGGCGTGCAGCGCGCGGCCCCGGGTAGGAGGCGCGAGGGCCCGCGGAGCGCGGCAGGGAGGTCCTCACGTGTCGCCGAGGCCGCTCTCGTCCTGCAGCAGCAGCTCCTTGTGGAGGCCGACCTTCTCCAGCCCCTGGCTCAGTTTGTCCAGCTCACTGCTCAGCTGCTGGCTCTTGAGCTTCTCCAGCACCAGGTCCTGCCAGGACAGGGAGAGGACGCGCGTGGGACGGGAGCCCAGCAGGGAGGGCCTGGCGCGGGCCCTCCTCAGGGCCGAGCGGCCGTCTTCCCGAGTCTTGGCTGACTCAGGTGTCCTGAGGGCGGAGCAGACAGTTCAACGGGACAGGCGACCCCCAGGGATGTCTTCCGAAGGGAAGGGACAGACGCGTTTTCCCAGCCTCCCAGCCCCAAAGATGACCAGACTCCGTGGCAACATGGGAAGGACGTGTGTTTTCGAAGCGCCATTTCTTTGAGGAGTGGCTTTGAACTCTAACACGATTACCTTTTCTGTGGAGTAACGGAATTAATTGCTCCTTGCAGAGAATGTGAAACAGAAAAAAGGACAAAAGAGATAAAGATTTTACTTTAAACTCTGGCTGTGGTTTACTTTGCAAAAGCGTTTACTCTCATGTAGGTGGTTCACTTACTCTACGTGGGTCCACCTGACTCCCAGCTACCCGCTCGTGGCTCTCCAGCTAGGTACTGCTCCCTGCCCAGTGCCACAGCCACTTGGCACGCGAGCTGACCCCCACCAAATCCTCAGCCTTCGACGGCAGCGTGACAGAGTGGCGCTCGCCAAACACTGCCATCAGCTCGCCCCAAATGTCCCCACCACCCGGCAGCTGGGCGAAGCCAGGCGGGCGGTTCTGGCCAGCGAGCTAGGGGCGGACGTGCTGTGGGTCACTTCCTGGCTGCAATACAGAAGAGCCGGTGTGTGACCTTCCCGCCGCCTTTCTCCTGCCTCGGCAACCGCCCCAGCCCCGTGCTGAGAGGGCGGAGCCATAAATCAAAGCAGCCTGGACTGCTGAGTCGCAGCACAGATGACAGGCTCTGGGGAGTCCCCTGGACCCTCGTGAGTGAGCAGTCAGCCCGATGTGATGAGCCGCTAGGACTCTGGGCCTGACTGTTACTGTGGCATGACCTATCTTCTGCGTCCAGAGACAGGGACTAGGGGTCGTATCAGTGCTTTGTTTCTTCCCCCAGTGCTTTGTGATCTTCCTGCACGCGAACAGGGAGACTTCCCTGCGTCCACCAAATCGATTTCCTTCCCTCCCCTGGCACGCCGCTGAAACACGTTTCCCGGCCTGGCCTGCAGCTAGGTGCGGCCGTGTGACCGCGTTCTGCACGGTGGAGTGCAGTCTCTTCCTGGTCTACCTGCCGCGGGTGGGGGAGCCAGGAGAGGACCCCACTGTGGGACGGCCGAGCCACAGGACGGAAGAAACCGGGAGCCCGAGTCACTGCACTTAAGGCTGCCTGTGAGCAGCCGCACTCAACTCCTTCCTGTGTGAGACACGACTTCTGTGCTGGGCCATCCGGACGCTGAAGTCATTTACTAAAGCCGTTCATTCCCCCTCGAACACCTAAGGAACCCCCAGAGGGCCCACGCAACAAATACTGGGGAAACAGTAGGATGTATACTTGGCAAGAAACTTTAAAATGTTCATACCCTGAGAACCTCCACTTTCGCTTCTAGGAACATAGCCTGAGAAAACAGATACATGTGTGCAAGGGTGTCCGGTGGTATCTAAAATAATGTAAAGAATCAGAAAACCACCTAAATGTTCAAAATATAATCGCAGTAAACCTACAGCATTAAAACCTTGTAGCCATGAGAAAGCCACGGCTTCGATCTTACTGTAATGAGAAAAGAAAGGCAGAGTAAGTAAACAACAGAAGAGCTTAGGACGTGGGGACACAGGATGTCAAGCGTGTGGATGCCCAAATGCACACGGGGAAATGACGGGATAAAACCAGCCGGACTATGAGCAGTGGTCATCTCTGGGCAGGGGGATTGGAACAGGCGCTTTCCCTTTGCTCTTCGCACCTGCAGACATCATTCTATTCAGAATCGGGGGGGACACACACACAGTCTCACGTCTGTTTGGGAGGCATACCCCCTGCCCCCCAACACGGGGGAGGGGCCTGCCGGTGCCAGCTCACCTCTCTCAGGGTGGTCAGCGTCCTCGTATGCATGGTGACTTGCTTGGTGAGGTCCCTGTTGTCCCTCTCCAGCTCCTTCAGCTTGCTGGCCGCGTCCCTGCAGCGGGCCAGCTCCTTGTCCAGGGCGCGGCTCTCCCTCTCGGCGGCAGACAGCTTGGCGGTGCTGTCGTCTAAGACCGCCTCCTTGAGCTCCACCTGCTGCCACAGCCGCTTGGCCTCCTTCTCCAGCAGCTTCTTGTCTTTCTCCAGCTGGGCCACCTCCTGCTCCAGGGCCTTCCTGTCCTTCTCGGCCCTCTCCAGCTGCTTGTGGGAGAGCCGGAGGGCCTCCAGGTCGCGCTGCAGGCCCTGGTTTTCGGCCTCCAGCTCGCTGAGCTCTCGCTCCAGGGCCTGGGACTTCTGGCTGCTGGTCTCCAGGGTCTGCTGCAGCCGCAGGTTCTCGGCGCTCACGCCCTGGTAGCTGAGCTCCAGGCGCTCGGACTTCTTGCTCAGGGCCTTGAGCAGCTCCACGTTCTTCCTCAGCTCCTCCTTCTCCCGCTCGAGCTCCTGGTTCTCCCTCTCGATCTGAGCCATCTTGGCGCTGGTGAAGCGCATGGTCTCCACCATCCGGCGCAGCTCCAGGTTCTCCTCGTCCAGCTGCTTGTTGTCCCGCTCCAGGCCCTCGAGCTGCAGGGACACGTTCTGCAGGGTGTCCAGCGACTTCCTGAGCTTCCGGTTCTCCAGCGCCAGGCCCCGACTCTCGCGCTCCAGGGCGTCGACCTTCTCGGTGGCGGTCTTCAGGGAGGCCACCTTCTTGGCCAGCTTTTCGTTGTCCTTCTCCAGCCGGTGCAGCTCCTTCTCCAGCTCCTCCACCCGCTCCACCTTCTCCTTCACCTGCTCGAAGTCCTTGTGCAGCTGCTGCTTCTCGAATTCCAGCTTGCTGAGCCTGCTGCTCGTCTCCGTCACCGTCTGGTGGAGGGCTTTGTTCTCCTTCTCGATGTCCTTCACCCGGGCCTCGCTGCTCACCTGCGACCTCTCCCGGAGCGACCGCACGGCCTGGCTGAGATGATCCTTTTCCTGCTCAAGATCTTTGATCTGCAGAGAAATACGACGTGAAGGACACGGGCTGTTGCACAGGTCGAGTTCCGTGATCTGGGTCCAAACCAGGAAAATAAATGGCAGGCCCCTGAAAGACCGCCCAGAGGGTCCCATGGTTTCCCAGACCAAGGTCAAGGGCGGTCGTTACTCGGTTCAAGCCAAAGCACATCCATAGCAGCCACAGGGGTTCAGAAACGTAAAACACCTCTCTCCCACTTACTTAAAAGAATGAAAGGGATTTCTCTGGTACTCTTCATCCCGGGCGGCAGGAGCCCCGCGACCTGGGCCCGCCCACCTGTGGCCTCCTCTTACGTCACCCTGCCCCCCTGCAGATGCTGAGTGTGATCGTCCCTCTGCCTTCAACACTCCCCATCCTCCCCCCACCGACCTACAGCATCTCTGGCCCCTCCTCGTCCTTCGGGCTCAGGGACGGTGTCAGCTCCGGGACTCAAACATGCCTGGCACCCAGCAGGACGCTCTCCCTGGGCGCCGTGCTTTGGGGATGTGCAACGGCTAGGCCCGGCAGGGCAGGAAGAGCGAGGCCTGCCTCTGGCTGGCATCACTGAGCCACTGCACCGGCACTGGGTGGCCCACCCTGGACCTCTCGTAGCGTGAGCCCAGTAAAGCCCGAAGGCTTGCCGCCGGGGTTCTCGGCTACAGGACACTACAGACGTTTACAGCTGGGTCGTTCTTTGTCCTGCAGGGCTGTCCTGGGCACGACAATCAAAACCAGGATGGCCGATGTCACCTGAGGGCAAAAGCGGACCCCTGTTCCTGCAGTGTCAGCGAAGAATGGCTGCTCTGAGGCGCAGCTAAGCTGGGTGAGTGGTGACACACAGATCTCTCGTCAATTACAGGAAGTGGCTATAATCCTGGACTCTCCCTCCTGCGGGCAGGGTTCCAGGACAGGCGAGAGGGCGCACTCACCCCGGAGGCACCTACCTGCCTGGCTCTGTCGGCCTTCAGGGTCTCCATGTCACTCTGCAGCTGCTCCTTCTCTTTGATCAGCTCCTCGCTGAGGGTCTCCAAATCCTGGTTGCTCTGCTTCTCTCTCTCCAGCTGCGTCTGTAACTTTTCAATCTGTAGAGCCAGAAGAAAAACTACGTTTTAAGACAAACCGAAACCCTGCCAGCCTCACAGAACATCTGAAGAGGCCTCTTCTCCAGGAAAGACATCAGGTGCTGTTCCACGCAACCTCGGCTCTTAGCTCATACCTTGCACTTCCGGCTCAGGGAGGCGGCGAGGGTCCTGGGCACAAACCAACCAGTCAGCCTCCCTCTCGCCCCACCCCTGCTCATCCTCACTGCCATGTTCTCAGCCACACCCAGGTCCCTCGCTCCTGTCTCAGGCCTGTCCACCTTCTTGAGGGACAGACCACACACTCTAGGGGCCACCAGCCACCGCTGCGGGATGCCCTGCAGGGACTTCAGACTCGTCCATCTCCCTACCCTCTCCTCCACGACGGCCACCTCGCTTGGGGACACTCCTGTGCACTCAGCTGCTCAGAGCGGTCTTCTGATGCATCTCTCCTTCCACTTTCGCCCTCCAAGTAAGTTTGTCAGCAAGTCCTGTCCTCTCTGCCCGTGCCCCTCCCCCTCCACATGCTCCCTGCCTGCCCCAGGCCAGAGCACGTTCCATCTTTTTTTAAAAGTTTACTTATTTTTGAAAGAGAGCGAGAGATCGAGTGTGCGCAAGCGGGGGCGGGGCAGAGGGAGAGAGGGAGAGGGAGGGAGGGAGAGAGAGAGAGAGAGAAGAAGAAGAAGAAGGAGGAGGAAGAGGAGGAGGAGGATCCCAAGCAGGCTTCCCACTGTCAGCGCAGAGCCCAACTTGGGCTCAAACCCATGAACCATGAGATCGTGACCTGAGTTGAAATCAAGAGTTGGATGCTCAACGGACTGAGCCCCCCAGGCACCCCTGGAGCATGTTCCATCTTGCTTGGACGACCACACCATCACTTTGTGGGGGCCAAGCTCTTGGCTGGGACCCACTAGCACCCGCCGTACCTAAACATGAACCACCTAGCTCAGGGCTTCTCACTTTATCATGCCCGACGCCCAGACAGCATGGCGAATGCAGATTCTGACTCAGCAGGCTGAGGGCAGGGCCTACGACTCAGCTCCCAGGCGATGCCCATGTTGCTGTTTGCAGTCTGAGGGCTTCGTGGGTGCTGCTGTCCTCTCTGTCAACCCCGAACTCCTTATCACTGGGGACAGGAGCTGGGAAAAAGGCACTGACTGGTGGCAGAGGGACACGGGTTCAGAGTCTGGTCCCTTGCTGCTAACGACAGGACCATGATGAGCAAGTTTCTGGAACTGACATGGGGCCAGCGGCATCTATCTTCACAAGCTTCTGTCACCCCAGGTGCTCAGCACACACCTGGCAGGTGTCAGGTGTGCCAATGTCAGCGGACCCTCCCTGAGAGCGTGCTGCCAGTGACGGTGAGGGAACAGCAGTTATTACTGATCACCGCACAGAGGACTCTGGGCCAGAGCAGCTAAGTGATTTGCCCAAGGCCCCGCAGTGAGGACACAGCAGAGCTAGGACACGCACCGGCGGGCGACCCCAGACCTGCTCCCAGGCACTGTTGGCAGTCCCGTGGTGTGCGCCCCTTGCCTTTCCAGCTCACTCCGACTTCACTGGTAACCCTTTACCCTGGGGGCCCCTTCTCGCTCGGAGAAAGGAATGTCTTTCCAGCCTCTGCATTTCTGATCGTTCTCGCTTACGGTCTGAAGACGTGATGTCTCCACCTCCCACCGGTCACTGCTGGATGCCCACAGCTATCTCTCTCCCTTTCTGGTTCTTTCTGCCGTGGAAATGGAGCCCCCATTCCTACCATCCCTGACGGACTGCAGTGGCCCCGGGGGAGCTCACTGAGCTGAGATGTGAGCTGGCCGTAGGCCCGAGAGGGCTTCCCATCCTTCTGCAAGCACCTGGCTCAGGTTACGGCTCCCAGAGCACGCGGGTGCCAGGGAGCTTCCCCTCAGCCCCGCGCTGCACACACCCTCAAAGGGTTGCCTTCCTGTCTCTGAAAATAAGGATTTTTTACTTCTTAGCTCAAGGCGTTCAACTCCCAAGGTATCGACACAAAGTGCTAGTCACGAGAGTGAGGCAGTTTCTCCAAGTTCCATGAAAATTTCGTTGGTTAGAAGGAGGATATTAGCTTTGGAGAATGATGGTTCCCACAGACATCTCGAACCCAAGCCAGCTTGCAGCCTGGGCTACGTGGGGGATGGTGGGAGAGCTGGGCTAGCACGGGGGGGGGGGGGGGGGACACAGGTCGCTGTGTCCTGGCTGGCCCTTACTCCTCCTTTGTAGACACCTCCCAGGGTAGCTGTGCTGGCTGGACTTGTCCCAAGGCTGTGCCTTCCCTTGTTCCAGAAGAGTCACCGTTGGGGCTGTGTCCCCTGTGGGGCTCGGCCGGGTTGGTGTTTCGCCTATTGACCACGAAATGCCAGTGTGACCGAGACACACTCCATGGAGAGAAGGGCAGAGTGAGGTGACGGAGGCTGGGGAAAGGCGACTCTAGGGGAGCCCACGGGCTCATCCTTCCGGTGCTCTGCACCAAGCTGGGCGGGGAGTGTAGAGAGCACAACTACCCACGCTGGGTCAGAGCAGATCCGGCCGGTCCCCGGGCAGGCCGAGGAGGAGGAGGACGGGGAGAAGAGGCGCTCTGGCGGGCAGAAGGACCCCCTCCATGGGGCTCCTGGCTCCATACACAGGATGGCTCCAGGCTGGGAATAGCGGCAGCCCCCTGGCCAAGTGATCGGAGAGGAAGCAGGAGGTGGGACCGAGAGACGAGGGGGCTCCGACATAATGCTGGGCAGGCAGCACCCACTGCCAATCCTGTCAGTGCAGAGGAGGGGCCTGGGTGGACCCCGAGGGGAGGGAAAAGCGTGAGTGGTCACCTCTGAGGCCGGCTGGGAGCTGGGCCAGCGAGATTACAGCACAGCTTTCTACGGCAGACCCGTGAGGACCTGTGGAGTTGAAGGTTCTCATCTCTCGAAAGGTCGAATTTTTTTTTTTTATCTTGGCTGAGGTCAGGTTGCCATTTATAAAGACATTTCCTGTGCTAGGCCCATGTGAACCTAAAAACCCAAACCGTCTAGTGGCCCTCCATACACCGCTCTGCATTAAGAGACAGAGCAAGAGGGCGTGTTTTCCATTGTCCCACGAGAGACGACAGACTTTAGCACCTACCATGTCACAGTGCACACAATGCTTCAAAGGGACAAGAAGGGTGAGTAACGGAGCCTGGGAGGTCCCAGGAGGGGACTGGTGAGACCATTTCACAGAAGGAGGGGCTGCCCCGAGCCTCCCCAGAGAGGAAGCACAGGCAGAGCCAGCGCCAGCGGAACCCAGTCTCCTGCCTGCAGCCCAAGCTCCTCCCCCTGCCAGTGCAGCCTCAGTAAACGCCGCTAGCCGCACCAGTGGGCAGGTCGGGACAGACGCCCAGATACCCGAAAGCGTGGGTCCTGCACGGTGGTCAGCGGGCAAGAGCACTCTCGCCCTCTCCCTCAGCTGCGACCCGGCAGCTGGTGTGTTCAGAGCCCACGACGCAAGTGCGCGGTCTGTAGTGTGGGTGACGGGTACAGAGGAGAAGCCCTGTGACCAACACGGGCAGGCAAGCCCTGGCTCCCAGCAGCCCCTTCGTGCACTCGAGACCGCACCCCCTGTGTGAACGGGGTCCTCGTAACTGGAGGACAAAGGCAATGGGGTGTGCCAGCCTCTGTGCTCCCAGAGGTCTGGGCTCTACGGAGCTAAATCAAAGACCCAGCAGTTGTCCTTTGAAAGGCAACTGCAATCTGGCCATCTCTTCTTCCTCATCCGATAAACCAAGAGAAACAGGTGTGCTCAGGCCTTGTTTTACCACCGGCAATGCCCTAACCTTGTCCGTCATCGTGCTACACACACGCACAGGCAGGCATGTCTGACATCCCTGCTTCCTCTCCCCGTGCCCTGTCCTGTGCTAACAGTGCGCTGTCTCCTTTCACAGAGCACTTACTACGCACGTGCCCAACGCCTTACCTACGCTAACCCGTATACCCCTTACGACCCCCATTACCCCATTTCACAGATGAAGACAACAGGGCACACAAAGGTCAAGTTCCATTGGGGCCACATTTGTCTCTGTGGTGCAGGGACAAGTCAGGCTGCCTCTGGTCAAAGGACACGCTCATATCTCTGTTATAGTGAACTGTGGCTGCAGTGGGTTCTACATTTTTCCCACCTAAAAGCTCTGCCTGGCTGCGTATTTCAGACAAGGGCTGAGGGGGTCGGCCGGGGTTACCTTCTTGCTGAGCTGGTGGTTCTCCTTCTCCAGCTCTCCGCACTTCAGGCTGCTCTCCTCTAGCGCCAGGGACGCATCCCGCAGCCCCTGGATGGTGCTCTGGAGGCTCTGGTTCTCCTTCTCCAGCTTCAGGATGCGGCTGGACGCACATTCGTTCAGCTCAAACACGAATGACTTCCGGGAGGCTGAAACGCAAAGTTAGGTCAGAGCCCAGGTTCCAGGAACCTCTGCTTCCACTCTCTGCCCCCAGGGGTCAGCTGGGTGCCTCATTCCCCGTCCATGCGGTGCTTGCTGCTGTAGTCAGCACCCTAGAAACCTTCTCCAGTAGTTACCCTCCCTCTGCCGGCTCAGCTGGCGTCTGGGGGAGCAACCCAGGGCTTAAGAAGAGAGCAGCTCATAGAGAAGGGGCCAGTGCTTCTGTTTTTACCAAGCTGCTAACTTGACTGTGCACTCGAGGACTATACAGACCAACAGAGACGGCAAACAGGTACACTTCTGGGCCAGTTCTAGGAGGTTCAGCAGGAGGGGCATGATAATCGACTAGTTATGTCTGCCACGAGCAGTCAGCAGCTGTGCGGGTATGTATGCCCAGTACTTGCCATTCTTTTGACAGAGATTTTGTAATTTCACAATCGTACTGGAAAAAAATGAGCCAGTACACATAAATTGCTTTAAAATTCCAAGTGAGATGAAAATGTGAGCCAAAGACAGAAGAAGGCAGATTATCTACTCTGCTTCTAAAACAGCCCAAATATAAGTAAGTGAAGAAGGGGGACAGACTGAAGAGTCAGGGACAGGAGTCCTTGGCCCCATCCTGCCACAAGCAGGTGAATGATATTAGGTAACTCGAGGGGCTTTTCTGGAAAGGAAAAAGGAATGTATGTGAAAGCCCCTGAGAGAAGGGATCGGGGCTGTCCTGACCTCTTCTGTCCCGTGAGAACCACATGCTCAGCTCCGGGAGCCTTACCACGCTGTATGGCTACTATGGCCTCCCCATCTGCTGCTTATTCATCATGCCAGGGCCCGGAGGTACCAAGAGGGGATGGCTTTCATAGCAAGCACAGTGAGCTGGAAACAAAACATGTGTTTGGCTCCTCTGTGTGATCCTAAGAACCGGAAAGCATCTGTATCCCTGAGCTCTCCTCCCCCACCAAGGACAGCAGTACAGACCCAACAAGTCAGGATGTCAAGACCCCAGGCAACAATAGGCACGCAGCAGCAGAGGTGGATGGAGCATCCGTCCTGGCACTGATGCACCCATGGGCACACGTGCTCTCCATGTGCAAAAACATGTGGGCAGAGGGCTCTGTCTCGACCGCACTACGAATCCAACAACCCGACCTAAAACCCCACGACCAGAACCTGTGATCACCGGATAGCATTCATGGGAAAGTCATGTTTTTCACTGTAGTGCAATATACGGAACATGAAATTTACCATTTTTATCACTTTCAGTACAGTCCTGCGGCTTTAGATACATTCTCGCTGGTTAGATACAACCGCCCCCACCATCCATCTGCAGACTTTGTCGTCATCCCAAACTGAAGCTCTGTACTCACGGAGGATGAATGTGAAGGTTCCACAAGTTACACAAAGGAATTGATTACAAGCCTCATTTCCCTTCAGCGAAAGGCAGGGCCTCAGAGACAATGAGGACACAGTTCATCACAAAACCACCAATGGCTCTTGACTGAGTGCTTCGCTCGTTAGCACCCCCAGCAATCGGGTTCGTGAGATAGGTCGTGTGTGTGTGTGTGTGTGTGTGTGTGTGTGTGTGTGTGTGAGAGAGAGAGAGAGAGAGAGAGAGAGAGAGAGAGAGAGAGAGAGAGAGGAGAGAGATTTTAACACAAGAGCAAGAAGAAGGAGCCCTTCCCGGAGTGCCCATGGGCCAGGCACAGTGTAACGCTTCTCTGCCTCCTGTCGCTGGGTCCTCACAGCAATCCTATGAGGTGGCTGCATTACCCCCATTTTGCAGATAAGGAAACTGAGCTAGCCACCTAGCTCTGACTCAAGAAGCCACCGCACCACACACACACCAGCACATTCGGGCTCCGTTCACATGCCACCATTCAAATCAAGGCCTACGAGCTCCCAGCTAAGCACTAGGAGTTGGGAACACCAAGAATAAATCATCGGTCGTCTGAATCGGTGAGGCTTCCAACTCCAACAGCCGCCCTTGGTCTCTCACTGAAACACTCAACGTTTGGCCTGAGACGGTCCTAGGCAGCCTGCACTACCTCTCTGCCTCACCAGGGGGCAGCGGTCCTCCCCAGTGAACCCAGCCCCGGGCATGGAATCCACTCAAACGGACACCCCCGCCCCCCAACCCTCAGGCCCAGGCCCTACCACAGCCCGGGGACACCATAGCACCGGCAGAACTAACTTCTTACAACAACTAATAGTTTAATCAACTGATTTTAGGTTTGGAGCTTGAAGAGAAGGAACACTCAGCTGCTGTCAGTAACCCTTCCATTATGCTTAGGGATGTTCATCAGAAATGAAAAATCCGCCCCAAACCCACCCCATACCCTACCCACGCTCTGTACAGTCCTAAGTAAACAACTCACACTATCAGGTGCATGTGTACTATTTTTGAACAAAGGAACTGGCTCATTGTTTGCCCAGTGCTGGGGCTTCCTGCTGCAGTGCTGACTGTGGCCCCACCCACCGTCCCCCAGCCAACACCTCATCTGGGGAGCTGGGCACCGGGGGGGGGGGGGAGAGGAAGAGGCCTGGGCCCTGTGAGGGGCAGCCACTTAGCAATCCCCACCCAGAGAGACAGAAAACAGACTGCATCCATCTTGCCCAATTATGCAAATGAACAGAGGAAATAATGCCCAGGGTGCGTGTAGAGTGGAGATTAATGACCACTGGGGACGTCACCTGCCATCCAGAGCTTTCAATCATCCAGAGAGGCCTAACATGTCCTCTGGGGGTCAGCGTGCTGTAATCTGGAAGCCCCTAGGACTGTCCATATGGGAAACGGAAAAGCTGGCAACACTTAATTTGCATTTCATGTCCCGACACCAAGGCTGCCAGACCCCTCATGTTCTCCTTGGGGAGAACTGCGATGAAACCGTTCCAAATGGCTCTTGAAGGAAACCCTGTGTACTTGGGATAAGTGGCTAGACTGACACGGAAGATTCTGAGCCAAGGGTTCAGCTCCCTGGATGAGGAAGCTGCGGCAGCCAGGCCGGCCGGAGAGCCCGGGCGCTACCCACCGTCGGACAGGTCTGCGTTCTTGGACAGCTGCTCCAGCTCCCAGCCGAGGTGCGCGGACTCGTTCATGCTCTGCTTCTGGGCGATCTCGAGGACCATGTTCTCTTCCAGCAGCTCCTCGATTCGCTTCTTGTCTGTGTCCCGGTCCTGGCGCAGGAAGAACGAGGGAGTGAGGCTGTGGCTGGGGGCTCCCGCTGGACAGGCCCCAGCCCCCAGGCACCTGGCCTCGTCCCCCCAGGATGAAGGGACGCCATGCACCTACTCATTTCCCAAAAAACACAGCTGCAAGGAAACACCTCCAACACAGGATCAGCTGAGAGTTACGGCCATTAGAAGATACCCTGCCCCAGGGACCTAGGTAATGAACAGACACCCGAGGTCTCTAACTGAATGCTGTCTCGACAAAGTGATGGCACCGTACAGGGATTTAAAGCAAGTAATGTGATGACGGGCGGCTCGGAGGCCCTCGAGCAGGCCGAACACACCTTGAAGAGGCTGTAAAGAGACTCACGAAACCACAGCTCAACCCGCACCATGAAGGCCAGCACGACCTTCTTGCCACAAACACGCACGTACACCTGTGCCTACAGAAAAGCGTGCGCGGTCGAGTCCCGTGTCGTGGGTGTCGAATGCTGCCCACTCAGGCGCGCTGGGCTTAGCAAGCTGCCCTCCGAGGTGCACAAGCCTCCGTGGTGGCGGCAGCAAGAGCCCAGGGGCGAAAGCCCGGAGAAGGGCACGGCACAAACCAGACACCACCCCCATCTGTTTTGGCTGTGGTGGCGGGAGCTGGCCATACCAGTTCCAGGTCGTGAAGCTTGGATTTCAGCTGCAGGTTCTCCTTCTCCAGCTCGTGAACTTTGTCGCTCCGGGCCCGGGCCGCGGTCAGCTGCTCCTCCAGCATGGCCTTGGTCTCGATTAAAATGATGTTGTCCTCTCTCAGCTCCTGCTCGGCAAAAGTGTACATGAGAACCGTCAGATGAAGAAGGCACCCAGTTCACAACAAGGGTTCTGGACCGAAACGCACCCTGTAGGGGTGAGGCCGCTGTGCAGGGGGGTGGGGGGTGCATCTCCACCTTTCGGCACCCTCACCTTTCTCGCTGGGCCAGGCCAAATGGGCATTCTCTACTGAAAGAAAAACTCGTGGATCAAGAAAATGTCTGAATTTGGTGTCTTCCTCAGTAGACACTTCCTCAGTGTCTGTGCGGCCCACGGTATGAAGACGGCTCCCATTTAAAACCTCATCTGGCTGGACAAGTGGACTCTGCTGACAGACATGGGCCCTTGCTGAGTCCCGCTTTTTTTTAAGTTGTTATTTATTTTTGAGAGAGAGAGAGAGTGCATGTGTGCAAGTGGGGTAGGAACAGAGAGAGAGAGAGAGAGAGAATTCCAAACAGGCTTCGTGATGTCAGCGCAGAGCTCAACGCGGGGCTCAAACTCACGAACCGTGAGACCATGACCTGAGCTGAAATCAAGAGTAGGATGCTTAACCGACTGAGCCCCCCAGGCGCCCCGAGCCCTGTTTCTTTAACAAGGAAAAGGTGGGGCTGACAGTCTGTTCCGGGTTCGAGCGCTGAGTCTAGTCCTCTAGACTCAACATTTGCTCCGTAGTCAGGGTCCTGGGAAGAGGCAGCTGTGGAGATCAGCTCTCGTCCAACACCAGCTCCTACCTGAACACGTCACATACGCACTCTGGAAACCCAACAGTTCTCAGCAGTTTCCTGAAATGGGGAGCCCCTGAGACGGTTAAGTCACTGACAAATGGGAACCCCACAAATAAGCGCTGCAGGCCCCCCGTGCATCAGGCGCGTGCTGGGTGTGCAGCGCGATGGCCATCCTCTCGAAGACCCCCTTCGTGGGCGAGGGGCACCAGACAGCCCAGCACACAGGACAGGATTCAGGTCATCTGCCCCATTTCTCCTCCCCCTTCGTCATGGGGCTTCTTGCTTTCTCTTCTCCCCAGAGCCCTTCCCGCACCACTCAGGATCTTGGGATGGAATTTCCCAAAATGCCTCCACGGTGTGTGCAAACACGCGCATGTGGGAATGTGCTTGCAGAGTTTTCAAAGGCAGGCCTGTCCCCCAACAACTGGGAAGCTCCTGCTTAGCCACTACATGCTCGTCTTCCCTGCACGGAAGATCCGTGGAGAGGGGGAAACCGCATGCCTTCTGGTCGGTGGTCACGGCTCTGATCAAAGCCTGGCAGCTGGGGTGGGTTTAAGACTCAGGATTACATAGACGTCCTCTCTCTGTCAAGGACCCTGTCCACTGTGCAGCTGGCCCTGCCCTGGGCACTCCCTGCCCCCACCTCCCTCACTCGTCCCAACAGCCCCAAAAGGGAGGCAGGGACAGTCCCTTTCCACAGATGAAGAGGCTTAAAGTCAGCCATGAGCTCCAAGTCACAAAGCTGGTGAGGGGCAGAGTTGGGACTGGTCAGAGAGGTCCGGACGTGCGTCCTCTCCGCTGCCCTCAGCTGACTGCGACTCATCCTCAAGGGGCTCATGTGGGCCAGAGGCCCAGACCAGCCATAATGAGGTAAGCCAGAGCACACGGCGGGTATCAAGCAGAAGGAAGGGCTGGCCCTTCCTCTCTGGCCACCGCCCCCACTCTTCACACCTTGAGTTCCAGCAGCCGCCCCCACCAGCACTTTCCACCATCGCCTCTCTACTGGGCTCTCTGTCCCCCACAGCACAGGCTGCCCCTTCATTCGCACAACCGACTCCTGATCAGCCTTCAAAACCCAGCCCAAGTTGCCCCCTCTGAGAGATGCCTGCAGATTCACTCTGTCCTGCTGGCTGAGCCGGGTACTTGCGTTCCCTGGACACGCTGTGAGGCAAAGTGGCCTGCCCTCCTCCCCCAGGCCTTAAACTCCTCAAGGTAGGGCTGTTCCATTTCTGTCCTTGTGAGCCCCAGAGATTTGTTCAATGGTACCCGTTGGCTGAACCAGGTGGGCAGCAGGGGTGGGGTGAGTCAGGGCACGTGAGAGGGCCCTCAAGACTCGGTGACTTCCACCAGGCAGAGACGGATAAGCGTATCCAGGAGTGAGATACGACACGGAACAGGAGGGTTTCTAACTACTACTTAAATATATCTCAGCCTCCACCATATAGTAGGCAACAGAAGTACCTCGGCTGGTCCTGTACCTGCCGCTACCTCAGAAGGGAGAAACCAGGTCTGCGTGAAATTGTGCCCAAGCTCCTAGGGCAAGCCGCAGGCTCAGCCCGGACGACTGAGAATCTCCATCCCTCACCTCCGGGCAGCTGCCTGAAGCCAGCCCCCCCACCCCACCCCCCGCAGACCTGACCTCAACTCAACCAGGAGGCTATTTAAAGGCCTGACCCAGCCCGCGAACAGCTGAGGGGCCACATTTAGGCAGTCACAGGCCAGGCCCAATGGCTGGTCCCCACGGGGCTGAAGACCTGCCCCCGCTAACCTGGCATGCTGACTGGGGGCGGTGACTGGGAATGTGGGCCTGCCAGGGCGCTGTTAGCCACGGGACGTGAAGCACGCCCTCCTTTCCGCGATGGGCACGCGGACAGGGCCGCTATGGGATCAGACGCGGTAACGCTTGCCAAGTGCTCCGTGCTCGCTGCCTGAGGCCCAGTGAGGTTGGGTGTCACCGTCTCCTCAGGCCCCTGTGGGCAGCCCAGCACTCCCCAAGCATCCACCCACCAAGCAACAGGCAAACACACGTTTCCAGGGGGCCTCCTTGACTCCCAACAACCAAACACCTGAGGTGTGGGGTGGGGGGAGGGGAGGTAGAATCGATCAAACCACGGGGTTCCTCCCCGCTGCACTCGGACCGCAGCACCCAGTGCGTCTCTCCGGCATCTAGAGCAACAGAGAGCCAGCCCGGAGGTGTCCTTGGGACAGGGAGGGGGGCACTCGATGCCGGGCAGGTGACCTCCTGCTCACTCAGCAAAGATGGCCCCCTCGCTAAAGTCCACCTGTCCACTCCGTCCCACTGCAGTCCGCCAGACTCCCTGGAAGACCCGCCCGTTCTTGGACTTCACCGGCCTCCAGGAGCGTGGTGAACCGTACACCAGACACCAGGTCTATCTCCCCTTTTACTTATGTACCGAATTTTATCACACCTCCTTAGAAGCCGTTAAGAAACGCAGAGAAACACTAAGTCCCAGGTGGAAACAGACAACGCGTGCCCCAAGGCTCTCACTCAGTTCCCTGAGTTTTAACGTTCCCCGCTCACGACATGATGCCGAATTCCACTTGGACTACCGGACCCGGGGCCTCTGTCCGTCCTTCCATGACAGGGTCTGAGGCAGTGGCCACCATCGCCCCCTTCTGAGCACCCCAGTTTCACCTCTCCCCCGCACCCGCTTTGTCTCTGCGAGTCCCTCCCCCTCTTCATTTCCTTCCTCGTCCAGGCGGAGGCCCTGCAGGCTGACAGACACGTTTCAATGCAACCTCCATACTGACGGGCCAAGACGCACACGCTGTAAATCGATCCTCAGTTTTCTCACGTGAAAAAATGACAGGAACCAGCAGTGGCTGCTAAACCTCGTGGGCCACCGTGAGGCTTACACGCGATGATGCAGTCGGAGCCTAACGGGCCCTGGCATGCGGGAAAAGCCTCATAAATGCAGTTACAACCGCTCTCTAACCACCTTGCTGCGCACCTACTCTGAGCCAGACAGTAAGTGTTTTCAGCTTTTCAGGTCATGAATCTGTCACAACCATTCAACTCTGCAGGTGTACCAAACACAGCCACAGAAAACATGCGAACGGACGGAGGGCGTTCTGTTCCAATAAAACTTTATACTTACAAGATGGGCCGGATCTCACCCTTGGGTGGACTGTAGTTAGGCCCTCCCCAAGCTACACGACACGCTCGAAGTAGGTAGGGCACAGACCTGGGCTTCAAGGAGCTCCCGGAAGGGGCTTCCTGTGGGCAGGAAACCGGAAAACACATCATACCAGCACGTGAGAGCGCTGCCCGCAGTCTGCAGGAGGTGAAGGGTGAAGCAGGAGGCTGGGGGGACGCGGCCCACAGAGCCTGGGGGGCTGGGCTGGGCCCAGGAGGCCCCGGAGGGGCACTGGACGACCTGAAGGGGGTTCGTATGTCACCCACAGGGGACCAGAAGTGAGTGAGTGCCAGACAAGGGGTGGAGAGTGCGTTTCATCCCAAGAGCAATGACAGGTGCCTGAGGGACTCTTAGAAGGGCCCCGTAGTGGCAGGACAGAGGGATGCGGACGAGGACAGACGGAGGCAGAATGGCCACTTTGGATACTTATGAGGGGCATCCCGTGAGCAGGCTGTGGGGTCACACGAGCAACGACAGAGAGGGCCGGCAGGGCAGGGACCCTCACTTCTCTTCCGCCTGCCCTGGGCAGAGACAGGGACATGCCGGCAGGTGGGAAAATGGGCTCTGCAGGACGGGGAGATCCGGGGCTGGGTGGGGGCCGGGTGGACTGATCATGAATCCAGCTCCTAATTGCCTTGCCAGCAGCCCCCCCGCTCCGTACGGTCGGCTCCCAGGGCTCGCCAGAACCCTGGGCACTGCCAGGGCACCCCCCCCTTTTACAGAACACCCAGCAAGGGGTGTGGCAGCTAGGACTGTGCCCTGCTAGGTCCCTGCCTCTATGTTTACTTCGGGGCCAGCACTGCCTAGGAAGCCATGAATCCCACAGAGGAGCAAGGACAAGGCCCGTCTCACCTCGGCCCCGCTCAGGACACACACGGCTCTGAGGCACCTGCCCTCTGCTGTCGTGAATTTCAGCCAAGACCAAATCACAGGACACGAGGAATGTCCGGGCAGCCTCTCTGCCTGCGTCCTCCTCCCGCAAGGCTCGCTGGCAGCAGCGAGGAGGGACAAGTGCTTTTGAGAGGAAGCCAAGGACCACCCGGCGCACCCACCCCACACTTCCTGCTGTTCCCAGGGACGGCCACGCCGCTCTTGTCCCGTCACGTGAACCCTCACGTACACTACACCGAGAGGCGCAGAAAAGCTGCCAGAAGCTTCACGGTGAAACACGGAAATTTGTGGCCCATATTTTTCTAACCGAAATTAACTCTGCCCTCGTCCTGAACCCCAAGGCCTTTATCTTTTCCTCCCATGAGGCACGAACACACGCTGCCTTCTGTGATATGCATTAACATGTCCCTCAGCGGGGAGACGCGACAGGCTCTCGGGGAGGGCACCCGGGCCACCTGCCACTCTGTGTGTCTGAAGAGCGTCCCCTGCAGGGTAGGCGTCCACAACGTGAGCTGGTACGAAGGTGCCAATGCTGCTCCTCTCTCTGCCCTCCGGCCATCACACCTACCCCTACCCCATTCTCCAGGAACAATCTCTAGATTCTTCCCGTCCTTTTTCCCAGATCAAGTCTTTTCCTTGCTGAGTGACGGGGCTTTACCTGATTTGTGGGGTGATTACCAAGTGCCTTGTGTGTGCCAGGCCCTGGGCAAGCGGTCGTATTAAGACCTAGTCCCTGCGCTCAGGGGCTCGAGGTCCACACAAGCAGCCTCAGGCCAAGCTCCACCCAGACCTGCCGTCAGCCTGGCCAACCCCACCTCTCGAAGGGAAGAGCCGGCGTAAGGAGAGAAGGACCCTGTTCACACGACTGTGGCCCTCACGCTTGGCAATGCCGAAAAGCTATCTGGGAGAGGGCCGTGAGAACACACGTTTCTGGGGACTATGCCCAGGCCCTAGGGTGGGGCCCAGAACGCGCATTTTGAGCAGGCACGCTGGACTTGGATACAGGCAGATACCACCTCTTGAGAAATGGAGATCTAACACACGGGGCTTTCAGCATTTAAATTATTTCATTATTAAGTTGACGTTAATCACGTATGAGCTTATTCAAGAGAGTTAACACCCGCTGCTACCTTTTTACCTTCCACCCTCAATATCTTATTATGGAAATTTTAAAGCCTACCGGAAAACGGAAATAAACATTCTGAACACCACACACCTGTCACCAGGATTCTGTCCTTAGTGCTTTGCTCTATTTGCGCTGTCACACGTGCCCCCATCTACCCATCTCTCGGTCTTTAGTTTTTGGACACGTACAAATCCTATTTGGGTCTTTCATAATCTAAGGTTTTATCAGATGCAGGTCAATCTCTACTCACAGACACACCTTCACATGGCACCGAGTACTTCGAATTGCTTAGAAATTATTCAGGAGCTTGGGGTGAATCTCTTGCAAGTGTGTGTCACACAGACGTATGCTTTACATATAAAGCTGGGCAACGCTGTTTTCTGAAACACAAACCTGGGCCCCGAAAAACGCACCTGTGCATCAGGGCAGTGCTGTCCCTTGACACGAAGCACCAGAAGGACCGAGGGGCCCAGTCCTGGGCCCCCGAGTCTGGGGGCAGGCAGCCCACCTCAATCCCTGTAGGCCCCGAGTACGACTGGCTTGCATCTCAAAGCAACCTGTCCTGAGGTCTCCGAGCGGCATTCCAGGTTAACTCCTGACGCGCACCCGAGTGCCCTGGCAGGCAGCTGGCCAGGCGAAGCCCGCACGGAGGGGTTTGAGAAGGCGGGGGCTCTACTGTGGCCCAAGAGCAGCCCACTCTATAAATGCTGGTCCAAGAAAACCTCAGATAAGGGGCACCTGGGAGGCTCAGTCAGTTGAGTGTCCAACTTGGCTCAAGTCATGATCTTGAGGTTCGTGAGTTTAAGCCCCATGCCAGGCTTGCTGCTGTCAGCACAGAGTCTGCTTCGGATCCTATGTCCCCCTCACTATGCCTCTTCCCCACTTGCATGCTCCTCCAAATAAATATTGAAAAAAAGGAACCCCAGCTATAATTGTTTCAACAAGTGTTCATCCAACACCCCCAGGCACTGGTCCAGATGCTGAGCATATACCCGCAAACAAAGCCAACAGAGTCCCCATCCCAGGGCCGTGCCACTGGGAGTCACAGACGCTGCAGCAGAAACTGACCCTGGGCAGTCCATTCAACCTCCCCACACTCAGCTCGTCCTCAGGGCTGCTTCCAGAAACGAACGAGAACACACAGCTGCTGCTCAAGTAACGCTCAGCAGCTTGCGGCCTCGTGGCAAGGAGAGGGAGGGAGCTCACCAGGCTGAAGGTGGGCCCATCCCGGCTGATAAGGGGGCATATGGGTCCCAGGTGGGCCCCACCCGTAGACTTCCACAGCCCCTGGCATCCTGATGCCCCTCTGGTCCGTTTCCCGAATGTGCTCTCTGAAGCACAGACCACGCCCTTCCCCTCGCTCAAACGCTTCTGGAGGACGGCATGCACCTTCCACAGCTGGAGCCCGTGGCCCCTTCAGACAGCGAGCGAGGCTGAGGATGGGCACCAAGAGCTCCCGTCCACCGAGCCCTGTTCTCAGGGACAGCCCGGCCCAGCAGGACCCATCCTCTCTATGGTGGCCTGGGCTCCGCGGACCAGGCCCGATTCGGCTGCCAGCCTGGGCTGCAAACGGTCTGCACGCCCGCGCGGGTCACTGCCTGCCCCCAAGTACACCCCTCATGCAGACACGCCATTCTCTTGTGTTGAATATAAAGCACAATTCAAGGCATTGCCGAGCTCCTGGTAACTTTTCACTATGCAATTAATCAAGCTGAAAAATGTTGCTGTTACTACACAGGGGCATGAAATTTGAGAAGTGTGAGAAAAGGGGTTCCCGGGAGATACCCTAAAAGTCGGAAGCTCCGTGAAGGCAGGGTGGGCAGCATTCTGTGTCTAGATCCCCAGCTGCCAGGGCAGGCCTTGGCACCACGCAGGCGCGAAGCCACTGTGTCTGGAGGACCGTGCGAGGTGGCCTGGACAGGGCCACGGGTGCACACGGAGGCAGAGACCGGATCCCGATGCCCACCTGCTCCACGGGACAGAATCGGGTCACACGGTCACACTCTGCCTGCGACCCCATCCGGGGGCTGCAGGAGGTCCGCACTGCGTAGGAGGGGCTGCTGGGGCAGCACTCCGGGGAAACGTGCAGGCCCCCCAATTCTTCCCACGTGGCATTTCTAGTAAGTGATGAAAGGCCCCGGGATGTGCCCATGTCCCAGAAACTGTCTGTGCCGGGGATTTATGCCTTTCAAATTCAGCGGCGTCAGTGGACCGTTTCCAGGACAAGCCAGAGCTGGTCTCCCACCCCCCACCTCTCGCACCCCAAGGCCACAGCACCAAAGGTGTCTTCTCTGCGGGAGGCAGGGTGTCACATTCCTCGGGGAACAGACAGGCCCGGCCCCCGCAGCGTCCCCCACCCGCCTCCCGTGGCCCGCGGGCAGGGCGTGCCTGCAGCGTGGCCGGGAGAGGGACACCGGGCTCCCCAGACCCATGTTCGGTCCCCTCAAAAGCCTTCTAAGCGGCAACTGGAATTCCTTCTTACCAAACGAGCCCGGCTGGTACCTGCTGCCATCCTGATTTCACCATCCTGATTTCACAACCACCTCCAGACCCCCTTGGGATTGGTGACGGGGACAAAATCCCCAAATCCTTGGGGAAGTGGGTCCTGGAACCTGGGGCTGACGGGAGGCAGTCAGGGTGGGCGCTGAAGCGTCGGTGGTGACCCCACTCAGGATTCGGCCTCCAGTCTGCCGTCAGCCCTGATGCCCTCCCCTGCATTCTCCCAGAACCTGGGGACTGGAGTGGGCTCCGCGACTGAGGGCTTACTGTGGGACTTGCCCAACAGACAAGGATTTTTGTTTTTGGTCTTTCATCTGGAAAAACTCATAAAGTGGTAGGATTACTTCTATTTTACGAAGAAACTAATTCCTGGTAAGAGCCACAGAAACTGCAAGAAGCAGAAAAAAAAATCCGTGAACAGAGGCCATCACTGTGGCAGGAAAAATCCTGAAAGGAGCCCGAGCTCTTCATTACAGACCCACAGTCCCTCCCCGCCCTCGCCCATGCGACACCTCCCAGCAGCCAAGGCGCGGAGAGAGGGAGCCTTCTGGGCAGGCAGGCCAGCTGCAGAGGAGGGAAAGCCTCGCCGTGGAGATGCCACAGCTCCCCTTCCCCGGCGGGGCGCGGGCTCACCTCCATGCGCGCCTTGTAGAAGTCCACGTCGTGCAGCTTCTCCCTGCAGCGCACCAGCTCCATCTCCAGCCTCTCCACGCGGTTCGCCTTCTCCCTCAGGGAGTCCAGCTCGTCGCGATAGGCGCGAGCAGACCGGGCGTCGGCCGCCAGCTGGACGTTCTGGGAGGTGGGGAAAAGGCGGGGGAACCCAGCTTAGGGCGCCCCTCTGAGGAGGGCAGAGGGGCCCAGGTCCCTGCAGCATGGCACTTCGGGGACATCCCAGGAGCAGCCGGGTCTCAGTGGCCGGGCAGGTGGGCGTGCGGACCCCTACGTGGGGTCCCCACACGCTGGCACAAAGACACGGGGTCGTCCCCCACCTCGGCAATCCTGGGCACAGCTGGCTGTCGGGCAGTATTGCTTTGAGCAGGACAGAAACAGAGGCCTTTGCCGGAAGCTCCCTGTGCTGCTTTCCTGAGCCTCCGGGCCACAGTTACTGGGGAGTCTCCGCCGCCACCACCCCCTCCTCCTGGACACACGCACGCGCCCGCCCGCTCACCTCCTGCTTCACCTTCTGAAGCTCCAGCACCAGCTGGTCCACCTCATGCCTGGTGTCCACAAGCTGCTCTGTCTTCTCCTCCCTGGGGGCGATGCGGAGGGACGGAGCTGAGAAGCGCCCTCGGCCAGCACCCCGAGCGGCCCCCCCACCTCCGGAGACCACAGCGGGGAGAGGGACAGCGGCTTCTGGGAGTGAGGAGGGCGGTGTGCACATGGGACTTACAAAATTGTCCCCGACTCACATTCTCCTCAGTTTTTAACTTTTCAAAGCCTGCTCTCAAACTCCACCCACCAGACACTGGGTTGCCCTCTGAGGGTGCAGGGCAGGGGGGCAGGTAAGGAGGCTCCAGCCACAGGTGCACTCCCCAGGGCCAGGCAGGCAGGCAGGCAGCGAGGGGGAGGCGGGCGGCTCCCCAGATGGGGCAAGGGGACATTTCTCCTGCTACAGGAAAGAGGCGACAATAGGTTCGCCGGACGGGGTGGTTTGGGGGTTTGGGGGGCTCGCATCCTCCCTCCATCCAAGAAAACACACCGGTATGTATGTCATCAGTCCTGCCCCAAACTGGACAAGTGTGGACAGGAGGCTCTCTGTAGACACCTGTAACCTGGGCTGGTTGGAGCCCCAAAGACCTGAGAGAAGCCCTCCCCGTGCGGGCGCAGACAGGGAGGTGACCAGTCCATGTTCAAGCAGCGACTGAGCCTGGAGCAGACCCAGCAGACTCTGGGGCCCCGGTCGGAGCGCTCTGGTTTGCTGCACCAAAGACAGAAACACGTGTGCGACACACCACACAAAAGCAGAGAGAGAGCCCGGGGGTCCCTGAGGACTCACAGTTCCTGCCTCACACGGCGCAGCCTGGCCTTGGTGTCTGCCAGCTCCACGGCCAGGTGCTGCTTGTCCTCGCTGGAGAGGCTGCTGGTGGGGCTTGGGGTGGACTCGGCGCTCGAGGACTTGAGCGGGCTGGGCGGCTGCTGTGCCTGCAGGTAGTCCCGCTCCTGCGTCAGGTCCACGATCAGCTGCGGCAGGGCAGGGGGGAGAGGGGGAGAGCGGTCTCACCGGCGCGCCCCGCACAGCGGGCCAGAAACATCGAAAGACAAGGAGAAAGTAAGAGCAGATGCTGGGTCGGGGCAGGGAGGGGAGTGGGGGGGGTATAAACCACGAGGGAGGTGGCGCGAGTTTGCAAGAAGACATGGAATGTTTAGTGCACGGAGAGCATGAAGGCGGGCAGGGCCCCGAGCTCGGCGCTTCTCGGCCTCCGCGGCCACGCACCTCCGTGCACTCGTCACGCTCATCTATGAGCCTCCTGAGGTGGAACACCATGTTCCTCGAGAGGGCCTCCAGCTCCTCCGGGGCCACGTCCGGGAGCTCCAGCCACTGCAGGTCAAACACGTTCTCCTGGTTGTGGGTCACCTGTGGGCACAGAGGCAGGCACTGCGGAGGCCGGCAGGGGGCGTCCACCTCCCGGCGCTAGGCCAGGCGGCGGGGTCGTGGCTGACGCACCCCACCGACATTATCAACCCGTCACCCACAAATCTGCTGTGGATGAAGGCGGCTGCGTAAGTAAGTAAGTGCAAACTCCCTCAACCAAGCGCTGGTGCAAAACCACACCTGCTTTCAACACCTGCTCAGACAGCACCTGGAGTCTTACATGTTTTTTTTTTTTTTAATGTTATTTTTGAGAGTGAGCAAGCGTGTGCAAGCACAAGCGGGGGAGGGGCGGAGAGAGACACAGAATCCGAAGCAGGCTCCAGGCTCCAAGCCGTTATGTTAGCACAGAGCCTCACATGGGGCTCGAACTCATGAACTGTGAGATCGTGACGTGAGCTGAAGTCAGAAGCTTAACCGCTTAACCGACTGAACCACGCAGGCGCCCCAAGCACCTGGATTCTTTAATGCCAGGAAGCACTCCTACAAGATGGTGTTTCCCTAAACAGTCCTCAGATACGGTTGTTGTAAGCACTGACAATTTAGAAGAAAGGGAAGCCTCAGAGGCTGGGAGGGCGAGGAGAGGGACCCTGTGTTACTACTTCGAATCCAACGTGAATACAGCAAGTGTTACAGAAAAGTCTTATGCCAGAATGCTGGGCATATAACAATCTTACTTGGGGGGAGCTATTTCATAATCTAAACCAATTCTCAGTACGCCTGAATCTCACTCCTCACATTAAATCATGTTTTTCCCCTTTCCGCCAGGTGTGAGCGGAGGCCCACAGCGATGTCCGTACACGGCAGCCTCTCCATGACAGTCTGACCTTCTCACCACCCCCCAACCCTAGACCTGCCAAGGGGGCAGAAGATCCATTTGGAGCACCTGATGGCTGTTTGGGAAGCGAGATATTAGCGTCATGCCTCAAGAGGGGAAAACAAAAAGAAGCCAGAGCTATCCACTCACTGAGGTGCGCCAAAAAAAGTTCTTAAATTTTTCAGAGCAGTAAATGGAAACACAAAATAGTTAAACGAAAACAGAAGACGGGACCCTTTAGTTTCTCAAATACCATCCACTTTCTTACCTCTCCCCCACTGACAAGGAAAACCTGAGATCCAGCTGAACCCGCGGAATCAGGAGCAATCCTATCCCACGGTCCAGGGTCCCTTAAACACGCAGAACTGGGAGCAGAGGCTGGGTGCTAGGCCTGCCCACGCAGGAGACGAGGGGTGCAGGGGCTCACCCCGGGTGCACAGCAGTCACCCAAGGAGTTTTTAATTAAAAGCTCCTGCCCTCCTCCCCTAGTTCTGACTCAGCGGGCCTCTCGCGGGGTCCGGGCACCTGAATGTTGAAGCAGCACCCAACTAATCGTGAAGCCCAGTCCCCATCGCCAGCCACCAAGTGACAGGCATGCAAGACTTCTTTATGGCCACATTTTAGCCTCTCTTTCTCTAATATTCTGCTATCTGAGCAAGAAAGGTGGTCAGCGGCAAAATAAACAAACAAACAAAAAACAGCTAGTCTCAAAGACCCAGTCCCCAGATAAACACAATCTTCCACATACACAGACATGCAAGGAACATTAAAAAGTAGAATGGTTCTGGGGCGCCTGGGTGGCTCAGTTGGTTGGGCATCCGACTTCAGCTCAGGTCATGGTCTCGCGGTTCGTGAGTTTGAGTCCCGAGTCCAGAGCCTGGAGCCTGCTTCAGATTCTGTGTCTCTTCCTCTCTCTCTCTGCCCCTCCCCTATTCATGCTCTGTCTCTCTCTCTCAAAAATAGACATTTAAAAAATATTAAAAAAAAAAAAAAGCAGAAGGGTTCTTAGGCTAACAGTTGGCCTGCCCCTGATAAGGGTGGTTGAGAATATTTGTCACATTACTGACTCTCCCTGATGGACCCCCTTTCTGCCAAGAACTACATCTGTCTCCTGCTTCAAATCCCACCTCAGGACTCATGGGCCGCCCCCCCGCCCCCCTGCACAGTGCCCTGGGCAGTATGGAACCCCGGGAGCCCAGGAGCAGCCCTGTCCCTGGTGCCGGCACCGGGAGCTCTGCCTTCACTGCCCCTGCCAGTTATATACCTACTCCTACGAGCTCGTGGTTATGTCTTTTATATTTAATCCATTTGTCTGATTCCACTGAAGGCTGAACCTTCAGTTCTGAGGTAATTAAAGAAAACAATGCTCCTTTTGGTGGAAAGGTGGACTGAAGGTCGGGGAAGAAAAGTTTCAGGTGAGCACCTGCCTCTCTCCACAGGCTCATTTTCCAGGGAAACCCCCTCCACCAAGGTCAACGGCAGAGGGGCTGCCCTCAGTGCAGAGCCCTCCCGACCCCATCTGGGAGGCTGGGTCTCTGGAAACAGCCCTCTGGGACTTGCTGGTTTTTTACCTTCCCTCGTGGTGGCAGCTTGTCTCTCTGCCATGTCACTGACAGAAGCTCTTTCTATAAAGATCAACCATTTGAAACAGGGTGACATTTGCCAGAATACATTTTCAGGGTCTGTAAATCAAATCCTGAGCCTAAACCACTTGACAGCTCTTAAAAATAGTCTGAGTCCATATTAGGCAAGAAGAGGAGGCAAAAGATGACTTGATTGAGGGCTTAAAAAATTTTTTTTTCTTATTTTTACCCCATTTTATTTTAGCTCGCTGATGGTTACCTTTCCAAATAGAATAAATTGGTCTGCAGTGTCTGAAACTTAAGATTAGCAAGATCATTAATGGGTGGTGTATTCTTTAAACTTTTCACCCGTGGAGAGTGCCCACCTCCCGGTCACCCCGGGGGTGGTGGTCCACAGCCTCGCCCCACAAAGCCACACGACACCTACCTCCTGTATATGGGCCACAATCCCGGCTTGGGTCTCGATGTCCAGCTGTTTGATTCTTTCAATAAATTCCTCTTTCCTTTCACACTGTGGAGGGTTACAGGTGTTAATGGAAGCATTCTGTGAGTGCAACCTGGGGCCACCGCACTGCGGGAGTACAAACTGTCCACCCAAGCCCCGGCTTTCTCCTTTATAACCCAGAATGCTCTTGTCCCCCGACCAGCCCTCACACTGAGGTTTCTCTAGAAGTTGCTCTGACTACCTAGATCAGACCTACAGCAGGTTTTTAAAAAGCACATCCCAGACTGAAAACCCTGGTGGGTTTTCAGAATGCTGAAATCTGCACTTTATTATTTTAAGAGAGTCTTGTGCCCAGCGCAGAGCTTGGATTCAGAACCCTGAAATCCAGAGTCAAATGCTTAACCCATTGAGCCACGCAGGAGCCCCTGGAATCTGCACTTTCAACAATCTCTCCAGGTGGTTCCGAAACCAGTAAAGAACAAGAACCCCTGGTCTGGGCCAAGGGCTGGCAAACTTCATCAGTAAAAGGCCAGATA
The DNA here is from genome assembly GCA_030068075.1 of Paguma larvata. Taxonomy (NCBI): domain Eukaryota; kingdom Metazoa; phylum Chordata; class Mammalia; order Carnivora; family Viverridae; genus Paguma; species Paguma larvata. Next base: position 36,416,159 of record CM057827.1, read on the forward strand.
GGAAAAGAACAAAAAAACAAAAAATCTCAGACCCGGGGGGCCATGCCCCACAGATAACGTGTAAAGGAATCAGCATGGCTGTGTTATTTCCATGAAAGTCCACTTACAATAATAGGTGGCAGGCCGATGTGGCCCCCGGGCTGCAGTTTGCTGCTCTTGCAGCTGTTCCCACACGGGGCACGGTCTGCTCACAGAGCCCTGGCCCACGGGATCCCCACCTGCTCTCTTGCACGGGGGCCCCGTGTGAGAAACGGGTGCCACCCAGATGGTGGCCACTGTCTCTCGGGCATCCGGTGCTCCACTCCCGCCTCAACTAAGGGGGCATTTGACCTCCACGACTCCAAACACAGGAGGGCTGAGAGCGGCCCGCCCCGCCCCGCGCCCCGTCCCTACCTGGACGGCACAGCCCAGCACCAGCAGCAGCACCTTCTTTATTTCTTCCATGCTCTTCCCTAAACCAAAAGAGCAACAAATGTCACTAAGCTCAACTGTTCATAAAATTTCACCACCGATCTGTGTCTGCTGGTGGGGACGCGGGGGATGGATCAAGCTAGAAAAAAGCACTCTTTCAACCCAGGGATATCCATCCAGGCGCACACAGTCCAACTGGTTTCTATGTATGGGTTTATTTTTTTGAACCAAATGAGAATTCCGTACATAACTATTTGTGGCCCTTTTCCGTTCAGATAGCACAAATGTCCCCTCGTGATAATGAATGAACTTCAGAACCAGCAGCTCTTCTTTAATGTGTGGGAAGCAAAGCACAATGGAAGACAGTAACCCCACGGGCAATACGGAGTCCTCCAAAACACGGCCGACGCAACTTTACTTTCCCTCCACGCAGAACCTCCAGCGGGCAGAGGAATAAACCCCGACACTCACCGCCCAGCTTTGCATTATGGACTGTTCGCACACGGGTTCCATCTCCTCCCTTGCATGCAGCTGGAATATTCTAAAGCAAATCCCTAACATACATGCGGCATTTCTGATGGTCTTATCTTTACTTTGTACAAAGACCACAAACTATCCAACCAATCTTCTTTGAGAGGTTCCAGTTCCCGACACTCTAAAGAGCGTTACAGAGAACACCTTAGTGACTAATTCTTTATGCACACCCTCACGTACTTCTTTTACTTAAAAAAAATTTTTTTAAGTTTATTTTGAGTGAGTGAGTGAGTGAGAGAGAGAGAGAGAGAGAGAGAGAGAGAGAATCCCAAGCAGGTTCGGTGCTGTCAGTGTAAAGCCTGACACGGAGCTCGATCTCATGAACCCTGAGATCACGATCTGAGCCGAAATCAAGAGTCGGACGCTTAACTGACCTAGCCCCCCAGGCACCCCTCCTTACTTACTTTTTTAGGACAAATAAATTGCCCTGCAGAAGGGCTTTACCGTTTTACCTGCTCGCAACCAATCAACAGCAAGTCCCAATTCCTCGTTCTCTCATGCCTCCATCTCACCCCTCCTTCTTAGTTGAGCGAGAGAGGCCAAAAAATCTTATTTTGCCGTTTTACACGGTGTCTCTTCGATCATGCTGGAGACCAGATGCATCCTCACCTGCTTGTCAATCTCAATCACTTGAATCAACAGAGTCAGAACGCTGGGACCCCTGACACTCCGTACTCTGTCGAGGAGCCTCAGTTCCCACATCCACAAAACGGAGGCGTTTATGTGATGGACTGGGTGGTGTGCAAGGTCGCTGTCAGGTGAAAAATCCTACAGGATCCTCCCTTTCTCATTGTACCCTGATCTCTTTGGGGGAGAAGGGAACATGCCACAAATAGCCCGGTTTTCTTGACAGACTTTCCAGCACGAGCTCACCCCGCGCAAAAACGGCCCCACGTATCCCCGGCAACTGCTAGGATAAACAAACCAAACCTGGGTCCCAGGAACTAGCGTCGTGGTTCATTCCAGGTCCCCGGGTGCAAGGTGTGTGTGGACTGACAGGCGATCTCAACGGAGAAGTAGCTCAAAATAGCTTTTCCCTGACGTCACGGTGGAGCCTCAGATGTGGGGGCTGGACATTCGTTCAACCAAAACCGCACCGCCCTTCCTACCTTCCGCCTTCCAGGCGGGCGGGAGGAGTCAGGGAGCTGGACCACAGAGACCCTTGAGAGCACTCAGATTCCACAGTCTTAACGACACACGTAGGTGTGGCAGCGCACATGGTGTACTAGGCTCAAGCCCTTCTCTTTGCTGGTAAGGTGCACGACTTCATCAGCGTTTGAAATAGAAACATTTTCAGACTTTTATGCATTTTTTTTTTTAACTGGAGGCCTTTTACTTGGCCCAAGAGTCTAATCCATAGACATAAATAAATAGACGACCGCAATGACTCACTTCTCTGTTAAAGCTGAGCTGATGGTGGATCATAATTTCAGTGCTGACTACGAGGAAATGCCCACCTGAATATGAAAAGGCCTGCAATCCGTCTCACCGAAATCTTTCCCTGGCCACGTGCTGTATCCAGCCCACGTGACCGCCCTCGCCTCTGTCCCCAATACCTACCAGAGCCCCTCATACACCTTCGGCGCACAGAGCAGGTACAGTCCTCTCCCAGCCGTTGCTAGTCATTCACCTCTCATGGGCCAAGGGCCATGCGACCGGCGTGTAACCAGCAGAGACAGACACGTGGGAGGAAAGCATTCTCAAGGTCTCCGTTCAGCCCAGACGGAAGTCAGAGTTCATGCGGAGAATCTTTACACGCTCTGTTCACGGCGAAGGCCCCGAAGGTCCTCATTCTATCACACTCCAGAATAATTTAAACAACCCCGATGGCCCATCTTCCGGGCTCACGACAGCGGGCAAACTAAACGTGGTAACAGGCAGTGAACACACCAGGAGCACAAGCCAGCGACTGCAAGGAAAAGACCAGAAACCCTGCGTACGCACACGCCAAGGGCTCAAAACTACACCCTGTGGCTGTTCAGGCAAACGACAAAGGGTTCTGTTCCCTCGGCACCCGGCACTTACACACCGCAACAACTAGGAGTCATCCATCCACTCACTCACTCACTCACTCACTCGCGCCCATTAGAAAAGCATGGAATTCCCGTTCTGCTAAGTCTTAGAGTACGGGGGAAACTTTTAAAGGGAGAGAGTTTCAGAAAAATTCTCATGGAAAAAAATTATTTAAAATAAACTTTTTGGTATTGAACAGGGTACCAGGAAGTTCCCCCGTGCCCTCGTTTCAATGGAGAAGGGCTGTGCTCATTCTCACCAGGCTAAGTGAATACGAACATTTGCTCCTAGTAAGTGCATCCTGGGGCGTCTGGGTGGCTCAGTCGGCTGAGCATCCGACTTCGGCTCAGGGCATGATCTCACAGTTCGTGAGTTCGAGCCCCGCGTCAGGCTCTGTGCTGACAGCTCAGAGCCTGGAGCCTGGTTTGGATTCTGTGTCTCCCTCTCTCTCTGCCCATCCGCCACTCATGCTCTGCCTCTCTCAAAAATAAATTTTAAAAAAACATTTAAAAATTTTCAAAAATAAATGCCTCCTGTGATTTTTACCCCTACACGGATTCCTGCAAAGTTAAAAAAAATATATAAAAATAAAAAAGCGAAGAATACAAGTTCCCTCATTTCTCCTGGGAAGCTGATGCCCAGTTTCTCTCAGGATTTCAACAGTAAGGCAAACCACGGCTATTTTCATAAATCTGCCAGATTGTGGGTTTCGAATAGTTTCAAAACACACCCGAAGACTCTGTACTGGGCCCCTGCCAGCAGCACTGGCTCAGTGACACACTGAAGCAGGCCGAGAAGAAACAACCCTACAGGCAGCTCCCTCCCAAGCATCCCCCAGGCTGGGGGCTCTCAGAGAACAGAACCGCAATCAACAGTCCTCTGAGCTCAGGCCAAGACGACCAGCAATTTTAAAAAGCTGATAGATGCTATGGAAACCCGGAGGGAGGACGTCTAGTTTGCAGGAAGGATCAGGCAAGACTTCCTAGAGGAAACGACCCCCTGAGCTGAGACCCAAGGATGATGAGAGACGTGGGAGGCAGGTGAACCGGGACTTTCCGGGCACAGGGGTCAGCATGGGCAGAGTCCCAGAGGCAAGGGAACATGGCGTTTGTCAAATGATAAATGCTTTGTGGTTAAGGGTGGGTTTTCAGAGTGAGAAACGGGGACAGGTTATGAAGCGATGTTCATTTCTCTACCGAGTGAGTCACAGGCAACCGAGGGGGGAGGGCCAAAAACATCCGACACCCTTTGCATCGACTCACAACCCCCAGGGGAATCCCATGACGGCCTGAGCTTATGGCTGAATCTAAGAAAAACCTTCCTTTACTACCTGCTTCCTACAGTTCTGACACAGAGAAACTCACACCAGCCTTTCTTAGCAGAAACCGAATGCACATGCTGATCTAAGCTATATATAAAGTTACAGATGTTTGTAGCAACCCGCTTCCAAAACAGAAGGGAAACTATCTGATGTTGCCCGTGTGGTGAGGGTAGACAGAAGACAGAAGCAGATAAAAAGATAAATAGTAGGGAGATACAAGTGTATTTTTTTTTTTTTTAGTAAGTACATTTATTTCTGAGACAGCAAGCAAGCAAGCACGCGAGTGAGCAGGGAGAGGGAGAGAATCCAAGCAGACGCTGCACTATCAGCACAGAGCCCAACATGGGGCTGGATCCCGCGAACCACGAGATCATCACCTGAGCTGAAATCAAGAGGCAGACTCTTAACCAACTGAGCCACCCAGGCGCCCCTCAAAGTGTAGTTCGATAATGAAAGTACATGAACCTCTGAAACGTGGAGGCAGAACTAGATCAGGGCTGGAAAATCCTCTCGCTACTACACACAGCTCGTCAATTACACCACTTTCTTAAGGAGCCTAGGAGGAGGCCTCAGAATCTCTCTGAAAAGGGCACGGGACAGCCCCTGCCAATCAACAGAAGCTGACACATGAAACAAAATCCTCTAGGGTCCTATTTGGGTCCACTAAGATAGAGCCCTCTGAATGTTCACACTTCCTTGTCTCTAGATAATGGAAAATAAATCTTGTCCCTGATAAATGTTCACTTAGGTACGAAGGTGGGGATTTAGAGAAAGGAACGCTAACAGTCCCTTCTAAGACGAGGCCCGTCCTGTACACCCCCTGCTCTGCTGAGGTCGGAAGGCACCACGATTACCTGCAAAGACAGGGTCAGAGAAAAGCAGTGACACTGAGTCCTCGATCTTGCTCACTCAGCCACGCTGTCGGTTTAACTCTCACTACCTGGAAAATGGACCCTTTCTGGTTAATTCTGCCCCCCCCCCCATGCCCTTCATGCCTACGGGCCATTACTGCACTTTCAGTAAAACAACCGTCATCTGACTGAATCCCCAAAGGGCAGCATTATCTCCACTTTACAAACAAGAACAGGTTCGGATGAGCAGAGTCACAGAACTAAGATTTGGTCCTGGGCTGCTCACCGCCTGCTTTGCCCTAACTCCCCCTCACCCCTTTCCCCCTGAAACTGTCATTACTGATGGCTACGGCTGCTTCCAGAGCAGTTAGCATCTGATCCAAGTGCCACAGTGCGGGCATTCAGCGGCGCCTGCTGACTGAACGAGTGACATTAACAGTTAACACGGAGTCCCTGGGAAGAACACAGAGAACAATTTCAGCTCCTTCCCTGCTGGGATGGAGACCATGCATTCATACGCACCTGTTGTGTTTTTTTAATTTTTTTTTTTAATGTTTATTCATTTTTGAGAGACAGAGACAGACCGTGAGCAAGGGAGGGGCAGAGAGAGGGAGACACAGAATCCAAAGTGGGCTCCAGGTTCTGAGCTGTCAGCACAGAGCCTGATGCGAGGCTCGAACTCACTGTCCATGAGATCATGACCTGAGCCAAAGTCGGACGCTTAACCGACTGAGCCGCCAGGTGCCCCGCACCTATCTGTTCTTAATAATTCTCCATACTGCTCTCCGCTGCTTTGTGTGCTAGAGTCAATCACTAAATGGTTTCTTATTTAACAAAAAAAAATTTTTGAAAAAGAGAGTGCTTGAGCAAGGAAGAGGGGCAGAGGGAGGTGGGGGGCGGAGAGAAGGAGAGGGAGAATATGAATCTTAAGCAGCCTCCAAGCTCAATGCTCAGCCCGCCATGAGGCTTGATCTCACGACCCAGTGATCACGACCCGAGCCAAAACCAAGAGTCAGATGCTCAACCCACTGAGCCACCCAGGCGCCCCTCCTTGCTCTCTTGTTTAAAGAACAGTTATTTCCTAAGGATGATTACGGGGACTGTCTCACTGATTTGAAGACAGCGCTGTGCTGAACATGACCCGTGTACGTGTCTCTTCAATGTCTAACGCCATCCCAAGACTCACTCACGAGAGCACAGCTCTGTGCGCCCTCCTGGGGACCCGGCTTACATCGAAAACAGCGGTTTATTATCATTTTAACCTGTCAGGGTCACCTTCCACAGGCACCGCCAAGGAACAGAACGGATGGGGAGTTTCTGGTGGGTGGACACAGGAGGACCCCCCACATACCTGTCTCGGGGCATACACTCTGAGGCGGACACCTCCACATGACAACTCACCGGCTGAAGGGTGACTCCGGGAAGCCCTCACCTAGCTTTCTTACACCGAGAACGTTACCACGCGGGGCCCCCACCAGGCAGGAGCATAACCAGGCACTCCCGCATCTGTTTATTTCGTTACTGAATGGGTGTCGCAGGTGGACTTGGGCAGGCACCGAGTCGCACATCTGTGCAAAACAGTGCAGGGGCCTCCCAAGCACCACCCCCCCCCTCCGACCAGCGGCCCCCTGATCCTGACCAGTCCACCCCTCCGATCCAGCCTCCCCCCGACCCCTGGATCCCCCAGCACCGCCAGGTGTACACAACAAGAAGCCTTTGCCCAGTGACAGAGGCAGCTGCTCCCAGATTAGGGAGAACACTCAGAAACAGTCACACCAAGCCCCTCAGACAGCATGCCCAACAGAAAGGACTCCCTGCCTCCCCCCCTCCCCCACCGCCTGCCCAGGCCACAGCAGGGGAGAGCTAATTCTCCCTGGCACTGCACAACTAAAGATCAGAAAAGCAGAATCCGGGGCACCTGGGTGGCTCAGTCGGTTAAGCGTCCGACTTCAGCTCGGGTCATGATCTCGAGCCCGGCTTGGGGCCTGGAGCCTGCTTCGGATTCTGTGTCTCTCTCTGCTCCTCCCCTGCTCACACTCTCTCTCAAAAATAAACAAACATAAAAAAAAAAAAAAAAAAAAAAAAAAGGAAGATCACAAGAAAAGCAAAGCAGAACCCGACCACAAGAACTCAGCCTGAGCGCCGGCATCTGCACCGGTTGTAGGCGAGAGGGCGCCACAGGCAGGAGACAGGTGAGGAAGGGAAGGGTCCTCCCCACCAGGCGGAAAGCTCAAAGCCCAACTACCATCGGTGACCATAAAGACCTTTCACAAACAACATCTCGTCCCTCCTCCTTGCACAGCCACGGCCACAGGGAAGAGTGCCGCTGGAAGCCATGGTGTGGTTGCCACAGCCAGGGAGCCGTCTCTGTGTACAGACCATCGCTAAGACGTTTACTCAACAAAGGCCAGTATCCAGGCACATCCCAGGGCTGTTCCCAAGACCGGCATTTGGCTGCGCTCTGACACCCGCCTGGGCCTGGTGTTCACCCAGCTTTTCATGTCCCTGGAAAAGCGAAGAGCTGGCTTGCGGCTCAAGTGCCCGGCAACCCCCGCGTTCTAGATGGACCAAAAGACTCCCTTCCGAATCCAGCAAGCGGCACGGGAGCGAAGCGGCAGGCCACAGCCACGCCATTTGAAACAGCGCTTGGATGCTTTGCGGAGCGTTCTCCCTCCAGGAGGGAACGGGGAGCATAAACAGGATGCAAAGGGCTGCAAGGTTGGTTTCCCTTTGCTCACTCACTTCTTCCTTTGCTTAAACGCCCTGAGGGTTGGGCCACCTGGGTGGCTCAGTTGGTTAAGTGTCCGACTCTTGACTTTGGTTCAGATCATGATCTCACGGTTCGTGGGATCGAGCCCCACGTTGGGTTCTGTGCTGACAGGACAGAGCCTGCTTGGGATTCTCTCTCTCCCTCCCCTGCTCATGCTGTCTCTCAAAATAAGTAAAGATTAAAAAAATAATAAAGGACCTGAAGTTTTTATAAATACAAAAATAAAAATATACGCATATAATAACAAGATCACAGGGGGAAACAAATGAAAAACAATAATAAAGTGAAGAGAAATAACACAAGAAACCTCTCATAAGCCCCAATGGTGGGTGCTCACCACCAGGTCACCTGGCAAGCAGGGCGCTGGGGAGGGCAGAACCACAGGGAGATGGGGGGAGGGAAGCCGACCCTTGAGGTCTTTAACAGGACACTCTCCAGGGCAAGAGACTGTTCCTAACAAACCCAGCTCTGGGCCATCTTCCTGGGCCGCCAGGGTGCAGGGAGCAAGCCGCGGGCACCCCAGCCCACACAGGCTCCCTGCTGGTCCGCAGAAGGCAGGGCTGTGCCATGTGGACTATGAGGCAAGGCTTCCACGGGGTCTGAAAAGCACTTCGGGGATGCCCTTGACAGGAGCACAAGCAAACACTACGAGGGTTAAATATTACATTCCAGGAGTTTCCTTCCAGCCTTTGAAATGTAAACTTCGGCTGTGACAGACACTTCCTCCCAGTGTCCTGAGTACAGATGCCCCTCATGGGATTCCCAACACAGTTCCACTCCTGTGAGACCCTCTCCCAGGACACCTTCCCTCTGCTGCTCTGCCACACACGGCCTCCTCCAGGAAGTCTTCCTGGCCTGCCTGGCAGAACTCCTCATCTACTCTGCATTTTGTGGAAAGCACACATAGGTCATCCTCACCCCGGGACAGATCTAGTAGTTACCAACGCGGTCTTCCTATCCTCCCTCCCCCAACTCGGACTGGGGGCTCCTGGCGCAGAGACAGCCTCCTTGTTTCCAGGGGCCCTGGGTCCAGCGTGCTGGGCATCTGACAATGAAAGCTGGAGGAGAGGGTCAGGCTGAACTTCTCTGTGGGCCTCTGGCCGGGGGGTAGCCTACTCAGAAAAGGAAGCGTGCACGGCTGTTCTAGTCTTCTATGGGGGCGGGGGGAAGGGGGGAAACTTGGCCCTTCGGTTTCCTCCATCAGAATGGAGGCCTGCAGGAGCGGGGAGGAAGGACGCTGGCAGCACCCGGGGACCCCGACTCCTCAGGTGCTTTCTCGGTCACCAGAAGCCCTTCGGCGAGCACCAGGAGAGGGAGAAAATGGAAGACTAAGGGCCAGCCCACTGGACAGCAATTAATGGAATCCCCCAAGGCTATCCTCAAGTGTCGCAGCTGTCTTCACAGACGGCACTCTGCAGGGTACGGGGGCAGCCCCCCCGGGACCCGGGGACCTTGTCTGGTGCTTAGACCACACGCAGCACCTGAAGGACGACGGCGGCCACCCCTCCTGAGGATCCACACATACACACGTCCATCTGTGGAACTTAACCGTGCCAAGTGCATCTCTTATCCTTGGGGCCATCGTGCCGTGTGCTTCCCAAGGAGTTCCCTCTCCTCTCCCCGCTGGGTTTCTCAACTTACATGGCTCCCTTTCTTCCGCTCGAAGCGTCTTAGGTGGGATCAGCCATTTGCAAGTCAGAAAACCGCGACTGCACTTGGATACAAACCTTGGAGGAAAAACAATGCTCTCTTCCAGCACGACTGGCGAATGATTCATCGGAGAAATTAATTTGCTAACACCCTGGCTTCCCGTCAGACGAATCTAGTCTTTTTTCGTGTGGCACGGTGACAGGCCTGGCTGCTGAGAAAGCGGAGCTCGAGGGGACCAGGGAGCTGGGCCAGGCCTGGCCAGAAACCGTCCCTCGTTTACCAGAGAAGGCAGACATCGTCACCTCCTGGCTGTCATGACTTCTTCCACAACGGACTCTGATAAAGCACGTAAACGGGCCTCACGGATGCACAGCTGGCCAGCTGGTGGGGTGAGGGAGGTTTCCAGGGCATTGTCTCTGGCCTCGCGGAACCACACACACAGTGTCGGGCAGAGATCGACTCTCGCTTGACCCTGACCACTGACACCTGACCTTTGCATCTGTGAGGGCACGTGCTTCACGCCTGTCAGCAGCACTCGCTTGAAGAACAGGGAAGTGGGGACAGGAGGAGACAAAGGTGGGTCTCCGGCAGGCATGCTTTCTTTATTGAGCACCTACTATGTGCCAGGTTCTGTTCGGGACACTTGGGACAGATGGGTGACAATAAAAAGGGAAAAAAACCCAAAGATTCCTGCCCTCGTGCGAAATTACACCCTGGGGGTGGGGATGGGGGTGGGTAAGCAATGCAACAGACGTGAAAAAATACACGATAAAGTATACCGGAGGGTGATAAACACTGTGAAAGGGGGAGGCAGAGCAGGATGAGGGACTGGTATGGGGGGGGGGGGGGCTACAGCCACGCACAGAGGGTCAGGAGAGGCACTTGAGCAAAGACAGGTCTGGGAAAAGCGTGCCAGGCAGCGGGAACAGTCACTGCGCAGACCCTAGCGCCAGGAGGGAGGGGACAGGAAAGTAACACAACCTGACTGACGTGTATCTAAGAGGACCAGGGGCTGTGCTGAGGACAGACTGCAGGGGGCGAGGACAGAGTGGGCAGGTGTTACAAGGCTACTCCGGCAGGCAGCCAGGCAGAAGATCAGACTGGCGGAGCGGCAGGAGGAGAGACGAGCTCAGGTGCTTTGCAGGTAGAGGCGAGGACAGGATTTAGCTAACTGGAAACGAAACAAAGGACAGCCCACAGCACCCAGCCCTGAGAGCCACCAGGGCAAGGCCTTCCTGCTCACAGCCATCATATAACAATGAGCAAAGGGCTCAGAGCAGGGTCCTGTGAGACCCCAGCCGGGCTCCAAGAAACGGGGTACACAGTAATGAGGCGCTGGACAGACGCTTCCCGAGGGCTGGTATCCAGGTGAGAGACAGCTGCAGAAAGACGTGCCATTTAAGAGAAAATCCAGAGTGTGAGTCAAGGTAAAGAAGAGAGAGGGGCGCCTGGGCGGCTCAGTCAGTTGAGCGTCTGACTTCGGCTCAGGTCATGATCTCACTGTTGTTCCGAGTTCGAGCCCCACATAGGGCTCTGTGCTGACAGCTCGCAGCCTGGAGCCTGTTTCAGATTCGGTGTCTCCCTCTCTGTCTGTGCCCCTCCCCGGCTCATGCTCTATCTGTCTCTCTCTCTCTCAAAAATAAATAAAAACATTAAAAAAAAAAAAAAAAAAAGAGAATGAGGGTTTGGGGCCAGAGCGGCAGGCACTGCAGACAAATCTGGGTTTTTTTTTAAGTTTATTTATTTGAGAGAGAGCGGGAATGAGAACACAAGCGGGATGGGTAGGTGGGGGAGAGACCGACAAAGAAGGAGAAAGAGCGAATCCCAAGCAGGTTCTGCACTGCTATGTGGGGCTTGAACTCATGAACTGAACCGTGAGATCATGACCTGAGCAGAAATCAAGTCAGACACTTAACTGACAGAGCCACCCAGGCCCTCGACTGCAGAGAGATTTTAAAAACGGTTTAAAGTATATGAAGTTCTTTGGGGCACCTGGGTGGCTCCGTCAGTTGAGCGTCCAACTCTTGGTTTTGGCTCAGGTCAGGAGCATGGAGCCTGCTTAACATTCATTGTCTCCCTCTCCCTCTCTGCCCCTCGTCCCTGCTTGCACTCGCTCCCTCTCTAAAAAATAAAGTATAAGGAGTTCTTTCTCCCATTTACTGGACTCTTCCAGAATCCCACCCAAGGCAGAAAAACAGAGAACGCCCTTTGGTCTGGCAGGCGCAGACACGGGAGGTTAGACACACAGGAAAAAGCCTCATGGTAGAAGTCATGACACCTCCCTCGTCTGGGTCAGACCAAGGGGGCGAATGCTTGGCGTGTCTCAGGATCGGGGTCACTGTCACTGGATGCTCTGCTGGGCTCCGTCCCGCCCGTGGCCCCCGGCTCCACTGAGAGGCATTTGCCAAAAAAATAGTAGTAACAACCCCAAACTGTAAAATATTATAAATAACAGTACAGTGTCCACGTCGGCCAAGAGAGCCCGGGCATGCTCCTCGGATACGTGAGGAGAAGGAGTGAAAAGACAGCGCCCGTCCCACCTTCCAATCCCACCTCCAGGCCTCCGCGCAGAACAGAAACCAACTATGTTCTTTTTTTAGAAAGAAACCCCAAGTGCTTCACTCATCTATTTTTTTTAAATTGAAAGCAGAAAACACCATTCCATAAATAGGTCTCTGCATCTTCTTGCCTCTCGCCAACCCTCCCTGTTCCCGGAGGCCCCCCGAGACTGCCGTCAAAACCTACCCGGGCGGGTGCCCAGCGCCCGGCTCCGGGCTGTGCCACCCCCGCCCCGTGCGCGGCCCGCGAAGACCCCACCGGGGGGCCCTCCGAGCTTGCCGCGAGGCCCATGCTCACGGTCTCTCTCTGATCTCTCCTTCAGAGCTGGGGACACAACCTGTTTGAGTGACGCGTTCGGATTCTTCTCTGTGCTGGCGACACTCCGTGCACCTGTCACGGCCTGAAAGCAGCTTCCCCACCTGAACCGTGGCGAAGGCCGCACGACTATATACGATTCCGACACAGAGTCGCCCCGCGGTATACTCAGAATGGGTGAATTTTATGGGATGCAAACCACGCCTTAATAAAGCCGTCTCAAAAAACCGTCAGCATCCACCTCTCTGAGATGTTTCTGTTCGGCACCGCATCCGAAGTGGGGACGGATCCGTGTTCTCTCGGCATGTGGACAACCTCTTGGGCCCTGTGGTTCAGAGGCTGGAACAAAGACTCTGCTGAGGAGGAGGCTGGGGCCAGGGTCCCCGGGTGAGGAGGAACCTGGTGAAGGGGCTGAAGGGGACAGGCTTCCGGACGGCAGCAGGGAGACAGGACACTCACAGGGAAAAGAAGGGGCACCCAGAGGAAGGTGGGTGAGCCACGCAGCCCGCCAGGGTGACCGGGGGGCCGGGTGGGGGAGTGGGAGGAGTTTAATGTTAGATTGAGCTGTACGCCACTGCCGGTTTCGTAGGTCAAAATGATTAACACTGGCCCAACCTCTCGTGTCCGCGTGTGATACGGATGGGGTCTGCTTATGGGCTGAGTGACTGAGGGCTTGTCACTTAAACTCCATGAGCCTGCCTCTTCTCACCTATAAATGGGATGGCTCAGCCACTCCCCAGAAGCGCACTTTCGTTTCCATGTTTTAGTACGTACACAACGCCCGGCACACGGTGGGCTCGCCCAGGGCTCAAGGAGAGAGCATCCTTCCTGCTTACCTGCTCCTCCGCCCGCCGGTTCGCCTCGCGTGGCTGCCTCCAGAGCAGGCGGAAGAGCAGGGCGAATCTCGCACGGCCAACCTCCCACGGGCATCTCTCTCCCCTGTGAGACTGGCCCCTGAATACATCAGTCAGTTCTGCTCAGCGAAGCAGACCCCCACTTTCCTGACGTCACCACAGAAACACAGGCGCTCTGACTGCTCCTGGGGCCCGGGACCGTGGCTGGCATGGGCTGCGTCAGGCATCTTCTATATGGGGGAACCAGGAAATCAAGCCAAAAGACAAATGGCCCAAAGGCAGAGTCGGCAGCAAAGCAAACCAAAGGCCCCCCGTGTTACTGACACACCCAGTGGGTAAGGGCGTTCGGTGTCGGGAGCCACTGGCTGGGCCTGGGTGGCCTCTACAAAGCCACCATGCAAGGCGTGAGTGGTCATGGCCAGCTGCGCTAAAGACTATCGGGAGGTCACGTGGAGAACCGGCAGACGCTCCGCCCGGCTGGGGTCCGGGAGGACACTAGCCGGGAGCAAAGTGATCTGATGCTCAGCTTCCCCCGACCTGGTGGTCCCCCAGATGCTGCTGCAGTCGAGGGCCACGGCACTAAAACACAACTTCTCTACGGGCAGTGTCCTGGACTGGTCACTCGGTGTACCCTTCTTTCAGTCTCCAGGCAACCTTAGCTACGGTCATACAGACAGGAGCAAGGACGGCCAGACTCCAGTGGGAGCAGAGTGAGAGGAGATGCCACAGAGGAAAGCTTTGGTTCCTTCTCTAGAAGTCTCTACTGGGTGGGGTCCTTCCCGCATTCCTGGACCCTCACCTATTTCTAGGAGGCCAGAGACCTACACTAGCCAGCCAGGTCTCCACTGAACGAGTCCCAGCCAGCGAGCGCACTGGCCCCGGGGCCGGCAAGCTGCTGTCCGTGAGCCGTGGGTGCAGTCGAGGCAGACAAACGTGGCAGGGAAGAAATCCGCCACCCTGGCTAACTCTCCCAGTGAGGTAGCTGGGCCGGTAGGTGTCCTGGAGGACGTGCAAAGTCTTTCAAAATCACACTGAGTGTCCAAGCCGAGGACTTAGAGACCTTGCCCTCTCAGGCCCCACAGACGGGCGGGAGGCATGAAAACAGATATAAGACAGGACATGCTGGAAAGATACACCGCAGGGCGAATCAAAGTGCAGCAGGATCCCGTGGAAGGGACATTCGTTCCCTCAAAAGGTTCTTAACTTTCTTGCCAATAGACAGCACATCCCGTGACAGTGTGGCTTCCACGTTTACTGAGAGACCCCAGCAAGTCCGGCCTACGACTCAGCCCCCTAAGCCCGACAAAGCAGTGGCCTCGCCTGCCTCCGCACTTGCTTATGAGGGGTTGGGAGGGCTCATTCTTAAGGGGGGGAAAAAACGTGCTCTTGGCTTAATGCCTCAGGGTAATAAACCACCCTTTAAAATCGCTCCAAAACGATCACGTGTTCTCACCGTGCTGGCTCTGAGCTGGCAGCCGGAGCTCTGTGTCCAGCAGCTGCTCAGAGCCGATGGCACTGCCCAGGCACCATGGGGGACAGCTTCCACTCACCAGACAGCGGGTCTTTGCCAATCATCAAAACATTGGGCAAATTCATTACGATCAGCTGCTGGAGAACTTCCTACAGAAACAAAGGGGAAAGGATACCGTTAAGAACAGGAAACACAAATAAAGAATGATTAAGAAAATTACAGTTTGTATCAAGTCACTGGATGAACGGGCAGCCGTTAAATGGGAGCTACGAAGGATCCTATAGAATAGGAAGGACTATTTACAACACAAATAAACGTGAAAAGTCAAAGTTAATTATACCTCTGCCTCGCTCACGAACAAATAAAAGTCTCGCCTGCATATGTACAGAGACCTGGGGAAAAAGAAGATCTATTGCACGCTAGGATACAGGATTAGGTGTAAGTTTCTTTTTAAGAGACGTCTTTATTTTTATTATATAGTTTGCTTGTGCAATTAAAGAAGTACAGAGTGAAGATTACAGAGAGGCCCCCAAGTCTTCACGACCTGATGATTCCGGAGCCTAGCATTCGGCAGGCCTTTGGTACAAGCCGCAAATGAGGAGACTTCTCTCATTTATGACCCCGGCTTCCCCGGGAGAGGGGATAAATCACAGCTAATCTGCACCCGTTAGAGGCGGCGCGCGGAAATGAGTCGCCTTCTGGCCCTCACACCAAGGGGCTTTGAAAGGAGGCCCAGGCACCAGCCATCAGTCATGGCCCCGTGTCTGGGGTCTTTACCAAGCCCCCCCAACCCCCCACCCCCCCGCCCCCGGGAGTGTGCCGGCTCTGACCCACCGCCCATGGTTCCCGGAGCACTTCTCAGGACACGGCTGTCTTCCCTGCCCAGATGTGCCTGGTTTTTCACACATCAGAAGACGGAAGTCTAATTTTACAGAAGACCAGGAAGGAGACAGGTGTCTTAAGTGTTCTTGGTCTTACAAACGTGGTCACTACAGAAATTCTTCACCAAGGAAGCTCTTCTTAAGCCTTTTTAAAAATGTTTCCAGTGAGACAGCTTTTTTTTTTTCAGAGTCACTCTATTCCACACCACGAGGGTCTCTGTGTTCTGTATACTGCCGACTAGCACTGATGGAGATGAGAGGGACGATCACAGCGTCCCTCACCCCACGGGGCCCAGCTGAACACCCCAGAACGATGTCGGAATCACTGGATCAGAGTGGGAGCCTTGGCGGGCATGCCTGGAGAGCCGACACCTTCACATAAAGCGATTTTATTCTCCCCCTCAGTGTTTGTATGGCTCCTGTCCACAGGAGTGGGTGTGGACCCCAACACACCAGGCCCCTCCCCACTCAATGCTGGGGTCGCAGGCCATCACATCAGAGATACTCGTGTTTTCTCGAACATGTCTCAGTTGGTAAGTACCCACGTTGGACAGAAGGGTGAGCTGTGTAGCAGCCTCAGCCCACCTGCCTTCGGGGCTTGAAAGAAGTCAATAGACACAGACACACACACACACACACACACACACACACACACACACACAGTCCCTTAATTGAATGCACTCACCCCAAAGGATTCCACGGTCCCACCCTGGGGCAAAACACATCGAGAGGAAAATCAGCAAAATCCACTTTCTGGCTCACTCATCCAGCAAAAGGAAGGACTCCAGGCCAGATCGGCCCAATCCGTCCAGAGTCCCTGCTCTGCCCTAATGGTAAACTCAAGTGCGCAGCCCAACTTCTGGAAGATTTGCTTGTTACCACTGTGCAGCCAGCGACCGTCCCTTTTGGAGTCTCGGCTGGTCTCGCCCTGCCACTATCCAGGAGTCTGGCACTGTTATCGGGTGCTTACGCTGGTAAGAGATACAGAAGACGGAACCATCGTGAAGGGCTCTGCAATAATGCAGAGTGGTATTTTTACGCTAATGATGAGCTCAGCAGAAGACTGCTGCAAACATCGCTCGAAAATATTGCTAGAACACCCACATAGTCCCCTTCTAAAGCAGCATGTTTAACTTTGTCTCATCAGTACTTTCTAATTTTCCTGCAAGAAATAGGTCATCTGTGCAATCAAGAAGTGATGTTTTATGAACAGAAGGTACCTTCTATTTGCTCCTTTCAAAAAACACGGCGGGTCTCACGAGCTCGAATCCTGGGGCCCAAAGCGCTCCTGAGACACCAACAACCATCCCCCCCTCAAGGACCACCAACCACACTGTCGGCAAAAGCAGGCTCCAAGGTACAAGCAGCGAGGTCAGAGAAACAAAACGCGAGACACACACTAACTTCAAATGCTCTAGTAACCATCTCAAAAAAGATTTTTAAAAAAGGTGTATTTGTATGAAAATATTCTGATAAATACCTTAAGCCAATGTATTCAAAATATTGTCATTTCACCACATAATCAATATAAAATCATGAATGACATTCTTTACATTCTCTCCGTATAAGGTCTCTGGTCTCAGGGCCCAACTCAATTCGAATGCTACGCTGGAAACACTCAATCTGGAAAGGTAGCTTCGCACGCCCCAAGTTGTTCCAAACACGTTTAAAAAAAGTTTTCCTAAGTAACTTGCTGGGGTCCTTGTTCCGGCGAATCTAGGGGTCCACGAAGGACAGACGGTCGGGCGAAATGAAGTGAGAGAGCCACGAGAGAGATGCAGTCTGATGACCAAGCAGGCAGCCCTGGCAATTCTGGCGTCTCTGCCCTGCCGGTCTCAGTGTCTTTATTTAAAAGACAGTGAGTTACATTACAGCAATGAGTGACATTCCATAGTTTGATCTCTTTAACAGTAATCCGTTTTTACCAGCAAGGTGGCAACTTCCTCAGTCCTGTATGTTGGTTTCAGGATAATTAACATACAAATTTAGGGTAGGGGGAGAGAACAGGGTGTTTCCTTAAGGCCTTAATGTTAATCATCTGTAAACAGGAGAAATCAGGGCGTTGTTTTGAGGGCTATACTTCCAACTACAATGGGGGAGGTGCAACCCATCCCCAAGATGCAACTTTAAGGTTACTTCTCAACCTGTGAGCCCAAAACGGCTCCCAACAGTAACTGAATCAAGATTCCGTTTTTAAGTTTAATTAAACTTTCACTTCCTCAGTCACACTAGCCACATCTGGAGGCCCTGACAGCCACATGTGGCCGGCCGCTGTCACGCTCCCCAACACCAGTGACAGGGGGACTCAGCAGCCATCGGTCCCTGAGGAAAGCTGCGTCTCCTGGTCCCCTCGGGGTGGCAGGGCCTCCAAGGCGACAGGCCAGGCCCTCCATCTAGTGGGGACGTGAGGTGGTTGCTGACGAGGGGACCCTCCCGCCTGGTACTCGGAACAGAAAGCCACTGTGGAGGCCGCAGCTGACACTGGCCGGCTGGGCAGGCACCTGGTCACACCCTGGCTGGCTGCGTGGGGTGGGCAGGAGCCAGGACGGAGAACACTAGCCCAGTGGTGTGCTCTGAGCAGCCCTCCAACGTGCCAGCAAGCCCTCTTGCCGCCAGCTGGGCCTTTGCAAAAAAGCAGAGGCAAAGGCCACTGCCACATCCCGAGGCCAGGATGAAGGACAAGGGCGGCCTCTGTCTGTCACCCCATCCTTCTGGCCTGATGGGCAGGAGGGAAGAGTCAGAGTCAGGGAGCGGCCTTCCCGAGACCCCCACCCTTTGCAGAGACTAGGGTGGAGCAAGGGTTAAATACCGAGCGATCCGGGGTGGATTCTGTACTTCTTCCTTCTCCGCCCCGTTTCCCCTCCAAGTTTGTTCCCAGATCCTAATACAAGACGCAGGGGGAACCCCAGATGTTCTTTTTCGTAAGTGAAGCTGCGCTAATTGCGTCCTGGAAGATCCCACGGGTAACCGCTGTAAACAAACTCGAGGAAAAGTCACAGGAACGGATGAAAGGAGGGTGGGTGTTGTCAGCAGCACAGGGCTGGCAAGTGCTTTGTAATGTAAAAAGGGGACAGAACCTAGGGGACACCAGCCAAGCTGCCAGCCCAGGAGCTAGGATCTTACCCTAATTCCGAAGCTCCTCCTGTAAGCTGTAAGCCCTGCAGGCCAGGGGAGGGATGGGACTGGGCGGGGACACTCTCCTGGAAGCGTCTGTCACCCCAGTTGCTGGGGGTGGGGGCTACATCTGTGTTTGCACGCAGTGTCAACAAGCCTGGAGACTACTCTCCCACCCTCGGATTCCAGCTTCCTGATTCTGGCAGCAGCGGTCACCCTCGGGTGACCCAGGGCCTGTGGCCTGGCTCTCAGAGGTCACCAGTGGGCAGAAGTTCTAAGAACAGAACCAGGAAGCTGAGTGCAAGGAAAAGGCTCCCTTCCCATCAGAATCCTCTCCTGACAAGTACAAATGTACACGGGGGGGAACCACAGGACGTGGGAGCCCCATTCTGGGCTTCAGTTAATAGGGTGCTGCTAGTGACAGGAAGGACAATGAAGGATGGGGACGAGAGGATTCCAGAGGCACCTGGATACACACACAACGCATAACTAAGTGAGCGGCCGTGGCAGACCACCCTGCGGCACCCAAGACCAGCACCCAGGGGCATGGCTTCACTGCCCGCGGCCCAACACTGGTCATGCTGGTTGGGGCAATTCGGGCTGGTTCCACAAGGTCACACTGCACCCTCGTCACCCCCTGCTGTCCCCAGCCATTCTCCCCAAATTCCCTGCAACCCCACTCTTCCCAGGGAGGCTGCAAAGTCTCCTGATTGCCTGCGCTTGGTGGGTGTCAGCAGGGCAAAGTCTCAGGATGAAGAGATCCAGAAGGTTCCGCCACTGCCCTACGGACAGGACTGTCCTGCTAGAGGCAGAGGACAGAGTGAGGGGGTCGGAGATCCGGGGCGGCACAGCAGGGGCTGGAGGGACCCGGGATGGACCCAAGCACCCCTGCATGCCTCAATCCACCTTCCCTGGCCCAGGGCCTGATGTGATTCCCCTCCCCTCCGCTGGCTACAAACCGACAGTGGGCAAGGAGTAGGTGGTCCTGGTTAGAACACAGAAGACGCCTCAATGAATTCAAGGACACGCAACTGTACGTGCAGTACTGGTGTTAAAAAAAAGAAAAAGAAACCCTCAGAGGGAATATACCAGAATGACAGCACATTCTCCACTCGTGTCGTCAGGACAAGAGCTAGTTTTCCCAGTATTTTCTAAAGGGTCTGTAATGTGCTCACATCTATGGTATTTTCACCCATATGGCTTCTCGCACATACAGTCCACAACATCTATTCACCAGATATTAAGCAATGAAAGGACAGATTCACGAAAATGATCTCTGAGACAGCTCTCCACGTATCCAAGATGAACGAAATGGATTACCATTTTTTAAAACACACTGCCCGCCCCCCGCCCCCCACCCACCCGCCTCCAACTGCTCTCTGGCATCTTCCAGCAGGAAATGCAAAGCCTCCCTCAGCTGGGAAGAGCAGATACCAGCCAGCAGGACCCAGGCGGCCTGACCAGGGATGGGGGCAGGGCTGACTTACAGCCTGGGCCCCTGCCCTGGGGGAAGCGGTGGGCTCCAGAGCCTCAGCCCCTTGAAGGTTCAGGTCAGGGGTCCCAGCAAAGTCCCATCTACCACCTGAGGCAGTGCAGAGGCCTCACCGAAATGGCTCACAAGCCTGCCAGGTCCTGCCTGGACGGACCTCCGTGCCTGCTCAAACGGAAAGGTCATCTTCTCCCCGGTGGAAGAAACGCAAGGTCCTGAAGACGTTTTGGGGTAGAAACACACGTGTGCACTGGGATTGGTGGATTAAGAACAAGGATTTCATGAAGACGCTGAGAGAATTCTTTCTCTCCCCCAAAACGAACCTGAATTTTATGTCTTGATATGATGCCGGGAAGACCAAACAAATGCTTCTAAAAGCCAAGTTTTCAGGCCCATGAGTGACCCCCCTCCCAAGAGGGGTTTATATGGGATCTGATGCTGAGTAAATGAGGGGAAATCCCAGCAAAATGAAGACAATCACCGAGCAGAGGCACCCAGAACATTACCAAGCAGGTCTGGACGGTCCCGACAGCAAAAATGCCTTCCGCACGGCCAAAGAAACAGAGTGTTGTCCACCACGTCCTCAGAGCCAATGCTGAAAATCGGACACGCCGCTATTGGCTTTGAGCGTACACCCAGCACAACTTTAGGTCTGGGGTTCAGATATTCAAAAGATACATTCTGAGCACCGTACCGTGAGCGGAGAACTCGCAGCCTGAAAGAAAAGGCAGGGAGGCAGAAATCACAGCACAGAAGGACAGACGTCCGAGCAGCACAGTGCAACCAAGTCTGGGAAGGTTTCCCAGAGGCGGCGGCTCCCGAGCAGGGCTATGGAGAATGCTTAGGAGTTCCATGGGTGAGGGAGAAAGCCCCAAAATGTACTAACTGCTAAATGCGGCCAACAAGTCAAGCCTTTGGTCACCCTGTACTGTACGCATTCTGCGGTTCCTCCTGGGGCGCATCCCCTCACACGCCCCAGCCTCGATTTTACCACTCAGAATCCTATCCATCCTCCAAAGCTCCTAGAAAATCACTTTCTCCACACAGCTGCCGCTGAGGCCCTGAATCACGTATGATCTTCCTTCCTCTGAAATCCGAACGCCTCATTTGCCCTCCTCTGTGGCCTTTTCACATTTTGCCTTGTTCAACTCCCTACTCAGAGGCAGCTGACAGAAACCAGACCGGTCAGAAAATATTCCTCGACGTTTATATAAAGACGGAAAGAATGATCTTTTTGGAAGAGGTGTCCTCTCTCTCCGTCTCTCTCATACCAACCGGGGAACCAAGTCCTGCAAACCGTCTGTTTGCTCCACCACCACGATGGAAGTAACTCAAGTGTCTTTGCCTGGAATCCTGGCAAAGCCGGCTGCCATATGCCTTAAGATGCAACAGGCTGCAGATGTTAGCAAAAGTTAAAACACCTCACAGCGAATTTGAAATGCTGGTTTGGGTACACCGTGCTTTCCGACGGTTAATTCCCAAATACGATCGTGTTATGAGCAGAAGCAGCAGAACAAGGGTATTTTAAACTTCCAACATTACAGAAGTGACTCGGACAGGAAAGGTATCGCCTGAATTCCAAGGTTCTCAGTGCCCTAAAAGAGGCGAGATGTCTCAGCCCCACAGCAAGCACACGCCCAGGAAGTGCAGAGCGCGTCGCCGGGGTTCACGCGGGTGGCATGTCTCTGGGATTGCTGAGACACTCGGAGAGCACCCCAGAGAGACCTACAGAGCCAGGGGCTAGCTCCAGGGGTCCTCTGCACACACACTGCACAGTCTGTGCTTCTGTCGTCAGTCAGCAGTCCTCCATGGCACACCTTAAAACCTCCCGCCCAGATCTGGCCAAGAGGGGTTCCCTGAGGCCCCTCAACACTCCTCGGTCAAAGCAAAGAGTGTCAGAAACCCTGCCTGACCCTGCCAACCATACTATGCCCAACCATGGGAAGTGCCCCATCTCCTTCCTGCTCCCAATATTCACGAGAGGTGGTCAGGACAAGAATTACTAGAATCTTCCATCTGAGGGAACCACAGCACAGGGCTGGTAACAGGGCTGCACGGTGGCGTCCAGGGCGAGGGCCAAGGCCAGCACTCTGCGTGGCGAGCTCTCTCCTGTACCACGCCGACTTCCCTGTGGCCTGCACTGGCGTGCTCTATGCAGGTGACAGCCTGCTGCCCTCACCCCGACAGATCACGCCGCCCACGGTATCACCCAATCTGCGATCAACAGGGACGGGGCTCCAAAGCCAGGTGCCCCAGCCCACTTCCTGGGATAGCACAGCCAAGAGCACGAGTGTCTAACTTAGCTGCTGGGAGGAGACCTAAGCCTGATGATTTATCCCCGGCCGCCTGTTCAAAGCCTGAGCCCGTGGGGCCACGTGCTTGTAATTCCATCTGGACAAGGGGCTCCGGCTCCTGCCGCCTTCCCTCTCACTGGGGCGGTGAGCCCTGGCAAAATGAGTGCGTAATGAAGTGCTTTTATGTTAAGAGGCTGTCACGTAAAGCTGCTGATAGATTCAATCCATCTGTTCCAACTCCTTTCAATTAATCCTGGGGTCCCCAGGGCCTGACACCAGTCTGGATCCACGCAAGCCCAAGAACGTTGGCTGCCCTAACTAGGCCATGCTGCATCTCAGGACCCGGCGATGAAAAACCATCAACCCGGGCCATCCGTGGTTTACTGCATTGTGGGAGAGCCTCCTGGTCCTGAAGGCTTCGTAGCTGCTTGCCCTCACGGCTCTGTTCACAAAAACAAACAAGACCAGCCTCTGCTCATGGAAAGGAAAACGAGTATTTCCTTCGACTGAGAGGAGGAGGAAGCCTGTGGGAAGGAGCCGCCGGAAACTCAGTCACCACCGTGTGAGGGCAAATCTACGTGCTGTGTGACTTCAGGGAAGCCACAGTCCCTCTCTGAGCCACACCCTCATCTGTAACAGGACTAGGACCATCTCTAAAGGGATGTCTGGTGCCTTCAAAAGTTGGGGGAGGGGAACTGGGAAAGAAGACAGGGTGCGGGCACAGGGAGCACAGCACAGCTTTATCAAGTTACTAACCCAGGGCTGCCAACTCTGAAAACAGGCAAGTGCCCACGCGTCCCGGAAGAACCTGGGGGAAACCCAACAAGGGACGGGACTGGAGGATGCTCCACTGTCCCCACAAACGCTTGTAGCTTTCCCTTTAGGGCTGGTATGATGTCGGGGGTTGCTCTGCGGGAGGAGCTGTCTTATCTGATGCCGGTTAGTGCCTGTTCTGAGCCCGTGGACCAAAAAAGGTGGTGGGGTAGCCCCGGAAACATGGGCAGGGCACGGCATTCGGCTCCTCTGAGAAGAATTTCTGCCCATAAATGGTGTTTCGGAAACCACTTTACACGGCAAAGACAAGCCTGTCACCAGCAGCCAAGGTTGGGCGCCAGGGGAGAACGTCTGCAGCGATGCCATCAGCAGCCACAGGTGCTGGGGGAGGGACACGTGGCTCCAGACGGACCAACGGACGGACACACAGCCTTGCTGACGGATCCCAGCCAACATCAAGGGGCTGGTGAGAACTAGCTTTTAAAACTGCAAGAGCCTTCCAGGTTCCCTACAGAGCAGGGAAACTGAGGCCCGGAGAGGAAAATCACAGGGGGCAGCATCACACTTGGGTCTAGAAACCCAGGTCTCCTCTGCCTCCACCCTGGAGCTCTTTCTACTACGGCAAGGAGCTCACTTCCACTCATCAGTGTCTACTGAGTGCTTCCTACACCCAGGACCCTGCTCCCGGAGGGGCTCTGGGGGAGACAGGGGTGGTCCTGTCCTCACACTCAATGCCCAGAGTGGCTCAGGGCCACCCTGTCCTCACCTCACGGCAACAAAAACAGCATCAGTGCTCGAGGCTGACACAAGGAGCCCGACTTCACGGCAGTGAGGGATTCTATGGCTGTGAGGCTGTGTGGCAGTGAGGGATCCTATGGACCAGCAGCTGGAGACTCCCTTTCTTCCAGCTTCTTGGAAGAGCCTACATTTCTGTTGATCGGCAAGCAAGGGAGGATGTGGGGCTCACGGGCAGGACCACCTGTTGTCCAGGGTGCAAGTGTGTGTGCGTGTGTGTGTGTATGTATGTGTTTGGGGGGGGGAGGCTAGGGGAGCCACCAACATCCCGTCCATGGGACCCAAACTGCTCCCCTACACCCCCAGGGGCCCTAGGCTGATTTCCCAGGCACCTTGTGCCCCGGGCATGCCCACAGAGCTTAGTGGGAGAGGTGCGGCCCTCCCCTGTCCCAGCAAGTTGCTGGGGTCTACGCGTCCACGGTGTCCCACTCTGCTGCACCCATCACTCGGCCCAGAGAGGGCTGGAGCGGGGGCCGCACCCTGGCAACCCTCACCCATTCCTGACGGTGCTCTACCAGCTCCCTCACTCCCAGGGTACAAGTCGGAGCAGGAGGGGAGAGAGCGCCTGGGCGCCTCCAGCAGCAGGCGGCAGCCTGCTGGGACCTGCGAGGGCAGGAAAAGGCAGGCAGGGAAGACCAACCCACTGCGTGAGCGTCGCAGGACCCATGGCGCCAACGCACCCACGTCGGCCAGGACTCCACATCCATCTCCCCAGGGCAGGGGGAACAGAGGGGCAGCCGGTCACTCTCTCATTGACACCACTGTATTTCCAGGCACCTGATAGGTGTCAGGTGGTGTGCTAGTGGGGAGGAGGAGGAGGGGAGTTACGTAGAGACGACTTCTGTCCTCAAATCTACAATACACAGACAGACAGACAGACAAGCTCAACGAAACGTGCAGGAGCAGTGAGGGTGCCCAGGGTGTGTGCGCATGCGGCTGGGCTCTGTCCTTGGAGAGCCTGCAGCCTGGAGGCTGGCTGACCTGCTGGCAAGTCTCGCACCCTAACAGCGGGGATGCGAGGCAT
This sequence comes from Paguma larvata, assembly GCA_030068075.1. NCBI lineage: Eukaryota > Metazoa > Chordata > Mammalia > Carnivora > Viverridae > Paguma > Paguma larvata. The sequence continues at coordinate 36,441,279 of CM057827.1, forward strand.
CTGAACTGAGGGACCGCGGGAGCGCATGGGGGAGGCTAACCCAGAAAGGCTTTCAGGAAGAGGTGGCACTGAGCTGCAACAGGACGAAGAGGCGCAGGTGCCACCCAGGCACGCGCATATGTAAGGGATCGTGCTGATGGCAGGGAAAGGAGGCAACAAAGGCAAAGAAAGAAGCAGAAGGCACCCCGCACCCACTTTATGTGTCCCAACACGGGCACTGGAGTCCCACCCCCTGGCGCCGGCCCAGGATGAAGAAGCAGAATCCCTGCTCAGGGAGTTGGGGCCTCAGGCACGCGCTCCATGCTCAGCTCTGCAACAGCAGCGGTGTCTCGGGAGTCCCCAAACCAGGTCCACCTGCAGACTCTTGCTGCTGGGCCTCAGCTCCAACCCCTGCCCGGGGGCTGGGCAGGCAGGTGGGCATCACGCCGAACCCACAGGAGACCGAGCACAGCGCCTGGCACATAACGAGGACCCCAGACACCTTAAGGAGAACACATGCCTGCCTCCTGCTCCAAGGGTCCCACCTCAGAACAGCTCTGGGGCACGCACATGCAGGAGGCCTGCAGACACCAGACGTGAAGGCAGCCACAGCTAGGAGGGTCCTTGGGAATGGAGAAATCCTCCCCACTCCCAGGCCCGCCCCTCACCCCTTTTTCTTCTCTACTGCTCTGGCTTTGGACCAGGCTGGAGAAAGGACTGAACAGAAACACCTGGACATCCCTTCCTTGCTCTTACTTCTCTCTTCCCTCCGGTCTCTGGAGGAAAAGCACACACGATGGCCGGCACTGTGAAGGCTGGCAGAGGTTCAACCCTCAAGGGCTGGCAGGTGCTATGCTGAGAACTCTCAGGGCAGGCCTAGGCTGCGGGGAGGGGGGGGGATGGGGAGAGGAGGTGCTTGGTACGTTAGTGATGCCTGCGGATGGGGAGAGAGGTACCTGGTTGATTAGTGATGCCTGGGCATGGGGGGGGGGCGTTGCTTGGTTGATTAGTGATGCCTGCCTCGGGCAGAGTGACAGAATTTGTGCCTCAGAGAATGGCAAAGCAGGTTCTATGCAAACGTGGAAATGCAAACTCTCCGCAGCCTTCACTACCGCCTCCTTTGCCCCAGCTCCCCTCTCCAAAAAAGTTGCAGATGAAACAGATGGTACAAGTTACAAAGAGGTAGCTTTTGGCTCCAAGAGGAGGGATTTCTGTGAACTGAATGAGACACGTGGGCGAAATGATATGCCGGGTCAAAAGTGCCAGGATCCTTGCATTTGGAGGAATCCTGACTAGAAAAACTCTAATGTCTACGTTCTTAGGAAAGTAAAACGGGGAGAACACATTTACTCCTCAGAGGATTTCTGAAAACTAATCCTCAGATCCACGTTAAGTGACCTAAAGGGGGGGGGGGCATATTTAGTCCGTTTTCCTAAAGGCAGAACAATTCTAAGAATTAATCTTCCAATAACACTAGCAGTTGCTACGTCCGTCAGCTCATCAGAGGCCTTCCCCAGTACACAGACAACCCGCCTGGGAACAACCGCCACCACAACAAAGAAACAGAGAAACAGATGGCGTAAGCAAACACGTCTTGTAAGCACTGGTCACTCCGCATCGTTAGGGGAGTTCGCGATTCATGGTCGGCCTTCATCTAGAGACTAAGAAACTTTGAAAGGTTCTTTTTTTTTTTTTTTTTCCTATCACCAAAAACTTATTCTATAGCAGGAAACTGGGGGAGGGCAACTCAGGACACAGTTGAAAAACTGGGGAGGAGGAAGGTTAAGAAATGACGAGTTTGTAATGAGTAACGTTTCAGCAGGAAGCGAAAATCTCAACAGATGGTATCAACTTCAAGGCAGCTGGACAAGGGCTTGGTTGGTGGCTCAATGCACACCCTCCCCCCCCAACACCTGATGCAATCTCTCCCCACCCTGCAACACTCACCTCCAGTACTACCCCCTACCCAAATTCCTCGGTTGGAAATCGTCACTTCCTCCTCTGTGTCCCCTGAGCCCCAGCACAGCGTACTGTCAGTTCGAGGTGAACTCAGGGTCTTGGGGCGCCGTAAGGTGCTCATCTCTGAATTCTCCCCTCCCCCACCCCAGGCCTCTGCACGTGCTGCCCACGGCTGGTCACTACCTACTGGCTGAACCCAACCCACTGACCACAAGGAGGAAGGGTCTGGGGAGAACAGAGGCCTCAGGACCTCAGGCCACTGAATACATCCTCGCCCTTCCTGCCGAGTGCAAGGGACCCTTGCTTGTGAACAACAGTAAGTCAGAGCGCCTAAGAAGCCAGCCTTCCTAACCGGCAGGTCCAATGGCTGGCTATTTGCCAACACAAGATCTATCTGATCACCAAATATAATTTTTTTTTTTTCAGTTTATTTCTTTTTGAGAGATAGTGAGTGTGAGCAGGGGAGGGGCGGGGGTGGAGCAAGGGGAGAGAGGGGATCCTAACCTGTGCGATCATGACCTGAGTCAAAGTCAAGAGTCGTAGGCTTAATCGACTGAGCCATCCAGGTACTCCGACCAACAAGCATTTCTGCCTGCTGGGGATGCAGCGGTCGGTGAGGGCAATCGACAGGGAAGGAAGTGCATTGCGTGCAGGTGCCAAGAAGAAAAATCAGCAAGGTAAGACCATCCGGAGTGACAGAAAAAGAAATTACAGACACACAGCCAAAGAAAGCCCTTCCGTGAAGTGACAGTTGAACAAACATGAGTGGAGAGAGGGTGTGAGCCAGGTGTCACGTGGAGTAAGAGAATTCCAGCCACAGGGAACAGCAAGCGGGCAAGTCTTGCGGCCGGAACACACCGTGCAGTCCCACGGAGCGCGACGCGCACGGGCAGTGGCCCGCCCTAACCTGCGGTGCCATTTCCAGCAGTGCCCGCGGCGGGCTCCCGGGGTCAGACTCCCCACTCTGAAGCCCGAGGCAGCACAGGAGCTGTCACGCGAGCAACTCACCAGGACGCGGCAGTCCTAAAGACTTTGAGCCTTGGACACCAGGCATAGGAGACTGGCTCTCTGGAGCGGCGTGTTGAGAAGGATTCTGAGAGTGCCACGACCGGTCAGTGACGTCGGCCTGAGCTAAGAATGAAGTCACAGGGGCAGTCCCTGGTGTGCCCCGGTGTAATAAGGTGCTGTAACATGTCTGTGGTATAAAATGCTACGAGGACAGGAGGAAGCGACCAGTATTTTTCTCTGTCACTCATTAGAAAACTGCGGACTGACCTTCCTCTGCTAAACCTACTTCACTTGTGAAGCCTCCTTACCAGGCTGTAGCGTCCCCAAGGTGGGGATGGGACCATGACCCTCCCTGCAGCTGCCCAGGGCGTGCCCAGGAGAGGTTCACTCAGTGTCCTGTCAGAGGAGCCAGGCTGGCACGTGTGCTCACTGTGCGAACCGCCTGACTGTGGGTCCCTAAAGGACAGGGGCAGAAACGATGGCCTTCGATTAGACCAACTGGACCTTTCTGGGTGAGAATCTGACCCGAAGACAAAAACAAAACAAAGCAACCATCTTTCTTTTTCTTCTAAAACAGAAAAAGGAGGCCCTCCTTCAGATGTGGGTAAGGTGGGCGTGAGGACCGCCAGAATCTAGGAACATGTGGGAGGGGGTGGGAAAACCCAGGCATGCAGGCCCACCCCAGCACCTGGTCACGAGGAGGGCCAGCTGAGAACCTATACTTCAAGCAACTGAAGCCCCCTCTCCAGCCGTTCCTGAGCTCAAACCCAGCTGGGTGACGGTTTGTGCCCATCCCGCCCCGTGGCAGGTGGACTCTTTCAGCGCAAGTCAGAAGATGAGGAGAGAAGATGCATTTATGCACGTTAACTGAGCACCTACTCTGTGTGTGTGTGTGTGTGTGTGTGTGTGAGTGTGAGAAGAACATCTCACTCTGGTCCAAGTGAGCACATGTACCGTGGGCTCAGGGGGGCAGGTGCCCAGTGTACACCCGGCTTGCGGGGAGTGCACCTGCCTCCCAGACACACTCGGGTCCTGTGTGCCTTGCACGCTCGCGGACCGCCTCACTCTTACAGTCGTCACTGAATTCACTGAACAAGTACTTACTGAGCCTGGATCGACTCCAGGCAGTGTGCTCGGGGTCAGGGATCTGACATCGGCGAGGGAACGCATGCTCCTGGTGGAGACGGGCATTTATCGACTACCCTCACCAGTGAGCTCCGTCAAGAATGGGGCTGTGGTCGGGCACAGGGAAGGCTCCAAGTGAATGTTTCCTGAATGAGCGCAAACAAGAGACGGAATACTGCAAAGCCAGCAGCTATCAGCAGAAACTCCATCTCCCACCTGGGAGCAGAGAGGAAAGACGCAGGAAGTGGGGTGGGCTGGGCGCTCCCAGCCAGGGCCACAGGCCCAAGGGGAGATCACAGGGTGAGCTGCGGTTCGGGCCCATCTCCCGGCAGACTGCCCAGGCACACCCCAGGCCTGCTGCGGCAGGAGAGGCCTTTGCTCCAACAGTCACACTGCCACCACTTCCCTGGCCATTAGGACCCAGGAAACGAGGCCAGACGTTGGGCCTGGAAGGTAACTGCTGCAAGCAGGCAGGCTGGCTGACTACTCTGGCTGCAGCTTTGCACACACGAGCCCCGTCCACGGCTCCCCTTACACGAGCACGGCCGCCCCCTCTGCACAGAGGGGCTCTCGCCCGGTGTCTAAGACACCGGTCTTTGCTATTAGCCAGACAAAGAGAGAGAAACAGAAGCCATGACAAAGCACCCTCACCTCATCTCACACCGGCCACCCTGAGCTTTCTCGAAAGAGCAGCGGGCTCACAGTGACTGCTGAGGGCTGGCACCAGTGGGCAGGGCACAGAGCACCTTCGATGGGCACAGCTGTGTCAGGGGGCCCCGAAATCCGTTCCAGGGAGTGTGGCTGCTACAGAGGGCACAGGCCAAGAGGTGACTTTACGCCTCTACCGTTGAGGCTCTGAGCTCGTGGGGCTGCTGTGAAAATTACAGCACATGGCACAGAACGGATGCTGATTAACCCTGGCGTCTAGACCATCCTAACTCCGTGAGCCAGCAGAGTTGAGAGGGGTTAAGCGATAACCCGGTCACCTGCGAGTGAGTGGAGTGTGGGACTCAACGCCAGCTCCTTGGAATCCTGACGCCAATGTAAGATCCTGCTGAGCTTTTATGATCCACGAGACTCAGGGTACAGTCACTACGTACCCTGCAGGGCTAGGAACCGTGGAGGTGGGGGTGGTTACATGCCAGATCCCGAGAATTACAGTCATCCGGGAGTAACAAAGACCTGCAAACGGTGACACCTTAGGTGTCAGAGACCCGGGCACTGTGAGGCATTCCAGGCAAGGGGCAGGAGGGAGCTTCTGAGAAAGGCATGCTGCCACCTCGCTCAAGGAGGGCTTCCGAGAAGTGGCGCTCGATACTGGCCCCAGAGCCATGCCCGGCTGGAGGGGAGGCTGGAGGGGGAGAGCAGACAGGAGCGAGGAACAAGCTGCCACATGAGATAGGCGATAAAACACGACCTCTGGCCTCGTGGAAATTACCGTCTCTTTAGAAATGTACACACATGTGGAAATGATTAGTGGGTGAGGCCGCCTGTAACAAGACACTCTGACACACAGGAAAGAAGGGGTTAAGGAAGAACAGAGCCTCGGCCGCGGAGGTCGCTACAGCCAGCAGGCATTAGTGGAAGAGGGAGGCCAGAGCTGGAAGGGGGGGCAAGAGAGAGGCGGGGGAAGGTGGCCCTGGAAAAGCAGACCGCCGCCCCCCTCCCTGTGAACACTGGGCCATCACAGCCTTTGCTAAAGCTAACTTGGCAGGGGAGGGACGGGGCGGGGGTGGGGCAAGCTGGACCTAACAGGCACAGAACTAGGTTAATTATTAATCGTAATCCTTGGCTCATGACACTCCTCGGTGGTCACACATGGCTCGCTTTCATTTAGTCACTTTTCACAACGTCGCAGCCACCTGCAAACCCACCACCCCGAACACAGGCTATGATCTGGACAATAAGCTCCATCTAAGCAGATGGTGCCCCCATCCCGCCCCCACCTCCTTCTAGCCAAGATACCACCATCTCGAATCACAAGGGCACATTCCCTTGCTCTCTCTTTTACAGCTTCACCTCACCTGGAAACGTTCCTAAGAAGCATTCAGTCGCTTTTTACCTTCCTAAGAAAAGGAATGATGGTGTACGTCATCTCTGGGAGCTTATGCTCTTTCCACCTAATATTTAGGATCTTGCTAAAATTCCTCTACCTCGCTGCACGCTGCCGCAGTTAACTGGTTTGGACAGCTGCAGAATATTCCATTGTGCGGTCACGTCTCCGTGTATTCATCCATTCCCCTACTGACGGGCCTCTGGGCTGTTTCCAGGTTTTTGCTGCTGTGAACGGAAATGCCGTGACATCCTTGTACAAGTCTCCCAGGGTCCACGCAGCAGAGACTCTCTCGGGTGTACACCTAGGCGTGAAGCAGGTCGGGCCATCAGGTGTGTGGATGCTGAACTTCTGGCACGAACGCCAGTCTGTCTTCCAAAGTGACCGCACCAATCTGCACTCCCTCCGGCAGGGGATGAGAAACCGAACAGCCAACACTTGCCACCCGCGAGAGTTCACCAGCTCTCTCCCAGTTGCCCCGCGTCACACTGGGAGCAAACACCGACCCAGCACCACCACCTACTGGGTGCGAGAGCCAGGGCTGGACCTGTCAGCAGCCTGACTCTGAAATCCCGTGTTCCCAACCACAAAGGCCTCCCACTTGACGGGCCAACTCCCGCTGGGGGGAAAAGGCGGGAAGGGCAAGGATTACATCTAAGACACCTCAACAGGATGAAGTTCAGGGTCAAGGGCTGGAACACAGACACCCCAGGTCAGTGTGTGTAGGATCCTGCTTTTGTCACCCAGAGCCAGGGATGAGCTGTTGCCAAGGCTGACCGGTCTTCAGTGGCCGGCATTTTCTCACTCGCGTCCACCGCCCTTGGCTCTCAAGCTTCCTTGAGGCAAGCCCACCTGACGAGGCAGCAGATGGGGCCACACAAGCACTGGCTCCTTGAGCTTGCCGCCTTTTACTCCATTCCAGCTCCTGCTCTCATTCTTGGCTCCAGGGACAGGTGGCAGTGATGGCTGTCCAGGGCCAGGTCCGGTACCGACACTGGTGCTTAGCCCCCTCACCCTGGAGTGCCTCATTTGTTCCCATTTCCAGTGGGCCTGCCTGAAATCAACACATAAAAGCCCGAATGTTCTCAGTCAGTAGTTTAGCTACTGGAGCAAGGGTCCACCCTGCAAACATCGGGGGTTGAATAGAAGTGTCACAGGACGTCAGAACGAGGTGAGACGGTTGGGGTCTGGACAAGCCCACTGTGAGAAAGCACCTCCACAGCATGGAGGCTCACCTTCCATCTTTGAGTTGTCATCCTGACACGAGCGGGCACCCCCCACATCACTTCCTCACGTTTATTTTGTCTTCACACATAGATGCTCAATAAATACTTGTCCGATAAAAACAAAACTCTCATTGCTATCTACACAAGAGCACTCGAAAACCTTTGTCAAATGCTATGGATAGAACTGCGGCCATCTTGGGGTGGTTAACTGTTCTGTAACTTTTCAGAAAACATTACGCAGGGAAGCACATCTGTTTCAGCGTGCAGCAGAAGCAAGGACCTAAGAGCAAAGTGTCAGTGGGGGGGTCAGATACGCATCCCAAAGCAGGCAGGGCAGTTTAATGTAAGAGCACCAAAAATTACACATAAGCCAAAAAGTTTCCAGAAAAATCCTATTCTATATACACTTTTACAACATGGTTATTGTGAAGTTTCCAAAAGAATCTTATTATATATACACGTCTACCTCATGGTTATTTTCAAATGTCGATAAAAGGAGACAAAAACAGTACAATAAGCCCTACACACCCACCAGTGAGCAAGATCAACTTCATGCATCGTTCTTCCCTTTGCTAGAAAAATTATTTTCATACGACCTGCAGGATCCCGTGACTTCATCCCTCCATCAGAATGCTTCTCTAAAGAACACTGGCATTTTCTTACATAACCACAATTTTGTGCTATTTTTTTTCCTATGTGCTTCTTAAAATGAAAACTCTTTATGTTTCTGGAGGTCAGCCTGGAAGTGAGAGAGGGGAGGCGGGAGGAGGGGGGCAAGGAGCAGGGAGAGGGTGGATACAGATTTCGTGTGAGACCTGCAGTACACTCCAGGGAGGGGTTTCCCACGTGCATGCTCCACGCGGATCTGTTCCTTCCGTGACTCTAACCACTGGCCAAGGAGCATGTGAGACTGGGGGGCTGAGGACGTGCAAGGGCATAGGAACACAGGGACGAGTTAAAGGTGCTTCTCTGTGGGGAGTCAGAGTCTCCCACCCCCCGCCTATCCTAGGAAGGGGGTCTGTGACCCACCAGACCCATCACATATTACCAAAGGGGTCACACTGGGGGGAAGAAAACCCCAAGTCTCAGAAACACCAGCGCCCAGGTCCCGGAGACCCAGCAGGTACGACCAACCGGCTGGCCAACACGGAAACAATCTTTTGGGTTTAGGGTTTTATCTTCTCCGCATTTCTCTACTCCCGTAAGTGACACATTCCTCTTGCTACTGAAGCTCAAGGCTTTAAAGCCTGACACATCAAGAGAGAAGGCGGCAGCTTCTGTACTCTCTACCCCAGGCGGCAGGCCTTGCCTCAAGGTGACTGCAGAATTAATTGCCTTCATCCCAATCAAGCCTCTCCTATAAGACCCAGCGCCCTCCCCTCTCTAGTCCAAGCTCATGCCCCGGTCTCCTTTCTGATTCCTTTTTCAGTGTGTTTTCTGAACAGCCCATTTCATCAGGGTTAATCAGCTAACATCTCCTGTTTCACACCTGGGCGTCTGCTCTCTCTAGCTAGGATGGGTTCTTCCACATGCGGGCAGCAGAAAGAGCACAGGGCTGAGGTCCAGCAGCCACGGGTTCTAGCTCCAGACTCACCGTTAAACACGGACTGGTCGCACCTTCTCGGGGCCTCGGTTTCCTCACGTGTAAAATGAAACCGGCAGGAGCCACCACTGTCCTCCTCCTCCTCCCTCCACGGCAGACATCACTACTGGTCGAAGCCCTCCTTCCCACAGATCCAGGCCCCCCAGCCCTTCGGCACACAGTTCTCTGTGCAGCCACGCCTGCTCCATCAGCACCCGAGCGTGAGGTCATCCACCACTCCCTGGCAAGATGTTTCCAAGGACGCTGGAAATACAGCGGGCCCCACGACGCAGCACCCAGAGAAGACTATGCAAAGAGCGGGAACAGGAGAGCCTCCCCGACAGTATTTGGACTCTGAAGCGGGCACCTTTGGTGGGAATAACGGACTCTGAAGTGCTCCCCAGACGAAGGCCCTTACGAAGTGTTCTCATCTCCAGCTCAGCCTCTGCCTCCACTGTGTTCGAAGGATCTTAACCCCAAGCTCCTCCAGCGGGCAGGAGTCAGGTCGGCTATCTCTCCATCCCCCCTCGGGCCCAGGGCCAAGCCCAATTCATGCTGTGCCCTAAGGAAGTCTTCCAGCAGCAGAGAGAGAGGGCAGAGAAGAGACACAGCCGCCAAGGCTGGGAGACAAAACCTCGTCTTGTGTCAGCCTGAGACGGGCGTGAGGCATGAGTGGAAGCCCCTGGGGTCACACCGACTGTCTGGTCTCCGACAGAGAACCCAAGGGGAGACCACAGCCATCACGACACGAGGCGCAGACTTGCCCACACAAGGTTTCAATCCTGATTTATCCCTCCCAGGACCCACGGCCTTATCTGACTGTGCCTCTGTAAACACCTGTGCCATAGAAGGGAAAGGAGGCAGCTGCCCTGTCCCTTACCCTCGAGCCCTCAGGGGGAGAGTGCGGTCCTCACACCTGAACTCCCTGCCCGCCACCCTCCCGGGCTGGGGGCATTCTCCTTCATCCCTGCTTCTTGTACGACTGACAACAGCCTCTAAGGTCAGGTTGAGATCTGGAGGACCCCCAGGGTCTGGCTCCCACGCTTCACTGCACCTCCTCACCTCCTCCGGCAGCACCTGACAGGCTCCCAAGCCTTCCTGCCAAACCTTGGAAGAGCTTAAAAGCCCACGGCTGCCTGTGGAAGCCCCCTTCTCCTCACCAGCAGCCAGGGGAGTCAGGTGGACAGAAAGCCTTATCTCCCGAGGGGTCTGTTTAAATCCCAGGACTGCCCTGCTGGGGGGGGGGGGAGGGGTGCGGTCCTGCAGTGAAGGGCCCCAGGCAAGACTGGCTTTGATGATGGAGCCCTTCCCCCCACAAGGCCTAGGAAAGGGAAGGCCCTCCCTCATTCTGCTTGTGCACTCAAGTGTTAAGAGCAGGAGGAAGAGGGGGTGGGGGAGAAGGCCGGGAGCCAGGGTCATCTGGCCTCCTCAAAGGTCCGCCAGTAACTTATTAAGCTGCCCCATCCTTATTCGCCCTGAGGATCCCCACGGAAGTATCAGTTTACTTTGCAAAACCAGTTCCTGCTGCTTAAAGACCGAGCTTGGTGAATGGCAATGGGAAACCGGACACCCCTGGGAACACGGCACTCCTGGGGGAAATGAAGCGCTGGGAAGAGACACAAGCACTCCCGCAGGGTACACACCATTTTACTGTCAGCTGCGCGCTCCGACGGGGGAGCTGGGGCCACCATGGAGAGGACGTACTGCCGAAATACGATCACCTCAAACTATAGGAGACCCGTCTTTCTCACAGTGAGACAGTGAAACACATTTATCTGTGTGTCTAAACTTTTCCAGTAACAGGTGAGCAGAAAGGCTGCAGAAAGGCTGCGTGCGTCTCTCCATTTCCATTTTGGAGACCAACTCTGCACCCCATGTGAGGGAAGGCCTTCTGGAGAGCCACACCTGGGGACCATGATGCACTGGTGCAGACGTTCTGGGAGCACCGCACGTGGGGACCACGCGCACCGGTGCACCCTGGGGAGACGTCCCAGGAGCACCACACCTGGGCATCACAGCGCACTGGTGTATCCTGGGGAGACGTCCCGGGAACACCACATCTGGAGACCATGGCGCACTGTGCAGACACTCCGGGAGGACCACACCTGGGGACCATGATGCACTGGTGCGGACGTCCCGGGAGCACCACACCTGGGCATCACAGCGCACTGGTGCATCCTGGGGAGACGTCCCGGGAGCACCACTCCTGGGCATCACAGCGCACTGGTGCATCCTGGGGAGACGTCCCGGGAGCACCACACCTGGGCATCACAGTGCACTGGTGCATCCTGGGGAGACGTCCCGGGAGCACCACTCCTGGGCATCACAGCGCACTGGTGCGTCCTGGGGAGACGTCCCGGGAGCACCACATCTGGAGACCACGGCGCACTGTGCAGACACTCCGGGAGGACCACACCTGGGGACCATGATGCACTGGTGCGGATGTCCCGGGAGCACCACGCCTGGGCACCACGGCACTCTAGCGCATCTGGTAAGACTGAGGGGAGAGAAATCAATGCACGGAAATCCAAACCATGAGGGTCACCCAAACATTCTCAGGAGCAAAGTCCCTGCCTTTCGCCACTCTGCTGCGAGCTAAGCGCCAGCACACGGGAGAGAGGGCAGCTCGCTGTCCCTCCACCACACACCCTGGAACCCCCTCGGCCACACTCTCCTGCACTTTGGCTGCTCCCCTGGCCGGCTGGTGAATCAGGCCCATCAGGGCGGTGCTAACAAGTCACATGCGGAATCTGGGCCCTGCGATCCTCGCTTCCCTTCCTCCCTGGTCACGGCCCAGGTGCTTCCAGGCCCACCGTGTCCTCGGTCACCAGAGAGCTCCAGAGGAGGACACGCGGCTGAATCTAGTGATGCTTCACCCCCTGCTCCCCAGACGCACAGCACAGGAGTCACCACCCACCCCGCATCGAAGGGCAATACTCTCCGAAGACAAACTTTTCCTTCGTTCTCTTTAAAGTCACTGCTCCCCATGAAACACCGCGATGTGGTCACTGAGATCCCCGCGAGCCTTTTCCAATGAACCACGTGGTAAGACCAGTACCCACAAACTCTCCTTTCTGACAGAGAAGGTCCACCAGGAGCACAGTGCCCCAGGCTGGTATCGCTTTGGGGTTTAGGTTCAAGGGTCTGCGAGACGCCAAAGCATCAAAACTCCAGGTGAAAAGTGGTTTGTCGGCCAGGGTTTGTTTTAGCTATAAGATTCTGGATACTTCCAACAATCTAAGAAAACATGAAGGCTACTAACAAATGTCACCCAACCAGAATCCCAACACGCCTTCCTCCACCTCTCCTGTACGCAGTGTTCTCCTGCCCAAAGAAGGAACCTTACCACCACAAATGCCCCCGTGGCTGCACTTGCCACCACACCCTCCCCGTCCGGCCCGCGGCCCAGACCACCAGCTCTGACCGCCAGCAGTCTCCTGGTAGCATCATGAAGTCAGGAGCCTCTCGCAGCCTCGATGAGAAAGGGAGCCGGTGCATGGGGACCAGCAAGGTGCCAGGCATCCTGCAACTTGCCCAGCACTCCAAAGTGGGGGCTTTCTGTCCCCTACACGACCCTCCAGGAAACCTAGGCTTGGAGACGGGCTTCGGGTCACCAGGTGGCAGATGGCTTCGAAGCCAAAGGTGGTTCCATTCCTGGGAAGTGCAGGGTGTGCCCAGCGGAGGTCTGGATATCCTGGGATACTGAAAGCCCATTTTTGTCACGGGGCACAGGACTTGCTGCTTATGACACGACCTCCACCCACCTTCCCAATCACCTAGAAAACTGACCACGTGCATTTTTACTTCAGAGACCATGGAGCACAGAAGACAATACCGCCAGGAGTAGAAAGACCTGGTTTCCAACGTCAGGTCTGACACCCACGAGCTGTCTGTGAGCCTGAGTAAGCCACTCTGGAATGGAAATGAAGCCAAGGCCTCATCTCCTCATCTGTAAAATGGGCGTCATAATACCTGAACCACCCACCTCCTACTCTTTATAGACCTTCTGATGACCGAGTGTTCTCTCTCTCTTCCTACGATGAGCCTACGATTAAAGTGAAGGCAGCCGGCAGACTCCTGCCAGAACCGACAGGATTTGTGTATATTTGCACATGCATACACACACACACACACCATCATGATCACATCGGGATTGCTCACTGCCCTGGTGGCTGGCAGTTTCTGTTCTAGAGGCCAATCTGTTTTCTGCCCATGCAGCCTACGTGGCACGGTGTAGACAGCTCGTGATGCCCACGTCATGGTGTGGGACGTGACTGTTCAGACCAGAGGGAACCCTCACCAATTCCCTAGTAGGCTGGCACCCTTCCTCCCCACGCCCAGCGCTGGCAGAGGGCCAGTCTAGCCCCTTAGACCACCTTGGGGACCTTTGATCCACCTACGGCACCTCCACCGGAGAAGGAAGCCAGACTCGAATGCAGTGGGCCAGGCTGGGCATCCTCTACTGTCAAATGCAATGACAGTGACGGTCGGCACTTCTATACTAAGTGCCAGGCACTCTTCTGACTACTTTTTATTTATTTACATTCTTTTTTGCAGAGAGAGAAAGCAGCGTGAGCACACGCGGGAGAGGGGCAGCTGGAAGGGGGGAGAAAGATTTTTTTTTTTTTAGTTTTATAACTTGAGACAGTGGGGAAGGGGCAGAGAGAGAATTCCAAGCAGGCTCCATGCTGTCAGTGTAAAGCCCAGTACGGAGTTCAAACTCATCAACCATGAGATCCCGACCCAGGCCGAAGTCAGACACTCAACCGACAGAGCCACCCAGGCGCCCTGGGAGAGACAGGATCTGAAGCAGGCTCCATGCCCAGTACAGAGCCTGACATGGGGTTCAATTTCACCACCTTGAGATCATGACCTGAGCGGAAATCAAGCTCAGGTCATAAGTGACTGAGTGCCCCCCTGAGTATTTTAAATATACTGACTTATTTATCCTCAGTCCAATCTTGTTAGGATTCCCAGTTTACAAGTGAGGAAACTGAGGCAAGGAGAAGCAGGGCGGCAAGCCCACGGTGCTATCAGCTTTTGGTGCAACCATTCACATCAGAACGTGCTGCCTCGAACACAAGGGCTTATGCCAGAAAAGAAAATAAACCACAAGGCTGGAAACAGAAAAGGTTTATGCAACGATCATTTAACTTGTTCGTGAAGTCTGCCGTCAGAGAGCTTCAGCTCCGAGCCAGTGAAGGTGTTGCCTTGGCCTAGTTGTGTTACTGAACCTCTCGGCCCCTCAGGTCCTGCATCTGCAGAACCAGGGGTACCATGGAGAGCGGTGGGCACACGGCAGGCACTCAGCAGAGGGAGAGTCTTCTGAGAGGAAGCCAGCCTGGAGTAGTAACTGGGGGGGCAGCGAGCACCCAGGATTTTCTGCAAAAGCCTTTCAGCAGAGGAGCCAGATGGGAGTAGAGCAGCCGACACTCTGGAATAACCCCTTTGGATGGTTAAAGCTCGAAGCGAGATCGTCGTACCATGGGGCCGCCAAAACAGAAACAATGCGCTTGCCTAAGAACAGCCTCCGAGGTCTCTACCACCAGCCGGTCGGGGCTCTAAGACAAGCCGGTCTGGTTCAAAGGGCCTGTGCTGAGGAGGTAAGCCCCCGGAGGCTATGCGTAGTCTCCTGCTTTAAGAGCTCTGCGCTTTCCTGAGAGCCGAGCTGGGGAGAACGGGAGGCCGTGGTTCGAGGAGCCAATCTCCAGGGGAGGCCTGGGCAAGTGGCTCAGGTGATGTTTACGGCTCCACTGTGTCCTCTCCCAGGAACGCGCTCAGGCCAAGCCTCCTGAGCAGCACACACTGCGAGCATCACACTCTAGACAAAACGACCCTGGGACAGTGCCGGCAGCTGCCACACACGTAGGAGAGAGTTCGCTTTCTGGCTCCCCCAAAGCTCCAATGCCAGGTGCAAGCTGAGAGACCCGAGCCGTCCCGCCCTGTCTTATTAGGCTGGAGAAAGGCACCGGGAAGCACACTCAGGCGTTCTCAGGTCGTCTGTCTACACCAAGGACACGGGCACACCGGGGCGCTCTGGTGACTTCCCACAGCCTCACGAAGATCCTGGGCTGATGCCTGACCAGGAAACAGGGCTAGGAGGGGACACAGCAACCTTGGGAGCCAGGAGCCAAGACCTGGTCTCAGCTGCAGAAGGGACAAAGGAAAACCACTCAATGGCTCTGTGTTTGTTTCCCATTCGCTAACGGAGGAGCAGGTGGAACAGGATTAGTGGTTCTCAGCCTGCCTGCGCATCACAATCACCTGCTTACGAGCATCTACGAGAGCTCTTAAACAACACTGATACCCAAGCTCGCCCAGACCAGCTAAAAGGCGAATCTCTCACTTGGGGGGGCGGGGAGGGAACACGTGCGGCATTTTAGGTGTTCCGGGGTGAGCCAACCACACCGGGTCTCTCCTCATTTCCCTCCTGGCTTTAACACTTCATCAGCCACACCCCGGCAGGGCTTGTTCTGAAACGCCCCTCCGTCCCAGTCTCCTGAGCCTGAACACCACAGAGGAACACCTATCAGGCCCCAGGCGTGTCCTGGCCGTGCCTCTGGCCAGCGCAAGAGAGGACTGGGGTGGTAACTGTCCGTCACTCGGGAGCTGGGTTCCAGCTCGGCTGTTAACTCGCTGCGTAGCCCCAGCCAAGCCCCTCTACCACCACCCCATTCCCCCACCCGGACCCCCTTGCTCGTGTAGTATGAGGGTAGCTCTGGGCCACCTCAGGCCAGCTTTCCAGAACACTGATGCTGCCTCTAACCCTTGGGCTTCCTGCACTCTGAGGTCCAGGCAGGAACCAGGTGGCACCTGCCCCAGCAACGCCCCAGGCTACGGCGTCCGGCGCAGTCCGCCATGGGGATTCTAGGTCCCCGCCGAGGACTTGAATCTTTCCTACGTGACACAAGCTATGGCAAGAGCACACTGTGTCTGCTGCTCAGGATAGCACTCCGATGCTCACAGTAAGCTCTCAAACTGATCTGTAAACAAGAAATACACATGGCAAGCTGTCAGCCACTTGGGAAGCACAGAAAATGACTAAAAAAGGATGGGAATGCTCTAACGTGTGACGTTTCAACCAAATAAAGACTGAGGTCTGTTCTCACAGCGGGGTGTGCCTCAGAAGCATGCCTGGGGAGAGAGATGCTTACTCCTCCCCTCTGGGGCCTGTGTGAAGGACTTCCTCGGGTATTAATAACCCCCAGCTGTCCCCACGAAAGCCAGAGTCCCTTCTCAGCAAAGCGCCACAGGCTGGGAAGGATGGTAAACTACGAACCACATTAACGTGCTGAGATGGCAGGAGGGCAGGGAGACACTTGCCTTCTCTCTTTTCATGCGACGTTTCATTCGGATGACCATCTTTGGTGGTAACAACAGAAGACAGAAAAGCAAGCATCCAGGTACCTCGCTCTGCAGAGCAGGCCAAGGTCTCCTTCGTGGGGGTGTGGAGAAGGCCCATTTACAGATGGAAAAGGACCCCGCCCCCCAGCAAGTGCCCACCAGCCCGAGGCACGGTATCAGTCTGGACGCCAGACCAGCAGCAGATCCAAGAAGAACCGAGGTGTGCAGGGAGCATCCCTGTCCTCCACCTGGAAGAGGGTCAGGTTAGCGCCTGTTAAGGCCTCGGCAGCGAACAGCCCAGGGGGGCCCTTACAGGTCAGGTGGGGGTAGGGAAGGGGGGAAGAGAAATGGCTCCATCCACTCTCCCTTCAAGTCCAGACGCTAAAATGGGAATGGAGGGGTCGTGTGTCGTCACTCCTGCTACTTCTTTTCTAGACAGATGTGATTCCAATTCAGAGCTGAAGTCACTGACCTAGACCCAGAAGACTTCAAGGGGAAGGGGATGCTTCTGTGTCTGACAATTTAATCCTGGTTTGATTTAAGCAGAAACTTCTAAAAAGTCCTCATATCCTAGGACTATCCATCATCGACAGGAGTATCTTGGCTGCCAGGACTTAAGATTAATTGCTTTGATGTGGAAAAACCCCTATGCTGACTCCAGGTGAAAAGGTTATTCCTTTACAACAAACAGGAACAAAAAAAAAAAAAAGAAAAAAGATGGAGAAAAAAAGGAAAGAAATTAAAAGAAATGCTGACTGACCCCCCCCCCAAGACCAAGTAGTCCCCCCACAAGGTCATTTAGCCACCTAAGTGGGGCAAACACCTGCCACTTTTAAGCTGGGGCTGGGGTTTCAAGCCCTTTATGATTAATGTCACGTACGTTCTAGTTAGATGCCCTCCTCATTCCTCCAGAAAATATGAGCCCAGCGTCTGGCACGGAGCTATATGTTCCACAAGAACCTTCTATCATCCTCTTCATTTATGCTTTTAGCATCTCCACCTCATTACCATATTAGAGAGGGCGGGGACCCATCTAACTCGGCGCAACACCCAAAGCATGCCATGAGCTGTGTATTAAATGCAGAAATCCCGCAAGCTGGCATCTCACCGGTATCGACACTAAATAAAGCCCCTCGCTGCAGAAGCTCGTGGTGCTGTGAGGTTTCCGTGGAGCACACACCAGTTCAACCTCTTTGTTTGCTAACTCGCTGTTTCAAATCCACACTGCCAGACGCTAAGAGGTAAAGCTCACAGCTATCCTTTTAAAAGTGTCACTGAAGACACCTTTCAGGAACCATATGCAAAATGCCAACGGCTGGTCTCACTTTACTATGGGGATTCCCAGAGCCCGAAACAAAACAAAAAATCCAAACACCACGATGACTCTCCCAAAGACAGCAGAGAGGAGAGAACGGGGACCTCCAGAAGGAAAGGGTGTGGGTTCAGTCCTTTTTTGGGTAAAACTATGGTAGAACACACAACCTAAAACCAATTCGAAGACACATTAACATCTGCCATCTTAACCGATTCTAAGCATACACTTCAGGACTGTTACTACATTCACACGGTCGCCCCAGCCTCTGCAACTCTTCATTTTGCAGTCAGCCTCTATCCCATCGGACAAGGTACCTCCCCATTCCTTCCACCCCCCGGCAACCACCATTCTACTTTCTAGGTCTATGAATCGGACTGCTCCAGGTCCCTGATGTAAGTGGAATCATGCAGTCTTTGTCTTTTTGTGAGTGGCTTATTTCACTTAGCCTAACATCCTCAAGGTTCATCCGTATCGTAACAGGTGTCAGAATTTCCTTCCTTTCTACGGCTAATCCTCCATTGTATGTATACCCAACACCACATTTTGTTGGACACTTGGGTTACTTCTACACCCTGGCTATTCTGAATACTGCTGCTATGAACATGGGTGGGGTTCCTTGCCTTTTAAGTCAAAGAGGATTTCTAAAATCAGACAGCCTCCTCGAAGACTAAAAGTTCTATTTTCCTGAGCATACCATGTTGCTTTTTTTTTTTTTTTGGTAGTTACCTCTTACACTTTCTAAACTCTTCCCATACAAATCTGAACACACACTCGCGTTTCAAAGTCACGTCGTGAATTCACTTCCCAGCTCCATCTGGCTGCTCCTGGCCCTCTGGGGACTCTCGGGTGGCGGCTACACCAGGACCACCATAACAGCTGCTCCCGGTCAACCCTGCTCCTGCCAACCTGACCCTCCCCAGTGGTTCAAGCTCTCCCTTCCAGAGACTATCCCTGGGAGCTCACACACCTGGGAATTTAAATGACCTGTGAACTTTGGCACAGATCACCCCTTCCCACCACGTGCCCCCTCCCGCTCCCAAAAGAACCCAACCCAATTGGACCCTTCGGAGGATTGTTACGGACATGGAACTTCCATGTCCTGACCTTGACCTCCCAGAGCAGGGAAAGAACCTCAGTCATTCAGAACTAGAGGAAGATACTTTCAAAGCGAAAAAAGGAAAGAGGAAAGCTTCGCTGGTGACAATTCCAATTACTTTCTATTTAAAAAGGGTGTGAAAGGGTTCATCAATGTGGCTTTGCCTTTAGAAATCAATTTATCCCATTGAACCCCGGGTGGATAAAGACCCAGAGTTTCAATGCAGGTGATGCACTCCGGCAGAGGCAGTGGAGCCTAGTTTGTCACCTAAAGCTGCCTGCGGCAGTTCCCAGGCTGGCCCTGGACCCTCAGGCCAGGGAGGCATCGGTGGGCCGGGTGCACTGCTTCTTTCAGACACCGTTTTCGGGGTCACACCAAGTGTCAGGGGGGCCCGTCAGCCAGCATTTACTGCCCCCGGTCCCTGGGAAGGCGAAGGCTGCCAGTTCCTGCCCTGAGAAAAAAAGCTGCAAACAGGTGCAGGACCCAGAGAAAGCAGGCGGGAACTGAAATGGCAGGGCTCAGGAAGATAACTAAACCCAGGTTCACAGAGGAGGACCGAGAGAAAGTACCGAGACAAGACACAGGAGCGGAAGAGGAAGGGAGTGGGCACAGAGTGGGGCAAAGACAGTAAGTACTAGAGCCTGGTGACAGGCACAGTCCACCCCCGCCGGCCTCCAGCTCCACAGCAGGTGCCACGCGGGGGTGCACGCACTCTGACCCAGGGAGTCAAGTTCAATTATCCCACTTGGACAAAGGAGGAAATGGCCTGGAGGGGTCAGGTCACTTTCCCCAGGGGAGGAAAGACCATGCTGTCTACTGTCTACAAAACAATGGGGAGGACGCTGTCCAGGAAGGGCACGGTTCAGAGCTCCCCCCTCCCCCTCCCAGGATACCAGCCGGGGACAGACAAGGTGAAGGCAGCCTGAGAGTTTACCTCCCAAAGGAAGAAACCAGGGTAATGACAGATGATGGAAAGAGAAGCAGGTCAGATCTAAGCACCTCTTCCTCCCAGGTGACCTACACTTCAGTCCCCATCTGCTTTCCTCAGAAAGTGTGGGCAAGCCGTTTTGGATTAACTGCCCTAGGCAGCTAAACAAGAGTCTGGAGTTATCAGAAACCACCCGCTCTTCTTTCTTCTGGCATCTCGACCTTGGGACATGAACAGCTGCAACTTAGTCCCTTTCCGTCTGAAAAGTCCAATTTTGTAAGCTCTATGCCATAAAATTCCAACATCACGAATTCTCACTGTAAAAAGGAGGGCAGAGCTAGAAGACCAACTTAGCACAAGACGTGTTTTGGAGTTTCTGATACTTTTTTTTTTTGGTAAAGATTTTATTTTTTCTTGACAGAGAAAGACCAGGCATGAGAGGGGGAGAGGGAGAGGGAGAGAGAGAGAGAGAGGGGGAGAGAGAGAGAGAGAGAGAGAGAGACAGAGAGACACACACACACAGAATCCGAGGCAGACTCCGGGCTCTGAGCTGTCAGGACAGAGTTCGACTCAGGTGCTTGAACTCAAGAGCTGTGAGATCATGACCTGAGCTGAAGTTGGGAGTAGGAGGCCTAACCGACTGAGCCACCCAGTTTTCTGGCGCCCCCAGAGTTTCTGAGACTTTAAGCAGCCACATTTCCACATTTTAAAGGAAAATAAACTGTTCCGACTGGTTCAAGAGCAGGAGGAAAAGCCTGTTTGGTTGCTGTGGTTTGGAAAGGAGGCATTCATTTTTAAAGTTTTAAAGCCATTAAGCCTAAGCATTACAAAGCTCAGGGGAGCCAAGCTGGCTAGACAAAGTTGAAAACAATCAATGTAATTTCCACCCCCCAGGGACTGGGCCTCCCTAGTACCTGACATATGGCATCTCCATCAACAAAGCAAACACCACATGAAAGCCTGCAGGTTGGCGTGAACACAGCAGGGGACCCCTCTAAGAGTGAGATTCGAAGGCTCCAGCCACCCCGCCCCACTGCCAGCTCCGATCTGGTTTGCCCCCAGTGACCTCCTAAACAGTCAGGTCCCCAGTCCCTGATATGTGTCAGGCAGTCAAGGCACACACAGAACGAAAAAAGCAAGGCCCTGGGGCATCTGGGTGACTCAATCGGTTAAGTGGTTAAGCTCGTCCAATTTTGGCTCGGGTCACGATCTCACGGTTCAGTTCGTGAGTTTGACCCCCGCATCAGATTCTGTGCTGACAGCTCAGAGCCTGGAGCCTGCTTCGGATTCTGTGTCTGCCTCCCCCTCTCCCTCGTTCATGCTGTCTCTCTCCTTCTCTCTTTCTCTCTCAAAAATAAACATTAAATATGTGTGTGTATATATATACATACACACATACACACACACACACACACACACACACATACATAACAAGGCCCTGTCTTCCAAGGCCAGGGACCTCTGTAGGACTATTTCAGCCTAGAGATAGGATTCTGGGTCCAGGCCCAGCACAGTGATGGGTTCCCCGAATGCCAGGACTTACTTTCTGGATGACTTACTCCAGAGTCATTGGTTTTGTTGTTTTGTATCTGGTCTCTAACACATGCTGGCGTGTTTCCACGCCCATGGGGTGAGACGCGAAGATGCAGTGCCTACCTTTAAGGTGTCTCACCGCTGAGGGCAGATAAAATCGCGAGTAATATGTGTAAGAGAACAGGCCCAGGACACTCCGCACCATGAGCACACAGCACACTTCTTTAAAAAAAGCTCGTGTAGAGGACAACTGCAGGCCAAGTGAAGCACATACGTGCCTGCTCACTGGACTGCCCCGAACCAATCGCAGCGTACCTCTTGGAAGGGCCCTTCCACAAGCCACCCGCCGATAAATCAATGACGCAGGCCCAGAGGGGCGGATCTGCCCACGACACCCTCCGCTCCACCAGCAGGGCGTCTTATCCTCGCGGCCGGCACGGGGCCGCGCAAGGCCCTCGTCTGAGCCTCCTCACAGTCTTCGAGGCAGGCGCTGTTCATATTCTCATTTTCAGATAAGAAACACGCCCGGAGATGAAGCTGCCCAAGGTCACCAATGTGAGCGATGAGCTCCGAGGATCTGACGCCTCCACCTCCCGCCTCTGTAGACGGAGGCTTGCCAGCTCCTTCTGTGTTTGGCCCTTTCATCTGCAGGACACAGACCCAATGCCAGGTGGGCCTGGGAGAGGAGCTACCGCCAAGAGCATTCATGGACTCGAGAGAGACGGCACGATTTCACCCGAGCCTCCCAACAATCTGTGATACGGCACTGCCCACACTGTACGGGGAAGGTTCAACGATCCACCCTGAGTCACACCGGTAGGAACAGGGACACACAAGCTTCTAGACCCTTGAAAAGAAGAAAATGACCCAACCTGATGAAGCGGCGGGGTCGGCCCTTACTTCAGCCCTCCCCCACCTCCATCCCCACCCCCACCCCAGCTTCCGTCTCATTCTTCCCCCTTAGGCTTCACCTTCCTGGCCTTCGCCCCACAGAGCTCGCTCATTCATTCCATGGGCCAGTGGCTAAAGTCCGACCCCCAGCTGAGAAAGCAAATCCGATACGCCCTCCCAGCCAACGCCGGGGCTGGCCGGGTGGCAGCCAACGGAAGTGTGCCACCGGATAACATTTCTGGACACCCCACTTTCAAGCTCCTGAACGGGGCCAGAGGCGGCGAGCGTTTTACTACCAGTTGCTCATAAAATTTCAACAGAGCGACGGCAGTCGGATCATACAAGGATGGGAAAATTACTACACACCGTTGTTGTTTGGTAGCATCAATAAAATAATCAATGAGATAAGTAATCGGAAGCGGCTCATCCGGTCAGCCCCACATTAGCAGGCTTTCCCTCTCCCTTTCCCTGTCTGCATCATGTAATTACCCCCTTTTCTTCCTTCTCATAAAAACCCCTTGCTTTCCCCACACAAAGTGGGAGACTCTTCTGGTTACTCTGTCATCTCTGGTGCGCCCTGAATTGCAATTCTGAGACCCTGGGAGACGGCCTTGTTCTTTTTCAGCTTTGCCTCCTTTTCTAGGTGGACGGAAGCAAGGGGGGAGGCTCACCCCCCGAATGCTACGGCCAAGTAGGAGAAAAACTCTGCCTTTCTGAAAAGAAAGGCTGAGTAACAAAAACTGTTATTAGCCCTGGACGTGAGCCACGCCGGCAGCTTTACGGAGGGGCGAAGCCTGCCCGGGCAAGTTCTTCGGAGACTCCTTCGACAAAGTACTCGTAACATCTCACATGCTGATCTTGGCACCGAACACCAAAACCCAAGGCGAGGGAGAGACCCTCTTTTTTTGCTCGAAATTTGAGGAATCCACTGTCCTCCTCTTCGTCACAAAAGGTAATGGTACCTCTCACGGCTTCCTACGTCTCTGGGGTCTAGTGTACTATGAGAGAAGTGGTTTCTACCACCTTCCATCACCCAGCAGGGTCGGATCCTGGACACTCCAGGCTCTGCTCTGAATGTGTGGGCAACGAGAGCTAACCGAAAAGGACGCCGACTCGCTCCACCGACAAGCCGCACGGCCCACCCTCGGCATCCGAGAGCTTCGCGGCCGTGGTTTAGCCAATGTTCTGCTGGAAGCACAAATTGAGACCACCCGCCCGATAGTGGGGTAACCCCCAACCCAGCTCTGGTCTGACCCTTCTTAAACGAATGGCCGTTAACTATGAGGAAACTTGAGCAAAAGGTGGAGAAGGAGGCTCATGGTGAGAGAACACGTATCAGAAACAGGATTCAGGAAAGAAATGCCACTCAGACGAAGGAGAGGAGCCAGGACAAAGTTCGGATTTGCAGAAGCAAAGGTTTGATGGCTCCCTCGGGCCAATCCCGCACTGGGCTTTCAGGCCCGAAGCCAGCTGGCAGCCCGAGGGGCTTGGGGTGGCACCCTCAGCACCTGAGAGCTGGGAGTGTGGCAGCTCAGGGACAGGAGGCAAAGCCCCCACAATTCAAGGTCTGGACTCAAGGCCAGGAGGGGGAGCCCACACAGACCAGAAAGGAGGGTGTCTACACACATTTTCCCCGCCTCTGTCTTTGTGTGTGTGTGTGTCTCTCTCTCTCCAGCCTCCATAGCCTGGCCAAATTCCAGCTCCACTAATTACACCAGGCCCACCTTTCACCCCTCTCCACCCTCTGCAATTAACCCTGATTCTCTGCTTCCTGCTGCTCTGGGGGGCGGGGTACCCGGTGAAGTCTGAGGCCAGCTGTTCCCTGCATCCCACCCAGCGCCCAACCCCGGAAGTGCAGGCTTCACAAGGTGCCTGAAGCAATCCGGTCCCTTCCTTTGGGGCTCCAGGCTGGTGTGAAATGTTCAACACGGGAGAGCCTCGGGGAGCCGCGCTCCCCGCCCGGCCCACCGTGCGAAGCTTCTGAGCTCAGGATCCACCTCGCCCCGGTGTCGGTGCCCTGCCAACCTTTATAAGACTGACGCTCTACCCACCTACAGGGACTTACAGTCCCTACACGACGGACTGCAGAAGGCTGTAGAAATGCTTTTAGAAAGGCATCTCGCCAAGCAGCCAACGACCAAGGAAACCCGCAGCTCTCTGGGGCTATTTCCAGATCTTGCTGGCTGAGCCTCACTTCTCTAACCTATAAAGTGGGGACAGCGGTTCCTTCCCCACAATGCCAAGGCCTGGCTCATAGGAGGCACGGTTCTCTTCTTCCCAGCCTTCCGACGGGGACAAAAAGCGAAGTCTCGAAGTTCCTGCTTGCTATTTAATATGCCTCGACAGCATTTCTTCCAAAACAAAAAGGAGGAAAAAACAAAGAAATCAAGTTCAACTGGCACTTGGTCTCCCGTTTTGCAGAAACAAAACTTGCCTCTGGGTAGACCTGGGACTACGAAGTACACAACCCGGGGTCTTCGGCCCCGTCGGCCCCACTCTGGGTCAGCAGGACAGGGTCACATGTCAGGAGTAAATGCCTTCTGTAAGTGTAGAAAAAGGGAATTCTAGTGGCCCTGAAAGCTGCCACCCTCCTGCAGTCCCCTCCAGCTGACTCGGAGCCACTGCCACCCCGTCGGGCAGGCCCGGACCCCAGGGCCCTGCTGGGAGCGGGGGCCAGATCCGCTGTAGCTCTCAGCGGTCCCGGGCCTGGTAAAGCATCTCACCCTCTCCTCAGAAGCTCGCTCCAGACGGGGCACCGAGCAGGCCCCAGGTGGGCCACACCCCACGGAGTCTCTCAGAATTTGTCCCCTCGCCCCTGCCTTGGTCCAGGCCCCTATGATCTGCCCTGACTCCCCGCTCCCTCCTGACCCCAATCCGTTCTTCATACCGGTGCCGGCACTGCCCTTTTTAAACTTTCCCTTTTAAAAATTCTCCCACGACTCCCGAGTCCTTGAGGATGAAGTTCGAATTCGTTAGCATGGCATCCGCCCCCATGGAACCACCTCATCTTTCCAGACTACCCTCATCGACACCCAACCTCTAGCCACCTTGAAGTGATTCGATCCATCCTCAGGCTGTCTTATGTCTCCACCTTTGCAGGTGCCTTTCCTCTCCCAGGACACGCCCCCCACGCATCCCATTTTCAGCCAGTCTAGCTCCTTGCCAATCCTACGAGACTCAGGACAAGCGTCAACCCCTAAAGAAAGCTCCCCGTGAGCTTCGCCCTTTGCCCGGCTGGGAAACTCACTCCTGCGCCCTGTCTCCCGCCCCACCAGAGGTGAGCATCTCAGGCCTGGAGAACGGCCTTAACAACGAGAAAGAGAAAGAAACCAGGCAACCCCCAGTAAGTGACGCCCTCCCCTCTGGGCCCCCAGAGCTTCCTCATCCCACATTTCATCACTTGCACTGGAGACAATGAGGGACAGGAAGTGAGATGAAGGAAAGAGGAAAGGAGGGGTCCACACAGACCACCGCCCCTCTCAGGCTCACTTCCCAACACAGCCTGGAAGGTTCCCTCTTGAACTTTAAAACTGACCGCTAATAGTCGCAGGGAAGCAGGGAAGCTCCTGGGTCAAGCCCGTTAACAGAAAAAGAGCTCCTGCCAACAAGGGGGCAGGACGCAGGGGCCTCTCTGATGCAGGCCTCCCAGTCCCGGGGCTGGACCGCCCGGCCTCACCGCCACATTCTGTCACCACACCACAATCGCCGGAAGGCTGTCCTGGAGATTCCGAGCCAGCATTCAGTAATGCTCCGACACAAGGAAGCGTGCTCAGGCGTCCAGTAAAAATCTCGGACCTTCGTCCACACGGCAGAGACACAGAAATCTTCATCATTCATTCAACAGCAACATGAAAACACTGCACATCTTAATACAATACGCAAAGGGCGCAAACAGGCAATCCGGCGAGAAAAACAAGGCAATTCTGGCAGTGAGCAACCGATGTCCTCCAAGTATTCACGTCCTCTGACCCAGGAATTCCATACCAGGAACTTGTCCCAAGGAAACGAAAACATTTGTTGAAAGGCTTAAGTACCAAGTATGTTCATGGTTGTATTGTTTATAATTCTGAGACAGAAATAACTCCGTTGTCAGCGATAATGGTGGAGCCGCATGGTCAAGTGCCATGTAGACACTAAACTTCACATAACAAATGAACATTTAATGCCATGGGAAAATGCTCACTGCACAGTAAGCGAAAAGAAAGAAAGGTTACAAATGGTACAGATGATATGATGCACGCTTTGAAACCGATATACACACAGACGCAGAGACGGGAGGCATAAATACCAAAACGTTAACCACGGCAGCTGAGAGGCATGATCATGGGCGAACTTACTTTTCCTTTTTTCTCCCCATCTGCGATCGGAAATCTTTATAATAAAAAATGTTACTTTTAACGTCTTCGAAACGTAAATATAAGCTAACGTCTTCGAAACGTAAATATAAGCTACAAAATCAAGAAAATCCCCACTCCTCCTGTGAAGCCTCGCAGCCTTCCTCTATAAAATCAACAGTGGACAAGGTAAGTGCTCCCCTGCAAATCTGATACAAAGGATCATTCACAAAGCCAATTCCGCTGGTACTGCGGTACTGCAGAAACGGCCTGTGTGGACTGTAAGCTGCCCTGAGCACTGTCCCTATCCATCAAAGCAGGTCACACCCACCTAAGGAGGAGGCTTCGCTTGAACTAAACGCTACGGAACCACATGAATGAGACAGACCGTGTGGTTTACTACATCCCCATCAACAATATCAAATGTACATTTCCTTCTATTCTTACTTTTGATAAAAGTCTTTCCTTTCTCCAACTGAGTGCACACACTTCTAGAGATAATTCTAATTTTAACTAGTCAGCCCGTGCTTATCAAATACAACCACTACAGAAAACAGACAGATATCCAAAACAGGCTGAGTGGGGAAAAGGCACAGTATATGGAAGTTTTATCTGAAGGTACCACACAAAACAACATATACGGATACATTCGCATAAACATATGTACACACAAGAGTATAAAGCCATGAACTGGACACCCGACAAATTAGCAATGGGGGTTCTCTCCAGGGAGGGAGGGAAGGAGAACTGGATTCACGAGAGGCAGCCTGGGGACTTCTAAAAATCAGAGAAATTTGAAGGGGGAAGAAAAAGCCGAAAGCAGATATGAATACTCCCATGTTCATATTTATTTTTAACAGAGACAAAGGGTTCATTATAACCATCTGCACTACTTCAGTTTTTCAAAGCAATAAGGAAAAAGACTACAGAAGATAAGGCAACGCCAGACTCTTTATTCTGCTTTTCTTCTGAGATAAAGAACAATAGTCTGGGTTGGTTCTGGCCTTCTGACCAAGGCGAGACCAGAGCTCAGAAGAGGCGAGTTCAAGGAACTCGTAAAACAGAGCTTCCTTGAGGTGACCTGTCGGATGTCTCTGGCCATCGCGTGACTGTGGAACCCGAGGCCCGTGAGGACCCATCCTCTTCTTGACAGGTGAGAACTCAGGCGGCCCAGAGAGGGAAAGCAGACTGTTCCGGCGCACGATCGGTTAAGGGGAGAAGCTCAAAGAAAGTGCGCAAATTTCTCATTTCCGGTTAAGTTCTGCAGGTGAGTCCCCTGCATCCACCTGAGGGTCCCGATTTCAGGACAGAGATCTGTCTGTGGACCTGACAACAACGATCAGCACACACTGAATTTATCCAGGCCTCTGTCTGAAGTGCTTCCCACCAGCATAAAGCCCAAAAAAAGCCTCAGAAGCTTCACATGACAAGCAGGCCCTGACGGTCGGGAGGCGGAACAAGGGTGCAGGTGTCTAGGGCAGGTAACGGACTGGGACACTCCTGCACAAACCCCAAAGGACAAACACACGGCCACTGCTGCACCAGAGATTTGTGCTTACACTAGCCCTATTTTCCTACTGGCTCCACTATCAAATGAACATGCATTTAATATAAACACTCAAGAACTTAATAAAAAAGAACTGTTCTAGAAATCCAAACTTTAACTTAAAAAAACACTCAGATGAAAAAGAGCTTGGCTGTCGAGCATGAAAACCAGCATCACGTGATGCCGGGCTCAAAGCCGGCCAGCCGGCATGCGGTTCTGGTCTAAGCCTGCCTTTCCTCCAAGCCTCACTCAGCACACGCCCCGTCCGCGGAGGCTCGCCTTCAAGCCGGCACCTCCACCTTGGACTGCCAGCCTTTTCTTCTGCAAAAGCCAGAGACCAAACCAGGTGCTCTCTTCTCTGCTTCGCTGTCCCGGGGCAGATGAGATGTGTGCCCAGTGTACGTGATGGACAGGCGTCACCTGGGGACACCTGGCTGAAGGGGCCTCTTCTGGACATCACTAGAAATGCGCTAACCCTTGGTTCGCACAAAAGCACGCCTCAGAATCACCTAGAGGGCTTGTTAAGACAGACTGCCGGACTGGGGAGGTCTGCGGAGAGGCCTGACCATACCCACTAACAGGTTCCCAGGCGATGCCGAGGCCACCGGTCTGGGCACCACACTTTGAGAAAGCCCAGTGATTCCCAATCCCGCTGGAAGGATGGCAAGACTGACGGCTGGAGAACTTCTGAAAATCCAGATTCTAACCCCAGTGGCAGAAAAGTCCAAGCAGCAGTCAGGAGCCACGTCAGTGACCTGGCCGACACACTGACGGTCAGATCGAGCCTGGCCATGCTGGTTTTTACCCACCGTCTATCTTCTGCCCCAGCAAAAGGTCAAAGAACGTTGTCTCCACAGATTTTCAGAGCCAACATTTGAACTTCCTCGTGACAGAGGCCCACACTATTCAAGGCAGGTCCCCATCGTTTCTAAATGTCCCTGTCCCATGGTGTATTTGAAAAGAAGGGGACAGCCAGTGGGCAGAACCACTGCTTGGCAAACAAGACCCAAAGGCTGGCTTCCGTGACCTCGATGTTCCAGAAAACCCACAAGAAAGACTCAATGTCTCAAGTCTACCGAAAAGCCACAGCCAAGTGGGAGTCCCACTCACTCGGGGGCAGACTCTCGCCCTTCCAGGCCACCCTTGTAACAGTGAGGAACGACATTTCTCTTGCTTCATCCTAAGCCCTCACAACCTGCAGGGCCTCTTTCACAAAGGAACTCAGGCAGTACTTCTCTTGGAAACTTTTCTTGAGTGACCTTTTATAATAATAACCAATTATGTTTACACTTGAACGTCAGGTGGAAGGAAAAAGGGCAGGAAATGCAATTGTATATATGGCACGACCACAACAGTGTAAAACAAAAACTATTCATGCAAACACTGGAAGGAAACAGTAAAAACGTTAATAGGGATTGTCTGTGGGTGGTGGGATTGTGGGTGGCTCTTTTCTTCTTGCTACTTGTTTATTTTCCAAACTGTTTATAAAGGGCACATATTACTTATAGGACCAGAGCTGAATTTTACAATAAATCAGAAGGAAAAAATATCCACGACTCCCCACACCTAACCCGTGTCAGCCCAGAGAGCAAGCGGCCTGCTAGCTTTCTCCACGTAAGCAGGAATGAGGGCAAGAACGGCTCTGCGGCCTGGAGCAAGTGCCTGCAGCAAATATGTGCTCTGGACGGGGGCTGCTGACACACACCGGCCCTTGCCCTCAAAGAGTAAACAGCGTGGAAGCCGAACGAGGATGCAGGGTCCTCCCTTCTACCTGTGAGACTTCCTGGGCCCTGAGAATGCACTAGGCATCTTTTCCTCCCCGTCTCTCATCTTCTGGAACTCGACACGGAGCAGCAATCCACCTCCGAACTGACACTGTCTCAAACGGGCGTCAGGCTCCCTTTGGCTGGACTGTCAGGAGCCACTGCTCGCCATCAGGGTTGATGTCCTGGGCCAGCAAGAGCAGAGGACAGCCCCTGCATGGTCACTTCTGCCTGAGAGCTTTGTGGCTGCCACCAGGGAGAGGTCACCACCGCCCGGCCACACCTGGGGCCCGAGACACACCTGTCAACTTATCGACGAAGCTGCTGGCCCTGGCCAGCCTTGCGGGCGGTCCTGAATCTCGTGATCTCTCACGTTCACAGCCTCCCCAGTTCTGATTCATCTGACGCTCAGTGAAACAGACCTTCATCTGAGCAGCCGCAGAAAATGTGGCCCCCGACGGATCGAGGGCAGGCCTGTCTCGTGCCTCCATGGCTTCCTCTACCTCTACACCCTCTCCCCTTCCCTCCTTCCCGTGACCCTCCAGACGTGGAAACTCAGTTGCCTACCAAGAGTCCACTCAGGTGCCTCCTCCTCCAAGAAGCCTTCTTCCTCCCCATCTCTGCAGCATGGGTTAGAGGTCTTAGCTCTCAAACTGTCTGCACCATCCACTTCTCCTGGCACTCAGCACACACCATCGAAGGCACCCGCTCACCGTGAATGGTGCCTGCAGACTGGGCTCAAGCCCTGAGTACATGCGGAATGGCCCCTTCCAGGCCCAGACTCAAGTTCACTGGCAGGCCAATCACCTTTCCCCGGCTTCCCCTGCCTGTGGCCGTCCCCAGGGAAACACTAGCTGAGTATTTTCTGCCTGCCTGCAGCATCCCCGGCTCTGAGTGTGGCGCCCCCTCAGATAAGGAAACGAACCCACTTCAGCCCCACAGATGCAGCCGGCTCAGGCCCCCTGGGCACAGCTGGTATCCACCTGGGACGAATAGGGCGGGGCTGGATCTAAGTCTCCCAGAGGCTGCTCAGAAAGTCCAAGGTGCTGGGCCACCGATGGTCCATGGAATGAGCTCAGATGGCTTGTGGAACTGGCCACACAAGGGAGAGCAGCCTAGCAACGAAGCCGTCTCTCATGCACCCCGACCTCGAGGAGAGGAGGGTGGAAACAATCACCCCAGAAACCCCAGAAAACCCCAGACACAGAGCACTCCCTCCCTCTCCCATCTGTTTCCAGATTCGTACTCAGTCAGAAGCAGGGCCCCTGCAGCCACCACGGCCCTCAGGAGCTGGCCCTGTGTAAGGCCTCAGCTCACCTCAGAGCCAGCAACCACTGCATGACACAGGACAGAGAGGGAGCCTTTGGCGACCTCATGTCCGTAGGGACCTCACCACTCTGAAGATGCCCCTAAACCCCAGCACCGAGACGGAGTTACAGTCCAGGAAGTGGATGCTAGGAACGGGTCTCAGAGGCAGAGTCTGCCCAAGCCATCGGCAAAGCCCCAGCCTGAAGTCTGAAAAAGATTTATTCTTGAGCAGTGGTTCTCAAACAGGTGTTCCCTGGGGTCCTGAGAACCCACAGAGATCCCGAGAGGAAGAGGAAGGAGCTGAGTAGAGAACACTAGAGTCCCTCAAGTCAACCAGAGTCACGAAGGGCTTCATTGGGGCTTCAGGACAATTGCACAAGGGGAAGAAGTTTCACTGCTAAGAAGTTTGAAAACCAGGGCTCTGAGATACACAGTTTAAATCCATTTACGATCAACGCCAAAGGCTCCCACCTGACCTTCCCAAGGCTGGGAGGGGGATTTGAACAGCCCCACCCCACCAGGTCCCCCTTGCCCAACCCACCACCTGTCTGCCGGTGAGACACAGGGAGAGCCTGACAAGCAGACAGACACTCCACACCATGAAGCCCTGTCTGCAAGCTGGGGGCTCCGGCAGAACCCTTCTGTGGTCCCCTCCCTCCCTCAACGCTTGCAGTCGCTCCTGAACAAACGCTCACGGGGCTGTGGGCGACAGCACGTCGGGGCGCCCCTCCCGGAGCCGGTCCCCACGCAGCTGCAAGCTTGGGGCTACGGCTGCGAGTGGAGGGCCGTCTCTGGGAACCCCCGCCACACCACGCACGATGCTTGGCACACAGCTCAAAGGACATTCGCCGGACAGAGTGATCCAACATCTGACCCTTCTCACGACACCCCAAAACAGTGCACAAGTGAAGACACACCACGCGTTGGCGAGTACATGCCTAACCATGAACACCATTTCCTCTCGGCTTCCTGTGGGGAAACCGGCTGTGACGATACTGCCTGAGGCACAGCAGAAGCGGGGGGGGGGGGGGGGGGGGGGGGGGGGGGGGGGCACAGGCCCCGCCCCTTACCTGGTAGTAGGTCTTGATGTTTCTCACCAAGATGGTCAAGTTCTGGATGCGGAGGTTCACGTCGTTGTTAACGTGCTTGTTGATGCGCTGATTTGTTGGCCGGGGGTCTCTAGAGAAGGAAGAGAACGGAAACTGCATATCCCAGCATCGGCCACGCACCCCATTCCCAGGTGAGAGCGAGCGTCCCGTCCTCCCCCAGCCTCGGTAACTATGCAGCTGTGACAGTGTGCATCGAGTCAAATCCTTATTCCGCTACTGCCACACCCAGGACCTTGGTGCAGGCAGTACCTCCCTGCTCCCGCAGCACCTAGCTCATCACAGGCCTGGAGTCGGTGCTATTTCCACCCCTACTGCTAGCAGCACCCATAATCCACGACCAAATGCCAGTACAGACCCAAAAAGTTACACTGTATAAAAACCAATAACCCATCCCAAGATTTCAAGATTGAAAAAGGTTAAGGGACGCCTGAGTGGCTCGCTGGGTTAAGCGTCCAACTCAGTTTCGGCTCAGGTCAGGATGTCACGGTTTCATGAGTTCCGGCCTTGAGTTGGGCTCTGTGTCGACAGTGGGGAGCCTGCTTGGGATTCCCTCTCTCCCTCTCTCTCTACTCCTCCCCTGCTCACGCTGTCTCTGTCTCTCTCAAAATAAATAGACTTAAACAAAAAAAAAAATAAATAAAACAAATGTTAAAAGCTGAACGGACCAAAATATATGAAATACCAAGAAAGAAAAGGAGAAAAATGACATTTTCTGGCAAATCAAAATCATTAAAGTTCGATCTCCCCCTCCCCCGTCCCGTCAACCAGGTGGGTCTAGGCCGGTCCTGTGATTTACATTTCGGGGACACACCTCTACCCTGAAAAACCCCTGAGCCTGTGACAGGCCACGGCTGACAAGGCACCCTACGAGAAAGGCTAAGAGCAGGGATATAAATCATTCATGTGGGAAACCCCCCAAGTGTCATTTATTTTCCAATCTCAGGGAAAAGTCAGGCCCAGCTGCGATGGAACTAGAAATCTGAATCGAGCGATCTATCATTCCACTCATCTACGTCGTCCAGGACATTGTTCAAAAATGCTTCTTACATGAATGAAGTGGACAGAGTCAGGAGAAGAAATTTAGCTTCCGCCTCCCCAGGTACCACAGGGTGCTTTTCACAACCACGCCCTCCATCCCAGGTGCGAGTCCCACCCTCCACGAGGAGGGCTGATTGAAAGGAGGGCTGTTTCCAGGGCTTCACGGTCCTTCTGCCCCCGCAAGAAGGATGCTGAACCTGCTGGGGGTGGAGTGCCGGCAGAGTCAGCCTCTTCCTCAGTGATCCGCCCCACAAGGAGGCAGGAGCAGGGAAAGGGGGAGTCAAGGGAATCAACCCCGAGGCCCCACAACTCTTTTTTTTTTGTTAAACAGGAGCTGTTTGGAATTCAGCCATCAAACGTTTGACACATACACCAGTCCCTACCCTGTACCACGTGTACGCAAACCCCCTTACACATTGCACGTTGTCAATCAGCCACGGATTTTGTTCAAACATCCTGGATCCCCTAAAAGAATCACATGGGTGCCTTGGGGGGAACCAGGGAATCTCTTTTCAACTGTCATGTGACTACGTGTCTTATTGTCCCCACACAGTAATGGAGTCTGGCCAAGCCATTTGCACGTTAGGTTTCTCTTGGAGCCATTCATTACTGAGAAAACAAAGGTTAACAGTTCAGTGGAAATTAATTTAGGAATAGAGGGAGCATTCAGAATTTAAACCGCAAAGGCACGGTCAGCTACAGAACTATACCTACCGCTATAAATAATTTACCTCAAAGGCTCACTTCTCCTCTCCTTAGGGATCTCGAGAGATGAAAAACAATTTCATAATGAGACTAAAGTACTTCTAAACCTGAACTCACAGAACACGCAGGGCTTTTTCTGTTTTGCTGTTGTGGTCCCAGCTTTGAGTCAGAGGGCCTCGGCGCGCGTGGTGGAATACACCTTGTTCGCTGCGTGTGCAAAGGCACAACACACATGGGGCGGGGTGGGGGGGGACGGGGGTCCCTCACATAACAGCAGGGAAGCCTCTGAGCATCTCGGCTTTTGTTCTCCCAGTTCAACTGAGCGAAACAACACTCCAAAAGAGCCTCGATGCTTCCGAATGAGTAATTAGACTCATTATCACGATCATTAGTACTCCCATCCTTTAACTAAAGCTCTCAGGGTAGGGAGGTTATGAAGAAACAACGGGAAACAAAAGTCAACTAGGGTTAAGGCTCATCCTCACTCTCCCAGCACTGGGCGACCTCCACCTTTCTGTGCTGCAGGAAAGGGGTCAGGAGACACGATTCCAGGCCCGGGTGCAGGACTGGCCAAGGTCCTCTGGGCCCCCGGGTGCCAATCTGCAAAAGCCCTAGGCTGTCATTCTGTGAAGGCCAGGTCTGCACTGGCACGTCTGGACCATGCTTGGTCCTGTACCCCGGGAAGAGGACATCATAGAACCACTGCATGTCCCCAAAAGCCATCATTAAGAACAAGGATCTTCTTTCCACAATAGCCCTAGAATGCAAAAGCCCAAGAGCCCCGTATCGAGATGCCGAGCATCTGGTAGTGTGTCTCAACTTGGAGAGTCCCAAGTCCAAAGTGTGCGGCCCTCAGCACTTCCTTCTTCATAAAAACTTCTAACTAGAGAAAAGGAAATCAACTTGCCCTAGAATTTTAAAGAGAGTCATGATTTAGGTTTATAGCAACCTTGCACCCCTCCTTTGCGAAAGCCAGCCCTCGACTTTTGGTTATATTCTAAAGACTTCCAAAATTTAAACCCGAATCAAGAAATGATACAGTGACACAGAGCAGATGTCCACGACATATCACAGGTTTAAAAAAAAGGATGTTAAAAAAACAACAGCATGAGCCCAAGTTCGTATGAAAATACACTGAGGAACATAGATCTATATGCTATAGATATCAGCCAGAAGACATGAAATTAGCACCACTGCCTCTACATGGTAAAATTAAATTTTATTTTGCTCACCTGTTATTTTTTTTTTAATGTTTATTCATTTTTGAAAGGCCGAGCACGAGCTGGGGAGGGGCAGGGAGAAAGTGAGACACAGAATCTGAAGCAGGCTCCAGGCTCTGAGCTGTCAGCACAGAGCCCAATGCGGAGCTTGATCTCATGAACCGTGAGATCATGACCTGAGCTGAAGTCAGATGCTTAACTGACTGAAGTCCCCAGGCACCCCTTGCTCACGTGTTCTTATTCTCCCACAACGAATGTAAAATTTGGTGTAAAGAAAAATTTGTTTTGAATTTGAAAGAGAGTGAGAGCGAGCGAGTAAGCAAGTAGGTGAGGAAGAGAGAGAATCCCAAGCAGGTTCTGCACTGTGAATGCAGAGTCTGACCCAGGGCTTAAACCCACGAACCAGGAGATCGTGACCCCAGCCGAAGTCAAGAGTCAGACGCTTAACCGACTGAGCCACCCAGGTGCCCCTTGGTGTAATTTTTAAGGACTTAAAGCCCTCATGAAGAGTGTCATACTCTGTAGCCAAAAAAAGGAAATCATTTAAGTTCACAAGGAAAAATCTTTTTTGCTTCAACACCTTCCAGCCAACACAAAACTCACTCAACTAACAAGTCTCTGCCCTTTTACCCTCAGTTTTCACATATGCAGAATGGGAATAACCCCTCTTCCAGCACACTAGGGGGACAATTATCCTTCAAAAGCCTTTTAGAAACTTAGGAAACTCTCCCATTGGCCCGGGGAGGTTTCTGACCCCTGAAAACGATCCTGAATTTTGCAGTGAGCACCAGGGGTAAAGAAGGGCGTCTGAATAAAGCAGAGTGCCGGACTTACCACGGGCCTTGCAAGGGCACAGGCTCTCAGGCCCAATCCCAAGTTCCCAACTGTGCTCAACAGCCACCCGCCTCAAATCTGAAGGTGTCTGCTCTCAGAAGTACAGATGCACCGTGGCTCAGGCACGGGGGCGCACACACACACCCGGTCCCAAGCCTCACTCCCAACAATGATGGACGTTTCTTGGGTATTTTCTATATGCATAATCTTATTCAGTCCTCCCAAATTTATAAAATAGCATCTCCTTATTACCGACTGGGAAGTTGAGGCTTAGAGAGTTTACTTTGCCCAAGGTGGCCGAGAGGGGAATGCAACCTTGGACCCTGAAAGCATCAGGTAGACAAGTGCTTAAATACTTTTGCGACGAGACAGTGAGAAATGTGTCCAAAGTGAACCAGAAAACTTGTTTTTCCTTGCGTACCAGGAGATCACCCAGAAGGACTGCGTTTACAGAGGAACTATTCAGCAGGGTGCCCCGTGCATCCTGCTCCAAGCCACTCAATGCCTTTCACTCAAGAATGCTCTTAGACCTGGGCCTCCTCTGAAAGCTGAGCCCGCAGGGCTTTCCTGCTTCCAAGCACTGATGTCACCGCGAGGCCAGGGCCAAGAGACTACTACCTTCTTCAGTTGCCGGAGACAATGCCAAGGTGCAGCCACGTGACCCCCGCCGGCGTCCATATGGCTCTGAAGTGTTAGGTGACATGCCTCTTATCTGAGCTCCAGCAACCCACTTAGCATACTGCTCACTTCGATTTTCCCCAGGTCCTACCAACTTGGGGAGAAGTTATCAAAATAGGCAAAGAGCACACAGTTGGAGCTACTAGCAGAGGAGATAAGGCGGAATAGCCTTATCACTCACCTGCTAGTTAGCCTGACATTTCTCCATTTGGCACGAGTGAACGCAGAGGCTTACAAACAGCATCAAACACGGGGCTTGGACACGGGTCCCAGAGTCCAGCTGTGCCCTAGCGCTCGCTGAGAGAGGACCTAGGCTAAGAATTATGCAGTAATCTAGGAGACTAACAACGCGGGAGAAAGGTAGACTGGAAAAACTCCTACGGGGCACCTCAAATCCATTCTGGATTCAGATGGCATATATATAATTGACACTAACACTTGTTAAGTGGCAAGCACTGTGCTAATCGCTAACACATCATCCCTTTTAATCCTCACAACCATCGCTTAAAGGAGGCAATTTACTTCCCATTGTAGAGATGAGCAAACTGAAGTGATGAGTGGTGTGCCCGGCCTCACTGGGCGAGTATAAGCTGACCTAGGGTTCAAACCCTGGCTGGCTACCTAGGCTGTCGATGCTAGGACTGGAACTTTTTTTTTTTAATTGAGATAATTACATAGAGTGAAATGCATACATCCTCGGTTATAGCTTGATGAATTCTGAAAAAGGAAATGTCCTTCCTTCAAGATACAGAACAGGATTACCATCCACAGACGTTCACCTGTGTCTCCTTTCCAGACGCTCCCCACCCACCTCCAGGCGCGCAAACAATGTTCTGATTTCCATCACCTGGAAGAGGGTTATTCGGATCATCCAATCAGCGAGCCGTGGGCTGCTGGAACCACTCACACCTTGATTTCCTCGTGTGGAAAGCCACCCAAACAGCTTCCTGGTGTCCCTGACCCTGGCCAGAAGGCACCAGAAACACTGCCTCAGGCCCTAAGAGCCGAGGACTTATCAGCTCCCGCTTGTAGAATGATTATCTTGGCATCCCACAGAGGAGAGACCGTGTAAAATTGTCAAGGGGAAGTGGAGACGCCCTTCGAACCGAATTTAGCCACGGGCCAAGTGTGAACAAGGGATGAGCTGGCATTTCTCAAAGGAACGGGCCAACAGGCTCTCCTGATTTACAAGCAAGTGGTTAAACCGCTTCAGGAATTCCAAAGGTCAGGGAAGAAAGAGAAACAGTCCCAAGGGCTTTTGTTCTCCCCTCCGCCTGGGTGTAAAAACTGAATGAAAAGGCGGGGGATACTGCTGTTTTTAATTAAACAGTCTTCGGCTTGGGTAAGGACACACTGGTCACCAGTGGGATCCAGTAACTTTCGGGGTCCACCAAAGCGGGGGGAGAGGTGCCAGAACTTAAATACGCCACGTGACGACCCCAGGAAAGCTCGTTTTCATCCAGGTTCTCAGACAAGAGCTGCCAAAGCTGGCGACGGATTTGTCTTTTTAGGATCGAACCAAACACAAGATTGGGAAGATCGCTTGTGCCTTAAAAAAACTTGTGCCTTAAAAAAAAAAAAAAAAAGGCAAACTGAAGTGTCTCTCACACAACATGACACCCGATGACTTACTAAAAGGAGTGTTCCCAGAGAATTTTTAAAAACAGGCCTTTTTAAGTAGATCTATTTAAACCACTTTCTGAATATGCCAAAGCTAAGTGCTCCTCCTGTGTGGGCCGCAGAGCTGATTCTCATTAGCTAATGGGTTCGTGTTCAAGGATGACAACTCGCTTAGTTGTAGGTGAGCATAAGGGCCTGATCCGCAGAGAACATTAGGGTGTTTTATTTCGCTTCGAGCGCCTGTGAATCATACTGACACTCAGTTCCAATGTGTTCCCTGCACTTTCTGGGTTAAAAACAGAACGCAGCGGTAAGAGCCAACACCTACGTGTGGCAGGCTGTCAATCAAACAGGCTCTGCAGAATTCGGCAACAGGAAAGGATGTGGTCAGACACACATGCTAGCAAGTGTAACTTCCACCGAGACCCTGTTTAAGCTACGAGTGCAGAAAGTACCACAGCATTGAGACTCCCAGAGCCTCTCTCAACACAGTGACTTCAAATCCAACTCAGGGGAAGGGCCTTAACCGATTGCACTTGCTACGGGACAAATGAAAATGGAAGATGAAACGGAAGAGAGCTCAGAAACACAGGCATCCCAACCTACAGCGAAACTTTATACTCACGGATGCTCCGGGTCCACCCTTGACACTTCCTGTAACCAGACTCTCCGTTACAGTTCCTTGCCCCGAAAAAGGGTTTTGTTTTTTTTTAATTTTTTTCATTTCAGGGCTCAAACCTCAAGTATCTGAGTGTGAAGTCAACTGTACTATCTACACCATGTGGAGGATAGTCATTCAATTTCAATTTCCTTTACTTTTCAATTTCCACATCCCCACAAATGGCAAGAAGTCACCTTCAAACTGTGACACCAGGAACCCCACCTGCAAAGAACCCTGTTTCACCTTCATGTTCCATTTCTACAACCTTAAACGTTCTGAGGCATCGTTCTTCCCTTTCTCCCTGTAGATAACTTACATTTGCAACATGATCTGGTTCAAAAAGATGCCATCCGCTAAATCCATGTACATTGTCAAGTTGTCCTGGTTGCCGCTTCCAAATGAGCCAAAAGTTTTCACCTGCAGGGAAAGGGACATGAAGAGAAAGGCAGAAGTCACCCCCCAAGCGCACAGCCTAAAGCTCTCTGGGGCAAAGGCGGGCAGGGCCGGTGTAGGAAAAGGGGGTCACCCACACCCACCTATCCTTCAGCAGGCACCAAGCCCACCCTTTTCCGGGGCCTCTACCCGCTCCGAGCGCCAGGCAACAGAAGCCAGACAGGAGGAAAACTTCCTCCTCGCTTTTCTCCAGCGTTCCAGGGCGGAGGGAAAAAAGAAACCAAAAACCCAAACGGGAGTTCTCAATAAATTTCTCACGTCTCGAATCTACTGGAAAGGACTGCGCCGACCCCAGCCAGTACGCGTTCTCACTCGGAAGCCCCCAATTGCCACCGCCACCCACCCGGTCTCAGGGATTCAGAAATTACACGAAAGTATTTTTAGGGAGTGGGTCCTTTACTCGAGTGGTCAAGCCATGGGGGCCCCAGGTGACTACTCAGACCCTGTCCAGTGCAGGGACACAGTCCAGCGCCCGAGTGGAACAGGTGTACCGGCTCAGACCACGGCCGGACCGGGCGCGCCGGCTCCCGAGTAGGAAATGCCTTCGGACCCTGGGACTCAGACCCCGACCCTGGCCAGGACACTCGCTGTTCCCTCGCGTTCCGGAAGCTACCCCGGACCCCGAGAAGAGAGTGTACGGCTACCGCCGATGCACCAACAATAGGGCAGGGAGCTAGTTGGGAGCACTCACCCAGGTCACCAGCGGGCTCTGCAGGAAGAGCTCCATGAGCTCCGAGACGGTCACGTCCATGCTGAAGACTGCGCCCGCCGGCTCCACGCCACGGTCCCCCGCGCCGCGGCACAAAGCGGCTCTGGCAGCAAGCGGCGGGCGCGGGGCTGCGGCGGCTCGCGCCCGGGAGACAAAGGCGGGGCGCGAGCCCACGTTCCGCGGCTACGGCGGCCCCGCGCCCCGCCCGGGGCTGGGGGAAGGGGAGGGCCCGCCACTCGGGGAGGAACAATGCGGGCGGCAGCCCCGCCCCTCGGCAGCTCTCGGCCGCCGGCGCGCCGCCTCGCGGTGCCGGAGCCGGAATCCCGGACGCTGGCGCTGCTGTGCTGGGCGCCGGGAGGGGGCGGCGGCCCGCACGTGTGCGAGGGGGAGGGGGCGTCAGCGCGGTGGGCCGGGCTGCCCGCACGTGGGACTGCAGCCACGCACCCACGCAGCGCGCAGTAGCCTCTGCGCTCCGGGCCCCAGCACGTGGCGCGTCTCTGCGCGCGTGCGCCTGCAGCGGGCCGGACCGCCAAGTGCGAGCCAGAGAGCGCGGGCAGGTGCCGCCCGGGTGCCTACCCCGGAGTCGCACCGGAGACTGCGGCCCCGCTTCCGAGGGTCGTCCCCGGCCCACCGCACGCTAGGGGCACAGCAGAGCCCGGTCCCGAGACCACCGGCCCCGGGCAGGTGCAGCCCTTCGGTCTCGCGGAGTTCCAGCTGCCCAGGTGCCGCCAGAGGCCCCGCCCCGGCCTGTGGCAGAAGAGCGGAGCCCGCGCCCCTCACGTACCGGCGTAGGTCTCGCGTGCAGATGGGGCTCAGGAGGAAACTTAATGTTGAGTTTAGACTGTAAGAGCGCGACTTCCAGCGTCATACCGCGCCACCTCCCGGTCTGCCTCTCTTCTAAAAGTTCCCGTAGGTGGCCGGTGATGTGGCTGCAACCCTTCTTGGGCCCGCCCCACTGTGATTCCGACCCCCAAAACTACCGCGACTTTGCGGTAGAGGAGCCAACTCTCGGTTTCCAAGTTGGAGGACATAGCAGCAGTTTAGTGGAGGGCGACAGGAGAAAGGAAAAAGGCCCCAACTGGATGGAAAGCAAGCCCTGGGACCTGACCAATCTGCTGAGACAGTTGCGGTGGACCCAAGTTCCTGTCGGTCTCTGCCACCTCACCTTGGGCTGGTAATAATTTAACACTACGATTCAGTTCATTGTTCAAAGCACTTTATGCGGTTTAATCTAATCCTCACGCGTTGTCCAGGTGAGCCAACCGGTGCGGGGTTGACTTGAAGCGGCTAGTGTATTGCTCTTCAAGTACACCGGAGGCAGCAAATGACTGCGTTGCTAGGAAGTTCAAAGTTGGTTGTCAGGTGTTGAGCCTGCGGCATCTGCCGGTGACGTGTGGTATTGCAGCCGAGTTTCGTCTCCTCTTGGGCTGGTGAGGGGGTGACATTGTGGCCCCAAGAGCCAAGTGGGTGATTAGGAGTCCGTAAAGAAAAATGTGGAAATCAAGGTAACTTAGGAAATAAGTGGGACACTGCGGAGGAACTAAAGTTTCTAACCCAAGTAGTTTTCTCATGCACCAGAAATATATTAATTCCCTAATTGCCCTTGTTTTAAAATTGGAAATACATGTATAGCATGTATCCACCTCTATTTTTGCTTGGAAGGTCCTTGTTCTGTAAAGTAGTGAATGCCTGAAGGACCGGAGTGTTTTCCACGTTGACCCCAACTCTTCTGGAGACACAAGGAGGGATCTTTAAAGTTATTTGATAAACATACGTTTCATGCTAAGAAACACATTGAACTAATGAGTGCTTTGTGACAGTGGGGGTGAGACGTTTCTCATCCCGATGAGAGAATTTGTTCCTGGGGACATTTGGCAATCCCCGGGCCACAGTCAGGTCAGAAATTTCTGATTTGAGGTCAGGTAGCTGCTGCGTTGGTTCATGATCGTTGATGTATCCGTCATTCATTGCCCGGACCTTAACCTCACCCTATTCAGAGACCGCCCAGCATCCTTGTTTCCTGAGAGGCAAGGGGTCAGGTAATCCAGATGGTGCCCAGGTTACAGGGTTGAAAAGCTTTGAAGGGCTGGACCACCTGTACAAGGTACTTCTAGAAGCCTCTTAATCTCTAAAATCAAAATAACATTTTTCCCTATATGACTTTAAAATATAATTTTGAGGGTCAAGGTGGTACATGTGAAAGGATTTATAAAGATACATAATGACTGTGTCTTCTTGATCTTTTCCAGGGCGTTCTATCCCCACTTTAATAAGAATCGTTTCACTGGGGCATCTGGGTGGTTCTGGGTGGTTCAATCGATTAAGCGTTGGACTTTGGACTTCGGCTCACATCATGATCTTGGGATTTTTGAGTTCAGGCCCTGC
Source organism: Paguma larvata (assembly GCA_030068075.1). Taxonomy (NCBI): domain Eukaryota; kingdom Metazoa; phylum Chordata; class Mammalia; order Carnivora; family Viverridae; genus Paguma; species Paguma larvata. The sequence continues at coordinate 36,483,681 of CM057827.1, forward strand.
ATGGGGCTCTTTGCTGTCAGCGCGTAGCCCACCGTGGATCCTCTGTCTCACCCCTACCGCCACCCTCCACCTTACTGTGCCTGTGCTCCTTCTCTCAAAAATAAATAAACATTAAAAAAAATATTCTTTAATAAGAATTGTTTCCCTGAAGTCTCTGTTGGGTTGGAGCATAAGCTTCAGGGAACATACAGACAGACCACTAACTCCTAAGCAGAGTCCCTCCATCCCCGCCTGAACGCCCTTTGACTTTTGCTCCATCTGAGGCTTTACCCTTTATTTTCATTTTTTTTCTTGCTCGTTTCTGTATAAAAAACAATTTCTCTTCTTCATACATTGCTTCCTAGACAGAACTATTTTAATTATATTCTTCATTCTGAAAAGGAATTTTCTTTCCTTTCTTGGAAAATGCTGGCTCAGCCCTGTAAGCTAATGGCATATCTAGGTTATCCGATAGGAGCTTAAATTATTTGTGCAACGTGGGGGGTGGGGGTCAGGAATGGCTATTTGTTAACGTGTCTTCGTATTTGGTTTTTGTTAGAATGAGTGTGTATTTCATAATTTAAAAATATTTTACTTATGTCAAAAGAGACCTAACCTGAAACTTACCATCTTAACCACCGAGTATACAGTTTAGTAGAATTGAATACATTCGCATTGTTGTGAGGCCATCACTACCTCTCATCGCCATCATTCTTTTCCTTTTGTAACTCTGAAACTCTATACCTTTCGAACAATCCCTCTCCGTTTTCCCCTCCCCCCAGCCTTGGCAGTCCCCATTCTACTTCTGTCTTTATGATTTTGACTATTCGAAGTACCTCATATAGGTAGAATCGTACAGTATTTGTCTTTTTGTGACTGGCTTATTTCCTTTAACGTAATGCCCTCAAGGTTCATCCAGTGTTATTCCATATTGCAGAATGTCCTTTTTTAAAACTATTATTCCATGATATGTATATATCACGTTTTGTTTATCCGTTTATCGGTCGATAGACACTTGGATTGCTTCTTTGTCTTAACTGTTGTGAATGATGCTGCTATAAACACAAGTGTGCAGAATACCTCGTTGAGACTCTGCTTTCAATTCTTTTGAGTATATACCTAGAAGTGGGATTGCTGGCTCCTATGGTAATGCTATTTTTAATTTTGGGGGAACCTCCCTCCTGATTTCCACGGTGACTGTACCGTCTTACATTCCACCCGCACAGCACAAGCCTTCTGGTTTCTCCATATCCCTACCAACACCTGTTTTCCATTTTTTTTGGTAGGAGCCATCCTAATGGGTGTGAGTGGTATCTCCCTGTAGCTTTGATTTGCATTTCCCTGATGACTAGTAATGTTGATCATCTTTTCATATACTTATTGGCCATTCGTATATCCCCTTTGGAGAAATATCTATTTTTGAATGTCTTTGGTTGTTATTAAGTTTAAGGAGTCCTCTATATATTCGGAACATGAATCCCTTACCAGATAAATGATTTGCAAATATTTTCTCTCAGTCCAGGGGTTGCCTTTCTACTCTCTGGATGGCATCTTTTGATGTAAAAATTTTTTTAATTTTCACAAAGTCCAGCTTGTCCGTTTTTGGCTTTGGTGCTTGTGGAATCCTATCCAAGAACTTATAGCCAAGTCCAATACCCTGAAGCTTTTGTTCTGTGTTTCCTTCTAAGTTTTATTGTTTTAGGTACTTGATTCACGTTAAGTTAATGTTTGTATGTGGTCTTAGTTAAGGGTCCGATTTCATCCTTCTGCACATGGATAATCCAGTTTCTGCAGCATCATTTGTTGAAAATCCCATCCCTTCTCCGTGAACGGTCATGGCACCCTCATCAAAAATCATTTGACCATATACACGAGGGTTTATTTCTGGACTCTCCATTCCATTGGTCCAGACGCCTTTCTTTATACAAATACCACAGTGTTTTGATTACTGTAGCTTTATAGTAGGCTTTTACAATTTCTTTTTCCAGTTTGAGATAAAATTGCACTACAGCAGCGTTTCAGGTATGCAGCATGAGGGTTTAACGAATGCATTAGGAAGTGATTACCACAAGTAGTTAACACCTAACACTTCGCAGGCAGTGTTAACTAGAATCACCATGTTGTGCGTTACAGTCCCTAGTACTAATTTGTCTTATAACTGGAAGTTTGTACCTTTTGGCCACCTGTATCCAGTTTTCCCCTCCCCCTCAGCTCCTGCCTCTGGGAAACACATTTTCTATTCTACAAATTTGTGTGGGGTTTTTCTTGTTTGCTTCGTTTTTAGATTCTATGTATAAGTGAGATCAAATGGTATTTATCTTTCTCTGACTTATTGCACTTTAGCATTATGCCCTCAAGCTCCATCCATATTATTGCAAATGGCGACATCTTATTTTTTATGGCTAATATTCCACTGTGTATGTGTATCACAACTTCTTTACCCACTCATCCATCAGTAGACACCTAGGTTATTTTCATGTGTAGGCTATTGTAAATAATGCTGCTATGGATACGGATATGCAGATATCTTTTTGAGTTAGTGTTTTTGTGGGTTTTTTTTTTTTGGATAAATACCCAGAAGTGAAATTGCTGGGTCATATTGTAGTTCTATTTTTAATTTTTTGAGGAAACGCCATACTGTTTTCTGTAGTGGCTCTATCAATTTACATTTCTACTAACAGCGCATGAGGGTCCCCTTTTCTCCACACTTGCCAGCATTTGTTACCTCTCCCCTGTTTGGCCATTCTGACCAGCACGAGGTAACATGTCAATGTAGTTTTGATTTGCATTTCCCTAATAATTAGTGATATTGAGTATCTGTTCATGTACCTATTGGCCATTCGTCTTTGGAAAAATATCTATTCAGATCCTTTGCCCATTTTTAAGTTGGATTATTTGTTCTTTTGCTACTGCATTGTATAAGTTCATTATATATTTTGAATATTAAACCCTTAGCAGATGCATAGTTTGCAAATATTTTCTGTAGGTTGTCTTTTCATTTTGTTCGTGATTTCTTTTGCTGTGCAGAAGCTTTTTAGTTTGATGTGGTCTCTCTTGTTTATCTCTGATTTTGTTGTTTGTATTTTAGGTGTCCTGTCCGAAAAAAAATCAATGCTAAAACCCATAGAAAGAGGTTTTTTCCCTATATTTTCTTCTAGGAATTTTATGGTTTCCAATCTTACATTTAAATTTTTAATCCATTCGGTGTTAAATTTTGTGAGCGGTGTCAGATAGGGGTCTAGTTTCATTTTGTTTTCTTTACGAATATCTAATATTCATGGCACCATTTCTCGAAGAGACGGTCTTTTCTCCATTGAGTATTCTTCGTTCCCTTGTCAAATATTAGTTGACCATGTTTGCGTGGGTTTATTTGCATGGGTCTCAGTTCTGTTCCTTTGGTCTGTGTTTATGCCATATAGTGTTTTGATTACTGTATCTTTATAATATAGCTTAAAATCAGGAAGTGATTGTGATGCCTCCTGCTTTGTTTTTCTTTCCCAGGATTGCTTTGGTTATCAGGGTCTTTTGTGGTTCCACATAAATTTTAGGATTTTTTTTTTTTACTTCTTAAAAAATGCTATAGGAACTTAATAGGGATTGCATTAAATCTATAGATGTATTTGGGTAGTGTGGACATTTTAACAGTATTAATTCTTCCAATCCAAATTACATTTATTTGTGTCTTCAGTTTTATTCATTGTGTTACAGTCTTTAGTGTAGAGATCTTTCACCTTCTGGCTAAACTATTCCTAAGTATTTTTTTGTTCTTGATGCTATTGTAAATGTGATTTGTTTTCTTTTTCAGATAGTTCGTCGTTAGTGTATAGGAATGCTACTGAGTTTTGTATGTTAATTTTGTATCCTGCGACTTTATTGAATTTGTTGATTAGATCTGACATATTTTTTTGGTGGAATCACTAGGATTTTTTTATATATAAATTCCTGTCACCTACGAATAGAGAAAATTTCGCTTATTTCCATTTCTGATGCCTTATGTTTATTTTTCTTGCCTGATTACTCTGTCTAGGACTTCCAGTACAAGGTTGAATAGGAGTAGTGAGAGTGGCACCTTTGCCTTGTTTCCGATCTTAGAGCAAAGGCTTTTAATTTTTCACCGTCGAGTATGATGTTAACTGTGAGCTTGTCACATGTGGGCTTTATTGAGGTTCATTCCTTCCGTGCCTGATTTGTAAAGAGGTTTTATCATGAATGGATGTCGAGTTTTGTCAAATGGTTTTTCTGTGTCCGTTGAAATGATCATGGGACTCCCCCCCTTGCATTCCCTAAGCTGTATCACGTTCATTTGTACATATTAAATCATCCTGGCATCCTAGGGATAAATCCCAGCTGATCAGGATGAACGATCTTTTTAATGTGCTGCTGAATTCAATTTACTGGTATTTTGCTGAGGGTTTTTTGTGTCTCTATTCATCAGGGATATTGGCCTATAGTTTTCCTTTCTGGTAATATACTTTTTGGCTTCAATACCAAGGTCATGCCAACCTTGCAAAACGGGTTCAGGAATGTTTCCCCCTCTTCTGTTTTGTGTGTGTGTGTGTGTGTGTGTGTGTGTGTTTTGGAGATATAATTAATATTAGTTTCAGGTATATGAGATAATTATTCAGTATTTGTGTTGTAAAGTGATGACCATATGTAGTTAACATCCATCTCTGTATATAGTTACAAATTTGTTTTCTTATGATAAGAACTTTTAAAGATTTACTGTTAGCAACTTTCAACTATGCAGTACAGGATCATTATCCGTAGCCCCCAAGCTGTCCATTACGTTCCCCTGACTTATTTTACAAGAGGAAGTTTGTACCTTTTGACTCCCTTCACCCATTTCACTCACCCCCCCCCCAACCTCCAGCCACCACTGCCAACCACCAGTTTGTTCTCTGTATCTATGAGTTTGGTTTTTTTGTTTTTGTTTTTTTACTTATTTTTTTTTAAGTTTGTTTATTTTGAGAGAGAGAGCGCGAGCACGTGCAAGTACATGGATGGAGGAGGGACAGGGCGGGAGAGAGAGAATCCCAACCAGATACAAGGCTGTCAGCGCGGAGCCCAGCGCGGTGCGGGACCTCATGAATCGAGCCGTGAGGTCATGACCTGAGCTGAAATCAAGAGTACCACACTTAACCGACCGAGCCACCCTGGCGCCTCTGTTTTTATTTGGTTTTTATTTTTTAGTGTTTTTATTTAGTTTTGAGAGAGAGAGCCAGAGTCAGAGCATAAGCGGGGGAGGGGCAAAGCTCTCTTTTCTGAGATAGAATCCGAAGCAGGCTCCAGGCTCTGAGCTGTCAGCACAGAGCCCACCGTGGGGCTCGAACTCATGAACAGCAAGATCACAACCTGGGCCAAAGTCGGACGCCTAACTGACGGAGCCACCCAGGCGCCCTTGTGTTTGTTTTTTAAAGATTCCACATATAAACTACATCATACAATATACGTTAAGTATATGCTTACTTTGGTCAGCGTAATGCCCTTAAGGTCCATCCATGTTATTGCAAATGGTAACGTTTCATTCTTTTTTATGGCTGAATCATGCCATTGTATATGTACCACATTTTCTTTCTCCATTCGCTCCTTGATGGACACTTAGGCTGTTTGCATATCTTGTCTGTTGCAAATAATGCTGCAGTGAACATAAGAGTGCATGTAACTTTTTTGAGTTCATGTTTTTGTTTTCTTCAGATAAATACCCAGCAGTGGAGTTGCTGGATCATATGGTAGCTCTATTGTTAATTATTTGAGAACAGCCGTACTGTTTTCCACAGGGCTGCATTAATTTACATTCCCACCAGCGATGCACAAGGGCTCCCTTTTCTCCACATTCTCACCGACACTTGTTATTTCTTGTCCTTTTGATAATAGCCATGTTGACAGGTGTGAGGGGAGACCTCATTGTGGCTTCGACTTGCTTTTCTCTAGTGGTTTCTGTTGTTGGGCATCTTTTCATATATCTCGGGGCCATCTGTGTATCTCTTTAGAAAACTGTCTATTCAGATATTCTGCCCATTTTAAAATCAGATTGTTTGCAGACTTTTGTTGTTGTTGCTGTTTGGTATTGAGTTGTTTGAGTTCTTTATGTATTTTGGGTATTAACCTTTTATTAGATCCATGACTTGCAAATATTTTCTCCCATCTGGTAGGCTGCCTTTTCATTTGGCTGATGGTTTCTTTTGTTGTGCAGAAGCTTATTAGTTTGATATAGCTCCATTTGCTTATTTTTCCTTTTGTTGCCTTTGCTTTTGGTGTCAGATTTTAAAAGTAGCACCAAGACCAATGTCAGGAAACTTTCTGCCTATATTTTCTTTTCGGAGTTTTATGGTGTCAGGTGTTATGTTCAAGTCTTTAAGTTATTTTGCATTAGTTTTTGTGTATAGTGGAAGATACTCCTCCAGTTTCATACTTTTTTACATGTGGCTGTTCGGTTTCCCTGGCACCGTTTCTTGAGTCGGCTGTCCTTTCCCCATTGTATATTGTGGGCTCCTTTGTCATAAACTAATTGACCATGTGTGCATGGGTTTATTTCTGGGCTCTCCGTCCTGTTCCATTGGTCTGTGTATTTTTGTGCTGCTACCATACTGTTTGGTTACTGTAGCTTTGTAATGTAGTTGGAAATCAGGACGCATCATGCTTCCCACTGTTATTTTTTCAAAATTGGTGTGGCTGTTCATGGTCTTTTGTGTTCTGTAAAAATTTTAGGATTGTTCCATCTGTGAAAAATGCTATTGGAGGGGCCCCTGGGTGGCTCAGTCAGTTAAGCATCCGACTCTTGGTTTTGGCTCAGGTCATGGTCTCAAAGTTGGCAGGTTAGAGAGCCCTGCATCAGGCTCTGCACTGACAATGTGGAGCCTGCTCTGGATTCTCTCTCTCTCCCTCTCTCTCTGCCCCTCCCCCACTAACACACACATGTCCTCTCTGTCTCTCAAAAATAAATAAATAGGGGTGGCTGGGTGGCTCAGTTGCTTAAAAGTCTGATTCTTGATTTCAGCTCAGGTCATGATCTCAGAGCTCCTTGTCCGGGCTCAGTGCTGACAGTGTGGAGCCTGCTTAGGAGTCTCTCCTTCTCTCTCTCTCAAAATGAATAAACTTAAAAAAAATAAAGAAAGAAAGAAAAACGGTATTGGAATTTTGTTAGGATGGCGTCGAATCTGTAGTTTTGGGAGGTCACATGAACATTTTAACAATTTTCTCCCAATTGACATGCATGAATATCTTTCCATTTGTTTGTATTTTGTAGTTCCTCTGTTCCTTTCTTTTCCTCCTGCTCTCTTCGTGGCTTGATGATTTTCTTTAGTGATGTGCTTAGATCCTTTTCTCCTTATCTTTTGTGTATCTACTGTAGGTTTTTGCTCATAGTTACCATGAGGATTACATATAACGATTTATATTTATAAGTCTATTTTAAGTTGGTAACAGTTTAAGTTTGCAGGCATTCTAAAAGCACGTTTTTACTGCCCCCTCATGGTTTAGGCTTTTGATGTCGCATTTCACATCTTTTAATGTTTCGTGTCCCTTTACTAATTGTTGTAATTATGGTTATTTTTGCTACTTTTGTCTTTCAACATTCAGGCTAGCTTTATGTGATGCATCTTCTACCTTTAGTATATATTTCCCTTGGCTGGTGAGATTGATGCTTTCATGTGTTTTCTTGTTACTAGTCAGCTCTTTCCCTTTAGCATGTCTTCTGAGGCTGGTGTAGTGAGGATGAACTCCTTTGGCATTGCACGTCCAGAAAACTCCATCTTTCCTTTAATTCCAAACGATAATTTTTCCAGGCAGAGTATTCTTGGTTGGAAGTTATTGTCTTTTAGCACTTTTTAAAAAATTAAGTATTTTAAAATTTTAATCCAGGATAGTTACCGTACGGTGTTATGTTAGTTTGAGGTGTACAATATAGTGATTCAACAGTTCTGTCCATTACTCAGTGCTCATGGTGAGAAGTGTGCCCTCCACCCCCTTTACCTGTCTCACCCATCCCCCCACCCACCTCCCCTCTGGGAACCATTTGCTCTCTATAGTTTAGAATGTGATTCTCAGTTTGTCTCTCTTATTTTCCTTTGTTAGTTTTTGTTTCTTAAATTCCACATATAAGTGAAATCATGTATTTGTCTTTCTCTGACTTATTTCACTTAGCATTATACTCTCTAGCTCCACCCATGTCGTTGTAAATGACAAGATACCTTTCTTATGGCTGAATGACATTCCTTATGTGTATATATATATATATACATATATATGTATATATACATATACACGTCTTCTTCATCCGTTTGTCTATCGCCGACTCTTGGGCTGTTTCCATAATGTGGCTATTGTAAATCATGCTGCAGAGGCAGAAGACCTAGAGGTGCGTGTATCCCTTTGAGGTAGTGCTTTTGTACTTTTTGGGTAAATGCCCGGTAGTGTGATTGCTGGATCACAGGGTTGTTCTGTTTTAACTTATGGAGGAACCTCCATACTGTCTTTCACAGCGGCTGCACCAGCTTGCATTCCCACCCACAGTGCACGAGGGTTCCTTTCTCTCCACATCCTGACCAACGCTTGTCTGTTCTTGTATTTTTTATTTTAGCCATTCTGACAGGGGTGAGGCGATATCTCATTATAGTTTTGATTTGCATTTCCCTGATGGTAAGTGATGTTGAGCATCTTTTCATGTGTCTGTTGGCCATCTGGATGTCTTCTTTGGAGAAATGTCTGTTCATGTCTTCTGCCCATTTTTTAAAGTTTTTATTTGAGGCTCCTGGGTGGCTCAGTCCGTTGAGCATCCGACTTCGGCTCAGGTCATCCACCTCAGAGCCCGGAGCCTGCTTTAGATCCTGTGTCTCCCTCTCTCTCTGCCCCTCCCCGACTTGTTCTCTCTCTCTCTGTGTCTCAAAAATAAACATTAGAAGTCTTTTCTAAAAGTATTTATTTTGAGAGAGAGAGTGGGGGAGGGGTGGAGAGAAAGAATCTCGAGTAGGCTCTGAGCTGTCAGCACAGAGCCCAACACAGGGTTTGATCTCACAGAAGTGTGAGACTGTGACTTCAGCCAAAATCAAGAGACTGATGCTTAGCTCACTGAGCCACCCAGGTGCCCCCTTCTGTCCCTTTTTAAATTGGATTGTTTGAGTTTTTGGGGTGTCGAGCTGTGTCAATTCTTTATATGTTTTGGATACTAAGCCTTTAGTGGATATGTCGTTTGCAGATATCTTCTCCCGTTTAGTGGGTTACTTTTTAGTTTTGTTCATTGTTTCCTCCACTATGAGGAAGCTTTTTATTTTGACTTAGTCCTAATAGGTTATTTTTGCTTTTGTTTTCCTTGCCTCAGGAGACCTATCTAGAAAAATGTTGCTATGGCCGATGTCAGAGAGATTACTGCCTTTGCTGTCCTCTAGGATACGCATGGTTTAAGGTCTCACATTTAGGTCGTTAACCCATTCTGAGTTTATTTTTGTGTATGGCATAAGACAGCGGTCACGTTTCATTCTTTTGCATGTCGCTGTCCAGTTTTCCCAACACCATTTGCTGAAGAGACTGTCTTTTTCCCATTGTATGTTCTTTCCTCTTTTGTCAAAGATTAATTGACCATATAATTGTGAGTTTATTTCTGGGTTTTCTATTTTGTTCGTTGATCTAAAGCCTGTTTTTATGCCAGTACCGTACCGTTTTGATGACAACAGCTTTATAACATAACTTGAAGTCTAGAATTGTAATACCTCCAGTTTTGCTTTTAATTTTCAAGATTGCTTTGGCTATTTGGGATCTTGTATGGTTCCAAATGAATTTAGGATTGTTTGTTCTAGTTCAGCAAAAAATGTTGTTGGTATTTTGGTAGGGATTGAATTAAATGTGTAGGTTGAGTAGTATAGACATTCCAATGATACTTGTTTTTCCAATCCATGGCATGGAATGTCTTTACTTTATTTTGTGTCATCTTCAGTTTCTTTCATCAGTGTTTGATAGTTTTCAGAGTATACGTCTTTCATCTCTTTGGTTAAGTTTATTTCTAGATTTTTTTACTGGTTTTGGTGTAGTCGTAAATGGGATTATTTTCTTAATTTCCGTTCCTGCTGCTTCATCATTAGCATATAGGAACGTGACAGATTTCTGAATGTTGATTTTTGTATCCTGCGGCTTTACTGAATTTTCATTTGTCAGTTCTAGTTTTTTGGTGGTGCTTTTAGGGTTTTCTATTTATACTATCATCTCAGCTGCAAATGGTGAAAGTTTTACTTCTTCCTTACCAGTTTGGGTGCCTTTTATTTATTTTTTTTCTTATCTAATTCCAGTACTGTGTTGAATGAAGGTGGGGAGAGTGGACATCCTTATCTTGTTCCTGACCTTAGGGGAAAAGTTTTCAGTTTTTCTTCATTGAGTATGCTTTACATTGTGATTTTCCATATAAGGCTTTTATTCTGTTGAGGTAATTTCCCTCTAGACCTACTTTGCTGAGAGTTTTTAGCATGAATGGATGTTGTACTTTCTCAAAGGCTTTTCGCATCTATTGAAATGATCATATGGGTTTTATCCTTATTGATAGGATGTATCACGTTGATTAATTGCAAATGTTGAACCACCATTACATCCTGGGAATAAATCCCACATGATCACAGTGAATGATTTTTGTAACATATTACTGGATTTGGTTTGTTAGTATTTTGTTGAGGATTTTTGCTCTATGTTCATCAGAGATATTGGCCTTTTTCTGTGTGTGGTGTCTTTATCTGGTTTTGGTGTCAGGATAATACTGGCCTCAGAATGAATTTGGAAGTTTTCCTTCCTTTTCTATTTTTGCGGATAGTTTGAGAGGAATTAGGTATTAACTCTTTAAATGTTTGGTAGAATTCACCTGTGAAACTGTCTGGTCCTGGACTTTTGCTTGTTGGGAGTTTTTTGATTGCTGATTCAGTTTCATTGCTGGCAATTGGTCTGTTCAAATTTTCCATTTCTTCCTGCTTTGGTTTTGGTAGGTTATGTTTCTAGGAATTTGTCCATTTCTTCTAGGTCATCTAATTTGTTGGTATAGAATTTTTTGTAATACTGTCTTACAATTGTTTGTATTTCTGTGGTGGTGTTATTCCTCTTTCATCTGTGATTTAGTTTGGGTCAGAGAGCTCGCTCGCTTGCTCTCTTTGAGTCAGGCTAGAGGTTTATTAGTATTGACTTTTTTCAAAGAACCAGCTTTAACTTTCATCTATCCGTTCTATTGGCTTTTTTAGTTTTAATCATTTATTTCTCCTCTAATCTTTAGTATTTCCTTCCTTTTGCTGGTTTTGGGTTTTGTTTATTTTTCTTTTGCTAGCTCCTTTATGTGTAAAGTTAGGTTGGTTTTTTTGAGAATTTTTTTTGCTTCTTGAGGTAGGCCTGTATTATATAAACTTCCCTCTTAGAAGCACTTTTACTGTATTGCAAGGATCTTGGATGATTGTGTTTTTGTTTTCATTTCTTTCCATGTAATTGTTTATTTCTTGGTTGACCCATTCATTGTTCAGTAAGTAGCATGTTATTTAACCTCTTTGTAGTTGTATTCTTTCCAGAGTTTTTCTTGTGGTTGATTTCTAGTTCCATAACATTGTGGTTAGAAAAAATGCATGGTATGACTTCAATCTTGTTAGATTTGTTGAGGCTTGTTTTGTGGCCTATCATGTGAACTGTTGTGGAGAATGTTTAATGTGCCCTCGAAAGTAATATGTATTCTACTGTTTTAGGGTGAAAGGTTCTGAACTTATCTGTTAAATCCATCTGACTCAGTGTGTCATTCAAAGCCACTGTTTCCAGCAGCCTCTTGCCCTGTTGGTGGGAATGCAAACTGGTGCAACCACTCTGGAGAACTGTGTGGAGGTTCCTCAAAAAAATGAAGATAGACTTACCCTATGACCCAGCAACAGCACTGTTTGGAATCTACCCAAGAGATCCAGGACTGCTCATGCATAGGAGCACGTGTACCCCAGTGTTCATAGCAGCACTTTCGACAATAGCCAAATCATGGAAAGAGACTAAGTGTCCATCAATTGATGAATGGATAAAGAAGCTGTGGTATATATATATACAATGGAATACTACACAGCAATGAGAAAGAATGAAATCTGGCCATGTGTGGCAACATGGATGGAACTGGAGGATATTATGCTGAGTGAAATAAGTCAGGCAGAGAAAGACAGATGCCATATGTTCCCACGCATAGGTAGGCTTTGGAAGACCTAGCAGAGAACCAGGGGGGAGGGGAAGAGGGGAAGGAGGGGGAAAAAAGCCACAGAGAGGAAGGAAGACATTACATGAGAGACTCTCAAAGACTAAACGATCTGAGGGGAGAGATGGGTATGGGAGGGGGGAGAGTGGGTGATGGGCACAGAGGAGGGCACTCGTTGGGTTGAGCACTGGGTGTTGTATGGAAACCAATTTGACAATAAATTATTTAAAAAAATAATTAAAAAAAATAAAATAAAATGCGATGGCATCTCCTGCTCACCCGCACCCTCCCTCATCACCTTCTGCATCCATCTCTGGTGCCTCAATTGAAGAAGATGGATGTCCCTTCTAGTCTTTGTAGACCAACATAGAAAGTCGTGGTTGAGAGTGCCGTGAGAAAAGCCTCGTTTTCTTATGTTTGTATCCCTGAGACTTAGTGTGGTTTCTAAATCATAGTGGACACTCAACTTATGTTAATTAAATGAATGAATGAACAACAACAACAACAAAAAAGACTTCAGTCCCTGTCTCATAGGGCTGTAATAAGGATTATTATCTAATATGAAAAAAAAAAAGCAACTGTTTCCTTGTTGATTTTCTGTTTGGATGATCCGTCCATTGATGTAAATGGGGTATTAAAAACCCTTATTATCGTATTACTATTGATTAATTCCTATATGTTTATTAACTTTCATATATCTGGGTGTTCCCATTTTGGGTGCATAAATATTTACAATTGTTAAATCTTCTTGTTGGATGGTCTCCTTTATTATTATGTAGTGTCCTTTTCATCTCTTTTTACAGATTGTTTTAAATTCCAGTTTGTCCAGTATAAGTATTGCTAGTCTGGCTTTCTTTTGACAACCATTTGCATGATAAATGTTTCTCCATCCTCTTACTTTCAACCTGCAGGTATCTGTAGGTCTGAAATGAGTCTTTTGTAGGCAGCATATAGATGGGTTTTTGTGTTTTTGTGTGTGTGTTTTATTTACTCTCTCATCTTGTGTCTTCTGATTCGAGTGTTTAGTCCATTTATATTCACAGTAATTATTTACATATATTTATTGCCGTTTTGTTACTCATTTTGTGGTTCTTGTAGTTTTTCTCTGATCTCTTGTTCTCTCTCATGGTGTGCTGCTTTTCTTTAGTGATATACCTAGATTCCTTTCTCTTTATTCTTTGCATATCAGTGGATTTTGATTTGTGGTTACCATTAGGTTTGGAAATCCTATTTTCTGCGTATAGCAGTCTATATTGTTGATGGTTCAAACTCGTTCTTTACTCCTCTCCCTTCCCTCAACATTAGGCGTATGGTGTCATATTTTACATCCTTTTATTTTGTGAATCCTTGACCTTTTACAGAAATACTTACTTTTGCCAGTTTTGTATTTCATATTTTTCATACCCTTATTTATGGTCTTTCCTTTCCACTCTAAGAGTCCCCTTTAATGTTTCTTGTAGGACTCATTTAGTGGTCATGAACTCCTTTGGTTTTTTGTTTGTCTGAAAAACTCTCTCCTTCTATTCTGAATGACAGCCTTGCTGGATAGAGTATTCTTGGCTATAGATTTTCCCCGTTAGCACCTTGAATATATCCTGCCTTTCCCTTCTGGCTTACAAAGTTTCTGCTTACAAATCTGCTCATAGCCTTATGGGGTTTCCTTTGTATATAACTGTCTTCTTTTCTCTTGCTGATGTAAATATTTTTTCTTTATCACCACTTTTTTGCAATTTTGATGACTCTGTATCTTGAGGTAGACCTCCTTGGGTTGATTTTGAGGTGTGGCGGGGGGACGGGGGAGAATCTCTGTGATTCCTGGATCTGGCTATCTAATTCCTTCCCCAGATTCAGGGTCTTTTCAGCATTACTTCTTTAAAGAAATTTTCTGCCCCCTTTTCTCTCTCTTATTCTGGAACACCTATAATGCGAACTTTATTATGCTTGATGGACTTACTGAGTCCCCTAAAACCATTTTCAGTTTGCATAATTTTTCTCTCATTTGGCTCAGCTTGGTTACTTTTTATTACTCTGTCTTCCAAGTCATTAATTTGTTCATCTGCTTCCTCTAACCTGCTATATATTCCATCCAGTGTAATTTTAATTTCATTTATTGTGGTCTTCATCTCTGATTAGTTCTTTTTTATCTCTTTTTTTAAGGGTCTTACTGATGTCCTCCACTCTTTAAATCCAGTGAGTATCTTTATGATCATTACTTTAGTATTTATAAATTTTCTTTCATGTTTTATTTATTTTTGAGAGACAGAGTATAAGCAGGGGAGAGGCAGAGAAAGAGGGAGACCCAAAATCTGTAGCAGGCTCGAGGCTCTGAGCCACCAGCACAGAGCCTGATGCAGGGCTCGAACCCATGACCTGAGCCAAAGTCAGGCACTCAACCAACTGAGCCGCCTGGGCGCCCCTCCATTGATTGATTTTCAAATGCTGAACCAGCTTTGCATTCTTGAGATAAGCCCCACTTGGCCATGATGATTGTTTCTTTTTATGTGCTCTTATTCTCAATTTGCTAGTAATTTGTTGAGAAGTTTCGATCTGTATTCCTGAGGATTATTTGTTTGTGATGGTCTTTTCTGTAGTGTCTTTTTCTAATTTGGGTGTCAGCTAAAGCTAACCTCATAGAATGACTTAGGATATGTTCTCTTCTTTATACATCCTACAAGGGTGTGTGTAGAGTTGGCATTATATTTTCCTAAATATTTGGTACAATTGGCCAACGAAGATACCCGGGCCTAGAGTTTTTATTGCTGGAAAGTTTTAAACTATGAACTTAATTTCTGTAATACAAACTGTTTCAGGTTAACTATTTCTTCTTGATTAAACTGTGGTAGTTTGAGTCTTTTATGGAATTTCGCTATTTCATCTAAACTGTCAAATTTATCAGCATAAAGTTGTTCCCTACCCTGAGAAAGAGACCCCGGATCCTTTTGCTACCACTTTCTTTTTGTTTATTAAAGTATAGTTGAAATACAATGTTATGTTCGCTTCAGATGTACGACATAGTGAATGGAGAATTCTGTGCATTCAGCTGTGCTCACCGCTGTAAGTGTAGTTACCATCTGTCACCATGCAATGTTATTACCATATTATTGACTATATTTAATGTTCTACTTTTCACCCCTGTGACTTATTTACTTTGTAAGTGGGTTAGCATTTCTTAATTTCCTCCACCTGTTTTGCCCATCTCCCCAGAATCCTCCCCTTGGCAACCACCCGTTCTCTGTATTTATGATTGTTTCATGTTTTGCTTGGTTGCTTCTTTTGGTTTTTTAGGTGCCATATACAAGTGACCTCATATGGTATGTCTTTCTCTAAGTTCACTTAGCATAATCTTCTTTAAGTCCATTCATGTTGTCACAAATGGTAAGATCTCCACTGTTTTTTATGGCTGAATATTTTTCCATTGTGCAAATATACCACATCTTCTTTATCCATTCATCTATCAGTGGACTCAAGTTGCTTTAGTATCTTGGCTATTATAAATAATGATGCAATAAACCTTCTGAATTAGTGTTTACACTTATCTTGAGATAAATACCATAGTGAAATTATTTGATCATATAGTATTTCTTTTTTTTAAGTTGATTTATTTAATTTGAGAGAGAGAGAGCAAGCATATGAGTAGGGAAGGGACAGAGGGAAAGAGAGAATCCCAAGAAGGCTCCTCTCTGTTCGTGCAGAGCCCAGTACAGGGCTTGAACTCATGACACCCTGAGATCATGACCTGAGCCAAGATCAAGAGCTGGATGCTTAACTGACTGAGCCACCCAGATGCCCCAGTATTTCTATTTTTAATTTTTAAAGGAACTTTCATATAGTTTTCCACCATAGTTGTACCAATTTGCATTCTCACCAACAGTGCATGAGGGTCCCCTTTTCTCCACATCCCCGCCAACACTTACTTCCCGTCTTTTTGATACTAGCCTTTCTGACAAGCGTGAAGTGACATCTCATTGCAG
This sequence comes from Paguma larvata, assembly GCA_030068075.1. Classification (NCBI taxonomy): domain Eukaryota; kingdom Metazoa; phylum Chordata; class Mammalia; order Carnivora; family Viverridae; genus Paguma; species Paguma larvata. Next base: position 36,499,809 of record CM057827.1, read on the forward strand.
TTTTGATTTGCATTTTCCGGATGATTAATGATGTTGAGCATCTTTTCTTATTTCTGTGGGCTATCTGTATGTTGCCTTTGGAGAAATGTCCTTTTAGGTCCTCTTTTAGTTCTAGCATTTGCAAGTGCTTTCTCCTATTCAGTGTGTCTTTTTTTTGTTTTGTTGATGGTTTTCTTCAAACGCTTTTAATTTTGGTGTCGTCACGGTCATTTATTAATTTTGTTTCCCTTGCTTAAGGTAACTCGTCTAGAAAAACATAGTCAAGGCTGATGTCAAAAAGATCACTGCCTATGTTTTATGGAGTTCTATGGTTTCAATTCTCCTATTTAGGTCTTTAATCCATTTCGAGTTTATTTTTGTGTATGGTGTAAGAAAGTGGTCCAGTTTCATTCTTTTGCATGTATTTGTCCAGTTTTCCTAGCACAATCTATTGATGAGGCTGACATTTCCCCATTGTACAGTCTCATCTCATTTGTGGTATATTAATTGAGCAGATTAGTGCTGGTTTATTTCTGGACTCTGTCGTGTTCCAGCAATCTGTGTGTCTGTGTGTCTAGGTGTGCCAATATCCTAGTGTTTTGATTACCTGGGTTTGTGATCCCTCCAGCTTTGTTCTTGTTTCTTAAGCTGTCTTTGGTTATTCAGCGTCTTTTGTGGTTCCATACAGATTTTAGTATTCGTTCTAGTTTTCTGAAGAATACTCTTGGTATTTTCATAGGGATTGCATTGAATCTGTAGATTCCATTGGGTAGTATGGACATTTTGAAAATATTAATTCTTCAAATTCACGAACATGGTGTATCTTTCCATTTATCCTTTTAAGTTTCTTTCATCAGTGTTTTATAGTTTTCAGCGTATGAGTCTTTCATTTCTTAAATTTATTTCTAGGTATTCTTTTTGGTACAGTTAAAAGTGGAATCATCTTAATTTTTCTTCCTGCTACTTCATTATTAGCGTATAAAAGTGCAACCGATTTCTGTATATTTTGTATCCTGCAACTTTACTGAATTTATTAGTTTTAATAGTTTTTTGATGGAGTCTTTAGGGTTTTCTATATGTAGTATAGTGTCATCTGCAAATAGTGACAGTTTTACTTCCTCTTACTTCTTTCAATACCTTTTATTTCTTGTCTGATTGCTAGGACTTCCAGTACTATATTGAATAAAAGTGGTAAGAGTGGGCATCCTTGTCTTTTTCCTGATCTTAAATTACGATTTTAGCTTTGGGTTTGTCATATATGGCCTTTATAAAGTAAATATCTCTTTCAATTCATTTTATTACAAGTTTATATTATGAACAGATGTTGAAGTTTTTCAAATGCTTTTTCTGCATTTATTGAGGTGATTATATGGTTTTTATCCTTCATTTTGTTAATGTGATATATCATATTGATTATAGATATTGGACCATTTTCGCATTCCTAAATTTCATTTGATCATGGTGAATGATCCTTTTAATATACTGTTGAATTCAGTTTGCTAATATTTTGTGGAGAATTTTTGCATCTATGTTCATCGGGGTTTTTGGTCTGGAGTTTTCTTTTTTTTATAGTGTCTTTGGTTTTGGTATCAGGGCAATACTGACCTCATAAAATGTATTTGGGAAATTTTTTTCTTTTATTTTTTGGAATAGTTTAAAGAGAATTAGAATTAACTTCCCTTTAAACGTTCCGTTGAGTTCACCTGTGAATCCATCTAGTCCTGGACTTTTGTGTGTTGGGAGTACTTTTGGCTATGAATTTAATTTCATTATTGGTAATTGATCTGTTCAGATTTTCTCTTTCTTCCTGTTCACTTTTGGAAGATTGTATGTTTTTAGGAACTTCCCTATTTCTTCTTCTAAGTTGTCTTATATGTTGGTATTATAATTTTTTGTACTACTCTTTTGTAATTGTTTGTATTTCTGTGGTGTTTGCTGTTACTTATTCTTTTTTCATTTCTGAATTCATATGCCCTCTCTTTTTTTCTTGATGAGTTGGCTAAAGGTTTGTCAGTATTTCTCTTTTCAAAGAACCACCTCTTGGTTCATTGATCTTTTCTATTGTTTTTCAGTCTCTATTTTACTTATTTCCACTCTGATCTTGATTATTTCCTTCCTTCTACTAACTTTGGACTTGGCTTGTTCCTCTTTTCCTAGTTCTTTTAACTGTAATCTTAGGGTGTTTGAGATTTTTCTTGCTTCTTGAGGTAGGCCTGCAGTGCTATAAACTTCCCTCTTAGAACTGCTTTTGTTGTACCTCAATGATTTTGGACCATTGTGTTTTTATTTTTACTAGTCTTCATGTATTTTTCTTCTTTTTAAAACTTTATTTTGTTGACTCATTGGTTGTCGTAGTATATTGTTTAACATCTACATGTTTGTGTTCTTTCCAGGTTTTTCTTTCTAGGTTTTTCTTTCTCATAGTTGATTTCTAATTTAAAACCATTAAGGTCAGAAAAGATGCTTGATATGATTTCAGTCTGATTAAATTTATTGAAACTTGTTTTGTGGCTTAACATGTAATCTGTCTTGGAGAATGTTCCATGTGCACTTAAAACAATGTATATTCTGTTTTTGAATAGAATGTATTTATCTGTTGAGTCTATTTGATCTAATGTGTCATTCAGACACTGTGTCTTTATTGATTTTTCTGTCTAATTGATGTATTCATTGATGTAAATGAGTGTGAAATTCCCCTGCTGTTATTGTATTACCGTCAGTTTCTCCCTTTATGTCTGCCAGTATTTGTTTTATATATTTTGGTTCTTTTTTGGGTGCATAGATATTTACAATTATTATATTTTGCTGATGGATCGATCCTTTATCACTATTTAATGGTCTGTCTCTAGTTACAGCTTTTGTTTTAAAGTTATTTTTTCTTGGGGTACCTGGGTGGCTCAGTCAGTTAAGTGTCTGACTCATGATTTTAGCTCAGGTCGTGATCTCCTGGTTCGTGGCATCAAGCCCCACATTGGACTGCATGCTGATAGCATGGAGGCTGTTTGGGATTCTCTCTCTCCCTCTCACTTTGCCCTTCCCACACATACATGTACACATGCGCGCTCTCTCTCTCTCTCTCAAAGGAAACTTTTTGAAAAAAGTAAAAAAAGAAAAAGTTTATTTTGTCAGATGTATTGCTACTCTGGCTTCCCCCCCTCCCCATTTCTATTTGCATAGAGTGTCTTTTTCCATGCTTCCACTTTCAGTCTGTATTTGTCATTAGGTCTGAAGTGTGTCTCTTGTAGGCAGCATATAAATGGGTCTTGTTTTATTCATTCATTTACTTTATGTTTTTTCATTGGAGCATTTAGGCCATTTACATTTAAAGTAATTATTGATAGGTTTCTATTGTCATTGTATTGTCTTCTGGTGGGTTTTGTAGTGCTTCTCTGTTCCTTCTTCTCTTGCTCTCTTTGTGATCGATGACTTCTTTAGTGTTGTGTGTGGATTCCTTTCTCTGTTTTTACACTCATCTATTATGGTTTTGGTTTGTGGTCACCATGAGGTTTGTGTATAACATCCTACATATATAGCAGTCTATGTTAAGTTGATGGTCACTTAAGTTCCAGCACATTCCAAAGGAACTTCAGTTTTTCTTCCCCTACCCCATGTTTTATGTATATGTTGTTGTATTTTATATCTTTTTGTTTTGGGAGTCCCCTTAAGTAAGGTTGATCTACTACCTTCATATGTTTACTTTTACTCATGAAATTTTTTCTTTTCATAATTTTCTTTTAATCATGGCCTTTTTTCACTTAAAGAAATCTCTTTAACGTTTTTTTCTTAAAGTAGGCCCATGCCCAACGCGAGGCTTACACTCGTGGGTCTGAGATTGAGTCACATGTTCTAACTGACCGAGCCAGCTAGGTGCCCCTTCTTTTTTTTTTTTAAACATTTCTTATAAGACTGTTTTACTGGTGATGAACTTCTTTAACTTTAGTTTGCTGGGGGAACTCTTTATTTTTTATTCAATTCTGAAGGATAACCTTGCCGAGTACAGTATTCTTGGTTGTAGGGTTTTTCCTTTCAGCATTTTGAATATATCCTACCACTGTCTTCTGGCTCACAATACTTCTGCTGAAAAGTCAACTGATTCCCTTAATAGGAAAACCTTAATAGGTTTCCCTTATATGTAAATCGTTGTTTTTCTCTTGCTGCCTTTAAGATTCTCTCTTTAGCTTTAATCTTTCACACTTCAGTTGTTATGTGCCTTGGTGTGGACCTCCTGGTTTCATCCTATTTGGGGCTGTCTGCATCACGGACCGGGACCTCTCTTTTCTGTCCCAGGTTAGGGAGGTTTTCAGCTATTATTTCTTCATGTAAGTTTTCTGTTCTTTTCTCTCTTCTTCTTTTTCTGGGACCCCTCATAGTGCAAATGTTCACATACTTGGTGTTATCCCGAGTTCCCTTAACCTGCTCTCATTTTTTTAAAGAATTCTTTTCTTCTTACTGCTGTTCAGCTTGGGTGCTTTCCGTTGCCTTGTCCTCCAGATTGCTGGTCCAGTCCTCTGGACCTTCTCATCTGCTGTTGATCGCTCTAGCGTATTTTTCTTTTTTTTTTTTTATTTTTTTAACGTTTATTTATTTTTGAGAGACATAGAGACAGAGTATGAGCAGGGGAAGGGCAGAGAGAGAGAGAGAGACACAGAACCTGAAGCAGGCTCCAGGCTCTGAGCTGTCAGCACAGAGCCCGACGCGGGGCTCGAACTCACAGACCGTGAGATCATGACCTGAGCCGAAGTCGGCCGCTCAACCGACTGAGCCACCCAGGCACCCCTCTAGCGTATTTTTCATTTCACTGACTGTGTTCTTTAACTCTGATTCCTTTTTACATTTTCTGCCTTTTTGTTAAAGTTCTCACCGAGTTCATCTACTCTTTCCTCCAGGCTGGTCAGCATCTTTAAGACCATTCCTTTCACCTCTTTCTCAGGTAGATGGCTTAATTCTGTTTCGTTTAGTTCTTTTTCTCCTATTTTGACTTGTTCTCTCATTTGGAGTATATCCCTCTGTCTCCTTATTTTGTTTGACTTTCTGTGTTTGTGTCCACGCATTAAGCAGAATAGCTGTTCTCCTAAACTTGAAGTAATGGCCTTTCCCTGTGTAGACTGTGTGTGCCAGGTGGCGGTGGCTGGCTGGCTGGAGCTGGAGCAGCAGTGGGCTGGGGGGTCCCAGCGCTCTGAGCTGGGGAAGCCTTTCTGGGCTGACTGGAGCTGAGGTGGCTGTGAACCAGAGGTTTTGGGGCACTCTGTGCCCCGGGTGTTGGCAGGAAAGCTGGAGCTGAACCACGTGTGGGTTGGGAAGTCCTAGGGTGCTCCATGCAGCAGGTACCCTGGTGAGTAATCTGGAGCCGAAGCAGGTGTGAGCCTGGGGTGTCCCACGGTGCTTTGTGCCTGTGTTGCCTTGGCAAGATGGCTGGAGCAGTAGAGGGCACCGCACAGAGGTGGCCTCATGTACAGCCTCCTTGATGGAGAAGCTGGGGCTGGGGTAGGCTAGGGGCCTGGAGCTTTGCTCGGGTGGCAAGCCAGCTGGGGCGCCCAGACCCTGCTCCTGTCTGCACCATCATGATGGAGGGGCAATGTAAACAGTGGTGCTCACCAGGCCCTGTGACCTGGAGAGAGCTCCAGCAGGCTCCCCATCTAACAGGAAGGCTAGTTCCTTTGTATTCCAATTGCCCTTTTAAACCACAACTCTTATTTCTGTCCCCCAGGACAGATAAATCTGCTTCCAGTCCCTCGGTACTGTCCTCTCCCACTGCAGTTCAGGGCCTTGGTGGCGGTGGTTCTTACTGTTACCCTGTCTCCGTCTCTCCTGTTTTCCGTGTGGTCCTTTTGTCTTTGATTGTGCAGAAGCTGTTCAGTCAGCCCTCAGCTCTACTTCAGGAGAAATTGCTCTATATGTAGATACAGATTTGGTGAGTTCATGGAGGATGTGAGCTCAGAATCTTCCTATGTTGCCATCTTGGACCAGCTGTCACCCCCTTACTCCTCCCGTCCCCCAGCCCTAAGCAACCGCTAATCTACTTTCTCTCTGTCTAGATTTGCCTGTTCAGGACATTTCACCTATGTGGGACCATATAGTATAGTTTTTTGTTCCGAGCTTCTTTCACTTAGCGTAATATTTTCAAAGTTCCTTCATGTGGTAACTTGTATTAGTACTTCATTCCTTACTGTGATTGAACATTTTATTGTATGGACATACCACTTTTTATTTATCCATTCACCAGTTAATGGACATTGGGTTATTTCCACCTCTTAGCTCTGAAGAGTAATTAAATATTCACATACAAGTTTTTGTATGGTCCTATGTTTTCACTTCTCTAAGGCATACGCCCAGGAATGGAATTGCTAGGTGATGTGGTAACTCTTTCTTTAATTTTAGGAGCTACCAGACTGCCTTCCAAAGTGCATTATTTTATATTCTCACCAGTTATGGATGGAGGGCTGTGATTTCTCTGCATCCTTGCCAACACTTGTTATTATCTGACTTTCTGGATTCCAGCTATCATAGTGGGTGCGGAGTACTATCTCATTGTGGTTTTGATTTGTGTTTCCCTGATGGCTAGGCGAACGATGTTGAGCATCTGTTCGTGTGCTTATTGACCATTTGTGTATATCTTTTGGATAAATGCTCAGCTTCTTTGCCGTTTTTTAGTTATTTGTCTTTTTGCTTTTGAGTCGCAAGTGTCCTTTGTCTATTTCAGATACAAGTCTTTTATCAGGTGTATGATTTGAAAATATTTTCTCCCATACTGTGGGTCGTCTTTTCACCATCTTGGCATTGTTTTTTTGAAGTACAAGACCTTAAAATTTCGATCAAGACCAATTAATTTTTTCTTGTTGCTCGTGCTTTTGGCTCATTACCAAATCCAAGCTCAAAATGTTGAACCCTCTGTGTTTTCTTGTAAGAATTCCATAGTTTTAGCTCTTACACTTAGGGCTTTGATCCATTATGAGTGGATTTTTTTAAATGGTTGTTTATTTTTGAAAGAGAGAGAGTGGGAGTGGAGGACGGGCAGAGAGAGAGGAAGCCATAGAATCCAAAGTGGGCTCCAGGCTCAAAGCTGTCAGCACAGAGCCAGACATGGGACTCGATCTCACAGACCATGAGATCATGACCTGAGCCAAAATCAGCCACTTAACTAACTGAGCCACCCAGGTGCCCCTATGAGGTAAGGGTGCAGTTTCATTCTTTTGTATGTGGATCTCTCTTGTTTCAGTGCCGTTTGTAGAAAAATCTCTCCCCCGTTGAGTGATCTTGGCTTGGCATCTGTATTACTCAGAGTTCTCCAGGGAAACAGAACCAATAAAATGTGTGTATCTATATTTGTACATGTATTTATATTTTATTTTTCTAATATAATTTATTGTCAAATTGGCTAACATACAGTGTGTAAAGTGTGCTCTTGGTTTTTGGGGTAGATTCCTGTGGTTCATCGCTTACATACAACACCCAGTGCTCATCCCAACAAGTGCCCTCCTCAATGCCCATCACCCATTTTTCCGTCTCCCCCACTCTCCCATCCACCCTCCATTCTCTGTTTTTAAGAGTCTCTTAGGGTTTGCCTCCCTCCCTCTCTGGTTTTCTATCTTTTTCCCCTTCCCCCATGGTCTTCTGTTAAGTTTCTCAAGATTCACATATGAGTGAAAACATATGATATCTGTCTTTCTCTGACTTATTTCACTCAGCATAATACCCTCCAGTTCCATCCACATTGCTGAAAATGGCAGGATTTCATTCTTTCTCATTGCCAAGTAGTATTCCATTGTATGTATAGACCACGTCGTCTTTATCCATTCATCAGTTGATGGGCATTTAGACTCTTCATAATTTAGCTATGAAAACATTTTAACAATATTTATTCTTCCAATCCATGAGCATGGGATGTTTTTCCATTTCTTTGTGTCTTCTTCAATTTCCTTCGTAAGTTTTCTATAGTTTTCAGCATACAGATCTTTCATATCTTCGGTTAGGTTTATTCCTAGGTATTTTATGATTCTTGGTGCAATTGTAAATAGGATCTATTTCTTGATTTCTCTTTCTGTTGGTTCATTATTTGTGTATAGAAATGCAACCAATTTCTCTACATTGATTTTGTACCCTGCGACTTTGCCGAATTCAGGGATCAGTTCTAGTAGGCTTTTGGTGGATTCCGTCGGGTTTTCCATGTAAAGTATCATGTTGTCTGCAAAGAGTGACAGTTTGACTTCATCCTTTCCAATCCTGATGCCTTTTATTTTGTTTTATTGTCTGATTGCTGATGCTAGGACCTCCAACACTATGTTAGATAGCAGTGGTGAGAGTGGACATCCCTGTCGTGTTCCTGATCTCAGGGGAAAGGCTTTCAGTTTTTCCCCATTGAGGATGATATTAGCTGTGGGCTTTTCATGAACGGCTTTAAATGATGATTAAGTATGTTCCATCTATCCTGACTTTCTTGACCTTTTTTATTAAGAAAGGATGCTGTATTTTGTCAATGCTTTTTCTGCATCTATTGACAGGATCGTGTGGTTCTTATCCTTTCTTTTTTTAATGTGATGTATCACATTGATTTGTGAATATTGAACCAGCCCTGCAGCTCAGGAATGAATCCCACTTGATCATGATGAGTAATTCTTTTCATATGCTGTTGAATTCGATTTGCTAGCATCTTGTTGAGAATTTGTGCATCCATGTTCATCAGGAATATTGGCCTGTAATTCTTTTTTGCTGGGTCTCTGTCTGGTTTGGGAATCAAGGTAATGCTGGCTTCATAAAATGAGTCTGGAAGTTTTCCCTCCGTTTCTATTTTTTGGAACAGCTTGAGAAGAATACATATTAATTCTGCTTTAAATGTCTGGTAGAATTCCCCAGGGAAGCCATCTGGCCCAGGACTCTTATTCGTTGGGAGATTTTTGATAACTGATTCAATTTCTTCACTAGTTATGGATCTGTTCATATATTCTATTTCTTCCTGTTTGAATTTTGGTAGTGTGTGAGTGCCTAGGAATTTGTCCATTTCTTCCAGGTTGTCCAGTTTGTTGGCATATAATTTTTCATAGTATTCCCTGATGATTGCTTGTATTTCTGAGGGATTGGTTGTGATAAACCCATTTTTCATTCATGATTTTATCTATTTGTGTCCTCTCTCTTTTCTTTTTGAGAAGTCAGGCTAGAGGTTTATCAGTTTTGTTTTTTGTTTGTTTTGTTTTATTTTTTTTTTCAAAAAACCAACTCTTATTTTCATTGATCTGTTATACTGTTTGTTTTTTTGATTCTATATTGTTTATTTCTGCTCTGATCTTTATTTTTCTCTTCTGCTGACTTTGGGGTTTCTTTGTTGTTCTGCTTCTAGTTCTTTTACGTGTACTGTTAGATTTTGTATTTGGGATTTGTCTTGTTTCTTGAGATAGGTCTAGATTGCAATGTATTTTCCTCTTTGGACTGCCTTTACTATAAGTGGAGTATTAAAGTCCCCTGTAATTACCGCATTCTTACCAGTAAGATTCTTATGTTTGTGATTGTTTTATATATTTGGGTTCTTCTGAATTCGGTGCATAAACATTTGTAATTGTTAGGTCTTCTTAATGGATAGACCCCGTAATTATGATATAATGCCCCTCTTCATCTCTTGTTACAGCTTTTAGTTTAAAATCTAGTTTGTCCGATTATAAGTATGGCTACTCCAGCTTTCTTTTGACTTTCAGTAGCATGATGGATGGTTCTCCATCCCCTCACTTTCCATCTGAATGTGTCCTCGGGTCTAAAATGGGTCTCTTATAGACAGCAAATTGATGGATCTTGTTTTTTTAATCCATTCTGATACCCTATGTCTTTTGATTGGAGCATTTAGTCCATTTATATTCAGTGTTACTATTGAAAGATACGGGTTTAGAGTCATCTGTAGGTTTCATGCTTGTAGTGATGTCTCTGATCCTTTGTGGTCTTTGCAACATTCCACTCACAGAGTGCCCCTCAGGATCTCTTGTAGGGATGGTTTAGTTGTGATGAATTTCTTCAGTTTTTGTCTGGGAAAATACTTAGCTCTCCTATTCTGAATGACAGGCTGGCCGGATAAAGGATCCTTGGCTGCATATTTTTCCTATTCAGCACATTGAAAATTTCCTGCCACTCCTTTCTGGCCTGCCAAGTTTCAGTAGATAGGTCTGCTACAACCCTTATGTGTCTACCCTTGTAGGTTAAGGCCCGTTTGTCCCTAGCTGCTTTCAGAGTTCTCTCTTTATCCTTGTATTTTGCCAATTGTACTATGATAATGTCATGAAGAAGATAATTCAGTTTACATCTGAAGGGAGTTCTCTGTGCCTCCTGGATTTCAGTGTCTATTTCCTTCCCCGGATTGGGGAAGATTTCAGCTATGATTTGTTCAAGTACACCTTTGGCCCCTCTCTTTTTCTCTTCTTCTTCTGGAACTCGTATGATACAGATATTGTTCCATTTCATTGAATCACTTAGTTCCCTAACTCTCCCCTTGTGGTCCAGAATTTGTTTTCTCTCTCTTTTTCTCAGCTTCATCTTTTCCCATAATTTTATCTTCCATTTTACCTAATCTCCCCTCTGCCTCTTCAGTCCTCGCTGTCACCGCCTCTATTTTGCACCTCATTTGCAGCATTATTTAATCCATCATGACTATTTTAGTTCCTTGATCTCTGCAGCAGTAGGTTCTCTGCTGTCCTCTACACTTTTTTCAAGTCCAGTGATTAATCTTATGACTATTGTTCTAAATTCTTTTTCAGTTATACTGTTTATATCTGTTTTGATCAATTCTTCAGCTGTCATTTCTTCCTGGAATTTCTTTTGAGAAGAATTCTCCCATTTCATCATTTTGGCTAGTTTTCTGTCCCTTATGTGTTTTAAAAGCTTGTTATGTCCCTTGCACTTGCGAGCACTACTGTATTAAAGAGGGGTCATACACTGTCCAGGGCCTGGCCCTTCAGGAGGTGTTTTTTGGAGAGTGTTACTTTGCTCTCTGTTGTTGTGACTTTGGTTACTTTATCTCCCTATTCATAGTGATGTTTCGGACCCTCTACCAGGTATGCTTTGATGTGTTGGTTGAAGTAGCCCTGGAAAGGAAAACAATCAAAAAACAAACAACAAAAGCAAGAAAACACACAAACAAAAACAAAAAACCAGAAACACCAGCTACAAGTAGACGACAGGGTGGAGGTGGTGCTGATGGAAGAGGCCTTAACCCATACAAAGAGAGAAATGACGGGGGTGGGGGAAAAACAAAATAAAATAAAAATTGACCAGACAGAGAAAACTATATGGCTTAATTCAGAGAGAGAGAGAGAGAGAGAGAGAGAGCATGCGTGCGAGAGAGAAAGGAAAATAAGGAAGGTGGGGAAAAAGAAAATTGACCAGATGGAGAAACTATACAGCTTAATCCAGAGAGAAAGGAAAATAAAGAAGGAGGTGTAGAACATGTATCAAGATGGGTGCGCCTGGGTGGCTCAGTGGTTAAGCGTCAGATTTCAGCTCAGGTCATGATCTCACAGTTCGTGAGTTCAAGCCCCACATCGGGCTTTGTGCTGACAGCTCAGAGCCTGGGACATGCTTCGGATTCTGTCTCCCTCTCTCCCTGCCCCTCCCCTGCTTGCATTCTGTCTCTTTCTCAAAAATAATAATAATAATAATAAAACATTTAAAAAAACATGTATCAAGAGAATAAACCAACAACCAGAGTAACCAGCCTAGAGGAGGGAAGAGATAAGGAGGAAAGGAAGAATATGTCTCTATAATAAGAATTGACAGAATTAAATCAGGCAATGCAACAGCGCTGGTCTGGAGGAGGGGGCTGTCTCATTTGTCAGCGTCAATCCCCCTCCAGTAGATACTCAGCTACCTGGCGTGGAGGGCGTGGTTTGGTGTGGGCGGTCCGCCTTCACCCTCCCTGAGGGCCCTCCTATCTGTTCCCAGAGGCCCCGCCTTGTTGGTGATAGGGAGAGAAATGGTGACACCCCAGTCTCTTCTCCAGGACCAGGTGTCCCAAACCACTCGGTTCAAGCCGTCCTTACTGTGCCGCGGGTGGGAACGAGGTGGTTTGTCCCCCTCTGTTGGTTCCCGCGCCTCCCTGGCACTGGGCTGGGACTTCAACCCCTAAGTCTTTAAGGTTCCCACCCCTTTGAGCGGGTGTATACCTTCTTCCCACAGCACTCGGGGAGGGATTGCTTTCTCCCACTGCGGACTGCACCCCTGAGCTGGTTACCGAGCCGGGGCTGGCGTCCCTCCTCCCCCGATGTGCAAACACGGCACTCCCCTCCCCACCCCAGTCCAGAAAAAGCCCCGCAGTCAGAGATTGGATCTTTCTCGTCTCTGTCGTGGTTTTTCTCTTGTCCGGATGCAGTCCTGCGCTTCCCCAGCCTCTCTTTCTCATCCTTTGTCTCTCTGCAGAAGGGGCTCCCTCCCCTATGTCGTTTTCTCTCTCCCAGGTGGCAGTCATGCACCTGTGGCCCGTCATGTTGTCTGGGTGGGTCCCTGGAAGCGTCTCTGTCGCTTTGCCACCTGGACTCTTGGAGTTCAAAGCCCTCTGGCCTCAACCCTGCTTCGTTTGAGAAGCCAGGGAACTTCGGTCTTTCCCAACTTTCTCCGCCATGTTGGCCCCTCCTCCTCCAGTGTACTTATATTTTACATGTGTATATACACACACACGTGCGTGTATGTATATGTCCATGTATCGAGAGAGGGAGAGGATGTAGGGGGGTTGATTTTAAGGAATTGGCTCATGCAGCTGTGGGGGCCGGCAGGTTCAGCCGCGCAGGGTCAGGCCAGCAGGCTAGAGACCCAGGGATGGGTGATGTGGGAGCTCTTGTCCGAAGACAGTGCAGAGGCAGAATTGCCTTTTCCGCCAGTGACCCCAGGTATTGCCTCTGTGTCTTCAACTGATTGGATGAGGCCCACCCACACCCTGGAGGGAAATCTGTTTTACTCACGGTCCACCCATTTAAATGTTAATCTCATCTAAAAATGCCTTCATAGCAATAGTTAGATGTTTTGTGAAGTCTCTGGGTACTGCGGCCTAGCTAAGTCAGCACATAAAATTAACGATCAAGTCTACCACTTAGCGTGGCACCTGAACACATCTTCTGAAACCACATTTGATCTCTGAAAAAAGACAATAACAAGATTATGTTTCCAACTAACAGGGCAACACTCATCCTGTGCACAACTGAAAATGGGTTGAACTTTTTTCCCCAGAAGAGAATGCCAAGTCCTTGTGTGATATGACCTGTTCTACTTGAAGTCCTGTAACAAATACTCTGATGTCGTTAACAGCACTTAAGTATACGAAGTCAGGACATCTTACCTTATATGATAGCAGGTGAGAGAGAGAAAAAAAGATCTGGAGATACACACATTCATGATAAAATAAAGAAGATATACTCGTGGCAGTCCTCACTTTTGTAACTGATCACCTGGTCACAGCTGTTACTCACGCCTTCCTTCTGCCACCAGCCGTTCCACATTCCCTTCGCTCTCAGTAAGCACCCGAGGTGGCCATGGCTCTTTACCTGCATTAGTCGGCTGGCATGACTCAAACCTTCATTCCTGAAGGGTCTGAGCCTTTGGAAGTCCTGCATAAGCTGAATTGTGGTAGTTTTCCGTTGACTTTAATCACAGGACACGGTGATCCTAAGAGACGCCCGAAGGGTCTCCTGTGTTCCGGATGCATACTCTTCCTCCCGTCTGTTGTGGAGGAGTGGCCCCATCTCTCCTTGGTAACCAGGCCAGCCGCGCCAGCCGGCAGGAACTCCATTTTTGTCTGTTGAGTCAGGGGTACGGAGAGTCCAAAGCGGCGGGGTGGCGGTCTTAACTCCCAGTTCAGTGAAATCGTCTTGGTAGAAGGGTTTCTCTCCCTTCGGAACTAAGACCTCCCGCCAGCAGAGCATCAGGGTGTAGGGACAGGAAGCAGGAATTTTGCCCGGGGACCGCAAGGGGTCACGCCGAGTGGCGCCACCCCCATTTTCAGCCTTGATTGCTGGCTCTGTGAGTCCTGGCAACTGGAGAAACAGCACCAGTGCCAACAGTGTATTGGACGCTGATTCAGAGCGTATATAGCTTTCTAATAAAACTCGCCCCAGCCCTGCAAGGCTTGCCGCCCAGCGGATGCCGTATCTGTCCCCCGAAGCCCGCTCCAGCATCCTCTGCGACGGCCGCGCCTTCAGGGCGGTGGAGGGTGTGGGAAGACCACCGCGTTCCACGAGCATGAGCCCGTTCGCGCATTTCGTCGGCTGTGAAGTGAGTTCCTTGATGAGAAGCAAGGACGCGGAGCACCGCGGTGGCATATAAGGCTTTCTGTAAGTCCGTAGATGATTTCGGGAGAAGCAGTGTGTGCAGGGGAGGCAAATCTGTATCCAGAGGAGACGTGTATACTAGCAAGGAAAAAAAACCCCTGCCTTTCCGTGATGGAAGCAGTCCAACGTAATGAACCTACTAGCAGGTAGCTGGCTGAGTAGGTCCCACGTGGAAGACTCCGTGTTGGTCTCCGATGCTGGCATGTTGGACACTCAACAGTGGCCATAGCCAGGTCGGCCTTAGTGAGTGGAAGTCCGTGTTGCTGGAGCCCATGCCTAACCCCCATCTTTGCTACCCTGGCTACTTTTTGTTCAAGAGTCCAAGGAGTGATGACAGGGTGACTGGGGAAAGAGACTGACACCCACAGAATGGGCCATTGTGTCCAATTGATTAAAATCTGCCTCTGCTGAGGTCACCCTATGGTGACCCTTTACATGGGAAACAAATATCTTTGTGGGTTTTGCCCACATACCTCTTCCCTAGACCTCGTCGTGACCAGTTTTCCAGTCACGGTCCTTCCAAGTTTCTGACCATCCAGCCAGCTCATTGGTCACAGCTGTGAATTGGTATAATTGCACACTGGCCATTTCTCCTTTCACCCAAAATGAGCAACTAGGTTCCCTGCTCCAACTCTGGCCGCCGTCAGGATTTCCCTTCATGTGCTGTCACTTGGCCGCTGCCACCCCAGGACCCAGTTACTCCCTCTGCAGTTCCCACTGGAATGTCTCACCTGCAGAGAAGAGTGGCCACACAGCCCTTCAGGGGCGCTGGGGCTCCACCCACAGACTTCTCACAGTCGTGCTGACGGGTGCGTCCACCCAGGGTAGGGGAGCAGGTCTTAAATGACACACATCATTAATGTTCCAGGACCCCTAAGTCTTGAGTCCTTTCCTCTACAGTCTACCAAGGCAGGACTGGCATTTCAACTTAATTTTCTGTAGCCGGCTTTTGGTCCATGTTTCAGCCAAACGGTCAAACTGTTGGAACCCTTTTTAACCCCCTGAGGTACTACATTAAACGCAGAATGCCTGGGGGACCGCTGTAAATAACTTGAGCTTGATCCGACTTTGAGTTCCTTCCAGCGTGATCGCGTACCGTAATATCCATTCCGACATACGTTCCCCAGGCTTCCGTCTGTATTGATTGCAAAAATCATCCAGTTCTTCTGGAGGGCAGGGTACCTCGTCACGGGTCACACTTGGTACCTCACCTTCAAGAGCCTGCAGGGACTGGAGTCTAGTTATATAGGCCCACAAGCAGAGGAGGTGGTGGGGAGGAGTCGACAGGATCATCTGCCTTTCCAGTTGTCTGCCTAGGCTGCTGTATCCAAATACCACAGACTGCGTGACTTAAACAACAGAAATCTGTGTTCTCACAGCTCCGGAGGCCAGAAGTCTAAGATCCAGGTGTCAACAGGGGTGATGTCTTCTGAGGCCTCTCTCTCTCTCTGGCTCGTAGATGGTTTCCTCTGTGTCTTTCCTCTGCGTGTTTCTGTGTCCTAATTGCTTCTTCTTACAAGAACACTACTCATTTTAGACTAGGCCTCACCCTAAGGATCTCATTTTAATTGAGTTCCCTTTTGAAAGACCCTATCTCCAAATACAGCCACACTCCGAGATCCTGGGGGTTAGGGTTCTACATGAATCTGGGAGGGACACAGTTCAGCTATCAGCATACTTTTTGAAAATCAGTCGACCACAGATCAGTGGTTGTACTTCTGAATTCATCGGTCTATGTTTTTGTCTTTTTTTTAACGTTTGTTTATTTCCTGAGAGACAT
Organism: Paguma larvata; assembly: GCA_030068075.1. NCBI lineage: Eukaryota > Metazoa > Chordata > Mammalia > Carnivora > Viverridae > Paguma > Paguma larvata. Next base: position 36,515,856 of record CM057827.1, read on the forward strand.
AGAGACAGAGTGTGAGCAGGGAAGGGCAGAGAGAGAGAGAGGGAGACACAGAATCTGAAGCAGGCTCCAGGCTCTGATGAGCCGTCAGCACAGAGCCCGACGTGGGGCTTGAACCCACAGACTGTGAGATCTGACCCAAGCTGAAGTCGGCCGCTTAACCGACTGAGCCACCCAGGCGCCCCCATCGCTCTACATTTCTATATTGCCAGTGCCACACTGTCTTCATTACCACTGCTTTCTAGTAAGTTCTGAAATTTGGAAGTGTGTGTCATCCTACTTTAGTTTTTCTTCTTGGAGATTGTTGTAGATGTTTTGGTTGCCTTGAAATTACATATAAATTTTAGAAGCAGCTTTTCAACTTCAACAAAGAAGTCAGTTGGGGATTATGGTAGGGATTGCATTAACTCTGTAAATCAGGTTGAAGACTGTTGTCGTCTTAATAGCATCTTCCGATCCAGAAGCATATGTTTCTCCATTTATTTAGATCTTCTGTCCTTAAACAATGGTTTATAGTTTTCAGGGTATAAACTTTGCATGTCTTTTGTTAAATTAAAAAAATTTTTAATGTTTGCTTATTTTTGGGAGAAAGAGAGAGAGAGACCAAGTGTGACAGAGAGAGACAGGCAGAGGAGGGCAGAGAGAGAGGGATACACAGAGTCTGAAGCTGGCTCCAGGCTCTGAACTGTCAGCACGGAGCCCAGTTGTGGGACTCAAACTCAAGAACCGTGAGATCATGACCTGAGCTGAAGTCTTCTGTTAAATTTCTTTCTAATTTTACATGTTGTTATAAATCATTTTCTGTATTCCATTTTTTGGATCATTATAAAGATTCACGTGATTGTTGTATATTTGATCATGCATCCTGAAACTTTGCTGGACCCATTTATTGGTTCTGATAGTTTTGTAGTAGACTCCTTAGTATTTTCTTTACAAGATCATGTCCTCTACAAGATAGGTTTGCTTCTTTCTTTCCAATCCGCCTGCGTTTATTTTATTTTCTTGCCTAATTTCCCTGTTTAGAACCTCCACTACTGTGTTGAGTAGAAGTAACAAAAGCAGATATCCTTGTCTTGTTTCTGCTCCGAGGTGGAAGGAAGCATGCATTCTATTTCGTCACTAAATATAATGTTAGTTGTAGGTTTTTCATAGATGCCCTTTGTCAGGTTGAGGAAGTTTCCTCTCTTCACAGTTTGTTGAGTGTTTTAACATGAAAGAGAGTTTAATTTTGTCAAATTATTTTTCTGCATGTATTATGATCCTGTAGTTTTGTATTTTGATATTTTGACATGTTGTGTTACATTATTATGCTGATTTTCAGATACTAAACCAACTATGCTTTCTTAGGATAAATCCCACTTGGTCATAGTGTATAATTATTTTTAGTTGTTGCTAGATTCATTTCTCAGTATTTTGTTGAGAAGGTTTTGACCATATGCAGAAGATAGTGTTTTATAGTTTTCTTGTGATGACTTTGTCTGGAATTGGTATCAAGGAGTATTAACCTTACAGAATGGGTTGGAAAATGATCCTCCTATTTTTTGGAAGAATTTTTGAAAAATAGAGAATTCAGTGCTGAAACCATCTTACCTGGGCTTCTCTTTGTGGGTAGTTTTTTTTTTTTTTATCCCTAATTCAATCTCTACACTAATTAAACAGATCTGTTCAAATGGTCTATCCTTTCTTTTTTTACTGAGATAAAATTGACACATAATATTATACTAGTTTCAGGTGTAAAACATAATGATATGTTAGTATCTATTGCAAAATTATCACTACAGTAAGTCTTAGTTAACATCTATCACTCTTCAGGTCCCAATTTTTAATTTATGATGAGAACTTGCAGGAGCTACTCTCTTAATAACACTGTGGTGTATATGAAAATTGCTGAGTGTAGTCGCCATGCTGTATATTACATCCCCATAGCCTACTTATTTTATAACCGGAAATTTGTACCCATTTCATCACCCTCCACTCTCCACCTCTGGCAGCCACCAGTCTGTTCTCTGTATCAATGAGTTAGTTCAGTTTGTTCGAAGGTTCCACATATAAGTGAGCTCATATGGTGTTTGTCTTTTTCTGACTTATTTTACTTAGTGTAACGCCCTGAGGATCCATTTATGGTGTTGCAAATGACAAGATTTCCTTATCATATCTTTTTCATTCATCTGTTGATGGAAAGACTCTTTAGGTTGTTCCATATTTTGGCTTTGTAAATAATGTTGCAATGAACATAGGGATACGTGTATCTTTCTGAATTAATGTTTTTGTTTTCTTTGGATAATACTCAGTTCATATGCTAGTTCTGTTTAATTTTTTGAGGACCCTCCATACTGTTTTTCATTGTGAATGTACCATTTTGTATCCCCACCAATAGAATATAAGTGTTCCCTTTTCTCCACATCTTTACCAAGTTATTTCTTGTCATTTTGATAGTAACCATTTTCTGACAGGAGTGAGTTGATAACTCAAAGAGGTTTTAATTTGCATTTTTCTGATGATTTTGATGGAGATTGCATTGAATCTGTAGATTGCTTGAGTAGCATGGACATTTTAACAGTATTCTTCCAATCCATGAGCATGGTATATCTTCCTATTTATTTGTGTCTTCCTCAGTTTCTTTCATTAATGTCTTATGGTTTTCAGACTATAGGTTTTTCACCTTGGTTAAATTTATTCCTATATTATTGGGTTTAAAAAATTTTTTTTAATGTTTATTTATTTTTGAGAGAAAGAGGTAGAGTGCAAGTCGGGGAGGGGCAGAGAGAAAGGGAGACACAGAATCCGAAGCAGGCTCCAGGCTCCAAGCTGTCAGCACAGAGCCCAACGTGGGGCTCAAACTCACGACCTGTGATAATCAGGACCTGAACTGAAGTTGGATGCTTAACTGACTGAGCCACCCAGGCGCTGCTTTGTGGATTTTTTTTTTTTTTGATGAAGTTGTGAATGTTATTGTTTTCTTAATTTCTCTTTCTGGTAGTTTAATGTATAGAAATGAACAGATTTTGTATATTATTTTGTACCTTTCAACTTCAATATATTCATTTATTCTGGTACTTTATAATGGAGTCTTTAGGATTTTTCTATATATAGTATCATGTCATCTGCAATTAGTGACCGTTTTACTTCTTTTCCAATTTGGATGCCTTTTATTTCTTGTCCGATTGCTGTGGCTCAGATTTTGAATACTTTGTTGAATATGAGTAGCAAGAGTGGGCATCCTTGTCTTGTTTCTGATCTTAGAGGAACCTTTGAGTATGATGTTACCATTGAGTATGGTTTATTTTATACTGCCTTTATTATGTTGAGATGTGTTCCCTCTATACTCACTTTTCTAAGAATTTTTTTTATCATGAATGGATATTGAATATTGCCAAATGCTTTCTCTACATCTGTTGAGCTGATCGTATGATTTTTATCTTTTCATTAACATATTGCATGGTTGTTTAATAGCCTGTTGTTTAGCCTCACGTGTTTGTGTCTTCCCAGTTTGTCCTTGTAATTGGTTTCTAGTTTCATTCCATTGTTGTCAGAAATGATGCTTGGTATGGTTTCAGTCTTCTTACATTTATTGAGACTTGTTTTGTGGCCCGCCATGTGATCTATCCTGGAGAATGTTCCAGGTGCATTTGAAAAGGTATGTATCCTGCTGTTTTTTGGATGGGATGTTCTGTAGATATCTGTTAAGTCTCATGGTCTAATGTGTCACTCAAAACCACCATTACTGCTATTTCTGTTGGATGATCTATCCAGTAATGTAAATGGGGTGATAAAGTCCCCTATTATTATTGCATTATAGTCAGTTTCCTTATTATGTCTGTTAATATTTGCTTTATATATTTAGATACTTGTATGTTGGGTTCATAAACCTTAAATTTCTATATTATTGTTGGATTGATCCCTTTATCATTACATTGTGACCTTATTGTCTCTGGTATCATCTTTAAAGTCTTTTTTTTCTGATGTATTGCTAACCTGGCTTTAGCATTTGCACGGAATATCTTTTCCCATCCTTCACTTTCAGTCTGTATTTAACTTTATGTCTGAAGTGTCTCTTGCAGGCAGTATTTTGATGGGTCCTGTTTTTGTGTTTGTTTTGACGTGGACCTGCTTGGGCTCATCTTGTTTGGGTCTGTGTTTCCTGGACTGGAGGTTTTTTCTTCCCCAGTTTGGGAAAAATTTCTAGCTATTATTTCTTCAAGTAAGTTTTCTGCCCATTTCTCTCTTCTTTTTCTGGGCCCCCTGTAACGTGAACATTACTATGCTCGATGCTGTCCTAGAGGTTCCTTAACCTAACCTCAGTTTTTAACATGGCCTTTTCTTTTTGCTGGTGAGCCTGGACGAGTCTCACTCCCCTGCCTTGCAGATCCCTGATCTCTTCTTTAGCCTCTCGTCTGCTGGTCAAGTCCCTCTAGTGTATTTTTTTTAAATGTTTATTTATGAGAGAGAGACAGAGACAGAGTGTGAGCAGGGGGGCAGAGACAGAGGGAGACGCAGAATCCAAAGCAGGCTTCAGGTTCTGAGCTGTCAGCACAGAGCCTGATGTGGGGCTCGAACTCACGAACTATGAGATCATGACCTGAGCCGAAGTCAGACGCTCAGCCAACTGAGCCACTCAGGCGCCCCTGTTTTTGTTATTACATTCTTCGCTTTGGTTGGCTCTCTGTTTTCTGTGTTCTGAAGTTCTCACTGTGTTCATCTGTTCTTGTCTCAAGTCCATTGAGCATCCTCGTGACTATTACTTTGAACTCTTTATGAGGTAGATTGCTTATCTGTTTACTTTTCTTCCTGAGGTTTTGTCTTGTTTTTTCATTTTGGACCTCTTTCTCCATCTCCTCACTTTGCCAATTCTCTTATTATTATGTGTTATTATGTATTAGGTCAGTTACTTCGCCCAGTTTTGAAGGAGTGGCTTTATGCGGAAGGTGTCTCTTGGGGCCCAGTAACACAAAACCCCCTGGTCACCCAAGCCAGGCACCATTGAAGTGTCCACCGTGTGGGCTGCAAACACCCTCCTGTCGTGGCCGGGTCGCAGATGGTGCAGGCTCACTCACGTGGGGGGCTGTCCCGCAGAGAGATTGCCCGTGAGGCTCAGCTGCACCTAGCGTGGGCGTGCGGGTGCACGAGTGTGGCCTTGGCTGTCCGGCTCAGAGGCCTGGTCGCTGCTGCAGGCACGTTGCTGTGTGGCGTACGGGCACTTCCAAGGGCTCCGGTGCTGGCTGAGCCTGCCCACCACGCCAGGTGGGGTCGGGAGCCACTCGGGAGGGACTCCGGGCCTGTCAGGTGGATGGACAGAGCACGTCCTCAGGCGAACACCAGGGAGGGGCTGGCAGTGGCGGCACAGTCATGGAGACGTTCAGATACGGTGCCTGCCAGCCCTGGGCCTCCGGCTAGGAGGTGTGTGCCAAACCAGAACCCCCAAAATGGTGCCCGCCGCTTTTCTTACATTACCGGATCCCTGCCCCTCTGGCGACGCCCTCATTTAGTGCATGGATTTCCTTCACGAGTAACCCAGGCGCTTTTCAGACGGTGCCTCTGGCGAACCCCGCGATGAGAGGGCGGGTGCGCCCTTGGGGAGCAGAGCCTCGGTTCCCAGTGCTCTTCCTCTCCCGGGCGTGCGGCCCCCCCACTTTCACAGCCAGGCGCTCTGGGGGCTCAAGTTCCCAGTGCAGGTCCCCGGGCTGTGGAGCCCAGGGTGGGGCCCAGACCCCTTGCTCCCCAGGGAGGGCCTCTGCGTTGTACGTTCCTGCTGTGCAGTCGTCCAAACCGTGTCTCCGCCCCTCCGGTCTGTCATGTGACCTTTTCTTGTCTCCTTAGTTGGGTGTGATCTGTTCTGCTGGTTGGAGTTCCTGCCCAGGGTGGTGGTTCTGGGTGTAGTTGTAGAATATGGCATGCCTGCCGGATCAGGTGAGCTCCTCTGCCTTGAGCCTGAGCCTGAGCCTGACTTCTGTTCCTTATAGTTCGTCATGTGTATAGAATGTAACAGAGCTTTTTGTAGCCTGCATCCGTACTGACTTTACTACTTCTAACAGCTTTTTGGTGGAGCCTTTAGTTTTTTCTATACATCATGTCATCTGCAAAGAGTGAGTTTTACTTCCTTTCCAATTGGATGTCTTGTCTTTTTGCTTATTTTTTTTCAGCTAGGACATCCAAGACTGTATTGAACAATAGTGGCCAGAGGTGGGCATCCTTGTCTTATTACTGATTTTAGAGAGGCTTTTAGATTTTCACCATTGACCAGGATGTTAGCTGTGGGCATGTGTTATATATGACCTTTGTTATGTGAGGGTATCTATATTTATCTATATATATATATATACCTGATTTTTTCCGCGAGTTTTTATCATAATTAGATGAATTATGTAAAATGCTTTTCTGCATCCACGGAGCTGATCCTATGATTTTTATCCTTCATTTTATTGATTTATCACATTGATTGAATTTGTGGATGTTGAACTCTTAAATGCCTGAATAAATCCAGGTTCGTCATGGTGTATGATTAACGTATTGTTGAATTCGGCTTGGTAGTATTTTGTGACAGTTTTTCATCAGGGATATTAGCTTGTCATTTTCTTCTCGTGTGGTGTCCTTGTCTGGTTTTGGTATCAGGGAAGTACTGGCCATGTTAAATGAATTTGGAAGTCATTCCCTCTTTTTCTAATTTGTGGAAGAATTTGAGGATTGGTATTACTCTTTAGATGTTTGGTAGAATTCACCAGCGAGGGCATCTGGTCCTAGACTTCTGTTGGGAAGCTTTTGATTACTGGTCTGTTCAGATTTTTGTCTGTTTCTTCTTGAGTTAATTTCAGTAGTTTTGTGTCTTTTAGGACTCGGTCCATTCTTATCTAAGTTACCTAAGTTTATTGGTATACAGTTAATCATAATATTCCTTTATAATTCTTTTTATTTCTGTAAGGTTGAAAACGATGGCCCCAACCAAATGTCTCTCGTTTCTGAATTTAATAATTAGAATCATCTCTTTTCTTGGTCAAGCTGTTTCTGTGAAAACCACGGGGTGTGTTTTCCTGTACTCCAAGTGAGCCACTTCCAGTTAGGAAGCTACCGTGTCGATAGACGTCCTGCTTTGGTAGAACTTCTAGCAGACTGAGCTGAGGGAGGAGTGGGGGGTGGGGATGAGAGGAACCACAGATCCAAATGCCACAGACTCTTCACTGGTCTTGAGATTCTTGAGTGAACTTTTTTCAGCTTGTTACATGTCTTCGGCTAATTTAGAAAGTCCTGAAATTGTTGATTCTGACAGTTTTGCCCTTTTTAAATTGCTTTTTGAGGGAGGACTGGCCAGGCTCCTTACTGTGTGTCATCCCTAGATGTATAATCGTAACTAGTATATTGTATACTGGCCCCTACACTGCAGAGACTATGAGTGACTTCTAAAAACAGGCAGTTTTGGGTTCTAAGCGGTCTGCCCCATAGCCATCTCCCTCCAGGTGGGGACTGTATTAAGGGAACATATTAAATGGCACTGTCCCTGGAGCATTTGCCATGGGGAGAGTTGCCATGTGTGTGTACACATCTGCCCTGCAGTCCTCACACTCGTGATGTTACTTCCATTACAGATGGGGAAACCGAGGCTCAAAAAACTTGCCTAAGGTCTAAATAACAGTGGTTGTTCACACCCGAAGCTTTCTGACTATCCTGTTGCTACCTAGTACTTTGTCTATGCCCTCAACTTTTCACCACTTTCTACCAGGAAACCTGCTCTTAGAATCCAGTGACCATTTCAGTATGCATGGAGCACCTATTGTGAGGTTTCCGGAGTGCTCCTTCACAGTCTCTTTTATTGTATCCACCTCTCCCTCTACCCCCATCAGTCTTCCAGAACAGGTTCTCTAAAGACTTCAGGGGGTTGTGGTGGGATGGACTTGGGTGAGAGGTTTTCACTAATAGCAATTCCTCACCTTCTCTACCTAAACTTTTTGAAAGCCACCTCGGAATTCTAAAGGCCAAATTTTTCTGGGCTCTTAGTTTTGATGGAACTCCCACCTCACAGTGCGAACCCAACAGAACCATCCTGGAGGCTGGCTAATAAACTGTCTCATGATTTCCTTATGTTCCTCTAGAGTAGGGCTTTTCCAGTTAGAATGGGAACATCTGAAGTAGCAATTTATGAATTACAGCAACATTAAAGTAAATCAGCTTCTTTTTGGTGTAAGGCAACAGAAACACATTCCTGTGGAAAGATATTTAGTGATAAAACTAAGTGCTGTAATTTTTGAGTGATCATGTTTTTCAGGTTCTTTATCTACAACGAATTATTCTTTCAGAAATGAAGAAAAGGAATCCCTTTTATCAAGTTACTGTGAGAAGTATCAGCTGATCCTGCTTAGGAAATCTATCTGCCTGACCTATGTACTGTCTGCCTACCATCTGTGTTCTGCTAATAGCTGCACAGAGAGAATCACCTAAATCTGGGGCCTGCCCTCTAGGATCTCACATTCCAGGAAATATACCAAGATGTAAAAGTTTAGTAAGAGAACGAGATTTAATACACACTCCATCCCAATAGGCAAGTGTTATTTGGAATTGGTAGCTCAGGGGTAGGTCCAGTGATAAAAGGGAGAGGGGTCTGTACTTACAGGCCAAGATCTATGATCCAAAGACCAATAAGAGAGCAAAGGTGCTGGAGCCAGGGATGAATAGACCAGGAAAGCCTAAATAGAATTTTAGGAGTTGCTGAAATGACTCCATATAGGGCAATTCTGTGAACCTGAGATAGTCCCTTGTTGGTATTACTAATCTGAGGCAGGACAGGGGACAGAGGTCTTGAATCCACCCCTTATATCCACAAAGTGGGAATCTTATGGTCAAGGAGTCAAACTCTTAACTACGTAAGGGCATCAGCCAAAAGACTTTCCAGTGTATATATTCCGTGTGTACCTTTCTCAGTCTTTCATTCACCCAGTAACCATTTTGGAGAGCCACCTGTGGGCTAGGGTATCTTGCTAGATACCATGGAAACAAAGCTGAGAAGGATATAACCCCTTCCTCAAGGAAGAAGCAGTGTCAGGGGCACACCTCCCAATGTTGAAGGACGAATATGAGTTTATCAGCAGGCAAGGCAAGAAGAGCATTCAAAGAGGCACATGACAGATTAAGGCAGTCTTGTCAGGCACAGCGTGATTGGGTAAGGGACAGTAATGTGTCCTGGCTGGGGCTTGGGAAGATGAGCACCCAAGATGGGGCAGTAGAGGACCCCGACATTTAAGGAGTAAACAAGGGAGCTATCAAAAGGTAGAGAGAGAGATAGCATCTGCTACTATCCATGGTCTTCTCCATACCTTGGCCTCTATTAACACCATGTGCTTTAAGATTTCTGACCCAAGTGTCAAGAAATAGAAGGGTGGAGGGGTGCTTGGGTGGCTCCGTCAGTTAAGCATCTGACTCTGGATTTTGGCTCAGGTCATGATCTCATAGTTCGTGAGATCAAGCCCCGCGTGGGGCTCTGCACTGACAGTGGGGAGCCTGCTTGGGATTCTCTCTCTGCCCCTCCCTTGCTCTTTCTCAAAAAAAATAAACTTAAGGATATTTAAGAGTCCACTCCAAATTTGTAGGTAGGATGTGACCTTCACTAGAGCAGTGTCCTTGGAATAGTAGGAATAGAAGTTAAACCAAAACCCATTCAGCATCATGTTGGAGAAACCAGTACTCCCTAGGAGTCCAGGGAAGAACTTACCTAGGACAGCAAAAAGGTCAAGTAAACTTGTCTCCAACCAGAGCTATTTTAAGGACCAAGACGTCTGACTGCACTGGACATTTACCTGAAGAGAGGCGCTCCACAGCTGCCTCTCCGAATTATTCTCAGGAGCCAAGAGAGGCACGAAATCCACAGAGCAGGGAATCGAACTGGTTTACCACCGGGCGTCACGATATACTGTCCCCGTCTCCCCGGGTCCCAGTACAATGGCAGACAGGAATCCAGCCCATAAAAATGTTTTTACAATCCTCTCGCTCCAAATAGATATAATGGCAGAAATTAATATAACCTTGTATATAAGAATTTTGAAGGTCCTAAATTTTCCTCCAAAAGTGATTTTGACAGCAAACAAAGTTATTTATTATAAATACTAGAACACTGTTGGGAAACCAAAAAGTTCTCCACTTAAAGAGATCTTCCCATTTAAACCGCTTGCTGTTCTAACCTTGCTAACTTTACAAAGACTACTGCTTAAATTAAGAACGCAAGTAGGAATGTGTCCCCCATTCCATGCTACTCCCCTTCATTTCCAAATTTACAAAAATTGACTTCCAGAGAAAATTCTGTGCAGGATTGGAGTACAGTCAGGCAGAGGAAAAAACTGTCAGGCTTCAGTTCTATTTAAAAAAAAAAAGGCAAGCCAGGGTAGCATTTCTGGACCAGACAGGGTATCAAGGTGTTTCCTGATTATAAGTCTTTTTCAGAAGTTGTTGGGAAATCACACCACAGAAGTGCAATTTTTTTCATTTTAAACACTGCAAAATGAGCAAAAGAACCACTAGGTATCATTAAAATGGAAAGTAAGAATTTCTAACTGCACACCATTGTATTTGTATCTGTTATCAAGACAGTATCTGTTCAACAGCACAGGCTTTTGAGTCTGGTGGACCCGTCAATTCAAGTGTTGTCTTTCTAGCAATTTATTGTGAAGTTTCCCTCTGTGAACTGACAAGCTGTTTTAGACCTAATTTCTATTACAGCAATTGGCATCAGTTTTCTGCTTCAGTACCCGTAATTGCTAATAACTGAGAAAATGCAACTGTCCATCAATGAAGGGGTCTCTCTTACCTGTTAAGGGCTAATAGGTAATTTTTTTTAACCACTGCCCCAGAATTTCTGAAAGCACGGCACGCTCCTCCCCTCTACTCAGGAGCTGCGAGAACACCAAGACCAGTAAGTCTTCCAGGAGCCCAGCTGGAAAAGTCCATTTAAACTGTACGGTTAAGGCACAAACATGGACTTGCTAGGTAACAAAGGAAGACGTAATATATTAAACTTAAGATCTTTCTTCTCTTTATTGGCGAGATAACTTGATTAACTTCAATTGTTAATAGCCAGAACTTGGGTCTCAGAAGTATCTTTGTACTGCAGCATAATACACTTAAACTCTTACCATTAATTAGGCACCCAAAATTTGTTTAAAAAATAGCCAACGATAAAACTTGTTTTATGACTGTAACAAGTTATCACTTTCTGGTTTTCTTTCCAACTATTAAATATAACCTTGTTTTGGGTACCGCATGTTAGAATTTACTGAGGACTAAGCAAAAAAGAAGCACATAGTGCTTGTTAGATTAACTCAGTTAAAAGTATATGATACTTGAAATAGTATTCTTTGCTGGATAGGGATTTTTATTCACACTTGTAAACATATTCTTATGTTCTAAAAGCTTATAAAAAAAAAAAGCGAGGGTATGTGACATCAAGGTATGTTTTCATTTCCTTAAAAGAATTTTAATACCTACGACAATAAAAAGGCCCTATTTAAAAATACTGTTGTACTAAGGGGACAGCTGATGGTCCTTTGGCCACATGTTTATTTAGGGACCACCACTTACAACTTCAGCTGGTATTCCAAAGGGAGTAGTTAAAAAAAAAAAAAAAAAAACGAAAGAAAAGAAACATACAACTAATACAATTTCTCTTACTCTTCACTTTTCTTTTTATTATTCAAAAGTCAAATACGTTATTTTTAAATCATCCAGCCTCAATTTTGATTTAATGTACCGTCATTTTCCCAAGATATGAAATTTCAGAATCTCTTTGGAATACTAATTTCACGTTTCTAGGTTTAACAAAATGGTTGAAATTTTAAATTCCTCTATTTCCCTGAATTCTCAAGACAGTTGCTGATGTAAATTTTAATATAAAATATTTAGTCACAAAATAGTATTGCTTTTGTATGCACATAGTTGTAAGATTACTTTGTTTTTGTCAATAAAAACTATACCATCTTTCATAAAACTCTAAACAAATTAAGAACTGTGATGCAGAACAAAAATTACACATGGTAAAACAGGTACCAGCACAACGTTAGGTTATATTACATCAAAAAAAGTTTTAATGGTCCCAAATATATATACTCAACAACTAAGCATACACTCAGGGGAGAAAAAAATCAAAAACAAAATGAAACAAAAAAATTATGACACAAATGACCACATCTAGAATTCCACTCAATCTTTAATCAAGTAGGGACAAATCCCCACTTAAAAAAAAAAAAAATCTGCAGTTTGAAGGGCAAAGGGAACAGATAAAAAAGAGGAAACTTTATATTCGCCCCTCCCCCAAAGAGGTTTTCCAAACCTGTTGTAGCTTGACTAAAATGTTCAGAATGTAGGATTTTAAAGGCAGGTCTCTTTATACAAAGAAACTGCTGGCATTCTTAACTAGTGAAGAATTATGGCACGAGAGCCTATTCTTCAGAGTCTCAAACATGGTCCGAGAAAGCGTATTCTGATTGTAGCAACTGACCAGTCAATCCAGAGTTCCACTTACAAACCCCTGCCCTGTTGGCTTTTTGTTTCCATTTCCTTCCCTGAGAAAAGGGCAATGTGTGGTCCAAGCTGGAGAGCTCAAAGGCTTAAGTCTTCCCCCTAGATGTATAGTATCCCCTCCTCCTGCTCCATTGAATTGGCACTTGATGAGCAGAAGTCAAGTGTGCGAGGCTGATCTGTCATCAGTCATTCACAAGAGACCACTGCTTGGTGTGGATTTTGTAGGGGGGAGGGGTAGAGAACCAGTTTTCTCAACAGGTACTGATCACAGGCAGTTGCCATTATTAGGACTCAAACTTTGCTTTCTTTGACAATGGGAGCGTGTCTTCCTTGTCTTCATCCTCGTCGTCATCTTCATCATCATCAGGATAATCTACCAGACCCACGAGGCCTCCCTGTGCAGAGAGAAGGTTTATTTTATTGAAAAACTACATTTTCAGCACATATTTTATTTAAGTCTAAGGACAGAGTCCCCCCTCCCCAATATACTAAGTGTGGTTATGTGAGATTATATGCAACTGAAATTGATTGTATTTTTCCTAAATTTTCCGTAATAAACTTTTTAGTCTATGATCCTAGCAAATCAAAATGTTTTGAAACTTAACAGTGCATTAACAAAGTCTTAAATACTGTCAAAATGAAAACTACACAAGATAGAGAGGAGGGCAGATGACCACTAGAAGTTAGGAAAGCCTTTCCTTCCAGCTTCCTTTCAGACCCGCGCCTCCACCACAGGCCCCTACGGCTCTGTTGAGGCGGCTGTGAGGGTGGCACACTGCTCTGCCGTCAGCCGGCCCCGGCACGTCAGCATCTCTCCAATTCGCGTCTTAGCCCTTGGGGGTCCTGTGCTCTTGTCAGAGAGAAGACAACCGCGTATGGGGCACTGTATTCCTGATTTGATCGACAAAGCCCAAATGCCCGTCTGTGAACGCCTAGTCCTGGGCGGCATAAGGTGGCTCAAAGAATAGGTTTCTATTCTGAGATTATGTCTTCCCCACATTTTTGGTGTTAAAACTTTCTTCTATGAAAAGAGATGATGGTTAATTTTTTATAAACCTTGCTTAGCAAAATAGTGTTAGGAGGGTCCAAATATTTAATTATCTTTCCTCCACATATGTCTTTATCAACTTTCCCAATTACTACCCAGATAAAGAATAAAATTTTGTATATGTTTTGACACAAATCTGAACCTGAGTTCTAAAACGCAAACAACCGAAATAACTTATTCAGACTTTGGTATTGGTCATAAAAACTTACAGAAACCACTCGAGTTCTACATACATTCAGGGAGTAGTGGGAAAAGGATCCCCTCTAGTTCAGAAAGGTTCAATCGGTTCCAAAAGACAGTACCCAAAGGCAAGCTCAGTCACGGTTACCGTGAGCCAGAGATTTAAATGAGAAAGGCCTGGAAGTCAAAATGTACCTTGGTAGTAATAGCTGCCGTCTGAGATGTACTTTTAGGGACAGATCCAGGAGAGCCTGGGGATCCTGGAGATCCTGGGGACCCCGGTGAGCCAGGCAGAGTTGTTGCAGGTGACTGGCTGGTGAGATTAGTTTTTGTTCCACTAGAGAGGGAAAGCTTGAAACTTGGGCTCTGCCGACCAGAAAGATTCGTTTTCAGAAGCACCTCTTTTTCCTCACTTTCTTTTACTAAAAATAAGAATATTGTCAATAGTTGTCACCCATACTTGTCTTTTTTTTAATCCCCCCCAATGAGGTGGCACTAAAACACAATTTCCTAGCTTCCTCCTTTGCTGGGGGAAAAACACAAGTTCAACACCCTACTGAAAAGGGATGAAACCTCCGATACTCAGTGTTTCTACCCGCAATCATCTAGTTCTCCTGAGTCCAGTCAAATTAAGGAAATTTAGTCCATACTTTCACCCACAGCCATTAAGTCACAGTCTTTAAAGCAACAAAGTCTTTGAAATCTATGTCATGACACAAAAACAGAGTAGATGCTCATTTTGTGAAGAAAGAAAGAAACCCAGGGTGGGAAAGCCGTCATTTTTGCCCAGCTTTTCAACATACATTTCTTTCTTTCCATGAATTTACTTATTGGATCCATAATATCATCATCATTCTTAGTTTTGTCAGATGGAGACACAACAGCTTCGCCGTCCTCCATGTCGTCTTCGTCCGCGTTAAACCACATCTCCTCTTCGTCTTCCAGTGTCCTGGCATCTCTTCGGTACCTATGATTCCTCAAAATGGACCGCATGCTAGGAGGGAAGACAAGAAAGTAAACCGACTCCTCTAGACAGTCTTCGAAGTGGTGCTCCAAATTAGACCGTGTGAACAGATTGAAGAGAACAGATTTATACACGAGAGAGGCTAATGAAGAACCAGACTTGACCCAACCAAACTCTCCACCGAACCTAATATTAAAGATCAGTTATTAAACTTGTTAACATTAAGAATTAACAAATTATAATTCGTGGACTTTAAAATATGCCATAAGTATGTGAACTCAGGTATTTAGAAAAATATACAAGATCTCTTGTAATTGGTAACAAAGTAAGTCAAAGCAAATAAATGAAGCCCCAAAGCCACTTAAGTGTTGGGTTTTCTTTTTCACTATCTAGTCTGACAAGTGCCTGAGGAAGAGTCCACAGATCATGCTAATAGCCACCTACACCTTTGGGAAAGCATTCATGCTGGCCACTACAGAAAACTACAACTCCTGCTTAGCCCATCCCAGCCAAAAAATACCCAACAAGCCACAAAAGGACATCATCATCCAACTTGAATGAATAGATTAAAAAATGTGGTGATATACCTGTCAAGTTTGGGATTATCTTGCCTTTCTCTTTGTTGTTCAAATCTCAGTTTTAATCCTTTAAATGTCTGTACATAATCTACATCTTCCAGTGCTTTCCAGTAATTTTCAATTACATGAGCAGTTAATGATTTTATATCTTCCTACAGAAAAAAAAAATTATAATGAAAACATACAATAGGGAAAATGTTACTTTAGCCAAGAGAATAGGCTTAATTGTAGAGAATTCATTAACCTGCCCCAGAGAGATGAACCTGGTAAAATTATAAGCCAATCTTAAGAGATCATCGAATAATGAAAATAGGCATAACTGGGTATGCTACATAGCCAAAGCCACCCAAGTCACCTGCGACAACTCTGCCTGGCTCGCTGGGGTCCCCAAGATCTCCAGGATCCCCAGGCTCTCCTGGATCTGTCCCTAAAAGTACATCTCAGACGGCAGTCTCTGATTTTTGGTGTATCTCAGAATTAACTGGTCTTCCCAAAGTAAATGCCCAGGTCCCACCCCAGATGATTCGTATTCAAGGAAGCATGGGGGGAGATCAGCACATCACAGCGAAGTGCTAGAGATGGTTGCCCGACAGCGTGAGCGCACTTAATGCCAATGAATTGTACACTTTTTAAAAAGGCAAATTTTAGGGGCTTCTGGGTCTCTATTGGTTAAGCGTCTGACTCTTGATTTCAACTCAGGTCATGATCTCGTAGCTCATGGGATCCAGCAGCACAGAGCCTCCTTGGGATTTCCCCCCCCTTCTTCCCTTCCCCCCAGCTTGCTTGTTCTCTCTCAAACTTTTTTAAAAGGCAAATTCTACATCATGTATATTTTACCATAATTTTAAAGCATGTCACAGATAATTCTGATACTGTTGGAGAACCATTAGCCTATTATATTACTAAAGAATCTAAAGTTTGTAATAAAACTGTTCTTTAAAAATATATAGGGAAAAGTCAAAATTTAGAAACCCTCAAAGTTTTGATGTGGTTTTAATTCTACTTTCTCAAAATGATTACCATGACAGTGTTAAATCAGTCGTTAAACCATGCTACACAGGATTCACAGCTGCTTAGAGATTGTATTACTTTGAACTGAGTCTCTCACAAGCTTCTGGTAACATGCGTTTTCTTTTTAAAATTTTCTCCAAATATAATCTCAGGCCAAAATACCAATAATGCATATTCAGTAGTCTCAAACAAAACCAAAATTCTAACTAAAAAATACAGAACCTACCACTCTAATAAATTCAAACATCTCTATGATGGCAGAGTTCATCAGATTGTAGCGGGATCCATTGTTGAGAAACGCTTTGACAACTGGTTCAAACAAAAAACTTTTCATTATGTAGCGGTTGTAAAACTCATCTTTTAATCCAATAATCTTTCTCTTAAAACGAAGAGCACCTGAAACACAGAGGCATTGTTGTTCAAATTATATACCCCGCTTCCTATTTTAGACTTACTTAAAAAGCAAAACAAAAAAACCCCATGTAATAATTCTTCCTGCAGTGGCATGTTACTGCTTCCAGAAGTATGTACCTAAGGAATAGGGATCACACAAAGGGTTACCAGAAAAATGTATTCTGGAAATAGTGTATGTCATTATAGAACACAAGTCTCAGAGAGCAGAAAAATTCTGGAACCTACTAATGACCAAAATGTACTTTACATCCAAAATAAGAGCTAAAATAGGGCTAACACTCTTTATACTAAATTACACTTTATACTAAAGATGAGAAAACTCTAAAAAATGTCCTCCTACAGTCACCTTCAAAACAACAGAAAAATCATGGTTTTATTAGGGCAATCCACGTTGAATGTGCTCATTACTTTTGGACACTCTTACTATTCTGCATCAGAGTTCTGGGTTGTGGATGTGTCAGGAGAACTACTCTCCACCCACAGAAATCTGCATGACCCAGAACTTGCCTTCCCATAATTCTGAAATAAATTTAGAGAATGTTGCTTTTCAAATGTGGTCCTCTAGGCTTATTGCAGCGAGTATGCTTTTTAACTTTTTTTTTTCCTGATTTTCCTTTTTACAATTAATTAGGCTTTAACTTACAGATTAAAAGGTATATTTACATCTTGAGGTATGGGGAGTTACGTAAGTCACCATTCGTCAAGATCCAAATATACTCAGACAGCCAGACAAAGCCCTCTTTTACCTAAATGGAGTTTATCAGTAAGTTAATGCCCCAGTGATTGTAAACAGTTCAAAAAAGCATACTCACTTCATGCAGTCACATCGTCTTCGGTTGGCAAGATTAATTATTGTGTTTGTATTTTGGTTTCTTTGGAGATCATGGAAGTGGCTCGTTAAATTGCCAATTTGTTATTAATCAAGTCCTTCATGAGCAGGTAGCCAGGCAACCATGCTGACACGGTTTCTGGGTGGGAAGGCAGAGGAGTAAAGCAGCTCAATTTTTCTTTAGTTGGCAGAAAAGAGGTCCACACGTGAATGCCCAGTTAGGTACAAGCTGGTTCTAAACTGCCTGAATAATGCATCTTATTTAAGTGTCTCTTGCTAAAGTGACACTCTGGGCAGGGAATTTCAAAATAATTTATAGAATAGTAATTGCATTTTTTTCAACTACTGAATTATTTTCAAATACAAAAGCATGGTGAAATTAAGACATTTTAAACAGTAAGAGGCACCTGTGTATTAAGTCAAGCCTAACAAGGGTTTATTTTCCCAAAACAATGATTTTAGAGCTTGGTTTTTTTTGTTATGTCACTTGACAAAGGAACCTGATGAGGCAGTTCCATTTGTTAGAATAAAAAACAATACATTGGAGCTCAGGCCAAATTTTCAGTTTTTAGTAATTAAGGCACGAGCTATCGTTTTTAAGAATTGGTACTCTGAACTCTGTGGGCTTTGCGGAGACTTGTGTCCTACTGTAACACACGCCAGCTGCACCCTGCGGTCTGCGTGCAGTTCCTGGGTAATTGAAAAAGACTCCTTTCCTAGAATTCACTAAGACCACGGTGTGCAGTGGGGCCACTATTTCTTCAAGAGCAGTTCTGTTCAGAAACTGCTGGTGTAGACAGAAGATGGTTCTACTGGTCTTTGTTCTGTTCCTCCTTTCCATGTGCCCTCATTTATTTATGTCCAGAACTGGGTTATGTCCACCCAAAGTCCTCCCCAAAAGCAAACCTGCATCAAGAATATCCAACCACTGTTGAATAAAGGTTGCTTTCAAAACTTTACCAGTGAGTTCTATGAAGTCAAGTGGCTCAGAGTAAATTAGAGAAAGCTTTTGGGGGAGGTCATACTGGCATAACTGTAGGGCTTTCAATGTAAAGTGCACTCTGCTTCCGTCCTTCCCTCTAAACCTTATCAACGTTCCAGAAATCTCTGGTGCTTCATTTCAATCATCTCTAAAGTCATTCCTCTTTACCTCACACAATGGGAGACTTCATGTCACAAGTTGAGACTTCTTCCCTCATATGTAACTAATGATGGCTAAATAAAGTATCTACAATAAAATTTTTATTTCGTTCTTTTCATAGATGTCCGTATTTTTAACAAAAAACTAGAAATGAACCCTGAAAGACTAAGGAAATAAGACTGATAAAACTGCTATATGTATTTATCTAATTATAAAGGCCTAAATTGTGAAAGGACTGCTGGTCTCCCCTACAGACCCAATTCGTTGTCTTTAAGATAAAAGCATTCTAACAAGGAGCAGATATAAAAAATGGCAAGTTCTATTAAGTTCCCAATTAGTCTACATTTAACCACTCATTCATTACCTGTTGTACTTATAATTGTCCTTATAAATTCACTTACAATGAACACTACACCTAACGTTTTATTTCAGGGTAAGGTAAGAAGACTGAAAATCTTCTAAGTTTCTTTTAGAAATCCTCGATCAAAGACTTCTACTGTATACTCTACAGCCAGTCCTAGAGTGCTTATTCCTTATGACTGGCACCCTCTTCCAGAAACCACTCATGTTCTCAATCTGGGAAGACAGCCACATGGAGAATAATTCGAGAGTGAGTTCGGTTTAACACTAACTCCGTTTGGAAAATGCTAAGAATAAAGAAAGCATAGCTAAAATTTTCCTACAGTATAAACCTTCCTTGTAATGAATCTCTTCATAGTTCTCATTAAATTGTGAGACATTTTCTTTATGACACTGCAAGCAAAATACTGAGATCAAGAACTATGTACCAAAAGCCTTTTTTTTCTCCTTTTCCTGCCACTCTCCCGCTGGGCTTGTGTGTTCTACCTGCACCAAACCATTAACATGTCATACTTTTCCCACATTTGCACATCGGCTGTGTGTTCAACCAAGCATGTCACATTCTCCCATGACCGATACAACCCAATTTACCTCTTTTGCAAAATTTTCCTGATCTGACTCATTCATAGAGAATAAATTATTTCCTCCATGCTTCCAAACACACCTCAATGCAGTACTTAGGACATTTTATTTTGATATTTACAGGACTCCTCCTCCTAATGGACTCTGGCCCCTCTGACAGCTGAGTCCAGGTCTTAATCATCTTCTTTGTACCAGGTGTCTAGCAGATTTCATCAAGTCTAAGATGCCACTGATTACAAGAAACTTTTTCTACTAAGAAAACCAAACAAACCAGACTATCCATCACAGCAACATGCTATTAAAGACTCACCTTGATTTCAGAGATGATAAATGTCTAAAATGCAGAGCTTAGAACTGATAAAATAGGCTAGCAGGTGCTCGATACATTTATTGAAATAAATGATTAACATATTCATTTATTTAGTTTTTCCATTCTGTCCTAAACTCCCCTTCCCCGCACTTGACCAAAACCTTCTATTTAACATGAAAGAACTGTTCGTTATGAATTCACTCTCAACTTAGTCGTGGGGCTCTCACTTTTGCTGTGGTTGGTACAGAAGGAAAGTGAATGAGTTTAAAAGCCCTTCTTTTCCAAATGTTGAGTTCATGGATAGTACATTAATAACATTTCTTTTTTTGTTGTCCTTAGCAGTCTAGATTGATGCCACAAATGCTCCGTGTTACTTTTGGCTGTAAAAATTTACCAAGGTAACATCAAAGTTCCTGGACAATCAACAGAAACTAAATATCTGAAAGTTGGAAAATGAAAATATACTAGGGCTACATATATTCTCAGTCCATACTGCTGTGTGTACACTGGCTTGAAAATCTCAGTCAACTATAACAGTTACCCTGATAAAAAGTTTCATGTTTTTAGAAGGAAATCTATTTCTACTTTAAAGATAAAATATTGTAGAGCAAATCAACATCAGACACATCGTTATAAAAATAATGTTCTTATAATTTTAAGGGTATTTTTAAAAATCCATCAAGTAAAAAAATTGTAAAAGAAGTTTAAAAAATAGCAAAAATAGATCTATATATTCAGACCTCTAATTAGTGAATGATTGTGATGCCTTTAAACAACAACAAAACAACCAAACTTACCTATAAAAACCAAAAAACAAGCTACCAGAAGACATTTTATTGAGCCTCTAAGGTACCCCAACCTTGGTCTGTCAACTTACCAGAGAAGGCTGGCTGCTGCATGATCAAGAACATTCTCAACCTATTTCCAATTCTAAGACATGTTTTGCTTCAATAAACTAGAGCCTTAACATAGTTAATTTTTGAAAAACATGTACAACTAAGAATAACCCATGTATTACTCTAGGAGAGCTGACAAACTTTCCCCATGAAGGTTTATAAGTACACATTTTAGGCTTTATTAAGCCACATATGTATGGCCTCTGTAGCTTTTTTTTTTTTTTTAAACAACCCTTTAAAAAACATAAAAACCACTTTTCAGCTTCTAAGTTGTGCAAAAACAGACCATAGACTGGATCTGGTCACATCTGAAGTCGGCCCCTCTTGCTCTGAATTATCTAGTTCACGAAATGTTAGACTGTCCAGCACTGGGTGTTGGATGTATGTGGCAGATCATCGTATACACTGTATGTTAGCTATTTGACAATAAATCATGTATGTTAAAAAATGGTATATTGTCCAATATAAACCTGAGGAAAAAAATACTTGTGCAGTCAGTAAATGGACCATCTACAGACATTTGTGCTGACTATTTGTAACTTGGGATGTGTTTTAGGAAGTCAATGCTATTAGCTATAAATTTCCAAATTACAAAAATATTCTTCATGATTTAGTGTGAGACCCCAGAACGCCTAATTTATAATTAGTAATGCAGTACTAAAAAAGTTACTGAGGTAAAATGATCTAAGGTGCCATTTTAATAATGGAATACTTCAATATTAACTTTGTAGATACACACTAACACCTTTGGCTTATACAACTGAGGAATATGCAGATGAGGAACATCATCTCAAAATGTGGCAAAACTACATAACCAGTGTAGTTTCCTATTAGAATCTAGGTCTCCTGACCTGAAATCCGTGATCTTTTCTTCTCAGGCAGTTAAGACCCAAAGGTACCAACAACTTGATAATATATAGATAATAAATAATTCTAACAGAACACCACTTACATAATGCCAAGAAAGCATGCTTTGAGGCCATAAGAACTAGCACTCTCCGGAGGATGTCCTTATTAATAATGTAGTTCTTTATGTGGTAGGTATGGTGCTCCACACAGAATGTTAACAACTCCAGTACAAGTGCCAACAACTGGGCGGTCTGAAAATCATCTAAAAACAAAACACAATTATATTTAATGACTAATATTCCTTTCCTTTCCAAATCTAAGTATCCAAATACAACCAAGGAAAATCCTATCAACGCTAAATTTTATTTTTTATACATTTATTTGGGGGGGGGAGGGGAAGGCGGGGAGGAAGGGCACAGAGAGAGAGAGAATCCCAAGCAGGTTTCTAGCTGTCAGTGCAGAGCTCAACATGGGGCTTGATCTCACAAACCATTGAGATCATGACCTGAGCTGAAGTTAAGTCAGATGCCTAACCGACTGAGCCACCCGGGCACCCCAACCCCAAAATTTCAAGTTAAGGGAAAGGAAACAAACCATGGATTCCTGCCACGTGCCCAGAGCTGTGCTTTACATTGTCTTCAGCAACTCTAAGAGGAATTAGTTCCACAAACCCAAGTGTGAACAGCAAGGCAGAGACGAGACATAAATCTATTAGATCTGCTTTATTCCAAAGTGCAAGAATGCTCTACCATGTGTGAACACATTCCTCATAAGATGTACAGTGCACACAGCACAGGAGGTCTTGAAAGATACCATCTGGTCTTTGGTGGGATTTTTCTCTCTGCTATGATTCCAACGTGTTTTGTGTCTCCTTTATTACACAGGATGAATCCATACTGAATTATAATCATTGGCTTATCTTTCTTCCTCACCAGGCAGCAGGCTTCTGGAGGTATTTTACTCACTTTTTTCCATTCCCCCCATTTAGCCCCTAAAGATTATAGCACAGTGCCTTCCACAACGGGTTTTTAATAAATGTTTGAAGAACTAAATAAATGTGTTTGAAAAGAAGCCTCAAGCTTTACCTAATACAAATAAAGTAGATAGAAAAATGAATTTTTATGTTTCCCAGACTTAATTCTAGAGTCACAAAAAAATAAATTTAACATTATTTTCGAAGTGGCATTATAAGTTATATCGTACTGATAATTCAGAGGACAAAATCATCTTCTTGAAATATCAATAAGGGATTTCCCTTGAAGACCCTAAAACTACTTTCTGAATCACACACGCAAGCTAAAGAAGGAATAAAATGCAGAAACAGTGAGTAATCAGCACATGAGTAATCCTCAATGCAAAGAAAGTTTATTAGTGAGCGCAGCTTTGCTTTGCACATCTGGAGTGCAAATAACAATGATTTTTTTCATAATTCTATATATTTAACCTATGCAAATAAAAAATGAGGATTGCCTTAACAAAAAATTGCTTTAAAGTTCTGAAAGCAACAATTATCTCCTATTATGTTTTATTGTCTCCAATTATAGCACTTTTAAAGAAATTTTACCTTGAGCACTTTTTTGAAACTATATTATTACCCCTCTGTGTTAACCAAATGGCTTGAACTTTTAAAGACTATTACTGTACATCAACTTTGAATTTCGGAATTCAAGAACAAAGAACTTAACTACCAACCTGCATTATCTTACCTTTGCTGGGTTTGTCTTCTGTTGTGTTTGCCAGTAAGGGAGCAGTGAGGACATGCATACAGTGCTTGTAAAAGAAACCCAGAAACTCAGTCTTCTCTGTTTTCTAAGGAATCAAAAACACTTCCATGAACTTTAACGGCATTGATTCCTACCAGCAATAAACAATCTACTAGCATGGAAACGAGAAAAATGCCTGTGGCTTACATTGGCAGTAGCTAACATGTTCTCTGGATCAACTAAAGTTCGAAGCAGGCCCATAAGTTGGACTGCTCCTCCAAGTTCAGGGTCTGTATCACAAATCATATGTTCTATAATGAGGTTGATGAGCAAAATATCCTGGTGAGAAAAGTACATACAATAAGGATCACTTATTATGAGTGAGAATGGAGAAGCACACACTATGACATGTTACAGCATTATTCTAGCTGTCTTGTTAACTGCAAACAAAAGAAATGACTAACACCTTTAATAGGACACATGGCAGTGTTTCCTTCAAGCGTGCTACGGGCGCATTTACACTTAGTACAGAAAAAAAGTCTATTTCTCTCTGATCTTTAAATCCCTTTGATTAAAGCAAACACAAAGTTCGTTTGGTGCCAAGAGAGCTTTGTACTTCTTGATAACAAAATTTCCCTTGTGAAGAAAGCTAATGGGGCTTTCGGTTTAACAGTAAGAATATTTAGCTAGAATTTACAGCATCGTTCTACTTTCACTGCTTTTCTATAGATTCCTTCTACTTATGGGAAATGATATCTGTATCATTTATGGAAATGATACAAAGTTTCCATTTAAAATAAATTTAGTTGATACCCCAATATGTGAAATTAGAAGAAACAAGATTATAGTATTTAGCACAGAGAACAAACGTATTATAACGATTCCAAATGTCAATGAAAACTGATTGCTAGTTTTCCTGAGGCTCTAAGACTACAGTTCCTGGCCCAAGGGGTAAGTAAGGACAGAGAGGGATTCAGTGAGGAAACCTCTGCGCTTGCCTGTATATTCAGTGGTAGGATGGACATAAAGACTCGGATTGGGAATTAAGAGGCCTACTGCGTGAAAGTGACATACATTAATGTATGTGCAACTATTGCGTTTCAGGGCCAATGAGAATAGCCTTTATTTTTAATAATACAGGTATTCTGGTCTTCTGGATAGGACTACTTTATAAAAGAAAAATGTGACATAATATTTAACAGTCTGAACTGGTACTTTTCTACACTTACAAACAAACAAAAAAAAACAACCCTTAAATACAGAAAATTACTAGCCACTCCACTTCATTTTGACATATTATTTAAGATCTTTTAAAAAAGTGAAAGTCTGTTTTCTCAATTTGTAAAAAGGCAACAAGAATTCTGCACAATTGTTTTTTTTCCCCTAAAAGGATGCCTCCCTCCCCTTTTAAGATGCAGTTGAGGACAAAACATATTAGTTTATTTTTAAAAGTTACTTCAAAATTTTATGGGAGCAGGACAAAAAAAAATTCAGGACCACTGGATCAATTATCTAAAAATAAACCAGAAGAGCACACACATCTGGGGCTGCTGCATATGCCGTGTGCCAGACTCCAGGAGCACCCTTTACGCCATGGATTCTCTCGCTTACTTTAAAACTGATGTGTGTGTGTGTGAACAAGACCACAGCTTGTCCGTATGGCTAGGCAGTAAAGTAAGTACCCTAAATACTTTCCCAAGGGACTGTGCTTCCTTTCCTCATTCTTGGTGATTTTGAAAACCTATCCCTAGCAAAGCCAATGTTTTCTAGGGAAGTTACTTATAATTCCACATACAGGAGAACAATTTATGGATTAAATTATTAAGACAAGACAGCGTATCAAGTTAATGACAGAATTAAGAAACGTGATCTCAAAAATTTAAAAAGACATTTAAGGTGAGCATTAACAAATAACTGCTGTAAGACACAATTTCTAAACGGAGACAGGAGCCAATTTAGGCGAAGAAAAAGCCAGGTGTATTATGGCTACATTGTTCCCAAATATCAGTTATTTAAATCTTTAGTAATGAATAATACAGTTACAGCTCCCCATGTATGAATACTCACTGTTAGCGCAAATAATATTTACCTTGTTGGTTATTTTTTGCTCTGTTAACTTCTTACTTACATCATCGTTCTGTTGTGCCTCCTGCATGACAAACTCTCGTACCATGGATGGGTTATATTCAACCAAGTATGAGAATATATCAGTAGCAGCACTCCGCACCTGTGTATCATCCATGCCCTGCAGATAAAGAGCACTTATTTCTCCTAGAATTATAAAATAGGAACTTACAGCTATGCAGACCCAAAACCTAACGGATTATAAGAAAACAATGCAGTAAGAAAGAGAGGTCAAGGTAACTTGGCATGTAAAACCTGTTCTATGGATAAAGTTATACTTTCTTTTATTTCTGTTTACTTTTCTTCTTTAACATTTCAATGGGCTGCAAATTCAACAATTTATTATTAAAAACATGGAAAATTCCCAAGTTTTCTTTCAATAAGGTTTAAGGACTCTTACCTAATACTACAATTTTATAGTTTTTACTTGTAATAATACATAGTTAATACTAGATACTGGCTATAATCAAACAATTGCATAAAAATACATTATTTTTTGTGGATTAAACATATGATGGAAATTAAATATACAGAGAAACAAGCTTACAAGGATGACTTCTAAAGCTGGTAATATGCCCATGTTTGACAAAGTCTTGAAAAAAGCATCTCTGTTTTGAGGTTGAAGCGTTTGGGAAAATGCACAAAATTCTTTTAAAAAGTTAACCTAAAAGAAGGAAAAGGACAAGTGAATATAAAATCTGTTTGTTTTAGCTTTGTGGCTTTCATAAGTATCAAATTTCTTACCAATTCCTGTCTTTTTTCCTCATCTGTTGCTTCATCTGTTAGTTGTGCAAACAAATCTGTCAGAAATTTTTCATCTTCCTGTTAAATTAAATGACAAATTTATGCTAATGTTAAGAGTGTATTAAAACATAATTTTCAGATACTGTAGAAGATATAAATTGCAATAACTGGAAAAAGAAAAGATGGTGTTGACAATGGTAGTTTTTATGAGAGAAGGCAAAACCAAACTATTAAAGGAGAAACTGGGGATTTATACAAGAAAATTAGTCTTTATATTTTGGCAAGGCTTTAATTTCTTAAGCCTATTTAAGGGCCAGTGTGAATATTTTAGGCTTTGTGGACCATATGGTCTCTGCCACAACTATTCACCCCTGTTGTTATAGTAAGAAACAGCCATAAACAATATGTAAATGAGTGTGGCTGTGTTCAAATAAAACTTACTTATAAAAACGGATATGGGCTATAGTTCGCAACTCCCTCATTTACATGGGGTTTTAAAACCTGACCTTTAGAGGGTAAGGTTCTACAACCTGTCAAATGAAGATAAAAATTAAAACAAAGCCTGCTTTGGGCGCCTGGCTGGCTCAGTCGGTTGAGCATCCATCTACAGCTCAGGTCATGATCTTACGGTCCATGGGTTCGAGCCCCACATCAGGCTCTCTGCTGTCAGCAAAGAGCCCACTTCAGATCCTGTCCCTCCACACCACCCCCCTTCCTCATACCTGCCCGCTCTCTCTCAAAAATATTTAAAAAATGTATTTTAAAAAGATAAAGCTTCCTTCACGTTTTAAAGACAAAGAAAATGATTCATTTATTTAAAAAGCTAAATGCGGAACTTTTAAAGAAACACCTGTTATCTGAAGATATCCCATACAAAGTTTAATATGCATTATTTTGAAAAAGATTAAAGAGGTACTCTCATAGGATATTTATCTGGGTAAGTCAATATAGAACTTGGAAGGAACCTCAGATGTAATCTTAACTCCTTGTTTTATAATTGAGACAGATTAAGAAATTTACCCCAAGACTAAGCACAGGAGGTGGTAGAGACCTTCCTAATTATCTGTTCAACTTTTTCCATTACTATTTTTAACTAAGATTTTGTTATTCTCTGGGGCACCTGGATGGCTCAGTTGGTTAAGTATCTGACTCTTGGTTTCGGCTCAGATCATGATTTTGCGGTTTTTGGGTTTAAGCCCTACGAGGGGCTCCATAGCTGGCAGTGCAGAGCCTGCTTAGGATTCTCTCTCTTCCTATCTCTGCCCCTCCCCTGCTCACACTGTTTCTGTCTCTCAAAATAAACAAACAAAAATATATATATATATGTTAAAAAAAGATTTTGTTATGCTTTAATTCTGCACTACCTCAGCCAGTATTAGAGTCAACCACTACTTCAGCCCTACAGACATGCCTGAGTCTAAATATATATACTTAGTATGTAGTATGTATGTGTATATATGTATGTGTATGTGTGTATGTAATCTCCCACTAGATTATAAACCCCACAGTCACTGTTGTATGTGATCAGGAAACATGTTCTGTGATATTAAATTGGTTATTCCTGGGGCGCCTGGGTGGCTCAGTTGGTTAAGCACCGACTTCAGCTCAGGTCATGATCTCACAGTTTGTGAGTTCGAGCCCCACGTCAGGCTCTGTACTGACAGCTCAGGGCCTGGAGCCTGCTTCAGGTTCTGTATCTCCCTCTCTCTCTGCCCCTCCCCTGCTCACACTCTGTCAAAAGTAAATAAACATTAAAAAATTTTTTTTTAAATTTAAAAAAAGGAAAGATAAGAATATTAAAAAAATAAAAAATAAAAAATTGGTTATTCC
The DNA here is from genome assembly GCA_030068075.1 of Paguma larvata. Classification (NCBI taxonomy): domain Eukaryota; kingdom Metazoa; phylum Chordata; class Mammalia; order Carnivora; family Viverridae; genus Paguma; species Paguma larvata. Next base: position 36,543,908 of record CM057827.1, read on the forward strand.
TACCTTTTTCTAAAATGTACAAAGAGACCATACCTCAAGTGGCACCCAATTTCAAGACGCACCCCAGATGTAATATATCCCACCAACTGAAAATCAAATGATTGAAAAAGATTCCCTGAATTGCTCTATTTGGGGATACAGAAGTTGAGAGAGTAAGAATGTTTAAAAAAGAATGTTTAATAATATTACACACAAAGCAGTTAATAGTAAGGGGAGAGTATGATTGTGTACATAACGTGGGTAGAACTTGCTTTAAATTATATCTCAATCATCTCTTTTCAAAAATTTGTCAGATTCTTTCCTTCACAGCAGCACTTTGGATCTAAGTGTCCCGCGTCAAGAGAAACAGAACTACAGCAACTGGCAGCCAGGATTTTACAAAGCATACTGTAGGGAAACAAAAACTCAATAACTTGAAATTGTTCATACTTAACGAGTAAAACTGGCATTTCACAGGTCTGAAGACCAAGAAAACACAGAAGTGACAAATCCCTATATAACAAAACAGGAATCATGTGGATCTAAAGGAAAGGGCCAGAAGCACTTGGGACTATCAAGGAAACCAGAACAGAGGCTCCAGTAAAAACTAACTCTTTATCAAAGAACAAACAGAAGTTGGTACGGGAACCTTCTCTCTGTTCTCTATCAATCACGATATATTGTACAGAGATTACTATTGTCCTTAACTGTATGTACTATTATTGTTTAAATGTCTGTCTTAAAAAGAATGGAGAACACGTCAAATCAGTCAACATGAATTATTCCTAGCTTCAGGACAGCAGTGCTGGTAAATGACTCTTCTATATGAATTCACAGTTTTGTTTTTTTAAGGTGACAAAGACAAGGACCCTGAAAATACAGCAATATTCTAAAAAGGAACAACCATAAAAATTAAACTTACTGCTTTATTCATAACACATGCTATCAAGCAGCTCTTACCAACATTTATTTGCCTTCTTTAACAAAACCAGGTTTCAATTATTTGTAGATCTGAGGTAAAAATCTTGTATCTTTCAGGTCCTATCATCTGTCTGTTATTCTTACAATATCACGGGCATCAAAGGTACAAAAAACATGGCAGGTGCACAAATCACAGAACTTTGAGCACAGCGCAAAGATTTATTTCGGTTAGACTAGACTAATTCCTACACTATCGGATAATATACTGAGAGGTTTTTGGACTTTGAAGGTGTTACAAATGAGGATTACTGGCTAGCTCTCATAGATTGTGATTTCTGTGCTCTGTGCACAATCCAGGAAACATTACACCCTAGGCGATTCTGATGCAAGCTCCCCTAAAACAACAGACCTGAGAGACTGGAGATACTGTAAAAAGAAAATCTGGGGTTTAATAAAGCAAATATTGATACTTTAAAATAATGCTCAAGAGGCTTACATCATGTTCATGCATGATCTTTTATCTTCGCATGACTTTGTAGGGTAGATACTAATATCGCCATCCTTCAGATCAGGAAATTGAAGCTTTGGAGGTTAAGAAAGTTGCCCAAGTCACATAGCTAATAAGTGACAGGTGGAGCTGTAACTCATATTCACATCCAACTTCCCCATACTCTCATCTAGTACAACAGTATGCCCTTTGGTAAGGAGACATGCAACTGTCATTTGCCAACATCTGCTGTATTCCCTTGACCCTAAAACTGTGTCCCTTTATATATAATTATCTGGCAGTGTTACCAATTCTACAGAATTTATATTCTATAGTTAATGACATACTTCTGGCTTCCTCATTTTATCTTTCTTTTCTCTTTGAATCTACACTGTGCAGAACCAACAGATTAATATACCTAAAATTCTACTTTCATTCATTTCATTAAGACCATTCCCCTAACTTCTTCAAGCTAGACTTCTTTCTTTATCACATTTACTTTCCCTGACACAAACACCCTTCTGGTCCCACAGTATTATATATTACAGGCTCTTCTAGTATCACCAATATACATACCTTCAGACAAAAATCAAAACTCAATTTAGGTATTTAAAAGAACAATAAATTACTTCTGCTAAATCAATGAACAGTTTTAACAGTATTCATCAAGAAAGTTATCTTTGTAAGTAGGAAAATAAAATGATCTAACTCACCTGTAACATACCAACAATTTCTACCTTATTGAAAAAGATAAAGGAGTGAAGTGTTGATAACATATTTTCTTCAAAGACTGAAGGAGTAGGTAGAACCATATCTTGGATATACTGAACTCTGTATGTCTGATGAATTTTTTGTTTCAGCTCAGGATCAGAAATGGGAATCACTTCTTTAAACTTGGCTGTTTTTGTTAGAAATTCCCTGTGTTTCCGTGGTTGTGATAAAGCAGGATCATATTCTAAGCATCCAATGACGTCCATTATACATTCCTCAGAAAACATAACTTCGAAAAGAGCAGTTCGATTCAAGAGGAAGATGCCTTTGATAATTTCATACAAGTGGTGCAGTCCTTCAATATTTTCCAAATCCTCACACACATGAAAAAGCTCTAAGAGCTTTTTAATATAACCCTCATTTTCCAATGCTAGTGCAAGTTTTTCACGACGCAGGGGGGAAGGTAAAGATGATGCCACAAGTTCTGCAATTTCCTCAAGGCGACTTAATTCACAAGATGGCAATTCTAAACCCGGTGATGACATATCATCAAAACGCTCCTCTTCAGATTCATCTACCAGATCCTGAGTGATATCCACTGAAGGGTCCTTTCCTTGAACCTGTTAAGTAAGATTTACGATAGCGGTCACAGAATATAATCAAGGAAATCTAAATGATATTCTTAGATGACTACAAGAGCTGTTTTAAGAATACTCGCACTGTATGCCAGGAGAGCCACCAAAGTTTAAATAAAATTCAAATAAATATCAAACATAATAACATTGTGATCACAGAAAATACATGTAATTGTAAGCAATAAAGAAAATTTTAATATTGATTCCCAAAAGCAAGGGCCAATGAACATGTACAAACCGGCTTTGGACCAAAATGGGTCAATCATATACTATGAATGCTGACTGGTGGCCCAAAAAATTTAAGAAAAACTATGAGAAACAAGCATATTCACACAAAAATGAAACTATTTATAAAAAGCAACTGTAACATACATGTAGATTCCCCAAGATTATCTAACTAAAAGTGACCAAACCATGGAAGTTTTATTTTCTATTCACCCAAATCTCTAATTCTCCTGATCCTTGGAGAAGCCCAAAGGTTTGTTGTAAGCCCCAATTTTGTCGATATATGGGCTCTCAGTGTTCACAATTAAATACATTTTAAGGTAAAAGGATATTTTTACCAAAGGGCAAGGACTTATTTTGAAACAAAGTGAGTTTTGTTATCTTAGCCCTACAATTTGAGACACTGTCACTAAATTTAGCCGCCCAACAGGCCAAGGTGAGTAATAAAGGCATGGAAAACTTAGACCTTATATGAAATGGACAGGAAACTGAAATTGCTTAGCATGATTGAGAGAGACTGTTAATGGATATTGGAAGGGGAGAAGGCCTGGAATAGGTCTTGAAATTATGCTGCAAGTTGATATCATCTTGACCTTAACCCAGTGGGCAACACCACTGAAAGGTGGCTAGGCACATTCACGGATTGTACCGGGCATGGTCTCAAGTTGGCTTTGTATTTGTTAACTACATAAGCTCTCAATACAGCTTTAGATTCCTGATACTCAGAGTATGCCTTTACCTATAGAAAAAGAGTAGTATTTGACTAAAAAACCAAATGTAAAGGGATGAGAACCCTTACTGTAATGACAATGCTATCTTCAGTTTATCTGCAAACATGAAGGCAATCAAAAGGCCTGTGGTTAGGATATTCTTAGAATCTGATCTGCTCAGGGAATCAAGGTGGAATTGTAATGATTTGACAAACACATTTCAGTCTTACTTTCAGAACAGAAGTAATGAAGAATGAAAATAAAAGGAAGGTAGAATAAGTTAACAAGAAGATTCCTTAAGAGAAAGGATAAGTCTTAGCAGTCGGTCTGGACAGAAATGAAGAAAATGAGAATGTGGAGGCCATGAAAAATATAAGAAGAGATATACACAAACCTAATATTTACTATCAAGGAAGATACCATAAAATGGAGGAGACTTTTTGCTGTTTCTAGACCAAGAAATAAGCAGAGTTCAAGAATAAGAAAAACATGTAAGATCTCATAAAAGAGCAAAAGGTAATACATTCCCTAGGACAAACTAGGATCTAGAAATTGGTAAGTACAGACAGAATCATAAAAGACTGATTGAGAAACAACATCTTGAATCTAACGTATGCACAAGTTGAAGAGGAAGATCAGAAAATAATAAAAATAGCCAGTGAGTCCTAGGAAAGTTACTAGAGACAAAGTACATAAGTACTACTACTACCTGTGCCCCAAGTGTAAATGAAGAATTAGAGGCTAAGGATAAGTATAGTAAAGATCTGACAATTTACTAAAGGCAATTTATTAAATTTATTAAAGCCAGGCATGACAGCCACACACAGAGTCCGGGTCTGAGTTAAGAACTGGCCCTAATAGACTGTGTCCAGGGTGCGATTGTTCAACTCAGAAAACTGAAGAACAAGATACGTCTGAGCAATGGGTGCCTTTAGCATACCCAAGCTCTTCAATCTCCTCTCTATGGCAGAACGTCGCAGGACAAAATCTGGAGGCATGTGCTGTGAAAACAAACATATGGAAAAGAAAGCAAAGAACAAGTATGAAGCAAGAGGCATTCAGATATAACAGTTGGTCTGTCACACGTTAGCAAAAGGAAAGGGACAGTGTATCGGCCAGGTTAATATATGAGAACACCAGCTGAGCAGGCGAGCTACAAGTAAGGAAACGTTGCCTCAGGGACACTGTAGCTTTATTAAAGCAGTGGCTCCCAAACTTCAGGGTGCACTGAGAATCACCTAGAGCAGGGATTTACACGATGGCCAAATGTGGCCCACCACTAATTTTTATAAGTAAGTTTTTATTAGCAGAAAACCACGCTCTTTAGTTATGTGTCATGTGTGGCTACTTTCATAGTACAGCAGGAGCGGTGAATGGCTGTTAAACTGTATGGCCAACAAGGCCTAAAATATCTACTGTCTTGCCCTCTACAGAGAAAATCTGACCTGGAAGGCTTGTTCAAATGTAAATCAAATACAATTACTAGGACCTACTCACAGAACTTCTGATTCAGTAGGTCTGAGATGCGGGTCTCAGAATTTGCATTTCTGTCAGTTTCCAGGTCACGCTACTGGTCTGACAACCACACTCTGAGAGCCAATAAATTAAAGAACCTGCTGGAGATTATTCTCCAATTAAAATAAATGTGGAGACTGAGAAATTGTCCTTAGGATGCAATGGTTTAAATGAATCTGTAACAAAAACCAATGACTTTAGCATATAATAATGCAAAACAGAGTGCATGATAAATGCATATCCAACAAGACTGTGGAGGCCATGTGACTAGACTGAGGTACTACAGTCACTAGGAGGTTCTGGAACACTAAGAAGTTCCAGAATCAACTGAGAACATGCAAGATGAGGTGGAAGAGATAGTCAAGAACTACTAGAAATTATTGAACAAAGTGAGATGATCAGATTGGCATTTTTAACAACATCATTCTAGCTATGATATGGATTTGCAAAGACCAGTCAAGATGGAAGCAATAAATAAGGCAAGAAATCAGAGTGGCTCAGTAAACTGTGATACCAGTGATAGTAAAGATAAGTGAACGAATTTAAGGTTTGTAACTGAAAGACTGAATGGATGTTAAGTGAAGAAGGAAGGATAAATATGACCCACAAGTTTCTGGTTTCAACAACTGGATGGCGTTTACTGAGATGAGGGAGATGGGAGAATGAGCAGATTCGGGTGCGGAGACTAAGTTCGGTTCTGAACTATTAAATTTGAGATACGAGTGAACACTCGTGGAGGAGCTCTCAAAGGCAGCTGGATATAAAAGTGTAGAGTTCAGCAAAGGTCTTGGCTGGACAAACTGGGGTCAATAAATTGTACTTGCCTATAAATCAAGTTTTTCACAGACAACAGTGAATTTAAGAAATATGAAAAGCTGTCTATTTAAAATCTTGGGCATTAGCTGAAACAGAGCAAAAAGCAATATACTACAAGAACACATTAATTTTCTAGTTTTCTAAATTACCTGACATATTTTCTCCCAAATTTCATCACATCCAGCTTTTTCTTGAAAGCTAAGGGCCAAGTCATAATTTTCTGCTTCAGACCACACAATCAAAGTGTCCTTGAGAGGAAAAAAAAGTCGGATTAATATCAATTATCACAAACTACTTCAAAGTATAAGACTTAAACAAAGCAACAGGGAATTGCTAACAGTACTCAGCAACAGTGATACTGGTAATTGCCAATGCCTTTTTACACCCAGCTATAAAATGAAAACAATGTTTTCCTTAAGGAGAAGTTAACAAATATATGAAAAGCACTACAAAGTGACCAAGCTAAATGTACTGAAAGATACAAATCTAAACATTATATCAATCCTTTTCCTGCACACTAGTTACATTTTATGCTCTATTCAAAATGCCCAGAAAGCAAGCCTGAGCATTCATGAACTGGGGCATGTTAGGAGGATGCGATTAATAAGATTCCTTCTCTCATCTCTCTATCGTCAACATCAGATGTTCTTTACTTGGGGCACCTGAAGCCCATGAAATTACTGACTAAATCTGTAATATGTGAGCATTTATCTGGACATAAGTTTTTTAACCCTCACCAAAGTGGTGTGGCTCAAGAAGCAAGATGCTCCTACCACCCACAAGCCCTTTGCTCCTGCTCGGACAGGCTTTTATTTAATGGTAGTAAGTTTAATGAATAGTTCAACAGTTTTTATCAAAGATGTAAAATCTCTGCAAGATACTACACTTACAACACTGAGACCATTTTATATTCTCTGTAGTACAAATAGTCTGTGTTCTACAAGATGCATGGTAAAATAAAAATATTTATAGGGTCTAAGATATCATTTCAAACTTACTGACAGTAATAACCATATACACTGTTTCAGAGCCATCAACTATTTCAAAAAAGAGCCCTCCATTTGGGGGATGTTTGTGACTCATATATGAAATTTTGAATGGTATCAGGAAGAATTACATTTAAAAAGAAGCCTAACAAAACAGCTATCATGTAGCATTTTTTCAGACTGGTCCACAGAAAAGAATTAGAAGTCAGAGTTAGGAGGATGTGAGTACAAAAAAAGAAAAAATAATTCAATCCAAGAGTAACTGCAAGGAGCCAAGCAAAGGCTAGGTGAGCATCTACCAGGATGATAAAAGGTTCTTGTATCAAGAAGGAAAACATGACTAGACCATGTTTAAGGTAACTTAAAAGATATGTCCACATGGAGGCAGTTTCTCATACTTTTCCCTATCAGAGATACCCCTTATTGTACACAGATGGATCCCTTGATTAAAAATTTGTCTCCTAAACTGCCTATTAATTAATTCCTTTCAGTCAATTACATAACTAACTGTCCATTATGAGGACCAGTAGTCTCACACTAATCTAGTGATGATGCCAACCAGAAGTAAATGAATGGTCATTTGAATAAATCCACAATTTTTATTCAGAATTGTAAAAAAGAGCTCAATGACTCCTTTTTACTATCTTCAAGAACTTCTAGAGATCACAGATACCAGGCAGGCATCTGTTCCACAGTGACTGAGTAGCAGCTCAAACTCAAAATAATTTATATTAACACTGTAAGGTCACCACACCAGAAGTTAGTCAGTTGGGAAACCCCCTGAGTTGGCTTCATCTTTAAAATGGGTAGAATACATACTGTTATGAAAATTGCTGATAATATAAGACCCACTGGAACAAACCTAAAACCAATGACATTAGTAATAAGACAGATTTAATACAACCATAAGCAATTCCTCTGGTACACTGTAAATTCAGATTCATCTACAGGTTTAAATCAATGCACGGCTAGACATATGCTCTTAACTGCCCATTTGACAAATTTAGAAGTTAGAAAATTTTTAGGAATTGCTCCTGTTTTCCTTAAAGAGCCTAATTTTCACCCAAATCATCTTCTTTGTTTATCATCCAATAACCTATAGGTTAAGATATAAGGAGTTCTTCATTCATCCTCAAAATAGACTTGATCTTTCCTTTCTCTTTGGATGGACTTTTACTCTTCAACTAAACCCTCACTAATTTATATATTTAAGGATAGAATAGCAAAGGCAAATACTCTAGTCTCCAGCCACTCCAATCAAACCTAACAGTTTTCTTAAGATCACTAAATGCAACAGTGTTAGCAGAACATTAGACTATCAGGAAAAAATTTCAATCTGTACCAAATGTTTGTTGGACAAATTCATCATCATTAAATAGAATTAGGAGTTAATATCAGCTTTCCTATATATTATCTGTGTGACCTCGAGCAAGTCATGATCTTTAGGGATCATCTAACGTGCAAAGTAAAGCCAACACTAACTTCCTTCTGGTAGTATTTTAATGGTCAGTGATAAAGCAAAGCATTTTACAATTTATTTGTAGAGTAATATATTTATAAAGTAATACATACATATGAATGCATTGGTAATATTCTTTATTCTAAATTATTTTATATCTGTACCTTCAGGGCAATGAGGGGACTGAAAACTGCTTTCACTGGCTCTGCACAGCACTCAGTGGATGTGTGTGTGTGTGTGTGTGTGTGTGTGTGTTCTGAATAAATACCCTTTAATGATAGTGCTAGTAGGTATTAAGTAGGGAAAGATTTACTTTCAGGTATCACTTGCTCTCTGAAGGATACAAGAAAGAGTGTACTGAAACTAAAAGTTGCCTTAACAAACTGCATCATTACTATATTATTATAAGGTTATGTAAGAATCAGATTCTTACCTACACTGGGTTGCTGTATAGGGACAGAAATGTCCCTTTTGCACTAGCATCTACAACAGCAAAGAAAATAGTTTCTACCATTTTGTTGTGTCCATAGCTGATTACATCAGTAGCCACTTTTTTCTTTAGGGGGAAACCAGAAAACTGTATTGTTTTAGTTTTAACTTTTGAGAATTAAATATTAGTTGCTAGAATATCTGGAATATAAACTAAGTTTAACCTGAAGTATTTTTTTAATTTAAAATAAAATGATTGCTTTATATAGAGATTGGTTGAAATCACATTTTAGAATTAGACTAGGAAAGGATGTTGAATTTCTCACTGTAAGGAATCGATGGTAAATTTTCATTTAATCAAACTGAGAGGATAATATACAAGGTAAAACATAACATCTTCAAAATTTTACCTGCTGTTTCTGATATGCAGTGTTAGGATTTATTTTGGACTCTAAAAGCAGAGAACCTGGGAAACAAAGAAAAACAAAACAAAACATTCCATTATGTGATTGCAAAGCAGCACAATTACATTCCATTACATACACACACATTTCCTTCCCTGAACACTTGATACAAATGTAACTTTGGTTAAGGAAATAGTATTTTAAAAACAATTTTAAATATAATAAAACTTGTAACCCAAGAAATACTTGATAGATTATGTTTACTTTTAATGAGGACACAATTATCTGAAGAGAGGAATACGGGCAGCACGGGAAATGGCGCAGCATGAAGCAGGATGAGCTGGGTTTAAATCTCTGAAATACATCAGGATTTGGACGCCATCCATCTCCCCAGTACACCCCCACAGTACACTTCACCTTCAAAAAGCCTCTTACTTCTGTTCCAGAATTACCACACTTCTCCATCTTCAAGTAATTGTTTTCTTATAGTAAACTAATTTTAATTTGCACATTTCTGTTTTTTCCCCCCCCGGTCATATCATAAGACTCTTGATATTTAGAAAATAACTATTCCTTTGTTGGGGTGCCTGGGTGGCTCAGTCGGTTAAGCAGCTGACTTCAGCTCAGGTAATGACCTCATGGTTCGTGGGTTCGACCCCCGCGTCGGGCTCTGTGCTGACAGCTCAGAGCCTGCTGGGGACACGCACATTCTCTCCCTCAGAAATAAATTTTTTTTAATGTTTATTTTTGAGAGAAAGAGAGAGAATGAGTAGGGGAGGGGCAGAGAGACAGGGACACACTGAATCCGAAGTAGGCTCCAGACGCTTAACTGACTGAGCCGCCTAGGCGCCCCTTAAAAAATAAACTTTAATAAATAAATTTCCCCGTGCTCCAATTTTCCTTAGGCACAACTCTTGGATCTTTACATAACAAGAAAAAGCAGCAAGCACATGAATATCTAGAGTCAACATTATTAAGAGTCTTCAGCTATCTTTGTAAATATTCTTCCACTGTTTTCTGTAAATACTAGAACAAAAATTGCAATGTATCATTTCCCAGTGAAATCAGAGTATTCAGGTACATTATGGATCAAACTTAACGTTTTAAAGATCAGTTGTGGCATATAATTATACTCAAAACGTGGTTTCTAGCAGAAAATACATTCCCCAAAACCTACTTTGAAATACGTATCATGTCCTCAAAAACAATCCATCTTCAGAAAACTACATAAATAACAGAATGAAACTGGATTAAAGATCCAAGAGGTCTTATGTCCTAGAACCAAACTAAGTAATGCCTCTTTAAAATCAGGGGCGCCTGGGTGGCTCTGTTGGTTAAGCGTCTGACTTTGGCTCAGGTCATGATCTCATGGTTTGTGGGCTTGAGTCCCAAGTCAAGCTCTGCTGACAATACAGGAACTGCTTGGGATTCTCTCTGTCTCCCTCTCTCTCTGCCCCTCCCCTACTTTCACATGGGCTCTCTCTCAAAATAAATTAAAAAAAAAAAAAAAAAGTTAAACTGCACAAACATCTACCCAAAAGAAAAAACTGGACATCACTGATAAATGATAATTGGATAGGATCAAAATCAAATCTGTGTTACAAATATCATCAAGAATGTGAAAAGATGACCCACAGAATGGGAAAAATATTTGTAAATCATGTATCTCATTAAGGAACTTAAATAATAAAAATTTAAAAAGACAACCCGGGGTGCCTGGGTGGCTCAGTCGGTTGGGCGGCCGACTTCGGCTCAGGTCATGATCTCGTGGTCTGTGAGTTCGAGCCCCGCGTCGGGCTCTGTGCTGACAGCTCAGAGCCTGGAGCCTGCTTCACATTCTGTGTCTCCCTCGCTCTCTGCCCCTCCCCCACTCATGCTCTGTCTCTCTCTGCCTCGAAAATAAATAAACATTAAAAAAAAAAAAAACACTTTAAAAAGACAACCCAATTTTTAAAATGCTCAACAGATATGCATAGACATTTCTCCAAAGAACAGATACAGATAGACCATGAACATATGAAAAGATGCTCAACATCATTAGTCATTAAAGAAATGAGAATCAAAACCACAAATAAGACCATTAAACACCTGCTAGGATGCCTATAATCAAAGACAGTGCTGCCAACCATATGGAGAAACTGGATCCCTCATACATTTTGCTGGAGGTATATAAAAAGGCATCCACTTTGTAAAACAGCTTGGCAGTTCCTCAATTGCTAAAGTTACCATCAATTCCACTCCTAGGTATATATACCCAAGAGAAATAAAAACATATGTTCACACAAGTATGTGTACATGTATTTTCTTAGCAGCATTCTTTCATAACAGCAAAAAAGTGGAAACAATCCAAATGTCCAAAACTAATGAATAAATACTATTCAGCTACACAAAAAAATACATGCCATAACATGGATAAAACCTGAAAACATTACAAGTGAAAGAAGGCAATCATAAAAGACTCTATATATACTGTAGCCTGTATTTATGTGAAATGTACAGAGCGTGCAAATCAGAGAAAAGGGTGTAGATTGGCGATTGTTTACAGCTGGGAGGAAGGGAGAGTGAACAGGTAGTGACTGCTAATGGGTACGCGATTTCTTTCAGAGAGGACAAAATATTCTAAAATTAGATTGTGGTGATGGTTGCATAACCCTGTAAGTATACTAAAAAACACTGAATTATACACTCTGCATGGGTGAATTATATGGCATGTGAATGATGTTTTAAAACAAAAAGTGTAAATACTCATTCAGTAGAATACCACATAGCAGTATTAATGAATGAACCAAATATGTGAATCTTACAAATATCTACCATGTAATCCTATTTACATAAAATTTAAAGAGTAGCAAAAATTAACCTGTGGTGATAGTACACAGGTGAAGATAGTGACTGAGAAGGGACATGAGACAGGCTTTCAGAGTGCTGGTTATTTTACAAAAATTTATCAAGCAGAATACTTACAATCTGTGCGCCTTTTTCATGTATTACACTTAAAAAGTTTTTTTAAAAGTTTAAGAGTAGGAGTAAACAACATATGGTACAGAGGGGTGGAGTTATCACTTCAAATTGTGCTTTCAAAAACACACCTGTAACATTGTGTGTCAACTACACTTTGACTGAAAAAAAAAAAAAATGAAAGAAAAACACACACCTGACCTGGCAGCCCTAAAAACAAAAAGTGGTAGTGGTAGAACTATTTTTCAGGCACCAATCCCTTTTGCATTTGCTTCAAAACTCTCTCTCCATAAAGTTACAGGATTAAGAGTAATAAGAAAGGAAAAACTACAAATTGAAAGTTTGAAGTATTCCCTCCAAAAGCCCTAGCTAAAGCAAGAATAAGCACGTAACTAGAAGCTTCTGATGTTGGCAAGTTTTTCTTTTTTTCTGGGCCACTCAAGATGTTAAAGGGAAGTATCTCTTCTGAAACGCATTTTCAGTCATATCCCATGGCTTTGGTCTAAGCCATGCTCTGGTCCCCAAATACCATGCTCCCTAAGAAATCAGTAGGCTGTAGAGAATGGAGCATGGGAAACTGCACTTTAGTCTGGGGGCTAAGATAACAACAAAGACCTATTTCTAGTTTTATATCTAGGCTACATCTATTAGGTAGGTTCTCTTCCCCCACCTCTTAGTTTCCACTGGATCAAGTTATGAGCACTTATCCAGTTAACTGAAAAAGATCCAGTTGAGTGTTAATATGTATTAACACAATCCTGTCTCCCAAGTTTACTTGTATCAGTTGCTATAGCTACAGTACCCGGAATAGCAATTTCATCCTGTAATATATGGGTATGGCTGGGGATATAGAGTTCAACTGTAGGTGAGAGCCATTTATCATGGTAGCAGAGACAACAGGAGAGAAGAAATGAGGAAGACGATCCTTAGTAGCAGACTTTAAGCAACATCACAGGAGGTAGAGATGGTTCTCATTAAGGAGAATACATGCTTTTGATACAATGTTATCTTAATAACTGAAGCACATATGCACAATAGTCCCCACCCAAATTTAATTTGAGAAACATACCCATCCTCGCCAATAAAAGATGCCTTATCCCCCAAAAAGAATTCACCCTCACCCTACCCTCTCCATAACACCGCATCATCTGACAAAGACACTGTCACACAAACTAGAGAAAAACAAGTCTACAGAGCAAACCCCAATATCAAAGACTTGAGAAAAGCCTTCCCACTTTCAACCTAAATAATTGGGAAGGCTACATGGGACACAAACAAAAATCGAGACCTTCATCAAACTAAGGAGAATGCATCAATACATGGAATTCAATTTGTCACTGCAGAATCGTTCATTCAGACCACTAGCAAAACCAGCTACCCTCAGGTGAACTAAAGTGTATTCCTACACAGCAAATGCTTGTCGGAGTCCATTCCAAAGAAGCTCTGATGGGCCTACAAGTCCATATTTGCACAGACTTGTTCAAAAAAAATCAAGAGGGTCCTTAATTCTTTTTTTACTATTATCAAGACTGACAATCAGCACAACTTTTTGGGAGGGTCATTTTATGTACATCTACGAGGCTTTTAAACACATACTACTCTTTGGTCTAACAGTTCTAGGAAATTAGCCTACATCTTCACACAGTGCCAAATATATGAACAAATGGGTCACTAGTAGTGTTCGTAATGGTAAAAACCTAGAAACAATCTCTATGCCAGCTGTTTTCAAAGTGGGGGACCTCAAAGAGTCTGGAAAATCAAAACTATTTTCATAATATTACTAAAAGATTATTTACCTTTTTCACCCTTATTTTTCTCAGTGTCGACACTGATATTGTAAAAGATTAAATGTGGAAGCAGATTAAGAAATTAAACCAAACATTAAAGAGATTTGTAAAACTGCAAAACAAGGGGCACTCTTCTCACTAATTCCTGACTTAAGAAAAGCTTTTTAAGTCTTAGTTTTAAATTCTAATACAGCAAATAACAGTAGATACAACCCACATAAGACAAGTTTTTGGGGATCCAAGTTTTAAGAGTATAAAGATATCCTGGGAAAGAAACGCCACTCTATGCCACCAACAGTATACTTGTATGAATTAAATATATACAGTAAATTACTATGCTTTTAGGTGACAGATCTGTGTATCTTAACATAAAGTTACCCTAAATACATAGACAAAAAGGAGGTCTGTACACTCAGGAAATGGGGGAACAATGGTATAGGAGGGAAAATGCCACTCAGAACATCACCAAGACAACTGTTAAGTAGGTGTCAAACACAGATAAGCAAGAAAGATGGACAATAAAATATTTAGTACAACTATGAGTTTAGATAATTTGAGGTCATTAAATTTGAGGTTACCTCCCTGCTTCACAACATCTTTATTCTTCCTGTAAAATGAAATGTATCCTTGAATCTATTCTTGTATCCTGCTGCCAATTCCCAACACACCTCTATGAAACAAATAGCTCCATCCAGGGAGTGGGGTGAGAAGTAGTTGGTAGGGCACTAATGAAGTATCATTCCAAAAGTGTCTGAATCAGAGAAACTACGACTAGTGCCTGCCGCAGACAGCCTGTTTGGGTTGTAGTCTAACACACAGTCATACGCTGAATTCATGCAAATGTTTTAAAATAGAAAGACTTTACATTTAAAAAAAAATCTAGATTTCTGGCTGAGTGCAGGGAAAAAAAGGCCACAGAACTAAACTATTTAATCAGTCAATAGAACGAGACTTATGGTTAGAAAAAATACATCATAGGGTTGCTGTATTAACTAAAAAATTAAAAGTGTGGACCCCAGTATCTACTACATAACCAGCACTCGGTACATGCTTCTTTTTAGAGCACGGTCAAAATCTCATTTCACTGGCATCACTGTGCTGTTGAATAGTAGAAAAATTGGTATTGATAACGATGATTCAGAAACATTATAATGAAAGGTTAATTGACAGGTTTATTATATTGCCTAAGAAAAATATTGTATTAAATAATACTTAGGAAACATTCCAAGAAAACTGTTAAGATTTTTAATATTCTGATACAGTGTTATTTAGCTAGAAAGTTCACTTGATTAGAAGATAGCATTTCCTTTCACTGGGGAAATGAGATATTATAGTTTCTATAACTTTTATGGTTCTGTTTTCGGTATCAACCAACCAATCGAGATCAGGTTGTTAAAGAAACAGTTTAGATTTGGATAAATTAAAGATTTCAGAACGAACAGGTTCAGCTCTGTGACTCCACAGCAAGCAGTTTAACCCCTACTCATCTCTGGTATACTGTCCTTAATCAATGCTCAAAACTAAGGGCAGGAGCTTAAGTGCTGTGCTTCGTTAGAATAAAACCCCATCAAAAGCGTGTTATTCCAAGCCCAAAATATCATCCGGATAGGACACCAGCGTACACTTCAAACCTATAGCAATTCTGTGTTCCAAGTTCCTCTCTCCTGATTTTGTGGCTCAAGTTACACACAGCATTTAAAAATTGAAATGAAGCCTCAAGGGGAAAAAGTGGTAGCATTACATTAGAAGGTTCCACACCTGTGTCAAGCCTTCACTACACTCCAGCCTGATCGCCTATACCCAACCTAGCTGATGGACTTCAAACAGAAGTTACCGCTAGCAACAGATAGTAAATAAGAGTTGCTTACTATTTTTCTACAAAAGTCGGTCTACAAAAGAAAGAAAAAAAAAAAGAGGAGGGGGCTTTAAATGAACTTTTCAAAGTGAAATACTTCTCGCACTACTGATACTGAGCTCTTCTTAGCAGCTAAATCTGGAATGCTTACTGTACACAAGATTCTATACTGCTTACTAATTTATGAAAGAAAAAAAAAAGTGCTGATACTATCTCTGTTCAAATCACCACAACAGCCCAAACAAAACAAAACAGGCTTTCCACCTAAAGTGTTCTGACCTCCTTTTCTAATTACAGTGGGGGTGAGGCACTACCTACAACTCAGTTCTACAAGAGGCAGAGGCACAGGATTCTATTCTTACCATCAGCTAGCAGTGCTACCTTGAACAAAACTCTTTCCCCGCGTCTTATTTTCTTCATGCCTCAGATAATTTAAAATTATCTGTAAATTTAAGCTTTTAAACTCTGAAACAGGTAAGTCAGACAATAGATGAAACTATTTTGAAATGTAAAGATTACTTAATATAACTAACTAATGTAAGAACACTATTCTTGATGCTTGGCAAGTAATCCAGAATAAAGAGCATAGATGTGATTTTATGTAAAAAAGACATCCTTCACTGTGTGGAGAAATTCCAAATTCTTTTATCAATTCTAAAATTGGAAGATGGAAGTGGTAAAAGCCATAAAGAAGACGTTAGAATGATCTGAAATAATAAACTGAGACGGCGAGGTAAGGGATGACATTATCCTTCACTTCAAGCAACTTAACAGGTACAGCCCAAGCTGAAAGAAGAAAAAACAAAAAACAATAGCAAGTAATTTTTATCGTTAGATGGAATTTTGCAGGTACCGGAGAAACAAGTACTCTATCTTCATTAAAGAAAGGGTTACGTTCACATAATATATTTTACCAGTAGGAACCTACTGAATAAGGATGCAACCCAAAAAACAGGCTCAACAGCGTGCAGGACATCCCTCTCCTCCAAGGCAAGGTGTTACACACGTGCGAAGCCACTCGGTTCAGAGGGAAAGGCACAGTTCCTCAGAAAAATGTGCCCTGTCAACAGGGAGGCCACAAGTACTTCCATTCAGAAATGGCCTTCCTGATTTTCGGTGGAGTGTATAAAGATCTCTAATAAGATAAAAGACTCATTTAATGGAAAAATCAGAAATGTCTTCCATTTTGTTCACCACAATACAGAAATTCTCAATGATCCTATAATGGAGAATGGCAGAAGCACACAATAATGGATGACGCGAACTAGCAGTCCGTATAAAAACTTCCATGTGGCTTGGAAATAAACTATAATTTTAAATATCTTTAGGTTAAAAATTATTTTTATGTTCTTTGAAATCAACTTTGAGTCTGTAAGTATAAAGCAGCAAACGCAAGTAGACAGCAATAACGGGAGTTTAAAACACACCGTAAACAGTTAATGAGAAATAGTAACAGTCTCAAGCCACAGGCTAATTGAGCCTCAGTTTCCCTATTTGCAAAATATGGCGAATAAAAGTACCTATACTAGATGATACAAGTAAACAATCTCTGGCACGCTGTAGGTACTCAATACATTTTGACTTTTAATTCTATTTGGAGTTTTCCTATTAGAAAAAACATTAACCATCAAACTAGAAATTGTTTAAATTGTTTTTTTAAATATTTTTGAGAGAGAGAGAGAGAGAGAGAGAGAACGCTCAAGGAAGCACAAGCAAGTTGGGGAGGGGCAGAGAGGGAGAGAGAGAATCCCAAACAGGCTCAGCACTGTCAGTGCAAAGCCTGGTGCAGGGCTCAATCCCACAAACTGTAACATCATGACCTGAGCCGAAATCAAGAGTGGGATGCTTAACTGAATGAACAGCCCAGGCGCCCCCAAACTAGAGATTATTTATGATGTTATTTCGTGCTGGAATTCTCTAACCCCATTCTTTGAATTTACCTTTCCTTACATCTTAAGTTTAACATGGGCACATCAGTTATATTTATTTGGCTCTCTTTCTCTAACAGTAAATAAAATAAAATTAATAGATAAAAATTCAAATCATTTTGTTTTTGCCATTCAACCTGTTTTACTGCAGAGTTCCAAACTTGCCAAAAGGAGGCAGGGAGTTTAGGGGCTATTTCCAAAGAGGTAAAAATAAAAATGGGGGGGGGGCGCCTGGGTGGCTCATTCGGTTGAGCGCCCGGCTTCAGCTCAGGTCATGATCTCACAGTCTGTGAGTTTGAGCCCCGCCTCGGGCTCTGTGCTGACAGCTCGGAGCCTGGAGCCTGCTTCGGATTCTGTGTCTTCCTCTCTCTCTGCCCCTCCCCCACTCATGCTCTGTCTCTCTGTCTCAAAAGTAAATAAAAAACATTAAAAAAAATAAAAATGGAAAACCAGATCCCCACCTTAGTACGTGTTAGAACAGTAGGATTTCCTAGGATAGCAGGACATTAAAACCGAATATTTAATATTTCAAACGAAAAACTCTGTATAATGAGTCCAATTAAATACATAACGTGAAAGTTATATATGTTATTTTAACGTACGAGATTTCAAAGAACTGACTTCAAATCTACCCACACTTTCAACTGGAAGGTAACTGAACCTACAAAGCCCGTACTTTCAACTCATTATGAAAAAGTTTCCCAAACATCCAAAGGAGGAGATGTTAAGTAGTGGTGACTATGTGACAGTCACACACCAGAGCACAGTGACACATTCAAACTTGTGTTTTTAAGAGGCAAATAATAGGCCTCAGAACAATATTCCCAATGTACTCGAAATCCTTTAAATGCCTCCCAAAGGAAATCATCTCTCCAATTAAGTTATTTTGGGTCGCCTTATAAAGAGAACCTGTGGACAATATAACTCCAAATTACGATTTTTCAAATCAAATTGAAAATCAATGTCCCTTGAGTGTTCAATTACAGAATGGTGAGTCTTGTTTGTTTTTCATGGAATGGGGAGTTCTGGGTTGAAAGTCCAACGAAAACTGGACTTGAAACAAGTTTGTAATCATTCTGATACAGAACAACTACAATCCTAATAAACCGAAATTGCTACAGTGAAATTATAGACTAATGTAACAAGACAAGTTTTCAAATCCAGAAGAAACAATCTGAAAATACTTTCACGTGATGTGAACATTTTAAGTGAAACTTCAGGTATGCCACAGAGACAAGTGGCCACCCCTAAAGAAAGTTAAGTCTTGAAAAATGTGAAACACTTATTTTCAAACAATTGGGTCTTGAACCTTGAGGGCTATTTCAAATTTGTGAAGCACAGGCCCTAAGGCAGACTCAAAAGGTTTTAAAGTCATCGGCCAATTTCTCACCACCTGTTAATTGAACCAACCAAATTATGAATATACATTAAAGCAATCAAAACAAAAAAGCTAGCATAAAATTATTCCACGCTTGCAAGAAATTTACACAGGCTATACACAAAAATCTGAATTACTAGTGGAAAAGACAACACTGGGAAACACAAATCGATCTTCTGACGGCAAAGCATTTTCCCTGCCGAATGCAGAGTTACCAGACTCATGAACCAGTGTTGCAAATCAGCAACACGATCAAAAAAATGAATAAAAATGTAGCCGAAAAATCGTTAAGAAAAAACAAAAGGCACACGTTAAGAAAAAACAAAAGCAAAACGTTCTCCAAGAGTGAAACACCTAAGAACTTTCTTCGCTCCGAGAAACTTTCACGCCTGCTTTACAGATGAGTGAACCAAGGCAGAAGATCGGATTAATCAGTGCCTTTCTCAAGGTCACTCTAGTGCAAAAGAACAGTCCGGGCCCCGGATCTTAGGCCCCCGACCTCTCCACACGCCCAGGCAGCACCGTCCACACGCGCTGGGCTGCCCTCGTCCCCGCAAGGGCTACCAAGCGCTGGGAGAAAAAAAACATTTCGAGCGCTCTCCTTGCAGCTAAGCTCCGGGAGGACCGGGGCGCTGGTGGCCCGTCCTCCCCGAGAGCGGCAGCCGCCCCCCCAGCCCCAGTCGCCCCCTCCATTCTCGCAGAGGGCCACTAGCCCCAACCAACCAGGGAGGTGGCCCGGGGCCGGAGGGAGTCAAGGGTCCCGCCGCAAGGGGCTTCGCTTACCATCGCTCTCGGCCCTGACAAGCAGGGACATGCCCTTCAGGCGCTCCACGTAGCCCGACGACACATGCCCGGTGCCCCGGTCGTCCCATTGCCGGTCCTCGTTGAGCGTGTAAACCTTCACCCGCCGCCGGGTGTCGGTCATCGTGCCGCCCGGGGGCCGGGGCAGAGGCCCCGCTGGAATCGCCCGGGAAGGGGGGCCGGGACAGGCGGGAGCCAAGGCAGGAGGACGCCCGCAAGCGGAGGACTCCCGAGCCTCACTGCCGCCGCTGGCCGCTGCGGGGCCGCGGGGCCGCCCGCATGGCCCGCTCCCGGGCCCGAGCTCTGGGCCCCGGCCTTTCCTCGCCTCCGACTCCTCGGCGCTATTGTCCAGGCCCGGCGAGCCCGGCCGCCCCGACAGGGGCGCGCAGCGCTTCGCAGCCTCCCGCCCCGATGCGGTAGGAACTCGGGGCGCCGGTCACTGCCCTGCTCCCACCTCCGCCATGATCGCCGCGAAGCCGCTTCCCGCGCCGCCGCCGCCTCCTCAGGCCGCCGCCGCCATGTTTTCCTTCCTTATATCTGGCCCTGCCACCGCAGCCAGTGACTCCGCTCCGCTCCCCTGCTTCAAATGTCCCCAGCCAAGGGGCGCCTGCTCCTGCTGCAACTGCTACCACTGCGCAGGAGACTACGAGAGCTCCCAGGCGCACGAGCGCTCCTGGCTCCTGGAAGTCCCTTTCCCTTCGCCGCTGCCACCGCCTCTTCCGTCTTCCTCACAGAGCCAAAGCCGCCGCCATCTTGGTTTGCCCCTCAATAGCGGCGCGCGGGGCCACCCAGGCAGCAGCTGCAGGGGCCGCCCGTTGGCCCCACCATTTAAAGAGACAGGAGCGAGGCCGGGAGCCTCGCAGCGGCGGAGGCCTCGGACGGAGGCGGGAGGCGGGCGCGGAGTTGCCGAGGTGGCGGGAGCGCAGGGAGCGGAGGAGGCGGAACGCTGGTCGCGCCGGTGACGGCCCGGGGCTCCCTCGCGCTCCCTGCACGCACCGTCGTGCGAGCGCGAGGCGATGTGCGCCGTCGCGCCCTGTGTTCGTCATCAGCCCCGCTCGGGGATTCGAAAGGGGCGTGGAACTCGCCTCCGGCCTCGGCGCGCCTGCCCGCTGTGTGCTCGCCGCTCGCCTGGCGTCTCGGGCTCCCAGTGCGACTGCATTGGCGGTGTCTCACCGTCTGGCAGCTGCTGTCCCTGCCTGTCCTGCAGGCAGGTGCCGGGTCGCGTCGCTCCGGGGCTCCGTCGCGGCGTGTCCGCCTCCCTAGGGTTGGACTGGGCTCCCGGAGCGCAGGGTCCGGGAGGCGGTGGAGCCTCGCAGACTTCAGGCGTTTCTCCTTTGGGGAGAAATTGAAAAGCTTCCGGGAAAGGCCGCGGGTTTGCACGGCGAGGTCAGCCGCAGGTCTTGGGAGCCGCCATGGGGCACGTACTGGGGTGGCGAGTCCAGAAACGGGAGGGCTGGCGGCAGACCCGAAGTGACAAGTCTAAAACCTCACCTTACATTCCGGCTGTTCCCGCCATTCCTTTATTCTTCATCAGAACTGTTCTTTTCTAGTCCTCCATGTTGCAAGCAAAAAACAAAACTTGAAGTGTTTACGAAACCAGCTACTGATATGATTCTGTGTAATGGGGGTGAATAATTCTCAACGTTAGGCGTTAAGCACTTCTAATCTTCACAAAGGAATCAGATTCTCATTCCGAAATCTTAAGCTCATGCAAGTAAGAGCCTCCGTTTTGGGGGCTTTTCCTATTTGCCAGGCCGTCTAGGTCATTGCTGTCCACTAGAAATAAAATGAGCCACATATAATTTGAAATTTTACAGCAGCCACTTTTTGAAAAAGTGCAAAGAAACTGCTGAAATGTGTTTTAATGTGTTTTATTGAATGTAGTATCTTCAAAGTAGTCATATAAAATCAATGACATTTTATCTTCCCTTTTCTCGAACTAAGTTCAAGATGCGAGGTGTGTTTTACCCATGGCGTAAATTTCTAATTGGAAGCTAAATTTTCATTGCAAAGACCTAATCTGTATTTAGGGTTTATTAAATTTACAATGAAAAAGTAGATTCACATGCTCAAGTTATTTCAAAAATGATTTTCCAAAAACAAGTATCAATTTTTAAATGTAAAATTTAATTAAAATTAATTAAAGTTTAAAATTCACTTGCTCGGGGGCACTTGGGTGGCTCAATCGGTTAAGGGTTCGATTCACTTCGGGCTCCGGGCATGATCTCACAGTTTGTGGGTTCAAGCCCCAGGTGAGGCTCTGTGCTGACAGCCTGGAGCCTGCTTTGGATTCT
Source organism: Paguma larvata (assembly GCA_030068075.1). Lineage (NCBI taxonomy): Eukaryota > Metazoa > Chordata > Mammalia > Carnivora > Viverridae > Paguma > Paguma larvata. The sequence continues at coordinate 36,566,186 of CM057827.1, forward strand.
GTTTCCTCCCTCTGCCCCTCCCCCACTCGTGCTCTGTCTCTTTGTCTCTCAAAAATAAATAAATGTTAAAAAAAATTTTTTTAAGAAATAAATAAAATTCAGTTCCTCCTTCCCGGGCAAGCTACATTTCAAGTTCTCAGTAGCCGCGTGTGTCTAGTGGCCGCCATGTGGCAGGTTCAGACGCTTAACATCACCAAGAATCTCATCTCAAACCTGCAAAGCAACTTGCTTACACCTGTCTATATTCAGAAAGAGGCCCTGGCAGCAGGACCAGTGCTGAGGCGTTTCCCAGGATGTGGGATTTTCTGTTTTCGAATCAGAAGTTGGGACCTTTCCTTCCTCCCACCCACCCCGTCAAATACAAAGATGTGCTTACAAAGGACAGCTGCAGACTTTCATGTGCAAACAAAAGTGGAAAACGATAAAAAAAAAGGCAGTTTTCTCTAAAAAGTAAAAGGCAATAATTTCAAGCATCAGGGCATGACAGCAATTTTGCCCACTTCGGATGGAGTAAGACATCATTATATTTATTTGCGTTATTTCTCACTTGTTCCTCAAACCAAACATAAAATAGTTTGTGGAAAGATCGGCTGGTCTCCCTGCCTTTACTCTCCCCTCCCTCCTGAAACATGCTCTGTGTTATAACTGGTGGTGCTTTTGTCCAAGTTAAGTACAATCTAGCCAGCCAATAAGTTTTTATTTCTGCTATTTATAGTTTCCCCACTCTAGGTTAAGAGAAAGAACAGGGCTCCTGTCCCTTCTGAGGGCACCAGTGAAAATCAGACCTGGCCGTGATAGCAAGGTGGAACGAAACACGATAAAACTGGTGTCTCTGCTCAGAAGCCGGGTGACGCTGTGGTGTACAATATGCCGTCTGAGGGGATTTGTTTGTAGCCAAGCCAACCTCCCAGCTAAAAACAAGCCAAACACCCGAAAAGAGAGGTCTAGAATGAACTGAATCATGGTCTGAAGTGGGCCATTAACATTTCAGCACGGGCATCTGCTTGAAAGAGAAGAGCCACTTCCTGACACTGCTTTGGATCTAGGGGAGGGAAATCAGGTGGGGGGGGCGGGGGGAGGTGACCGATGCCTGTGCAACCTCTCCTTTTTCTCTACCGCATCTGACAACCGAGTCTCCTCTCTTACCCTTTTTCGAGACTGGTGTCCAAGAGTGCTTTATTTGATTGCACAGGTAGTTAATGAAGGTTTGAAATGAGCTGCCTGCAACAAGTTAGTCCAGAGCCATTTTCTAATACTTCAGATAAAAATCTGAGTCATTTTCACTGTTGTTTTCACCTTTGTACCAAGTCCCTCACCAGGGCCTGCTAACTTACTTCTCTTTCATAGACCCTCTTTTATTTCCTTGGTCATCACTCCAGGATTGGTTGGACCTGAAATTCTCCAACTAAGTTACAAAAGGTAACTCCAGAAACTGTCGATACTCTAAAATAGAATTGCTCAGAGCCCTGTGCAAAACAGTCCCAGGCACTAGTGGAAAGTAGCAGCATTAACATCAGCATGTATATTAGTTGGCAGGGCAATGGAGAACCCAGAGGCTTCTTTCGGTGTGTATGCTGCCAAGAGTCTCCCACTCGTCTCCCAAACCCTCACGCATGACAGTCCGTGCACCCAGAAGCAAAAGCAAGGATTCCTGAGGAATGGCCAAAGGAAGTGCTTCCAGCAATAAAGACAAAGAGGAGATGGGTATTGAAATTAACCAGGGGGGATTTCAGGGCACACCAGCTTTCCTAGCTTTGTACATTTCCCTCAGGGCTGTGGGCTTACAAGCGGACAGCCCCTTTCCACTGCTTGCTAGGTGTTCGAGTGGCTCTGGCTCTGGACATTATTCCCGCGATGGCAAATGTGGCCATCATGAGAACATGACTTGCAGACCTCTTTTTAAAGGGCACAACATTCCCCCAAGACCGCAGCTGCTGCACGCTGAAATCTATCCCTGTGCTTATGTACGGCATACCTTCCGTAGGCTGCTCCCCACCAAAGACTGGATGCGGCAGGATACTAAGGCAGTTGTTCCTGGGAGACATCTCTTCTATACGCTGCCTTGGGCTCAAGAACCCCCTTAGAGCTTTGCCAGACCTTCTTCAGAGTGTGCCACGTTCCAGAATCCTTCCAGCCAGCCCTCTCTCCCTCCTACTTCACTCGGGATTAGACGCATGCCTCTCCCAGCCAGTCTGGCGATCTCCTTTCCGATAGGTGTTTCCTCTAATAAAATCCTTCTATGTTCATCTGTTCTTGCCGTGTGCTTTTTGGAGGACCCAGACTCGTGCTAAATTTAGCTCTTAGATGCAGCAAGTCTTTAAATGTCAAAAGAGAGAAGCCTTGATTTATCCACAATACAAGATTTTAACTAGAAATGAGAAAAAAGAAAATTTACTTACGGTTATGCTTATGTTGAGGCCTGCTGAAGCATGTATTGAGAGTTGATATGGACTTAATGTATTTGACTTTATAATCTTTGCTAAAGCTTTTCTACAGAATGAGAAGTTTTGGTTTTGTTTTGTTTTTTTTTTTTTAATGTTTATTGTTGAGAGAGAGAAAGAGAGCACGTGCGCCTGAGCAGGGGAGGGGCAGAGAAAGAGGGGGACAGAGGATCTGAAGTGGACTTTGTGCTGACAGCAGAGAGCCCGATGCGGGGCTTGAATCACCACAAAATGCAAGATCATGACCCCAGCCAAAACTGGACGCTGAACCTACTGAGCCACCCAGGCGCCCCCCAGCATGAGAAGGTTTTGAATACAACTTTCATTTTGTTCTTTCTCAGATCTTTCTTAAGAATTCTGATTTCTAATACAAAAGGTTTGCAGTTCCAGAAGAGATTTTCTTTTTTTCAGGTTTACATCTGCTTGAGGTTTGAGAAGGATTTCGGGATAAAACTCCCGTGTGCATTCTGCCTGCTCTCATCTGCGTAGACCAGGTCCCTTTTAGGTCATGTCAAACCTGGATTTTTTCTTTTTCTTTTCCTTTTTCTTTTTTTTTTTTTAATGTCTGGCACTTTATTCACCCCCAAAGGGACTGAGTCATGTTAATATCTTTGGTGAGGAGATCGCAAGGGCTTTTTATTTTTAGGGCGTGCTTTGGGGTAGATAATTTTTTCAGATTATTGAACACAGAAGAAATAATGTAAGTACATTCTGAATGTAAAAATGCATCTGCACATTCCATTATTCTCAATTTGTTTTTTTCATCTTTTGATAGCCAGAAGGTAGGATGGGTGGCCAAGGACACTGGTATCAGTATGAAAGCATGAAATTTATTTAACTATATTTAAATCAGAAATCAAATGTGTCTTAGTTTTTCTCATTCCTAACATTCTTTCTAACTTTGTATTTGAGAATTCTATGGTTGTACTTAAGTGGTGCAAAAATTCTGTACATCACTCCTTGGCCACAGTGGTTAGGTTAGTACTTGAGAAAAGCCAGGACAATCAGAGTATTGCCTGGATTTTTCAGACTATCACTGGGTGAGAAACCTCCTGAACATCACAGCCAGAAGGGTGTGGTATAGGGCTGCCTATACTCAAGTGTTCCCTGCCTCCCCTACCCACCGAGTGTGGACAACTATGTCCACATCAGAGAGAGTAAAGAAGAACGTTCTGTTGGGAGTCCAGTTATCTCCCAAACCAGCCCAGGTCTTTTGAGGTTCTGAGGTCTATTAAGAAGAGAAACAAACCAGTCCCTTCATCTATACCCTACCTTGGCCTCTGAAACTCATCTTGTATGCTTGGTCATCAATGCAATCTCTTTCCTTAGAACTCCAGATCAACTTCATCGTCTAACATCGTTGAAAAACTGGCCCTCAAGTTCCTTGACATTTTTTTCCACTAGAAACGGCGTCTCTGTCTCCTCCTTTAAAATCCAGGCTGGACTTGGTGACATGTTTGTAATCAGGAAAATGAAGCAGAAGGGACGCCATGTGATACCGGGGCTAGACAGTGGTTTTCTGGAGTGCTTTCTGCCTAGTTTTCTCAGAATGCTTTCTGTGCCATCAGGTGAGAAGCTGCCTTCTCCTACTAGGCTGAATGTCGCTGCTCTGGTAGAAGGTCTCGGCTGGGCTCCCAGTTGAAGCCAGTGTCAACTGCTGCTAGCCTTGTGAACACTTCCTCTTGGACAACCATGGCCCCGTTGAGCTCTCGGATGACAGCAGCACAACCATGGGACTGCAACTGCACAACAGCCTTCGAGTGAGAACTATGCAGCCAAACCCTTCCCTGATTCCCAACGTATAGAATCGAGAGCAAAATAAAATGGTCACTTTAAGCCATTGAGTTTTGAGGTCATTTTGTTACACAGCAATAGTTACTATAGCATAGGTTTGCTTGGGTAATTTATTCTAATCATAAAGAGATATAGCGGTATACTTTCCAAGGGTGGAATAGATGGAATTTAAATCGTTTTGCATTTTTAAAAGACTTTCTTCCAATAGGTTCTTTATCTGTTATAGAACTCTTAAGTAACTACACAGACTGGATGAAGTGGATTTTTGAGGGCAGTCTAGATTCAAATATCTGACTCTGGTTCCAAAATTTGATTTGGGAAATATAGATCAGATCGTTTTAAATCTACCTTATGAAAACCGTGTGGATATTTTATAATATTGAAATTCTGTGTTTTGGGTTTTTTTTTTAATTTTATTGTACAAAAAATGGTCTTGAAAATTTTGTTTCTTTAAACTTAACTTTTACTTATTCTATCTGAAGTTGAATCAGAGGGGGAAAAAAGAAGGGGGAGATGATGATAAAAAATGAGGGCAGAACCTTCTTCCTATCGGTGACTATAAGAACACCGTGTTTTCTCCGAGAGGCAGTGAAAGGCCAGTGTTCCTTTCTCAGGCTCTGCGCAGGACTGATTAAGACCAAGAATGCAGGCTCCGCCGGATTAGTGTGGGAAAGGAGACAACCGTAGCGTACTTGAAGCTGAGGTGTCCTAGCTAAGGGATCTCAGAAAGCAGAGCCTGAGACAAAGACTTGAAAATCAGGCTTTTGCTGGGGCATGTTAAGAAAAGCAAGGGAGGGGTGCCTGGGTGGCTCAGTCGGTTGAGCGTCCTATTTCAGCTCAGGTCATGATCTCACGGTCTGTGGGTTTGAGCCCCGCGTCCGGCTCTGTGCTGACAGCTCAGAGCCTGGAGCCTGCTTCGGATTCTGTGTCTCCCTCTCTCTCTGCCCCTGTCATGCTCTGTCTCTCTCTGTCTCAAAAATAAATAAACATTAAAAAACAATTAAAAAAAAAAAAAGAAAAGCAAGGGAGAGGGGTAAAAGGCAGAGAAGAGGAGCCACCGTTACAGGGAGGTGTTCCCCAGACATGGCGGGTGCCACGGATGAAGATTCCTTGGTTCCATGGAACCATTAATCTGGGGGATGAAATGGGCAGCATTTATCCATAGCTCCCATGTCCCAGTCAAAAGTTTGCCTTCCCTTGCACTTCTGGGTTACGTACGGTTGGACATAGAATGGTTTCTCATGCACCCCAACACTACAGCACAGGAGGGGGGGAGGGGGAGGGAGAAGCATGTGACACGTGACTGTGGAGGATATTAGGTCACACCTGTGTGAATCCCGTCTAAAAATCTGGCTTTTAAATGTATTGAGACTCTAAGTACTTCATATTCTCATTTTAAATATTAAAAGTTATTTTTAAAAGATTTTTTATATTTATTTAATGGTATCCAAAGCATAGAGTACAAGTTCCTCTACTTATAGATTCTAACAGCTATTGTGAAACATATAATATATATAGTGGCAAGGATATCGATTTGTTTAAAACCCACTGGGTAGATTTAAGCCATTCTGCTGAAAAAGAACGTTCCCTCCCCCCCCCCCCCCGGAAATCGTAAAAACATTTCACATCTTAAGAGATGGCTATCGTAAATGAAATGAAAAGATGTTTTGGTTAGTGAGAAGTGTTGGGCATATATTTAACCATCTGTATTATACCACTAACCAGATTCTGATCCTGGGTATAATTATCTAATTCCTTTTTGAGCTGTGAAGAATTTTGAAACCATAGAGAGCAAAGCTCTCTATCCATGGCTCTAACCATCAAATAAAAATGGAATTTTGTAGAACACATTTGATGTTATTTGAATCGAGGTCTGGGATGCTGGTATTCACACACTGATGAACTCTTGTCAGAAAATTTCATGATCTTAGGGGATAAGAATGGCATTTGGCAAGATAAGATCTTTGGTTTATAGCCACGCTAGGACTTACCTTGGCTTGAAGTCAAAATGTGCTAGGTATTCTACACCTGACTGCCTTCTCTGGGTCTGTGGCTTGGGAACTGATCCCCATGGAGGGTTCCACCCACACTCTCTTGCTCTGTGGCTTGTTGTTTCCGGTTGGGTTCAGTCAGTAGGAGGAATGGCAGGAGTTTGTTGAAGGGGGAAGAGACAGGAGAAGAAAGGGATTCTGGTATTTTTTCTTTTGTCCTCTTTGTCCTTCAGTTCTGTCAGGGACAAATAGTTTGGTGTGGCTGGAGTACAGGGGTCTGTAGTGGAGCGAGATGGTGCTGGAACTTGGTGGAGACCAAACCCTGAAGGCCTCTTTTTGTTTCCGATTTTATTCTGGAGGGTACAGGGATTCATGACAGGATATTTATTTATTTTGAGAGAGAGAGAGAGATAGAAAGGGAAGGGCAGAGAGAGGGAGAGACAGAATTCCAAGCAATCTCCGTGCCATCAGGAGGAGCCTGATGTGAGGCTCGAACCCATGAACTGTGAGATCATGACCTGAGCCAAGATCGAGAGTTGGACACTTAACCGCCTGAGCCACCCAGGTGCCCCATGAAAGGATTTTAAGTAGGGGAATATGATAGCTGGATTTATGCTTTTTCAAGATCCCTCTGGAAGCATTGTGGAGGAAGGATTGAAGAGAAATGGCATCAAAGCAGGAGGGTCCATTTATAAATTAACTGTCCCAAGTTAGGCAAGAAATGACTCATTCTTGAATTAAAGTGGTTCTGGTGAGTAGAGAGGGGAAGGAGTGGATTTCAAGTACTCTTCCCTTTCCTAAACAGGATCAGTAGGCTCCTGGAACTTCCATTCTCTCCCAGCAGTCATGAGGAGCATCCCAGCTGGGAGGTCAGAGAAGGCCAAGTGGGAACCTGTGCTTTCACCCCTGCCTGGAAGTAACGAGGTAGCACTCCCTTCCCTGGCCAGAGTGGGGTCAGAAGAAGCCATACAGGGTTTAAGTAAGATCCAGAGTCTCATAGCATATAATCTAAAATGTCCTGATTCCGTTAAAAAATCTTTGTCCTATCAAGAACCAGGCAGAGCCCAAATTCAATGAATGGATGTTCAATAGAGGCCAACACTGAGATGGTAGAGATGTTAGAATTACCTGGCAGAGATTATAAAACAATCATCATAAAAATATTTCAACTAGCAATTATGAATACACTTGAAACAAGTGAAAAAATAGAAAGTCTCGGCAAAGAAATAGAAGAACCAATTAGAAGTTTTTAGAAATAAATAATATAGTGAAAAACTAAAATAAAAAAACTCAACGGATGAGCCCAGTAGCAGCATCTAGGAGATGGAGGAAAGAATCAGTGACCTTGGAGACAGAACAATAGAAATTGCTCAATCTGAGCAACAGGGAAAATAGGCTGGAAAAAAACCAAACCAAACCAAACCAAACCAAAACAAAACAAAACAAAAAAAAAAAAAACAAGCAGAGCCTTAGAGACCTGTGGGTATATCACAAAGATCTAACATTCACGTTATTAGAGACTCAAAAGAAAGGTAGAAAGAAGACCAGGCTGAAAGTACTCAAGGAAATAATGGCCAAAAACTCCCCCGATATGGTATAAACCTACAGATTCAGGAAACTGAGTCTACTCTAGGTAAACCGAGAGACATAACACCATTTACATTATAGTCAACCTTCTAAAAATTAAAGACAAAGCCTTGAAGGCAGGGAGAGACACCTGAACTATAGGAGAAACAATTTGAATGACAGCAAATGTCTCATCAGAAACCACAGAGGCCAGAAGGAAATGGCAAAACATTTTTCACACACTGAAAGAATTATTAACTCAGACTCCTATGCCGAGGGGAAATATTCCTCATGAATGGAGGGGAAATGAAAGCATTCTTAGATGAAGGAAAACTGAGGCAATCTGTTGGTGGAAAATTTCCTTAAGAAAATGACTAAATGAAATTCTCTAAGCAGAAAGGAAACCATAAAAGAAGAAATCTTAGAACATCAGAAAGAAAAGAACATGGTAAGCAAAAATATGGATAAATACGAGCAGCTTCTATTCTCATACTGAGTTTTCTAAACTATATTTGGTGGTTGAAGAAAAGATTATAACACTCTGTGATGTGTATCTAAATGTATAAAGAAGAAATACCTAAGATAAATATATCCAACAAGGTAAAGGGATGTAAGTACTTTCTACACTTTGTCTGATCTGGTAAAATGATGACATTGGTCAACTATGATAAGACTATGTATATATATAATTTATTTATATTTATGTATATACATACTTGTGTATGTATATATGCACACACATACTTGTGTATATATACACACACAAACACACACAGAGTGGACACTAAAAAGCTATACAAAGAAACACACCTAAAACACAACGGATAAGTTGAAATGGAATTCTAAAAACTACTGCAGTAACCCCACAAAATAGCATGAAAAAGAAAACAGCTAAGTGCAAAAAATGAAATAGCAGACTTAAGCCCCAAGACACCAACGATTAAAAAATATAAATGGTCTAAATACAACAATTAAAAGACAGGGATTGGCAGAGTGGGTTGAAAACAGTCCAAGCATAAGTCATTTATAAGAAACCCCCTTTAAATATAACAATGTAGGCAGAGTAAAAGGATAGGAAAAAAATTATCATGCAAAAGATCACAAGAAAGCATCAGGGCTACAGATCAGAAAAAGAAGACTCGGAACAAAGAAAATTTTCAGACACAGAGAGGGACTTAATTTAATAATAAAAGGGTCAATCCGTCAAGAAGACATAGTAATCCTAAATGTATATGATCCAAACAACAGAGCTTCAGAATGTGGGGAAAGAACTGAAAGGAAAAGTAAACAGTTCCAAACTACAGCTGGAAACTTCAACACCCCTGTCAAAATTGATAGAGCAACTGGGCAGAAAATCAGCAAGGCTGTCAAAGAGCTTCAACACCACCAACCATGGGATCTAATCGACATTTCTAGAATTCCACCCAACAAACCACAATAAACTTTCCTCTTCAAGTGCCCACACAGTATGCCTAAGTAGATCGTATCCTGGGCCCGAAAACAAACCTCAATAAATTCAAAAGAATAGAAATCAGGGCGCCTGAGGGGCTGAGGTGGTTAAGGATCCAACTTTGGCTCAAGTCGTGATCTCACATTTTGTGGGTTTGAGCCCCACGATGGGCTGTGTGCTGGCAGCCCAACAGCACAGAGCCTGCTTCAGGTTTTCTACCTCCTTCTCTCTCTGCTCCTCCCCCACTTGCACACACTCTCAAAAATAAACAAACATTTAAAAAACTAAATAAAAAGAACAGAAATCATACAGAGTGTGTCCTGCAATCACATAAATGAAATGTTTATAGCGATTTCTTCATAACAGCCCTAAACTAGAAACAACCCTGATGTTCTTTTTTGGGGTGAGTGGTTAAACAAGATACTGAGCATCCATATCATGGAATGGGTTCACCAGTAAAAAGCAACGGAACAAACTGGAGGAAGAGCCAGAGAACTATGCTGGGTGAAAAAAGCCAATCCCCAGAGGTTGCATACTCTACCATCTCATGTATAGACCATTCCTGAAATGATAAAGTGATTGAAATGGAGAAGAGATTAGTGGTTGCCAGGGTTTAAGGAAGTGGGTGTGGTTATAAAAGAGCAACAGCAGGGATCCCTGTGGTGATGGAAACATTGTTTATCTTGACTGTATCCATGCTTGACTGTATCCATTACATCCTGATTGTAATATTGTACCATATAAAGTTTGCAAGTTATTTTCTTGGAGGAAAGTGGATTCAAAGTTACACCAGGTCCCTCTGTATTATTTCCTACAACTGCACATAAAGCTCTATCTCAAAAATTTTGATAAATAAAACTATTAGTAAGAAGCAAACAACCCCTGTAACCACTACATACAATTGGCTAATGCGCTGTTTTTCAACACCTATATGACATTCTCAACCATCATTCTTCAAGTATTGCCTTCTATCCTTTTTTTTTTTTTTAATTTTAGAGTGAGAGCAAGCACAAGCTGGGGAGGGGCAGAGGGAGGGAGAGAGAGAGAGAGAGAGAGAATCTCGAGCACGCTCCACACTCAGCGCGGAGCCCAATGCAAGACTCCATCTCATGACCTTGGGATCATGACCTGAGCCAAAATTAAGAATCACCCCGCCCTCCTATCCTTTCCTTGGAGGACTCCTCTGATAGTCTCCATCGCTTCTAAATCTACCCTATCTTCTGTAGTTTCCATATTTTTTTCTCTCTAATCTAGTCTGACATTCTTTATTTTTTTTCTAAGTTTATTTATTTATTTTGACACAGAGATAGAGAGAGTGAGCCGTGGGGAGGGGAAGAGAGAGGAGAGAGAGAATCCCAAGCGGGCTCTGAGCTGTCAGTGCAGAGCCTGATACAGGGCTCAAACTCACCAATTGTGAGATCGTGACCCGAGCCGAAGCCAGGAGTCAGACGTTTAACTGAGCCACCCAGGCACCCCGACATCTTCTACTTTTTATCTAGATTACTTTCTTTTTTTTTTATAACAACCTGTGATCCAGTTAACTAACCCTCTCTTTACCTAGAAATATTTCCAAACTTGTTTCTTATTTATTTAAACTTAGCTTGCACAGCTGTTTCATAGCCTGTGCCTGATAACTTCAAAGCCTGGAGGGTCTGGAGGTCTGTTTCTGCTTTCTCTCACTCAGAGTCTGATTTTTGGGGGTTCCTGATATTATTTGGCTGCAGTTTGGGCATTGTATTTGAAAATCATTTGTAGATATAATAGAAGTAGTTTACTTCAAAGAATAGTTTCCCTTGCCATGCCAGGTTCCTGGGTTACTGCCAATTAAGAATCACATTAAAGCAAGTTTAAGGCTTGAGAGACCTTTGCCAAACCAGATGACTTGAAAACTGGCTATAATTCTGTGAGGGATGTTCTACTTCTGGTCCATCTTGTCCAGTAAGACTTCCTCCTAATGTCCGGGGTTTGATTCTGTCCTTCTCTCCTGGGGAATTGGTTTCTCTTCACTTTTGGCCTTGTAATTTCTTACTGTATTATCATTGGTTAAGATATTTACATGTTTACTCACCAATATTAGTTATTTTCACCAAATAAATCAGCTTTTCATCATAGGATGACATACGGTATCTTTTTTTTTTTTTTTTTATCAGTAGTAGCTACAAAATTCTCCGTAGCTACCACATTCTACATAGTTAAACAATGTGATCTGAAGGAACGATGCATGATTGAAACCTCATTTGGTAAGATCTGGAAATATTACAGTTTGTTGTCACGGATTAAATAATCTTTGAAGCCAGAATATAATAATCCTTTCTCAGGTGCCCTTTTAAGTTTCTATCATTTTTTTTAAAATTTTTTTAACGTTTATTTATTTTTGAGAGACATAGAGACAGAGCATGAGCAGGGGAAGAGCAGAGAGAAAGAGACACAGAATCCAAAGCAGGCTCCAGGCTCTGAGCTGTCAGCACAGAGCCCCACGCGGGGCTTGAACTCACAGACCGTGAGATCATGACCTGAGCCACCCAGGCGCCCCTAAGTTTCTATCATTAAAACATGTAGATATAAGCAACTAGGGAAGACTAGAAAATTGAAAAGCAGTTGATGTCCTAGAAACACACCTGGAAGCAGCGTAACTAAGGTAAGGTATTAGTTTCCTGGAACCGCGGTAACAAATCACTACAAACTGGCTGAGAACAGGAATCCATCTCTCAGAGTTCTGGAGGCGAGAAGTCCAAAGTCACAGTGCCAATGCTCCCTTCCAGAGGCGCTGGGGGAGAGAGTCTGTTCCCTGCCTTGTCTAGCTTCCAGTGGCTGCAGCTGTCCTTGGCTGTGGCCACATCACCCCAGCCTCTGCCGCCATGGCCACACGGCTCCCTCCTCTTCTGGGAGTATCAGATCTCCCGCTGCCTCCTCTTCCGAAGACAGTTGTGACGGCATTTCAGTCTCATTCAGGTAGGCTGGGATAACCTTCCCACCTCAAAATCCTTAACTGAGTTTCACCTGCAAGGCTTCTTTTGAAGTAAAGGAATGTTAACAGGTTCCAGGTATTAGGACATGGCTATACCTTTTTAAGGACCACCACTGAGCCCACTACGGGTGATATGATGGAAAATAAAATTCGGTATAGCTATTCGTGTGATAACACCTTGTTAAGATGTATAATAGTCATTAGAAAATGTATTTGTATATCGTTTTATCATTATTTCTGCCTAGCTAAACTGAAAAATCTTAATAAAGTCTCTCTCTTTTCCTCTGTCTATAAATATAAATATAAATATAAATATATTAGTCTCTCTAATAACAGTACATAACACATAACATAATATATAATAATATATTTAATATAGTAATATTAATGTATTATATTAATATATATAACATTCACATATATTAATATGTATTAATTTAAATGCATATTGAATTTATTTGAATATTGTTTTATTATTTCTGCCTGGCTAAACTGAAAATCTTAAAAGTCTCTCTGTTTTCCTCTGTCTATAAATATAAATATAAACATAAATATATGTAGTCTCTCTCTAATAATAATACATAACACATAACATATATATATTTAATACATTAATATTAATATATTATATTAATGTTATATATTCACATATATTAATACATATTAACATTAATACATATATTTATATAATATACATATATGTATATGTGTATATGTATATTAACATACATATATATGTATATATGTGTGTATATTAATAATATACACATATTATGTTAATATTTACATGTATTAATGTTAATATGTATTAATATATGTGAATATTATATATAACATTTAAAATAGGCATAACGCATCTCAAAGGAAAGGAACTAGATTAGAATGGCCTGGTATTTATATCACTAATATACACTGTTTACTTGAATTTAATTTACTTAAATTCTTATCAGCAGTGTTGTTGTTATATTGAAACCAACAGAGTTTTGGTGTGCTCCACTATCCCAATCATTTAAAAGAATAGAATATCTGAAAATGAAATGTAAAGTTTGAGTGTAACTAACAATACTTTTCAAGTTTCAGACAATTGTTGATAAAAAGCACTGAGGTTTTACCATCACATAACCAAGGCAAGGGATGTTGAACCCTGGGAAAAAGTCATAATTATACTACATTTAGTGCCAACTAAAGAGTAGAAAGTTCAATATAAAAATGTTTGCTGTAAGGATATCTTTTGAACTATTTATAATGAAAAAGATGAAGTCATTCTCTTTTTTAGGAAAAAGGATGTTGAGTGCTAAACGTGAGCAGACTGTAAGATCAAATAGAATACTGATTAACTGGAATTTGAACGCTAACATTAACTGCTGTCTCTATAAACACCATTTTATAAATGCGATTGGTTAAAATATCAACATGTCATTCAGCAGTCTAAATTATACAGCACATATGCAAACACCAACTCCCTGAGCAACCTAAATGAGAGACCTAATAGTATATAGAGAACAAATGTGTTCAGAAATTGTCATCCTTTTAGTAGCCCGTGAATGATAGGAATTTATCAGCAACTGTTTGCGTAGTTGAACATTTTCGTATTTAGTTTAACTTAAAAATTTTTTAAATATTAAACTTTAAATTGAATTGGTTTAAAAAACTGAAGTATCATTAGTGGTATATATATATGATGGAATATTACTCAGACTTCAAAAAGAATGAAATCTTGCCATTTGCAAGGACATAGATGGAACTAACGAGTATAATGCTAAGCAAAACGAATCAGCTAGAGAAAGACCGATACCGTATGATTTCACTCATGTGCGGAATTACAGAAACAAAACAGATGAACATAGGGGGAGGGGGAGAAAAGAGAGGGAAGCAAACCATAAAAGACTCCTAACTACAGAGAACAGACTGAGGGTTGATAAAGGGTAGGTGGGCAGGGGGATGGGCTAAATGGGTGATGGGTATTAAAGAGGACACTTGTGTTGAGCACTGGGTGTTATATATTAGTGCTAAATCACTAAATTCTACTCCTGAAACCAATATTGCACTGTGTGTTAAACTAGAATTTAAATAACAGTTTGGAAAAACAAACAAACAAATAAATACAAAGCCAAACAAAGCCAGACAAAGACAAATACAGTATATTCCACTTTTTTTTTTTTCTAAGTCAAACTCATAGAAGAAAGAGAATAGAATGATGGTTACCAGGGGCTGGGAGGTGCGGCAAACGGGGAGATGTTGGTCCAAGGGTACAAACTTCCACTAAAAAGGAATAAGTTCTGAGGATCTAACGTACAACAAAGTAAGTATAATTAATAATAATGGATTATATACTTGAAATTTGCTGAGAAAGTAGTTATCAAGTGTTCTTAACTTCCTCCCTGAAAAAAAAGTAACTGTAAGATGATGGATGCATTAATTAACTTGATCGTGCTTGTCATTTCACAACGTGTCAGTCATGGAGTTGTATGCTTTAAATACAGAACATTTTATTTGCCAGGTATACCTCATTAAAGCTAGGGAGGAAAAAAAATTACAGAAAACCTGAATCTCTAAGAACATCACAGAGTAAAGCCACCCTACCGGCCCTAGACTGCTGATTTCAGGCTTTTATGTGAAAGACAAACTTCTATGTTGTTTAAACCATGGTGACTTTAAGTTGCTGTTGCTCACAGCTACGCCTAATCCTGACCTTGTTTTGTATTTTCTGGCTTCTTAGCATATTCTGTAAGATCTTGTTTTTTTTAAAAAAAACCTTCGCCTGAGAAAAACAAATTGTAATTGACACATAATATTATATTCGTTTCAGGTGTACAACGCAGTGATTCAACCAGTCTGTGCGTTATGGTCTGATCACAAGTGTGGCTACCGTCTGTTAGCGTACAACACTGTTCCAGTATCATTGACTGCATTCCATATCACGTGCCTTTTATTCCCGTGACTTATTATTCTACCACTGGAAGCCTGTATTTCCCGTATTTAATTTTAAATTTCACATCCAGAAAGATTATCTGAAAATATTGTAACTTCTGGAGTGTCTGGGGTGGTTAACTGGCCAACTCGTGGTTTTGGCTCAGGTCGTGATCTCACAGTGGGTGAGTTTGAGCCCCGCCTTAGACTCCTGGCTGACAGCTCGGGAGCCTGTTTGGGATTCTCTCTCGCCCTTTCTCCCCCCACCCTCAAAAACAAAATCAATAAACCTTAAAAAAAAAAGTTTTGAATATTTTGTGGCTTCTGAAGAGGAATTTAAATTATATGTAAAGCATGGGATTCCTGCTAAGATTATCATACTTTAACTTTTCTGGGGCTTTGATGGTTCATAGGCTAATTCTGTGTTTAAAAGGGTTTTCGCAATTTCATATTCTATGTGTCTTCTGCTAAAAAAATGATTGGTGTTTTCTTATTTTACAGTTTTCATCAATTAGCCTAACAATATCTAGGAAGCACTCTTGAGAGTAAAAATTCATGTAATTAAAGGTGGTTGCAGTGGGATTGAACCCCACAAATCAGGAAATCCAAGCCTCTCGTTTTAGTGATGAGAAAAACGAGGTTGAGGGATTTGGACTCACCCAAGCTTCTCACAGCTAGACGAGAGAGAAAACGGAGTTTAAAGCTAAAAGCTTGAAGGTGGGGCTCTGGATCCTGAATTCAATGTTCTTTCTACCACAGGAAGCTACTCATCAAAAAGATGAACTGTTTTTCCTCTTCAAATAATGAATACAATCCTTCTAAAGAAGCCCTTTTACGCCTGGGTAGCTCAGTGGTTAGGCGTCCAACTTCGGCTCAGGTCATGATCTCCTGGCTCATGAGTTCGAGCCGGCATCGGGCTCTGTGCTGACAGCTGAGAGCCTGGAGCCTGCTTCGGATTCTGTGTCTCCCTCTCTGTGCCTCACCCACTCGCACTCTGTGTCTCTCTCTCGCTCAAAAATAAATAAACATTAAAAAAATTTTTTAAAAAGAAGCCCTTTTATTAAGAGCATATGATAATATACCAAGGAGTGTTAAGTATATTCTGTTATTTTTTAAAAAAAGTTTGGTTTAATATTGCTTGTTAATGTGATGTATAGAGGGAATGTCAAGTCTTTATTATAAAGGTTAAAAAAATACTTTGTATCACCCTCCCATGTGGTTTAGCAACATTTACTTTTTAAGCAGAATATGAACCCAATATGAGTTTCATTACTTACCGGGTGTCTACTATTGGGATTTTACTTGAACTTGATCATTTTCTTTTCTTTTCTTTTAATGTTTATTTTTGAGAGAGAGAGAGAGAGAAAGACAGAGCATGAGTGGAGGAGGGACAGAGAGAGAGGGAGACACAAAATCTGAAGCAGGCTCCAGGCTCTGAGTTGTCAGCACAGAGCCCAGCGCCGGCCAAACTCACAAACTATCATGACCTGAGCCGAAGTCAGATGCTTAACCGACTGAGCTACCCAGGTGTCCTGAACTAGATAATTTTAAAACTAACACCTGCCAAATAGTCCTGAAGAATACAGGTTACATTGGAAAAGATTTCTAGGATCACGAGCATGCAATAGTACTTGGGTATCCTTTCTCTTTTACCTTCTGTCTTTATAACCGAGTTGGGAACTAATGAGACACATGCTTCAAAGATTTACAAGATAATTTGCATGACACGATCAGGGCTGCTCTGGTCAAATTGTAAAGTGTCTTGGGACGCCTGGGCGGCTCAGTCAGTTAAGCACTCGACTCTTGATTTCAGCTCAGGTCATGATGTCTTGGTTGTGAGTTTGAGACCCGCATGGGGCTCTGTGCTGACAACACGGAGACTGCTTGGGAGCCTCTCTCTCCCTCTCTCTCTGCCCCTCCCCTGTGCATGCGCACATGCTCTCTCTTTCTCTCTCTCTCTCAAAGATAAATAAATGTTTAAAAAAATTGTAAAGCATCTTAGTTATTCCTTATACTTTCCTCATCCTTCCACCTTCACTAAGTGTCTTCTTAAATCCTGACCGATATAGCTTCCTGTCATATCCAGTTACCAAAAAAGAGAGAGTAATTACATGTGCACTATGTTTTTTGGACAAAAATAAAGAAAGCTGCATGGAAATGGGGCATGTTATCTCTGAAACACTAGCAACAATTGCTCCAGAACTGGATTCCCATTCAGAATACACCGACAAGCCTCCTGTGTAACAGGCCGCAGAGCAACTCGAATGTTCGTGGCTGTCATCAGAACTTTTTTTTTTTAATGTTTGTTTTTGAGAGAGAGAGAGAGAGACAGAGCATGAGCAGGGGAGAGGCAGAGAGAGAGGGAGACACAGAATCCAAAGCAGGCTCCAGGCTCTGAGTTGTCAGCACAGAGCCCCATGTGGGGCTTGAACCCGCCCATTGCGAGATCACGACCTGAGCTGAAGTCGGAAACCCAACCAACCGAACCACCCAGGCGCCCCGACTCAGAACTTTTTATGTAAGCAGCTAGGCACTAACTGGCTCCCGATGCATTTCGTCTATGAGCCAGAAGGTGGAGATGTTTCTTATTAGGGTGGTCATCCCTCTATACCTCCACCAACTCTTGACCCAGAAGTTCAACTTGATGGTTTCGAATTTGAGAGTCAGCTTTTTGATAGTTCACAATGAAATTGACTTCTCGAGTTTTAAAACATTAAATAATAGAACAAACATCAAGAGAGTGTTGGCTCTTTTCATAAACTATATGTAAGAATGCTTGGCAAAGAGCTGCATTTTCAAAAGACATTTGAAATTCAAAATATCGTTACATTTCTCAAAGGAGGAGGAGGAGGTAAAGAACAGAGGTTATGGGCCAATGCACCACTGGGCCACTAATGTCAGTTAAAATTCTAATAATCAACATGCTTCTGATTTCTGCCCGCTTAACCTTTTTTTTTTTTTAATGTTTATTTATTTTTGAGAGACATAGAGGCACAGCGTGAACAGGGGAAGGGCAGAGAGAGAGGGAGACACAGAATCGGAAGCAGGCTCCAGACTCTGAGCCATCAGCACAGAGCCCGACGCGGGGCTCGAACTCACAGACCGTGAGATCATGATCTGAGCTGAAGTCGGCCGCCCAACCGACTGAGCCACCCAGGTGCCCCTGCCCGCTTAACCTTTTAACCCTTTGACTCGGGGTTGCAAACTACTCATCCGAGGGTCAAATCCAGTTCACTGACCTATTACACTTGCTTGCACCGTTTGAAAATTGGGAAATTTTACGTACAAAATCTCGACTTCTGACTTCTCTTCAGGGATTGGGAAATCTGACCACTCTGCTCATGTCACCGTGGGACAGCAACGGCAGGGGACACAGAGTAGAAACTAGGTCTAGAGAGGGCACGCACACCTGTCAGGGTTCACTTGTCCGGCTTCTCTGTCAGTGCCTGCTCCCTGTAAGCCCTTAAGTGTCTCGACTATTCTTAGAAGACTCAGGAATTGCCTTGTAGCTACAATGTAACTCTATGCAGATAAGACAGTAGAGTAGTTTGAAAACGTTTGTTCCCAAGAAAAAGAAGTTCCAGAAGTTCAGCCGACTTAATTAAAAAGGACGAAAATTCCTCTAGGTTGTGGTGGTTTATATCCCTTTTGAAATGCCTTAATTCGTGTGTTTATCTATCTAATGTGTTTTTCTTTTGCTAAGATCACTAGCAAATTTCATCGAAACTAAAAATTTAATCAAAGTAAACCAAAATCTTTACCAAAGCCATTGTTTTCTTTCCAAAGAGATTGATAGTTTTTTTTTCTTTTTAATATTGAGTTGTGAATCAGGCAGACATGCTTCTAATGGCGGAGCTTACTGGAGGCTATTATTTCTGCTGTGTAGCTTATCAGTCTGATCCAGATACTGTGTCGTTTTTATTTTAAGCACGTTTAGATTTCCCACTAACACGTGAATAAATGGTAAATACAATATGCCAGCAGCTGCCATGGAAGAAAGAACAGATAGTAACATTCACCTGGTAAGACAGTGAAAAAAAAAACCTTTTTTTTTAAACGTTTATTTATTTTTGACAGACAGAGAGACAGCACGTGAGCAGGGGAAGGGCAGAGAGAGAGGGAGACACAGAATCTGAAGCAGCTCCAGGCTCTGAGCCGTCAGCACAGAGCCCGACGCGGGGCTTGAACTCACAGACCGTGAGATCATGACCTGAGCTGAAGTCGGCCGCTCAACCGACTGAGCCACCCAGGCGCCCCCAAAAAAAACTTAAAAAAAAGTTGACGTGTGGCAAAATGCTGGAGTAGGAGACCATAAACTGGCAGATCTTCCGCCATATGGGGCTCACACGCCGGATTCAGAAATTCTGAATTAGTTGCAGACACTGAAAATTGCAATGCCTGGAATGAAGCTTCCACAAGGGGGTGCTTCTGGGACACCTGACTGAGCAAAATGACATGCCCGGCCCCACAGACATGGAGTTTGTGACCTGTGCTCCAAAGTCATTCTTTTTTAACTCAGCAATATTACAAGGAACCTCATTTTCACCATTTTTCCCGTTGTTCCAAAAGCATTGACAATATATAAAAGCATTAAAAAATACAAGAAGGAGCTGTTGGCAATGATGAGACTGAAATGTGACATCATTGTATGAAATCAATGAACTCAGAAATTAGCAACGAAATCAGCAAACTCTCAGAACTAATCTGATTTAATAAGATGCATGTGAATGAGATAAATACAGCTGTTAAGAACACTCAAGTATTTTAGCATGGAAAATATAGTTTCTCCCTTGCCTCATCTTTTAAAAAACGGATACTAAACACAGTCAGTTCTCATTATATGTGGTGGTTACATTCTCCGAGGTCACTGCAAACACTGAATTAGTGAACTAGAACCATTGCTTCTAATGAAACACACACAGGCTTAGGTTCCTGTGAGCCTCTGGTCATGACATTTTTGTCAACTAACTGATCATAATCTTGTGGAATGTGTGTTTCTGTTGATCGCTTTGGAGTTAGAAATAAATTTTAGTAAGGAGACAACTGGAAAATATAGAATCTGCAAGCAAGAAGAATCGACCGTACGTAAAATCGCAAAAACACCCACTTATAATTTTACAAAAATACATATATACTTTTTTTTAACGCAGTGATTTTTATTTAGCTTTTGGGTTGTTTCTCTTCTCATTCTCCTTCTTCTCCTCACTACATCCTTCCCTGCTTTCATACCACGCAGCAGGGTAATTTATGTGAAAGAATTAATGTCATCCTGTCTTTTCCTTATGTTTAATCACATACAAAATAAGCATATATTGTTACATAAAAGTAGAATTAAACACGTGTATCTCCATCTTGCTTATTATAATTTCTCATGGAAGTTCATTCAACTCAGCCAGTATGTGTCTAATTCAGTCTTCATAAAGGCTGTATAATATTCCATTGTTCTGGGCATGTATCTAGTTTCTTATTATTTAACATTCACTTTGTATTTGTTTTATTTATGCTACTATAAACAATGTTACAATAAGTTCACAGAACATATATTCTTTTATTTCTATGGGCTAGGTCCCCAGGAAAGGGACTGTTGGTCACAAACTCAATGTCTGCGGGGCCGGATTATTTTCCAGAAAGTCTGATGCTAACCTTTCTATCCACGTATCTGAGAATATTCTGATCACATAGCCCTATAAGGAAGAGATGCAATATGTCTTTATTTTTGCCAGGCTGCTGGTAAACGAATCACTTCATTGCTATCTTAATTTGCATTTCCCTGAGTATCATCAAATCTGAGCAGTTTTTCGTGTTTGCTGTCGTGTGGATTTGCCTGTCTGTGGACAATCTACTTTTTCATTGGGCTACCTAATCCCTTTTTGTTGAAATGTAAGAGTTCTTTGTATATTGAGGGATCATAAAGAATTCGTTCTCAGTTTTTAAAATATTTTCTAAGTTTGTTATTTTTCAAAGGTTTTATTTAAATTCCAGCTAGTTAACATACAGTGTAATATTAGTTTCAGGTGTCCAAATAGTGATTCGACACTTCCATACATCACCCAGTACTCATCCCAAGAGCCCTCCTTAATCCCCACCACCTGGTTCACCCATCCCCTGCCCACCTCCCCTCTGGTAACTATCAGTTTGTTCTCTACAGCTAAGATTCTATTTCCCGGCTTGCCTCTCTCTCTCTCTCTTTTCCCTTTACTTGTTTGGTTTCTTAAATTCCCCGTATGAGTGAAACCATATGGTATTTATCTTTCTGACTAACTTATTTCACTTAGCATAATACTTTCTAGCTCCATCCAAAGAATGAATGGCAAGGTTTTGGCCAAGTGATATTCTATTATATATTCATATTCATATATGTATATGCTACTTCTTTATCCATTCATCAGTTGTTAGACACTTGGGCTGTTTCATAATTTGGCTGCTGTAGATAACGTTGCTGTAAACATTGAGGTGTATGTATCCCTTCGAATTAGTATTTTTGTATATTTTGGCATAGATACCTAGCTAGTAGTGCAATTGCTGGATCGTAGGGTAGTTCTATTTTTAGCTTTTATGAGGAGCTTCCATACCGTTTTCCACAGCGGCTGCACCAGCTTGCATTCCCACCAACAGTGCAAGAGGGTTCCTCTTTCTCCACATCCTTGCCAACACCTGTTGTTTTTTGTGTTATTGATGTTAGCCATTTCGACAGGTGTGAGGTGGTATCTCATTGTAGTTTTGATCTGTATCTCCCTGATGATTCTAAATTTGTTATTATACATAGACTTTGATTAGGGTATTTTTTAAATCATTTTAAAACATGATTTTAATTTCTATATAGACCACATGCTCCCTTTTCCTTTATAGCTTTTGGATTTCTCATTTTGTTCATTGTCTTCCCTGTCCTAGTTGTGGTATTTTATATTTTCTTGAAAGATGTTTATGCTTCAATCCATACAGAATTTATTTTTTTAAGTTTATTTTGAGAGAGAGAGTGCATGAGCAGGAGAGGGGCAGAGAGAGGGAGAGAGGATCTCCAGCAGGTTCTGTGTTGTCAGTGCAGAGCCTGATACAGGGCTCAGTCTCACAAACCGTGGATAATGACCTAAGCCAGAATCAAGAGGCAGACACTTAATTGACTGACCCAGTCAGGTGCCTCTAGAATTATGTCGGGTGCTAAGATAGGCATTTAGTTTTATTTTCATCCGGGGGACCGGCCAGTTGTGCCAGCACTGTTTAATAAACGATCCACTATTTTCCACCTATTTGAAATAATACCTTTGTCAATATGAATTCTACAATATTTATACTAGGGACAATACATTTTACAGATCTATTTGTCTATTCTAATGTTGGGTTAAAGGATTGACATTTTCATAATTTTTCCCACTCAAGAGCGTGATGTGTCTTTCCTTTTGCTCAAATCGTATTTTGTGGCTCTCAAAAAGATGTTTATAGTATTCCTCAGATACGTTCTAATCTTGTTACATTTGCTTCCAGGTACTTAATAGATTTTGTTGCTATCATGAATGGAAAAAATCCCCCCATTTCTTTTCCTAGGAAATTAAAATAGAGAATGGTTATTTTGTACATTTAACTTATAAGCCACCTTATGAACTTCATGAATTTTATTGATTCTTTTTTTTTTAATTTGTAATGTTTATTTCTCAGAGAGAGAGAGAGAGAGAGAGAGAGAGACAGAGCACGAGCGGGGGAGGGGCGGAGAGAGAGTGAGACACAGAATCTGAAGCAGGCTCCAGGCTCTGAGCTGTCAGCACAGAGCCCGATGCAGGGCTCGAACTCAAGAGCTGTGAGATCATGACCTGAGCTGAAGTTGGGACGCTTAACCGACTGAGCCACCCAGGCGCTCCAATGAATTTTATTGATTCTAATGCATTCTTCTCATGAGAATCTCTTGGCCTTCCTGTTTATAAAATAATACCAGGAACAAATAGATGGTTTTTATCTTTCCGTTTCCAGAGTTACATCAGTACCTTATTTCCTTCCTTATAACTTCCCAGCCAATGTAGAGTGTTACAGCAGCAGGTGGTCCCGCCTTGTTCCTAATGGTTTTGATCACCTGGCCAATGTTCACTGAATGTTTGCTGAGAGTTAGGCAGTGTTGTAGGGGCTCGAGGATACTTGGGGGAATAAAGCAAATTCCCCGGACACATGACGCGTACATTCAAGAAGGGGTGCCATGGTGCCTTTGTTCCACAAGTGTTTTGTCACATTCCTGATTCTCACTGACGTCGCTTCAGTGTTTTGCCACTTAAAGACATTATTTGCTATCGATGTTTTCATAACTACGCCTATTTTTTTTTACAGGAAGAGCCGCCAAATTTTATCAAGTACCTTTTAAGGGTTACGATTATTTAATTTTTCTTTTAACTTACTGGTACATCTGAAATGAACTATGTTGATTAGCTTCGTGACCCTGAGTCGTCCTTGTGCCCTTGGACTATACAACTTAGTCATGCTGTATTGTGCATTTATTGCACTGCTGGATTTGATTCACTAATATTTTATTTGGAATCATTGATCATTTTTATTATTAAAGGTATATAAACTTTAGAAAAAGAACTGGGGGAGTTTCCGCTTTTTTCTATGGCAAGGAAACATTCAAATACTTTTGGAATGATCTATTCTGTATAGGCGACATAAGTCTCAGCTGTTAATCTGATTCTGATTTTATTTCAGTGACTGTTGCTTGACACTTTTTCCAATCTCTTTTATGATAATTGGTTTATGCAAAGGTTCCATCTCTTCTTAGGTCCATTTTGGTAACTTAGAATTTGTTAGGGAGGAATGCATTCTTCCAGCTTTTTATTTTTTTCCTTTTTCCCCCCTTTTTTTTAATGTTTATTTTTTTTGTGGGGGGAGGGGCAGGGAGAGACAGAGACATGGAATCTGAAGTGGGTTGCAGGCTCTGAGCTGTCAGCACAGAGCCCAACACAGGCCTGGAATCCGTGAAGGGTGAGATCATGACCTGAGCCTAAGCTGGACACTTAACGGACTGAGCCGCCCAGACGCCCCTCTTCCTGCTCTTTACATTTGCTTTTTCTGTTCAGTTGCTCTTGAAAGTCTCATACATTTTTTTAATCTTGCCAGGATTTGTGGTTATGTTGTCTTTCACGGTTCCACTTTTTATTTTTA
Organism: Paguma larvata; assembly: GCA_030068075.1. Classification (NCBI taxonomy): domain Eukaryota; kingdom Metazoa; phylum Chordata; class Mammalia; order Carnivora; family Viverridae; genus Paguma; species Paguma larvata. Next base: position 36,590,444 of record CM057827.1, read on the forward strand.
TTAGCTTTATTGAGATGTAATTGAAATATAATAAGAGACACATCTACAAAGTGTAGAATTTGGTAATTTTTGACAAATGGGGTATGCCAATAAAAAACATCACCACAATCAAGATAATGAAAATATCCATCCCCTCCTAAAGTGTCCCCAGTGCCCTTCTCCCCACTGTTCCACACTGCCGCCAGGCAACCACTGATCTGCTCTCCCTTGCCATAGATTAGTTTGTATACAACATGTTCTCTCTTTGGTTTCTTTTGCTTGGCATAATGATTTGGGGTTCATCTCGGTTGTTGGTTATACCCATAGTTCATTCCCTTTTACTGCTGAGCAGTATTCCATTGTGTGGTCATAGCCCAATTTGTTTATCCATTCACTTGTTGTCATACCGATAGTTGTGTTGTTTCTAGTTTGGGGCTATTCTAAATAAAGTTAGTGAAGTTTCTGTGAACATTTCTGTAGAAACCTTTGTACGGACATGTACTTTCATTTCTCTTGGGAAAGTACTTAGCAGTATGGTCGGCAGATGTTTAACTTTCTAAGAAATGATAAAACTGTCTCCCAAAGTGGCTGTATGACCACTGTCTGACCTGCACATCCAACACGTGGTATGATCAGCCTTGAAGCTAAGCCATTCTAACGGCTGTGTAGTGGAACAACAGGCGTTGGCGAGGATGTGGGGACGAGGGACGCCTCATGCACTGCGGGTGGGAATGCAAACTGGTGCAGCCACTGTGGAAAAAAGTATGGAAGTTTCTCAAAAAATTAAAAATAGAACCCCATGATCTAGTAATTACACTCCTGGGTGCAATTTACCCCTGAAATACAAAAACACTAATTTGAAAGGATACATGCACCCCTATATTTATTGCACCATTATTTACAATAGCCAAACTATGGATGCAGCCCAAATGTCCATTGCTAGATGAATGGGGTTAAGAAGACGTGGTATATTTATACAATGGAATATTATTCAGCCATAAAAATGTAATCTCTCCATTTGCAACAACATACATAGACTTAGAGAGTATAATGCTAAGTGAAATAAGTCAGTCAGAGAAAGACAAATGTTATTTCACTCATTAGTGGAAGTTAAGAAACAAACCAAAGGAAAAAAAGAGAGACGAACCAAGCAGACTCTTGAGAACAAACTGATGGTTCCCAGCAGCTGGGGGGGGGGGGGAGTAGGTAAAATGGGTGATAAGGATTAAGGAGTGCACTTGTGATGAATACTGAGCCATATATAGAGTTTTTGTTGAATCACTGATTTTGAACACCTGGAACTAATATAACCCTGCCCGTGAACTATATTGGAATTAAAATTAAAAACTTAATTAAACAAACTAAAAGAAAAGTATCATGGTATATCACTGTACTTTTTAATTTTGATATGCATTTGATTTTTATTAGGGTTTGATTTTGATTCTTGGTTTGAATTCTCTGGTTTTGTGGCTTCACAACTTAAACAGTGAGAAACAAACCAGGGCGATCTACTACTTCCCCAGCAACCACACATAGGGATACTCGTAAATCTTATAAAAAGAGGGGTCTCAGACTTGAGTCACCTGACCTTAAAACACAAATAGAACAGTGACTTTTTCCTGAGAGACCCTCCCCTTGTCTCCACAACTGGCTCTCAGTGTGGAAGGGGAAATAATGATGCCACCATCTTCCCAGTGGACACAGGAAAAACACATTCCACAATCACCCCCTCTTATTTCCCCATCACCATCCCCTGGAATATACAAGCCATACCCGCAGCAAGACTAGATAATCTACCACATGATTTGCCTTTATCTCAGCATCTCTCTGTCTCACTAGGACCCCTCACTACAGCACAGCCTTCTGCTTAGCCTACTGCCCAGTAAACTTTCTGGGAAGATATTTACTCTCCAGTTGGAACATCAGTCTTCTTTGCCCTTCCTATTACCTCACCCTCAAGTCCCTGACTCCATGCTTAGAATCCTTGCCTTTCGATGACTCTCATTCACCATCTAACTTTTTGTTTAAGTCAAAACCCTTTGGATCCCCTTAAGTGCTGCTAGAGCCTGAATGTTTCTGTCCCACACAGATTCATGTGTTGAAAACTAACTTCCGATGTGATGGTGTTAGGAGGTGGGGTCTTTGGAAGGTGACTGGATCATCAGGGTGGGGCCTTCATGGTTGGGATTGTGCCGTAATAGAAGAGACTGCAGAAGAGCTCCCTCGCCCCTCCCACCATGATGACTGTTGATGATGAATCAGGAAGTGGTGCTTTGATCTTGCACTTAGCCTCCAGAACTATGAGAAATAAACTTGTGCTGTTTTTAAGCCACCCAGTGTCTGTCATTCTGTTATAGCAGCTGAACAGACTAAGGCAAGTACTAGCTAGGTTAACTAAGATACCTGACTCCCTTTGAACTTGCTCACTCCACTTACCGGCCAAATCAGGGAGGCTGAATTTTTCAAAGTAGAAATAAACCAGCCCATGCCACTTCCAAGATTACCATAAGATCCTCTAAAAGCAGAAGCCTTCCAAGGTTTTTAATTTATAATTTAAGGTAGTCCCTGTAATACCTCTATTCCCCCAGTAAAGAAACTTACTGCCAAGAGACACTGGACCCCGCAAGACTCATGAACAAGAAACGGAATGGTCAAACTCAGGTTTCCTTCAGTTGCTAATTCCACACTGTTCTGGCCTCTATCCCACACACAACTCATTTCATAGTCATTAACTTACATTCTGTTTTTTTTCAATATACCTATTCACCCCAAATCACAATTTTTTTTTTTTTGCCTTCACATGCACAGATCAACAATATGCATGAACTGTCATACCTCAGGGGTTGACTGAAGCCCTGTCATATTTCACTAGGACCTAAAAAGAAAACTTATTATACTTTTCTATTCACAAACATGAAAGCATCCTCACTCAGGCACACAACAAGCCATGAGCCTTTTTGGCTCTTTAACCTCATTCTAGATCCTGTGGTCAGGCACTTCCCTCTTATTTGTGAACAGTTTCCATATTGGTCCACACCCTTCATAATATTGCACATTGTGATAGTCTCCTCCACAGATGGGTCTCCTCCAAAAATGATGAGGACACTTCAGCCCTCACATTGAACAGGTAAACTTAATTTGTCCCATCTGCCAGAATCACAGTCCTGGTAAAAATGTAAAGGTAGAGCAAAGATGACAGCCAGTTTGTCGGGTCCCTTTCTCCACTGGCAAATGGTTTGATTAAACTCCCGAAGTCTTATGGAGACAAGTATGTTGTAACTATAGTCTGCATATGAAAAAGGATGGTTGGAAGCTTTTCCCTGCAAATAGGTTACTGCTACAACTCTAGTAGAGTGACTGCTAGAAAGGATTTTCCCCACTTGGAGAACCTTTTGTTCCTCTCCAGGGATAGAGGAACTCACCTCATTGCTCAGTTATTCAAGACACTCGATGCATTCTTTCATCTTACAAAAATTGCATGGTCCTTATCACCCTCAATCACCAAAACCAGAATGGGTCAATGGTGCTCTTACACTTAAACCAGTCCAACTCTGAGGAACTCAACCTGACTTAGCCCAAAGTCTTGCCATCAACCTTGTTGATGCTTTGATCTTCATTCTCCTCTCAACACTGATTGTCCCTTTATGAAATAATTACTGGCAAACCAATGAGGATTCCTTACTTTTGATGGACCATAGAGGATTCAAATTTGATCCAATCTGATATTCTTTTTTTTAATGTTTCTTTATTTTTGAGAGAGACAGAGAGAGTGTGAGTGGGGGAGGAGCAGAGAGAGGGAAGCACATAATCCAAAGCAGGCTCCAGGCTCTAAGCTGTCAGCACAGAGCTCAATGCAGGGCTCCAACTCACAAACTGAGATCATGACCTGAGCCGAAGCCAGACATTTAACTGACTGAGGCACCCAGGCACCCCCAAATTGATATTCTTAAATACTGCCAAGTCTTACTCAATATACTCTTATTTATTACCAATAGTTCAAGTCTGTCTTTCCCCTGACATCTCACCTCAGCCCTTATCTTTAGGTTGAAGACCTAGTCTTCAGGAAGAGATATCACCAAAAGACCAATTTTTTGTTCGTTTGTTTTTTTTTTTTTTTCCACTGGAAAGCATGACCATTTTTTTTTTCCAAAACACCAATGTTGAACCCAATCTTAGAAAGACCAATAGAATTAATCCTTGAACAATGCAGGGGGTAGGGGCACTGACCCCCTGCACTGTCAGAAATCCTTGGGGGAGCTTTTGATTCCCAAAAAACTTAATACCTAATAGCCTATTATTGACTGGAAGGCTTACTGATAACATAGTCAATTAACCCATATTTTGTATGTTATATGTATTATATATTGTATTCTTACAATAAAGAAAGCTAGAGAAAAGAAAATGGTATTAAGAAAATCATAAGACAGAGAAAATACATTTAAAGTACTGGACTGTATTTATTGAAAAAAAAAATCTATGTGTAAGAGGACCTACACAGTTCAAACCATGTCAGCCATACTGCCTTCCTAACCACTGACTTCTGTAAAACTGTAAGGAGTATAACTTTGGGTTCATGCTTCAGAATTTAAAAAACATCAAAGACTAAGAACAAACTGAGAGTGAAGGGGGTGAGGGAGGGAGGAAAGGGGGTGATGGGCATTAAGGAGGGCACGTGTTGGGATGAACACTGGGTGTTATATGTAAACCAATTTGAAAATAAACTATTTAAAAAATAAAATAAAATAAAATGAAATAAAATACAATAAAATAAAGTCCTGAGAGATACGCAGGCCAGATAAAAATTGTCTTCAATTTATAAAAATAAATATATAAATAAAAAATAAAAAACATCAGTCTAGGGGCACCTCTGGTGGCTCAGCTGGTTAAGCACTGACTTTGCCTCAGGGCATGATCTCAAGGCTGTGCGAGTTCGAGCCCCACGTTGAGCTCTGTGCTGACAGCTCAGAGCCTGGGGCCTGCTTCAGATTCTGTGTCTCCTCTCTCTGCTCCTTCCCCTGCTCGCACTCTGTCTCTCTTTCTCTCAAAAATAAATAAACACTTAAAAATTAAAAAAACAAACAAACAAAATACCGGTCTTATTTTGAAGTTGGGGAAATTCACCCCAACAGGAGACCTTAAACTGAGGCTCTTTGAGATCAGTCAGAAGCAGATAATGACATGACACAGACTACGTTCCCACTAACTTTGGAACAAGAAGACCACATCACAGTGGGGCAATGACTCTGCCCATGACTCTGGAACACAAGTCCCTCAGACTCTCCAGTCTAGTCTCCTTCATATTCCTCCTTCATCTCCTCATTATTCTTTCATTTGTCTATCCCCCATTAGTTCCAGGACTTCTGGGAGTCACGCCTTCTCTTTCCTTTTCATTTCAGCCCCTTACCCCTTCTTTCTCTACTCATCTACCCATAAACACACAAGGCCCCCGGTTGTTGCACTTTTGTTCCTCTAAATCTCCCTGACCTTCACATCATAAGCAAGGACACTTGAGACACTAACCAAGAAACGTCTTTGCCCGGCAACCATGGTCCTGACCTGGTATCAAAGAACCTCGCCACACCAATTTCTCTGAATCCACTAGATGGGTTCCCACTGGCCTCGAGTCCTGGTTGTGCTTCTTAATACAGCTTCTATCGCTTGCCTCCTCTGTCCTACAATTACATTCCCAGCTAAATGCCTTGCCCCCCGGAACCCTTTCTCAGCTCCGGACCACCATCAGAGCTCAACAGATGGTTCATCCAGAGCTCCAAAGAGAACGCCAACAAGGAACTGCTGACTCCATGGACAGTTTCACTGAGCCTTGACCAAGACCCTGCAGAGATTACTCTAACCCCGAAGAATGTTCTAAGACAAATGATGTCTGTCTTGCACAAGAGGGGGCACAGACAAGGCCAAACACAGACCTTTCCCCTTTGGCCTGAACCTGCTGGCAAGGCCTGACACTGGTCCTCCAATTCCCCATTCTTTGTCTCATGATTGATTTGCTAAGATTAAAACTGTCCCCTGAAACTAGCTAACCACAGAGAAAAACATTTCCTGTTCACATAACTGACTGAAACTTCTCGTGCTTGAAAAACAACTCCAACTATAAATCAGCCCATCTGTAACTTGTTTACTCCTCCTTATAAAAGTCCAAAGGCCAAAACACCCTGCTATGATAAATAAGATACCCCAAAGGAGTGGCAAAAAAATTTTTGTTTAATTGATGGTACTGGGGAAATTAGCTCACTCCATGGAGAAAAATAAAGAAAATAAAGTTAAATCTCCACTTTATATTAAACAAAGGCGGGGGGAGGTGTCTCAGACTGAAGACCTAAATTCAAAAGTTAAAATTGTAAATCAAATTGAAGAAAATGTAAAAAAATATCTATGTGAACTAGAAGTGGAGGGGAACTTCCTAACCAAGACTCAAATAATGGATGAATTTGAGTCCGTCAAAATTAAAACATTCTGATAAACAATGTACCCATCGGCAAAATAAACAGAGACATGACAGACTGAGTAGGAATTACATCAAGGAGAATTGATCGTGGACTGTCATTTGTAGACCATCATTGGATGATAAATTCAGTGTAGTGATTGCAATCAGCATTGAAAAAGTGAAGTAGGGGCACCTGGGTGGCTCAGTCGGTTAAGCCTCTGACTTTGGCCCAGGTCATGATCTCAAGGCTCGTGAGTTCGAGCCCCGTGTTGGGCTCTGTGCTTCCAGCTCAGAACATGGAGCCTGTTTCAGATTCTGTGTCTCCCTCTCTCTCTGCCTCTCCCCTGCTCATGCTCTCTCTCTCTCTCTTTCCCAAAAATAAATAAACATTAATTTTTTTTTAATGAAGTAAAGGGGCACCTGGTGGTTCCGTCAGTTAAGCATCCAACTCTAGATTTCAGCTCAGATCATGACCTCCTGGTTTGTGAGTTCACACCACATTGGGCTCCATACTGGCAGCTTGGACCCTGCTTGGGATTCTCTCTTTCTCTCTTTCTTGCCCCTCCCCAGTTCACTCACTCAGTCTCTTCCAAAGTAAATAAACTTAAAAAATTAAAAAAAAAATAAAGTAGAATAGAATGGAAAAGATCAGGGATCATAGTAAATATTAGGGGAATATACTCATCAACCTTTTTTTAGGTTATGTAAATAAAATGCAAATTAAAATAGATGTATATACACCTAGTATATATTGGAGAATATAATATTTATGTATGTCATATATGTTAATGCATAGTAACATTATTAATCACAATTACTTACATAGACTTAATATACAATAATATATGGTTAATATAATCAAGATATACTATAATTAATATATTTGTGTATAATCTGTATGTATACTAATATGATGTATATTATAGATAATGTATATGTGTTGATTGTAATATTAAATATATTCTTACTGTCGATTATGATTAAAATGGTGAAAACCACTGTATATTTGTTCAAGCAAATCACAGAGAAAATAATGATACTCAACAGAAAATTGAGCAAAGTACACCAAAAGGCAGTGAACAGAGAGAGAGGCTGAATGGCTAACAAATATATGAAGAGGTGCTCAAACTTATTAGTAATCTGGCAAATACATTTTAAAACTATGTTACACCAGAATGACAAAAATAAAATAAAATAGATGCATGCTACTAAGTGTTAGAGTACAGGGGAACTCTTGAAATTTTGATGCAAGTATAAACCGGTGAGGACATTCTAGAAGTAATCATTTAGAGGTACTTAGTGGATTAAGAATGCAAATTCCCTTTGACTCAGCAAAGAGAAAGCAACGTGTAGGTGTGTATATCTGGGAGGGGTACATATACCACCCCTGCCCTTAAGGTGGCATATGAGGGGATGCTTACTGTGGCGACGGTTACGATTGTGAAGTTGGAGGCGAATCTGGGTTTTATCATTAAGGGAATGGATTCCTAGAATACAGTAAACGCACATTTGAAATACAAATTATTACACACTAGTTAGAAGCAGCAGGCTAGAGGTGCACCAAACAAAAGGATAGAAGGATAAAGGAAGAAACAGGATGGAATTTGCAGTATAATACCATTTAAGTCAAGTGCATCTATGCACGTACTGCACATTTTAAGTTAAAACTAGTTGTCTTTAGCTAGTAGCAATATGGATTTTTAATTTTTGTTGTTTTTTAAGTTTATTTATTTATCTTGAGAGAAAAAGGGTGGAGAGGAGAATCCCAAGCAGGCTCCACACTGTCAGTGCAGACCCGATGTGGGGCTTGAACGCCAAACTGTGAGATAATGACCTGAGCTGAAATCAAGAGTCTGGTGGTTTAACCATCTGAGTCACCCGGGTGCCGCCCTCACCCCCAAGAATCAGACTCTTAACTATAGAGAACAAACTGGTGGTTACCAGAGGGGAGGGGAGTGGGGGATGGGGGAAACAGGAGAAGGGGGTGAAGAGCACACTTATGATGAGCACAGAGTAACAGTATAAAATTGTTGAATCACTATGTTGTACACCTGAAACTAATATCGCATTGTTTGTTAACTATTCTCTCCCTTTGCTGCTTTGTTTTTTTTGTTGTTGTTGTTTGTTTGTTTTTGTTATAATAGTTTATTTTCAAATTGGTTTACATATAACACCGAGTGTTCATCCCAACACGTGCGCTCTTTAATGCCCGTCACCCCCTCTCCCCCCTCCCTCACCCCCCTCACCCTCACTGCTTTGTTTTTATCTATCTATTTCTCTCTCTCTCTCTCTCTCTCTCTCTATCTATCTATGGAGAGAGAGCATGAATGGGGCAGGGGTAGGGGCAGAGGGAAAGAAAAGAGAGAATCTTAAGCAGGCTTCATGCCTAGCGCAGAGCCCAACACTGGGCTCGATCTCACCAACCCTGAGATCATGATGAGAGCTGAAATCAAGAGTCAGAGGCTTAATGGATAGAGTCACCCAGGGGCTCCTTTCTTTGCTTCTTTGTAATTTCTGTCTCTCACAGTGAGAAACCTGGCTCCTATAGTCTATACTTTATTCAACTCTAGAATATGCATTAAGTAGTTTCAGAATTTCCAATCTGTACCTCTTTAAAAAACAACTTTAGGGGCGCCTGGGTGGCTCAGTTGGTTGAGCGTCTGACTTGGGCTCAGGTCATGATCTCGCTCATGGGTTCGGGCCTGCTTCGGATTCTGTATCTCCCTCTCTCTCTGCCCTTCCTCTGCTCACGCTCTGTCTCTATGTCTCTCAAAAATGAACATTAAAAAAAATTTTAAAAAACAAATTTAACAACCAGAGTACAGTATGTCCAGTCATGTTGTCTTTAGCCTTACAGTATCCAATTAAGACACTTCTTTTCCCAAATTACTCAGGTCACCTCCTTTTCCTTCACCCATTTCATTAAGGTCATATCAGACATTTGCAATACAGTTAGATTCATTTGTTACAAAGTGCATTCCATTCTGAGATGTCTCAACCTCCTGGATGATGTTTTTTTTAAATGGCATACAGTCAACTTCACTCTTCATGGTGTATACATTCCTAAACATTTTGATAAATGTGGCATCATGTATCCACCACAACAGGACCACAGACAGTTCCATTACCCTAAACATATCCAACTATGACCCCTTTGAGGTCCATCTCTCCAACTTCCCCCAATGTCTGGCAACCAACAGTCTGTTTTTTGCTCCTATAGTGTTGCCTTTTCCAGAATGTTGTGGAGGTAGAATCATACGAAAGTGTCAATATAGCCTTTTGGGTTTGGGTTCTTTTACTTAGCCAAATACATGTAAGATTCCTCTATGTTGTTGCATCAATTAACAGTCCATTCCTTTTTTTTTTTTAAGTTTATTTATTTATTTGGCTGGGGGTTGGAGCAGAGTGAGAGGGAGAGAGAATCCCAAGCAGGTTCCACAGTGTCAGTGCAGAGCCGGATGCAGGTCTCAAATCCAAGAAGCCATGAGATCATGACCTGAGTTGAATCGAAATCAAGAGTTGGACAATTAATCAATTGACCCTACAAGCACCCCAACGAACAGTCTTTCCTTTGGGGGTGCCTGGATGGCTCTGTCACTTGAGCGTCTGGCTCTAGATTTTGGCTCAGGTCATGATCCTAGGGTAGTGGGATTGTACTCTGCGTCAGGATCCACGCTGAATGTGGAACCTGCTTAAGATTCTCTCTCTCTGTCCTCTTCCCCTCTTCACTGCTCATACTCTCTCTCTCTAGAAAACAAACAAAAACTCAGTATATTCCTTTTTATCACTGAATAGTATTCTCTAAGCAGATGGTTTATCTGTACATCAGCTGAAGAACAGCGTGGTTGAATCCAGTTTTGGGAATTATGAATAAGGCTTTATTAATGTTTACAGTCAAGTTTTGTGTGAACATAAGCTTTCAATTTACTTGGATTAATTTCTAGGAGTGAGATTACTGGGCCAAAGGGTATGTATATATTTATGTTTAGTAAAACTAACAAATTGTTTTCCATAGTGGCTGTACAGTTCTGCATTCCCACCAGCAAGGATTAAGAGTTACTATAACTTTGCAACCACATCAGTATTCGACGTCATCATGGTGCTTCCTCCTCTGCCTCTCAACTGCCACATTCTTTTTTATTTTTTAATGTTTATTTATTTATTTTGAGAGAGAGAGAGAGAGAGCATGTGAGCACAAGAGGGGGAAGAGAAGAGGGAAGAGGAGAGAGAGAGAGAATCCCAAGCAGACTCTGCACAGTTGGCGCAGAGCCCAACACTGGGCTCGAACTTGCGAACAGTGAGATCATGACCTAAGCTGAAATTAAGAGTCGGATGCTTAACCAGCTGAGTCACCCAGGTGCCCCACAACCACCACATTATATTAATGTCTATTTGCCATACGTACAGCTTCTTCTGTCAAGTGTCTGTTCTGATCTTTTGGCCATTTTAGAGGCTGCTCATTTTCTTCTTGTTTAAAGAGTTATTTATGTATTCTGCACACAATTTTGTTTTTAGTTTATTTGAGAGAGAGAGAGAGAGAGAGAACAGGGTAGGAGCAGAGAGAAAGGGAGAGAGAATTCAAAGCAAGCTCCGCACTGCCAGCACAGAGCCTGATGTGGGGTTCAAACTCACGAACTGTGAGATCATGACCTGAGCTGAAACTAAGAGCTGGACGCTTAACCCACTGAACCCCCGAGGCGCTCCTCTGCATTCACTGGATGTGTGACTCTCAAATATTTTCTTCCAGTCTGGCTTGGCTTCTTTTCATTTTCTTAATAATGTCTTTTGCAGTGCAAAAGTTACTAATTTCAAAAAAGCACAGATCATTATTTATTCTTTTATAGATGGTGCGTTTGTATCGTATCAAAAACTCATCAGCAGACTCAAGGTCATGCAAATTTTCTCCTATGGTTTTTTTCTAGAAGTTTCTTCTATGATAGTTTTGGGTTAATTTTTGTATAAGATTGGGAGTATGTGTTGAGGTTGACTTTTTTGCATATGGACATCTAGTTATTCAAGCACCATTTATTGGAAAGGCTTTCTATTCTGTCCCCTTAATTGACGTATCTGTCTTTTCCCCAACAGCACATTCCTTTGATGACTGTAGAATCATAGTAAGTCTTGGAATTGGACAGCATGAACATCTGAATTTGTCCTTCTTTTTTGAATTGTTCTAATCTAGTTCCTTTGCCTTTCCATATATATTTTAGAATCAGCTTGTCTATATCTGTAAAAAGCTTATAGAATTAGGATTGAACTACATTTAACCTGTTGATCCAATTGGGGAGAGTTGACATCTTAACAATATTGAGTTTTTAATTCATCAACCCATTATATCTCTTCTGTTTACTTTGGTCTTCTTTGACTTATTTCATCAGTGTTTATAGTTCTCAGCATATGGATCCTGTATGTATACTTTTAGATTTGTTTGTATATATTACTTCTTCTCATAGAGAATAGAAATTGAAACTAAAACAATAGTACCTTTTACGATGGCACCAAAACCATGATACACTTAGCTGTAAGTCTTTTACATTGTGTGCAAGTCCTCTCTGCTGAAAACCACAAAAGACCAATAAGAGAAATGAAGGAAGATCTAAAGAAATGGAGAGAGGTAGCACATTCAGGAGTTGAAACACTCAGTATGGTTAAGATTTCAGTTCCCCCGGGGGCATCTGGGTGGTTGAGTCAGGTAAGTGTCTGTCTCTTAATTTTGGCTCAGGTCATGATCTCAGGATTGTGAGATGGAGCCCTGCATCAGGTTCTGGACTAAGCAAGGAGCCTGCTTGGAATTCTCTCTCTCTCCCCTCCTTCTCCTCTCCTGCTTGAGTGCATACACATGCTCTCTCTCTCTCTCTAAAAAAAAATTACTTCTTCCCTAATATAGTTATTGATTCAACACAATCTCAATCAAAATCCCATATTTTTGTTGAAATCACACCAAAACCTGTACACAAATGTTCACTGCATATTTATTTCTATTTGCCAAAAATTAGAATTAACCAAAACATGCTCTCATTGGTAAATGGTTCATCCATAAAATAGAATACCACTAGGCAATAAAAAGGAACAAAGTAGTGATACACACAATACAGACAAATTCTAGCTGCATTCTGCTAAGAGAAAGAAACCAAACTTATAAGGTTGTATACCATATGATTCCACTTATATGACATTCTGGAAAAGAAGCAACTGTAGAGCCAAAAACAGATCCATGGCTCCCAGGCAGTAAGAGTGGGAGAGGTGTTAACTACAAAAGGATGGGAGGAAATTTTTTGGAATGATGGGAAAGTTCTAGATCTTTTTTTTTTTTTTTTTAATGTTCACTTACTTTTAAGAGAGTGTGTGCATGAGCGGGGGTAGGGCAGAGGGAGAGGGAAATAGAGGATCTGAAGCAGGCCTGGTGCCGACAGCAGCAAGCCCTAGGTGGGACTCAAACTCACAAACTGTGAGATCATGACCTGAGCCAAAATCAGACACAACTGACTGAGCCATCAAGTTCTAGATCTCTATGGTGATTGTGGTTACATGAATGTTTACATATGTTTGTCAAAATTCTTAGAAGTATACACTAAAAAGTTGAATTTAACTTGCATATAAATATGTTTCTCGAGACTTAAAAAAAAGAGCAGAAATCAAAATAAAATTCTACAAGTTTGAGTTCCAGACAAAATATATTAAACGAGATGAAGTTATGTAATAATAATTTTTGTCTTCTTGGGATGACCCCAATGTCAGAAGGGCTAGGCTGAGTTTCATACCCCTGTCACTTGACCATAGTGGTTGATCTCGGGATAACCACCTCGTTGAGACTCCTCTAGCCTGATTCCTGCCAGGGATTCTTTACTTGAATCGGAGACCCGAGATAGAAGTTGTAGTTGTGTGTGGGTCTATGCGTGGGAGCTTAGTCACACAATGGCAGTGTGTGAAAAGGTCTCACCAGGAACCCCCTGCTGCTTTGCCTGGAGCTGCCTGGGTCAGTGCAGGGTCCTGAGCCCACTGAGTGTGACATGATGTGGGGGTGGGCGGGGAGCAGGATGGATATTAGCTGGCTTACTTTTTAACGAATTAAAAAAATTTTTAATGTTTATTTTTGAGAGAGAGAGAGACAGACAAAACGCAAACAGGGGAAGGGCAGAGAGCCAAAGCAGGTTCCAGGCTCGGAGCTGTCAACATGGAGCGCAATGCGGGGCTGGAACTTAAGAACCATAAGATTATGACCTGAGCCAAGTTGGACGCTCAACTGACTGAGCCGCCCAGGCGCCCTGATATTAGCTGACTTACTGAAAGAGGAGTGTGGCTACTTCAGGTTTGGATGGTTGCTTCTGACAGACAGTACAGAGGGACTATTCCCAAAGTAGTGGTATAGACAAGATAGTCTTGGCCAGAAGACTACTTTGTGACCCTTCTGAATGAAGCTCTCATTATACATGGTCCCAAGCTGAGATGATGAAAACCTGGTTCAGAAATGATTTTAGGGGTTTCCAGTTGTGTTCAGAGCCCAGGTTTATTTCTTCGATGAACATCAAAATGGCATCTTATATTTCCAAAGATGACTGCCACAATCCCACCAGACCCACAGGCTTTTGGCCATGCCACCTTGTCACACAAAAGAGGTGGAATCTATTCCTCCTCCCTTTGAATCTGGGCTGGCCGTGGGACTGCCTTAACCATTACAGTGAAGCAGAAGTGACGTTGTGAGACTTTGAAGTCCAAGTATTGAAATCTGGTAGCTCCTGCTTTTGTATTCTGGGGGAAGCCAGCTGCCATGTAAGAACTCCAACTACCACAATTCCAGTGTGTGAGTAAGCCTAAGCTAGCTCCATGGAGAGGCCATGGGGAGAGGCAGGTGCCTGGCCAGGCCCTACCGGTTCCGGTCAGGCCACCTGAGGAGCCAGGTATGTGAGTTAGGAAGCCATCTTGGACGTTTCACTCCCAGGGCATGAAGGAGCCTAGACTTGCTAAGGAGGGTGGTCTCTGGTGTTCTGTTTCACTGGTGGCCTTCAAGGAATCTCATCTCTCAGTATTCATGATCGGACATAGTCTTCTTCCCTTGAATCTGGGCTAGCCAGGTGACTTTCTTTAGCCCACGGAACATGCATGATGGTGTGCCAGTAGTTGGCCCAAGTGTGCCATCTTCCCCTGCTGCATTTTTAGGAGCCCTGGGCTGCCACATAAGAGGTCTGGCTACCCCGGTAGAGAATCCACAAAGAGAGGCCATGTGGACAGGTCTCTTGAAAAGGAGAGTCCCTGAGATTACATGGAGAAAGCAGCCTAGACATCACCCCCGGCAAGACCAGCAGAACAACTCAACTAAGTCCAGTTCAGACTGCACTATCTTGGGCAAATGTAATGGTTACTGTTTTAAGTCACTAAACTGTGGAGTTGGTTACACAGCAATAGATAAAACAACCAATCAGGTAAGAGAGGGATCTTAAATCTTGATATTTAGAATGAAAGTAATGGACATGCCTGTCTTGCTGGGTTTGGCCACGTGGTTTGATCTGGTGAATAGAATGTTAGCAAACACAATGTGTACTTCTTGCTTTAAGTAGTTAAGATGGGTTGGCTGGGTCTCTTGTGTCTGGCCTTGTGCTGTGAGAAGAGCTGGCAGGGTGACCCTTGCTCTTTAACCTGTGTTCCAGAAACACAGATATGTAGGGCAGACCTGCTTCGAGGCAAAGCACCACAGCCAATCCACAGACCAGTGAGCGAGATATACACGTTTGTTGTCATGAGCCACGGAGAGCTGAGATGTGAGGGTTGTTGTTCCTTTAGAATCCAATATGCTCGGCCAATCAAATATCATCTAAAACAGTGAAATCTCTGTGGCTTCCAGATGGGCCTCGCTTGTAGGCTGAATCTCAGAACCTTTTCTGCGCCCAACTCTTTATCCAATGTTGGATTCTGACTCAAAATAAACAGGAAGGTGTTAAACGGAAAAGAGTTCCATCACAGAATTGCAGATACAGAAATGTGCTCATTTTATTGTCATAACTCGGGGGAAATGTTTACAGGCCAAGAGTTCTGAGATGTTTGACCAAAGACTGAAGAACATAGTAGTGATTGTTCTCAATTTATTGCCATAGTGGTACTGTATTCCATGTGCTGACTGAGGCTGCTAGCTGGGGTTCTAAGGGATTGGATAAACTAATGCAAATCTGGCCCAGTATCTGCATTATGCCAGGACACTGAAAGGCCATGTAGCACCTGGGCAGTGGAGAGGAATTCAGACTGATGACACCTGAAAAATCTCTCTTTTTTTTCCCCCCCCCTTTATGGTGTCATTAGGAGTAGATTGATAAGAGAAGTATTTGAATCTTTCAAGGCATGCTCCCCGACCTTCTCTTTGTGTAGCTAACCCACCAGGCTCTGTTCTAAGCCCTTTGTGTATTATCTCCTTTAACTCCCAAGCAATCCAGTGAGGTAAGTAACATTATTATATTGACGAAGAAACCGAGGCACAGAAATAGTTTTCTCAAGACGACACAGCTAGAAAGTGGCAAAGACAGCATTCCCATCCAGATGTTCCTACTCTGGAGCCCAAGCTCTCGCCCGCCACATTGTATCGGAGGATTGGATGGGGGTGGGTGGTGCTGCGGTGAGAGCTGGATCCTGGTACTGATGGAGCTGGGAGGTGCTAGGTGTCCATGTCCTGCCTGGTCATTCCAATGACAGCAGAGTAGGTAGGCACAGTCATCACAGTACAGAGACAACCAGTGAAGGGCCTGGTACTCGGCATATTGCTCTATTTCAAGCCCAGGCCGTCCCCTGGCAGGACAGCAATATACCTTTACTGTCCTGTCCCCTTTGACTCTGTATCCCAGGCTAGTGGGGAGTGAGTGGACCTCTTCACTAGGCTATAGAATATTATGTTTCATGGCCCCGAGAAGCCACTTCTACATAGAAGTAAGTTCTTAAGATATCTTGATAGGATGTGTGTGATGGAGAAGAAAATCAAACTCAACAAGAATACACTTTAGCAAAGTCTGGGCCTAATTAAGTATTCTGGAGCCTGTGGGGGCCTCTCAACCCAAAGTAGAGGGCAGGCGAGGGCACCTTGCATTCCCCACCACAAGGAAGGAAAACAAACAATACCGGGTAGGTCATTTTGGAAAAGGGAGGCAGCACACCCCACATGACATTTAGACTATTCTGCTCTAATTCATTTTGGTTCAAAAAGTGAACAGCTTTGAGCGGCATCCAGCCCTATACAGGCTGCAGTGCAAATCTGGTTGCCCTAGTCTCATGATCCAGTGAACCTACAAACAAATTTAAGTCTTGTTTGTATCAGTCACTGTGAAGGGTCTGAGATTTTACCCCACTTGCAAACTTACAAGGTAGTTCTGGGTGCTGGGTGAAGACACAAGACTCCTGGGACAGAACAAAGGACTGTTTATCACTTTCAGCGACAGCAATATCCAGAATATCAGTGTTTGGGCACCACATTTTGCACCTGAGGCTCAGGGTAACACAAAGAGGGTAGGGTGACGTTATGTGAAAGGAGCCCTGAACTTAGGGAACTTGAATCTTTTATAATAGGCAGTAAGCATGCTGCCTTTTGCTCTAGAAAGAGACATTAATCTTTATTACACAGCGATCATGCCTGCCCATTTGCTTTGAATGCCTTATATGCTGCCATGGTGTTCTTCCATCTCTGCCACTTTCCATACCAACGCAAGGAAGGGGGCAATCCCTGCCCACCACCCAGATGAGAATAGTAAAGCCCTGATGAATTTTCCAATCAGAAAATTTAGAAAGTTTAAAAGTTATTCTTGTTTCCATATACACTGAAGCTTTATGTTAAAAATTGGTTTTAGTTACAAATGGAGAGACGTGATATTCTTTTCAGTACGTTGCGACTTTATCAGTTTCGATCCCTCATGGTGTGCCTGTGACCTTACCCTCAGCTTCACAAAAACAAGTGAGGCAATGGGTTGATGTTCTGGAATTCACTGCATTATTTTTACTCTGTCACCCAGAAATAGGTGACCTTTTGATAAGGAGAAAGTCGATTGAAAGTTCATGCACAATAGACCCTCGGACACTGGCCATTGCCCTGGCTGGATAAAATGTATGATCTATGCCATAATCCCCAGCATACAGGGTTGTTCCCAATAGCTATAACACATTCATTTGGGAAATAAGGAATGGAGAATGAATGGTTCTTTTTAAGATTTCACTTAATAAAATACTCCTAAGATTTCTGCTTTCTGTGCCCTGAACTTTGGGCTCTGACAATCAAGTGGTCTCTCCCGCTAGTGTAGAAATGCTTCCAGCAGTGAACATGATATTGATTCCACTGAGTTGGAAACCAAGACTGCCACATAACCTCTTTTTGTTTCCCAGTATATTAGGAAAAGAGACAAAGGGAGGATAATTGATCTTACTGAGGAGAAGTAGGGATTCTCCAATACAATGAGGACCAACGTTAACCTGGGTGGATCCTGGGCCACAAATGTTTATTACCAAAAATACCCAAAGATAATTATCAATGGAAAGTAATAGACACCCGATAACTGAAGGGCAGGTTTACCAAAGGCTCAGACCCTCTGGACATGAAGACAGTTCATTCTCTTGGGCAAAGGATCTAGTCAGCTGAACTGCTGAGGTTCCAAGGCAAAGGAGCACATGGAATGTATAGGAGAGAGAAATCTATATCAGGTTTAGTATGTGCTACAGAAATAAGGGTCATAAAGTCTACTCACATTTCTTGTTTTCTGCTCAAGTGTTGTAATTATTACCATCCCCCCCCCCCTTTTCAAGAAGAAACTAAGAGAAATTGATAGTACCTACACTTTGGACTGTCTTTTTGGGAGAAGAGGTGAATGAATTTGTGGGTGCATGTACAATAGCTGGATTATCTTAGAAGGAGCATTAGCTTTGAATGTACAGGAAGACACGTGTGCGTCTATAGGTCATAGGATAGAATCTTAGGTTAAATAACTTACCGATGGCCACATGGCTAGTAAGTGATGGAGCTAGATAAAAACCAGGCTATCAGATGTTAATATCAGGGGCAACCGAGTGTGGGTCACATAGGAACTCTCTGTACTATCTTCACAACTTTCCTATAAATCTAAAACTATTCTAAAA
This sequence comes from Paguma larvata, assembly GCA_030068075.1. NCBI lineage: Eukaryota > Metazoa > Chordata > Mammalia > Carnivora > Viverridae > Paguma > Paguma larvata. The sequence goes on from CM057827.1 coordinate 36,608,961, forward strand.
TTGTAAACATGTATTAAAAGAAAAAATAAAGCCCAGGCTGTTAGACTCTGGAGCTTACACTTTAACCACTGTGCCATGTTTCATCTCTAGACCTCTGGCCCAAGTGACACTCTGAAGAGTCGAAAAACCCTTGTTTCCTAGGTTCCCAGAATGTTCTCATTCTTGCCCATGGCAGGAATCAATTGTCCAGATTTTTCTTGGATTATCTTTCTTTAGTATTCTTCCAATAAATGTCCCTTTTTGTTACAATTAGACACACCTTCTATTATGCGCAACCAAACAACAACAGCCACCAATTATAGTATTCACGGAGCCAGGCACGGTTCTAAGTACTTTCCATGCATCTATTCATTTGGCCCTCACAAGAACCTGCCTATTAATAATCTGCCTATCAGGTGAGTATTAAGACTACTTCCTTTTTACAGGTAAAGAAACTCAGGCACAAAGAAGTAACTTGCCCAGGTCACAAATCAAGGGAGTGGCAAACCTGGATGCCTGGCTCTGAGTCTGATTCTTGGAGCCACCTTGCTCACCGCCACCTCAAAAGAACTTTCCTAACATACAGGCACGGCCACAGCTTATAGCTCTCAGAACTGCGCTCTTCTGAACCAGACGTTTCCCTTCTCCTTACGTTGTCGAAGCAGCGCGCTGCCCCTCCTGAGCTTTTCCAAAGAGGGTGGCTCTGATCTCAGAATGTATTGGCCATCTTCTGGCTCTATGGGAGTGGGTGCTCTGAGAGAGCATGCGGAGGTACATGTCTTGGAATTCTACAAGCTGCATGTGGGTTTGTAAACTAATACCTTGCATAGATGGTGTTCTTCCAACACCCCCCATAATCGAGGTCACATCTCCCTCTCTTTAGGTACTACTATCTGGTTTTGAAGTTGCTTCAAGAAACCCAATGGCTTCATCTTTAATTCCCTTGAGGCTCTGATCGTGGACCTGCGATGGGTCTCCTCCACGCCTGCCTTTCCCTGGCAGGACTGTGTTCTGATTATACTGTTTTCTGAACAGAGCAAGGCTCAGGTGTTCTGACCTCACAGAACGGGCTCCAGTCAATAAAAGCTAAAAAGTACAGAAAACCCATTCCACACAGAGACAGTTACCATTTTACAGTTTTTCCAAAAACCTCAAGGAAAATCTATGTAAGTGCTAACATAAGAAATTTTCCATGTATTTAGGGGCACCTGGATGGCTCAGTCAGAGGGCACATGACTCTTGATCTCGGGGTTGTGAGTTTAAGCCCTACGTTGGGTGCAGAAATTAGATAGATAGATAGATAGATAGATAAGAAATGTTCCATGTATTTAAAATAAGAAAATAGAATGGTAAACATATTGACAAATAGCAATTTGAGTTGTAATTCTGCAATATTTTATCTCATTTTTATATTCACATTTAAATATATTGTTCTAGAAACTAATAAAACCAGGAAACAGAGAACTGTGATTATCGTTTGTTCACTATTCGGATGGTCATCTATAAGGCAGCTGATTGATGCTCAAATTTGATAAGTTCACTTTGTCCGTTGTCATAAATTTTTGGCATATTTCGCCTGGGTGGATGTTACGTATTTGAAACACAAACGTTATAAAAATCAATCCCCCGAGCACTACAGCTGTCGCAACAGCAATAAGTGTGTGTCCTGGGAATGGCAATGGTACGTCATCAACATAAATCTGCAATGGAAAAGCAAAGTCCGTTAGCTTTCCGAATCTAGTCATTCGAAACACTGAACTCTACGTGATTTCCCCAACAGTAGAGATACTATTAATCAATTTAGCAAACTTCTGCTTAGCTACATAGAGATATTCGGCATCCACAAAGCCTAGAAACAGTCTCTTGACAATCCAGCAAGAAACGATTTGCCCACGATACAGGATAAGAATTCTGTTTACCATCCTATACCTTCATCGTTGGTCTTTAATAGCAGCGGTAGGCAGAATATGGCAGGGCAACGTTCTTTGCTCTGTTGTAGAGGAATGGACAGAGTGCTTTGGGAACATGGGTAGGGAATGACTAACTGCCTAGGGTGACCAGGGATGGCACTTCCCTGAGCTGGATCTTGAAGAGTAATTGGGTCCACAGAAGAGGAGGAGAAGAATGGGCATTCCCCAGAGGGGGAATCAGTATGTGCTCCTTCGAGTTATCATCTCTTTAGAAAATCCTCTACGTGCAAACATAGGGAAACTTCTGTATCTTCAAAATGCTTCCTACACCTGAATGGATAACTAATAAAAACAAGTTCCCAGAAGAGACACAGAGGCATCTTTTTCTCTGAGACTTGAGTCAAGGATGGGTACCATTTATGTTAAATGTAGAAGTGGGGACAGAGAGGGAGGTGGTTTGAGTCTGGTGACTTAGGTTTTTCTCTGTGAGGCAGGAAGCTAGATCGTATTTTGAGGCAGAAGAAAGCGGAGATGGGTGGAAATAAGACAGTAGCAAATGTGGAAAAATGCGAAGGATAAGAAAAAGGAGCAATATGCTGCTTTAGGATGTAGCTCAAATTAAAGTTACGCTCACCCTCCTAGTGACCTGAGGAGGTATGCCTTTTCTTAGAAACAGCCCTGGTATGCCATCAATTCTTCTACAATTTCTCTCATCTTCATTTGTTCCATTCCATTTGCAATCCTGCTATTGTGAGCTTTATCACCTCGCTTTGTATAAACAAACCACTTAGCTTCCTTTCCACCCTGTCATCCATGTTGACATAATAACATAGCCAGATTCATCATTGTAGGACACCAGTCTGTCCATAAGACACTTTTTTTTTTTTTTTTTTAAAGCGAGGTTGCTTTATTTGCAACTAAAAGAATGTTGACCATAGGGAACTGGTACTGGAAGTGGGATGTTGTAAGCAAGCAGAATTTAAAAAGTGGACCTGGGTAAGTGGTGTGGAGAGCAGTGAGAAACTATTCTTTCCAATCCTGGTAGTTAATTATCCTTGTAATAATGGGTCGGCTGGTCTACCCATCGCCTGTTGTACTTTAGGGCCCATGGTGTGTGCTCAGTGGTACTGGAACTATTGGGAATTTGATAGAAAATGTTAGCTACTGAATTGGTATTCTACTCGTGGTCTTCCAGATGGTACTATAAAAAAACCAAAAATCTTCCCTTTAAGCTGGACCATCAGAGGAGTTTGGATAATTAGCTTTGTTAAGAAAGATCTAATCTGGGGTGCCTGGGTGCCTCAGTTGGTTGAGCGTCTGACCGTTGATTTTGGTTCAGATCATGATCTCACAGTTCATGGAATAGAGCCCTGGGTTGGGCTCCAAGCTGACAGCACAGAGCCTGCTTGGGATTCTCTCTCTCCCTCTCTTTCTTTGCCTCTACCCAGCTCATGGGCTCATGTGCTTTCTCTCTCGCTCTCTCAGCATAAACTTAGAAAAAAAAAACTCCTCAATTTCCATTCCCCCCCAAAAAAAAGAAGAAAAGAAAGATCTAATATGTACAAACATATTGAAAGAGACAATTATATGCTACATGTAATTGCAAAAGTGAAATTTCTTTTCTATGCAGAAGTTAGAGCCAGAGAAAACAAGCCATTATAGTCATGGTCTGTTTGGGGTTTGTTCCGTCTTCTCGTTCTGCTTCCTCAGTGTTGGGTATCTCCCCTCTTAGTCCCCACAGCCCTCTTGGGTGACAGTAGCAGTTCTTGGGGCTATGAACTTTTTTGTTCAATATCTTCAAGAAAGAGCAAATCCATGTTCCGGCACTTGGAGCAAAAATCCTGTGATTCACTGCGACTGGACTACTGTAGACCACATGTCCATCCCCAAACACCTTTCTTCGAAAATGTTTAAAAGCTTCTTACTGCTGATAGGAACGTTCTAAGCTTTCATTACAACATTTGAGGTCTCCCATAATTTGACCCTAACCTACCCACGTTTTTATACATAGCCTTGCACTCCAGCCGAATAGCTATAAGCTATTCAAGAGAGAAGTTTTATACCTTCCCTTCTCTGTGTCTTTGCTGCTGCTGTACCCTTTACCTGGAAGGCCTTCCTTACCCATTTTTACCTAAAATAAAATTCGAGTCACCTCACCAGACCCTATAAAAATGTCACTTGTTCAGTTAAGCCATCCATTATTTTTTGAGACTAGACACCGGTATCACCTCTGAATTCCGTGTTCTCCAGCGAAACGGCTTCCTCGAAAGTTCTTGAAAACAGTTTTTCTTCAAACGTTTCCCATCCAATCTTCTTTGACTATTCAAATACTCCACACCATGCCTCAAAAAAGGTTAAGTCCCAGCATCATAAAGGAGTATATTCTGGACACAACATCTCTTTACTACCAAAATACTTCAATTTGCATTTCTTAAACACAAAGAACTCTTAAATGGCCACATTGTAAATACCAAAAATCAGGGAATTAACACTGAGACGATGCTGTTATCTAATCTGCAGACGTTCAAAGTTTGTCAGTTATCCCAATAATGTCCTTTATGGTGCACGAAAATCCCTGTCCCTTCAGGATACTTTCAAAAGCAGGTTTCAACAGTCCCAAGAAACTTTACACTCTTTTTCTATTGTTTCTTAATGATTCTCTTCATTTTATTTTAAGAGAGAGAGAGAGAGAGAGAGAGAGAGAGAGAGAGAGAGAACACAGGCAGGGGCGGGGCAGAGGGAGAGAGAAAGAAAGAATCTTAAGTAGGCTCTATACTCAGGACAGAGCCTGATAAGGGCTCAATCCCACACCCTGGGATCATGACCTGAGCCAAAATCAAGAGTCAGACACTTAACCAACTGAGCTGCTGAGGCGCCCTGATTCATTTTCTTTATTAACTGTGCAATCATTTCCTCTTTTTCTTAAAAAAAGTTTTTTTTAATGTTTATGTTTTGAGAGAGAGAGAGAGAGACAGAGACAGAGAACAAGCAGGGGAGGGGCAGAGAGAAAGGGAGAGAGAATATGAAGCAGACTCCAGGCTCTGAGCTGTCAGCACAGAGCCCCATGTGGGGATTGAACTCACAAACTGTGAGATCGTGACCTGAGCCAAAGTCGGACACTTAACCGACCGAGCTGCCCAGGTGACCCCCTTTTTCTTTCATTTTTTTTTTTTTAGTTCCTCTGTCATTCCTGAAGCTTTGTTTCCTTCTGTTGACACTTCTTTCCAGCCCGAAGAACTTCTTTACACATTTTTTTTTTTTAAAAGAGAGTTTCTGCTGACAGTGGCTTATCCTAATTTTCCTTCATCTGGGAATGCTTTTATTTTTCTTTCATTCCTGAAGGACATTTCACTAGGTATAGAATTCTGGATTGGCAGTCCTTCCTTCCCAAACTACCCCTGTCCTCAGCACGTTAAAGGTGTTGGACAACTTTCTTCTACTTTCTATGGTTTCTGAGAAAAAACCAGCAATAATTCAAATTACTATTCACTTAAATGTTTTTTGTTTTTGTTTTTTGCTTCTTTCAAGTTTTTTCTTTATCTTTGATTTTTAGTAGTTTGATTATGATGTGTTTAGACAGGATCTCTTTATCTTATTCTGGATTCATTAAGCTTCTTGAATATATAAATTTACATCTTCACTAAATTTGGAACATTTTCAGGCTTTATTTCTCCATCTCATTCTCCTCCTCCTCCCCTCTCCCTCCTTCCTCCTCCTCCTCTTTTTTCTCCTCCTCCTCCTCCTCTTTCTTCTTTTCCTTTATCAATCCCTTTTTCCTGTCCTTTACTGACTCTGGTGACATAAAGGTCAGACCTTTCTATACTATCACATAGGTTCCTGAAGTCATTTTTTTTTCAAAGACACATTTATTCAGTGTCATGATCAGACTATTACATTTAGCAATCAACAGCATGGGTGCAAAAAAAAAATCTATATTAAAACCCTTTGTTGGAATGCTTTACACTTTCCACAGAACAGAGACTAAAATAACCTGTTACACAATTAGTCACAAATATAGTCCTTGAGTTTTTTGCCCATACACGAGTATTGTCTAAAACCTGTCTTCTCTGTAGCAGCTAACACCTGGCACCACTGTGCTCAGCTGAGTTCACACATCTGTCGTTAACCTGTGGCGTCTCTGGCTTTCCTCTCCTGTTAAGCTTTGTTTCCTGGTGGTAATTAAATCCTTCTGCCACCGCCATAGCTACTACTGCTCCTGGAACCGCCATAGCCACCTTGGTTTTGTGGTTTGGCAAAGTATTGGCCTCCACCACCATAGGGGCCAGACCTTCTGCCTCCAAAATCTCCTCCTTTCATAGGTCCAAACTTTGAAGACTGATTGTTGTAATTGATGAAATCATTACAGCTTCACCACCTCCAGAGTGGCTTCCATCATTACCAAATCTGTTAGAGCCATCCCCACTGCCATCATATCCATCACCACCTCGACTGCCACTCAAACCACCTCGCCTACTGAAGTTTCCTCCACGACCAAAGTTGTCATCCCCACCAAAACCACCTCCACGCCACTGCCAAAGTTTCCAGAACCACTTGGACCTCTTTGGCTGGAGGAAGCACTAGCCATCTCTTGCTCAGATAGGACTCTCCTTACTTCACAGTTGTGGCCACTCAGAGTACGGTTTTTTTGAATCACAATCTTGTCTACAGAGTCATGGTCATCAAATGTTACAAAAGCAAAGCCTCTCTTTTTGCCACTGCCTCGGCCAGTCATGATTTCAATCACTTCCATTTTCCCATGCTGTTCAAAATCACCTCTTAGACATGTTCTTCAGTGTCTTCTTTAATGCCACTGACACAAATCTTTTTCGCAGTTAAGTGGGCACCGGGTCTTTGAGAATCTTCTCTGGAGACAGCCGTCTTTGTTTCCACAACTCTTCCATCCACTTTGTGTGGCCCTGCATTCAAGGCTGCATCTACTCCCTCCACAGTGGCTTATGTGACAAACCGAAAGCCTCCGGAGCGCTTGGTGTTTGGATGTCTTGTTACCAGACAGTCCGTAAGAGTTCCCCGTTGCACAAAATGGCTCCTCAGACTCTCATCGGTTGTTTGAAAGCTTGAACCTCTGATGAAAAGCTTCTGCAGCTGTTCAGGCTCTTTGGGAGGCTCCGACTTATACATGATGGCAGTGGGAGGGGAGACATGCTTCCTCAGCAGCACCCATGGGCAAGAAGGAGGCCATTCTTTATAAAGTCGTTTTTCTTCAGGGTGGATTTCTACTGATTTATTTTCAAATTTACTGATTTTTTTTTCTCTGCCATATTTGTTCTGCTATTGAGTCTATCCAATGATTTTTAAGTTTTAAATACTACATTCTTCAGTTCTAAAATTTCCATTTGGATCTTCTTTACAGCTTCCATTTCTCTACTAAGAATTTCTCCCATTCCCTTTGCAACCATTTCAAGTGTTTGGCATGGAACCTGGTTATCATGGTTGGATCAAAACATTTGTCTGGGGGCGCCTAGGTGGCTCAGTCAGTTAAGCGTCTGACTCTTGGTTTTGGCTCAGGTCATGATCTCATAGTTGGTGGGTTTGAGCCCCGTGTCAAGCTCTATGCAGACAGCATGGAGATTGCTTGGTATTCTCCCTCTCCTCTCCCTCTGCCCCTCTCTCCCTCAAAAATAAATAAACTTAAAAAAAAAAAAAAACCTGTCTGATTATTTTATTTTACCATCCAGTGCTGATTGTCTTTTGGGAATTGATTATATTTCCTTAGTTACTGGCATATTGAGTAATTTTAGATATTTATGTTGTGAGGAATGCCTGGGTGGCTCAGTCAGTTAAATGGCTGATTTCAGCTCAGGTCATGGTCTCACAGTTTGTGGGTTCGAGCCTTGCGTCAGGCTCTGTGCTAACAGTTTGGAGCCTAGAGCCTGCTTCAGATTCTGTGTCTCCCTCTCTCTCTGCCCCTCCCCTGATTGCGCTCTGTCTCTCTCTCTCTCTCTCTCTCTCTCTCTCTCTCAAAAATCAACATTAAAAAAAGATACTTATGTTGTGAGACTCTGAATCCTGTTAAAAATTCTTTGGAAAGTGTTGTTGTTTTTTTTTTTAAGTTTTTTAAAATTTATTTTGGGAGACAGAGACAGCATGAGCAGGGGAGGGGCAGAGAAAGAAGGGGAGAGAGAATCCTAAGCCAGGCTCTGCACTGTCAACACAGAGCCTGATGCGGGGCTTGAACTCACAAATGAGATCACCACCTGAGCCAAAATCAAGAGTCAGCTGTTTAACCAACTGAGTCCCCCCAGGCGCCCCTGCTGGGGTTTGGGTTGTTTCAGCATTTGGTCACATTGGTTGTGTTCTGAGCCCAGGTTCTGCTTTACTTTCTGTGTTGGCTTCATTGTCAGTTCAGTTTTCAAAACCTTTGCTATGCTATTGTGTCTTCCTGGTTTCTATGGCGCTCAGGGGCTAGTCTAGAACTTAAGTGGTGTGTATATTGCAGTTTTATTTTGAAGCCTCTGCTAGGCTTCTTTTTTTGTTTTTGTTTTGGATTACTATATTTTCACCAATTTTACTTTATTTGAGTTTTTAAGGTTTTATTTAAATTACAGTCCGTTAAAATACATCTGCAGCAGTGCAGACGTACTACTGGGCCTAGACTTAGGGCAGGGTCAGGATGGAAAAAGGAGAGGGGTGGGGAAAGAGAGAGAGAGAGAGAGATTTTATTTTTGATAATGTGGCATCAGTATTCGATAACGAATGAGTCATTAATCAATTTAATCAAATCCTCATTCCTTGCCCCCTAACCTTCCAAAAGTAGTAAGTGTCATTATACACATGAACAAAATTAAATTATTGCATATCATGGGGTAATTTGGGGACACTGAATTTGGTTCCCAATTCTTTCGGATCCTGATAAGCTTTAGACGTATTAAGACCAGTGTCACAACGATGATAATCAAAGGAAGATTGTAATGGAAACTTAAGTGTTATAGACACATGTTCCTGTGGGAAGACAGGCGTGAGAGGAGGTGCAGTGTGAGCCTGAAAACTGAGTTAAATATGGAAGATGGAGAGAGAATAAAAACAAATGCCGGCACTTTTAAAAATTTCCCCCAATCGCTGGGTCCTGCTACCTGCCACGCACTCTATCTTCATCAACACTGACAATGTCACCACATTCTTCAGGGTCTCTTGTCTCCAAGCCTTGGGTATCACACAAATTATGCTGTTTTTCTCTTCAGCGTCTCTTGCACTGACCCTTGTCATGTTACTTCCCCAGCCATCATCCCATCAGTACCTTGTGCATTTACTATACCTGAAATTCTTCCACTAAGTTACAAAAAGTGACCCCCGGAATAACGGACACTCTGAAGTGAAAAAGCTCAGAGCCCTGTGGAAAAAACACACCTGGTCATTGGCAGCACGGACACGTATGTCCCTGTGAGCTGAAATACACACTGCGGCCACTTTCCCTACAGACGACGCATAGACAAATCCAGTCTCCTTCCTCAAGCTCTTCCATATCTACTTCAGGTATCGAACTTAAAATGGAGGGAGAAGGACGATCGCTGATACTTCTTTTTAGAATGAAGAAACAGAGACATAAAACCGAACATGGCCTTGACCAGTAATTTGGGCTAATCATCATATTCATGGTTTTGATCCGCTCACACATTTTTATTGACTTTTATAATTACCTAGATTATATCAATTTCATGTGTTCTTATGGGCAGCTGGAACCCGAAGACATACCAGTGTTACATCCACATGAAGTATACCAAACCCATTCACCCTTTTGGAAATACCCTTCCTACTCTACCTTGAAAAATAATCTATTAGTTTTGCCTGGCAGCCCAAAAAATAATCTATGAGTTTTGCCTATCGGCCAAAAAATAATAAAATAGTAAAGTAATAGAAATTTAATTTTCGGATACCTTTTGAAGACATAATATCAAGAGAAAAGGAGGAAGTATAAACACTTCTCCATGTACCTTAAACATACAATTTGTATCATTGATGGACACATATACTTCAAAACATATACCGATCTTAGTTTAGACCTATATGTTTTCATTTGAACTCAAAACAGGAAAAACAAAAATGCTGTCAACTCACCTTTATACTTAAGTTGAGGCCTAAAGGATTATACACTGGAGCATTAGAACGTTGTTCTAAGAAATCTTTCAATGTTTTTACATTTTCTGATACATGGTGTTCTAAAAGTACATGAAATATATTTTAAGAACATTGTACTGTTTTCACGTTTTGCATAAAATTTACTACATACGTCAAGGTACAGTGACGGAGTCTACTCTGTCACATGGCTAAGTTATCCCAGACTTTCACTTCCGCTTGGCTTTATAGAAAATGTACTTAGGGAAATTAGACCTGATAGCTAACAATGCATCTTCTCAAGGACATTGTCAGGAAGGTCAAGACCTCCGACCACTTTATTCAGGCTGACCTTTTCATCCGGCCTCATGCTTATGACAAGTTCTAACCTGCACACACTTTGTATCTTCGGCAATGAGATAATGCACACTTAGTAGTTGGTAAATGATTTTCAATAAGGTGGCAGAAAACTTTCACAATAGGATCATTTAAGTCTTTTCCCAAAGAAATGATCAGTGGTTCTTGCTTTTCTTATAATTCTTTCTAAAGCCAGATACATGGTGTGGGGATTAGAAATTGCAGGGGTATAATGGTACATGGGATGGAAGCGGGGAGAAAACTCTGATGGTGGTAGCGTTTGCCAATTTCCATGGTGTAAATAGCCTCGCCAGGGCTAAACTCAAGTTTAGCTTACTAATGGCTTAACAAGTACACAAAATGCTTGAATACTTAATAATCGATGCTCAAAAACTGGAAGTTTTAGGCTCCAGGATACCACAGAAAATGGGGATGTTTGTTAAAGTGAAATAATTAGTAGTTTTCTTTGCTAGATTTTTCATTTCAAGAATGCATACACTGGGCAGAGTAAGACTCACTGAATACCCAAAGTCTGGATATTTGGTAACATATTAATAACTGATCAAAATTTCATTTAATTCTATCGATTGATTTGTCTACCTACTGATCGAGTGGGCGATTGCCTCAAAGTAGTTACAAACACAAAAATGTGCAGGAAAAAAATTGTATAATCGAGGTAAAACTGAATTGTGGTAAATTTAATTTTTATTTTTTTACAATTTTATTCTTAAGTAATCTCTACACCTAACACGGGGCTTAAACTTACAACCCTAAGGTCAAGAGTAGCATGCTCTACTGACTAAGCCAGCCAGGTGCCCCTGATTTTTCTTGCTTAAGTTTTTTTTCTGCATCTTTTTAATTATTCTACCGTAGAATTTTGAAAAAACTTCGCTTGTATTAGACAGGAGATTCTATAGGCTATCTGGCCACACCTTTTAGAACCTCTTCTGTAACATTGCAAAACCAGTTAAAAGAGACACTAGACCAACATGTAGCCCAAATTCAATCAATCATTTTTGCTACTCATCTACAAAATGGCTTTCAAATGTTTTACAGTTCAAATTCTTCAAAAATGCTGTTATGCCATGAAATCCAGGGCACCGAAAGTAATAATGAAATACGTGGGACGCAAGAGGAGGAGAGGAAACAGCAAGTTGCCAACAGACTCAAATTCTTTTCCAAAGAACTCCTGGTTGTTGTAAACTGGTTTTATAAGCCATTTACCTAGGTAGTAACAGCATTATTTATAAGACGAAATATATAGAAGAAAGCAAACCCTACTTAGATTCCAATTTTCCCTACTGTTCACTTCGGTCACGGTAACCAGATATGGCATTTCCACTGGGGTATGTCCATGCTCAGAGTAAATTTCCAAAGAAATTGGATATTGTGTAACTGGAAACTTAAAACGAGGAACCTAAAATGCAAATTCCAAGAATGAATGTCAATTTGGGCAATGCAAGACTAATTTCATTTCCTGGTAAAGGGTGAATAGATACATTCTCCAAGAGTTTGGCCATTCTAAAGGACACATGCCTCTCAGGGTTTCTGTCTTCTCAGGGCATGAGAAACAGTCTTATAGCAGAATCAATGTGAACTCTGCAAGTAATACACAAACATTGTGGTAACAAAATTCATGGCTTTCTTTTGGTCTTTTTCAGGAATTTTCTGTGATGGTATTCAAACTATTTTGGCTCAGCCACCTCTCGAGCGGCACTGCATGGGTTGGCCCTAAGCCACCTCCCTTATGCCTCTCTCCCAGCCATCCACGATCTTTCAGCCACACTCTTCAAGCTCAGGCTCTGGAGTCAGAGCTGAAATCTAGCTCTTTCACATATTAATGAAGTGATCTTTGGCAAATTACCTGGCTTGTCTGTGCCTCGAATTGGAGACAAATCTCGGAGAATGCGTAGAGCAGTGTTTAGCAGGTAGTCAATGCTCAAGAGATATCATTGTGATTCAGTGGGGGGAGAATTGTAGGGGAATCTATAACAATCCTCACAACCCACTGAATGCTAACTCTGCGCCCAGCATGGTATTAAGATATTATCTTTATATAAAAGATTTTATAAAAAATAAACTCACTTAATATAATGCTGTAGGTAGAAGATAGAGATAGTCTATAATGCTATTATATAATCTTACAAGGCCTTGAAATAGATCTACTTAAAAGCTATACTAAGTGGACATTTAACTTACCTATGCAAACATCGATATCCATTTGATATACTTTCGAGTGCTTTGAGACTAACAGAATAATTATTTGACACAGAAACATTCTCTGAACCAATATACTATATTGTCTTCTCTTGCGTCACCGCTACCAGACCAAACTCCTTGGTCACAAGCACTTCATCTCCCATTTTCCCAGCACTGATACCCACATTCCCAGTACTGATACTGATATATACATTTTTTAATGAAGCAATATTCATCATAATCTAGTGTAGTACAGGACAGGTCACAAATTGTTTTCATACAGATATACGCGTGTGCGTGTATCTTCATAAGGATATTGTGAAGGAGTGCCTGGGTGGCTCAGTTGGTTGGGCATCCGACTTCGGCCAGGTCATGATATCATGGTTGGTGAGTTCGGGCCCCACATCCGGCTCTGTGCTGACAGCTCAGAGCCTGGAGCCTGCTTTGGATTCTGTGTCTCCTCTCTCTCTGCCCCTCCCCCACTCAGGCTCGCGAGCGCGCGCGCTCTCTCTCTCTCTCTCAAAAAATGAATACACATTAAAAATTAAAAAAAAAAGAATATTGTGAAAGGACAGTGTGGTGTGGGTATTGTTCTACTTTATAGAGGTGGTTAATCAACTGGTCTAGGCACATTTAAATTCAGATCTTTCTAGCTCTGTGTGCTATTTAATTCTATGTCACAATGAGACATTTCTTTGTCTTAACACTCATGCTTAATCAAACTGCACATTTCAAAAATCTTATTAATATGACAGTACTTTGTCTTTGGGTAATTAAAAATTATCTTACCTTTTCTCTGCAGTCAGAGAAAGCAACAGCATGTGAAGACTTCTGATCATTTGTGCAATTACACTCTTCCCGGGTAGACTTGTTAGCGCACTGTTTGAATTTACCAGATTTCTGCAAATAGAATACAGGTTAACTTGCTTTTTTTTTTGTGGCAGCCTTTCTGCCAGCTGAGCAAATGTTCAGTAAATATTTGTTCCCCGAATGCATAAAATCCCTGAGGAGTTAATAGGTCAAAAATATCCATTAAGAATGAAGTAAAAGTTTATTCTCTCTACTGTTTTTCAATTCTTTTTTATTTACCTCCACTCTAATCTTTATTCTTTCCTTCTAGCTGCTTCCTTTGGGTAATACTATATTATTTTAATTACTTTTTTATATATAGGAGGACAAACCCATTCATTTTATGTTCTTTAGGATATTTATTCTTATTTTATTCTTATTTAATTTTAATGTCTATTTATTTTGAGAGAGAGAGAGCATGAGAGGGGAAGGGGCAGAGAGAGAGGGACACACAGAATCTGAAGCAGGCTCCAGGCTCTGAGCTGTCAGCACAGAGCCTGACGTGGGGCTCGAACTCACGGACCGTGAGATCATGACCTGAGCTGAAGTTGGACGCTTACCTGACTGAGCCACCCAGGAGCCCCTTCAGATAATTTATTAATACAAATTGTCTTTTCACTATGAACTTTAGAATAAGCCCATCGTGGTCCCTCGAACATACCCTGGTGGGTTTTGACTGTAATTGCACTGAATTTGTAGAATTAATCTGGAAAGAACTGAGGTTTTTAATGGTGAGCCTTCCCATGAAGAACATTCAAATTATTAGGTTTTTTTTTATGTGCTTCACCTAAATCATACAATGTTTTCGATACCTGCCTTGCATATAAGTATAGATTAAATTCTACAACTATTATTGTATGCAGATGAAGAGTGGGTTGTTTTTCATTACTTCTAATTAATTAGTACAGATATATAGGAACATGACTGATTTTTTTCTTTGTGATCTGATATCCATCAGATTACATTCGTGATAATTATTCATTTTAATATTTTTTCAGTTGTTTGTTCCATATTTTTTAAGTTATTACATGTGGAAATAGTGAGTTTTGTCTTTTTTGTTATCACATTGGCTTAGTTTGACCCTATAGAACAAAATAAAATAGAAGCATTAAAGCGTAAATGCTCCTAATATTGATTTTTATATGTTTAATGAAGACTTCTCACAGATTTTATTAGATTGGGCTGTATCACTTCTATTTCTGGTTTACAGAAATTTATTCAGAGGTGAATGTTACATTGTATCAAATATGTTTTATGGCTTCTGTCGAGATTGGTTTTTCCTTCCGTCCATTTATAAAGTATATTATTCACCATGTTTTCATATGCTTAACCTGTCTCACATTGGAGAAACTCTACAGTCTCCTGATACGCTGCGGTGTTGGTGTATTCCTGTGTTTGACTTGCAGGTAGTATTTTATTTAGGATTTTTCACAAGTCAGACTAGACAGACTTAGGGGTGGGTGAATTAAAGATATATGTGTGTGTGTGCGCACATACTATTTTCTTTTTGCATTTTTTTTGTGTTTCTTTAATTCGAATGATTTAAAGTTATAGAATATGGACTATACTCAGCCTTTCTGGAATTCATGAAGACTTTACTACAAAGTCAGCCATTGCTTTGTATGGATGTTCCGTACAGAGTGAATGGAATGTGAATTCACTGTTTCACATGGACACACTCACTGCTCTCCACGCCTCCCGGTTCTCCTGACTCTTGGAGCTTTTTCCCGTGACTGCCCTTGTAACGGTATCTCCTTGCCTGGGATTCTCTCTGTCTCTCCCTTATCCTCTTCTATGCTCTGCCTTGCTCTTCCTTTGTTGGCTCTCCCATACTCCTCTTTCAGTCTGACTCCCTTGGACTAGAATATATACCCCTGACCCGCAGTCATCTTGTGTGTTTTGTGTCTGTTTCTACTACTTGGTTGTTTTAAACTTAAGGGCAAGTAAGGATTAACGGGGAGATTTTTTAAATGCAGATGTCAGGACTGCACCCGTAGTTTCTGATTCAGTAGCTGTGAGGGACAATGGAGAAAGCACTTTGTAGAAACATGCCTAGATAATTCTGTGTCAGGTTATGCATGGCCATATTGCTCAGGCCCAGTATTTAATTTGTACAACGTTTTTGTTTAATTCCTATTCTCCTCCATTACAGTAAAGATCTATAAAGGTATCTGTTTATCTTGCTTGTTGCTGTATCCTCAGAAAACATCTCTTTGTACAGTAGCTGATAACACTAGAAATGCTGAAATGAATATGTGTCGACTGCATAAAAAATGCACTAAAAAAATTACTGACTTAGCTGTAAATCAGATACATTTACTATTCGACACCCCAGAGAACCCTGAAAACCCAAACAAATTCAAGATTTCCACATAAATGTAGTAAAATCGTATTCCAGTAGTGGAAGCTTGGTTCTAGTGACACAAAGGGGTCTCTCTTTGGGAAAAAAGAACTCAGTATTGTAGCTGGTCATTGCCCGGAGCAGAGTTTCCAACACCAAAATGCAAGATTCAACAAGAAGTCAACCTCCTCCTGCGGTAAGTGTCTAATGATATATGCACAAATGTGTATTATTAGTTTGTCCAACAGTCTTAAAGCACTTCTTACGTCTGGCACCATTCTGGGTACTAAAGATGCAGCAGAGAAGATAGATTTCAAATCAACAGCACCAGCCCTGACTTACGTAGCTTACCTTTTTATGAATCGCGATAACTAAAACAAATGAGTAAAATCTGTATAATTGTAATAAGGGCAATGAAGAGCAATAAGGGAGAGAAAGGGGACAAGGAGTGGGTAATGATGGAGGTGGGGCTTCCAATTCTAAATAGAGTGGTCAAGGCAGGCCTCACAGTGACGATGGCATTGAAGCAAAGACCTGAGGACGGTGACAGAGTGTTCCATGTGCCCTCTGGCAGACGAGCACTCCAGACAGGAATTTTTTTCAGCTGCAAAGGCCCTGAGCTTACGTCTGGGATATTTGAAGAACCATGTGGAGGTCAGGGTGGCTAGAGCAGATTAACCCTGGGGGGAAGCAGGTCAGATGCAATGCCAAGGTCAAATCATGAAGCACCTGATAGACCGTTGTGAGAATTTGGCTTTTACTCCGAATTACATGGGGTGACAAGAGAGGGTTCTGAACAAAAGAAAGAATCATTTTCTGTCCTCGTGTATGTGTGTGTGGACATACACAGCGCATGCGTGGATGGAATGACCGTGGATGTCTGTCTGGGCACATCTACAGGCAGGTAGATGGGTCCCCTCTCACGTATCCTTCCTTCGAACCTAATGGTTTCTCTCTGCTCTTTCTACCGTGTTCACTTCACACTCCAGAGAGGCAGAGCGCTGCTGGGTTTGGTTGTTCTCTAGGAAGAACCCCGGCAGCACTTTAAGTGTGCCTGTGTTGGATCAAACAGTGTTCTTTCCTCCAGGACAACCATTGATTTCACCAGGCTGGACACGAAATGGGCCTGGGGGCTCCTTTCCTTCAAGAAAAGATGCTCTCACCCCACGTATCCCCTTAACAATCCAGATGGGACCAGGGAGCGGTCAGGAGAAAGGGGTCCATTTAGACTTCTTGGCTCCAAAACCACATCTAGAAATAGCAGTGAGAGGAGAGGGAGCTAAAGGAGGAGGAAGAGGACAGGGTAGTAGTCACAGTAATAAGAACAGTGCTGATACATCAGGGCGGGTAGAACATCGTTTCAAATGCACTTTCTCATTTACCCCTGCAGCTAGGTCCATCTGTAATTTCACCGAATTATTTTTTTAATTCAAATAAGTGCTGGTTTATATGTGAAAAAATTATTTACCTTTGACCTAGGAAATAGATTTCTTGGTATGGGTTTGCTAGGGTCTGCATGGTAAAAATTATCTGTGAGTGGAATGGCAATTCCCATTTTGGATGGAGGCCGATAGTTGACCTGTAAGTGATCAAGCAAAGAAAACATGTAATTTATTATTATTTACTAAGTCTTTAATTTAAAAATCTCGATTTTCCATAAAAGCATTCAAAGCAATTGTTTTTAAAATTTTTAGTTCCAGGTATTAGAGTCCATTTCTACTCCCCCTGCACTCCCTATACCTTATTTTTCTGGCATTTTGACAACCTCAACCCATGGTAATAGAAATATTTGAGACTTGTAAATAAGTGAAAAAAGTGTTAGTAGGTAAAATAGCCACCATAAAGCAAATGCAATAAAGTTTCAACACTTTATAAAAAGTCTTAGTGATGTCTTTAATAAATAAATCTTCAAGTTTGGTTATTTGCTTTTTTGTCACAGAGAAAATTATAAGTAATAAGTTAGTCAGCAAAGAATAATAATATATATATATAGTTAGTTAGTATATATATATAGTTATATATATACTTTATATATATATAGTTATATATATAGTGAACTATATATATATAGTTATGTAACTATATATATAGTTATATATATAGTATATAGTATATATATATAGTTATATATAGTTATATATATAGTATATATAGTATATATAGTATATATATAGTATACATAGTATAGTATATATAGTATATATAATATATATAGTATATATAGTATATATAGTTATATATATATATAGTATATATATTTAGTTAGTCAGCAAAGAATAATAATAATATATATATACATATATTTTAAGGTGTCACAGATCCTTTATATATATATATAGTTATATATATAGTGAACTATGTATATATAGTTATGTAACTATATATATAGTTATATATATAGTATATAGTATATATATATAGTTATATATATAGTATATAGTATATATATAGTTATATATATAATATATATACTATATATATATAGCATATATAGTATAGTATATATAGTACATATATAGTATATATAGTATATATAGTATATATAATATATATAGTATATATATAGTTATATATATATATAGTTATAGATATATCATTATATATACTATAGTATATATATATAGTTAGTCAGCAAAGAATAATAATAATACATATATATATACATATATTTTAAGGTGTTACAGATCCTGAGAAGGCACAAATTAAAACTGTAACTACATCACAATGGAGCCAGTGACCTATCAACCCAGGACAGGTCATCATAATGACAAATCACTATATATTACTAAATCCCCAAGATTATGCCACCATAATACAGCATAAAATGACTTTTGAAATGGTGGCACTGAGTTACCTAGAAAAATCATTATTTCAGGAAGTTCTTACATTTTAGAAATACATAATAATCACATCCTCAAAATGACAAGAGTTTGAAAAATAACCGGAGTGTTTTGAGTATTGTAGGAAAGAAATGTTAAGACAGAATAGCCAGCCAATTCATGCAAAAATAGTACGTCGCTGGTACCCTTAAAACAACATGCTTGTGTTGCTTACCGGCAAAGTTTTAATCATATTGAAACCCTGGCTATCTTTGTGAACACCACTAATCCAGTCTTCCAGTGGGATAAGTTTGCTTGGAATGTGATGCATAGATTTCAGATAACTACAGCTATTTTTCAATGTTGGCACAACTGTTGTGACAAAGCACTCAGTAGATGCTTCCTTGACAACTAACGCCAATGAGGTTGAACCCTGGAAATATCCAAGTAAATGAAGGTTAGTTACAGTAACTGTTAGAGGCTCAACTGTGTTCACTCAAAATTTGTATGTTGAAGCCCCAACCCCTGGTGATTCAGAATGTGGCTGTTATTTAGAGACAGGGCCTTCGCAAGCGGGATGAAGTTAAACTGAGGTCATCAGGTGCGCCCTAATTCGATAGGATGACTGTCCTTATAACAAGAGGAAATTTGAACACAGACACGCACAGTGTGGAGACTGCTTAAAGACAGAGGGAAAAGATGTCCGTCTACAAGCCAGGGCGTGAGACCTCAGAAGAAACCAACCCTGCCGACATCTTGATCCGGGACTTCTAGCCCCCACACCCATGAGAAAATAAACTTCTGTGGTTTAAGACTCCTAGTCTGTGGTATTTTATTATGACAGCCCAAGTAAACCAACACAGCGACCAACGAAAGGATATACAAAGAGAGGGGCCACTGGGTGGCTCAGCCAGTTGAGCATCCACCTTTGGCTCAGATCGTGACCTCACAGTTCATAATTTGAGCTCCTCATCAGGTTCTGTGCTGACAGCTCAGAGCCTGGAGCCTGCTTTGGATTCTGTGTCTCCCTCTCTCTCTGCCCCTCCCCGCTTGTGCTCTTTCTCTCTGTCTCAAAACTAATAAACATTAAAAAAATTAAGAATGTACAAAAAGAAATAGAAAAAGGGTGAAAATAGAAATAGAGAGATATGCTTGACCATAAAGATCTCTTTGAGAATAAATCATAACAGAAAACACTTTCTTTTCCAGGAAGAAGTACGTTGCAATCTAACAGCTGTGGGCCACACTGGAAATGAGAAAGCTCAGGAAATAAACACCATTATTACACCCTCTCAGACTGATGACGCTTCCCTTCACCGATGAGCACCTGGAGATTTGCTTGGATAATGTGAATAAAATAACTTCTACTGGTATCAGTTAGCAATTGCTAACTTTTTACTTCACAAAGTTATGTTGTTAGTAGGAATTTATGCACAAGACATGTGTTTGAATCTTGAACGCATTTTGTTGAATCTTCAACAAAATTTGATAAATCCTGTTTGAAATTTTAAAGTATTTTTGCAATTTTAAAAATGTAGCAATATTAATAACTGTAGTGATGTCATGGACTCTGTACCCCTGTCCCCATACTCTGTAGA
Source organism: Paguma larvata (assembly GCA_030068075.1). NCBI lineage: Eukaryota > Metazoa > Chordata > Mammalia > Carnivora > Viverridae > Paguma > Paguma larvata. The sequence goes on from CM057827.1 coordinate 36,629,083, forward strand.
CATTAAACATGATGTATGTTTTAAAAGTTTTACCAAAAGACATTGGACCAGAATCTAAACAGAGTTCATTCTACTATTAAAGAGAATATGGTTGGGGTCGAGAAGGCATAAGTTCAATACGAGAAAAGGAAGCAAACAAACAAACAAATCCAAAGTGTTGGACATTCTATAACACAGCTGATCTGATTGCTATCATTCAATGGCAAGGGAAAAAAATGGACGAGTACTTACCTTTGAACAAAAGACACCTGAGAGACAAATAATCACATGCTGTGTGAATCTTGTTTGGATCCAAATTCAAACAAAACAATTATAAAAATATTTTTAAGAAAATGGGGGACATTTGATTATGGATGAGGTTTTATAGAATGCCAAAAAGTTAGTTTAAAAAGTTTTGGGAAAAACAACGGCATGATGATAGTTATGTGAGAAATAATCACATATTTTTTATACACGCATATGGAATCACATAAGAAGTGAAATGACATGATGTTTGCGTTCATTCTAAAATCTCTCAGGCTCTAAACCAAAAACCAAAGGGCAGGGGGAGGGGTGATGATAAAACAAAGTAGCAATGTCTTGACTACTGTTTGAGTATTAAGTACGTGGAAATTCTACTTGTATATGTATCTGGAAGTCTTCATGATAAAAACAACTTTGGAATATGTAGAAAAATATTTAGTGACTCAAAAGGATTAAACCATATAGTGAAGTGGAAAGGGCAAAATGTCCAAAGTGTATATACAAAGCTCTCCCAGTTTTAGGGAAAAGAAGAATAATACTGTCAGTTCATAGTGACTGAGGATTTTCTACATGGCAGACATTGTTTTATTTTTTTTTTAATTTTTTAATGTTTATTTCTGAGAGAGAGAGAGAGAGCACTTGCACGAGCAGTGGTGGGGCAGAGAGAGAGGGAGACACAGAATCCGAAGTAGGCTCCAGGCTCTGAGCTGGCAGCACAGATGTGGGACTTGAACATGAGAGCATGACCTGAGCTGAAGTCTGAGGCCCAGCCAACTGAGCCACACAGGTTTTAGATATTGTTTTAGATGTCCTACTTGAATTAACACGTTTAACTCTCAAAAACAATGCTATGAGGTAGGTATCATCACTAGCAACTCCATTTTCTCGATGAGGATACTGAGCCGTGGTAAAGTGACCTTCCCAAGTGCATAGACAGTACCAGAAGTAAGGTCTATACCAGTCAGTCTTCTCCAAAACTCGCTCATTCAACCTCTGTCCTGTACACTGCCTTTTGGTAATTCCCAAATGCTTAGTCATTCTTGGTAGATAGGATTATGTGTGATTTTCCCTTCTTTCTCTTAGTTTATAGCCTAAGTTTTCCATAATTAATAGATTTTTTTTTTTTTGGTAATTAAAACCTTACTTGACGGAAAGCTTTGCTGGCTGCAGAAATTTTCATTAAATAACTATCAGTATCATCAAAAGAACCTTCAACTTCAACTTCTAACAAATTCGGGTTTCCAACAATGATACTCAGTAGTGGTATATTGAGTGTTTGGACACCTGTGGAAACAAAGCCAAAGGTTAAATTAAATCAAATCATTACGCGTCAACTATACTAAAATATCTACATCTCTATATATCTCTCTCAATATAGTATATTTTTTCCTGGAAATTAAAAAAAAAGGAAATAAATTAAATCATGAGTGATCCAAGTGCTTCATAAACATGAAAATTTTAAACAATTTTGTAATGACTGTCTTATCAGGATTCTAGAACACCTACAGAATCTATTATGAAGGATGCATAATGGACACAAATACAGTTAGGAATTTATATACAGTTAACTTTGATGGTTCTTAGAAAAATTTAACTTTGCAAATATTTTCTCACGGAAACATGGCTCCCCTCCACTTCTCGTTCTTCAACCAAGTTCTCCAAAGCATGGAAAAGTCACTAGGACAGAACCGGTCACACTGAACTGGATGGCTCAGGGATACATGCTCAGTCAAAAGAGCTGTCAGCCACTGCCACCAAGACAAAACTAGGCAGTTAACATGACATGTCATCAGGCCAGTCTCTGCCTGCAGGCCACCTGCTTGCAATCACTCCATACTGAGAAATTTAATAGAAAAAGAGATTTGGCAGACCAAATAGTCTAACTTCCGTCCTTACTAATTCGAGAGGATTCATTAATCGGTAAGTCAGGGCTGAGAAGTAGGAAGAGATTAGCCTGAAGTCTCATCTGTAGAAGTTTCCCTTAAGCCAAAGTGATCTGGCCAGAGCTTCCTAAACTATCACTGGGTATTCTGTTAGACTGCCGATTCTGATTTAGCAGGTCTATGGAGGGCACTTCAGTTCCACATCCTCCCTCAGCTTCATTGAGGTGTAACTGACAAAGAAAACTATATACATTTAAAGCATATAGTATACATTTAAAGCATGTAGTGTGTGTGTATATATATATATATATATATATACACGCACACAGTCAAATGATCATCACGATAAGTTAATTACACACCCACCACCTCACAGTTACTTTGTGTATGTGGTGAGAACACATAAGATCTACTCTCTTAGCAAATTTCAAGGATATAATACAGTATTATTAACTATAGTCGCCATGCCATATACTACAACCCCAGAACTTACTCATCTTACAAAGAGAAGTTTGCATCTACTGACCAACATCTGTCCATTTTTTCTACTCTTGAGCCCCTGGCAACCAGCATTCTACTCTCGATTTCAGTTGAGTCAGACTTTTTAAAACTTAGACTCCACATCTGAGCGAGATAACTCAGTGCTTGTCTGTCCCTATATGACTGATTTCACTTAGCATGAAATCCTCCAGACTCATCACACATGCGCATGCCATGTTTTTTTTTGTTGTTGTTGTTTTTGTTTTTAATCCATTCATCCATCAACAGACACTTAGGTTGTTTCCGCATCTTGGCTACTGGAATGCTACAGTAAATATGGGAGTGCAGATATCTCTTCGAGCTACTGATTTCATCTCCTTCAGATAGACACCCAGAAGTGGGATTGCTGGATCATATGGTAGTTCTATTTTTATATTTTTTAGGAACTACCATCCTGTTTTCCATAGTGACTGGCCCAGTTCACATTCCCGTCAGTAGTGCACAAGGGTCCCCTTCTCTCCACATCCTCAGCAGCCCTTGCCATCTCTTGGCTTTTTAATACTAGTCATTCTAAAAGGTGTGAGGTGATATCTCACTGTGGTTTTGATTTGCGTTTTCCTAACGATTTGTGATGTTGAGCACCTTTTCACGTATCTATGGGTCATTCACACGTCTTCCTTGAAAAATGTCTATTCAGGTTCTCTGCCCATTTTTTTAGTTGCATTATTTGCAGGATTTTGTTTTTGCCATTGAGTTGTATGAGTTCCTTATGTATTTTGAGTATTAACCCAACCCCTTATTGCATGTATGGTGTGCAAATATTTTCACCCACTCTGTAGGTTGTCTTTTCATTTTGCCAAAGGTTTCTTTTGCTGTGCAGAAGCTTTTTAGTTTGATGGAGTCCCACTTGTGTACTTCTGTTTTTGCTGCCTTTGAATTTTGAGTCATACCCAAGTCATTGCCAAGACCATTGTCAAGGGTCTTTCTCCCTATGTTTCTTCTAGGAGTTTTATGGCTTCAAGTCTTACATTTAAGTCTTTATTCCATTTCATTAATTTTTGTGAGGGGTGTGAGAGAGGGGTCCAGTTTCATTCTTTTGGATGTGATGATCCAGTTTTCCCAACACCATTATTGAAGAGATTACCTTTTTCCCACCATGTGTTCTTGGCTCCATTGTCAGAGATTAGTTAACCATGTATGTGTGGGTTTATTTCTGTGCTTTCTATTCTGCTCCATTGGCCTCTGTGTCTGTTTTTTTTGCCAGTATCATAATGCTTTGATTAATATAGTGTTGTAATGTAGTTTGAAATCAGGGAGTATGATGCCTCCAGCTTTGCTCTTTTTTAAAAAAAATGTTTATTATTTATTTTTAGAGAGTGAGCAAGTGAGGGAGGGGCACACAGAGAGACAGAGAGATAGAGAATCCCAAGCATGCTCTGCGCTGTCAGTTCAGGGCCCGACATGGGGCTTGAACCCATGAACTGTGAGATCATGACCTGAGCCAAAAGAGTCAGATGCTTAACCAACTGAGCCATCCAGATGCCGCCTAGCTTTGTTATCTCTAAAGACTGCTTTAACTATTCAGGGTCTTTAATGTGATATATGACATTAACAGAATGAAAGATAAAATCATTGATCATCTCAATAGATGTAGAAAAAGCATTTGACAAAATGGGGTTTTTTCACAGAAATAGAAAAAATAATCCTACAATTTGCATGGAACCACAAAAAACTCCGTACTTCACACAAGTACCCAGATGCTGCTGCTCTGGCTGGTCGAGGCACCCACACTTTGTATAGCCTGCACTAGGCTTTTCTTCACAAAAAGGCAATTGAGTTCACTTGCCGATTACTACTGGCTTCCATGAAACTGAACAGTAGGGAGGGGGCCAACATGGCGGAGAGATAGGGGGACCCGGTGCTCTCCCGTGTCTTTCAAACTAAGAAGGACTGAAACCGAGGGACTCTCAATCCCAGAGATCTGCAGGAAGAGGACTTGGAGGCTACCGGGAAGTGAACGTGAAATCCAGAAACTGAAGAAGTAAAACTATATCATTCAGCAACAAATTTGGTATATTTTAAAGCTCCAATAATTAGAACACTGTGGAATTTGTGCCCGAATATAAAGAGATAACAACGGAACAGAGTTTTAAAAATCCAGAATGGTCCAAATGATAGGTAAATTGTTTACTAAATAAAGTTGTATTTGAAGTCAACTAAGAAAGGGCACAGTGTTCAAGAAGTAATGTTCGAACAACTAGCTCATCACACATGAGCAAAATCGAGATAAATTAAAGACTTGGAAAGTTAACACTATAAAATTAAAACTCTAAAATCACTTGAAGGAAATATGGACAATGAGTCATATAATTAATGAGAAGATTCTAAGGGTTTCAAGAGGAAGCTTTCCACAAAATTTAAGTCCGCAATGTTGATTGAAACAGAAATAGATGTCCTCCATTTTTTTTTCAAAGGCTGTCATTTTCATTGGTATAAATGGTATTTGGTTCTGCTTTTCAAAGGAGCCCTTTTAAAAAGTAGTGTTTTGTCATTTCATCGTAGTACGTATGTCTTCTTTTGTCTCTTCAAGAATTTTACATGTACTTGTTTTATTGTGTCCTTCTGATTTTTCTATTATCACAAGTTCTTAGAGATTAAATATCAGATTTTTGGAGAGAACCCATGCACTCTCTCTTATATTAGGTCATTTTCTTACATGGTTTTAAAATTCTTTTCCTTGGGGCGCCTGCGGGGGCGGGGGGCGGCGATAAGTGGCTCAGGTCATAATCTCACAGTTGTGGGATCGAGCCCTGGATCAGGCTCCATGCTAGGAATGGAGCCTGCTTGGGATTCTCTCTCTCCTTCTCTCTCTGCCCCTCCCCTGCACATGCTCTCTCTCTCTCTCAAAATAAATAATAAACATTAAAAAAATAAAATAAAATTCTTTTCCTCAATTCATGTTCCATGGATATTGATTTTCCCATGGAAGCCTATGTTCCCTGGGTTATGAAAGTATTCCTATCAAGCCTGCCTAGGCTGGGGCCCAGGTGTTATAATTATTTCTCAGCTTGGGATTCTTGCAACTGGTGTGTAGTCTCTGGGGATTACACAGTCTTGGAGTTTGGGGTTTTTACAGGAGATCGTTTTTTCCCACTTTGGGTCTCATGGAGATGATAACACCCTGAGTTCCCTCTTTGGTTTGTAGGTAGAGTTTTCATAATCCTCTCTTCACGATTTAAGCTTTTAGCTTTACTTAATGGTCTTGGTTCCAACCTCCTAAAGCAAAGTATATTCTGCCAATGCTTGGGCATTAAAAGCCATCCTTCTGTTTATGCGGGCTGTATCTGAGTCTCACACCCTTCAGGGAGCCAAAGAGTAGCTAACTTATTTGACTTTGAGTTCCCTCTTCATTTCTGGTGACAAGCTTTTCTTCTCTTTTGCTCTCTTCCTTCCATCTTTCCCTCCTCTCTTTCTAGCTTTTTGGCTTATTTCCTAAAATTTGTGTTTTATTTTATCTTTCCGGTGTGCCATTTCTCCATCATCTTTAATAAGTTTCATATTACTTTTATAATAAACAAATGCCGTGGAAAAATAGGGAAAAGTATAGAATTCTATTTTAAAAGGCTTTTGGGGGGGGGCTTAAAATAAATACTTGAAACAATTACCACAATACCAAAGTAACTAAAAGGTTTCCTTTTCGGAGGACAGCAAAACTCTAAACTAAAATCCTGTGTACACTGGGGCTGGTAACTTAACTCGTTTTCCTCATTTGTAAATGAAGATTAAAATCTAGCCTTTTAGAGTTGGTAAAAGTAGTCAAAATACAGAAAACTAATTTAGTACAGAGCCTCGCACAGAGTAAGCTTCAGTCATTAGAAGCTCATACTGTTATCAGCAGAATCCTAGATATTGCATAAGCCAAAGATAAAGGAAATATCAGAGTATATTTTATATTCCAGAAAAACAACATCTCCTTTTGATGTTTCCCAATAAAAAATAAGCTTACCTTTTGTATTAGGTATGACCTTCACTTTTAAAGTATGAGATTTCCCCAGATCAATGTATTTCAGGATATTGAGGGATAGGGAATCATCATGTTGAAACCAGTAATTACATGGTTTTGCGTATATTTTCCACATCCGTCCATTCTTTTGCCCCAAGTTGTATAAGAACCAGGAGTCTTTTGGGAAGGTCACATCTTTGAATACTTTTGGAGGCATGGTAGCAAGAGCTAAAGCATTCTTATCATCTAAAACACTTATGATCAGGAAGCTGCTGTAACCAGGAATCATCACAGTCTTCTCTACATCCAGATCTTGAAATGAAGAATTAGCACCTGGAGCTAAAACAGGAAGCATCTATTACAAAATAAAAAGGCCAATGTTCTCCAAGCATACTGACGGACATAAGTGATGAAAACACAATGTGAGTTTTTAAACTATGGTTTTAACCAGAGAACAGGGTTGGCCAGATTTTGAGGTCAGAATTCAAATTATTTCGTAGAAAGCGTATCACAAATATGGCAGGCACAAACCTGTACTTTAACCTTTATTATGAAACTTGTTCTATAAAATCTCAGCGGGAAAAAAAAACCCACCCACAGGGCTAAGTAATGATAAGAAGGCTGATTTCTTTACTACAGAACTGCCAAGAGCCTTAATAATTTAGAATCTTTCTTATGATTCTACAAGAGAAGGATAACATAGCCAGTGATTCCCCAGTACCTAAAGGTGTGCCTATTACATAGAAGGTGCTCAACAAATTTTTGTTGAGTAGATGAATAATTGATTGTTTAGGAAGAGTATGAAGATTTAAAAGAAACTAAGCAGGGCCATGAGGAACACCACCACGTAAGGAATGGGAAGGGAGAAAGATTGCACAAAGTAGACAAAGAAGAAAGGAGTGGAGAAAATCCAATAGAGAGGATGCGTGGGGAGCCAAAAGAAGGCTGTTTCAAGGAAAGGGAGGTCATCACAACCACATGTCTTTGATAGGTCATGAAACGTACCACCACCACCACCAATATTCTCCTCATTCTGAAAAAGTAAAGAGAAGTGGTCAGAAGAGACCCTCATAGTTTTCTTTATCATGTACACCTGCTCTCATTTCTCCCACTTTAAACAAACCAACAAAAATCCTTTCCCGCCTTTCCTCCAACTGTCACATAATCTCTCTCCTCCACTTAGAGCAAATTTCTCGAGACAGCTGTCTTCAGTCACTGTCTTCAATTCCTCTCCTTGGGGGTATAGCTCAGCGGTAGAGCATTTGACTGCAATTCCTCTCCTCTCTTAATGTTTAGAGCCTCATTCAACCAGACTTTCATCCATACTACTCCACCCAACAGAAGCTTTTGTCAGTAACTTTCACACACAGATCTGCTGGTCAGTTTTCCTTCCTCATTTGATCTTGAGGTCAGATCCTTTTTTTTTTTTTTCTAATACAATTTATTGTGAAATTGGTTTCCATACAACACCCAGTGCTCATCCCCTCTCTTCCACCCCCCCGTCAACCCTCAGTTTGTTCTCAACATTTAAGAATCTCTTATGATTTGCCTCCCTCCCTTTCTGAAACTTTTTTTCCCCCTTTCTTCCCCCATGGTCTTCTGTTAAGTTTCTCAAGATCCACCTATGAGTGAAAACATATGGTATCTGTCTTTCTCTGCCTGACTTATTTCACTTAGCACAATACCCTCCAGTTCCATCCACATTACTACAAATGGCCAGATTTCATTCTTTCTCATTGCCAAGTAGTATTGCATTGTATATATAAGCCACATCTTCTTTATCCATTCCTCAGTTGATGGACACTTAGGCTTTTTCCATGATTTGGCTATTATTGACCATGATGCTATAAACATTGGGCTACACGTGCCCCTATGCATCAGCACTCCTGTATCCCTTGGGTAAATTCCTAGCAGTGCTATTTCTGGGTCGTAGGGTAGTTCTATTTTTAATTTTTTGAGGAACCTCCACACTGTTTTCCAGAGCGGCTGCACCAGTTTGCATTCCCACCAACAGTGTAAGAGGGTTTCCGTTTCTCCACATCCTCGCCAGCATCTATAGTCTCTTGCTTTGTTCATTTTAGCCACTCTGAGGTCAGATCTTCTTGAAAGACCTTCCTCACCTGGGTTCTGAGAGAGACTTTCTCTTAGTTCTTCTTTGAGCAGACTATCTAATCTCCTTTCCTGGCTTGTTGGAACGCTAGGGGTTGCATCCTAGGCCTTTTCTTTCCGTACTTACATTCGCCTTCCGGTGATGTCATCTGGTCTCACGGCATCAACTACCAGGCATGTACTGACGGCTCGAATTTCTCTCTCCAGTCCAGATGTCCTTCCTGAACTCCACATTTATCTTCCGAAATATGAACCTCATTTCTCCACTTGGATGAGTAACATGCATCTTAAATTCAATATAACCTCTCATCTGATTATTGCAATTTCAAAAGTGATTTCTCTTGACTTTTCCTTCTTGACCTCTCTCCATCAACTACCAAGTATATTCTCAACACAGGAACCAAAATGAACTTGTTAAAATCTAAGAGCAGTCAAGTAACTTTCTCCATGAAACCCTCCAAAGGCTCCCCATTTACTCACAATAAAATCCAAATCCTTACAGCAAACTGTACTAACTTTGGCTTTGTATCTATCACATATAATCCTTTGAATAGAAATATCCTATAAAACAGTGATTTAAAATTATTTTAGTATGTAGGGCAAAATCTACATGGACATCTCTCTTTTTGACTTCCTATTTTTTTTCACTTCTCCTGAAAACTGTTTAAGATGAAATAACATTATAGGCATAAATGACAGGCACTCGTATTGGTGAAACATTAATGAAGTTATAGCGAGGTCTTATTATATTAGGAACCAAAACTTCCTCCGGGAACCTGAGTATATAGACTTCAGCAGATTGTTAATTGGACAAATTTTGAAATATATGGTTTTATAAATAAGCATGAACAATCCTCCTAAAAAGACAACTCTTCATTTTTTTTTTAGACATCAGAGATGTGCCATATATTATACTTACTTTGCGGTTGAAGAGTAAGTTTATAGGTGGTTCTTCCGTTTTTAGTAATGGAAAGGGAACTAGACAAACAAGAGCTCTCGTTCTCTTCTTCTATTCCAAAAGGGTCTATCACTTCCGCAATAATAGAGGACAAAAATCTTTCAGGAGTGTTATGTTGTAATATCTTTCTTATATAAGCTGTTCCAGTTTTCCTAAAAACCAAACCGACAAACATCAAACCCATCTGGATAAAACAGTGGCTTAAATGAGCAAGTTTGTGAAAATATGATTTACAAATATATCACGAATGGCTAACAAATGAATATTTGATGATCATTTATTCAACCTTACTAGCAATCAATGAAATGTCAGTTATAGCAGCTGGATATGATTTTCCACTCATCGAAGATTAGCAAAGATTTAAATGACAGGGTTCAGGAGTGGCAAGAATTGAGCAGAGGTGAGCACTCATCCAATACGGATGGTTTGTAAATTGGTACAAATTCCTAGAAAACAAATTGACATTATACATGAAGAGCTCTACCATTATCCTCTCTCCTCCCCACCCCCCGATTCCATAAGTCTACTGACAGGGCTCTATCCTAAGGCAATAACTTGAAACACAGAAAAAGAAAAAAGAAAAAAAGATTTCCATCCAAAATGTTCATTATGGCATTATGATGAAAGTTAGAAATAGGAAATGCCAATAAGAGGAGAATTAAGTAAATGATAATACATGATGTAGTTAGAATAGATGTAACTATTCAAATCATATTTAGAAAGTGTTTTTAATTATATAAGGAAAGTGGTTCTAATGTCTAAATGAAAGAAGCAATGTGATCTGGAGTGTGGAATATTTTTCCATTTCTTTGTGTCCTCTTCAATTTCTTTCAAAAGTGTTCTAAAGTTTTCAGAGTATTGATCTTTTAGTTCTTTGGTTAGGTTTATTCCCAGGTATCTTATGGTTTTTGCTGCAATTATAAGTGGGATTGATTCTATGATTTCTCTTTCTGCTGTTTCATTATTGGTACAGAGAAATGCATCAGATGTCTGTACGTTGATATTATATCCTACGACATTGTTGAATTCGTGTATCAGTTCTAGCAATTTTTTAGTGGAGTCTTTCAGATCAGAAGAACAAATATTGTTAAAACGTCTATACCACCCAAAGCAATCTGCACATTCGGTGCAATCCCTATCAAAGTAACATGAACATTTTTTCATAGAGATAGAGCAAACAATCCTAAAATTTGTATGGAACCACAAAAGACTCCGAATAGCCAAAGTAATGTTGAAAAAGAAAAGCAAAGTGGGAAGGCATCATAATTCCAAACTTCAAGCTGTATTACAAAGCTGTAATCATCAAGAGAGTATGGTACTGGCACAAAAATAGACACGTAGATCAATGGAACAGAGCAGAAAACCCAAAAGTGGACCCAGAACTGTATGGTCAACTCATCTTTGACAAAGCTGGAAAGAATATCCAATGGAAAAATGACAGTCTCTTCAACAAATGGTGTTGGGAAAACTGGACAGTGACATGCAGAAGAGTGAAACTGTATCACTTTCTTACACCATACACAACATAATTCAAAATGGTTGAAAGACCTAAATGTAAGACAGGAAACCATCAAAATCGTAGAGGAGAACACAGGCAGCAACTTCTTTGACCTCAGCCACAGCAACTTCTTACTATCCATACCTCTGTAGGCAAGGGAAACAAAAGCAAAAATGAACTATTGGGACTTCATGAAGATAAAATCTTGTGCATGGAGAAGGCAAAAATCAATAAAACTAAAAGGCGGACTATGGAATGGGAGAAAGTTTTTGCGAATGACATATCAGATAAAGGGCTCGTGTCTAAAATCTATAAAGAACTTACCAAACTCAACACCCCAAAAATAAATAATCCAGTTAAGGAATGGCAAAAGACATGAACAGACACATTTCCAAAGAAGACATCCAGATGGCTAACGCACACATGAAAAACTGCTCAACATTACTCATTACCAGGGAAATACAAATCAAAGCCACAATGAGATATCACCTCACACCAGTCACAATGGTTAAAATTAACAACTTAGGAAACAACGGATGTTGGCAAGGATGTGGAGAAAGGGGAACACTCTTGCACTGTTGGTGGGAATGCAAACTGGTGCAGCCACCCTGGAGAACAGTATGGAGGTTCCTCAGAAAGTCAGAGACAGAACTACTCTATGACCCAGCAATTGCACTACTAGGTATTTATCCAAAGGATACAAACAAACAAACAAAAAAACTGATTCAAAGGGGTATAGGAACCCCAGTGTTTATAGCAGCATGATCAACAATAGTCAAATTACGGAAAGAGCCCAAATGCCCATCGACTGATGAATGGATAAAGAAGATATGATATAGATATAGATGTAGATATAGATACATAGACACAGATATATAGATACATATACAATGGACTATTACTCAGCCATCAAGAAGAATGAAAATCTTGCCATTTGCAACAACGTGGATGGAGCTAGAATGTATTATGCTAAGTGAAATAAGTCTGTCAGAGTGATTTCACTCATATGTGCAATTTAAGAAACAAAACAGATGAACATATGGGAAGGAAAAATAAAATAAGATAAAAACAGAGAGGGAGGCAAACCATAAAATACTCTTAACAAAAGAGAACCAACTGACGGTTGATGGAGGAAGGTGGATGAGGGATGGGCTAGATGGGTGATGGGCATTAAGGAGGGGACTTCTTGGGATGAGCACTGGGTGTTGTATGGAAACCAATTTGACAATAAATTCTATTAAAAATAAATAAATAAATAAATAAATAAATAAAAAGAAGGGTGCTTGCTGGGATGAGCACTGGGTGTTGTATGTAAGTGATGAATCACTAAATTCTACTTCTGAAAACAATACTACACTATATGTTAACTAGAATTTAAATAAAATCTTGGAATAAACAAAAAATAAATGAAAGAAGAAAGGCAAAAAATGGTAATTAAAAAAATTGAGAATGTATATTTAAAAAAATTTTTTTTGAACGTTTATTTATTTTTGAGAGACAGAGAGACTGAGTGTGAGCAGGGGAAGGGCAGAGAGAGAAGCAGACACAGAATCTGAAGCAGGCTGCAGGCTCTGAGCTGTCAGCACAGAGCCTGACGCAGGGCTCGAACTCACAGACTGTGAGATCATGACCTGAGCTGAAGTTGGCCGCTTAACCAACTGAGCCACCCAGGTGCCCCAAGAATGCATATTTAAAAGGATTAATTGGCAACTCATCAAAATGTTTACAGTTGTGACCTCAATTTGCTTCTTTGTGTTTATCTGACTAGTAAGAAATTTTACAACAAGCAAGTACTTCACAGTGAAGGAAAAAATCTATTTAAAAAATGTTAACTTAGGGCATCCATATGCAAAAGAAAAAAAAATCTAGACACAGACTTTACACCCTTCACAAAAATTAACTTGAAATGGATCACAGACTTAAATATAAAATGAAAAACTATATAGATCTCATACAAGATTAACATGGGAGAAAATCTACATGACCTTGGGTATGAGGATGACTTTTTAGATATAACACTGAAGGTATGATCGATGAAAGAAAAAATTGATAAGTCATACTTCATTCAAATTAAAAACATCTGTTCTGTGAAAGACATCGTTAAGTGAATTAGAAGGAAAATCACAGACTGGGGGGGAATATTCGCAAAAGACATATCTGATAAAGGACTGTTATCCAAAATGAACTGTAAAGAAGGAAAAAAGCCTTTTTTTTTTCTCTACCTCCCTAGATTCTGAAGTTGGGGCCCTGGAAATCAAACTGACAAAAGACAGATTACAAGAAGAAAACAAATAGTTTATTTATTTATTTTGAGAGAGAGAGAGGGATAGAGAGCAAGTGGGGAAGGGGCAGAGAGAGAGGGAGAGAGAATCCCAAGCAGGCTCTGCACTTTGAGCACAGACCTTGACGAGGGGTTTCACGAGCTGTGAGAACACGACCTGAGCTGAAAGGAAGAGTTGGATGCTTAACCAACTGAGCCACCTGAGCACCCCAACAAGTAGCATTTATTGACCTGTCTGTCATGTTTATACATGAGAGAAACCTCAGTGATGAGGAGCTCAAAGCGGTGGTTAGAACCTGGGGCTTACAAAACATTTTAACAAAGAACAGTAAATTCTCTGAAAACTGACAAGGCAAAGGAAAAGGGGCTTAGGCTTTCAAGAGTGGCAAACTGGGAAAGTAAATACGCCTCCGAGGGAACCTAATGAAGAGAAGTCTTGGTTAGGAAGATTGGTTATGTACATTCCACTCAGGCCTCTGGGCTTGTAAGAGTCTCTGGAGATTAGGAATCACCTTGCTTTTCTTGATGGGGACGGAGAAGCCTCCCTCTGCATGTCACTGTCGAGTTTTCCCAACACCATTTGTTGAAGAGACTGTCTTTTTTCCATTGAATATTTCTTCCTGCTTTGTCAAAGATGAGTTGGCCACACAGTTCTGGGTGCACTTTTCTTTTTCTTTGTGTGTTTGTGCTCATGCACAGGGCTTGATTGGTTCCCTGTTTTTCTTCAGTATTTTTTCCTTTTTTTAAGATGAGAATTCAGGGAAATGATAAAAATCTATATTCTTCATTAGAAGACTAGAGGGAAAAATAACTGTCAGTTATCAGTTGTGTGATGTCTTGAAAACCTATCCCTATGATTTACAATGTTCTTACATGTGTTTTATTGAAGGGGAACTTGGGTTTTGAGTCAGAGATTTTGTGTGTGTGTGTGTCTGCTTCTTCCCAAATGCCTTCAGCTGAAAATAATTGTTATGCTGAACTAGAATGTTTTGGGGTGGCATATTCTGATCCCCTACAATATAAAGCACTCTTAAAACTCAGTAATAAGAAAATCAGCAACCCGCCTTAAAAATGGGAAAACGGGGGCGCCTGGGTGGCTCAGTCGGTTGAGCGTCTGACTTCGGCTCAGGTCATGATCTCACGGTCTGTGAGTTCGAGCCCCGCATCGGGCTCTGTGCTGATAGATCAGAGCCTGGAGCCTGCTTCGGATTCTGTCTCCCTCTCTCTCTGCCCTTTCCCTGCTCATGCTCTGTCTCTATGTCTCTCAAAAATAAATAAATGTTAAAAAAAATGGGAAAACTATCTGAACAGACACCTCACCAAAGAAGATATACAGATGGCAGACAAGCACATGAAAAGATGCTCCACATCACACATCAGCGGGAAATCCGAATTAAAACAACAATGAGATGCCACCACACCTATTAGAATGGCAAGAATAGAAAACCCTGACAACACCGAATCCTGGGAGAATGTGGAGCAACAGGAACTCTCATTCATTGCTGGTGGGAATGCCAAATGGCACACTTTGGAAGACAGTTTGGCAGCTTCTTATAAAAGTAAACATATTCTCACCATGTGATGCAGCAATCACATTCCTTGGTATTATCCAAATGAGTTGAAATCTTAAGCTCACACAAAAATCTAAAAAAGGATGTTTATACGAGCATTTATCCATAATTGCCAAAAACTTAGAAGCAACCAAGATGTCCTTCAGCAGATGAGTGGATAAATAAATTGTAGTGCATCCAGACAATGGAATATTATTCACCACTAGAAAGAAATGAGCTCTTAAGGCATGGAGAGACACGAAGGAAAAGTTAGATGCATTTTACTAAGTGAAGAAACCAACCAGAAAAGGCTGTAGACTTTACGATTCCAATATACTGCTGTAATGACTCCAACTAGATGACATTCTGGGAAAGACGACACTATGAAGACAGTGACGAGATCAGTGATTGCTAGGGGGTATCAGGGAGCGAGGGATGAATAGCCAGAGCATGGGGGATTTTTAAGGAGGTGAAACTACTCTGTATGGTACTATAAGGCAGGTACATGTCATTATACGTTTGTCAAAACCCAAAGAATATAGAACACTGAGAGCGAACCATAATATAAACTATGAACTGTGGGTGGTGATGATATGTCAATGTAGGTAACAAGTGTATCGCCGTAATGCAAGACGTTGACAGTGGGGAAGGTTGTGCGTGTGGGTGGGGAGGGTGGTTGCATGAGAACTCTGTACTTTCTGCTCAGTTTTGCTGTGGACCTATAACTTCTCTAAAAAGTAAAGTTTATTAATGAGAAAAAATTACCCTCTTTGCCTCTGAAGTCAATGACCAATGGCCAGGCAGACACCTCAACTACCATAAGGTCTCTCCCCTTCTCCACTGGAGTCTCTTTCATTCAAGTGTCTAGGATAGCAATTGGGGGTAATCAAGCTCTACTGTTCTGAAAGAGGTAAGAAATCAATTGTTATTGTTTTTTTTTTTGTTTGTTTTTTGTTTTTTTTGAGAGAGAGGGAAAGAATGTGTGAGCAGGGCAAAGAGGCAGAGTTAGAGAGAGAGAGTCTTAACCAGGCTCCACACTCAGAGCAGAAACCATGAGATCATGACCTGAGCTGAAATCAAGAGTCAGACAGAGCCACCCAGGCTCCCCTAAGTTATAAGACTTCTGATTTTGTTTTAGAGGCAGAAAGATCAACCCGACAAGAAAACAAAATAAAACAAAGCAAAGAAAGCACAAAGTCATCACTTTCCAAAAGTCCATCGGAGAACTAAGGTCACCAACAAAGGTAACCAACTAACGTGAAATCCAGGGAAATAAGTCATTCCGAGGAAAGTTTGAATACAGGAAGAGGCTAACCTATGGAAGAGCTTGGGAAGGAGAAGCCCAGTGTTGGCCACAATGAAAGCAAGTAAGAATTAGCTAAAAAATCGTAAAAAAAAAAAAAAAAAAAAAAAAAAAAAGGAAGCCCAAGTATATGCTTGCCTTGTGAGTTTGGAATAGCTGGGGCATCTTTCAAAGGGGTGTCTCCTTTGAACTCACAAGTTCCTTCCTTCCCATGGGCTTTACTGGAGGCTCATGAGAAAGACAGGAACAGGGCAAAAGACCAGAGAGAGCCCCTGGTAGTAGTCCAGGCAGCACGGAGGCTAGGAGGAAACAGGCATAAAGCATCACCCACTTCTTGAACTTTCTTTCATAGGGAGCAAAACCTTTAAGCCATGGGAGGTGGGAAATTAACCACTTTTGCACACAAGCCTCCAAAGAGGTGATTGGTGCTGCGAGGGGTAGCTGGAGGGTGCTGGCACTGAAGCCTTACTTCCCTCCTTTCTCCCCTCCCCTTTTCCAACAAAAGCTCCAGGCTGCTGGGAGACAGGAAGCAAAACCACTCGTCATGGGACACAGGCAAAGACACATTCAGAATGAGAGAACTATAAAATAATAACTCTCTACCCATTATGGAGGGTGAGGAAGCTGTCTTGGGTCTATAGTTCCGGTAGAATTATCCAGGGGCCCCTGGGAGGCTCAGTCGGTTAAAGCGTCTGACTTCAGCTCAGATCATGATCTTGCAGTCTGTGAACTGGAGCCCCGCATGGGGTTCTGCGCTGACGGCACAGAGCCTGCTTGGGATTCTGTGTCTCCCTCTCTCTCTGCCCCTCCCTTGCTTGCACACACTCTCTCGAAAATAAGCAAACATTAAAAAAAAATTTTTTTTTTAAAGAATTATCTCACTGTGAGGAGAAGAGCCAGAAATTTCCACCCAAGATTGAACTTCAGATACCAGGCAAAATTTGGCTGCAAGGGGTAATTTCTATTAACGGATTATTGTTTTTTGGTGGTTTTTTTTCTTTTCCTCCCTTAACGGAACCTGACAAGCTGAATATGACATTTAAATGCAAGGACAAAGGCCAAAAAAAAAAAAAAAAAAAAACCAGGAGGGGGTGTTACACAGAGTTTTAGTCACTGTGACAAAGGGAATATGAATACTCCAATGAAGCAGAAGAGAGACAGAAACAGACCCATCACACATGGACCCCGACATATCAGAGGGGGGACTCCACATCGGAGTGGGTGGGGGGGAAGAGTGACTTGTACAGAGGGTTGGCTATATATATAAAAAAAGAAAGAAATCAATTCCCACTTTACACGACACACATTAGTTCTAGATAGACTAAATACTTAAAAACAAAAAGCAAAACTTTAAATCTATTACAAGAAAACACAGGAGAGTTGCCAAATAGATCGTGGTATTCATGCGAGTGAATTACAGATGCATCAATACCGAGGAATTTAAAAAGCGTATTGCTGTATGAAAAAGCATATTGCTGTATGGAAAATATTATTCGGAAGAATAATACACTTAGCAAAACTAAACAATACGTTTTGATGTACAGGTACATATTAACGCCATCGAGAAACAAATGTGTCAACGTTCACGCAGAATCCAGGACGATGCTGATCTCTGGGGGACCAGGCGTAGTTTTGGAGCGGGGAAGAAAGGAGACCTGCCCAGGGGGACTGCCCGAGGGGTGGAGGGACCCAGCGGGGTGGACAGGTGGAGTAGTAGCCTTGCTGCTTCCAAAGGACTCCAGAGGTCCCCATTAGGAGGACCTCTTCATTTCACCTGCTTTCTCTCCCCCCAAACTCTGGAAGGGCTAGAAACCATAAGCTTCGAGGGCAGAAGATACTAGAAGCTGGAAAATAGTAAGAATGAGCAATACCCCATATCCCCCAGCTCCCCAGTTCCGGTAAGGCCCAAACGGGGGCTGGGAAAAAAATTTAAATGGGGTAAGAATTAGACCTCTCTTAAAACACTGGACAAGAAGGGAGTCATGTGATTCTTAGACTGACTTAGACTTTTTTAGGACAAGGAAATATTCACCTGCCCTCAATGAGAAAAGTTATGGGACTTGCCTGATATTCATCTAGAGAGAGAACAGAGGGAAGTCCATGGAGGGGTTCGAAGGACAGTAGGAGGAAAATTAAAGGTGGTGTCTCCAGCTTACGCAGCAAGCAAATTTCACACCTAGCCATCCAGTTACTCACCCAATTAGAAGACTTGATGCCTCCTCACCTGGAATGACATCTAGCCTCCACCCCCACCCCCGCAGGACTCAGAAGGCCCCCCCCCCCCACCTGGCTCCGCTGTCTTGAATGACTTTTCTCCTTCTTTCACGACACTGAAGTCACTCTGGTTTTCCTCTGGTTTCTCAAACACACACCAAGTTCCCATTGGCCTGGGGGCCTTCTACGTGTTGTCCTCTCAGTCTGGGAACTTCCCCCCAGCCCTCTCTTCATCCGCATTCTCCTGTTCCTACGCTCCCATCATAAGCACCCCTGCCCCCGAGCAACCTTCCAATATCCTTCAACAAGGGCTCAATGCCCAGGCAAACGCTCTTTTGATGCCCTGCTCTCCTCTGCTGTCAACAGTCATTATGTGAGTTCCAGGTGTGCGTGGGTTCGAACCTCCTCTCCGCTGCTCTCTGGTACTCAGAGCCCCTTGCCCCTAGTAAGTTTGAAGCAATTATTGTGGAAGAAACAAAGGAAGGGCTCACCCTGCCCCAGCCCCTGAATACCTAGAATCCGCCTTGGCCTATCGCTGACTTTGGAACTTTGGGTGCCATATCCTTGACCTGCCCAGGTGACGTTTGGCTTTCTTCTCATTCTCTGATCCTGCCTCTTTGCTCCCATTTCCTGCCTTGGAGCTGCCCCGTTCCCTCGTTTCTGCACAAGTAGAGCAGAGTTAGAATCTGACCCCACGATGTGTTGTCTTGGTTTTCAGACACAGGCACCCTGGCTTTGCCCAAGTTTTAGGCCGCTTCACTTTTAGGAAAGACGACAGGAGCGCTTGTTTTCCCTAACTGAAAGCAGTCCCAAGAGGATGTTGACTTTCACGAGAAAAGGCAAAAAGGGGAAACGGAACCCAGTTTTTGTTCTGCAGTGGGCAGAGCCCTTAGGGGGCAGCGCACACCCCCAGCAGCAAGAAAGTTCTGCCAAGCTCCTCCCCCTCAACCCGCACGCAGCATCTGTGCATCGGGCCGCCGGCACGTTGACCTGTGTGAGCAGCTGTGGCTTCTCTCTACTCTGTGCACCTGTTAGCAAGATGTGTCCTAAGGCATCAGGAAAAGCCTAATGGAGGTTATTTTTGGGGTCTAGGAATGCTCAGAAATGTTTCCATAAAAATTAAGGGTAATCCCGTCTTTGCTTTACACCAGTTTGGCTTCCAGAATGTTTCATAGGAACACTCTGCTTTTGGATAGTGAGGGAAAACTTGTATTTGGATCTTTAAAAGACTCATATGCTTTTTAAAATTATTAGGATGTAAAAAAAAAGAATATTAACATTGAGATTATGTTAATCATATGTTAATCTTTTAAAAAGTGATTCTGGGGGCGCCTGGGTGGTTCAGTCGGTTGACCGTCCGACTTGGCTCAGCTCATGATCTTGAAGTTCAGGAGTTCGGCCCGTGTCGGGCTCTGTACCGACAGCTTGGAGCCTGGAGCCTGTTTCGGATTCTGTGTGTGTCTCTCTCTCTTCCCCTTCCCAGCTCACCCTCTCTCTTTCTCTCTCAAAAACAAATAAACATTAAAAATTTTCTTAAAAAGGGATTCTGTATGTTTTCTACAAGGACCTGCCTATATAAACCAAGTGGCAGGGCACCCGGGGGGCTCAGTCGGTTAAGTGTCCGACTTCGGCTCAGGTCATGATCTCATGGTTCTTGAGTTCGAGCCCTACCTCGGGCTCTGAGCACAGAGCCTGCTTTGGATTCTGTGTCTTCCTCTCTCTCTGCCCCTTCCCTGCTCATGCGTACGTGCTCTCTCTCTCTCTCCCAAAAATAAATACACATTAGAAAAAAAAAAAACACAACGAAGTGGCTTGGAATCTCACACATACAAAAACCATTGAAAACAAAAAGTAGTTTTAGAGATCACAAGTACTTCTCTTCGACACAGAAAGTTCTACCAGCCTTGTGTGGGGTGAGGGAACTGCTACCAGCATTTGTTCCATCCTATCCAATTTTAGTCTTCACCTCCATCTCCGTGTGAGCTGCCCCACGCCACAGGGAGTTGTGGTTACCGGACAAGGTGCAAACCGATACCCCGATATGAATATAATTAACAGATTTCAGCCTGGTGGAGACCGCGTGTGTTTGGAGTAGGGTGAGTTTCTTCGGGTCATCTGAAATTGTTGCTTTTCTGGTTGTTAGATTTTGGGCACTGTAAGATTCATAATGCTCTTCGGAGAGAGATTTTTAGACCCTAAAGGTAGCTTCAAGGGTCCTGGGCTCTTATGGTTATCTTAGAAGTAAGAGTGGCTAAGCACACCACATACCCTGCCGTGCAGTATTGCGGGAAAGATGACCTGCACTTGGCGGGATGTGCTTGTCTTTCCTCCGTGTGAGAAATGCCACATACGTGAGCAGTGTAGACAAGCAGTATCTGGTGTAGCCCAGGACAACCGTGGTCCTCAAAGGTGACACAGCACATTTCCGCGGCATGCCCTGAAGGTGCCCACGCAATCAACCCTGTGTTGCTGAACTTGGGGCATCATTCAAGCCACCCTGGAGTCTATAAGTGTACGTGGGCTCCTGAGGTATCAAAGAAAGATGTACTCTATCCGGTACAGCTAAGAACACCACTCGAAAAAGCCGGCTCGGAATTTAGCGTTTAGAAACCAGCGTGCTACCTAAATACGAGCGAGGCAAACCAGTCGCTACCTGGAGTGTATCACTTTTCCCAAGTGGATGCTGCTGAATTTCTTGGTGTAGATACTTTGCGGAGGTTCGTTTGCGGGCACGTAGGCAAAAAAGATCACTTCTCTTAGAGTGATGAACTGTAGCGCGAGGGCAGTTTCAAAGCCCATGTCGGGAGCCTGCAGCGGGAAACAGAAAACAGCGCGTCTACACTGCTTTATATTTCGATTAGGGCAAAATGCAAATATCGGGTTTGTTTCCAGTTCAGGTCAAAACAGTACGGTTTTGTTTATCAGCAGGAGTGGTTTTTCAACACGTTCTGTTTGAAGACCACCCCTCACGCGTGTGTGAGGGATAATATCTTCTGCGGGTGAGGCGGCAAATTCTGGGGAGTAAGATTCAGTTCAGGATTCCCGTGGCCTTGGCGGGAAACTGGAGTGGAAGAGGACACGGAGGCGTGTCTTCCGTGTGTGGGAGGGGCCTGGAGGTGACGATTTTAGAGCTTGGTTCTTACTGGAGGTTTTTGTTTTTTGAAAGGAAGGGGCTGTGGTGGACAGCTCCTCACTTGAAAGCTGCTGCCCCCAGCTGCATGCCAGTGACCTCACGGCTGCCGTCTGCACCCCCAGCTCCTGGGCTATTGCCTTTCCCGTTTTTTCTGTTTCACAAGCCTTTCCCTATGGTCTACGCCGGCAGCATTGCCCCGATTTCTGACCCGTAGGTCTTTTCGACACGCTCTTCTCTGATCCTGCTGTTGTCCAGCTTGGGGAACTTTGGGGACCATCTCGGAGGAGGTGTTGTGGGGTTGACCTCGTTGCTATGCCGTGGGGAGTGTGGGTGGTACATAGTGCAGGCTGGTCAGGGGTGCAGCCATTCAATAGTGCCTCCAAGACCCATTTTCTGTCGTGTCTTGACTCCCAGTCTCTTAAACGTGGGAACCCAATGAAAAGGGGAGAGAGAGGAAACAGATGCAAAGAGAATAGATTTGAGACAGAACCAGTGTCTTAAGGACTCTTGAAAGGCTGAGAGTGCTTTAGAATTCCAAACACCATGGGGCGCCTGGGTGGCGCTCAGTCAGTTAAGCATCTGACTTTGGCTGAAGACATGGTCTCACAGCTCATGGGTTTGAACCCTGTGTTGGGCTCTGTGCTGACAGCCCAGAGCCTGGATCCTGCTTCGGATTCTGTGTGTCGCTCTCTCCCTCTACCCCTCCCCTGCGCACGCTCTCTCTCTCCTTCAAAAATAAATATTAAAAAAAAATTTAATATTAGAACAATGTGTATGTACCATCACCTGTGAGGAAATCCTGTATTAGAAAAGGAAAAAAATGAAGGGCAGGGTTCATATGAAAGAGGAAAGGTAAGCCACTGGGAAAAACAGAACTCCTATTTCTTGGTCAACTTTGGGAGGTAGAAAACCAAACCCATCACGAACCTGGGTTGGAAGTAATAGGTGTAAGTAATGGCTTAGAATATCTGGTCATGTCGCTATGAAGATATTCTGGGTGGAGTTAAATCTATAGAACCCTGAATAGGACTGGGAAGAAAGTTTTGGAGATGTTCTCGGCTATTTAGAGGCGTTTTCCTATAGTCCAACAGAGCAAAGTGCATTAATAAGAGTTTGTCCCAAGGAAAATACCTTCCTGTTCTGCCACATTTCTGTGTATAGAATGTGGCATCTATTCTGAAAACAAGGTAAATAACAGTTTCGATGCATTGTATCACTAACCTGTGTAAAAATACCTCTAGAATTTCCCAAGTCTGAAGATGACCCATCAGCTTCAAAACGGTCTGGAGTCAGTTTATGTATAAAGCCCATGTGGTCATAGTATAATGTGAAAATAGTGTCATTAATAGATCCGATCTGACTGTATCTTCTTAATCCTATTAGGAAAAGAAACAGAAGTTTTAATACCATACCTCATAAAAACAAAGCAAAACAAACCTTCACTTAAGTTAAGGGGTGGAAACTTAAACTAAGGGGTGGAAACAGGGCTTGGAGGCTCCACAATTAGTAAAAGTACATGTTAGTCTTGGTTAAGTCCCTCAAAAGTCCTTTCCGGGCTCCATTTCACGACAGAATCTGTTCCCTGAAGGTGGTGAGGGTCAGAGAGGCTTAGAGAAAGAGAGGCGAGCTCCCCCTGGCGGTGGTTCCTCTTCCTGATGCCCGGAGAATTCTTTGCAGAGACCATGGGGTCATTAGCTATCCTGGGATGACTATGTGGGACCAAATTTGGTGTCCTGTGTTTCTCTCGTGCCTTTAGGGAAACATGATGGGCAGTCCTGGCAGTAACCTGGTACTAGGCTAGATTCACCTAACCAAACAGACACTGGTCAGAGAGAGAGCGAGAGAGAGCTGCCTCTCTCGACCCCTGAACGTTGGGAGTGCCTGGGACTCAATTGTTAGATCTCTTCTCTATCTCTGGAGATGTCATCCAGTTTTAGGATTTTAAATCCACTTTTTTAAAAGTAGGCTTCACACCCAGCACATAGACCAACATGGGGCTTGAACTCACAACCTTGAGATCAAGACCTGAGCTAAGATCAAGAGTCAGACACTTAATTGACTGAGCCACCCAGCTGCCATCTTTATGCGGACGATTCCCGGATGTAAACCTCTCATCCCATTCTCTTCCCTGAACTCCTGATTTGTAGATCTAGCTGCCTACTGACAGCTCCGGATCCATGGCGGCCAGGGACCTCAAACCAAACTCATCCCAGACTGGACTCCAATCCCAGGCCACCTCCTCCACCCTCGGCCTGCCTCCTCTTCATCACGGCAACTGCATTTTTCCTTTTGCTCAGTCCAAACCCATGGTGTCATTCCTAACTACCCTCTTCCTCTCACACCCTGTATCTAAGCCTTCAGCCAATCCTACTGACTTCTAGCCTCAAGATACTTCTAGAAGCCAATCTTTACTCACCAATTCTGCCTTTGTCACCCCGCACAAGAGGATATGATACGGGCAGAGGTTTATTGTGAGGAATTAGCTCCTGCCACTATGGAGGCTGAGAACTCCTGTGATCTGTTGTCTGTAAGCCAGAGAGGCAAGGGCCTGAGAACCGGAGGACTGGATGGCCTAACTCCCAGTCAGGCAAGACTGAGAACCAGAAAGGCCCCCAGTTTAAGTCCCAGGCCAAGGACAGAAGACTTACATCCCAGTTCACAGGCAGGCAGAAAGCAAAGGAGGGAATTCTGTTTTCCTTCACCCTTTTATTCCACTCAGGCCCCCGACGGTTTGGAGGAGGCCCACCCACCCACCCACGCTGGGCAGGGCAGTCTGCTTTATAGAGCCCACTGGTTCAGATGCTAATCTCCTCCAGAAACACCCTCACGGGCACTTTAGAAATACTGTTTAATCTGGGCACCCCTCAGGGCACCTGGGCCGCTCAGTCGGTTAAGTGTCTGATTTCAGCTCAGGTCATGATCTCACAGTTTGTGAGTTCGATCCCCACGTTGGGCTTTTTTGCTGACAGCTCAGAGCCTGGAGCCTGCTTCGGATTCTGTGTCTCCCTCTCTCTCTGCCCCTCCCCTGCTCGCACTCTGTCTCTCTGTCTGTCAAAAAGAAAGAAAGAATTTTAAAAAAAATTTCAAAAAAAATCTGGGCACCCCTTAGCCCAGTTAAGTTGCCCCAAAATTAACCATTACCATTGCCAAGGTTCACTAGCCATAGTTCATCTATAAACTTAAGATACACTTTTTTCCCATTTTAACATCTAGACTGAGATCACTTTTAAAATTGCTGTGTCTTGCAATCATTGTCCATCAGGTGGCACTCACAGCACAGTGGTCAATGTGGCCACAGAGGCATGTACTTTGTATCAGCTTTTTATATTCATTGCCTTGAGTTTCCTGAAACACTGGTATAATACAATTTGAATTTTACGGATGCTTAAGATGCCTTTAATAATATTACATTATAATTTGGCATTGAAACAAAATTATTATGGCGCAGTAAGAGAAGAAAAAGCAGGGCATATATTTACCAGTAAAGTAAACAACACTGGAAGAATTACCACAATTTCACATTTTCTTGTATGACCACACCAAGTGTTTTACAGGACCTAAGAAAGAAAGAATTCGGGGCTCCTGGGTGGCTCAGTCGGTTACATGTCCGACTTTGGCTCAGGTCACGACCTCGCCGTCCATGAGTTTGAGCCCCATGTGGGTGGGCACTGAGCTGTCAGCACAGAGCCCAGAGCCTGTTCAGATTCTGTGTCTCCTCCCTCTCTGTGCCTCCCCCACTCACATTCTGTCTCCCTCCCTCTCTCTCTCTCTCAAAAAATAAACAGACATTAAAAAATTCTTTACAAAAAAGGAAAGGAAGAATCCCACAAGGAGATGAAACTACATTATCTTTTGCGAGTGTAATTCCGCTCAAAACGATTGCCTCATCACACACCAAGTAAGGCCGTAATGTCAGAGTAATCCAGGCATCACTCGGGAACACTGTTAAAACCCTCTGTTAAGGTTTAATTGGAGTATTTTCTTTGTGTTAATAGAACAAAGTCATTTTACAATCAGTGAATCTCAGCTTTGATTAAACAGAGGTATTACGACATTCTTCTGTTGGCTTTGCATGTGAATTACAAGTGGAGTTGGCTCTAAATTCTTAGGTGATAGTATTTTTCTCTGAAGGTTCTGTAAAGAGTATGTGGTCTTCATTGTCGCGGCAGAGAAGTCCAAGGCTGGCTTGATTTTTCTGTGCCTTCAAAATTGATTTACATTTTCTATTTCAAATAATTCGGAAGTGTTTTGCTTTTGGTTTAAAAAAAATCTTATGGTCGGTTTTGGTTTCCTTTATTGTTTTCTATTTTCAGTATTTATTCTTTCATTTATTCACCCATCATCCATTTGTATGGGACGGAACGTGCCAGGAACTACGATATAGAGAAACAGAGCCGCCGCCTTTGTTTGTCACTGGAAATTCCTACAACTTGCAGTTTCTCCAATTTAGCATCTGTATTTATCCTTTTAGATTCTTTCCACTTATTTATTTTTTATTCTATGTAGACATGTTTCTTTAGCTTATATCTATACGTTGTCATAGTTCCATTTTCTTAGGAGTTATTTTTCGAACTAATCTTAGTTACCCTATTCTGATTTTTGTTTCACGGTATGTGCCATTGATTCTCTGTTTGCCTGTTCCTGCAGATCCATCCTTAGGCTTCCTCTTCCCTGTTTGTTACACTGGAAGGCTGACCCCTATGAATTGCAATACTTGTGCTCTGTTTCCAGAAGGCTTCTGATTGGGTTTGGCACTAGCAGGAAAGAAGAACAAGGGAAGGAGAGAAAAGCCTAGGTAGTTTTTCCCTGCCTTTCTCCCTACTTTAGTGATATAGCTCTGGTAGTCGCTTTGAGCCTCCTAAACTATACCTCTTATAGGGTGGTCCCTCTTCCATTTGACTGGGCTTAGGTGATGCTATTATCTATCTACTATCTATTTGTCTATCTATCATCTATTTATTTGCATTATCTCTCTTTTAAAATGTTTATTTATTGATTATTTGTTTGTTTGTTTTTGAGAGAGAGAGACAGTGTGAGTGGGGGAGGGGCAGAGAGAGAGAGGAAGACACAGAATCTGAAGCAGGCTCCAGGCTCTGAGCTGTCAGCACAGAGCCTGATGTGGGGCTCAAATTCATGAGCTGTGAGATCATGACCTGAGTCAAAGTTGGACACTTAACTGACTGAACCACCCAGGTGCCCCAAAATGTTTATTTTGGGAGAGAGAGAGAGAGCATGCACATGGGCGCATGCACACACGCAGGTGAGGGAGGGGCAGAGAGAGAGAGAGGGAGTGAGAGAGAGAATCCCAAGCAGTTTCCATGCCATCAGCACAGAGCCCATGTGGGGCTCAATCTTAAGACCTGAGTTGAAATCAAGAGTTGGATGCTTAACCGACTGAGCTACCCAGAAGCCCCTATTTGCATTACCTCTTAAATCAAAGGGACTATAATGGTTTTCTCCCATTGCTAATCTCTGGGTATTTTAGTGTCATTGTTGGTTCCTTTAGCTCTGTCCTCTGCTCTGAAAATAGTCTCCTTATAAAGGCTCTTCAGGTGAAACACTTGACTGGAATTATGTTTCCTGCCAGGACTAGACGTGGCTCAGTATTTTTACTAGAAATGTCCCTGGTAAATAGAATATCCAGGTTGGATTCTGGGACTGAGCTGCTCGCTTATTTAAGGAATGCACAGATGCCCTCTATGCCTGGTAGCTGTTGTGACACGCGATCCACAGCAAGCAAGGGCATCACAATTACTCAAAGTATCCCTGGTAGTTGCATGGGATGGCGTGTCCTTGGAAGGCGGCACCTTAAATGATCAAATGAGGTTACTGTACTTGACAACGATGACAATTATGGTTTTTACAAAGATCGTAGGGTGGTATGATTTTTATGGATATACTAAAGAGCTTACAAGCAACAATAACAACTCATGACCTTGAGTATTCAGCTCAAGGCCACAGTAGAAAATCTGACAGCTAACGGGCAGAAAAGAACCTCACTTCATACTGCACACGAAGATTGGTCCAACATGGCGGAGGAGTAGGGGAACCCGGTATTCCCTGTGTCTTTCAAACCAAGAAAGACCGAAACCAAAGAACTCTCAACCCCAAGAGTCTGGGAGGAAAGGTGTTGGAGTTTATAAGGAATAGAACGTGAAATCCAGAAAGCACCCCAAAGAAGCGGTGACCTCAGAAAACAAACCAAAACACACCTAACTAAAATGACAAAATGGAAGAATTCTGCTCAAAAGAAATTACAGGAACTAGTGACAGCTCAAGAATTGATGAAAACAGATATAAGCAACATAACAGAATGTGAATATAGAATGATAAACATAAAACTAATCCCTGGGCTTGAAAAAAGCATAGAAGAATGCAGGGGGTCCCTCGCTGCAGAGATCAAGGACCTTAAAAATGGCCAGGAGAAATTTAAAAAATGCTTTAAATGAGGTGCAAAACAAATTGGAAGTGGCCATAGCGCAGATTGAAGAGGCAAAAGAGAGAATAGGTGAATTAGAGGATAAAATTATGGAAAATGCGGAAGCAGATAAAAAGAGAGAGAAGCTGATTCAGGAACAGGAAAGGAAAATCCGAGAGCTGAGCAATGCACTCAAATGAAACAATATCTGTATCATAGGAATTCCAGAGGAAGAAGAGTGAGAGAAAGGAGTCAAAGGGGTGCTTGAACAAATCATTGCTTTGAACTTCCCCAATACGAGGAAGGAAACAGGCATAGAAATCCAAGAAGCACAGAGAACTCCCCTCAGACGTGACTTGAATAGACCTTCTGCATGACACATCATAGTGAAACTAGCAAAATACAAGGATAGAGAGAGAATTCTGAAAGCAGCTAGGGAAAAATGGGCCTTAACATACAAAGGTAGACACATAAGGGTTGTAGCAGACTTATCTACAGAAACTTGGCAAGCCAGAAAGGAAAGGCAGGATATCTTCAATGTGATGAACAGGAAGGATATGCAACCAAGAATCCTTTATCCAGCCAGCCTCTCATTTAGAATGGAAGGAGAGATAAAGATTTTCCCAAATATACCACACACGAAAATAGGAATTTCACATAGACCTATATACCAAATCTAAAACAATCTGCTAGAAGAGAACAGGAAAATATCTTCATAACTTTGGGCTAGGCAAAGATTTCTCAAACAGGATATAAAAAGCAGCACTTGCCATACAAGAAAAGATTGATATGCTGAACTTTTAAAAAATTAATAATTTTGCTCCTCACAGGACACCATAAAGAGAATAGAAAAGACAAGCCATTGGTTGGAAAAAGATGCTTGCAAGTCATATTCCTAAAAGAGGACATTATCATGTCCATAATATATTAAACATTCACAGCAATCAATAAACAAGGTCATTCCAATGAAAACTGGATTACAAAGAGACTTGAGATAATTTACCAAAAAAATATAAAAGTTGGTCAATGAACAGCCGAAAATGTGCTAAACATTACTCATGCAAAGCAAATCTTCAGTGGATGTAATTCCATACTGGTCATAATGGCTTACTATTTCAAAGGCTAACAACCTAAGTGCCAGTGAGGAGGAGGAAGAACGAGAATTCCTTCATATTGTTCGTGGGACAATAAATTGATACAACTACTCTGGAAAAATGTTGATAGTACTTAACATTTTTTTTTCCCACAAAAAGCCAAACAAACATACCCTGGATGGTGCAGCAATTCTATTCCTAGGTATATGCCAAACAGAAATGAAAGCTCTGTCCAGCAAAAGACTATACAAAAACGTTCATGGCTTCTTTCTATATCATCAGCGCCCCATGGAAACCGTTCAAATACCTACTAGACATGGAAGAGATAGAGTATTCAGACAGTGGAAGACGACAAGTAGGGAAAAAGAACAAACTGCTGCATCAGTATGGAGGAATATCATGGTCATAATGTTGACTGAAAAAAAAAAAATGCATCATTGTATTTATGTGAAGTTCAAGACCAGATAAAACTGAGCTATGGTATTAGCAGTCAGGATAATGGCTACTCTTAAAAGTATCCTGATGGAAAAGCAGCATGACGGAGCTTTCTGGAATACTGGAAGTATTCCACATCTCACTCTACTTTCCAACCCCTCCTAACATTACTCAGAGCCGTTCTCGTTTATTTCATAATCCTATGATGGCTGATCACAAGATCCAAAACGCTATGGCCCAACTGCTGTCTCAACAAATGTTCCAGCAAATACACCAAGAAGATGAAGCTGATACTGACAGAAATTGAATAAAATTTAAAACTAAACTGGAAAGAAAACTGAATATAGGATACATAAACACAGTGGTGAAAACCGAAGACACAGAATCAGAATCCTGCGGTCTCTCCTCGTCCCTAAGTTAGGAAGAACCGACGAGGAGATTCTAGGATGGTGACGCTGAGTCCTGCTGGTGTGCATCACAGTACCGAGGTCAAAGAAATCTGCTTCGTGAAGCCATATCAGAAAGCTTTAGAAGGCTTATTGCTTAAAATCATATCGGAGACCAGAAGAAACTAAGTTTGAAGCTCAACAGGAAAGAATGCTGACTTGTCAAAAACAAACAACATCAATGAACCCTGCCTCACTCTTATCTCGGGAATAATCAATGTTCTCCTCCCTGTGGTCAGATCTAATCAGTTACCTCTAAGTTTGGCCCCAATTCCAAATTTACCCAATAATCTACAAAAGTGCTACCTGAGCATTTTTTGGGGAGTCTGTATTTCTTAAGGTAAATCTCCTTGCCTATAAAGTTACTGATTGAATTTCAGCTTTATTTTTTATTCAATTGATAGCTTCATCGTCTTAGGAACACCTAACAAAACGGACCGAAGCTATATATGAAAACTATAATCCCCTTTGAAGAAAACATAAGAGTAAATCTCCATGACCTTGGATTAGGCAAGGGCTGTTTCCTTAGAAATGATGCCAAAAGTGCAAACGACAAAAGGAAAAATAGATAAATTGAACTTCATCAAAATTAAAAATGTTTGCATATCCAAAAGCACCATCAGGCAAGTCAAAAAGATAACCCAGAATGAGAGAAAATACATCCAAATCACTTCTCTGTTAAGGGACAAATATCCAAAATATATAAAGTACTCTTACAACTCAACAAAAAGACAATCAACCCAACTTTAAAATGAGGAAAGGATTTGATCAGACATTTCTCCAGAGATGCTCAAGTGGCTACTAAAATCATGGAGAGCTGCTTCACATCGTTGGGTAGTAGTGAAATGCAAATCCAAACCACGATGAGATACAATTTCTCACCCGCTCGAGTAATTCAAATAAAAAAGACAGACGGTAAATAATAAGCGTTGGCGTGGACACGGAAAAATAATGCTCACGCATCGCTGGTGGGAATGTAAAATAGTGGAGCTACGGTTTGGCAGTTCCTCGAAATGTCAACACGGAGTTAGGTGACCCAGCCGTGAGACTCCTACGTACACACCCAAGGGAACCGAAGGCATATTTCTACCCAAAAATGTAAACATTAGTGTTCATAAAAGCGTGATTCATAAGAGCTAAAAAGTGTTTAAGCACCAAATGCCCATCAACTCAAATCTCCTAATAAACAAAATGTGCCATATCCATAAAATGGAATATTATTCAATCATAAAGAGGAACACAGTACTGATACCTGGTATAACATGATTAAAACCTGAAGACATGGGGGCGCCTGGGTGGTTCAGTTGTTTGAGTGCCCAGCTCTGGCTCAGGTTAGGATCTCTGGGTTTGTAAGTTTGAGCTCCACATCAGGCTTGTCAGCACAGAGCCCACTTCGGATCCTCCATCTCCCTCTCTCTGCCCACCCCCTCACTTGTGCACTCTCTCTCTCTCTCATTCCAGAATAAACAAACATTAAAAAAAAAAAAAGACCTGAAGACACGTTAACAGAAATAAGCCAGTCACAAAAGGATAAAAAGTGTATGATTCCACTTATTTGAGGTATGTAGAATAGTCAAATTCATAGGGACCAAGGTAGTTACCTGAGGCTTGGGGGAAGGAAAAATGAGGAGTTATTGTTTAGTGGGAACAGAATTTTAGTTTGGAAAGATGAAAAAGTTCTGGAGGGAGATGGACAGTGTGGATGGCCGCCCAACAATGTGAATGTACTTGATGCCAGTTCACTGATGAACATGGTTCAGCTAACATTTAACATGGTTATAATACTAAATTTTGTGCTAGGTATATTTTACCACAAAAATAAATAACAACAACAACAACAACAACAAAAACCACTAGTGACAATCAAAAAAAGGAAAAAGAACAATATGCCAAAACATAGAAAAGAAAGTGCTAAGCCAAGAAAGAAAATTTTGACGTAACAGGCCATACTACTCTACACCTAGCCCTTTAAGGTGATATGGAGAGAAGGAAGATAAATCAACAAAATCCTGAGGACTCTCAGCAATATTCTCCTAACAAGAGAGAAGTTGACAAAGGATAAGACGGTACTCAAAGGAAAAAAATCAAACCGTCTTGAGTGTAGCCAGGTTTATCACCTCCCGAGGCACTGTACTAGAACAAGCCCAATTCTGGCATCTCTGGCTACCTCGATGAGGTGAAGCAAACAGGTCTCAAGAATTGTTGGGAGCCATTTTGGGCTCGCAGGTTGAGACCCCTCCCTGTGTGGAAAAAGGTTGAAGCAAAGCTCCCGCCAGCCAAACTGGCGCCTAGCCTTAAACTCCTTCTAAATAATCTTTCAGGCCTGGATTTCTTGAGCTGCTCTCATTGGCCCAAGGGATATAATGCTCTTTGGTTTTGAGACATATGGAAAAGGGGACCTGGAGTGTGATGTTTTGATGGATAAAATCTGAATAAGAGTAACCTGGCCAGAAGTAACCTCAAAGTTGCCTCTTGGGGATAGGTTACATAAATTGATTATACAGAATAGCAGTTATGAGTTGGCTAGAAACTAGTAGACATTAGGCCCCAAGACTCCTTGAACCAAACTAGATTTTCCCTGCAGGTCTCGCATTGTGTTAATCATCCCCTCAGCCCCACCATAAGACCTCAAGGCACATCTCTGTAAAGCTTCTCTCAGTATTTGATTAACAGACTGATAGGAGAGACTGTAAAGAGACTTAGGACCTTCCCCGGAGGTTAGCCTAGCCCAAAAGTTAGAAGCACTGTTTATAGATAAGGGACAAACAGTAGCCAAACAAAAGTGGTTAAACATATCTTCACTGATCAACAGCAAATACTGAGCACCTCCCTGAGGTTAACATTTCATGAATCGTTTTTGTAATTCTCATCCCCACGCTCCCTTATAATAAAAAGGCAATAACAAAATACTCTTACAGAAACTACCATAAAGAATAGATAGACATGAGCCCTTATGATATAGGCTCACTCACCCACAAAGGAAAAGAACTTAGACAAGCATTAGAGATCATGTCTCTACGAAGCGAATAATACCTCCTCCATTATGGTTAAAGATTATGGATAGAATGACTCCTAATCTACCTATAGACTAACATAGGTCTTGCGACAACAATGTATGTTGTTAAGAATGTCTTGTCACTGATGTAATGTCACTCACTGCCTTTAAATAAAGAAACTAAGACCAGCAGGGCAGAGATGCCAGAATTGCCAGGGCTGCCTGCTTGGTCATCAGACTCCATCTCTCTTGTGGCTCTCTCATTTCCTTTCGCCTGACCACCCATCCTTCGGGGACCCCTAGATTCGCCGGAACTGGACCCCAGCAAAGAATAATTCACCTACATTGTATCAGAGCAAATAGAAGATCTGACCAGTGCTGCACATTTTTGTGACAAATTAGAGAAAAAGAAAGGAGGCTCAGAGATAGGAGGAGGATCAGATATAGCAAAGGAAAAGGAGTAAAGAGGAAAGTGGGAAATAGCAGAGGGGAAGGGAAATGAAAAGACAGAGAAGGAAAGTACTAATAGCATTTCAAAGACATAAAGAATCCAGTTGAGATGAAGCCTATCCCAAGATAAGGTAAAATTTCCCCCATATTTTGCATCAAAAGACTTTAATAAATTAAAAGATTCAACAAAACAAGATATCAAAGATCTAGCAATTGAAAAACAAAATAAAAGAAAATGAAGATTGTAGAGGTATAGACATGAACAGAAAACCATGTTTCTTGATCATTCTAGGTTTCAAGACTGGCTTAACAAAATTCAACTGATTTGGAAAAGATTGGGCATCTGTCAATAAGGTCAATCAATGTGAACTGTTTCTTTTGCTGCACAAATAAACTGAGAGGAGCTACATAGGCTTGATCGACAAAGTCACAAAATTAGATTGAGAGTCACCTCATTTATACAATGCCACCTCTTACAAATCATGTGATTTTAGTTGCACCAATTTGTAGAAGTTGGCTAACACCACCTACTTCAACTGGGGTGCTGAGAATGTTAAACACATGATGTGCCAGGGTCCCCCTCTCTAGGGCTCTTCATAGGATCCTGCTTAGTAGATCCTAAAACTCCATCACCCCCGGAGGATTCTGGGAATATTGTAGAGTAGGAAGCCCCAGGAATCCATCTCCCCACAACACCTGCACTGGCGGAATATATCTGATGTAATTATTTTGGAATTCCAGAGTCTATTGAAAGCTTGCAACTTCCAGAGTAAGGCTTGGATAGTAAATTTCAGCCTTTGTCACTAGTTACCCATCCTCCACTCAAGCCACCTGGCAGGCAGCTGTGCACATATTGCTGGGGAAGTTTATAGGAGCCAGGCTGGGCCGAAGGATCCCTGTCCTCCAAATATTGGGATCTGTGTTCCAATCTTTTCATGATAAAAACACTTAGACTAGGAATAAAAGATTATCTCAATATAATGAAAGCCACTTATAACTAAGACCAGGAATGAGACAAGAAAGTCTGGTTTCACCACTTCTATTCAAGACAGTACTAGAAGTTCTAGCCAGAGCAATCAGGCAAGAAAAAAATATAAAGCATCCAAATCACAAAGGAAGAAGTAAAATGATCTCTGTTCACAGTGATATGATCCTGTATGTTGAAACCCTAACAATTCTACAAAAAAAAAAGTTAGAATAAACAAATTCAACAAAGTAGCACAATGCAAAATCAATATATAAAAATCAGTTGCATTTTGGGGCGCTTGAGTAGCTCAGTCAGTTAAGTGTCTGACATCCGCTCAGGTCATTATCTCGTGGCTTGTGAGTTCGAGCCCCGCGTCGGGCTCCATGCTGATAGCTCAGAGCTTGAAGCCTGCTTTTGATTCTGTGTGTGTGTCTCTCTCTGCCCCTCCCATGCTCATGCTCTGTCTTTCTCTGTCTCTCAATAATAAAAATAAAAATGTTAAAAAAAAGTTTTTTAAATCAGTTGTATTTCAGTATACTAACAATGAACAATCAGAAAAGGAAAGTAGGAAAACAATTTCATTTATAATATCATCAAAAAGAATAAAATACTTAGGAATTAACTAACCAAGGAGATCAAGGGCAATGCACAGAATGGGAAAAAAATATATGCAAGTATTTTATAAGGGATTAATATCCAGAATATACAGAGAACGTCTCAACTCAGCAATAAAAAAAAAGCAATCTGATTAATAAATTGGCAAAGGACTTTAATAGAAATTTCTCCCAAGAAGATCTACAAATGGCCAATACGAACAAGAAAAAATGCTCAATCATTAGGAAAATACAAATCAAAACTATGAGATACTACCTCACACCCATTAGGATGACCACTATCAAAAACAACAACAACAACAACACAAAATAACAAGTGTTGGCAAGGATGCAGGGGAATTAGAACTCTTTTATTCCGGCAGTGGGAATGTAAAATGGTACAGCTACTGTAGAAAAGAGAAATGCAATTTCTCAAAAACTTAAAAATAGAATTACCATATGATTCAGCAAGTCCACTTCTGGGTGTACACTTAAAAGAATTGAAAGCAGGGTTTCAAAGAGATATTTGCACACCTATGCTCATAGCAGTGCTATTCAAAATAGCTAAAACATAGAGGCAACACAAAAGTCCTTTGATGGAATGAATAGATAGGCAAATAGTGGGATATACATACAATGGAATGTTATTTAGAATGACAAAGGAAGAAAATTCTGACACCTGCGGATGAACCTTGAAGACATTAAGCTAAGTGAAATAAGCCAGGCACAAAAAGACAAATACTAGAAGATTCCACTTATATGAGGGACCTAGAGTAGTCAAAACCATAGAGACAGAAAGCAGAATAGGAGTTGCTGGGCTGGGGGGAAGAGGGAGAGGAGGATTTATTTTTTAAGGGATACAGAGTTCTGGTTGCATAAAACAGAAAGAGTTCTGGAGATGGATGGCGCTGATGGCGGCAGGTCATTTTAAATGTACTTAATACCATCAAACTTTATACTTTAAAAATGAGTAAGATGGTCAACTTTATGTCATTTGTATTTTACCACAATAAAAATATATTTTTTTAAAGATTTTTTTTTTAATGTTTTTATTTATTTTTGAGAGCAGGAGAGACAAAGCATGAGTGGGGGAGGGTCAGAGAGAGAGCGGGAGACACAGAATGAAGCAGGCTCCAGGCTCTGAGCTGTCAGCACAGAGCCCGACGCGGGGCTCGAACTCACAGACCGTGAGATCATGACCTGAGCCGAAGTCGGCCACTTAACCGACTGAGCCACCCAGGCGCCCCTAAAAATATTTTTTAAACATCCGCCACCTTTAATAGGTTTGAGACCTCACGATTAGTTGATTAAAATGGCAGATTTTTTTCATGTCT
The DNA here is from genome assembly GCA_030068075.1 of Paguma larvata. NCBI lineage: Eukaryota > Metazoa > Chordata > Mammalia > Carnivora > Viverridae > Paguma > Paguma larvata. The sequence goes on from CM057827.1 coordinate 36,665,470, forward strand.
CTTCTAATCCCTGGCTCACATGTAGTGCTTACACCAATTAAAAGGGAATTCCTCACCTGCCTTTGTCAAGTAAACGTGTCCCCTTTGGGAAACAAAAGTAATATCTGAAGTATAAAAGCTATGGTAAGTGTTCTTTATGATATCGTCATGAAAGTCGGCTAAAAATTCGAAAGTGTTGCCGCCGTCGACCGAAAGCCATACCTAAGGAAGGAAAAAGACAATAGCTCACTGTAGAGGCTGCCATCTGACAGTCGGCATTAGCCTATCAGCCTCATCTTCCTCTGTAAGAAAAGCCCTACAGCATGGTCTTTCCCATATTCCCGCATCCACCACATGCACGCACGAGCACATGCACAGACTCCTTACCCCCTGGGTCAACACTCTAGTTCTCTCCTAGAGAGAGATGACAGTGTACGTGGCAGAGTCTCAGGTCTACACAGTGTGCATGGTGAATGTATAAGAGAATGAAGTTATCCCATCACCTCCCAAGTGGGGTCCCTTTGATTCTAGAAGGATGAAATGCTAGGTATACTTGGATAGGAAGGAGAGCGCTTGCCTCATACTGACATAAGACTTTTATGTTCCAGGCATCCAGCCGATCTGTACGTGAACATGCTTTGTGTAGAAGAGCCTCTGGACACTTGCAAGAGCGTGTCCTGGGACCTTGGTAAATCCTCACATATACTCCACCATAGCGTGTGAGTCTCTGTTCCCTCATCTTACAGTTAAGAGTTGCTTAAAGATAAATCAGATCGCGTATTGGATGAACCCTGCTTGGTACCTTTTTTAATAGCCTAAGTCTTATTTGTATGAAGATTTGGGGTTTTTAAAGTTCTTATTAAAAATGAATTTTAATGACAAGTTATACCAGAAACAGGCTTGTCTTAAATTGAACACATTAGAAATAGAGGCGAAGTCTCTTTCACCACCATCCAAATAATTTTCCTTTTGGACCTTGTCTTACATGATTGTGGTTTCCTCTATCCCCTCCCAGACTCTTCTTTTTTTCTTAGTTAATATCGCTAGGAGTTGATCAGTTTTGTTGAACTTTCAACTTTCAAAGAATCAGCCCTTAGTTTTGTTGACTTTTCCTATTATTTTTGTATTCTCTATTGCCTTTATTTTGTTCTGATTTTTATTATTTCCTTCCATCTACTAATTTTGAGTTTGATTTGTTCTTCTTTTTTAGTTCCCTAAGGTGTAAAGTCAGACTGTTGAGATTTTTCTTCTTTAATGATGTGTGTGTTTATAGCTATAAATTTTCCTGTTAGTACTGCTATTCCTGCATCCCATAAATTTGGTGTTAAGTTCTCATTTTCATTTTAACATTTTTCAAATGTTTTTATTTATTTTTGAGAGAGGGAGAGAGAGACAGAGTTCTAGCGAGTTTCTAGAGAAAGGGAGACACAGAATCCGAAGCAGGCTCCAGGCTCTGAGCTGTCAGCACAGAGCCCCACAGGGCTTGAACTCACAAACCACAAGATCATTACCTGAGCTGAAGTCGGATGCTTAACTGAGCCACCCAGGTGCCCCTTCATTTTAATTTTCTTAAGATATTTTCTGATTTTCCTTCTATTTCTTTGACTCACTGGTTGTTTAAAAATGTGTTGTGTAGTTCCCATATACTTGTGGATTTTCCAGTTTTCTTTCCACTATCGATTTCTAGTTTTGTTCCATTATGAGCAGAAAAAACTACTTTGTACAATTTCAGTCCCTTTAAATGTTTTGAGACTTTTTTGTAGCCTCGCTTATGTTCTGTCCTAAAGAATTCTCTGTGTGTCTTTGAGAAGCATTGATATTCTGCTGTTCAAGTAGAGTCATCTGATTATGTCTGTTAGGTCTAATCGGTCTATGGCGTGGTTCAAGTCTTCTGTGTTCTTATTTATCTTCTGTCTGGTTTCTCTTCCCATTATTGAAAGTGGGGTGTTGAAGGCTCCTACTGTTTCATTGCTGTTGCTCCCTTCAATTCTTTTAAAGTTTGCTTCCTTGTATTTAGGAACTCTGATGGCTCAGTGCATCATAAATATTTATAATTGTTAGATCTGGAACTTTTATTTTTATATAACATCCTTCTTTGTCTCTTACAACACTTTTTGACTTACAGTTTATTTTGTATAGTATTAGTATAGCCAACCCTGCTCTCTTCTGGTGACCATTTGCATGGAATATTTTTTACAATCCTGTTATTTTCAGGTTATGTGTGTGCTTAGATCCAAAGTGGATTTCTTGCAGGCAGCCCATGGTTGCATCCTAAGATTTTTGGTTGTTGTTTTTGTTTTTACGCATTCAGCTTATTTTTGTCTTTTGACCAGGGAATTTAATCCATTTACATCTAAAATAATTACTCATATGGAAGGACTTACTATTGCCATTTTGTTTATTGGGTTTTTTTGTGTGTGTCTTATACCTTTCTGTTCCTCTTCTTTTCCTCTCTTACTGCTTTCCTTAGCATTTCACTGATTATTTGTAGTGACATTCTTTGGTTTCTTCCTTATTGTCTTGTGCATATATCTCATACATTTCTTCTTTGTGGTAACCATTGCAATAAAACATCTTAAAGTTATAGCATTCTTTCAATTCCAATAAAAACGTAACTTCATTGTGTGCAAAGGCTCCTTACATAGCACTACCTCCCCACTTTATGTCACTGAGGTCACAAATTACATCTTTTTCTATTGCATACTTATTAACATAGGATTATAGTTTTCAAAAATGATTTTCTCATTTAAATTCTATACAAGAATTAAAAGTGAATTTATACACCCAAATTACAATGCAAGGTATAAATTTGTCCATGTATTTATGTTATTGGAAAAGCTTTTATTTTCATGTGACTTCATGATGATATCTAGCATCCTTTATTTCCCCCCTGAAGGAGTCTCTTCAATTTCTTTTCCTTCCTTTCTTCCTTCCTTCCTTCCTCCCTTCCTCCCCCCCGCTTGTCTAGTTGTAAAGAACTCCCTCATCTTTAGTTTATCTGTGAAATCTTAATTTCTCCTTCAACTTGGAATGACAGATTGCCAAATGTAGTATTCTTAATTGACCTTTTTTCTCTCTCAGCACTTTGAATACATTATCCTGCTCCCTTCTGGCTCACAAGGGTTCTGCTGAGAAATCCACTAATAATCTTATGGAAGTTCCCATGTATATAATGAGCTACTTTTTTCTCATGGCTTTCAAGATTCTTTGTCAACTTCTGACATTTTGATTATAATATGTCTCAGTGTTGGTCTTTTTAGATTCATCCTGATCGGAATTCTTTAAGCTTCTTTAGTTTATACCTCCATTTCTTTCCTCGGCTTTGGAAAATTCCAATCATTACTTCTTTAAAGAAGTTCTCTTCCCTTTTCTCACTTTCTTCTCCTTCTGTAATTCCCATATTGCATAGATAGGTCTGTTTGATAGTCCCTGAGACTGTCTTTACTTTCCTTCATTCTTTTTTGCTTTTTGCTTCTCTGACTTGACCATTTCAATAGTAAGTCTACCGTTCAACTCCCCTAGTGAGTATTTCAGCTCAGTTATTGTAAGTTGCTGCTCCAGAACTTCTGTTTGACCTTTTTCATAGTTCCCATCTATTTTTGATATTCTCCCTTAGTTCATTATTTTCTTGATTTCTTTCAGTTGTCTAGCTGTGTTCACTTCTAGTTCATTGAACACCTTTATGACAGTTTAAAATCCTTTGTCAGGCAGCTCTTAAGTCTACACTTCTTTACGGTCATTTTTCTGGGGTTCTATTCTGTTTGTTTGATTGGGCCATGTTTCCCTGTTTCTTTGCATGCCTTGTGAGGCTGTTGTTTTGAGACAAGGGCATTTGATTACACAATCACTTCTCCCACTGTTTATGGACTGGCTTCACGCAGACTCTTACCATTCAGACCAGCGAGAGGCTCTAGGACTTCTGGAATCTCTTCTAAGGATGTGTTTTCTCTGGCTTGTGCTGTGTTTTTAGTTGTTTCAAGTTGCCTAAGCAATTTATCCCTCTCGTTCCAGACACCCGTAAGCTCTCGCTGCTCCTGGCCTATGCCTATAGAACTGCAGCTGTAAAGCGCTCCAGAGGTCATATCTGTTTTCAACAGTTTCCGAACAAGGCTGCCAGTTCCATCAGTGCTCTGAGTTAGGTGACACAGATGCCCCAGTCCGGCCAGAATGGTGGACAGACAGTTAATTATTTTCTTTCCATCCTGAGTGAGGATCCCTGGAGGGGGAGGCTTCCTCCAAGTGGTGCTGCATGAAGCCAGATAGAAGGAGAGGCATGGATGGATATGGAAAATGCTGCAAGTCTCCCCATCCCTTTTGTTGGAATCTCTTGGGCTTTAGGTTGGTCTGGATGGTAGCTTCTCAAATGGATTCTAGAGTTCTTGCAAAGGTACTGTGGTCTGTATAATGTTATATTGGTGTCTTTGGGGGAAAGGGATGGTTTGACGCTTTCTGCTCCGCCATCTTGCCAACGCCACTCCCCCTCCTTTTCAGCAGTTTCCAAAAAATGCTGCTAGTCCCATCAGTGCTCTGGGTTAGGCACGACTGAAACCAGTCCCTTGAGCATCCCTCAGACAAGCCAGTGGATGCGAGCTCCACTCTTTTGTTTCTATCCCGAGGGAAGATACCTTGTGTGGGAGGTTTCCTCCTGGTTGTGCCACGCTAGGGTGGTTGGGGGTGGGGCACGGATGGGCAAATTTTCCTACCCCTTTTGTTAGAATCCCTTTTTGGTATTTTGTTGGTCTGGGTGCTGTAGCTAATCAACTGGTCTCTAGAGTTCTTGCAAAGTACTCTGATCTGTATTTCGTTACTAACTCACGGTGTCGGTGGGAGAGCAAGGGCCCAACGCTTCTAAATCTGCCATCTTGCAGACCTAGAATTCTTTTTAATGAAAGTGATGCTATCTTTCTTTAAGGGTCACTTTTTTTTTTTATGTCTTGTTTTAAAATGCTTTCCCTAACCTGATTTTCAGAAAGATATTTATTTACTTATAGTCTCCTGTCAAAGTTTTTATATTTAAATGATTAATCCATCAGGAGCTGGACTGGATGTATGTTGCAACATTTTCCATGTGTAACCAATACTTCCCATCCTATTTTAAGCAATCTTTTATTTTCCCCTCAGCTGTGATGCCATTTTTGGCCTCTATCAACATTCTGGACATGGATGGGCTATTTGTGGGCTATTTCATTCCACTGGCCAATTGGTCTGTTCCTGAGTCAAAACATATTATCATTATTATTAGGACAACTTTTTAAAAAGTGCTAATACCTGGTAATACAAGTCCCTCATCTTTATTCTTCTTTAGAAGTGCTTTGGGGGCGCCTGGGTGGCTCAGTTGGTTAAGTGTTTGACTCTTGATTTGGGCTCAGGTCATGATTTCATAGTCCATGAGATCGAGCCCCATCTTAGGCTCTGTGCTGACAGTACAGAGCCTTCTTGGGATTCTCTCTCTCTCTCTCTCTCTCTCTCTCTCTCTGTCCCTCCCCTGCTTGTGCTCTCTCTGACTCTTACAGTAAATAAATAAACTTAAAAAAAAAGTGTCTTAGTTATTCTTGGTATTTTTTTTCCCACATATACTTTTTTGGGGGGCTTTATTAAAAAATTTTTTTTATACTGAGGTAGAATTGACATATACCATACATGCTTTAGAATAAACTTAAACTCTACTACAAGCCTTGAGATTTTAATTAAAGTTGTATGAGATCTGCAGATTAATGTAAGGAAGAAATGATCTTATAAGTTTTCCTATCTACAAGTATGTTTTTGTCCATTTCTTCTTAAAGTTTTAAATGTCCTTCAATAAAACTTATAATTTTCTTCATATAGCTCTTGGAAATCTTTTCTTAGATTTATTCCTATGTACTTTAAAGTTTGTGTGTGCGTGGTTTGTTTTGTTTTGGTTTTGCTATTGTAAATAAGGTCTTATAAAATTATGCTTTCAGAGGTGCCTGGGTGGCTCAGTTCAGTTAAGCATCCAATTCTGGATTTCAGCTCAGGTCATGATCTCGTGGTTTGTGAGTTTGAGCCCTGCATCTAGCTCTGCGCTAACAGCACGGAGGCTGCTTGAGGTTCTTTCTCTCTCTCTCTCCGCCCCTTCCCTTCTCATGTTCTCTCTCTCTTTCAAAATAAATTAACTTAAAAAAAATTATGCTTTCAAATTTGTTGATCATGGGCAGAAATGAAATTGACTTTCCCTGTTTAACTCTTTTACTTCTTTTAATAGTTTCTGTGTATCTTTTAGGTTTTCTATGTAGCCAATCAGATCTTCTGATTGTAAATAGTTTGTTTCCTTTTTATTATTCATGCCTTTGATTTCTTAAATTTTTTGTCTTACTGCGTTTCCTTCTGTACACTCTTTCACTTCCTAATAATCTCTCGAGAAAACTCCAACTGTGGTTAAATACAACTCTTTGCCTTCTTCAATGCGTGTGGACCCCCACAACTGAACACAGAGAAGAACATACGATAATGCTGACCTGGTCACACTTGGAATTCGTGAGCATAAAGCTCAAGTGACCATGCTGCCTTCCTTCATCAGTCGATCCACTCTCCCGCTCTCGTAGGCAACGATTTCACTCTGTTCTCTCTTTCCTCCAACTCCCAACACTCCTCCATCCTCATGCTCAAATAATAACTTTGATTTTTGTGGAGAAAATGAAAGCTGAATGTCCACACCCTTCCGTTACCACATCTACCCACTTACCAGCTCTGGAATCCGAAAGCCCTCCCTTCTTCCTGTTACCGTGTTTAGACGTGTCGCTTTGGCAAGTTTTCCTTCTCTCTCACCCGCATCACCAATTTTTCCCTCTCTACTGAATAATTCCCATCAGCCCAGCCTAATTCCTTCTGTCTCTCCCTCTTCTCTTTTTCTTTTTCAATTTTTTTAATGTTTGTTTATTTTTGAGAGAGACGGAGCATGAGCAGGGGAGGGGCAGAGAGGGAGGGAGACACAGAATCCGAAGCAGGCTCCAGGCTCTGAGCCATCAGCACAGAGCCCGATGCAGGGCTCAAACCCACGAACCGTGAGATCATGACCCAAGCCGAAGTCGGACGCTTCACCAACAGAGCCACCCAGGTGCCCCTCTCCCTCTTCTGTTGACCCCCCTTCCTCCTGCTACCACTGCTTCATTCTACGGCTCTACTTTTCAGCAAAACTTTGCAAAGGATTTGTTTGTATTCACTGTCGCTAATTGCTCTCCTCTCATTTTCTCTTCCTTGGGCCTTCTATCCATCTCCCTGATCATTGGACGATGCTGCTTTTTACTTGACACGTAACCACTCAGCACAGAACACAACGATGAGTTACACCCGCCCTGGAGCCTGAAATGTCACGTGTACACACCTGATTGCCGTAAGCATACAGGAAATGGCTTCGTGGATGGAATACCATTCCGACTGGAGAAGAGAATGATGAAGGAAACACGAAAACTGGAAATTTTGGTTTTAATCCTGGTTTGTTATTTCTTAGGGTGCTCACAGAGGCAGAGGTAGTTTTCTAGAAATAGATTAAGCATGAACAGAGCATAAGAATTTTACCAGTAATTTCACTATAGCATGTTACAAGTTTTTGTGTTTCCTGTTACTTGGATTTTGATGAAGATAGGGACACATCCATTAACACAGAATAGAACTGGAAGGATTAGCAACCATCATGTGTCTTTGCTCTGCCTCTCCCTGCCTTATATGCCCATTTTATAGATGTGGAGTGTGAGGTTTGGAAGATTAAATAATTTGTCCAAGTTCTATAGGAAATGGCATGGGAAGGTTTATTAGAGAACTATTGCTCAAATAGACCAACTCCAATGCCCATGCTTACACCTCTCATGGCCAACTACCTTTTTAAAGCGTGGATGCCTGGGCTACATTACAATTCTACTTGGATCATGATGTTGAAGGGGGTCAGAATGTGTACCCCAAGATATGCCACGCTGTAGACATTTAAGATTCAACAGATGCAGAAAAAAAGCTTTCCCTTCTTTGACTAAAAGCAGCAACTTCTGGGAAATAAAGTGATCATTAATTCCTCTTCAGAGCAGTTCTACTTCCAGAAGGGAGAATGCAAATAAAACCTACCACAAATCCCTCCTCCAGAGGAGCGTTATGACCCTGAGGAGATGAGAAAACCACTCATACCTGTATAACAAACATTATCGCAAACTTTCTTAGCTCCTGTTTGTTCTCCTGTTAACCCGTTATCTTTTCACTTACTTTCCCTCCAGTGCCTTCCTCCCCTGCCCCCTTAAACTGTTAAGATGGTATACAATCCCCAAATTTTAACCACCGTTTGGACTTCCTCATTACGGATTTTCACTGTACATGGCATGCAAAAACCAACTGTTTTCTCTTTCCCTGTTATCTGTCTTTTATCAGTTTAATTTGCAGGGCCTCAATACATGAACCTAGGAGGGCAGAAGAAAAAAATTTTTTTCTCTCCTAAAATTATAAGGGTAGGGCTAGTCCCATTTTTTTGTTCATTTTAATTTTTTAATGTTTATTTATTTTTGAGAGTGAGAGAGAGAGAGACAGAGTCTGAGCAAGGGAGGGGCAGAGAGGGAGGGAGACCCAGAATCTGAAGGAGGCTCCAGGCTCTGGGCTGTCAGCACAGAGTCTAACGTGGAGCTCGAACTCATGAACCACACGATCATGACCTGAGCCAAAGCTGGACACTTAACCAACTGAGCCACCCAGGCGCCCCGTTTTTCGTTCATTTAATCTAATCAATTTACGGAACCTTTATAAAGACCAAGCTCAGCTTGTATTCTCCTGGAGAATAAGCAAAGAATCACTACGCAGACACATTCTATTTTCCATATTCACTAAACTGAATGACAAAGCAGAGGCAAGAAATCCCTAAAGTGCCTTGAATTCTATTATCAACCATAAATAATTTTGTGGTAGTTAAGTATATCAACTCCTACTGCCAAAGATAAGAAGAACTCGAGATAAATTTGCAAAGGTAAATTTTCACTGTTGTGTCATCAACGGCAACTGCCCCGGGCTGGAACGCCCACCTGGTTGGAGAAGAGGTAGACTCCAGCACCGTGCTCTTGGTCAACGAGAAAGGTTAACACGTTTGAAGCAATGGTTTTCGTTCCTTTTAAAACGTTAGGTAAGCAAGGTAGCCATTCATAAAGTGGTTCTTCGCTATAAAAACAAGAGCTTGACTACGAAAAGAGAAAGGAAAAGTTAATGCCATTTTAAAAATACAAGTTCTAATTAGTTCGCTTAAGCAAAGAAACTAGTGAACCACTGTGTTCTGATCGACCAGAAATAATAGTGATAAATCTTTGCCATCTGTGCTTCTCTTCTGAGGGATTTGAGTCCAGAAAACGCTGCGAAGCCTCTCTTCCTGGCACGAATTGTTTTTCTAGAACTACTGTATAGGTCCGGATTCAACGTAACCAGGTAATACCCATTAAACCCAAGGAGAAACACGACTGGGCACAAAGAGGAAGAAAGTCTTCGGTCTGCAGAACTGCCATTTTTTAGATTAATAACAATCCATGAAATAATCCAAGAAATAAAATTCCTTACCTTTGAAAGTATTTAATATCATACCTCACTCAGGGTCTTGTTTCTCTCAAAGGTGATAGTAACATAATCAACTATAAAATATAAAGGTGCAGAAATTAAAAGCAACATCTGTCTTTCTAAATGCATCATTAAGTATATTCAAATACACATTTTTTCACTTATAACAGGGCCTGCCTATTGTCTCAGATTTAGCCCCCCCCCCCCCCAGTTTTAGGCCATTAACTTAAATAAAACAAACCTACATTTCTATTTTCTTCTATTTTTATTTTATGTCATTTTATTTCATCTTTCTATGCTGTCTATGTTGAAAAAAGCCCGTTAATACCGCTTCTCGAGTTACCTTCAAAATGTTCTCTGTTGGCAAAACATTTTTCGTTATACCACAATTTTCCTTTGACATAGTCAACCTACATAAATAGAAAAAGAAATAAAAACACTGTTTAGGCAGGAGGTGGACTTAAGATATAAAATAGAAAAACCTAATAGAAACTTCTGGAAGTTGACAGTTCAGGAGTGTGAGGCAAATAGGTGGAGAAAAATTCTATGCCAACAAAGGAAATGGCTGTGAATGAGGGCAAGAAACAAGAGTTAGTACACACAGTAACACAGAATCTTCCCCCCTGCTATGTTGCTAAGTGAAAACAGATATGCTCATATTTAGAATATAGTGTAAGCAAGTGAGGAGAGTATATATTCATAATTAGTTAAATCTACATTTAAAAATCACTGAGGGGGCACCTGGCTGGCTCAGCTGGTAGCGTGTGAGACTCTTGCTCTTTCTGTTGTAAGTTCGAGCCCCACACTGGGTGTCGACATTACTTAAAAATTAAATAATTAAATCTTAAAATAAACAAATAAATACCACTGGAAATATCAAAGATGTAGGGGCAGGAAGAAGCAGGGAAAGTATATACAAAAGAGCAAATGGGATTTCTCAATATAGATCTTTGTGTAACTGTTTTGGTTTTTTAACTATGGGAACGTATTATTATTTGAAAATAATAATTTTTAGATGTTGAAAATTCTAATTTCCCTCACAACATGTTCTGTTTCAAGATCTTCATCTAGCACTCCGTTTTGACTTGTATAGACAGAAAACGTAGACATTAGATAAAACAAGAGAAACAGCTAAGCATTGCTCATCACCGTTTCCTTTTCTCTTGATCTCTCCAGTATCTGTGCTCATTGGTTTATTTTGTTCAAGTTCTCTCTTGGGCATTTTCCTTAGTTGGAATAACTGAGTGATACACTTTCTGAATTCTTTCTTAATCGGAAAGATGTAAAATCTCTTGACTGGAAATAGGAGTTTTGGATGTTGGTCCCTCTGTCTTCATAGTCTGTAGGTGTGTATTCTACTATTTCCAGCTTCTACTGTTGTATAAGTGAAATCTAATACCAGTGAGGTGTGTTTTGCTTTCGTTCCTTCTGTTTAGAAACGTGTAATATTTTCCCCTTAACCGTCAACTTCAGAAATATTGTTAGGAAATGCCCGCACATACAACTTTTTCAATTCTTCCAGGATTCAGTGGCTTTTTCCGTAGACAGCCTTGGATCTTTCTTAATTTCAGTGCAATTTTCTTCTACTATTTATGTTGTTATTGCCCATCTTCTCTGTTCCTTTTTTATTCCTTCCAAATCTTCTCTCGCCTCTGAGACTTGGGTTATCCTCAAAGGCCTATCTTTGCCCCGGTGATTTTTACCCATCTTCCGTGGTCTGAGAAGTTTTTTCCTCTTCATCCACAGCGCTGCTTATCTGCATCTGAACAGTGGCTATTCTATCCTTCAATTTATTCCATTAGAAACATGTTTATTTATTTATTTATTTATTTTGAGAGAGAGAGAGAGAGAGAGAGAGTGAGGGAGCACAAGCAGAGAGGGGCAGAGGCAGAGGGAGAGAGAGAATCCCAAGCAGGCTCCATGCTGTCAGTGCAGAGCCCAATGTGGGGGCTTGAACTCCCGAGATATGAGATAATGACCACTGAGCCAAAATCAAGAGTCGGATGCATAACCAATAGAGCCACTCAGGTGCCCCAATTTATTCTATTTTTTAACTGCAATGTGTGGCGTTTAGTCCCAGAAAGTACTTTCAGGTGGCACTTGAAACGCTAAGCTAGTAGATGTTGGTGGTCTTTTTTCCTTGCTAATATCTCAGTGCCGAGAACAGTAGCCATGGAATAGATGCTCATCTGATAATTGTTAAATGAGTTGATTAATTTTGTTGGTCTTGTCCATTTGTTGCCTTCTCCATCAGCAACCATGGTGTATGATCCGATCCTAACGCTCTTATGTTCTCAGCATGCTGGGCTGGCTTAGATGTATTTTGAAGGGAGCGCTCAAGTCTGGTTGGGGGAGCAGCTCAGATTGTGGAGTATCGGAAGGCCGGGTGGTCTCTCCACCTCTGGGCTGCCATTCCCTGCTCACCTCAGAGCCAGAAAGAGGCTTCTTTGCTTCCATCTTCTTCGACCTGCTCACCTCAGGCACAGGGAGAATACAGCCTTCCCACCGTGCTTTTTTCTCCAGGAGGCCAGCCATCCTCACAAGACCGACCAAAACCTTCTCTGGGGGTTCCGGGAGCTCTGTGAGCCAAGCTCTCTCCAGGAGCCCCCACCTTCCAGTCGCCAAATGCCTTGTTCTCACATGACCCATGAGAGGCAAGACATGCCAGGTCTCCTCGGTGGGCCTCCTCAAAGCTCTAGGGGTTCCTCAAAGCTTGGGCTTTGAGTCCAGCTGTATAGTGTCCCCAACACTGCTGAGTTGACACCCCGGCGGACTGGAGCTGGAAGTTGGTGGGAGCCGAGGGGTAAGGAGAAAAGCTCAGGTTACAGTCTCCTCTGTCTCTTTATTTTATCGCTTCTTGCGTGACTCAAGTTTTAGCTGATATATTTGATTTCTAACATCTCACTTTGCATTTCCATTCTTCTATCTCTGCACCTGTTTTCCTGCTTTCCTGCTTTCCTGTTTTTTTTTTTTTTTTGTGGGAACCGATGGATTATTCCTAAATATTCTTCCCTTCCCCTGGTGGGTTGGAAGCTTTAGGTGGTATTTCCTTTTCTTTTGTGTTGAACTATACGTTCCTCTATCAGATTCCAAAGTTATTCCCCATATGGATTCTCCCACCAAATGAGGACCTCACGAGAGGCTGGTCATCCACTAAAAATCGTCTCCCTTCCTCCTCGTGATATCTGGGGTTTTGGTTCCGCCCAAGTATTAAACACAAAATTTGGAACTGTAAATTTTTTTTACGCCAATTCCATTGGTTGAACAAATATTTACTAAGTGCCTGCCTTGTGGTGGGCACCGTGCTGGGCGCGGATCCCAGAGTGGAGCTCCCACGGGAAGTTTCTTCCTTATGTCAGAGCTTCAAGTTTACGTTTTAGGTCTGTCATCATTTCTGGCATTCTATGGCTTCACGGGTGTCTCTGGGGAGGAAGCCCTTCTAATGTCTTATCTGTGCAACTTTCTTTCCTTCCCCCTCGTTCTGGAGTGGTAGAGTTGTGCCAGGCTTGGAATTCTATTTTGACAGGTACTTGTCCCTGTTCTTTCTAACATATGGCCCTCCCGGGTCTCTGCTTTGCATCTCCTCTGGTATCGCAGGAAGTCAGTTCCATTTGCGTCCTGAGACATAAGCGCTCCTTCCTTCTAGATGGTGAGAGAGACAGAGAGACAGAGAGACAGACAGAGAGAGAGAGAGAGAGAGAGAGAGAGAGGGAGAGTGTGTGTGTGTGTGTGTGTGTGTGTGTGCGCGCGCGTGTGCACAGCGGGGTGGGTGCCTACAGGCCTGTATGATGATGGAAGGGGGAAGGGCCATGGCAGGAGGCTAGGAACACTCATATTCTGTGCTGGCTTCCAAGCATGCCTATATGTTGATGGGAATGACCTACTTGAGTCACAAAACTTGAGTTTGTAATAACAGAGAGGAAAGAAAAGACTGATGGAATCCCCTTCCCATCCGCACCTGGCAGCAGAGCTGTGGCTAGCTTATGTGGCATTTTTGTGAAAATTAGAAGTACCCCTTTCTCCAGGCAGGCACAGACCCACAAGCGGGTAGATGGATTGGGGAGAAAAGTGTTAGCCAAATTTCAGCCCTGACTCTCTTTTCAAGGGGGTCACGTTGCGTAGAATACACCCGACGACCACAACTGTTCTGGAGACAGCATGCAAGGAAGGGGTGGGGGCGGCCAGTGAAACAAGGAGATATGCTTCTTCCTTTGAAAGGGAAGGGGAGAGCTTTGCTTCATGTTTGCTGGGAGTAAGTTTCTTTAAGTTCAAACTGGAAACACTCTCATGGGAACGGGTATGATCTATGTTGTGAATTCTTACCTTGCGCCTCATCTTTCAGGCCATCAAGGAAAAACTTATCTTCTCTCTTTTTTTAAATGTTTATTTTTGAGAAACAGAGGCAGAGCGTGAGTTGGGGAGGGGCAGAGAGAGAGGGAGACACAGAATCCGAGCTGTCAGCACAGAGCCTGACGCGGGGCTTGAACTCATGAACCGTGAGATCATGACCCGAGCCAAAGTCGGACGCTTAACTGACTGAGCCACCCAGGCGCCCCAAGCAAACACTTAACTTCTAACCGACCCTTGGAAATTTTCAAGCTTTCTTACCCTTTCGAAACCACAAAAGTCTGCCCTTGAAAACTACAAGGAAAAAAAAAAACACTTTAACTTTTGCTTGCATATCAGAAGGCATAACAAAACATAGCAGTTTGAATTACACTAAAGGAAATGATGCTTTTTGTATCCCAGGAGTTAGGCGTGTCACCCATTAAAACCAACCTTAATTACAGGAAGGGTGTGAGATTTTTAAAAAAATTCATGTAATGATTTAAATGGAGAAGCTTAGAAGGGTACAGAAAGGTACTAAATCTGCCACCCCCTGGGATTAGGAAGTCCCTTAACCTATTACTTTCTCCACGGTCACCTGTTTCTCCCGCCTCACCCAGCGCCAGCCCTCACTGTACAACCTGTGCCCGATCCTCTGTGCTTTGTACTTAAGTCACTGCGCCCGGCTTCCTCAGGTCTCCACTTCGACAATTACACGGGAAGCACATAAAAGGTCAGATCTGTTGGTTGTCCGAGCAACAAATGGTACTTCCTCAGAAATGGTGAGAAGGAGGGAAGACCGTGTACATTCGTAATCCCCACACATAAGAAATACCTGCATCTCAGCCAATGTAATGGCTCTCTTATCTTTTTTCTACTGTTCCCAAAACTCTATCACTGCTCTTATTTCTGTTGTGGTGAATTTTGAGAAAAGTTTATTGACACGTTTATGAATTTCATGATAGGCATATTATGTATCCTCATCAAAATATATATTCCCTTTCTCTCGATCCCAATGCTAACTTTTTAATTTATGTTCATTTGTACTACTATATTTAGCTGTGTCAATTACCATAGAATATTTTGGGAACATATATGGCTTTAAATAGATAAATGATCTTCTATATGTACTTGTTTAAAACTTATAAATTTGTGCGGCAATTAAAACTGGCACCATTTCCAAAGGATATAGTCAACACTATGAGGCAAAGGGAAAAGCCACTGTATTTTGCTTTTACAGCTTCTAAAAGGAAGAATTTGAATTCCAAGACACACCACACATGGCTCAAGTATCAAGTATGTGTACTTTATGGAGACAAAAGGTGAGATCAAAGTATTTGCAGTGTGTTCCATCTTCTTTAAGTACGTTCTCATGAGGCATTAGCAAATATTTTGTTAAATCACAAATAGTAAAGTAAATCAAACACAGTTTCTTCCTCTTGGAATTTTAATTTTCCCCTTGGAGTTTTTAAATCATTGACTAAGCTTGTATTTCTGAACTCGGGATGTATTTAAAGGCAATTCACATACCGTTAAGATAGGGGACGATGGATAACGGAGATCTCCACTTACAAAAAGACCCAGAGAGGTGAGGATAACTAAAAAGTGATTTGTTAAAACCATATCCACCACCGAAAGCTTCGTGTGTTCTAAGGGAAGAAATCACGCCAGTGGTTAAAAAGTAAGGGAAAAGATGAGCTCCCCCGCGAAGCAAAAACGTTTCGTAAATACCAATCAAGTATTGATATATACGGGCTTCTGAAGATGAAGTCACCATTAGAGGAATTACCTTCTCCAACTTGGGAATAGATCGTATCTGTCAGGTTATACCACGTGGTATCACTGTAATTCCAAAATCCAGAAAAACTGAGGCCTATGTAAATACCTAACAGGAGAAAAAAAAGGAAGGTTAAGTCTAGATAACTTTACAAAGTGAGGAACCCACTTCCGTGGTGCTCAGACTTCTGCAGCCAGAGACCGCCTCTGCCTCTCCTTCCAAAGGAGAGGCCTCGACTCCCCTCCCCTCAGCTGGAATCTCACTTCCCAAGCATTGGAAAGATGAAGTGACTTTCAGTTAACATAGGATTTTTGCCGACCGTCTGATTTAAACTGTAAGGATCTTGTTGAAGGGGATCAGAATATGCCACCCCAAAATAGGCCACTCTGGTGGCTGAAGGCAACTGAGAATCAAGAGGTTCAGGAAGAGTTCTCTGCCTTCCTCTAACCTGCCTGAAAACAGAGCGGACTTTCCCTTTGGGACACGGGCCCCCCCCAGCACTCTACCAGGAAGAGATGAGCCCTCTTGTCACCAGAGATGGAAGAGAAGTCGATGCTGAGACAAGTTTGCATAAACGCATTTTACTAGATTAGCTCTTCTCTCTCATTAATCTCCCCACGGATTTCCTAGTCACTTCCCCTGAAGCCCAAAATTCTTTCTTTTGTTAAAATGGTATATTTGCCCCCAAGTTTAACCACTTACTTGAGCTTCACAGCTTTTAAGTTAACTCTGTGAATGTATTTTTTTTAATGTTTATTTCTTAGAGAGAGAGAAAGAGACAGAGCCATGAGCAGGGGAGGGGCAGAGAGAGAGGGAGACCCAGAATCTGAAGCAGGCTCCAGGCTCTGAGCCGTCAGCACAGACCCCGATGCGGGGCTCCAACTTGTGAACTGTGAGATCATGACCTGAGCCGAAGTCGGTTGCTTAACCAGCTGAGCCACCCAGATGCCCCTGTGAATGTAAATATTAATAAACACTGTGTGCTTTTTTTCTGGCTAATCTGCCTTTGTTAATTTAATTCACAGCCCTCATTCATTAGACATAATAGAGTAGAGGAAGAGGGTTTTTTTTTTTTTCTTTCCTGACGGTATTTTTGTAAGCATAAGTACATACTTATTTCAGGAATACAACCTTAGCCAATGATTCAAAAACTCCAAGAAGAAAATTAAAATCTCAAGAGGAAGAAACTATGTTTGATTTACTTTACTGTTTGTGATGAAAAAAAAATAGAAAAAATATTTGCTAATGCCTCATGAGAACATACTAAAAAGAAAATGGAACACACTGCCAACACTTTGCTCTCACTTTTCTTTGGCCAGAGCTAGGGAATGTTGAGAGTCTTTTGTTTTCAGTGTGGAATATTAACCTGAAATCTAGTGGACAGACATAATTATTGAGGGCAGTGGGAGAGCCTGAAGACGGCTGACAATCTAATGCATACAGTCTGTTTCCCAAAGATGAACGTAGGACCACTCAATGGCGAAGTGTGTATTTCGACTCTCAGCTGTTTTCTGTGGAGGGAAAGACGTAGCAGGGAGTGTTGTTATCATAACCGTTTTCTGCCAAGAGAAAGGCCGAAGACATGCGTTGCCTTTCTTTTTTTTTTTTTTTTAAGTTTATTTTTGAGAGAAAGAGAGAGACACAGCGTGAGTGGAGAAGGGCAGAGAGAGAGGGAGACACAGAATCCGTAGCAGGCTCCAGGCTCCGAGCTGTCAGCACAGAGCCTGACGCGGGGCTTGAACTCACAAACCGTGAGATCATGACCTGAGCCAAAGTCAGACGCTTAACCGACTGAGCCACCCAGGCGCCCCATGCGTTGCCTTTCTAAGCACTAAGTCTCGTTCTGCATATAACCGTAGCCTATATTCTAAGTAGGGATGATGATCCGTGTCCGGTATGATATCACAAGACCAGGCCCCTGCAAAGTTTAGGAATATTTAATAGAGGGGTACGCAGGAAAAGAAATGCCTTATTCTGGTTAATACGTCTAGACTCAAATCAAGTTACAAGCCACTCTGTCTAACAGATGACCAAAACGTACCCCAGGGTTACACAAGCTGATGTAGACCATTGGGAAGACTTTGGATTTTGTTCTGCTGGCGAAAGGGAAGCCACCAGGTGTCTGAAGCAGGGAAGTGAGGCAATTTGGTTTATCCTTGAGGAGACTCGGGTGGCTGTATGGAAGATGGGTTATACTGGGGCAAGAATAGAAATAGGGAGACCGCTTAAGAGGCTATGAATTAGTCTCGTGGAAAGCCAATGTTGATTTAGGATTTCAGCAGAGGGGTTACATACTGGGTGCAGCATCACCGTGGAATGTTGAGAGAGTAAGAGCAGTCGAGAATGCGTTCTGGATTTTAGTGGTGAGTAACTCCGTAGGAATTGGGATAAGGAATACTGGAGAGGAACAGATTTCAGAGGGAAATGAATAAAGAGTTCTGGATCAGACTTACTGTGTTTGAGATGCTCGGTAGACATCAAGAGGAAATGTCCAATACAGACAGTTGCATAGAGGAGTTTGGTCTCCAAGGAGCACTCGGCACCAGAAATATGGATTTGAGAATCACCGGCCTGGAGATGGCATTTCTACTGAAGGACTGGGTTAAGTTTCTGAGAGAGAGAGAGAGAGAGAGAGAGAGAGAGAGAGAGAGAGAGATGTGGCTGCATAAGGAAGGAGAGTCCAGGACAAAGCCCTGAGTTGAACAACTACAACTACTTGAGGGGTCACACCAAGGAGAAGCCCATCTAGAAACCTAAGAAGTGACCAGTGTGGGCAGATAAAAGCATTCAAAGCCAAGAGGATAAGTGTTTTGGAGAGAGAGTGGCGAGCTGTGTCGAGCGCTGCTGGGAAGGGAAGTAGAATGAAGATCAAGAAGTGGTGGCTGGGGGCGCCTGGGGGGCTCAGGCAGTTGAGCGTCCAACTTCAGCTCAGGTCATGATCTCACGGCTCAGGCATTTGAGCCCTACGTCAGGCTCTGTGCTGACAACTCAGAGCCTGGAGCCTGCTTCGGATTCTGTCTCTGTTTCTGTCTGCCCCTGCCGCACTCAACGTTCTCTCGCTCTTTCTCAAAAATAAATAAACATTAAAAAAAATAAATAAAGAACTAGTGGCTGGAACTGACGATACGGAGATCAGGGACGATCTTGGGGAGAAATGTTTCACGAGAGTGGCGGGCACCAAACACTCCTCTCCAGTGGAACGAAGACAAGGCGGGAGGTGGGACAACAGAGCACCGTCTACGATGAGTTCTTTGCACAAATTTTTGCTTTGAAGTAGAACAGAAAAACACCTAGGATGCTCCCAAATAAAGTAGGGTTTGTCTGGAGGCCAGCGGACCCAATCCAGTAAGGAGACAGAGTAGACGACGCAGAGAGAAAGGGGACATTTGCAGCAGAGATGTAGGAGCAAGGTGCTTCAGACGGCCGCAGGGAATGGGATCCAGAACACGAGGGTTGCGGGGGGGTGGCCTCTGACAGCAGCAGAGACGCTTCTCGCAACGCAACAGGCAAGGCTTGCAGGCTCGAACGCGGGTAGGATGGCAGGTTTGCAGGTGCAACCATGAAGGAGTGCCTTGGGGTTGATCTCGGTTTTCTACATGAAATAGTAGATAAAGGCACAGCTGAGAGCGGAAAGGGGAAGGGGATGATGTGGAGGGTGTGAGGCGTGGGAAGAGGTGTGAAATAAGGTTTCTTTGCGGAGTTGGAAAATACCAGCGAAGAGACAGGATTTCTGGGTGGTGCTGAGTGCCCACTTGACATTGTGATCAGGAATTTACAGTGAGACCAGCCGGTGGAATCTGAAAGGGGGACCAGCGTGCACTGTTTTCTGTAGCAACATTCTTGCTATCTCAGGGCAGGGCTAGAGGTGGTTTTTAACCGGAGCTGGCGCTGCACCGGGGACAGAAGGTAGAGCACCGCAGGGAAGTTACAGAAGGATCTGTTAGGAGGGGCTATGCAAATTATGGAGGGGCGGGGAGAAAACCAAGGGTGTGGGCAAGTGGAGAAGGTGGTAGGGGCAATACACTGCAGTCTCGTGAAATCAAAAGGGCTCCGGAGTGGGAGCACTAGAAGAGACAGACAGAATGTAGGGGGAGGGGAGCGCCTGGGTGGCTCAGTTGGTTAAGCGCCTGACTTCAGCTCAGGTCATGATCTCACGGTTCGGGAGTTCAAGCCCCACATCAGGCTCTGTGCTGACAGCTCGGAGCCTGGAGCCTGCTTTGGATTCTGTGTCTCACTTCCGCTCTCTCTCTCAAAAATAAAATAAAACATTAAAAAGAAATTAAAAAAAAAGAATGCAGGGGGAGGGGGCGTGGACAGCGTGAGATGCTCGCGGTGGAGATTCCGCAGATAACAACATTATGGAGGTGATGGCCATCGAAGTCAGAGGAAGGAAGAGCGCTGGAGGAGAGGAGGCCTGGAAGCCGAGTATTGCGCGGGTCATCCACATGGATGGTGAAGTCACCAAAACTAGTGACAAAAATGAGTATAATACCAGGAAGGGCAGCATGGACTGGTGGCCTGGAGGAGTTGGAAGGAGGGAAAGTCTGAGTTCAGGGGAGCCGGGAGTTTTGAAGGGAAGACAGGGTAGTCACTAGGAAGTAGCCCTAAGGAGCAAGGGCGATGACCCTTGGGCATGAGCCATGTGGGATGTGACGGGGCTTCCGGGGAGGGCATGTTACTGGCACCGGCCAGGTTACTCTTTAGGGCAGCACAGAGAAGGGGCTGTTCAGAGAAAAGATGAGCGGTATGGGGCAGATCCCTGCGGAAGGACCACAGATGCCAGTGAGTGGACCTGGGTGGGTGGAAGGGGACAGATGTTTGGGCCAAATTAAAGAAGTACAGAACAGTGCGTGGGCTAGGACAGAGCCATGAGGGACCTGGGCAGCTTAGGTTTCTGGGGGTGAGCGGAAGGGCAGATATGCTAGGGCGTCCCAGAGGAGGAAGGCGGGTGGCAAGTCCAAACTGGAATCCACACGGCTCCCGGAGACCTGTGGCCGCCATTAGCCCCATGTGGTATGAAGGCTGGGGGTGGGAGCTGGTGATGGGAGCGTGGGATGGGGTAGGTGAGTGGGTGGGGTGGGGTGGGGACGGGCAAGGGCCTCGCAAAGGAACTGTAAGTGTAGGCGGTGGCAGCCTAATACTATGGGCACTTCTTTTTTGCTTCAGTACAGCGGAGGGCGGCTGGGGGAAAGGTGGTTTCATCTAAAAACAAAGAAAGATTCCCAAAGTGGTTCTCTTCTCCAGAGGTCGAGGCAGACTGGTGAGCAAGGTCCCAAGGAGTGGAGGCTGCTCCTTCTCTCCTGTGACTCTCCGTTGCGTGGCTCCCTCCTGTGGCTCGGGGAAGTAAGGCAGATGTGGAGAGAGAGGAGGAGGGGGTCCTAGCCTGGCAGGACCAGGAGCCAGATGGAGCTGAGTTTCCATCTGGTTGACACGGAGGAGAGACACAAGTTCTGACTAAACTAATTCGGACACAAGCAGGCATCAAGACCAGACAACACGAGAAGACTAAACCATTAGGAATTCAGAGACATCTGGGGCAAGGCCATTTGTCTCTCCGCATCCCAAAGCATACTGTTCGAATCTGTTACTTCCTGATGGGTCATGGTAGGGCAAGTTTCTGTTCTTCATTTTTATTCTCTTTAAAATTATGTTATTCACCTTGTTTCCCAGGGGAATTTTGAGATCAGCTTGTCAATTTCCACACACACACACACACACACACACACACACACACACACAGCTGTGCTTTTGCTTGGAATTGTGTTGAATTGATTAGTAAATCTGGAGAGAATTAACATCTTCACAATACTAGAAGTTTCTGTTTATGAACATAAACTAAAAGTTTTAAGTTTATTTATTCATTCTGAGAGAGTCAGAGAGAAAGAGAGCACACACGTGGAGGAGGGGCAGAGAGAGAGGGAGAGAGAGAGAACCCCAAGCAGGCTCCGCACTGTCAGTGTGTTGTCCCATGAGGGGCTTGAACTCATGAACCCATGAGATCGTGACCTGAGCTGAGATCAAGAGTTGGACACTTAACCGAATGAGCCCTCCAGGCGTCTCAATTTTAGTCTTTTTCTTAATGACCTTCATCGAGATTTTATCATTTCTATACAACAGGCCTTACAACTCTTTTATTTGTTTGTTTATTCCTAGGTACCTTTCGTGCTTTGTTACTTTCTGAATAGGATTTTTAAAAATTATAATCTTTGGTCTCGGTAGAATGGCTTTTACATATTGTCATTTCATCCCTCAATTTTGTAGCACTCCATATTTGTTCTGATAGCTTGACTGCTGATTCTTTTGGGTTTTGGGGTGCCCATATTATTTGGTAATAACATTCTGTTCCTTATCTTTTAATTCTTTTATTTTCCTTTTCATTCATTGGGTTTGGTGACTAGAAGGTCACCGATGACCTAGGAAAAACAACTACCATAATACATTAGAAGTTGAAATGATGGGGATGCCTGGGTGGCTCAGTCGGTTAAGTGTCTGACTTTGACTCCAGGTCCTGATCTCACGGCTCGTGAGTTCGAGCCCCGGGTTGGGCTCTGTGCTGACAGCTCAGAGCCCTGGAGCCTGCTTGGGATTCTGTGTCTACCTCCGTCTCTCTGCCCCTCACCTGCTCACACTCTGTTTCTCTCTGTCTCTCCAAAATAAACATTAAAAAAAAGTTGAAATGCATAAGGATGCTATTTAATACTACAGTAGGAATCTAAAACCACCTACACAATACATGAAATAATGTGATGGATGACGCCTTAGAACACAATACCTATCTACACAAGGCAGGAAAGGATGGATTAGAAACGCAGTAAGTCACCTCTGAGAGGAAATAGCATATTAATAGAAGTCAGGGGATAAGTGAAATTAGGAGAGACACTACAGTCACTATGAACAGGACCAAAACTCCCAGAGTGAAAATAGTCAATCACACCCGCAAGTAGACAAGGGGAATTGACAAAGAGTAATTCGCAGGGATTTTTAGGAAACACTTTTACTCCATTGTGTCTAACCTGCACCGCCAGTTAAACATCGCTGTTATAAAATACAAAACCCCACAACCAACTTTCAATAAAGCCGCGAACTTACCGTTGTACGTTTCGTTCAAAACGAAGCCGAGTAGCGCTACGTCGTTGGCACAGGGGCATTTTGCCACTTTGAGATCCACCACGTACTGATACACTTTGCTGATGTCCCTCTGTGTCATTGTGGCCCCGAGGTCCCACTGAAGAATAGGTTCTGGGGAAACCAAATTTTCGCGTTGAAACTGCGGCCGCAGGCTCGAACAGAGGGCGTTCCCGCTTTCCTTTAAAGGTCTTTCTTGGTCTTGTATTTACTTTCCCCCAAGTTTTTACTTAATTCCAATTAGTTAACCAGCAGGTAATGTTAGTTTCAGGTGTAGAATTGAGTGCTCCCACACCCACACACAGCACCGGGTGCCCTTCCTGGTGCCCTCGTTTACCGACTTCTAAAGCTACGGGAAGGGCCTATTCATTTTCGAAAAACAGGTGTATTACCTCACCTTTCATCGGTTAAAAAAAAAAAGGGGGGGGGTTGATTCTTATTTTCCAGAGTAGAAAGAATGAAGACCCAGTGCCCTTGATGGGGGCCCGGCACGGTCACGCTGCAGAACAGGTGGGATGGGAGACCCCGCTGTGGTCACCTTTGGGGACCACGACTGGCCGCAGGCTCTCTCCCGAGAAGTGAAATTGCTGGGTCACAGGACATTTACAGTGGAGAACGGCTTCTGCTTCAGAAGCCCACACACACGTTTTTGTTCTCTTCCTCCGATTCCACAGAAATGGCAGCAGATACAGAACCATGGGAATAAATCCAGAACACCAATAGAAGATGGGGGAAGGTATCATTAGAGGCGAAGACACTGAGAGGGATTTCTGGAAGAGACGCAGAAGTGGGGCTGGGATTACAAGGAAAAGCCAGTCAAAGGGGGACCTGTTCCTCCCCTCAACCTGGCATCTATTCTTGGATATGTAGAGCGTTGGGGCCAGATGAAGTCAAATTTTAATGATAATAGGAGAATTTTTGTTTTTCTTCTGAAAAAATGAGAAAAGGAAGAACGAAAAGCAAGCCAGGGCAATTGGACAGAACACTGCTGTCTGAATTTCAAAACCAGGTCAAAGAACTTTTAAAAAGAGATAGCTAATAATTCATTCTTTCACTGTTGACATTTCTATGGTGTAGATCTTTACCGTTTCCCCCAAATCTGCAACAAAGCCCAAAGACTTGAAGTGATACATTTTTCCCTTCCTGCAAAAGCAAGAAATGAAGGTAGGTTTCCACCTGGGGTGATACAGTGTAGCTTAGAGCAGAAAGAGATAGAATTGATAAACCGATGTTATTCATCTGAAATTCAAAGGAATTTGGGGTGTGGCAGCTGAGTCTCCAGGGCGACAGCATGTCGGTGCAGGTGATTAATAACCAGATCTGACAGGACCAGGAGACTGGACCTTGTAGCTGGGACACAATCACATCCAATTGAAAACACCTCGTATATACAAGCTCCCTAGGGTCCGATACTCTCTTTTAAATGTTTCAAGACTGAGGCAGTGATTATGTCTTGATTACTACTGAGAAGTCAAGAGGGAGACAGAAAAGTGACCCTTATGAAAGAGAACCAGGGATTGTGACTAGGACCAGTGTTAGTGGAGTGGTCTAGGGGGCGGATTTGGAGTAGTGGATAAAGAATTCCTACTCTAACCCTACCTTTAACCCTTAATTGCTCCTTCTCGGTGCTTTCTCCCCACGTCTCCAGCATTTCAATAAATGAGACCATGATCCATTTGATTGCTCAATAAGAAATCTAGGATTCATCCTGATTCTGTCCCCCTTATGCCTCATCCACCAGGAACTCCTACCAGCTCTACTTCCAAAACACATTCTAAAGACTCTTACTTCTCACCATCTCCACCGCTAATCCCCCAGCCCACGTCCCCGGGACCACCTCCCGCGTGGACCAGGGCAACAGCTGCCGACCAATCTCCTGTATCCCATTCTTGCCCTCCTTCTCTGAGGGTCTTTACACGGCAGCCAAAGTGACCCATTTAGAAATCATGAATCGGAATATATCACTCTCCGGCTTAAAACACTCCAACGGCTTTTCGTTGTAATTAGAATAAATCCTCCACTTTTTACCATGATGCCGGCTGGCCTCTCCAAATTTATTATTAGCCACTCTGCTGGTCCTTTACTCTGCTTCCGCGTCACAGGGCTCCTTTCTATCCCTCAAACACGTGAATCTCATTTCTGCCTCTGGAAACTTTAAGAACCACCAATTTGTAGAACTCTTCGCTACCCTGTTAGCTCTATACATTCTAAATTAAGGATACACTAACATTTCAATGCAGCATGCGATAACCTGGGTACATTCCAATGTGTAATGATTCATATTTCAAAAAAAATTTTAAATTGAAATAATTATGTGCTGTTATTTTAGTACTTAAAGTAGCTAGCACAGGACTTGAAAATATCCATCTCAAAGGCTCGCAATTACTACTGAATAACTGACAATTTTTTAAAAACCCGGACACTAGGACAAAATAATAAAGCACAACATTTTGTCATTTTTCAGATATTTTCATGTTGGTTAAAGAAATGAAACAATATAGGACAACTGGAAACATCTCTGCTCCCTCCGTGGCCCCATTCCCAAAGTTTCCCCAAATGCAACCACTATCATGAAATTGCTGTGTATATTTCCAATCCCACGTTCTTATGTTTTTACTACAATACATATGTACCCAGGAATGGTACATAGCATTGTTTTATGTGTTTTCTGAATTTTAAGTAAATGTTCTCCTATTCTACTCTGAAACTTGAATTTTCATTCAATACTTTTGAGTTCTGTTCTTGACGGTATATATGGGTCTATTTCCTTCATTTTAACAGAATATTCTACAGGTATTTGTCTTTTCCCCTATTGATGGACATTTATGGTGTTTGTCCTTTCTATTATAAGCAATGCTGCATTAAATAGATTTGTCTCAAACATAAGAGACTCTTAAATACTAAGAATAAACCGAGGGTTGAGGGGGGTATGGGAGGGGGCAGAGTGGGTGACGGGCACTGAGCAGGGCAAGGGTTGGGATGAGCACTGGGTGTTGTATGGAAACCGATTTGACAATAAAAAGTTAAAAAAATAAAATAAAAAAATAAATGGATTTGTCTCTCACACACCTGCAACCTTTTTTCTAGACCAGTTCTCAATCCTCTGCACGTGAGAGAGAGAGAATCCTAAGAAGGCTCTGCACCGTCAGCACAGAACCCGAAGTGGGGTTCGAACCCACAAACTGTAAGATCATGACCTGAGCTGAAATCAAGCATCAGATGTTTAACCCACTGAGCCACCCAGACAGCCTTAGAGGTCAGATTTTAATTGACATAAGGTTGGGTGGAGACATCATTACTTTTCTCAAAGCTTCCCACCCAATTCTTTCCATAAAATGTATTATTTATCTATCTTTACTCTGCATTCTACAGAGCACCATTATCAGAGTGGGAATAAAAGACTAAAAGTAAAAAGGATCTGATCTAATATTACACTGTATGTTAACAAACCGGAATTTAAATTAAAATTGAAAAAAAAAAAAAACAAGAAAGTGAAGAAAGTAAAGACAAATACAAGATCCAGGAATGAGGACTTTAAAAAAATTACAATTTAATGCTACAGGTGATCAAAAATTGGACTGTAAGTCAGACAATTGGAAAAGAGAAGCCTACACAGTTATATTACTCAGTGTTCATAACCTTAAAAGAACCAATTTTTCATGAAAAAAATGTAAATGTTCCTACAAAGAATGAGCAAAAATTTTTGCTGATGGTCCTCACAAAGGACACTGTAATGCAATGAACAGTATCTTTTATAACATGTTCATAGAAGGTGCAAAAACTAACTTTATAAAGCCATTGTTTATCATGACCCCCATGTGGTTATAGAAAAAAGATTTATTTCCATATCTCCATAGTATGCTTTGCAGAGCTCTATTAAATACCGTTAGAGATGCAGTTCATTATTTGTCTTCCTCATCAGAATGTGAGCCCCTCGAGGGTAACTCATCTCTCTTTTTTATCTCTAGGACTTAGCACAGAGTCTGGCATAGAGTGGGTTCCAACATTTGTTGAAAGAATTTTATGAGTTCCATTTTACTTTGATCTGTTGGCATTTACCTCGGACACTATCCAATAGCGTTCCTCCAGTAGTATAAATATTTAATCCCTGTTGTAACGTGATCCTTACTAACCATTCTTCTACGGCTGCAATCTCTGTTTGAAAACAAAAGGCGAATAATCAGCTATTTTTTGTGTGTACCAAGTTGGTGACATTTAAGGCTATATGAATAAGACCAACATTATTGTTCATTTCCCAATCGCTGACTGCATTTATATATAAGGTTTCCCATGCTTTTCCTACAGACGTTTTGATGATTAAAAAAAAAAGAATTATGAAGTGGTCTTACTACCACAGCCATAAATCCAGATGATAATATTTTACAACATAATTTTTCTATAAGAGCTGTGTGGCTTGGTAAAAAGCAAATGATGACAGGCCATGTGAAGTAGTATACTATTATTTTAAAGTGGGCCATGATTAAAACATATAGTGTAGGGGTACGTGAGTGGCATAGTTGGTTAAGCGTCTGACTTTGGCTCAGGTCATGACCTCACGGTTTGTGGATTTGAGCCCTGCATCAGGCTTTGTACAGACAGTGCTGAGCCTGCTTGAGATTCTCTCTCACCCCCTTTCCCTCTGTCCCTCCCCCATTTGCTCTTTCTAAAAACAAACTTATGGGGTGCCTGGGTGGCTCAGTCAGTTGAGCATCTGACTTCGGCTCAGGTCATGATCTCAAGGTCCATGAGTTTGAGCCCCACGTCGGGCTCTGTGCTGACAGCTCAGAGCCTGGAGCCTGCTTTGGATTCTGTGTCTCCCTCTCTCCCTGCCCCTTCCCCACTCATGCTCTGTCTCTCTCTGTCTCAAAAATAAACAAACATTAAAAAAATTAAGAAAAATAAAATAAAAATAAACTTAAAAATATATATATATTGTGTAACTCCTAGGGCCAACACTAAAAAAATAATTTAAGGCACAAATAATAAGCCAATAGTGGAGATAAATAGAATAAAACATAATTAATATAAATGAAGACAGAAAGAAAGGTAGAACAGAAGAGGGGTCTCTGGGTGGCTCAGTCAGTTAAGTGTCTGACTTTGGCTCAGGTCATGATCTCATGGTTCATGGGTTTGAGTGCCACAGCAGGCTCCACACTAATAGTGGAGAATAGAATAGAATAGCAATTCTCTCTCTTTCTCTCTCTCTGCCCCTCCCCCATTCATACTTTTTTCTCTCTCAAAAATAACCTTTAAGAAAAAGAACAGAAGAATGGAATAGAAAATGGCCTGATGATAAACTTCAAAACAACCATATCAACAATTACATTAAATGTAAATGGTCTAAAAATACCAATTAAAAGATTTCTAATTAGATGTAAAAATCAAGACTGAATACGTGATCCATAAGAAATCCACTTTAAATATAAAAGCATTGATGGGTTAAAAGAACAGGTGGGGCCTGGGGTAGCCATGTGTGGTGAACTCAGTCTGGGAGCTCTTGTGACGTGGGCCAAGGCTGAGGCTAACACCAGGGTACATTCATGAAAAACATGCCTGACCCAAATGACTCAGCTGCATGGGCTTTCGTGTACACCCAGGCAACTAGTTGGTTGGTGCAGTGGCTGCTGAAGCAGCTAGTGTGCCCAAATAGATCAAATGATATTTATGCTTCTTGCTGTCACTATTTTCCATCAAGCAATTCCTGAACTTTGAGAAAGATGTGGTGTGAGAAAACATGTATGTTTCCACAGAGCTTCCCACGTGACTGGCTGACCCAGAGAAGTCAATCTATGGATGTCTGACTTAACTGACCCTCGGTGGGACTGGTTCAAAGTTGGTATGTGCATAACTGTCTTTGACTCTTAAAATATGAAAAGCCCTGAGGAACCACAGGTCTTAGATAACTCTTTACAAGTTCTTACTAAAGTCAGAAATGGTGTGGTTCCTGTAATGGTACATGGAGTGATTGAATATAAGGAAAAGTATGGATTTCTTTTTTTTTTTTAATTTTTGTAAATGTTTATTTATTTTTGGAGAGAGAGAGAGAGAGAGAGGCAGAGTGTGAGCAGGGGAGGGGCAGAGAAAGAGAGAGACACAGAATCAGAATCAGGCTCTAGGCTCTGAGCTGTCAGCACAGAGCCCAGCATGGGGCTGAAACTCAGGAACTGTGAGATCATGACCTGAGCTGAAGTCGGATGCTTAACGACTGAGCCACCCAGGCGCCCCTGGGTTTAATTCTTTATTAACAGTAACATCCAATTATTATCTAGATTGGATTTATAGCAACTGCATCTCTTTCCACCTGTTTCTAAACCAGCACACCCTTCTGGTGGTAATACCAATCTTGCTCATCCTAAACACACAGGAAATATTAATCCCACCTGCGATGTGGCTAATGTAGTGAAAGATGTATATGAAACAGTCGAGAAGCTGTGCAACACAGGGTTAGCTGGTAGATCCAGAGCTAGAAGCCGAAGAGTTTCGATGACAAAGCTCTAAACAAACCTAGTCAGGTAGTTGGTGTGCCCTCACATCTGTCTCACACGCTGTTCGAGAATTCAGTGAGAACAACGGTAGAACTGCATTAAGAGTTATAGAAAAGAGGAATAGCTGGCTGTGAAAACCCTAGTTATTTTGGGTAAAGAAGACATGTCCACTAGATAAGTGACTGAGGCGACAGTATCCCAGTCTGAAAAGCTGGGATAGCACCATTGCTATTCCAGTGCTTGAATGTTTATTTTTGCTAGACTGGCTGGCTGTTTTCCATGGAGTCCTTCCTATAGCTCCAGCTCCTCCATTACACTAGTAACCTGAGTAACTTTTCATCCTCTCTTGCTGCAGTGTGGTTAATTCCCTCCTCACAAGTGGCCCTCCTCTGCTCTCTGATTTAAATTTCTGCCTTCCTCCATCTGATTGGATTCTCAGTGGGAGGCATCTGTACTTTTGTGTTTGATCTTATTTACTGATGCCTTGATTTTATTTTAAAATTCATTTGTGTGCTTCCATTCTGTTGACTGATGTGTTCTAAAGGTTGCCTTGGGGGAAAAAAAGGCAAGAGAATGAAAAAAAGATAGATTATGCAAATACTAATTCACAGACAGCTGTGGTGGCTATATCAATATCTGACAACGAAGATTTCAGATCAAGGTAATATCGGGAATAAAGAGAGGCAATGCATATGATAAAGAGATCATTTCACTAAAAAGGTGTGACAAACCTAAATGTGTACAAGCTTAGAGCTTCAAAGTACATGAATAAATACCTAGGAATAAACCTAACCAAAGATGTAAAAGACCTTTACGTGGAAAACTATAAAAAACTTATGAAGGAAATTGAGGAAGACACAAGGAAATGGAAAAACATCCCATGCTCACGGATCAGAAGAATAAATATCATTAAAATGGCAATACTACCTAAAGCAATCTACACATTCAATGCAATCTCAATCAAAATTGCACCAGCATTCTTCTCAAAGCTAGAGCAAACAATCCTAAAATTTGTATGGAACCACAAAAGACCCCGAATAGCCAAAGTAATTCTGAAGAATAAAACCAAAGCGGGAGGCATCACAATCCCAGATTTTAACCTCTACTACAAAGCGGTAGTCATCAAGACAGCATGGTATTGGCACAAGAACAGACACATAGACCAATGGAATAGAGAACCCAGAGATGGACCCACAAGCATATGGCCATCTAATCTTTGACAAAGCAGGAAAGAGTATCCAATGGAAAAAAGACAGCCTCTTTAACAAATGGTGCTGGGAGAACTGGACAGCAACATACAGAAGAATGAAACTAGACCACTTCCTTACACCTCTCACAAAAATAAACTCTAAATGGATGAAGGACCTGAATGTGAGACAGGAAACCATCAAAATCCTAGAGGAGAAAGAAGGAAAAAACCTCTTTGACCTGAGCCGCAGCAATTTCCTGTGACACAGCTCCAAAGGCAAGGGAATTAAAAGCAAAAATGAACTACTGGGACCTCATCAAGATAAAAAGCTTCTGCACGGCAAAGGAAACAACCAACAAAACTAATAGACAACCGACAGAATGGGAAAGGATAATTGTAAATGACATATCGGATAAAGGACTAGTATCCACAATCTATAAAGAACTTACCAAACTCCACACCCGAAAAACAAATAATCCAGTGAAGAAATGGGTGGAAGATATGAATAGACGCTTCTCCAAAGAGGACATTCAGATGGCCAACAGACACATGAAACGATGCTCAAAGTCACTCATCATCAGGGAAACACAAATCAAAACCACACTGAGATACCACCTTACACCGGTTAGAGTGGCTAAAATGAACAAATCAGGAAACTATAGATGCTGGCGAGGATGTGGAGAAGCAGGCACCCTCTTGCACTGTTGGTGGGAATGCAAACTGGTGCAGCCACTCTGGAAAACGGTGTGGAGGTTCCTCAAAAAAATGAAAATAGAGCTACCCTATGACCCAGCAATAGCACTGCTAGGAATCTACCCAAGAGACACAGGAATGCTGATACATAGGGGCACGTGTACCCCAATGTTCATAGCAGCACTTTCGACAATAGCCAAATCATGGAAAGAGACCAAGTGCCCATCAACTGACGAGTGGATAAAGAAGATGTGGTACATATATACAATGCACTACTACGTGGCAATGAGAAAAAATGAAATCTGGCCATGTGTAGCAACATGGATGGAACTGGAGGGTACTATGTTAAGTGAAATAAGTCAGTCAGAAAAAGACAGATACCATATGTTTCCACGAATAGGTGGACTTTGTGAGACTAAGCAAAAACCAGAGGGAGGGGAAGAGGGGAAAGGAAAAAAAAGACACAGAGAGGGAGGGATAAAACATAAGAGACTCTCAAAGACTAAGAACAAACTGAGAGTGAGGGGGGTGAGGGAGGGGGGAGAGGGGGTGATGGGCATTAAAGAGGGCACGTGTTGGGATGAACACTGGGTGTTATATGTAAACCAATTTGAAAATAAACTATTATAAAAAAAAAAAACCTGATAAAACTTTTCCTAAGAGAGAAATTTAAAAATCCAAATTACAGTTGGATATTTCAACACTCCTCTCTCAGTAACTGACAAAAATCAGCAACAATATAGAAAAGCTGAACACTATCAACTAACTGACCAAACCAACATTTATGGAACACTCCAGCTGAGAATAGCAGAATATATATTTTCTTCAAGCGCGTGTGGAAGATTCGCCAAATGGGCCGTACCAAACATCTTAACAAATTATCATATGAAATATGTTCTCAGAACGCAGAATGAATCTGGAAAAAAATGGATTACAGAAAGATATCTGGAAAAATCTCCAAATATTTGGACATCTTACGATGTACTTCTAAATAATCACAGGTCAAAGAGAAACCAGCAGGGCACATGAGAAAATATTTCTAATTGAGAGAGAATGAAAACACACCATATCAAAATTTATGAGATGTAGAGAAAGAAGTGCTCGAGAGAAATATATAGCAGTAAAATATTTATATTGGATAAAAAGAAATATCTCAAATCAATGACCTGAAACTGGGTTGAAAGAGTAAAGGCCTTATACAGAGTCAAATAGTAAACATTTTGGACTGACTTTGTGGGCCACATGGTTTCTGTCACAACACTGACTCTCCCATGGAAGTACAAAAGCAGCCACAGAAAACACATAAATTAACGAACATGGCTGTGTTCCAATAAAACTTTGTTTACCAAACAGGCTACAAGCCAAAAGTGTAGCTTGCCGACCCCTAATCTAAAGGTTCTCAATTTAAGAAACTAGGAAAAAGGGGGCAAATTAAACCAAAAGCAAGTAGAATAATCAGATAAAGAGTGGAGGTTAATGAAATGAAGGCCAAACAAATAAAAAAACCAAAATACCATTATTCGTAATCAGTGAAATAAGATATTTCTTTGCAAGGGTCTATAAAATTGATGAAACTGCCAGACTGATCAAGAAGACAAAAAGGTACAAATAACCCATATTAGACATGAAATATGGGATATCTCACTGCAACTCTCTATTCTATTCACTGTGTCATAAATTCAAAAACGTAGATGAAACGGAAAAGTTCCTACAAAGATGCAAACTGCCAAAACACACTTAAGAAAAAATAGAAAACGTGAATATTCCCACATCTATTAAAAAAAACTGAATTTGTGGTTAAAAGTTTCCTCACAAAAAAAAAAACAAAACTCCAGGCCCAGTATCTTCCTGGTCTGAAGAATCCCACCAAACATTTAAGGAAAAGAGAATATCAATACTACAAAATTTCTTCCGTAATTTGGAGAGACTCTTCCTCATTTTATGTATGTATGTATTTGCTTCTCTCTCTTCTTAGAAGTCGGCTTTATTTTCAGTGTTATCTAGTTTTAAAAGCCTCTGTACTTACTTTTCCTTCCCACCAGGTTTACCTGCAGGCCAAGATTTCAAAACCACAACAAACGCACAGCATTGTGGGATTTCAGCCAATGACCACCTGCATTTCATTTTGGCAACTAACCCAGGACTCCCTTTCAAAGAAACTTCTGCGCAGAGGGCCGTATTTCCTAGAATGAGCCTCGGTTCTTTTCAACCTTGAAGCCACCTTCTTGAAGAGCAGACCCAGAAACCCAAGCTTTCAGAACTTAGTTACAATATCAGCATCGTTGTGGTGATTTTACAATCAGTAGCCCCCAAAGTTACTTTATTTTACAGAGGGCTTCCAGACACGGTGAAATTTCTCAGCATTCTCATCTGCCCCTGCTGACTGTTCTACGTCTCTTTCCATGGGAATCTTCACCCTTAAAGTCCAGGGGATGACCTCAGCTGCACCGAGTTGCCGAGCAGAGCCCATCTGGATGGGGAGGAGGGGATTTGGACACAGGGCCCCTTGCTGGGCCCAGCACTGCTGTCAGACCCAGTGACAATGAACTTGTTCATTATTCATAAACACTGTCCAGTAAAGATCATGCCTCAAAACTTAAAAGCCAACCTTTCTGCCCAGATTTCCAGATAAAAAGCATTTTTAAAATCTGTATAATTTGAACCAAAAGGGTGGCTATTAAAACCAAGAAATATCCAGAAACAGGTTTCTAGTGAAAGCTTGACTTCCAATACAATACAACGATTTAGACATGTTCTTTTATCTGTGGGAAATGCAAAGGGATCACAGCCTCTTAGCTAAGCTTTCTGAAAATCCTTAAGTAGAAAGCATTTCAATTCAGAGACCAAAGTGAAAATACCTTTGAAGGAAAAGTAATGTAGCTAGGAAACTGAGTGCACCTTGGCAAACATTTTCCAACCATGAGCTTGGGCTTTCTGGGAAGGTCAGTGGCTTCCCAGTCAAAAATATTCTTGAAGTCAGCAGGAATGGAGGGACAGACACTCAGCCTCTGAGCAGGTGTGTTTCTAGTTCCGTATCTAGGGCTCGAGCCCCAAAAGGCTTGATCCTACAGGGCCTCATGAAGACATTCCCCAGTGTGGTGAAGATTCTAAAGCATCCAAGGCTCCATAAGAACTCCTGGATGTTATCAGCTGTGCTGGGCTACCTGGACTCTTCCCCAAAGCCCTGCATTGTCCTTTTTCAGCTTAAAGTTGAGCACCACCTGGCCTTCAGCACCATCCATAACAATAAAGCAACTCATTTTATAGTGATATGATAGCATTATCTGATACCAAATGGAGATAAAGACATTAAGAGAAAATAAAACCTATAGACTGATAACCACAAGAACCTACTAGCCAAACGAGCCAGTATATAAAAAGAATAATACTTCATGACCAAGAGTTGTTTATCCTAGGATTGCAAGGCTAGCTCAATATTCAAAAATGAATCAATGAAATCTACCATATCAACATACTAAATAAAGAAAATCCTTATTTTCTTAACAGATGCAGAAAGAGCATTAACAAAATTCAACACCAATTCATGATAAAAACTCAGCAAATTAAGAAAAGAAGGGAACTTCCTTTACATAATAAAGGGTATCTACAAAATACCTAACATAATACATAATGTTGAAAGAGTGGATGTTTCCCTCCTAAAACTGGAAACAAGGCCTAGATGTCCTCTTACCATTCCTATTCAACATAGTCCTGGAGGTCCTACCTCTATAATAAGGTGAGAAAAAGAAATAAAATGAATACATACTGGAAAGGAAGAAATAAAATTATATCTATTTTTCCATGTAGAAAAATCAAAGAATATACGAAAGGCTACTAGAATCAATAAGTGACTTTACCAAGGTTGCAAGACACTTGGTCAGTCTACAAAATCAATCATATTTATATATATTAGCAACCAACAGTTGGAAATTCAAATATTAAAAATAACCACTTACAATGCACCAAAAACATGAAATACTTAGGTATAATTTTTTTTTTAATTTGTAAGATCTCTATGCTGAAAACCACAGAGTCCTGATGAAGTAGTTCAAAGAAGATATAAATAAATGGAGAGGTATACAATGTCCATTGGTACAGTGTATACAGTGTCCAGTGGTAAGATGTCAATTCTCTCTATAGATTTAATGCAATCCAAAATTTAAAGGCACAGGATTTTTTTAAATAGAACTAAACAAGTTTATTCTAAAATTTATAGACAAAGGTAAAAGAAATTCACCAACCAAAACAATTTTGGAAAAGAAGATCCAAAGTTGAAGGATTAACATTACTTATTATATGCCTATTATTTATAAAGCTGAAGTAATCAAGACAATTGGTATAGGTGAAAAGGCAGGGAACTCAGAAATAGTAGCACAAGGGAGACAAAAGAGTTTTTACAACAACGGTGCTGAAATGATTGGATATCCTTATTCCCCCACCAGTAACCTCAGTCCATATAACATACACGAATTAACTCAAATTGAGTCATAGACCTCAGTACAAAACCTGGAACCATAAACCTCTGGAAGTAAATACAGGAGAACATCTTTGTGAACTTGAGTCAGATATGATGTCAAAAGTGCAATCCATAAAATAAAAAATTGATTAATTAGACTTTACCAAAATTAAATACATATTAATATCTAATATAATAATCATATAATGTTAATATTAATGTTAATAAATTATAGTTATATATTAATAAATATTATATATTTATTATATACATATGATATAATTATAATTACAATATAATATAATCACATACATATACATATAATATAGAAATATCTCTATATTTAATATAGAGATATAGATCCATATTAAAGATATATTAAGATAAATATATATTTATATATTTATATATTTAAAGGTATATATTTGTATATTTATATATTATAAATATATATTTATATATTTAAAGATACATTTGTTAAAGATATATTAAAGATCAGAGTTTTATTAAAGATATATATGTATATATATATATGCCAATATATGTATGTGTATATATTCTTTTTTTTTTTAATTTTTTTTAACGTTTATTTATTTTTAAGAGACATAGAGACAGAGTTGAGCAGGGCAAGGGCACAGAGAGAGGGAGATACAGAATCTGAAGCAGGCTCCAGGCTCTGCGCCATCAGCACAGAACCCAACGTGGGGCTCAAACTCACAGACCGTGAGATCATGACCTGAGCCAAAGTCAGCCGCTTAACCAACTGAGCCACCCAGGCGCCCCTATATATTCTTTTTGAGAGAGAGAGAGTGAGCATGAGCAGGGAGGGGACAGGGGGAGAGAGAGAGAGAGAGGGAGAATCTTAAGCAGGTTTCACGCTCAGTGGGGAGTTCTAAGTTCTATCCCAAGATCCTAGGATCACAACCTAAGACAAAATCAAGTCAGATGCTCAATGGACTGAGCCACCCAGATGCCCCCAAGGGATATTCTTAAGAGATGAAAAATACAAGCCACAGACTGAGAAACAGTATTTGTAAATCATATATCTACTGGTAAGGGTATTTGGTATGAATCCAAATACATAATAATAAACTTGTAAAAGACTTGCATAGGTCATTCAAATGGCCATATAAACACAAAAAAAATCAATGTCATTAGTTATTAAGGAAATGCAAGTTAAAATTATTATTAAATGCCACTATGTACCTATTAGAATGGCTTAAATTGTACACACACACACACACACACACACACACGCTCTATTATACATACTAAGTGCTGGTATGGAGTCAGATAACCTGCTCGTGAGAATGCAAAATAATACAGCCACTTTGAAAAGTAGTTCGACATTTTCTTACAAAGTTAAACTTACACTTCTCATATAACACAGAGATCCTACTACTCGATATTAGCCAAATACAATAAAAATTTATGTCCACAAGAGAACTTGTCTGAGAACGCTTGTAGCAGCTTTACTCAAAATTGCCAAAAACTGGAAAAATCCAAATGCCCTTCAATAAAATTAACTATGGTCCCTCCATACAATGGAATCCTATCCAGTAAGAAAATGGAAGAAATTACAACATAGATGACTCTCAGATGTATTATGCTAAGTGAAAGAAGCCAGATTCAAAAGGCTACGTATTCCATGATTCCATTTATGCGACTCTAGAATAGGCAAAATGATAGGAAGAGTAAGCAGATCCGTGGTTGCCTGGGGCTCCGGCAACAGGAAGAAGCTGACTACAGGTGGGTGATTTTATTGGGCAATGGATCAGTTCTGTATCTTGATTGTAGTGATTACGAAACTGTATACATTTGTGTAAACTTCTAGACCTGGATGCTAAAAAGGGTATATTTTACTGAAGGTAAATGATACCTTATTTTCAAATGAAAAAAAAAAAAAAAGAGGACAAATTATGAAGTGTAAACCAAAGAGCAACTCTTTTTACCCTCAATAGTTACACGCTGTTCAAACTGTAGACGGCCTTCAGCCCTCTCTAGCTCTCCCTACATCTCCCTACAGCTCCATGGGCCTCAGTTAAATCATTTGAAAATGGACATGATAATGGGACCTATCATATAGGGATAAATGAGTTAACATAAGTAGAGTGTTTACAGTAGTGATGAAATACAAGAATTCAATCAATGCCGCCTGCCGGCTCTACTACTACTATGATGGCTATTTTGCTACCTTACTGGTTGATGTGACCCCAACTACCCTTCCCAAGATGTTATGTTTACATAATATTCCAATTCATGGCAGGGCAGGACACGAGATATGATTAAGGAAGAAAAAAATGAATGAGAAGTTCTGACCTCCTTTCCCCTGAACACTTCTTCCAATTTCTAGCATATTCCTAATTAGACCATCCTCTCCTATTATATTATGGGCTCAAATATATTTCTTTTAACCGGTCCAGGGAGTGGTGGCAGAGCTCATTTGCTGTCTTTCCATAAAATACTCAAGTTCTCAGCTCACCCTGGTTTCTGTCTGGGTGACCCCCGAATTTCCGCACTTCCGAAACTAAAGTTTGTAAATAGAAGAAGCAAAAATAACGAGTGATCTTCACTTTCTCAGTTCTCAGAGTAATGTCAATATTAGGCCAAGGAGCTAGAACAATCCATCCTTATACCGAGGACAGTGAAGTCAGATTAAAAAAAAACAAAAAAAGAAAGAGCATGATTTTCAGGATGAATTCCTTGAAAGAAAAAAAAAAAACAACCCACAAACACCAAGCTTTCAACACATTAGTTGAGAAAAAATTGAGACGAATAAAGGATAAAATGCCGATATGAACCTCATCAGATATTACAGCACTGGGGCTTCTTTTCCAGACTTTTGCTTTGACATTTCCTCATGTGGAATCTTTTCTATCAGTTCTCTAACCAACCCCCACTTTTACTCTGAAGGACACACCATTTCATATGTCTGTTAATTACTCCTGTACCTAAGGGGTTGGCCTATAGGATTCCCGTTGTCCCGGTCCCTCAGGACTATTTGACTGCTACACGAGTGGAGGGTGGATCAAAACTTGTTGATTAAAGATACTCCTCAGGGATTTGGAATTGGGTTGGTGCCTAAGAAATAGATGTTTAAAAAATTGTCTCGCAATGAGGCGGGTTTAGAAAGCTAGTCTGCAGAGAGAGGGGAAAATAAACACGGGTTTACAGAAAATATAGAAAAAGAAAAATAGGGTGAAAGCAGTCTCTGGGGTGTTGATGATTGTCCACGTCTTAGTACTAATTCCTTCCTGAAACCTGGTTGCATTTTTATTTGGTTCCGTGACAAAAACAGATTTCTTATTTTTCCTTCGGTGAAGCCAAGATGGTTTCTGCCTCTTTCTCCTACCTTATTAAAACAATTTACCCTCCATCATTTTTAAACTATGAGCATATATCTCACGTCTCAAGATCTCCGAGTTCGGTCCACTAGCTCAATGCTTATAACTCCTGCTTTTTACTTTCCTTCTTTTCCATCTGAGTATTTGCAGGAGATACAAAGCTACGTATGCTACCACGTAACACTTAATACAAAATTGCAGAGTGAATAATTCACGACATATTGCAGCCTATTTTAAGGTAACCTATTGGTCCGTGAATTTCTTGATACTAGAGTTTTTGAGTTCTAGAAAATGAGTTTATTTAAGTGAAGAACAATATAAATGTTACGTGTGTCAAACCAATCTGTCTATAATAGGATTACCAGATAAAATACAGGAACCCTACTTAAATTTGAATTTTAGATAGACTACAATAATTTTTAGTAAGTATGTTCGAAGTACTACATGAGACATCATGTGGAATAGCAAATAATTTTTAATACAATCAATATTTTTTCCTTTGCTAAATTGGGCAATCCAGACCCATGAGTAAAAGAATTAATTCAGATCACTCTTACCTGTATTTTTT
Organism: Paguma larvata; assembly: GCA_030068075.1. Classification (NCBI taxonomy): domain Eukaryota; kingdom Metazoa; phylum Chordata; class Mammalia; order Carnivora; family Viverridae; genus Paguma; species Paguma larvata. The sequence goes on from CM057827.1 coordinate 36,704,943, forward strand.
GTAATTTTTTCTCTGGGAATTTCGAATAAACCAGTAAAGTTGATCACTGAACTGGAATAAAGAAGACATCAGAACGCAGTGCTATACAATGTTAGTGGCAACACTTATTTTGCATATTCAACCCTATCTTTAAAAATGAAACTTAAACAGGGGCATCTGATGCATATACCGTTTGCCCAGCGATGTCACTGGTAGGAATTTATTCTACATTATACTCACTCACATCTGTGTGAAACAAAATGTGTCCGAGGATATTTTTTGTCATTACTTGTAATAGAAGATTAGAAATAACTGAGATGTTGATAGGGAAAACAGTATATAGCCATAAAGGGGAATACTGTGCAACCACACTCAGGTAGCACAAAACCGAGGCGTTACTGGCTTGATGTGTCAGAGGACGGACCTAGGTGTTCACAGAGAATTGGGGAATTTAAGAGAAAATTCCATGAGTAAGGGAACTGCAAGAATGGTGAGCTCAGAGTTAAATATAAACTCTTCTTGAGCCTGGGGCAACGCAGAAGTACAGAGGAGACTCATGGAGTCCATGTTAAAGTAATTGGCCACAGGGCGCCTGGGTGGCTCAGTGGGTTAAGCCTCTGACTTCGGCTCAGGTCACGATCTCACAGTTGGTGAGTTCGAGCCCTGTCTTAGGCTCTGTGCTGACAGCTCAGAGCCTGGAGCCTGCTTGGGATTCTGTGTCTCCCTCTCTCTCTGCCCCTCCCCTGCTTGCGCTCTGTCTCTCAAAAATAAAGAAATATTCAAACAATTTAATAAAAAAGAAAAAGAGGACACTCGTTGGGAGGAGCACTGGGTGTTACATGTAAGTGATGAATCACTAAATTCTATTCCTGAAATCATTATTACACTATATGTTAACTTGGATTTAAACTTTAAAAAAATAAAATAAATAAATAAACACTTCAACCATATTTGTAATGACGTGGGAAGGGATGTCCAGAATTTACAAATTTATTTGCTACCCAAAGGAAAGTGCCGGCATGAATATTTTGAATGAGACGAGATAGAACCATTTTAACTTAAAAAAAAAAAGTAATAAAAGAAAGTACTAAAGAAAAGAAACGATAATAGCTCTTTGGGCTGAAGAAATAGGACACCAGATGGCAAACCTTTATCTCTTCAAAAAAATGAAGAGCGGTGGAAATCAACACATAGGAAAACAGTAAAAAAAAAAAAAAAGTATTTTTTTCTTTAATTTCTTAAAAACTATTTAAAGCAAAACATATAACCCTGTATCATTAGGCTTAATATATATATAGATGTGATCTTATGGACTAGCTATTAAAAAAAAAAAACCCACATCCTATAAGAGAGAATAAGCTTCTCATTAAAAATATCAAAGAATGAAAGAAAGCGTCATTACCAAAGTTAGGTTAAAGTGGAAGATGCCGGTGTATGTACTGTTTGTAATTCCCAAGCTGGGAGCGAGTCCTCCTGATGTGAACATGCTTAGATATTCCTCCGAAGTTTCCTCATTTTCAGACTGGAGAAAACACTGGATTTTCTGGACGAAAGAGAGGGGGCGGGAAATGATGACGATTTGATGGAAAGAGGCGTATTTGACACGAACTTAAAAGTGAGGGGGAACCTAGGAATCGTCTGTGCTGCTAAAGACTGCTCTCTGTAGTAACTCTCACCTCTAACCAGGAAGCAAAATCTATTTTGAAAAAGGACACTTCTAGAACTCAGTAACTTATCGTACTAGTGTCATGATAGGTCGAAACCTCATCCACATGGTAAAAGAAAGGACATAGAGTTTCTTTTCCATAAAAAGAAAGGACATAAAGTTATTACATTGAATAAATAGAGACTCAAAGTCGCACGCCATCACAGAGAGAAATCCTTATTTTATTAAAATCATTATTTCCCGTTTACGTTTTAAAAGGAGAAAATGTATAAAGGAAAACTCATTTTGGTGTATTTTTATCGATATCTCTCAGTTTGGAGAAGGTATATGAAAATGCAGCAATTGGGGTACCCGGGGCGGCTCAGTCAGTTAAGCATCTGAATTCAGCTCAGGTCATGATCTTACAGTTCGTGAGTTCGAGCCCTCATCGGGCTCTCTGCTCTCAGCGTGGAGTCTGCTTCAGATCCTCTTGTCCCCCTTTCTGTCTGCCTCTCCCCTGCTCTCTCTCTCTCTCAAAAATAAATAAATAAATAAACAGGAAAAAGAAAAGAAAATGCAGCAATCACAAATGAAAACCAACACGAGATGGATGCTAACAACTTCTTCTCATTTAGTTCTTCTAATAGTTAAGACCACTTTAGGCAAGCTCCCTGAGTTTCAGTTTCTCTATCTATAAAATAGGGAAACATATTCGTTCCAAAACCGTCTTCTGAGCTCTTGCCACGAATCAGGCAGTGTTATATGGGCCGGGGGAGCAGAACGGCTCAAAACAGTTCTGCTCTCGAGGAATTTAGGTTCTAACAGAGATTGGAAGGACGATGAACACAAACACCTTTTCCCTGTCTTGTCACTAATGTACAGTTTATTGCCTTTTGTTAAGATGGCACGTAAGCCCCCAATTCTAACCACCCTTTTGAATTCCTCACCGTGGAGTTCTGTGGCTACACAGACTGCATGCGTAAGTAAAGTCTGCGTTTCTCTCCTGTTAATCTGCCTTTTGTCCATTTATTTCACAGGCTCCAGGCACTGAATCTAAGAGGGCAGGTCCAATACTCCTCCACTTCTCTTAGGTACTTACCTTACAGAAGATTAAATGTCATAATGAACAGAAAACGCTTTGAAAAATGTCTGACACACATAAACATTTTATAAATGTGAGGTTTTACTTCTAATATCACTTCTAGAACCACTCTCAGACTATCTAAAAGTAGGTTATAATTAATTCCCTTTTTAAGAGGACAAAACTAGGGATTAGAGGGGTTAGGTAACCTGCCCCAGGGCACGACGGACCATGTATGTCTGTGCATAACTCCAAGCTTTGACCCCAGCTCTGAAGGTTTTCCTTCCCCTAAAATCCGTTTTTCCCCGTAATAAGTAATCACAAAGAGGAAAGGCATTTTTGACTCAAGAGGCACGCACTTCACCACGGTTGTGAATAAAAAACTAAATATATGTCTGGCATATCAGGAAAGAACTGGGAACGAAGTCAAAAAAGACTTCGGGAAAAATGTATGTGTCCTTGTGAGGTGTTATATTTATCATAGATTTTCAAACAATCTGTACGTTTTTTCTTAACTTACGTTTTTGTTAGCATTTGCTGCATGACTATCTTATTTTGGGCTGTGTGAGTGTGCGTGTGTGTCTAAATGCCATTATATGAAATGAAGAAATCAAATTATCTTTTACCCCAAATGGCATCTGCAATGTGGTACTTGTTACAAAAGAGAAAGATTCTTTCTCTAGGTCACGGGAAGTAAATTTCTCTAACAGGCTGGATCTGTCAAACTTCAAAAGAACAAATCAGATCCATAAAAAATAAAAATCATCACAGGCAACCTTTTAAAAAGGAAAGGAGGGGGCGGTTCAGTCAGTTAAGCGTTCGGCTTTTGACTTCGGGTCAGCTTGTGATCTCGCAGTTCTTGAGTTCAAGTCCCGAGCTGGGCTGCGTGCTGAGGTGTGGAGACTGCTTGAGACTGTCTCTCTCTCTTCCTGTCTCTCTACCCCTCCCCCACTCGTGTTTTCTCTCTCTCTCTCTCTCTCTCTCTCAAAATAAATAAATAAGCTTAAAAAAATAAAAAGGGAAGGAGGAGGTATCTTAAAAAAAAAAAAAGAAAGGAACAGCAAGAACCAATGGCTAAATCTAGTATTTCACTTGACGCCAATGGACTAGGAGAGGGAGGATTATTGTTTACCTAGACTTTCGCCTCCCCACGTCTGAACATACTAGGAGGTATCTGAAAACAGTGCAGAGCCCCTGGTTTTCCATGTGGAGGGAAAAAGAATGTGAGGGGTTGTCACGTATTGTGCATGGATCTTACCAAGTTCTCTGAGGAAAGATACAACTTGATTATTTCATTTCTTTCGGGGATCCCTCGGCTGGCACAAGCAAAGCGTTTCTCCATATCGCCTAAATAACACCAAAAATACATATCCTCTAGGTCACTGATAGAAGGATTTCCATTAAAAGAATCATGTTTTTTAAACCGATGAAATTATTTTAAGGGGGTATAAATTAGAGTTGTATGTTTTAAATTCGGAAGTGACCAAAAGCCAGGTGTATTTTTTTAATTTTTAAAATTTTTAACAAATCTCATTCTCCAGAGGCAAAATCAACAAGAACATTTTTTACCTAAAGCATTCTTCTGAATACATAATATGTATATACATACATATATACATATATATACATATATACACGTACATATATATATATATGTAACTTGAAGCATTATTCAGAATATATAATATATATATTTAACATTCCATCCAAGAAAAATAGAATACACATTATTCTCAGGTACATACAGAAGAACCCCCTGTTTAAATCACACAAAAGAGACATAACACATATTGCAAATTTAGTAAGACTGAAGTCATACTAAGTGTATTTTCCAACCACAATGGTACAAAACTAAAGATCAACCATAAAACAAAGCTGGGAAATCGGTAATATAAATATTAGACAGTTATTGACTCTTAAAGTGTTTGGGGACAGAAGACAGAATTTGTATTTTATTTTTTTAAATGTTTATTTATTTTTGAGACAGAGAGAGACAAAGCATGAGTGGGGAAGGGGCAGAGAGAGAGGGAGACACAGAATCCGAAGCAGGCTCCAGGCTCCGAGCTGTCAGCACAGAGCCCGACGAGGGGCTCGAACTCACGGACTGTGAGATCATGACCTGAGCCGAAGTCACTCAACCCACTGAGCCACCCAGGCACCCCCAGAATTTGTATTTTAATAGAGAGCTACTGATAGGTGACTCCTCTCCCAAAAAGGGCAGGGTTGGGAGGAAGAACCCTTCTTATCTTGGTCTCAAGTGACTCACTTGTAGACAGCAGAGCTGGATCCTGTGTTTTTTTATCCATTCTGACAATCTCCATCACAAGAAATTGAGACTAAAGCCCAGACCCCAGCCTGACGTTCTAGTACCCCAACGACATGAGCCAGTTTCCTACCTTTCCAAAGTATTTTACTTTTTCTATCCCTTCATTCTAGCCAAACTCAACTATTTACTTCTCCCCTCACATTATAGGATTACCTACCTCCATGACTTTGCTGTCACTTATCCTGATGTCTGTGTCAAATGCTCTTCCCCATGCATGCATGTACATGAGTACAGAGTACTCATCTGGGGGGCTTGGACTGATTGCTCTCTTTCGTACAAAGCCTTCCTTGACCACCCCCCACTCAGGTGGAAGTAAACTCTCCCTTCTCTGAAATCTCATAAGTTGGCCTGTACTCTCCAATCTTGGAGTATACCCATACGTGGGTTACGTATTCTTCGGTAGAACCTAGGAACTGGTACTGAGTCATCCTAGAACTCAAGCGATTCTGTAACACACCTGTGAAGAGAAGACAGACCGAATCCATCTCTTCGTTGTTCGGTCAACGATTATTTTTATCGAGCAACTACTATGTGCTTGCAGATCCAGTCCAAAATGCTAGAGAATCTAAACAATCCGCACAAGTGGAGGTGGATTGTTTTATTCCTTTTACAAAGCACTTCCACCATAGAAGTCCTATTGAGTAATTTAATCCATGTATTAGCTTCGGAAAATGACCTTTGGTCTCAATCTGTCAGCCTTATAATGCAGTTTATAATTCATACCACAGGTAACCATTCATGTAGGAGAATCAAAAAAGTCTATTTAAATAATGAACGTTTTTCAAATATAAAATGCCCCTTATTGGCACTTGGATAGTTCAGTTGGCTAAGCGTCCGACTCTTGATCTTGGCTCAGGTCATGATCTCACTGGTTCGTGAGCTCAAGCCCCGCATCAGGCTATACACTGTCGGTGCAGAGCCTGCTTGGGACTCTCTCTCTCTCTCTCTCTCTGTCCCTCCCCTGTTTGTTCTCTTTCTCTCTCTCTCTCAGAATAAATAAATAAACTTAAAATGTTTTTAATCAAAAAAATAAAACGCTCCTCAAACTTTATTCTATGGTTTACAAATGATGAAACACTATAACAAAGGTCTCTACGTACACAACCTAATAACTATAGATTCACGATGATATCGTTAAAAACCTCTGGACGAGGGTACAATGAATAACACCTGAGAAAAACTGGCAGGTTAGGCAAAGAAGTACCAAAAAACTATTTCAGCTGTTACAGAGGAAGGGGTGGAAAGGAGAACTCCTACAAGAAAAGAGAGAGTAAGAGAGTCAGAAACTTACCTTTATTATAGATTACTCCTGACGAGAGATCAAATATGTTCAAAAGTAAAATTATAATACTTAAAAGTGGCAATTCCATCTATTGAAAGAAATAAGAATTATTTCTATTCAGTTGCTCCGAACGTACTTTTTAGTTCCCTTTTCTATAAACAACTACGTAGTAAAGAAATCATCTATTCCTTTTAAGTTAAAAATATTTCCCCTTACGTGACTCAACAGACAACGCTAACAGTTGACTAAGCTCTACATTTACTTCCTTGTTGGTATTAAAGCTATTTCTACATATAATTAGTGCAAACTAAAGAGTCGTGGCTCTGGTTTTTCTCTAATGTAGATAACTTCAGAGAGGTGTCACCAATTCTATGGTAGAGCTGTACCTTGATCTGAGACTTTGACTGCATTGCTCTTGAGAGAGAGAATCCACATGAGGCTTGAGCCTGTGTGTTCTCCCCGCACCAACACTGGCCCCCTCTACCCAGGTCTTTTCTCAGAGTGGTGTTTGTGGCAAGAAACCTTGAGGAACAAGGTAACATCCCCCGTAGGCAAGAGCAGGCTTGTCTCCTTGGTGAATCTCCCAGACTCAGCGTTCTCCTCCTGGAACGCGCCCCACTATGTGCGTAAGCAAGCATCCGTGGTGGGCTGAAACGTGCCCCCTAAAAACTCATATGTTGAAGCCCTAACCCCCAGTGCTTCAGAAGGCAGTTGTGGTTGGAGACAGGGTCTTTACAAAAGTGATTAAGTTAAAGTGACATCATTAGGGTGGGCCCTGATCCAGTGTGACGAGCGTCCGTATAAGAAGAGGAATTTGGACACAGGTGGGCACAAAGGGGAGATGATGGGAAGACACAGGGAGAAGATGACCAAGGAGAGAAGCCTGGAACAGATCCTTCCTTCTTGGCCCTCAGAAGGAACTCACGCTGCTAAACCCTTGAACTTGGACGTTAAGCCTCCAGGAGTGTGAGTCGATTCCATTGTTTAAGCCACACAGTCTGTGGCGTTTTGTTACTGTAATCTTAGTGTGCTAATGCGACTTCCACGGTGGATATCTACTCCACGGGACTCGGGGGGGGGGCATGGACACTGGGAGTGAGCCTCATGCTGACACTCCAGCTACTGCTTTTGCTGTTAGTGATGAAGTCCTTTGTCTCTGACCTAGGAGTCTTGTGTCTTTTGCCAGCATCCAAGAAACAGTAACAGACCGACTTGCCAGATGTAGGTAAAGCATAATCCAGACCGTGTGTGGTTCCTGACATCTGCCGAGTAAATTAAATTTCACGGATGTTTTTCCTCTCTTGAAATTGGTTTGCTTGATTCAATACATTTAATCAACACTGTAACACACAACCGTTCATTGGATTTTTAAATTCATCATCTTTAAGTCACATGATTGAGGAGACTGTGGGTTTTTTTAAGTGCTTTTTTTTGTCATGTGAGAAAACAATTTGTTTTCACAAGCAAACAGGAAACAGGTGAATTAGCGTCCTTCTGTTTCTCTTCTCTCACTCTCCTTGTCCAGACACATTTTCCTGTAAAGTTTCAGTGCAGCTCACCTCCAGCCAAAGAAAATCTTTTTTAGATAAGTACTCAGTTGCTCTGAATTTGCTTATAATTATAATCTATTTAGTCACAGAAGGAACCCCGCGGAGGTGGAGTTCAAGGTTGCATTCAATAACAGGAGATCACAGTTTTGAAGTCTAGCACAGATTAAAAACCACAGATGTACCGTTTATATAAGACACCCACCGATTGTCTCTTAAACTACATATCGACTCCTTAAGAACGTTATTTTTTTTTTTTAATAATGCAGGGCATGCAAGACAGTCAGTCGCGTAATTCACACAGCCCTGAAAAGTTTTTCAGCATGGTGAAGCTGGACCAGCCTGGGGCTATGCGCCATTTTATTTTTGGTGTGAGAACGATTTTAACATTAAACGGAGAAGTCATCACAGTCACTTTGAAAATAGTGCCTTAGGGTCACCTGGGTGGCTCCATCAATTAAGTGACTGACTCTTGGTTTCGGCTCAGGTCATGATCTCATGGTTCGTGAGATTGAGACTCACATCAGGCTCTGTGCTTGGAATTCTCTGTCTCTCAAAATAAATAAATAAATGTTAAAAAAAAAAAGGCAAAAGAAAATAGTGCCTTCGCCAGGAAAATCTTGTATTATTTCACTAAACATTCACATTACACGACATAACATCCGTATCAGAACCCATCAGTTTTTCTCCTCCTCAAAAAGCTGACCGAAATGGATTCTGGTCCAGGGCTCCAGGGAGGATGACCTGTTTTTACATCATCCTCAGAGTAGTCCCAATTCAGTTCTCTCAAATAAAGATAGAAAGATCTCTCATTTCATTTGAGTGGATTTGGTTGTATCTATCTTTGACCAAAGAACTAAAAACCTGCTTTGAAAGGCTTTTAAGTGCTTTCATTAGGGAAAGGAGAGCCAAGAGAGCATAACTGAAGGGAGAGACAGCTAGGGAACCATGTCTGGCTCTCTGTGGCTTTGCGAGCAACGGCATGTTCCCTTGGTCTAGTAATTCAGCCCATATTTTTTCTTTTTTTACATTTAGAGATGGAATGTACTTTAGAGTAGATATATGAGACACGAAGTTACATGTCTAAAGCCCATTACTAGCTGGTTACAGCGTTGGGCATAGAACCAAGATCTCCTGATTCAAAAGATGTAGTCAGCACACAAAGATGCCACAAAACGACAATTTAAAAACAAAGCTATTAAGTACATGATTAGATTTGACCTCTCACCGAAACTGCCACACGTGCCCTCTGTGATTGTATTCCATACATTCATTAGTCTCCTTTCCCCCTTCTTCAGGCTTGCAGCTCTCCTCAGCTGAGTCCTCCCTCCTTTCAACAGCCGTCTCACGGCTAGAGACAAAGCACCGGCTTGGGCTTCAGATCGGCTCTGCCCGTTGGGATGTTGGATCTTTGGAAAGTTACTTAACTTCTTCGAATCGGTAACTAGGTATAACAGCCACTTGACAGGGTTGTTGTGAGAACTGAATGAAGAATATACTTGAAGCTTTTCACAGCTGCTTTACACAGGCTAAGCGATCGATCAACACCAGCTCTGAATCCGGGCCCCGATGGACTGAAGCAACTTCTTGATCTTCATCCCATTCCTGACTCACTCGGTTAGCAGTTAAATTACCTCCAGTGTTCAATCCCATCTAACTCTTATGAGCTTTATATAGTGGTCGGACGTAAGTCACGAAGCTGAGTATTTTCTATTCTCTAGTGCCAAATAAACACTGGACCTGTCCCAAAGCAGGAGCTTCCATTTTCCACCATCTGATTCATTTTTAGTCACTCCGTTATAGAATAATGACTACCTTATCAATACGTACTACCGCAGGGCTCTTATTTTACTCTTTCTTACCGTGACTGCCTCCTAATAGTAGATGCCTGGTTACTTGCACCTTTCTGTGTTGTGTTTTCCCAAACTTTCTTCCATTAGGGCTGAGAAAGTAGACTCAGGTCCAAATTTTCAGTTTACTGGTTTCATGGTCCGCTTGACTTCAGTAATAGCCAATCAGCTGCTACCAAGGACAGAAGGGGGCTTGGAAAATCTAAAGGCTAGGCAGTTGGAATTTCCAATTAACTGCCTCTTTCAGAGAACCAAAGGTCATTTTCTTGAAAAACCTTAAGAGGTGGAGTTCCTCCAAACTTACCAACTTTAATACATCCATCCAGGAAGGTTCAGAAACCTCTCCATGACTGTTCTCAAAGTCCATAAACCATCGTGAGACTACGGAGTGCCTGGGGAAAAGTGTGAATGCTAAAAGGAAATGCCAACTACATACGACGAGATTTAAGAGAAGAAAAGCTGTCAAAGAGAGCTTCATAACTGGGTCTTAAAGAAATATTGGGACTTAAAAAAAAATAGAGACGACCTCGTTGACAGGTTAAACAAGATAAGTAAATACACAAAGCACAAGGTTGGGAATGAGCTGCGTATGCGTGGGAGTCAGTAAAACCAAGTGATACATCAAGTCATTCTCCAGACTCATGGTTCTGTGAACGGCCTTGGTCTCACTGATTACACTCACTCAGGCTGCCCTTGGCTCCTGAGCCCAGACTGAACCTCTCTGATTTACTTAGTACCCCGACAAGTCATGAGTGGTCACCGGGGCCAGCAATTTTTTCTTTTAGTAATGATAATAAAACCTACTTTACACTCATGCTCTCCTTCAGACATCGTTTGACATGGCCATGTAGAACCTTCTAGTATGTATGTGGGTTTAATCTATTCCTGGCAGAGCCCGTATAAGAAACACCTTTCTCTTACCTTTTCTGGCAACCTTGACCTCAAGAAGAAAGTTACTCCTCAATCTGAAATAATGTGCAGAACTCGAAAAAATGTTTCCTCTGTAATAAGAACTCAGTTATCAGAAATCTGGGACTCCTTTTGGCTGCTGGTTTCTGACTACAGGAGGTGAGGAAGGTTTTGTTCGGAAGGGGGCTGTAATTTCCAGTCTCTGTAGCCACACTGGTTGCTGCTTCCCCACACTGCATCAAAACAGGAACGTCTGAGCAGTGTCGCAGGGGTACACTATGGCTCTCAAGAAAATTATGAAGCCGCAGGTGACATCACCCTCTATTCTCTATTCTCCCAGCACCCCCTTCATTTCCCTTCTTCATTTGCCCCCATGTGACGCTTCCTCCCCTGTTTGAGTAGTGCTTTCCTTCCCCTAGAAAATAAAGATCTGCTTCAGTCAGAGTTACCGATGACGATTTTGATGCAAATGAGTACCCAGAGAACTCCCACGGGAGGATCACTTACCTGTAACAGCGCAATGCCAGGGGTTCTTCCCCCCGAAGCTCAAGTCAGGCACTGGGTATGTAGTTAGGAGGGTTGAGAACCAGGGAAGGGGCTAATTGGAAGGACAGATGACTTTAATTTTTTTTGAGGGGGAGGGGATTTTTGACTATAAAAGTGCTCATGATGCAAAAATGGAAAAATATAAACAGGGAGAGGGAAATTAATTACCTATATGACCCCATGATCAGGTGGAACCACTGCTAACATTCTGACACACTTAGTCTATTCTCTCCACGTTTCTATATTTCATGCAGGGTCCTTCTGTATAGAGCGTTCAGTCACTGTTATTCTGATTATTTTCTCGTGTAATTCAAGTGCTTTTCACAATTACATACCTAAAGTAACTACACGCAAATTATTTCAACGTAAGACGCTCCACTGATGTCAGTGTTTTCCTGTCTGGAAGAATGTGGTAATAAACAAACAAAAATCTGTCCCTACATTTGAAATGTTTTCTTAGGATATGAATACGTTGAAGACCCCTGATACCTGTTGGCAAATGACTCCCCAGAAAATGCAGCACCGAGAAGGAGATATAATCATAAGCCAAAAAAGTATCTCACCATTCCTCTTGTTTTAGTATTGGTGCAGCTGAACATTTGAGGTATGCTTGTTAGCTGCTGCTTCTTCTATAAATTATCTGGACTTATTCATGACCATGTCCTACCGGAGTTTTAGTGTTTTGCTTGTGACATGGTAAAATAATCTCTTGCAATATTTACCATGAATATTAAACCCAATTTGTCACTTAATTTGGTTTATGATGTGCTTTGATGTACAGTAATTCAAAGGTGATGTAATCAAATTTATCAGTATTTTCCTTTCTGGCCATTTCCACTGGCTTCATGGTTTCGAAGTCCGCCCCCATGAGAGACATACTTTGCTCATCCTTTCTATACAAGAAAACTTATAAAGACCCAGAAAGTTCAAAGAATAAAATAACAAGGACATTTCGATCACCCCAGATTAACAGTTCTCTCCCAGTTTTAAAAAATGTTTTATTACAGGATATTTTAAACATTAGAAAAAGCGGGAAGAATTAGCCTCTTTGCAGCCGTCACCTCGCTTTAGTCCTGTTTCATCGATACACCTGCCCATTCGTTTTTTTTCTCCAGGATCATTGTAAAGATACCTTAAACATCCACATCTAGTTCAGTATACAGTCCTTAAAGAAGATGACTTTTTAATTAAAGCCACGATACCATTTCTTCCCTAAAGATAAGAATGATTCCTGGATGTCTCCCCAGGGATTGTTCCTATTTCCCAGCTATCTCATGCATAAAATTGGTTATACTTTGCATGCATAAAAATCCAATAAGGTTCATACTTTGCAATTAATTGATATATCTTTGAAGTTTTTTTCTTTTTTCAAGTGTTTATGTAAATTCCAGTTAGTTAACATACAGTGCAATAGTAGATTCAGGAGAATTTATGATTCATCGCTTCCATACAATACTATATACTCATCACAAGTGCCCTCCTTAGTACCCATCCCCCATTTAACCCAACTTCCCACCACCTCCCTTCCACCAGCAGCCCTCAGTTTGTTCTGTAGAGTTAAGAGTCTGTTTTCTGGTTTGCCTCTCTCTTTCCACCTCGCCCCCACCATATTCATCTGTTTTGTTTCTTAAAATCTACACTGAGAGGCACCTGGGTGGCTCAGTCGGTTAAGCATCCGACTTCAGCTCAGGTCATGATCTCACGGTTTGTGAGTTTCGAGCCCCGCGTCGGGCTCTGTGCTGACTGCTCAAAGCCTGGAGCCTGCTTCGGATTCTGTGTCTCCCTCTCTCTCTGCCTCTCCCATGCTCATGCTCTGTCTCTCTCTGTCTCTCAATAATAAATAGACATTAAAAAAAATCTACACTGAGTGAAATCATATGGTATTTGTCTTTCTCTAACTGACTTATTTCACTTAGCATACTACTGTCTAGTTCATTAACATCACTGCAAATGGCAAGATTTCATTCTTTTTTTATGGCTGAGCAACGTCCCATTGAGTGTGTGTGTGTGTGTGTATATATATATACACCACATCTTTTTTATCTATTCATCAGTATGTGAACGTTTGGGCTCTTTCCATAATTTGGCTATTGTTGATAATGTTTCTATAAACATCAGGGAATATATGTCCCTCTAAATCAGGATTTTTGTATCCTTTGGATAAATACCTAGTAGTGCAATTGTTGGATCATAGGGTAGTTGTATTTTTAACTTTCCGAGGAAGATTCATAGTGTTTTCCAGGATGGCTGCACCAGATTGTATTCCCACCAACAGCGCAAGAAGGTTCCCCTTTCTCTGCATCCTCGCCAACATCCGTTGTCTCCCGAGTTGTTAAATTTAGCCATTATCCTTGAAGCATTTTAATCTACAGGCAACTTCCCTCCCTCTCCCCATCATTGTCTCTCTTTCTCCTTGCAACGTCTTAGTTGAAGAACTAGCTACTGCGAATGTGTCTCTCACAGTCTAGACTTTGCCGATTGCATCACCATGGTATCTTTTTCTACCATAAGTCTATCTCGTTTGTCCGGTAAGCGGTTGAGTTGATTTAGAGGCTTGGTCAGATTCAGGTTTAATTTTTTTGGCAGGAATCCTTCATAGGTGTTTTTGGATACTTTCAACAGGAGGCACATAAAGTCTGGTTGTCTCTCTCTTTTCATGACATAGCAGCTGTCGTTTCTTCCCTACATCTGTTAAATTCATTAGAGGCTGCAGTATGGTACTATTTTATCATTTATTCCTCATTTATTTGCTGGAATACGTTTCTAAAGATCAACTTTCCTTCAACAGCTATCTGGTTACTCAGAGGTATAGTTCCTAAGTAAAGGCAAAATAAATGTTTCATTCTTTCACGTACCAGTTTGAAAATAGTGACCTGATTCTGTAGAATCTTATAGAAGCAATCAATAAGGTTTGTTTTTTAGCATCATTACGAACTCATAGGTTTCTATTTTTTTTTTAATTTTTTAATGTTTTTTTTTTAGAGAGATTGAGAGAGAGAGAGAGAGAGACAGAGTGTGAGTGAGGGAGAGCAGGGGCAGAGAGAGAGGGAAACACAGAATCTGAAGCAGGCTCCAGGCTGTGAGCTGTCAGCACAGAGCCCAACATGGGGCTCGAACCCACTAACCGTGAGATCATGACCTGAGTGAGCCGAAGTCGGAGGCTTAACCGACTGAGCCACCCAGGCGCCCTGATAGATTTCTATTTAAATATTTGAGTGTTTCTATCTGTTGGAGTTATCATTCTCAACATTGCTCAAAGTGTGCAATTTTGGGCGGGTGTGATCTTAAAGTTGGCTCTGGTCTTTTTGAAATGACTCTAGTAATCTCTGATAGCTTCCTTCCTTTTTTCCTTCCTTCCTTCTAGGACAATATATTCCAGCCTCACCTTATACATTTCCCATCCCAGGCAGGCAATCAGTCATTTCTGTATGGAATTCTGATCCCTTTTACTGAGAAATGGTAATGTTTAGGGGCGCCTGGGTGGCTCAGTCGGTTGGGCGGCCGACTTCAGCTCAGGTCATGATCTCGCGGTCTGTGAGTTCGAGCCCCGCGTCAGGCTCTGTGCTGATGGCTCAGAGCCTGGAGCCTGCTTCCGATTCTGTGTCTCCCTCTCTCTCTGACCTTCCCCTGTTCACACTGTGCCTCTATGTCTCTCAAAAATTAATAAACATTAAAAAAAAAAAAGAAATGGTAATGTTTAAACCATAATCTGGGGGCGAGGCGAGACTTCCTAAAAATAAATAAATGAAGGGGCGCCCGGCTGGCCCAGTCAGTAGGGCATGTGACTCTCGACCTTGGGGTTGTAAGTTCGAGCTCCATGTTGGGTGTAGAGATTACTTAAAAATAAAATCTTTACAAAACAAACAAATGAACAAACGAATAAGTAAAAAACAGTATGGAAGATAAATGGTGGCTACTTACAACTGAATTTCTCCGTATATTCTCCCAAAAAAATCACACAAATAAGAAGAATCAATAAAACAATCCTAGAGCAACTCGGAAACAGAGATTACTAACAACTGCAATTTGCATATAAGTAAGAAAAGCAGGATCTAAAACCAGAAGAACCGACTCCAGAGTCTATAGCGCATAAAGGTCAGGGAGAGACTGTATGGAAAAGAAGAGAGAACAGCAAGAGTTGGTAGTGGTGGAATACAGATAATCTCTCTCACAGAGTCCCCTACCCAAGAGAGGAAATACTAAGAACCAGGTTTGAGCACTGGCTTGAGAGTCTTCGCGCAGTTTTAGGAGAGCAGCATTCTGAAGAAGAGGTAAGATGCTGTGGAAGGTAGGGGCATCTCTCAGAGGTTAGATGGTGACTAGAAAAAAGAAAGCAATAGAAATTAAAGATCTTACAGAGATAGAAGAGAACCACAAAATTGGGAAACACACTGACTCTACCCCCCAAAAATTTCCATCTACTTCGGAACTGAACTTCACTAAACCAACAAAAGATGCTTTTGAATTCAGAAACCTATCTAGACACTCAACTCCTGCCCCCTCCTTGAGGCTTGTCCAGGTAAAATATATTGGAAAATGAAGACAAAGTGGCAGCAACATCATACAAAGCTATTAGGAGACAGCACATGAGAACAGAAACATTTCGGCAGATGAACATATTCTCCCTGCCAAAGCAACAACAACAACAACAAAGTACGAAGGAGAGAAAACTGTAACAGAACTCTCTAATCTGAATTAAGATGTTAAAATAAGAATCTGCACATTAAAACAAAAATTACCTTGAATAATAAGCTCGAAATAACCCAGAAGAGAAACGGAGAAAAAACCAGGAAGACGTGAAGTGAGAGCTGACCAAACTCAGGAAATAAAAGAAAAGGACAAAATAATCTCAGAAATAAAGATACGTTTCAAGGTGTCCAAGGGAAAACAGTTGTGATCACAACTATGATAAGGATCATAGAGAAGAGGCATGAACACTATCAAGAGAACAAAACGAATTTTTTAAAATAGTAAAATCATTGGAGAAAAAGTATTAATATAGACACTGGGCAAAGAAAAGCCAACCTCTACTCAAAGCAAAACAAAGACACAAGGATACAGACTGAAGTGTCGACATGAAAAATGAAATCAGGCTCGTATCTGATCATACTTGACGAAATTTCAGAACAAGGATTAAAGATGCTTAAAAACTTCCGGAGAGCAGCGCCTCCTTCCTCCTCCCTGCCCCAGCCCGCCCCACCCTGGGCTCCCCTCTGGCCTAGCTCACAGCTGCCTCTGGCTGGAGACTCAGGTGGCTCTCAGCCGCCTGCCATCCAGTTGGGGCAATCCCTAGAGAGCGCATCATGGAGACTGAAGGTGGAGGCAGAACCTAGGGCATACTTGAACTTGTCTGTATTGGATAAGAATCTGGAATCTGAGTGCATGCTGATCTCCCATTGACTTCTGTTCTATTACTGTACCCCACTAGAGAGATGTGAGGGGTTGGTTGAAATTCAAATCCAAAGACCACAGCATCCTTTGACACCAATGGCTGTCTATGCTTCTTTAGAAAGAGTCACCTGACAGTCACCCCAAGAAAGCATCTTCAGAGTCAGTTGGATTTTTGTCAGCCATTGGAGCGTTTATTAAAAAACAAAAAAAGCCATAAAAATCTTGAGAGAAATTCCCACTAAAAGGATACGAATTATACAGGCATAAGTCCTATCAACAGCACTCGATGATGGAAGAAACAACAATGCCTTCGAAGTCCTACAGAAAAAGTAAATGATTTTTCAACCTAGAATTCTATAATCCATCACATAAGAAAGTATGAGAACAGAATGAGGACATTTCAAGACATTTTTACTCAGGGAGCCTGGGTGGCTCAGTTGGTCAAGCGTCTGACTCTTGGTTTCAGCTCAGGTCACGATCTCATGGTTTGTGAGTTCGAGCCCTGCATCGGGTTCTGTGCCGACAGCACGGACCCTGCTTGGCATTCTCTGTCTCCGACTCTCCCCTGCTCACTCTCTCTCTCTATCAAAATAAATAAATAAACTTTAAAAAAGGACAATTTTACTTAAGCAGAGTATAATGAACAAACACACGCTTGTTCAACATCTATTCCAACCCTCTTTGCTAATAATAGTTTTTGTTTTTTTACTTTTGGGGACTCCGCCTCTCCGTGCAGTCCAACGGGACCACCGATCAAGATCCACCTTTCCATAGCCAAGGGGCAAGCAAGTGACCCACACACCAGAAAACACAGGTGCTCCTCTCTTGGGCTGGAAATCAGAGCAGAACAAGAAGACTGACAATGGGAGTTCATTCTTGAGGTAGGTTGCAAGCAGTAGAGATGAGCATTTTTTGCTGCGACCGTTCCTGGACCTGCCTGAGCTTTATCTTTTACTAAGGCTGAGTCTCCTGGAGTCTGTGAGCGCCGCATTATCCTTCCAGTAAATTCCGTTTTGATTACGTGGTGAGTCTCTTTCTAAGGCAGTATCTCACGGATACAGCGAGGACTCAGAAATTTATATCCCATGTATCATTCTCAGAAGTTGCTTGCAGACGTACTCTAGCAAAACAAAAGGCGTGGGCTCTGGAAAGAATTGGAGTCAATCGAGGGGAATAGTGAAAGGTAGGTCCTAGGATGACCAGTGGTGGGCAGCAAGCGTGGAGGGTGAGCAGTCTAGACTGGAAAAGGATGACAGAGGACTCCTGCTGGGAAGGAGGGAAGGAAGGAAGGAAGAAAGGAAGGAAGGGACGGAGGGAGGGAGGGAGGGAGGAACCCCATGAAGAATAAAGTATGACTGAGAAGACAGAAAGCTTGCCAGCATTACAGGCACATTATTCTTATCTTTCATAAAACAGCAAACAAACTAGTGTGTGTGTATGGACACATAGGTATACATGTCTATTTATATATAGATAGATAGATAGATAGATAGATAGAATCTACTACTCGTTCTGCTTCTCTGGTTGAACTATGATACAGTCACAATAATGTAAAGGCTATTCATTGGTTTCCACCATTTAAACTGAAGTTACTGACAAAGCACAGTTTGGCAAATCAAGAAGTAGAGGAATTAGCATGTTTTATAAGGTTGTGTGAGGTGATCGTTGGAAGGACACAGACACCGTTCAAGACAATGTCCCTGGAGAGGAGGGCTAAGACAAGAACAGACTGAGCCTGAAATTGTCCTTTTTGTCATCGGTGTTTCAGCACTACTTTGTTACCACACGTTTGTGTGTCTTCAAATAAAAGAAAGTGAACATTTGGGGAGCTTTTGAAGAGCATACATTCTCCTCCCCGCTGGAGACCATATATATTAGTAGAGACTAGGAATCCTGCAGTTGGATTTCCTGGATTCTTATTGTCGTGGTCATCGTTATCTGTGTTACTTTTATTTATCTATTTATTTTTATAACTCTGTTACTTAGGGGGAAAAAGTTACTTAGCCTCTGTAACCCTCAGTTTCCTTATCTGAAAAATGGTGAGAATCATGCTACTTGTCTCATGCAGTACATGAGCGTGTGTGTGTGTGTGTGTGTGTGTGTACAGATACTTTCCTTGCCCCCGAAAGTAGCTTACCAGACACACCACTATGCCTTATATTGTTGACCTGACTGTATATCTTGGAGCTCTTTCCTTATAGCTGCCCCATTCTTTCCTAGTGGCTATTACATTGTGTGAGTGTCCCATACTATATATAACCAGCCACCGCTGATAGCCATGTCAGTCATTTCCAATCTTTTTTTCTGTTACAAAGGATATTCCTGGAGCGCCTGGGTGGCTCAGTCAGTTAAGTGTCTGACACTTGGTTGCAGTTCCGGTTATGATCTTGCAGTTCGTGAGTTCGAGTCCCGCGTCGGGCTCTGTGCTGATGCCTCAGAGCTTGCTTGGGATTCTGTCTCTCCCTCTCTCTCTGCCCCTTCCCTGCTCATTCTCTCTCTCCCCCCCAAAATAAATTAAAAAAAAACTTAAAAAAGAATATTCCTGTCCATATGTCATCTCACACATATGTGAATATAGCTCTGAGATAAATTTCTGAGAATGAAATTGCTGAGTTAAAGGAAAAGTGCTCTTGGAACTTTGCTATTTTCCAACTGTCCATCACAGTTGTCGTGGAAATGTGTGCTCCAGCCCAGCAGGAACCCCGGTTTCTTCACTTCCTCACCAACCAAGTGCCGTTATGTTGTGGAATATATCATATTGTCACTGCATTTAATTTCTCATACTACATTCTTCCTTTTTTTCTTAACGGTCATAGGTTTTACCCATTTTTTGCTGGACTATTGACCTTTTTCCCTAATGATTTTACATGTTAAGGGAATTGGCCCTTTGTTGGTGAGGCAAATTACAAAATATCCCCACCTTCGGTCCTTTCTCTTTAGACTTCATTTTATGGTTATGCGATTTTTTCCTTTTTCTTTTCTTTTCTTTCTTTCCTTCTTTCTCTTTTATTTCCTTCCTTCCTTTCTTCCTTCCTTCCTTCCCTCCTTCCTTCCGTCCTTCCTTCCTTCCTTTCCTTCTTTTTTTAGTTAAATAAGTGGATTTTCTTGTTTATCTTCTGGTAATTCATGGTTTCATTTTTTAAATGTGACTTCTTTTATTCATCTGGAAATCATTTTGGTATAATCTCTGCAGTAGAGATCCAACTTTTCTTTTCTTCAGATGGCTATTCAGCTGTCCCAACACAATTTACTGAATAATCCCTTTCTTCTCCACTGTTTTGAAATAAGACTTTCATTTCATTGCTGTGTATCTTTGGGTCTGTTTCTGGGTTTTCTAGTCTGTTCCTTTGAATTATTGATTCCACTCATGTGCCAGTAGTTCATTATTATTACTGTAGAATATGTTTTTATTTTTAGTACAGTTCAGACCCTTTCATTAATCTTCTCGTTTCGACATTTTCCTGGTAATTGTCACTTCTTTGTTTGTCCAGGTGATTTCTGGAATCAGTTTGTCCAAACAAAAAACAAAAACAAAAACACCCTGTTGGTGTGTGTCAGATTGACGGAAGGAGAACTGATATTATGAAGACATTAAATTTTCCTATCCAAATGTCTCTTTTTTGTTCTTTCTTTGGTGTCTTGGGATTTTCTTCATAAAGATTCTTCATGTTTCGTGCTAAGTCTATTTCTTTCTTTTTATCTTTTTCAAATCTATGCAATGGGATCATTTTTTCCATCATGACTTCTAACTGATTGTTGTTTGAATATATAAAGTTCTATTTCTGTGCTTTTTGTCTTGGTGACCTTACTGAATCATCCCACCACTTAGCCTTTTAGTTGAATCCCAGGGTCTGCAAATATTGGTTTAATCTCCTTCTTTTTAAAACGTTTCTTAAGGGAGCTTGGGTGACTCAGTCAGTTCAGTGTCCAATTCTTGATTTTGGCTCAGGTCATGATCTCACAGTTTGTGAGTTCGAGCCCCACATTAGGCTCTGTGCTGACAGTGTGGAGTTTGCTTGGGATTCTCCCTCTCTCTCTCTCCCTCTGCCCCTCCACTACTCTCTCTCTCTCTCTCTTTCAAAATAAATGAACACTAAAAAAATAAAATGTTTATTTTTTACTATTTATTTCTACTTCAGCCTGATTGCAATGGCCAATACCTCAAGACAAAGATAGTTATATTGAATTCATCCTTATCTTATTCCTGATTGAATGGGAGTGCTTCTAGTGCGTCTTGAGCGAACATGACACTTCTGTTAGCCTTCTACAGCTTATGCTTGTTTGATTCTACAGTTGCTGATCTGTCGACCTCATTCAACTTGGATGAGCTCAGTTTATCTCAGTTCATTACATCCTCGCCTACTGATTCTATTTTATTATGTTTTGAGTTCTTATCTAAACCCCAGTTAGTTAGCATACAGTGTAATATTAGTTTCAGGGGTACAAATAGTGATTCAACACTTCCACACAACACCCGGCCGGCGCTCATCACAACAAGCACCCTCCTTAATCCCCATCTCCTATCTAACCCATTCCCCTCACTCACCTCCATTCCGGTAACCAGAAGTTTGTTCTCAGTAGTTAAGAGTCTGAATTTTGGTTTGTCGCTTTCTCTCTCTTGTTTTCCTTTGGTCATCTGTTTTGTTTCTTAAATTTCATGTATGAGTGAAATCCTACGGTATTTGTCTTTCTCTGACTGACTTATTTCACTTAGCGCTATACTCTCTCACTCCATCCCTGTCACTACAAATGGCAAGATTTCATTCTTTTTTTTTACAATTGAGTAATATTTCATTATGTATATAGACCACATCTTCTTACCCATTCATCTGCTGATGGACGCTTGGGCTGTTTCTATAATTTTTGTCTACTGATTTTAAATCTAGACTCTTAGAGAGGGAGAGGGCTTGATGGAGGGTCAGCAGCCATGTGGGAGGTAGGGTAAGACTTCCAAGGGTAACCATAAATGCTGAAGATTATCAGCTCTAAAAAATGGAGTACAAAGAAGGTATGAGGGTGAAGAAGTTTTAGAATCACAGTAAAAGAAAAACTGAACCAATTTTATAGATGGGGCAGGACTTCTTCGCTCTTGGCTCTTAGTTGATATTCAGCCTAAAACAGGATGACTATTAGGAAATTTACTGGGAAATATATTTCTAGTAATTTCTAGACCTTCTCAGTTTGATCTTCAGTTCTTAAAAAGAAGAAGGCAAAAGTAGGTGAAAAAAGACGGATCACCTACAAAGAAATCATTAGAAAGACAATGGACTTTTCTTAGCGATAATTAAGGCCAGGAGGCAATGGAAAAATACCTTCATAGTGTTGAGAAAAATAACTGCCCAGAAAAACTATCTTTCAAGGATGAGAGTAAAATAGTCATTTATAAATAAAAACAGATCACTTCCCTTCCTTATAATTTTCTTAGTAACATTTCTTTTCTCTAGCTTACTAAGAATACAGTATATAATACATGCAACATACAAAATATGTTATTTGACTGTTTATGTTATCAGTTAGGCATCCACTCCAACAGTAGGCTATTAGTAGTTAAGTTGTGGGGGAGGCAAAAGTTACACACAAACTTCCAACTGCACAAGGGATCGGTGCCCCCAGTTCCTGACTTGCTCAAGTCAATTGTACCATCAGGAGTTCCACGCTAAGGGAACTTCTAAAGTATGCACTTCACGGGGCACACGGGTAGCTCAGGTGGTTGAGCATCCGACTTCGGCTCAGGTCATGACCTCACAGTTCCCAAGTTTGAGCCTCAAAGTCGGGCTCTGTGCTGACAGCTCAGAGCCTGGAGCCTGCTTCGGATTCTGTATTGCCCCCTCTCTCTGCCCTTCCACCGCTCAAGCTCTGTCTGTGTCTCTATCTCTCTCTCTCTCAAATATAAATATTAAAAAAAGTTTAAAGTATGCACTTTAAGAAAGAAAAGGACCCCAGAAAGTTGATCAAAGGTATAAGAAGGAATGATATTAAAAGAAATCAGTAAAGAACACAGATATAATTCTATGCAACTAACTCCGGCCGATTTCTAAAACAGGAGTCAACTGAAAGGATATTGTTGACCCTGCGTAATTGCTGGAAAAGCTCACAGGAGCCAAGGTCACAGCCAAATATCATGCCATAGAAGAATCCATGGGCACATGGCTAAAGCTACAGCCCAAACCACTGACCGCCTACTGTTTGTCACCCGACCTTCACTGGAACTGGATACTAGGTTCTTCCTCGGAAACTGTATGTCGCTGAGATTCACCACTGCTCCTGCTTCTTATCCGCACAGGCTCCGGTTCCAATGTCCATGTGGATGTACCTGACCGATCACACCTAGGTCATATGCATGGGCCCAAGCTGAACGCTGAGATACCAACTATGTGGGATTTGGGGTTCCGTTTCACACCAAGACTCCTATGTAAGGGCGTCCCAAACATAGGAACAGGGGGTTCTGGGCAACACAACACTATCTGACAGGGTCTACTATAGGCAGAAACCTTAAAAACAGTATCAGCCCATTACGGTACAAAGTAAAAACTAACAGGATAAGACCATAACTAAGGCAGATTGTTTCATTTAAGATTTTTTAAAGAACTAAGACTGTAGTGAGGAGGCAGAGGCCTAATTCAAGCAAAAGATCTCATTGGGAAAATCACAGCTGAAGGCCCTCTGAAAATGAGAAGCCTCAGGCAGACGTCCACAGAGTGGAGAAGTTTCCGGGCAAATCCTCCTGTTCGTGCCAAAGTCTTACGCCTCCAAGCCGGGCAGGGGGAAACTATCTGTGGGAGAGAGCAGGCCTATCAGCCAAGTAACAGCGGATTAGCCCCTCACCAGTCACTGCTCGGCCCA
Source organism: Paguma larvata (assembly GCA_030068075.1). Lineage (NCBI taxonomy): Eukaryota > Metazoa > Chordata > Mammalia > Carnivora > Viverridae > Paguma > Paguma larvata. The sequence goes on from CM057827.1 coordinate 36,728,342, forward strand.
GCTCTCAATTCCCCCTCCCTAAGGTCTTCGAATCAATACGACGCCGGGGGCTCCCGACAAGAGCACAGGCCCAGAAACGTACCTGGAAACTGGAAGCCAACATGGAGCCAGGGATATGGAATTCGGTGGACGGGTTGGAGGTGGCCACCAGAAATACAAACAAAGCAGCAAGCTGAGGTCAGGCGAGCAGGAGGCTGGAAGAATATGGTTACTAAAGGGCAAGATTTGTTAAAAGGTGAAGAGCGAGCACAGGCCTACGGGCAGTGGAAAGCAGGTGTGGCCGTACACGGAAGAGTAGGCAGACACAGCCCAAAGCTTAAGAAATTAACAGCAATTGAGAAAAGTTGGGGGTGGCGGCAGGCATGGTCACGTACCTAGACGCCAAAAAGTAATAGTGAAAAAAAATTACAAATGGTAAGATCGACATTTGTGTAGCAAGAGAAAGGAAAAGGAACTCTACGTCACTGCTTATTGTTAATTTTCAAAATGTTTTCATAATCACTACTCATTCATTCAAAAAATATTTATCACGTATGTGCAGACATGGGATTCCATGTCTTTATATTCATGGAATTTATAACCCAGGGGAGGAGAAAGACAAAAATTAGTGAAGGGTTGAATAAATTCATAGGAGATCATGAGTAGTCGTAGGCGATGACACAGCATAGGGTGGAAGGGGTATGTTCCCTCAAGGGAATATCTCTTAAGATGACACCTAAACTAAAAGCTGAGAAGGGGCCTTGGTGTGCAGAGTTGTACACTTATGGGGTGGGCGTGGAGGGCAGAGGGAAGAGCGTGTGAACTCCTGATGGTTCTTCCCATCTCACGATCCTGCCTATCCATGTGGGGAGAAGGATATGTGTAATGGGTACCTAGGAGAAGCACAAAACCCATCCCGTAGGCATGGGGAAGGTTTCTGAGAATCCTCGAATGGAGTATTTTCATTTCTACCAAAATGGTGAAAAACAGAATCATTTTCTGTATCATTTGGATAACTCTATATAACTGAATAACACATACAATTCTATCAGCCAAGTAGGTGCTCATGATCTATTAACTTTCCTTGTAGTTCCAAGACTGAACAGGAAGAACAGTTCACAGTGTTCCTTTCTCCTTCCAACCCGCAGCTGTAATTTGTGTGACATTAACCAAAGGCACTGGAGACAGCCCGTCATCTGAGTATCTTTTCCTGGTTCCTCCTCGCCTCTGTGTGCTCTCCATACTGGAGAACCTCAGTACCAGTCCCTGGTACTCCTCTCTGTCTACACTCATTTCTTTGGCAAACCTGGTCAGGCTTTTAGCTTTAAATATCACATGTATGCTGATAACTCCAAATTTACATGTCTAGCCTAGACCTTGTCTTTAAACTTCTAACTGGTATATATTCAGCTGCCCACTTCGATCTCTATACAGATGGTTCACATTTCAAACATGACATGACAAAAATGGCGGTTTTCATCCTGTCCTACAAACCTGCTCCTCCCAGCATTTCCCCTCCACCCTGGTCTCAGCACCTACAGCAGCATAGGTCAAACGCTCAGGACTCAGCCTTGACCCTCCCTCTCTCCCTCCCATCCTGTTGGCCAACTTGTCTAGCTGATTGTGCCTGCAAAGTTGAGCTCAGCTCTCTCCACCCCTTTCCACTTTCCACTTGATTTCCTGACCTTGGCCACTGAGGTCGTTTATGACCGGATCCCACCTGCATTTTGAACTCCACCTTTGTGTCATGCCTCTTTCTTCCTTCCCTCCCTCAGTCACTGTGCTCTGGGAGCCCAAATTAGCCTTCTTCTAATTCCTCAAACACATCAAGGTCTTCTCCACCTCAGAAATTTTCCATATTCTGCCTCTGTCCAGAAGGTTCTTCCCCTAGGTCTTCACAGGATTAACTTTCTCAGTGTTTAGAAGAAAAGATAAGAGTTTCTTACCCTCTTCCTACAGGAACCCCCATACTACTGGGCTTTGCTTCTAACAGAAAGACAACAAGCCCCTGTTTATAGAGCCTTCGCATTAGAGGAACGAGCAAACCACTTGGGGCCGGGCAGTCAGACTTTGACAGCCAGCTTCCCTGTGAATTTGCAATCACTTCCGTGGGGAAGACAAAGCCACCAGTTCCATAAGAATTGTGCACAGCCCCTTCTCTGGGGGAGAAGAGGAACCCCGAGTTCTCATTGTCCAGAAAACCTAAAGTTGAGGACTCATGGCCATTTTCAGACAATCCCACTCTGGGAACCACAACTTATTTCCTGTCTTTCTCCTCCCCTCGACTGAAAGCAGGGACCATATGTCTTTTGTCTCCTCTTGTATTCCTAGCGAAATACTGGGCATGTATTAGGCATTCAAGAAACACTTGTTGAATAAACGAATAGATGATCAGGTGGCAGGGAAATAAGAAAATAGGGCCAAGATTATAGCTAAAACACAGTGATTTTGTGTGATGAGGCAACGAACAGAAAGAAGTCAGAAACTCTAATCTTGCAGGAGTGGTTCCAAGTTACTGAACTCTTCCTCAGACCATATTTCTGATCAAAGCAACTCCACAGAGATTAAGATGAGCCCAAGTGGAGGAGCGGTTCGAGTGCGTGCTGGCCACGGCAGGGGATCCAAGTACCGCTGCCATGGCACCTGCTATGAGGCCGGTCGCACCTGGCAGAGTCACTCCAGTATGTGGCCTTAAAGTAAAACAGGACCTCCGGTACCGGATCCTTCCTACTGCTCCTGCAGCGGAGGAGAACTTTACTGCGTTCATATACGTGTCACCGGTGATGTCGGTGCTGTCCGCATACCCGCTGGGACTCGTTAACCTTCCCTGCACACTGGCTCCTGCCATGCTACCACGCCCCACAGCTGCCACCTGTCTTTGTCTGATAGCGAGAAGTTCCTGGGAATTCATATCTCCCCAGGGGCAACGGTTAAACCAGTGGTTCGCAGCTGGGGTGTAATTTTGACCTCCAGGGGTGAAAATGTCTACAGGCATGTTGGGGTTGTGATCCCTGGGTGGGGGAGGCGTTGGGAGGTCCCTGGCATCGGGCAGGCAGAAGCCAGGGAAGCCGCTGAACACCCAGAGGGCACAGAACAGACTCCTGCAACAAAGAACCAAGAACTATCCCCCCAATGGCAACAGCGTCCAGATTAAGAAACTCCACCTTAAACAAGGATTGATGGGGAGGGAAGTATAGATACTCCAGGTCTTTTGTGCCTGATCTGGAAAATTCTGAGATAAGATCTATATATATATATACTCTCTCCAGACTGAGCTGAAATTACCTCCTTGGAAGTCAGCCTGCTATTATACCCTTATTTGCTTTCCTTCTCCTCCCGGTCCCCTTCCCCACTGCTCTATCCATTTTTCCTGAGAACATTTCCTAATAAATCCCTTGTAAATCCGCATCCAATACATCCACATTTCAGGGTCGCATCATGAAAGGACAAAAACTAAAACAATGCGTACAAGGAGATACTTAAGGGTAACTACAGATCTTGCGTACACCGTATGGAATAGGTTACCAAACAGTGGTTATGCCCTAACAGAAGCCATGTGGTTGGACAAGTGCATAAGCAAGGCGTCAGAGTATCTTAAACCCAAACCAAGGAAATAGGGTATGGTAGGAAAAGACACAGCAAAGTCAGGAAACCCCAGTCCTCTCTGGGACTAAGGAGTCACAAGATCTTAAGTCGATCACGGCCATATGAAAAATGAGAAAATTAGAGGTGGATAATTGGTAAAATCTTTCCTCTACATTCTATTTTGCCTCAGGACAGTGGCTCTTATGGAGGGGCAATTCTTCCCCCCTAGGGAACACTTGGTAGTGGTTGGAGACATTTTCAGTTGTCATAACGGGGCAGGGGTGCGTCTAGTGAATGGAGACCAGAGATGATACTGGTAAACATCCTACAACATACGGATCAGCCCCCCCAAGTCCCACCTACTCCCAACAAAGAACTCTCCAGCCCAGAGAGGCCTGGGTGGCTCAGTCAGTAGAGCAACAGACTCAGAGGGCATGACTCAGAGGTCATGATTTCACGGTTCACGGGATCGAGACCCACATGGGGCTCCAGACCCGTGGCAGGCTCTGCGCTGATGGTGCGGAGCCTGCTTTGTATTCTCTCTCCCTATCTCTCTCTCTAAATAAATAAATAAACTTCAAAAAAATTGTCCAGCCCCAAATGTCAGTAGCGCCCAGGTTGAGAAACCCTGTCTTAGAGAGATAAATTAGATCTTAACTTAAGGAATTCCTGACGGTCACAATTATTCAATGAGGCAATGTGTTAGGGAAGGGGACTCTCTAGCATGGTCTCTCTAAAAGTAGCATAGACTATAGACACTTTTCTGGGTAAGATTCTTATTCTATACAGAACTTGGAATGTTTTCTGGCGGACAGAACTCCTGTGCACACAGAGACAGGAGAATAGGGGCCTGTATCGCAGCAAGTTGGACATGATTATGAACAATCAACTTTCAGCCACGTTTGGGGATTTAAATATTCTACGAGCGCATGTCCCTCTCTGCTACAATCACCAAAGAAACCTCCCTCACGTGTCCATTAACCTGCGGATGCAACTTTGGGGGCCATGTTTTTTCCCTCTAAACATGTTCCTGGAGGGAAAAGGAAAAAGTGTCCCCAAATCATAGGCAGAGAAGTGCTAGGGAAAGCTAATTATTTCATAACTGATTTATCAGAGTTGATAAAAAATTTTTAATACATAATATATTTACTTATGAATCCGGTTCATTCATGTGACAAGCAGTAAGATGACGTCATAGTTAACTTTGACTTCACATTCCTGTTGGGCCAAACCTCTCACGCCCTTTTTAAACAAAGAGCTGGCAGTAAAATGCAACATATTGTGTAACTAGCTGGTGTCACATATTGCTTAGAAAACTCTACACTCCCAACAGGAAATTCAGGAATGAGAAGGTTTCTCAGTTTCATTATCAGAGAGGCACCCTGTTCTGGCAACCATAATCGGTAGGCTAAAAGGAAAACATTCATTCCTGGATTGTTGATTTCTTTGAAAGTGATTTAAAAACGAACTTCGAGTTTTTGAAGAAGGTCTGACAGAAGGAATTCTCTCTCATCTTTGATAATGAGACGTTGATAGGTGCACCAGAAAATCTTCTAAAGTGCTTAAAAACTTTTTTCATCAAAGACTACTGGCTATCAGTTGAAAGTTAGGGTGACAGTTGGGATGGAGCCCAAAGTTTTCATGTGGCTCTAGAGATGGACGGCCTGTACCCCGAACTTCATCCAAGTCTGGCTCAGCCGGAAAGGGGCAAAGAGAGGCATAGCGTCCTCCCTCTGGGTCTTTGGTAAACCCCTTTGCTAGGAGGAGGGCCTGGATACTAACTACCACAACTCACACCACACGGCTCTTCAACTACCTGCTGTCAATTGCCAAACCGATACGTGTTTCACAGAAACACAGTTTTGACGTTTCAGATCTAAGATCTCGAAGCTGAGTATTTGCTCTTAAGAATACAACTGCCCATGCTTTAGTTGGAAGAAAAGCAAATATCTTAAGCTACGATTTATACTGCTTGCGGTTACTAGATGCAAAATTAAAAAAAAACTAAATGGCATTTTTTAAAATCCACGTTATGCCTTTCATCTCATGGGGACCCTGTGTATAATCCAAGAGAAAGGAAGAAACATTTATGGAGATTCACCTTCAAAGTTTCCAATATGTTTAAGGAAAATGCACTTATTCTTGAAGGTGTGGGGCGACTGAGGGTACTGACTCAAATGAAGGCTATTTTACTGCCGCTCATAGTATTTAAGAAATAGTAATGAACTTGAAAACAAGAGTTTCTTTATTTCTTCACAGTTTGACATGTCGACCCTTATTTGATGTGGAAACAACAAAAAGTCAAGGCAAAGCACAACCTCGGGGTGTGATATGTTTCCTGTCCAATCATATCCAAGTAGCCTCATTTCATTATTTAAAAAGAAGAGACGGGGGTGGAGGGGGCAGCTGCCTGGCTCAGTTGGTAGAGCAGGCAGCTCTTGATCTCAGGGTCGTGAGTTCAAGCTTCAAATTGGGCATGCAGCCTACTTAAAATTTTTTAAAAAATTAAAAAAGAACAGACCAAGAAGGGAAGTAATGTAATTCAACTAGGAAGATCTCTATTTCATTAAAGAATTGTTAAGTAAATGATATCTAAAGCATACTTATTGAAGTATTAAAGTAAACAGCTCCTAGTTACAGACAGTAGAGTAACATGTCTACCTTGGCTGCTAAGAATTTTAACAACAGGGGCACTTGGGTCAGTCAGTTAAGTGCCTGACTCTTGATCTCAGCTCAGACCATGATCTCATGGGTCATGAGTTCAAGCCCCGCACTGGGCTCCTCACTGACAGTGCAGAGCCTGCTTGGGATTCTGTCTCTCCTTCTTTCTGCCCCTCCCCTGCTCTCTCTCTCTCTCAAAATAAATAAATAAAAAGAAAAAAAGAAAAAGAAAAGAATTTCAACTAAGGCAAAGATATAACAAAATGACTGAATTTTGAATTATACATAGACTTGAATAAAAATTGATATCTCATTATTTCCTTCTCTATAACGGAAATGGACAGTGACTTATGTTGTAAAGTTGTTATATATTCTAAAATGATTTTAACCAAAAGATAGCATTTAACACATTACCTGGAGCTATAACAGGTACTTGATGTTTGTTGAATCACTTGACCAGACACCAGTAAATGTGCATCTTTGATTCAGCTCTGGCACTAATTAGCTAAAAAATTTATGCAACACTGACTTTGGACCCCAAGTTTTTTGTTATAAAATGTTCATTTTGCCTCTAGCATTCCATGGTTCTAAAATCAACCAGATGGGCTAAATGATACTATTTTAAAATAGGAATTATAAAGTGAAAATCTATACTTAATGTTAAATGCTATCAGTTACTGAAAAATAGGACAGGAAGGAGAGGAAGCAAATTAGCCTAATGATAGTTCGTGCAAAGAAAAAGAACAGTGGTTTAATCACAAATCCAAACAGTGATAAAATGGGGTAAAAATGAATGAAATCCTAGGTCACATTAACAGAAGGATAGCAGCCAGACCACAGAAGAGAATAGTCTTGTTGCGAGTGCAAGGAGCTGGTCAGATCACATCTAGAACATTCAGTATAACGGCAAACCATAAACGCTACAATTTCTTAACTTTATGAAACAAACTATTGCTAAGGTTTCTTCAAAAGCACCAGCACGGCATTGACAACATTAATTCAGGCATCCAGGGCCCCACCCAAACTTGGGCTAGGTGAGAAGAGGCAAGGTGTGAGGGCGGATTTTCTGTGTCAACGCAAAGGTGTTTTTGATGAGATTAGCATTTAAACTGGTGAATTTTTGGTAAAGCACTTTCCCTCTGTAATGTGGGTGGGCTTCATCCAATCAGCTGGAGGCCTGAATAGAATGAAAAGATCAGCCTCCCTGAGCAAGAGGGAATTCTCCAGAAGACTGCCCCTGGACTTCATCTGCAGCACTGGCTCTCCTGGATCTCTGCCCACCGGCCTTTGAACCAAAACTGCACCATCTGCTCTCCCAGGCCTTGAGCCTGCCAACCTACACTGCACACCTGAGAGCTAATTCCTTATTACATATTATATATATAATAACATAGTCCTTATATATTCCTTATATATAATAATATTTTCCTTATATATAATAAAGAATTCTATATACATCTGGGATGTGTGTGTATATATATATATATATCTGGGATATATATATATATATATCTGTACATACATCTACATCTATATCTGTATATAGATATAGATATATCCCATTGATTCTGTTTCTCCAGAGAACCCTGACTAATATGGAAGGTTTCCTAGAGAAAGTGATTCTAAGCTGAGACTCTCCCAACATGTAGAAATTAGGTAGTGAAGGGGAGAAGAAAGAAGAAGGCAATGGAAAGCACGGTGAGCACGGCCCCGAAGGGCAAGATGAATATGAGGCTCCCACATATAAAGCCCAAGATCGGAGCTAATGGTACCAGGAACTGAGATGTGGTCAGAGTCTGTCTCTTCGTCTGTGTCCTGAGGAAATGGGAAGTAAGCATTCCCAGAGAACATGAGTTTTACATATTATCAAATTACTTCTCTTTTTCTCAGGACAGACTATTTCAAGAGATTTCTGGCATGGAACTCCTCTCTCTTGGTTATTATTCACTGTTGCTATTTAACTTGAGTCAGACTCAGTTTGGAAGATCTCCAACCATTATGATCATTCTGTTACACAAAAAACAGCTGAGCCTTCCCACCTCATTCTCCTAGACACATATGGGAGACACGTATTATTGTATATAAATACATGCTGAATAAGTTATAAATTAAACATTTCAAATGACTGGCAAATAGATTTAATGATAAAACTGAAAAAAAATATAGAGATACAGTCTTCTCTGGATCCCACATATTATAGATACTCAGTATACTTTGGTTAATTCGAAAGTCACTTAAGTCACTTACCTATATAAGTGACTTATAAACAATTTCTCATGTATGTATAATTTCACATTTTCTTTTGTTATGGACAGTAACCTCTTCAAATGGACATGATTATACTTAAAACCAATTAGCTTGGTAACAAGTGATGTTTTTTCTCCATGCGTGGGAGCTAGAATTTTCTAAGTAAGTGCTTCTTCATTATTACTCCACCTCCATGACAAAATTCTTTGGAATCTTAGAAGATAACAGTCTTTTCCATAAACGTAAGCTTTTTATAAGTACACTATAGGAACCTCCTCCCCTCCCAAAAATGATTAAAGGTTACTATAATTGTGGCCATATCCTAGAGGCAGCAAGCATAAAGGTTAACCTTAGAGTTAGTACATTCCTCAGTAGCTTTAGCTGTAAGAATTGGTAACTTCTCCAGCAAACACTGCAGTCATATGCCAGATGGATGCCATGTTGGTTAATAATGCAGAAGACAAATCACTCTCAGATAACTTTCAGTACCACCACCTACAGAAGCGGGAAAGGCAGCACCGACTGAAGGAATCTCTTCCTTTAAAATTTATGAACGTATAATTTATAAACATATTTTAAAGTTTATTTATTTTTGAGAGAGAGAGACAGAGCGCGAGCAGGGGAGGGGCAGAGAGAGGGAGACACAGAATCCCAGCAAGTTCCAAGCCCTGAGCTGTCAGCGCGGAGCCCAACACGGGGCTCAAATTCATGAACCGCGAGATCATGACCTGAGCCAAAGTAATATGCTTAACCCGCCCAGGCGCCCCAGTAATTTATATTTATATTTATTTATATTTATATTTTTAAAATATAAAATGTATAACTTTATATTATGAACTAATGCTCTCATAATAAAGAAACTCTACTTCTGAAACCTGCAAAGAATACCGTGGCAGTAAAGGAATTTCAGTCAATCTTTAAAACATAATACCAATTTAAGACTCGTTTCTTTCAAAACAGCTGTACGCCGTACAGGAAACAGGTCACTCTTTGAGCTGTCTGATGTGAGCTCCCGTCATCCAAATCTCAAAGTGCCACATTCTCGGGATGCAGCTTCCACGGGTTCGAGGATGATTGGAGATGTTCTTTGGCAAGCCAGAGAGGAATTCTGCACTGATCGATTTCTCTTCCCCTCCTTGCGCTAGGAAGCCTCTCCAACAAGCAAAACACAAACCCCGTCTAGTTTCCTTACGCTCTGGATGACAGGGCCATATTTTCCTCCCTACCTCACAGAGTGCTTACGGCTACTCCCACTCACACAGGAACACACGAATAATAATAATAATAATAATAATAATAATAATAATAATAATAATAAGTTTCTCAAAAATGAAGAAAAGTGTTTTTATGAGCGGGGAGTAATCAACTGTGTTGAAAACTTCAAAGCTACTAATAAAACAGAAATTACAAACCTGGAGACTTCAGACATACATTTTAAGATTACCAAAATGTGAGGGGAATTCCTAAAGCTCCACTTCAGAGGACCTGGGTGTGTCTGGGAGGCGTCATCAAAGCGGATTATACTTGGGCAGCAAGCTGAACCTCGTCAAGTAAGTGAAAACTTGCCCAGCCCAAGACTCTGAATAGGTGAGGATGATCAGAATGATACATAGCAAACCGGAAAGCCGAAGAGGCAGGACGAACTGTGTGAGTCCTGTAGTCTCCGCGAGAAAGGCGTTAAATACGGACATCAGAAGGCAAGGCTCTTCAGCGATCTCCTGTCAGGGGCACGATGCTGAAGCGGCCGAGCCGGAGCCTGGCTAATAGCTCTGTCTCCAGCCTGCTTTTCTTTGCTTTGATCTCATGCTCTCCGCACCATCATCTGGCTGCCAAAATTCAGTTCTTCGTTGATTGTGAAGGCGGACATAAGTATTTCTGTCAATAGAAGGGACGATGCTTCCTTGGTAAATTAGTAAACTGGTATTGCACTTTGTACATTGGCCCTTGGAAGTTTCATTAGCCAATTTCCCAAATTTATTAGTGTTCTGACGGAATGGAAATTCAAGCCTTACAAAACTGGGGGCCCAGACACTGCACTCAGAGACTTCACTCAGGTGAAGCTGTCCTGTGCCGTGCTGGGCGCCCCATCATTTATTCCTGCTTCCCTTCTCCAGCAACAACCACATTTAGCTACTGTCTTATGGCACGTTACAGCAATGACACGAGGTCTTGAAAACAAGACCTTTCCTTTATAAAGTAGACCTTTTCTACTTTATAAAGGAAAAAACCGAAGTAATTAAATTGATTTTCTCAAATGTGGCCCAAAGACCAAAAGATGAACCTTCCAACACCTTGATTTTAAAAACAAAATATATTTAACGTGTTTATTTTCCTCATTCAGTCATAGGACTTAAAAAATATCTACATAATAATATTAATAAGGAATAAGGGCTTTGAAAAATTCAAAAGGATAAATTACATTTTAGTGTCTGAACTGCCTAAAGATAAAACTTCATAACTTGGGATTTGTCAATGTTTCTTGGATATGGCACCAAAGGCCCAGGCAACAAAAGTAAAAACAGACAAATAGGACTTAATAAAAATTTAAAAATTTTGTATATCAAAAGACAGTAAAGACGATATCAGCATAGTAAAAGGCAGTCCACAAAACGGAAGAATATATTTGCAAACCATATATCTGGTAGGGGATTAAGAACCAGAACATATAGAAAACTCCTAAAATTGAATAACGAACAAATAAACGAAGCCCAATTCAAAATGGGAAAAGATTTGAGCAGGCATTTCTCCAAAAAAGAAATACAAACGGCCAATAAGCACATGAAAAGATGTTCAACATCACCAATCATCAGGGAAATGCAAATCAAAACTACAAATGAGGGGTTCCTGGGCGGCTCAGTTGGTTGAGTGTCTGACTTAGGCTCACATCATGATCTCATGGCTTGAGAGTTCGAGCCCTGCATTGGGCTCTGTGCTGACAGCTCAGAGCCTTGGAGCTTGCTTCAGATTCTGTGTCTCCCTCTCTCTCTGCCCCTCCCATGCTCATACTCTGTCTCTCTCTCTCTCTCTCTCCCTCAAAAATAAACATTAAAAAAATTTTTTAATTAAAAAAAAAACTACAAATGAGATCCCATCTCACACACTCAATAGGAAGGCTATGATCAACAAAACAAAACAAAACAGAAAATAACAAGTGTTGGTAAGGATGTGGAGAAATTGGAAGCTTTATTGTTCCGATCCTATTGATGGGAATATAAAATGGTTTAGCAGCTGTGGAAAGAGTATGGTGGTTCCTCAAAAATTAAAAATGGAATTCTCATAGGATTCAGCAATTCCACGTGCCAGTATATACACATAAAAGCCCAGAGTGGAATATCAAAGAACTATTTGTACGCCCATGTTTGTATCAGCATTCCGCACGATAGCTAAAATATACCAGCAACCCACATGTACACTGTGAGATGAATGAATAAGCAAAATATGGCATATACATGCAATGGAACATTATTCAGCCATAATAAGGAAGGAAGGGCTGACGTGTGCTACGACACGGAAGAACCTTAAGGACATTATGCTAAGTAAAAGAATCCAGTCACAAAAGGATAAATACTATATGATTCCGCTTATGTGAGAGACCTAGAATGTCAAAATCATAGAGGCAGAAAGTAGAACGGTGGTTGCCAGACGCTGGGGGAGGGGCAGAGAAACGGGGAGTAATTTAAGGGGTACAGAGTATGGGTTTTATAAGATGGAAGGAGTTTTGCAGATGGATGGTGGTGATGGCCGCAGAACACTAGGAATATATTTCATACTTCCAGTTAATGAACTGTACACTTAAAAATGGTTAAGATGATAAATATTATGTCTATTTTACCACACACACACACACACACACACACACACACACACACACACACACAAAACTAAAAAAGAAAAATCAGAAAACTACGAAGCCTAGGTATGTGTGCGAATTTCGCTGCGGTCTATCGACTTCAATAACTCAATAAATCACCCAGAGGGCTTCCTTCAAGATTCACAAGCTGGTGCAAATTATTGCCACTGTGACTCATCGTTAGTGAGGGAAGTGTGTCACACCCGCAGGCATGTGGGGGAAGAGAAAAAAGCCAAAAACTCTGATCTTGTTTCATATACCCAGGTAATATCATTAGAGGGAAATCAAACAAACCGTTTTAACTCTTTCAGCTCTCAAGAAGGAGCTGGGAATAGAATGTACCATTTATTACCCACGCAGCACAACTAGAACGCGAGGCTCGAGCAACTCCTGCCTGTTGGAACCACACTCTCGAAGCCAAATAAACAAAGGCATCATTCCAGACCTTTTCGTGTTTGGTTGTTTCTGCAACTTACTTTCTTCTGGACTAGGAAAGGGGAAACTTTTCCCCTTGTTATTTCTCAAGCTTAGTGTTTTCTGGACCTGGAAAAGAAACAAACCGGACTGTAGATCAAATCTGTCATAATGTTTCCCTCACTCTCCCAATCCTGTTGGAGTTGTCTGTTCTCATGCCTTTCAAGAAGACAGATATCATTTTTCTAATTCTACGAGATAATGGACACACGTGCAGAGTGCACGGACAGACAGACACACGCGTGCCCCATAAGCCAAATCCTACCGCCCGAGGCAGTTTTCTGGATCCCTGATGTCACCGTTTCCCTGTCCACTGTCTCAGTCCACCCTTCCTGCTGCCTTGCCCATAGGCTTCAAAACAATAAAAATATCTTTAAGAAAAAAAAGAAATGAAATGTTGTCAGAAACGACTCTGGGCCTTTTTCAGCGTCCCAGAGAAGAATCAGTACTTAGTTAATAAACAATCTAGTTTTAATATTTTAAGAAGATGTTTTTGATACCTTTTGCCTTTCTTCCTTTCACTCCCAGCCTTAAAACACAGAAAAGGATTGACATGGGACTACGCCGAGGTGTACAAATATGAACACACACACAGACACACACACAAAGGAGATGCAGAAAATACAAGGACTTCTGTTGCCTTTTTTGTCTAAACTCAATAAAAACAAAATCACATTTTGAAAATCAACTTCATCTCTGCTGTCTTTTAAAGCCTGGGAAACCCAAACACACAAGCAACACAGATAAAAATTTATTTGCCAGTGGGTTGTTCTTAAAATAATCACAGTACTTGCCTGCATTAAGAATTCTGAGCTGCTTCTTTTCAGATAGTCACTTGACATCTCTTTATGTCCTGTTTTAGCTCAGAGTAACTTAAAGAAAATAGTATCTTTCTAGGGGCACCCGGGTGACTCAAGTCGTTTGAATGTCCGACTTCGGCTCAGGTCATGATCTTGCAGTTACTGAGTTTGAGCCCCCACATCAAGCTCGCTACTGTCAGCGCAATGCCCCCTTCAGACCCTCTGTCCCCCTCTTTCTGCCCCTCCCCCACTTGCGGTCTCTCAAAAATAAATATTTTAAAAAACGTATTTTTTAAAAAAAACCCTAGATAGTACCTCATCAATATATTAGGAACATGAGTATTTGAAATACACTAAGACAGAAAGAAGTTAAATTAGGACGATTAGTAAATGAAGCAGTCATACAGAAGGAAAGACCAGGAACGGAGTTTCTGATCTTCTATTTGCTTGCTCGTCGCATGAAATCCATCAAATTCTCTATGGAAACATTCTGTATGTTCTGATATATTTGCTTGAATATAAGCTCGGTGGTGGTAGTGGGGTGTTGTTTATTGGGTGTCGTCCCAGTGCCTAAAGTGAGTGGCACGATGTAATTACTCAATAGTCATTTGTTGAACAAATATCCCTGTGTTCCAGGAAGATGGGCATGTACCCTGGAAGACTCTAAAGTCTTTTCTAGAAGGAAGAGTCGATGACTTTACTATCTTAGGCCAAACTCATTACCAGATTTTCTAGGAAGAAAGTGAAAATCGAGCACGGGTTTTGGTAAATGGCAGGGAGGGGGAGAGAGGGAGGAGTGAGGGGAAGGAACAGGATGGAGGAAAGGAGGAGAGGAAAGGACAGTGTCAGAATTCTGTACGCATCCTCGGGAGGGAATCTGAATTACAACAAGTGTCTACTGTAAAAAGAAAGAGTATACAGTGTCAGGAAGCACGCAGGCGCCTCCTATAACCACATCCTCATCCTCACCTTCCCCCCTCCATCCTTCTCTGCTCTCCACAGGCTTTCCGTCCTCCTCTCTTCCTTCCGGTGCCAGTCGGTTCTCCTTCCCGGGGCTCCTTTTCCGTCATGAATAAGGAAACATTACTCGGCAGTGCCCCCCCACCTTCCTCATCTCCAGACTCATTACCTGTTGAGGACACGTCCTCGGCACGGAGACATACGTGGGGTTAGGCTTGCTTCTCAGACGGCGTCTTCCCTGAGTCTCTTCCTTAAATTCTATCACAGGAAGCCTCCAGATCTCTCATTCTCCCCTCCCAGGACTAGAACTGTCAACAAACCAAACTTCTACTCATCTTCTTTTCTACAGAAGTCACATGGATCCCGTTTGGGGTACTAACTCACTTACATGGGTTATTCATATCTTACCAGAACTGTTCAAAGCTAGATACAATTTAAGTAACCTTCCTATTTTACCCAGGAAGTGAACTTAACTGCAAAAAAACACAAATGTTTTAGATAAATTAATACACTTTTTGTGCTTGGTAACAATAGACGTTAAGCAGCTGTCATGCGATAATAATTAATAATATTAATAATTAATATCTCAGCAATCTACAAAATTTAGAATTAAATGTTATTGAATAGAATCATGTTTTAAACGCCGCTGAGAATTTCAGAAAGTTTTTTTTCTAGGCCAGAACTCACAGCGTGAGGCTATCATACTTCTCTTTTCTATAATTAAGAAATGCGTCAATGAATTTTAAAAGTAAATTTGCTAAATAATCCAGCAAGATGCCATTAATCTTTAAGCCCACTCTCTTGTGCAATAAGACATGACTCAATGTGTTCGTTCGTTTTTTTCTGTTTGTTCACTGCCGTATCCCAAACACTCAAACCACCGCCTATCAGTGAAGTGGAAGAATAAACAGATATGTACTTCCTATGTGCCAGGTACTATGCTAGTCTCAGGAATGCAGCAATAAACATGACCCCGCTTTCATGAAAACTGCAGTGGAGAAGATACATTGAACACAAATCATGTAGGTATTTAATGACAATTATGATAAAAGCGGTAAAGAGAAATTACACATGGAAATAGGCCCTAACACTGCCTAAGATGTGAACGAAGACTTCTAAGGAACAGATACTTAAGGGAGAGCCTAAACAAGGGGTTTAGCGAAACAAGGGAAGAGTGAAAAGGACGACAGTCACACAAACATGAAACGGCGTGTGTGAAGATGCGGAGGAAGCGAGGGCCGTCTCGCCTCCCAAGAACTGAAGGCAGGTCAGTGGAAAGAGGAGGCTGGAATCAAAGGCAGAGCTCAGACCACGCAGGGCCTTGGAGACGTCAACATTTTGAACTTCCCACCAAAGGCAATGGGAACTCAGGAGTGACAATCATATCTGTATTTCAAAAATATCACCCTGGCTGCTGGGTGGAGAATGGTTTGGAGGGAAAACAGATGGAGGCAGGAAGCCAATTAGGGGGTGAGTATAGGACTTGCAGGTGGGAGGTGACGCTGGCTTTGACCAGGGAATTTACGGCGGGGATGGAAAAGCGGGTGGATTTAAGATCTACATGGCATGTACACTACTGACTAGGGTGACTGACTGAGTATGGGAGATGAGAGACGGAGAAGTTCTAAGGCAGCTCCTCGGTTTCTGGGATGCTCCTTCTATTAAGATGGGGAACAGCACAGGCAAGATTGTGGGAGAATGGGAAATCCAAAGTGTGGTTTGAGACATGTTTGAGAAAGGGTGTCCGTATTAGCCAAATGATGGTGGAGCTCACTGGCAAGCTAGGGGGGAGATATAAATTTGGCAGCCTTGGGGTGCAGTCAGTTAAGTGCTTGACTCTTCTTGGCTCAGGTCGTGATCGCAGGGTTGTGGGACAGAGCTCACGTTGAGCATGAAGACTGTTTGGGATTCTCTCTCTGTCTCTGTCTCTCTCTTTCAAAAAACTTTTTTTAAAAATTTTAAATATTTGGCAGCCTTTGGCCAGTAAATAGCACTTGAAGCCGTGGGAATAGGAGAGATTGCCCTGAGCGACAAAGTGGAGTAAGAAGAGAAAATGGTCTAGGACTGAGAGCTAGAGAAGTCCCAATGTTTAAAGTGCACGAAGACGAGCCAACAGAGAAGAGAGAAAAGGCTGGAAGGCTAGTAAGACAGCAAACAGCACATAATGACACGGAAGCTAAGAGAAGGCATGGTTTCAAGAAGGAGGGAAAGGTGTGCCTGGCTGGCTTAGCCAGTGGAGCATGTGACTCTTGATCTCAGGGTTGTGAGTTCAAGCCCTATGTTGTGCGTGGAGCCTACTTTAAAAAAAAAAAAAAAAAAAAAAAAAAAATCAGAGATGCCCCTAATTCCTTCAGCTGCATTTGACTTTATTTATTTGAGCCTCTAACACATTTTAATCCTGCTCTTTACTGCGATTCTTCTTTATACTGTTTTATTTCCCTATTAAAATATAAAACCCTGGAGTAAAGAGTGATGGCTCAGTCACCTCTATCCCTAAAAGCACCGACAACGGTTCTTTGCGAAAGGTAATATGTAGACAGTTTTACGATTATGGAGGACATAAGATGGCTCATTTAAAAATTTAGTTGTTTCAAGATCAAGTCTCTATACCCTGTATAATCAAGAAATATTGAAGACCCAGAAATTAAACTAAAAGACAGAGCCAGTCAACAAAATCTGTTAAAATAAATCTAGTCCTATCATGAAGGGCAGATATTTTTTTTATCATCCTCCTGCCTCAGAAACTAAAAGGTGACTCAGAAAACAAATTCCACAGCATGATATGAAAATCAATACTAAATAAACATCCTCTATCTCACTCAGTGAATTAGGTCAGTATGGAATCAGATACCTTTTAGTCATCTGAGAAGACACACGGAACTTTCTGGACATTTGCTGTTTTCAGAGTCCTATGGCTTAATACAGTTATATAGTTATCAGGATATAATTTTATTTAGTTACCAGTTTTAACTAATAAAATATAGTGATTTTAGAATCAGATTTTCTATACATGAAAAAAATTAAAAATCAATAACTACCAAGTTAAAGAAATCCCACCAGGAAAGGACTAAAAATTCAGGCAGCATTCATCTTTGGACAATTTACCCGAAAAATACCCAATTCTGAAGGGTAACCCTCTTTTAGTATCTTTCAAAATATTAAACCTCTATTTCAAAATGAACATAGTACTTCATATACACACGCTTTTCACGGTTCTTTCCTCAACTCAATGTTTCAGCCAAAACTTGAAGCCCTTGAAATTGTCGCACAGTAACTTCAGCTGACGCATCAAGAGAACGCTAGACGTCTGTTAATTTTATATGTGGACCTGACTGGCCATTACAGGTTATTTCTAGGTGTGTCTGAGAGGATGCTTCCGGACAGGGTCAGCATTTGCATGCTGGGCCTGGAAAACTTTCCTCCTCAATGCGGGCGGGCATCTTCTGGTCTGCCGAGAACCTGAATAAACTACAGGGAGATGAAGAAGGAATTGACCCCTTTTTTCCCGGCTCACCGCTGAACACCTCCTACGCTTCTGCCCTCGTCCTGGGAGCCATGCCATTGGTTCCTCTGGTTCTCAGGCCTTCGGATTCAGACGGAATTATACTAGTGGCCCTTCGGGACCTCCGGCCTGCATGACAGATTGTGGGATTTCTTAGCTCCATAAACACATGTGCCAATTTCTCATAATTAATAAACTATATATATTTTTAAAAATCTATATACATCCTCTTGGTTCTGTTTCTCTGAAAAACCCTAATACGGTGTACATACAGCTATTTTACCTGGTATTTCGCTCAATGTGCCCCATCAAATACCAAAAGGAAATATATACCCTTTGAAATATCCATTACTGTCATGACATAAAGTAGTGAAATTTACTGAAAATTTCTAAAATCCTTCAAAAATAATTATTTTATTAAAAAGCAATAACGATTTTGAGGAAAAATTTGGGAAATATGGTTCAGTACATTAGTATCAGAGTTCACATAATTATATTCAAGCGGAAGTTCGCCTTAGCTTATTTTCAGATCACAGTTACATATGTTCAAAATCCCATTGGTTTCGGGGTGCCTGGGTGGCTCATTCAGGTAAGCGTCCGACTTTGACTCAGGTCATGATCTCGTGGTTTGTGAGTTTGAGCCCCGCGTCGGGCTCTGTGCTGACAGCTCAGAGCCTGGAGCCTGCTTCAGATTCTGTGTCTCCCCCTCTCTCTGCCTCTCTCACTCTCACCCTCTGTCTCTCTGTGTCTCTCAATAATAAATAAAAACCTTAAAAAATTAAAAAAAAAATCCCATTGGTTTCTTCTTGATGGTCTGGTAAGTGCTGGAACTGATAGACTTCAACGATAATTTCTCTAGGAGGTCTGCTCAAAGAAAAAGTCATGTGAAACCAAACGAAAGTTGAATAGTGAGGTTGTACTTTGACGTGGGCTGCGGCCACCTAAGTGTATCCATCTGAAAGCTTATAAATAAACAGCGAGTTAGGGATCCGCGTCGTATAAACTATCAGTTGTCAGTGGGAACGCTTCCATGGCTTTCTCTCATCACCCAGCACCATTTTGATTCCCTTCTCCTGGGGATCAGTGGGTAAAGGTCAAGAAATACCCAAGTAAAAACAAAGACCAGTGATTTTTGCTTACTATCTCATTTTTTTTTATTACCAGCTCCTAATGTTTTTCCACATAATATGAGTAGCTATTAACAGAGAAGCATGTTTCTTTTAATATTTCAGGTAAAGCTTCGAAGAAACAACCGGAATAACATCTGTATTTGGTAGCTCTTGCACTAGAAAAAGGCTTACATAAAACTGATTAAAATATTTGGGAACCTAGTTGTGTCAGTACTACTCTAACTGAGAGGTCTTTTAAGTGAAAAGATTTTATTTTTATTTTTTTACTTACCTATGATTCTAAGACATACAAGACACCAAAAAAAATCACACTTCCTCTGAAATTATACATATTGCAAAAACATTAAACATTAAATAATTTAAAACTGAGTTAAATACATGACTATGTATAATAAATTTAGGAATTGAAAGCATTAATAGGACACAAAAAACTGCTCAAATTAAATTCTAGATTAAAAAAAAAGTCTTTTATTGTCTAAAAGCCAAAATACTTATTTGGTAGCTATAAAACGGGTGCAGTTGCAGAGGATTTTTAAGGCAGCGAGGCTACTCTGTACGATACTATAGTGGGGACTGTACTACAGTGGGGACTGTACCACAGTGGTGACCATACGACCTTCTGCACTTGTCAAAACTCACAGAATGAACCTCACCAAGAGTGAACCCTAAAGAGTATCTAATCTAGGGACTTTGGGTGATAACACTGTGTCAATGTAGGTTCACTGATTTTAGCAAATGTATTATTCTGGTGGGATACGCTGACAATGAGCAAGGCGTTAGTCTATGTGGGGTAAGGGGTACCTGGGAACTCTTTGTACCTTCCTCTCAATTTTGCTGCGAACCTAAAACTGCTCTAAAAGAAATGGTCACTTGTCTCAAAGATGTAAAACACTACAGTCAAGGTGATTTCTCTTGAAAGTTCATGTGAGTACTGACCAATATGCCATTTTTCACAAATCTCAGAAAAAAATTATTTCCAAATGCGCAGTGTCAGAGAGTACCTGTCAACACCACCCGTATAACAAACTCTAGGGAGTAGAAGCAAAGGACGTGTAAATTAAGTATATTTTGTAGCTTGCAGAGATGGTACCTGGGAAAAGAGGAATCAAGGGTTTATTTGAGAAAATATTAATGAGACATACAGAACCTAAGAACTAGAATGAAGAGACCATGCTAAAGCTATACCAAAGTATCTTCGGGTCTAAAATGCCACCATCTACCTCCTGGGACGTGTGGAAGGAACAGGTAAGAGAGACCGGAAAGTGGGAGACCACAATCACAGAGCACTTGGTCTACTCATCAGCAAAACTAAAGTCAGACTTTCCAACATCAAAGAGGGAATTATCTGTTTCTCCAAACAGCTATTCTTTTTGGCCATGGTTTGTATAGCCAACTAACCTGAAATTATGCCCACATACTGACTTCTAGTGAGTGACTGAGAGAAACTGCGACAGAGAAGATGAGCTACGTACTGTTATCACGTACGGTTTCTTAAAAAACATGGGAAAATAGCATCATGAATTATAGAACAAGTAGTTTATATATATACACACACACTGAAAAAAGGGAATAATTATCATAAAATATTGAACTTGGTAACTAAGCTTAGTTCTGCTAATTAGGAGGGGCTATATGGATGATAAGCTTATTCCAACTCCAATGAAAACCAAGGGTAAAATATTTGAGGAAGGAAAACACAGCAAAATGTATACACCCTAGGTTTCCAATTAAACTTCAACCTTCTGGTGTCTTCATTTATTCTTGCCAAAACATAGCGTTCTATATTTGAAGTTTCTTGGAGATAAGTAACTTATGAAGTGGCAACGTGATGCCTTATGGGTAAGAAATCAGAAACATAGGGCACAAGTTTTCCCCAAACACATAAGAGCCTCAGCGGTGCAATGATTCATATTTGCTTTCTGAGAGAAGAGATGTAGCACGAGGTAACAGTGGAGTCGAGATCTAATCGGGAATGAGAAGCAGTGGGAAAGTCTTCTGAGTGTCTAACAGCACTAACAGAGACTCGGTATTCTAGATTTTGACTATCTAAGTAAAGCTTTAAAAAAAACCCATAAATAATATAGCAATCACTACCTATGGTTGAAATTCTCATTGATTTTATAATTTATTTAGTTACTCCAGCAATACTACTCTTTATTTTACTGTCTATTTTGGCATAGTTTTAAAACATTCTGTTTACTTAGGGTGTCTGATATAATTCATCCCATTTTCTTATCAAGTTTAATTTTCTATAAAATCCATTATACATTATAATTATGGCCTCCATAAATAAATTGACAAATGTATTGATTTGTCTCTTTTCATTGGTAGCAGGTTGAAATCATAAGTCTTCTAAAAGAATGTCAGGTCCTTCACCAAATTGACATGTGATGTCTTCAAGATGGATTTAATTTGTGCCACTTGATAACAACCTTTTCTGGATTTGTAACGGTTTCTATCCACTGATTCGCTGCTTCAGTGTTATTACTCTCTTCGCTTATCCAAATCTAGAAAGGAACAGTACAACCATTTAACAGTGTCTGAGTTCAAACAGTTAATTGCTCTTAATAGACGAAAGACAAATGGAAATCTGGTTCACATATTTTCAATTAAACTTCTTCCCATTTTTCCAAAATTTTGTGTGATTTCTATTTGAAACTTAAATGTTAAAACACTTAACCTACTTAGTCACCCTGAAGACTATTTTATATGAATCGGTCCAATTTAAAAATTCAACATGAGATATCATAATATCACTTCTCCCCAAACAGTAATTAGTATCCTTTGTTATTCAATAAGTCTAAGAGCTCAACTTACAATCAATCCTGATCATTTGAAACATTTCTGTGAGGATTAACTGGGACTAATCATGATTTAAGTTAGATCCGTAAGAAGTGTCCATTGTAAGCACCTTTTACATTAGATAACGCTGCGATTTTAATAGAAATCTAAACTAACTTCAGGTAACAGACATGAATGAACTTGAGAAAACTGCAAAGCATTATGCAGATGTAAGACAACACACTGGTTACATACCACGGAGGCAAGGTGGGCAAGGAAGCCAAAGCCTGATTTCTCACCTCAGCTGTAGCACTACCAAGTATCCCCACTTGGAATTAACTTCTGTGAGACTCAGTTTCTAATTCTTTTAAATAAAGAAACTGGAGCAGGTCACTGCTCCCTTAATTTCCTGATCTGAAGAACTTTTCTTTCATGTAAAATCTTACAAAGAACCTTAATATATGAATCAGGTAACACCAGTGTGCTCTGGCTGATGTGAGGGTGGGCGGACCTTGAGTCCACAGTTGGCTCCCCCATCATGGTGGCTCCTAAGGACACCAGAGAAGCCAGAGGGAACAGATCGCCAGCCAGAACCCTTCCAGAATTATTCTTTTTAACTAGACTCTTAAGCAAGAAAGTAGAATCACCAAAAAAGTTATGCTGAAAATCACCTGTCAAAGAAATCTCCCGTTCCATTCCTACCTGACAGCTAGAGGCTTGGTGAGATAGGAAACCTTAACTGAATGCACTTCGTAGGCCTCACTTTGAACAGTATGCTACCTATGAGTTCTTGAATCCAAACTCTTTCCCAAATAGGAATAACTGAAGAACAATAAAACTGTAATTTTTTAAACAAGTATTTTAGGTAAAATACATGAAGAAGTGAGTCAAAAAGTTAATATCGATCTTCGAAAATTCACATATAATTTAAGGATTTCACATAGACTGCTAATGACATCTTTTTATCAAGCAGACAGAAGCTTTTCTTGTTTTAGGTAAAATACATGAAGAAGTGAGTCAAAAAGTTAATATCGATCTTCGAAAATTCACATATAATTTAAGGATTTCACATAGACTGCTAATAACATCTTTTTATCAAGCAGACAGAAGCTTTTAAACCAATAATGCAGCTTTTGGAATTTAAATTCAAGTCAAACAATCATAATGAAGATAAAAGATAATGAGCTACCTTTGGAGACAACAAAGGAAACAAATCCCTACAGGACTGGGAAGTAAGCAGTGTTCTGTGGTCTTACACAGATTAATAAAAAGCTTTAAATAGATTAGTCTAGACACCAATATTAACTATCCCAATACCATCACAACCACTGCTAAAACTAATGTTTTCTAGGAATTCAAATCTAACATTATTCAGTTAATGGCATAGAGAGTTAAACATCAAATTGAACATGACACAGAAAGAAAGAAGTTGAGTATCTCCGGCCTTACAAAACTTGATTTAAATACTTAGCGTCACTACCATTAACTACTCAATGGTACTGAAAAACTCATTTTTCTTATAGTATTTACAGCTGAAAAGCTCAGAAATAGACTTACTTTAAGATAAAAGCCCGACTGCTCAGAAATTCCAACTATATGTATTAAAGCAAAGTCTGACAAGATTTCATTTTTGTGGCAACATTAAATTTTATGATACTGAAGAATTTTACTCTATTCGACTTCAATTTAACCCTGTGTTCCCTCTGACGACTAACTGCTTCGACGCATAGAGAGGTGCAAGGAAAGAACTCGAGATGAAAACTCCCTACTAACCTGCCCCACAAAGTGTCTTCTTCTTACAGAGCTCCGACTATAAAGCTTAATGAGAAAAAGAATTTCTTTTTCATTCTGTATAAGAGGGAAAATCATAGTTTCTCCCCACTTGACTCTGCCGTTGGAGGCCTTCAGTAAGCGTGTCTTCTTCTTATAAATCAACTCTCCCGAACTGAACATTGCCACCTTCACAAAAAAACCTAAAAAATAAGAAAAATTTGATATGGAAAATTTTATTTTAAATGTCATATGAAGATAGAGATCTATATATTTGGTGTGAAAATACAGGTAAGCCACTTCTAAACCATCTGATAAGCTATTGGCATAACGGAAAACATCTCTAGTAAACTTTATAGTTTTAAGCACACTTTACAAAACAGCAACCTCCAATGAATTTAATCCTTCTCTAACCCTAAGGCCATTAAAGACTGGAAATTGTAGGCATAAATAACAGTCAGCAATAGGGCGGCACACACTGGAAAGTATTATACAAAAGAGGGGGGCCAACATTTTGGACAGCTGGAGGCACTGACTTCACAGTTTTACACAGGTAAAATTCTTTGCTCCAGACTCCTGAGGTTAAACACATACCCACTAGAGAAAATTTACTCTTTAAATAAATGGAGACATAGAGCTTCCAGTAATGGTAGAATAGTTGTAGAAACTAACCTTCCTATAGGTTACAATGATAAATTCTGGGAAAAAATATAAAAAACAAGGGCTCGAGGCATTAAAGATTGAGCAAAAGCAGGGAGAAACTGGAGGACAGTCAGCTCTTACAGATGGGAAATGCCCTGGGTAAATTTCAGGTTTATAAAACTTTTCACCTAAGCATACTCGCCCGTCTCACTGACACGCGGTCCCTACAGCTCAGGCAGAGAAGGTGGTCTGACTAGTCACGGGATACAGCTGGGGCGGCCAGGGCGGCCAGAGAGTGAGGAGGGAACTTCCAGAAAAAAGGGAGCTGCAAAGGGAGGACCCAGACGGACCACCAGATTTACCACATGGGGATCACGGATAATCCCGACGGCGGTTTTGATCGAAGAAAGACCCTGTTAGTGTCACAAATGAATCGCATCTCGGATCCCTAGTCGTGTCCCACGTCCTAGAATTAACCCTAGGTAGCCTTGGTAACTTATTCTTTTAATGCCAAGTTCGATTTTATTTGCTTAGTTTTATTTTATGATTTTTCCATCTATCTACATAAGTGGTAACAGTCTATAGCTATTTTTTCTGTGCACTATCCTTTCTGTTTTGATATCAAGAATATGCTAACCTCATAAAGTTACTTTTTCCATCATTTTTCATGCTTTGGAAGAGCTTACATAAAACAGGAATTAAATGTTCCCTGAAAGTTTGTAGAATCCACCAGTAAAATCATCTTGGCCCGGTGCTTTTATTAGAGGAAATTCTTCAACCACCTACACATGGTTATCATTTTATTCAAATGCTCTCCCTCTTTTGCAGTGAATTTCAACAATTTTTTTTTCTCCAAAAATCAATGCTTTTACACAGATGTTCAAATGAATCCATATAGTTATAAACGGTGTTGTCTTAATTTGTTATTGAACCGCCTTTGAATTTGCAATGTCATCTTCTTCCTTGTTTATGTTTTCTTTATTTTTTGCTCAATCCAATTTACTATAGGTTTGTCTATTTTACTGATCTTTTCAACGAAAAAGCTTTCGGCTTTATTGATTATGTCTTTTGCTGTTGTCTCCGTATTTATCAACTTGGACTTCTCCTGTAATTCCTTATCTCTACTTTCCTTTGTGTTTGTTGCTGTTTTCCAAACTTCCTGAACTGAAAGGTCTCTTGCATTTATTCTCAGGCATCCATTGCTTTTGCTTGCCTCCAGGTGTTTTCTTTCCTTGTTGCCGAATAAAGGAGCACGCTTACCCCACTCTTAGCCCTTAGGGAGGCCTGACCTCACGCAGCCGCCAGCTCTGGGAACAGCCATGGGACCCAGGCCTACACAACCACAGCATCAGGACCCCTTCTTGTGCCCAAAGGCACGGGGAAGGAAAAGTGTTTCAAGGTTTGTGTTTGATATTTTCAGTTTGTTTTTTTTTAAACCAAGTTTCTAGTTACCAGAATATTCAACAAAGGGCATAGACCTAGAGAACGGATAAATTGTCTAGGCTGGTGAAATATACCTGAGAGTCCTCTGGACACTCAACCTATGTAAACTAATGAGCCAAATAAGGAATAGCATCAAATCGATAAAAATCAGGAGACTGTGGGTTAAAGTAGACACAATGGCTAACATCTGAAATCCAATAAGGTAATTTTAAGTTAAAAGGTAAGTATTTAACTTAAATAACAAAACTATGATTTTAATTGCCATTGTTAAGAAATGTAGGAAAAACTACCTTTTACTAATATTTTTTGCTGATTCCGCCTTGAACCACAGATATACTTACTCAGAGTGAGAGGTGATGAACAGCTTGGAAGGTATTGTGCCTCGAGAATCTGTAACTGAATTCTGCTATTGACTGCTTGAAAACAAGTCCCCAATTCAAGTTCTGCAGGGCAAACCTGGGTATCAAAAAAGTGCCATTTGATAATTAAGAATAAAGTTTTGGAGATTTTTCAAAAATTCAAAAATAAAGAGCTACAGTTAGAAGTTTTGAAAGTCATACTTTTTACTGACACACAAAATTATGATATAAAATATGGTTAGGATAAATGCATAGATTCTGTAAATACGAGGTACTCGCTTTCATGGATTCTAAAAATCCAAGTTACACCTACATACTTGATCCTTCAAAACCAGGAAGGTCAAAAGATAATTCAAATCGAAAACAAATTAAATTCCTAAGCAGTTTTAGTAAAGAGAATGTCCATGAAATAAACACCAAAAAAAAACCCACTTTCGAAACACTTAAAGTCATTTGAATTATTTTTAAGAATACATAAACTATAATAAAAAGTTTCAAATATAAGAATCACCATTATTTTTTTCTACCTGTAGACACGGCAGTAGGTGCTACCCAGATGAGAAGATCAGAAGACAAAGGATTACTACAAGGAACAAATGCATGGGTTAGGAACTGAATTACTATGCTGAATGAGAGCCAGCCAAGAAAGACAGCAAAAAGGGAGCTAGTGAAAGTGACGAGGCAATAAATAATAAGGGAAAGGTCAAAGAAAACCTGAGGCGAACAATGAAATGAAGGAGATTCAGAGGAGAAAAAGTTAAAACATGCTCTTCGGTACGGCTGACTAATGAAGAAAGTAATTCGTGAAATGGAACACAAGCCAGCCTACTTGTGGATTTCAAGGTCCTTGGAGTAAAAAATCAAAGAGAGAAACATAAGTCATCCAAACAGAAAAATACATGTTGAGAAGAATCAGTATGGGAATAAAGCAAGAACACCATCTTAACGGACCTCACTGGGGCCCAGCACAGACAGGCACAAACATCTTTGCGAGTGTGGATCCGACAAAGCTACAGAATGGCTGGATGACACTTGATGAAGAGATGCGTATTTGATAATTACCTAGTATTCCCTAGTCGTTGGCACAGAACTCACTGAAAAAGAACCTTTCCACGTACGTGCCATTGGCTGAATCATGGGCATTTCCTTCAAAACAGGATTCTGCATTTTAAAATTGCTCATGCCAGGATTAAAAACGTGTGTACGTCGACACACACACACACACACACACACACACACACACAAACACACAGGACTATTACTCAGCCATGAAAAAGAATGAGATCTTGCCATTTGCTACATGGATGGACCCAGAGGGTATTATGCTTAGTGAAATAAGATAAAGACAAATACCATATGATAATACTCATTTGGAATCTAAAAAACAAAACAAGCAAACAGACTCTCACATACAGAGAACAAACTGATGGTTGCCAGGAGGGAGGTGAGTGAGGGATGGGTGAAGGAGATAAAAGGGAATAAGAGGTAAAAACTTCCAGTTATAAAATAAATAAGTCACGGAGATGAAAAAGGACCGCATAGGGAATCTAGCCAGTAATCCTACAATAGCATTGCAAGTGATTGCAAGTGTGGTAACTACACATATTGTGGTAAACACAGAGTAATGTACAGAATCATCGAATCATTATGTCATACATCTGAAGCTAACATAACACTGTATGCCAATTACGCCTTGATTTAAAAATAAATAGAATGTTAAAATTAAATTGGTCATGCCCTAAGAAATCAAGAGAGAGACAGTGAAAAGTGAACCACTTTAAAGTATAAACTCAACTGTCAAGGTTAGACTCCCCCTTGAAAAGTCTAAAATGATGATCGACCTTGTCTATTTTGGCAATGAATGCTGAATACTAATAAAAAGGTGGAAGTACTATTTTTGCTTTTATAAGCAGAGTCAGAATGGATTAATAAATCATTTTGGTAGCCATATATAAAACAGAACCTTTTCGTATTTAAAAAAATGCTTCTGTTCTTGGCACTTAAAAAAAAATAGATTAAATACAGTTACTTGGGGGGCCTGGGTGGCTCAGTCGGTTGAGAGCCGATTCTTGATTTTGGCTCAGGTTGTGAACTCCCAGTTGGGGAGCTCGAGCCCTGTGTCAGACTCCGTGCTGACTGTGCACAGCCTGCTTGGGATTCTCTCTCTCCCTCTCTCTCGGCCTCTCCCCTGCCCATGCTCTCTCAAAATAAATAAACATTAAAAAAAAAACACAGTTACTTATTATTTACAAACCACTAAATAAACTATAGATAAAAATTTTTTGTTATTATGGTTGTGTGCCCACAATGAAATAACACTTATGAAAACACCTAAAGGTGGCAAAACTTCCCTCAGTGTGTCACACTTGCAGAGCTCACTCTCACAAAACAAAGCAGCGCTTGGCAAAGGGTTTGCTATTTCTAAACCGCCAATGTCATTTCTGAATTCAACTTATTTATTCTGTTCCAGGATATTAATTCTGATCGTGAAAAACCACTCAAAGTGGTTTTCAATCTCCCTATAACCAAAAAAGTAAAATTCCAATTGGGACACCTGGGTGGCTGAGTTGGTTAAGCGTCCGACTCTTGATTTCAGCTCAGGTCATGATCTCACGGTTTGTGGGATTAAGGCCGGTGTCGGGCTCTGAGCTGATAGCACACGGCCTGCTTAGGATTCTCTCTGTTGCTCTCTCTGGGCCTCTCCTCAACTGTGCACATTGTGCGTGCTCTCTTTCTCTCTCTCCTAAAATAAATAAATAAACTTAAAAAAATAATAAAATAAAATAAAATTCCAACCAATCGGCAGGTATCAAGTGCATTTTTAATGGGCACGAAATTATGGAAGATATATGATCTCCAGTCCAGAAAAATGTAGCATTTTTTAAAGACAAGAAAACTTTCTGAGCCTTTCTAGAATCGTTGTTGAAAGTGAAAAGTTAAGCATAACTAGAGAAAACCATGACCTGGTGATATTTGAGGATATCTTCTTGGGGGGAGTGATACATGGTAGAGCTGGTCCGGGAATCAATGCTTCCGTTCAAATCCCAGCTCGCCAACTACTGGCTGGAGGAAATCGTGCAAGTGCTTCAGTGTGTTGGTGCCCACAGTAGGGATAAGGAGAGCAGAAAGCTCATAGGTTTGAGTGTGGGCATTAAATCACCTAACACCACATCGGTTGTATGTAAGGCTCTATAAACAAAAACCTTGTCTCTTCCTCATTATTCAACACAGGAATTTGCGTTCTCATAACTTACGTTACTATTTGTCAAGGTCAAGAACCCTGTACTGAGGAAGACATTAGCTCTACATGAAAGTTCTGCTGTTTGTGGTGACAAAATGACCACTGTGGAGGACGGGTGTGAGTCTGGCTCTGTCACTGTCACAACTAGAGTATCAATTTTCCTCCTCAACACAGGAAACGAAGCATTCTATTTTTGCACTGGCCAATAATATGAAACATTCACATCTATACAAACTCACTGATTCAATATAGCCCCGAAACTCTTTTTTCAGGCCGCCAATTTTTTGTACCCCTAGCACCTAGCACACAACAGACATACAATTGTTTGTAAGACCTCTAAAACATGATAGAAACTTCCCCCAAATCATTCATTTGGAGTCTCCAAGGCAGATAAGATTATAACAACTCAATTCTCCAGAAAATACCTTTGCTGAGTTATCTTCTGATACACTCTACTAGTCTTTAAAGTTTTAATATATGAATTATCCATTGGAAGAGTATATCTCGTGCCTTCTGTAAAATATGGCTGCAGCTTATGGTCTACCAAGCTAGTTTCAAAGATGCAAGTGACAAACTCTTTGTCACAATTACAAAGCAAATTTGCTATATTTAAACAGAATATAAAAATAAACCATTATAGCATGCTTCCATTCATCATTTATTCTTTCACTCCTACCTACATACCAATGGCCAATGCCAAGAATATAAATGGGCCCTTGCTAAGAACATAGTAAAATATAAAGAAAACAGATGGAAGCTTGAGCCTCCTTTTGTTTAAAACAAGTAATTGAATTCTAAGTTGTAATAAGTACTTTACGGAGAACACACTAGAGATGGAGACAGAAAATAACAGATGAGAAAGAACTATCCAAAAATTTCCCTTCTTGATCAATTATAGAAATCCTTTGTTTTTTTATTTTTTAATCTCTAAGCTATTTCCCTTCTAATTCAGTGGTTCTCAAGCCAGAGTGCAGAGTAGAATCTCCTGGGAAGCTTCTAAAAACTACAGATGCTCCTGGCCTCCCACCTCCCCCCACCCTCCCCACTCCCCACCGAATTCTGATTTAATGTGTAGCCAGGGTTAAGAACCACTTTAACTCACATTAAATATTTTTGAAGGTAGGTAAAATAAAAACCCTATATAAATTTAAAATTACATATAGACTTGACCTTACAAAAGCTTATAAAAGATTTCTATAACTGTTATCCTGACATAGACACTATGTAAGTAAATTATTAGAGATTTCTAAACAATTTTTAGACAGTGTTCAGCTGGCTAGTTGAGAGAATCAAATATCAGGTCTCAAAAATCAATCAGCACTATAGATAATCAAGTTCTTTACAAAAACAGACAAACTAGCTGTAAGAGCCTCCATTCTACCCAATTTATGGACAGATATTTAGCTTACTCATGATTAAAACCTCTTTTCTAATCTCTTTTAAGGCACTCTTTTTTTCTTCTTTTTTTTTTTTAAGTAGGCTTCACACCCAGCCTGGAGCCCAGTGCAGGGCTCAAACTCCTGACCTGAGATCAAGACCTGAGCTGAGATCAAGAGTCAGATGCTTAACCAACTGAGCCCCGCAGGTGCCCCAGCAGAATTTTTTTAAGACAATCTTGACTGAGTTTGGAATTTATGATTCTTTCTTGCTATTCCTAAATTATCAGCTATAAAAAAAAAGTTTAAAAAAATTAATAAAATTATTCATAACTTCAGGATTATTTCCTTGAAGTATAAGCTATGAAACATCAATAAAAATGTCCTAGAAGAAGGTAACCCTAAGGTTATTTTTCAATGGAGAAAGCAAAGGGTTTCTGTTAACCTTTCATCACTTATTTAAAAAGCATTATTTAAAAAAATCAATAAAAATTTAAAAATAAATAAATAAATAAAAAGCATTATTAAGATTACTATTATTATTGCTTCTTGAGAACCTTCCCAATCTTCTAATGTATTCTAGAGTGTTCAAGTTATACTCCAACAAAAAGTCATTCATAAATTAATTCTGAAAGTATAAAACACTTTTATAGTGAAACTACCATCACTTACGGAAATTTTTGAAGGTGGTGTTATATCCAAAGAGTAATCCATTTCCTGTGTGCTGAGAGTTCTGAGTGATAGTGAGCATTCTCCGATGGTTTTCTTCCTGGGAGTCTGGGTTTGAATCTTAAATACAAGCCTTACAGTTTGTAGACTTTGGAGTTTAATAGCAAATACAAAAGTTTCCATAAATTCAATAGTCTAAAAAAAAAAACCACAGGAAAATAATATAAAATATATAAGTAAAAGGACTGAAAAAAAGATGATATGGCAATACCAAAAATGTGAAAATATTTTATAATCTAGGAAAGGAAAATCTAAGTTTTTTACAACCAAAAAATATTTCTTAGTGTAAATTAAGATGATAATGACCATGAGTTGTTTTTCCAGAATTTATCCCGGATACTACCTTTGTTAATTTCACAAATTATCCTTTTAATTACTAAGGGATTCAGGTCAATATCAACACCAAGTTTAGCAGAAGATAACTTTTCTCCTTTTTGAAAATTGGGCTGTTTTCCATTTTTGGTTCTGGGGCATCATTCCTGCTATCCACCACCATTTTTCAACAGTTAATAAGTGGTTCAAAAATCCTGGAGCGCCTGGGCGGCTCAGTCGGTTAAGCGTCCGACTTTGGCTCAGGTCGTGATCTCACCGTTAGTTGAGTTCAGGCCCCACGTTGGGCTCTGTGTTGACCACTCGGAGCCTGGAGCCTGCTTTGGATCCTGTGTCTCCCTCTCTCTCGGCCCCTCCCCTGCTCACGCTCTGTCTCTCTCTCCCTCTCTCAAAAATAAATAAACATTAAAAAAAATTTTTTTTTAAAGTCTCATGTGCACTCTCTCAGGAAGGACCCCAAATCTATCTGTTCACGTTAAGAGACTTGAAATATTTCTATTCGTTGTCTAATGTTCTTCCCACCTACCTCGGGATTTGATTTCTCTTTTGATGATGTTTGCTCCACTCTTTCCAGTCTGATAATTGGTCTCCTAGAAAAGTCCTCCCTTCTTTCATAAGCATCCACTCCAGATAGCAAGTCAGTGTTTTCCATGCTCAGAATATTTTCCCAAATGTTCTTCTGTTACTCTTAATATTTAGTTACTCTAACATCTTCTTGACACTAGACTAATTTTTGCTATGCACTTCCTTCTTCTCAGCGTTACTGCATTCTTTTGAAAAGGTGCTTTTTTTTTTTTTCCTTTTGTAAAGAGAAGATACCTGACCTGGGTGACTAACATCAATATTTCAGATACTGTGCCCAGATTTTCATTTTTATTGCAATTGCTTATATCTGTATGGTCAAAATTGTTTCTGAAAGCCTCCCAACCACCAGAGCTATCTTTTTCTCTCAGTCTCAACCACAGGATCACAGCAACAACCTAGTATACCTAAAATGCTTAATTTTTAAACAGAGATGGAATGAGCTTCACATTTTGCTACAATAGAGATAAACAAGTTGATAAATAGTAACAAATTTTAAAAGAGTCCATGCCAGTTTTAACATAAGAACAATTTTTCCTAACTTTTCCTAACTCACAGTTTCATTTGAAAATCAGAAAGTGAAATGGTTTAATGGTTTAATTCACTTTCATCTTGTCAGCATCATAACCAGAGTTAAGATTTATTTCCATCTAGACTTTCTAAAAGGCATATTTTCATAGTGTGAGATATTAATACATGCACATCAACTTTGATTACTGCCTTTTTACTTATTAAGAACATTTTTCCATGTTCTAGCTATAGAAAACATAAATATTTTCTATAGCTGGCCAGTATTCTATCACACAGAGTTATGGTTTAAATTTGGTCCCCAAAAGATATGCTGAAGTCCTGACCCCCAGTAACTCAGAATGTGGCCTTATTTGGAAATAGCGTCCTTGAAGGTGTAGCTAGTGATGTTAAGGTGAGGCCATCCAGGAGTAGGGGGGCTACCAATCCAATAGGACTAAGGTCCTTGTAAGACGGTGGCCACATGAAGACACAATGACAGAAGGAAAATGTCACGTGAAGGAAGGAATGACTTGGATTCCTAATCCAAGGAATGACTTGGATTGCTAGCCGTTCCCGGGAGCTGGGAGAGCGGCATGAAAGAGATTTCCCCTCGCTGCTGAAGGAAGGAACCAACACTAATGACACCTTGATTTCAGACTTACTCTAAAACTGTGGGAGAGAAAATTCTGCTGCTCTAAGCCACCCAGTTTGTGGTACTTTGTTACAGCAACCCAAAGAAACTAATACACATGGGATATATACCATGCATTTTCTCAACCACTCCCCTAGGTAAGACATGTAGATACTTTCCAACTTTTCCCCTATGAACAAAACAGCCAAGAACACTTTACACATTTTTTATTTGCCTTTTAAGCTATTTCACGGAACACATTCCAAGTAGAATAACTATGTAAAAGCATATAAATATTTCAAGGTTTGGATGTGTTTTGTCAAAATAATTTCCAGAAAGTTCTATAGTCTAAAGTATTTATAAATTTTTTCTTCATTTTAATAAGCAAAGAAAAAAAGGAGAAAGCAATACGCAATTTAAATTTGTATTTCTATAACTAGTAGTGAGAATAAATTTTTTCATGGTATTAGTCATTTGAAAAACCTTATTTTTAAATTATATGTACTTATAAAGAACACTTTTCATCTGTATGGAAAAACACTAGCCTCTCAACACATATCAGAAGACAAAAATGAAGATCTATTTAAACTAATGTGAAATCTAAAATCTATAAAACTAAAGCTAGGATAAGTCTTCCAGTTATAATAGCTGGAAGTATTTAAAAGAAATTTATTGCAATCATGCCCTTATTTCTCAAAGCCAAAGTGGGGTGGGAGAAGGGACAATAAAAATACATTCGTTTCCCTTTCATACAAGAAAAATAGTCTTCTTAGATATGGTTTATCTTGT
Organism: Paguma larvata; assembly: GCA_030068075.1. NCBI lineage: Eukaryota > Metazoa > Chordata > Mammalia > Carnivora > Viverridae > Paguma > Paguma larvata. The sequence continues at coordinate 36,762,713 of CM057827.1, forward strand.
ACATATTTTAGTGATTAAGATTTTCTTTTCATGGGCACCTGAGTAGCTCAGTCAGTTAAGCGTCCAACTCTAGATCTCAGCTCAGGTCATGATCTTGCAGTTTGTGAGTTCGAGCCCCACATCAGGCTCTGCGCTGGCAGTGTGGAGCAGCTTGGGATTCTCTCTCTCACTCTCGCGCTCTCTCTCCCTGTCCCTCTCCAGCTCACTCTCTCACTCTCTATCGAATTAAATAAACTTAAAAAAAAAATAGATTGTCTTTTTAAATGCATCTTACTATTAGGCAATGAAGTATCAAGAAGTTTTGAGGCTCAAAATTGTCTTTAAAGAGCAAGAAGTACATAATTTGCAATTTCCCCAAAATAAAACTTCATTAATCCAATTCTTCAAGTGGTTTATAGTGACAAATATGAAAAAAACAAACCATAAAAAGAAATTCAAACAAAAACAGCCACTTACAGTAGAGCCTTCCTTTGCTGAAGATTTGAAATGCACTGGTTTGGGCAAAGTTAGTATTCCTTTTACAGAAACAGTAGGCGTGTCTCCACAACTAGAAGGCCAACTTAAATCTATGCACTAAGAAAATTAAGAACACAGATTGAATTTTATCAAGGATTCTCACAGTACAAATATTTGATGTATTTCTTGAGTTAATGACTTAAATACAAACTATAAAAGAAAACTAATCTACTGAGATCTCGTTTCATCGACATTAAAATAATTGGACATTTAATGTTCTAAACATTGTATCGATCTCCTTCTTGACGTTAAAACCGTAATTCCATCACACCTACAGATTTATTGTCTTTAGAGTCTTTATTAAATACGGTTTTCTGCAAAAGGCTATAGAATCCAAAGAAGGTATTGTCCCATTCCCCAGAGAGAGAAACAGTAGATGCTGATAATGGAACTATTCAATTTCGTAAGCAAACTTGGTAGTGACTAAGTCAACTTACTTGTAAAACTGTGATCCAGACCTGCTCTACTGCAGAATTATAAAACACTTTCACATTCAATCTCCCAAAATCTCTTTCATCTCCTGACAGAGTGATCGTATCTGAATTGTAAAAGGGCAGGGACATTTGAAATGTTATGCAATCCTTCTAATCCAATCATGCTTTGATACAATGCAATTTTAAGAGTACAACTGAAAAATGGCAAAATCACTCTTTTAAGCTGCCACTTTAATAAGACAAAAATGACACTTTGATGTTTTATAGCAGGGGAAGACCTGCTATAAAAAAAAAAAACAAAAAAACGCATGGCTTAAAAACTTAACCCAAGTATAGCCTGAGAGAGTTAACTTAAAACTAAGATAAACGTTCCCCCGTAACACTGATATGGCTTTAATCTGTATGCCTCTGGAAGTTCCTTCACTAGCATACTTTAAAACAAACAAACAAGAGGTGCGTAACTGCTATGCCTTTTTGAAAGACGCCTTGGTGCCTCAACAGGCACGCAACAAATGAGCCATCTAATCTGAGCATTCGTCTGCAGATAACACAGATATAACCATCTAGAGTTTTTCTTTTTTGCCTTATCATATATATGTTCAAATTGCTACTAGGTAGAAACGATTCCCCTAAGAACATAAAAAGAAGGTACTTTAGTCCTTACCCAGGCTTCTGTTACTCCCCTGGGAGTTCTTCCTGGAAGAAGAACTGCTAGGCACACTGGACAGTGAATCGTGTCTCTACAGACAAAATTGTTCTCTGGTTAGCATCGCACATCAGACTTGAAGGACTCTGAAACTTCTGCCCCAATACCCCCTGAGCATCAAACTGCATGTACCCATTTTGACAGTGCTACTGGTCAGATAGCAAAGGGGATAAAACGCTTTCTGTGTGTGTTAACAGGAAAATCTTAAATAGCTTACTAGATCATATATGGAGAAAGCCTTTGCCGTCTGAGGTTTGGTTTTGTAATAAGGAGACAGAGATCACTGCTTATGTTTCATACTTGAAAGCACTAGTAAAAATAAGAATATATTTGGAAGTGCCCTGTTATATAAACCTGTGAAGTAGCAGTTGTGATTTGAAACACCAGTATCGACATCACCCGGGAATTTGTTAGAAATACAAACTCGGGCCCCAGAGCAGAACTATTGAATTGAAAGCTCTGGGGGTGAGGCCTGGCACCCTGTATTTTAACAAGTTCTCCAACCAATGCTTATAGACATTAAAAAGCTGGTGCTAGGAAGAATTAATTCTGTAAAATATTAACTCTACTGAGGATACTAAGGATTATTTAGAATACATTTCCATTTTAATAAAATGTATGTGTATACATTTACACAGAAAAAAAAAGCCCACAAGCATACGTAACGATATTTTCATAGTGCTTTTATTCTCAGTTACAGGAATATAGGTGATTTGTCTTTTTACTTTGCTTAACTCTATTTTCCAATTTTTAATAATAATTACAATTTACTTATATTTTTAAAAGAAACTTTTTTAAACATCAAAAAGTTATTCTATTTAAAAACAGGAGGAGGCTGTGTTAATGTCAGTGATAATCAAGGCCCTATATCTCAACAGAAACACTATTTTTTATTAACTAGGTAGTTACGATCAACAAGGAATCAATAAGCACTTTTAACCATACCATTTTAAATCCCAACTGCCTTCCAGATTGCCTGAGTGTATACCAACTGAGAGACGTAAGATTCATTAAAAAAACCACCAAAAAAACCCCACCCACAACTACTGCCTCTAACTACTCAGCAGAGAGCTTCCTGAAACAACGCACATGGGAAAGGCCAAGTGTTAACTCTGCAGATACTACCATAGGTTTATCTACGAAAGATTGACACATGTTGTTTCTACTGTAATTCACACATTTCTGAGTTTTTAGCTTGAAAATAAACTATCGTATACATTTATATAAATAATTCACCTGGATGAACCGCTGAGATGAAGTTGTAAGATCAAACATAGACTTGCTGAGCCCAGGGGAACTGGGAAGTTTGCTGGTCCTTAAATCACAAACTATGAATGGACATGGAAAAATTTCTTTATATTAAAGAAGAAACATTGGAATTTCACTTAATCACCATGACTTAAATCTCTACAGGAGTGCATCATAAATATTAATGCAATCTATTTGAGAGATAGTCTTCTGGGGGCGCCTGAGGGGCTCAGCCAGTCAGGCATCTGATTCTTGATTTTGGCTCAGGTCATGATCTCATAGTTCCTGAGATAGAGCCCCAAGCTGGGCTCTGTGCTGACGGCGCAGAGCCTGCTGGGGATTCTTGCTTTCCCTCTGCCCCTCCCCCACTTGGTTGCACACCCCCCCCCCTCCTCTCTCTCTCAAAATAAACATAAGGGGGGGGGAAACGCTTCTAATAAAGTTTAAAATTTTTTACAGTTATTTTACTTTTGTTCCAAACAGAAACCGACATAAATCAAACGACACGTTTTCACACCCACGCCGACCAGCAAGCAGGAAACACTCACTCTCCTTGCTCACGTGACCCAATTCTTCCTCCCAGAGGAATGACATCAGAGAGTGTAGGTCCTCGCTGCTAAATGCAATTCCACTATTTAATGAGTACTTACCGCATTAAAAAAATACTGAATTCCATGTACTCCTATATTTCTAGTCTTTATTTCTAGCTTGTCTCCTAAACTAGGAGATTCTTAAAGAACGGAGCTCTGTACACTGTGTATTCTAACACAGTGCTAAAATAAATATTTAAATAAACACTTCTGCTTTGTTTTCACTACCTCACCCTGAATTCGGTTGTTGAGGTAGCTATATATAGCATTAAAATCTTGAAAAACAGGATATTATGAATCAGATATGTACGTTTATACCAGTCTAAAATTGACACAGTCCTCAAATATTAAACTGAGAAAGTTCTATAATCATTTAGGTATTTTCTTTTTTTTTATTTTTTAAATATTAATTTATTTTTGAGAGAGAGAGAGAGCAAGCAGGGGAGGGGCAGAGAGAGAGAGGGAGACACAGAATTTGACGCAGACTCCAGGCTCTGAGCTGCCAGCACAGAGACAGACATGGGGCTCAAACTCACAAACCAGGAGATCATGGCCTGAGCCGAAGTCAGACGCTTAACCGACTGAGCCACCCAGGCGCTCAGATAGAAATATTTGCGTATTTTCTATTTTCTTTCTTTACGTTTGTAATCTCATCATGAATTTGTAAATTTATTATGCGCGCTCAACGGAGCAGGAAAGAAAAAGCCAATAAATACCTGCTGTAGAATTTCTGAATGGACGGATGAGGTAGAAAATATAGAAAGAATCTGAAAATGAAACTTTTCAAAAAAAGGACAAGGAAAATAGAATTTGGAACTATCAATTACACATAATTCATTAATCTTTCGATTTTTGCATTAGATAGAATACCACGGAGAAGTGATGTTTTTCGCGTCACTTCTGAAGCCTTGCTTTTGCTCTGTCTTACTTTTTGTTCTTCATAATGAGAATCGGCTCTCCCAGGGTCTTCAATTTTATTTGGTTTCTACATTTGCTAAAGAGGAACACCAAAAGAAAACACACAAAAAAGTTTTCATACCCGATCCATAGAGTCTCACTGCTTCTGAACGTGGAGGAAGGCGCCGGCTCAAGTCAGGCGAAACGTGCTTATACCTGTAGCACGGGTTGTATACATCGTAGCTGGCTCCGTGCTGGGATGCACTGGAAAGTTCTACCTTTCGATCTCCAAAAGATGCTCTGGCAGATCCTGAAAGTAAGTGTTGCTACAGTTTTACCCTTTTCTTGAAGTTATTAACTAACAGCTGGTGCATTCAACGCAAGAGGAAGACAAAAACTTTTTGCTTCTAGTAATACGAAATCACATGTGTTTGAGATACCAAAAAAAAAAATCAGCACATGTTTATTTATTGTGCTCTGCATGGAGCATCCTGGCAGGAATCAGCCACGAAACCTGCTCTCAAGACAGTCTGGTAATTTCTCTTTCGCATGGTGGCATTTCTCTTTGCCCTGTAAACAATCCTCTATTTTTTTATTTGAGTTTTCTTTTTTTTTTTAATGTTTATTTATTTTTGAGAGAGAGACAGAGACAGAGCACGAGCAGGGGAGGGGCAGAGACAGAGGGAAACACAGAATCCGAAGCAGGCTCCAGGCTCCCAGCTGTCAGCACAGAACCCGATGGGGGGCTCGAACCCACAAACCGTGAGATCATGAGCTGAGCCGAAGTGGGACGCTTAATCAAGTGAGCCACCCAGCCATCCCGGAGTTTCCTTTTATTTTTCTACTTGCACAAAGAATATCTTTCAAGTAAAAAGATGATTATTTTTTGACAAAGACACAAAACATTTATAAAAACTGACCACATGCTGAGATACGCCGAGCAATTCTTTGAAAGGGCTGAAATCACAGAGTGTGCTCTCGAGCCACGATATAATAAAGTTAGAAGTCAACAAAAAGATGATTAGAAAATACTTACATGGAAACACAAAGGGCCTAGATAACCAAAACAAAAACAAAAACAAAAACAAAAAAAGAGAACACCTTAAGAAGCACAGATTAAAAGATCTGTGCTACTGAGTTTTCAGAACAGAACACTGGCATACAATAAAATAAGACTAAGCAGAACAGAGGCCCAGAAAGAGACACTCATTTTATGGACATTAGATTTACAATCAATGTGGCATTGGCTAACAATGCAGAAAGAACAGTCTTTTCACTAAAAGGTGCTAAGACCATTAGATACTAATACTGAAAAAAAGAAAAACAACCACCTTCATCCCAACTAGAAAAGAAATTCCTAAAATATTAATTGCATGTGGACTGTGGATCTAAATTAAATGTTAAAGGCAAAACTTCTACATTTAAGTCAATTTATAAGAAAGTTTACACAGCCTTAGTGCAGGGAAGAACTTCTTAAACGCAACACAGCATTATCATAAAAAAATTTTTTAATAAACTGAACTACATTAAAATTGAAATTTTCCATTTTATTGAGATCTTTGAAGCGAGTGAAATGGTCACCCATAGAGTGGGAAAAGTTCTGTGCAACTCACACAACCGACAAAGGGCTCAGATCCAGAATACATGAGGAACTCCCAGAAATCAATAAGAAAGAGGCGAGCCCAAATAGAAATTGGCTGTGAGCCGCAAGCAGGCACTTCAGAAGAGACGCCGTCCAAACAGACAAAAACATGAGTGAGTGTTCGATTTCATTAGTCACGAGGCAAACGCAAATGAAAACTCCAACGAGATTCCACTACGACCTCACCGGCACGGTCGCAATGAAAAAGCCTGACAATACCAAGTGCTGACGAGAACCGAGTGCAATATGAACTATCGGACTCCTGCTGGGGGGAACAGAAGCGGGGGCAATCACCGTGGCAAACAGTTTGGCGATTTCCACTAAGGCTGGGACGCGGCTGCCCTATGAAACGGTAGTGCCATCCGGGGACGTACACATGACCGAAACGCCTGCGCATGTGCACCGAGAGACAAGTACGAGAACGCTCAGAGGCATCGTTAGCCATCGCGGCCAACACTGGAAAAAACTCAAATGTCCATTAACAGTAAAATCAACGGTACTCTATACTTACTACATAAAAATACCTTTTGTATGCTATGCAGAAACACTACTATATACCACACCATTCAGGATAAATGAAAATAAATCTATTTTCTGTACAGATATTAAAACTGAAGCTACTGACAACAATTTGAGCGAATCTCATGAAAATAATGTTGAATGAAAGAACCGATCATAAACAAAAGACTACATATTGAATATGTAATTTCACTTACCTAAAGGTCAGAAAAAAAGAAGAAATTAAACCATGACCCTGAGGGATATGTGCTTAGGTGGTAAAAAGTAAGAACAGCACGAAAGCAAAAATTAGAACCGCTGGGACCCTGAAGAGGGGGAAGATGGAGGCTTCTGGGTTGCTGGCGGTATGTATTTGTTCACTTGAGTGGTGACCATACGCGTGTTTTGCTTTGCAATAAATAACTGAGCTCCAGAGATCTGTTTTGTTCCTTTTTTCTACATGGGCGTATTTCACAATTTAGAAAGGGAAAAACAATAGATCGAGTTCCTTTCGAAGTTAAGAATCACACTGGAAATAATACAGAGACATAAAGTTTTAAAGAGTTTAGATTATTGCCATCTTATAATTCTTTTTGTCCCATTTAAAATAGAGGCCACCGTATAAGCCAATATTTTCTGAATTAAGCTGAACAATAAAACAGGTGGCTTCACATTGAGTTCAGAAAAGAAAAATAAAATATGGGGTTATGAGGTGAGAGCTTATCCTCACCCCAGTTCAAATAACTGTGTGGGCAATCCAAGCATAATACACAGGCAGAGGGGCGCCAAGAGGGAGTTCTGATGCCAGAAAGCTTTGTAAGGAGGCTGTGCACCTTAGGAGCTAACCGTTAAATCGGTCGGCACACAAACACTGCTACGAGTCTGTTTATGGTAACAAGAATACACTGTCAAGAGTAGTAAGACCAAAAATGACTCACTACCTTTACAGACTATACATAAAAAGGAATATTCTGATTTCATTTTTCCTTAACAGAATTCCAATTTTCCCCTCGAAGGGTATACAGTGATATTATTTTTAAAGCTCAAGAGGAATTTTTCTCAATTTACAGAACCACGGTGCTATAAAACTAAATGTAAAGTAACATTTACTTTACACCTCTCAAAAGGCCTATTTAAAATTTCAGTATTTCTTCAAAAGGCATTCTCTTAACGGGTAGGTAGACAGATCTAAGATAAAGCAAGGATGGTAAGACGTTAATGACAGAATCTCTGTGTTACAAAGCGGTAAGCTACAGCTGTCATCAGACACATAAGTAAGAAATGAAATAAAACACGTTTCAAATACTTGAAACGTAGTTTTAGTCATCACTGGCAGTGTTCTGCCCTGTCTTCTCAAAATTTCCTCGTCGACCCATTGCTCACAGGCACATACACATACAACCTGTGCATGTCTGACTTCTATAATTAGGGACCAAGAATGCTTTCTTGACTCTAGTAAGTTTCTCTCCAATAGGATAAAAATCACATGGCTTCACCACATCTTCGGTGAGTCTAGAATTTAAGCGCAAGCCAATTTCTCACTGATTCAAAGCAAAAAGCAATCTGTTTTCTAGTGATTTAATGAAAATGAAAAGACAAAAGAAAAACTATCACATATTGTAAGGTAGGTATTTCTCATTTTTATTATGAAAATAATACATAAAATACCCTAAATGCTTTAAGAATACAAAATTTATTACATAAATTATGGTACATCTACAGATTTAATGCTACAGGGCCATTAAAAAGCAGTGAGTATGAAAACATGTTCACAATATGTGATAGGAAGAAAACAGATTACAAAACTGTTTACGTGGTTTGATCCCAATGCTGTGAACAGGTGCAAGAGAAGGAGAAAGACCAATTAATCTAGGTACCCTGTGACCCAGAGTTTGTAAACACTGAGAGAGACACTACTGATATGTGCAAAACAACGTGGCGGGCCAGGCACAGGGTTCCTTTTTCCTTGTTTCTCTAAAAGAAAAAAAGAAAAAAAGAAAGGATGGATGGATGGATGGATGGAAGGATGGATGGATGGATGGATGGAAGGAAGGAAGGAAGGGAAAAGGAAGAAAAGAAAAGACGGATCACTCTTGCCAAACCCAGCTCTCCTGCAGACAACAACAGTACACTGTAGACCAAAACCAACCTGAAGAAAGCCCCTGCAGGGACTGGACGGTGATCAAAAGTAGCGCAGATTCTGGAGAGCACTGACTCTTGGAAGGAAGGAACGGCCGCCTGTTTTAATGACTGTTAGCCTGAGGGCAAGCCAAAGTTGGCGCTGCACAGGGCGGATAAACTCCAACAGAAAAATCCACACTCTTTCTGGCCTGAAGAACCGGAGGGCAGAGTTCAGAGCAACCACAGCTGCTAGAAAGCAAGGTGGGAATCTTGGAAAGGAGAAAGCGCCAAATTCTGTGAATACAGTCTGCTCAAATATCTGGATGATTCCTGAGCCACACAGATGTGGGACGGACCCCAACGAAAGATACATGGGGCGCCTGGGTGACTCGGTCAGTTGAGCATCTGACTTTGGCTCAAGTCATGATCTTGTATGCGTGGGTTCGAGTCTTGCATCAGGCTCTGTGCTGCCAGCTCAGAGCCTGGAGCCTGCTTTGGATTCTGTGTCTCCCTCTCTCTCTCTCCCTCCTTCCCCTACTCGTGCTGTCTCTGTCTCTCAAAAAGAAAATAAAACATTAAAAAACAAATTTTTAAAAAATAATAATAACTTTTAAAAAAGATACAAAAACTAAGCTAAGAGCTGCCACTAAAGACACAGAACTTGCAGCATAGTCTAACTAAGTTAATCACCTGGTTCAAAAAAGAAAGAAAAAAATCCCTCTCATCTCAGAGTAATCTAACAGATTCTAAAGTGTCTACAACACAACATCCAACAACCAGAATACAATCCGAAATTACTCCATACACAATGAAACATGAAAAGGTGACCCATTTTCAAAAAAGAAAAACCACAGAATCCACATCTAAGTGACTCAGTTGTTAGAATGAGCAGACAAAGATGCTAAAGCCCAAAGACATAAAAGAAAATAGGCTCACAATAATGAAAAACAGAAAATGAAATCACAGCAAAGGAAGAGAAACTACAAAAAAGAACCAAATGTAAATTCAACAACTGAAAAATATGTCTAAAATAAAAATTCACCGGATGAGCTTAACAGCTGCATGGAGAAGACAGAGGAAAGACACAGTAACTTGACGATCAATACTATCTAATCTTAAGGAGAAGAGAAAAAAAAGTTGAACAGCAAAAAAAAAAAAAGAAGAAGAAGTCTCAGAGGCACATAAAACAATATAAAAAGGTCCAACATGTGTCTAATTGGAATCCCAAAATGAGAAGAGAAAAAGGATGGGGGTGGTGGCTCCTGTGTTGTTCAGTTGGTTAAGCGTCCAACTTCAGCTCAGGTCATGATCTCACAGCTTGTGGGTTCGAGCCCTGTGTCTGGCTCTGTGCTGACAGCTCAGAGCCTGGAGCCTGCTTCAGATTATGTGTCTCCCTCTCTCTCTGTGCCCCACCACCCCGTTCATGCTCTGTCTCTCTCTGTTTCTCAAAAATGAATAAACATTAAAAAAAAATTAAAAAAAAAAAAAAGAAGAGCAAAAGGATGAGGTAGAAAAGACTATTTGGAAAAATATTCTAGATTTTGATAGGAGTCTGGATTACACTGTTATATGCATTTGTCCAAACTCAACATATACAAACTTAAAACTCAGGTAGTTCATTATATATAAAGGTTGTATCAAAAGAAGAAAACTATAAACAGATACTGAATTCTAATGAAGTATATATATGCTTAAGTATTTAGAAGTATATTAATGTCTGCAATTTACTTTGAAATGTGGTCTTCACCCATCCCCCACTCGAAGATTAATAATGGATAGAAGAATTGATAGACAGACATGTGATAAATTTTGGTAAAATGTTAATAATAAATTCTACGTGGTAGACATTCACCATTGTATTCTTTCGACTTTTCTGTATGTTTGAAATGTTTCATAATAAAACTGAGGGGGTGGGGGACACTGTGACAGTGTTTCAATGGACTGAAGCAAATTATTTTTAAAATATGAGAGTTACATGTTGTTCCTTCTTATCATTACTCTCTTGGCCTTTAACAACATCAACCAAAATCTACCCAATGACTCTATCTCATTCAAGTGGCTACCGAGACTGGATCAGGTAGTGTGGTGGTGAAGAAAGACTACTTCATTGCTTCCTTTCTGCTCTTTACGTCAAATTTTAGAAGATAGTAAATAAGAACTATCCTCAAATAAAAAAAAAATTTTTAAATGCTTTCTATATTTACTGAATAAATAAAAACAAATTCCTCATTTTCTTTTCAGATGTGTGAAAGATAACTGAGAGATTATATTATTCCTTTAAAAAAAGGCCACACCTACACGAAGATGTGTTGAATGTGATATTTCAAAATGAGATCTTCCAAAAATATTATACATTAAGTTCCTCTACAGAAAGAGCAAAACATAAGAAACAAAATGTGAAATTTATATATTAAAGAATTTCATATCTTTAAACATATGAAAGAGCGAAATAACAGAAACAATAGCATTTAAGTGCTCCGTGTTGAGTTTTAAATCCTGCCATTGTATTGTTTACCTTCGAGTTCTTCCAGATGTGATGGAGTTCCTTGTACCCTGGGCTGAATGTAAGATAACTTAAACCTGGGCACCACAAATGGTACCTCTTTGCCATCAGACGGTAATTTGGAAAGTAAATAGTCCTCAGTACAGCCAACCTGAGGCTTTACCGAAACAGAAGTCAATGGGGGTACACAAACAGTGGTATTCTGACATTCTGAGACTGCTGCTTTAAAGCCTCCTTCTGTGGAAACTGCATATAAAAGAAGAAAAAAGAAAAGAAAAAGAAAAATCTCAAATATGAATATAGAGTTATATATAATAATTTAAAGTTAGGATGCTTTGGTCCTTATCTAATCTTCTAGAAGAAACTGCCGATAGAGAAACTACTACTTCTAGGTCCTATCGAGCACTTCTGGAATCTACATTAATCCTGTCCAGGCAATATTTGCAAAATTAATATACTATTGCCAAAGTATATTAACTTATCATAATGGTAAAAGCAGTTTTTAAAGAAACTCATTCCCACAAAAAGAGTTCACAGATGGAAAACAAGTCTATTTTGTAGTTAATTCCACAATACTTTCAAGTAAAAGCCAGGCATTTAAAAATACTGTCAACGAAGCAATTCTCGTTGTCAGTACTAGTGGTTAATATCAGTCTTAAATATATAAAGCAATCTGAAAAGAAGCTAAAGGTCTCCCAAGTCTACAAAAACTTTACTGAATCCCAGAATAAAATGTATTTTTACCCTATTACAATAGCCATTCTCCCTATGTTGGCTTCCGTGACCTATTTCGTCCTTTGTCTCAAATTCTATGTGTTTCCTAAGCTGGTGACTTAGGCTGGGGAGGTAAGGGACACCCTTATGTATAAGCAGTAATTTCTGTTGACTGAATGAAAGCACAACTACGACTGTGGAGGAATTTATGAAACGTTCTAATGCAAAAAGAAGCCTTCCTATTTAAATACACTAGGGAGCTCTGCTCCAGACAACAAAATACAAGAAAAAGCCAAAGAAAAATAAAGTTCCAGTCATCATTCTGAAGAAGTGACGAGACCGTTAAATAGGAAGGGAAATCTCCAGAAGTCCTTGATGAAACAATGTGTCTCTTCTCCATGAGTCGCTCATTTGTGAAAGGCGTTTTCTAATGCACCAGTCATAAACTAGAAATTGTCTTTATTCAAATTAAAACATTTGCCGGAGTATACTGTCCCCAAACACACCCGACGCTTCCCTTCTCCCCCTGCCTTTGCCCGTGCAATTTCATCCACCTACTAATCCTCACGTCCAGGCTTCACCCTCCCTTACTTCCTTCTCGCCACGCAGCTGCCCAAGTCCTCTTCAGACTCCCACACCCGACGCCATCCTCTGGGTATCCGCTGGGCTGAGGTTCGCTCTCTCCCCTAAGCTCCAGGGTGCTTCATTACTTACCTGGCGTGCCTTACACTTCTGTCTGCCTCACCCGTGAAGGCGGGAAATACTTCTCATTTATCTTTATATTGCAAAATGCCACAAATAAAAAAGATATTAAATAAATGCTTGTTGATGTAAAAAGAATCCAAACTCACAATTGTGCTTTTCTGTTTCACCATAGAAACATCCTCTACAGCAGCTCTTTATAAATTCGGTTGCCATTACATACAATTTCCAACAGTCAGCAACTGATACGAACTTCCAAATTTAATATTAATCTGTAGGCAGAACAGAAAACAAGTTATAATCAGGCTTAATGCGTTAAGTATCACTAAATAAATCATATTATCTGTCTCTCTAAGATATAATGAGGAATACAAAAGAAAAATGTTTCGAGGAAGATAGATTTTATATATATGTAATTTTATATAAGTGAGGCTTCTTATAAGTTATTAAAATGACATGCTCAAAAATCACTAAATGAATAAGCTCAAAGTTAAATCTGAAAAAAAAAAAGAAAATTTCCACTCTCAGTCTTCTTTTTTTACCAGGTATACTCAAATCAATGCCCAAGCAAAATTTGCAAGAAAATAAGGCACTCGTAAAAAGTTTGAGAAAAATTTCACTTCCTCCAAATCAATTCTTTTGGTAGCCCAAAGGTCCTATAAATGGGGCCAATATACACTTCATACTTTATAAGTTGGTTTAACATTTAGAATTACACCAACAGAAAAATATATCTTAAACACTATATTACACACACACACACACACACACACACACACACACACAGATACCAGCTGACTAAACCGCATATAACATAAACTGGAATTAAAAGGGTCTATTTTTTTTCAAGATTTTATTTTTAAGTAATATCTACACCCTATGTGGGACCTGAATTTACAACCCCATGATCAAGAGTCGCATGCTGTACCGACTGAGCGAGCCAGGCGCCCTGGGAGTCTGTTTTAAATTTACCAGGAACATAAATTGTGTAAGAATTTTATGTCTAACTGCCCACCTTGGGCTCACTGACTGTATTCCAAATGCACTCTCTTCATTTATACCTACTTAAACTCTGCACATTTTTCATGGGAAATTCCAAATGTATACAAAAGATGATAAGATGGTCTAAGAAAATCCCTATCACCCAGACTAAAGAGTTATCAACTCATAGCAAATCTTCATCCATCTCTAGCTTCCCACTTCCGTTTCTGGGATCTGTAAGTAACAAATCTTCTGACTTCACTTCCTTTGAGTGCGTACACTGAAACTGTGCCTTCAATCAAAACAACCCCGGGGTTTTCATTTCCCCAAAGTGGGAGCTCAGATGAAGAGGCAACTGCCTGCAGACCCCCGCGGGGGGCTTGTACCTCCCCGTTCAGCAGGCCAGAATCTGCATCTTCTCAACACAGAACGCTAGCGCCGACTTCCAAATACAGACACCAACAGAGTATTCGTTTAAATCCAGTAGGAAAGAAATGATATCTCGTGTTGTTTTAATTTGCATCTCTTTTACGTGAGGTTGGACACCTTTTCATATAAGGCTAATCTGTATTTGTTTCTATGAACCCACTGTTTTGCCCATCTTTCAATAAAGCTATTGGTTCTTTTCTGCTTCGGTTTCAGAGGATTTTTATATAGTTGAGAGATTAATGCATTGTCCATGATATTACTGGCAAACATCTTCCAGTCTGTCATTGTGTTTTTATGGTATTTTCTGTGGAGAGGGAGAGAGAGAGAATGTGTGTATATATATAGATATATACATAAAAACACATATGAATGTGTGAATACACACACAGAGTTATAGTTACCTATGTTTTTCCTTTTTGCTTCTGGATTTGGAAGTCACAGGAAACTTTTCCTCATACATAGGTCATAAAAGACTTTACCCACGGTTTTTTTTCTAATGCTTAGTATGGTGTTACTTTCTATATTAACACTGCAGTGTACAGTATGAGAAATAGATTCAATCCTACCCTTCCCAATTGGCTATTCTAGTATCATAAACACCATTTATTTAAAATTCTATATTTTTCTCCAATGTTTTTAGGATGCTGCCTTTATTATAGACTAAATTTCCAAATACAATTGCGATATTTCTATATTTTCTATTCTCTTCACCTGGACTGTCTTTTCTTGTACCACATTTTAGAATGATGGGGTGCCTGGGTGGCTCAGTCAGTTAAGTGTCTGACTTCAACTTAGGTCATGATCTCATGGGGTTTGTGGGTTTGAGCCCCACATCCGGCTCTGTGCTGACAGCTCAGAGCCTGGAGCCTGCTATCGACTCTGAGTCTCCCTCTCTCTCTGCCCCTCCCCCTTCTCTCTCTCTCTCTCAAAAATAAGCATTAAAAAATAATAAAAATTAAAAATAAATAAAATGATAATGACCTATAACGATATGCTCTCATATGCATATGCTCTTCAATTTCAAAGTTTTCCCAGCTTTCCTTGCTTGTTTGTTCTTACTAATGATCTTTATAATCTGTCCTTAGCCCCAGGAGGAAAAATCTAACGGTACTTTTGTTGGGATTCTGTTATATTTATAAATGATTTTAGAAAAAGACTGACATTCTTATGCCTACACAGAACATTTGTTCCAGTCTGTCTATATTTGGGGAGTTTTTGTAGTTTTTCTCATATAAATACAGAACTTTTCTTAAGTGTATGCTTTTTTTTTTTTTTTTTTTGGATACAGATAGAGCATAAATGGGGAGAGGCAGAGAGAGAGGGAGACACAGAATCTGAATGAGGCTCCAGGCTCTGAGTTGTCAGGCACAGAGCCCAATGCGGGGCTCAAACTCATGGACCATGAGATCATGACCCAAGCTGAATCGACGCTTGACCGACTGAGCCTCCCAGGTGCCCCCAAGTGTATGCCTTTAAAATCTGCTTGGCTATCAGTAGTGGCATCTTTTCTTCCATTATATCTTACAACTGATTTGTTTTAAAAATTCATACATTTTTGGGGCACCTGGGTGGCTCAGTTGGTTGAGCATCCGGCTTCGGCTCAGGTCATGAACTCACAGTTCATGAGTTCGAGCCCCATGTCGGGGTTTGTACTGACAGCTCAGAGCCTGGAGCCTCCTTCAGATTCTGTCTCCCTCTCTCTCTCCGCCCCTTCCCTGTTCCCACTCTGTCTCTCTCTCTCTCAAATATAAGTAAACATTAAAAAATAAAAAAATAAAAAATAAATTTATACATTTTCAAAAATCTCTTTTTAGCCCCAGTTTAAAGGACTGTATTCCTTGCACTCAGACCATACTGATTTTTCTCATTTCTAAACATCCAGTGAACTTTAAATATATATATATATATTTTTTTCTTGACATTTATGATGCTTGTTCTCTCTCCCCTTCTAAAATATAAACTTTTCAGAAACAGTATTCTACTCACTCTGAATGATACTGGGAATCGTAGGAACTCAGCAAACAGATATGTGATCGACAAGGGAACAAAGTACGACCACTTCATATAAAAACTCCTAACAAACTCATCAAACCACATTTCTGACCCCGGCCAGCCTGCAAATACTTCACATTAATCATGAAAGGAATGTGGGAGGACTGGTTAAAAACCATTACTACTTCTGGGGAAAAGGTCCTCAAAGTTGATGGCCTTGAGTCATTCAAAATGAACCAGGGACCATGGGGGAGGGGTGCAGAAAAGGAAACACGTTTATGTGAATAAGAATAAGGCAGACAGACGGATGCCTGGGGGGCTCAGTCGGGTAAGCGTCCGACTCTTGATTTCGGCTCAGGTCACCATCTCATGATTCATGAGATTGAGCTCCGCAGTGGGCTCTGCACTGACAGCACAGAGGCTGCTGGGGATTCTCTCTCTCCATCTCTCTTGCCCCTCCCCAGCTTATGCTCTCTCTCTCTCTTTCTCAAAAATAAGTAAATAAAAACTTAAAAAGAAAAAGAAGGCAGATAGAGTTTGCATGACAGACCGCTGGAGAGTAGAGAGAGACACACAGAGACAACCAGAGACATCAGCACAAGCCCCACCCCAGTATTCAGCAGGGCACTGCTCAGAGCATGCATGCAAGCAAATTGCACAAGACTGGGCAAAGACCACCAGAAAAGATTACAAAAACCATACCATCACTCGTCCAAGTCAGGGATCATGCCCGTCCCCACCAACCACACTAGGATAACCTCACAATTCACAAGATATTGGGTAGAATACTCAGAAGGGTCCTGCCTCTGTGAGGTAATAAATAGCCCTAATTGAAAGCTAGTTTGCTTTCCAAACAAAAATTTAAAAAGCAAGATTCAAAAGGATCAAACCATTTTCAAAAACAAATATGTCCCGGGGTGCCTGTGTCGTTCAGTTGGCTAAGCAACCAATGACTTCGGTCCAGGTCATGATCTCATGGTTCATGAGTTTGAGCCCCACATCGGGCTCTCTCCTGTCAGCACAGAGCCCGCTTCAGATCCTCTGTCCCTCCCTCTCGCTGTCCTTCCCCCACTGGTTCTCTCCCTCTTTCAAAATAAATAAATAAACAAATATGTCCCGAAGCAAAAAATACTTCTAACAATCTAAAAAGATCCAGCACGCAAGGTAAAATTCACAATATCTGGCATCTAATTAAAAAAAAATGGCTAAACATACAAAAAATAAAAAATATTGGGAAAAATCAACCAACTGGAACCACCCAGAAACACATGGACAGTTAAGGATATTAAAACATTTCTGATACTGTATGTTGAAAAAGTTAAGAATTGACATGAAAGATACAAAAAAGATGCAACTTCTAAAGATGAAAATTATAATATCTGAGGTAGAAAATACACTGGATGGGATTAATAGCAGATTAGGCATTACAAAACAAAAGATTAATGGACTTAAAGGTACAGATAAAGAAACCATCCAAAATGAAATGAAGAGAAAAAAGAACAATGACAAAACAAAAAGAGCATCTAGGACCCATGAGATAATTTCCAGCAGCCTAATTTACATGTAATTGAAGTCCATGAAGGAGATGGGGGAGGCAGAAAAAATATGTGAAGAAATAATACCAAAGATTTTCAAATTTGGTAACTACCAACCACAGATCTCAGAACCTCAACAAACACTAAGCATGGGGAGTATGAAGAAAACCATGCCAAGACACATCACAAAAACATGGCTCAAAGCCAGTGATAAAGAAGAAATCTCAAAAGCAGCTGGAAAAAAGAAAAGAACTTGTCTTTTATTTCATTAAATATAGCCCATCATAGTTTTGTTTGTTTGTTTTTGGAGAGAGAGGGTAAGTGGGAGAAAGGGGCAGAGGGAGAAAGAGAATCCCAGGCTACAAGCACAAAGCCTAACACGGGGCTCGATCCCATGACTGTGAGATCACAATCTGAGCCAAAACTAAGAGTCAGATGCTTAACTGATTGAGCCACCTCGGTGCCCTGAGCCCATCCTAGTTATTTTAATAATCCATGACTAGTAATTCTAATATGTAAGCTTTGGTAAGTTTACTTCTTATTATCTGTTGTTTCTGCTGATTCTTGTTCAGGTGGTCTTATTTTCTGTGCACTTGGTTATCTCTGACAAATTATTCAGTGACCTTGAAACTTTATTCGTAGGGCTTTTTAAAGGCAAAGATAAAAATATACTCCCACAGAGAATACCTGCATTTGTTTACCATATAATTTTAGATTCATACCTTGACATATAACCCAATTTAAAAATGGGCAAAGGATGTGAGTAGACTCTCCAAAGAAATAAGATAGATAAACGGCCAATAAACAACATGCGAGGTGCTTAACGTCAGCAGTAATGCGGAAATGCAAATCAAAACCACAATGAGATACCAATCCACATACACTGAGGATGGCTATAATGAAAAAGGCAGACAAAAACAAGTGTTGGCAAAGATCTAGAGAAACTGGAACCCTCATGGATTATTGGTGAGAATGAAAAATGGTGCACCTGCTTTGGGAAATGGTTTGCAGTTCCTCAAAAACTTAACCATGGAATTACCATATGACCCAAGAACTCCCCTGCTTAGGTAACTATACCTATTAGAATGAAAAATAGATTTCCATACAAAAATTGTACACCAATGTTCATGGCAGCATTACTCATAAGAGCCAAAAAGTAGATATGACCCAAATGTCCGTCAACTAACAAACAGAAAAACAAAAACAAAATATGGTATATCCACGCGGTGGAACCCCATTCAGCCAATTAAAGAAATGAAGTACAGATTCATGTTACTATGTAAATAAATCTTGAAAATGTGCTAAGTGAAAGAGGCGAGACACAAAGGCCATGTACCATATAATTTTACTTACATGAAATGCCTAGAATAAGCAAATCCATAGAAACAGAGGTGCATTAGTGATTTCCAGGGGTCGGAGGGAAAGGGAGACATGAGGAGTGACTGCTAATGAGTACAGGTTTCTTTCTGGGGGGAAAATGTTCTAGAATTAGTGATGATGATTGCACAACTTTGTGAATATATGAAAAACCACTGAACTGTACACTTTAAAAGGGTGACTTCTATGATCTGTGAATTATATCTAAAGAAAACTAAGATATCAAAAAAATTACTCTTGGAATTTTTTTTGGACCACCAAGGTGATGTGAACCACTCCTCCACCACCATCCACAGTCACAAAAGCTACCAAAGTTACAGAAGATACCAAAAGCATGCGCCATCAAGGCAAAGTCTGACACACTCAACTACGCTTAACTTCCCGAGGACAGGTTTCCTTCCCCTGTTTTACTTGGCATCAAGGCGACTTTCCCTGTGGATCCCTAAAAGAGGTAGGGCAGGTTTTAGTCCTTGAAACCACAGACCTTTGGGATCTCCAGAACTAGAGGCAGAGAGTCTTACCCTGAATGAGCCCTAGGTTGACTTCTAACTATGCCATCCATCCTGCAAATCCACCAATTCTTAACCAAATCTAATCAAGCTCCCCCAGTTTAGCAAATGCACTCAGAGCAAGTAAGAATTAAGGGCTCCTTTAGCCTCCGATTTTTAGCTTTCTCTTCGAAAGAATTCCTAAGTACCTTTAAAAAAAAACGTAAATACTGCGAACTCTAGTGACTTAGGACAGGATCTGCAAAAACGAAAGTTAGCCTGACAGAGTCTACAGTAAAGCAGTTCGGTATTCCCTGCGACGCCGGCTGATCACAGTACACATTTAAGATTAAAACTATACTCCAATGAAAACTTTACTTTAGAGAAAAACTTAATTTGAGGGGGAGTCTAGTTTTCAAATAATTATAAGTAGGTGACTCCTTAGGTATCAAGGCTCTTTACGCAAAGTAAATAAGGTTGCAGCAAGAATACACAAAGAGACCAAAGAAAGATTAGTCTACAAACATATGCACACGTATATGGAAACTTGGCAAATGATGCTTATAGATTCCTAGGAAGAAAAACCAGGATGTTCAATAAATGATGCTAGGAAAAACTGATGACCCATCTGGAAAATAAGTGAAATTGGACCCCCACTTCACACCACACAAAAATCAATCACATACGGATTAAAGACATAAACACGAAAAGCAATACTATTTTAAAGCTTTTAGAAGAATATATAAGACTATCTCTTTATAACCTCAAGGAAGAGAAATATGTGTCAATCGAGATGCCAAGGGGCACCTGGGTGGCTCAGTCGGTTAAGTGTCTGACTCTTGATTTTGGCTCAGGTCATGATCTCAAAGTCGTGAGACTGTGCCATGCTTGGGGCTCTGCACTGAGTGTAGAGCCCGCTTGGGATTCTCTCTCCCTCTCTCTCTCCCTGTCTCTCTGCCCGTCCCTAGGTATACGAACACCCACCCTCTCTCTCTCAAAATAAACAAATAAACGTTAAAAAAAGTAAAAAGCCAAAGCTTAAACGGAAGATACCAAAAGCAAACACCATAAAGGCAAAGTCTGACATACTCAACCATGCCAAACTATACAAGGCATCTATCAAAAACCATATAAAGTAAAAGACAAGCCACTTGCTGGGAGAAAGATATTTGCCACATGCATAACTGATAAGACTCACTACCATAGATAAATAAATACAACTTCTAGAAGTCAAAAAAATAGGCAAAAGACATAAACAGAGCCACAGAATCGTGGAAGGTCTGACATCATCGTTAATTAAGGAAATGTAAATTAAACTTCCGATGGAGTACCACTTCTCACCTACCAGATTGTGCAAAGGAAACAATTTAGGTAATTACAAATGCTGTTGCAGAAATGTCTCAAACGTTGAGGAAGGGAACAAAGTGAATATTTAACACACTGCCTGTGGAAGTATAAACTGGTATAACCACTTTGTAAAACGATTCAGTATGGGGGCGCCTGGGTGGCTCAGGGGGGTAAGCGTCCGACTCTTTGGTTTCAGCTCAGGTCATGACCTCACCGTTGGTGACATAGATCCCTGAGTCTGTCCGTGCAGATAGACTACACTGTCAGAGTAGAGCCTGCTTGGGATTCCCTCTCTCTTTCCCCCCCTCTCTCTCTCAAGAAAAAGAAATTCAATATGTTCTAGCAAAACTGAAGATCCACAACCCTACTCCTAGGCAAAGAGACGTGCGTTAGAATGGCCATAATACAACAGTGTTTAGTGGCAAAGAGTGAAAATTTAAATTAAAAAAAAAGAAAACAGAAAACGTCCCTAAACATCCATTAACAGGAAGATGGGTAAACAGTGGTAAAGTCATACAATGGAATGATCTAGAGCAATAAAAAGTAAGTGACCTATACCACAGCAACATCGATGAATCTCGTAAGTACAATGTTGTGCCCAAAAAAAGTCATGGAACAGACAAAACTAAACACTACATTATACACGAATACATACCTACGCAGTAAAACTGTACAGAAAATCAAGCAGCATGGAAAGAGAGGGACACGATCCACGATCAGGGCTTTGAAAATATTCGGAAGTATTATCTCTAAAGCATGGTACGAGTACAGGGGCGTTTATTTTATTCGTATTCTCTAAATCTATAGATGCGTCAAAAGTACTATTTTGTACATATGAAATAATTTCTCATTTAAAAATTAAGTGAAGGCACGGTTGTGGTAGAAAACATGAAAAATACAGAAAACTATATGAAGAAAATAAAAACTATCAATAATCCTATCACCCTGGGATAACTACAGTATTTGAAAGAAAAAATATATTTAGCATGTCTTCTTCCACTATTTTTATTTACTTGTTTTTTACAGCTTTATTGAGGTACTTAGAGTAAATTATACACACTTAAAATGTATGAGTGAAACATATGTATACATTGGTGAAAGCATTTTCACAATCAAGAAAATGAAAGGGCGCCTGGGTGGCTCAGTCGGTTAAGCATCCAATTCTTGATTTCACCTCAGGTCATGATCTCAGCGTTCATGAGTTCGAGCCCTGTGTGGGGCTCTGCTCTGACAGCTCAGAGCCTGCTTGGGATTTTCTCTCTCTGCCCCTCCTCCTACCCCCATCTCCATTCTTCTTTCAAAATAAAAAAACAAAAAAATGAATACACTCACCATCCCCAAAAGTTTCCTCATACCCCTTCCAATCCACCTCTCCTTCCTTTCCTTTGCACCCATCCTCTGTTTTCTGTTACTTTAGGCTAGTTTCCCTTTTCTAGAATTTTGCCAGGTTTGAACATACTTTCTGCATATGTCACGCTTTCGTTGAAACTGCCAGAAGTTTTCCAACATGATTACCAATTCACACTTCCACCAGCCGTGTGCCAGCGTCCCCGATGTTCCACATCCGGCAACATTTGATTATTGGCCTTTTCCCGTTTAGCAATTATTTTCATAGTCCCCAGGTAAATATACATAAAACTACTAGTCTGGATGGCAACAAAAAAATTAAACTTCGATGACGACTGAAGCGACACTCCTGATAAGAGCATTTTCCCTCGAATGCATGATAATAACTGAAGCAAAGCCCCTGGTGCACGCCTCATGAATGCCGATTTAATAAAAATATCTGATTTCCCCAGAAGAGACTTAGAAGAATCACCAAAATACAGAAGAAGGAATCACGTGACTCCAATGTAAGGGGGAGTATCGCGGGACTGGAACTCAGGGGAAATACAATCCGACACGGTCTGCAGAAGTGTGACCTCCACACTGATAACACCTGCACCCAAGAGGCCAAAATACCACGTAGATAGCGATCACAATTTGAATGAGGGAAGATGAAAATCTTTCTTACAATAGTTCTATTCAGTCTGCTCAGCTACTCGCTCTCAGCTTCTGCTACTTAACCATGAGAGGGAACAATGCTGCGAGACGCGCTTTAACATAAAAGTATTCGGGGGCGCCTGGGTGCCTGTCAGTTGAGCGTCTGACTTCGGCTCAGGCCGTGATCTCGCGATTTGTGAGTTCAAGCCCCGCGTCGGGCTCTGTGCTGACAACTCGGAGCCTGGAGGCTCCTTTGCATTCTGTGTCTCCCTCTTCCTCTGCCCCTCCCCACCCCCCGGCTCACACTCTCAAAAATAAATAAACATTAAAAAATTAAAAAAAAAAAACATAAAGGTATTCGATTGTCCTTATAATCTTTCCAAATGGACTATACACTCCCTTCTGCCACCCTGTAAGCTCTCCTTCTAATCTTTGTCTCTCAAAATAAGGACTCTACACTCCTTATCTTTATTTCTTCGTTTTCTGTTTACTCCTCAAATTCATTCATATTTGGCTTTCGTCCATATCATTTTACTTATATTGTGTTTGCTGAGGTCAATGACCTGTCCCTATCCTAACTACCAAAGCCAAGAGACATTTAATCAGCGCCTATCTTCCAGATCCTTCTGACTCATTTGACCGAGGTAGATTTCTCTCCCGATCAAAACTCTTTCCTCTCCCGGCTTCTATGCACCACTATCTGCTAGATTTCTCCTCCTTTTTTCCCGAATTCTCCTCCTCACGCCCCATGGCTGTCTCTGCACAGCACTTCAGTGTTGGTGTTCCATCCTTGGTCTTCTTTTCGTGCTGTTCTTACTGGAAGGATTTCTTCCACTCTTCCAGGACTAACTACACAAATCCACGATGCTTCCAACATTTACAACTCTTATCCTGACTTCAGAAAATCCCAATTCTAGACAGGTCTGCCAGATGGCCTCCAAGAATCTCACTGTTTTTTTCTCAACCCGAATTAATCTCTCTCCCAATTTGATCGCTTTATTTGCGAATACGATTATAATTCGAGTGGACCCAACGAAATACGAGAGATACTTTTGAAATATTTGTCTTGAAGGGTATAAAGAAACACAAATTTTTATGAAGACTTTCCTCCAGTTATGAAGGTAACTCATAGTAATAACTACAGAACACAGAGAGAAAAGGCAAATCTCCTCCAATTCCAGCTCTCAAAGGCAAGCAACATTAACATTTCCTTCCAGAAGAAGCAGTTTTTAACCACAGCGAAGTTACACATCAAAATACCAAACTGGCAAACAGAGGGTGTTGTTGTTAAGTCTTCGTAATTTCCTGGCTACTTTTTACAAAACTCTACTCCATGCCTACCTGGAGAGAGAATCTGAGTAAGATTCTAAAAACCAAAGCAATCCTTTCACATGCTGTATTTTTAAGTATTCTAAAGGAATCGGTGTTTATGCTTTGGCGTCTATCTCGCCTCTACCTGGACGCCTGTCTGTGTGCAATAAACCCCACAAATCAGGCATCCTGTTTTCCTTTCTTTAAAGGAAACCTCAGCAAAGAAGGAAAAGAAGAAAAAGAAGAAAAAAACGGGAAAAGACAGAAGCCAAATCTAAAGTCAAGCTGGGTGTATAATTCGTGTTTTGCAAAAACCACAGGGAAGTAACATTTTAATATTCCTTCTCTGCTGCTACAAGTTTCAGAAACGTCACAGATTAAAGACACTCCGCTAATCCGTTCCTATCGGACTCTCCGGTCAAAGGAAGTTCGCTTCCCTCTTTGCCCGGAGCCCACCTGCGCCGGGCAGAGAGCGGGGTGCGGGCTGGGGTCTCCCCTCCCTCGCGTCCGGGGGTCCCCCTGAGCGGACCCGGGCAGGGCGGGGGCCTGGCCTCGGCCCCACCCCCACCCCGAGTCACTGCGCCCCCTCCCCGCCCAGGCCACAGTGAGCTCGGCTGTCTGGGGACCCCAGATCTCCCTGAGGGCTCCGGAGAGCAGGTGTCGCTGAGGAGACTCGGGAACAGCCTTCAACCCTCCTCCCCCCCACCAGCCGCCAAACAAGGCAACCTTTCTAAAGAGTGAAAGGAGACCAAGAGCCGTACAGAACAGCAAGCCCCGGGAGGCTGGGGCAGGGGCCGCTCTCACACCGCGCCCCCCCGCGCTCCTCGGGCCCCTCCCGGAGGCCCCCAACAGCTGCCGCTCCAGGCCCGCGCCACACTGCGCGCTCGGGAGCGGCCCCACGGCGCACCTGAGCCCAAGGCCCCCTCCCCGCCCGAGACCTGCCGCCCGGCCGCTCCGCAAGGGGTCTCCACACGCCGCGCCCGGGCGCCCCCGCTCCACACCGCGCTGAGGCGGCGCCGCGCGGCCGAGGCCGGTTACCTCTTGCAGGCAGCGGGCACTCCGCCGCGGAGCCCGGCCCGGGGTCACCTCGTGCGGCCGCGCCTCCAGACCCCGCCCCGGTCCTTCCAAGTCCGCCCCGCCCCCTCCTCAGGTCCGCCCCGCCCCCTCCCCAGGTCCGCCCCGCCCCCTCCCCAGGTCCGCTCCGCCCCTCGGGAGGTGCGCGCAGAGGGGTGAGGCGGGGCCGCCCGGCCGGTACCTGAGCGCGCGGGCCTGCGCCCTCGGCCCCGCCCTCCCCGCCTCTCCCAGCTGCTGTCCTGGGCTGCTCCCTAGGGACAGGTCTTTGGCGTGCCTGGAGGGCCCAGAAGGGAGCTAGAAACTAACGGAGGTATAGAGGGAACGTTTTTTGGCCTGATGAACTTTTACGTAGAGGGGGACTAAGGAGCACTCTTTCTTGCCAGAGGTGTGGCTGCCCCCTTTTCTTGGAAACGGGAGAATCTTTTCTTAGCTGCCTTGCAGTGTTACTTGACTTTACACCCTAATTTTAAATTCTTTAAGAATCAGCCCGCTTCTCTTCACTTTTGCGGCTTCACATCTACTACCACCTGGCTAGCAATAGGTATGTTGGAAGGTGTCTACTCAGGGCCCTGGCCCCCATATTATGCTAGAATCCACTCTAGCACCCTGGCAAGGAGTGGGCTGGCCCTTTTCTTTTGTGCTTCCCACGGTGGGAGTCTCAACACTGTTCTTGGAAAGTTGTTGAGTGGATTCCTGGATTATCTGTTGATGAATGGCTCAGATTTTGAAAGGCTGACCAAGTATAATTGGAAAGTAAAGGTACCTTTTCTCCCCAAAGAGCAGTCTTTCCCAAAGTGGGTAAGTGGGGTCTGCTCATCTCTGGGCCCTACAGACGCTGGAGGGCAGGTGGAGGAAGGCTACATCCCAAGATTAAATTAATCCAGGGAAACAGAACTACGTTTTACTTTGTTTTGTTTTTGTAGTTCCCAAATTGATATGACCCGAAGGGCAGCAAGCTAAAATATGCCACTTTGACATAAGGGCTCCTTTAAGTTAAAGGCACTTGAACAACAGCAGATACAAGAAGATCACTCTGACCCTCCTTTTTCTTCCTGAAAGTGGAAGATGAAACTCCCCAGTGAAAGGTGTCTCCCCTGTCCTGGGAGGCAAGAAACATTCTTATCACCAGAGATAGGGAGTGAAGGACAAGGGCAGTCTATACACCCTAACCTCGTTAAACTAACCCTGATCTTCCTACTCACTTCACCATCATCTGCCCCAGCCCAAGCCCCTTTTCCGTTATTTACCACACTTCGTCCGACTTAGTATATAAGTGCTCAGCTCTAACTGCTTCTTGGGAGCCTTCATTCTCACAAGGGCTGCTGTACACATGTAAAAACTCTGTATGCTTTGCTCCTGTTCATCTATGTCCTTTTAATTCCCAGTCCCTGCCAGAAACCGTATAAGGGTGGCGGTAAAGTGTCGCCTCCCCTACACATCACACGACTCTCTTCCTGAGAAATAAATGCCTGTTGCCATGCTGGGGCTTTAGTGTTTCAACTCTCACGCTTTGATAAACACTGCTTAAAAGTCCTCGGACGCTCACCTTCCAACCTTTCTCTATTCCAAATGTTTGCAAAGTTCTGTACTGTTTACACAAAGCTTTCGCATGAGTCATCTCATCTGACCCTCACGATTATGATGTAACTGTTATTATCCTTGTTTCACAGTTGAAAATATTGAGAGTCAAACAAATATGGGTTGCCTGAGTATGGAGTCAAGACTGTGGACTTCAGACTCCAAGGCTCTTATATATTATATAAAATGTGTGCGTGTGTGTGTAATCATATACGATGTGCTCTATTTAAAGGTCAAGTGAGAGGAAGAATATGTATATTTTCTCTGACACTTTGTATTAGAAAACCTCAGTTTCCCCCTCCCACCCCCGTTGTAGGGGAAAACCCAGTTCTTTCCTCCTGCGTTTCTCTTGCCCCTGTATCTCCTTTACTCATCATATAAAGCATTTTATTTCCCACATTTCCGGTCACCAAGTACGTGGAGGTTTTCCCCCCCACACCAAGCAATTCCCTGCAACATGAGATAGATGTCCCACAATTCAACTCGATTCTGACATTACTCACCCGGAGAGAGCATCGGATCCCACAGGCAAAGGGCTCAGTCTCACGAGACTGTCTTCCCGCACCCCAAAGCCCCACAGCACATGCCAGGTTCTCACCTGTGCTTCTGACCAACCAGCTATAGGTCAAAAGTTCCGATGACCCCCCCCCCCTTGGGTTCAATGAATTTGCTAGAGCAGCTTACAGAACACAGGGAAATGCTTACTTAGTTTTACCAGTTTATTACAGGATATGATAAAGGACACAGATGAAGAGAGATATATATAGGGCAAGGTCTGGGAGGGTCCCCCATGGAGTTGGGGTGCATCATCCTTCCAGTGTGGATGTGTTTGCCAGCCTGGAAGGCCCTCAGACCCTGCACTGTTGGGATTTTGTGGAGGCTTCCTTACACAGGCGTGATCACTTATTAGCCCCACTTCCGGCCACTCTCCCCTCTTTGGACGATGGGGGGTAGGCGGAAAATCTCGAGGTTACAATCATGGCTTGGTCTTTCTGGTGACCATCCCTCCTCCCCGAGCCATCCAGGAGCCCACACAGAGTCACCTCGTGCTCTTATCACTTGGAAATTTACAAGGGTTTCAGGACTCTGAGCCAGGAACCTGGGGCAGAGACCGGTATTTATTTTCCATCATCTCACACCCTTCGATAGAGCACATCCTTGACTCTCAACCTCTAGATGCATGTGTCAGTTCTCAGGACTGGGGACCCTTACCTATCCTTTACTCTCCCGCCGCCCCTGACGTCATAGTGCAGGGCATTAAAGTGTCCCTCAAACGTGCAGAAGGGACAAAGAATGAGTGCATGTGTGCACACTCAGTACTACTTATGAAACTGGACTGAGTCTCTGGATCCCTAACTGAACAATCTTGCCAAGCTCCTCGCCGACGCAGAAGTCCAAGAAAAAGTGTTCCCTGAACTGTTCACCGTTTCCTTCCATCTTCCATCTAAAAAGGCGTTCTTAGAAGAACACTTCTGTTGACAAAGGTAGTTCTTTGAAAACAATGAAACCGTGTCCTTTGCTTTCCTTGAAATGGGCCTTCTTCCTGTTCCAGAGGCGAGAATAGAGGCTATTGTACACCTTTCTTTGTGCCTTTGTGTTTTAAACTCTTCCCATAGAGTGATGGTTGTTGCAACATTCCGAGTGGCGTTGGTTGGCTTATTTTTAATGTTAAATATTAATGTTTAATGTCTTATATTCTTCGAAGCAGATCCGAGGAGAAAAATGTAATCAAGTTGATACAGATAACATCGCCCCGCTTAGATCTTCCTACTCATTCTTTCGCTTGATAGAGACAAATCACCTCCTCCCTGTCCCAATCCCTTTTCATTCATCCTGCATTCAGTGCAGTTTATACATGATGGGTGACTCAGTCCAGGCCTACCTCTTCAGCCTCCCCTCCCACTACTCAATTTGGGGTACATTTTTGACTTTCTGAACCAACCGGTTTTCCCTCAACTGCCAAATTTGCACTACTGTTTCCCTTACCTCTACTGTATGGGTATCGGTTGGCAAACTCATGTTCATTCAGCTGAGGTATCACCTCTTCTGGAAGATGAAACGCCATCACAGCCATCCCAGAGTGAATTAAGTGCCTGACCCCAGCACTCCCGCCGCCAGCCATCTTGTATCTCTATCATGGCACCTACACGGTCATTGTAATTGTTGGCTTCTTTGCCCTCCTCCTGCTAACCTCATTCCATGTGAGTTACCAATAGACAGGAATTATAACTTCCTGAGCCTAGCACCTGACACATAGAAGGCCTTCAAATATTTGTTAATAAATGAATGAGAAAAAAAGTCTTTAAAAGAATATAAATCCCTACAATGCTCATGAGGTAATATCACAAATACAAATGGTCCTATGAATAAAATGGGGGTGGCAGACAGAATTCTGCTTCCCCCAAATTATTTTCTTCTCATTTTCTGCCTCGGAAAAGCAGAGGCCTGTACATAGTTATTCATTCATTCATTCATTTATGTACTTGCTCAGCTAACATTCTTGAGTGCCAATGGCAATCCTAAGCACTTGCTTTGGAGGGAAAGTGGCATTTCAGCAGAGCCATGAATGCTCACCAAACTTCCCTTCCTTTTCCCAAACACAAAGCTGAATTACTTTGTCCATTCCCCCTTTCCATGGGGCCAGTTCTCAACCAACGGAACTTGAGCAGAGGTAGAGTTTTACTTCTGGGTCTAGGCGATTAAGAACTGGTGAGCCTTCTCTCCACTCTCTCCCTCCTTGACCATCTCAGGCCATTGCTGAAGCTGAAAATGTGACCAGATAGAAGTACAGATCCCTGATTGACTTCACAGAACAAAGCTTTCCCCACCATCCACTAATCCTGACTAGATTGTAACAGGACTGAAAAATAAACTTTATGGTATGAACTACTAACACGTAGGGATTTTCTTTCCCCAGAAGGTAGCTTTACTTACCCTGATTAACACTGTCAAAAACGTTGGAATAGGGGCACCTGGGTGGCTCGGTCGGTTGAGCGTCTGACTCTGGCTCAGGTCATGAGCTCATGGTTCGTGAGTTCGAGCCCCGCGTCGGGCTCTGTGCTGACAGCTCAGAGCCTGGAGGCAGCTTCGGATTCTGTTTTTCCCTCTCTGTCTGACCCTCCTCTGCTCGTACTCTGTCTCTCTCTCTCTATCTCTCACAAAAATAAATAAACATTAAAACCTTTAATTACACAAGAAAATGTTGTCTCCTGCTCTAGGCATTGCATGGGAGACACAGAACATGAGAATTTATCAAAGGTATTAAGGCCACAGAGACTTTAAGTTTGTCCCAAGTGGACAAATAAATACCTTTATGGATACACAGCTCTTCGTGCTCCCTTTCGGGTGGCCACCTTGTCAGAATGCTGACATTTTGACCTGAAAACCGGCATAGAGTTATCATCACGTCATCCTCATCAGCCCTTGTGAATGTGTTTAATGCAGTCTGAAAATTCCCGAGTGAGCTTCAGGAGGTGCAGTGTCACTCAGCGTATATACTTGACCCTTGAACAAGACAGGTTTGAATTGCATGGGTCCACTTACTCCTGAATTTGTTACAGTACAGTGCCGTAACTGTATCTTCTCTCCCTTATGATTTTTAGTAACATTTTTCTCCTCCAGCTTACTTCATTGTAAGAATACGGCATAGGATATATACGGCATACAAAATATGTGTTAATTGACTGTTTATGTTGTCAATTAGGCTTCCAGTCAACAGGAGACTATTAGTAGTTAAAGTTTGGGGGAGTCAAAAGTTATACCCAGGGGCGCCTGGGTGGCTCAGTCGGTTAATCGTCCGATTCTTGATTTCAGCTCAGGTCACGATTTCACGGTTAGTAAGATCAAGGCCTGCCTCAGGCTCTGCGTTAACAGGACAGAGCCTACTTGGAAGTCTGCTCTCTCTTCCCCTCTCCCTCTCTGCCCCTCTGCGCTCTCTCTCTCTCTCTCTCTCTCTCTCAAAAATAAATAAATAAAGAGTTATACCCAGCTGTGTGATTGCCCAACGGGTCTGTATTCCTAACCTAGTCTTGTTCAACTGTATATTGAGAGATAGAAAATAGTAGTGAGAAGATAGCTCTGAAGACTCTTGAGTATCCCACCGGGGAATTTGTCTATATCTCCAGGACACAGGATGAATAAACCGGGGTCTGTTTGTGGTGGGGCGAGCTTCTTTTCTTTTTTCTTTTCCTTCTCCCACCGTCTTCTTTTCTGGGTAACGAGCACCCGCCAAAGCTAAGGTAACAGTGGGGAAATGGCTGGTCGTAGACGCTCCACCAAGAGACGTAGCATGACAAAGTCCTCTCTTCCAAGTGCCCTCACCCCAGAGCCCTTCCCCAACCCGTTACCATCCTCCTTCTCCAAGCCCCATTAATGAAGCTTCACAGCACCAAAAGGCTGACGGTTTCACGGAAGCCTAAATGAAAACGATTCAGCCCCTAGGACAAGAGGCAATAGTACCAGTGGGATCAAAGGAAGGTTATAAAAGAGGAAAGGAGGAGAGGATTCAGAAAAAAAAAAAAAAAAGGATTTTCTGCCAGCCACCCTGTCAACTCACCTAGACTGGGAAGCTGGTCTGAAGAAGATGAAAGACACATGGACCACCACACAGGTGGAACTTTCCTGGGATTCCAGAACAAATGCCCCCAGACTCACTTAATAAAGGAGAGAAACATCTAAACTTCCTGTGAACTCTGTATGGATTGGAAGAAATGACTCAAACCTAAAGTCAAGGTCTCTGCAGTCTTCTGGACTCCCATGTACAATGGCTTAAACTATGTCAGCTTGCTTAAGCTGAAACTACCTTTCTTCCCCTCCCCTGTGGAAGAAACAGCGCTGGTGTTATAAGTAGGAACTACAAACACTTGGGCAGAATCACACACTGGTAAGGGTCTCCCCGAGAGACGGTAGTTATTCAGTAGCTCCCTGACTTCACGGTATGACTTTACTGGAGTATGGAAACTGACTTTTGGCTTTTCAAGCTTAGAAACTCGCTTCTTTTCCCCGATAGCATTGTAAGTGAAACTCTGTTGAAGAAGTCTCAGTCAAGCTCACTAGGGGCTGAAGTAGACAACAGGTTCTACCAACATTAATAGGGCCCGTCTATGAACAGACATGAGACAAAGAATTGTTGCAGGTCCCAGACACTTCTATCTCATGGTTCAAACATTATACCATATCCTGTGGAAACAACCATATAGGAAGTTGAGTGATAATCAGGTTGCCTGGGGAGAGACATGGAACCAAAATTAGAGGAATTAAGAGAAATACTGAGGGATTAATAGCATCGAGTTACGAGAGCCATCATCACAGACTGGCATGTCACGGTGGCAGACAAGCGGTGTGGTTTCAGTCACCAAGGGTAGTCTTAGACCCTCTTCTCTGAGGTAGCTTACAGAGTTGGCCCCAGTCCTTCATCCCTCGCTGTCCCCATGCTCTGTGCCATGACTTTGAATTTCCTTCCACCCAAGGAGTAGACGAGATGTCCCTAGCCCTTGATTATGAGTTCAGCCATTTGACTCGCTTTGGCCAATAGAGTGGTGTAGGACCAAGAGTGTTACACTTCTGCACTTAGCCGAGGAGGCCTTCTATGTTTCCGCTTGCCTTCTTGTGCTTCTGCCAAAGCCACGAGAAGATTTTGCCTGGGCCAAGCCAGGTGGTCTGAGGAGGAGGAGGGACATGGAGCAGAGTCATTCCAGATAAACCCAGACTAGATGAGCTAATCCCCAGCTGACCTACAGACACGTGAGAAATAATAGATGATTGTCATTTTATGCCACGGCATATTGGGACTGTCTGTTACACAGCGATAGTTTCCCAACACACCCTGTAATCATGATTTTCAGTGGTGAGGTGGAGGAGACTTCCAGACCAGGATGCCCAGACCCCCTCTCAGGTCACTAGGGGGCTCTAGTTGGGCCAAAGGTAAATCAGAGGATTCAGCCTCACAACCCTCAGTAAAATTCTGTGTAACGATTTTCTATCCTTTTGGTTGGATATGAAATCACAATACGGGTCACCGCAGAAAAGAGAATGATTTAAAAACTCTTTGGACGGCTACGCCTGAATATTAGTGGTTGTTTACAAATGCAACTCAAACTCACTCTCTGAAATAAAATTTGAAGGCTATCATTTGCGAGTTTTGCTTTCATCAGAATTTGAGGAAAACTCCTACGCCCAGAAAAATCCCCAGGCAGGTTAGGATGCCAAGACTTTCTTTCCTTCTCTTTAAAATTGCTCCATAAGGAGAATTCACAAAAAAAATGTGGCTGGCAGATGAGCCAAATATCCAAAGGCATACTCTTACGACAATTGTGTCTTAATTTGTTAACTTGAGGTACGCGTTGATTTTTATATTAATTAGAGGCACCGGTTGGGGGAGGGGTGTCCTCAAAATACTTCACAGTCCTGTTTTCTCAGGCATTCCTTCCTCCCCCATGGCTCCCTCCCTGTTGCTAGCTCCCCCCACCCTTCTAGATTATGAGGGGACGGACGATGTTGGGATTTTTTTTTTGAGGCAATGTGGGAGGCCTGCAATCCATTTCCTACTTGATGTGAGCTTCATTTACCAGAAGGAAAAGGAAAAACAACAACACAAACACACTTCCAGCAAAACTGGACAGCAGCTCCATGCACTGGCTTCTAAAGAGCTATTGTATCACCCTGTGAGGTGACAGCACTCCAGGGACGGCACGGAGGCTGCGAGGGCCAATGAAGCATACCCTCCCATTCCTAAAAAACATCCCCTCAGGAAATAATTTGGCGTTTCCTGCAAAACATGAACTTGCTTGGCAGTCTGACCGACTCATCCCCGCTGTTCATCTCATACTGCGTGCCTCATTAATAATAACTAGTCCGAGAACACAGTGGATACAACTTCAACGGGAATGAGAGCAAAGGCAACAAACAATACCCTCGCCAAATAGACACGGATGCACACGTGCCCACACACTTACCCCCGCACACAACCCACTGAAAAATGTGAAGAAATGTAGAGCATCTGGGGGGCTCAGTCGGTTCAGCGTCCTACTCTTGGTTTCAGCTCAAGTCATGACCTCACGGTTCATGGGTTCGAGCTCGGCATCGGGCTCTGTGCTAACAGCACAGAGCCTCCTTGGCTCTGTCTCTCTCTCTCTCTGCTCCTCCCCCACTCAAGTTCTCTCTCTCAAAATAAATAAATAAACTTAAAAAAATGTTGAGAAATAGAAAATGCCTCAATCAAAACCACTCTGCATTACTGAGAACAGGGTTAAAAATTACTTCCCTTCTCCCATCCAAATACATTTGGAATGATAATGGCTACCCTCTCTGCTGACCTATCATATGCCAAACACTGTGTTAATGGTATGTATGTGTGTGTATACATATATACACGTATATATGTATATATGACCTATCAAATCCCAAGTATTGTGTTAGTGGTATGTATATGTATACACACACACACACACGCACATATATATGAATAACCTTATTTTTAATTCTTCCAACAACCCTGCAGAGTGCGGATTTTTGCCTAAACTTTATAGATAGGTAACTTTTCCAAGACCGCCAGGGAGTGATGAAGGAGTCAGGAAGGGCCGTGTGTGACTCTAAAGTCAAGCTCCTTTCATTAAATCACAGGCTTGGTCAGCAAACTGGAAAGTCCAGACACAGGAGTTGTGTTTACATAAATCCAATTCGGAACTCAAGGCCCATTGAAATCACCATCTCTTCTATGAATTCTCGACTTGTGCTAGACACAGCTCCGATGGCTACAAGGAGCAGAAACCCACTCGAATTAGTTCAAGTAAAAGACACAGCCTGGCACTCTGGGCAAGAAAACAAAGGGAACATGCTTTTTCAGGAATCCCAACAAGTGAGCCCCAGGAAGAGCAGAACCCCAGACTGTCCAGACACCCATTAGCCCCTTGTCTCCCGAAGGCTGCTTCTTTCTGTATGCCTGCACGTCCCAACCCGCTTCTTGGGGTCTCTGATCCCCTCAGACTTGCAGTCTGCACCAGAGTCCACAATGGCTGCCTCAACGGCAAACCTGCTAGGCCTTTGTTTGAGCATAGGGCCTACCACCCAAAAGAAGTAACCGTATCTCCCTTTCCAGATTCCAGCAATCTGATTGGCCCAGCGCAGATTTTCCATACACAAGGCACAGGTTGCTGGCCGGTCTTCCCCAGCTTGGAGGTGGGCACCCTGGGTCACCTGTTGACCTTGGCTCGGTCAGAGGCATCAGGGAAGGGAGGAGCACATGATCTGCTGCTACACCTGGGCGGGGAGCACCCTGAAATCCAATAAGGGCTCAGCTCTCACTCACTCTCCTTTTCTTTATGAGGCTGGCTTCTGCACCTGCTTTAGCACTTAACGGGAAGTTGCTTCCTCTTGCTCTCCAAATGCCTTTTATTTTCTAGCTTCTTAGAGAACCCCATCTTCTCCTTATACCTGCAATGCCTAGCAGAGTGCTAAGAACACAATGGACACTTAAAGATTATTTGCTTTATTAGGGTTCATCGTGGGGCAGGACAATGCAGATGACTAAGAAGAATGTCTCTATTCTTTTTCTTGCCCACAGAAAGGCCACCAGAACTAGAAAGAGAATATAGAATGTGATCACAGGTCTTTAACTTCACTGGCTTAGCTGCAGCATAATGGAGAAGAAAAAGAACTTGACCCTGAGCACACAATCTGGAGTTTCTTCTCTTTTTTTAAATTTTTTTAATGTTTTATTTATTTTTGAGAGACAGACAGAGTGCAAGCGGGGGAGGAGCAGAGAGAGAGGGAGACACAGAATCTGAAGCAGGCTCCAGGTTCCGAGCTGTCAGCACAGAGCCCGACATGGAGCTTGAACCCATGAACCATGAGATCGTGACCTGCACTGAAGCCAGACTCCCAAGCCGACCGAGCCACCCGGGGGGCCCACAGTTTCTTCTAACTCTTACTAAAAGAGGCATCCCGGCCAATGGCTCTCAACCCGGAATATGTTCCCATGTGCCGTATCCTTGCTCTGACCCAGCTGAAGTAGTCATAAAAATAAGGAAATGTATTAACTTGTGTGGCGGCTTAAATTATGTTCGTAATTCTTTGAAACTCCTCTCAAAGGTTGGGCTCTCTGTCCCCTCTCTTTTACGTAGGCTAACCATAGTGACTGGTTGACTGAGAGAATACTCTGGAAATTACAGAATGCGGGAAAAAAAACGAGATAGGACATCCAAGGCTAGGTCATAAAGGGCAGTACAGTTTCTATTTGGCTGTCTTTGGGCACTTGCTCTGGGAATCCAGCCACCATGCTCTGAGGAAGCCAAAGCAGTTTGTGGAGAAACCCACACGGAGATGCCCACATACAAAGAACCAAGGGCCAAGACCCTCTGATCCAACTGAGGCAGCACCAACTGTCCAGCTATGTGATGAGCCTCCTTGGAAGTGGAGCCTTCAGCCCCTAGTTGAGCTGCCCCCCCACTGACACCTTGTGGGGCAGAGATGAACCTTTCCCACTAAGCCCTGCCCATATTGCATTTAGGAGCTAAATAATGATAAACGTTATTGTTTTAAGCCTCTACGCCTTGGGAAGGTCTGTTGCACAACCACAGACCATTGAAAAGAAGTGCAAAGGTAGGTAGAACTTCCAAGTCACTGTTTCAGGAATCCCATCATTTATCATCGAATGTTTTCCTTCCCTTTGCTCTGTTCTAGATTATGTAAACTTTACCCTAAATGGACCTCTGTTCTAGATTATGTAAACTTTACTCTACCCTAAATGGCTGAGAGGGACGATCGGACCTTTTTTCTTCAGTTCAAATGAGGGGGATAGAATGAATTCCTGGGAACCGATCTTGAGAGATCAATTTGTTCCAGACTCCAGCAAACGTCTCTCTTCATATCCCTTTGGCCAGAACGGGGTCACAGGCTCATTCTTGGACCAGTGACTTGGCAAAGAGGATGAGATAAAAATTTGACTAATCAGGCCCTTAAGTTGAGATCAATTCCTTAAACCATACTGCTGCTACTTATGGGATAGAATTGATGCTGCGAAAGCCACTTGATGGAAGACGTTTGAAAATACGGTCAGGTAAAGGCAAAAGCTCTTGGGGTGTGGCCAACCCCAGCATATGACGACTAGGAAAAAGTCACGGGACTGGGCCTGTCCTGAGGAAACTACACAAAAGCTAGCTTTGTGTACATTGTGAAGTCTACTTTCGAAACCCATTGACTTGGAACATTTCCTTTGTCCTCTCTCCTGGCATCTCCACTTTTATCACCTGCCCCACCTTTATTCGCCATCTGTGTATTTATATCTACTCTCTGGCAAGGGTTGGCCCAGCAGGAAAAAAAATGCACTGTTCAATTTCTGGTAACTTTATTCCAATTTCCCTCAGAAAATTAACTCCCCTGAACAGGCACGTGTTGGTATCATTATTTTTCCTATTTGTGGGGATAAAATAATTAAGGCTTTATTGTTTTAGCAGATTACCCCTCCTAGATCTAGCTCCCCCTATGAAAAGTGAAGAGAGTAGCCAGAAGACCGATAACCTTTCTAGCTCCAAAAGTTTTTGCATTCTGCCTCCTACCTTCTCCAAGATGGCTGTAGCCATGCCTGAAAAGCAGTGTCACTTTGTCACAGTCATGCTCTCAGCTTCCCTTTGGAGTCACTATCTCCTTATCTTTAGTTTGTTTTCACTGCTCTAGGTCATCCCCAAATTCTGCCTTCCTTCTTCACGTCCTGAACTGGCTAAAAGTAATAAGGATTTCTTAACTTTTCTACATGGAGTTTTTCCTGCTCATACCTGTTGGTGTTACGCTGACTCCTTTAAACATGGTACGATGTTGGGATGGCATTCAGCAAAAAGTTAATTTCCCAAAACCAAACGGGATGTTTCTTAATAAAAAAAAATACATGGGTAGATTAAATTTAGGGTCCTCAAAGTTGACATCTATTTACAATCTGATAAGAATTACCCTGTCCTCTACTCCAAACATGGACTTCCAGCAGCAGCTGCTATATTTTCCCATGATTTTGCTCCCCTGGTCAGAGTTGATTGGCTCATGAGAAGGCACCTGAACCCAAGGAATGTCCATCAGAATCTTTGTCTAGGACATTTTTTTCCAAACTATAACCAGGAAAGAGCAGTCAGTCCTCTGTTTTGGTGATGGAAGACACTTCGATGGCCATATCTCCAAGGGAGAAGTTAGTATATAATAAAGGAGAATAAAGTAGATATGCCGAGAGAAGCAAAAATGGTATAAGAGGTTCCAAAGGCACTAGATTTCTTGGTCGCATTCAGTCCTTAGGGAAGATGCACCCTGTTTTCCCCACTGTCCTAATACATAAGCCTCACCGGTTATAAACCCATAAATTACATCTTTTGCCTAAGTTAACACACGTTTAGTTTCTATCACCCAAACACGAGACACTTAATGGGAATTCTCAAAAAACTAGGTCCCTAACAGATTCTTTGGAAGTGGGTCTTGGGCATTTTCATTTGATTGTGGTTTGCATACATTTTCATTTGCTTTGCATGATGCTCGTCTCTCAGTATTGGTTTAAGGCATGAGGTACTGGAAAAAACATGGGGTTTACGGGCGGAAGACCTGAGAATAAATTCTGGCTCTTGCACTTTTTTGTGACAGTGCGAGCACTTGAGCCTAGATCTCTTTCTTGCAAAGTGGGGATAATGAGAGTCTTTGCCCACCTCTCAGAGTCCTTACGCTGATCAAGAGAAGAAAATGGGGAGGGACAAGCCATATGCATCTTTGTACTTCTAACGTCTACCGTAAAGTATTGTGACAGCGGCGTAGATACTGAACAAATATTCGGTGAAGGAAAGAGAAAAATACCAAAGCATTTTGTACACTAAAGCACTATTGAAGTGTGAATGGAAATTATTAAGACCACTTCACAGTGGGTGGAGTATATGCATAAAGACGTATGTTGGCAGGTTAAGTTGATCTTTGGGCTGAATGACAATTTTGTCCCTTCCTATCAGGTTCCTACAAACAAGACGTGGAGTGAATGGAACTTGTGTCCAGCACGCCTCCACTTGGGTTATTCTCCCTCGTTTTGGGCCAGACAGTGTGTCAAAGTGTCTCTGGTCCCCGGTTCTAAATGTGGCCAATGCTTTGGAGCTGCTGGACGCTGTTGCTGAAGCATCAAGATGGAAATGACGGTGAAGAAAATGGTTGTTAAAAGGTCCAAGGCCCTTTCATTTATGATTAGGACACAAAACTTACATCTCCCTCCAAAGTATCGACACAGCTAAGGCTCCCACAAAACTCTCAGGATGGAAACTGCCCATTTGTGACTCCTTTTCCCCTTCCTAAATGCCTATTATAAAATTACACAAGAACAACATGGGGATTTAAGAAGCACCATTTCCTGGGACCATTCGATGTATGGACAAACCAGTCTGTACACCAATATTGTAATACAGCAGGGTGCAGCCATCAACGTTCATAACGATACTCCCGAATCATCAACCAAGGAAAACTTCACATATGGCATAGTCTGCCTACCAAGACAAAAAAGTGGACAATATTTTATTTTTAAGATCCATCAGGATGACTACAATTATTTTAAAATTTTAGTGCTTCAAAAATATATTCTGAATTACCTGAAACACATCTCCCAAAATTATTTATTTTCTGGGTACTCAAGAGAGCCTTAGTTTTTGGGTATCATTGCTCATTCATTGGTTCCGTATGTTAGTTGCAGGTACTAAATGCCCATAACTTAAAGCTCCCAATCCTTAACATTGCACGGTAGGCGAAAATGAACAATCTCCCAAAAATAAGTGTATGCTGTCGGACAAAAATGCTTTGTCCCACTAACTTTGACTTTTTGTATTTCTAAGAGAAACTTGTCTTCGGCCAAATTTCCTATAGCAAAGATTGTTGAAAAAATATGAATTCTCGTGGGCTTTAGATATATATTTTTTTAATCCCACCAGTAGATGCTGACTTATGGCTAATTGAAAGAAATTATCTCCCACTTTTCTACCTTAATAGGCATAAAATTATGTGTGCTTTAACCTCTGCTGCTCTAATGAGCCACCCAGAAGAAACTTGCCTGGCCTCTCTGAGGAGCCACAGCAACTGGAATAAGAGAAAGAGGGAGAGAAAGGGAAGTCAGGGACAGAGGAGCATAGGGTAAGGTTCAGGGGAAAAGAGATAGCACGGGCCATCATAAAGACGTTTGCTTTTATTCTGAATAGGCTGAGAAGCCATTGGAAGGTTTGGGGGTAGAGGAATGACACGAAAATATTTAACTTTTATTTGGACCACTCCAGCTGTTGGGTTGAGAAGAGACGGCAGGGAGCTGGGGGCAAAGGTGGAAGATGAAAGACTAGCTAGTCAACTAATTATAATGGAAGCAAGACAGGAGGGGGGCTGGGACCAAAGTAGTAGGTGTGAAGGCGAAGGGTGTGAGGGTTGAATGATACGACCCGAGTGAAGACACAGCACAGGGACTGGCACAGTCAGCCCCCGGTAGATGTGCGGTATTATCACATATGACGGCATTCTGAACCCCAAGACTCATCAGCACAGGGTTGGTTGATCAAATGGCAGACCCAGCTGTGTGATTACAAGTCAGTGGGGTGCCTGGGTGGCTCAGTTGGTCAAGCATCCAACTTCAGCTCAGGTCATGATTCCATGGTTTGTAAGTTCAAGCCCCACATCAGGCTCTGTGCTGATAACTCAGAGCCTGGAGCCTGCTTCAGATTCTGTGTCTCCCTCTCTTTCTGCCCTTCCCCTACTCTCACTCTCTCTCTCAAAAATAAATAAACATTAAAAAAAAAAAAAAACGAGTCAGAGTCAACGTCAGGGTTAGAAAAAGAGCTTTTTGAACATTTCTGCACGGACCAACCAAAATAAACTGAAAATGAGTCAAAACTAAAGAGTTTGTGCTCTGGGGTGCATGGGTGGCTCGGGTTCAGCAACCAACTCTTGATTTGGTCTCAGGTTGCGACCTTGAGGTCATGGGATCAAGCCCCACATGGGGCCCCGTGCCAAGCGTGGAGCTTGGTTGGGATTCTCTCTCTCCCTCTTTCTCTTTCTTCCTCAAAATGAATTTAAAAAATAAATAAACATTTAAAAAAGAGTTTATGCTTCCCCTCCTTCAAATGTTTGCTTGGATTGTTTAAAAAAATATACACACACACACGCGCACGCGCGCGCCCATACACATGCACACATGAAAACCCTGTGATTGAAAAGGTTGAAATGACACAGTCGCCCAGAATCCAGCCTGGCCTTGCAGGGCTCTTAGATATTAAAAATCATTTCTACGGTCTTACATTTTTTGGTTTAACAAGCACAGAGGCCATGAACTCCAATATCTGAAGCAAACGTGTTAAACATCTGGGGTCTGGCGCAAGTTTCTCCTGTGGGATGCATTGTTTGTGCAAACTTTTATTGAATAAAAAAAAAAGTAAGGACTGAGTTTCAAAATATTCGTGTAACCTAGTAAGAATATTTCTCTGAAACCGGAGTCAAAACACAGAGTTCTTCAAACCATTGAATAAACTTAATTTAAAATCAGGCTAGAAATCAGCTCTTGAAACAGAGGGCGTCTAAATGAATCAAGCTTACGCATCCAGAGCTCTCACGCTAACGAGAAGACGGCTCGTCTAAATTAAGTGGATTTTTCCAGGCTAAAGGCTGAGGCTACCAAGCACTCTCAGAAAGGCATGGCAAGTTCTGTCACTTAAGCACAGCGAATCTTGGATAATTTACTCCATCTCTGGGCTTGGTTTTCCTTATCTCCTATTAAAAAAATGAAGAAAAACAATATTGCCCCATATGCCTTGGAAATTTACAACCACAAAACAATAGAATACCAAGGGTGACAGAACTTTGAAAGCTCTCTAATAGCAGACACATTGGAGAAGCGGAAATACAGAGGAAGAGGAGAAAGAAGTAGAAGGTAAGAGATCGTTATCAGAACTCGGGAGAGATCAAACCAGCTGAACAAAGCTCTGAAAGAAGAAAAGCTAAGGGTGGTCTTCTGGAAGGTTCCTCAAGCACAGGATAACCTCTTGTATTCTTTGATTGTCTCCCCAGAGTGCCCAGGGCAGCATCCACTGACTGACAGACAGACAAGTCCCTCTGATTTCTACAACCCACACCCTGAGCATCCTAAGGGGGGGCGGGGGGGCGGTGCAGGTAAAGGAGCCTACCCCACAGTCTCTGGCAGGCTGAA
Organism: Paguma larvata; assembly: GCA_030068075.1. NCBI lineage: Eukaryota > Metazoa > Chordata > Mammalia > Carnivora > Viverridae > Paguma > Paguma larvata. The sequence goes on from CM057827.1 coordinate 36,804,560, forward strand.
GAACAGGAAGTAGAAAAAATATATATCTCCCAAAAGGGGAATAGGTGTGGCTTTTTCAATCCACATCTCCCTTCTGCGAGGGGCTGCGAGTCCCTGCAAAGTATTTTCATGCAGCTGAGTGTCAGGAAGGGTTTGGCCTCAATGGTGAGCTGGCAGCTGAATTTGAGAGCTGGAGTTCTGCATAACAGGGTAAGATGAATTTGGAATTTGGGGACTTCTTGGGGAGAGGGGATGTGGAGGTAGGTTGTGCATGGAAGAGGGAGCCAGTGAAATAGCAGGGACGGAGAGCTAAAATGTGCATTCCTCTCTGCCTTGTCTCCACTCTCAGGTCCTCTGTAAAGCTGACTACACACCCAAATGAAAATGGTGTTTGTGTTAGATTCCCAGGGCTGTGGTAGCAAAGTACACAAACCTGGCTAAAAACAATAGGAATTTATTCTCTCACATGTCTGGAGGCTCAAAGTCCAAAATCAGTGTGTCAACAGGGCCACACTCCCTCTGAAGGCTCTAGAAAAGAATCCTTCCTTGCCCCTTCTAGTCTCTGATGGCTCCTGGAAATCCTTGGTGCTTTTTGATTTGTGGCCACATCACTCCAGCTCTGCCTTGTCTTTACATGGCCTTTCTTTCTCTCTCTCATCTTTCTATGTCCTCTATTTTTCCTATAAGAACATCAGTCATTGGATCTAGAGCTCACCTTATTCCAATATGACCTCATCTTAACTTGATCAATTACATATCCAAAGACCCTATTTCTAAACAAGTTCACATTTCGATGTTCCAGATGGACATGAGTGGGGGGTGGGCAGATGCTGTTCAACCCACTGAAGTGTTGTTTCATCTTGCTTTTGTGAAATCAAGCAAGAGGCCGAGTTTTGTGTCAGGGTCAACTTGGCAAGGGACTGGGTTGGTCGTGAAGTGGCCTATGAATGAAGAAAATTCAAGAGAAGTTCAGTGTTTGGACTCAGAGGTGACCATGAAAATAAGAGCCCCCTCTGTGTCCCATGGAAGTTTTCAGAAATCAGGAAATGCTTTGAAATTCCATAGGGCATGGAATGAGAAGTTCAAAGCAATGTTATCTAAACCTCATAGACCAAGGAGACCACAGCTGGCTTTTGGGTTACCAATAAAACAAAGACACGTGGGAAAAGGAAAAAGAAGAACAAAAGCAAAAAAAGAAAAAAAAAAGGTAGGGAGATGAGTAAGAAAGATGGATGAGTCTTTGGATGACAACCAAGGAGAAAGGGGCATAAGATCTTTAGACTCAGGGTTAACGATCTAGCACAAAACTTGGTATATAAAAAATACTCAAGATGAGTTTGAGGAAGAAAGAAAAGAAGAGAGGGGGAGGGAGGGAAGGAGAGAGAGAGAGAGGGAGGAGAGAGGGAGAGGTGTGCATGCCAGGCCTCATGCCCTGTCACCAAACATTGCCTCCGCCATGACCCAGAGCTGTCCGTATAGTGGCTGCCTACTCATGATCCTACATGAACTCCAAAGACCAGAGTGCCGCATGGGAATGCTTTCTGCTTCTCTCTCTGTCTCACAGATCCTTAGACTGAAGAAGCAGCTGTCCATTTTCCACCCAAGCCTTGTGAACTCTTTCCTTTTCTGATGATGAGTCTTCTACCTCAGCTCTAGCTGGAGCTGCGCACACTCCTGGCCTCTACGTGTGTGGTTTCTGCTGTCCCTCGTGGAGCCAGAATTCACCTTATCGAATCCCATGAAAGGACGTGAAAGTGTCCTCAATTAGTGAAAGTCCTTCAACACAAACGAGCAAGGAGAGCCCTGTAGATTAAGGAAATAGCTCTCAGATTACTTGAGATATAAGCAGTTAACATAGTTTAGGATGAGGCCCATTCTGTGGTCTCAGGGGAAAAGAAGTAGGCCAAGAGTCAAGAGACCTCTATGCCCACCTACCAGCAGGTCACCAGAGCTAGTCAGTCCCCTGGCCCCACCTCAGATCCCTCATTGTAAACCAAGTAATTGGACCTCGTAACATAATTTCTCAATTGTTTCAGATCCATATGGTCCCTACGGGGCATCGTCAATTAAATTCAATTAACACCACCTCCCTGGTACATCCACAGGGTACTGGAAGAGTGGATATGTTACTAGAAACCATATCCCCAGTTTGTCGAAAGTCTGAAGTGAAATGAAATGGAAATTGCTGAGGGTGTGCTAAGGCAAACGGGGCCACTTTGGTCCTCCAAGAGTTCCAGGAATTGTTTATAAACTGAGTCGTGGCTCGGGCGAATGGCTTGGATATTTAGAATATTTGAGGTGAAGGAAGGCACGGGGCAGTTGCTGCTTGCTAGAAGAGAAGCCCCGAGCACTGCCACATGCATCATCTTACTTCTTAGAACAACAACGAGGTACCATTATCTCCACTTAACACATGAGGCAAGTGAGGTTCATAAAACCTGAGCGACTTGCTCCAGGTCACAAACTGTGAGTTGGCGGAATAGGGACCCAAATCCAGCTCTGTTCACCTCCAATCCCACTGCTCCTCCTACCTCACCAGACTGACACGATTACACCCAGGTATCTGAATTTTATGGAATGAAGTTCCTACAAAGAACTCAAGTGGTGTCCAGCTCACTCTTCCATCCGCTGCTGTAAAGAACGCAGGCATGCTTTTGAATGGAGAGCGATGGGTTATCTGGCCGGGGGCCAGAGCCAAGAGTTGTGAGAGCAGGGATTCTTAACCAGGTCAGAGCCAGGGCCGGAACGGAAGCTGGAGTTGAGGAGTTGAGTAAATACAGGATTCAGGGTTAAAATATTCTGCAGGTCACAAAAGAAGGATCTCAGGCTCCGAGGGGCCACGCGACTTGCCCTAGGTTAAGAGAACCTCGGAAAGTTCGCTTTCCCCAGAGAGATCTGGGAAAAGAACCAAGGATGTCTAGACTTCCAGACTGGTGCTCTTCCTACCACATTGCCATCATTCCTGAGGCCAGCGGAATTTTTCCTATACGTTTAATTAAATGCAGTAGACTGGGGGGGGGGGACAATAAATGCTAACCACCAACCAAGAACATTTATCTGCCTAATGGGTTAATTAGAAAATGACTTTGTTGTTTCAAGAAGCTACTAGGTGGCGTGGTGAATGTAATTTTCGGTTTTCATATGCGGCTATGAGTCACTTCTGTTTATCTTCACATTCCTTCCTCGTATGTGGTATGTGCAGACCATGGGGACAGCGCCCCATCACTCCCTCAAGGAAGTGACAGACTCTGTGACTGCTGTCATAAGTGTGTTTGGTCTTCTAGGTCAAAGACTGGATCCTCAAGTTTCTCATCTCCAAGGGCCCACCTCTTCTCAGAAGGACCCCCAGGGTTCAGTATCTAGCACCGGATTTCTCTCTTTCCACACACGCTTCTGAGCATCTTCGGAATACCTCCAGCTGGATGGATGTCTTACAGTCATCGTGAGCTCAGCATACTTTTTCTGTCCAAGATACCAGTGTAGTTGAGGTCTATGCATTTATTCCACTGTATGTAAATTATACTTCAACAAAAAAATAAAAATAAAGAAGTAGGTTTAAAATGGAATTCATCAGGGGCACCTGGGTGGCTCAGTCGGTTAAGTGTCCAACTCTTGATTTCGACTCAGGTCACGATCTCATGGTGGTGAGATTGAGTCCTGCATCGGGCTCTGCAGGAGTGGGGGGAATGTTCTTGGGATCCTCTCTCTCTCTCTGCCCTCCCTCACTCATGCATGCACACACACTCTCTCTCTCTCTCAAAAAAATGGAATTCATCTAAAAAAGTGTGTGGAAGGGGGTACCTGGCTGGCTCATAGAGCATCTGATTCTTGATCTCGGGGTTGTGAGTTCCAGCCCCATGTTGGGTGTGGAGCCTACTTTTAAAAAATGGAATCTGTCTTTTCCCACTGCCAAAACTCTTCTTCCTGAAGTATTCTTTAGCCTGGTTCGGGGAGTCCCCAGCCTCCACACTCAATAAATCACGGAGACCTACTGATCCCATCTACTGCAATTCTCTTGAATCTTTCCCTTTTTCCTCCATTTTTTCTTGTCAGTTTCCATGATCATGTTCAATCAAATGACACCGACTACCCACCTTGTGCCAGGCACTGCACTAGCCCTTACATCTATAGTGATGAGCAACGCATCATGTCCTGAAGGAGTTTCCCTTTTAGAACCCCATGTGGCAACCTCAACGCTGGAGACACAGGTAACGCAGAGGGAGTGATTCGCTCTACACAGGAGGAGGGGACGGGGTGGCATCGCAGGTGTGGTGTCAGGCATGGGTCTGGGAAGTTCCCAGAGGACCTGACCTCTGAGGGGAATGTTGACAGGTAAACAGGCATTCGCCAAGTGGGTAAAGAGAAGCCAACGAGGACAGCTGTAGCAAGAACGGCTGGAGAGAACACATCAGGCCCTTTCAGCTTTGTCTCGTTCGGAATGGCTGATAAAGGAGGGGCAAGAGGTAGGAGCTGGAGCTGGAGAGGGAGGCGGGGGCCAGACCGTGGAAGGCGTTGCCAACACATTCAGGTGTTTGAACCTTAACCTGTGGGCAGAGCGGATGTCGGTAAAGAGTTTTCAGCAAGAAACTAGTCAGCTTCGCTCTTCGGAAAGATGGATTTAGAGGTCATGAGCTCTTATGTGAACAACTGCAACGATTTTCTTGACTTCCGCCTCTCCCATCTCCACACGCCATTTCCAGTGATCTTCCTAAAAATTAGACCGTGTCCCTTCCCCTAATTAAAAAGCAAAACAAGGTCAAATAAAAACCCTACCACAGCTCCCCACGGCAGAGAGCAGTGACTCCCAAACTCTAAGGAAAATTGTTCCTGGAAATGTTGATGGTTCTGCTGGGCAGGGGGAAACGTATCCCTTGTAAGTTTGATTAACCTTTATACAAAAGTAAACATGTTTCCTTTCATTGCAGAACTTTTCAGAGCCTTTAATTTTCTAATGTCATTTGAGAGCCTTTAAAGAGGAGATTCAGATTCCTCAACTTATGAAACAAGTGAAGTCTTTCATCTTAGAGCACTGGTTAGCACCTCCATGGACTCATGTGCTGTGACGTGCTGGCGTCCACAACGAACTCCAAGCTCAGTTAGATGCACGGGGACATAAAGAATCTGGGCTCAACTTCCATCGCTCCCTGCCACCCACAGGCCCCTTTATCCTCTGCTCCAACCACACTGGTCTTCTCAACGCCCTTCCTTTCCTGTGCTTGAGGAATCCTTAAGTCATAGGCAAATACCAACTCCACTGTGAGAAAGTGGTACATGGGTGACAGTTGCAAAGAGACATATTAATCTGACTAAAGGCTACTCTCCGTAAAACCACACTATGTACCATTCGGGAATGGTTTGGGTGAATGACTCTGTCATCTGTGAACCTGTGAAGAGTGCTAGGCTACATTTTACAAAGAAAGTGAAGGGTTGTGACTGGCCCAGAGACGCTGGTCTCTGGAGACTGCGCACTGTCTCGTATTTAAAGGGCCTCCGGTTTTCCCAGCCCCTCTGCCCCAGATTACATGAAGAATATAGGCACCATGTCCAGCCACTAGGTGCCATGATGGACTAGGGACCAAGAGAGGGCTGCAAAGACTTTTTTAAAAATGTATTTCTGGGAATGAGCAAGGGCAGCCTGGCTCCTGGACCACGGGTGTTGGAACAAAGGAGATCGAGCCCAGAATGGAGAGACTGGAGATCAAGAAGGAACCCTGAAAATGAATCCTCATGAGGAACAGCTGCAAGCAAGACCCAGGGTCACACCACCAGATGAAGATATGTTCTTTTTTTGTGCAGGGACAACAGAAGAAGAAGGAAAAGGAGCCTCCGGCTCTGTTAAGGAAGGGATGTTCTGGAGTCTGGGAGAAGTTCTGTGTGCTAGGAGGAGAAGTCAAGAAGAGCTGGGGTGGGGAGGGCTGAGCTTTGCCCCTTGGACCCCGCCATGCTGTCCCTGCATGGGACCTAGCCTGGCCACCTCCTTCCAACTTTGGGATGGAGCTTTGACCTGGGGGTGCAGGGACAAGTCATAGAAGGGACAAGGGGAGAGAAGAGAGGACAGGGAAGAACTGGGAAGAGAAAGTGGAAGGGCAAAGAACTCCCCCAAGCCTATGACCTCGCTAGAGCACAGCAAGGAAGCGGAGGTGAACCTCTGGAGGAAGAAGAAGACAACTATCTCCATGTCCACGCTCCTCCGCTTCGGCAGGTTGTGGAAGAGCCAACCTGCCGAAGGGGCAAAGAACTCCCCCAAGCCTATGACCTCGCTAGAGCACAGCAAGGAAGCGGAGGTGAACCTCTGGAGGAAGAAGAAGACAACTATCTCCATGTCCACGCTCCAACCGCTTCGGCAGGTTGTGGAAGAGCCAAAAAGGGAGTGGAGGTGGGCCGAGTGAAGCCTGGTGAAAATGAAGAATGACGCCAGCCTTAAGCGGCAAGCATGCTGCTGGAGGGAACACGTGTGAAGAGCAGAGTATTTATTAGGTGAGTATCAGCAGAGCGTTGGCTCAGTTTCAGCTGGAAGGGGCAACTTCCTCTCCCCCCAGTCCTGCCCCATCTAGAGATGTTGTTCCAAACGAGGCAGCCCCCTCCTCTAGAGGGTCCCTTATTGTCTCCGAATTCTCGCAGTATACCTGGGAGCTCTTTACCACCCACCTGTGGAAAGCCCTGGCTTTTAGGAGGAAAAATGATGCCGCGGAATTTTTTTTAATGGCACAGAGGACCTAAGAAGATAATACATTCCAAAGTCCCAACCGGAAAACAACGAAGAACAAAAAACAGGCAGCAAGGGGAGTCGAGCTCTCCCCAGCTACGCATAAATTCTGAGTTGAAAAGATCCTCCTGACTAACCATGATTTTACTGGAAGTAGATTATGGTTTCGATCGCGCCCATGCACATAAAAATTCAACAGTGTTATTGGACCATACATAGGTCCGCTTTTCAGAAAAACTGGCAAGAGGCTGTGCGGCAGTGCCAGGCTTACGGTGGAAATCTCCATGGGGTGTTTTCTGATGTGGAACTAGACAAAAGCAAGACGAAACGAAAATGTAAGATGACAGGTCGCTGTGAAGAGCTAAGTTACTTGCAAATGCTAGCCTGGCATGGCAACCATGATGGCTTTTTGATAAGATTCTTAAGAACAGGGGATGTTATATTTCACACATAAACAGCAATCCATTCCTCTTCACAGATAAATTATAAATGGTTTGGACATTAAAACACAGAAGAACTCAAGGTCCCTGTTTTAAAGTATAGTTTTTAAAAAAAATTGTTTTAAGTTTATTTATTTTGAGAGAGACAAAGCAGGGGAGGGGCAGAGAGAAAGGGAGAGAGAGAATCCCAAGCAGGCTCCGCACCACGAGTGTGGCCCCTCTGCGGGGCTCAAACTCACGAACCTCAACATCATGACCTGAGCCAAAACCAAGAGTCGGACGTTTAACCGACTGAGCCACCCCATTATGATACAAGCCAGTTCTGCAACATCGGATGCATTGCGTAGAAGGGTGGATAGCAAGAATTAGGGAAAAAAAGCTAGGTTGAAATGAAAACAATCCTCCCTAGACAAAAACTACTTTTAAATGACATCAAGCTCTCCAATGACTCTCTGGCTCTAAATGCATAGTAATGAATTAATTAATCTTGACAAATTGGTACCCTGATGACCTTGATGTCTGGATCTAGGTACAATTTACTCCTACCTTCATTTTACATCGTTATTCAAGAATATCCCAAACTCCTCAAAAAAAAAAAAAAAGTGCTGTTGGTCACCGCCTGCAAATATGTAATTCCCCTCAATGAGAAGTCAGCGACAAGGGCAATCAATTGCCATTCCAGTGTTGACACCTGGTTTCTTACCCAGATGGTTTATTTCACTGATGACTGGAGGCAAAGATCCTAAGGAGGAAGCGCTAGCAAGTCAAACATTCGAACTGGAGGCTGTCATCACGAGAGCTACCAAAGTGATAAATCTTGCCTCTATGGCCTCCCTTTGTCCTAAAGCCTCTTGTCTTTTTTGTTGTTTGTTTTTCTTTAGTCTTCAGTTGCTCATGGATTCTAATGGAGATACCAGCCATTTGTTAAATAAAGACAGCAAGAAATCCAAGAACAAAAATATCAGTAAGAAGGAACAATCTGTGTGTTTGTGTTCAGCGAGCACTGGCCAATTTCAAAATAATGAAAAGCTCTAACAAATGTTTGCTTTTTTTTTTCTCTTCCGGAAAAGAAAACATTGCATTTCAGAGTAGAAAGCGTATCAAAAAGAGAGAACATTTTCACCCAACATTGATTCTGCGTTTTCTTGCAATGTATTTAACAACTGTAAGCAGAGGCATTTTATGCTAAATGTCGAAGATGTATCTATAGATGTTCACAAGAACTTTTGTCGTAGAATCAGAAAGAATGAAATCTTGGCATTTGCAACTGCGTGGATGGAACCAGAGGGTATTATGCTAAGCGAAATTAGTCAGAGAAAGACAAATATCGTTATGACTTCACTCATACGAGGAATTTAAGATACAAAACAGATGAACATAAGAGAAGAGAAGCAAAAATAATATAAAAAACGGGGAGGGGGCGGAACATAAGAGACTCTTAAATATGGCGAACAAACAGAGGGTTGCTGGAGGGGTTGTGGGAGGGGGGATGGGATAAATGGGTAAGGGGCATTAAGGAATCTACTGACTAAAGTCATTGTTGCACTATATGCTAACTAACTTGGATATAAATTTAAAAATTAGGTAAGTAATGGGGCGCCTGGGTGGCTTAGTTGGTTAAGCGTCCAACTTTGGCTTAGGTCATGACCCTGCGGTTTGTGAATACGGGCCCCGCATTGGGCTCTGCTAACAGCTCAGACAGAGCCTGGAGCCTGCTTGGGATTCTATGTCTCCCTCTCTCTCTGCCCCTCCCCCGCTCACAGTCTCTCTCAAAAATAAATAAACATTAAAAAAATTTAACTAGGGGCGCCTGGGTGGCTCAGTCAGTTAAGTATCCAATTTTGGCTCAGGGCATGACCTCACTGTTCATGGGTTCGAGACCCGCATCGGGCTCTGTGCTGACAGCTCAGTGCCTGGAGCCTGCTTCAGATTCTGTGTCTCCCTCTCTCTCTGCCCCTCCCCTGCTCAGGCTCTGTCTCTTTCAAAAATAAATAAACATTAAAAAATTTTTTTTAATTTAATTAATTAAAATATACATATTTGTTGTGTAAAATAGGTAGGTCTTCGTAACTGTTACATTCTAACCAAGATCGTGGTTCACGCTGCTCAGAGACGCCCAGCACACTGTATTCCAGTTTTGTTCCACAGGCCGCAAAACCCTTGGGAAACTCTCTTACCCGTGGACCATATGTGTCTTGTTCATCCCTCTGAATCCAGAAACTGGGGAGCCAAAGCTGGGTGGGCGTGCCTGCTCCGCCAAAGCACGCTCTCCCCCAAAGACAAACGGGATTTCACGTGCTGGGCGGGAGGTAAAGAATACTTGCTCCTTTGTCGGGTCTTCTCTCTCTGGGGGACCCTCTCACGGCTCACCCAGGGGAAGAATTTGCGCACATTACGGCAAACAACCGGGCCACAGAAATCCATTTCAACCACCGCAAACGAAGTCATCAGACCTCCTTAAATGTTTTCGCCATCTGGAAAAATCACACCCCAAGGGCCAAGCCAGTTACCTAAGAAAATTTCTAAGTCCATCACCCAGGCCTGGGAGGCAACAGGTAGGCGGATTCCATGCCAGTTAGAAAATGTTATGATTGGCAAACCACCACGAGACTCTAACGTTGCAGTTTAATGGAAATGCTGGCTGTCATCCCCAAAGTACATTTCAAGGAATCACGCTTCAGAGTTAGAGGCAGCGGAGTGCAAGTTTTCATCCATATTGAACCCAGGAAATTAGGAGGGAACGCAAGGATCCTTGCGGGTGTCTCGGCTCTTAACCCGGCGCCCCTTCCACCACAGCACCCTTCATTCTTCAGGACCTGACGGAGCTGTCCGGAGCGGGGCTCATGTAACAAGTTCTCAGCCCGGCTCGGGGACGGGGCCGTGCTGACGATCCACGCCCACGGAGGGCCCGGGTATCGGAGCCCCAGGGAACGGCCGGCCCCGTCAGACTCGAGAGGAGCACAATGCTGTGATTCAAAGAGCAAGCTTATCCCCAATCTTGTGAAAATAAGATTTCCCAAGGGGTGGGTGAAACCAACAGCTTTTCGGGTTCCGGGAGCCTCTAGAACTGTTTCCCAAATGTTTCGGGTTCGGCCTTACAGACACACTCTGCCTCAGGGCGTTTTCCCCTGCATTTTTAGGCCCCAGTGTATTTTAAGGTAAATGGATCCCACATTCACGGACACTGGACTCGTCGGTCCGTGTTTGGAAAGAGCCATCTGAGGCCCAGCAAGCCCCTTCAGTCTGCTTTTACGAGGCTCTCCGTGCCTTGTTTTTTCTTAGAAGCAGGAAGCCACATTTTGACATGGACAAATAAAATGCGAGTCCCGGAGACTCAGGTCTGGTTCCAAACGTGGCACCTTTGAAACCAAGGGGTCCTCGAATCACCGAGACACAGGCTTCTGGCCTTCTTTTTCTGACGTTCAGGAAACCTGACCCTTGCGCCGTGCTGAGCCGAAGCGGGTAACTGAGCAAGCTGCCTGCTGCCGAGCTCACATAAACCGTCAGCATCCTAACACACCTCTTCCTGCCACCTAAGCCTCCCACACTAGGGGAGTCCCAGGCTCAGGGCCACCTCCTGCTCTTTGCTCTGCGGGAAGCTGAGCCGGGCCTGCATGCTGGCACGTCTTTAGGAAACTGTCCTGGTTCTTCCGAGCTCTGCAACCGAGGCATCAACATTGTTAGCTAACGTCACTGGAAACTGACTGCTCAATAGGAAAGGGCTGGGTTCTGCTTCCTTTTAATTAAAAGGGGCACCTGGGTGGCTCAGTCGGTTAAGCGTCTGACCTCGGCTCAGGGCATGATCTCGAGGTTCCTGGGTTCGAGCCCCGTGTCTGGCTCTGTGCTAACAGCTCAGAGCCTGGAGCCTGCTTCAAATTCTGTGTCTCCCTCTCTCTCTGTCTCTCCCCCACTTGTACTCTGCCTCTCTCTCTCTCTCAAAAATAAACATTAAAAATTAAAAAAACACACACACAGCTGGGCAGTGCCTGGGTGACTCAGTTAAGTGTCCGACTTCGGCTCAGGTCATGATCTCGTGGTTCATGAGTTCGAGCCCCACATCAGGCTCTCTACTGTCAGCACAGAGCCTGCTTCGGATCCTCTGACCCCACCCCCACCCACTTCTCTGCCCCTTCACTGCTACTTCCCTCTCCTCTCTCAAAGTAAATAAATAAACTTAAACACACACACACACACACACACACACACACAGACACAGCCGGGAGCAAAGTCAGGTGCACAGTACCTGTGAGAGAAATGCTCTCAGGGCAAGGGAGCCAAATATACTATTTCCTCACTACAGACACTTTCGACCAATCCTAGGAACAGGCACAGCTCCTGGCACACGGTAGTTCTTTAGTAAATATACTCCCACGAGTAGAACGGGAGTATCCGCCCACCTGTGCTGTAGACTGAACCTCCCCAGGGAGTTCAGGTCCTCCTCCGGAAGCCTCAGGTCAGCTCCTGGGTGGCACACAGGGGCAGCTGTCCCCACCTGCTGTCTATCCCATGACTTGCACTGTTGACTCCCTTTGTCCCCTGCTTGGGGCTCTGAGTCTTGAAGGAAATCCAGGGTCCCTGATCAGGAAAAGGACAATGAACGCTGCAAAGAGCTGAAAAGAGGTTGAGGGCAAGGCGACCAAGGTTGGGCCATATTTGTCCCCCTCTCTTTATAGGGTGTGTAACAATGCACTCTGAAGTCCGGCTGTTTACTGGAGTTTTTAAAAGTATCAGTGCCAGGGGGTGCCTGGGTGGCTCAGTCGGTCGTGATCTCACGGTTTGTGATTTCAAACTCTGAGTTGGGCTCTGCACCGACAGTGAGGAGCCTGCCTGGGAGTCTCTCTCCCTCTCTCTCCCTCCCCCTGCTCTCTCTCTCTCAAAATAAATAAATAAATATTTTTTTTAAATTTTTTTAACATTTATTTATTTTTGAGAGACAGAGACAGAGTGCAAGTGGGGAAAGGGCGGAGAGAGAGGGAGACACAAAATTCGAAGCAGGCTCCAGGCTCCGAGCTGTCAGCATGAGCCCGTTGCGGGGCTCGAACTCACGAGATCGTGACCTAAGCCGAAGTCGGCCGCCTAACCGACTGAGCCACCCAGGCACCCCAATAAATATTTTGTTAAAAAAGTCAATGCCGGGGCCCTACCAAAGACCAACAAAACCAGAATTTCTGGAGGCAAAGCCCAAGAAATCAGGCTTTTCTCTTAAAAGCTCCGCGAGTTATCCTACTATGCGGTCAGGGTCGAAGGCCACTGATGGAAAGTAACATGAATACATTTCGGCTCTGGAAGGGCACCTGGAAATAATCTACATGACAGAGGGAACAGTTAAAGAACAACTGTTCTCGAATGAATGAAACAGGAGTCAGGTTGGGGCTCCCTCCTACCTTCCCCACCTCTGTTTCTCGGGCCCCTACTCACCATCAGGTGCCCGAGTCAGAAAGGACCGCCGAGCTCTCCAGGTGCACCATAGACGGGTTCAAAGAAGGAGAGCCGACCCCAAACGCCGAAGCTTCTGCGATGTCAAAATGAACCAAACACAAGATCTCTTCAAATATTTAATCAGTTTAGAGACCTCTGCCTTCCAACCCAGTTGGGTAAAAATTCTAAAGAAAGCATGAGTAAGGGGTCATTGAAGAAAACACCGGAACAGAACGGAGAGGAGACCGGGTTTAGGAAGTCAGAACATAACACGTGTCTGAAGGTCTTTTTAAGGAATTCTACCACTTATTTTTAAAAAAAAAAAATTACTCAAAATGCACAAGAAAGGATTAGACAGTTATACAAATGTAAGGACAACGAAACCTCCTTTCGTGGCTGGAAACACCACATACGGTTTTGAAATAGACTCTGAAAAACCCTCAGATCCTGCCATGGTTTCTTTCCGCAGCCTTCTCTGTGCCTACAAGCAGCAGCCAGCTACCCCCAGCGTTCCCGCGAGCAATCCGGGCCTCGGCAGAGAAGCGATCAGCGACAGACAGAAAGAAGGCGTGGAGGAGGTGACATGAAGCCATTCACAGTCTTGGAATGTGGACTCAGACCCCAGCGAAGCTAATCTATTTCCTTCGAAAAATATGAAAATTAACTGAGAGGCCTTGAAAAATCACCGTCGATCTCAGGTCAGGGTGCCGATAATACTTTTCGATAACTGCGTCGTAAGAACTGGGGGGAGCATGTCCTTCAGAGCGACGGGTCTACAAGGGGACAGGCAGGGTCAGGACATTCGGGGCCGACTCCTCGGGAGACAGTCAGCAAGAAAAGCGCAACGTCTGTCCCACGTCGCTCTCCCTCTCGTTTCTTCTCTGCTCCTGTCCCTGGGCGCTGCTGACAGGCAGTGTCGGAGACCCCAGCCCGGCGCTCAGAACGGGTACTGAGACACGTATATCCGCAGCCGGATCACGGAGCTGCCTCTGAAGTTGATGACGGTGTTGACGGTGATCATTTCCAAGTCCAGCTGTATGTCCCGGGGCCCTTTGATGGGGCGTGTCATCACCAGGGTGGCACTGATGGGACCCGTTTGCTGTGGACAGAACCGAGGATACCAGTTAGAGGAAGCCTGGCCGGCGTAACGGGGCAGGTGGGCCAGACACGCCGGAAGCCGCCAAGCAACAGCAGAGAGGGACCGAGGACAGCTGTGGGCCGGTGGGGAGCGGGGCACCCTGCACGACCAGCAGAGCAGAGGGTGGTGCAGCCCGGCTCTGCAGCCTCGATCAGGGCGCCCCGCCCCCACGCACAGCACCTCAGTCAAACTGGCATCTCCTTGGTACCACGCTCTTCCTTTGCCTTTGCCCACGTCCCACCCGGCTTTTTGCTGCTGACCCTTCAGGTCCCACCTGACATGTCACTTCCTGAGAGGAGCCTTCCCTGCTTCCCCCAAACTGATTCCGGTCACCTCGTGACCCTCTGCCACTGCACCGACTCTGCCTAGGATGGAAAGTACCCATCGCTGTCCACATGACTTGGTCTATGTCTGCTGTCTGAGTCCCCACCATTCTATGAGCTCTCTAAGAGCAAGGACGGGGGTCAGGTTTGAATCCCCCCAGAACCCGGCATGGTGCCTGGCACACAGTCGGTGCTCAGTAAATAGATCTGGAATGAAAGAATGAATAATTGATGGAACTAACTGCACGCCACAGGGCTGTCACTTCACTTCTCTGGGTCTAAAATGAGGGTTTGTAGGGGCGCCTGGGGGGCTCAGTCGGTAGAGCATCTGGCTTTGCCTCAGGTTATGATCTCGTAGTCCGTGGGTTCCAGCCCCGGGTTGGGCTCTGTGACGACAGCTCAGAGCCTGGAGCCTGCTTTGGATTCTGTGTCTCCCTCTCTCTCTGCCCCTCCCCGGCTTGCACTCTCTCTCTCTCTATCCCAAAAATAAATAAACATTAAAAAAAATTAAAATGAGGGTTTGTACCCGATCAGTAGTTCTCCGGGAAACAGCTTCCCATGCACCTAGGACACTTTTTCTTAAACTAACAATTCCAGGGGCCCGTTCCAAGCTTTTCTGCTCGAGCAGATGTTTGGACGATGCCCGGAGAAAGCAGTTTGTTTACAGGCCTCCGGGTGGTTCTGATGTAGAGCCCCTGCTGGAGTTCCCAGTAGACACTCTGGTCCCCTCCAGCTCCAGCACCCGGTGACCCTGCTGCTGTAGTCCTAACGATCTCCTCCGCTGAGTCTCTCCCTAAAACTTCCGAGCAGCTGGGGAGGGAGGCTGACGTCCCCTGAGCCTCTACCAGGTGTGGGGCGCCGTTCCCAGCAATGCACTTATTTAATCCTTATAAAAGCCCTGAAGGGTTCTGTGACTCGAAGCGTGGTCCCGGGACCAGTCCCACGGGCATCACCAGGGAGCAGGTTAGAAATGTAGGATCTCGGGCCCCCGAGATCTCAGGCTTTCCGAGCCGGAATCTGCAGGGTAACACAATCCCCAGGTGACTCACGGCTAAGTGAGTAATTGAGCAGTGCTGACCTAAAAGCACAGGACCCCGTCTGGGGACCCTGGCTGTCCTACGAAAGGTATGTCTCATTATTTCCCCACTTTATAAATAAGCAAACCAAGGCCCAGTGAGGTTAGGTCATTACACAGGGTCACCTGACTACTCAGAGGAGGGCTGCTGCCTGACCCCAAGTCCCAGGCCTTTCTACCTGCACGACAATTATCAGAAGAGACTGCTGTTTTCTTTCTTCTCCCTAGAACCGTCCTTTAGGAGACATGCTCATGGGTCGTGCCGAGGCCAGAGAGCCGGCTCCTGGAGAGGGAGCAGCGTGAGCGAGCGAGCGAGGGGACGCCGGGCAATCACTCCCATCCGCCACAGAGCCCAGCACTGTGCCCAGAGACAGAAAGCAACAGGCTTGCAAAATCAAGGAACTTGGCCTATTTAAAGCCACACCAGGTGTCTTATCTGTCTCCATAAAGGGAGGGCTCCCCATAAAGATCCGACATCCCCAAGAGTGTGACAAGGGCGGGGCGGGCAGGTAGGTGCCGGCCCGGGGCCTCCCCCGCCCACTGGGCTATCAGCGACAGCCTGACGGCCATGCAATTTCCTCTTGGCATCCGCTCCCTCTGTTCCCGTCAGCATCGGCGCAAGAGGCACCTCCTCACAGAGAGGATGGCTCAGACTTCCTCGTCGACTCCTGCAAAACCTCAGCGCCGGGCCAGCAGTTCAGAAGGGACGGCCACACAGGGAAATGCCCGTGGCATTTACATATACAAATATTTCACCAGCTTCCTCTGTTTGCATGAACAAAGGCCGAGGGGTTGAAGCCCTTGAGCCGTGGGCAGCCCTGGGGAGGGGGGCCTGCCAGAGCCCGAGGCCCGGGAGGCGAATGGAGGAACAACCGGGACTTCCGAGCCGTTCACCCGGGCTTTCCTGGTAGACGTCTCCGGAGAATAAGAGGGTCATGGCCTCTCCCGTCGGGAAGGGACCGTAGGGCCAGCGAGTCCGCTCTCCCGCAGGGCCGAATCCGCAGCGGCGGAGAAAGGCCCGCCCACAAGCACATGGGAGGGCCGAGAGGGCAGCTACCTCCGATACGCATTCGGCTTTTAGGGCACAGTCAGGCCACTGGTGGACTCGGCCTCCCCAGAGCCCATGGTCATTAGCAGGCTTCACGGTCATCGGTGTGAACTGATGACGGGGCGGTGGGTTCCTACGTGGGTATGAACGCGGGCACTTGGCTATTCTGCATATCTCTTATTTAATCCTCGTTAGCCTACAGTATGAGGAGGTGAAGTACGCCACATCGGGTCACCAAACTAGCACGTGACCCTGGAGTGTCTGGCCCCCCCAAATCCTGCTCTGACCACTACGTCCTATGATAAGGTCTCAGTACCTCGCAGTGTCCCGACCGACCCGCTGCACTAACTCCACGGGAGAATCACCGCTTTGCGCTGTGAATGTTTGCCTGGTCGTCGGTCCCCCTCCCCGCCAGCGTGGGCTCCTCGGGGGCAGGGGCGACATCCTGTTTTCTCCTGAGATCTCAGCGCCTGGCCCAAGGCCGCTTATGTCCTGGTGCTGAACTGATTTGGTGACGGAAGAAGGAATGAGCGACCGGCACCCGTGCAGTCGACCCGTGCAACGGCAGCGGGGCGCAAACTGCCCACGGGACGTGCGTCTTCGTGGCCTTGCCCTCACACGCGCGGGGGTCTGTTCTAAATCAGCCCCTGGGATGGCACCGTCTGACTCATGGCAAGCAAGTCAGCTGCCCCGGGACCCGCCGCCTGATCACACATGTGTCACAGAGTAAATACGCTCCTTCTTCTGGCCCTAATGGCATCCCCGAGTCACCTGGCCAAGGCGGGTCACCAGTCCAGGGCTCTGAGCGAGACAGGCTGTCCACCGTGTTTGTGAAAGGCACACGGGGGCGGGCGTGTGTGTATGCACGCATGCCTGTGTGCACACGGGGCTTGCCCGCCGTGTGCTTGTAACACAGTGACCCTTCCGGTGAGAGAGCCTGCAGTTTGGCCGTCGAGCCGCACCTCCCACACGATGCTCCTGTCCCTTGGGCAGCACTGCCACCAGCTGCAAGGCCCGGGAGCTCCCCGCCTCCTGAAAACAGCGGCCGTCACGGCGGAAACAGCGCTACCGGTCCGGAGTAACTAACACTCGCTGAACACTTTCTACTCTTCCTGGCTGTTACAGCAGACCTTTCCTGTTAACTCAGCTTCTGTAAACCCCGAAGCTAGAAGAGTAGATGAAAGCACCCCACATCCTAAAGAGAAGGTTAAGAGTATGCCTGGATTTCCAACCCAGCCTGCCCGGGTTCGAACTCTGCTCCGCTGCTTCCTAGCTGTGAGACTGTGGGCAAGTTCCTCAGCCTCTCTGTGCCTCGGTGCTCAGGTCTATAAAATCGGGACGGTCACACACGCACCGTGTCACAGGACTGCTGGAAGGATGAACAGAGTGATATATGGGAAGTGCTTGGCGCGATGCCTGACGCACACCGAGCGCTGTATTGGATTTGCTGTCGTTTGGGTGGCTCCTGCAGGTGCCACCCAGGACTCGCAGAGCCGTGGCCCAGCCAGACCTGTTTCTCTCACTTTCGACATCACGTGGCATTAAACACACTTACCGGCCCCCGCCTCAGGCAAGAGGAGGGTTTTGAGAGAACCGTTCAGGGAGGCGGGTCCTTTAAGAGTGCAGAGAGAGGGGCGCCTGGGTGGCTCTGTTGGTTAAGTGTCTGACTTCAGCGCAGGTCATGATCTCACGGTTTGTGGGTTTGAGGCCCTGCATCGGGCTCTCAGCTCTCAGCTCAGAGCCTGGAGCCTGTTTCAGATTCTGTCTCCCTCTCTCTCTCTGCCCCTCCCCCACTCATGCTCTCTCTCTCTCTCTCTCTCTCTCTTCTCTCAAGAATAAAGAAACATTAAAAAAAAAAAAGTGCAGAGAGAGAGGACCGCCTGGGTCGCTCAGTGGGTTAAGTGTCCGACTTCAGCGCAGGTCATGATCTCACAGTTTGTGAGTTTGAGCCCCGCGTCTCTGTCTCTCTCTCCCTCTCTCAAAAGTAAATAAACATTAAGGAAAAAAAAAAAAAAGAGTGCAGAGAGCCATGCACAAGTCTAGAGATAACGGCTCAGATGCCTTGAACCACAGTGAGGCGAGGAGATGCGGGGGACCTGCCTGTTAGCGCACCTGCTCCACCGAGGCCACAGCGGCCCCTCCCCACCCACGGAAAGTCTGTGTGACACACAGCACCAGAAAGGGGGTGTAAAGGTTTGGGGCGGCTAGTGGCCAATGAGGGGCCCTACTGCTCACACCAGGGAATGGTCAGCGGAAAATCCTCAGGGAAATCTCCAAAGAACCCACGAAGCATCCCCGGAAAGCACAAGCATGTGGGTTTCTGTTCCAGAGACACCACCAACTCCTGCTTACAACGGCTACAATCCCGGGACCCCGGTCCCGTCCCCCTAACATTCCCCTCCCATGATCTGCACCCCCCGGTCCTGGAGAAGGAGCCCGAGACAGCACAGGTCAGTGTGGGGAGGGCAAGAGGAAGCCGGCACAGAGGCCAACCAGCCCGCCACACCCCACCCCACCCCTGAGCAGAGGAAGGGGAGAAACTTTAAACACTGGGTGAGAAACAGAAAGGTGGCCGTTTCCACCGAAACGAGCTCGATAGGAGAGAAGGGGACAATTCAGCAGTAACGCAAAGCACCTGTCAGTCCGAGGGATTAACCCAGCATAGCCCGGGTGTGCACAGGTTGGAGCCAGAAAGGGGAGGAAAAGGTTACTGAATGTTCCGCCTGTGCCAAATCCTCGCTGTTTGATAAAAACAGTCGCTCTGTGTCCCAGGCACTGGGCTAAGCAGGTGATCTCACCTAATCCTAGAGTAAATACTATTACTATCCCCTCTCTACAGATGTGAAAACTGAAGCCCAGAGAGGTTAGGGAATGGGCCCGCGGTCACGCAGCAGGTGAGCTGCAGACCCCGGAAGCGGGCCCGCCTGGCCCTGAAGCCCACGCGGAACGATGCTGTGTGGCCTCCTGATGGCGGCGCCGAGGCCTGGAAGCTGGGCGCGTGGAAGGCCCGCCTTGTCCGGCAGATTCCCCCCCGCCCCCCCATCTTCCTGCGCCCAGGCCTGTGGCTTCACAGGGCACCCACACGGAGCCTGTGTTCTCTTCTTGGGTGCGGCCAGCGAGAGATGCCAGGAGCCACCTCCCGTCTCTAAATTCCATCAGCCTCAGAGTCCTGACACCCTCTTCTGAAAAAATACTAAAGAATTAGGGCCACCCTTGATGTCCTAAGAGAGGGCACAAGCACACACTCAGCTCTGTGGATCTCAAGGTCCCCTAGGGGCTGTGACAATCTGAGCCCTCGAAAGAGCCTCCACGAAGGGTCCTCCCTCCGGTCCACGCCCCCTGGGGGACAACCTTCTTCCCCCTCCCCCACCCGGTACCTCTCCCGAGCCAGCCACATGGGGAAGGTCTGGACCTACAGGGACTTTAGCCGGTGGCAGGGCGTCTCAGCCAGGTCACCTTCTGGGGATCTTCTTTTCCGCTTGGGACAAAGAAAACTGCGAGGCAGGCGGAATCAGTGATGGTATTGTGAGTCCCCAAAAGGGGCATCTTCGAGCCCTCTGATGGGGACCCGCTATGTCTGTACAAATGAGAGAGACCAAAGCGGAGAAGGCTGGCGGGCTGGGCTTGTGCTCCCGAGGGCGGCGAGGCCACAGCCACTCACGGGCAGACTGCGGAGAAGGGACAGACATAAACACAGCTCCGTCTCTCCTCCTGCAGAAGTTCCTCTGCCTTCAGCTCCTTCCATCTTTCTCCAAAGCCTCTGAGCCTGCTGCACGGGTCTACAGACGCCGGCTCCAGGGACCGTGTTATACCTGCTGACCAGGGACCGTGACCTGGTCCCGCTGGGGTCTGGCCAAAAACCATTAGTGATGACACAGGCATGATACCAGCTCCTGAAACCTTTTCTAAACTGTTCTCACCACTGCTTCTGAGACTTCCCTGTGTTTGGACAGTCCCAGCCCCAGAGGCAAGGACTGGGAGATTCTGCCAGGAGATAGGGAGAGGGAGGTGGAGACCTCAGATACAGCGTCCTTTCACAGGACCTGGGACCGGCTCCCTTCAAAGTGGACCAACGTCCACGGGCCTGTAGCTCCCTGCGGTGCCCCTGGACCACAAGCTGCCTTTGTTGGAAATGCAGATTCCTGGGTATAGTGGGCTGAAGAATGGCCCCCGAAGGTATCAGGCCCTAATCCCTGGAACCCGTACTTACTACCTTATAAAGAAAAGGGATTCTTTGCTGATGTGGTTAAGTTAAGGGTCTTGCCCTGGGGAGGTTATCTTGGATTACAAGGACTGGCCTTAAATCCAATCACACATGACAGATAGAGAGAGAGAGAGAGAGAGGGAGGCAGGGAGATCTGATACACACAGAACCTGAGGCGGTGTGACCACTGGAGGCAGAGACTAAAGTAACGTGGCCACCAGTCAGGAAGTGCCGGCAGGTGCCGGGAGCTGGAGGAAGCAAGGGATGGCTTCTCTCCTGGGGCTCGGGCGGAGACAGGACTCTGTGACACCTTGGTTTCGGCCCAGTGAACGTGACTACAGGCCTCTGGCTCCCAGAACTGCATGAAAATAAATTGTTGTTGTGTGAAGCCACCAAGCTGTGGTAATTTGCCATGGTAACCGCAGGAAACTGACACCTCGGCCTCAACCACAGCCCTCCGAGATAGATTCTCTGGAGAAGAGGCTCTGGGATCCACTTTTTGGACAAGTGCCCACATTCTCGCTGAAATGCGAAAAACACTGCTCTCAACTGGGGGTATCCAAGGAGGTCCGTTCCCCCCCAGGGCTGCAGGAGATGAAGTTCAATAACATAAGGGTGCGGAATGACAAGTGTACGGTTAACAAAGAAGCGAGGGGCGCCCGGTGGCTCAGCCAGGTAAGCGTCCGACTCCTGACCACGGCTCAGGTCACAGTTCCACCGTTCCGTGAGTTCGAGACCCGCGTTGGGTTCTGTGCTGACAGTGTGGAGCCGGCTCGGGATTCTCTCTCTACCCCTCCCCAGCTCAAGCTTGCATTCTCGCTCCAAGTAAAGAACAGAACTTCAAAAAAGAAGAGGCGAATACATTCTAGGATGTGTGTTCTGAAATTTTCTCCTGATGTTAGTAAGCCAGGACTACCCAATCACACTTTCTACTTGATAGAAACGTTCCATATCTGAGCTACCCCGGCAGCCACAGGCGACCACTGAGCGCTGGGAACGTGGCTTGTGCCACCGAAGAACCGACTTTGTAATTTTATTTCATTTTAATTCATGTCAACATAAAGCACCACAGGCAGACGATGCAGGCGGGCAGGGATCTGGGGGTGCTGTGCCCATTGCCATCAGTTTCCAGAAGTGTGAAGTAGGTGAGAAATATCTGTCAAATGAGTGGATGGATAGCTGGATCCGTGACTGCCTCCTCCAGGCAGGAAAGGGACGGAAGATTGCATCTGGGCCTAAATTCTCATGGCACTGATGGGGATCCTGGGGCTCACAGAGGAGAAGCAGCTTTCGCAAAGCCGTCTAGAAAAACAGGAGTCTGAGCCTGGAAGTCCTGACTCCCGCCCGCGCCCCTCATCTCTCTTCACACCCGCCCCTCCCGGCTGCTCCCCAGCCTGTCCCTAGAATCGCGTGCCAGGTTAGACACCACAAGCATCGTTAAAGACGGGGACCACGGCCTCTCACCCGCATGTAGAATTCTCGGCCCTCGTTCCCAGACTTGATCTGGAAAATGTAGTAAGCCCCGGGGTAGCGGGTCGTCGCTTGCATTTGGAAGATGTCGGCAGGCACGGAGCGTCCTGACACCACATCCATGTCCCGGTACAAGACGGTGAAGGGCTGGTCCCTGCAGCCGGGGTTCTCCGCAGGACACATGCAGCGGCTGTGGGGGAGGGAAATCGGGTGAGAAGGCGATGCTCGCTGTACCTCCTTCCTCGCTGCGAGCACTGAAGAAGAGGACACCCCATTTTATCATCCGAATGCCGTCACCAGACCCCCTCTGCTCCGGGGTCTGGTCTAAAAGCCCACCGGCGTGTACGTGAGCTCTGTTTCCTTGAGAATGGCCTGTTCCGACCAATCGGATCTTCTTGCGTATAAGAGTATACGCTTTAGACGTCTGCTTTTCAGAACACATTCTCCAACGCACCTTATGTTTGTCACGTAGCTATTGGGCAAAATTGTCGCTGGTCACGTAGCTCTTTGCTTCCCCAGACACGCATGCTCGTGAAGAAATTTTAAGAAGGGTGAGAAATCCCATTTGGATAGACAGGATTTGGGTGGTCTTTGTACACTCTCTACAGCACTCTGCTCAGTCTGGGTGGGACGTAACTTAATCTTTTCATGTGACAAACGAGAGCTTAGAACTCCCTGTGTTTAAGATGCAACATTAGACGTTTTGGAACTGCAGCAATAATAAATAAGATCCTGGCCTCAAATAGTTCACCTTCTGGTAGGAGAAACAAATCACGGACACAAGTATCTCTCATACAAAGCAGCTAATCTGAAAGACTAGTAACAGCGTTGTCATAGTGTGAAGTCGCTGACTCTCTTTACCAAGGAGTGCCTGTGGTAGACACCCCTTGATTTCTCCCCGACCACCCCGCTCTCTCCCCTCAACCCCAAGACTTCCCCCCCTAGGAGTCGGAGTTGAGGATGGGGAGGTCTACAGATACGTGCTTTGCTGGGCAGAACTGGGAGTCAGTCTTGTTTCTGCTGCTCCCCCCAAACTTCTGAGCTATCTTCAAAATTTATGGGTTGGTTCTATCTCCAAAATATAGCCCAAATCCAACCACCTTTCACCACCTCCTCTGACACAGAACTGTCGTTCAGGCCACCACCGTGTCCCTCCAGGACCTCTGTGATGGCCTCCTAATAGGTCCCTCCCCCTTCAATCCATTACACGGCAGCCAGAGTGCCCGTTGTTGAACAAAGATCAGATTCTGTCTCCGTCCTGCTTGGAGGTCCTCCAGGGGCCAGCCCTGGTAACTTGAGTAAATACCAAACACCCACATAGCTTATAAGATCCACGGGGGTCTGGCCTCTGTCAATTTCCCCCAGATCGCTGCCCACTTCACTCCCTAGGCAGCCACTGGAGCTCCTCCCTTCCCTGAAGACATCGCCTTCACCCCCCCCTCTTAGCCTTTGCACATGCGGTTCCCTCTGCTTTTCCGCGCTCCGCCAACATCGACTCATTTTCCCACTCCGGCCCAAATGTCGTTTCCTCAGAGGAGCTTTTGGACTCCCCAGTCCAGACCAGCTCCAGCGGTAAGTTCCCATTCCTCCTGTTCACAGCGCCCACCCCAATCTACGATTATGAATTCGTTTATGTGACAACCGGTTGAATGTCCTTCCCCTTCGCTATCATAAGGGCAAAACCCATGGTGCCTGGCGCCGTGTCTGCCGCCTAACAGGTGCTCGGCGAACATTTAATACAGCGATGTATAAACATCATTGGTAAGGTGCCGCTTTCTCAGGGCTGATCCACAGAGCCAAGGCAGTGTGTCCCGGGCGCCCAAATGGCCCGTGAAAATGTCACGTGTCACACAGAAAAGCACCGCCTCCTGCATTAAGAAGCTTGGGGGAGGGCGCGCTGGCCGGCAGCTGAGGCAGATCACGAACAGCTCGGGGAGGTGGCACTGGCGCGGAGATCTGGAAGACGGGGCCATCTGTCCGTGTCGCGGGGGAACGGATGCCTTCCATATGTCAGAAAACGGGTGCGTGGAAGGCGGGAGGCTGGACGTTCAGGGCGTGGGCAAAGGTGAGGGCGAGTCCTGCTCAGGTTGGCAGCTCTATGGGGCCCATGAACGAGGAAATGAGCCGGGAGGGGGTGGCCGGAGTCAGACAGAATGGGCCCTGGAGGCGGGCACTTTGCAGCGGCACGCCAGGGACCCCACGGGCAACACAGGCTCAGTGCCTTCATTTGGAGCGGTCGACTCCCCGGCCACAGACAAGGGCAGCCTGGAGGACCCCAGAGAGAGCCAGAGGGAACTGACACTCTGCTCTGCCACACGGGACCGTGGAACCAGACACCAAAGGGCTGCTAGAAGCGCGGCTCTCAGCAACCAGCGGAAGGAACTGTCTGTAACGGACCTGCCTGGCCCCACTATGCCCTCTGCATCCAGTTTTTGTCCAGGGCAGGAAGCACACTGGTAAGCCGTGAGTTGCTCTTAGAGGCTGCATTCCTAGAAGTCACGGTAGGTGTGTCTGGTCCACCCCTGTATCTCCAGTGCAAGGAGCGGGTGTTGCTCAGGGTTGTAACCGTGTGATTGAATGAGAGGAGGGCACGGGGCACCTGGGTGACTCAGTCAGTCGAGCATCCGACTTTGGCTCAGGTCACGATCTCAAGGCTCATGAGTTCGAGCCCCGCCTCGGGCTCTGAGCATAGAGCCTGCTTCCGATTCTGTGCCTCCCTCTTTCTCTGGCCCTCCCCTGCTCATGCTCTGTCTCTCTCTCTTTAAAAAATTTAAAAAAAAGAAAAAAGGAAGAGAGGAGGACAGAAGATGTGTGCGTGTGTGTGTGCGTGTGTGTGTGTGTGTGTGTGTGTGTGTGTCCAGCAGGCAATAGGCTAAGTATCCCGACTCCCCGGCAGGCACCCTGTCCTTTCCCACCACACGGGCGGCCTCCTGAGCCAGGCGCCTCACCACAGTCCCGTTTCCCAAATGACTTACTTATCGCTGATCCGAAGATATGGCTCCTCACAGCGGATGGGGTCGATGCACTTGAAGCCCCCCTGCAGATTGTAGCAGGTCTGCTGCAGGCTGCACGTGTGGTTTCTGTGCTCACACTCGTTGATGTCTGAAACGAAGGGCAGACAAGAGGCTGAAGCAGGACAGCGCTTCCGAGGAGCTGGGCTTCTGGCCAGGTGTTGGGGGAGGGGCAGCCTGGGTCTTTACTATAGACCTGCACTGTCCACTGTGACAGCTACCAAGCACTTGAAACGTGGCTAGTCCAAACCGAGATGTGCTGGAAGTGGAAAAAACAGATTTTGACAGCACAGGACATAGAAGAATGCGATATCTCTTCAATAGCTGAGTACATGAGTACATGTTGGAATGATAATATTGCAGATGTATTGCATTAAATAAAATATATTCTTAAAACTAATTTTTGGGGTGAGCCTGGGTGGCTCAGTCGGTTAAGCGTCTGACTTCAGCTCAGGTCATGATCTCGTGGCCTGTGAGTTTGAGCCCCGCGTCGGGCTCTGTGCTGATGTCTCAGAGCCTGGAGCCTGCTTCGGATTCTGTGTCTCCCTCTCTCTCTGCCCCTCCCCTGCTCACACTCTGTCACTATGTCTCCCAAAGATAAATAAACGTTAAAAAAATTAAAAAACAAAACAAAACTAATTTTTCCTCTTTTTTATTCCTGTATGGCTCCTATTTGTAGCTGTCTTCGTATTTCTATTGCCCAGCACTGGCTATGGAGAATTCTTGCCTGGTGTTCCAGTAAGGTAGATTCAGGGAGTTGCAACAGGCCAGTGGCTCAGCTCCTAGCTGCTCCACTGGCCCCAGTGGGTGGACCATGAGGCTGGGAATCAGCCTAGGCGGCCAATCCAAAGAATAAGACCTACCCCCTTCACCGTCTGGGGGTCCCGACCCTTTGGGGGACACAGCAGTCAGATGTGTGGAGTTTCCCTGCCATCCATTCTCTAGGAAATCAGCAGAGCGGCACTAACTAGGCTGCCCTCCAGGGCCCATGAGAAGGCCTGGACCGTGGTCCACGAAGGTGGCCAGGCCACAAGGAGTCTTGGGAATGCAGAGATCTGCCTTGGGGAGTCAGGACCGGCTCCTAGAGGTGCCACCTATATTTGTGGAGTTCATTACCGAAGCAAGAGGAGCCAGAGTATGGGTCACAGAACAGAAGGCCACGCGTCCTGGCCACAGCCTGCCACTCTGGGAGCCACCAGAACCCACTCCCGCCCTCCGCCCAGGCCACCTGCCCCAGGCAAAGACCTCAGGTGACCCCTCGAGCCAGCCCCACCTCACACCTCCCCCACCCAGGCCCCCCTGGACAGCCTTACCCTGGCAGCTCCGGTTGTCATCCAACAGAATGTAGCCAGGGGGACAGGAGCAGAAGTACGTGCCGGGCTGATTCACACACTCGTGTTGGCAGAGGAACTCAGAGAAGCTGCATTCGTCCATATCTGGGGGCGACAAGCCACACCTGCTGTTTACAATCGGACCACCTGGGGATGGGAGCTTAGTGGTTCTCTCCTCCAACTCCCGCACACCCCTGATACATATGACAGCTTTGTTGCTACGAGGTTGCCATTTTACTTCTTGAACACTCAGGTGACGGGGAGCTCACTACCTACTGAGGAAGCCTTCCGACATTTGGACAGCTCTAGTCGTTAGAAAATTCCTTCCCACAGGGAGCTGCAATCTGTCTCCATCAAGCTTCCATCACTCTTGCCTCAGGCTCAGCGACATTATCTACTCATTACTGACTCATTTTGCCCAACAGGTAAACGTAACTCTCACTTCCGGAGGTGGGATTCTTTTGCCTCTTGGAGTTTTCTGTGTGCAGAGCTCTTCCCCAACCCCACCCCCAAAAACCACATTCCCTGGCCCCAGTCTTCTGAAAGGGCAACTTACCAGTGCTAACCGCTCCCTCATCACCCCGAAGTTGAGAACCAATATGATTTCTAGAATCACCACTAAAAGGGACACAGCCAGGAGGCCAGGGGATGCGCATTACAGCAAATCTTCCTTGTGTCCAAAAACCTCCTCGAAAGGGCAAACGCTGGAGTGGCACGGGGTGGGCGAGCGCATCCTCCCTGGCTGGCCCGCCTGCTTCAGCAGGTGAATGGCACATGGGACCCTGGTGCTGGGCCACTCTCGGGCTGCAGAGAGGTGGGGACCTGAAGGAAGAGCCATTGGACACGGAGGCCGGGGCAGCTGATACAGAGGAAGGCCTTCTGGAAGAGCCAGCTCTTCCTCATACACAGAGTTTGGCAACAGAGCCCCCGTTTGAGCCTCATTCGACTAGCGCGCCAAAGAAAACATGTTTTTCTTTCATTTATTGTTTCCCGAAAACTTGCTTTCACTAGTTTCCCCATGTGACATGTCCTCGGATCGCTCTCTAACTCACAGCCCCGCTGGTGGCTGGAATCACCCGGGGGGGTGTCCGTGCAAGTAAGATGGCTTCTCCACCACCGGGTAATTCTGGTGTCAAGTGCCTACCGCCTCTCATGTCGCGGAAGGGAAAACTCTGTCCCGCCTCTCCCAGGGGTCTCCAGGCAGCGGGTCAGGAGCCCGCAGAACCGGGGTGTTGATGTGGAAAGTTCAAGCATGCTCACGAGGCAGGATCTGCTTCTGCCGGCCCCTGCCGCTCCCCCGGGGACTCTGTAGGGTCCCAGGTCTCGGGTCCCAGCCCATCGCAACAGAGAGTAGATTCTGTTCATACCCCTGGTAGAAGTGGGAATAAAGCCGGCGCTATCGAGTGCTTGCTAACTACCAGCATGCTGGGTTAAATGCTTCCCAAGTCTCGTCTTATTTTTTTTTTTTTAAGATTTTATTTTTAAGTAATCTCTACACCCAACGTGGGGCTTGAACTCACAACCCAAAGATCAAGAGTCGCGGGGCGCCTGGATGGCTCAGTTGGTTGAGCGGCCGACTTCGGCTCAAGGCATGATCTCACGGTCTGTGAGTTCGAGCCCCGCGTCAGGCTGGCGGCTCAAGCCTGGAGCCTGCTTCAGATTCTGTACCTCCTTCTCTCTCTGCCCTTCCCTTGCTCACGCTCTGTCTCTGTGTCTCTCAAAAAAAAAAAGAGTCGCATGCTCCACCGACTGAGCCAGCCAGGCCTCATCTTGTTTAATCGTCACGCCAGCCCTGTGCAGCAAGTGCTATTAGTAGCTACAGTACAGAGGAAAGATGGCGGCTTACAGAGGTCAGGTAACTTGACTGACGAGTTAGGTAACAACTTACTTATGTGTAAGCACGCAGTAAAGCTGGGATGTGAAGCCAGCCAGGCAGCCTCCAGCCCCTACGCTGGTCAACACTATGCTGTAGTGTCTCCCTGAGCGATCATGCTCAGGGCTTAAAATCCGTGGATTTGAGGGGTCCTGAGGTTGGGGGCCTCCCCGAGCAGGACTGGCCCCAGCGCAGATGGAGAGGGCAGCACCCACCTCCACCTCCTCTCGGCGAGGGAGGGTCCCTAACAGGCCCCCTCAGTTGATCTTGGGGTCTGCAATCCCCAGACTTTACTGGGGCTGTGGCTCTAATCTCCACCAAAAAAAGCTGACATCCAAGCCTGGTTTCCGGCCAGGAGCACACTTGAGGCCATTTTCACTCATGCGAACCCGCCACGGTTTCCAGGATTAGCTCAGCGCAGCGAGTCCCCGAGAGACAGAGGGACACAGCCAGGAAGGGGCTGGTGCTGTACAGAGGGGCCACACTAGCTGTGACCACACCGAGAGCTATCACAGAGAGTCTTGGGTCCCCCAGGTACCCCTACACCAGCTTTTTTCATCTTTAGGACCACCCGAGTGACCTGGCCAAGCAAAGCACTAAACAGTAGAGCTAGAATTTGAACCCAGCTCCGTCTGGCTCCGGTCGCTCTACTAAACCTCTTCCACAGGTGGTCAACACACCTGTGGATGAGCAGGGACTTTCGGAGAAACAACCAATCCCATCCCATGATGGACAACTTTCCCCCTCTTAGTCCCTTGGCCCAGATTCCCCCAAGGAGTGCCATAGGAGGAATTGAAATCTAGAAAAAAAGTAGCTTTTCATGCACAAAGGTATTTTATCAGCCTCTGGGACTGACATTTATTCCATCCGAGGCTCTTTCTAACTGCCTTCCTCACGGCTCTGGCTTTCTGGGCCCCGGCAGGGGGTGGGGGTGGGGGTGGGGTTGCTCATTTGTTCAAAGTACTCTGTTCCTAGAACACCCCGGTCCTCAGTGAGGCTGCCACACAAGTCTCATTCACGACCTGGGTCAGTGCCTGTCACAATGAAACCCGGGATTAGGAAACTTTCCATTCCACGGGACAAAAAGATTTTCACGCCCCAGGGTATGGTTCGCTTATCTTGAAGAATACGGCAAAGCAACATTAATTTGGACCGTGCTAATTCCCGACTGCTTGCGACGCCGAAAGTGGATGCAGTGGCGTTTACTTTAATCCAGTGCTTACGAAAAGAAAGGGAAGAAGGAAAAGAAGGAAGAACGAAACAAGGAATGAGCCACCAGGATGGCACCGGGATTTGCAGGAGCGAAATGCCATCCCTGTTCTCAAGGAGTTTATGAGACTTTGCAAGTGTCTCGTCACAAGGGTTTAATAAGAAAATTGTAATGGAGGCCGCAAGAAAGCCCTGGCAGAGAATCGTGGCTTCTGGGTCTTGGAAGGAATTTGTAGAAGGTCAGCAAAGCCACCGCGTCTATGTTCTCACAAATTATTAAGAATGAATTAGTTCAACATTCAATCATTCATTCACTGATCTGAGGACTGTTGACTGTGTGCACGCCATGTGCCAAGCCTGGAGCCAGGAGCTGATTTAGGATTTGCAGAGACTTCAGAAGTTCACAAAGCATTTTCGCTTACACAGATGATCTCATTCACTCGGTGCCCCCGCCAACCCTACCCTGGGAG
Source organism: Paguma larvata (assembly GCA_030068075.1). Lineage (NCBI taxonomy): Eukaryota > Metazoa > Chordata > Mammalia > Carnivora > Viverridae > Paguma > Paguma larvata. Next base: position 36,834,255 of record CM057827.1, read on the forward strand.
ATCCACTGTTATTCCACAGTCTCTTCCCTCTACACGCACTATCTCTGCGGTCCCCAGGACGTGTCAAGGCTGGGCAGGGACAGAGAGTTCAAACCAACACACAGAACGGGGTGACCCTTTTCCCTCTTCGACCCCGTGTCAGACCCTAAAAGGCAGCTCCCTCGGTTTTTGCCTTAGGGGTCAAACGACAAGGGAGGGGACTCGACTCCACCTTTCAGGAAGTGACTCATCTCTGCTTTGCGTGGCTGTGAGCCCCACTGCTGCCGGGACATGTGTCCGTGAAAGGAGAGGACACACCTGTAAAGGAAGCTCTTAACCTCTGCCCCTCCGCCCCTGGACTCCCGAACACAGATGGACGTCTCCAAATGCTGAAGCCCATTTACCGCTGCAGTGAACGCCGTCATCCTCGAGTTCGTATCCTGGGTCACAGCGGCAGATGAAAGAGCCATAGGTGTTGACACAAGTTTGCACGCAGGGGTTCTCGGTGGCGCATTCGTTCACATCTGTGGGAAAACGGAAGCGTGTCAGTGAGCGCTCCCACAACAGAGCATCCCTGCTGACCGGGCGGAAAAGGCAGTGGCGACAGAATCTGCCGGCGCCAGGGGACCAGAGTCCCAGGGACCAAGGATCTCCCTCCAAGATCTACCGCATCCAGAGCTCAGGCCCCGGGGCGTTCACCGAAGGACCGGGGTCTCCATCCGCATGCCCCTCCTTGCTCACGAGCTGGGAAGGGCAGAAACGACTTGTCCGGACAACATATCCACGCGCATGTGTGTGTACACACACCCCTCCTAGTGAGTCCACTCCCCGAGGCTCACCCACAAGAATTTCCAGGCAACATCTGCTCTTCCCCCTCATCTACCGCATTATGGCACCGCCTCCCTCTTCCCTCACCGCCACTGGCTCTAAACTTCTAAGCAAACAGATAAATAACCATGACAATTCTAATAATAACTCTCTTTGTGACTGCTACGGACCTTCTTACGTCCCTCCCCAAAATTCATATGTTGAAGCCTTAACCCGCAATGCGACTGTATCTGGAGACGGGGCATTTGGGAGGGAGTTACAGTTAAATGAGGTCCTAGAGGCGGGGTCCTCACGATGGGATTAGTGCCCTTCTAAGAACTGACTCCAGAGAGCTTGTCTCGCTCTGTCTGCCGTGGGAGCACGTGGTGAGAAGGCAGCCGTCTACGAGCCAGGAAGGGGGCCCTCACGAGCACCCGACCATGCAGGCACCGTGATCTTGGAATTCGAGCCCCAAGAACGAATGAGTAAATAAATTTCTGTGGTTTAAAAAGCCACCCAGTCTGGCATTTTGTCATGGCAGCCTGAGCTAAGACAATTACTCAAAAATAACGTCACCGATTATTACAAAAGGATCTTGCACTTACCGAATCCCTACAACAACCCAGCTTCCGGACCACTGTCCCATTTTACAAGTTCAGGGGCTTAAGGAGGGGACCACAAAGGAGCACAAGGAAACTTGTAGGTAATGGAACATTCCATCATCTTGAGTGTGGTGGTGATGGCTGCATGGGGTATACATACATCGATGGTAATGAAATAACGTACCTTTACTAGTGCAGGTCATCGCGCACCGATCACACGTCAATAATTTTAAGGTTGTTTTAAGGTTGGGAGACGCGTCCAAGTTCCCAAGCTAACAAGAGCCCAGCTGGAGCCGGAACTTGAGTCAGAGGGCTTTCCATGATACCAGTGAACTATTCTGCAGCTCATCGGGGTGAGGGGGGGCAGGAAGGAGCCCCTGCCTGCACTGGCTCTGGCTGACTTGACTTAAGCACACCCGCTCCCAAGCCCAATAAGCCAAAGACCAGAGTTCCAGCTGAGAGTATTTCTATCCCCTTCAAAGCGCAGGTAAACCTCTTACGGCTCTGAATAGAGATTTGAGTGTTTTCAGAGTGAAAAGCCTTCATCGGCAACAGCTTGAGAAGCTTTTCTTAACAGGGGAGGGCTAATCCCATGCCCACACAGCTCCTGCCTCCTGGTATCCTCAGAGCTTTCGGAGGGGGGAGAAAACAGGGCTCTGCAGGGAGGGTCCAATGAGGTACCAGTCTCCCCAGCAGCGCGTGGAGGCTCTGTGCCCTGGAAGCCAAGAGACGCCAAGGCAGTGGGTCTTTGAGTCACGTCCAGGCAGGACGGCATCGCCGACCATTAGGGCCGGTGTCCGTGGCTCCCGGCCACATGCTGACCACACCAACAGGAGCGAGCTCAGGTCTTGCCCTCCCGCGGCTCTCGGCTGCCTCTGCGGAGCAACAGGACCCACAGGACGCTGCCCCCTGGGCCCTGGCTGCACTTGCTGCCCGTGGGAACCATGTGGGAGCAGGCTGCACCCCACTCCAACTTGCTGCCCGGGAAGGCTGAAGCCTCGGTTCTCCCAACCCCGCCACCATCTGGCTGCGCGACTCTGGCCAAGTGGCTTCATGTTTTTGAGCTTCGACTTCCTCCTCTGCAAAGCGTGGCCACGCACACCTGCCGTACTTGCTATTGTTGGGGTTCAGTGAGGTTAACGGACGCGTCGCTGCTTTGAAGAGCCCAGAGCACCCTGCCTTGCACGAGGCGTTAGGACAAAAGCCCGATGGTGTAGGTAGCATCCCGCGTGCCCGTGGACCCTGCTGATGCAACACCCCGGTGGCTGGGTGCCCGTGTCGTGCTTTATCGCACTACTGCACTTGGCGTTGCCAGGTGGATTATCTGCTCCTTGTCACAGGCCTGTCCCTGAGAGGGCCCTTTGGCTCTGCTGAGCCTGGCTGTTCCTCACGAGGTGCTGATGCACTTTGCCAGGCTCTGGGGGAAACCTGGGCTGGCACTGCCACCACCCCGCCCGCCCCGCCCCCCCCCGCCTGGGCACAGAGAAGCCCACAGCTGCCTTACGTCACTCGTCGCAGCAGCGAGGAAGCCAGGCGGCCCGCTCCCCGCTCCAGTGGGAGGGAAGGGCCCTTGCTCTATCAGCTCCCTCACCCTCCAGCCCCGGCCTCGGCTCTCAGGAGAAAATTACCTCTCCTGGCGAGAGGAACACAGTCGAGACTTCTTGGAACCACTAGCGAAACCAGCTTTGGAGGAAAGACTTACAAAAGAATCCAGAATCGGACCCTTTAACCGCGGATGCCTTCCTGTTTACTCAATGATTTAGATATGATTAAATGAATGGAAACGTAATATCCTCCGACTAGCTGGCTGGGAGCCTGCCTGCCAGACCTCAAATGGTGTGACAAGGACATGGGCGCTGCAAAACCTGGTGGCGGGCTCCAAACAAAGACCTCATTCTGAGGCTCCGGCCCCACCTCCACCCTGGCCGGAGGAGCAGCTGCCAGGGACCGGAGGCCTGGGTGGGGGCCGGGGGCCAGGCGGGACTTGCACTAATTCCTTGGGGCTCGGGCCCCCATTCACTTCCTGAGCAGAAGAAACCCTACAGACGGAAACTGCAGTAGGCCCGCGGCTTGTTTTTCTTACTTATCAGTATTTGAAGTAAGCCTATAAGATCCAGAAAATGCCTTTGTTCCAGTCTGGTTCTGTGCGAAACCCTGCGTAGTCGGAGGAAACCACCATCACCCCCGGACTCTCTGCAGAGGAGCAGGCCCTCCCGGCCCAGGTTGTAGGCAACACTGCGGGGAGAGGCGCGAGAACCGCCCGCAAAGCCCCTGCACAGAGTACGTGTCTATTTCGTAAGCCATCAGGGGTCAGGCGCCCTCTCTGACCCGCCCCCCCGCCCCCCCTCCCCCGCACATCGGGAACTGAACTCAGGCTACAGGACATGCGTGAAAATTTCTGATTAGCCCAGAAAGCTGGCAGGCCTCCTTTTCGAAAGTAGACACACAGAGAGAAGCAAATCCATGAACCCGTAAGCCCCAGCTGATGGACGACTGCAATTGTAACCTCAGCCATACTAGAGCGCTTTCTGAGATACTGCCCGTCACCTCCGTTCGGGTCTCAGGTTTCTGTAAGCCCTGGGGATGGGCATGCAGTGACAACGAGCAGGAATAGGCAGGAGCCACGCGAACTGTCAGACGCTGACGAAGACAGCGTCCAGTGCTTCACATCGTGCGTGAATTATCGCTGGCATCACTTACCTTGGCAAGACCTTCCATCCTCGTTGAGGGTAAAACCGGGGTTGCAGGTGCAGGAGTAGGATCCAGGAACATTCGCACAGAGTTGCTGGCAGTAGCCATAGCGACATTCATCAATGTCTGGAGAGAGAAACACTAGCAAGGTGACACATTTCTTCCCAATAGCCCGTGCCACCCCCAGCTTCACTATCGGCATCATTCTCGCCCATTCCGGAGCAGGATCGTCAAGGGAAGGGAAGGGGAAGTAAAGAGAAGACAGGACCGATTAAGTGTTGGGGATGGCGGTACCCTCTGGGGTCTAAGGCTCAACCTACCTACAACCTTTCCTGCCCCATCTCAGTCCTGGGAACACCTGAACCTGTCTGGAAAGTTGTAGAAGAAATGTCACCTTGGGCTGGGATGTGGGGCCAAGACAACCTCCAAGATTTTTATCCAACTCCAACATTCGACGCTAAGATGTATCTGACATGGAGAACCAACTCTAAGATTCTATACAAACCTCCCACTGCCCTGGGAAGGGACAAGTTGGCTTCAAGTGTAAGAGGAATCCACAGCCTCTCTCCCACAGGCTCCTTGCCAGCTCTATTAAGAGTGAATCTGTCGCAGGGCGCCTGGGTGGCTCAGCCAGTTAAGCGTCCGACTTTTGATAGTGGCTCAGGTCATGATCTCACGTTCGTGAGTTCCAGCCCTGGCACCGGGCTCTGAGCTGACAGCACAGAGCCTAGTTGGGATTCTCTCTCTCCCCCTCCCCCACTCACATGCTCACCGCCCTCCCAAAGTTAATAAATAAAAGAAAATGAGGGGCGCCTGAGTGGCTCAGTCGGTTAAGCGACCGACTTCAGCTCAGGTCATCTCACGGTCTGTGAGTTCAAGCCCCGCGCCGGGCTCTGTGCTGACAGCTCGGAGCCTGGAGCCTGCTTCAGATTCTGTACCTCCCTCTCTCTGTGCCCTTCCCCTGCTCATACTCTGTCTCTATGTCTCTCAAAAATAAATAAACATTTAAAAAATTTAAAAATTTAAAAATTAAAAAAAAAATGACTCTGTCTCCCTCTCGGGAACACGGGTGAGTGTCGGCCAGGACAGGCAGAGGAGCGGGGCTGTCTGGAGACCTATGAATCCAGGAACACCAGGACGCCGGAGCTCGCCTTGGATCTCCTCCTTGCACCAGGGCAGACATAAAACTCTGGATAAACACGCCTCTTCCGAGCCACGGCTGGCCTTGCCCGAGCAAGCGGCTCTGTGGGTGAATGGATCCTTTTAGCAGAGCTGGGCGGTGTGCCCTCCCTGCTGGCATGTACCAGCCGGCGGGGAGCCTGATGTCATTGGGGAAGCACTTCCCAGTACTCCAAGTTAATGGGCTGATGGGCAAGAGAACTCCCTCCTGTGAGATGGGATGCCTCGAAAGAAGCCTACGGACGGAGACCAAGTCCCCACCTACACGAGTACCTGCTGGGACCAGCTGATCCTGTAGCGGTAACTGCTCCTTATCTTAGCCCCACCTGTCCCAAACGTTCTCTCCTGGCACCCCAGTTCCTTTGGAACCAGAGTCCATCCAGGGCTCTGGAGACCAGCCCGGAATCTGTCTCTGGACCTGGTTTCTACCACCTCCTGCCAGAAAGGACCCCATCTCCACCTTCCCTATTGTTCAGCTGTTCAGCGCCCCCCAGAGGCTGTGCCCTGACCCCTGTGATTGTTTTATCTCTGAGTAGCAGCTACTTCTAACCTGGCCCACGCCGCTGCCCATGGAGTGCTCTGCAGATCCTGCTTGGGAAGCACACTGACTTGTGCGGTTGCTGGTCCTGACCTTTCCCAGGGTGCACTTGGGCACACCACCAAGGCCCGGAGGCCGCGGTGGGGGTGGGGAGGGCATCCTCTGCCTAGGGGTACCTCGGAGGAAAGGCAGCCCCCCGCCCAGTCGTTCTTCTGCAAAAGCAACGCCTCCGAAGGTGCACAGAAGGGATGGGAGACAGCTACGGAGCTTGAGTTTTGAAGGAGAAAGGACTTGGCCAGAAGGCAGCAGGTCAACCACAGTTAGGAATGGGCTTCACTTCGGACGCGAAGCGGGAGTGGGTCGCACACGTGGCGCCACGTTAGGCCCCTGGGAGCACCTGTCCCTAACCTTTAGACCCTGTTGGAAGAGAAGAGCCCTCCCAAGGAGAGAAATGTCCCAGTTAACCAGCCCGCCTCAGAAGGGGAAGGGTTTCCTGGCCCTAAGGTCTCTGTGATGGGCTTGCGTCCCAGTCACCTGGTCCTCTCTAGCGCCCCCTTGTGGTGGGAAAAAACTGACCTGAGAGGAGCCAGGTTTTAGACCCAACTCGCTTTGTTCAAACTGTTCCCCGTCTTTGAGTCTCAGTTTCCAACTCTATAAAAGTTGGATGACATAATATCTAACATCCCTTCCAGCTCTGAGAGTCGACATATTAAGTTCCCGTACAAACAACTCACTCACTCACACTGATCTGCTTATGTTCAAATCAGTGGCATCAAATTTTCCATAATAGCGGAGATTGGTTAAAATGCACAACCACTGTCATATTCACAAGTGCCATGTGCTGCTAGCTCTTTGGTGCATGGCTGGAAAGGAGAACACGCCAAGTCCAGTCTGGCTTATCAGCCCCAAAGACGCTGCAGACGGGGCTCCAGAGTGGACTAACACAAGTCTTCATCAAGAGAGTTTTGGGAAAAAAAGAACCTTTCTTTTTTTTCTGTTTTTTTGTTTCCATGATGTTGTTTGGATTTGTTTCTCAGCTCCTCCAGGACCGACTTTTGGGCAACAGAACGGCGTCTTAGAGAACTTAAACTGGGAGGGCTTTTCCAAGAAAACACAGCATAGAAATCACACCCTAGAAATAGAAATTGAAGTGACAGCTAGCGATTGCTCTGAATTCATTCACTTGGCTAAACCAAACACCAGAGGGGAAGAAAGGAAAATCACCCTCCAGTAAAAATAAACAGAGAGACCATACAGCAGATGCCAATGGCAAGGGGCAAAATTCTCAGTTGGTGACGACTGACTCCTTAAGAGTAAAAAGACCGCAGCTAGCGGGGCGGGTATCGGGACGAGGTGTTAGAATCTACCGATCCACTTTTGAGACCTGGAACGGCTCTGTGACCAAGCAAGTGTTCCCTCCTCTTAGCAGGATTTTAAAATAGAATAACCCTCACTTCTGTGACTTCCTGCCTTGGATAGAAACTTCCTGGAGGCAAGAGGCAGGTCTAGGTAAAGTTGAATATGGGCCCTTAAACGTTTCCTTCAGAAACTCTGATAATGGCATTTGACCATGATGGTCACAACCGATTTGAATGGGAGGCAGTGATACACGCCAGCTGAATAGGCTTCTACCTCTCCCCGCCCCGAGAAAAGCCCACTGTCCGTAGATCACCCAATTACGCCCCCATTTCACAGTACCCCCGGCAACCACGCGCTGTGAGCCCCAGAGAGCGTTACCTAAGCACTGGCCTTCCAGAAGCCAATAGCCATCCGTGCAGGAGCAGGTGTACCCTCCTTCGGTGTTGATGCAAATCTGGGTAGGATTGCACTGGTGAGAATCCGTTGCACACTCGTCCACATCTGGAACACAGACACATTCCAAAGAACGTCACCTACGTTTGTCCAAAGCCCTGGAGCCACCAGAGATGTCAGCTGCTCGCTTGCCCTCCTGGGAAGAAGGCGATAATGGCCATGAGTTACATCCAAGGAAAGGAGCCACCTCCCTGATGGATACCATTACGACGCTGACCTTTTTGGAGGGAGTAGACCTAGTCTTCTTCCCAGAAATCCACGAGAGAAAATGGCCAAGAAGAGACCACACAATCATGGCGACTCTTCCGACATCCTGTCCCATCACTTCCTGAAAGCAGGTCGCCTTGATAATAACCATTACTTGATTTAGAAATACGTTTTGTCTGGGACCCCTGGGTGGCTCAGTCGCTTGAGCATCCAACTTCGGCTCAGGTCACAAACTTGCAGTTCGTGAGTTCGAGCCCCACATCAAGCTCTGTGCTGACAGCCTGTCAGCACAGAGCCCGCTTCTGATCCTCTGTCCCCTCTCTCCACCCCTCCCCCATTTGCACTCTCTCAAAAATAAATAAAACATCTAAAAAAGCAATAAAGAAAGAAGAAACACGTTTTGTCTTAGGCTTATTCATTCATGTGTTAAACAGCGGTCTGTTGTGTACCGGCATGAGAAATACCTCTGAGAACATAACAGAAGAAAAACAAATATCTCCTGCCAAAGGAAGCTATTAATGGAACCACTGGATTGTGTCTATCCACGCAAATCCTTCAGCCTGGGGCTTCTGCACCTTCACGAAGCTTCAGGGAGGCCTCCAGTCTTCCCTCTGCTCCAGAGCCCCTGGGACTGATCTCTTGCTGCCTTCTGCTCGGCACTGGAGTTCCCTGCCTGGCTACATGCTCATCGCTGTCTACCAGGCAGTGTGCAGGTACCGGTGTCCCAGTCATTCCCTTCTCCTTCATCAAGAGCTTCAGAGCCTAGAGAGCAGGCTACATCCACGGTCACATCCCTCAGGCCATCCAGTGTACACATGCAGCACTCAAAATGGTCGTAACTGCAACAAATCCTTCTGCCCTTTCTCCCTGCGCTGTGCTTTTGGGGAAAGCGCTCCTGACGCCACACTCTCACTTCTGCCTGGAGAGGGGACTTTCCCTGAACATGCATCTATTCATTCACGGCACAGGACCCATCGAGCACCCTGGATCCGCCTGGCCCAACACCAACTCCTCCCCTCTTTGACTGCCTCCCGTCCCTCCCTGTCTGCACCTTAGCAGGGCACCTTCCATTTGCTCCCCTTATTACTGCACTTGGGGTTTGCTCATCTACATCCTCCCTGCCTCCTCAAAAGGACCACGCACAGTTGGAAATAATACTAAAAGGTTCTCACTGAGCATGTGTAGTGTGCATATGTGGTGTACATATGTACGTGTGTCATGTGCATGTGCAGTTGGCATGTGTCATGTGTGTATGTCACGTACATGTATAGAATGCAAATGTAGTCTGTATACGTAGTGTGTGTAGTCTGTATGTATTATGCCCATATGTCGTGTGCACATATGACACCTCATATATGCTACCATATTTATTCTCACAATCACCCTATGAAGGGGACTCAGGACACCCATCTTACAGATGGGAAAATTGCACTGATAGGACAAATACGTACCAAGCCGAGAGCTGAGCCCAGGCCTCCCTTCCCACCTGACTCCAAATCCCTCTGGGCAGGGATGGCAGAGGTCACACCACCCAGCCCACGCAGGTTCAGAGGGGAGCTGGCGCCTGGGTAGAGGAAAGGCGCCTGGGTAGAGGAAAACTGTCAGCCTCCTGACTTTGCAGATTGCAGACTGTGGGGGGCGCCCAGGGCTCCGAAATGTGAATTCCCGGACGACAGGGTTCCGTGTGGAACAAAGCTTTGCCGGCTGCAAGCTCAGAAAGTGGGCACAACTCGTTTCAGTGAAACCTCCATCTCGGTAAGCAACAGTTTCTCGGGACAAGTGACACCACCACAATCACCACCCACCTGCGACAAGTCAACACCAAGGACACCAATCAATCCCCACCCTGCCCCAGACGGCCAGATGTCTGGGCATCACGCGGCTTCAGGCTTCAGTCCTCTAAACACAACAGCCTCCAAGAACCTGGTTCCGAGGGGGCGGCAGCCTCCGCCCCACCCCAACACGCTGACGATGTGCAGCCTCCGTGGCAAAACCCCAGCTGTTCTTGGCCGCAGGAGCTCATGCCTCTGCCCTTGGCCTCCCCTCCTCCCCCAGCTCTGCCCACCCCGCAAAGCCTCCCAGGGAAACCAGCGAATAATGCTTGGCCAGCAGCCACTCCTGCTCAAATCCATATCGAAGGCTAGGATAATAAATAATGCCGCTATCGGCCGGCGCATATTTACATTTTTCTGGTGGGGAGTGATGGATGGCAATTGTATCCTGGGAACGATATCGCCTTAGGAATTTGCACTCTTTCCTGCCTTGAGGGGATTAAAGGGTGAGCGAGACCCAAGGGGAGAAGAGCCATCGGACTTGGTGATAGCGAGTTCCCAAGACTCTGTGTTTGTATAACTTGCGTCGCACACAATGCGCCGGCGGACTCCTGCGGCGAGAAGGCGAACACTTGCCAGGTGACCAGACTGGGCTCAGAAGCGCACGCTGCGCCTGAACGTGCATAGGCGTGCGCATGCGCAGGCACGCGCCTGACCATCCGCAGGCGTGCGCATGCGCAGGCACCCGCCTGCCCGTGCACACAAGTGTACCTGCACAAGCGTAGTATGTGCAGGCGCGCACACGGGTACCTGCGCAATTCGCAGGCCTAGAAACTATATCTTTCATTTTATTAAAAAAAAAAAAACAAAAACCCTTTTACTGAGTTAAAGAATTAACTTGATTATGCTACACTTCTGTTGATGAACATTCAAAAAACTGTTATTTTCAACTTTCACTCATTCACTGAATGGACTGTCAATAAATATACTGAATGGACTGTCAATATATATACTGAATGGACTGTCAATATATTTTTTTTGAATAATTTATTGTCAACTTGGTTTCCATACAACACCCAGGGCTCATCCCAACAATTGCCCTTCTCTGTGCCAGTCACCCACTCTCCCCCCTCCCACACCCCCCTCTCCGCTCAGTTTGTTCTTAGTCTTTGAGAGTCTCTAATGTTATGTCTTCTTTCCTCTCTGTGGCTTTTTTTTTTTAATATACACGTATTTTTTGAGAACCCTGTAAGTCCCTGGAGTTCTTGAAAGGTGTCTTATCTTTATACCCTCAGAACATACCTGGTGTAATGCTGTACCCATAGTAAATGTTCAAATTATCTGATGAATGGATGAATGAACACTCAAACAACATCAATGCCTTTCAACTCCCAACAAGTTTTCCCAGCCAGCGGGCCGATAAGACCACTTTGGTGTGGGGACTTTAAAGACCATCAGCGATTGACCCCACCAAAAATCACCGACAGCTTACCCACACCTCGTAGAGCACAAACGAGAATATTCTCGCTGTGGGGTTCCACCCGAGGCTCTAAGACTCATCACACATTCCAGCTCACAGCTGAATTGCTTACATTAAATACATTTGACTTAAATAACAGAAGGAAAAATAGGTTGAACCACTCCAAGGACATTCTTTGGCAAAGCGCCCTTTTTTGCATCAGTGGAAAAGTACAAGTTACAGCAACCTGAGTAAGGTGTTGTTACCCTCGGATGCGAATCATGCCTGCTACTTCCTTTCCCGCGTGACAATTAGGAAGAGACTCCTAAGAAAGAACGCTGGGTTCATTCAGCCATCTATTCACTTATCCATTCATTTGTTCTTCATGTTCCGCTGTGGCTGTGTGTGTGTGCGCGGGTCCTCCCAAACCTCCAGGCCATTTGGGAGAGCTGGGCTCCAGCAGAGCCTGCCAGCCCTGTCGTTCCCAGAAGCAGACTCTCTTAGAGGCCTCTGCCCACTCCCTGCCTCGCTCCTGGGAGCTGTGGCCCGGTCAGCTGCCCAGGCACCTGGAGGATTCCACCAGAGCAACCGTGGCTTGTCCCTTCCCAGGCAGGGCAACGTCCATCCGCTGCCCAGGCAGCCAGCGCCCCAGTCACTGGAGGAGAGAGCCCGCTCATCTCTCTAGAACCTGGCGGCCGATCGAAACCCAGCACCGCACCTGCCTGGGAAGAGACCGCCCTCTGCACGGAGTGGCACAGCTCTGCTGACCTGGCTGGCTTTGTCTGGGCCGTCGCCTCTTCCTTCCAACGTCGCCAGAGTGGCCTTCAATGAAAACATTCTCAATCTGAAACAACTGCTCACTTAGGAAAGTCACCAGTCAGTCATCCCCTTGACCCCCTCTCAGGAGGCCGTAGGCTGGACTGGGCTCCCAGGCCTTAGGACAGAGGCCTGTATTAGGGACACTCACTGAGGGTTTCATAGTGCCAGCTAGGTCTCACGTCCCCAGCCAGACAGCCAGCTTTACGTGGGCAGGTGCGCGAAGACAGTGCAAATTAAGGATGTCTGCCAAGTCCAGTTGGGATCTCATGGAGGAAGCGGATGGAGGAACTGGCTTCAAGGCATCAGAAGGCAACTGACGGATGACCCAAGTGACAAAATGAATGGACTCTTTCAGGCTGACTCAAGAAACACCATGGGGAGGAGCCACAATTTAGTGTTAACTCACAGGTTATTATATAAAGTTCTCTACAGGCAGGCACAACAAGCTAAATGGACTGCCATAAATATGCATAATAAATGGGTTTGCATATAAATAATATGCAAATGGGGGCACCTGGGTGACTCAGTCGATTAAGCATCCAACTTCAGCTCTAGTCATGATCTCCCAGTTTGTGGGTTCGAGACTCATGCCAGGCTCTATGCTGACGGCTCAGAGCCTGGAGCCTGCTTCGGCTTCTGTGTCTCCCTCTCTCTGTGCCCCTTCCCCCTCTCAAAATTAAACATTAAAAAAATTAAATAATATGCATATGCATGCCAGCTATTTATTATTATATATTTATTACATTTCCACATTTATTCCTACAACTTAAAGGGAAAATACTTAAACTGTGTTCAGAGCACATGTTCCAACTGAAATGAAAGGTCCTTTAAAAACTGTAAAACAAACCAAACCAAAACCCAACGATTCATCCATGCCCACGGGGAGAACATTCCCTAAACCAGTCTGGCCACACTAAAGTCTAAGAAGAAACAAGACCAAAGGGCTGAGACGTCCCCGGAAAGGGCTAGTGGGGAAAAAAATAACTTTGGGGGCAGGCAGAGCTGGATGTAAATCCTGGCTCCTGCACTTGATGGCTGAGTATTACTGAGCGAGTTCATTAGTCTCTCACACCCTCAGGTGTTCTGCTAAATAGGACATTTGCGCACAGGTCCTATCATCCTTCGTTGCCTGGCACATAGCAGGTGCCCAGGAAATTTTAGTTTCCTTCCCCAAGTGAGGTGTTACTTCTAACAGCTATGAATGATAGGGAAAGCATGGCTTCTGCCTCCACAGGTTTTGTTCTGGAGTTCACCAAAGACACCAAGATGGCAGCACGAGGGCTCAGTAAGACATGATTAGTCCTAGGATTCAACCAGAGCCAGAGCTCCCCCTCTGGAGTGGTAGACACATGGCTGGAGACTGGGACAAGAGTGAAGAAAAAGTAGGGTACATTCCTTCACGGGGTCTCAGTTTCCACCTCCACACTTTGGCGTCTATGGGTCCATCGATGATTCCATAATTGCAGATGTCTCAAAGCCTAGGGGTATGTGTGTCTTACTGAATTCCACGGCTAACTACGACCCATCTCTACACCAGCTATGACTCTTCCTTCTTTCCATGTCTTCTGTTCTCCAATACTGTGGACGAGCGACGGGTCGTCCTTGTGAACCTGCATACACAACCTCAGAGGAATGTACGTCTCTGTTCTTGTGTGAGAACGGCCATCAGCCAAAGGGAAACATTCTCACTGGGTGACACTGGGAGAAATCGTCCAAAAGTATTTGGAAGACTACACCTTTCCAAAGGCCTTTTTTGGAAATGGCAAAATCATTTCCTTGGTAGTAAATTTTTACCCCGTGAAACAATATGTTTTCCCAGCCCATTTTTGTTCTTCCTTGCTCAAGCTAATGGGGCTTGATAAGACAGAAAATAACAATGGCACATTCCTACACCTCCGGCCGAAGCCAGTTTCAGGCCTGCTGCTGGACTGGGTCAGTGCCATTTTTCAGCAAACAAGCCCAGCCAAGGCTGGAAGCTACATAGGACCTACTTCCCAAACACCTGCTTCATTAAAGACCTCAGCGTTTGAGAACTCGCTTGTTGAAATCCAAGGACATCTGCACTCCATGTGTCTTGTGGGTCCTGGGCAACAGTTAAGAATCAGATCTTTCTGTGTTTACAGCCCTTCTCCCAATGCTTGATATGAAGCTTAGAATACAAAGCTTGCTCATATTGCGCCTCTAATTAGGCAACAAACATGTGGTCCATTTTTCTAAACAACAAAAAATCCTTTCCTCTTGGATGAAACCAGCCGGAATGCAGGTTGCAACTTCTCTGCGGATTCTATTTTTCTACTCATAAAGTGAGAGCTTGGAGGAGAGTTCTGGAAGGCCCCTGCTAGCTCTGACCTTCTACAGAAAAAAAAAAAAACAACAACTATGCAACTAATGGAGATCATATTGTTTGGTCTTGGGTAATGACTTTCATCAGAGTGCTTGGAAAACATCAGCTGACTTTAGTGGCTTTCAAAATGGGCAGTGAATTGGCCAAGCCCATTCAACTTTTGCCAATGTATGAATGGTCACTGCGGCTGTAGGGGGCAGGAACCAAGGAAGGGATGACACGCAGCTCCCTTCTTGAGTGTCATGCATCAAATTGTCCTGACAGTAAGGAGCCAAGGCTGCTTACTACCAGCCTAGACATGGTATTTTTTTTAAACAGGGCATGAGGCTTTAGTTATTACCATGACTGTAAACCAAACAAACAAGGAGCTCAACCTAGATTTCCATTTACTAAAATTCATGCCATTTGTTCATCAACAGAGAAGGACTTTCGAACCTATACAAGCCAGCAGTTCCCAAACCTAGCCACCCAAGAGAATCACCTGACTCGATCAGAATGTCTGGGGTTGAGGCTTGGAAAGCTGTTTAAAGTCAGCTGCATGAGCCCAGTGCAAAACCATGTCTGGAACTCGCTACGCCAGACCAATGCTTCTCACGCTTTGATGGGCACAGGAATCGGCGAGGACCTGGCTAACACGCAGGCTCCAGTTTGGTAGACTCTGCATTTCTAACAAGCAACCAGGCAACGCCGATGCTGCTGCTGGCCCGGGGACCTCCCTTTGTGTAGCGAGGCGTGCGAGCATTGTGGCGTTGGTTCTGTCTCCATGCAATCTGCTCCAAGTTTAAGAGGCCGTTCGAGAGAGTCTAGGAGAGAATTTAAGCATTCAAACATCAAGCCGGTGATTCCCCACTGGACATTTCTCGAAGATCAAACCTGCGGGTTACTATAGTATCGTGATTTTTAGAGTCTTATCAAACAGGTCCACAGCACGGTCTACACCAGGGAGGAAGCTGTCCTGGTGTACAGAAAGATCCATGATTCAACGCCGCCCTGGAGCTCCTGAGCGCCTTCTGTGGCCATGCCTTCGGCGAAAGCACCGGGTGCCTTCCAAAGTTCTTCCCCGCTTCGGTTTGCCCATGGTGTGGGATTTCCTGTGAGTAACTCGGTTCTCTGAATATTCACTAAGTTCTTAGAAATAGTGCCCCTAAAGCGATGACAAAAAGTGCAAAAGATTCCAATTAGAAGAAAGGACAGAGGGGCGCCTGGGGGGCTCAGTCGGTGAAACGCCCGACTCCGCTCAGGTCAAGATCTCGAAGTTCATGAGTTCGAGCCCCCCGTTGGGTTCTGTGCTGACAGCTCAGAGCCTGGAGCTTGCTTTGGATTCTGGGTCTCCCTCTCTCTCTCTGCCCCTCACCCACGTGCTCTCTCTCTCTCTCTCAAAAATAAACATTAAAAAAAAAAAGGACAGTGTGTTTCCTCCAATGCAGACTATTCTTTTTTCACACTGTCTAGAAATCCTTCAGCTCTTAAGTCTTACGATCTCCATTGCGTCTCCCCACAGTCTCCTCCTCCTTGTCCCCTCTGAGCCTATGCCTGCCCCACACCCTGACTTCCTTGTCACCCTCAGTGTCACAGTCTATGAGCTCCTTGTCCCTGATCCTCTTCCAATCCGTCTCGGTTAGGGCATCACTGTTCTCTACTGTCCTGGCCTGGACACCTCAAGCCTCCCTACAAACCCACCCCAACCCCCCTTCTCACACAATCCTCCTTCTGGAAATCTTACACATTCTTCTCTTTCTTTACATCACCTCAAACACTTCTGGGCTTACTGTCTTCTCTCCGGATGATTGAAATAACTTGGTTACGAGTCTGCAGGCCTCCAGTCTCTCCCACCCACCCAGCAAGCTAAATACAACCTCCAGAACCATCTGAGACACAAAAATGATCACGGGCCTCTACTCTTCAAAATTTTATATAGCCTCCTGAGGAACGTCGGAGCTTTCTTTGGGCGCCTCGGCAACACAGCGCATCAAGCCTACTTTCATACCCAAACATGTGCTAAGCCCATCTAGCTTTACGGCACTTCATATCGTATTACGTAGTTAGCGGCGTACGGCCCAGCCCCCTCCACTCAACTGCGAGCTTCTTGGAAGTCAGAACCGGGTCTTACTCACATCTGTATCTTAAGCTCCTAACACAGTGCCTAGCATGATGGCGATATGGACATGAATGATATTTGAGGGAAGGTGCTTTGTTTACTTAGAGTTTTCTGAGAGCAAGGGGGGGAAGTCGGTTAGACCGCAGAGCATCAGAGGAAACCGGTCCCACCATCCATCCCTCTGGAGACCTGTGCCTCATCCCCACGGGCTGAAGGATATCTGGCCTCTGCCTTCAACTCCGGCAGAGCCTTGGGCCCCAGACTCTAGTGCCTGGGGGGTCTCTGCCCAGGGCTGGTCTGAGAGCGTCCTCAGCCTCTAACGTCTTTGCCACACCATGTGCTCGACCCAATGGAGCAAGTTCTGTTTCCCCTTCCCTCTTAGAGAGCTGGATGTCCGGTCAAGGACAAAG
Source organism: Paguma larvata (assembly GCA_030068075.1). NCBI lineage: Eukaryota > Metazoa > Chordata > Mammalia > Carnivora > Viverridae > Paguma > Paguma larvata. The sequence goes on from CM057827.1 coordinate 36,850,972, forward strand.
TTTATTCTCAACAATCACAAGAAGGAGGAACATCAGAGAAGGGAAAAGATACACCTTCATTCTGGCCTGAAAAGGGGCACCAACCTCTTAGGGGACAACCAGGAAATCCTATCCATTTTTCAGGCTCGGGACAAAACCCTCCGCCTGGCGCTGCCTGTGAGAATACCCAGGTGTGCAAACTCTCCCCGAGGAACCAGTCTGTCGTCAGCAACGCGCGTTCCCTGCCAGGTCGCACTCGGAACACGATAACGAAATCGGCATGTGTTTTGGTTCCCCACCTGAGGTCAGAAACCCTGCTGCAGCTTCTGACTTCTGCATTTGCTTTCTTATCTCTGAAATGGGGCCACTACTCCTGCCTGCCCTCTTCGTGCTTGCAGGCCAGTGGGGAAGACTGACACTGAACAGAAACAAACGCATGGAGGGCACTGCAGAGGGCTATGAGGACATATAGCTGGGAGTGTCCCAAATCTGGGAGGTGAGGGCAGGACTGGACACCGGACAACGGTGCAGAGGAATGGCTCCTTCACATACATCGATTCCTGTAACCCCGGGACAAGGGAGGGAAGGAACAGACGGCTCTTTCAACGTAACAAACTACAACCACAGGCCGACAGGTGATTAAGACTATAGATGTCTCAACCTGAGAGCAACCCACTATGTCTCCTCTCCTGCCCCCACCCCTCCACCTGGTTCCCCATCTCAAAGCAGACAAGCCCAGCACATCAGAGAATAACTGTTAAGGCTACAAGTCAAAGGAAGTGAAGCATAAGGGCACAGGAGGAAGAGGAAGAGGTGACCACAGGGATGCCGTCTCCTGGCTGAAGGGGGCCGCATGCCCTGAGAGTCTGGAAATGAGAGCCCCAGCCCAAAAAGCACAGACCTGGAGTAGCCACACCTGTTTCCCACCACCCTCTGGCCTTGGCAAGAGTGGAATTATATCACTTGAGACTAAAATAAATATTTGACCTAATCAAACACTTTTCAGGATTGCGTGTTTACCTAGCCAGTGGAGTAGGAGCTATCTTTTTCCAGCCACCCTTCCGTGGTCACTAGCAGATTCTGGATTTCTCTAGTGTGGAAGGCAGTGAGACGAAGCAGCTACACATGGGGCCAACCAGCTAACTGACTTGCCAGGCCACTTTAGCACCCTCACAAAGAGCACAGTGCCCAGTCCCAGGGTCGATAAAAAGTTAAACGGGACTCGTTTACGCCACATACATTCACCATGAGCCAATACTGCTGTAGGTACTAGGGATTCACAGATAAATGACACACGGGTCACGTCTGTTTACAGTCTAGGAGGGCACAGATAAGGAACCAGATAATTCCAATTCCGTATGGTAAGTATCATGCTAGCGCGAGGAATGGGGACCCTTCCAGGAGGGACAGACTTCTCGAGCAGAAGATATTTAGGTGGATCTAGACACATGGTATGGCAGAGGTTGCCACAATTGGATACTTTCCTCCAATATCCACTCTCCCAATGAAAGACTGTATTTTTCAGCTTCCCTTACAGTGAAGTGTGACTATGTGACTAAATTCTGGCCAGTGAAAGAAACATAAATAAAAATAATGTGTAACAACTTCTGAGTCACATGTTAGATAATGAACAAGGGATCCCTTTGTCACTTCTCTCCTCCCTCTAGGATGCAGGTGTGATGGCGAGAGATGGAGCAGCCATCTTGGATCCAGAAGTAAGAACCCCATGTTGAGTTTGGCCAAGACATTCTACCATTCCTGAACCACCTGCCTCTGGACTATACATTGTGGGAAGATATACACTCTCTCTGAACTAAACTAGTGTGTTGAAAGTCTTTTTGTTATAGCAGCTTAGCTTGTACCCTAATACAAATGAATAGGAATTAGCCCAAAAAAGTAGGTGGGCTCCCCTACGGCTCCATCCCCTACGGCTGGATGGTGGATGCACTGGCCTGGAGTTCTCCTGTGACCTTTCTCCAATAAACCTAAAGGAACTACAAAAAGGGAAACAAACAAACAAACAAAAGCCCAAAGCTAGTCGAAGTAAGGAAATAATAAAGATCAGGGCAGAAAGAAATGGTGGCTAATAAAAAGAAACAGAAAATATTAACAAAACCAGAGGTTGATTCTTTGAAAAAATAAACAAAGGGGATAAACCTTTAGCTAGACTCACTAAGAAAAGAGAGGACTTAAATAAATAAAATCAGAAATGAAAGAGGGGAAAAGTTACAACTGATACCAAAGAAATACAAAAGGTCAGAAGAGACTACTATCAAAGATGATATGTCAACAAGTTGGACAACCTAGAAGAAATGGATACATCCTTAAAAACATGCAGTCTTCTAGGACTGAATGGTGAAGAAATCGAAAAATCTGCATAGACTGATACTAACGAGGAGTTTGAATCAGTAATCCAAAACCTCCTGACAAACAACAGTCCAAGACCAGAGGACTTCACTGGTAAATTCTACCAAACGATCAAAGAAGATTTAATATCTATCCTTCTCAAACTCTTCCAAAAACTTGAGGAGCAGGGAACACTTCCAAACTCATTTTATAAAGCTAGGATGACCCTGATACCAAATCCAGAAAAGAACACCACAAAAAAAGATTATTAGAGGCCAATAATCCTAATGAACACAGATGCAAAAATTCTCGACAAAATATTAACAAACTGAATTCAACAATACATTAAAGAGATCATACACCAGATCACACAGGATTTATTCAGGGGAGGGAAAGATGGCTCAACACTTGTAAATTAATCAGTGTGACATGTCACAATACCGCAACGAAATACAAAAATCACATGGCATCTCCTAGATGCAGAAAAAGCATTTGACAAAATTCGACATTCGTTATGATGAAAACTCTCAACAGTGCAGGAATAGGTGGACTGTAACATAATAAACATAATAAAAACCAATTTTGACAAACCCACATATGACATCACACTCGATGGTGAAGAGCTGAATGCATTTTTCCTGAGATCAGGAACAAGACAAAGATGCCCACTTTTGCTGCTTTTAGTCCACATAGTATTAGAAGTCCTGGCCAAAGCTATTAGGCAAGAAAAAGAAATAAAATGCATCCAAATGGCAAAAGAAAAAGTAAAACTGTCACTATTTGCAGACAACATGATTTTATATATAGAAAACCCTAAAGACCCCCCCCACACACACACACATACACACACACACACACACAAACTGTTAGACCTAATAAACAAACTCAGTAAAGTTGCAGAACACACTATCAATATACAAAAGTCTGTTGCATTTTAATACACTAACAACAAAGTATCAGAAAGAGAAATTAATAAAATAACCCCACTTGCAATTTCATCAAAAAGAATAAAATAACTGGGAATAAATGTAAACAAGGAGGTAAAAGACATGTACACTGAAAACTACAGGACATTGATGAAAGAGATTGAAGAAGGCACAAATAAATAAAAAGATATCCCATGCTCGATGATTTGAAGAATTAATATAGTTAAAATTTCCATATCACCCAATGCAATCTATAGATTCAGTGGAATCCCTGTCAACATCCTAAGAGCATTTTCTCCAGGAATAGAACAAACAATCCTAAAATTTGTGTGGAAACGCACAAGATCCTGAATAGACCATGCAATCTTGAGAACGAAGAACAAAGCTGGAGGAGGCATCACACGCCTTGATTTAAAATTACATTACAAAGTTATAATAATCAAAATGATATGGTATTGGTATAAAAAGAGACATATAGAACAGAAACCCAGAAAAAAACCCATACGTATGGGTCAATTAGTTTATGAACAGAGAAAGGACAGTCTGTTCAATAAATGGCGCCGGGAACACTGGAAAGCTGCATGAAGAAAAGAAAGGAAGGAAGGAAGGACGGACAGAAGGAAGGAAGGAAGGAAGGAAGGAAGGAAGGAAGGAAGGAAGGAAGGGAGAGAGGGAGGGGGGGAAGGAGGGAGGGAGGAAGGGAGAAAGGAAGAAACTGGATCGCTATGTGACACCATACACAAAAATTAAGTCAAAAGAAATTTAAGACTTGAATGTAAGACCAGAAACCATAAAATTCCTAGGAGAAAACATAGATGGTAAGCTCCTTGACACTGCTCTTCGTGATTTCTCTTTTGGACCTGATTCTAAAGGTAATGACAACAAAAGCAAAAATTAAAAAATGAGTTCTGTCAAACAAAAGAGCTTCTGCACAGGGGCACCTGGGTGGCTCAGTCAGTTAAGCATCCGACTTCAGCTCAGGTCATGATCTCATGGATCGTGAGTTCAAGCCCCGTGTTACGCTCTGTGCTGACAGATTCTGTGTCTTCGGATTCTGCTTCGGATTCTGTATCTCTCTTTCTCTCCGCCCCTCCCTTCCTCACACTCTGTCTCTCTCTTTCTCAAAAATAAATAATAAACATAAAAATATTTTTAAAAGAAACTTATGCACAAGGGAAATATCAACAAAATTTTTTTAATTAAAAAAAAAGCAATCTACTGAAGAAGAGAAGGTATTTACAAATCATATATCCAACAAGGGGTTAATGCACAAAATATATAAAGAGCTCATACAGCTCAATAATAAAAAATGAAGAAGCAAATAAACAATCTGATTTTTAAAATGGGCAGAGGATCTGAATAGACATTTTTCCAAAGAAGATACACAGAGCATGAAAAGGTGCTCGACATCACTAACCATCAGGGAAACGCAAATCAAAACCATAAGGAGAGGTCACCTGTCAGAACGGTTATTATCGAAAAGACAAAAAACAACAAGTGTTGGTGGGGACGTGGAGAAAAAAGAATGCTGGTGCATTGTGGGTAGGAGCGCAAGCTGGTGCAGCCGCTGTGGAAGACAGTATGGAGGCTCCTCAAAAAATTAAAAACAGAGCTAACATATGACCCTTGTCTACTTCTGGGTCTTTACCCAAAGAAAATGAAAACACTGATTCGAGAAGATATTTGCAACCCTCTGTTCGTGGCATCATTATTGACAATAGGGAAACAATCCAAGTATCCATCAGTGGATGGATGGATAAAGAAGTTAAGGAACACACACACACACACACACACACACACACACACACACACACACAGAGTGAAATACTACTCAGCCATGAAAAAGAACGAGACCCTGCCATTTGCGACAACATGAATGGACTTTGAGGGTATTACGCTAAGTGAAAGAAGTCGGACAAAGAAAGGCAAATATGATTTCACTTATATGTGGAATCTAAAAAACAAGACAGGGGCGCCTGGGTGGCTCAGTCGGTTAAGCGTCCGACTTCGGCTCAGGTCATGATCTCACTGTCTGTGAGTTCCAGCCCCCCATCGGGCTCTGTGCTGGCAGCTCAGAGCCTGGAGCCTGCTTCGGATTCTGTGTCTCCCTCTCTCTCTCTGACCCTCCCCGACTCATGCTCTGTCTCTCTCTCTCTCTCTCTCTAAAAAATAAAAAAAACATTAAAGACAAAAAAACAAGCAAATGAACAAAACAAAACACACAGATGCCAAGAACAGACTAGTGGATGCCAGAGGGAGGGAGGCTGGAGGGTGGATGAAAGAGAGAAGCAGATCAAGAAGGACAAACCTCTAGTCATAACGTCTGTAAGTCACGGGGATATAAGGTACGGCATGGTGACCAGGGTCAATAATATCGCACTGCATATCTTGTAACTCTACGTGGGGACAGACGGAAAGCAGGCTAATTGTGGTGGTGGTTTCACGGGGCACACAAATACAAACTCGTGTTGTACACCTGAAACTAACATTAATGTTATCTGTCAATTACACCTCAATTAAAACTTTTAAAAAGTCAGTGAGGAGCAGCATGTGCAAAGGCACAGAGGCACGAGGGCGCGGCCTCTCAGGGAGCCAAGGGCAGTTAACGTGGGAGAGTGCAGACAGTGCAGGGGGGTGGCGGAGCAGGGCCCATTTGTAAAAGGGTCACATGCCATGCCAAAGATGCTTCAGGAGGAGGAAATGGGAGCAGAAAGAACTGGAAAGGGGGGAATAAAAGAAAAAACTGAAGAGACAATGAGGAAGGAAAAATGAGAGAGGAAGAATAAAAACACAGCTGTCCTCTCCCCCATGTGGGTACCTGTGGCTCTCAGCTGACTGCTGCAAAAGTCCTAGCCCTTTGCAGTTCTGCGACACTTAGCATTAAGTTTTACAGATTTTTTAAATTTTTTTAATTTTTATTTTTTTATTTTGAGAGAGAGAGAGAGAAAGACAACACACATGAGATCAGAGGAAGGGCAGAGAGAGAGAGAGAGAGAGAGAGAGAGAGAATTCCAAGCAAGCTCCACAGCGGTCAGCACAAAGCCCAATGTGGGGCTCTTGAACTCACGACCCATTAAGATCATGACCTGAGCCTGAAATCAAGAGTCAGACGCTTAACAAGCCCCCCAGGGGCCCCACTAAGTTTTATGTTTTGATGAGCTCCCTCAGTTAGCTTTAATCAGAACAATTTGACTTCCATATTTTTATAAAAACCAAATCAATAAGGTGAGCCCGAAAACATGTGGTCCCTGATTCTAAATGGTTGGTAAATGCTTTTTGATTAGAGTTAGTAGCAGTCATGACAGACCCTCTAATCAAAAACCATAAAAACGAGGGGCCAAATGTAATCCCCCGGGGCCACCACAATTCTCTTGCCTCCTGCCGCAGACTTCTAGAAGTTGTCGTCCGCAATCGCTGCCGTGTTCCGCCTCCCACTCTCTCTCTAACCCACTCCCATCTCACTTCCAGCTTTGTAATCCCCCAACGGCCTCCCTCGCCAAGGTCACCAAGGACTTCCACAATGTCACATCCAAAGGCTCAGTCTTCATCCTCCGCCACCTCCCAGTATTATTTGGCGCAGACAACCTCCCCTTCTTCTTTAAAGGCTTGCTTCTACGATCCCAACCGCTCATGGTCTGGGAACTTCCTAAGGCTATCCTGGTAATAAGTATGGATGGGTTAGGACAGGACTCGAGCCTTTGTATTTGAGCCCAGACGACTCTCAAGCCTCACACCCTGGATGAGCTGGTCAGTAAGTATTTGCTGAACTAAAAAATGCTGCCGACGGCAGAATATTACAATGAGAAAGAATTTAGAAATCATCTAAGCCAGTATTTCTCTACCTGGACTGTACATTTTTATCACCTGGGAAGCTCTAAAATATATTACAGAAGGGTGTGCCTGGGTGGCTCAGTCGGTTAAGCGTCCGCATCTTCATTTCAGCTCAGGTGATAATCTCACGGTTCATGAGTTCGAGCACCACGTAGGGCTCTGCACCAACAGCTTGGGATTCTCTCTCTCCCTCTCCCTCTCTGCCTCTCTCTCTCTCTCTCTCTTTCTCTCTCAAAAATAAATAAGTTTTAAAATATATTAGAGAAGCCCACCCCAGACAAACCACAACCGCTGGGGAGGTCCAGGACAGATTTCAATGTGCAGCGAGATGAACTACTGACCTAGCTCACTGGTGTGCACTAGAAACACCTGGGAGTCTTGTTTTTAAAAGACAATACAGCTCTTGATTCGAGCAGTCTAGAGGGAGGGCCAGGAATCACTATTTTCAACGGCATCCCAGCCGATGCTGGAGCAGGTATTCACACGTGCAGGAACACTGGACTAGCTCGACCACAAGACCAAGGGGTTCGAGAGCAGGACCCACGTTGTATTGAACTTTGTAGCCCCCTTCTCTCAACATAGCGCCTGGCACAGACTGTTCATTTAAAAACTAGTTGCTCACATGACGCCAATTAGGAAGGAAGGAAGGAAGGAAGGAAGGAAGGAAGGAAGGAAGGAAGGAAGGAAGGAAGGAAGGAGGGAAAGAAAGAGGGAAGGAAGGAAGGAAAGAGGGAAGGAAGGAAGGAAGGAAGGAAGGAAGGAAGGAAGGAAGGAAGAGAGAAGGAAGGAAGGAAGGAAGGGAAGGAAGGAAGGAAGAAAAAGAAAGGAAGGAAGGAAGGAAGGAAGGAAGGAAAGAAAGGAAGGAAGGAAGGAAGGAAGGAAAGAGGGAAGGAAGGAAAGAGGGAAGGAAGGAAGGAAGGAAGGAAAGAAGGGAAGGAAGGAAGGAAGGAAAGAGGGAAGGAAGGAAGAAAAGAAAGAAGGAAGGAAGGAAGCAAGGCAGAAAAGAAAAAAGGAAAGGGGGAAGGGAGGAAGAGAAAAATACAAGTGCTAGTGCGGATGCAGAGACTCCAGCCCCTCGGGCACTGCTAGCGGGACTGTAAAATGGTGCAGACAGTGTGGAAGCAGTAGGCAGCTCCTCAAAAAACTAAACACAAAATTACCATGTGACCCAGCAGCTGCACGTCTGGGTGTATACACAGCAGAACTGAGAGCAGGGTGTCGTGCTCACGTTCACGGCAGCATTATTTACAACAGCCAAGCGGGGGAGGGAACCCGGAGGTCCGCTGACGAACGGATAAACGAACGTGGGATATATACACACGGAGCATTATTCAGCCTTAAAAAGGAAAGAAATTCCGGCACCTGCTACAACACAATGAACCCTGAGGACGTTACCCGAAGTAGGGAAAAAAAGCCAGTTACAAAAAGACAAATGTATGATTTCACTTCTGTATAATAGCTGGTCGAACTCCTAGAAACAGAAAATAGAAGGGTGGTTGCCAGAGGCTGGGAGGCGAGGGGAATGTAACGGGTACCTCGTGCTGAATGGGTACAGAGTTTCTGTTTCGCAAGATTTAAAGTTTCTGGGGATCTGTATCACAAGGTGAATACACTTAACACTTGAAATGTACACTCAAAAATGTTTAAGACGGTGAATTTCATGTTATATGTTTGAGCCTCAATAAAAATAGTTAATACCCGTAAATCAAAGTGTATTTCTTCACTCGATTTCATTCTAAATTGTGTGAATTGTTTCTACCCACAGACATAATCCACCTGCGATGTGAAATAAAATCTCAGTGAAGACGCACACGGCAGGTTCTGAGCTTAACCCTCACCCCCAGGAGCCCACACCTGCCCGGGAGCCCCTTCTCCACAGCGGAGTGGAGACTCGAGTCTCCCCGCACGGGAGCCGAGAGGGAGAAAGATGGAAATGGAGACAAGATAAGGAGGGAGGCAGCGAAGCAGGAAGCAAAGAGGTCTAGACGGCGACGGGGTGCACCTCAGAGCTCTAGTAACTCGGTTCAAAGGACAGCGCAGCTTGGTGGGGATACGGGCTCTAGAGTTAGATCCCTTTCAAATCCTGCTGCCCCATCGTTTTTAGCTGTGTCATTCTAAACAAGTTGTCGCTTTGTTTTGTGTTTCTGTTTGTTTTTAGCCCCCCCTGAAGCCTTGGTTTCCTGACTTTCCCCATGGTACACAACTCCCGGGGTCTTGTGAGGACCCCGAGCAAAGAAAGCCTTTAAGTCGGTGCCCAGCATAGGAATGGCCCTCGATCAAGGTTAACTGTTACAGCTTCGTGTCAAGAAGTAGGAAGAGGAAGAAAGAGAAGACAGGGAAGGAGTCTACCTCCTCAAAGAAGGGGAAAAAGAAGGATCAAAAGCCAGGTTCTAGTCCAGGACCTTCCACTAGCTCAATGACAGCCTTCGGGTAAGTCTTTCTCAGCTTCTGAAACGCAAGGTCTGAGGTCTCTTCTATCTGCAAAGGCGGATGAATCGGAATCCTCTCTACTCCAGAGGAGTCTCCTACAGTCCTCACTCACTGTCCACACCTCTTACCTAGGCAGAGCTAAGAAGGCCCTCTAGAGGACACAAGAGGAAAAGACATAAACAAGGCTAGGAGGCGCCCGCAACTTGCCTCTCTGCCTGCAAAATAAGAGCAAGGACTTTGTAGACCAGACTATTACAAGGGAGGGAGAAAACTCAAGCTAAGAGGGTGACCCGAAGGAGGAAGGGCCTCTTACCTGGTGCCGCTTAAAAAGTATGGGGAGCACAATTGAGCTTCTACTTTCTGGTCAGCCCCATGACAAGTGTCTTTTGCAACATATAAACCTTACTACAATGTACGGCCATCGTTACAGTATAAGAACACTGCTGTAACATGTGAATGTTGTTGCAACATCTGAATCTCGTTAGAAACTGTGAATATTTCCATCTTTCCTAAGATTTACTCCAAAATAAGAATGTTCGAAGCTTTCCCTCTACATCTTTCAAGACCTGTTTAATAGGCATCTTCGAAAGGCTTCGCAAAAGTTTGGGAAAACAGAGAAGGTAATGAGTCACTCTTTTCACCTTCATATGCCAAAGTGGTATTGATTCGAAAAGGAGAAAATGAAAAACATTAGGTTTTAAAAAATTTTTAAGGAAGAAAATGTACTCATCAAAACAAAGAATGTTCATTCATTCCTTCAACCAACGTATACTGGCTCGTGCAAATGGATATGTGCTTTTCTTTTTTAATTCTTTTCATGTTTATATGTTTTTGAGAGACAGACAGAGTGCAAGCAGGGGAGGGGCAGAGAGAGAGGGAGACCCAGAATCCGAAGCAGGCTCCAGGCTCCGAGCTGTCGGCACAGAGCCCGACTCAGGGGCTCGAACCCACGAAGCGGGGGATCATGACCTGGGTCGATGCTTAACCAACTGAGCCACCCAGATGCCCCGTGTACTTTTCATTCTTTGTCTTTAAATGCCCTTTTACAAGCAGAACTCAGTGAAATGTTTTTATCTACTTATATTCTCTTAGATAAGTCCAATGTACTGCCCACCTGTTACTTTAAGAAATAAAAATGAGGTGGAGATGGGGGTGCCCGGGTGGCTCAGTCAGTTAAAGGCTTCCAACTCTCGATTTTGGCTCAGGATAAGATCTCACGGTTGGTGAGTTCGAGCCCTGCCTTAGGGTCTGCACTGACAGTGAGGAGCCTGCTTGGGATTCTCTCTCTCTCTCTCTCTCTCTCTCTTTCTAAAAAATAAGTAAGCCTTTTTTAAAAATGAGGTGAAGATAGTCAGCATATAGAACAAAAAGCACAGATCAGGAACTCAGAAAGTCTCACCGCTAACTAGGGTTAACATCGATTCTGCCATTTCCTAAATGGGGGTACCGCGCCTCATTACTTTCAGGGATTCAACGAGATAAGAATTTCCCTGGAAGAAAATGTCGTTTTACATGCATTTTTCGAGACTATTACCATCAGAGAGGAAATACCTTCCTCTACGTAACAGGGGAAACAAACGAGAAGCCAATTACGTTACATTACATTTAAGACTCGCTCTGATGGTCTCACGATACCGATTTTGCAAGCGGCCTCTCACCCACCCACTCAGTGTCTGCTTCCTAGGCCAAAGGAGGAAGGGAGTGAGTAGGGTACGAGACAATTTTGGAGGGCCATTATATTTTTGGTGCTTATTTTCAAGGCTACTTTGGAATACGGAATGGGCGAACTGGCTAAGCAGAAAGAGGTAATTTCTTGAATGCCTCATGAGATCAGCACATTTACCAAACAATTTCTACATTCTTGGCATTATGGAGGCACCGTGGATACCACAGTGAATACATCACGTTCCAAACAAACTTTGCAGAAACAGAATCACACAGATCATATTCCCTAATGACAATGCAATAAGTACAAATCAATAACAAAAAAAATAAATCAATCCCCACAAATGTGTAAAATTTAAAACTCGTCACTAGATAAATCATGGACCGTAAGAAGTAATCGCAATAAATCAGAAATTTCTTAGAACTCAACGGCAACGAAAATGCTACGTATCCAGACTTGCAGGACACGGAGAGAAATATCTAGTCTTCGATGCTAATAATATTAGGAAAGAAGAAAAGCTTAAAATTAAAAGGCTAAGCATCCAGCTTAAGAAGTTTGGAAAGGAACAAAGAAATCCAAAAACTTAGAAAGAAGAAGACAATAAACAAAAGAGGAGGAATTAATGAAATAGAAAGCAAAAAGTGAAAAAAAATAGGGGAGATCAACACAGCCAAAAGTTGATTTTTTGAAAATGGCTAATAAAATGGATATGACTTTAGCATATTTTTAAAAAAGAACACAATATTAGGAATGAAAATAGCAACAGAACGGCAAATCATTTGAGATTTACAAGATAATACAAAGAATGCCCCCCAAAAAGTTCAGTAAATTAATCTGAAAACTTAAACGGACAAATTCTTAGAAAAACGTAACTTTGAGAAACTGACTTAGGAAGGAATAAAAAGTTATCAATAGTCCTATAACTGCTAAGGAAATTATATCAGTAGCTAAAAATCTTCCCATAAGAAAACCCAAACAACCAAAAGCCAAAAAACGAAAAGAGATTTGGTGATCTTTAGGTAAATTCTTTTTTTTTTTTTAATTTTAATGTTTACTTCTTTTGAGACAGAGAGAGACAGAGCATGAGTAGGGGGAGGGGCAGAGAGAGAGAGGGAGGCACAGAATCTGAAGCAGGCTCCAGGCTCCGAACTGTTAGCACAGAGCCTGATGCGGGGCTCGAACTCACGGACCGTGAGATCATGACCTGAGCTGAAGCTGGATGTTTAACCGACTGAGCCACCCAGGAGCTCCTCTTTAGGCAAAGTCTAATAAACTTTCCATTAATAGATCATTCTAACCTTCCAGAAAATAGAAAAGGAAGAATACCTCACTCTATCAAGGTAAAACGTTGATACCAAACCATGTAATTTTTAAAAGGTATGTGACAGGCCATTTTATTATATAATCATTGAGGAAAATATCCTAAACCAAATACGAGCCAAATAAATCCTGCAGTATATTTTAAGCAAATTATACTATATCATGACTAAGTTGATTATCCTAGGAATGAATGAAAGGTGGGTTAATACGAAAATCTATCAGTGTAATCCCTACATAAGCAGATTTTTAAGCATACAATTATCTCAATAGTTGTAGAAAAAAAGCATTTCATAAAATTCAACACCCACTAATGATTAAAAAAAAAGAAAGAAAACTCATCAAAACTCATTCTTAATGAGGGATCATTAGACACAGTTCTTATACCATCAGGAAAAACACGAAGATGCCCCCTGTCACCACCTACATTCAGCATTATTCTAAAGGTACCAACCAGTGCACTTAAGACACGAAAAACATATTAAAGGTATAAAAATCAGAGAAGAAATAAAATTTCCATTATTCACAGACAGTATGATTGTCAAAATAACCCAAAAGATTCTACAAAGGATTGGAAATAAGAAGAGAATTTCACAATCGATCTGGATATAAGTTCAACATTCAAAAATAAATTGCATTTCTATATACTAGCAACAAAAAGGAACGCTGAATTTTTTAAAAGGTACCATTAACAGAGCAACAAATAATATTAAGATTCCTAGGGATGAATGTTGCCAAATACATGCAAGACATGTTTGGAGAAAACTTAAAAACCTAATGAAAGATATCAAAGACCGTAAAAAGGGAAGAGATCTGATGTTCGAAAATGTTAAACACTCAGACAAAATATAGGTATCACTTCTTTAGCTAGAGACTCAATAAATTACAATCGAAAGCTCAACCATCAAGTGGTTTTTTTTTTTAAGGCATTTGGCTCAAGAATAAGAAAGAAAGTGGAGGAACCTGTCTTATTAGATAATAAGACTTATTTTAAAGCTGGAATAATTAATACTGAGTGGTAGTGGTGCACACATTGTCAGTAGAAAAGAACAGAGGGAACAGAAAAATACAACATGTGTGGACTTGAGAGGGGAAACAGGAGTCGTTATGGAGAGAGGAGGGGCCATCCAATAAAAGGTGCTGGGGTAACTGGTCATTTTCCATACGCAGAGAAGTAAAGCTGGCTTTGGCTTCTCACCATACATACAAACAAAATCCAAAAGCATTTTTATTTATTTTTTTTTAGCGTTTTTATTTTATTTTTTGAGAGACATAGAGACAGAGTGTGAACAGGGGAAAGGCAGAGAGAAAGGGGGACACAGAATCCAAAGCAGGCTCCAGGCTCTGAGCCATCAGCACAGAGTCCGACGCGGGGCTCGAACTCACAGACGGTAAGATCATGACCTGAGCTGAAGTCGGCCGCTCAACCGACTGAGCCACCCAGGCGCCCCCCAAAAGCATTTTTTAAAAGATCCAAACAACTTCAAGATTTCTATGTGAAAGTTTTAAAAGACAATATATGAAAATAAATTTATAATCTAAAGGTAGGGGAGGATTTCCCAAATAAGCCCTCCTGAAAACACTAACTACAAAAGAAAAGATTAATAAAGGGCGCCTGGGGGCTCAGTCGCTTAGGCATCTGACTTCGGCTCAGGGCATGATCTCATGGTTCATGGGTTCGAGCCCCATGTCAGGCTCTGTGCTGACAGCTCAGAGCTTGGAGCCTAGTTTGTATTCTGTGTCTGTCTCTCTCTTTCTGCCCCTCCCACGTTCATCCTCTGTCTCTCTCTCTTTCTAAAAAATAAATAAACATTTTTTTAAAAATGAAAAAAATAAAAGAGTAATAAATTCAACTACATTAAAATTGGGAATGTCTGTTGCTCAGAAAACACCATAAAGACACTGAAAAGATAAGCCACAAATTGGGAGACGATATTTGCAACCTATGCAACTGGGAATGGATTAGTATCCAGATATATAAAGAATCCATACAAATCACAAGTACAAAAAGGAAAGAGAAGTCAACAGAAGAATGGGCAAAATATATGATAAGACAAAAACACGACTGGCCAATAAATATATTAAAAGATGATTAACCTCATTAGTATCCCAGGAAATGCAATTAATAACATGAGGAATAAAACATGTTACAACTACTAGATTGTCAAAAAAATAGTCAGTCTGTCAATACCGAGGGTTGGTGAGATTGTAGCTCAAAAGAAACTCTTCATCATTGCTGTTTAGTGTGTAAACTGGTATCACTATTTCGAGAAACAATAAAGCATTATTTTGTAAAGTCGAAACGCTCATACCTTAGAGCACAGCTGTATGGAACCCAGAAGAATATTCATAGCATTATTCTTTGTAATAAGAAAAAACTAAAAACAACCCAAATGTCTTTTGACAAAAGCGTGAATCAATACACTGTGGTATAGGATGGCCTCGCGGGGAAGAAACACACAAAGGAAAAAGTAAACTTCAGCTACACACGACAACACGGATGGGAATCTTAGAAGCATCCCGTCAAATGAAATAAGCCTCAGAACACCTTGGAAGGAGACACAGGGTGTGACGGCGGAGAAGCCCGCAGGTTCCTAGGGTGGCTGCCGGTTTCTCCCATGTGCATAGTTAGCCAGCTTCTGGCTTGCATGTGTTATGTGTAATTTTGTTCTATAGCAAATACTGGATACATCCTTTCCACAATCCTGCTTGTGGTTTACTAAGAGGAACTGACAACAGCTATAATACATTCTGATACATAATGGAGCAATTTTTTCAAATGCTCTGGAAAAAATTAGTCTTGTAGATTTTTTTAAAGTTTTCAGTTAAATTCCTCTTAGTTGCCATACAGTGTACTATTAGTTTCATGTGTACAAAACAGTGATTCGACACTTCCATACATCACCCGGTGCTCGTCACAAGTACCCTCCTTAATCCCCATCCCTTATTTCGCCCACCCCCTCCACCTCCCCTCTGGTAACCATCAGTTTGTTCTCTATGGTGGAGACCTCCTGATTTCAGGGTTATGAGTCCAAGCCCCACATTGAGTGTAGAGATTATTCAAAAATAAAATCTTTACCAAAAAAAAAAAAAGAATCTGTTTCTTGGTTTGCCTTTGTAGTCCTGTAGATTTGATAAGAACTAGAGGCTCTACTACAGCCCCGATAATACTGTGAGGCAGGCAGGGCTAGAGCTGTTATTCCCATTTTCCAGAAGAGAACACTGAGAATTAGAGAGTTTAAGACATTTGTCTGAGGTCACACAGCCAGTGAGGGACAGAGCTAGGGTCAGACCCAAATACCCTGGCCCTGGCCCTGGCGTCTTTCTGTGGATGCTTCTTCCGTTAAACACTTGCAGGGAAGGTTCTAGTCTATTTCTGATTTTTCAGTACCATACTCCTAACACGCTGCTGGCCCATTTTCAGAAAAGCGTTATTCAACTGCTTAAGATTTTCTTTCTCAGTCATGGGCAGTGGCGTCTCCCTGGCCCGTCATCCCAGTTTCAGAAGCTCTTAGAAGCTCTCCTGTACTTTGTCGGTGACCAATGGGATTTGTTTTTAAGGACAGAAGTTAATGACTCTAATGAAACACTTCTCGGGGAATATATGACCACATCTGGCCGTGCGTCCTATGTTCCGAGCACCTTCGGACATGGCAGGCTCTGTATCCGTTCTCTCTTCTAATCCTCACAGAGAAACTTACGAGGTAGGCATTACTTCGTCTCGAGGATAAGAAAGTCTAAGTTGTTTCCGAGATTTATGACAACAAGAGGCCGGGAGATAAAGAAGGACCAGTAGTAAGGCAGGTGTGAGCGTAGGCATTTAGAGGAAAGTATCACCTCATGAAAATAAAATGGGATCGGAAACACACAGGTACTTTGCTGCGGAATCACGATGATTTGATGGTGGTGGCGGTGGTGGTTGTACGTGCTGATAACCTACCATCCTTTGTTCTTTTTTCTTTTTTCTCCCCAAGGGTTAGATGTGAAGGACACGGCACAAAAGATTCAAGTACGGCAATACGCAATTCTCGACTGAAAACGTTGGAATGGCCTGATATTTTTTTTTTTAAGTTTTAGTTTATTACTATTTTTTTAAGTTTCTTTATTTTTTTGAGAGAGAGAGAGAGAGAAAGAGCGAGCAAGTGCATGAGAGAGCAAGGGGCAGAGAGAGAGGAAGAGAGAGAGAATCCCAAGCAGGCTCCACGCTATCAGCGCGGAGCCCGATGCGGGGCTCGAACTCACAAACTGTGAGATCATGACCTGAGCCGAAGTTGAACGCTTAACCGACTGAGCCGCCCAGGCGCCCCGCTGCCTGATATTTCCATAAAGAGGATTCACACAGGATTATCTCTCTTACAGTTTTTTTGTTGTTGTTGTTTATTTATTTTTGAGACAGAGACAGAACGTGAGCAAGGGAAGGGCAGAGAGAGAGGGAGACACAGAATCTGAAGCAGGCTCCAGGCTCTGAGCTGTCAGCACAGAGCCCGACACGGGGCTCGAACTCACGGGCTGTGAGATCATGACCTGAGCCAAAGTCGGAAGCCTAACCGACTGAGCCCCCCAGGCGCCCCTCTTTCTTACAGTTTTTAATGGGAGCAGGAGTTAGTTGTCTCTGAGGGCTGCATGGGCACCTGCACACCAGAGGACAGATAGGGAGCACAGACGACAGTTCGAGCCCCTTCCTTCTTCCCTGGTGGCCATCCTCAGTGTCCCTGAAGGGCACGTGTAGTGTGCCTCATCGGTTGCTGAGCGCGTCCTCCGCTGTCACTGCTGGCTCAGGACAAATCGACGGCCGTCGGTTTCTTGTTTCCACGGGGAAGCCAGGATCGCGGCTCCCAGGCCCGGCTCTTGCCCGCTCGACACCCGAGCGGTAACAGCGCCCCAATTTTCTCTTGAGGAGCCCCCTCTCCCCACTTTCAGCGCACGTGTAACAGGTGGCTTAGCTCCACTGCCGGCTCCAGGGACGCGTCTGGGACGTCGGCGAAGCCCCACGTGTTGCCGGTCACGGCGATGACCTCGGGCACAGGCGTGCGAGCCACGCTGGCTACCAGGCCTGACCACACCCTCTGGCGGAGTTCTAGGGAGCGAGGCGCTCTCTCTGGGTTACTAAGCGGATCAAACACAAGCCCGCAGCTACCGGGGGCGACCTCTTGAGACGGCTGCCCTGAGGACGAAGAAACCTTCGTATTTGGAGACAGGAGATAAAGAGAGGGGAAAAATGCCCAAGTCCGTACGGTATCACTTGAACCCTTGGATCAACCATGACTGAGGCTGATTCTACTCACGGCCTTCTCAGCTATGAAAAAGTAAATTATCCGGGCATGTGGGGCGGGGGCGGCGCACGTATGCACAAGTGTTATGCTACTATTATTTTTTTCTGCTTAAACCACTTTGAGCTGGGTCTCCTTTACTCGCGATCACAATCGATACAGCTAGTATAATCGAACTGCCCTACAGCTTAACCGAACCACAGGGTCCTGAAGGGGGCCCCCACTGCCAAAAGCCCGGAGCGTCAGGAGTAATAAGTGAATGTGTTTTATTTTAAAAGGCAGATATTGATATTGAGACACCTGCGGGGTTCCTAGAAATTTCTGCAGAACACATCTGTCTAAAGCAGTTCTTCCTGGGGCATCTGGGCGGCTCGGTGGGTGAAGCATCCGACTCTTGCTTTCAGCTCAGGTCATGATCTCACCGTCCGTGAGTATGTTTATTTATTTTTTAGAAAGAGAGAGAGACAGAGGATGAACGTGGGAGGGGCAGAAAGAGAGAGACAGACACAGAATACAAACTAGGCTCCAAGCTCTGAGTTGTTAGCACAGAGCCTAACATGGGGCTCGAACCCATGAACCATGAGATCATGCCCGTCTGTGAGTTTGAGCCCCAAGCTGGGCTCTGTGGGCTCTGTGAAGCCTGCTCGGGATTTTCTCTCCCTCTCTCTCTGTCCCTCCCTCGCTCATGCTCTCTCTCACAATAAATAAATAAACTTAAAAAAAAAAGATTCTCTGTCTCTCTCTCTCTCTCTCCCTCTGCCCCTTGCCCCTGCTTGCATGCCCTCTCTCTCTAAAATAAAAAATAAATTAAAAAAATAAAAATAATTAAACAAATAAAGTAGTTCTTCCCAACCATTTCCATGTCAAGGCATACAGAAAATTCTAGAAACATGTGAGGCACAATGGAAAGAGCAAAGGCGGCTGGTTGGGATTCAGGCATCCCAAGTCCCTGCCAACCACCCCCCAGGCACACCTCTCTCCCAGGTGCCAGCTGGGAAGTCTTGCTAGAAGAAAGTCAAAGTGGGAGTGGGGGAACATGCTTCAGAACAGACCCTCAAACAAGTCTTCTCTTATCAAGATGAGTGACCTGCCTGGTCTGACAGGACATTCCTCTTCCTCCATACCCCATTCTGGAACACAATGCTTTTAAATTATTAGCGTTGTTTTTCAAAACCAGCCTGCCAAAACCCAGCTGTTTCTGCACAGTCAGGCTTTCTGGGGTGCGTGGCTGTGGATTCGTGGGAAGGACCCCTCGCTCCGCTGAAGCTGCTTGGGCTCTTCGCAGCAGACCCAGACTTTCAGCCAAGAAGCAAGGGGACAGAAGGTCACCGGACTGGGGGTGGAGGGAGGAGTATCTATAGAGCCGGGCCAAAAGAATGCCATTATTCAAGAAATGATTGAGGAGTTTCTTCAAGACTGGCCAAAGGAGTCATTCCCTTTGAACCTTGGGGGCTTAAGAATGCTGAGCGCCCAGTCTGCGGATTCCTCCGTTGACCCATTGTGGTCAGGCAAAGAGAGAAGGGCCGAGAGAGCTTCTTTTCCTTATAAATCCAGGAGCTCGACTCGGTCGATGAGTGCCCAGAATCTCAGGAGAGGCCTGTTGCTGTTGCTGTCGTATCAAGAGCCACGTCTTTCTGTTTATCCAACACTTACTCCCCAACGTTCTCGGACAGCAGACCCGTCAACAAGATCAACAGGCATTAGTTGAACCCGCTCTACACGCAAGACAGGAAGTAAGGGATTAGGAGAGAGATACGAAGGTACCTAAGACCTGGGGCTTTCACACCTAGGGACCACAGACACACTTCTAATTAAGTCTAAGAGAGATGATGATAAATACCCCAACAGAGGTACAAGCAAAACGTTCTGGGAACTCAGGGAGGCTGGGGAGGAAACCGCAATGGGCTTGGGATGGAGGGGGTGGTGGATGAGAGCGTGTACGGGTTGGTCATCAAGGACAAGGAGAAAGAATGGCATTCCAGGGGTCTCTGTCCTCAAGGGTCTTCCTGAAGGAACGGGAACCCTGTCACATGTTGTGGGCTGAACGGCATCCCCGCCGAATTCACATGCTGAAGTCAAATCGCGTCCCTCAAGATTCGTATATCGAAGTCATAACCCCCGTACCTCAGAATGTGACTCGATGTGGAGACAGGGTCATTAAAAAGGTAATTAAGTTACAATGAGGTCGTTAGGGAGATCTTAACCCACTGTGACTGGTATCCTCAGAAGAAGGGGGAATGCAGACACAGAGATTCACACAGAGGGCAGACGATGTGAAGACAGCTTCTCTAAGCCAAGGAGAGAAGTCCGGAACGGATCCCTCCCTCACAGCCCTCAGGACGATCCACCTCTGCTGACACCTTGATCAGACTCGACACACTTCTAGCCTCCAGAACTGTGAGAAGACAAATGTCTCCTGTTTAACGCCCCCGGGTCTGTGGTACTTGCTATGACAGCCCAAGTACACCCATACATTTTGTGTGCTTCCTTCTGCCCCTGGGCGTCTCCCACCCCGGAGACCGCCACCCGACCTCCCCAAGGGAAGCCCACTACCTCGTCCTCCCCCTCTCCTGACTGTCCTCAGGGTTCTCGTTGATGAGACCCCATTAGCGTGTGCGTGCGGCTCGCTGCACTTGATTCTAGAACCCCACACACTCCTCGCGGTCAGTAGGCTGCACTGGAATGTGATCCTGGCAAGCCGTCCCTCGTCGCCAGAGCTAAAAGCCAAGTTGTACTATCAACTGTTGTCTTAATACTTTCTATTTTATTAACCCTGTTGTGGCTGGCCTGCCCGCTGACGTACCAGGGTTTCCTGCCTTTTTACTTCCCCCGCCGTCTCCAGAAAGAGAAAATGAACGCTGGCAGACAAATGTGTTCTACTTACGACTCTTTACGGAGCTCGAATGTGGAGAGCACGAAGCTCTAGGACTCACACAGAAGGCTGAGATTGCCTGTCCACGTGAGCTGGGTTGGGGGCAAGTCCTTTTGAAAACAAACTCTGCTTAAGGGAGCTGAGGCCTCTGCCCTGAGCTCATTTTCAAAAAGCTAGTCCGTTTTATGCCCTCGCTCACTTTATCCTGACCAACACTAGCCTGACCAAACTGCTTAGAACGTAACAGTGAACACAGGCAGCAGAATCCCAACACCGTCGAGCTGAGACCCTGCCTCGTACGTTTGTTATCCCGCAGCACCGCGCCACGCGTGAGGATCTAAAGTAATCTCAGCGATCGTCCTTCTCTGAAACAGAACGGAGCCCGGAGTCACTCGGTTTCCGTATCCAGCCTCTTCCCACCGCTCAGCGCTGTTCCCTGGGATTGGGAACCCAAAGACTCGGGCTTTATCCCAGTTCTGCAGATGAGAGGCGGCCCTGGGCAAATGACACCTCATCCCTGGTCGCCGGGTGTCCCGACGGAACCATACATGGTCCCTTCTGTGCGTCGACTTCCTCGACTCCCTTGGGCAGAATTAGCTGAACCCAGGGCAGCCATGTGGGGATCTTCACAAGAATTGGCAACCTGCGGGGCACCTGGGGGGCTCAGCGGGTTAGGCATCTGACTTCCGCTCAGGTCATGATCTCACAACCCATGAGTTGGAGCCCCACGTCGGGCTCTGTGCTGACGGCTCGGAGCCTGGAGCCTGTTTCAGATTCTGTGTTTCCCTCTCTCTCTGTCCCTCCCCCGCTCACACTCTGTCTCTCTTTCAAAAATAAATAAACATTAAAATTTTTCAAAAAAAAAAAGAAAGAATTGGCAATTTGCCCCCCAAACACACACACACACACACACACACACACACACACACACACACTCCATTTCCTGTGGGTCCTCGAAAGAGCCCTGTCCCCAGCTTGAGGGCGAAGTGTCAACCAAGCCCACCCTCGGCACTCTTCTGGTCACAGTGATACCTGCTGGGCGTCTGTAACCACCCCGGATCTCGTCTCCAGCCCCCCTTGCCAGGAGAGATCACAGGCTACCCTGAAAACCCAATTCTGGCATCTGGCAAAGTCTCAACTTTTGTTCTTTTGAAACTCAAGAGTAGGAGGAGGCCTCAGACACTCGAGGGTTCTGAAAGTACCAATTTGGGAATTATGAGAAGTGCTCTGTGCAAATCAGTCATAAAATTTTAATTCCCTTGCTCAAAAAGTTCCCAAGAGGCTTACAGCTGTGGCGCCTTGGCCGGGCCCCCGGGTTTGTTCGAACATGGTGCTGACAAGCCCAAGATCGAGCTTTCTTCCCTTCGTGCCAATCCGCTCATCACAGCGGAAAGCCCGGAGCCACAGTCACAGCCCACGCTCCCTCCTTTTCCCTGACCGCAGCTTGCTCTCCTGTAATTTGTCTTAAGACCGAAGAAGGAGAATACGTGACCTCTTCCCCACCCGATGGCGGGCGCGGTGAGCGTCAAGGTTGAAGCACAGCACCAAGAGGGCCAGACTCGGGGACCCGCACGTGGCCGGATGTCCCGTGGCTTTTGGTTGGATTTCCGACAACCCTCCTAAGAGCCCAGAGAGTCCAATTCGTTCACCTGGGCCTTTATGAAAATTGTCCGTGCGATCTGTCCTAAAATTAATACTGACCCTTAGAAGAAGCTCAAGCCTGGGGCGCCTGGGGGGCTCAGTCGGTTGAGCGTCCGACATCGTCTCAGGTCGCCATCTCACAATGTGTGAGTTTGAGCCCCGCACCGGGCTCACTGCTGTCAGTGTGGAGCCTGCTTCAGATCTTCTGTTCCCTCTCTCTCTCCCTGCCCCTCCCCTGCTCCTGCTCGCACTCTCTCTCTCAAAAATAAATAAAACATTTAAAAAATTAAAAAAAGAAAAAGCTCAAGCATGAGAAGGTTCAAGAAAAAGGTAACGGAGGAGAAGCGATCAGACTAAGGCGATTCCAGGGTTTCTGTCGGTGTTTGACTTTCTCCCTTACTTAGACTACAAAGTCTTCACTCATCACTCACTTAACAGACTCGTCAAGCACCAATGACAGACCACGCGCTAGGGGTACAGCAGAAACAAAGGAAGACATGGGACAGAGAATAAAGCAATAAATACAGCCATGACGCTGAAACAAGCTATGTGCCCACCAGCAGGTGCACGGATAAAAAAGATGCGTGTGTGTATACACACAAGGGACTATTACCCAGCCAAAAAAAAAGAAAGCAATCTTGCCACCTACAACATGGATGGACCATGAAGGCATCACGGCAAGTGAGATTAGTCAGAGAAAAACGAATACCACGTGATCTCACTTCTATGTGGAATCTGAACAAACAAACAAACAAACAAAACAAACCCAAGCTCTTAGACACAGAACAGAGCAGACTGGTGGTTGCCCCTGGCAGGGGAGGGGGAGGGGCAAAATGGGTAAAGGGGTCAAAAGGCACAAACTCCCAGTTACAAAGTCAGTCAGTCACAGGGATGTCATACACAGCACAGTATGACTAGACCTGCTACCGTACTGCATATTGGAAAGTTGCTAAAAGAGCAGATCTTAAAAATTCTTATCACGGGAAGAAAAAAATGTAACTTTGTTGTGATGGATGTTAACTAGACTTACTGGGATACTCTATAAATAGGGAATCATTATGTTGCACACCTCAAATTCATATAAATGCTATCTGTCAGCTATACCTCAATGCTATAAGCACTATAATGACAGATAGCATTATATGAATGCTAATCGATTAATTAATTAATCAAAAGATAGTTATCGATCAGGGGTTCTCCAAGCGTGGTCCCCAGACCGGAAGCATCAGCATCACTTGAAAGTCCAGGACCCAACTCAAACTTCCCAAATCATTAGGAGTGGGACCCAGAAATCTGGTGGAAGCCCTGCAGATTATTGTACACACACTCAGGTTTGCAACAGATAATAACGATAAGGGCTGTGATGGAGACTGAGCGCAGGGTTACTTTGGACAGCGTGGTCGGGGGAGGGCCCTTTAAGAAGGGGACGTTTAAATGGAGCCGAAACCTAAAAGAGAGAACAAGCAGCAATGTGAAGAGCCAGAAAAAAGTTCCAACAGAGGGACCAGCAAGTGCAAAGGCCCTGAGGTAGGGAAGAACCTGATATGTTTGAAGAAGAGAAAGGAGGCCAGCGTAGCCTGTCAATAACAAAGAGTATCCCATCCGAAGAAGACATCCCGACGACCAACAGACACATGAGAAGATGCTGAACATCACTCATCGCCAGGGAAATACAAATCAAAACCACAATGAGATACCACCTCACACCTGTCAGAATGGCTAAAATCAGCAGCACAGAAAACAACAGGTGCTGGTGAGGATGTGGAGAAAGGGGCGCCCTCCTGCACCGCTGGCGGGAATGCACACTGGTGCAGCCGCTCTGGAAAACACTATGGAGGTTCCTCAAAAGTTAAAAATAGAATTACCATGTGATCCAGCAACTGCACTGCTAGGTATTTACCCAAAGACTCCAAAAATACGAATTCGAAGGGACGTGTGTACCCTGATGCTCATGCAGCGCTATCTACAGTAGCCAAATTACGGAAACAGTCCCAATGTCCACGAACCGATGAACGCATAAAGGGGACGTGGTGTATGTATACAATGGAGTGTTACTCGGCCATAAAAAAGGAATGAAATCTTGCCATTTGCAACGACAGGGATGGATCCAGAGAGCATAACCCTAAGTGAAGTAAGTCAAAGACAAATACCGTATGATTTCACTCACATGTGGAATTTACAAAACGAAACAAGCGAACAAAGGGGGTGGGGGAAGAGTGAAGGAGGGAAACCGAGAAATAGACTTTTAACTACAGAGAACAAACTGATGGTTACAGAGGGAGGCAGGTGGGGGGAAGGGGTGAGAAGGGAGATGGGGATTAAGCAGGGCGCCTGTTATGATGAGCACTGGAGAGGGAGTACGCAAGTGTCGAATCACTATTTGCATACCCGAAACTAATATTACACTATATGTGAACTAACTGGAATTTAAATAAACACGTTAGGGGCGCCTGGGTGGCTCAGTCGGTTAAGCGGCCGACTTTGGCTCAGGTCATGATCTCACTGTCTGTGAGTTCGGGCCCCGCGTCGGGCTCTGTGCTAACAGCTGGGAGCCTGGAGCCTGCTTCGGATTCTGTGTCTCCCTCTCTGTCTCTGCCCTTCCCCTGCTCACGCTCTGTCTGTGTCTCTCGAAAATAAATAAATGTTAAAAAAAATAAAATAAAATAAACACTTTAAACAAATACACAAACGAAACCCACAGAGGACAGCCAGGGTGTCTTTGGGGAGGCGTCGGGTCTGTAAGCCCGCGACTCTGCGCTCTGCGGCCTCTCCCACGGGCGGATGGGGGGATGTTGGGACAGTCACAGAGCCTTTCCAAGTGTTCTGTGAAATGGGGGAAACGACGTTGAGCCTGCCTGGCGGGCCGTGGGAGGATTCCCTGAGTTAGTGGATGGGAAAGCACTTGGAAAACCAGGAGGCGGTGTTCAAGTGGGAATTATCACATTTAAGGGAGTCGATTAAGGATATAACCTCGGAATCCAGGCTCCCACAGCGAGAAGCCAACAGACCACAAGCCAGCGCCACCTGGTCCCTGGCCAACGCCGGCTCTCCAGAGCTAGGGAAGGTTGAGACGATTCTCTAAAAAGGGTCCGGTGCAGAGGGCTGAGGTGGGGGATTTCCCAGAAAGGCCTGATGGCGAAACTCTAACGCCTCCATCCCACCGGTCCACCTAAGAGGACGCCTGGCACCACGAGGAGCTTGTGTTGGACTCCAGCCGCTTGCAAACTCCCCCCAGGTGTTACCAAGGCACCGGCAGGTTTCCTACGGAAGCGGGCCGCGGGCGATCGTCACGGTCAGAGCCGAGTTCATCGCCGTCCACAGGTGCCCTTTTTCCGGAGGGACTCGGAAGAAGGGCTGATCTCTGCCTCGAGCTTACCAGAAAGCCCCAACCAGGACTCTGCGAACGTGGAGGTGACATCATTAGGAGACGGCCCAGTAAGGAGCCCCCGGAGCTTGGACTAAATACGAAATCACTGCGTCGAGTGGAAAAGATGCTACCTTCAGAATCTACCTGCTTCCAGCAGCTACCCTTCATGTAGTTGTTGTAAGCACTTTCCTGAGTGGTCGGGGCTAGAGAGAGAGCCTTAGAGACTTCCAGGCCTTCGCATACAGATGGGGAAACGGAGCCCAGAAAGGGAAGGCACTGGAGCTGCCACCACCCACTGAACTTGTTGCAGGACTGAGGTCAGACACAGACCCCGGCCCACCGGGCCCCTAAACCAGGAAGCTTCTGCAAACACAAGTCACACACACACATACTCGAAAACCAGTGTTCACAGAATAAAGCCCAAGCGCTTGGCATGGCATTCAAGGCCCCCGAGTCTCATTCCTGCCAACTTTCTTAGCCTTATCTCTCACCCCATGCCTGCCCCACCCCCAACCCAGGTCCACGCCACAGCCACACACTGGGTATCAAGAATGGGCAGGTGACCAACGGGCTCACGACCAAGGCTGGCCCTCACCGGTATTCCTGCCGCCATGTCTATATTGATGCCGTTTCCTCAACCCAGAACAGCCTTTCCCATCTTCACGTGAAAACCCTACTCAATCCTCCAAAGATGCTCCTAACAGCATCACACCGGTTCCCAGAGAGGAATTCCTGTTCCTTCCCCAGCGCCTGGCGACACCTGCGCCCGCAGCTTCTCACACTCCGTGGCTCCTATAAAGACTCTGATGATTTACTTATGTCCACGCTCCCCTGCCCCTACCCACCTCTGCTCAGTTTCGAGACCCCTGAGGGCAGGGGTCAAGTCTTCTTCGTCTTTGCAAACCCTCTGGGCACCTGGCGCCCGGCACAGAAAAGTGCTCAGCGACCATCCATCTGATCAAATCAATGCACTGATGTGTTCCACGTGTCCTTAGGGACGACCTATGACCGCCAGCCGGGGCCGACACAGCACTGCCAACCTACTTTCCGTGCTGTCCTATTACACCGAGCGAGAACTAACTAGTACGTGTCAGGTTCCCCATTTCCTACCCCACCGCCGTGTGCACCGCCCCCCACCCCCCACCCCACCGCAGGGCAGTGATGGTGCTTGACTGACCTTTTGGTTGCCCAGCACAGACCCCGGGCACACAAATGACAAATGAACAAAGTCCGTGCACGATCAACGAATCTATTTGGACCACTGAGACCTAACCAATTTCCCTTGCTCATTTCAATCCTATACATAACGATTCACTGCCGTAAGCTTTTCTGCTTGTTCAACAAATATTTATCAGGTGCTAAAATTACAACAAGTTCCTGCTGGATGGAGAGTGGCTAACTAAATAATCGCAAATGTCTAGTTATCGCAGTTACGGAGAATGAGCCAGGGGACACAGTGCAGGACGCCGCAGTCATTGCTAAGTTCGCCCCGAGTTCATAGCTTGCGCTGGTGGCCCCGTCTTATCATGCTTCCCCGTGGTCACAGTGACCCCAGCAGAGGTGGCCACCCTCCACCCAGCTCAGTTGCAGGAAACAGACGACTTGTCTTCCTTCCCAGTGGGAATGAAGCAGAGTCCGGGCTTTCGTGTCTTTGCCTTGCTTAATACAACCCCTCCCCCCAATTATCAGCCCCTGCTTCCCATGGGAACTGCCGACGATGCCAATTTCATACTGATTCCGGATGTAAAGTCTGTTCCATCTGACCTCATCGATTCCTGGGGGATGTGTTAAGACCTGAGAAATATGTAGGGCTCTTAAATCTGGCCGGGGTTCCGCAAATGTCTGAGCCTGAAGGAAAGTCAGACGGCACTGACAAGTCCCTCCGGCCCCGACCCGCCCACCGTCCCCTGGAGTCTGCGGACGCTGGCTGTCTGGGGCAGGGCCCGGCACTGGCTGTCCCCATCTCCCCTCTGGCCCAGCTCCGACAAGCCGGAGGGGAACGGGAGGTCAGTCCTTGACATTCAGTCTGATGTCTGAGGCCCTCCAGAGGGAAGGAATCCTGTGAATGTCCTCTCCCTGCCAGCCCCCAAGGAGGTGGCCCCAAGACCCTTCCCCAAGCACGCTTCTCTGCTTCCAAGACAAACAGCAGCCTCGGGCTCAGGGGTGCGCCCCGAGGGAGTGAGGAGAGGTTGAGTGAGGAAGTGAGTGGAGGCTCCCCTCTCATTGCTTCGGTTTAACAGTGCTCACACTCTCCTCCCTTCCCCTCATTCATTCATTCATTCATTCGATGATCATTTATTGAGAGCCCACCCTGCCAGATGCTGCGGATGAACAGTGGGTCCTGGTGCAATGGAAGCCTTCCGGCCCCCACCAGTCACCCCGTCCACTGCCCCACCCCCGGCACCTCCTGATGAGGGCATGTGGGCACCTGCCTGTCTTCTGTCACCCACCTAGGGGCTGCAGGGAGGCTGTGAACTTTCTGCCTCCAAGAAGGAGGGCAGCTGGCCTGCTGGGAAAGGTTGTCTGATGGGGGGGGAGGAGGGTGTCAGCCCCGCCCACTGGCACCGCCCCAGTCACAGCCTGCCAGCCATGCCGTCTGGAGCCCGCCTCTCTGTCTACATGTCCACGTGTCCAGAGAAGCTGGCAGCCAGAGAGCAGAGAGCAGATGTACCCATGTCACTCCCTGGCACTTCCAGAGCTGAGAAGGCCCCAGAGAAAGGATCAGAGGCAGCCTCTCTGGAGGGCGCCTGGGTGGCTCGGTCCAACTCTTGATTTCGGCTCAGGTCGTGATCTCACGGTTCATGAGTTCGAGCCCAGCGTTGGGCTCCACACGGACAGTGCGGAGCCTGCTTGGGAGTCTCTCTCTCTCTCCCTCTCTCTCTCTGTCCTTCCCCCCTCTCAAAATACATAAACTTAAAAAGAAAAAAAAAGGAGGCAGCCTCCCTGGCTCAGCGGGGTCAGGGCGGAGAAGCAGGGGAAGCATCAGTGGTCACAATTAAAAGGCAGCCCTTCTCTTCCCTCCCCTTCAATGCTCCCTCCCCAGACTGCCCCACCTGGGAGAAGCGGTCTGCTGTCTCAGCTGGGACTGGGCGGGGCTTGGTAAGATGGGAAGTAAACAAAGCCGTTCCTGCCGGGAGGGTGGGGGTTGGACGGTGACAGCAGGGGTGACTTAGGGAGCGCACACCTGACCTCGACACCCTCGGCATGTTCTCTGCTAATGAGCATCAAAACAACCCCACACGGGAAGTATTACCACCCCACCTCAGAGACGGGACACTCAAAGGGTTTAACACCCTGAGCTGGACAAGTGCGCAAGGCTGGGATCTGAACCCTGAATGTCCGAATGTACCGCTCACGCTCTTGCGCCCGCATCTTACTATCTCCCACTGCTCTTTGGCCTAACGACCCTTCCCTCCAGGTCCTTCGAGAAAGTAAAGATCTCCTTACTTTTCCCAACAGCAGATATTATAACTTGGTGTCAACAACATCAAATGTGATTCCTAACGTATTGTTTCAACTGGTTTTCTTATACTCACGAACATGCCCTCTATAAAACTAAGGCTTTGCATCCATACGGTAGTGTGGGTTCTCTATGTCATTTAATCCGTTTCTGATAGCACAAAGAGCTCCCAGATCACTCGGCTTCTTGCCTCATGCTGGGGTAGGGACAGGAGCCACAGACGCCCTCCCGACAGCACGCACACAAGCAGAGAAGAGCATCGACAGGAGTCACCAGTGTACACAGAACCTATGAGCGATTCCGTTCTAGAGTTGGTCAGCGGTGTACTCAATCCGCTTCCATTAAAACCCACTTCCATACCCTAGGACCCAGCAATAGCACTGCTAAGAATCTACCCAAGAGACACAGGAGTGCTGATGCATAGGGGCACGTGTACCCCGATGTTCACAGCAGCACTTTCGACAACAGCCAAATCATAGAAAGAGACTAAATGTCCATCAACTGACGAATGGATAAAGATGTGGTGTATATATATACAATGGAATACTACGCGGCAATGAGAAGAATGAAATCTGGCCATGTGTAGCAACATGGATGGAACCGGAAGGTATTATGCTCAGTGAAACATGTCAGTCACAGAAAGACAGATACCGTATGTTTCCACGCATAGGTGGATTTTGAGAGACTTAGCAGAAAACCATGGGGGAGGGGAAGAGGGGAAAAGAAAAAAGACACAGAGAGAGAGGGAGACAAAACATAAGTGACTCTCAAAGACTAAGAACAAACTGGGGATTGAGGGGGGTATAGGAGGGGGGAGAGTGGGTGACAGGCACTTGTTGGGATGGGCACTGGGTGTTGTATGGAAATCACTTTAACAATAAATTATTTAAAAAAAAATCCGCTTCCATCAAAAAGATATTTGAGGGGCGCCTGGGCGGCTCAGTCAGCTAAGCATCCGACTCGTGATTTCAGCTCGAATCATGACCTCACAGTTCACGGGTGTGAGCCCCACATTAGACTGTGTGCTAACAGCATAGAGCCTGCTTGGGATTCTCTCTCTCTCCCTCTCTCTTTGACCCAACTCCATTCTCTCTCTCTCTCTCAAAATAAATAAATAAACTTTTTTTTTAAAAAAAGGATATTTGAAAAGAAATCTACAACTAGCCTAGGGGCGCCTGGGTGGCTCGATCCATTAAGCGTCCAACTCTTAATTTCAACTCAGGTCACGATCTCACAGTTCGTGAGTTTGAGCCCCGCATCAGGCCGTGTGCTGACAGTGCAGAGCCTACTGGGGATTCTGTCTGTCTCTCTTTGTTCCTACCCCCCTGGTGCTCTCTCTCTCAAAATAAATAAACAAACTTAAAAAAAAAAAAAAGACACCTATAACTAGCCCTTGATGACAAAAGAAGATATAATCACCTTCTTCCATTTCAACACATTTGGACACATCGCACCTCTACGGCGGCACCGGAACACGCATCTCCCTCTAATTTAAAACACATATGGCCCAGCGGCCTGCTCAGTCCCGGCCCTGACAGGTAACCGTGCCCTCCCGTCCTCCTGCGGGCACGGTCTGGAGACCCGGTGGTGCCTGGCTGGGCCTGAACCACCGAGGGGCAAAGCCGGACCCTCGGGCTGTTGAAAGTTCACACTTCTTCCGTCCCCTTGCCATGCCGCTCACTCTTCACACACGACTGGCTAATTCCAACATGGAACATAATTGAAAGAAACAGGACCCGACCAAGGAACATAAGGTGAGAGCCAAGACAAATTTGTAGGTCATTGAGAAATTTGCTAGGCCGGGCACGGGGAGAGTGCCTACCACACAAAGGCACCGAGGGCCGGGCGTGTCCCACCGTGGGTGCCCACCCAGTGCAGAGGCCGGCCGGCGCGCTGGACCAGGGCCAGCTCCCAAAGGCGGTGACAGCTGTCGGTGGGAGGGACTTCCTCATAAATGGAGAAGGGACGCAGTCCTGGCAGACGTCATGGAGCACGCGTGCTGGTCGAAACACGACACAGAGAAAGGGGCCGAGGCGCTGAGCAATCCGCCTGAGAACAAGCGAGCGGAAAATCCGGACTGTCTTCCTAAGGACCGGGGAGATTTGGAAAAGCGGAACATTCTCAAGCTGGACGAACCCTGAGAAACCACCTCGTCCAAGGAATTGAAGCCTTTTGCGTGCGTGCCACGAACACGTGTTACACGCCGATGAGCCTGCGGGCCCCTGCTCAGAATAATGCTTTGAATCGCAGGCAACTAAATTCACAGGATTGCAAAAGAGACCAGTTATGCTGAAAGGCTCATCGAAATAGTTTTTAAATAGATGCGTAAGACAGTAATACATACGCTTCCTTATCAGCGCATTAAATAACAAGACTGGACAGCTGCTCTACTACCCTGCACAATTCTGAGGTAGCAATAAGTGAGAATGATATTTCCAAATATGCGAAATATTTCCACATACTTCAGAATAACTGCTACGGCTGCGATGTGATGTACAAATACCGTGTTTCTTTTTTTTTTTTTAATGTTTTATTTTTTGAGAGAGAGAGTGGAGGAGGGGCAGAGAGAGAGAGGGGGACAGGGGATCTAAAGCAGGTTCTAGGCTCTATGCTGACGGCAGTGAGCCCGATGCAGGCTTGAACTCATGAACTATGAGATCATGACCTGAACTGGAGTCAGACACTCAACTGACTGAGCCAGGCGCCCCAGGGTGTTTCTCGTGTTAGTACCATCACAGGGACTGAGGAGAGCCAAGCGGCGTACTGCCTGCGTAACATAATGGAAGATAATGATAAATTTCACCAGAAGTTAATGGGAACAATGTGGCAATGGGTCCCCTGAATTCTACCCACAGACCCCAGGTTAAGACCCCTACTGCCTGCCATCCCTTCTTTTTACAGAAAGCCCAAGGACTTTCTTAGCCACACAGCTAGTAAATAGCAAATCCATTTAGTTCTTTTTGTTTTAATGTTTATTTATTCTTGTGAGAGAGACAGAAACAGAGCGCTAGCAGGGGAGGGGCAGAGAGAGAGGGAGACACGGAATCCGAAGCAGGCTCCAGGCTCTGAGCTATCAGCACAGAGCCCGATGCGGGGCTCAAACCCACGAGCGAGATCATGACCTGAGCCGACGTCGGACACTCAACCGACTGAGCCCCCCAGGCGCCCCTATTTAGTTCTTATCAATGTCCTATCTGGGCCCTTTTCCACACGATCTGCCTCAATATAGGCTTTAAAAAAAATGGGGGGAAGGAGAGGGTTGTTTTTGTTTTTAAACAAAAATTCAAACGCCATGGGAATTATATTGAAAAATTAAGTTTTAAGGTTTCTTGAAATGGAGTCCTATCTAAGAATAGACAGATGGATTGACACCTTTGCAAAAAAAAAAAAAAAAAAAGTGTGGTTCTGGGACCAGCAGCATCTCCCAGGAGCTCGTGAGAATCTGGAACCTCAGCCCCCACGGCAGACCTGCATTTCTGGAGGAGAAGAGCCGTCGTGATACTTCCTGGAGTCCCTTCTCTGCTGAGGTCTCCTCGGAGGCCCCTCGTGCCAAAAAGTAGCTAGAATCCAACCCTCAACCCTCTAAAAGTCATGCACTATTAAACCTAGTCCCCAGGGGAAATAACGAACGCTAACAGAAGAACAGGATTAGGGATTTGAAGCAGGAGAGCGCGTAACGGAACGATTAGACCTGAAATAACGAAAACAATAACCGCAGTAAGTCGCCGTCACTAGCCCTCGCCACACGCCAGCCTCCACGCTAGACCGTGCATATATATGCATGTCTCACTCGATTCTCACCAAGAGCCTACCGACGTTGGCACTGTCACCCCCTGTCGACAGATGGAAAAATCGAGGTTCAGAGAGGCTAAGCTGCTTGCTGGGAAGACTGGGAAAGACTTGAAGCAAGAAGGGACGGCCTGAGTCGGGGGCGGCCCAGGAACAAGCTTCCTGGCGCCTGGTTTACATGGACGGCTGAGCAAACCCAGCCATGGAGGCCCTGCCCCAGTCCTGGTCCTGCTCCCGCCCCCTGCAGGCCAGCCGAACGCCGGTGCCCCCAGCAGCTGAAGAACCAGGGGGCCCGTGGTCCCTGCATTTTCCTTCTGGCCTGACCCCTGAGGACTTGGCTTCGAGTTACAGTCCGAGTCTATATAAAAACTAGGGAGAATGGGGCGCCTGGGGGCTCAGTCGGTTAAGCATCTGACTCTTGATTTCGGCTCAGGCCACGATCTCGCGGTCCATGAGTTCGAACCTCGCCTTGGGCTCCACGCTGACAGTGTGCGGCTTGCTTGGGATTCTCTCTCTCTCTCCCTCTCACTCTGCCCCTCCCCGGCCCATGCTCTCCCTCTCTCTCTCAAAACAAATAAATAAACATTAAAGAAAATATGAAGAAAAGCCTGCAGGAGCCCCTGCATCGGGAGTTAAAGAAGTTTCTCTGTGCTCTTGTCCCTTTGTCTTAGCTGCTGGGAAGAAACATCACGTTGGAATGACTTCTCCCTGTTTTGTTTCACAGTTTAAATAACCCCAGGCTTTGCTGGCGCCTCGAAGCAGAATCTGACTGAAGGCTCATAAAGGGCCGAACCGGGCAAAGTCCTGAAAAGTCTGCGCGGTGGGTGTGTGGGAAGCTTGGTTTTAGGGCATCGTAAAGGCTTTAAAGAATTAGTCCTTCCATCTATTTCCAGACTCCTCGAGTCTTCCTGTAGGTTATCATCTCAAGACCCTCGAATCTTTCCTGATTAACACGGACCGTGTGACACTCTGTGCAGACACGGGACAAGGCATTTTTGTCTGTTCTCTCCAAGTTAGGTCTTGTTGTGCCCATTTTACAGACGAGGACACTGAGAACCAAGTCTCACAGCAGGAAGAGCCTAAACTAGGGCAGGAACCAAGGCCTGTCTCATGTCCAAGTTCCAGCCCTGTCCATTCCAGAATGGTCCAGCCCAGCCCATCTCTGACGTCTCAGGGACCGATCGCAGGACACCTAGTATTTCAGCCCTTTCTTTTGTGTCTAATCTCCCTTCCTTGACGTAAGCTCTGGAAACAGTCCGAGGGCCGTGTCCAGACGCCCTGCCCCTCGGTGCCCAGGCCAGAGTCTGGCATCAACAGGGACTCTGTCTACACTGGTTCCATTCAACATTGGCTGAATAAAAACTGGCTGGCTTTCAGGAAAAACAACTCAAGAGAAAGCCTCAGGCTAGCACATCTGTCTTCCAGAAGGATCCATATGTGTCCCTACCTGCCTGCTCAAGCACTTTGATCAATGAGAAATCCCCGGGGCCCGGAGGGAGAACACAGGCACTGCCCCTGGTTTCATAACGACCAGAAGGCCTCCTGCGGTCCCTCGGGCAGCACGGCTCTAGGAAAAGCCGCAGAATGTCTCGCGGCATGACGAAGTCACTGATGAGGTCCTTAAATCTGCCACTGAGCCAAGTTAACTGGCAAAGCCAGAAGCAAGAACGTCCACCCAGAGAGGTGACCGGTCGAGCCCCAGTGGGGACAAACACACATAAACGAGTGACATCCATATTCGGGGACCTTGGCCGAAGGTCTGAGGCAGTGCGCCGTGACAGGAAGGTTCCTGAGTCGGGGTTCAAACCCTGGGTGAGCCGGCCCCTCAGCCCAGCTCCCCCCTTCCTGAGCCTTTGGCACCCACACCGTCAACCCCATAGCAGTCTGTTCCTGCGAGGTCTTTGGGCCAGCTTGGAACCCTTGCTAGTGAGTGTTTGATTTTACCTTTTATCTGCTTCTGGGGTGCACCCGGGTAGGTGAGACTTCCCCACATGGCTGACTAACCACGTCCATGTGGGTCTCCATCGCTAGAGAAGCTGGCTCCCCAGGGCCCAGCATCTGGAGGACACATCCTAACCAGCCATGAGTCCCACCACCCTTGTGGAGGTGGCCCTAGGACCGAGCACTCCCAACCCGAGATGCCAGTTTTTCTGGAAGACGCAAAACACTTTCTTGGCTCATGGGCTGTAATCCGTGGGTCACCGTTCAGTCTGCAAGTGTCCCAGGTGATCCAAATTCGCATCTAGGAGGTGGGGGACTCACACCTGAGGCCAAAGTTTGTTCTAGAAGGAGCCGGGTGTGGTCACCTCCAAAGGAGAACCCAAACGAGAGAGGTCAAGAAGGAAACTCAGGGGCACGGAGGCCTGTGCCCTGAGCCCGGCCCTGCCTGGCCTGCGGAAACAGGTCACAGGCTAATGTGGGCACCAGGGAGGAAACTGCTTCTTTGAGAATGGGTCCAAAACTCAGAAAAAGGGAAGCCACGGTGAAAATGCCCACTCGTTCTTTAAGCAGGCTGGCTCACAGCTTATGAGGAGAAACCAGGGCATAAAGGGAACAAGAGATGAAGAGTGTTAGCTACGAAGCAGTCGGCCAAAAAAAAGAACTTTGAATCGTATCAGGTCTCTAGATCCATTACAGGTACAGAAAAGTAGAAGAGACGAGGAATATGTTATAAAAACGTGGTCGGCAAAATCCCAGATGCAAGGAATTCTATAGGACAAACTCTATCTCTTCGACTAATAGGTAGCAAGAGAGACGAAACAGAGAAAGAGAGAGCATCCACCAGATGCGATGTGCAGACCTTCCTTGGATCTGATTCAAACAAACCAACCGGAAAAAAAAGACATTTATGACACGGTCAAGGAAATCTGAACACCACCGGATATTTAAAGATAAACAGGAATCAGAGTTGAATTTTGTAGGTTTGATAATGGCATCATGTGGCTACATATATATATATATGTTTTTAAGAATCTTTATCTCAAGAGTGTTTGGGTGGCTCCGTCAGTTGAGCATCCAACTCTTGATTTGCGCTCAGGGCAGGATCTCACGGTCACGAGACTGAGCCCCTTGTGGGACTCTACGCTGAGCGTGGAGCCTGCTCGGGATTCTCTCTCACGCCCTCTCTTTCTGCCCCTCCCCTGCTCTCCCTCTCTCTCTTTCTCTCACAATAAATACATAAATGTTAAAAAAAGAAAAAGAAAAAAAGAAAGAATCTTTATCTCCTAGAAATACATTCTGAAGTATTTAAGGATGGAGTTGCATGATGCCTGAGATTTGCTTTAACGTTTTTTTATTTTTATTTTTGAGAGACATAGAGACAGAGTGTGAGCAGGGGAAGGGCAGAGAGAGAGGGAGATACAGACTCTGAAGCAGGCTCCAGGCTCCGAGCCGCCAGCATAGAGCCCGACGCGGGGCTCGAACTCACAGACCGTGAGATCATGACCTGAGCCGAAGTCGGCCGCTTAACCGACTGAGCCACCCAGGCACCCCTGAGATTTGCTTTAATGAATCCACTGGGGAGAGAATGAAGGTCAAGCAAGGCTGGTCTGTGCTGATAATCACAGCAACTGAGTGATAAGTAGGCGAGTGTCCATTATGTTCTCTCTGCTTTTGTCTAGGTTCAGGATTTTACAAGACAAAAATTTTAATTAAGGAGAGAAAAAAAAAAAAAAGGACAAGAGAAAGCCCTCATGGTTAATCAGGGCTCCAACACAGACTCTCTGAGAGGCTGTGAACATCCTTAACCTTACTGAGCCTCATCCAGAGCCGGGATGGGTTCAAATCCTGCCTCATCTCCGTTTGCCTTGACCTCTCTGTGCCCCGGTCCTTACCAGTATGAGAGGAATAATGGCAGTTCTACCATGAAGGGTTGAGGTGAGAGGGAAACGTGATAATTCACTTGTAAATA
Source organism: Paguma larvata (assembly GCA_030068075.1). Lineage (NCBI taxonomy): Eukaryota > Metazoa > Chordata > Mammalia > Carnivora > Viverridae > Paguma > Paguma larvata. The sequence continues at coordinate 36,887,776 of CM057827.1, forward strand.
TTCGCAGGGCACGCAGCACAGTGGAAGCGCTTGCTACTATTACTGATGCTGCCAAAGATCACTCGTGTTTGTTATTCCCAACTTGATGGGGAAGAGGAGAAGGATCTTTTGGAGAGGCTGTCCTCCCTCCTAGAACACCAAAGTTTCAGAAATGTTTCCCAGTTCTTCCCGATCACGCTTCCTCCACAAGCTCAGACCTACGTTCTCCTCCTCCAGGAGGTGAGAACTCTGTCCTCGCCTCCTCCACTTTTATTACAATGTCCCCCCTTGGTGCGTCCCCCTTTCCGGCCGTCTCTGTGCCTTGCTTCCCTTTTGCCTGTGTTCAAGCCCAACTCTCGCATCCTTGTTCCTGGAGGGAACAGAGGGTGGAAGCAGACTCCCTTCCCCCCTCCCTTTTCGCCCCCTCCCCTGTGACGCCACCTCTTACAATGCCCAGAAGGACCTCTGTACATCAGGAAACGGTGGGGTGGAGGGAGGGGAAGTTAGAAAGAACTCAGGACTTATGAATGCGTAACGCTGAACTTTTTTGGAAATGGATGGGCCCAGTGCCAGTCCTCGCTAGGGTTCCTTGATTCTATTCTTCTTACACAAGGGCCATTATGAAGGCTCCGCATCTCCCATGTGACAGGTTGGGAGCCATAAAACTGCATGACGTCACAGGGACCAGGAGATGAATGAGTTTCCCAGCTATGTCCTTATTCTCAAGGGCACTGAGATCCTGGAAAGAAGCCTCTGGGAGGGAGGGGGCCACTTCAGGGAGCCGTGCACCAGTTCCCAGCTGCTCCACAAAGGGGCCTCCATAGGCCCCCCACTGCCCCAGACGTCAGGCAGAGCAGCCTAGATCCTGGCCACACAAGGCCGCCTCCCGAAAGCCTGGAGCACCTTGGCGGGTCACTATGCCCCCATCCTCACTTCAAGTCATGCGCTCGGTGCATCGGGCCCCACAGGACATCCTGGAGGGGAGCTCCACCCCCCACCCTCTCCTTCTCTGCGCTGCCCTCTGGGATAATTTCTTTTCTACCAGACAGGAGAGCTTGCGAGGCCCAGCTAGGAAAGTGTACGCTGGTGGTCAGGCCAGTGGACTCCCAGCCTAGCTCTGTCATCACCAACATGCTGGAGCCCACGTTCCCTTTCCTATAAGACGAGGAGGCTGAAGTTAAATTGTTAACGTCCTCTCCAGTTACAACGGTTCTGCTTGTTTTAAGGAAGTGTGTGCCACCGCCTCCGCCAAACTGCACCCATGGCTTCACTGGGACCCACACTCTTTCCCTTTGCCCACTCATCTATATTCAAGGTGACCATCAACCAGCTCTCCCCTCCCTCTCCCCATCCCTCTCTCTCCTTCCTCCCTCTCCCTCTCTCTCTCTCTCTCTCTCACACACACACACACGCACACACACGCACACACACACACGCTATGTCCCTTGAGACCAGTAAGAATGGAGAGGTGAAGGTTGGGTCCAGGTGTATCCGAGTTCCCCTTGCAGCTCTGAAGACACTTGTTTGCACACTATTTCCATGTATCCAGATGGAAACGGACACTCATCTCCATGAACACGTAGAAGACATTACAAACCAACCAACCCGGCTTCTCTAACGGCTCAATACTTCAGAGCCCTGAAATGGGACCAATAAAAACCTCACCAGGTACACCAGCGGTCTCCCGAGCCTTTGGGGTATAGGAGGAAAGTACCAGAACTTCACTGCCCATTTATTTCGTTCACATCCTCTAAGACGTTCTATTTTTTAATGTACAGCTTTATACTCCTCAAACCGTACTAGTAAGATAGGACATGTAATGTGTGTAACTTGTAACTATGCATAGCATGGGGCCTCCAGGCTCAAAAAGACCTTATATATGGGGAACATGATCAGAAAAGTCTGGGGCCGTCATCACTCTGGACCTATCTGCCAAAGCTGGAAGCAGCTACAAAGGTTTTGGCCCAACCCTCAAAGCTACCAAGGGAAGATCCCAGGTAACCCTCCACCAAGGTCACACTGGCCAACAGACACCCAAGAGGGCATGGGTCCAACCACTTGCCAACCCCCTTGGGGCCTCCGGGCATGCGGTGTTGCCTTCCTCCCGGAGGTCTACTCTTGCTGTGAGTTCCCATCAGTGAGGTTCTTTTTAGCCAAAAGAACACTGGCGCCTGCCCAGGGAACCCACTCTCTTTCCAGAACAGTTGGCAATGGCCTTCAAGGCTTCTTTTATTTCAAGAGCAGACATTCCATTCAAGGGTGAGGGGTGTTTGAAGAGAGAGTGCCGGTCCTTTCTAGATCTTCTCTCTGGGATCCGCGGAGTTAGACCAGATGCATTTACTACTGGACAGAGAGAACAGGAGCTTGGTCTTTAGATGGATAATAGATAGGCAGACAGACAGATGAAAATAAAGAAAAAACAAATTGGCTTTCTGGAGAACCGTCACATGACAGCAATCTAAGCTACTCGTGAGTGGGAGGGTTCCCAGAGACACAGGCTGCTAACAGTGAAGCAATTTGTAGAAGAGAAGTCATTGTTCCGCGGGTCGGAACTTCATCGTTGCCAGATTAGGACTTCACCGGAGCACAGGGCACAGGGAGCCTGAGACGCGGGGCTACTCACCCACACACTGGTTGCTTTCATCCATCTGGTATCCAAAGCGGCATATGAGAGGCCTCGAAATCGTGGGGTAGTTCGGAGCTGATAGCGGTGGGGCCGCTGCTGGGTATGGACCCGAGTAGGGGTTCGAGTAGGGGTTCGAGTAGGGCCCGCGGTACACCGGGTTTGTTCGGGGGATGCATAGATACCCGCCGTTCTGGTTCACACACATCATGTCTCCTCGGCAGGCCTCAGGGATGGTCCGGCATTCGTCAATATCTGGAAGGGCCGCGGAAGAGGATGAGAGTTAGCGGCTCCCTGGCCACACCGTGCGTGGCGCGTACTGAAGCAAAGGACCCCCAAACACTCTTTATCAACACCTGCTCCCAAACAGGGAGGGCGGCCCCCAGCTCATCACTGCGGTCTTTCCCAAGTGTTGGCTGAAATGAATCAAGTTGACCAGTGTCACCCAAACATCAGCCATCAGAGACCACGTCGCAATCTGGGCCACACTCACAAAACCCTGTCGATCGCCTACATTTGAAACCCAAGTAAACACTATCGGTCAACATAAATAGAAGGTGACAGTAACAACGAATCTATAACCACTACAATACCTGTGAGTGTACCATCTAAATTCATCTCAGGTGCTCGTGTGCCCACGGGACGCTCAGGGAACATGGAGAAGGACCTAATAATTGCTCCCACTTCTACTCCAATGACAGCTGGCCAGGAGAGAGAGTCCCTTGCATCAAGGAAGGCAAGGCTTGGCTGAGAGCTACTCACTTGTTAAGAAAGTGGAGGCTCACTTGGAAGTCGGCTCGCACTGGGCCAGCAAACAGGCCCATTTCCAGCACAGGCTGTTGTTCCGCCCGGAGCAGGAGTTCGGTTCCCGAGAAAATTAGCCATGCTAGGCTGGCACAGGGGACGCCTGGCCTCTGGCTCCAGCATGAGCAGCCCACCACCTGAGCCCACACACTGGGCCCTCTCGCCAGCCTTGGGGTCGTTCCACAGGGGACCTGAGGCTGGTGGGGGAGACGCCTGAGTCCCCACAGCTCACTCCACCCAGCTCACCCGAGAAACGCACCCCGACTCCCACCTCAGGAAAGGGGAATGTGGAGGCTCAGATGCCCCATTCTCTAGCTGTAGGCTGAGACCTTCCGTGAGTCCGGAGAGACAGAACAAAATGGCCGCTGCCCCCTCTCACCCCTTGGCCCATCCTTGGCCCCCAGCAGCTGGACTCAAAGTGCAAGCCTAGATTTTCCAGAGTTTTGTTGCTCACAGTTCATCATTTTTTGGAACCATCTAGCTCCCGTCCGGTTCCCTGAGCTCAGAGAAGACAAATGATCTGGCTTCAATCAAATGTAATTAAAAAGCTAAATACAGGGGCGCCTGGGTGGCTCCGTCGGCTAAGCGTCGACTTCGGCTCAAGTCATGATCTCACAGTTTGTGAGTTCGAGCCCGGCATCGGGCTCTGTGCTGATGGCTCGGAGCCTGGAGCCTGCTTTGGATTCTGTGTCTCCCTCTCTCTCTGCCCTTCACTTGCTCACGCTCTGTCTCTATGTCTCTCAAAAATAAATAAACGTTAAAAAAAATTAAAAAAAAAAAAAGCTAAATACATCCCGAGGCGGGGACAGGTGGGGCTGCCTGATTATCTCCTGATATCTGCTATGCTCCATCCACAAACTATTCTATACACCATGTCCTTTCCACCCCTGGTCTCTGCTTATGCTGTTCCCTCACCTGGAATGAGGTTTCTCAGGACCTTACTCCTCCTTCAGTGCCCAGTTCAAATGTGGCCTCCATGAAGGCTTTCTTTATTGGCCCCTAAGACCTCGCTCCCTCCCCTACTTTTGCAGGGCCCACTGCTATCACCTTAACTGGCGATGACTTTATTCCACCATGTACAGTGTTCGCTCCGTCTAGGTCTGCCTCTCCCGCTAGACGCGTACTAGGAGAATAGCCCCTGAACGTCAATCCCAATCCTCGGAACCTGTGACTGCATCGGGTTACCTGGTAGCGGAGAATGGGGTCGCAGGTGGAATCAGAGCTAGCTAACCTGCCGAGCTGACCTGGAGATGGAGGGATGATGTGGGTGATCGCGGTGTCATCACCTAAGTCCTTAAAAATGGAAGAGGAAGAGGGAAGAAGGGTTGATGGTGTGGAGATGGAGACACGACGATGGAAAAAGAAGAGATCCCAGAGCCCGTGAGGGACGCAACTCACAGCGGTGACTCTGAAGACGGGCGAGGGGACCATGAGGCCGGGACTGAGGAGGCCTCTTGAAACCAGGAAAGGTCCTCTACTGACGGCCAGCAAGGACACGGGGGCTTCGGTCCCACAACGACCAGAAGCTTAATTCCGTGGGGATGTGAACTGGTGCAGCTACTACGGAAAACAGCATGGAAGCGCCTCAGGAAACTAAAAACAGGGGCGCCCCGTGGCTCGGTCGGTTAAGCGTCTGACTTCAGCTCAGGTCATGATCTCACAGTTCGTGGGTTCGAGCCCTGTGTGGGGCTCCGTGCTGACAGCTCAGAGGCTGAGCCTGCTTCCGATTCTGTGTCTCCCTTTCTCTCTGCCCCGCCCCTGCTCATGCTCTGTCTCTCTCTGTCTCTCTCAAAAATAAATAAACATTTAAAAAATTATTTAAAAAAAAAGTAAAAATGGGGCGCCTGGGTGGCTCGGTCAGTTGGGCAGCCGACTCTTGATCTCATAATTCATGGGATCGAGTCCCACCTTGGGGGATTCTGCTTGGGCTATTTTCTCTCCCTCTCTCTCTCTCTCTCTTTCTGCCCCTCTCCCCCACTCGTGCTCTCTCACTCTCTTTCTCCAAATAAATAAATAAGCATCTAAAAAATTAAAAACAGAACTACCGTAAGACCCAGCAATCCCAATTCTAGGTATTTACCCGAAGGAAATGAAAACAGAATCTCAAAGAGACGTCTGCCCTCCTGTGCTCGCTCACCACAGCCCTACTCGCAGCAGCCAAGGCCTGGAAACCACCTCGGTGACTGTCAGCGATGCATGGGTAAAGACGGGTTTACAACAAGATACATAGCTCCACACACACACACATATATACCGATACACACACTCAACGGAATATTATTCAGCCACAAGAAAGAAAGAAATCGTGCCATTTCCAACAACATGGACGGACGCTGAGAGTGTTCTGCCGAGTGAGTGACTTAGCAGGACACTCTGATTAATCAAACAGAGCTAAGCTCGTAAAAACAGTGAGGGGAGCGGCGGCTGACGAGGGCTGGGGGCTGGAGACGGCTGGCAAAGGAGACCGAGCTGCAGTTAGAAGACGGGCGAGTGCGCACGTACACCTCGTGCACAGCGCTGTGAGGACAGTGAGCAGGACTGCATACTTGAAAATTGAGAGTAGATGGTAAATGTTCTCATCGTAAAAAAAGAAGTGTCATCACGTGATGGGCTGGAGGTGTTAGCAAATCCTGGGGTGGCAATCATATTGCGACACAGAGGGCATCAAATCAATGAGTTGTACACCTTAAACTCATACAAGGTTAGCTGTCAATCGTATCTCAATTTCTTTAAAAAAGAAAGAAACCCGGGTGCCTCGGTCGGTTAAGCGTCTGACTTCAGCTCAGGTCATGATCTCACGGGGTTTGTAAATTCGAGCCCCAGGCTGGGCTCTGTGCTGACGGCTCGGAGCCTGGAGCCTGCTTTGGATTCTGTGTCTCCCTCTCTCTCTGCCCCTCTGCTGCTCATTCTCTCTCTCTCTCTCTCTCTCTCTCTCTCTCTCAAAGGTAAATAAATATCTGAAAAAGTTTTAAAAAAGGGGTGCCTGGGTGACTCAGTCGGTTAAGCATCCGACTTCGGCTCAGGTCATGATCTCACAGCTCTTGAGTTCGAGCCCTGCATCGGGCTCTGTACTAACAGCTCAGAGCCTGGAACCTGCTTCGGATTCTGCGTCTCCCTCGCTCTCTGCCCCTCCCCCATTTGTGCTCTCTCTCTCTCTCTCTCTCTCTCAAAACTAAAAAACATTTAAAAAGAATTAAAAAAAAAAAAAAAGGAAAGAAACTGAATTCTGCCAACAATGCACAAGAGCAAGGGCATAGATTCTCCCCTAGACCCTCCAGAAAGGAACAAAGCTTTGCTGGCCCCTCGATGTTGGCCAGGGACTACCGACCCCTGTAGCACTTCTGACCTACAAATAATACGGATAAGGATCTACAGATACCTTTTGAGCCGTGAGACAAATTTCTGTTGTCTAAGCCACCGTATTTGTAGCCATCTGTTACAGCAGCCACAGCCGAGGAAGACAGAGGGAGAGCCCCTTGGGGACACGGACCAGTTTTCGCTCATCTTCGCCCCCTCCCAGGCCTCAGCCCAGGGCTGGCCACATGGCAAGGGGTGGACCACAGGGCATTACTGACTTCGAGCTGTCTGTGGCACTGTTTTCTTCCATAACCCAGGCCAGTACGGATTCGGTAATGCCGAGCAACAGCTGGGTAGGAAGCGGCCCCGCACTCAGTCTGTCACTGAACGCCCCCGCCCAGCACACGACCTCCGGTGGCCTCATACCTAAGCACTGGCCTGACGAGCGGTCCAGATCGAAGCCGTTAGTGCATTGTTGCTGCAGGAAAGGAGAGAGGAGAAAGAGGTAAGGTCATTTTCCTTACTGGTTTGTTGTTGTTTTTTTTTTTAAACTATAAAAGTATTATAAGGACATCGCAGAACATTCGAGAAATGAAGTAAAAAAAAAAAAAATCCATAATACCAACACCTGTATTATAATACCTGTTTGCCCACTCTTCTTTGGAGTATTTTCTTATAATCATTTTACACTTAGCTTTCCCCCGTATTGCCTCAAAACCCCCAATTTTAGCAGGTCCGGGGACCGTTTCCTGCCCTAGTGATGAAGAGCGGTGATGATCACGTCTAATCTGCCTGATGATGAGACACATTCCGCGTTTAGATCTTTCGGGAGTGGACAGGACTGCTTTCAAGGGTGACTATTCTCTTTCTCTGGGCGCTCTCGGACCGCCCCTTCTCAAGGCCCACGGTGGGCGTCCTGCCCCCGCGAGATCCCCTGCCCAGCCCTCTAACCCGAAAGCGGCACAGGGAGGCAGTCAGGTTTCTAAGAAAAGTAGAATTGGGACCGTCTCTCCACTTCGATCTCAGCGAGACAATCACACAAAGATGCTTCCAGAAATAGATAGATCGCCACAGTCCCCAAGGGGTGCAGTCTTCACGTGCAGCTTGTGTTACAACTACACAGACTTCCCAGGGGCCTACAGTCAGGGGGCCTCCGGCGAAGTCCCCGGAGACTGACATTTTCCAGGAACACAGGGAAAAGGAAGGTATCTGTCTACAGGAACCCCGTCCCTGGCCTCCCCTGAGCTTCGGGGTTTGGCTTCTCCGAGCTCTGGGCTGGTTTGTGGAGATGGCGGACAAGGCCTGAATTCGTGGGCGTGGGCTCAGGGGTCTTAGGGCCCTGGGGCAAAAGAAATGGAGACGATGAGCGATGAGCCGGGAGGCTGTGCCATAAAGTTCGGGAAACCAGGGGACCCAAGTCCAGCCCTGGCTCAGGAACCAAGCTCCAGCGAGGGGCTCAAGTCCGCTGGCCTGCCTGGCTTCAACTTCCTACTCCAGTCACTACTCACCACACAACTTCCTCTGCCTCCATATCCTCACCTGTGAGTTGGGGGCGACAGTACTTGCTTCTGGGCGGTCGTAACAACTGGAATGTGTTGATGTACGCCACGTGCCTAAAGCCCAGGAAACACAGTACGGGACCGCCCCCCTCCCTGGGCCTGAATGTCACCACCTGTCACCACGAGGCTGGACCAGAGCCAAGGTCCTTCCCAAGATCTAAGTCTCTGTCACTCTGCCTAAGATCCTTTCCATCCCTAATAGCCTGAATCCGTCTCAAGATTCTTAATGGAAAGGGAAAGAATATTCCCCCACCTGCCTGGGGCCCCTCAGCCCTGCTCAGAGGCGAGGCCTTGAGCCAGAGACGAAGGGGCTGCTGGGTGTGCGGGAAGGATGTGCCCACACTCTCAAAGGCTGACACAAAGGTGGCTTAATCAAGTCTGGGTGCTACCGGCCTCTCTCCTGGCCCCCGCTGGAGCCCGACTCCCCCCACCTGGCCACACTCCTGCCAGGGGGCTCAGCCCAGAGGCGGGTCCTCTGCCCACCTCCTCCAGCCAGAAATGTGTGTCTCTGGGGCCGCGTGCACGCAGGGCACCACCGCCCTCAAGGACTGCAGCACCTTTGACTTTCTAACATCTACCATAAACTGAGACCCGAGGGACACAAATAAGTCTTGGATCGGGAATCAGGACACTGAGGACCCAGTCCTGCCACTTACAGACTACGTCCCCTGGGGCAAGCGTCAACTTCTCTGAGCCCGGCTTTGATCTCTGTAGGACGCAGAGCAGAGCTCAGCTCCCGTGAACGGTAAAGCCCCTCCCACCCCCACAATCCCGGGATTCTGAGATGCCTGGCTGGGCACCCTGATTTTTAGCATGCTTCTAGATAATAAATAAAAATCATACCTGTGCGTTCCCAGGACCCGGAAGACAGAGAGCCAGAATGGTAACGGTGAGTATCCTGCAGAGAGCAAGAAGCCGGTATGTCAATGCCCAAGAAACTTCCAGAATCCAGGTCTGGGGATAAACACGGTCTCATGCTGCCCGTGCATTTGCAACGGCGACTCCACCTGGTGCTTATATATGGGCGGAGGTGGGAGGATGCTCCGGAGGTCAAAGTGGACCCCAGACGCCCCCAACGACCCCAAACAAAACCATGCCTCTTCTACTGGCTTCCTACGTTGGGATAATGTGTTAGATGATATATTTTTTTAAAAAATAAAAGGTTTTGCTGCTTCAAAGACAAAAATCTAAAACCCTCCTCTGTGGCACAAACTAAGTACCGACCAGCTGGTTTGTCTTTATTTCTCACACGAGGAGATCTGCCCGAGTTTTGAACGTCTTTATCCTGAAATGGTTACAGGGAGAACAAGCTTCAAAGGAGGAGAGGAAAGTGCGAAACTGAAGCATCCGAGTTTCTACGGAAGAGAGGTGTCTCGGGAAAGTCGCCTAATCCCAGAGCACGCGTCGCACAGGCCCCGATGGCAACGAGGGGCCGGGGCACCTGGGCAGCCCGGAGAAGCGTGAACACAGAGGCAAAGCTCGGGAGGAGGAGCCTGGAAGCCAAGGGGCAGGCTGGCTCTCCGTTCACAAGCCACCAAACCTCTCTGAGCCTGCGACTTCTACCCTCCATCACCCACAAGCTTTTATCCTGTAAAACCATGGTCACCAATATGCTCTAAAAACACAAAGTAGTGGGCGCCTGGGTGGCTCAGTCAGCGAAGCATCCGACTTCAGCTCAGGTCCTGATCTCACGGTCTGTGAGTTCGAGCCCTGCGTCGGGCTCTCTGCCCTCAGCGTAGAGCCTGCTTGGGACTCTCCGTTTCTCTCTCTCTCTCTCTGTCCCTCCCCCCTTCAAAAATAAACAAACATTTTTAAAAAATACAAAATAGATTCCACCTCACACCCATCAGGGAGGTTGTAATCAAAAGAGCAGAAAACAACACGTGTTAGCAAGGACGTGAAGAAATGGCAGCCGCGTGCGCTGTCGCGGCGGGAGACGCACTGTTGTGGCCGCGGAGGCAGCGCCCCAGAAAATAAAAATGGATTTGCCATATGATCCAGCAATTCCACTCCTGGGGAAATACTCAGAAGAAGTCAAAGCAGGGACCTGAAGAGATATATGTACACCCAAGCTCATAGCAGAGAATTCACGACAGTCAAAAGGTGAAACCAACCCGCGATGCATTAATACCACGTGGATCGAAATAGTATCCAGTCTTTAAAAGGAAGGAAATTCTGGGGCGCCTGGGTGGCTCAGTCGGTTAACCATCCAACTTTGGCTCAGGTCATGATCTCGCAGTTTGTGAGTTTGAGCCCGTGTCGGGCTCTGTGCTGACAGCTCAGATCCTGGAGCCTGCTTCGGATTCTGTGTCTCCCTCTCTCCCTGCCCTCCTCCTGCTCACACTCTGTCTGTATGTCTCAAAAATAAATAAACGTTAAAAAAACGTTTTGCACCCCAAAAATTTTAAAAAAAAAAGGAAGGAAATTCTGACACCTGCTAGCACATGGATGAATCCTGAGGACGTTATACTGAGTGAAATACGACAGTCACAAAAGGATAAATACTGTATGATTCCATTTTGCCGCAGAACAGTCAAAATCCTAGAGACAGGGCACCTGGGTGGCTCAGCCGGTTAAGCATCTGATTCCAGCTCAGGTCATGGTCTCATGGTTCGTGGGTTCGAGCCCCGCATCAGGCTCTGTGCTGACAGCTCAGAGCCTGGAGCCTGCTTGGGATTCTGTGTCTCCCTCTCTCTCTGCCCCTCCCCCCTCCTCTCTCTCTCTCTCTCTCTCCCTTAAAAATAATAAATAACCATTAATAAAATTTAAAAATCAGAAAGACAAAGAGCAGAGTGGTGGGTGCCAGGGGCCAAGGAGACGAAGGAACGGGGAGGTAGTGTTTCGTGAGGACAGAGGTTCCGTGTTGGAAGACGGAAAGGCTTGTGGAGACTGCACAACGTGAAATGTCCTTAACGCTGCTGAACCGTACACTCACAGATGGTTACAATGGCTTTAAAGAAACCTGTGTAAATGAAGAGCTTTATTTAGTGCTGTTAGAGTTGAGTTCAATAGTGATTTATCTGAGCAACCACTATGCACAAACACAGACCCTAGAGGGAAGAGCTACAAAACTATGACCCAATCACCGCCCTGGAGAGCTGGCTGGAGAACCACCCGATAACATCTATTCACCTTGGTTAAGGGCGCGGGGAGAAATACCCAGTGAACACCATGAGAGCCAGGCTTGAAGCAGAGATGGGAAAGTCAGAGGAGGCTTTCTGGAGGAGGTCATCTTGAAGACCTGCCCCTGTCCATAGACACCTCCTCTTCATAATCCCTCCCTTTATGAAAAGAATGTTTGATATATTACAAAGCTCACTCAATCCGTGACATGAGGCCCATCTAAATCGCCTGTGCTGGGTACTTGGAGGGCCCCAGAATTGAGGTGACATTCAGAGGGAAGCAAGAACCCTGATGTGGTGCTCGAAGACACAGGCCCACTTCCCTCCTCGGGCCCCGATCCCAAGAATAAAGACCCCGAGAGTCCATACACTTTCATTTCATGTAAGCGCCTGCACGAGCCAGGTTCTAGAACGCCGGAGACAGCCCTGACCTTATAAAGTGCAGCGCCAAACCCGAGCGTTTTTTGATATTTGCGACGGCCAGATTTATATCTGGAAGGAATGAAAGAACAATAACAAATTTATTTTCCAAGCTGTATATTATGAATTTCAATGTTTTCCTGTTTCTTCACATGAAGTTTCCTTTCGCTTGGTTATAAAACCCTGTCTCGTTTATGTTGGAGACAGAACAGCCTGACTGAATGCAGTGGGCTCCAAGAGCGAGTGGAAAAGGCATGCTAACCCTGTTTCTCCCCCTACTCTCGCCCGCCTGTTCCCTTTGGCCGCAGGGCCAGCTCGGGGACGGGACTCTGCCGAGAGGTCCAGCCTGTAGCCAGGGCTCCCTGGAGGGCCACGGCCGGGTGCCGGGAGGGGGGGGGCCCGAGTCAGTCCCAGGCTGATCGAGGGGGCTTTCCGAAAACGAAAGAACCCACGCCCTGCTGCTCTCACGGTCTCTCGAATAGTTAGTTACACCTTGTCACGAAGAACTCCAGAAAACTCTCAAAAGAAACCAACTATAGGCACTCCGATGCTCCTAACTGGTCCCTGGGACTTTCAAAATCAGGTAGGTCCACCCATTTTGTGCATCAGCCGAAACTGTTAAGGAAAGCCAGACGGACCAACCGAAGTTCAGGGCTGTCTGTCAGAGAAGGGCTGGTCCCCAGGACGGATCTCACACACACACACACACACGCACATACACACACGTACGCACATGCACACAGAGTTCATCTAACGCGAACGACATTTTCAAGAGTTCCGTAGATAAAAGACTCTGCAGATACAATCTAAAGGTCTTCAAGCTTACTTGACTGGAACCGCAATCTCCTTAAAGAACAGCAAACCGTTTGCTTACATGTATTTCTGTCCGTAGTCCCCGCTTTTCATTGGCTTGAAGCTTCTGGGTCGGCATGCCCTTTGTGACTCCCACACAGACATAGAGCAAATCCAACGTGGGGATGTCCAGTCAGCCCGGTGGCTTGTCCAACAGCCAACGCAACAAAATAATTGCCAGTAATTGCTAACGAACGAGGGACTGGCTCCCCCAACTTTAGAAACAGACCTGTATCCTACAACAGGCGCCCAGATCTGCTGCCCCTTGGGAAAAGAAGAGAGGGGTCGGGCTGGGAGGGTCGCGCAGCCCTCTCCGGGACGCCGACGTCTGAAACCGTATTAGAAAACACCCACTCCCAAAAGCAGGCTCCAAGCTGGAAATGACAAAGGCGCAGCTTTTTATAATTAACAATATCATTGCATCACTAGCGAATGCCTTTTCCAACATCCTGACACAGCCTGAACCCCAGCCACAGCCGCTTTCCACCCCTCGGGTTTTGAGTCAGGTTTCCAGAGCCTGGAGGGGGAAAGTCCTGAGCGGGGAGGGCACCCACCTTTTGAATCCTGGCATGTCCAAGACGCGTGAGCAGCAGCAGCAACCGCCGGGGAAAGAGAAAAAAAAAAGGGGGCCGCGGCCGCGCGGGACCTCGGAGCCGGCCCTGAACTTGGGCTCCGTCTGGGCCCGAGCGAGCGAGCGAGCGAGCGAGCGAGCGGCGTGCTTATTCCGGGGGGCCGAGCCGGGCGCGGGGAGGGCGCGGGGAGAGCCGGGGCGCTCGGAGCCACTGGAGAGCCCGCGGAGAAGGCACCTGGTTCTGCTTAGCCCTTTTCAGTAATTCAGCATTAAACCAATTGGAGGAGGAATTTTAAAAATGAACACTTCATTTTCTAAGTATGTTAAACAATGCAAATGGGGCCTCCGTCTGGACACAGCTGGTTCAGATTACAGCGCTCACCAACTGGCTAGACTCCTCACAACAATCTTGGGGCGCCTGCCAGGACCCGGCGCTCGGCTGGGAGGGGAGCCCGGTCCCGCGCCCCCGCCGCCGGAGCAGCCGCACTCGGGCTCCCCGCATCCCTGCCCCAGGCGGCGATTGGCGGGCCAGTGCAGGGGGGCGGGGAGGGCCCGTTGACCCTTTACTTCCCACCCGCGAGGACGCCCCCGCCCGGCCGGGCGGTCAGGCCGAGGCGGAGGGGGTGGGGAAGGGGGGGTGGCCTGGGGACGCCCCGCGAAAGCCAGCCTCCGGAAGAGGGAGGACTTGAACTCATGACAAACACGGCACACGGGGACCAGAATCTCAGGATGCATTGGGAAGCCAGACCCGGGGAAGCGGAGGAGGCCTGGAGGCAGCGACCGGAGACTCCCGGTTCTCCAGAAGAAGGGGCGGAGAGCGCGAGGGGGTGGGGGGAAGAGCAGCAGGACGGAATCTGGCCGATGCTAAGTCCAGACTTGGGCTTGTGCAATGCAAACCTTCGCGAGGACGCTCCCCCCGCCGCGCCCTCACCCCCCTGATTCTGGGGGGGGGGGGGGGGAGGAGGCACGTTCTGGCTTTTAATGAAAGTGTCCAGGGTGCTGTCAAACCAACAGACCAGACAGGACACCTTCCACGTCCTCAATGTCGTTATCTCCATAAAACTGACAACTTTTTTAATTAAAAAAAAAAAAAAATTCCTTGACTCGAAAATGATTTGAACAAGTGAAACAGAGATTTGAGAAGACAAAAAAGGACAGTCAGAGAAAGCAGAATGATGGATAAGAACAAAAAGCATTAAGTTTTACATTCATTGTGTCAGTGGTTTCAAACCATTTTTCTTCTTTTCTGTTTTCAAGCACTGGAAACTTTTTGTGGAATGAAGTCTTATCAAAGGCACTATTCTAGAAAGAGGATGGTTGGATGGGCAGTCATCCAGCTTCCTCCTTCCCCACCTGCGTCTTCCCAGGGGCCCCTCAGCAAAGCCCTGCCTACAGCTGGAAAGGCGGTGATGAAGTCCTTTCTCCTCACCAGAACTCTGTGCAGTAGGAATTAGGATCTCCGTTTTATTAGAGGAAAATTAAGAGAGGTTAGTTCACTCCCCCATGGTCACACAGCTATTCGTTGATACAGCTGAGACCCCAAAGTCTACACAGTTAGACTTCTCAGAGGCCATCTTTTTAGTAAATAAATAGACTCCTTCTCTAAAAATGCAGTCAGGGGAGCCCGGCTGGTCAGTCAGAAGAGCAGCTACTCTTGATGGGGGTGGGGGGGGTCATGAGTTTGAGCCCCAGGTTGGGTTTAGAGATTACATAAATAAAAATTAAAACTTTAAACTTATTTAATGTTTTTATTTATTTTTTAGAGAGAGAGAGAAAGCACACAAGTGGGGGAGGAGCAAAGAGAGTGAGGGAAACACAGAATCTGAAGCAGGCTCCAGGATCTGAGCTGTCAGCACAGAGCCCAACATGGGGCTCAAACTCACAAATCGCAAGATCATGATCTGAGCCAAAGTCAGACGCTTAACCCACAGAGCCACCCAGGTGCGCCAAAATTTTTAAATAAATAAATAAATAAAGCAAGCATTCAACAAAAAAATGGCAGAATACTAACTGTTGTTAAAGGCAAGTGTCCATTATGCTATTCTATTTACTTTGTGTGTGTTGAAAATTTCCCATAATCAAACATTTTTAATTTGTTTTTAGTGTATTTATTTATTTTGAAAGAGAAAACGAGGTGGGGAGGGGCAGAGAGAGGTAGAGAGAGAGAATCCCAAGCAGGCTCGGCACTGTCAGCACAGAGCCTGATGCAGGACTAGAACTCATGAACCGTGAGATCATGACCTGAGCTGAAACCAAGGGTCATATGCTTAACCAACTGAGCCACCAGGACCCCCAATAAGACATTTTTAAAAATACATTATATTGGGGCATCTGGCTGGCTCAGAGGGAGGAGCATGAGACTCTTGATCTCAGGGTGGTGGGTTCGAGCCCCACATTGGGTGTAGAGATGACTTAAATAAATAAAACTTTCAAAAATACATCATATTTCCAAGTTTGTTCACTGATTCCAATTACAAAAGTTTATGAAGAGGCTTAACATCCATCGGTTGGGCACCAGCAGGGTTAAATAAAGTAAGGGACTTCCCCAACTGGACTGTTACGCGACCAACAACAAAAGCTAGGAAAATATGCATACACACTGGATGAGTTCTTTTATGTAGAATTCCGGATGAGGTAGCGTTTCTGCTGATAACATTCGAATTATCAATCTGGGCACTGGTTACACAGGGGAGTATACGCTTAGGACTCGGGAAGTCTTAGGTACGTTACCGTTTTATTTTTGAACGGACTGAACCAGCTCCCTGCATGCTAACACTGAAGGATTTCTAGTGGAGTCAAAATGGGAGAATATTAGCAATTTCATATGACTCAATCTAATGTATTAATAAGTATAAAAGCAAGTTGTAGACCTGTATAGAGCATTGACACCATCTGGGGGAAAAAAAATAGAGCCCCAGGTTCTTGGATGTAGAGAAAAGACATTTCCTGAAGGATGCATGAGAAACTCATAGCATTGTTTGTCTCCTAGGAAGGAAATTGGGGAGGCAGCTAGGGAAAAGAGGTAAAAGGAAAATTTGCTCTTCCCTACTCACCTTTGGGTAAAATTTGAGTTTTGGACCAATTACCTATGTAATGTATTACCTATCCAAAATATGAGGTTACTTTCATAAACACATATATTCTGCTTATGTAGAGCTATTTGGGGGGTAGGAGAGTTTTAAATGACTTAGTCCATGTGCCTCACTTATATTATCAACCTTTTTTTTTTTTTAGTTTATTTATTTATTTTGAGAGAGATGGAGAGAGAGAGGCAGAGGGAGAGAGAGAGAATCCGAGCAGGCTCTGCACTGTCAGTGAGGAGCCTGATGTGGGGCTCAAACTCACCAACTGTGAGATCATGACCTGAGCCGAAGTCAGACGCTCAACCAACTGAGCCAACCAGGTGCCCATACTATCAACCTTCTTTTTTTTTTTATTTTTTTTAACGTTTTTATTTATTATTGAGAGACAGAGCATGAGCATGGGAGGGGCAGAGAGAGGGGGAGACACAGAATCCGAAAGATGCTTCAGGCTCTGAGCGGTCAGCGCAGAGCCCAACGTGGGGCTTGAACTCACCAACTGTGAGATCATGACCTAAGCCGAAGTCAGACGCTTAACCACCGACTGAGCCACCCAGGCGCCCCACTATCAACCTTCTTGCAGGAAAAGGAGGGAGAGAAAACCAATATGCCTATTGTCTACATGAGCAAATTGAGGATCTTGAAAACAAAACTGCCCAGGCATCCATCTTGGACCAGAGAGTGTTTCCATTTTCAAACTCTAAGTTTGGAAGAGGGGAGAGAGTTAGGGTTGCAACGGAAGGCTTGGGTCTTTGTCTTGGTTTTGCCACCTGCGTGTTGGGTGACCCTGGGTGGGTGACTCTCTGCATCTTGGTCTCCTCATCTGCAAGACGGAGATGATATTTACCTCTCGGGGTTGTTGTGGGAATAAAAGAAAAGTGAGTTATCCTCATGACTGTCACCATGTCCCATTCCTTGCCCTATACGATCCCCTCCGAAATGTCTTTAATAACTAGCAAATTATCCACTTCCACGAACAAAGAGAACCATAACCTCCTAAAACAGGCGGGGTCACTACTGAACAGCTCAAATTGTTAGAAAGTTCTGTCTCCGGTTGAACCCAAATCTGCTGGCCTATTATGACTGCCTCCATGGGTCCTAATTCCCCCTCCACAGCCATGGGCTACTCTACGTTCTACCACCTTCTCTTCATGAAAACAGCTCCACCTGTTGCCAGTGGTGGTGTCCTCCCCCCCCACCCCACCCCAGAGTTCTTTAAACAGCTCCTCATAGGTCACGTGACCCTACTGCTGCCTGACCCGGCCCCTCCTCCAGGGGTCGCCTCAGCCTTTTGGTTCATACGAACTGGCATCAACAGAACCAGTCCGTGACACACAGGCTGCGGAACACCATCGCGTTCATCCCGTACTTGCACTTCTCGTCCCCTGAACAGAGAACAAGGTTTTTACATGTGCCCCTCTTAAATTTTCATCCACTGCTCAAGAGCTTTCGCAACATGAATTTCACGATGCGAATCATTAGGTATCGCCCCCCAGCCTTGACAACTACACTGTCTGCTGACTGGGACTTGCTTGGCTTTGTCAGAGTTATCAATGAATAATTGACCAAGACGGCTGGAGCCATGTGCTCTGTCCAGGTTGGCACCGATCCGCTTCTCTTTCTTCAACATTTTGGGGCCGCTTCGCTGTTGGAAGGCCACCAGCTTGCCTGTCCCTGGGACCCTTGTGGGCTCCTAGAGATCACCACTTCCCTAAGTGGGTTTTCTTTTCTTCGTTTTACCACGTAGAAATCCCGACATCTGCCCCTCCCACCATCATCAGAATCAGATACAATCACAACTAGGAAACGACGTCACAAAACGTACGTGGTAGTGAACATACAAGAGTTTACCATCTACTGAGGGGGACCTTCCTGGCTGCAGTGAAGCTCAACACCCTCACTGTGCCATAAGTTGGGAGACAGAGGGGCTGAAGAAAAAAAAAAAAAGGTACTCAAATCAGGAGGGAAATTCACAAAAGTATGCATTTAACGATATATTTTGACTATTAATATTAAATTGTTTAACGTTTCACTGCCCCAAAGTAATCACGCCACACAATGCCTTTCTGGAAGCAAAAGCGAAGCAGGGAAGAGGACGTTGTTGAATGTCTAGACTCCACACAACCCTCTCCTTCGACCCCCTTCATACCTCTCTGTAAAGTAGGAAACCCTGCGTTCTGCAGATGAAGACAAGACCCAGCGAGATTAGGGCCGTGCAGACAATAAACCGTCCAAATCCTGGCCCGCACCAAGCCTGTTTGGCTCCAGCGCCCTCATTCTTTCCAGCTACCAAGATTTGCTTTCTCTGACTTGCTGGTTACGGGGCTGGTTCCCTCCTAGCTGCCCACGAATGCTTAGCGCTCCCGTCGTTACCTTCTCCTCTTCTTTCCTTAGCCCCTCACTTCTTATATTATCCAAACTTGGCCCCGATCAGTCAGAAAACTAGAATCACCCCCCGGGCCCAAGGAAGGTGCAGGTCTTCCCAACCGGTGGAGGCAGAAATTTGCATCATCCCGGTGCCTCCGCGGCTTCTTCTCCTCCTCTTCTCTTTCTCAGCCTCCTGAGTCCGAGCGTCAGCCGCGCCCTCACCACCCAGTTCCCACCTCAGCCCTCTGACTCCAGGCCGTGCCCCCACCGTTCACTCAAAATGGTACTTCCTGAGTTTTCCAGGGATCCCATGGCCAAATGCGATGACCTTCTCCTTTGTCCCTTTGAAGGATTGGAGCGTTAATGACCTATCTTCTCCTCTCTTGTCCCAAAGACTGTAAGTTATCTTGGCTTTCCCACTATGACTGCGTTCCCTCCAGCCCCGTTTCTTTCCCCTCCTCCCTAACCAAAGAGGCCCCAACGTTAGGTCCTGCCGCTCAACTCTTTCCCATTACCGCCCCGGGAATAGTCACTGGTCTCAGACATGGGTCCCATAAACTGTCAGCATTAGGCAGGTGACCCGTGAATAAAGCCCTCTCACAATCCCGAGCTTCTCTCTTGCTCCGCAGACGCAAATGTTCAACCCCTCATGGGCTCTTTCCCCAAATACAGTTCCTCTCCTGACTTAGCAGGCACCACATCAAGGTGATTAGATTAGTTCACTCTCTGTGAACTGATAAATAAATAAGTCAGAAGGACTCCATCCTCGTGGTAGCTTTTGGCTTGGGTGATGGTTTGTTTTTTAGATAGAAGTAGCTCGGGGCTTCTGGGTGACTTTCTTGGTTAAGCAAGTGAGTCTTTTTTTTTTTTTAATGTTTATTTATTTTTGAGACAGAGAGAGACAGAGCACAAGTGGGGCAGGGGCAGAGAGAGAGGGAGACACAGAATCCAGAGCAGGCTCCAGGCTCTGAGCTGTCAGCACAGAGCCCGACACGGGGCTCGAACTCATGGACCGCGAGATCATGACCTGAGCCAAAGTCAGACACTCAACCGACTGAGCCACCCAGGCGCCCCAGCAAGCGAGTCTTGATTCCAGCTCAGGTCATGATCTTGCGATCAGGAGCTTGAGGCTCAAGTCGGGCTCTGTGTTGATTGAGGAGCCTGCCTAAGATTCCCTCTCTCCCTCTCCCTCTGCTCCCTCCCCCACTCGTGCGCTGTCTCTCTAAAATAATAATAATAAATAATACCTTTGAAATATCCCTTTAAAGTGCCAGAGGTTCAGGCTCCATCTCCCTGGTGCTTGGCGGTCTCTAGACTGTTGACCTCCTTCTACTTGATCCAAAACGGGGCACGCCTCCCCACTCCCATTTCGGGAAGCAGGACAGAAGGCGAGAGTAGCACCTGGCCGCAAGGGACGCTGGCAGATGTAGCCTGTGTCCCGAGAGATCGCCAACCAACTCAACTGAAAAATCTGTTCTCTTACTGCGAAAGCAGAGAACGGACGTCAGAAGACAAGCAGCAGCCTCCGCCAGAAACCCCAAGGAGCCTCGGTGGTCTCTCTACTTTCTTTGCCCGTTTCTGTTTCTAAGGCAAGTTCTCCACTGCCATTTCTGTTACAGATGCTTTCCTCAGTTTGTCTGTTGCCTTTTAATCTAACGAAAATGTTTAATGTTTCTTTTGAGAGCGAGAGCAAGCAAGGGAGGGGCAGAGAGAGAGGGGGAGAGAGAGAATCCCGAGCGGTCTCCACGCCGTCAGTGCAGAGCCTGATGCGGAACTTGAACCCACACACCGTGAGATCGTGACCTGAGCCGAAATCAAGAGTCGGACGCTTAACCGACAGAGCCACTCAGGCGCCCCTAACCTGATGACAGTTTTTAAACCCATGCATTTTACATGTTTACGTATTTGGACGTCTTCAGGCCATCCTTCATGGTTTCTGTCCTCCGTGTCACACTCATGTGAAGCACAGAGCGAACTTTAAAAATATTGGCTCTGTTTCTCTGGAGAACCCTGACGAACACAGGACCCTAAGTATATTTGTAACTTTGCTGAGAGATTCAGGTTTTCAGCTATAAAAGAGAGGCAAAAATAATAACATGGTAGCTGTAATAAAGATAGTGTCCATAAAGTACCCAGCACTTGCCAACGCACGGCCGGCCCTCGAGGGAGGTTTTGGAACTTCTCTCCCCGCTCCCCGCCCCCACCATCTCCTATAGTGCAAGTAAGTCTGCATCGGCCAAGGGGGCCAAGGGCAGGCACAAGGAAGCGCCCCGTGAGTCTTGAGAATGTTAAAAACGACGTCGCCCGGAAGAGGTGACCAAGTCCTGAAGTTTATAAATCATTTACTGTAACCCCCAAATTTTACAAATGTAAAAACGAAAGCCCAGAGAGACTAATTTAAGGAAGATCTTAGAAGTAGAGGCAGAACAGAAATCGGGACCCAGATTTTCAGGGTTTCTTCCTCGATCACGCGGGGTCTCTGACTGCAACGTAACCAACTTGGTGAAGGATGCCAGAATTTTCTGCACATGCTCGGGATTCTCAGGAAATTCAGCAAATTGTGAAAACACCTGGGCTTTTCTCATGGATTATTTTAACTGGCTGTGGTTTAAACATATAACCATGTGAAAAATACAGGATATCTACCATAAAAGAGACTTTAGGCAAGCGCACCGTTTGCCATGGAGTCTCCGAGTCCCACTCAAGAAAAATAGCTAATGGCATTCTTCTAATTGCCATCTCTATTTCCTTTTTTTTTTTTTTTTTTTTTTTTTGTCTATTTGTTTCCTGACACTTAATGTGGCTTGAGGTTAGGGGCAAGTGTAATATGACTTTATGACGGCGTGACACTCAAAGGACCTCCTTCCCTACTTACAATCCACACAAGCTTATCGGTTCCCAAACTCTTCAATTTGCCAGAGCGGTAAAAACAACACCCTCAAAAATTAGAGGGAATGAGATATCAGCTTTTAATTTTGCCAGAAAAAAATAAAAAACACACGCGACTAGCATGTATGTCATCATCCTGCACGGAAGGACTCCTAACACCAAGTGTAGGACAGACCTTTGCAAGCCTCTCTATGTATCCCGACGGGACGTCAGATTTTAACAACATGCTTGGAGAATTCAGGAACAGAAGCAGCATCTGTTATTTGATCCTCTCCTTTGTCCCACACAAAGTAACAGAATTGGCTCCTTCTTGGTAACAGTTTTAAGACCTGCTGTGCGAAAAACGCTTTCAAAATAAAAACAAGGAGGAAAGTGGCACAGGATGAAGGGAGACCGGACAGACCCGGGCTGACGACCATGAAAGCTGGTGTCGGGGACGCGGCCTCATTTTGCTGCCTTCTCTGCTTTTGTGGGTATGTTCAAAATCTTCTTTAATAAAAAGTTTAATTCTTTGGAAAATATGACATAATGTTGGGGGTGCATGGGTGGCTCAGTCGGTTAAGAATCGGACTTCAGCTCAGGTCATGATCTCACGGTTTGAGAGTCAGGATCTGGGCTGACAGCTCAGAGCCTGGAGGCTGCTTCGGATTCTGTGTCTCCCTCTCTCTCTCTGCCCCTCCCTCACTTGTTCTCTGTCATTCAAAAATAAACATAAAATAAAAAAGAATATGACATAATATTAAGATTTGGGTAATGAGTATGCAAATATTTATTCTGTATCCTTTGAACATACTTTAATTTTTTTTATACTTTTAATTTTTGTACTTGCAGTCACTGCTTGGAAGTTTTTGTGGGTGAAATCCAACATTTGAACTTTTAACAGTTGGTCAGTTCCTTCTGACTGCTTTTTTCCTGAGCACAGGTCACACTTTCTTTTTTGTACTACTCACATTTTTTTTTTAATTGAACTCTGGACAATTTGGATTATATTGTAGCAACTACAATATTCTTTTGTGTTTTTTTCTGATTTTTAAAACTTGATTCGATTGAAACTGAGGAAATCTGTCTCCCCCACGGGAGAGTGCAGCTGCCGAGGTCTCTGCTGTTTTTGTGTTATGTCTGTCCTGTGCTCTGGCTTTCCCGAGGTTGCAGCAGAGACTACTCATTGAACACCTTGAGCCGTGTGGCTCTCATCCATGGTCGACAGACCCGTGTGTAGACGGAGAACCGCTCTAAGGCCAGTTCCTCCATGGCTTTCTCAGTTCTAGAGTCTCCCTGCTAAATTTCCAGGGGTCGGCTCCCCGCCCTATCTGGAATTGCAATCTCAAGACTAGCAACGCTGAGTTTTCTCCAGTTTCCTTCCAAGTTCCCCACTTTTAACCGAAGTCACAGTTTTTGCACAGCCTCCACCTCCCTCCATGGAGTCCGTCCCCTCAGGCAACAAAGCTGCCGGTTTGCATGATTGGCTTTGAATGGTTTTCATGATTGGCTTGGTGCTGGGAAAACTGGGAGGTTCTGGGAAAACCGGGAGGTTCGAGGAGCTCCAGGTCGAAAGGCTATAGACTCCAGTGGTTCTTAACTAAAGCTCTATGCTTTTTTTTCAAAAATCAACAATTTTCAGTTATTTGCCTGCCTCTGGTCAACTACCAGGGCCCCAAAACGGTTCCTTTTTTGATCATTTTAGGTTTGTTTTGTTTTTTTTTTTGCAGGGAGGAATTGGCTAACCTCGTCACACTGCCATAGCCAGATGTCTCTAAATATCCTTATTGTCTGTTAAGTGTTTGAAATATTTGACACACGCACACACAGCACACATTAAAGGATGACAGCAAAAAATTATTTTTCAAAACCAAGTAAAACTAATGTCAAAAGGGGAAAAAAATATCAGTGAAAAGACTTCCAAAAACAGAAGTCTTAATTTCTCAAGTAGCCGCTCTGTGGAGCAGTGATTTTTTTTTACCATCATCAGTATTTTTGAGCACGGGAGCTACAGCCGGCAAGGGCAGTCGTAGGGAGGGCAGTGCGGGGTGCACACATGGATCTAGTCCACCTCTAGTTAGCAAGTCTGCACGTGGTATGGTGAATGCCTTAGGGAAAGGACTTTGAAATGATCCCAAACATTTCCAAAGACTGCACATTCGAATCGTGTAAGTTTTCGAAAATAAAAAACTACCTCATTAGTCTAGAACTTGTAACTCCATCACCATCACCCTCTTTTCATTCAGGGCCGTGCCTGGAAATCCCTCTTATAAAAGGGATTCATGTGTTACCTCACAACGACTCTGCTGTTCTTTAAACACACTTCGGTGGAAGGAGCTGGGCAGGAAACCTGAAGCAAATTTGTATTACGTTGTTTCCAAGTCTTTTCTTTAGAGGAAATCTTGTTTCCCTTCATCACCTGGGACGGACCTTGTCCTTTGGGAAGCATTTGCATTTGCCCTGGGCCCATTCCCCATTGCTAGAGCCAAGTGTGTGGCAATATAATGGCCAGTATCTACATACCACGTATATATACTTTTAAGATTTTATATTTTTTTAGTGTTTATTTTTGAGAGACAGAGCGCCAGTGGGGGAGGGGCAGAGAGGCAGACACGGAATCTGAAGCAGACTCCAGGCTGAGCCATCAGCACAGAGCCCGATGCCGGCTTGAACTCACGAACCGCGAGATCATGACCTGAGCCGAAGTGGCTCA
Source organism: Paguma larvata (assembly GCA_030068075.1). Classification (NCBI taxonomy): domain Eukaryota; kingdom Metazoa; phylum Chordata; class Mammalia; order Carnivora; family Viverridae; genus Paguma; species Paguma larvata. The sequence continues at coordinate 36,912,031 of CM057827.1, forward strand.
GTTCATGAGTTCGAGCCCTATGTCGGCCTCTGTGCTGACAGCTCAGAGCCTGGAGCCTGCTTTGGATTCTGTGTCTCCTCCCTCTACCCCTGCCCCTCTCGTGCTGTCTCTCAAAAATAAATAAATAAATAAAAAGAGTCACATACTCCACTAAGCCAGCCTAAATGCCATGTATTTTAGAAAAATTAGTGTCACTTACCTACATTTTTAACAGACCAAAAATATCCGGGAAACAACTTTACCAAACTTACATTATGTTCACAATACTTTCAATTGACATTTAGAGTGTTGGAAATAGTTAATGCTAGAGCTGAAATGAGAGGACTCTTATAAAAACACTCACAGATGAAAATTATCACATAGTATCATGATAGAGCAAATTATCCATTTCTTAACTCCAGGAGGGCAGAAAGACCAACTCACAGTAATAACCAAGGCAGAAGACCAACTAAGGTTCAAATATTTGCCTTAAGTTTTATTTATTAACATTTTTCAATTTTTCCTTAGCTCCAAAACAAATACTGTTGTAATTATAATGGATTATTAATTTACTGGATGTATTAAATTATGTCAGAGGCGTGCCGTAAAACCCTCAGATATGTCATATGTTCACATGCTCTAAGTCCCAAGGACCGGAAAACGAAGGTCAGGTTTTAACATTTTGTATCCCATGAGAACTGGTTAGGGCAGGAACTGTTTGACTTTTATCTGACATTTAATTTGCCGGTTTGCTTCCTTCTAGAGTGCTCAACTCTAGCTCTAACGTGTGCTTAAACCCCATTCCCCCTGCTCCTGTCTGCCTGCCTGTGAAGCCCCCAAGTACTTGGTACTTCTCACACTTCTGTGGTGATCTGGACACCACTGTTTCTACCACTTGACTGGATTTCTCATGCCTGAGACCCTCCCCAGCCCCTCATTTTTAGCAGATAAACTCTTTACCAACCTCACCTAATTCCCCCAGCTTCCCTCCACCCCAATCCACCTGCCACCTGCATCTGCCCTCTCTCCCATCTCTCCTGTCCGATAAAGGCGTCCTTCCTCCCTCCTGACCCTCCATCTGTTCCTATTTTATCAGTTCCCCCTTCTCAGGAACACTCTCCACTGTCTTCAGCCTCTGAGCTGAACACATCTCTCCCTCCACCCCCCTCCTCACCTACTCATGTCCTCGTTCCCCCTTCAAAGTCTGACTTCTCAGAAGAGTTGCCTACAAACACATCTCCATTTGCTCATCACTTACTCAACCCACCTGACAAGATGGCTTTTCCTTCTGCCATTCCACGAACACTGCTCAAACTCATAGCCAACAACTTCCAGGTGCCCAAATCTAATGGCTTCTTCTCAAAACTTATCTTCCCGGGGCAGCAAGCACTTCATACTTTTGACCTCTCCCTTCGCTCCTGAAACAACCCCAGGCTTCAGGAATACCCCCCTCCTGACATTCTTAGCCACTCTGGGGCAGTAATAAGCACAACTTCTAACATGTGTGTAGAACTACTGCCTTTATAAAGCATGGCCACAAGCGGTACACTTATTCACTTAGTACTGTGAATGAATGCATCATTTCATCATTTACTACGTGCGTGTTATTTGAGATGAAAAAAATCAATCTCACAGCCAAGGCAATTTTGTTAAAGGTCACAAAGAAAAGGTCGATCAAAATCAGTACTTGATCTCTCAACTTTACAAGTCAGGCTCCATGGGGTGGCTCGGTCGGTTAGGCGGCCAACTTCGTCTCAGGTCATGATCTCACGGTCTAGGAGTTCGAGCCCCGCATCGGGCTGTGTGCTGATGGCTCGGAGCCTGGAGCCTGCTTCAGATTCTGTGTCTCCCTCTCTCTCTGCCCATCCCCTGCTCATGCTCTGTCTCTCTCTGTCTCTCAAAAATAAATAAATGTCAAATAAATAAATAAAAAATAAATAATAAAAAAAAAGTCATGCTCCTTAAAGACATGAACAGACATTTTCCAAAGACATCCACATGGCTAATAGACACATGAAAGAGGCTCAACATCACTCATCATCAGGGAAATACGAATCAAAACCACACTCAGATACCACCTCACGCCTGTCAGAATGGCCAACATGAACAACTCAGGCAACAACAGTGTTGGTGGCAAGGACGCGGAGACGGGAACATTTTCGCACTGCTGGTGGGAATGCAAACTGGTGCAGCCGCTCTGGAAAACAGTATGGAGGGTCCTCAAAAAATTAAAACTAGAACTACCCTACGACCCGGCAGCTGCGCTACTACTAGGGATTTATCCAAAGGATACAGGTGTGCCGTCTCAAAGGGGCACATGCACCGCCCCAATGTTTACAGCAGCGCCATCGACAACAGCCAAAGTACAGAAAGAGCCCAAGTGTCCATCGACTGATCAATGGATACAGCCAATGTGGCATATATACACAATGGAGTATTTACTCACCATCAAAAAGAATGAAATCTTGCCATTTGCAACAACGTGGTTGGAATGAGTGCATTACGCCAAGCGACATAAGTCAGTCCGAGAAAGACAAATAGCATATGATTTCATTCATATGTGGCATTTAAGAAACGCAACAGGTGAACATACAGGAAAGGACAGAAAAATAAGAAAAACAGAGAGGGAGACAAACCATAAGAGACTCTTAAATACAGAGAAGTGAGGATCGCTGCTGGCAGGGTGTTGGGTGGGGGATGGACTACATGCGCAAGGGGCAGTAAGGAGGGCACTTGTTGGGATGAGCACTGGGTGTTCTGCGTAAGTGGTAAGTCACTAAATCCTATTCCTGAAATCATTATTACACTATACGTTAACTTGGATTTAAATTTTAAAAATCTTAAATAAGTAAAAGCCATGCTTCTTCCAATACTACCATCACATGAACAGTTAAAAATATTCGATTTCCGCGTCTCAGAAAAAACGAAGACGTAACTGGTTATCTTGCAGAAAACCCAGGAGCCGAATGAGCACGCTACCTCTGAAGGAAAATTAAAAGGCTGGCTAAAACCTCTCAGATCCTTTCCGTATGAAATCTTCAGCATCTATTAAATTGTTCATCCTTAACAGTTCCAAGACTCCCGTAGTATCCTAACGGCAACATCCGGTCAAGACTTGAAGACATTAGCTTCCGTAGTTCATCAACTGCTGCTATAAACAACATGTGTGAGGCACTCCTCCCCCTTCTAAAGAAAAAGTCAGCAGCTGTTTGCTAAAAAAAATTTTTTATTGTGGATAAGACATTGCCAACTTACATATATCATTTTTATTTGGAGTATTTTTTTGCCTTGCAGTGCTCCTGAGAAATTCAGAAATGCATTGACTTTAGCTCTATAAAACACAACCCAATATTAAGGTTGAGTTGTCAGTTTCCCACATTTAGATATTTCCCTAAAAACCAAAAGACAACTTTATCAGTTTTAATTAGAGATATCTTAATAAGTTAAAAAGTAAAGACTGGCAAATAATCACAAATGTCAGAACATTAAAATACCATTACTTTTTCCATAGGAATATAGAAAATAAATATCAGTTGTACTTACTCGCTATTTACAAAGTTAAAGATAATTTCTGTTGGTGGAAGACGTTTTAAATACTTCGATATACGAAAAACTTTGTTAGCTTTAAAAATCAGACTGAAATGCTTTAAGTTTGACGCAATATGGCACTTCCCCACTAATTCTTATCACTCCCTATCCCTGAAGACATAGTTTGTTCTCCATGTACTGACTGGATAAGTACTTTTTGGAGTCTTTTCCCCCCCTTTCAGTTAAGCATTAAAAGGTTAAAATACACAGGAGGCCTCATCTGCCGGGGAGAGCTGAAATTTGAATTCAATAGTTTTAAGAAAGTCATTTCTTCTCCATGTTTTTGTTGTTTTGGTTTTGTTTCCTTTTTTTCCTTTTGTTTAAAAAATCAGTAATGGCAGGGACTGAAACTCAACCAACCATGATACAGGATTATTTTAAAATCAAATTCAATGGCTGGATGGCTTTTCTACCGTATTACAGCGGTTGAAAACCATTAGGAATGTTGTGAAAAACTGGCAGCTGAAGCAAAATTCAACCACAAATTCTAGTAAGTTTATAGAGAAGTAAACAATAAAACTACTGTAGTTAAAATATTGCAGTAAAAATACTGTTAGCAGCGCCCTCGTGCTAACATTAGAATTATTCACCATCGTATGGTTACTAAGAAGGTTCCTTGAGCAGATGGTTCATCTCTGACTCAACTTCGTTTCAGAAAAGTGGATGAGTTAAGTCTGCTTTAGATCCACAAACACTTAGTATGCATACCAGTGAGCTATAGTTTCAACCATGATACAAATGCAACATTAGGTACTACAGCTTGAGGACGAGGTCACATACTTATTTAAATAGCAGCCATGTAAGGTCATGCCGCGAAGTTCAGATATGCAGCCCACCCGCTACGGCTTTCGACCTTCTGCTAAACAAGGGGTGGCCGGCGGGAGGGGAGGCCGGGCTGTTTTGACCAGAGAAGGAAATACTCAACATGTCATAAAAGGCATTTAAAATATGATATGCTACTTAAATATGCACCGTGCATCTCCTTTTCAAACTAAAAGACCAAGCTTTTTTGCATGTTCTAGTTCTTCAAAATGAAGGATCATGTGTCTTGTTTTTTTTTTAACTCAGAAACCTTTATTTCGGATGCTCCACACTGAAATGAAACTTTAATGGCAAGCAGCAAATAATTTAGGATGGCCAGGGAGAGTGTCTTTGGAAGGAGCACATAAAACCTACCGGTAATAATCTCATAAGAAATAATAATGGGCAAAACGGAAGAGGGGCGGCCGGGCAGCTCTAACAGGGAGCCTGGACAGCAGCTTCAAGTGCGCTAAGTCAAGGGCGGCAGTGTAAACACATCAGCTCAGGAGACGGGTGATGGCCTTGGAGCAGCAATGTCTCAGCTACTGAACATTTCAGAGAAACAAGTTTTACCCATCCGCACATGAAGACTTCCAATCTTCCAATCTAAATACAGTACAAAGTATACAGTTAATCACAGCAAAATTTACAATCAATCAAACTGAGCTCCGGCCAGAGCCAGGCCTATTTACATATTTGGATTAGTACTACGTCACCTTTCCTTGTTATACAGACGATTCTATTTTAAAGACATACTGAGATGTACAAAATTTGCAACAAATGTCTTTAAATGTACAACTTCAACAACTAATACAAACATGAACATCTTGATGTAATTAAGTTCCGAGTCAGGGACTTAATCTTATGACAGGTTTATAGAAAAATGAAAGAACTACTCCCTTACTCCTCAGTGCCAAACACCTGGTGCTGGTGGTGTTGCAGGGACGTCATTACCTTCGGTGACCACGAGGATGAGAACGGAGGACTCCTGGGTCCGCGTACCCTTCTATATCGCACGTCAGACAGAGGCGGGAGGTATCGTGTTTAGTGCTATTGCTCATTACAGGTACAGAAATGCAGCTGCACGATTACGCGAAAGCTGTGTGCCTGTGTGTGAGGAAACGGTTCGGAAGAGGATACCTTTAAGAAGACACCCTGGCTCGTAAAACTACAGCACGCCTCCACGGTATGTACTCACATTATGAGGGAACAAGTGACCAATACAGGTAACACCCTGGACAGGTCTCAAGGGAATTACGCGGAGTGAAAAGAGCCAGTCTTACAGGTTCCGTGCTGCAGGAGTCCATTACGCAGCACTCTTGACGTGACACAATTACAGAGGTGGACGGCAGTCAGCGGCTGCCAGGGGCTAGGAGGGAGCGGGTGGGGAAGGAGGTGGCCACGCTGATAAAATATCGCGGGGCAGCACGAGAGACCCTGGAAGAAACCGTTCGGTATCTGCACTGCAGTGGCGATCCCATCAGTCTACACCCGGGATAAAATTGCATAGAACCAAACCAACCCACGCTGCACCTCGGGACACCCGCGATCTCCCAGGGACAACCCTGCTGCTGGCCCGTCGACGCGGAGCCCTCTCTAGATGCTAACGCGCGTGCAGCACTGACAGAAGAGCAGCTGTCATTATCTTCTTCTGCCGCTTCTTCTTTGTGGGAGTCTCCTGATTATCTTTCAAAGATAAACCACATGTCTCTGACTGAAATCAGCTTGAAAATCAAAGAAAGAAGTAAAGAGCTGATATATAGCTACTAGAAATTTTTATCTTTATATTTTTTATTATTTTTAACTTAAAAGATAAAATGTTTCTAGCTTAAATTAAAGCTCAAATCAGAGAAGGAAAACAGCATGTAATACAGCAAACACTTCCTCCTGGGACACCTGCAATTTCTAATAGCAGTAAGAATATTTTTATTAAGTGTAGAGAATATACAACTGCAAACTAATACATGACTTTTTCCAAAAGGCCACTTTGTGATAAAGTACATACACATAGTGTTCACGGTTTCTTTAAAGTGCTACGTACGTCGTCTCTGGCTTGAGAATCATCTATTGCTTTAAAAGGTCCTTCAAGACAACTCCAGCGCTGTTGTCGGGGGACACTGGCAAGGGTGTAAACGTGGGCAACACGTCGGAGATGGGTTTCAAAAGCAGATGCCCGGGCCCGCCAGGTCCAAGTCCAGCCGGGTTAATGAGAGGCACAGCCGCGGAGCGGGGAGCCAAGAACGGGTTCGCGTCTGCTCTTCTAGCAGATCTGGACTCTGTGTTATCTGAACGATAAAATACAAGCGGTTCAGGCTCCTATGTGTGATTTGGTTAACGCGACACATACATGTGTTTAGGTTCCTCGATTTGGGCCCCAAATAAATTTAATTCTCATGCTGCGGGGTTCCAGACCTGTGAAGCAGAGTCTAGGACATACAAAGGGTGAAAGACGACAAGACAGCAAGAGAGATGAATGGGCCAAGAACAGGGGAGGGAGGAATATCTGGATGTACAGCTAATACTTTATGAAATGTATTAATATTGTCTGATATGTAAATACCAGTTCTATAACTGATAAACTTCAGTTACTTTAATAACTGCTTTTTAGAGGGAGTTTTCTATGTTACGATGCACACAAATTTTGTAACTACTTACCATAAAGATGAAGGACTTGAGATCTTGTTTTCCCCCAATAATTATGACGGTCATGAAAAAAACTGTCACCAATACCACAGCGGTAACAGATTTAATATTAATTTACCCGAAGAAAAACAAGACATACATTACGTTACCCAATCCTCCTTTTTTAAACATTCAAAGGTTTGACACAATTCTCCCTTAGATTATTTCTCTATAAAGTCAGGCTGAAACTAGTTTTCCCTGGAACAGCTCCTTGTTTATGCCCTGAAGTCTCGGTGCACAGAATTCTGCCTTATGACCCAAGACCGCTAACAACTTCACCGTTAAGAGACAAGCACCACTCAGCAATGGGAAACTCAAATAAAGAGAAGCCTCTAAAACAAAGAAAGCGTGGAGACAAATTCATCAAATCAACTCATCATCAACAACTGTCGGTCCCCAGACTTTACTTCCCCGGGAATGATAGCTTTCCAAACCCTGGAAAAGCTTCCGGGGCTCCTTAGTAAGCTCTGACCCTTGCCACACACTTCCGAATCCAGGATTAAAGACTAAGCTTGTTTTCTTTAAATGCAAACACTATCCCAGCCTGGAACATCACTAGCTTTGGTCTCTGATCGATCCAAACCAAGCTGGGAACATATCTTGGTAAGTGGAGAGGGGGAGAGAAAGAAAGAAAGAGGAGGAGAGGGAAGACGGGGAAAGGGCAGAGAGGGGAGGGAGGGCAGGGAGCAGGAGACCTTGCCGTAATGAATTTTGGAATCCACCCGAAGAAGCTACAACCCAGTGTAGCAGGAAAAAAGCATTTTTATGAAGGTCTTGATGACTCTTTACTCAATTTCGTAGCCAAACCTTTTATCAAAACAAATTTTACCATCTCTCTTTTTACAAAAGTTCAGGAAAATAGAAACGTTCAGCAAAATGACTTAAGGCAATTTTTTAATTTCAGAATATAAGTTATTTAATATTTTATTCAAATTTACGTATCTGATGTGATGTGAACTTGAGTATATAATGACATGCACCTTAACAGCCCAACTAGCAAATAGGCTAGTCTGTATTAAAACATGTAGGCTTCAGATAAAAGAGAGACTTTCTAATCAAGAATCTGTTTATAATTCAATATACTTCAAGAAAATGTCATGCATGCCAATATAGGTGATATAAATAAGGCCCTTGCGACCCAGTGGGACAGAAAACTGTGCATACGGATCATAGAACCACCAGACATCCGCTTCTAGGCAGATCGTTTAACACTAAGAATACCTCAACACATTCTTGGACGTCTGAGCTAGTTTACTCAACTACTCTTATAAATATTATTAACACACCAAGGTTTGGTTAGTAGTGTAACACTTAGAAGTTCACAGGGAAAAAAATCTTTCCCTATAGACTACACTTTTTTTTTTTTAACATTTATTTATTTTTTGAGAGACAGAGACAGAGTATGAGCGGGGGAGGGGCAGGGAGAGAGAGGGGGAGACAGAATCGGAAGCAGGCTCCAGGCTCCGAGCTGTCAGCACAGAGCCCGATGCGGGGCTCGAACTCAGGAACCGTGAGATCATGACCTGAGCCGAAGTCAGTCACCCAACCAACTGAGCCACCCAGGGGACCCTAGACTACACTTTTAACTCTAATTTAGCAATAAGCACCCTTAGCAGGAAGGAAAAACAGGTGACCAAGCAAAGGTTTACCGGTTCACCAGCACTTCCAAGAATAACTCAAAGTGGCTATGCAGAGGGAAGAAATTATTCCAATTATTCCAAAGGAAAAATATTCCATATCGTTTAAGTTAATCCCAGCCAATTAAATATCAGATTGCTTCAAGAATATATGAACCAAAATCTAATGCCTTAATGGAATTTTGGAAGAAGTCACTGCATGTTTTCAGAAACACTAAAAATTTAGTTAATATCACTATAAACAAATTATACATTAAACATTCAATTTTTTTAATTGTAGAAAAAACAAATATCTGGTTTTACCTTTGAAACTTTCTGGCACATTTGCAACTACTCTGCTCCTTCCTGGTGAATCCAGAGGTTTCATATCATGAACAGAAAGCTTTGGTGGTGGAACAGATGGATGAGATTCTGTTTCTAGAAATTTAACAAAAAGTTCTGAAAAAGACTAAGGGAATAGTATTTGGGTTAATTAGGCAGATATAATATTCACTACAATTCAGAAAATGTACCAGCTACTCTAAATATCAAAAACTAATCATGCCTTCTGAATCATTTCTTTAGAAGTAATATCTACAATTAAATGAACAATGAATTAAACAATTTTTAAATTAATTAATACTACTAGTTTAACTAATTGCTTTAATTAATTAAAACTACTAGCGCTTTATGTATCAATTAAAACCTTTAACACTTTAATCAATAATGTTTGACCAAACACTTGTTACCAACCTCACAGTCATAATTAGCTACCCGATGACACTTCGATTTCTTGTCATCAAAGTCACTTAAGACATCAAGTCTTAAAGTTTACATGGACGTGAAACACCATACTGATGGAAACAAGTATTAAATAGTCATATTTTTCTAAGGTAACATCCAGCTGATGAATATACAGCACCGGCTCGCCAGTAATATTATCAGATTAAAATGAAGTAGTTGTAGACTTTTCCTTTAAAACAAACTTTATGCCATCCAATTTAAAACAGGCTATTTTTTTTCTTATCTTCAACCAACTCTGGGTACGTCACCTATCATCGGTTTCCTCTTTATTAAAAAACAAAGTAAAATAAAGAAGAAAACTCCACATTCTGATTCACAGAGCTACTTAATTTATTGTTTTTATTTTTAAATTTCTTTAGTTTTTATTTATTTATTTAAGTAATCCCTATACCCAACGTGGGGCTCGAACTCACAACCCTCAGATCAAGAGTTGCATGCTCTTCTGACTGAGCCAGGCAGCCCAGCTACTCGATTTAAATATTCATGAAGATGACCAGGCACTGTTTTCATGTTTATGAATGCCTTCTGCTGCCGAGATGTAAAGCTGTCGAGGGGAGGGGCTTGGTCTTCCGGTTTGCAGCTGCAGCGAACCGCCCCCCCCCCCCCCCCCCCCCCGCCTGCGAACAGTGCGGGACAGAGCAGGGGCTCAGTAAGATGTGTACACTGACTGGGTGGACACGAACACACGTAACATAGTAACATAAAGCCTCCGTCACTAAGACCCCCGTAATTGAGTAGGAGGACAAACGGCTGTGTGCCTACAGCAGCATGATCAAATACAATGAATAAATACTTCATACTTTGAAAACTAAAAGCACCATATAAATAAAAAGTTAAAATGAAACCTATCAGCAATAAAATTATTGAAACTGGCTCATTAGCTTAAGCTAATCGCTTCTCTGGAGAGCTCCAGAATCAATAGGTCCAAACAACAACTCCAAAATCAAAGGTCTGCATAATAAAATAACGTAAAAAAAGAAATCTGATTTTTGCGAACGAACAGGAGATATAATCACTGCCCCGCTCATCCTCGGCAAGAATACAACTGGCTCTTACACTGTTAAGCACAGATTGCTGACTTGGTCTCAGAGGTGTGTTGGGGACACTTTTTGATCCTCCTCCAAGCCATCCAGTCATCCACCTGGTAACACCACCCTGATCTTCGTGAAGCAACTGAAAGATTATTTTAAAACAGGAAAATGTTACCAATACAAGAAAAGAAAAAAATAAAAACGATTTTTACATGATTTGCGATGGCAGCAAACTATGCTTTTCAAGTTCAATTCCTAGGAAATGTTTCCTACTGAGAGAGGCTACGAATATAATGAAATGTCATCCCGAGCTATCTCAAATAAAAGTTGAGGACCGTCCTGTCTCAAAGTTTCAGCATTCTGATGAGGAGAGGTAGCTCTGACAGGAGACGCAGTTACGGAACTAACATTATACAGACTGAACAAAGTCACGTCTCCACGGTAGTGTGAAGCGGTTCCATTTCCACATTACTGAGGAAAAGGAAAAGTTCTATAATACTGAGTAAAAGAAGACAATTTTAAATGCTGCGACTACTTGAATCACAAACGTATTCAGGACGACTTCCTGTGGTTTGGTTACCTGCTCCATTTCTTCCCTCTTGATACCCAGGATGCTTCCCATTAACCGTAACACCTCGTGGCGCTGATGTTTTGGTGTGTGGAAATGTCCAATGAAGAGGTTTCTCATTAGGACTCTGTGAAAATAAAGGTGGAAACAGCTCAAGCTAACTTGACAGGTATCCCAATATTTAGTGTACCCAAAACAACAAACACTAAACATATGGATATTTAATTATACTTAAACAGTAGTTACAAAAAACACTAAACGATAAAACACTTTAAAGTGCTTAAAACAAACATCTTGACAAGTCTAACAGAGAATATTTCCAACAATCTAAAAATGGATACCTTTTAAAACATCATTTATTACCCACTCCTTTTCTCCAACAAATAAACTAATCCTTTGAGATAGTGCGTCGGGAAATAACTTTTAGTGCCTACCTGGGTTCTACCTCAAGATACTTCGGACCTCTCCCTCCCCACCTTAAATGGTGAGCACACTTGTTGTGCTTAACAGTTACGCTTATACTTCTCTACTCACCTTTATTGAAATTCTGCTAATAGTATCTAAATCTTTAAAACATTAATGACATGTTACATATGTACCTAGGTTTCAGACCTAATACACTCAAGCAAGGTATGTTTATTTAAGGATAGCCAAAGAGAGCTAAAAAGAATGGTAAGAACAAAACTTTCTATTTTCTAAGTACTTCGTATTATGGAAATGTTTTAACACCTCCAAATGGTTTCGAGAAAAGTAATTTGAGCTGGGAGAAATCTATTTAAAAACCAAGAGAGGAAAGTTATCCTACTGACTCAAGAAAACTACCTACATCTCATCACCACACAAGAAAAGGCTTTTTAAAAACGCAATCCACATATAAACATCTACACGTAGAAGCTGTTTTTACCATAAAGGTAATCTCCATTTATAAAATACTGAGAAGTTAAAAGGCAGAGCATACTTGTCCACTTTTCCTTCTGTGCTGTTGACTAAGTTCATCAATCTCTTTTGTACATCATCCAGCATTTCCTGTCGGAGCTCATCTGTTTTAAAACACGTGAATAAAGACAGTTGTTAACTGATTAAAATAGCCTGGATGAATAGATAAGGAGATTTATAACATCTTTCCTGCAAAATCTGAATATATACACTTACTCTAATTAGTAACACTGAATTACTTGCATCTCTTCTTGGTTCGGGGAACTAGGCTTTCTGGTATAGAATTACCTAGCCACCAGAGTATGCGTTAATACACATGGTTTATCCACCCCCTCAAAAAAAAATCAATTAGTTAATAGAAAATTTAAAAGTCAAAAAAGGGTTTTAATTCTCTTCAGAAACTTAAGAGCAAAAAAGAGATTTTTCACCACCGCTTCCTTGCATGAAACATTTCCAGAGCCGCTCTTTAATGGGAAGAAATGGAAAGGACAATTTTAGATTTTCCTTTTTCCATTTTCCTGGCTGGACTGGTTTCTGGTGAGCTAAGAAGAGTACTTAATACAACTAAGAGCATGGCTCGGATGCGGCTCATAGGACAAAGTCTTCTGAGGTATGGATCTTGCAAAATACAATTCAGATCACTGGTTCTAACACAGTGATCAAGATAACTGTAGCATATATGACTAATTCGGAAGGATGCTGGACTATTTTAGAATTCTTATTTATTTAAAAAGGAAGCAAAGTCTGTAAAATCTTGGTGGAACAGCTGGAATCCAAGCAGTATTACAGGCAAAGTTTAGAATTACAAAAGGAGTACATAAATCCGACCGTGCCATGGGGCCAAAGATCCCCAGACTAAGGAAAGCTCGGCCAGACCTGTGGAGTTTTGATACCTGCTCCTGAGAAATGGACAGTTTGAGCTGAAGGAGATGCTTATTCAGGTTAGATGACAAGTTTGGTTCTGAAAGAAATGAAGAGGCAATTGCTTTGCAGCAAAGCTCTACTTTTCAAATCAAGAAACACTCCAATCTAACCACTGGACTCCGACCTCTTTCCACAAATCTGCTCTTACGCTGCATTTTCCTGGTAGTAGCTGACACAGAACTTGTCAGACACAGAACTTGCAACTTTTTTCTCCCATTCCATGGGATGTCATTTCACTTTCTTGATGGCATCCTTTTATTTAGCAGAGTTGTCAATTTTGATGAAGTCCTATATATTTTTTCTTTTGTTATTTGGGCTTTCAGTGTCACCTCTAAGAAATCAACGCCTAATTTAACATCGCAAAGATATACTCCTATGTTTTCTTCTAAGAGTTTTCTAATCGTAACTCTAAAATGCAGGTATGATGCATGCTGAGTTACTTTTCACGCACGGTTGAGGTAAAGGATCAATTTCATTCTTGTGCACGTGGACATCCAGTTGTTCCAGCGTCAAATGTTGAAAGAAACTCTTTTGGAACCCTTGCTGAAAACCAATTGATCATAAACGTATGATTTGTTTCCGGACTCAATTCCAACTACACGACCTCTGCAAATGTTTTTTCTTCTTTCTGAAAAGCTCTTTCTATCAGCACCTCCACATCTAAGGTCCTAGGGTCACTTCCTCAAAGTTTGCTCTGAACCCTATAAATGAGGCCAGGTCATCTGTTTTATGTTCTCATCGTGCCTTGCACAACGCCTAATATTCTGACTTAGAGTACTAAATGTATATATAAAAATGTCCAGTTTAACTGTTTGCAATGGCTTGTGGTTCTTCTAAATTGCAAAAATCTAAATTGCAAAATGTAATTCATATAATAGGCTAACTTTACCAAAATAGAGATGGTTGCCATAACCATATTATAAAAGCAAAGCTTGTGTTCGGAAAATCCACTACAAACGTTTCCTTTCCTGTCTTACCAGTAAGGAATTTAAGCTTGGACATTAAAATGAGAGAGAGAGAGAGAGAGGGAGGAGGAGAGAGAGAGAGAGGGAGGGAGAGAGGGAGGGAGGGAGAGAGGGAGGGAGGGAGGGAGAGAGAGGGAGGGAGGGGAAGAGGGGAAGAGGGGAAGAGAGAGAGGGAGAGAGGGAGAAAACAAGATTATTGTTAAAGTTTGAGTCGGTAAAAGACATTTTGGATTCTCAACGTGCACAGATGTACAATGGCCACACGGTGCTCTCTGGGCCCTTTCTAACACTACATTCTGAATATAAACAGAATTCTCAACCATCCCACTCACGAAGTAAAGCAAGAGCCAGAGTAACGACAAGTACCGTCTTCTGCTCCACCTTCCCCCCCCCCCCCCCCCCCCCCCCCCCGCCACAGAAAGGAGCAGAAAACCAGAGGTCCAGCTTACCTCCACCACTGGTCTTTTCTCTCAGATTTCCCTTCTATCTACCTTTTTCTAAAATGAACGATTTTTATATTGATTATATATCAAAATTATAACATTCTGGATATACTGGGCTAGTAACATATAAAGTATGTTACTAAAACTAACTTCACCTGACTACTAAACATTATTAAATTATACATGTGGCTTGCATTATATTTTTATTGCATAGCACTGCTTTGGAGCATAACCAGGACATAACCACGACAGTATTATCATCTCTTACTAAAAAAAGAAAAGAAAGATAAAACTGAATGACAGACATCTTCAGAGTAATATTCACAAAGCCAAGAGTTGATTCTGATTAAAATTTTAGTAAAATTTAAAAAGTTAACCTTGCTCTATAAAAAACAGATCAAGAAATGTCTTAATAAGGTTCAAGTCAAAAATATTTTCTTGAAAATTCATCAAGAACAGTATAATTCTGATTAAAATTTCTGTTCTGAAACTCAGGGTCATGACATCCTAATGGCCAAAATAATAAGGTAAAAAAATCTCTCAAACTCATCAGAATACCAGTTAGTCTTAAGCTAACGTGATAGAGAATTGATAACCCCTGCACCAGCTTGCAGGCACACCTGGGACAGTTTCAAACTCATGTAAGTAGTTTCAACATATTTTGATATTCGAGTCTAGGAAAAGAACCTCAGGATTTGGGGGGAGGCTTGGAAGAATGGTATGGACTAGGAAAGGTTGAGAACAGAAAGTCAATACCGATCTCAAAGGCCCCTATGGACTTCTCTCTTTCTTGAGGTACCCTCACTTTCCTCCCTTCAGAGATTCTGAAGATTTCTCCACAAAAACTGAACACTAATTCAAACCACAATTTGAAATCAGAACTGTATTTATAAGGGCAGACAAAATAACGGTTATTCAGAAATGGGTTTTTAGCCAAATATAATATCCCTGTGAAATAATCTAACATGCCAAAATAATTCTTTGGAAGTTAAAAACAATAAAAAAAGAAAAAAAAGGCAGAGGGATACACTTTAAAGTTGAGCAATAAAGCAACTGAGACTAGTCTAGTTTAGGGGAAGCATTACTCTAAATATATGACATCCTCAAACCTCAAATACCACAGCCTCTTCTCTGTAACGTCTAGAGAGGACACCCTGGTCTTCATCACTTGATTTCCAATTAAAATTGAACATAAAATGTGACTACAACAAATCAGCTCATTGTAACTTTACATTTTATTTGTGATTAGTAACACTGCACTGTAACACTATCTTCAGAGCACATCGTAAAATGAAGTCACACTCCTCCCAAAGTGATTTTCATGACTTAGTTCTCTTGGACAAGACTCAAGTCAGATTTTTAACAGTCACCTGACTGAGTAAAGTGATTGGAACAGGACTTGAAGGTCAGAAGAATACATGAATCATGGTCCTGTAATAAGACCTGGCTGTCACCAAGGCCAGACTTTGTTGCCTATTTTGTACAATATGCATGCTTAATCTCAAAGGATTTTGAATCTACTGATTAAATGTGACTTTTCTAAACAGTGAAGTGCTATATAAAGCATTAGGACTCGTTCATCTTATTTCTTAAAATAACGAAATAATCCATCTTTCAACCCACCCCTAACCAATACCAATAACGTATCACTTTGGTTAATGTTGGCACTGAGAATTCTGGCTCCATTTTGTCTTATCCTCTTTTTGAACCAAAGCAAAGGAGCCAAGAGAAGGAAGAAAAAATATTAGAAAGATTATTTCATTTATAGATATGTTGGTAAATAAACCTAGTTTAGTGTCTTATTTGTACTACTACTAATAAATAAATTTAAATCTAATTTATGAAATCCAATATAAGGAAAGTTAGCCTCTTCATTTAATTAAATATAATTAAAGCAACGGCCGGAAGTTAGATGGTCTTTTCATTACAGAATTCCAGCTTAATACAAGATCACTTTCTTTAGAACACCAAGTAATATTTTTTAAACAAATCTTCTACTTAACACTTGAAGTTAAGACATACTGGCATCTGCTTTGTCTTTTAACTAAATTCTTTTCAACCCTCTGCTAGAATTTTAAGGTCTAGATACAGTAGATGGTGAGTGCCTCTTCATTCCATAACTGTAATTACTCACTGATGAATGAAAAGTAATTTTTGAAAGTCCACTTCCTAGCAATGAACTCACAGGAAAAGTGTTTTATTAATACAGTGTAACCTCATTAATCTGAATTTCACAGATCAGAATCTGGACTACTGTTGCTGTAATAGCAACACTGAGGTCTCCTGGATTATTTGTACAATTAAATTATAGTTACTATGTGCATTTAAGAGATTTTATACATGAACGTCTTTAATGGAACCAGATCAAATTTATTTTCCCCCTCTGCCCTCCTTCCTCAATCCTTTAGTGTGAATTCAGATAATTTGTACTGCATTTTCCCATATCGAAACAGAAATTTTTCCAAAGATTGAATACTGTGAATCAAATTACATATTTCATTTTAAAAGGTTCACATGGTCTAGCCATATCCCAAAAGAAAGGGCTGCAATTTTGTCAGAGAAAAGTCAAGTCATTGTAATAACGCTGCCACTTACTGAGAATCGTCGTCACTATGGAAAATAACGACAAAGGCTCTCTAAGCCGCAGACTGGGCCTCTCCTCATTTCTGAAAGCTCCCTGTTGCAGATCAGCACTGACTAAATCTGGCCCCCAAAATGTTTTTGCAGCCCACACAGGTTGTTTTAAATTCAGTGTCACACAAAAAACTGGAATATTTTACATGAAAGTCTACATTTCCAGAGTCTCTTGAAGGATCTGGAGATTTGGCAACATTGGGCCCCCACGCCTGCATGGTAGCCGTCTCTCCTGCCTCCATAAGAAACTCTCCAATTCTCCGCTGTCTCTGCCTGGCCCTATTTGTTCCTCTATATTATCATGACTTGGGTCCTAGTTTCTAACTCGTGTTTGTGATCCATACTTACAGTTTCTTTTCTCCGCATTAACTACCCACTTGCACCTCCGCCTCCCCTTTGGTCATTACCAGTCACCAGATCTTCAGCCAGTTTCAGATTTATGAATTCCTCCCTCTATCTAGAATGCTCTTCCCCAGCTCCCTGCCTGCTTAGCTGTACCTATTCATCACTCGAGTGAGGTCAGGTATACCGGACACCAGCCTTCTCTACCTACCCTTCCATATCACCATCACCAAGGAGAATGAGTTGTTCCTTCCTTTTGAAATTTGTTGGATGTATGTGATTCCATGTAATCTTCCCTTTCATGCCTGACTATCTTCCTGAAAGTACCAGTCCCCTGCCTTTATATCTCCAGTGCCTATTCCGGTGCTAGGTACATGGCAGGAAACAATGAAGTTTTGATAAGTAAATGCAAGAATGATTCCATGTTCTCTAGGAAAGGAGAATATCTGGGAAGAACAGAACACAGGACAAAAAGAAGAAATGATTTATATTCCGAATTACTCCATCCATGAGGGAAAATACACAAAACATTAATTCAAAACATTCTCATCACTACATAATTTATTTTTTCCTTTGTACTTAGAAGAATTAATAAAACACACATTTAAAAATAGAACTATTAAGTTTAAAAGGGCTTATTTACCTAATTGATACTAATTTTTTTCTTAACTAAAATCTTGGCATTGTCTAGGATACCCAGATGTTTATATCATCACAAATAATTTTTTAACCATTTATGGCAATTCAGAAAACTGCATCTGGTATTTCTTATATGTTTCCTCTAAAATCACCACTTCTGCCAAAAACATCTATAAAGAAATCCCTCAAAAGGTTTGGGTAACAAAGCGTCTGGGAATGTATTTGGCCTATGTTCAACAGGACATTATATGTTTTCTTGTATAAATCATGTCCTGGAAAACGGAATGTCTTTATTTAAAATAAAAACTCCACCATCCAGCCCCATAAAGGTAGTTCCATGAAAAACATTTTAAATCTCTTTTATATTTGTAGCTTTAAAACATATTTTCATGCTTCATATTACAGTAGGTTTATTGGGACTTATTTTATATGTTCTTTTAGATTTTCTTCAAAAAAAAAAAAACACATCACACACTGTAAGGAAATTTTCCATTCTCAATTTATATACTTTTGAAAAAGCAGTCCAATATTTCTTTAAAAAATTTTTTTAAATGAACCAAAAACCTTGACAACCTCACCAAAGAAGTGCAGATAGTAAGTAAATGTATGAAAAGATGTTCCACATTATTCGTCATCAGAGAAGTGCAAATGAAAACAACACGGTATCACCACACACGATCAGAATGGCCAAATCCCGCACCCTGATCACAGCAGGCGCAGGTAGGGGGCGCCAGGGGCACCGGGGGCGCCCAGACACTGCCGGCGGGGATGCGAAGCAGCGTGTGGCCACTCGGGAACAGTCTGGTGTTTTCTTACCAGACCAAGCCTACTCCTACCACACGCTGCAGCAACCGCACTCCTCGGTATTTACACAAAGGAGCTGAAAACTTTCATCCAAACAAAATCTTGCACACAGAAGTTTACAGCAGCCTCATTCAGAATTGCCAAAACTTGGTAGCGGCCGAGACGTCCCTCAGTGGGTGAGTGGATCAACAAACTGTGGTGCACCCAGACAATGGAATATTATTCAGCGCTGAAAAGAAACGAACTCTCAAACTACGAAAAGACACAGCGGAACTTCAGACGCATACTACTATGTGAAAGAAGCTAATCCGAAATGGCTACATACTGTCTGATTCCAACTGTATGATGTTCTGGAAAATGTAGAAAGGATGCAGGCAGTAAGAAGACCAGTGGTTTCTGGAGGGGCGGGGGGTGGCGGGAGGGGGAAAGAGATGAACAGGTGGGGCACAAAGGGCTCTTAAGGCGGTGAAAATCCTCTGCGCGACACCACAATGATACAATTCATTATACATTCGCCCGAACCCTTAGAATATGGAACACAGAATTTACAACACCAGGAGTAGACCCTAAGGTAAACTGAGGACTTTGGGTGATGAACTGTAGGTTCATCCTTCGTATGTAAAAAGACGAAGTACCATTCTGGTGAGTGATGTTGACAATGGAGGGAAAACGCTTACATGGGAAATGCCTGTACCTCCCTCTCACTTTTGTTGGAAACCTAAAACTGCTGTAAAATATGGTTTTAAAACAACAACAGCAACAACGACAACACACATTTAGTTATGGGGCCCTTTAAGGCGCAGCTATTGACTAGCAGACGTACCAGAAGATATTTCGGATGCTAGGATCTAAATTTGTGTTGTTTATGAAAACTTATTTTTCTTTGTGTATCATAACACTCGCCATCCTTCTGAATAATTGTTATCAAAACAAGAACTATTTTCTGCTTTCTATTTCAATTTTATCCCATCTTTTCATTTAAGCAGGAACTGATCTCAAGGATGAAGATAGAGAAAAAGAAGTGAAAGAAGGAAAATGTCAAATCTGGCCTTAAATACAGCAAGTCACACAGCTTTCAATGGTTCAGCTGCAGTCTAGGTTCCCACAGGTGTGCACTTCCCCATGTATGACAATTCCACAGAAATTCTGAACTCTGATCAATTCAGAACAGTTAATTAACGACACTGTCGTGCTATCTGCTTTACTTAAGACCAGTGTCTTAAGTTTGAAAATCAGGAATACAGGACGGTGTGCAAAGTAAGTCTTTGGAACTATACAGAACAAAAACACTTTCAGGGAAAATGCTGAAAGAATAATTTACAATACAATTCATTATACATTCGCCCGAACCCTTAGAATATGGAACACAGAATTTACAACACCAGGAGTAGACCCTAAGGTAAACTGAGGACTTTGGGTGATGAACTGTAGGTTCATCCTTCGTATGTAAAAAGACGAAGTACCATTCTGGTGAGTGATGTTGACAATGGAGGGAAAACGCTTACAAGAAGGGCAGTATTTCTTCTACCAGCCAGCATCCTCTATTAAAATAGAGCACCTGTAGGATCTTAGGGTTTCCTTTCAATGTCATATTATGGAGAAAGGGGTCACACTAGGAGGGCAAGGGAGAGAGAGGTTCTTACATTTTGGGGGGGAAATCCTACTACTATAGGGCTCTGCTCAAGATCCTTTCCTCCACAGAATGCCCTTGACCCTCAATGAGATTCCTGGAGAAGGAAATAGGCACCGTTCTACGCCCACTGCAGCGCGCCGCTGTCGTACTCTGTGAACCTGTTCTGTACCGACACTATGTGTTACTGCCTTAACTAGGCTCCTTGGAAAAAGGGATCCTGTCTAGTATCTCACACAGCATCTAACAGGAAGCCAAGCAGTTGGTTCTCAGTAATTACTTAACGCCTGATAAGGTACCTTCATACTTTTCACACAGGCCTGCAAATACCCTGAACCTAAAACTACAGTTGCAAGTACCTAGCACTAATGGCTGTGACTCTACGGCAGAAATCATCAAAGATCTACTGCTTCAATACTGGTGCTACATGTACAGCTCCCTTCCCGTAGGTCTGACCAGAACAAATCATCTCATTTCCAGTAGTAACAACATAACCAAGCATTTTGAGTAAAATATCACTTTTAAAGTGAGTTTCCCAATATTGTTTAAATGTTGAAACTGCGTATCAACTAATCATCGGTCTACAGATGCTTAGAAATAAAACAATGCTTCGCTTCTACAATTCAAGTTTCTATGTAGTTTCTTGCAACAAAAGCCAATCTGTCTTTTTCAAAATTGTTTCTCCTGGCAAATATTTTCACTGTCTGGCCAAGTTTTGTGTTAAAAATAAAGTACAGTATTACAACATCAATCAACATTTAAAGCACTTAATGATCTATGAAAGAAAATATACAGTGATTCTTTTGAAATGACCAAGCCAATAGAGGTTTTATTTATATTATCAAATCGAGAGTGCAGCTTTGAGAACATAAAATCACATTTGTGTTTACAGATAGAAAAGCAATATTAAGCACTGAGGTAATAAAACAGACTGTTAAGAAGAGGCAAGAGTGCACATGGCGAGAATGACTTAAGCACAACTGTCTCTTCGCTCCCCCGCCCATCTGTGCAACACCGACCTCCCGCCTGACCTCTCAAATACCTGTGGTACGAGCACAGCTAGAGAGCTTTCCTGCGGCTAACATTCACTCCACACAAAATGAGTCCAAAGTTCCTACACATTCACACTGCATGGTAACTGTACTTTTTATGTCAGTAGGGACCTAGGCCACCCAAGCTTTGTCAGGTATCATCTGAACCTGATATACCCTACTACTGGTAGTCTGAGTGTCTGAACAAGTCCTGAGTAGCACAGGGACTCACAATATTGATCAACTACAGTAAGTCACAGAATCCTTAATCTCACCATCATCTACTGAAATGACTCAGGTTGTATCTAAGAGAGGATGTGGCCTTAAATATTACACAGCAGCACACCATACAGCACTGGCATGTCACAGACCAAAGAGCTGGCTCAGAATACTGCTTTTTCACTTCCGTTAGTCCAGTGCTAGGCTAAGCTGTCAATTCTCTGACCAATCCCTTGGGTACCCAGTGTGTCCTCTCTGGGTTGGCCATATGTCTTCAGATAATGTCATAGTTGCTCTGGCATTTTCCCAACAAACATCGGCTTCCCATAGGAGCAACCATTTCAACATGTAGGGCACAATATAGAGGATGCTGCCCTATCTTTAAAGGAGATGGGGATATACAGAACAAAACACAAATCAAATGTAAATAACCATTTTCCTGACAGGACAAAATAAAGTAACATAGAAAGATATGAGCTTTGGTCAAAGGCAAAAAGATCAAAATTTAAGAGTTCAAATCTCAGTTCCTTTGACTTATAAAATGGAATTCTTATCACCTACTTTAGAATTGCTTGTGAAGAGTAAATAAGACTATAAATTATACAGTATATGTTACATAAAATGTTCATGACACTCAATGTGTAATTGTTTCCTTGCTGCCCAGTCCAGCCCCCTATGAGATTTAGAGTTCCAAGGCTGGCCAAGTCCAACAGAGTAAACAGAAGACTTTTAGTTGGGCAGTGATTTGCCCCAGAATCAAGTTATGTTGAGGACAACTGCCTTGCATAATATAGCTTATTGTTTTTTGTATTCTTAAAAGTCTCTCATCTGCTGTCTGTATATTTAGGACAACTTCCTTTGACTGGTCTTGTCCACTGGTACCCATGCTTCAGTGGTTCCTGCTTGCTTGCCTCCTCAGTGTCCGAGTCACTGTTCCTGTCATCCAACAGTGTCTCTGCTGTGCCGTCTCCTCTAGTCTGCCTATGTCTAATTTCTATTTTATGTTAATAAAATGTTACATGGTACTTCTAAATTCCTTAATTACATGCCTTGGCGCTACCACACCCAACCCACATAACCTGAAGGTGGGATCTTTCTAGGTTCCACCACCACCTGTCTGACAACCTGAAATCACTACCTAATGCAGCCCTAGAACCGCTTCAACTTCTTGCGGACCCTTAGATCAGAGAGTAAATGATGACATGCCAACTCAGTCAGCTGCTATAGAGTCAACAGAGCACTATGAACCATCTGATTATTCGAGGCCCAACCGATAATCCTAAGCACAGGACTCACCTCAGGGAACCGGCAGGGCTTATCTTACAAGCACCACACAAACACGTGAGTGCCTGTATGTAGAGCATCATCTATAATTGTAAGAAGCTAGTTAGGGCCAGACATTCACTCCACAAGAAGTTACTCTTTTGCTTGAGAACACTGTCCTAACACATCCAATGGCTTTTGGCAGGATGACCACAGAATGATCAGGGAGCTCCGAACCATAAAAAGTCAGGTCAGTAAAATCAATCCCCTTCGTGATCAACAGGGTGACAATCGAAACAACTGGCTGCCTCAATATCCAGGAAAACTAACTGGACTGGCAGCGCCAACTTTGGACTCTGGTTTCACGAGGACCATACTAAAACTGAAGCAAGCTGGCCATGGGAGATGGAAATGGAAGTCACACCCAGTGCAGGTGAGGAGACTACATCTGATTCAACACTAGTGTTGCCAGGAAAAAATAAGGAAAAGACAAAACACCTACTTTGTTTTTTAAGTTCTTCAATTTGTTCCTCCTTTAAATCTAACTGTTCTGTAAGTCTCGATGCTGAATCCAACGCAGCATTTGCTTCATCGAACCGCTCCTGAGGAAGAAAAGTTCATTAAAAAGCAGCCTGGAATAACTACTTCACAAACTACACGACTGGAAGACAGAGTCAATCAACCCTCTTCTAGTCAGCTGATGACGCTGTACCTCGGGCAAGTTCACGCAGTAAGTATCAAAAACAGAACCGGTACTTCGCAGCACAATACTATCTCCCTTAAATAAAAAAGAGGATGCTACTAAAAGACAATACGGTGACTAAAAGACAATACGGTGACAAAAGGGGGAAAAAAGTGACAATATTAAGAGAATAAAAACTACAAAAAGCAGATACAAAAAAAGTAAAAAAAATGTAACAAATGTTCTTTTTAAATTTTTGCAAGTCTAATGGGTATAAAATGACATTTCTTTACTTTATTACTTTAATTTTTATTTCTCTAAATACTAGTGAATTTGAGCATTTTTCTATGTTTACAAGAACTTTACAGGTACTTATTTTTAATTAAAAATTTTTTTTTTATTTTTACTTATTTTGAAAGAGAAAGAGAGAGTGAGCAGTGGACAGGGACACAGAATCCCAAGCAGGTTCCACACCCTCAGCATGGAGCCTGATGCCGGGCTCAAACCCACAAACCGTGAGATTGCGACCTGAACCAAGGACCCAGGCTCCCCTAGAGGTGCTTTTCTATAAAAACTTCTTTGCATACCTTGCCTGTTTCTCTACTGAACTTTCTCTTGTTTGTTCATAAAAGCACCTTGTAGAGTAGATGTGAATCCTTCGTCACAGTACTACAAGGACTATTTGCCTGATCTGTCATTTGTCTATTAACTGCATAATACCCTTTGCATGTACAAGTGTTTAAACTGTATATAGTCAAATATGTCCTACTTTGCTTTCACAGATTCTTGAGTTTTAGTCTTGCTTAGGCTCCTCCTTGCCCCTAAACTCTACATAGTAGAGTCTTCCGGGTTTCCTTGCAAAGTTGTTTTGGTATTTACATCTTTCAAACAGTGTTTCTCAAAGGATGTGTTTCTGACACTCCTGGCCCCCACCCACTAAATGCCAGAAGACCCATCCAGTCACTGTTACAACCAAACCAGCCCAGGTTTCCAGTACCACACTCAGCTGAGAATCCAGGCTTTAATACAAATGGACTTTACTTTCATGTATGGTGTTAGACAGGAATCCAATTTTATTTTCTTCCATATAGACAGCCAGCTGTGGCAACATCATTTATCAGTTAGGTAATCTATCCTCTTTCCATTAAATAGAAAATTAGTTTAGGATTTGGTTTTAAATTCTCAAATATATCCTGGGCTCTATTTCCGGACTCTCCTGTTCCACTAATCTAGGCCGCGTGGTACTGATTAATGACTCTATGGTGATATTTAGTAAGCAAGTCCCTCCTCACTGGTGTTCTCTCACGCAGTTCTCTTGGCTATCTAGAGTATCTGCCCATGTAAGTTTCAGGTCAAGTTTTACCATCTTGAATCGGAGTGACAGTGTTTTTTGACGTGTCATCCTAGACAGGCTACGGCCCCCAGTTACGCAATCAAACATAGCCTAGACATTGCTGGGAAGGTTTCTGCAAATGGAATCAAAGCCCCTAATCAGCTAAATTTAAGAAAGGCATTTATCCTGAATACTCAGGGTGGCCCTGACTGAGCTAGCTGAAAGTCCCTGAAGGCAAGGCTGAGCCTTCCCGCAAAGGAGAAAAAATTCCTGCTGTGGACTGCAACTTCAGCCCTTTCCAGAGAGTTCTGTCCTGCTTGTGATTTTCTTTCTTGGCCATCTGTGGAGAACAACATGGCCTAGGCCTGTGAGTTCCAGTCTGCATGTGATGGGACCCTCCCATTGTGACCACCAACTCCCATAATCACACTGCCAATTCTTTGTAATAAATCTCATAGGTGTGTAGCTCTACATATCACCCTACTGGTTCTGCTTTTCAGGTTGAATTCTAACTGACACAGAGGGACTGGAACTAAACATCTTAAATAAAAAATTTAATGTTCGACATCCACAAAACTGAACTTAGTATAAAAGAAATTTAAATAAAGCTTCGAATAATTTTTTCAACCTCATAGTGTTTCTATTTAAGAAATTATTAAAGCTCGAAACTACACTAAGACTCATTCTAAAATTAACATTTAGACTTCATTATTCTTTCTACCATTTGTTTGGGTTTTATTTCACTAATTTCAGCTTTTATTTTTACTAATTCCTGCATAGTTTCTTCCGATTTATTTTGTTCATTTTCTAAGTTACGTTTTAATTTAAAAAAAGTAAAATAAAGCTGGCTTAAAAAGATCTGGACTTCTAACAGTATCAGAGACATGATTCCCTGGACCCACTGGAAACAACTCAAAGTGTTAGATAAAATATCTTTTTAAATATATTAATGAGCTGACCAGAAAGTAAGCATAAATGGCCAATAAACGTATTAAAAGATGGTTATTTTGGGGCACCTGGGTGGCTCAGTTAGTTGAGCGTCTGACTTCAGCTCACGTCATGATCTCACAGCTCATGTGTTCGAGCCCCACGTCTGGCTCTGTGCTGACAAGCTCAGAGCCTGGAGCCTGCTTCGGATTCTGTGTCTCCCTCTCTCTCTCTACCTCTGCCCCACTCACTCTGTCTCTATTCAAAAAAAAATTTAAAAAAAATTTAAAAGATGCTTGATTTCATTAGCAGTCAGATAAACAGAAATTAAAACCATAGGAAGACAGCCCTTCCCACCTAGTCCAGTGGCAAAAACTAAAAATACTGATAATGCCAAGTGTTGCTAAGGACAAAGAACAAGAACTCTTAGGCACTACTGGTAGGAATACATTAGCACAACTGCTTTAGAAAATAACTTGCCATGATTGAGTAAAGTTGAAATTGCCCATACAGATCTCAGGACTCAACAGTTGCATCAAGATATGTGCCTGAAAGAAACTCTTGTACATGTGCACCAGGAGACGTAAATGAGGAAGCCCATGCTGTTTCCACAGTAGATAATGGCAATGTCCTTTATCGGTAAAACAGGTAACCTATATATTTATGCAATAAATACAGCAGTGAAAACAATATGCCACGCACACATAGGAACACACAGTAACATGGCTAAAACTCATGAATAGAATACTAAGTGAAAAAAAAGCATGTTTCAGGAGAATTATTGAATTTACATACATTTCAAAATTCCATTTATATAGAGTTCAAAAATATGTAAAGCCATACAATGCACTGTATGGAGATGCAAATATATGCGATAAGACCATAAAGAAAAACAAGGGGTGATCAGCGTAACGTTTTGGACTAGTCGTTACCTCTGAAGGAATAACGAGGAGAGGCAATCTGGAGGGCCCGTCAAGAACTTCCAAGGATGACGTTTCTTTCCTTATACTGGGTGGCAAGGGGTTATTTGCAGTATTGCTATTCTTATATTGTATATGTATTAACCAAATACTGTTTTGCAGCCACTCAGTATCTAATAAAAATTTCAAAACTTTATGTCTTCTTTTATTAGGAATTTAACAGGCCTGAACCACATATTTACCGCTAATAACAGGTAAACAAACTTTATTACTTTCCGCCAGCTATCAACAAAGTCTACTTACAACGTAGAAAAGTTCATCCTAAATTCTTAAAGTAAATAATTTTCATGTCATCTCTATTCATGGGGGTTCAGTTTATCTATATTTTATATATAATTCTTGTACATATGACATATAAGATATTTTATTGTCATTTTTTTATTTTAGAGAATGCACACACGGCATGTGAGTGGGGGAGATGGGCAGAGGCAGAAAGAGAATCTTAAGCAGGTTCTATCCACACTCAGCATGGAGCAAAATGTGGGCTCAATCCCATGACCCTGGGATCATGACCTGAACCAAAACCAAGAGGCAGATGCTAAACCAACTGTGCTACCCAGGCACCCAAAGAAAGACAATTTAAAGGATTATGCTGCAAAAAAAAAAAAGATTTAAAGGATAATATACATTATTTTAATCCATGTGAAATAAAGTGCTCAATGTATCCACTTGAAAAGAGAAAATTATAGAGTTACAAGTGTAGATTAATTTTTTTTAGTGGCCCCTAAACATTCATCTATGCTAAAAAAAATTAAAATTTCCCATCATCTTGGGGTGCCTGGGTGGCTCAGTCCATTAAACATCTGACTCTCGATTTCAGCTCAGGTCATGATCTCATGGTTCGTGTGTTCAAGTCCTGAGTCAGGCTCTGCACTGACAGTGCACGGAGCCTGCCTGGGATTCTCTCTCCTCTCTCTGCCCCTCCCCTGTGTGCTCACACTCTCTCTTTCTCTCTCTCTCTCAAAAATAAACAAACTTAAATAAATAAATAAGTAAAAATAAAAATAAAATAAATAAAATTCCCATCATCTCGTATTTGTTTTGTCTGTTCTCAACTAGAAGTCACATGGGGAAAGCCCTGAATATCCTGTTCACCGTCATGCCACAGCACAGGGTACCAAGTAGCTACTCAAACAATATTTACTAAAATTAATTGTTTAGGAGATTATTTCTAAGATTAAGATTCTATAATTGTTCATGAGTAATATTTACAAGAGAAAATTATTTTGACCAACCTGTAATGACATCAGTTTTCCTTCCAGATTTTCTGCCTTTTTTCTTCCATTCAGCTACAAGCTGTTTGTGCTTTTCTAGTTCGGCAGAATACATAGCTTTCTCCTCTAAAGAGAAAAAAAAGTTAGATTAGTATTCTGCAATTATGTGATAAAATGAGAATTTTAAACCACTTGAAAAGTTTTTTTAAATATATGTATTTATTTTTATTTATTTTTGAGAGAGCGTGACAGAGAATTTGAAGCAGGCTCCATGCTGACAGCAGAGAGGCCAATGCGGGGCTTCAACTCATGAACCTTGAGATCATAACCCAAGCTGAAGTCAAATGCTTAACCGACTGAGCCACCCAGGTACCCCTAAACCACTTAAAATTTTAACAGTTCAACAAAAACAGTTCAAACGTCTCAACAAGAAAATTATATATGCCTCCAGTTAGTTTACTCTGCCATAAATCCTCCTCCACCTCGTCCATCACGCAAACTCTTCCCTCTTCAGAACTCCACTCAGGTATCTCCTCCTTGGCAAAAACCTTCTCTATGGCCATGTAACTTTGTACAAATGTCCATTCTAGTTAGGTTAGCAGGCCTAGAGAAGTCTTATTTTAAAATTCAAGATTTCAACCATGAGTAAGCCTGAAGATCTACATCGTATAAATTTAAAGGTTTGCTTGGGCACCGAACTATAACTCCTGTTACTTCACACGCCTCATATCTCCTGGTCACCTGCCCCTCAACTAGCACTGAATTCACTGCCAATCCCTGCTGAATGTACGAATAAACAAACAGATGGGTACAACGAATGATCTAAAGGAGGTACATCTGAGGACGATGGGTAGATATGAAAAAGCATATATGGTTATCAGGGTAAAACTGTTCTCTGGTCATGGCTACCATGTCTCCAAAAAAGTATTTTCCCCCTGGACAAGAAACTGTAGTTACCTAAAGTAGAGATGAATTGCTGAGAACAAGTTAATCAATATTCAAAGGACAGTGATTACCAATGATTAACTCTCTGAAAAAGACTTGACCTCTGAGCAGTATCTCAAAGTTTAAGCATTGTTTCTAGTGGTCTCCTCTTCATCGCATGATCATCCTTTTTACGTTACTTCATCCTTCCCCCACACTCACCTTCGCTGATCATAATATGATACCAAAACACGTTTTTAATAATTATTATATATAGTTCATGTTCTCCAGACATAACTGTAAGAAGTCTACACTGACTTGTTGATGGCTACTTACTTTCTCCTCCTACAAGAAGGTAACTTTTCAAAGATTTCTCCATGCCTATTTTAAAATAGCCCCCAAATAAGCCAAAATTCCCAGTAACCACAACACTTTCTCCTCACGGAAAGCCCGCCCCGGACGACTCACCCTGCTGGAAATGCTCCAGCACCATCTGCAGGTTGGAGAGCGACAGAGCGTACTGCTTCGCTTGCTCCCGCGAGACCGAGAGCTGCAGGGCAGTTTCATCCCTCTGCTTGGAGACGACGTTCAACTGCTCCTGCAAGGACTCCACCTGCAGACTGGCCTGATGGCTTCGAACAAAAAGAAGAAAAGTCGAATTGTTCCTGTTTACTTTAACAACATAAAAACATCTTCCCTACTGCCAACTGAGCCACCCAGCGGCTTCCATCTTGACCGTTACGTAAACGTGCAGCTCAGGGGCTCGAAGTCTACCCACACTGGTACCAGCACCGCCGCCAGCCACCCTCCCCAGGGGAGGCTCCGCAACCGTGAAACGGCAACCCTCCACTTCCCGGCAACCATCGTTCCACTCTGTCTCTATGAATCTGACCCTCCTTACATTTTACTGCAAGAAATTCAAGTTAGATTTCAAAGAAACTTGAAGAGTTCCTCTGACCTTTGCTCTCCCTGTTTTGTTAATTCAGTCATTCTTCCCATGAAAGTGACTCTGAACGAATGGCAGTCATTTTAAAGATTAGAAGTTGGATGAAACAAGAAGCGTCAGTATAATAAAAATTTACACATAGCCTGCAACTTTCAGGTTTCCAGGCTAAAACTCTAAGATGTAATTTATCATAAAATTCTAAGTTGCAGGGGGGCCTTGGAAGTCATTTTGTCCAGCTTCCAATCCTACCAGCAACGGATTCTGACACACCTCCTTGGCTTTTGACACTCACACTTATGGTGAACCCACAGTTTTCCAAAGGCTATCCCATTGACAAAATGTTCTGATTACGAGTTAACTCCCTTTACTACCATCTTTCTTTCTCCTTACATTAAATAACTCCTACCCCTGCCCCTAATAATAAATTAGAGATTCTGAAGAGATTTAGATAGCACCTACCCAGGCTTATGTCACTGATGTACTTCCTTAATATATAATGATTACAAACAGAATACTGCAATAGCCTTTTCTGGGTTTTCATACCCAGTTAACAAATTCTTATTCAGGAACAGCCCATTAAAGCCCACCAAGGGCAGCTCACTTTGAAGAAATTTTACACAACAGCACCCTCTTCTGGAAGAGTAGTAAATTGATAATCAGGAGACTGAACTCTGCCCTCAGACGTTCCTGGACTTTATGCAAGGCTGCCGGTTGGCAGATCACTCAACAGGTGATTTTAAGGGTGCGATGAGCCATGATGTCATTCAAAAAGTTAATAAACACCAGGTATTACTCTAGTTAGGTAAGGGCTCAAAATACGATAATCTGGTTTATAGATCTGAGTCACTCATTCAACAAGTATTACTGCACATCTATTAAGCTACGTGTAAGAACATACGCTGTGGGAAGGTACAAAATACACAGCATCGTCCCTACTCCCAGTGACCTTACATTTCACTGGACGGGTGGAGACAGAAGATGGGTCAACAATTACTCATACCCTTAAGTAAAATATAAGTGCGCTATCAAAGACTCAAACGAGGTATTATGCAGATTCAAAAGAAAAACACCACACCAGGGTTTGGTTTTGAACTTGAGGAGTGAGATGCTAAATGAAGCATTTTTCATGAAGGAAATGCTATTTGAAGAACAGGTGGGATAAACAGAAGAATTGTTAGAAATCAGGCCTACTCTCAGGTAGAGGAACATGAAATGAAAAAGCAGAATAGGAAAATGGTAGCCCTAGCTAATAGACTAAGACGGTTTGGGGGCATGTAGACAGTGTGAAATTAGGCTAAGGCGGCAGAGAGTCCAGAAACTTTTTTTTGAGAGAGTACACATACACAAGCAATAGAGGGAGAGAGAAGCTTTTTTTTTTTAACATTCAGAAACTTTCCAGGCTCTGAGTTGTCAGCACAGTGCGACACGGGGCCCGACCTCAAAAACCATGAGATCATGACCTGAGCTGAAGTGAGATGCTTAACCGACTGAGCCACCCAGGAGCCTGCATCATTTCATGGCTACATCATATACGTTACTTGCATATGATAGAAAGAATGAGAGAGAAAATCTTACGCAGAGCCCAACGGGGGGTGCCTCTCAATCTCACGACCCAGATCATGACCTGAGCTGAAATCAAGAGTCACACACTTAACTAAGCCACCCACAAGCCCTCAAAACTATTAGAGAAAAATAAGGGCCCAAAAATTCGAAGATTAGCAATTTTATTAGTCTGAAGATATTTTGGCATTTCTACCAATGTGAAACACACGCACAAACGATCACTCATGGTTTTAATTGTCATTTAAGTCAGTTTTCCTGAAGCTGAAGGTACACTAATATTCCCTGCAAAGGTGGGAGGAGTTCACCTCAGTGTGGCCTCTACCGGCCTAGGATCTCTCCGCAGCCAGAGGTAATCTCCGACCTCCTTAGTCTCACTCAACATCATACACAGTAAAAAAAAAAAAAAAAAAAAAAGATGTACATACCACTAATGGAAATATACATGGACAGGATTTTTCTGGAAGATTATTTGGCAGTACATCTCAAAAATTTTAAGAATGCCTTTTGAACCAGAACTGCCAGCTCTCAAAATTTATGCTAAGGAACTAATTTGTCATCGAAACAAAACTACCTATCTTGGGATATCATGGCCGCACTCTTAGTATGTTTGAAAAGTTGAAACAGTTCTAAATGTCCAATAATAAATGACTGGATTAAGGAAATTATGGAGAATGCAAATAATGTATATGATGTAGCCATCAAATGATGCCGAAACATGTGCTTCGTTAACCATGGTTTAACACGTGCTCACACTCATGTAAGTAAGTACAGAAGGTTACAAAACAGTATGAATAGCCCTGATCTCAGTTTTGTTTTAAAAATACACATGTACACACATACACAAGCAGCAAGCAAAAGCATAAAAAAGGATGATCTCTGGGTGGGCGGGACTGTGACTTTACAATCTCTTCCGTTTGCGTAATTTTCCTGAAGTGGAAAATGTGTTTTTGTGACAAATGGGAATCAAAACAAGAAAACACAACTTACTGAGAGAAAAAACATTTTAAAATATGTTAAGCAGGGAATCGATCATGCCGATGTAATGAGGCCTCCACAAAACTCACAAGGAGAGGGGCTGGTGAGCAGTGGGAGCCGTGGAGACGGGTGCTTGTGGGGAGAGAGCTAGAAGCTCTGAGCCCCTGCCCCACACCTGACCCTACTGATTCTTCCACCTGGTGGTTCCTGAGTTAGAGCCTTTTATAATAAACGGCATTCTAGCAAAAATAAAATTTTGGATAAAAATAGAGGTAGGGAGGGGCCTAGTAACTGAAAAGTCCTAACGAACCGAGAGTTAATTAATTCATACTGACCTGCATTTCCCCTTGCTACCTCTTCTACTCCTCCCTTCTAAGATCCAAAACCTGTTCGACCTTAGATCGTTTGATTAAGAATAAAATTACACAAATCAAATTAGTTCTTTGGGAGCCTGACAAAGCTAATTAACATCAGTCAGAATTTAAGTCTAAACTCCTAAAACGATGAGAGGCAATTACCTAGGGTAATAGTTAGATTCAGAGAGAGCTAGTCCACTTAGGATAAAAATAAATAGAATGTTTTTTTTTTTTTAAAAAAGAAAAGAAAAAAAGGGAAAGAAAGATTGAGAGAGAGCTGTCTGAATGCCAGATACGGTCAAGAGTTACACGCCTGAGTATAAAACCCGCACACATACTCTGAGCCTGACCTTGGGCAGGTTACTAAACCTCTCTAGCCTCAGCATCTTCATCTGTAAAAGAGATAACAAATCTGTAAGAACAAAATTAGGTAACCTAGGGAAAGGCTTACTGATCCTGACGCTCAAGAGGTGATCGGTTAACGTGAGTGCTATAAGGGGAGAAGTTACCTTGCATTTTCCATCGCATTAGAAGATGAAACTAGCTTTTCCTCCAACACTGTGACTTTTTTTCTCAGCTTGGCCTCTCTATCTTCTGCAGCCAAAGCTTCACGGGTGTAAGAATCCTCTGATTCTAAAAGATGGTTACGCAATCTCTCTAGCTCCTGGTTTAAGCGTAATTCTTTGTCGCGTAAATGTTGAACCTAGGCAGAGGACACCTCTTTACTTTTCTTCTATAAAATGTTCCCCTTACCCTCTACAAGCCACTTTGTTATCACAGCTTTCACCCATTACTGAAGTATATTAATTATACACTGCATACTGCAAGATGTCTTTGCATTAGGAAAAAGGTCTAAATTCAACTTGAATACTCGTCTGGAAGTTTTACTTGTCAGACCTCATTCCCTGTGGCTATAATGGAAATGGAATTGTACAAGGTACTGGGTTCTTTGTGACAGATGACCATTTCAGTAAAAATCCCGTTTTTTCATACTTTTTGGGTCAGAAATTTTATTTTTTTACACTGAATTATACTTAACAACGTTACACTAGTTTCAAGTGTATAGTACAGCGATTCGATAGCTCGACACACTGCTCTGCTCACCACACATGCACCTGTCACCTGGCGTTATCGCGTTACGCATCATCGCGACATTACTGACGAGATTCCCCATGCTGGATTTTACATCCCTGTGACTTATCTGTAGCTAGGAATTTTTACCTCTTAATCCACTTCACCTGTTTCACCCTTCCCTTCTAGAAACCACGTTTGTTTCCCATATTTATGCTCTGTTTCACTGCTCGGTTTGTTTTTTTTTTAATTTCACATAAGTGAAATCACATGGTGCTTTCTTTTCTGCATCCGACCTATTTCTCGGAGCATCATGCTCTCTAGGTCCATCCACATCGCTGCAAATCTCAAGATCACATTCCTTTTCATGGACAACACTCCACTGTGCATGTGCGTGTATCACTTCTTCTCTATCCATTCATCTATCGACGGCCACTCGGGCTGCTCCCGTACCTTGGCTACTGTAGATAATGCTGCAGTAAACAAGGGGAGCACGTATCTTTCTGAATTTGTGCTTTCATTTTCTCTGGGTAAAGACCCAGCAGTGGACTACTGCACCGTAGGCTAGCGCTATTTTTAATTTTTTGAGGAACCTCCATAGTGTTTTCTGCAGTGGCTGCGTCAATGGGAAAAATTTTTTTATATCCGAGATATACCACGGTTTTCACTTTTGGAAACTGAAATAAAATGCACTCTGGGAGAGCAAAATCCTACTACAGCACATCAGAGGAAGACTTAGGGAAAAAATCATCCGAGAGAGAAATTAATTTTAATTGATAAATCATTTTAGCTTTCTTAATAGTTATTAACTATATTGCTTAAATCACTGCTTCTCCAAAGTGAAAGCGTACCTCGTTCTGTAAAGCACTGTTTTCCATTTGCTTCTGTTTCAGGGCTAACATGACCTGGTCTCTCTCCTGTTGAAACTTAACTGTCTTCTCTTGCGTCGACTTAACTGCATTTAAAAGCTGATTTAACTCCCCAGTCTTGCCCTTTTGGAAAGAAAATAACTTTCGCTTTAAGAAAAATACATTTAAAAAGAGACATTTTCTTCATTAAATAATTTTGAAATACAGTTAACCATGTCAAGGTCATCGAAAAACAAAGAGAGTCTGAGAAACTGTCACAGTCTAGAGGGGCCTGAGGAGGAGTGACTAGACAGAACGTGGTGTCCTGGATGGCGTTCTGAGAAGAAAAAAAGACGTCTGGTAAAATGTTCAAATAAAGTGGGAACTTTAGTTAGTAATAATACATCAATGTTGGTTAATTAGTGGTTACAAACATATCACAGCAATGTAAGATGCTAACAAATACGGGAGACCCAGTTTGAGGCGTATGGAAACTCTACTATCTTTGCAACTTCTCAAATAATCAAGGCATTCTGAAAGAAAAGTTTATCAGAAAAGTTTTTAAAAGAACTCAAAAGATACAGTCTCTTCAAATTTACCCTGTGAACAACAAAATGTTCACAGATCCCCAAAGCCCTCAAGAGAGGACGAGCGTGTGTGTGTGCGTGTGTGTGTGTGTGTGTACACTCATTCACCGACCACAAACACTGATTATCACAGAAAGTTCAAGTCGCTGGCAGCGAAGAGACGGGAAAGTCATTTCAATGGTTCCGTTTTCTGAAGCAAATTATTCATTGCTACCAATGAATTTCTATTTAAATTAACTTACTGCTAAAAAGTATTTGGAGAGCTCTAGTAATTTGGGGGAGAAACCCTCCAGGTACCTCTGAGAAAAATGTATTCAGAACGAATCACAAAACCTTGAAGTGAGTATTTCTGAATCCACAGCTTCACATTCCCCTTCCAAGACAATTATCAACGAAGTAACCAACCCACTGGAAGAGCTCCACCCCAACCCTCCCCTCCGAGACTCCATCCCCAACACACCTGCTCTTTTTCTTTCAGCAGCTGCTCAAAAGCAAGAGCCTTTTCCTTCATCGAATGGCACTCGAACTCTTTTTCTCGAAACATCATGGAAAATTTCATGTTAGTCTCCTGTAATGCTTGATATTCCATTTCCTTTTCCCTGGTGGCTTCTACTATTTTTTCATTTTCCTCTTTCAGTTTGCCAATGTCCATTTCTAAAATTAGCGTCCGCTCCTTCAGGTTTGTTACGGCCTGCCTCAGAAGTTCATTTTCATTCACTTTGTTAGTGAAATTTTCATTTAACGAAAGCAACTGATCACTTTTGGCTTTGATTAAGAGGTCTTTCTCCTTAAGTGACTTCTGTAAAACATCTTGTTTCTCCTTTAGCTGCTTAATTTCTGAATCGGTCTGTTCGTGTTCTTTTCTTTCCAGCTCTGACGAGGCAGCAATCGAATCGGACAACCTGTGATTATTTTCCTGGAGCGTTTTGATGGTCGCGTCTTTTTCCTGCAGCGATTTCCTTAGTTCTTCCAGCTCTCGGTGAGAAGCCTCACTCGACGTGTCGGACTTGACTGTTCGGAGCGACTCTGCTGACTGGGAGGAGAGCGGTGACCCCGGGGAGAGTTGAGGCGAAATAATATCGAGTTTTCCTAAAAGAAGATCTTTGGTGTTGCAGAGCTGCCCGATGCTGTGCTGCACTTGTGCTAACTCCTGCCCAAAATTTTTGAGTTTGGTTTCATTCTGTTCGTAACTCTGGATCAGGCCGGTGTAGTCCACTTGTAACTTGGAATTATTATCGCTGTCAACCAGAACCTGCGCCTGCAGCTGGTGCAGCTCCTCCTGCAGCTGGGCCGACTCGTGCTGCATATTTTGGACCGTGGTCATCACCTGCTGTTTCCACTCCTCCATCTTCTTCACTTGCTGTTTCAGCTTGTCGCGCTCCTGTAGGAGCTCCTCGAACTGGTTACTATTGACCCCTCCGACCTCGTTACCAGCGCTGGATGTTTGTAAAACCGTCAGTAAGGTCTGACATTTCTGACTCAAGGCATCAATTTCAATGTCCTTTTCACGAATGATACGCGATAAATTCTGCACGGTTTCTCTAAACATGTCCTGACCACCACCTTCAGATCGAGCGGCCAGTTTTTTGTTTTCGTCCTGCAGCTTCACGAGAGCTGCTTCCTTGGCGGCAACTATGTCCATCATTTTGTGGTATTCTGTTTTCAGCTGGCTACTTTCCCTGGTCTTCTCGCTCAACACAGCTAGTACTTGTTCTCGCTCCATGGCGTAGGCCTGCAGCTGCTGCTGAAGGTAGAGGACATCCTGGGCGTAGGAAGCGGAAGAGATCCTGGCGTGAAGAGCTTGTATCTCCACGTCCTTCTGCTGGATAATCTGCGTTAGTTTCCCGACCTCATCTTTGGACAGCTGATCAATCTGTTTCGTTAAGGATATGTTCTTCTCATTTAGGAGTTTGATCTCCAATTCCCGCTCTTTTATTCCTTTCACCAATCTCTCCGTTTCAGCTTTAGATAAATCGTGCTTTTCACTGCCATTTTCTATATTAAGGCTCCGTACTTTCGTTTCTTGAAAGAGGTCAGAATTCTCTGTCGGAACGTCCTGCCTTTCTTCGTGCAACTGGGTTTTGATTTGTTCAATTGTTTTTTGCAAATTCCTAATCTCCTCATCTTTCTGTAAAAAGAGCTGGGTGTGCGTGACAGTCATTTGCTCATGCTGGCACTTAAACTCATCCATTTCCTTCTTCTGCTCCTCTAAAGACTGAAGCAGCTGTAGTTTGCTCTGGTTTTGCTCTTCAATTATCTTTTGATGATGTTTTATTTCCTCCTCCAGATTAGCCTTTATCACACTCAGCTGCAACACCTCCGACTCCAGCTCCGTGACGCTATCGAGGGGTTTAGGCTCCGCCACGGGCACAGCTCGGCTCTGCTGGTCCCGGAGTCGTTCCAGTTCCTCTTTCAGGTGACTGTTTTCTTCTTTCATGGACCCAAGGTTTCTGTCTTTTTCCTCTATGGTTTGCTTCAAAATTTCGATTTTTCTTAAGGCCTGAGTGTGTTTATCTAATTCCTCCTGAAGCTCTGAACCTCTTTTTTTCAGTTTTTCAATAAAAATTTCCTTCTCGCTTAAAAGTTGTGTCAATTGCTTCTGCTCCTCTAGACTAGATGACAAAATTTCCTTCGTGTCCTTACGATCAGTGTCCATCTGCTCAAGGTTATCCTTGAGTTCTGCTATTTCAGAGTCCTTCTCTTGACACAGTTTCATTA
The DNA here is from genome assembly GCA_030068075.1 of Paguma larvata. Lineage (NCBI taxonomy): Eukaryota > Metazoa > Chordata > Mammalia > Carnivora > Viverridae > Paguma > Paguma larvata. Next base: position 36,950,054 of record CM057827.1, read on the forward strand.
GGTGCTGCTGTTCCAGCTGCAGAGCAGAGGCACTCAAATCACGAGCCTTCGACAGTTCTTCAACCGTCTGCTCATACTTCCTGGCTTCTTCCAACCGCCGCTCTTCAGCCCGCCTCAATTCTGCTTCCAACTGTCCTTTTTCCGTTGTTAGAACCTCCACAATAGTGTTTCTTTCCAGAGAAATCTGACTGCTACCAGCAATGGATTCCTCCAGCTGACGTCGTACATCCTCATGCGCTGAAGCCAACTTCTCGTTTTCCATTTTGAGATCAAAGGCAACTTTGTTTAAGCTGTCATTGAGTTGCTCTATTTCTGAAAGACTTTGCTTTAAGCTTCTGACTTCAGCTTCCCTTTCTTTAAGTAAGTCATCCTTAAAATCACTGCCAGAGTCTCGATTTAGAGATTGAGTTAACTCATCCCTGACTCTGGAAAGCTCTTCCTCATTCTGTTTAATGTGCTCCTTAAGTCCGAAGTTCTCCTTCTGCATACTTAAATTACTTTTTTGTGATTTATTTAGCTGATCTACTAAATCTTCTACTTTTTCCTCAAGCTTCTGCTTGGCTACGTGCAGATCATTCAGAACCAGTTCACTTTGAACTAACTTTTCTTTCTGCACATCTAACTCTTTAGTCATGTTCCTTTTATCATCTTCAAGCTGACGGACTCTCTTCTTTTCATCATTTAAATCTTTTTTCAGTTTCCTAATGATGCTGTCGTCCTCATTCTGTTGTTTTGATAGCTGATCTTTTATCAGAATCATGTGCTGAAAAAAATAATTTGCACAGTAACGTTACAACATTCTCAGGTTAGTCACATAGAGAAAATTTTGTAAAATGTCATAAAGAATAGAGGAATAATCCTCACATATTTCTAATCCTTCTTAAAACAATACTTTTTTAAAAACCCCAACAAAATTATTTACTAGTATCCTACAGCAAATGTACTTCATAACTTTAGAGATTAGAATTTAAAACCAGACAAGGTAAATGATACAAGTTTTTCATCTTCAACTCTTAAAACACTGGAGCAGGAGTCAATAAACCACAGCCCAGGGCCAAACCAGGCCTGCCACCTGGTTTTGTCAACCAAGTCTTATTGAAACACAGCCACACTCACTGTCTACACACCACAAGGATGAAGTGGAGCACAACTGAGACTACTCTGTGGCCAAAAATATTCACTCTCTAACTCTTCCAGAAAAAGTCTGCCAACCTCTATGACGAGATTATCAATGAAGCAAAGTATCGATTAAATCACAAAGTTAAAGCGCGCCCATGTGGCGTCCAGGCTACCGAGAACAACGCGCTGCCACGTCGCTTCTGCCACCACGTCGTTTCTGCCACCACGTTACCTGCGTGGCTTCTTGGTTCTGCCTGTCTAGTTCCTCTAACTCGGAGAGCAGGGTTTCCTTCTCTGTAAGACTCCGACTGAGTTCCTGTTCCTTTGCCTCCAAAGTCCGTCTTAAATCATGTACTGTGGAATCCAAATCCAGGTCTCTTGCAGCTGTACTTTTAAGTACTTCATATTCATTGTTCAATTTTAAAAGTGATCCCTGAAGTTCTTCCTTAAATGACAAGAAGGGAAAAAAACAACATACACTGTCAGTTGGAAGAAGACACCAAAAGATTACTTATATCTATGTATCTACATCTGTATCTACTTCTATCTACACACACACACCCCTTGGGAATCTATTCTCAGATGCCTGTGTCGGAAATATTACTGAATAACACTTCAGCGATGATATAGTAAATTCAACAAACCAGACTTCTTTCATGTGCAATTTTATGGGCACCTTCAGGCAAGTATTTCTGTAAGATCACAAATAACTTCAGAGAAGATGGATGGCTATTGAAGTTTCTAGCTCCAGCATCTTCTTCACACAAAAACTTTCCCATTTTGGAGCCCCCTTCTTGATTCCACCCCCCCCCCCACTGCTGTCTTCTCTTCTGTCTGCTCCTTCCCTCCCACGACACGGTTTTCAAAACATCCCCAAGTCTCCTGGCCCTCTGCACTTCCTTCCCCTAGCATCTAGTCACCAATTGCCACAAACTAAATAAACATCTATAAAAAAATCAATGCTCATTCGTTCTAAAGTTTGTCCTCTCTAATTAGGACATAAAAGGTTTCTTTTCCCTCATTAAAGGAATTTCCCTTATTACTGGCTTCTGTCAGAACATGAAACTTTTCTACGACTCAAGAGAGTAGATTCCTTCCTTCCTTTCCCATCTAACTTAACACAGACTATGTGCCCCTCTTGCAAGCCTAACATTCCTAAAGATCTATCATTTTTAAACTATATCTTATGTTCTGTTCTATTGATATTTAATGCTTTACCTCCAAACTCCAGAAGTGGAACAGTTCTCTTTGCTTCAACACTGTTTCAACCTCAGATTATGATGTTTGTGATACAACGACTTTAAAGCCTTATTTCATTGACAGAGAAAACTCGAACTTCTTTTTTTTAATGTTTATTTATTTTGATAGAGCAAGTGAGCACAAGGAGGGGAGAAGAGAGAGAGAGAGAGAGAAAGAGAGAGAGAATCCCAAGAAGGCTCTGTACTGTCAGCCCCTGATGCGGGGCCCAAACTCAGGAAGCCCATGAGTTCATTACCTGAGCTGAAATCAAGAGTTGGATGCTTAACCAGATGAGCCACCCAGGCAACTGAGAAAAAGCAAACTTCTATGGAATCTACTTTAAAGTAAGAATTTCAACATTCTACAAATAGACTATACATACCTTACAAAGAGTCAGGTGAAAACTAGACTAGAACAGCTGCCTCACGATTTCCATTTTTCTTCCAATTCGAAAGTTTATTCTGAACTACAGTTGATGAAAATAGCATTCTCCTATGTCTTTCTAGATTTATATGTCAATCAGGAGAACCACAAAAATTTTTTTCAGGTATAGGTTATAAACACACACAGCCTTACAGGTACGTTTGGTGTTCTTTTTTTTTTTTTTTTTTTTTTTTTTTGGTTAGCAATTAAATTTTTTTTTAATTAAAGTTTATTTATTTATTTATTTATTTTGAGAGAGAGAGAGTGCACAAGCCAGTGGGTAGGGGCAGATACAGAAGGAGAGGGAACCCTAAGCAGGCTCCACACTATCAGCACAGAGCCCGATGCGGGGCTAGAATTCATCAACTGTGAGATCAGGACCTGAGCCAAAATCAAGAGCTGGATGCTTAACCAGCTGAGCCACCCAGGCGCCCCAGTCTGGCCTGGCATTCTTAAGCAGTGAGCAGACCCATATCACAGATAACCAAAGGAAATGTTATGAAGGATTACTTAAAGTCAAGAGAAAGGAGCAACGGTTATCGGGAACGGTTGTAGAATCCGAAAATATCAAGAGGACATTACAGATCCTACTGGCTATGTGCAGAGATCTGCAAACTACAAAGTATACTCGGGCCAATTAGAGAAAGGAGTAACTGAAAGAGCAGAATGCAAAGGGAGGAGAAAATAGCAGAGAAATTATATATAATATAGGAATAAAAAAAGACTGGAAGACACTACTGGCTCTTAGTGGGTAGAAAGAGTGGGGGCAAGGACCCCACAGCACATACGACAATACACAGAACTAAGAATTTTCCCGTCTATATTCCAAAATGTCCCTTCGGGAAACACTGCCTCTGCGCTGACGTGGAAGGACGCAGAGAACACAGTGTTAAGGGACGTATGAACAGTATGTACGGTATGCTAACGGTTTTTTCAAAGCTATTTATATAATCGTACATACTTAGCTGTAGTCTGAAAGGATGGGCATACGAGAAGCTGGTAAGAAAGACCTCTTTTGGAAAACAGGCCAACCAAGGGAGGTACAAAGCATACTTCATTTGTACTGTCTAAAGTTTTTCCGTGTGAATTACCGAATTTGTACATCAGTGACTATGTGTCACTTTTCAAAAAAAATTAAGATTTTAAATTGAGTTAAGACACTGGCCTATAAATTAATACCAGCTTACAACTATCCTGTATTTAAGCACCTGCCTTAGCCAAGGAATTACGAACATAGAAATATCTCTCCCCATACCCAACATTGCATTATAGAACCTCATTCCAACCTTGCTGCCAATATCCACAAAGACCCTATTTCTACCATCAAGACGCTACCCCCTGTACCCCTCGCCGCTAAGAGATTCCTGCCCACCACAAAAGATGCTCTCTGGGACATATCTGCAGCTATGGTTTCTGTAGGATGCTGCTCTAGACTTGCGGCCCGCCTGTGGGTGTTGCTGCTGCCAGGACTTCGTCGGGAACCAAAACAGAGTCTTTAGCCATCTTTTCTGCTCGTACCTGTAAGCCTCCTTATTGAACCTTGCCCAAGTACTTGAACCTGGCCTGACAAGATCAAGGAGATCAGCTTTATTCTGAGGCCTCTCGAGACCTAAATGCTCCATTTACATGAACTGGCCCTTGGCTTGGTCTGTAATACACACGATATTTTAATTCTGGTCTGATTCTTATTGTACCCACCTTTTCTTGACTCAATAAGGACTTCTCTTTTTCTAAAATTTCGACATGCATTTTAAGTGTCAAATTGTCTTCAACGAGATTGTTATCCTACGAAATGTTAAAACAGTGTTTTCAGATAAATTTCAAGTTCATAAAAAAGAAGGCAAGCTACACAATTGTGCATTTCTACTCAGCATTTCCCTAGTGATATATAAGAATTATAAGCATACAACACTAGACCATCTAAAGACACTCATTCTGTAAACATTCTTACGGAGGTTTTTTAAATTCATTTAAAAGCATACACAAATATACATAAACGATACATAAATACATTTACAAAACAACCTGAAGTCATTAGCACTAGGAACAATTCTCTAAATTCCTTAAGGGAAATCAAAACGCATCCCTTGGCCGGCAAGAAGTCTGCTCCCACTTATGCACGTACTATAATGTCTGTCAAACTAATCTCCAAAGTGACAGTGCCTGCGTTTTCCGATTCTGTGACCTTTAAAATTATGACAATTTATGACTCAAAAAGTTACCGTTACTAAGCGGCAAATGTAAAATTACTAAAAATGCAGGTTCCTAGGATAAGTTCGTGTGAATTTGTAAACAACACAAAACAAGCAACTACAGTACTCGAAATACTTTTTCTTGATAAATCAAAGCCAGAGGTTTTTCTCTTAGTATTAGTTTACCTGGTTTAAAAGACTCAGTCTCATAATTTCATTTTCAGCATCTGTAAAAACAAAGAATCTGACATTAAAATACTTCAACTTCTTATCTCTTATAAACTCAGAAATAAGACTCATTTAAAATAAAGTGTATTTATAAGCACAATCAGCAAGCCCTAAGGGTTCTCACTGAAATATATTTTTGTTGTTTTACATTTCTATTTGAGATTTATATTATAGAATTCATAATATAAATGCCAGTCAGAAGCTCCATTAAAAGGTAATTCCACGCAACAGTAGAAGTATAATCGTATTCTGGATGAGTCATAAATTATTGCCTTGATAAAAACACTAATAACAATGTTTCAAAATGACTTGATTAGTTTTTGTACATGAAATAGTAAAAGGGCTGACATTGAGGGGAAATGGCATAAAAATGAAGAAACATATTCATACCACAACAATACAATAATCTCTCAATTCTTTATTTATTTTTTAAACTTTACTTATTTATTTTGAGAGAGAGCAAGTGTGAGTAGGGGAGGGGCAGAGAGAGATTTCCAAGCAGGCTCTACGCTGTTGGCACAGAGCCCGACGTGGGGCTCGAACTGTGAGATCATGACCTGAGCCAATTCAAGAGTTGGACATTCAACCAACTAAACGACCCAGGCGCCTCAATTCTCAACTATTTAAAGTGACTTAGACATGACAGGGGAGCCTGGGTGACTCAGTCAGTTAAAAACCTGACTTTGGCTCAGGTCACGATCTCATAGTTCATGAGTTCAAGCCCCGTGTCGGCTCTCTGCTGTCAGCACAGAGCCCACTTCAGATCCTCTGTCTCCCTCTCTCTCTCTGCCCTTCCCCTTCTCACGTGGCACATGCTCGCGCTCTCACTCTCTCTCTCAAATATAAACATTAAAAAGAAAATAAAGTGACTTAGACATGACAACAGATAAAAAGACCACTCAAGCTGGTATTATGGATAGATTCATATACAGAAACGATTCTAGAAGAACACAAATACCATAAGTCCAGCTGAAGTAATTCATTCAATGTTCATTCAGATAATACTGAGCGTTTACTGTGAGGTCAGTTGCTAGACAACAAGATGAAAACTTTTAGTCCTTGCTTGCTCTCAGGGAGTTTTCAATTCAGAGGAAAGACAAACAAGTAAACACGAGACCACAGTACAGTGTGATACAGGGAGTGCCAGGTGCTACTAGAGCAGGAAGGGCAAACAGCTGCTATAGACTGGGGCGGGGGAGGGGTAAGGAGGGCTAGGAGAGCAGCAGCCTGGTACCTCCCAGCAGATACGACACCTGCAGTGAGCTGTAATGTACTTAAGAGTTAGCAGAGAGAAACAGAGACACTCCACAGACAGCAGCAAACCCAAAGGCGACAGACCTAAGAGATAACATCACTGGTCTAAGGAAATATATTGAAAGTTCAGTACGGCTAACGCTTAGCAAGTCAGGAGAATGGGAAGAACTGAAATTAAAGGGGGAGACAGGAACCAGATCATGAAAGACATTTTATGTCCAACTAAGAGGTTTAGACTTTATCCTGAAGTTCACAGGGAGCCACAAACTACTACAGTCAGGGGAGTAAACGGTTTTGAGTTTCTGAAAAACCACTGTGGCTTCAGAAAGAAAAAAAAGTTGATTGAAAGAATCATGGAGACTGGAAAATAGTAACAGCTAACACTTCTGTAATGCTTACTATGGGACTGCCGTTGTTCTAGAGAGAACTCCGCAGGGAGTAGCTCAGAGAATCCCCATCACTACTACTGTAACTACGAAGAAGACAGTATCAGTGTCCCAACCACACGGAGGGAAAAACCAAAGCATAGAGATGGTAATTAAACCGCCCAACGTCACCTGATTAGTGACGGAACTGGATTCCAGCGCAGTCATGTACGTAACTGCTGTGCTATTCTGCTCCAAGAAACTGCTACAGTTAATCAGGCAAAAGAAATTATGATTGGCTGAAGTTATTCAGTGGCATGGAAACTGGAAAAAGAGGAAGGACTAGGGCAGTAGGTTTGTTTTTAAAGCAAATGAACTCATCTGAGCCACCCAATATATGAAATAGATACATTTATTTTGAAAAGAGCAGAGCTACTCTGAAGTCCAACGAGAAAGAGGTCTACATCCCTAGTCAACAGCCTTCTCCTTGCCTTCCTGGCGGCTCCCAGAATGGAGGCCCTTGTGAGAACCCCTAGAACGCCTCTGGGGTACGATCCTGAAAGAGTACTGAGCCAGAGATGCTAAGGGACTAGAACCTTCAGAATATGCTAGGTGATGACTTCAAATTCTCTGTGTTGGCAGACTGGTAAATGCCACCCATCACCAAGGCAGGGAGAGGAGGGGGAGGGGGAGGAGGACCACGACCAAGACATGGTGACCCTGAACCTAACTTTAATATGAATCAATAGAGTTGGCCACCCGGGGCAGGCGCTCAGGATAAACAACTAGGCAAGTAATACAGATTGGGGGTGGGGGTGGGGGAGCACCGCACACGGGCACCCAGCACACAAGGGCTAGAGGCACCCTCCAGAGCCGGAATGAATCAGTTCATAACATGAGAGTTTATACTGTGAGAAGACAAAAATGCAAAATAAAACACATCTTTGCAGCTAAAGAGCTCCTATCATGTTTTCCTGGCATGAACAAATACTGGTGTTTGTCCTATTTCATTCAATGACTTATTTTTTCTAACACAGAACACGGGTATGGTAAGGAAGTACCAGCTTCGGCACGGAAAATGGTGAAAGATCTGTGGTCATCACTCTCGTGTCTGCTTAGATACAGGACATCGTTTCAAAAGGTAACATGGGATTTTGAAAAAGGTAGGCTGCATTCCCTAACTGGAGGGTCTGGACCCTAATGAGCTCCAGAAAGTATTTGGTTCTACACAGACTAACAGAAATACACCCATACCTCCTCCCAATAAACAGCTACCTAAACACTTCCCAAAAATCTGCACTACCACCTAAAGCAATGAGCTCCAGGTAAATACTTAAGGATGAGGCAGGGACTGAGGCCTTTTTAGTAGAAAATTCCTATTTGTTATCCGTTAATTATGGCCCTGAAGCGAAACCAAACAATTCTATTCAAATTCTACACAGTCGTTTCCATGACTCCTCCATTCCCATAAAGTACTCAGTTTGTCCCTAGAAACAACAGGCATGCAGTGAAACACCCGTCACAAATCGGCTCCAAGCATTCCGTACCCGACAGAGCCCGCTGCAGTCTGAGCACTTGCTCCTGCGCCGGCGCGCTCCGTGACGGGCTTCCTTCTCTCCCTGTCGCAGCATCGCCCCGCCTCGCAGCATCGGGCTGCAGTCTGCTCCACTCCCGTCTCAGGTTTTCACACTCTTCTGTTACCTGTCTGTTTTCAATGCACAGACGTTCTCGTTCCTTCCTCAAAACATCTCTGTCATTTTCTGCACAAGATAATTTTTTATTTATGCCTTTTACTTTATCCTCAAGTTCTTCAATTTTTTTTGTAGAGGCTACTTTTTCAGTTTGTAGATCCTGAATAGTTTTCTGCATCTCATGGATTTTCAAGTGATCAGTTGCTGCAGTTCCTGAGCCACCTAGAACAGGAACAGAAAATCAAGGACAGCAAATGTCACCTACCATGAGATAAACAGCTTGCTATATATACAACTATGAGATTCAACAGACTGGAGAACCTGAAAATCTTTAAAAGTTAAGACAACAACGAGCTACCATCACACTCGCACTAGAATGGCCGAAGTTCAGAACACGGACACCACCAGATGCTGGTGAGGATGTGGAGCGAGAGCTCTCCTTCACTCCTGGGGGAAAGCAGAGCAGGAGGGCCACTTTGGAAGATGGGTTGGCAGCTGTTAACAAAATGAAACATACCCTCACCGTATGGTTAGCAACTGCACTCCCTGGTTTTACCCAAAGGAACTGAAAACTCTTACCCACATGAAAACCTGAACAATGATGTGTATAGCAGCTGTATTCATAACTGCAAAAACCTGGAAGCAAAGAGGTCCTTCGGGAGGTGAGTGGATAAACTGTGGTACGTCCAGGCAATGGAATATTATTCAGCACTAAAAAGAATTGATGGATCAAGCCATGAAAAAACATGGAGGAACCTTAAATGCACATTACTAACTGAAAGAAACCAATCTGACAAGGCCACGTACTGTATGATTCTAACTATGTGACGTTCTAGAAAAGGCAAAACTATAGAGACAATAAAAAGATTGGTGGGGAGGGCAGGTGGGGGGTGCGGAGGCAGAGTATAAACCGCAACTACTCAGCAGGATATTGTGGTAAATGTGTGCTTGTCCACACCCACAGGACGCACAACACCACGAGTCAGCCCTAAGGTGAACTACGCACTTTGAGGGATCGTGATGTGACAACGTAGGTTCACCCTTGGTACAAAAGGTGTCATTCTGATGAGTGATGGTGATAGTGGCGGTGGCTATGCATGTATTTGGGGACAGGGGTTTGTGGGAAATCCCTGTACTTCCTTCTCAATTTTGTTATAAAAACAAAGTCTTGGGGCGCCTGGGTGGCTCAGTCGGTTGAGCGGCCAACTTCGGCTCAGGTCATGATCTCACTGTCTGTGAGTTCCGGCCCCGCATCGGGCTCTGTGCTAACGGCTCGGAGCCTGGAGCCTGCTTCGGATTCTGTGTCTCCCTCTCTCTCTGCCCTTCCCCTGCTCATGCTCTGTCTCTGTGTCTCTCGAAAATAAATAAATGTTAAAAAATTAAAAAAAACAACAACAAAGTCTTTTCTAAAAAATTATAACAGGGGCGCCTGGGCGGCTCAGTCAGTTGAGCATTGAACTTGATTTCAGCTCAGGTCATAATCTCACAGTTTGTGGGATCAAGCCCCGCACTGGGCTCTGCGCTGACAGTGTGGAGGCTGCTTGGGAGTCTCTGTCTCCCCCTCTGCCCCTCCCCACCTCTCAAAAATGAATAAACTTTTTTAAAAAATTACCATAATAAAGCATTTTTATTTTAGATTTCCCCCCCATAATCTCTACCCCCAAACTCAAACTCATGACCCTGAGATTGAGTCACATGCTCCACTAAGCCAGCCACTGCCCCGATAATAAGGCATTTTAAAAATAGTTGAGGGAAAATATTATTTGAATAAACTACTAAAAAGCCTACATATATGAATTTGAAAGAGAGTGAAAATAGTTCTATTGTTTAAAAAAATTTTTTAGGGGCACCTGGGTGGCTCAGTTGGTTGAGCAGCCGACTTCGACTCAGGTCATGATCTCATGGTCTGTGAGTTCAGGCCCTGTGTCAGCCTCTACGCTGACAACTCGGAGCCTGGAGCCTGCTTTGGGTTCTGCATCTCCCTCTCTCTCTGTCCTTCCCCTGCTCACACTGTCTCTCTGTCTCTCAGAAAATGAATCAATGTTAAAAAAAATTTAACGGCTTGTGCCACAAGCCGTGAGATCATGACCTGAGCCGAAGTCGGACGCTCAACTGACTGAGCCACCCAGGCGCCCCAGAAAGTAAAAATAGTTCTAATCATTTACTACTAAAGTACCATCACCAAACAATACAAAGAAATCTATGTACTGTAACTATCTGCCACAAAGGCAAAAGGACCTTTCCATTTCTGCATAATCTTTTTTTAAATTTTTTTAATATTTATTTATTTTTGAGAGAGATGGAGTGTGAACAGGGGAGGGGCAGAGAGAGATAGAGAGAGAGAGAGAGAGAGAGAGAGACACACACACACACACACACACACACACACACACAAAATTCGAAGCAGACTCCAGGCTCTGAGCTGTCAGCACAGAGCCCGATGCAGGGCTCGAACCCATGAACTGCGAGAACGTGCCCTGAGCTGCAGCCGGAGGTCTGACTGAGCCACGCAGTGCCCCGCCTTCTGCATAATCTTGATAATAGTGAGGCCACCGCACATTTCTGGCAGAGGAACAGAACAAGTCATTCACTCATTCTTTAGAACGTAGTCCAAGTTTACATCAGTGTCTTGGTCTTACATCACCAGGTTGGTCTTTTAATTATATCATCTAATACATTAAGTTAATAAAACTAACAACCTTGTTGTAACAGCTTTTCCAGTTCTTCAATCCGTTCTTCATAGTCACTTAATTCTTCTCGATGGCGACGGCTTATTTCTGTCAATTTCTGTTGATGTGCGTTCTGCAACACGGACATTTCATGCTGATGGTCATCGATTTCCTGACTCCGGTTCTGTTTAAGTTCCTTAGAACATAAACACAAGGTTAAGCCCATAATCAATGATACACCTAAGCTATTTCATTGTTGTGCAAAAGTCTGTATTAAGAATAATTCTCTGAACACCCTATAGCTGAAAAGAATTTAAACACAGGCTCCAAATCTGGACAATTCTGACTCTCCTCCTTCCTTTTCCTTTCTTGGGTCTTAAGAACGGTTTTTCTATTTTAATGACAGAGATCTCAGCAAGAAAAAACTGAAATAGAAGGTGAGCAAAAATATCTTTTTTTCTTCATATCTGTGACCATGAGCTTCTCTTGCTAATGACATATCCCACTGATGTCAGTGTCACTCTCTGTCCAGTCTGTAGCTGGTGTCCCATTACTCCCATCCCCTGCTCAGCCCTTACTTCTACCAGTCTTGATGGGACTCCCAACCTGTCAACCAAGGGGCATTGCTACCCAAGTTGAGACCACCAGTTCCTCTCCTAGGAATCTGGGTCTTGAGCTGAGTCCTTGAAAGAGGTAAATTATTTGGACCAGAAGCATTGTGATAGCTGCACCCAGAAAAGTCGGTCCACTGTGTCCCACTACCTAGATCCCCAATGCTATTCCCAATCCTGTCCTTCCTAAGAGCGAAATGCTCAATTCTTCTCTCAATCCTGTGGACAGACTGACCTGGGTCCTTCCACTGAATCCTCTTTTGCTTTACTTTGCCAGAAATGGCGTCTGTTGCTTGTAACCCAAGAATCCTAATCTATAAATTAGCTTCTACTTCCTGAGAAGACAAGTAAGGTTGTTCTTTAATCTTGTGCACAGACTTAAGTGCCAGCACTTAGCAAGGAGCTTTACAATTAAACCTTAACAAAATTCTACAGGGAAGGTATTATGAAATCTACTTTACTAACGATAAAACGGAAGCTTGGAAAGATTAAGTAACTTGCCCAAAGTAGAACAGCTGGTAAATAGCAGAGTCAGAATTCAAATGGAAGTCTGATCTGGGAACCCACCCATGTTAGTATTATAGCAATAATAAGACCCAAAACTAAAAATTCTGTATCTGGCAATAATTTATACACTAAAAACAATTCAGTGCCATATGATAATTTTATATAATTAAGATTTTTCTTGAATGAAATAACAAATGACACAAACTAGCAAAATACGACCATTAAGGAAAAATAATTATTTGTATTGAATACTATTAGCATTTTATTCTGTCAATATCCTTTAACTCTAAACCCTGAAAACTTTAGCAACTTTGAAATTGTTTTAATAAAGACCATTTTATAAGACACAATAACAAGTACAGACTAATGAAATATACTTAAAATATACTTAAGTATACTTATATACTTAATAAATGTTCAAAACCAAACGATTTTGGAGAGACATTTTTATATGCCTTACTGCCATAAAGACTGAAGATACAAAATGCTAAAAAGAAACGGCCATCCTCTATATAATTAGTTCTATAACTGAGTCTTCTATTAATTTAGACTTATACTTTTAATTAGCAAATTTTAGATGTATAATAGCCATTGTTCCAACAACCTGTCTTACCTTAATGATACTTTGCAGTTTGCAGATTTCACTTTGATCGGAGCTATTTGACCCTTGTGGTTTAGAAGCCTAGATCAGAAAAACAGAATTAGAAATTAACTGTATTGATTTTCTTGTACAAGAGAGTCACAAATTAATTTTATTAAACATTTTTCAAATAAGGGAGCATTTCCCAGACAAATTCTGATTAAAGAACGCCAAGCACTTGTGAAGAACCCAGTGGAACCGTGAGTAATACACAACAAATAAAAGATAATTTTCAAGAGTCTGTTAACTAACTAGGGAGACACTTTTACAAAATAACTGTTAAGAAGGAAAACACCAGAGAATATTTTACTTAGGTTAACAAAATGTAACTTTGATGATAACCAAACATCTTCCTAAAAGGAAATTTTTCAAAATGGAAGGTTATCCAACATTAATTCTAATCATAACCTAGCAAAAACCTTTCAAAAATGATTTTATCCAGATCTCTACCCCAATAAGAAATAACCTTTAGTTTAACAATTAAAAGAACTTTTGGATTTTTCTCTTCTCATTCAAAGCTGAATGCTGTTCGTTCATCTTTATTAACATTTACCATACAGTGTGTTAGGGAATAAAAAGCTGCTCTCTGGATAAAAAAAGGAACACAGTATACTAGGAACTCCAGGATTTGGAGTCAAAAGATGTCTGGTTGAATCACAACTTACTCACTATGACAATAAGTATATTAAACTTTTACTTTACAGGTAAACAGAGGTAATAAATACCTCACCTAGCTATTAAGATTAATATATATTAGGACAGCGTATATAGAAACATCTTGTAAAATATAACACAAATAAGGTTCGCTATGCCTTGCTAAAAAATTAAGTCCTGGGAAAGATGCCAATTATGCCTCTTCCACCTTTATATCCTACGACAGACAGGTCAGTAATATGGTAAACATTCAAGATACACTTAAATACACACACTCAAAACATACTTCCTCCCTATGAAACCTTATGTTTCTTAAAATGTGTATCAGAATCACCTGGGGTATTTACAGTTTGAATGCAATTTCCAAGTCCCTAAAATAAGCTATAAAATCCTAATCTCTGCAGATTGGATGGAGGGCCTACAGCATCATAGTTTAAGAGCTGCTATATTTTTAAAGATAAGATGGACAAACTGATTACTCTAAGACTTATTTTGGGTATTGGAAATGTCCAGCCACTTGAGAAGCAAAAAAATAACCGGTAGGGTTTCTCCTTTCATAACTAGATTAACTCACAAAAAGAAAACAATTTCCTTACTTATATACTTTTTCTCTACATTGATGAAATTAAACCCAAATGTGCAATGTTCTAGTGTACTTTGGGTCTCACGTCTACTGACAACATCAAAAATATAAATTCTGACATATAAGATGAAAAGTGTTCCTCAAAAGTTTACTGCCCAAATAGCAAGGATTTCATTTCTAATACACAAAACACAACACAAAATAGTTTACTGTATTTTATAATACCAACGACCAAATTTTCATTTTACACATAACTAGTGATAAGAGGAACCTCAGAGAACATCTACGCAAGTAGCTCCGATCTGGTATCCTGGAGCCCCGGCATTGCCACCAAAGAAGCCTCAGGGACTCCAAGGGAAAAGATGCTAGTTCAACCACAGCAACTCCATTTCATCTCTTTTAAGTCCTGGACTTGTAACTTTTTACTTAAAAAAAAATTTTTTTTTAATTATGGAAAGAATCCATGTAAGCAGGGAGAGAAGTAGAGGGGGAAAGAGGACAGAGGAAGCAGGGGAAGAAGAGAGGGAAGGAGGGAAGGAAAGAGGGGGGGAGGGAAGGAAAGGGGGAGAGGGAAGGAAAGAGGGAAGGAGGGAAGGAAAGAAGGGGGGAGGGAAGGAAAGAAGGGGGGAGGGAAGGAAAGAAGGGGGGAGGGAAGGAAAGAGGGGGGGAGGGAAGGAAAGAGGGGGGGAGGGAAGGAAAGAAGGGGGGAGGGAAGGAAAGGGGGGGGAGGGAAGGAAAGAAGGGGGGAGGGAAGGAAAGAAGGGGGAGGGAAGGAAAGGGGAGGGAGGGAAGGAAAGGGGAGGGAGGGAAGGAAAGGGGAGGGAGGGAAGGAAAGGGGAGGGAGGGAAGGAAAGGGGAGGGAGGGAAGGAAAGGGGAGGGAGGGAAGGAAAGGGGAGGGAGGGAAGGAAAGAGGGGAGGGAGGGAAGGAAAGAGGGGGGGAGGGAAGGAAAGAGGGGGGGAGGGAAGGAAAGAGGGGGGGAGGGAAGGAAAGAGGGGGGGAGAGAAGGAAAGAGGGGGGAGGGAAGGAAAGGGGGGGGAGGGAAGGAAAGGGGTGGGAGGGAAGGAAAGGGGGAGGCGGGAAGGAAAGGGGGAGGAGGGAAGGAAAGAGGGGGGAGGGAAGGAAAGGGGAGGGAGGGACGGAAAGAGACAATCCCAAGCAGACTCCATGCCCAGCGAGGAGCCCAACCCAGAGCTCAGTCCTACAACTCTGGGATCATGACCCGAGCCAAAAACAAGAGCCAGATGCTCAACCAACTGAGCTACCCAGATGTATCTTTATTTTATTCCAAAACATAGTTCTGCTGCTCTAAATTTTTTTGAAAATCTCTTCCAAATATTTTATAGAGGGAGGGAAAAACTAAGGCGAGAAAGAAAGATGACCTGATCAAATCACTCAGAAAATCACTGGCAGAATTAGAATATGGGATTCCAATTTCCTAGGCCAGGGTTCTTTCTGATACCAAAAGCTCTATGTTTAGAACCACTATTTTTACTAAGAATTTTCAAAAACGCATGACAATTTTACCTACCTGAGCAATATGCCTCCAATGGCCAACTTCAGACTCAAGTCTTGAAACTTCATTTGACAACCTATTGATTTCTTGTTGTGATGAAATTATGTCACCAAAGTCCATGTCATCGTCGTGGAAAGCGGCAGCACGATGACCGATGCCATAACCAAATGAAGACAACGCAGACGCTGCCGGGACCCCGCCAGCTCCTGCATGTGCGGACTGAGCAGCTGACTGAAGCTTCCGCACCTGATCCTGCAGTGCAAGCTGTCTTGCTTTAAGATGGCTGATTTCCACCTACACATTAATAATCTGCATTTCAGAGAAGTTCTTGAAAATAACCACACTGATCTTTTTATAGCTTCATAATGTTACAAGCTATCATGATTTAAAACTCTCCAAGGATGGCACTCTATCAGCTGAATCCTAGTATTTTAGAATATCCCAACCACATGTTTTTATTTAAAAACCAAACGTGATTACCAGTTAAAGCAGAGATAATGTCTCGAATAGTACAAAGATCAGAATCTTGCTCATATGTTAATTAAAGCAATGAAATCCTCAGTTCAACACGGGTTTACTATCGTCTATGTATCAGGTAGTACAGGCAATTTCCGAGGGTTCTATTTGTATTATCGAACCTTAAGTGAAGAGAAAATGAGAGCCGCATCAGCTTATGAATCAGAAGTTTCCTTACAGCATCTGTTGGAATAGTCTTACATGACTAATTATGGCTGAATTTAGGCTTAAAATGCACCATGAATCAGGGGTAAGTTTCTACTGGTCTGTACAACAGCTGGAAGAATGCTTTATTAATCTAATCTTCTTAGATAGCACAGTGAGCCTGTGGTTATTAGCCCATGAGTCTTAGAAAAAAAATCATACATTGAAAGAGGCCTTGGCTTTAACCTTGGCAAAAAGCAGCCAGTGAAAATTTGACTTTACTCAGGGAAATAATAGTATAAAAATTCTGAAACCTACAGAGGAGACAGAGGAGTTGGCAATACCACCTCACTGTCCAAAAGAAATTATGAATATAGGACTTACCATAATTCCATATCCATTTCGGGTGAGAGATTACTCAAAATATAAAAGTGAGTAAGGTAGGGAGAATTGAGATAAGCTTTCTGTAAAATAACTACTCCAGAAGACAACAGAGGAGACTGATACTGGGAGCCAGCCAACAATATTTCTATACACGTAAAGCCAAGCAATTAGACAAATGAAATCCAAACAGGATATAGTAACAAACACGCCTCTCAGGCCGGAGCCCCTTCTCTAACAGAAATTTATAGCAGTGCACACATTTCATTCGTTTTCCCACAAATGTTAGCAGATGAACCACATCTTTGGGGATTATGAACATCACGATGAGGGAAGAAAATGGCAGATTTTAAGTGTATTCATAGATTATCTCTCATTCTAGTAAAAAGTACGGAAATTTGTAATTTTTTTTTAAGCACAGCTTTAACACAAAGCAAGTTCTGATTGTAAAATAGATACTTATAT
Organism: Paguma larvata; assembly: GCA_030068075.1. Taxonomy (NCBI): domain Eukaryota; kingdom Metazoa; phylum Chordata; class Mammalia; order Carnivora; family Viverridae; genus Paguma; species Paguma larvata. The sequence goes on from CM057827.1 coordinate 36,967,250, forward strand.
CAAGTCGTAGAGTTAAAAAATGCTAGCTCTAATAACAGCATTTCTAAACTTAAATGCATTATTTGCCCTCTAATATCAATAAATAGAAAATAAAATGCCGAATTTTCCACAGCAGTGTTTTCAATTAGAATGTGAGCATCAGAATCACCTATGAAGTTTTTGAAAAATACCAATACCAGGGCCCCTTCTCAGTACACTACAATCAGAATCTCCTGGAGATTCTGTAATAGAATCTTCTGGAGATTCTACTATAATAGTTAGAAGTCAGTGCTGCTCAAGGTGTGGTCTGTGGACTACAGGCACGAACGTCTACTACCAGCCCAAGAAAAGTACAGACACTGAAAGAGTAAGGCTTAAAGTCTTTTAGAGCAATTTACAGAGTAATTTCATAATCTGTTAAATCTATTCGATAAGTAGGCTTCTAACTTGAACTTGTAACTTTGCCTTTTTATATTCATTTTATTTTTAGAGTAATTTTCATGTATTTTGCGAAGTCAGCGCCCAGCATGTGCTGCAAACCTAAGCTCTTCTTTAAATGTTCATATTTATCTTTAATGTGGCTCACTTTTACTTTTCGTCTTAGTATGTCATTAAAAGAACTAAAACACAATGTATCTAAATTTTAAAACCTCATATAATGAAGTTATGGTGGAAATGAACATTTACTCAACAAGCTAAAGAACACCCAAATGATCTGGACAATAAAATAAATAGTTCAATTCGATAGAGGCAATTACTGAATTCCATTTATGTACTAAACACTGAAGAAAATTCAACAGAGTGAAATACAAAGACATCACCTATATTTAAGGATTCATGATAACACTGGTTAAACTATAGAATATCAATTACCAGCCCTGCAAAGAAAGATAAGCCAATTCCAAAATAAATATTTCTAACAAACTGAAGGGAAAAAATATTTATAGAACAATGTGAGTCAACTTAATATACTTAATATTCTATTTTTCCATGGAAAATCAAGTAAATGCCTATTTAATACTGGGAGTCAAAATCATTTTTTAAAAAAGAAATGTCATTAGCAATGATCATACTGATTGACAATTTAAAGTAAACAGGTGAGAAATTGGGTTTCATAAAATCAGAAATTATAAGCAACAGATGCCTAAAGATATTTTATTGAAAGAGTTTTCCTGTTTGGGAAAGTAGAAATTAAAGGTTAGCTTATAGAATATAAATTTAACGGAAAAGCTTAGAATTCTTGTTAAATTAGCGGCATTGAATTGAGTTGGGATTATTAACTTCATCACTCTTTCGATATGTTTTTTGATCTGTATATAACTTGATTTATAACTCTCAAAAACTTTCCTAAATACATTACAGTGAAATAAATATGAAGTAATTGTAATAAATTTTACCTCTTTCTGTTGTAACTGATTTCGATAATTTGTAGATTGCTGCTTTATCTGAAGCTCTGATGCTTCATGCTTCTCTTCTAGATCAGTACAAAGTTTTTTTAGTCTCTCATTCTAGAAGCAAAGGAAAAAGTATTATCAACAAAAAGACTAAAGTAAAACATGTTAGGAACAGTGATGTGCATGGCATCATGAAAAATATATTGCTTCACACAGAAAAAGATACAAAAGTTCTGAGACAAAATTCTGGCCTTTATTTATTTATTTTTGTTTATTTTGAAAGAGAGAGAGAGAACACGAGTAAGCACGAGTCGGGGGTCAGAGAGAAAGGGAGAGAGAGAATCCCAAGCAGGCTCTGCGCTGGCATGGGGCTCGAACTCACAAACTGTGAGATCCTGACCTGAGCCAAAACCTAGAGCCGGCCACTTAACTGACTGAGCCACCCAGGTGCCCCCAGAATTCTGGCTTTTAAAATACACTTTCAAGTAAAGCTACAACTGCGACAGCCATGTTTATAGAGATTATGCAAAATTTTGAACCAAAACAAACACAAGTGTTGCTCGTTTGATTTCCTGCTAAGAGAAAGTCAATGATCAACACTTCCCCCACCTGCACATCCGGGGTCCAGCACAGAGTATGCAATATGCGTCCGGTTAATGAATAAACGGGATTACAGGTTTCAACTTCTGTTTTCTCCCCAAACAGAACTTTTTAAAAGAAACCTTTTTAAAAAAGACTTGTCGCTGAAGTACAGGCACCGTGTTACTGGTCTGCCTGTCCCCCAGGATCTGGTGGCGCTTCTGAAAAATCCAATTTGAAAACCATATGGGAACTCAGTTCAAAAACTAGTTAGAAGTCAGGATGCCTGGGTCGGTCAGTCAGTTAAGCCTCTGACTCCTGGTTTCGGCTCAGATCACGATCTCACGGGTGGCGAGCTCCAGCCCCACATCAGGCCCTGTGCTGACAGTGCAGGGCCTGCTTGAGATTCTCCTTCTCACTCTCTGTGGCCCTCCCCTGCTTGCGCTGTTTCTGCCTCTCTCAAAATAAATAAACTTTAAAAAACATAGTTAGAAGTACACGAAATATTTTAATTCAATGAATCCAGACATCATAATCTTTTAAGATTTTGGAAAAGATGCTTAAAAAATTACTTAAATTTTACATACTCAAATATTAAATCACCTTTATTATCATTCCTTGAATTGGAATAAATAAGCACATAATGGAGCAAGATAAATGGACACTAAAACTTTTTGCAAAAGAATTTACAAATTATCATGGATAACTTTCTAAGAATTCTACTAACATACCTACAAACTCAGTTTAACACTGATAATGGAGAAAAAGGTGAATGATGTGGTGGGGAAGAAAAGCTCATGACAGAAGGTGAAGGCTTTTTCACTTTGAGAAGGTCACGTTTTCTTAGAGTCTAAGAATTTCTTATATCAACAGATGTGAAAATTATGATCCAGGGAGATTAGATGAATTCCCAGAGAAAATCAAAGGAGTAAATGAATGGAAAAATTACAACACAATTACAACACACATAAATCCTACTTTGAGAGTCTGTCTCTAGAAATCCCATATAAATCTTGGTTATCTTGAAGAAACTTAAGACACAGGCCCCAAAGTCACACAACTAATTACCTTCTATTCTACTGGCTGCTTTTGTATAGAAAAAACCTTTTATATGTGACCTTTTAATGTGAAAACACCATACATAATTAAAGCAACACAATATACTGGAGTCGAAATCTTTGTAACAGTCCGCTCTGGGCTTTTTCAGATAAAAGTAACTCAGGCCATTTGTTGAGCTCTGGTTAATAACTAGAACTTGAAAACTTCCCATCTGGCCAGTACCTAGCTGTGTTTCTGCCCTCATCTCCCTGGCCACAGGAGAGTCACAAAGATGGACAGAGTACATGAAGGACAGATTCCCTCATGCGGCTGAGTTAGAACCCAGCACATTAGCAGCCATACTTTCTACAGTATGGGATATGGAACCAAGAGGGTTGGTCTGAAAGGAAGAATAAACACGTGCAAAGAAGAACAAAGAGGAGTAAAAATGAGAGAAGAATCCCTGGTGGTCTGTAGTTCTGTTTCTCAAGTCTGGCTACGATTTCGCCCTTGAAGTCCATGACATTCTCATGTCCTTAAATTATTCCATACTGTTCAACCCTTGTTGTACCATCAAGAGCTACCGGAACCAACTTGACTTTTATCTTTCTTAGATGTCCTCCAACAAGGAGAGAAAAATTACTTATTTTTTGATATTATTTGTTTATTGACAGAGAGAGACAGAGAGAGCGAGCTGGGGAGGAGCAGAGGGGGAGAGAGAGAATCTCAAGCAGCCTTCACAATGTCAGCACAGAGCCCGATGGGGGGAGCTTGATCTTGTGAACCGGAAGATAATAGTCACCCAGGCACCCCACTTATTTTTTAAATAAAACAAAACTCGGGGGACCTGGCTGACTCAGCTGGTGGAATGTGCAACTCTCAATCATGAGGCTGTGGATTCCAGCCTCACAGTGGATATAGAGATTACTTAAAACTAAAACCTGTAACTAACAAACTAATTAAATCTTACTCTATCTTGTCATTACCATACTGGGATATCGGGCCCTTTAAAAATCTAAGAATATGCATGAGATTGTAATGAGCTTGTTTTTTCTGTTTCTATACTTGAAACATTTTAATTTTTTATCATCCTAAAAATTATTTTATCATTATTCATCGATTATTCTCAACTAGGTTAAAAAAGTCTTATGTAATAGAAAAGAAAAGACTGACAGAATCACCTAGAATAATGCCATAGTGAAATAACCAGCTTTCTGCCTGCAGTGTCCAAAGCATTACATCATCTTTTAAAAAAGGAAAAGCCAGAGACACCACCTTTGTAGTGTCTTTTTTATTTTGTTGCTTTTTGCTTTCACTGAACATAGTTGCAAATTCAGAACTTTCATATCAACAAAGAGGAGAAAATTGACAGAGGAAAATATTTCACAACTATTAAGACAACACAGGAAATAAATGTGAAGAGACAGAAAACAGCTCTCCAGAGCCTAATGGCCGTGCTGAACAGGCTGTAGAGGCAAAATCCCAACCCCAAACACCCTAGAACAATCTTCTCAAACTCCAGAGCCGATGAGTGAACAATATACTTCTAAGAACAAAAGAGAAACATGGTGTTCCCATGAAGTTAGTCATTCAAGAGGAAAAGATTTTATCTCACAATATTTTATCTGACAAGAACCTGAGCCATCTCACTTTGCTAAACGGATATGTGACAGTATTCTTCCATTATATATTGTATTTGTACACCAAAGTTTACTTGATATAGTTCATACATGGAAAAATGCTGCAGGCAGGTGTGTATACAAAGGTGACTGGAAGAAAAAGAGGACATAAAAATGAAAAAAAATCAGTAGACTGATCCTTCTAACTGGTATTTATAAATCTAATTGGTATTTATAAATTGGCTTTGTAATTATGGAGCAAAGATGACAGCTGTCATCTCTTCAACAAAATCATAAGCCATCAAAGTTTTCAAAAATATTGGTTTTTGGGGCGCCTGGGTGGTTCTGTTGAGCATCCAGCTCTTGATTTAGGCTCAAGTCATGATCCCAGGGTTGTGGGATTGAAAGCCCCGTGTTGGGCTTTGCACCAAGCATGGAGCCTGCTTGAGATTCCCTCTCTCTTTCCCTCTCTCTCTCTCTCTCCTCTCTCCCCTCTCCCCTCTCTCTCCCTTGGCACCTTTCCCCCACTAGGGTTCTTACTCTAAAATAAAATGTTTTTTTTAAAAATTGGTTTTAATCACACAAGTCCAGAAGAACCAGAAGTCACAATCAGCTAAACTCCATTAGAGATGTAACTGAAATCTGAAACCAGTATTTATGAAATAAGATGCATTTGGGTTCATGCATAAGAGTTAATAAGTAGTCGACTATATTCAAAGAACACTATTTTGAGTATATATTTTCAAAACCAAAAACATGGAAAATATGGATTTGCTATAAATATACTCTTATTAAAATTTCTAATTGGGGCACCTGGGTGTATCACTCAGTTAAGCCCAGGTCATGATCTCACAGTTCGTGGGTTCGAGCCCCATGTTGGGCTCTGTGCTGACAGCGTGGAGCCTGGAGCCTGCTCCAAATTCTGTGTCCCCTCACCCCCTTTCTCTGTCCCTCCCCTACTCACACTGTCTCTCTCTCTCTCAAAAATAAACCAACATAAAAAAATTTTTTTAACTTTTCTAATAAAGTTTTTCACTATTGCTTTATTCTGACTTATATAAATTACTTATAAACAATAAATAAATGATTTAATATAAAAAAATAAAGAGTTCATTGGATCCAGATGGTAAAGGTGATGCCTATTTTTCTTAGCACAGAGGGTTAAATTGAAGAAACCTAACTAATTCAGTCCACTTCAAATATTAACGTCTGTAAGCAAATCTAATTTCCTCTGGAAAACACAATGCCCTCTGTCTATACTAAAACTTTCTTTTTTTTTTTTTTAATGTTTGTTTATTTTTGAGAGAGAGAGAGAGAGCACAAGCAAGGAAGGGGCAGAAAGAAAGAGAGACACAGAATCTGAAGCAGGCTCCAGGCTCTGAATTGTCAGCACAGAGACCAACGTGGGGCTCTCGAACTCACGAACTATGAGATCGTGACCTGAGCCGAAGTCGGACGCTTAACCAACTGAGCCACCCAGGTGCCCCTACGCTAAAACTTTCTACATAGAATTTTGTATTTTTAGTTTCCTGCTGACTTCAATCATCGTCCCACTTTAATCTCTTATTGCAATCAAGTAAGAGGTTAGAGCATGAAGCTCTTTGTGCTGACACACGGCAAGAACCAAAATCACCTCAGAAAACGAAGCCCTTGGGAATTCCAACGGTCTCTTCTCCTCTAGTATTTGAGTAGCTCACGCTACTGTGAATAAGCATCCAAGGAGGAAGGCGGCTTTCATTTGGGGATGCATTATACCAAAAACATTTCTAAACACTAGAATCATGCTTGCCATAGTCCAGACATAACCCTGAGAGGGACGAGAACGGAGATCAACAGGGGGACATCAGATCTCTCTCTCTCTGATCTCGAGCTCGAAACAGAGCAGACACTCACTAGGCAGATTAACTCCATTTACTTTTCTCTCCCAAATATGCATCGGTGAATTTACCTAAATTAACGCCACTGAACACATCTCTGCCATTTAATTTTTCTGGGGGGGGGGGGCCTGAACTAGTGAGTGCCTTCTTAAGGATTTCTTTAGGGATGACAGTAACAATTTCCTATCTGAGCTATACAAAGAAAGAAGCTATTAAGTTCATCTGTCACCAAAGGACCTACTTATTAGGTAATTATAGCTAAGGACTCAAGCGTCACCAAACTGCCATATCCTATTGAGATGGAATACCACAACAGTCCCTCTTGAGAAGTCTCTCCACCTCCAAATTCCACAGTCTCGCCTTGGTATTCTGGGCCAGAGTTCGCTAGTGCTTGTCAGTAAATATTTTCTGATATTTTAAATTCAATGTTCTCTGCCTATGGACTTAGCAAAGAAAAAAACGTGCTTACCATCCGCACCCCTCATCATTCTTATCCAAAGGCTAAAAGCTGAGTGTCATTAGTACTTTACAACAGATCCCATTAAAAATCATTTCACTCCCTTTATGGCTTTCCTTTGAACCCTTCCCAAGTTTTCCTCATCTCCATTAAGTATACTGTCCAGGGGTAGTCACCATGAGGCACTAACAACAGGAAAAGAAATGGTGGAATTAATTTGTTATACCTATACCCTTAACCTCTTTGTATACAAATATCACACTTTTTTTAATGTTAGCAAGTTAGAAAGGTTTAGAATAAATAGAATTGCATTCTTCTCATGATACATCAGTAAATGCACTACTGTAACTGAGCACACTGTTAGAACACGGTAACTCCTTGATCAATTGTTGCCACTATTATGTCTCCACTCGACCATTTTCCTACTTCCAGCACAGAGAAGCAGAGATGGGAATAAGCAATAGCAAGGTGCAATAACATATAAATATATTCTTCGTCTAAAAGAAAAGAACACTGAAAAACACCTGAGATGAAGGGGAAGAGATAGAAGTGGTAAGCAGTGCAGTACAAAGAAATGAAACACAGTACGGGTAACTGTCACGTCTTCGAAAAAGAAAAATCTACGTTTAATAGTAGACTTTAATTTTCCTTACCTCTGATCTTAAGATTGCATGAATGGCTTCGATTTCCTTTCTCCTAGAATTAGGTAATTCTGCTACGAAAGAAACAGCATATACTGAATATGTGATCAACACCATGGGAATAAACAGGCATTTTAAAGTACAGAGACTTCCCTGGGCTTTCGACAGAACGGCGTGCGGGCCTGGATCAAATTCAGAAGACAAAGAGCACTGGATTTTTGCCACAACTTCCTCCTGCCACCAATGTTCTCTATCGTCATGCACGTCACTCTCTGCCGATCGTCTGTACCCAGGTAGAATATCTACATTTCCCCCTCGGAGGGTTCATTAAAATGCCATATGGAAAATTGAGTTTTACAAATCAAATCCCTTAGTATAATTTTAGATGAAACTTACACAACTGGGGTTTAGGCCTTATTTCCAACTTCTGCTCCCAATACTATTAAAAACAATAACGTCCTATAAACAAAGAATGAAAATGCACTAAAATAACACTCACTTCAACTAAAATGGGCACAATTTATTTAAAATGCAAATGAGCTCAGTCTGCTTTTGTACATTTTCATTTAAAAGGAGAGTCAGAGACGGGGCAGCTGGCTCTTGATCTTGGGGTTGTGAGTTCAAGCCCCACAATGGGCGTAGAGTTTACTCCAAAAAAAATTTTTTTAATAGAGAAAATACAATTTAAAAAAAGAGAATCAGAGGCCAGCAGGGTCAAAATGGCACTACTGATGCTCCCAAAATTTCATCATCCACACGGTTAAGATTTTTTTTCTATGTAGTAATGTTTTTCATTAGCCGTGGCACTTCAATACTATAGAAATAACTTCTCTGATTTACAGTTTAAATCAAAAGAAAATACAAGTGACATCCGATAAATAATGACAAACCCACTTTTCTTGTTTTGAAAATCGCCAGGTGCTGTGGCTTCTGTGGTTGTTTGTACATCTTGCTTGAAACTCTGACAGGACTGTCTAATTGCTACTCAGAAGAGAACAAATTATAATCTAGTCTCTTTAGGAGGGTCATTGTTAGAAGAAGCAGTTGTTTCAAAGAGGAATAAAAATAGGTTTATGCAGCCCTCCTCCCCTTCCCACCACCAAAAAAACAAAAACAAAAACAAACATGGCCTTTTTAAGAATAAAGGAGAAATGTAACACAGATCAAAAAATTCTTCCTTGCTGAGGGAAAACAAAAATAACTGCTACCGTTTATTAAGGCTTACCATCTGCTAGGCATTTTACACGCATTTCGTTTAATCTTCCCAACCTCATAGTAGGTATGATTAGATCTATTTAGCAAACAAGGAAACTGCCTACAGAGATTAAGTAGCAAAACCTTGGTTTGCGAGCATAATTTGTTCCGGAAACATGCCTATAATCCAAAGCACTTGAATATCAAAACGAATTTCAAGAACCATTGGCTCAGTTGTGGTCATGTGACGTTCAGCATCACGTACTATTCGTACTGCAGGTCATCGCTCTTATATCAATTAGAAATGTCTGTTCCTTCTGCGAACACTCGGAACACGTTACTCGCAATCCAAGGTTTTACTGTATGTAATAATTTGCTAAGGATCCCACAATTTGATGCATGAAAAGTGGAATTTCAATCCATGTCTAATTTAAAAGCCCAATTCCTAAGCCTCAATAAATCAGTCCAGTTTTTGGTACAACAGCACCTTTCTGCTATTATAAATATGGAGAATTTTCAAGCTGTACCAACAGGGCTATTCTGGAGCTGTTATCTTGTTCGCTGCTGGCACGGGGTACACAAATACCTGCTAAATAAATACCTGAACTGTACTCTGGCCCTGTCTTTAAATGATTTACAAAATCGACAAATTAGGTGTTAAGCAAGTCCTATTTAATAGAAAGGGAAAATAATAGAAGCATTAAGCAACTTGGCAGATTTTTACTCAGCAAATTTTTTACTAACCATCTACTATATCCCAAGGAAGATGCCAAATGCTAGTAACATAAGGATAAATAAACTATAATCCCTACCCTGGGCATAAGGAAAGAGGTAAACTATAACTCAACGTGGCCAAGTGCTCTCAAAGAGAGACCCACAAAGCTATGTGAAAACACAGACCGCATGCCATCGGCTCAGCCTGCCGTGGACTGAAAATGGTTTCACCAAGCACCGAGCACGTGAGCAGGGCCAGACAGGAAAAAAGTGTCTTCCAGGCAGAGGAGGGTAGAGGAGGCGGTAGAAACGGACGGGCTTTCCAGGCAGAGGCCTGGCGTTGTGCGGGTACTTCACGAAGTTCCCTGTGGCGAAAGCTCCGGGTACAAGCACCCCCGCAGCTGTAAGTGTGCACACGTACCAAGCACACCCATAGCTGTGTGTAAGTGTGCACACGTACCAAGCACACCCATAGCTGTGTGTCAGTGTGCACACGTACAGTACAGCCATTCTGAGAGAAGGGGAGGGAGTAACAGGGAAGACCAGAAGAGGGAGGTTGATCGTAGCTAGGCTAGGTCTCCGGTCTCCCAAAATTGAGAGGTTTGGATTTTACCCTGTAGGAAACAGAGCTAACAGATTTCAAAGCACTTCTGTTTCAGAAAACTGGCAACGCACAGAAAACGGGAGTGGAGTAGGGAGAAGTGGGCGACAGGATGGGAAGGCGAAAGCGCACGGGAGACAGAAGCGGCGCTGAAATAAAGCAAAAGGGATAATAAAGGTAAGGACGAACACAGGGAACAACTCTGGTGCAGGATGAATAAGATTTGATGACCGACTAGAAACAGAGGGTGAAAAGGGAAGGCAAAATAAAAAGGTGACAAAGACTTCCGGTTCAGGAGATTGGGCGGATGATGAGACCATTAAAACTGGGACTACATGGCTCATCTGAGCCATGAGTGGCTCAGTAGGCTAAGCGGCCAACTTCGGCTCAGGTCATGATCTTACGGTCTGTGAGTTCGAGCCCCGTGTCAGGCTCTGTGCTGACAGCTCAGAGCCTGGAGCCTGCTTCAGATTCTGTGTCTCCCTCTCTCTCTGCCTCTCCCCTGCTCATGTTCTATCTCTCTCTGAAAAAAATAAATAAGTTAAAAAAAAAAAAACTGGGAATACAGAAGCACATTGGGTAGGAAGGACAAAACGAATTCCACCTTGGGCCTACGGGACAGTCATGTTGGGGGGAGGGGAACGCTATTTTCTAGTAATAGCTGAGTGTCTTCCCCTAACCAGGATACATGGAGACCAGTCATTTCCTGTGTTATCCAGCCCTTTTCTGTTCTAAATTTCAAAGTCAGGTGACCCTCTCCTTTCACTTTCATCCCCAACCTGTCCCACCTAAGGTACCGCCCGCCCAAGGTGTACCCCAAGCAGTTAAACCATGTCTGCAGCTTTCCAATGTTTCTCCCTCCTACAAAGGCAGAAATTCTAAATATGCTTTCTATCAAACTTTCTTTTTATCAATTTATCAAAATTAGGTTTGTTTTGACACAATAAACACAAAGGCTCAATTAAATCAGGATAAGAAAATGAAACCAGAAGGCTAATTTATTAATTTATAGGAAACAAAATTATCTGAGGAAGTGCTCTCATCCAAAAGACCAGCCCATCATCTCTCTGGAGGCAGGCCTACACTGAAATTAAAGTACTCTTTAGATCTAAATACTACTTTTGGAAAGAATATCAAGAAATCAAAGTATTAATTAATGTAACTATCAATTACCACGCAACCCTGGGTCACTATTCATTAGTAAAGCGAAATAAGGACTTCAAAAATGAGCGAAAGTTGCTAAGGATACCTAAATGGGCTATCTTCCTTGTTTCACTGTCAAAATATGGGTGGAATGGGTAATTAGGCACGAAAATACATTACGGCTGGAACGTTCTAACAATACATTCAAGTCAGAAAGGGCTTAAGACTCCGTGAATATTTTAATGAGTTGCTTCAGTTGTTACAAAAATCGAAGGGCTATAGTGACTATGCGTGAGGCACAGACACTTTTTAACCAGTCAATACAAAGGAAAAGTATCAAAATCAGATCCGCCCCCAAGCTAAAGGCAAAGTAAGCGGTGGGCGTGGAAGAACCAAACAAAAATAAACTACTGGATGTGGGAACAGTTTCACTCAGATACCCAGAGTACTCAACCAGGACTCTTCCCCAGGCCCCAGTGGTCTTTCATCAGAGAAAATCGGTTAAGAAAAGGCAAAAGTGTAAGGAAAAAAGGGAGTGACACTCCTGACGGATGGGGGTGGGAACCAAACCGGAGCTCCCACGGTCCCAGGAAAACCCTCGCTCCAGCTGTTACCTTCCACTTCCTCCGTGCCCTCCATCAGCATATCCTTCGTGAAGTTTGAAATCTGGCCAGTGAGGGAAGCCAGGCTGCCTCCGACTTGACCCAGAGACTGGCCCAAGCCGGAGCCGAGGCCCCCAAGCCAGGACGACATCGCTGCAGGTTACAGAAAGACCCGGTCTGCTCCGAGCAAAGCGTCCGGCGTCGTCCAGCGTCGTCGGACGACCCCGCCAAATGTCCTCGAATCACCGCCTTCGCGGGGCTAGTCCATATCAAAACGCTCGAGATTCAACACCACAGTGAAGGATTCCTAACTCACGCCGGCTTCGGGGGGCTCTCACACCAACGGCCCGACCCTGCCTAGAAACGCAGAGGCCTGGCCTGGGACGTTACCAGGGGCCCGCCTCCAGTGCCACAGTCAACCCCGCGAGGCTTCCGCTCATTCCTACGACTTCCCACCGTCCGGGTTGGGGCACTTCTTCCACTGCATTAGTGACTTTCCCCAGTTCCGAGGGCAACTCCTGCCAACTCGACGCCGACCGCCATGACACCCACTCTAAACGCGGCAATGGACCATAGAGAGGAGCCGCGGTGGCGTAGAAGGACTCTGCGGAGCCGCCGGACGCGTCCTTGGCGCAAGGGAGTGTGGGATCGCGGAGGACCGCGCGCGGCTGGCAGGGGCAAGGTCAGCCTCCACGTAGCGCACAGGCTTTGGCCGCTGGGGGTGTGGTCTCAAGAGCAAGGGGTGACGCAGTGGCCTCCGCTCTCTGCACCTGCGCCTCCAACAGAACAGTCTGTGAGCGGTGCCTTTCGAAGCCGGAGCGGCCCAGAAAGCCCCCGAACCCTCACTGTGTCGATGAAACCTGAGTGTTTAATTTTAACTACACCACGAATTCAGTGGTGCAAGGGCACTCGCGGGGTCGCTCCACTGTGCAGCAAGAGGCTTTACTTTACTTATCATAGTCACCTTATCGATTCTTCTACAGCCTGTCGGATTGCTCTGTGCCGGACCCTAGGGTAGGAGCTAAGGATACACAAATAAAAAGGATGGGTTGCGAACTCGTGTCGGTGCGGGAAACACATATTGGTTACTTTCTATAGTAGTGATTTTTCCCTGGTAGCTTTACAGCTCGTAGTTGAAACCCTGCGCTCTTGAATGTACCAAGAGCCTTGTTCAAAAGGCCGATTTAATCCATGAAGTTAAAAATGCAAACCACGTTAAAAGCTTTTAAATGAAAATTCGCATCCCCTTCTGGAAGTGTTTATTAAATGTTTTCCGTGTATTTTTTTGAAAGACATCAGTGCCGAAGTGTTGCGTGTTGCAGGCAGGACCTGGCTGCCTGGATCTGTTACTTATTTGCTGTATGACTTTGGGTAGGTTACTTAACCTTTCTGTGCATCAGTTTCTTGTTTGTAAAATGGAAAACGATGGGGTCGTTAGGAAGATTAAATAAGGTAACATTTTTTTTAACATTTATTTATTTTTGAGAGACATAGAGACAGAGCATGAGCAGGGGAAGGGCAGAGAGAGAGAGGGAGACACAGAATCCTAAGCAGGCTCCAGGCTCCGAGCCATCAGCACGGAGCCCGATGCGGGGCTGGAACTCACAGACCGTGAGATCATGACCTGAGCTGAAGTCGGCCGCTTAACCAACTGAGCCACCCAGGTGCCCCTAAATAAGGTAATATTGTTAAGTGCTTGGAACAGTGCCTGGTACCTGGTGAGTTCTATTTAAGTGTTTGTAAAGTTTCAAAAATGTAGCCTACAGATGACCTGCTGTAGTTGATGTGTCTACCATTGCTCTGGGCACTGGAGATACAGCAGGAGAAGCAAACATATGTAGTCCCTGGTCTCATGGAGCTCACATTCTGCTGGGAAGGGGCAGATGATAAATAAACTGTAATAAATATAAGACAGGTGGTAATGACTGCTTGAAGAAAAAAAACACAGGGTAAGGATAATATAGAAAAGCTATGAGGAGGGAGGACACTTGTAATGTTATAGAAGGTAAGCAGGGGAGGCTTCGCTGATAAGGTGATACTTGAACAGATACTCAGAGGAATTAAGAGAATGACATGGATCAGGGTGCCTGGCTGACTCAGTCAGTAGAGCATGCAACTCTTGATCTCAGGGTTGTGAGTTAAAGCCCCGCGTTGGACCTAGAGCTTACTTAAGGGGGAAAAAAGTGAGATGTGTGGGTTTCTGGGAAAGAGCAGTACAGGCAGAAAGAAACGACTGATTTAAAGGTCCCGAGGCAGGAGAGGATTAGCAAAACGGCAAGGATGGCTAGAGCAGAGTGGGGTGGGGAAGGATGGTAAGGGATAAGGTCTAAGAAGTTGGAGTAGGAGGAAACAGACCACACACTGTAAGGCTCTGGCTTTTACTGAGTGGGATGGGGCCCCATTAGCAAAGTGAAAAACTGCTTTGAGCAGAGGAACGGGTTTCTGGACACTAGTGAAAAGTTTAGCTAGTGTAAATGGAGTTTATGTTTCCTACAGCTGTAAATTCTCTGGAGGGCCGTCCTACAAATTCATGTCATGCTGTAAAGACACTGCCATTAATGAAACAGACATGCCTTTACATCATTTATTAAGTAACTAACATAAAAAGCTATGTTCTAAAAGTTCCTTATAGGGGATTTGTTTTCCCCCTGTGGGATGAACTGTGGCCCAAGAGACTTAAACAACGATTCTGATAAATAACAATATATGATGTTGGGGGTGTTGCTTCAAAATAATGGGAGCAGGGCAGATGAAATAAGAATTGTCAGGGGCCGATCATCGTTGAAGCTGGGTGATGAGTACCTAGGGGGTCACTATACTAGTCTTTTACTTTTGCATACGTTCGAAATGCTTTATAATAAGTCAAAAGACATCCAAGTTTGATGAAGTTTGGGCCGAAGATGTCGCTTCCGCTTCCTGCCACTTATCCCTGTAACTAACGTGAATGTTCATTATCACACAACCGGTTCGCAAAACCCATCCCCCACAGAGCCCGTGAATGTGAGTGGCTCCGGGTGACGAGGTCTAGGCGGGAATTCTGAACCTAGAAGTTTTTTTCTTAACTTTTAAAAATGTTTATTTAGCTTCGAGAGAGCCACAGAGAGAAAAACCACAAGCAGGGGAGGAGCAGAGAGAAGGGGAGAGAGAGAATCCCAAGCAGAGCCTGAGCTGTCAGCACAGAACCGGGTGTGGGGCTCAAACTCGTGAACCGTGAGACCGTGACCAGAGCCGAAATCAAGAGTTGGCTGCTTAATCGACTGAGCCACACAGGTGCCCCTTTGAACCTGGGATTTTTGAAACCTCAATGACTAGCAACGACAAAGGCAAACAAAAATACTATCCGCTGAAACCTGGTTTCCGTTTCTCAAGAGGCGGGATCATCAGTACTTCTCCAGAAAAGCAGTTCCTTTGTTGTGAGAAAACCATCTAAATGAGTTTCCTTATTCAAGTGTAAAGCAAAAACCCATTTTATTTTTTAATGTTTTAAAAATATTATTTACCTTGCCCCCTGAGGTTTTTTAAGTTTATTTCCTTTGAGAGAGAGAGAGAGAGCATGAGTGCACGTGTGAGCAAGGAAGGGGCAGAGAGAGAGCGAGAGCGAGAGCGAGCATCCCCAGCAGGCTCCAGGCTGTCAGTGCAGAGCCCAACTCAGGGCTTAAAGTGGGGCTTGAGCCCCCCGAATGGTGAAATCGATGAAATTATGAAGTGGGGTTCATGAGCAAATGGCAAAGAAAGAATTCTTGAGACTTTTTGGTGCAAAGAGGAGATTTAATTAAAGCCCGGGGACAGGACCCGTGGGCGGAGAGCTGCACCTGCAGGAGGGCGGGGTGGCTGATGTATAGTTTAATTTGTGACGGGAGGGTTCCTATTGTGCCGTTCTATTTTGCGGAACCGCCTTGCACATTCATGCAACTTCAGTATTGAGTAAGGAGATGCTGGCTTGTGGATCACTGAGTGCCTCTGTGGTATCTTTATTAAGGCCTTCCCCATGCCCAATTATACTTTGTAACCCTGCCAATGCAGCAAAGATGGACGCTCAGTGAGCACACCGATGAAAAACAGACTGCGTCCATCTTTGTTTTAAATTGGGAAGATTAGTGGGAGAGTGATGGTTTTAGTAACGTGCCCATGAATCGAGGCAAAAACCAAGGTGCAATGACCTATACGCCCTGGAGGAAGCCGGGGCCATCGAGTGGTTCCATGTAACCAGTGGGTTCCGTGTGGAGCCAGCCGTCTGACTCCAGGTGGCCTTATCCACACAGAGGCCGACCAGTCAGTAGCCTGGAGTACAATGGTCCAAGAACATGTTTCTAAAGATAGATTGCCCAGGTATCACATGTATGATTTCTCTGTTCCCAGCATAAAAGTGCCTTTTGACTGAGCTGTCCGGTGGTGGGTGTGAGCCATAAGTATGTATCCCAAGTTTGATACATACCCTCCTCAGTTAGAGCAATAGGTAGGATTTCATAACTCCAGACACTCGCTGGCGGGCATCAGTTTGTGGGCTGGCCAGGTCAGTTAATATTTTAATAGTTCGAGGGTCTGAGAAAGTCTGGGTCTGTCCTGGCAAATTCCATGTCTTATCGATAATGAGCCAAGGAGAAACATTCCCGCTGGTGATAGATTTATCACAAAACGGGCTGATATCATATATTATTTCTGAAATATAAGTACATAGAGAGTGCCAGTCAGTCCCTGTAATGGGGAAACGAGGGTAACCCGGATGTACTTGACACGGGCAAGCCTCCACAGGGCCAATAAGCTGTTTGATTTTGTAGTGCATCGAAAGGCTGTGTCCATGGTAGAAAGGAATTTCCTGTCAGTGAAAATAGGTGAACAGAGAACAAAGAGAAAATACACAGCCTTCCTTGTCATTTGCAGAGGAGTTCGAGGTCTTCTACGGGTTCATAGGAGTAAGAAGGCACGTGAGTTTGCTCATGGGTTCCCTGCGAAGGAAGCACAGGTTTTATTCTAGGTCTATGAGTCCAGGAAGAGAGCCCCTCGAATCTTACTGCAGTGTGAATCCGTAATATGACCCGAGACGGACCTTTCCATTTTGGATTTAAGTCCTCGCCGTCCTTGATTTATTTTTTAAATAGACCGTGTCTCCGGGGCTTACACGGGGTGGACTTTCAGCTACAGTTGAGTCAGGTTTCGGAAGCACAAGGTCAGTATATTCATTAAGTAACTTATGAAGTAGACCAGCCTCAAGGGAAGAGTTTAACAGAGCATGGTAATCTCCACCTAACGAGTCCACCGTGAGAAATGGCTTTCCATATAATAACTCAAAAGGGCTAAGTCCTTAGAGCAGGTCTCATTCTGAGAAGTCCTATTGGCAAGAGAGTAACCCAATTTTCCCAATTCTGTAAACTAGGTTTAGTTAAGGTGTCATTTAAAATTTTTTTCAGTATTTATTTTTGAGAGAGAGAGAGAGACAGAGTGTGTGAGCAGGGGAGGAGCAGAGAGAGGGGGAGACACAGAATCTGAAGCAGGCTCCAGGCTCTGAGCTGTCAGCACAGAGGCCAGTGTGGGGCTGGAACTCACGAGCCACGAGATCATGACCTGAGCCGAAGTCGGACGCTTAACCGACTGAGCCACCCAGGCGCCCCATTTTAAAGTATGATTAACTTTTTCGCCCTTCCCAGAGGGTTGTGGATGCCGGGCTGAATGTAGAAAATATTTAATTTTTAAAACCTGTGCTTTTCGTTGAGTTATTTATGCAGTAAAATTAGGACCATTGCCACTTTGCTGAGATTGTGGAAAGCCAAATCTAGGAATAACTTCTTGAGACAAAACTTTGGTTACTTCCGTGGCCTTTTCTGTTTTACAAGGAAAGGCTTTGATCCATCCAGTGAAAGTATCGACAAACACTAGTGGGAACTTAGAGTCTTTGCAAGGAGGCATTGTGTCATCACGCTCCCAGTCCTCCCCTGGGGACGTGTGTCGCGCCTTTGGGCTGTTTTCAAAAGTGAAGGAGGGTGAACTGCGTCTTCCAGATTTACTTGTGCACAAACAACACCGGATCGGCGGGTCTGTTTACCTGTGGTTGTTAAATTGACCCCACCAAATATATTTTTAATTAGGGGCTGCTGGGCGGCTCAGTCAGTTCAGCGTCCAACTTCGGCTCAGGTCATGATCTCACAGTTGGTGGGTTCGAGCCCCGCATCGGGCTCTGTGCTGACAGCTCAGATCCTGCTTCAGATTCTGTGTCTTCCTCTCCCTCTGCCCCTCCCTCCCTCTCTCCTGCTCATGCTCTCTCTCTCTCTCTCTCTCCAAAAATAAACAAACATTAAAACAATTAAAATATATGTACATATTTTAAATTAAATGTTCTAAGACATTTTTGCCCAAATGAGTAGCCTAGTGTAAACCCTTTATTACCTTCCACTAGTTATTTTTGGGTATAAAGATTTTCCCTTCATCATTAGCAAGCCAGTCCTGTGCATTTTTGGACTCTCCCTGTTCCCGTACCGTGTGAGCCTCTTGGTCTCAGTAGGCTGGAGTTACGGACTTTACTGGAGTCAAAACTGGTATAAGACTTAAGATTTATTTTGTGCTGCCTGCTTGGCTGCGTGGTCTGCCAGATCATCTCCGTTAGATTCTAAAGTCATGTCCTTTTGATGTCGCCTGAGGTGGATTACAGCTACCTCCTTAGGTAGGTGCACTGCACCAAGGAGAGCAATTATTTCAGGCCCATCTTTGGCTGGGAGTTGTGGCCGGATAGTAATCCCCTTTCTTTCCGCGTTGCCCCGTGGGCACGTAGTGTCAGGAAAGTATATTTAGAGGCCTTTTGCTCATTGACGAGCTATTAATTCAGCCTTTCGAGCAGAAGTACTTATTGGAAGGGCTTCTGCCTCAGTGGTCTCGATTAAACTAACCACAGCATATCCAGCTTTCCCTTCTCCATCATCCAGGACGCTACCGCCATCAGTCAACCAATCGTCGTCTGCATTTTCGACAGGGGAATCTTTTAAATCGGGTCTACTAGAGTAAACGAGACCCATAATTTCTGAGCAGTTACGTGCTAACAGAGAAGTATGATGGTCAAGGCCAGGCATCAGGGTAGCTGGGTTTAAAATCTGAGAGGTTTTAAGTATTATTTCAGGTGTGGCTAAGAGTGTAGCCTCCTGTTCAGTAAGTCGGCCTCCCGTCATCCACTGGTGGCCTGTGGTCTCTAAGACACTTTGAACCTGATGTGGAGTCATCCCTGTCAAGGACGGTCACATTGTAAGTTTTGAGGCTCCTTCTACCAGGAGGGCTGTGGCAGACACGGCTTGAAATTGGCCACTCTCGAGCAAGATTACTAAGTGACTTTGAGAAATATCCCACTGGTCTTGTTTTATTTCCTAATTTCTTTTAATGTTTATTTACTTATTTGAGAGAGAGAGAGAGAGAACACAAGCATGGGAGGGGCAGAAAAAGAAGGAAACACAGAATCCAAAGCAGGCTCTAGGGTCTGAGCTGTCAGCACAGAGTTTGATGCGAGGCTCGAACCCACAAACCCTGAGATCATCACCTGAGCCAAAGTCGGACGCTTAACCGACTGAGCCACCCAGGCGCCCCCTCATTTCCTAATTTTTGAGTAAGAATTCGCAAAGCTTGTCTCTATTTTTCTGCTACTTATAAAGTGAAAGGTTTTTCTAAATTTGGTAGAGCCCAAGCCGGGGCCGATGAAAGTTTAGTTTTTAATGTTTGAAAGTCCGTCTGCTGGGCTTTTGTCCAGAGTAAAGGTTCTTCTTCAGGGCCTTTAATTGAATCATATGATGGTTTGGCTAAGAGCCCGAATCCAGGAATCCACAGGTGACAAAAGCCTGCCATACCGAGGGAAGTGCAGAACGGTTTCTTTGTAGCTGGGGGTCCGAGATCTAGCACAGCCTTCTTTCTGTCAGTAGACAGAGTACAATACCTTGGTGTTAGTTCATATCCCAAATATTGTACTTTTCGTCAAGATATTTCTGCCTTTTTAGGGGAGACCCGATCCCCTCTGTCTGCCAAGAAGTTAGGGAAAGTTATAGAATACTATCAGACTTTTTTTAGGGGGAACTACAGATTAAAATGTCATCCACATATTGAATTACAGTCCCTCGAGGCAAAGAGGTATCACGGAGGTCTTTGCGAAGTGCGAAGTGCGGCTGGAACAAGGGAGGATTGTTTCTAAATCCCTGAGGGGAAACTGTCCAAGTTAATTGAGCAGCTTGTGGGTTTGCAGGTGAAGCCTGTTCCAAAGCAAATGGCGGCCGTGTTTGCTCGCTTAGAAGGGTGCAGAAGAAGGAGTCTTTTAAATCAAGCCCTGAGTGGCGCCTGGGTGGCTCAGTTGGTTGAGCGGCTGACTTTGGCTCAGGTCATGATCTCACGGTTCGTGGGTTCAAGCCCCGTGTCGGACTCTGTGCTCACAGCTCGGAGCCTGGAGCCTGCTTTGCATTCTGTGTCTCCCTCTCTCTGCCCTTCTCCTGCTCACGCTCTGTCTCTATGTCTCAAAAATAAAATAAAACGTTAAAGGAAAAAAAAAATTTAAATCAAGTCCTGAAAACCCGTCGGCCTCACCGGGGACCTGAGTGAGAGTGGTATATGGACTTTCGCCTCAGGTTTTAATAGGAATTGTTTTTTTTAACGTTTATTTATTTTTGAGAGACATAGAGACAGAGAGTAAGCAGGGGAAGGGCAGAGAGAGAAGGAGACACAGAATCCGAAGCAGGCTCCAGGCTCCGAGCCGTCAGCACAGAGCCCGATGCGGGGCTCGAACTCACAGACCGTGAGATCATGACCTGAGCCGAAGTCGGCCGCTTAACCAACTGAGCCACCCAGGCGCCCCTGGGAATTGTTTTTTTTAAGAGGTGTAATGGCCAGGCCCTTTAAGGTCACTTTAACTGGCTGGGCCAGTCGTGGGTCATCGCAATCCCAGACCTGTGAATTTACTTCCTGCCAGATGTTAGAAGGGATACCCGGGTAAAGTTTTAATTCCCCAGTTGTGAAAGAGAGCAAGCTGTCGTCCTCCTTCGGAAGAGCAAACCTGCTTCCTAGTTTATAAGTGTCATCCGAAAAGTGGGGTGGGACCAGACGGAAGGACTAAAAACCGTGAGTAACCAAGCGAGAGTGTTACGTTTACGAGTTAAAGGCATTGTCTGGTGGCGTGTTTCCGTTTCCCCCTCTATGCCGACAATTCTATGGCTAGAAAAACAGGGCGAGCCAGAGTGCTGAATAAGAACACAGTAAATTGCTCCTGTATCAGTGAGAAAATTGATAAACTTACCTTCCGCATCCAGGGAAACCCGGAGCTCAGTCATCCCCGATCAGCGGGAGCCAGCCCCGCCTCAGCGCCCCATCGTTCCTGATGTTCTGGCTCCTGCTCGTGGCAGGGAAGCGAGTTCCTGCCTTCCTCTCTTCCAATATCACTTTCTTTCCTTTTCTTTTTTTACAAATTTTTTAAATGTTTATTTTATTTTTGAGAGAGATAGAGCGTGAGCTGGGGAGGGGCAGAGAGAGAGGGAGACATAGAATCGGAAGCAGGTTGCAGCCTCCGAGCTGTCAGCACAGAGCCCGATGCGGGGCTTGAACTCACAGACTGTGAGATCATGACCTGAGCTGAAGTCGGACACTTAACCGACTGAGCCGCCCAGGCGCCCCAATGTCACTTCCTTTTTACAGACAGGACCTGGCCCCCCCAGGGGGGAGGGCTTTGCTTGGACATTCTTTTTATTTTATTTTATTTTTTAAAAGTTTATTTACTTATTTTGAGAGAGACAGAGACAGTGCATGAGCAGGGAAGGGGCAAAGAGAGAGAACCCCAAGCAGGTTCCGCCCTGTCAGCGCAGAGCCTGATGCGGGGCTCAAACTCACAAATGGAGATCATGCATGACCTGAGCCGGAATCAAGGGTTAGATGCTTAACTGACTGAGCTACCCAGGTGCCCCTGTTGGGACATTCTTTACTCCAGTGTCTAGTCTGGCCACACCCAGAGCCTGGGGACTTACCTGATTCTTTGACCCCTGGTTAGTCTGATGTCTCGGGGAAACAGCGATAATGGCAACCAATATTTGGGCCTGTATTTAGCTCTCTGGTCCTTTCTTGCTTTATGGCCGTATCTCTATTACTAAAGACTCCAGAGGACACCTCCAGTAGGCACTGGGTGGGAGTCTGAGGGCCGAGAGCCCTTTTAGTCAGTTTTCAGCAGGTGTCGGGTGCCGACTGACTTATAAAATGCATGTTTAAATTTTTTTTTAACATTTGTTTATTTTTGAGAGACATAGAGACAGAGTATGAGCAGGGGAAGGGCAGAGCAAGAGAGGGAGACACAGAATCTGAAGAAGCAGGCTCCAGGCTCTGAGCCATCAGCACAAAGCCCGACGCGGGGCTCGAACTCACAGACTGCGAGATCATGACCTGAGCCGAAGTCGGCCGCTCAACCAACTGAGCCACCCAGGCGCTCCAAAATGCATGTTTAGTATAGTTGTTCCTTCAGGTGAGATCGGACCGGATTTGTATATTTATGGATGGCTTCTATTAAATGGCCCTGAAATAGAGCTGGAAACTCATCAATTCCTTGAGTAACATCCTGAATTTTATCAGAGTTTATAGGTTTAGAGAATCCTTTCAGTCTTTCTGTTAAGCAAATCATCAAATGATCTCATCTCTCCCTTCCCTGTGTTACTCTCTGGGTAATTCCAGTGTGGCCTGGTATTTTGGCCAGCAGCGCCCCCTGTTGGATAACGTTCCCTGTCTCTCATTGCCAGTTCACCAGTGAACTTTTGAGCCCTTGCCCAGATACGGTTTTTTTTTTCCTCCCAGGTGCAACAACGAGTTAATATGAGATATATATATATCTTGTCAAGTCAGATCAAATAGGATAGATACTTAACCCTCAATAAATTAAGAAGGGCTTTCAGAATATTGTCCAAATTGTTGTTTATCTGAGCCAGATCTGAGAACGGGAACTGGATTCTAATTGGGCCCATTTCTCCATTAGCGACCTCCCTAAGGGGATGCAATCCAAATTTAGCTGGAGCTCCTAGGAGACAGGGAGTTCCACTCCTAGTATGTCCAGCTAGGATGGGAGCAGAGGGGGTCTTGGCATTTATAAGGAAGGGGGCTAGTGACGGAGCCAGTGTCCTCTCTGGACTGGCCAGTAATTCCTCTGGCAGAACAGGTTTTTTAGGAGGCATGGGTCTATTTATCATCCAATATGTCCAGACGGGGGTTTATTAACGTGGCTGGTGGCTAGACACATTCTGTAGGAGGCCCTCAGGTCTGGATCCTGATTTAGGGCCACGAAAGCCTCGACATAGGGTACCTCAGTCCATCTGCCCTGTTTCTTGTGGAAGAGATGTAACTGACAGATTGCATTAAAGTTTAACGTTCCGTTAATGGGCCATTTTTGCTCATCTCCTGAGGAGCACTGAGGCCAGGCAATATTACAAAGGATGATCAGGGTTTTTTCCCTTCAGACCTTGCAATCCGAATTGATTCCAGTGGGTTAAAAGGCATCCCAAGGAAGAGTCCTTGGGGACCGAAGAAGATTCCACATTCCTGGAAAAGTAGAAAAGGTCCATGACCAAACTCCCCCTCCCCCTCCGCCGCCGATTCCCGGGGGGCCTCCCACCCCAGATACAGAGGTTCCAGGCATCAAAAGCAATCAGAGGTGTCCTTCGAATGTAATCACTATTGATCACCATTCCACCATAAAGGCCCCACAGGAGGGATTCTGGGGTCCCCCCTACCCTTCCCCATTGCATCCTAGGCTACAAACGGGTGCCTGGTGAATGGATTGAAATACCGTGCCTTGCCTTGCCTTCAAGGCTATGCCATGCCTTGCCATGAAGGCCATACTGTTTTTAATCCATAAAAAACACTCAACAAGTTTTACAAGGGAAAATTATCCAGTTTTGTGACTTCAGTAGTGAGTAGGGAACCCTGATGAAAAATAGTGAAGATAAAGATCCGTCGTGGTCTAAGGGATATTCCAACGCATGCAGTCTTTACAGCCAACTTCTCTAGGAAATGGTCCCCAACTGGGTTTTAGTTCAGTTCGTTAGTGGTTTCAGCCGGCTTCCAGTGGAGGTCCCTCGGCCAGAAGCGGCTAGACCAGAGATGTGGACGGGTCACATTAGACCAATGAGAAGGAAGTCTCACGCGGGAGTCTTTAAGATCGGCAGCCAGCCTAGTGACTTAGATGGCTGTCCCCTGCCCCAAAGACAGACAACTTTGTATAAGGACAGGGGGAAAGAGGGGGCATTCAGTTTCTGGGTCTTATTACCATTCTGGCCAGGGTAGTAACTTCCAGCCAAAAGGCGGGCTGTCTCCTTCCCGGAGAGTGAGTAGCCATGGGCTAGAGGATTGCAGCCTGAGCAACTGACATGAAACTGTTCCAATCAGACTGTACTTGAAAAGCCCCTGAAGGGAGAGCAAAGGAAGAGAAAATACTCACCGAGTATTTGCACCGAGACTCAGAGTCCAGACAAAAAGACTCGAAGCCCCACATAAAGGCCCCAAAATGATGAAATTATGAAGTGGGGTTCATGAGCAAATGGTTAAGAAAGAATTCTCGAGGCTATTCGGTGCAAAAAGGTGGTTTTATTAAAGCCGGGGGAGCGGACCCGTGGGCGGAAAGAGCTGCGCCTGCAGGAGGGAGGGGTGGCTGATGCTGTAATTTGTGGAGGGAGGGGAAGGAGAGATAAAATACTGAGGAACTTTCGTATTCTGAAATCAGGATCTTACAGGACCTTGAGCATTTCGCTATGGTCCAGATAAGGTTATTTTGAGTTTTTGGTGAAGTGGAAACATTAAGGCATTAAGGCAGCAGCGAACTTCTTGAAGAATGTCACGTGTGGCATGTCTCAGGTAACAGCTGCAAGATGTAAGGAGATTGACTTTAAAATACATTTTTCTTGCCTTTGTTCTCCGCATCAAGACCATGACCTGAGCGAAGCCAAGGTCAGACACTTAACCGACTGAGCCATGCAGGTACCCCACAAAAGTCCATTTTAAAGGAGAGTTTAGAGTATTCGTCTGAGCTTTCCCTCTGAATTCCTAAATAAATGATACTTAAAAATGCCAATTTCTCATAAATTTTAGACATTGTCTACCAGCTTTCTATTATGGAAAGTAAGAGATTTAGTAGTTTCGTATTAGCCTATGCCTCTGCTTTCCTTCAAGCTCCCAATATAGTGATAGCATAATTGTTGGTAAATCGGTAATTGATGTTTATTTACCGTATGTAATGACATCAGCATTGTTTATCACTGAGCCAGGTGGTTGTATTAAGATTACATTTGTTAAAAAAAAAAGAAAGAAAGAAAGAAAGATGGGGCATCTACCTGAGTGGCTCAATCGGTTAAGCCGCCGACTTCGGCTCAGGTCACCATCTCACAGTTCGTGAGTTCGAGCCCCACATCGGGCTCTGTGCTGACAGCTCAGAGCCTAGAGCGGGCTTCAGATTCTGCATGTCTCTCTCTCTCTCTCTGCCTCTCCCCTGCTTGAATTCAGTCCCTGTCTCTCTCGAAAATAAATAAATGTTAAAAAATAAATAAAAATAAAAATTTAAAAAGATTACAGGGGCACCTGGGTGGCTCAGTCGGTTAAGTGGCTGACTTCAGCTCAGGTTATGATCTCACAGTCTGTGAGTTCGAGCCCTTGAATTGGGCTCTGTGCTGATGGCTCGGAGCCTGGAGCCTGCTTCAGATTCTGCGTCTCCCTCTCTCTCTCTGCCCTTCCCCTGCTCATGCTGTCTCTCAAAAATAAATAAACGTTAAAAAAAAAAAAAGATTACATTTCTTTTCTTTTTCAACTCTGTATTTTTCCTGAGGTTAACGGGTTCTATTTTTTAAAAATGTTTATTTATTTATTTTGAGAGGGAGAAAGAGCAAGCATTAGCGGGGGAAAGAGAGCAAGGGAGAGAGAGAATCCCATGCAGGCTCCAAGCTGTCAGCACAGAACCTGAAGTGGGGCTTAAACTCATGAACTGTGAGATCCTGACCTGAGCTGAAATCAAGAGCCCGCCACTCAACTGACTGAGCCACCCGGGCGCCCCTCCATATTCTTTGAAGTTTATTTATTTACTTATTTTCGTCCTCTCTACCCTCAGCCTGGGGCTTGAACTCATGACCCCAAGATCAAGACACGCATAATCTTCCGACTGAGCCGGCCTGGCGCCCCGCCCCATCAGGTTACTTACTTTTAATTTGTACATTTTTCGGTTACTACAGAATCATGAGTCCTTCCAGACGTATCAAGAGAATCGTAAAACATGTTCCTAATTCTGTTTGTCAGAAAGCATCCAGAATTCTATTTGCTTGGACTCACTCTACCTGGAGCTCTGTGTTTTCCTGCTCCATTATTCTCTGAAAATTCTCTGTGCCTTGTTTTTTGTTTTATTACCTCTGATGCTCTGAAATTTATAATGACGTGTTTTGGGATGGGTTTGTTTGGAGTTTCGTTCATTATGCCGGGCATTCGGCAACCCCTTTCAAAAACAGTGTCTTTGAGTTCTGCTAGTTTTAAAAGGTTTTGTTTGTTTTTTATTTATTATTATTTTAATTGATGAATGCTGGGTGGTTTTTTTTTTTGTCTTTTTTTTTTTTAATTGATAAATACCTCCTCTCAGGGGAATCTGTTTTTTTCAAAGACCTTTAAATCAATCCGTCTGATTTCAGTCCACATCAACCCGCACCTTCCAAGCTAGTTGTTTCTTTAGTTTCGTGTTTACTATTGGGTGTAATTCTCTTTAGTAATTTGTATTCAACTTCCTTATTTCCTTTCCTTATCTCTGTTCCTTCCTGTATCGACTTTCCATCTTCCCCCGAAATGCTACCTCTTGCTTTTGCTGTTACCTCACTTAGCAGTGACTGCTAATTGTTCCTCAAAGTCTCTTCTCCCCTTCCCGCGTGGTCATCGACCCGAACTCTTTGTCCGGATAGATGCCATAGCAGAAGATGCTGGGGCCCCTCGTGATCCCTTCGCCCTCTTCCCATTTCTGTGCACACTTCTTCCGGGGGTGCTTTTGCTCCCAACAGCCAGCACCCATTTCTGTCTGGCAGAGAGGATTGCCTGCAGGCTGCCAGAGCCCACACCGTGTGTGTGCCCAGAGAGCTGTGTCACCCATGTAGTAGTATGTAAAGTGATGCAGATCCCTGCCCATGTGGGGACAGCTCTGAGACGCGAATAGACGGCGTCTCCACCTGTCTGCAGGATTGAGGAATTCGTCTATTGGTACGCCCGCCTTGGCTTCTTTTCCTTGTTCCACTTTCCTACCCCCCTGCGCCCCTTCCATTTCTTCGTGGGAACACTTAAAAAAAAAATCATTTTCACGGGACTCCTCCTTCATCTCAGGGCCCGCCTCTAGGATGTCCAAGCTGACACTCATGACCACCCGGAATAAAGACCATCTTGTGGCTGGGAGTGGCCATGTGATTCAGTCCCGGCCCATGGAATATAAGTGGAAGCGGTGCGTGCAGCTTTGAGGAGGTGACCTTAAAGAAAGGCACATGGGGGCACCCGGCTGGCTCATTCGGTACAGCATACGACTCTTCGTCCCGGGGTCAACTCTTGATTTCAGGGTCATGAGTTCAGTCCCCACATTGGGCATGGAGCTTAATTAAATAAAATAAATAAGATATTTTTTTTAAAAAAAGGGGGGGCACTGAAGCACCTGGGTGGCTCAGACGGTTAAGCATCTGACTTCGGCTCAGGACATGATCTCAGTTTATGAGTTCAAGCCCCACGTTGGGTTCTCTGTCAGCACAGAGCCTGCTTTGGATCCTCTGTCCCCCTCTCTCTCTGCCCCTACCCGGCTTGCACATTCTCTCTCTCTCTCAAAATTAAATATAAAAAAAAAAAGGACACATGGCCTCCTTCCACCCTCATTATGCCTTCTGATTGGGCTGGGATGCAGATGTAAGCATGGACTCCATAGCAGCCGTCTTGAACTAGGAGTTGGTCTTAGCAATGAAGTCGCACACACTGTATGATGACCTATCAGCTCTGAATTGGCAATCTCTACATTTCCTGAAGATGAGGAAAATTACAGCTCATAAATTCAGTGTTATACTGTTTTACCATGAAAACCAAATCTAATGTTTTCACATATGATTTCCTGTAATAACCTGTTGGCGGGAGTGGAGGTTCACTTAGAGTGGAGGCTAAGAAGCTTCGGGAAGGCTGGGCTGAAAACCGAGAGGCTGAAGTCTAAGTGAAGAGTGCTTATGTGTGACGTGTTGGTGTCCTGGACAAGAACGGGGCGGAGAGAGACAGAAGGGGTGTAACTGGGAGATATCCAGGTAGTAATCACTATGGTTGATGACGTGGATTCACGAACAAAATATGAGGAGCATCTGGGCGGCTCAGTCGGTTGAGCACCTGACTCTTGATCATCAGCTCAGGTCATGATCTCATGATCTGTTTCCAGAACTCAGAACTGGATTGATTGATTCGTGAGATCAAACCCCATGCCAAGCTCTGTGCTGATAGTGTGGAGCCTGCTTGGGATTCTCTCTCCCTCTCTCTCTGTCCTTTCCCTGCTTGCATGCACACTCATGTTCTCTCTCAAAATAAATAAACGTAAAAAATGTTTTTAAAGCAACCAAAATATGATGGTAAGATTTCAAAATTGAACTATAGTTCTGATAGTGATGAAAACACACCCATAGATCTAAGAGGAAGAGGAACAAAATGCACAAGTGCATTGTAGGTTCAACAATACCTTTAAGGTAAAAAATTCAGCCAGTTTTTCGGGTTGCTTAAGGGGAGCACCAGATGCTCTTTGGTAGAAGATGTCGCTTATGAGCCTTTTAAACGAGTATTTTTTAAAAATAATTGTGACCTTGGGAACATTCTAGAAAGTGGGGAATATTCTAGAAAATGGAGCCAGATGGCTTGGCAGAACAGAGTATAAATACAATACAAACTTATCTCTTTATAAAAGCTTACAAAAATGCCTACATCCTAATTCCATCTTTTCTTCACTACCCGCTAGCCTCTTCAGCCTTCTTTCTGTTCCTTTGACACAAGCAGTGTTTGCTGTTTCCCCAGGCAGGGATCATGCACCTCACCTTTGCATGGCTGCCCCATGATTCTTCAGGTGTCTGTGTGAATGTACTCCTGCAGAGGCCTTTCTTGAATCCAACAGGAAGCAGCTCTCCCTCCCCATCACACTCCATTACTTATTGTCTTCATAACTATCTCACAGGACAAGCATAGTTCTTACGTTATGAAGTTACGTCCATTCATGTAAAGACTTCCTCTGCCTAACAGCCGATCAGAATGCAAGAACCATAGGCACACACTATCGTATTCATGACTGTTTCCAGAACTCAGAACTGTGTAAGTGCTCAAATGTTTTGTTGAATGAGTGAATGAATGCCAAAGGAATTACTTCTCTGTAGAAGCCAAAGAGTAGCGGTGGTTCCTGACACGGAAAGAACTGGAACAATCTTGGGGGAGAGCATGGCACAGCAAAGGTTGGTAGTCCCAGTTGAGTCCTCATAGCAGGGGATGGCCAACAAACGTCAGGGGCAGGAATATCAAAACAGCAAAGGGAAGGGGGCAAGGAGAAGGTTATAGAGCACCCGGGAGGTGGGGTGGGAAAGAGCATGGATTATTTGGAGACCCTTGAGGAGGCTGGCTCTGTCCACAGTGTGTAAAGGGGACATGTCAAGAGGTCAACCTGACCCCAATGACTTGATGACATGGATACAAAATGGTTAAGGGGTCCTCAAACATGCAATCTTCAGGATAAAGACAACCCTCAAATTCCCTTTATAAAAGATAAAGTTAAAAAAAATATTTTAAGTATTTATTTTTGAGAGAGAGGGAGGGAGGGAGGGGAGGGGGAGAGAGAGAGAGGGAGACGCAGAATCTGAAGCAGGCTCCAGGCTCTGAGCTGTCAGCACAGAGCCTGATGCAGCGCTCGAACCCACGTGCTGTGAGATCATGATCTGAGCCGAAGGCAGACGCTTAACCGACTGAGCCACCCAGGCTTCCCTGAAGTTTTTAGCTGACATATAAAATGGGCCTTTCAATCAAGGAATTTCATAGAGCTCACAAGTAGGTGTTGGTGAGATCAGAGCCATTTGGTGGCATCCAAATGCAATGAAATGGTCCTTCTAAGCATTAAGCTACGAGGTTTTGCTAAAAAGATGTAATCAATTGGAAAATTTCGTATTTCAACATCTGTGCCCAACCGTAATTAAAGATAAAATGGATATACGACCCTCATTATGATTTGAGGCTTCCCGCATTCTTCATCAGTCCAAGTGGATTCCAGTCACTACAGCTAAAGTCTGGTGTCCAGAACTGGATAAAAAGAGGAAAAAGCAGTACTCTTAAAAACTGTTACTAATGTGCTTTGTGTGGCCCTCCGGGTTAAGAAACAACTGAGAAACCATTTAAAAATCAGATTTCAAGTAAAAACTTGGAATTCTTAGGGTCCCTTGGGAAAGACGAGAGGCCCCAGTAATAGTGGGCCCGTTGGCAGCAGTTAGCTGGAACAGAGTATCTGTGCCAAGCGGCCCATAAAACAACGCCTCTGGAACTTGAATCTGCACGTGACTTCCCTGGGGGGTCTTGTTAAAAAGGTGGGCTCTGGTTCAGTAGGCGTGGCCGGAGCTCTGCATTTCTGAGAAGCTCTCAGGTGTGCAGGTGCCACTGGTCCTTCGGCCACACTTTGCATAGCAAGGCTAGGAATTAACAATAACTACAAACGAAAACAGAACTAAAAAAGCAAACATCATCTTTATTTAATAATCTTTGATATTTAAAATACAACTCATTGAACATCCACACATACAATAGAACCCTCAGTGTTCAACAGTGCTTTGGAAGCCCGGCTTTTCCAAGGACCAGACGGGAAGGCCTGTGTGTGTGTGTAGTAACCTAGCAACCGAGAGAGAACTCAAGAGGGAGGCGCGCGCCCAGAGGGCTGCACGGCGGGGCCCTGAGCAAACGGCGCTGCCGCAGTGCACGTGTGTCGTGGCCGGGAGACAGTGCTTTTTCACGTGTGTTTTGTACTTGAATTTCAAATAATTTATACACAATAGTAATTTTTAAAAAGTTATTTCTAGTAGTCCAGTGTTGTAGAAATTCTATTTTTCACATTCAAATGTACGTTTTTCTCTTCTAAAAAAAAAACTTTAAAAAAATTCCTGGGAGCATTCACCTTTGAACTAGGCAAGAAACGAGTGAAGTGCTTCCTAAATGAATCAGAAATTTCCATATGTATTTCACTATTGCTTCTCATTCCTTGTCTATGAATCCAGTCTTAAAATATTTACGGAGACACTATTATTAATTAAACATGCCAGTCAAATTACTGTCAATTTAGAAGTGATGTTACTAGCATTAGTACTTAAAATGCCAGGACATTTGGGAAGACAAAAATAGCATAGATTTTCTTCAAAAAAAAAAAAAGAAAATCAAAGTTCAAGAATTAACCAACCGTATCAATAATCTTTTCACTCATGAAAGCAAAACGGAACAAAACATTTTCGTTAACACAAGACTTTTAAAAATACAAGCCAGTTCATTTCTTTAGCAAAAAACACACTGGTTTATAAAGGGACCAGAAATAAAGTTTTCTTTTTGAAAATATCAAAATTATCGACACTGCCAAAATGATTAGTTGACCTAATCTGGTTTTTCTTAATTAAGATCACATATAGAATATCTCCATACTTGTTAGGGCTCAGATACGACAAACGATTTAGAGTAGTGGCCACTGGGCTTTCCAGTTGCAAATAAAGTGAACAGGAAGGCATCAATATTAATTATCGAGTCCTCTCGAGAATTTAAACACAGAGATTTCAACCGGAGATATTTTAATTTCTATCACTGTATTTTGCTTCTGCACTGCCTCAATCTTCTTCGATTCTGCATGGGTCCAACGGGCCAAATTTAAGACATTTAATAAATCTTGGCACTCGCATGATACTACTTAAGGAGTTATCAAACATGCAGACATTAAAAATGTAATTTAGGCTCTGACAGAGATAAAAATTACTTTATTCAACTTAATATTAAATGACACAACACAGACTATTGGTAGTTTTACCTATAATGATCTTCAACCAGTTTTGAGCTTTTTTCCTTATGAACTTTGGCATGAATGAAGTCTTAATTAAGAAAAATCAAGTTTTAAAGAAAAAAAAGCACCTCCTTACATATTCTGTGAATTGTAAATTATTTGACCAAGATCTTAAAAGTTAAAATAAGAGTTTACCTGCAGCAATCTTTTCAAACAATTTACATTATTGAAATATTTATGTTAATTACCGTAAAAGCGTTTATTGATGGTTTTACATCAGAGGTTAACTGCTGTGAGTTTTTTTTAACTGCTGTGAATTTTAAAAACATGAATAACTACTTATTAAGTCCATAACAGCTCAAAGTATGAAAGTGGTGTTTCCAAAACTTGTTTCCACTTGAAACACCAGCATCGCCCCTGTACGTATTGTCTTCTGGGAATGCAACTTATACATTAGAAAAATGATACCAATAGTTTAAATAGTAAACACGAAGGTGTTCCCAATTGGTAAAACAGAAAGGAAAGCTTTGTATAGAGTTCTCAGCAGGGCAGTTGTTGTGACTTTCGTGGTTCCTGGCTTTCTCGCAGGATGATTCCAGTAAACGGCAGTTCCTGATGGGTAACTACACCTTGGTACCCCTAACTTTTCTGAAACCGTAGTTACGGGCATGGGCATCTTTTCATACTGGCCAATCGATTAAGAAATGGAATCTAAATTCAGTTTGAGCCAATGCAAACAAATTGGCGGTTCCCTAGGCATTCTGGATCTGCCTGCCGAAGGTGACATCCACGAGAAACTAAAAAACACATTCACGAATGTATCCAGTGTGTGCTCAGCTCTGCTTTAATTAAAAAAAAAAAAATCCCTACACAAAGATCAAGGTGCTATTTCCTTAAGTGCTTTAATAAAGGTGTGTAATCGAAGAACTTTACAAAGTCTAAGGTTAAAACTTTCTGCATATTTTTTTTCTCATTTTATATTAGGCAGCTCATCCATTCAAGTGTATGAAAAGTTGACTGTAATTTTTCAACGGAAAAAGGTAAAAGCCAAACATCCACGGAAAACAGGACAAGCGTACTGGGGAGAACGACAGAACTGTTGGGTCTGAAGATAGTTTGGTTTGTAGGTGCTGAGAGAGCAGGACTAAATCCCAACGTCCCGCGCAGTTCCAAAGTTTCGTAACTCTTCTGAAAACATTTTCAGTTCTCAAAAGAAAACTTTAGATTTTAAAGTAAAACTGTCTAATTGTGCAAGGGAAACTTCAGAAAACTTTATTTGGCACAAAATAATGACAAAAAAAAGTCTCTATCCAAAAAAAAAAGCTACTTCATAATCATAAAGTCATTTTCTCATCTCTTTTCAACTCAGCCATAAATCCTAGATCAAAAATATTTCCCTGATAAAATGTGTACAGCCATACACTTAGTCGTGGCAACGTATCGTACTTGAATTTTCTAAGCTGTCGGCTGAAATTTCCTAACTTTTAGCTTATGAACAATTCAACATTCAAAAGCACTTCGAAGAGAGGGACGGAGAACGAGGGATGGGGAATAAGTGACGGAATCCTAAGTGTCCATTTCAGAGAGACAGTTAATTTTCACCAGAATCCCACCACTGTACTGGCCCAGCAACAAACTCTCCGTGCTTCCCAGTGAAAGAATGTTTATCAAAACTAAAGACTTTTGTATTTACAGGCCGGGTAAGTACTGTGTGACCTCTGTAATTCTTCAGCTACTTAAACATGATGCGAGTGTCAAATCACAGTATAAATTTAAAGGTATTTTTGTTAGTAGATTATTTTCATGTTCCAGACCCTCACCTCCGGCAAGCTACCTCTCCTGCTACATGGTGTACACCGGCGTCTACACCCGCTGGCTCCACTGTAAACAGAACGGACAGCTCCAGGCACAAGAGAGAAGAAAATGAAACTACAAGTAAATCAAAAGCCAAACTCTGTCTCTCGTACATTCGTGGTGGGCACTGTTTAAGTCTTACACAGGAGGAGGCTTGTTTGCAGACCATGCTTCTCCTGTTTTTCTCAACCGGAGAAGACAAGGAAGTATCACGGTGCCAGAGGAAGGGTTCCAGCAAAGCTGCGAAAGGTCTGACACAATTGAGAAGACACTCATAAAGCATCTGGAAAAGGATGTGCTCACGTAGTTAAAAAATTCTCATTTATTCTCAAATACTTGTGCAGAGTTGATTTCAGAGCTTAGGAATGCATCAGAATCATGAAACAGTGATCCCATCCTAGAGGGCTTAGAAAGCAAAACCTCAAGAAAGATTACCATCTTTCAAAAGAGTTGTAGAAAAGTAAAGAAAACCAAGTCCCCAAGAAATTGTGATCGGAGAAAGTAACAAGGGCACGCTACATAATTGGAGGGAAAGCAGCTAATCCTTCTGAACCGTTGCTACCATTGACATAGAAAAGAGAAACTGTCCTAAAAGGTTAACTTGGTTAATGAGAAATAAAAGCAACTAAGGGATGATGAAAAGTGAGCCAACCGACCAGAAGAGAAAGGATTAAAAGAAAATGCACAGAAAGAGTTCTGTGGCAAGAGCTAATTAGCTGGTTTGCAAAAAAGATCCAAGAAAAATGCCCTAACTTTAGACATGTTAGCTATTGCACACTCAAAACATTTAGAAAACTATTTTAAATTTCTTTCATTGCTAAATGCCTCTTTGGCGAGTGTTTGGAGGATCATTGTTTAGTCCTATGACTGGCACATTTTCCCACTTTCTCATCTGTTTGTTGCAAACCACCTAAAGTCTCATGTCCTCTGTTGAACATTGTTTCTTGACACATTACTAAAATGGACGCTCTATGAGGCAACCACCCAGGATAATGTTGGAAAGTATGAATGTCTAAATGATTTGTAAAAGGTATTATTTTTTCCCTTCCGTTTTGAAATTATTTCTAACAGTTTCTAAAGACATGGTCACAGCCGCCTGAAGCATGTCTTCCTCACTCATGGCATCTCCTGCTGGGAAAGAAAACAAGCATATGTCTTAGACATTTCTGGAAAATTCCCAAAGTCATCAAAAGGTAAGCTCCTAGAAAATGTATTTCGGTGTGACTACCACAACTTCCTGTTTTGATTTTCAGGATTTACATGAAGTCACGTGCATTAGTTCACAGGTCCTGCCGAGTACGAGAGCCGCCCAACCACCGCCGCCGCCCAGATGCAGACTGTCCCGCGGCCTCCACAATTTGCTCGTGCTGCCCCTTTGTGGTCAATCCCCAGAATACACCTAGTTCTTTATCTTGAAACAAGGGCATTCTGCTCTGAAAGGAGACTGAACACAGTTGTATATATATGTAATCTCCTACTTAAAATTTTGTTTTGAAATAACTGTTTATTTACAGGAAGTTGCAAAGATAGTTCAGAGAGGCCCTGTGCACACTTCAGCTCACTTTCACTCAATAGTTAAATCCTACATAAGTTCGGCTCAAACCCAAACTTGGACGTGCCGGTGGTACAAAGTTGTGTGTCGTGCCACCCGGCTTCGTCGTATGTGTAGATCCGCGTAACCACCAGCCCCGCTCTCGGGGTGGAGAGCTGTTTGAGCGCCACGGAGATCTCTTTCCTGCTCTCGCCTCTGGTTCACACCCGCTCCTCTGCCCGACCTTCCCTGACTGCAGGCAGCCGACTAATCTGTCCTCCACCTTACCAGCTTGTCATTTCTAGAGTGCTACACAGATCGGATCACGCTGTAATGAGACCTTGAGACTGTGTTCTGCGCTCAGCCCGGCGTCTCGAGACTGCTCCGCGCTGCTGCACGCGTCCCCAGCTGGCTTTAGTTCTGAGCAGGATCCCGCGGACGTGCCACCGTTCGTTTGACCATTCGTCCTCCTGCAGGGCGGCGTGGTGGTCCCCGGGTTTTGATTATGAGCAATAAAGCTGCGAGGAACATGTGTGTACAGCTTTCTGCGTGATAGTTAATTGTCATCTCCCCGGGATAAATGCCCAGGAGTCCAACTGCTGGGCTGCGTGGTTAGTACTTGTTCGGTTGTTAAAGAAATGGACAAACTGTTTTCCAGACTGGCTGTGATAGTTGAAATGTAGAAACTTCGCCTCCTTCTACACCCTTTCCTCTCCCAATATTTTCTACATATACATCAAAAACGAAATCAATGCTCTGATCCTGCCTTCAACCATTCAGCATAATTTAGAAAACTCAAAAGGAGAGGAACATCTATCGTTTACCTGTATTTTTACTCTTTCTACCGTTCTTTTTATCCTTTCTGAGGTTCCCAGATTAATTCTCTCATCATTTCTGTTTAGAAAGCTTCCTTTTGCCATTACTTTAAAGGGATCTGCTGGTGAGAATTTCTCTTAATTTTTCTCTTCCTTCCTGAAGGAAATTTTCACGGGGAATTCTTGGTTGAGAGTGTCTTCTTTCCGGCACTTGAAAAATGCCGTGCCGCCTCCTACCGCTCTCCAGGATTTCAGACGAGAAATCCGCTGTCACGCGAACTGCTGCAGGCACGATGTTTCTGGTTGGTTTCAAGATTTTCTTCTTTTGTTTCAGTTTGCAAAAGCGAGGCTATCACGTCTTGGCATAAATTTCTTTGGGCTTAACTGTTAGAGGTTCACTCAGTTTCTTAAACCTGGAGTTTTAGATCTTTTGCCCAAGTTGGCGACTTTTAGCCATCATTTCTTCAAATATTTTCTCAGCCCCGCCCCTCCCCCTCATCTCTCGAGATTCCCACGACACGCTTTCCGCTTTCGGTCCCTCGGGTTTCCCTTTCCGCTACGGTCCCGCGGGTGTCCGAGGCTTTATTCCTTTTGTCCAGTCTAATTCTCTCTGTTGCTCAGAATGGGTAATTTCTATTGTTCTGTCTTCAAGTTCATGGATTCTCTCCTCTGTCCTTCCATTTACCTGTTGGACCTACCCACTGCATTTTTAAGTTTTAGGTACTATTATTCTTCAGTTCTAAAATTTCCATTTAGTTCATCTTTGTATCTTCTTTCTTGAAGCTTTTTATTTTTTCATTTCTTTTAAGCATGTTCATTATTGCTCAGCATAGCATTTTTATGACGGGTGCTTTAAAAATCCTTGTGGGGGCGCCTGGGTGGCTCAGTCGGTTCGGCGTCCAACTCTTGGTTTCAGCTCAGGTCGTGATCTTACGGTTTGTGCCAGGCTCTGCGCTGACAGTACACAGCCTGCCTGGGATTCTCTCCCTCCCAGTCTATCTGCCCCTCTCCCGCTCATGCTCGCTCCTCTCTTAGAATATTCAATAATTAGGGGCGCCTGGGTGGCTCAGTCGGTTGAGCGTCCGACTTCGGCTCAGGTCATGATCTCACCGTTCCCGAGTTCGAGCCCCACGTCGGGCTCTGTGCTGACAGCTCAGAGCCTGGAGCCTGTCTCAGATTCTGTGTCTCCCTTTCTGTCTATGCCTCTCCCCTGCTCATGCTCTGTCTGTCTCTCTCTCAAAAATAAACAAACATTTAAAAAAAAAAAAAAGAATATTCAGTAATTAAATAAAGTAAAAGTCCTTGTGAGATTCACTCTAACAACAGCGTCATCTGGGTGCTGGTGTCTATGAACGGTCTTTTCGCAAGTTGAATTTTTCCTGGCTCTTGGTATGACACGTACTTCTGATCAAATCCGAGACCTCTGCCGTGCCGCATGTTACAAGACTGTCCGTCTTCCTTAAATCCTCCCTTTCAGCAGGCCCCTTCTGACACAGCGCGGCGGGGGAGCGGGTGCTGCCTTGCTGCGGCCCGAGAGGGGGAGCGTGGGTGTGATCACGACCGCGGTGCGCACGTGGGACCCCAGGGCTCCCCACCGCCCTCCATCAGGAGCTCCCTGACCGGAAGGGGAGGCATGCCTCCTGACCGCCTCTCACTGACACCGTGGGTGCGGCCTCGTTACTGCCTCGCATCACGGCCTCCTGACTCTCCACTAGGCCTCTTCTGAAAATACCCAGAGGGAAACCTCCTACGGCTGGGTGGAGGTCTCGGATCCAAGTGACCACAGATGCCAAGGGAAAGGGCCCTTCGTTCTCTCCCGGAGGAAACAAAAATCCCCGCTCCCCACTTTCTCGCTTTCTCTGACACCTGCCCTGGCCAGGGGAAGCGGGAGGTACACCTGCTGCCCGCTGGGGCTACCGGCCTGCGCTCCCACTGGGCCTGTGCCGACGCGGTGGGGTGACGAGAAGGCCGGTTTATGACCCCGTTTGGCTGGACTATTTACTGCATAAAAGTTTCTACTCACTAAGCAGTCCCTTTTGACGGCACAGAGCAGGCTTTACTTGGTCTGTGCCATGGCTTCTTCGCCAAATCCAGGATGTGTGAAGTGAAGAGAACGCCCAGGGTACACGCCACTAGGTCACTCCTCTGGGCCTGAGCCTCCTAAGCGGTCTGTCTCCTCTCTACCCTTGAGACTTTTCTTATGTTCGTTTGGTATGAATGCCCGCGGTGGTTGGCCGTAAACAGCAGGAGGAATCGGAAACAGCGGCGGTTCATTCCTTTCTACTGTTAGCCAGCAGTCCGAGGTTTCAAAGTGCCGCAGTCTGCACCCACGCGTCAGCCGGAGGGCAACGTTCAGGGGGCTCCTGGTTTTTGGCAGTTAAGCAAGCGGCGACAAGCATTCCCGTATGAGTGCGCCTGTGAACCTAAGTTTACTTTTTTCATGGTCACATACTAGGAGCGGGACTCCTGAATCACATGGCTAAGGGGACACTTACGTTTATAAGAAAATACTAAACCATTTTCCAAAGTTGCTGTGCCCTTTCACACTCCTAACAACATCCGAGTGTCATGGTAACCCTGGTCCTAGTCAGCGTTTGGTATTGTCGATTTCATTTTTTATTAAGCCATTCTTATGATAAGAGTGTAATGGTATCGCGTTTTTATAATAAGGTGTGCAGCTTTCATTTGCGTTTCCCTAACGATTATTAGTGCCGACCACATTTTCATGAGCTTATTTGTCAGCCACGTTTTGGTGAAGTGTCTGTTCAAGTCCTTTGCCCCCTTGACTTTTCTTATTTCGGTTTTGAGAGTTCTTCACATGTTCAGCTTACAAGGCCTTGTCACACAGTCGCTTTTTCACTCAGCTGGTACTGCTACCAGTACCCGACCGAAGTTCAAAACCTATTAAACCAAGGCCTGATCAACAGCTCTCGATTTCCTATTATCTACACTCCACTTGGGCATTTTCGGTTTTCCAGGTGGTAAAGGGCATTTCTCTCCCCCTACCAATATCCTTCATCTCTGAGGAACTTCTGGAGGATGTATTAATTACTGTGAAGTCACGACTATTGTTGATAATTTTAAAGCACCATGTCCACTGACTGCTCTAGTCTGCCTGCTTCTTAATCTAAGGAAATTTAGTGGATTACAAATTCATACATGAGTTTCAGTGTAATTCAAGAGGGGAGAAAAAAGCCTGTCAAGGCAAGACTCACCCAGAGCCCGTGGCAAACAGAGCATGGTCAGGGAGGCATACCTGGATCGCTGCCCAGCGCACCTGAGCTTGTGGCTGGCCTCTCACAGGGCTGGGAAGGCCGTGCTGGTGGGTCCTGCCGCTGCTGCTGCTGCCTGCAACATTCGAAGGTGAATGTACGTTAAAAATCCAAACCCTGGGGATAAACATGCCATGAGAAAAACTTCACACGGAAAATAAGTGGTTCCACAAAACAAAACAGCCACGGTCACAACCGCCACAAAGAATGCCGGAGCAATCACTCCGATACACATTACTGAAAAGCAGCACGGCGCTGATCCTAGGAGACCGAGATGTAAAATCCGAATTATCGGACAAATTAACAGGTAAAGCTTTTCACCACGAAATAACACGTAAACAAAAGCGTTTGCTGGTAGCTATCCTCGGGCAGATGTTTTGGCTTACAGATCCGCAGCACCGCTGGAAGTCGCTGGAAAGAAGCACCTTTGAGAACATTAAGCATCTCAAATTTTGCCCTGCCAGTTAACATGACCCTTCCGTGGCTGCCGCCTTCTTGCCATCCAGCCCCCGCGCCTCAGCACGTGCTCAGAGGTACCCGCCCTGGCCAGCCCGCCTACAGCAGCCGCCGGCCATTCTCACTACCTCCTCACTTCCTTTCAACTTCCGGCACCATCTTATCGCCCTCTGATATTCCTCGGTTCGCCTCCCTGTCTGGAGTGTAAGCTAACGAGAGCACAAACCTTGTCTTATTTCCCAAGTCGCTAAAACACGGCCCGTCACGTAGTACGCATTCACCAAATACTTGATGTATGAAAAGAAGTTAAAATAAGTTTTTAGGATGCATTATCAAGCTTCAGTACCATTTATTACACTAAAATAAACTTTCCCTGGATTTTCTGCAGAAGGGAAAACAATGTCAGGAAAATCCACATTTTCAAGCATTTAAACACGACGGTTATGATGTAAATATGTAGCACAGCGCCCTTGCACTTAAGAACCCACGCGCAAGTACTGAAATGCACGGGAAGTCACGTGTGCAGGTGACTCTCAAATGCCTCGGAAACGTCCACAATTAGGGAGTTTGGGTGAAAGGTGTAAGGACTTCTGGGAACTAGTTCTGCTTTCAAGCAAATTCAAAATTATTTCACATAATACATATATAATATGTTGAAAATGAAAAAAAAAACAAAACTCTAAACAGCTGACACTCTGGAGTGAGAAGCCATAGCTTCCAAAACACGCGTAGAAGGATTTTTTAAGGAACCAGAATTTAAAATTTGCCAGCAACACTATAAGTAGAATAGCACACTATTTTTTCCAGAGCCTCAGTCTTCTGTTTTAAACGTGAGCAACAAAGAAAACGCAGGCATGTTGCCGCTTGCCTCAGTTTACCCTCCGGCGTGTGGGCTGGCGGTGCGCAGGAGGGCAGGCTCCCGACGACGGGGTGCGGGGTGCGCACAAGAAAGGCCGCGAGGCGGGAGGAGTCCTGGCACATCAGATCTCTCCGCGCCCTCCCCCCGCCCCAGCCAAGCCAACATGTCAGAAGGCAAGAGAAGGACAGCCTCTGTTTCACTTTAAATTTAGGAGAGGTGAGAGGTAAATGAATTGCCAACCTCGAAACGATCTTGATGCCTCTCGTATTTGCTGACACAATAAGATGCGACATGTTCAAGGGGCAAATAGCACCCACTCCCGCTGAGCCTCTGAATGCGCCCTCGGAAACACAGAGGCTAGGCAGCTGAAAACACCACCTGAGGTCGCTGTACGGCGAGGGTTCTGGTACTCCACTGACACTCGCAGAGGTGAGGCACGGCCACCTCCCTGCTGCGGGCAAGTCAAGTCGGGGGCGGCCAGTCCCGGGGTTCAGCTTCCTGGCAGCCGCGGTGCGGGCCGGACTTCCTGCTCCCGTGTCTAGGCGACTGTGGCGGCGAGCTTCCTGACCCTGGGATCACAGCTACGGCCATGTGTTCTCGAACTCCGGGTCCTGATTCCCCACCCTCCCAACTGGGGCAGTGGCGGCAGCTCTTCCGACGGGCCGGTCTGAGGAATTCTGGAGCCTGGCTACAGCCCGCACCTCCCCCTCTCCCGGGGACTACGTAAGCCCTGAGTTTAATTCCTTTAAATCCTTTCCTGCTTAAAATGCCTCTAGTAGCTGGTTTCTTAAAGTGAATCCCGTTATGCCGTGCCACTAACGTGGTGGCTCAAGTGTCAGACGATTAAAATATCCTAGCAATCCACGGCCCTGGAAACGCTGCCCAGTAAGTGTCTCTTTGGTGGGCAACACTGTTCTTAGCAACAGAAGGAAAGACTCGGCGTCATTTCAGAGCTACACCTGGAGAAGACGGGCGCGCTGACGCGCCTGAGGAGTGCTTCCGGTTTACACCACAGTTTTACGCACAGTGCTCAATTCGACGTTCAATGTGCGAAGCAGGGAGGTTCTACGCTGACACTGCTGGTATAGCAACAGTCTCACTTGGGCTTCTATAATAGGCAAAATGAATTTAGAGAATACTACTGGAAAAAAAAAATACGGCCGTGAAAATATAACTTAACATTCATAAATTATGACTTTGTAATGGGTAGGTTTTCAAACAGTATTTTTATGTTTAAATGAATACTGTGGTTACTACAGGCATGAAGCTTCAAATACTCCATAAGAAAAAAACTATTAGAAGGAATAACGAAATAAAAATTTGAATTAAAAAAAAAAACACCTGAATTTGAATTTGAATTTGAATTTTATTTGAATAACGGGTTAGCACCAGGGTCGGTTTGGAGAGGGTCAGAGGGAAGAGCTCGATGACCTCTGAGCCAAGTTCCCGAGACAGAGGCTAGGGAGAATTTGTAGGCTTAATAATCGGGAATTCTAGCGAAAGGCCGAATATCTGAAACTACTGATGTTCCTCGTCCTTTACTGCCAAGTCTAACAAGATTCTGAAGCTGGACAATGGTGGAGACACTAAGAAATTAGCTCCGAACTCTACTCAGCAACATGCGACTCTGTGAGATATTCTCTCGTTCTCCTCAAATTCCCACCGGTATTTTGAAGGTCAGGCCAGGGGCACAGGATGAAGCTGAAGCCGGAAACCGTCCCTGCACACTTTCCTTCCCAACCCGGTGTCCTCCAACCAGCAAGGAGCCTCGCTGATGCTCAAACATTTAAAAAAAAAAATTTTTTTTTAATTTTTAGAGAGAGAGAGAAAGTGTGCACATGAGCAGGGGAGAGGGGCAGAGAGGGAAAGAATCTTAGAGGCTCCATGCTCAGCACAGAGCCTGACACAGGGCTCAATCCCATGACCTGAGCCTAAATTAAGAGTTGAATACTCAACTGACTGAGCGACCCAGGCTTCCCCAACCTAAAAAAATTAAAAAAAAAAATTTTTTTTAATGTTTATTTACTCTGAGAGAGACAGAGAGCATGAGTGGGGGAGGGGCAGAGAAAGAGAGACAGACAGACAGACAGACAGAATTTGAAGCAGTCTCCAGGCTCTAAGCTGTCAGCACAGAGCCCGACGCGGGGCTTGAACCCATGAACCGCGAGATCATGACCTGAGCCAAAGTCGGACACTTAACCGACTGAGCCACCCAGGCATCCCCCAAAATTTTTAAAATTAAAAGGATTTGTTTTTCTACTATAAAGATGTTTTCCTTTTCTTAGATCTACTTATGAATTTTGCAGTTTTGTCTATTAAGTACGTCTGTTTGGACCGATTTGTTCTAGCAAAAAATAGAACGTGAAATAAGCATGATAGAAGTATCATTTGAGAACCATTCTGGAAAGCAGTTTAGAAATCTATAACAAGACCTTAAAAAATGTTTCTGTCCTTTAACCCAAAAGCCTCAGAATAACTAGAAGAAATGATGAGAAATTTGAGGCATGGCGTTAGCAGAAGGATTGTTCATTGCACTATTAATTATATAGCAAAAATCAAATGTTCACATATAAATTATGATACATATGTTCATTTTACAAACTATCACACGGTGTATTACAAAGACTATTTACTATTATGGGAAATGAGTGTACTAAATACCATACACGTGTGTCTGTGTGAGTAGAAGAGAATGTGTCAAAATACTAATGTTATTAAAATAAAGGATTTTTTTAAAAGTTTATTTATTTTGAGTGAGAGAGGAAAAGAGAG
Source organism: Paguma larvata (assembly GCA_030068075.1). NCBI lineage: Eukaryota > Metazoa > Chordata > Mammalia > Carnivora > Viverridae > Paguma > Paguma larvata. The sequence continues at coordinate 37,010,655 of CM057827.1, forward strand.
AGAGAGAATGTAAGCAGCGGAGGGGCAGAGAGAGAAGGAGAGAGAGAATTCCAAGCAGGTTCTGCTCCGTTTCAGCATGGAGCCCAATAAGGGGCTTGAACCCACAAACTGTGAGATCAGGACCTGAGCCGAAACCCAAGAGCCAGATGCTCAACCAACTGAGCCACCCAGACACACCGAAAGACAGGATTGTTTTAATTTTGGTATATCTTAAAATAAATTTTTTCAAATATAAGTTTTAAATATATTAAATATATTTAATTTTATCTAATTAAATAGTTTTACTTTTTTTTAAAGATTTTATTTTTAAGTCATCTGTATACCCAACATGGGGCTCGAACTTACAATTCTGAGATCAAGAGTCACACGCTCCACTGACTGAGCCAGCCAGGCACCCCTTAAGTTATTTTTTAACACTAACTAGACATTTGAAGACATTATACAATCATCAATAATTATCATCTGATAGGGGCGCCTGAGTGGCTCAGTCGGTTAGGCGCTGAACTTCAGCTTAGGTCATGATCTCAGGGTTTGTGAGTTCGAGCCCCACATCGGGCTCTGTGCTGACAGCTCAGAGCCTGAAGCCTGCTTTCGGATTCTGTGTCTCCCTCTCTCTGTTCCTCCCCCACTCCCTCTGTCTCTGTCTCTCTCTCAAAAATAAACATTAAAAAAATTTTTTTAAATAATTATCATGTGATAATTATTAACAGCGTGACAACAGCATTTGGCTATGTTCCAAAAAAAAAAAAAAAGGATAAAATGATACAATAATTTAGATTTGTTAGAAAATAATCCCAGCTTGGGGGTGGGAGAATGGAAAGTGTGAGAGATGGGGGCACAGAAAACCAAGACTGGCCGTGTGCTGGCATTCGTTAAATACGAACAATGGGTAAACGGGTTCATTGTGCTGGTTTCTCCACGTTTATAGGTATTTGAAGTTCGTCATAATTAAAAAATTTTAAAGTGCACTTTAAAATTTGAAAGGAGGTGAAATGCACTAATAAGCACAATTTTGAAATGTTATATATAATTAAATCCATTAATCTATCACTGAATAAAGACTAGAAATATCTCACATCAAGAGGATGTCAGTTGATCGGAACTTTCCTTCACACACTTCTGAGCTGTAACTTAAAAACAAAAAACAAAACAAAACAGAAAACAAAGTAGATATGACCTTCGTTACCCCATCACAACGCTCCAATATGTCAGCTCCCACTGATACTGCCAGTTATGACCGTGAGAAGTTTCTCAACCGTAGAGATGATGAAACGTGCAAACAGGTACATCTCAGATTTGAGGAACTACAGTGAACAGCCAGATTCAGTCGCTGGCCCTCTGGTTTCTGCCCTGGGACCAGAGGACCTGAATGCCCTATCTAAACACTACCTGGTAACCTTTTTTTACCATTAAAAAAAGAAAAAGGGAACACGAGTTATGAATGGCAGTTACTGGGAAGGATGATAATTTTAATTTTCTAAGTTGAGAACAAATTATTTTCTACTTTGACAGACTTAGGTTTTAGGATTTATGGTTTGCCCCCACGTCCTGTCAGGCGGACAGGCCTGCAGTAACCCCGAAAGCGGCAAGAAGAAGAACAATTCACCACCACCTCTGTCTGGGGGTGTGCTCCCCGACCACAACGCTGTTGTCCGTGTTAACTGACAGCAGAACTTTGCAAGGCCGCTCAGGTCCCCAAGAAGCACGTCCAGAGGACCGCTGGGCACTGTCCCTGCTTTGGTCCAATTCCACCTTCTCTGGGTGACTTACACGTGACGGGGCTTCCTTCGCCCCATTTCATATAAACCTGATTAGTACACCGAGGCAAAGACTTTCCCTAAAACTATGTACCGTTTCAGTTATTTGCTGTAAATTAAAAAAACAAATCAAAACTCAGAAGTTCACATGGTTCAGGCAGTAACCAACTACTTCTCTTTGAAAAGGAGAGAATCTTAAATAAAAGAGTTAAGGCCAAAGCTCTATATGTATAAACTATAGACAAAACAGACAAAATACACATTAAATATGCAATTTTAATATTGTACCAACTACTTTACTTTTCAAAGTAGGCTTCTCTTCTCTTCCGGAGCTCTTCTGAAGTGAGATGTGTACCTGACGTCTGTGGATTATCTTGAGACGCATTTCTGGAACTACCTGAAAACAAAAGAAAACAGAACAACAAAAAAAAACCAATCATTTTATTTACCAATTCAAGCAATGCTATGTTTATACTTTTTGAGCAAGCTTTCAAAAAGTGTTTTTCTTAAAATTACTGTGCTTGCTGTAACCAGAAGAAAGTCTCACGGACAAATCTGAATAAGGCAGCTCAGACGTGACCTGTGTTCACACCCATCTGCGATAGGAAGAGCCACTCACACCACACTGCGTGCCCTCTTTTAAGCTACCAGAAAGGCCCCGGCACTTGCTACTAGAAGCAACGGGAATGGGTGACTGTCAGCCCACTCTCTGTATTCCTCTCTCCTACAACATGTGCGTGCTAGAACAACCCAAGTGTGTGTCTCAGAGACCCTGTCCAGGTTGCAAAATAAACTGGGAAGAAAAGCGAATGACAAAAAATATCTAAAATTATAAAAAGGCTGTTGTCTGTCCATTACTGGGCGAATCCAGCAGGACTCTACTAATCAGAACTGGGGCTGCACAGATGAAGCACTCTGGGAGGTACGAGAAGTTCAGGCCAACATACAGGATAAAAAGGATAATCTTCATAGTAATGGAACCTCAACTGTATTAGGTATTTAAGAAATCCCATTGAATCACCTCATTAAGAAAGTAGAAGGCAAATTTACACATCAATTAGATGAAAACAAAACTGCCAAAAACCCGCACATACTTTTCAGTAAGCCTCTCTGAGCTATCTCCCAGACACCTCCCGCTGCCTGGATTCCCGAGGGGAGACATCCTCACTCTCCTCTGCTAGTGAGTTTATGTCACTGTCACGGTGGGTCCACGAAGTGGGCTTATGCTGTAAGGTACATGGCCACTAAGTGATACGCTTCTGAAATATTTTCTGCCCAGGGGTTCCTTTGTATCCAACAGTAGACATTTACAAAAGAGCTGGTCTGGGTAGGACCCTACGCCCCCACAGCCGCCCCACTTTTGCCCACAGAGATTAACCTCAGGTTATTATTGTTCTGTTACTACAGTTCTTTAGACCAAATGGAAAAACCGGAATAAAAATATAACCAATCCTAATATAACTTAGGTTGTAAAAAGTTATTTATATTACCAGAAAACCAAATAAAATATCTGATCGTATGTACACAGTTACTGCTTCCACAAGGGCTGTCAAAGAACTTCTACCAACAGTGCGTTAGCTCCCGGGGAACGAAGGACGCTCTGACTCCGCCCTTCGACGGCAGGTGAGGTGCGCGTCTGGGGGTCCGCACCTTGCATGCTGAGCTGGATAGCCCTGCGGAGGTCCGCTTCTTCATCCTCCATGTCAATCTCCTGGCGACTCAGTGCCAGGGCCCTCTGCAGATCTTCTTCGTCTTCGTCTAACATGCCTGACCCATCATTTGCTTCTAAGACTCGTTCTAGATCTGTTTTCTGGACCCTAAAGAACAAAAATACTGATAGTAACTGCAGACCACTGTTCTATTTTAGATGTGACAGATATTTATAAACCAAGAAAAATTTTTTAATAATTTTTTTTAAAAAGATTTTATTTTAGGGGCGCCTGGGTGGCTCAGTCGGTTAAGCGTCCGACTTCGGCTCAGGTCATGATCTCGCGGTCTGTGAGTTCGAGCCCCTGCGTCGGGCTCTGTGCTGTCAGCTCAGAGCCTGGAGCCTGCTTCAGATTCTGTCTCCCTCGCTCTCTGCCCCTCTCCCACTCATGCTCTGTCTCTGTCTCAAAAATAAATAAACATTTAAAAAAAAAAAAAAAAAGATTTTATTTTAAAGTAATCTCTACATCGAACGTGGGGCTCGAACTTACAACCCCGAAATCAAGAGTCACATGCTGCACCAGCCGACCCAGTCAGGGGACCCCAAAGATTTTATGTAAGTCGAATCTTCTGGCAGATAATCTAATAAACAGTGTGCTGTGATGTGCATCTAAGTTAACTAAGTAATTCAAACAATTAAAGTTTGAACCAATAAACGTCACGAAAAATATAAAAGGTCTAGAAAATCACCAACAATAAAGGGACCACACATTCGATGTGAATATGAAAATGTTATTCTTGGGGCACTTGGCTGGCTCAGGCGGTAGAGCCTGATCTTGATCTTGGGGTTGTGAGTTCGAGCCCCATGCTGGGTACAGAGATTACTTAAAAAAATAAAGTCTTGAAAAAAAGGACAGACGGAAGGAAGGAAGGATGGAAGGACGGACGGACGGACATGTAGCTCATGTCATGAAATACGGAACACCACCGCACACTCCATACTGCAGGCTCAACTGTACCTCTGTTCTTTGAGTTGTGCCAGTTCCTCTCCTATGAGTTTTGGTCTGTGCATCTGTTGGACCCTGATCATCTGTAGAAGCTGGTCAGCTTCACAATCTGGCAGGTCGCCCTTAACAACAAATATAGAATAACCTAAAACACAAAAGGCAAAAATAAACTAAAGCAGCTAATAAGAGATTTTAAATAGATTTACAATGATAGCAGACAGAAAAGCAGCACAGTACAGCGGAAAGCATACATGCTGAAGAGCGAGAAAGACCTGGGTTCAAATCATGGCTCGTACACTTACTGACCTCGGACAAACTACTGAGTCTCTGGGCCACTTCCTTCGTCTGGAAGATGGGAACAGCCGCCTCACAGAGTGACTGTGAGAAATAAACGGCATAATGTCCACCAAGGGCCCCTACCAAAACTAGTGCGTTGACCACAGGCTGCTCACTAAATGGTAACGGAGAGGCAGATGAAGGAGTGGGGAAGAGCAAGGAATTCGGACTCAGATGGTCAGGGTTCTGGGCCTAGCTCTTCCAAATCCAAGGCCAAGCATGGTCTCTGGTAAATCACCTTACCCAGCTAAGTCTTGGTGTATGCAACTGTTAAACCGATGATACCGGTACCTTTCTCAGAGGGCTGTTGTGAGGACACAATCAGATAATGTGTGTAATAATGTAAAATATGGGTAAAACGAATGAAAAATCTATAAAAATAGCTGCCCCCCGACCCTGACACACACACACACAAACACATCCTTCCTAACTGAATACTGGAGCTGGGAAACCAACGCTCAAAATCTAACCAAAGTGTTGATGATGTGGTTCATATTCTGAAAGAATTACACTGATTCAGTGTGATTTTTTTATAAATGCAATCCTAGGAAGCCAGAGTTTTTCCCAGCTAAATCTTCCACACAAAAACTGAATCTGGGTGGACTATACCTAAGTCATTCCAATCAACTTAAGCTTTTCTACTATAAATTTTTCTTAAGTGTTGGTACTTCTTACTGGATATCCTTTGTGAGTATTAAAAGAGAATAAAACAAAGATCAAAAGAACTATTAATGGAAAAATACAAAACAGTACATTAATATTTATTTTTTGAACAAGTACATGATACAATTAGTATACATTATTGAAACAAGCACAAGTGTGCTCAGAGTTCAGGTGGCCTAGCAGGTTCTATGCCAGTAAAACTGTTTCTAGATCCTACAGTAAATGTGTCAGCACCATGGCAGTCCGTGAGGAGCATCACGAAGAAGGGACACTGTCTTGGTTAGGTAGCCTTTATCCAGGACGTACGCCGTGAAGATGCTGAAGGGTGACGAGAGGGTGTGCCGTAACACGCATTACAATTTTTAAAAAGCAATCTGGGCTGCTTTATCGACATAATATATAGGAACCAGAGTGCAAGAAGACAGAACCTTACTAAAACAGAAAACTTGAGGAACATGTATAGGGAGAAGAAAAATAAATCTTTTCCAGACATGTTCAGTTTGAAATGCTTCCCAAGTGGAGATGTCAAAGTTAGGAGTTTGGTGTTCAGGGCAGATGCGTAGGCAGAAGATGAAAGTTTAGGAATTATGGGCATAGAGAGTGTATTTAGAGGTGACACCCAAAATAACAGGACAGCAAAATAAGAATAATAATAGGACAGCCTATAATTGAGAAATTGTCCAAGGACTGACCTCTGGGTCACTTCGACCATAAGAAATTGGCAAGAGTAAGATCCACAAAAGGAAACTGAAAGCAGCAGCCCACGAGACCACGGGAAAACCAGAGGACAGCGATCTGGAAGCCAAGTGTGGACAGCGCTTCAAGAAGGAAGGATATACTTAGGAACCAAGGTTTAGGCGTAAAAGAGAAGACATACTAGAAAACGATATCAAGGAAGTAAAAATACTATAACCCTAAATGTGAACTGGAAAGAACAACATGACCACCAACCCAATAGCGATAAGCATGCCAGGACCCAGACTGAGCTTTACGCATTATTAAAAGGGCAAGAAACATACAAGGTAAGCCTGAAACATCTTGTCTTATGAGAAAAAAAGGTTTCAAAAAGCTACAGTGGTCATTTCAGAAACTTAGGAGTCAACTTCAAAAGGTACCCCCCCCCCACGCAAGTGGAACAATTTGAGAATCGATATGAATAATCGCAGTGCACTGAAACACATGAACTATATTTTAATGGATTAGTTTACCATGACAAAAAAGAACCCCAAACTAACAGGTTATCTTTGAATGTTTTATTTATTTATTTTTGAGAGAGCAAGAGCATGAGTGCGCGTGCATGAGGGAGGGGCAGAGAGAGAGAGGGGGACAGAGGATCCAAAGGGGACTCCAAGCCAAAAGCAGTGAGCCTGATGCAGGGCTCATACCTGCCAACTGTAACCCACCAACCATAAGACCATGACCTGAACAGAAGTTGGACACTCAACCAGCTGGACCACCCACGCATCCCCCCCCCCCTTTTTTATTTTTGCTGATTATCTTTGGAGGAAGGGCACTATGAAACCACTTCCTCTTAAAAACTTATAAAATGGAAGAATATTTATTCTGCTTTTCCTATATGAACTATACTTCAGGATAACCAAATAACTGATGAAAGTTTATTTGTATAGAAGTACGCAGCTAATATGTGAAGACATCATGGGAGTCTAGCACCACCATCTTGTAACCCTCAACAAAATAACTGATCCCAGCACTGATCATCAGTAGTTGCTCAAAGCACAAAACGAGAGACAACTAGGGGCGCCTGGAGGGCTCAGTCGGTTAAGCGTCGGACTCTGGCTCAGGTCGTGATCTCGCGGTTTGTGGGTTTGAGACCCGCATCAGGCTCTGTGCTGACAGCTCAGAGTCTGGAGCCCGCTTTGAATTCTGTGTCTCCTTCTCTCTGTCCCTCCCTTGCTCGCACTCTGCGTCTCTGTCTCTCTCTCTCTCAAAAATAAATAAACATCAAAAAACAAAAAGAGAGAGACAACCAGACATCAAGTGTCGCACTATCTGTGAAGTCTTCCAATGTCCCTCCACCCCGCTCCCAAATCAACCTGAATCTGATCAAGCCTCAGCTCTAAAGACCAGAGTGCTGGGAACTCAGGGCTCAGAGGAAAATAAGATGTAATCAGCAAAATTCGGAGTGTGGGAAAGAACGAAAGACCCATTTTCTTTTTTTTTTTATAAGTTTATCGATTTATTTTGAGAGAGAGAAAGAGGGGGAGAGAAGATCTCAAGCCGGCTTCATACTGTCAGCACAGAGCCCAAGGCAGGGCTCGAACCCATGAACCATGAGATCACGACTTGAGCCAAAATCAAGAGTGGGACGCTCAACTGACCAAGCCACCCAGGCGCCCCAACCCATTTTCTTCAAAAAAAGAAAAAAAAAAAAGGAAAAAAAGAAAAAAAATCAAGGGAAAAAAAGACGGAAGGAAATCTATAGACTAGCAGGACATATCAATCGATGCGGGCAGTGAACTTCATTTCAGCCTGGTTAGACTGCAGAAATCCTCAGATACAACCAAGAAGATGAGAGATCTGAACACAGACTGGGTATTTGATGTTATTAAAGCATTTTGGCTCCATTTTTTGCATGCTTATAGTACTGTGAAAATATATATATATATTTATTAGTGTTTGCTTTTAAATATTTTAATTTTAAAAAATTTGCAGAGAAAATAAGATGCTCAAAATTAGCAGGGGAAGGAAACGTGTATAATAAGATTGACCACAAGGTAACTGGTTCAAGCTGGGTAAAGGGTATATGAGAATTCATTGCATTATTTTCTCTATTTTTTATTTGTTTCAAATTTTCAATGAAAAAGTGTTGTTCTGTTCCACAGAGGGCATAATCAACTCTACCCTCAAGATGAGGTCAAATAAAAAAAAGACTGAGAAATGAATGCAAATGTGGAGGTCACCGATGACCTTGGGAAGGCAGCCTTTCGGTGACATGTTGGCTGTGACAATGTAACTGGAATGAGTTCAAGAACAGGAGACACCACACTAGAGGGACTCTCAGGAGAAACAGAGGCGGGAGGCAGCTGGCCTTTCCTGGAGTAAAGAGAAGCCTTGACTTCTCTGCTGACGGGAGTAATACGGAAAGTGACCACGCAGGAAGGTAGAACGACAAACTCCAGAACGAAGATCCCGAGCAGGTGAGAGGAACAGGGACGCAGCCCCGAAGCAGACAGGCTGGTCTTGGTCACAAGCAGGGGACAACTTATCTACTTTAATAGGCTCAACACACAGGTTGGGATACAGGAAAGTTGACAGATTTGTGGATAGAAAGATGGAGCAGTTCTCTTTTCCTTGCTTATTTTTTAAATTTTTTTAAAATGTTTATTTATTTTTGAGAGAGAGCCAGAGCATGAAGGGGAGGGAGAGAGGCAGACACAGAACCCAAAGCAGGTTCCAGTCTCTGAGCTGTTGGCACAGAGCCCCACGTGGGGCTCGAACTCATAGACCTCAAGACCTCACGACCTGAGCCGAAGTCGGATGCTCAACCGACGGCGCCATCCAGTACCTCTCTTTTCATTGCTTCTGTTTTGTCAGAATACAAAGGAAGGTCATGGCTAGGAGGCAGGGAGAGGTGAGTGGTGAGAGGTTTGAAGAGAGGAACTGGGAAATAACCATGCTGGAGAGTGGCAAGTGACCTTACTGTGGAAACGCAGTAGCAATGTCGAGGAGTCCTCAAGGATCGTTTGCAATTTGTGATCATAAATTTAAAGCGAAATCAGTCACCCTATTTATGTAGCCGTGTTCAGCTGCTCTGATGCAGGAACGGACAAGCCCAAGATCTAGTTTTAACCAGGGCTGGCATTTTGTCCTGAAAGTATGATAGACAGAAGGAGACAGGAGTTGAGAAAGGCATCATCAGATTGATTATCAGGATGGGTTACAGAAATAAGCAGGGTCAGACAGGAAGTAAGGATGTAAGGGGAATGTTTGGGTAGGGTTTAAAGAATCGAGGGATGCAGAAAACAGAGAAAATACGGTATAAAGATAGGCAATTGTCCAAGAGTAAAATGCTTGCAATTGGCACTTGAAGGTGATACTGTTATCGGTAATGGCAAAGGCAAGATTAAAAAAAATGGTCTTTGAAAATCAAAAGGTACTGAATTGGATGGATTTCTGAGGTAGAAATCAATAAGAATGATGAAGAGTTCAAGTTGAAAGAAAACGGTGAGTCAGACCCTAAAATCTTCCACGGAAAAGGAGGCTCACAGGTGAATGGGAAAGAGCAGGAGGCAGAATTTACTCGTGTGCCAGAGACCTGAGAGGAGCTGGAGACTTTAGGTAAGAACAGTGGCCTGGAAGGGGTAAGGAGAAGCAAGAATACCCCCACCCACCATGCCTGGCCGTGGAGTCTGTGGGAAAAAATGGAAGGAAAGAAGGACCATTACTTAGTGGGGCTGCTAAGGAAGGAGCCACCTCAGGGGAGGGCCAAGTGTCAGTGAAAGCTCTAACTGGACAGTACCAACCAAATCACAGATTCCAGTTCACCGAGTAAAACAAAGACGATTTCGCTGCCCCTGCCATAAAAACAGTAATGTTATACTTACATCTAACAGAGCTGCTTTTATTTAGCTACTTTGAAAGATAACATTATAAAAATTTCAGTCTTTATTTACCTTCCTGTTGTAATTGAGCCAAGAAAAGTGCAAGGTATGTGTCCGATATCAATTCTGGACCCGTCAAGAGAGAATTCAAGTTGAACCACTGGAAAAAAATTTTAAATATTTACGTTAATGTACATTATAAGTAATAGGGAAGTTTCATATGTTAAGAATAAATATAACCCATCTAAACTTACTAAGGCTATCTAAACACTGAAAACATGTCAAACCAAGATGTTTTTAAAGTCATTAAATAACACGATTTTTAAAGACTGAAATAAATGTTGCAGATTTACCAGTATTAAGTGTTTTAAAAATAAAATTTTTCAGGGTCCCTGGGTGGCTCAGTCGGTTAAGCATCCAACTTCAGCTCAGGTCATGATCTCATGGTTCATGGGTTTGAGCCCTGCATTGGGTTCTGTGCTGACAGCTTAGAGCTTGGAGCTTACTTTGGATTCTGTGTGTGTCTCTCTCTCAAAAAATAAATAAACATAAAAAACATTTTTAATTAAAAATAAAATTTTGCTTTAGGTCGTAAACTCTATCTCCCATCTCCAAAAAAAGAGTACCGAATTTGATACTACTTTAAAGTAACTTTTAAAGTATACCTTTATTGATAGGTATAATTACATCTTTTTTTAAAGTATCAGCCCAACAAAATCCTAATCACATTATGTTGAAGAAAAATGAAACACAAAGTTTTCTCACTACTGGTAATTTTGGTCAAAAGATGCCAATTGTGAGAAAACTAGACATTCCAGGAAGGGAATTCCAAATCGCCAACTGACTTTACAAGGATCACAAAGCCACTGTCACATGCAACTAAAATCACTTGGTCACTACTTTATAGGACTAAGGTAACCCACAAGATATAAAAGTTTCAAAGGTTACTGTCAGCATAGTATCATGACCAACTACTTTCCCTGGATTTTGACAGAGATTATAATACTTTTCCAGTCATCTATTTCTCCAAAGAAAACATCCAGATGGCCAACGGACACAGGAAAAGATGCTCAACATCACTCACCACCAGAGAAATGCAAATCGAAACTGCAATAAGGTATCACCTCACACCTGTCAGAATGGCTGACATAAACAACACAAGAATCAAGTGTCAACAAGGATGTGGAGAAAGAAGAACCTCCTGCACTGTGGGTGGGAATGCAAACTGTACGGAGTATGGAAACAGTATGGAGTTCCCTCAAAAAAATTAAAAGTAAAAGCACCCTCTGATCCAGTAACTACACTACTGGGTATTTACCCAAAAAAGCACTAATTCGAAAAGACATATGCACCTCTATGTTTACTGCAGCATTATTTACAACAGCCAGATTATAGAAGCAGCCCAAGTGTCCACCAACAGATGAATGGATAAAGAAGATAGGAGATACTCTCTCTCTCTCTCAATGGAATATTATTCAGCCATAAAAAAGAACAAAATCTTGCCATTTGCAACGACATGGATGGATCTAGAGAGTACAATGCTAAGTGAAATAGTCAGAGAAAGACAAATACCATAGGATTTCACTCATATTGGAATTTAAGGAACAAAGGAAAAAGAGACAGACCAAAAAACAGACTCTTTAAAAAAATTTTTAATGTTTATTTTTGAGAGAGAGACAGAGACAGAGTGTGGGCAGGCAAAGGGTAGAGAGATAGGTAGACAGAGAATCCAAAGCAGGCTCCAGGCTCCGAGCTGTCAGCACAGTGCCTTACGCAGAGCTTGAACTCACAAACTGTGAGATCATGACCTGAGCTGAACTCAGACGCTTAACTGACCAAGCCACCCAGGTGCCCCAAAAAACAGACTCTTAATCACAGAGAACAAATTGATGGTTATCGGAGGGGAGGTGGGTAGGGATGGGATACATGGGTGAAGGGGACCAAGAGTGCACTTACCGGGATGAGCACTGAGTAATGTATGGAACTGCTGAATCACTTATATTGCACATGTGAAGCTAATACAGCACTGTATGCTGACTATACTGCAATTTAAAAATACATATAAGAAAAACTTTTCCAGTCATCTTTTTCGTATACAAGGACCTCTAACAAAAAAGTGTACAGTGAAAAATATAACTGTAAACAAAAATATAGAGAGAGCTAAATACAGTTAAGTTAAAATTTGACATTTCTTGTATTTATCAAAGTAATTTAAAATATGAAAACTCAATTTTAAAGAACCAAAATCTGTAAAATCTCTCAAATAACGATGTAAGTTTACATGCAAATCACCAAAGGAACTTCTGGAACCTAAGTCTTCAGGTCTTAAAAAAATCCAATGATGACTTCATACAGAAAAAGTAAATAATACTGATCATCATCTTTTAAAGATACAAATAAAAGCCGAAGGTAAAACAAGCGCGGCAGGGTCCTGTCTGGCTTCTGCTCAGAGCTGACCCCCACTCGGGCCAGCCTGCACCGCACGGCACCTCCTTCCTCGCTCGCCGGAACTCAGGAGGGACCTTCAGAAATAGTCCCGGCACATAAAGCTGCTTCCAGGAGGCTGACTTAAAAGACAATAGCAGGGTTTCTATTTCTGAATCATATTTTATTGATTTAATTCAGTGCACTCCTTCTTGATTTCATTTTCCTTTTTGCTTTGTATTATTTTGTTTTTAAAAAGTTTCAAAGAGATATAACTGATATGCGAGAAACTGCACACATTGAAGAGTGTTCAGTGTGAAGGGTTAACATGTGGACACACGCGCGAAACCGTCACCACCAAGGGGTCTCCAGTGCCCTTGGGACCCTCCTCTCTCACTGCTCCTCCCCTCCCTCACCCCCAGGCAGCGGCTGGTTAATCTGCAGTCATTACAGATTAGTTTACATTTCTAGACTTTTTTTTTTTTTAATTTCTTTTTAATGTTTATTTATTTTTGAGACAGAGAGAGACAGAGCATGAGTGGGGGAGGGGCAGAGAGAGAGGGAGACACAGAGCGTGAAGCAGGCTCCAGGCTCTGAGCTGTCAGCACAGAGCCCGACGCGGGGCTCGAACTCACAGACTGCGAGATGATGACCTGAGCCGAAGTCGGACACTCAACCGACTGAGCCACCCAGGCGCCCCTAATCTTTTTTTTTTAATGTTTATTTTTGAGACAGAGAGAGACAGAGCATGAGTGGGGGAGGGGCAGAGAGAGAGGGAGACACAGAATCCAAAGCAGGCTCCAGGCTCTGAGCTGTCAGCACAGAGCCCGACGCGGAGCTCGAACTCACAGACCGCGAGATCATGACCTGAGCCGAAGTCGGACGCTCAACCGACTGAGCCACCCAGGCGCCCCATACATTTTCTAGACTTTTATATAAATCGAACCATACAGTACATAGTATTTTGTATCTGGCTTCTCTCACTCAGCATAATTATTTTTAGGTTCACCCATATTGTTGAACATATCAATAGTTCATTTCTTTTTATATTGGACCATTTCTAATATCCCTCTTTCAAAGATTCAAAACATTTTTTTCAGTTTATTTATTTATTTTGAGGGAGACAGAGACGGTATGAGTGGGGGAGGGGCAGAGAGAGAGAGGGAGAGAGAGAATCCCGAGCAGGCTCCCGCACTGTCAGCACAGAGCCTGACAAGGGGCTCAAACTCACGAAACTGAGAGACCATGGCCTGGGCTGAAGCCAAGAGTAGGCCACTTAACCGACTGAGCCACCCAGGTGCCCCAAGATTCAAGATTCTAATAAAAAGCACCTTTTTTTTTTTTTTAAAGTTTATTTATTTTTGAGAGACAGAGAGCGTGTGTGCAGGGAAGGGGCAAAGACAGAGTGGGGAGACAGAGAATCCCAAACAGACTCCACACTGTCAGTGGGGAGCCCAAAGTGGGGCTCAAACCCACAAAAGCGAGATCATGACCTGAGCCAAAATCAAGTCAGACGTTTAACCAACGGAACCACCCAGCCACCCCTAAAAAGGACTTTAAATAATTATTTCAAAATAGTGTCATGTATAGGAAGATCTTTGGTAATTATTTAAAAAAATAACTTCCTAGACACATTTCTTGATCTTAAGGAAGGCTTGTTCAAGACACATTCCGTGTTCTTTTACAAAAAAAAAAAACAAGTGGTTTTATGTAGATGTGTGTGTTACGAGGCATTTCGGAACGTGATGATCTTGATGTGCTAAAGCAAACACGACGGAAACATTTTTATTCACGCGGGACATGGTTTCAGGCTTCAGGACACTACTACATGCCAAACACGAATCTAGAAAGTCATAGTTAACTGAAAGAACATTTTTATCACATAAAAACTCACTAAAAATAACCCCTTCTGTCCCATATTATATAGGAAGTTTTTCTTATATAGTTAAACTGTACAGTTGACTCTTGAACAATGTGGGGGTTAAGGGTGCTGACCCCCTGCGCAGCTGAAAATCCACGTGTAACTTGACTCTTCAAAACACTCAATACTAACAGCCTACTGTTGACTGGAAGCTTTTCTGCTAATACAAACAACACACATCCTGTACGTGGACTGTGTACTTATTTTTTTTTAAGTAGGCTCCATGGCCAACGTGGGGCTTGAACTCACAACCCTGAAATTAAGAGCTGTATGTTCTATTGACCAGCCAGGCACCTCTGATAAACTTACTTTTACAATATAGCCAGAGAAAAGAAAATGTTACTGAGAAATGATCGTGAAAAGGAAAATCAGAAGGACAATACATTTACAGTGCTGGGGAAAAAAAAAAAAAGTCCATGTATAAGTGGACCCATGTGGTTCAAACCCAAGTTGTTCAAGAATCAACTGTGTATGGTCATTGCAAATAAATCTATAAGGGAAACTGACACTGTCTTTTAAAATAGCAAATCTCTATTAAGATTAAAACCATACCGTATACATGCATTACTGATAAGCTTCTTCACCTTTAAGGTACCGAACCTTTACATTTTAGTTGCAAATGGAGTGCAAAATGAGAAAAAGGACGAGAAAGAGGACAAACATTACCTGTTTTCCTAATTTTCTAACTGTAAACCAGTGTTCTTTGTAATTGCATATAAATGATCTTTCATTTCTAGAAAAAGAGAAAAATACATACACAATATTAAGTTGAAAGACTAGAGTTCATACTCATTTAGTTTATCTACTAGCAAGTATTATATAAAACATGGTAGTTAAGGATTATGCTTACCGTTAAGTATCACTGATTTTTAAGAAATTACAAAACAGTATTGAAAACAAAAACGAAACCCAAACCCAAACGGTATAAATCTCTCTGCATATTAGTGACGCCGGGCGAGAATGATGGCATCACACACCCTTTAAGGATAAGTTCTGTGCTGCCGGACACTGAAGCGGGGAGGGGAGTTAAGGGGGAGGAGATGTTCACGGACAGCCCCAAAAGGTGTAACAGGAAAGGAGGGGATGACACAGGGAACATCAAAACAAAAGCATTCGAAATATGCTTTTATTCTTTAAGAGATTATAACTTTAACCATTAAGTTTAGGAAAAGCAACATGGAGAAGCAAAATAAACTCTTACATGGGGTCGATCCTGAGCCTCTGATACTCTGGACTGTTGAAGAGAATTAGTTCTAAACCCCATACTTTCAAGGCATTGCTTATAACCTGTTAAAAAAAAAAATAGCAACTTTTCATGAGCTAAACCATTCAATTGCAAATTAAGTAGTGTAGCCATGTCAGCTGTATAAACAATTGTACTTCAGAATTTTCCCTGGAAGGCTATGCTTTTCAAAAAGTGTGTATATAGATACATCACTAAATCCACAAAAGAAAAAAAGCAGCCATAGAAGAGTACTTTTTACGTTAGGTTTCTGGAACATTCCAGAGAACCACATAATTGCTAGATAAAACTGTCTCAAAAGTCCAGATGTATATTCTACTCAGTAAGTACTATTCTTAAAACCAGTCCACTATACGTACATAATAATCTGGCTGCTACGGGTCCTGCTTTAGAAAAGTTATATTCAACTCACTACCTCGTATGCCGGTAGTGAGGAAAATTTTGTCTATTAAAAATGGATTCTTCCTGGGAATTTAACCTGAAGCTTTCAGACTTTGAACTATTATCGTGGGTTTGTAATTTGTAGGAAAAAATAAATAAACAAACCCGGTTACTTCGAACGGTCTGGGGGGGAAGCAAAGGACGTCTCTGAAAATTCGCTCTTGCCCTCCAAGGCAGCCAACAGGGCAGCACGTGAACCAGGTGCTAGCGCAGTGTAGGGGGCAGGCGCGAGTCGGCACCAAGACCAGTGTCCCAGTGCCGCACGAACAGGCACCGGCAAGCGCAGGGCCGCTCGGGCGCCGTGGCAGCTCTCCCCGGACACCGCCCACGTGGAGCGATGCTGGATGGAGAGGCCACTGAATGAGGGGGCCGGGAGGACAATACAGGGGAACGCAACAGTGGGGTGTGCGTGCTCCTTGAGAGAGCTTCTGGAAGAACAACTCTGGCTATACCTCCCTGCTGTTAGTGACAGACCCACAGATAAGGTAAAAGAATCTCGCAAGCACATACACATTCACCCACAGAATTCAAGGGGAGCTGAAAGTTCAAAAAAAGAAAAAAAGCAAAAGCCACGAACCATAATAAAGGAATCCAGTCCTGGTAGGTGGATTTAAATGGAAGGCAGTGCGGTGTTGCGTTTTCTCAAATTTATCCAAGATGGAGCAGGTCTGAAATACTCTGACTTCTTGGAACCATGGTTATCAGCATCCAAATGTAAAGTACATAGACTTCTTTCAAAACGCCCTACTCTAAAACGAAGGTTCTATAATCTTAATTTTCATGTTTATCTATAAAAATCTAGTCCTCTAGAATGTGATCTTACACTTTTTTTCCAGTTTTTTCCTTGTTTCTATAGCTTTATTTTTACTTTTTAATAATCTTCCAGTCTCAGACACGATCTACTAGAAGGACTGCTGAAGGGCCGGCGAAGGCTGTGAGAAGAGAGGTGTACCGACCACGTCCCTCAGCGTGACGGGTGCCGGGACGTCAGCAACCCCTAGCACCCGCTTCCAACCACTTACTTGAATAGAGAAAAAACCACTGTCATCCATGTTTCCCGAGGGCTGCTGTTTAGTCGGGATGGGCCGTTGAGGCGGGCGTTGAGGGTGGGGAGAGAAGAATAAAAACTGTCATTAGTGTGCATATTTAAAATAACATTTTGCGCGTTCCCATTTACAAAGTCAAGAGCATAGTTATAATTAACAAGCCGGATCCCCACGGGAAGAATGCTTCATGCTTCAGTACCCACGTTTTTTTTCAAAACCTGACGTAGCAGGTTGAAAATCAGTACCTGTAGAAATGTGCGGTAGTCCTCGCTGGTAACTCCTCCTTCTGCCATCCTCATCCTCTCCTCCTCGTCCAGCTGATGGGCGATGGAAGACAACTCCACAGGGCTAAAATATTCTCCTTGCAACAGATTATTCAAGCAATGCTGAGCACAAAGTGAGCCTTCTTGCTAGTATTTTCAAAAGAAAAAAAAAATGCAAATGTGATTTGTTGAACAGATTTGTACAGTATCTTCCTGGAGAGGAATTTAATCATTAAGTAACGCAGCCATACCACACCTTTTTGGCTTTCGACAGTATGATTAACAGAAGTACCTGAATTTTCATTTCTTAACACTTATTCTATAATTTCGCCATTAATGAAACTACAATTATTTAGCTATATGATCAAACACTTAAGAATGATTTCTATAAACAAACATCTTTCTCTATTGGATATGCCAAATTTCGTACTTCACCAGAAACTACTCT
Source organism: Paguma larvata (assembly GCA_030068075.1). Lineage (NCBI taxonomy): Eukaryota > Metazoa > Chordata > Mammalia > Carnivora > Viverridae > Paguma > Paguma larvata. Next base: position 37,028,413 of record CM057827.1, read on the forward strand.
ATAAAAACATTAGCATCTCTCATCTTCAGTACCCAAAATACATACATCTTAGGAGGTTCCATGGAAGATTACGAACGCTTAAAGCGAAATTTTAATCCCTAGAACGTTTGTGTTCTTTTAACAAGATAATCTACTCGATCTAAATGCTTATTCAAGGAGTTTCAAATCAATGAACAAAAGAATCTCAAGAATTGATACAGGTAAGAAGGATTCTGCTCAATGCTAGTGAAGTCCTGTAGCCAACCGAACCAAGGTTCTCTTCGGGGAACTCTGCACGAAATGTCTATGCAGTACGTACAACAAGCAAAACTTCCCCAAACCACCCCCGGAGCTCCTTTCCGGACAAGCCAGGAAGGAGGGCTACATCTGAAGAGCCACGGCGTCACTGGGATCGCTGGCTTCGTATTGTGGGGGGCGGAGGGGGTAAACTTCCCACGGGCCATGGGGTCTTCAGCTGCCGGGCAGTCGGCACCCCAAATCTAAACCCAAGCTGCCTGGCCCTGAGCGGTCTGCTTATCACCCTGCTCCCCACAATGGCAGCTTCCCGTGCTTGCCCTGGAAGAAGGGAAACTCACTGGTGAAGGAGATCCCTGGCTGTGACACAGACCCCTCTCCCCTTGTGGATCGATGACAGAAGAGAGAATACTTTCCTTACTCGCTAACCCTGGCCCTCTAAGTTCCCTCTTTCTCCAGTAAAGTACACGCCTTAACCCAGCCTGCCTTACCAGTACGATTTGTTCTGTGTTACTCGAGTGACAGAGAACTCTTTGGTGACCCCAAAGGGCAACGCCTTGTGAGACACATATTTTTCCTGATTAATTAATTTTCTAGGAACAAAACTCAGCTTCAGAAAATGATGGGGTATATGTATGCAGTGGAATCGGAAGGGAGCACTGAGAGAGTCTGAAGGCAAGACGGGGGGGCCGAGATAAGCATATTTTGGGTATAGAATAAGTAGCCTGAAGCTGAAGACACTATCCCTCAAGCCACAGTCACACAGTGAGAGAACGTGTCTCCACCTCTTTTTCCTTCTACTGTATTCCTACTGCTAGAAAGCAGCTCCCTCTGAATGATACAACGTGAGCTGAAGGAATACACAGACATCCTGCTTATATTCTCCTGAAAAATGGGCAAGACAAACAAGTATTCACAGACAGACAAAAAGATGCTCAACGTCGTTAACCATCAGGGAATGATTAAAACTGCGGTGTGTTACGACTACACGCTCTCCAAAATGGCCAGAATGTTGGCGATTAGAGCCATCAAAAAATACTACTCGTGGACATGTCCATTAGTACAACCACTCCGGAAAGCCATCTGGAGTGTCTACTAAAGCTTAACATACATGAACCCTATGATCTAGCAATTCCACTATCATGATGCCAACCACAGAAATGGAAACATACATTCATCAACAGACATGTATGAAAAACGTTCACAGCACTCCTGGTAACGCCCCGCCCTGAACCATCCAGATGCCCATCACAGAATGAGTAAATTGGATTATATTCACAAGGAATGCCATATAACAATGAGAATGAATTAACCACGACTACCTGCAACAATACAGATGAATCAACGCTAAAGAAGACAGATTCCACAGAGCATGTGTTGTATGAAGGCCACTTACTAAAGCTCACAAACAGGCAAAACTCACCTGATATGAGAATTCAGGACAGGGATCACCCTCGCAAGGGCGAAGGCGGGCGGAGGGACAGTATCTGGAGGGAGGTCTAAGCGGAGGAAAAAAGTGTTCTGTGACCTGATCCGAGAATTGTTTACACACGTGTGTTTACTTTGTGAGCCTCACGGAGCTGCACTCTATGGCTTGCGTGCCCTTAACATGTGTTTGTTACAGTTAAATAAGTTCAAATAACAACGACAACAAATCTCTGCTAAGATACAGGTATTTCACATATCAAGATTCCTTTTTTCATGTTTATTTAACTTTTAAAAGTTTATTTTGAGAGAGAGAGAGACAGAGAGAGAGAGAGGGAGAGGGAGAGGGAGAGGGAGAGGGAGAGGGAGAAGATCCCAAGCAGGCTCCGCACTGTCAGTACAGAGCCTGATGCGGGCTCAAACTCATGAACGTGAGATCATGACCTGAGCTGAAACCCAGAGAGTTGGTCCCTTCAATGACTGAGCCACTCAAGCACCCCATGTTTATTTATTTTTGAGAGAGAGAGCTCATGCAAGCAGGAGAGGGGCAAAGAGAAGGAGACAGAAGTTCCAATGGGGGGGGGGGGGGGCTCCATGCTACCAGCACAGAGAGAGCCTGATGTGGAGCTAGAACTCACCAACGGTCAGATGGTGACCTGAGCTGAAGTCAGATGCTTAACCGACTGAGCCGCCCAGGTGCCCCAAGAACTTCCTACTATGGTCATCAGACGCTGGATTTTCTGGGAACAGTCCTAATGCAAATCTTCTGTCTGGCTGTCAGGTTACATGCCTCAGTCCAGTGCTCTCAAACTACGGTCATCGCATTTAATACATATATTGAAATCGTGAATCTAACTATTTAATAAAAAATTCTCTCTATAGAAAACTAGCTTTGGGGTGCCTGGGTAGCTCAGTCAGTTGGGCAGCTGACTCTTGGTTTTGGCTTGGGTTGTGGGATTGAGCCCCACACTTGGGAAACTCTCTCTCCCTCTGCCCCTCTTCTCCGCTCACGCTCTCTAAAATCATTCACAAAACTAGCTTTGAAATACAAAAAAGTAAGCACTTGAAATCAAACCTTGTCTAAGTAAATCTGTACGGCTACAGGAAACAGCAAGTTCTGTCCTTCTGGTGTGATTTAATAGAAGAAAAGAACCAATGGCTCGGTCCGAATTTAAAATCACTTTTTAAAGTCACAAGGTGAATCACATTCTACATGAACCAAAAAAAACAAAAACATAAAAAAAATTGTACAAGGGCCGCACCTAACATTACGCGTTCCCAGCCTCCGATTTATCCCCACCCACCTCTTTCTCATGGAGCTTTACCCAAAGTTGGATAGAAGTTTATCTGAGCTATGGTCAAAGTTCAGAGGTATTGAAATCCCAAGATTTTAGGCCCAGACTTACTGTATTGGGATCAGAGGATGAACAATCTGTACGTTCAGCTTTACCAAGATATTTTATAAACCATGGAGTTACGTAACTATAACCAAATCATCCTCTCACTGTCCTTAAAGTCTTTAGGACCAACCTGCAACGAGTTCGAGTTCCCGGAGACACTGCTGATGACGACAGGAACCAGGAATAAACCTAAAGGTGCACTCGGGATTGGCGTAAAGGGCCACACAATCAACCCGCCGGCATGTCATCTCATCTCAGTGAGGATAAGGTCTCACCCCCCCATTACGAGGCCCAGCAGGCCCAGCAAGCACAAGCGTCTGACAAACAACAATGGCCGGCACTTCCACCGTACGCGCGCCAGGAAGCATTCCAAGTGTTTATAACTGAGGCAGACACTTTGCTATCCTCACACCCCAGGGAAGGAAACTGGGGCAGGGAGAGATAATGAGTGACTTGCTCCGGATCCTATGGTCTGTAAACAGCAGGGCTGGGATTCAAACTCAGGCAGAAGTTAAGTCTGCGTTATCATTACTCCCTGGAGACACTGATTTGGAATCTGGTTGTTCCTAAACCTCAACTATCCCAAAGACAGCTAGAAACCAACGATCGCAAAAGGGCCAAATGAATATCATAAAGTCAAAGCCCAGCATCTTCTAAGCATTTTCATTAATTTTAAACACAATCTCAACAAGGCTGGCTACCATTCTCTTACATTAAAAGTACCAATTTGGATGGCACCGTGACCGTTCCAAGAGCAGTTAGCAATAGAAATGGTAACAGAAATGACAGAAAGCAGACATCAGAACTAAAACAAAAACCAAAACGCCGAGCAGTTAGTGGCCATTTAGTACTAGCGCTTGTTAGGGCTTGGCAAACTCTAGCCAATAGGCCAAATACAACCTGCTTCAGTGGCTAAGAGTGGTTTTTATGACTTTAGATGGTTGGGTAACACACCCACACACAAACAAGAACACGTGAGAGGCCATATACGACCTGCAAAGCCTAAAATATTTATAGAAAAATGGTTTGCTTTAGATAACTACCACCATACACATCTTAGAGGCTCAGGGAACTCTCTTAATTCATTCGAGTATTTATTGAGCAATTACTATGTGCTGGCCACTTATCTTAGGCACTGGGGATATATCACTGACCAACTGTTAAGTTTACTTCTTAACAAAAGGCACTCAAAGTGGTGCCACTCTGAAGACGGGGAAACCCACATTCCAAGAGCAAGTAGTTGCAAGGCCTGTTGTAGGCAGGTATCTCTATATACATGGCTTCCTTAGAGCCAGCGCTGGGGCTCTGACCAAGGTTGTATGTATGTGGCCGACGGGAAGGGAGGGGGCTGGAAGATGGTATATTAAGCTCAAACATTCCCAGAACGGACTGCGTGCGAGATTAACAATGGGCCCCTACAACCGGTTATAGTTATTTTCCATACTCTGGAAATATGCCTAAAAAACATTAAAAGCCCTCATCTATTAAGTGCATGTAAGTTGATGATAAGGGTAAATGTATTCCTTAAGTACCTTTAAGCCTACACAGATGCTGATAATCGAGAGTGACTTCTTTCAGGAAAAGCAGAACTTTATGAGGCTAGCACCCAGCTACTAAACCACCCGGGTTCAGTAGTTGCCGTCACTGAAATCTACCCAAACAGTGCCCCGTGCCTATCAGTCAATATCTGTAAAAATATATCACTCTCAAGAGGGGGTGTGGAGAAAGTTTAAAGTCTTCCATTTGAACCATCTGGTCCTATACCAAAGCTTTTGAAAATCAGTAATAAACATATGTATACGTAGGGTTCTTTCACCCAATCTCCACAGCCAGGAACTAAATTTCTCTTGCTCAAGATTCATCATTCATGTCAATCAAAAGGTTAGTGATAACTATACCGAGTCCTTCCTCCCCCACGCATAAACACCGGTGTACTCCAGTGCCAAAACGTTCTAAGGTGTTTTCTATAAAGAAAAACATTCCATTGAACAACTTGTTTAGATTTATCCGGTGCCTCTTTTGTCTTTGATGGCTTTGTGTGAAGGGATAAAGGATCATTTACAAGTATTTAACAAAACCAAATCCCTTTGCTCCTACTAAATACAAGCCTCCCCAACAATCCTTTCCAAACACGAAACTATTATGAAATAATAAATCTACCAGGTGCCAAAGTTGTCCCGAGGAAGGTTGCACTCACGCCCAAATAGCTTGTTTCTCCACATGCCACCAACAGTGTCTTCCAGTGCGTGGTCATCAAAGAATAAAAGCAAAACAGGCTAGGCGGACGACGAAAAATTATTCCTGTCCACCCGTAATAACTAATAAGAAAGCTGGCCTCCTGATCCCGGAAAGATACAACTCCCAAAAGAAACGAAACCTAGCCATCCCGTAACAAAAACTCCTGTGACGACTTCCCCGTTTCGGGGCGCTCAGGATTTCCTACCTCACTTCCCCAAGTGTCAGGCCCTACGTGGGACGAGCCAAGGTCCCCGCCCTCGGGAGGCTCAGGGACCCAGTGCAGGAGGGCGAGAACACAACCCCAGAGATCTAAGTGTATGGGAGGTTCCAATATAGAACTGAGGAGCCCAGAGGCGGAAAAGTTAATGCTGCCAGAAGTGGGACCGGGGGAGTGGGGTGGAGTTGGGGAGGGTCGAGGGACGTGTCCAAGAGGAGGCTAGCTCGAACCTAGGGAGCCTGGGGGAGAAGGGACCGCAGAGCGAAGCCCACGGAAAGTGGAAGGGAAGCGCAGACGCTAACCCATTCGGTGCCACTGCTCTCCCGTGCCCCCACGGTGTCCCCGGCCCTGCCCTCGCTCCGTCCCAGCAGCCCGGGCGTCCCGAGCCCCGGACACCTCGGGCACCGGCCTCTTTGGCGGAGGGTGCGGTGGGGGCGTCGGGGAAGCTCCCCTCCCCATGAAGCTCCTCCCGCCCGGCGAGACTGGGATGGGGGCGACGCGGGCCCCCGCCAGCTCTGCGGGAGGAGGCTGTACCGCGCCCCACCGCAGCCGCCGCACAACAGACAGCGCCCCACCGAACGCGGACACTCACTTTCTCGTGGAAGATGGACTCCATGTTTATTTGTCTGGAGCCAACGGCCCCCGCGCCGAACCACCCCCCTCCAGCCCCGCCCCTCGGCCCCACCCCTCCGCCCACCCTGCCCCGCCCCGCCTCGAGCCGCCCCTGCCCACGTGCCGCGCACAGACCAATCATCCCCGAGGGTGTGAGTCACGTGGAACGAAGAGCTAGTGAACGCCGGGGCGGTAAATGTGAGGACACGTGACCTCTGTAGCGCGTCCTGCCACCTCCCTTTATCTGGCCAGCTTGCGGGGGGTGTTGCAGCGCCACCTAGGGTCTGGAGGATCTTCTCGGCTTCCCACCCATTGCTATGGATTTTTAGGCTCTTAGGGGTCTGGACAAGGAACACCTGGGTTCTATGTTCTTTTATTTCTGCTTATCATATTTGCACATAATTATTTAATATCTTTCTCCTCCTCCCCCACTGAAAGCCTGATGAGGAAAAAGGCATCACCGCATCCCCCAACACGTAGCACTTGTGTAAAAGCAGAGTTAATACTATGCTGATGTGAGCCCGAGTGGCTCATTCGGTTAAGCGTCAGACCCTTGGTTTCGGCTCAGGTCATGACCTCACAGTTTCCTGAGTTCGAACCACACGTCAGGCTCTATGCTGACCGTGTGGAGCCTGCTTGGGATTCTCTGCCTCCTTCTCCCTCTGCCCCTCCTCCACTTGTGCCGTCTCTGTCTCTCTAAAAATAAATAAATAAACTTAAATAAAAAAGGAGTTAATACTTATATAGGGATTACTGTAGGGTAGGCGTTCTTCTTAAACTATGCTGCATATATTAACGAATTTAATACAAACTTTGATGTAGGTGTTGTTATGATCCCTGCTTTACCCACGAGGACATTGATGCACAGAGAAGTTAAGAAAAGAAGGGTGAACAAGGCCAACTAGTAAGGTGCTGTGCTGGGGTCCAAATCCATACACCTTGTTACTAGTGTCTGTGTTCTGGCCCGGAAGAGGAAGCATGAGTGGAAGAGGAAGCATGAGTCGGGGGAACTGAAAAGTCCAGTAAAGTGGGGGAAAGGGTTTGATGAAGCTGAAGGAGTAGGGAAGAAACAGATTTTGCACCTTGAAGTTAAGAAAGGTATGCTTTAAAAAATAATTTTAATGTTTATTTATTTTTTGGGGGGGAGAAGGGGCAGAGACAAGGCGACAGAGGATCTGAAGCAGGCTCCTGCTGACAACAGAGGGACCAATGTGGGTCCCCCAGGTGGTATGCCTTTTAAAGGCAGTTGGGGAGTTATACAGAGTTTTTAAAGGAGAAGAGACATGCTCAGATTTGCATGTTATAAAGATCACTAGCTACAGAAAAGAACTGACTCTCAAAGGAATCGTGGGAGAGCGGATGCTGTTTGGACTAGAGTACTGACCTGCAGTCAGTGAAAGCCTGATTAAGAAAAAGACATCATCGCATCCCCCATTTTGAGAGATAATTAGGAAATGTGGAGACTCAACATAATTCGGTGAGACTGGGGAGTGAGGGACATAGGAACATTAGGGACGATGTCTGGGTTTCTGCCCTAGGCAGCCACTGTGGCAGGAGCAGTATTCACTAAGATAGGGAATACTGGAGGAAGGGCAGGGTTTGGGAAAGTGAAGATAGAGTTTACTTCTTAGAGATGTTGAATTTGACATACCTATGAGCCATGAGACAAATAATGGGTGGGCACATGGATTGATGATAGATAGATAGATACATACATACATACATACATACATACATAGAGGCACCTGGGTGGCTCAGTCGGTTGAGCGTCCGACTTTGGCTCAGGTCATGATCTCGTTGGAGCCCCACTCTGGGCTCACTGATGTCAGCCTGTCAGTGCAGAGCCTGCTTTGGATCCTCTGTCCCCTCTCTCTGCTCCTCCCTCGCTCGCACTCCCCCCAATAAATAAATAAATATTTAAAAAATGATCATCTGGAGTTCAGGAGTTTGGTTTTGTTATAGAGCAGAGACTTATTCACAGGAGTGAATAAAATCATGTAGGAGAAAAGGAAGAGGTTGAGAAGAGGACCTAGAGCAGAACCTCGAGGCTAGAGAAGGAATAGTGGAGAAGGGAGGAAAAAGCAGGTGAGTGTAAAGTTATCAGAGCCCCGAGAAGGGAGCGTTTCAAGGAGCAGTCGGTGTCAGTCGCTGCCAAGAGGTCCAGCAACATGAGGACTTAACAAGATTCCACTAGATTGTGTTGCTATGGAGACTATTGGTGACTTTGGTGAAAGCAGGTCCAGAGGGACATGAGGGGCAGCAGGAGGTAAGGAAATGGAGAGCCCAGGGAGGACCAGGTGCTCCGGGACAGGACTTAGTTACCATTTATCAAACTCTCCTGTGTGCGCAGTCCACAATCCTGTATTGGGGAAACGGTCCATGCACGCTCTTGAGGACCTGTGGTCTAACCGGGGAAACAAACCACGATCTCGTGAAGTGGAAAAATATGCGAGTCATTTTTTTTCCTGATTTTTTTTTAAGAAAGTTTGTGTCTATGTACACAAACATGTATTTACTCCTTTGTTTATTTATTTTTTTTAAAGTTTCTTATCTATTTCTGAGAGAGAGAGAGAGAGAGAGAGACAGAGCACAAGAAGGGGAGGGGCAGAGCGAGAGGGAGACACAGAATCCGAAGCAAGCTCAGAGCACAGAGCCTAATGCGGGGCTTGGACCCACGAACTGTGAGATCATGACCTGAGCTGAAGTCGGCCGCTTAACTGACTGAGCCACCCAGGCGCCTCTACTTCTTTGTTTATATACATTACAAATCTCTGGAAGACTATATAGGAAACCCAGAGGTTACCTACAGGTTGGAGATGGGAAGGGAAGTAGGCAAATAGGCAGGGGTGGGCGGGAGACTTTCCACTGGACATAATTTTATTCTTGATTTTTGAACTATAGACTGTATTACTTATTCAGGGGAAAAAATGTGATTATATTCATTTCCTATGGCTGCCGCAGTAAATCATCACAAACTTGGCAGCTAAAAACAACAGAAATGTATGCTCTCACTGTTCTCGAGGCCAGAAGTCTGAAACCATGGCGTTAGGAGGACCATGCTCCAAAGTCACAGGGAGAATCCTTCCTTGCTGCTTCCAGCTTCTAAAGGCTCCTAGCATTAATTAGTTGGCTTGTGGTTGCAGAATTCCAATCTCGGCTTTGGTCTTTCCCTGTCCATCTTCCTTCTGGGTCTCTGTCCTCACATAAGACATCAATGATCGGATTTAGGTCTTCCCTTAATTCACGCTGAGATCTTTAACTAATTTCACTAACAAAGAACCCACTTCCAAACGAGGTCTTTGGTTCTGGGTGAACTTGAGTTTTCAAAGGACATGCTTCAACTGTCTACCGTGAGTTACTGCTTACTAGACTGAACACTACCCCGAAGGACTCATTGTTCTGCTCCCTTCTAAGTCCTCCTGGCAATATTCAGTGAGGTCGAATTAATACTAATCATTTCATTAGGGTTTCCCCTCCTATTGAGCATGTGATTAATAGCAAGCCTGCTAAAGTGAAAAGATTGATGCCTGGGAGTCAGAAGGAAAGTTCTGGTTTTGGCTTTGCCATTGAGACAGTGTATGAAATGTGTATGAAATGTATTGCGTCCCCTATTCTTATAATTCACTTGATTCCACATCCTAAACTTTTAACTCTGTAAGATAACTCATAGCATCCTTCAAAACTCAATGACTATCCCCTCCAGAAAGTGTTCCCTGCTCTCCAATGAATTTAGAAGTCCCCGTCCCCTCTCTGAGCTCCTGTATGTGCCTCTATCATACATGGCCACTTTTGCACAGTATGGTAATAGTTTAACCATACGTCTTCCCTAATACCCTATAAATGTCAAGATGGCAGGGCCCATGTCTTAGGACCGTTGGTAGTTGATGTCTTTCAAGTGAACTAATGAAGCCAACTGTCTGGGAATGATTCTTGATTCTCTAACTCTTCCCCTCACTCCTCGTATCGGTCAGTCCTCAAATGTCGTGTATTCACTGTCTCCCCTCTTTCTTCATTGCTCCTGGTAGTTCAAGCCCCCTTGGCCTCTTGTGTATCCCTGTTCCAGGATTTCTGAATTGGCCTCTGATTCCGGTCTCAATATGTAAGATTTGTAGCGCTGTCGGTGAGCTCTCAAACATGCAAATCTCACCAGTTTTTCTTCCTTGTAACAAATGGAATACTACTGTGTGTCAGGCACTGGAACCGTAACCATGAAACGAACAGTCCCACCTTCGTGGGGCTTATATTGGGAGGGATCTTTAAATATTAATTTAAAGTAAGATTCGTGGCTTCCCATTGGCAGCGTAAAAAAGCACTTTGTGATCTGGGCCCACTACCTGTCTGGCTGTATCTCCCAGAATTCCCCCTGCTCCAGTCACACTAGCTGCTCCTCCTGATTTTATCTTCTGATGAAGTCCTTTGTGCCGCTATACCTTGCACATGCCTGTGCTAATGCACTCATCACACCGGACGGGACCAATTACTTTATATGCTACTGAGTTATCAGCTTTTGAGGGGCAGAGGAGTCTTAGTCTTTCTATCAAGGGTTGGTACAGAGAAGTGAATAAGAGCATGAATTCTTTTTGACCGATTGGCACAGGAAAGTGTTATGATAATTCAATGGGAGATAGAAGTTACTGAGCTAATCGGGAGAGTTCCTGGAGAGAGAGCAGACCAAACAGCCCCACCGCGAGTGGACTTCTTACGCCACCTTGGGCCACTCAACTTTTCTCTCATCTGCCTCACTGGAGGTTTTTTTTTGTTTTGTTTTTTGTTTTGTTTTTAACATTTTTATTTATTTTTGAGAGACAGAGAGAGACAGAGCATGAGCAGGGTAGGGGCAGAGAGAGGGAGACACAGAATCCGAAGCAGGCTCCAGGCTCCGAGCTGTCAGCACAGAGCCTGATGTGAGGCTCGAACTCACAAACCGTGAGATCATGACCTGAGCCGAAGTCGGACGCTCAACCGACTGAACCACCCAGGCGCCCCTGGAGTTTTATGTTAACAAGTGAGATGGCACAGATATCTCTATCTTCTTGAACACTGTATATTCTAAATTTAATCTGGTGTTAACTTTGTTATTACTGAAGACCAAATAGCTTAACGGAATTTTAAACGTTTCGCATTTTTAAATTGAAGGTGTGTAGATTCAGCGTCCAGAGTCTTGATAAGAATCATTGATAATTAGGGAGTATCATTTCATTGTGATCTTACTTCTCCTAAATCCAGTATTATCTAGAACAAAATGCTTTCTGAGAAGAGGTAGTTGAATACAACAGATGACATGCCTACATCCATGAAACCATCCGAAGCAAATTTTCCCCAAAGTTTCCTTGTGCTCCCTTGTAATTCTTTTTTTTTTTTTTTAATGTTTATTTCTTTTTGAGAGAGATAGAGCAGGGGAAGGGCAGACAGAGAGGGAGACAGAGAATCCCAAGCAGGTTTCATGCCATCAGCCCGATGCAGGGCTTGAACTCACGAATTGTGAGATCATTACCTGAGCCAAAACCAAGACACTCAATGGATTGAGCCACTCAGGTGCCGCCTCTCCCTTGTAATTTTTACCTCTCATCCTTTTCTGGACTTTACTCCTCCAGGCAACCACTCATCTGCTTTGTTACTATAGTTTACAGTTCTAACATTTCATATAAATGGAACCCTAAGGTGTATGCCTTTTGTCTGGCTTCTTTCATCCAGGATAATTAATTTGAAATTCATACGTTGTAGCATTAGATCGTTCCTTTCTTTTAATTTATTAATGTTTATTTACCTTAGAGAGAGACAGAGCATGAGCGGGGAGGGGCAGAGAGAGACGGAGACAGAATCTGAAGTGGACTCCAGGCTCTGAGCTGTCAGCACAGAGCCTGATATGAGATCATGGCCTTGGGACGCCCAACCCAATGAGCCACCCAAGTGCCCCAGATCATTCCTTCTTTTAAAGTCAAGTAGTATTCCATTGTATGGATTTAACACAATGTATTGATTTGTTGATTGACGTTTGGCTTATCTTTAATATTGGACTATTACAAATAAAGCTGCTACAAACATTCATGGGAGTCTTCGCGTGAATGTAGGCTTTCCTTTATGGAGGAATACCTGAGTGGAACGGCTGGGGCATACGGTAGGTGTTATTTTCACTTGAAACCACTACACTGGATTTCCAAAGTGCTACAACTCCTGGCAACTCCAGGTCACACTCCTGCCAGCAGCGTGTGAGGTCCAGCTCCTCTGCCCTCTTGCCAACACTGGTAATAGATCTTTTTAATTTTAACCATTCTAATAGGTGTGTTGTGGTATCTCAGTGTGGTTTAAAGTTACATTTCCCTAATGACTGCACAGGTTGGGAGTCTTCTCATGTGCTTTACTTGCCATCCTCGTAATTTTTGGGGGGTCTATTAAAATCTTTCGCTCCTTTAAAAAAATGGAGCTGGGGGCACCTGGGTGGCTCAGTCGGTTAAGCGGCCGACTTCAGCTCAGGTCATGATCTCACTGTCTGTGAGTTCGAGCCCCGCGTCGGGCTCTGTGCTGGCCGCTCGGAGCCTGGAGCCTGCTTCGGATTCTGTGTCTCCCTCTCTCTCTGCCCTTCTGCTCATGTTCTGTCTTTATGTCTCAAAAATAAATAAACGTTAAAAAAAACATTAAAAAAAATTGGGCTGGGAGAGTCTGGCTGACTTTGTTGGTGGAGTGTGCAACTCTTGATCTGGGGGCTGGGAATTTGAGCTTCACACTGGGTGTAGAGATTACTTAAAAAAATAAGTGAATTGTTTTAAAAAATTGGATTCTCTTATTATTAAGGTATCAGAGTTCTTTACATATTCTGGATAGAAGTTCCTCGTTGTGAATTACGTCTCTCCCAATTTATGGCTGCATTTTCATTTCTGGAACAGTATATTTTGACGAGCAAAAGTTTTTAAAACTAGCTCGTGCTTTATGTGTTGTATTTAAGACGTCTTTGCCAAACTCAAGGTCACTAAAATTTCAATCAGTGTCATCTTAAAGCATGTAGTTTGAAAAAATTTTCTGAAAAATAGGAAGAAAAGATTGGCTCTAGGATTTCACAGCACTATGGTCTAAAATGGGGAAAAGAAAATGAAATGCTGATTGTAAATTCACCATCGACGTGCGTCCTCAAGCGTCCGTAATTCATTATTTTTAAGCGATGTGTGCCTAGTGCTCGAAATGTGGACGATTCCTCCCACATAAAAAGAATCACACTTCAGATTAAATAATGAACGTGTTTTTACTTCTCTCCCAATTTTAAAAATGTGAACATTCTGTACTTCAGTCACAAGCCTTTACTTCCAGGTGACTTCTTCATCGGGTCTCAATTCCCTGTGTGGAAATTAAAAAGGAAGGAAAGGAAAAAGTATAAGTTAAACTTTCATGGGCGAGAAAACGAAGAGCAGGAGTTCAATATTTTATATCCTATTAAAGCGACCCATTAAAATTTTTGTATCAGCTCAACAGAGTCATTCTATTCTCTCATGATTTTTAAACTTTTACCAGCCCTTCTATTTCATTTTTCCAGATTTAAGGAACCCTGATTTCTTAGTCTGTACGGAAGCTATTAGCCTCTGTTCACTTGAGGTTTCCTAAACCCTTTCTAATTCATGTTATCGTTCTTGAAATCCCTAACCGGAAACCTCCTCTACAGGGTAACTGTGAACGCTGCTCAAGCCTCTGGGCCCTGCAGCTTCTTCCCTGCTAGGGAAGATACCCTGTCTCCCTAACTAGCTCTCTGCTGCCAAAAAAGCCATCTCCAGAGACACGATGGGACCAGGCAGCTATCAGCTGCCTTCAGGTCACTCGACCCGACGTCTGAGGCTCTCCAGCTGTGTCGCTGCAAACACGGCACCGAGCCGCTACCATATACTTCACCATATATTTGCCATATATTTCAGCTACGTTCTGGCTTATGTAAAATGGTATCTGATAATATATGTGACAGCTACATTAAAGTAGGCTTCGGTGAGCTAGTTTAAAACTTTGTTTCTGTATGACAAGGCACCCTGAATGCCAAAAAAAAAAAAAAAAAAAAAATCAAACATCTGAAATACTGTGTTCATAAACTGAAGACTTGTTGGCATTCCAAAGGTAATCATTCGGTTTTATCCAAGAATTAAACAACAAATAATGCTACAAGGTAATAGCATTTGAATGTAAGTTCTTGGAGGAAAATTTATCCTTGCTGTTTATTTTTGGCACATATAGGATTAAAGAGTATTTCCAAACGCTGGCCAATTGTTGGTTTAAAACAAATGTACGAACTAACCTTTTAAACAACAAACTCTTGTTCCGGAAGCCAGTTAGCTTTTCATCGTTCTTTTTGTCTAGATAACATCCAAAGACAAATCCCGCAGGCACAAGTATATGTACCCAGTGGTCACGAACAATCTGAATTATGTTCATCATGAATGCTAAAAAGAAAAAAAAAAAAGCAAAATGGTCAGAAATATAACTGCCTTTGAAATATCTTGAGAAATTGCATTTTGGGGGATGTGGGTGGCTTGGCGGGTTAAGCGTCTGATTCGATTTTAGCTCGTGGGGTCGAGCCCCACTTTGGGCTCCCTGCGGACAGTGTCGGGCCTGCTTGGGTTCTCTCTCTGCCCCTCCACCACTCATGCGCACACCCTGTCTCTCTCTCAATATATTAAAAAATAAAAAGACTTTAAAAATTGCATCTGAAACAGAGAACTAGCCCTGAATTTAGTAAATGTCAAAAGCATAAAAAGCCTCTTCGAATTTGCTCAGCATTAGAATGCCGTATACAACTTAAACTCTACTTGAGGATTATACAGGTGACAATGGTTAATATAAAAACTGTACTGCACTAAAATCAATTTATTAACTTTTTTCTAGTTCCATTAGTGATCTGATACGGTACAGTGCAGAAAAATGGAGAGTATAAAAAATTCCACCTACAAAAGCTGAGTATTTGCATCCTCCTACTGTTAATTTAAAACTTTTACGTATGTGTAAAATCTTTTTAAGGCCAAAAAAATATTCTTAGGACCTCTTACAATACTAAAACAAATATAATCATACTATTATGGCAGAAACCGAATTTTTTAGATAAAGCTATAATTATTGAAAACAAATTTTTGAATTAGCAGTAATCGTGACTTGGATAAACCCCGTGAGCTACAAAATTGCTACTGCACAAAGCTGAAACTAATTTTGAAAATAATGAAAAGATATGAGGGAAATTTAAAAAAATAACCACATTCAACAATGTCATGGTAGGGGCACACGGGTGGCTCAGTTGGTTGTGTGTACAACTGCAGCTCGGGTCATGATCTCGTGGTTTCTGAGTTCGAGCCCCGCATTGGGCTCTATGCTGACAGCTTGGAGCCTGGAGCCTGCTTTGGATTCTGTGTCTCCCTCTGTCTCTACCCCTTCCCCACTCACACTGTTTCTCTTTCTTAAACAAATAAATATTTAAAAAAGGTCATGGTAGATCTCTATCAATTAGTGATTTTACAAAACATAGGGATGGAAGGGAAT
Organism: Paguma larvata; assembly: GCA_030068075.1. Lineage (NCBI taxonomy): Eukaryota > Metazoa > Chordata > Mammalia > Carnivora > Viverridae > Paguma > Paguma larvata. The sequence goes on from CM057827.1 coordinate 37,044,040, forward strand.
TCACTTTCAGAGAATGACTACTAGGCACCAGAGCCATCGTATAGTCTTACCATGAAATAACTATCATTACCCTAATTTTACAGATTAGAAAACACCTTAACCTAAAATTGAGTACAGGGCTAGAATTCAAACTCAGGTTTGCTCTAAAGCTCTGTGTTCTATTAGATCACAATACCTCTCTTCCTCAATTGATATTCATGGTACTTAAGGGACTTTAAGTTCTAAGAGTTCCTAAAAGGTAGAGGAGGAAGAATAGAGCTAGAAGTTACCAAATGGAAAATACATTTGCATTAATTCCATAAAAACATAGTTGCGTTGACAGTTTTCTGTAAAAATGTGTACCTGAAGATGAAATCAAGATACATCTGCCTACGTATGAATCCAAAATGAAGAAATCATATACAGTGGCTGAGAAGGCATAAGACAACACCCTAGTAAAAGAACATGTTACCGCCAACGGAAGTGCTTGGCATGAAACTCCTAGGATTAGGTTGACTGGATTCCTGCCTCTCCTCCTAAGACCCCGCTTCTCGTACTTACACATTCTAATTCTTTCTCAAACATAACCATTATCTAAAAGCGCTGGGTTAGAAAATGACCAAGAAGTAAAAAGTTGCACAATTACTATATACTCTATTTCATAAAATGTAGTATTACATATAGCAAGCAGGTTCCAGTCTGAATATCACCAATCTGGAAAATTATGTAAAGCAAATGAGATATTTACAACTTAGTTTAGGCATTAAAGTTTTAGTCTATTGTCTACTGCTGTTATTCTCAAACCTGCCTGCACATCAAAGCACCTGGAGAGCCCTGGGGCTCTTGGGTGATTCAGTCGGTTACGCGTCCTACTTCAGCTCAGAGTCCGACTTCAGCTCAGATCGTGACCTCACAGTTCATGGGTTCGAGCCCCGCGTCGGGCTGTGTGCTGACAGCTCAGAGCCTGGAGCCTGCTTCAGATTCTGTGTCTCCCTTTCTCTGCCTTTCCCCGGCTTGTATGCTCTTTCTCTCAAAAATAAATAAATATAAGAAAAAATTTAAAAAGCACCTGGGTGTCTTTATCAAAAATAGGGACTCTTTGGTCCTCTTTCTGGGTGGGGCTGGAAAAACCTATAGTTCAAAGAGTTGGCTTAGTTCCTGATTTGATGCAAATAGTTCTCGGGCAACCTTATTTTCTAGAAGATGGTGGCTCTCTTAGCATCGTGCCTTCCTTAAGTAACATTATTTGCATTTAAATACTGAAGCACCTTTTGTGAATCTAAGTGCCCACCAAATTAGCCACTTAATTGTTTTTATAAACTTGAGCCAGCCAAGTATGGCAATAACAACACATGTCTTAATCAAACAACGTAACTTTGAAACCGTGAACATGCAGCATACTAGACAACATAGGTCTCGGCAGAAGTCAAGCGGTCACGTATTGTCGCCTGTTCTTATAGATTCCTCAAATTTCTTAACAGGGATCAGTCAAGCCCAACTTTCAGCACAGCAGAGGCAGATACTGTTTGTATTTTAACCAACAATGAAAAAAATGCCTGTTGACTTAGTCTGAGACTGTTTTAAATTTTTTTTATTTTTTTATATTTTTATTTATTTTTGAGAGCAGGAGAGACAAAGCATGAGTGAGGAGGGTCAGAGAGAGGGAGACACAGAATCCAAAGCAGGCTCCAGGCTCTGAGCTGTCAGCACAGAGCCCGACATGGGGCTCAAACTCACAGACCGTGAGTGCTTAACCGACTGAGCCACCCAGGTGCCCCCCCCCGAGACTGTTTTAAATAGGCCCAAGGCCACCTGTGGGCTAGAAGCCATTATTGTTGGCATTCTTCCAACAGGGCAGGTAGGTACTTTTGTCTGGCTCTGCTTTGAGAACCTGAGAAGATTCTGAGACAAGCCCCTGACGCCCTGTCTCCACATGGGCTCTCACATACACTCCCCAGGTGAAGACTGAGAGAGAAAAGGATTCTGTGTGTTCAACATACAGAACTGGAGAGCGCCTGGGTGGCTGGGTCGGTTGGGTGTCCGACTTCTGCTCAGGTCATGATCTCGCGGTTTGCGAGTTCGAGCCCCACTTCAGGCTCTGTGCTGACAGCTCGGAGCCTGGAGCCTGCTTCGGATTCTGTGTCTCCCCCGCACTCTCTGTCCCTCCCCCAACTGTGTTCTGTCTCTATCTCTCAAAAATAAATAAATGTAAAAAAGAATTTCAAAATACAGAACTGGGTTCAGCCGCTACGATTCAATCGCTAAGAGGTAAATGACAAATCTTAGAACCAGAGGCATTTCATATTACACTTGTATAATCTATTTAATGGACTTCGGGAGCAGTGGCACTGAAGATAATTTGTCCTCTGTATTCCACTATGAGGGGATGACCAGGGAGGAGAAAGATTTACGGACCTGCGAGTGAGCTAGAATGATTCCCAGGAGAATGGCTAGGAGGTGGAGTACAGACAGCCTCTGGTCACAGGCCCAAGACCACAGGGGGCTTTATGCGATGGGCAAACGGCAGTGAGGTCCCGGGACAGGCTCCAATGAAACAAGCCTAGGTTTGGATGAAGAGTGACATCCACAAGGGTGCCCATGAGGACACTGTACTTATTAGTGTTTTCTTTACCCGAAGACTCCTGAAAAATCCTGCTTTTACTTTAGAACTGGGACTTGCTATGGTATTCCTAAGAAAAACGAATTGGTTTTTCTTTTATGGACACAAGGAATTACATAACTGATCACCTGTCCTTTGTCACCGATACGTTCCAAATGTTTGGCCTATCCCTAGAAAGAGCAGACTCGCATAGCATGGTCAGGTACGGTTCTTACTGCTTTTCATAATCACTCACCCTATGTAATCTTCACAACACTATACATATATGCGCTAATGTCCCCAAGGAAGTAGGCCATTTTTTCACATGAGGAACTCCAGGGACAACCGACTTGCTGTAAGGCGACAAATGCAGAAGGTGGCAGAGCTGGGATTAATATTCAGGCAGGCTGGCTCCTTGGTCCAGACTATTTGTATTTTATTGTCCGTTAAGGCAACACTAGAGGTAAACATTTAGACTGACCTCACTCATCTTATTTTTCTTAACATTACTTTTTCTTCAACCCAATTTTCTAACGTAACTTCTAAAAAGAAAAAAGAAAACTGAATCTGGTGTGCATTTTTGTAAGTCAATTTAAATTTTATGTTGTAAAACCGTAAACGAATAGATATCTCAAAAATGAAATCCTCAGCTAATTGGTCCCCACAGCATTTTAGATCGACATTTTTTGGAACCCTACATATGATCTATGAAAAGCAGTGCTGGATGCATTAAGAAACTGAACTCCTTGAGATCTGGAAACGTGTCTTTGAGACATAGACGCCCTCGAAACCAAGCACAAATGCAATATTACATTTCTTAAAAGTGATGTTTTTTTTTTTTTTTTTTTGTGGAATAGTGGGCTCAAGAAGGTTTGCGATTTGGAAGACAAGGAGGTTTCCGATCCCGAGCAACGAGGAGACAGACGCTGAAACCTGGACGAATCTGTGATGCTGGCAGAGAAGCTGCGGCTTCCCTCCTTCAGCCCGGAGTGTGACCCTGGCCTGTTTCCTCTCTGGTCCGACCAAGGGCGGTCACCGAGTGATCTCTAAGCATATTTTCCAATAATGACAGCCTCCCACTACCCTTTCCAAAAGCCGCCAGGCGCGAAACGTGACACCGGCCGTCCCCGGGAAGAAACCCCCATTTCCCTTTCCCGTCTCCACCGCTCACAAGCCCCGGGCCACCCTTCGCCTACACGTACCGCCGCCGAGGGATTTCCTAGAGGTGGACCCTCCCCGCCTACACAACGGGGCACCCTGGTGGTCCTGGACCCGGGACCCACCTGCGGCCTCCGCGCCAAGAACGACCCCACGACCAAGGGCAGCGGCGAGCCTAGCCACCGGCGCCGGCGGAAGCTGCGGCCTAGGGACCTGCCACTCGCCACGCCCGCTCGAAGAGAGGGGTGGCGGCGGGAAACCAAACCGCTTCTTCCTTTTGATGTTTGACGCTTCTCGTATTTATTTCAGCTTTCACACATCACAAATGTTTTAAAACTACAACTTCGGTGCAAGGTGGCGAGACTTGTTGGCGTAAGCGCCATCTCCTTCCCCCAGCTTCGTCTCCACCCCCCGAAGATGGTATCGTCCTGGGCCTTCCCCGCCTCAGCGGCTCGCCTCCAGTTTCAAAATGGCGGCCGCCATCGGGGGTCCTTTTGCTGGCTGATCGTCACGGGTGCTGCTGAGCGAGCATCAGCTTTTCTCGCTCTTGAACCTGGATTCGACTAGGGGTTGGGAAGGGCAGTGGACGGCGTTGGGGGAGGACTGACGAGGCAAGTGAGGGCGGAGGAAAGGAGTGAGCCCTTTGGTGGGGGAGGGGACGTCCTCGGCCCTCCGGGAGACCCTTACTCCAACTCCGGCCGGGTCTCTTTTGGGGACGTGCTCCTGGGGTTTCGGTTGCGACTGTCTTAGCCGGACCGGGTAGAAGTGCTCAGCGAGGGAAAGAGACGTGACTTCTCCGTGGATCTAAAGCTCCCCATCTTTGCGGCCGTCCGTACGATTCACTCCTCTTTTTTTTTGTGTTTTGTTTTTTGCAGTTTGCCTCTGCCCTCTGTTTCTGGGCGCTGGAGGAGTTAATCTGACGCCAACTTTGGCCTCGTGGTTACCGTGTTCTTAGCCTCCTCGCCGGGGGTCTTCTCGTGGTCTCGGGTTCAGAGGCCACGAGACTGCTAAGCACTGGGCACGAAGTGGCGTCCTTTTTGGTTAATCGACTCCGGGGACCTTTTAAGATGTTACCATTCTTTATTAAAACCGTCTTGGCCTTCCGCGCCTCGCGCTTCCCAGCTGCTGCCCTACTCCCCCGCCCCCCCAGTACCCCTTCGCCCTCGAGCCCTTCCACCATCACTGTTTTCCGTGCTCTTAAATAAACAGGAGGTCACACCAGCCTTAACACCGCCAAGTCTGGCCTCCTGCCCCCAGCCGAACCTGAGTTATCCATTACCCATCCCCTAATTTTTTATTTTACAACCCCTGTGATTCTTTTTAAGAAACCGCCTCTCTTTTTGAGCTACCCAGGAAGAGACTTTTCTGTACTCAGTGAGTTCAAGAGCCAACCCAGATTCCTTGTTTTCCCTTAGATTTCGCATCGTTCCTTTCGGTTGGCTTCAGCATGCAAGGTCATTGTTGAGAGAACCAGTAACTGATTGATAATTGAGATGAAGTAGTATCCGTCAGACTCAGGGAAGGGATTTATGATCTGGTTAGGGTACTGTGCTTAGGTTAGGGTTAGAGTGCAGGGCTTGATATTGGCGATACAGAGGTGATCGCTTTTGCTTTTCGCCTCTACATTCAGCATCCGTTCAACAAATGTTCTTGGTGCCAGCTTGTGCTAAATGAAAATAAACTGCCAGAGGCCCCCAGAAAAGCTTCATAAAGGAATAAAGAGTAACTATTTGATCTGGGTCATGAAGGGTCAAAAGGAGTTTAGTAGGCTCAGGAGGAGATCGTTCCTGGATGCAGACTTGAGAAGTTTTGGCACGCTGAGGGAGAGCGGGAAGATCAAGTGTCTGATCGAGCCTGCGGTGCAAGGGTGGTTGGTGAAGGAAGAGCGAGACTGAGAGCAACTTGTGAAGGACCTTGATTCCCAGCTAAGGAGTTCCAGCTTTATTCAGTAATAAGAAGGGAGCCAGGGCACACACTGTGCCTAAGGAAAGGGCATGAGTGTATTTTTTTTTTTTTAGGGTGGTCTCTGGCAGCTGTATAAGAGGTTCAACTTGGAATAGGAAAACTAGATAAGAGGAAATTGCTGTCATTCAGGTAAGCTAACGTGTGCCTCAACTGAAGTACGATAGTAAAGGGTGTGAGAGAGAGAATTTTTTTTAGTTTATTTATTTATTTTGAGAGAGAGAGAGAGCATGTGTATGGGGGAGGGGCAGGGGGAGAAAGAATCCCAGGTAGGCCCCATGCTATTTACTAGGAAATGGGGCTTGATGAGCCGAAATCAAGAGTTAGATGCTTAACCGCTTAACCGACTGAGCCACCTAGGTGCCTGGAGAGACCTCTCTGAACAGGATTCAACTGGTGGCAGCAATTTGGTGGAGGGAGGGTGACTCCAAAGGTTTTGGGCCAGGAGACTAAATGGTTTGTGATACCATTAAAATCAGGCCTAATGGGCCACTCGGGGGGAGGGGGGCTCAGTCGGTTAAGCCTCCAACTTCAACTCAGGTCATGATTTCGCAGTTGGTGAGTTTGAGCCCCGCGTCAGGCTCTGTGCCGATAGCTCAGAATCTTGAGCCTGCTTCGAATTGTCTCCCTCTTTCTGCCCCTCCCCCGCTTGCACTCTGTCTCTCTCTCTCTCTTGAAAATAAGTAAACATTAAAAAAAGGGTCAAGCCTAAGACACGAACGTTAGAATAGAATGGTGCCAACCTGCACCTTAAGGAATGGCAGAGCACAGCGCTCTACAGTCGAAAGCATGCATTTTAGAGTCTAGATCTGTGCTATTACAATAGCCACGAGCCACGTGTAGCTGTGGAGCACTCGAGATTGTGATTAGATTGAACCGAAAGGTGCTGTAAATACAGAATGCATACTGGATTTCAAAGACTTGGTATGAAAACCAGAATGTGAAGTATCTAATAATTTATTAACAGTGATTACATGCTGAAATGATAATATTTTGAACATATCGAGTTAAATAAAATATATTAAAAGTAATTTCGCCCAAAAACTTTTCAACGTGGCTATGAATACATTTTTAATTACATGTGTGGCTTGCATTATATTTTCGTTGGGCAGAGCCGACGTAGTCTAGACTAATGATAGAGGAATTTGTAAGGAGGCGGAATTCGAACCGGGGACCCTGAGAGGGGGCGCGCAGCGAGTGATGTCAGGGCGGCCTGCTCCACTGCCAGTGAAGGCATTCAGGTTTTGGTTTCTTCAAGCAGTAAGAAGCCTTCCCAGATTTCTGAACAAGGGATAATTAATCTGGCAGTACTGTTAAGGTTGAGATGAAGGAAGGAAAGGCTGGAGGCAGAGACACAAAGAAACCCAAATGTAAGGTAATGAGGCCCTGCTTTGAGGTACCGGCGGTAGGACTGGAAAGGGAATGATCTACTTGCAAGGCATTTTGAGGGAAAGAAAAATAATCAGGAGTTGCCAACAGACTGCTCAGAAGTCAAGGGAGGAGTCAAACATGTAGAGTTTCAAGCCTTGGTTACTCGGATGAGGACTGATGACTTTATGTCATAGAGTATAAAGTACATCTGAGACCAAAAGAATGTAGTCTCCAAATAGAACCAGCAAAGTCGGAAGGAGGACGTGGGTCCGCTGAATACTCTTCCTTTTCATCTCCTTGCTTTCTGTACCTTACCTAATCAATCATACACACCAGCTAATTTCCCTAAAATACGGAATTTCCTGTATTACGTCATCTTACTTGAAAATGGATCTTAAAATGTTTCTCTGTTTCCTGAAGAGCTCGATCCAGGGCCCAAGGCCTTCCATTATCTGGCCCTTCTCTGTTCATTAGACCTTTTCTTTCGTTGTTTGCTTGTGTGAACGTGTGCCCAGCTGGGTTTTCCACTGACGCTCTGAACATTTTTTTGTGTCCTTGCTCCTGTTCTTCCCCTGTTTTGAATACCTTTTCTTTTTGTCTCTCTCTCTCTAGTCGGGTCCTGCCAATCCTTAACAAGTAATTTCTTTTATGATTCCTGTTAATAGAAGCCCATGTCAGGTTTTAAAATCTTATTTCCTAAACTGCATATTTCAGCCCCTGATTATGACCGATTTGGTACAGTGTTATTTTTGACTTTTATTATCTTCTCTGTTTTACGTAAGCTTCAGCTTCCAAAAATCACAACAGGTTTTCTTTTTGAAAACAGGATCATTAATTATGCTTCTTGCTGCTGCTCATGTGTCCACCTTAGGGCGTGACATCGAAGCTAACCCCCGTAATTAAAACCCCCAAGTGAATCCGTTATACCTCATTTAGCAGACTCTCGTGTCTTTATTGTTTAGATTTACGAAGAACTCTTCCCTTGAATTCATGGTGTTTCATCCTGTATACGGCTGAGATATCGGTAAGTGATGAATGTCTCTAATAAAGACACAACCGTATTATAAGCAGACATATTAAAAATACCTTTTCTCCTGTTGAAACCCGGGTCTGTCTGCAAAAAGCTTTAGTATGAACTCGTTCGCTTCTGTCTGCGAGCTACTTTATTTCCACTTTAGAATCTAAAGAAAGTGGAAGCGAGGTGGATTTGAGTAGAAAAAGAGTTTCTCTTAGGCCGCTAATATAATTGTGGTCCCGGAAGCTTTTTGGCAGGGAGAATTTTTTTATTTCGTTTCCGAAATTGTATTTATAAATGTTTTTCATCAAACGGAGAATTAATATCTTTGTACTTCTCATGCCTTACAAATATGCTAAGTCCATGTATTTTTAACTTGTTCGTTTCATCAGTTCTTTACGGAGCCACGTGTGTTTAAGACACGTGCTCATATAGTAAGGACACAAAAACGGATCTGACCTCAGGGAACTCTCCCAAGCAAGGGGAAGTGCATGCGAATAGGTAGCTGTTAATGCTGTGGCAGTTTCTCCAAGCTCATTTAACAGTAGCCATAGTTCATTCATTTACGAAGCTTTTATGGACCCACGCCCCACCCCCCTCACCCTCCCACTCTGCGGTAGGCACTGGGATGCACCGGAGGATACCGTGACCAGAACTGACAGGGTCTGTTTTTTCATGGAGTCCATAGCCTAGCGTGGGATGACGGGAGAGACAGGGATGGGCAGAGGCAAGTAAGGCTCTCTGGCAGGTCTGGAGAGCAGTGAGCATTTTCAGGGAAATGGAGTGACGTCACAGGGTGTAACTGAGTTGGGGAAGGACTTTAGGGTTGTCAGAAAACCATCTCAGAATAAATTTGAGACCAGGAAGACGTACAAACTAGTTAGAGGTCTTAGTGACCGTGGAGACAGAAGGGAAATTTGAGAAGCAGGATGGAGAGGGAAATGTAACACTTAGCGATAGATGGGACCCGGGATAGAAAGTAAAGGAAGGACTCAAGGACGAGGCCATCAGAGACCAGGTGATATTTATAGCCTGTGGGCCGGGCGAGGTTACCTGGAAAGAAAGAAAGTCCTGCCGAAGAGCACTGCCACGTTGGAGGTCGAAGAAGAAAGTAAACAGCAAAGGAGCCTGGGGAGTGGCCAGTCAGACACACGGGAAGGCCAGGACGGAGACGACACGGAAGCAGAGGGAGGAGAGTGTTTCAGGGAGGCCGGGGCACGTGCTTCTGTCAGATGCTGCCCCAGTTGCCGACCGCGGAGGCCAGAGAGACGCCCGTTGGCTTAAATTGCTTAGAGGTTTGCCAGGTGACCTTGATGAACACACTGGTGGTGGGCCGGGAGAGAAGGACGCCGGGTTTGGTAGTCTGAGCGAGAGGCAAGAAAGTGGAGACACGTGGACGAATCCTCCGAGAACTTCCGCGATGAAAGGGGAGCACAGAAATGGTGCGGTGCGTGGCGGGGGCCGGAGGCTTAAGAGAGGGCTCTTTTACATCGGGAGATTCTAGAGATCTGTGTGTGCTACGAGGAGTGGCACCTCAGTGACACATGGGTGGTGCGGGGAACAGAGGGAATGACTGAAGGAGTTCGGTCCTCTAGAAGGTAAACGAGAATGGCGTCCAGACTACCAGGGAGCAGGGGTGTCGGGTCCGCGTGACGGGAGACACAACGGTGTGCGAGCGAATACGTTCACAGATTCGGTATTGGAACATGACTTACTGTCTGACGACTTTTATTTTCTAATTGAAGAGTGAAGCGGGATTATCAACTGGGAGTAGGGTGGAGGGGCGGAGAAGAGGCGGCGTGAAATAGTCTCAGAGGGAGTCAGCCCGCTAAGAAAACGCGGAGTGATAGGTGGTGCTTGGTGCCCGTTTGGGACCTTGACCATGAATTTAAAGAGCGAATAGCACAGTTGTGGGATTGTCCCCCATTCCGTCTCCCCCGCCCCCCAGGATGGTTCCTGGAATAGGCAGAGCAAATGACTGGGGTCAGTCAGGGTTGGGGGTTTGCCAGGTTGCTACAAAGAAGGACTAGAGCGGCAAGGGACTTGATAGTATTTGCAGGATACTCCTGATGGGTCGTGGATTGACGGTAAGGACGTGAATGGAGACTGGAGGGGGTGAAACCGCGGTCGGCGGATGAGGGATTCGGCGAGGTCGAGGGAGTGTTGCCCTGGGATTGCTGAGTGAGCGAGGCAGGAGTGAGAGAGTGAGATGCTGGGAGGTCGATTCCGGAAACGGTGCAGCTCACGGGCGGAGAGGTCGAGTGTGTAACCGCGGTGGTGGGGGGCTGATGTGAAGTGGGGTTATCGGAGAGGAGAAAGGCGGGCCCTACAGTCAGTGGTGAGGTTACTAAGGAAGACTGAGTCAGGAACGAAAGTCCTCAGTGCATGAGGTCGGATTAATGGATGCCAGCAGCGAGGAGGAAAGAGGGAAGGCTCGTCGTGAGCCCGCTGGGAGGCGTGAGGCTCCATGGGACTGGAGTGTTCGAAGGAGGGAGGAGAAGACCTGGTTTGGAGCTGCAGCGAGGAGCGAGGAACACATACTTCCTGCTTTCGAGGCACGGGGGGTGGGGGTGGGGTGGGGTGGGTACAAGAACAAGAGAAAAACCCCGTGAGGAGCGGGCAGGAGAAACCGTTTCTGTGAAGTTGCCGGGTGAAGAGGACCTTCAGAGCAGAGAGGTGCGGTTACAGATGAGTGTGAGCAGCATAGTTCTAGAGAACGTTCTGGAAGGACCTGGGAGGGATAGAAAGTAGGGGATTGGATCCGACCGGCAGATGTGCACATCCGTGATGACGGATAACCCCGGAGTCCTGGGTCTTTGGCTGTGACCGAGGAGAGGAGAGACGAGCGGTGAGGTGGGATCGGCCTCCCGCCAGCCCGTCGTGAGCGGCGACTGTCAGTTTACCTGATTTGTTGATGGGACGTGGGGCAGCTGGTAAGAGACCGTCGGGCGTGTGCGGCCTCTCCTACACAGTTGGCCAGGGAAGACTAATGTCGGGTAAGGAGCTAAGATCTCAGCCGCCGCTGCGAAGCCCCGCTCTGCCACTCAGTGTTTCGGTACCGTCTGTTTCCTAGCACGCGGTTCGAGGTCGTAAATCCCAATAGGTGTGTTCGTGTTCCCTCTTCTCGAAATCCACACGGTAGGCATCTCAACGTGAGTTCCTCACTGTGTGTCGGGTTCTCTCACGGGTTGCAAACCAAAGATTCTACCTGTTTTTAGTTGGTTACTTTCCGGTGCAAGTGTTTTTTTAACCCTAAACTCCCTAAAAAGTACGTGGATTTCTCTGAGTCTCTGTGCCTTGTTCGCTTGTTCTCTGACGACTGAGGGGAGAAGGAAGAGTCCAGAGCTTTATCAGATCCCCAAGGATGCCTGTTTATTTAAGGACCACTGGTCTCCCAGGAGAGAAAGACCTGGAAAGTAATCATTGTAATGCAGTGGAATCATTGCCTTCATAGAGCAGCGAAATAAAGGAAGCACAAAGTCACCTTGAAGGATGAGTTCATCAATTCATTATATGTTTAGTTATTGGGGAACTCGGTGTTCTCTCTTGTAATAATTTACACATTACTTACAATCTTTCAACATGGTTTTTATGTGAAGTATTAATACTCATGTTTAGAGACTGAGATGCGCAAGTGGGGAGAGGTTAATTAATTGCTTGGAACCCACATAGCAGATTCAGATCTGAAGGTGTCTGGCTGTAAAGTCCACTGCTTTTCAGTAAGCCGCACTGAGGAGCCGCTAAAGGACTCGTCCTCAGCGAGAGTGTGTGTGACGTCATGTTTGTGTTTTCCAGCGGAGCAGTGGTGGAAGTAGGTCTTTAATGTGTTTGCTTTCTCTCTTTATGGAATTTTTAATCACCGAGAAACTTGCTATAATGTTAATTTGTCTATTACGTGTGTTAGACGATGATGTGCGTTTAATCATTCTTTTGTTTCTTTTAAAAGAACTTTCTGGATTGTTGGTTTTGGGACCAAAAATGACATCTATTATCAAATTAACTACCCTCTCGGGGGTTCAGGAAGAGTCTGCTCTTTGCTATCTTCTGCAAGTTGACGAGTTTAGGTTTCTCCTGGACTGCGGCTGGGATGAGCACTTTTCTATGGATATCATAGACTCCCTGAGGAAGTAAGTTACTTCTATTTCTAGACTTCAGTTAAGTCAACTTCTCTTTTCTGCACCGTGATACCGTTTTGATGTGACACAGTGTATGTTCTCTTTCCTCTGATTTATTATTTTTTAAAAAAGATTTTATTTTATTTTTTGAAAATTTTTTTAACGTTTATTCATTTTTGAGAGACAGAGACAGCGTGAGTGGGGGAGGGGCAGAGAGAGGGAGACACAGAATCCGAAGCAGGCTCCAGGCTGTGAGCTGTCAGCACAGAGCCTGACGCGGGGCTTGAACTCACAGACCATGAGATCATGACCTGAGCCGCAGTCGGATGCTTAACCAAATGAGCCACCCAGGCGCCCCTCCTCTGATTTATGGTGAAAGGCTTGTATTTACATGCCAAAGAGCCAAAAAGCGACTGTTTTCATTTTTAAAGTTTTGATTGTATTATGAGCTGTGTTTATTGAGATTCAGTAAAATGTCGTTACTTGGCTAATGGGTCTCAGTAGAGATCTTTGCACCCAAATTTTAGAGAAGATTAGGGTTAGAAGAATTTGAAGACGAAAAAGCCTTCCATGTGGGTCGGCCGTCAGATCACATTTGCTTCCTTTGTGTGTTGTGATGCTCCACCCTGAGAATTGGTGCTCAGAATACTGACCACGTGAGAGACAACGATACTGATCCCTCAAAGAAAAATTCAGTTATGTTCGCAGTTGTGTTAATTGTGGCAAGAAAGAGGACTGAAATATTTAGAAACTTAGAACTTGCATCAGAACATGTTTCTTTCTCCTAATTTCCTCTATCAGTGAGAGTGTGAGCTTTATCGATTAATTGAAGTTTCCCTGTAGAGACTGTGCTGTCAGGTACTGTGCTAAAAGTGGAGGCATAGACATGTGTCCGTTTAAATATCCTCTCCTTAAGTTTCTGAACTTTCAAGGTGAGCTCTTAAACCTAAATTAATGGCGTATAAGATCGCCGTTCAAAATCAGCTCATGTGTGGTGCGTCTCCTCGTTCTCTTTTTCCTTTTTAAAAACAAAAATGTGGATGGACATCCTGTGTTTCCGTGCAACACGCTCCATCCTTGCGATAGCTCTGCAGGACGGGGGCAGTGATAACTGAACTTGATTGGAATCCTAATCTTAGCTCTCAGTTTTGCTCGTTTACGCCAGCATAGTCTTTGCTCTTACAAACAAGACTGGAGACGCTGAGAAAGCATTGCGATCCTGTTCCCGCAGGCACGTTCACCAGATTGACGCGGTGCTGCTGTCCCACCCCGACCCTCTCCATCTTGGCGCCCTGCCCTACGCCGTCGGGAAGCTGGGGCTGAACTGCGCCATCTACGCAACCATTCCCGTCTATAAAATGGGACAGATGTTCATGTATGATCTTTACCAGGTAACCAGAGCGGTTGAGAAAAGCTTTCTGTACTCCCGCAGTGATCACCTGTAACCTTTCATTTGCGGTTTTCTTTTAGTCTCGACACAACACGGAGGACTTTACGCTCTTCACGCTAGACGATGTGGACGCAGCCTTTGATAAAATACAGCAGTTGAAATTCTCTCAGATTGTGAATTTGAAAGGTAAAAGGATGTTTCCAGTAGTGAGTAATTGGACTAATGGGCTTTAAGCTGCTGAAAAGTACAAGGAGAATTTGTAGTAAATATCGCAGGCACGGTGGTCTGAAAAAGAAAAGATTAGCATGTTCTGGTACGGATCTCTGAACTTCTCCCAAGTCATTTGGATTTTAAAATATGCCAGACCCAATACTAACAAAGCGTTAACAGCCCAAGCCTTTTTACGCGTAACTCGGGAGGCCTTAGTGTCTCCTGCGTATGATGCACAAAGGTGACGTGGCCACATCGTCCTCCTAGGAGTTCGCAGTAGGGGCGATGGGCTAATGTAGCTCAGGTGACTGGAGGTAGTGTTCAGGCCTCGAAGGAGATGAAGCGTCCTGGAGGACGGTAGCGGATAACCGATTTCTAGAATCGGATGTTAAGTTCATTGTGTAATTAGGTCAGGAAGTCCTCTCTTAAGTACATATTTCTCATCTATGGAGAAATAAGTATTAAAGATTTTTATGAGTATGAAGTCTTGCATTGAAATTGAAAAAGTGGCATAACAGTGGACTCTGGTGATTTATCCAAGAAATAACAGTGGTGACGACAGCTTTGCTTGTGCTTAATTTTTCTGCAGGATAAATTTTTTACCCTAATGAGATTTGAATTGTTACTCTGTGAGTTTAGAGGTTAGCAAAAATAGAAACATTTGATGATTGTGTGTACAGTATAGATATTCACATTTATTGGGAGCACCTGTGTGGCTTAGTTGGTTAAGTGTCTGACTCTTGATTTTGGCTCAGGTCATGATCTCACAGTTCATAAGATTGAGGCCTGCATTGGGCTCTGTGCTGACAGTGCGGAGCCTGCTTGGGAGTCTTTTTCTCTTGTCTCTCTGTCTTTCTGTCTCTCTGTCTCTCTTTCTCTCTTCCTCTCTTCCTCTCTTCCTCCCTCCCTCCCTCCCCCTCTCCCTCCCCCTCCTCCTCCTCTCTCTCTCTGCCTCACCCGCTCTAACTCACTCTCTCTAAATAAACTTAAATAAAAATAAAAAAATACTCAAATGTATTCATTCATACTAAGTAATTTAATAGCGTATTGGCTTTTAAATTTGATTTCTATATACTGCTTTTTATAAACACCAATAGGTCTGCAGGAATTCATAACAATATGACAAGAGTGACTGACTGTCAATCCTTCACTGATTGTCTGCAGCGAAGGAGTGGAGTAGTTGGGGGCACAGAAGAGGGAGACTTGCATTTTCACTGCATGCCTTTTTACTCTGGAATTTTGTATCACTGTATATTAGCTATTAAAGAGAGTTTACAAATAAATAAGCTTTCTTTAGGACTGTAAAAGAAATCTGAGTGTTGTCATTGCCTTGTCAACATAGGTAAAGGACACGGCTTGTCCATCACCCCTCTGCCAGCCGGTCACATGATAGGTGGAACCATATGGAAGATAGTCAAAGATGGAGAAGAAGAGATTGTTTATGCCGTTGACTTCAACCACAAGAGGGAGATGTAGGTATACCAGGACCAAAGCTAACGGAAATGCAGTTGGGGGTGTTTCATTCTCTGGGGGGAAAATGAAAAAGTTATTATTTTTTTTTTACCCAGAAATCTAGAACTATTTAAAAGCCTCAAGTAGTGAATGTTTTCAAATTAGTTATTTTCACTCTAAGGGAAAACTTTGATATAAGAGATGAAATATATTTTACAAATTTACATGTGAGTATCCACTCTATAAAGCAGATGTCTCCCTGGAGATGTTAGAAAGGAGATTAAGTTTCGTACGTAAAATTATATTGTATATGCTACTTGACCTGCTGTTTAAAGGAACTTTGTGAATTTTTTTTAAGTAAAGTTGGTAATTATCATGTAACTGTATTTAAAGTCAGATGCCCTTTAAAAGGGGATGTAGTAGTTGTAAATATTTCATTTTCTATTCACAGCATTACTATAAAATTGCTTTGGTGTTTAGTTTTGTAGAGGCTTCTTTTGTAATTTCTGTACATTAAGTTTATAGGTATTTTATATTAGATACAATGGTCTCAAGATCTCTGGTATCTTCTATTTAGAGATATAGAAGATTACTGAATTTTAGGCTTTTGTAATTACAGATTAATGAGGAAAGGATGGATTTTTGAGTAATGGCATTCAGACATTTTGGGGAAAAGTTTGTGTCTTTTTTTTTAACCACATATCAAATATATTTTAGATGGATTCAAATTAAATAGAAAATGAAACAATATTTGCGAGTCTACTCTCTGATTTGGAAAAGAGTTTGTAAGCATAAAATTACTGGACCAAGTTACAAAGGAAAACCTTGATAGATTTGATTAAATACAGTTCAAAATGTCTGAAACGATTAAGACCAATAAAGTAGGCAAAATATTTGCAGTAAGTTGGCTAAAGACGTTTATATGTAGAAGACCAGGTATCAACCGATCAAAAAGATGCCAGTTACAAAATGGACAAAAGTTATGAAGTAAAAAATTTAAATGATAGTTTTTTTTAATTAAACACCATTAAAATGGTTTTTAAATGGTAGTATTCTTCTGGGAAATACTGTGTGAGTTGCTCATTCTTTCTGGTTGAACCTTTCTGGAAAAGGGAGAGCTTTCTAGAAAAGGTTAAATCTTTCTGCAAAGCCATTTAGCAAAATTGTATGTTGTAGTAAACACATCTCCTGGAATGTGTCCTAAAGAAACCATCAGAAATGCACTTGAAACTTTTTTTGCAAAAATGTTCTTTGAGATTATTTATAATGACAAGGAAGGTAACCTAAATAATGAAGGGAAGTGATCAAATAAAATACACAGTAGGAGGCTCTTACAGTTATTAAAAAAATAGATCTAGAAACCAATTTTAATGTCATGGGAGAAAACCAGGGTATGGAACCGAATATACAGGCATGAGATGCCAGTTTTGTAAAATACGTTCGTATGCGTATGCATAGAAAACCGTATTTATATGCTTAGAAGGACGTATACCAAAATAGGATATCGATTTCTCTGAGTGGTGGTACTCTGGAAGATCTTAATTTTCCTTTCTTTTTTTTTTCTTAATGTAATAGATTCCTTATCAGTGAGCATGTATACTTTTATAGTTAGAGAAGGAAAAATCTTACAAAAGAAAGTTGCTTATTTTTTAGGTGAGAGAAGCCATTGTTTATTTGAAGTTTTATAAAATATTCCTCTTCTTCCACTTTGTCGTAGCCATCTAAATGGATGTTCCCTGGAGATGCTAAGCAGACCCTCCCTGCTTATCACAGATTCATTTAACGCTACGTACGTGCAGCCTCGGAGAAAACAGAGAGACGAACAGCTTCTGAGTATGTATTACGCGATGTGCTCTGTGGGAGCGTACGGTAGTGTGAGAGATACTGTTGCTTCTGTTTTCGTTTAACACTTTTCTTGTCATATGAGCTTGGTTAATGTATTTTTGAAAAAATACTATGTGATCATATCATTGTTTTGTACAAAAAGATGCTTTAGTTGGTTCGAATTTAGCTTTTGTGAGAGAGTTAGAAAGGTTGACCTCTCCCTGCCCTTCGGCGCATAGCTAGCTCTGCTTGGCACTCACTGGTCTGTGTCTAGGGGATGCCAGAATATACACAGAACTCACAGAAGTCACTTAGAAAAACGTTTATACTCTAAAAGAAAAATGAACCAAGGAGATACATGAGGGTGTCAATGGTCCACTGATTCTCGTGGTGGGTGTCTTACATTCTAGTAGTCTTGGTTCTTGAGAGGAGCCTCTGGACCATCCCTGGTTGCTTCTGATTTGGCTCCAGCCACTTAACGTTATATTCTGTTTTTATAAGCTACATGTTTGAAACCACTGCTTTCATCTGTCTGCTTAAAAAGCATAACTTGTTGGGACACCTGGGTGGCTCAGTCGATTGGGCATCTGACTCTTGACCTCCGCTCAGGTCTTGATCTCAGGGTTGTGAGTTCAGGCCCCATATTGGGCTCTATGCCCTACTTAAAAAAAAAAGTGTAACTTGTGTACTGTGTCGTATTCACCTATTCAATTCTTGTGTTTTTGTGTTTGTTTTTGGTAGAGTTTGGTTTTACCAAATACTTCTAAGTGGACTTTAATCTAGAGCAAGGAAATCAACTTACAAAGATACTTTTGTTGGAAAGAGAGGATATGATCTATATTTTATAGTGTAGGCATGCGCACATGCAAAATGTGTATGTGTAAAATATAAAGTATAAATGTGTGTGTATACATTTGGGGATCATTTATAACAAAGTTACAAATAATTGGCCCCGGTGTACTGTATGAATGTCATTTTCTTTTTTTTTTTTTTAAGTTTATTTATTTTGGAAGGGAGATAAGCTTGGGAGAGGCAGAGAGAGAGAGAGAGAGAGAGAGAGAGAGAGAGAATGAATCCTAAGCAGGATCTGCACCACCAGTGGAGAGCCCAACACGGGGCTTGAACTCACAAACCGTGAGATCATGACCTGAGCCAAAGTCTGACTCTTAACTGACTGAGCCACTCAGGCGCCCCTTGAATGTCATTTTCTATGTGTACTCTTGGTGGAGAGGGTTGGGGACCAGTGGTTTACAGCTTTTTAGTGAAAAAAAAAAATAGAGTTAATGGCAATGTCTTTCACTCCTACGAGGATACATTCACAGAATAAAAAAGTAGTTGTAATAACATGAATGGAATTTAAAAAGTTTTGTACTTGGCCTGATCGCTTATTTATAACTTGTAATCTTTATACTAAAATGTGGAGATGAAGTCATCTTAAATGACTTCAGGGTATCGTTATGCTTTTTACAGAATTTATATTCTAATTTTCTAGCAAACGTCCTGGAGACGCTTCGAGGCGACGGCAATGTGTTAATAGCAGTGGACACTGCAGGCAGAGTTCTGGAACTTGCTCAACTCCTTGATCAGATCTGGAGAACTAAGGATGCAGGGCTAGGCGTCTACTCGCTGGCACTCCTGAATAACGTCAGCTACAACGTGGTGGAGTTTTCTAAGTCCCAGGTGTGTCGTTCGTCCTTTGTGGTACAGAAGGTTGCTCCAGAAATGGGGCTTATGGGAAGCCGTGTTTTAGTTGCCCTTCGGATTTTATTTTTCTGTTAACAAGGTTGATGATGATGGTGGTGATAATGGTAATAACAATAAAAGCTAAAAATGAACCACTTGGACCGTGTGTTCATGTGGAATGTTTCTTGTGATCCTCTGAAGTAGCTTCTGTTTTCGTCCCCAGCGTACAGGTCGGGTAAATTGTTCCTCCTCTGATGCGTGGTATCCCGTTCTGTAAGATGCGGACACGAACGGAACCCGCCTCCTAGGACATGAATGTTTGCATCTGTTGGTTTTCCTCTTCTTTCTGAATGCGCTCTTCCCCTTGAACTAGCGATTTTGGGTCAGAGATTTGTTTAGGACTGACACTCTGCTTTCTCAGTAAGATTGCAGGTGACGCGTAACTGAAATATAATGCAAAACCGGAGTTTTAGGGGTGAACGGTGGGGTGGGAGGATCTCCTGGGGGGACAGAGCGGAAAATAAGCTGCTCGTCAGACTGGTTCAAGTGTAAGCAGCCGCTGGGGGGAAAGAGGAAAGAAGGCAGAACGTGACCTCCTCGGCTCTGTAGAAGACCCCGAAGTCACAGTCTGGTATTCTCTCCGTCTTGTCTTCTCCCCCCACACCAGGTGGAATGGATGAGCGACAAGCTGATGAGATGTTTCGAAGACAAAAGAAATAACCCGTTTCAGTTCCGCCACCTCTCTCTCTGCCACGGCCTTTCTGATCTGGCCCGGGTGCCGAGCCCCAAAGTGGTGCTGGCCAGCCAGCCCGACCTGGAATGTGGATTTTCAAGGGATCTCTTTATTCAGTGGTGTCAGGACCCTAAAAACTCCATCATTCTCACCTACAGAACTACTCCTGGGACTTTAGCACGGTTCCTAATTGATAATCCTTCTGAAAAAATTACAGAAATAGAGGTAAGCGCTTGGTGTGAGCTTTCATTTTAAAACCGTTTGGGGGACACGTTATGCATGATGCTTATAAAAATTGATGATCGAAAATTATGCTTGAACTTGTTTCCAGGTTTTTATGAGTTGAGAGCCCTTCCTAGCACAAATTTCAGAGCTCCTTAATTGGAAACTGTTCTTTAACCGTCCGCGGTATCCTCTGGAACCATGTCCAGAAGGGTGTCACACATGCCTGTGTTCTCAGGCCGTGACAAAAGTTCCTTCCACAGCCTTTCCCTGATTGAAACCTGGCCGTTTCCTAACGAGACTGCCTTCCCCGTGGGCCTCCCACGTACACGCCCTTTGTTTCTCTTTCACCCCTCGTGCACTTTGGGTGGGCTCCGTGTCCTTTTTCTGTATTGCAGCCTTCAAGCCATTTCTCTTCTCTCTGGGTTATGCCGTCAGACTCGACAATCCACTGACCCCTCTGACATTTCCTGATCCCGCGGTCGTTCTCTGTTACTCATTGGTGACTTTGGTCCTGGTCCCCAGTCTTCCTGTCCACTCGCTCCGACTGCGCTCCTGATCACTCCAGCTCCGTATGTGTGATCTGTCCAGGTCCCTCTCAGCTCCCTGACACCTTGTGTCTTCAGGATCTTTTCCTCCCTTCCACCGTAGCCATCCCTTCCCACGGCCATGCTCTCTACTCTGTGGTCATGCCCTTGACCTTATCATGGGGTATCTCTAAAGGTCTCCACCTCAAGCATCCCACTCCCGTCTGACAGCCGACTTGCTCTAATCCTCCGTGCCAGCAATTTCTTGGTCCCATCGGGACTTTCAGTTTGTGAGCCTTCCGCTTTCACTATCCATCACCTGCTCCAGCTTCTAGTTCATGGTCCGTTGTTATTTTGCAAACACCTTTAACTGTTACCCACTGGTTATTGTACTCACCTGGCAAAGCTTTGACTCTAGTCAGTCAAACCATTTGCTTACCCATGCCTCTACCCAGGCAACCTTCTGTCACTCGTGTTAAATACACCACCGCGTGGGTAGTTTTCCCTTCACGTTCGTGACCTCGCATCTGAGACCGACACTCACCACCAGCCCAGCGTGTTGTAGAATATTCCTTGTCCTACTCCTGCAAGAGAGCTTCATACCTTCTTTCTCCCCAGATAGCATACAACCCATCTCAGCCCTCCCTCAGAGCCCTTGAACTCGTTCCAAACTTAGCGGAGAAGTAGAAGCAGACAAGAGTCCCCTCACCTTCTCCCCACTAAATAGCCTAACTTGTTTCTATATCTGCCTTTGCTGCTTTATCTCCTGTTATGGGAGCAAGACAATCAGCCAAGTGAGCAAAGATGATTTTGCTTAATAACCAACTCATCAAATCTATCAATTTTCCAAAACTAGGCTTATTAGCGATAAAGTTTATAGCAGTTGATACTGAATGGGTTGATAACTGCCGAAGTTGTGCAGAGTTTTAGATGACCGTTTATTTTTCCTTCTTCATAACCATTTTAAGCAATGTTTAGTTTGTTAAAAGCCTAGTGATAAGGGTACCTTAGTCTTTAACTCTACTTAAGAAAGCACAAAAATAGTCACAAAACTCTCGTTAGCATTCACTGTCAACACAGAATCGGTGAGGAGGGATTCACAGCAGGCAAATCAAAGTACAGACTGTCCCTTGGGTTATTTAATAGCTTAGAAACAAAGTTTTAAAGTTGAAAAGAGCTCAGAAATACTTGAAATAGTTTCTTCAGATATGAAATACTGACTTGGAAAATAATAATTACTAGAAATTCAATTAAGCCTGATATGCCATTTAGAGAATTAATAAAAGAATATTAAAAGCGG
This sequence comes from Paguma larvata, assembly GCA_030068075.1. NCBI lineage: Eukaryota > Metazoa > Chordata > Mammalia > Carnivora > Viverridae > Paguma > Paguma larvata. Next base: position 37,065,580 of record CM057827.1, read on the forward strand.
TTTAAGTTTGAAAAAAATAGAAAAGGACATTTGGAACTGTAACTTGAAACCTCAGGTGTTTGACTTTCTAACAAGTAGTACTAATGCTCGGGCTTCTTTCCTTTCTCCCCTTGGAGGGGTATTTCTTCTCTCTCTGTTCCCCGTTAGTTTTTTCCTCTACCGGGTCATATCCAAGACATTTTCCTGTTCCTCCTCCCCCTAGTCCCAAACTTCTGAGCCTTCCTCATCTCAGAGAATAATAGCAGCATTTTCCACATGTTTACTCTTGCCAAAAAAGTACAGATTGTTAAAATGTCCATTGGTGTACAGCATATGCCGAGAGTGTGCATGTTTTAAGTGTACAGTGTGGTACATACTCACAAATTGAACGCATCTCTCTAGCCTGTACTCAGACCAAGAAATATCACCAGTACCCTAGACACTCCCTCGGTGATCCTTCCTGTCCCCTCCCCGGGGTAACCACCGTATTGATTTCTGATGCATAGATGGGTATATGTTTTTCGAATAATTCATTTTAGTAATTTTATAACAATACAAGTATATATATGTACTGTGATTATTGAATCCAGTGGTTCTCAAAAGTATGGTGTGAGGACTCCTGGGAGGGGGGCCTGAGACCCTTTCAGGGAGTCCCCAAGGTCAAAACTACTTCTCACAGTAATACTAAGATGTTATTTGCCTTTTCACTGTGCCTACTTGTAATGTTGCCGAGGAAAAACAGTGGCTGGAAAGGTGCTGGTGCCGTGGCATAAACTCAGCCAGAGACGCCACCGCACTCACACTGCCGCACACTCGAAGTTCTAAGGAAGAGTCTGTTTCACTTAAGAATGGCCTCGGTGCCTGGGTGGCTCAGTCGGTTGAGCGTCTGACTACAGCTCAGGTCATGATCTTGCAGTTTGTGAGTTCGAGCCCTGCGTCGGGCTCTGTGCTGACAGCTCGGAGCCTGGAGCCTGCTTCGGATTCCGTGTCTCCCCCTCTCTCTGCCCCTCCCCTGCTCATGTTCTGTCTCTGTCTGTCTCTCAATAATAAATAAAAAAACGTTAAAAAAAATTGAAAAAAAAATGGCCTCGGGTTGCCTGGGTGGCTCAGTCGGTTAAGCTCAGGTCATGATCTCGTGGCTCGTGAGCTCAAGCCCCACTCGGGCTCTGTGCTGACAGCTCAGAGCCTGGAGCCTGCTTTGGATTCTGTGTCTCCCTCTTTCTCTGCCCCTCCCCCGCTCATGCTCCGTCTCTTTCTCTCAAAAATAAATAGATATTTAAAAAATGTAAAAAAACAAACAAACAACCAGTTTCTTTTTTTTAATGTTATTTATTTTGAGAGAGACACAGAGAGAGGCTGCATGCATGAGTTGGGGAGGGACAGAGAGAGAGAGGGAGAGAGAGAATCCCAAGCAGGCTCCATGCTGTCAGCGCAGAGCCCAGTGTGGGGCTCGATCCCACAAACCACAAGATTGTGACCCGAGCTGTGAGTTACAGGAGTCGGATGCTAACCGACTGAGGTACCCAGGCACAATTGTAGAGTTTTAATGTAACAGCAAAGAATATTCATGGAAACGCTATTTTTATATATTTCCCTTTTCCAACTATACATCCGTGTGAGGCTGCATTTTCTTCACATACTTTAACCAGAACAGCACGCTGCAGGAGAGCGGACGCAGCAGATGTGAGGGTCTAGCCGTCTTCTTCCAAGCTAGACCGGAAAGAGACTTGTAAAAGGGTAAAATAGTGCCCTGCTTTTTATGGATTTTTTTGTGGGCGGGCCACTTCGGAAAATGTAATTATCTCTTGTAAAAATATGCTGTTAATGCATAATGGTTTTATTATTTTTGAGTGAACAGGTGAATATTTAAAAATTTCTCACTTTTAATTTCTGATTCAGTAGACACTACTAAATATAACCTAAGAAAACAAAACATCTTTGGGGTTTCTTCAGTAATTTTTTTTTTTAATGTTACTTTTGAGACAGAGACAGAGCACAAGTTGGGGGTGGTGCAGAGAGAGAGGGAGACGCAGAATCCGAAGCAGGCTCCAGGCGCCAAGCTGTCAGCACAGAGCCTGATGTGGGGCTCGAACTCATGAACCCTGAGATCATGACCTGAGCCGAAGTCGGACGCTTAACCGACAAGCCACCCGGGCGCCCCTCAGTAATTTTTAAGAGTCTGAGGCAAATCCGGAATCAAAAGTTTGAGAGATCTACTGATTTAATCGTCCCATGCTGGTGGATTTTAAAGTTGAGGCTGCTTTTGCCGTTACAAACATTGCTGCAAGGTGCTTTTTTTCTCACGCTTGTGATTGTTTAAGTGAGATAAATTCTTAGAAGTGTCATTTCAAATGAGAAGCACATTTTTGTGTTTAGACGCTGCTTTCCTGTAACAGTGGATGAAGGTACCCTTTCCCCGGATAGTAATCAGCACTATTAGATTAAAGGTCGAATAGGTTTAAAAATGGTAGTACCTTTTAAAAATTTTGCGTTTTTCAGGAATCATTAGTGAAATCAGACATCTTTTCATCGCTGTTTTTCTTACTCTGTAAAATCCTTGCCTATGGATTTGCCCCTTCTTGACATGTTGCTCGCCTTCACCGATTTGGAAGAGCTCTTAGGAAAAAACAGCTTCCGATAGTCTCAGTGCCTTATAGTTTTACGAGATTTTAAATGTCAAAGAGATTTTGCTTTTCGTGTTGCTGTATTGGTTTAATTTTTCCTTTACGGCTGTTGGGTTTTATGTTTCGTGTAGGCCTATATCCAAATTAGAAAAATACTGTCTGTATTTTCTTTTCCTGATTGGTGATTTTTAACTAGTTTAAATTAAACCCATCCCAGCAATGTGACAGCTCAGGTTCAGTACTAATCTAAATAGGATCTCTTCTTGCATGTAATGGAAACTTGAGTGATTTTAAATGTAAGACGATCAACTCACGGATATGCTACGGCTCACACCCCGCCGCCCGAACCCCCTGATAATGACGCTTCCTTTTGTTTGCTATTTTTCTTTAGTTGAGGAAGCGTGTGAAGCTTGAAGGGAAAGAACTGGAAGAATACTTAGAAAAAGAGAAACTGAAGAAAGAAGCTGCGAAAAAACTTGAGCAGTCCAAAGAGTGAGTTGTTTTCAGACAGATTAAAAGCTTACGGTTAATTACACGTAACTTAAGAACTTATTCGTGAGGTAAAGTTTAATTGAAAATACTTAAATTTTATGTCGACCAGTATTTTTGTTACATTTTTAAATGGTGCTAGAATGCCAGGTTCTTTCAGTGCTAATTTTTTGTTTTGTTTTTAAAAAAATCGGGGAGCCTGCGTGGCTCTTGATTTCACCGTAGGTCATGATGTTGTGGTCGCGAGTCCCCGTGTTGGGCTCAGGGCTCACCCCACCGAGCCTGCTTGGGATTCTCTTTTTCCCTCCCTCACCTCCCCACCTCTCCCCGCCCCTCTCCCACCCACATATGCGCGCGTACCATCTCTCTCAAAAAAATTAATAAAGTTAAAAAATAAAAGATCAGTTTTATTTTTTAAAGAGTTGTTTTTTTGTTTTTGTTTTTTTTAATTTGAGACAGAGAGCAAGCATGAGTAAGGGAGGGGCAGAGAGAGAGAGAGAGAATCTTAAGCAGGGCTCCACACTCAGCCTGGAGCCCAATTCAAGGCTCAATCTCATGACCCTGGGATCATGACCTGAGCCAAAATCAAGTGTTGGATACTCAACCAACTGAGCTACCCACGTGCCCTTAAAGAGATTTTTTTAAATGATGTATATTGCTCACATATTTCTAATTTCTTGTTCTTCCCTTGTATAGTCATATTGCCCCATGGTACATCTTTCCTTCTCCCTGAAGAAAGCCCTTTGATTTTTGTTTCATGGACTGCTGCGTATCTGCAGGCAATAACTTCTGTCAGATTTTTCTGGGTCTTTTTTTTTTTGGGGTTTTGGGTTTTGGGTGTTTTTTTTTTTTTTTTTTTGGTCTGGCAAATTTCTTTTTATATTTATATTTGAGTGATAGTTTTACTGGGAATGCGAATTACCAATTTACAGACTTCATTCCATTGTTTCTGGCAGGCGGTTTCAGACAATGTGGTCATCGTTCTCTTTGTTCCTCTGTGTTGCCTATGTGTGTTTTTCTCATTGATTATGATCTACCTTTGTGTGTGGTGTTATTAAAAAACTTTTTAATTGCATATAGTTGATGCTTTCAGTGCTAGTATTACTGAGTATTTATTAACTGGTAGTTAATGCTGTTTTACAAACTGTTGATCCAGTATTATATTATCATTGAATTAAATCACTAATAATTTTCTAAACATTACTTCAGAATCTTGGGGGGACTTTATGACCTTTCTCTGTCCCACAATCCTCTCAGGGCAGACATAGATTCCAGCGACGAGAGCGACGTTGAGGAAGATATCGACCAGCCCTCAGCTCATAAAACCAAGCACGACCTGATGATGAAAGGTGAAGGTAGCCGTAAAGGAAGTTTCTTCAAACAGGCCAAAAAGTCTTATCCTATGTTTCCTGCCCCAGAAGAAAGAATTAAATGGGACGAATATGGAGAAATTATCAAGTATGTGAACAAGGTTTTCTTTCTTCTCGATTGGACTGTTTGGTGTATAACTCTCTGTATCATTAGAACTCAATAAATTTGGCCTTTCTGGCCATACCATGTACGTTGATAGTTTCTGAGTACTCCATAGAGGATTTGTGTAGTTTGAAACGTAAAAATAGAAAGGATGAGAACATCTAGAGAATTAATATATATATGTGTATTTTAAAGTTTATTTTGAGAGAGTGAGAGAGAGCACGCACGCGTGAGCATGTGAGTGCATGCAAGTGGGGGAGGGGCAGAGAGAGAGAGAATCCCAAGGGGTCAACACAGAGCCCGACGGGGGACTCGAACTCATGAGCTGAGAGATCACGACCAGAACCGAAATCAAGAGTCGGATGCTTAACCAGCTGAGCCACCCAGTTTGGAAACACTGCTGTCCTGTGTAAAGCTCCCTCACGGTTCCGTTGCTCTGGAGGCGAATGTCCGATGCCTTAGCACGATGCGTGGTGTCTTTCGTAATCTGGTTTCTCCCGACTCTTCTGTTCTGTTTCTGTATATTTCTGTCACGTCGTTGAGCATTCTCTGCTCTCCTGCTGTCAGCCTTCTCTGTCCCCGTCTCAGAAGCTTTCCGTGTCCTGCTCCTGCACGTGCTCGTCGCTCAGCCTTGTTCCTTCTCCCCAGCCCAGGTCTCCCGGTGGGCGAATCTGGCTTATGGATTGCTAGAAGCCTTTCCTGTTTCTTCCTTGTCACCCCAACACAGTCTAGGTCCCTCCCTTGTACTTTCTTTGTATTTCTGTGATGCTCCCTTAAGCGTCTAGTGGATTTTAGGTCATTCTTGGACTTAATTAGGGAAATTCCCGTCTGCTTAGTCTTCTAAAATAGTAGAGAGGAAAAATAATCTAAATAGTATTGGTGAGTTGGTTTACCATTCTACTTCATTAGTGTCCAATATTCAGTTTTCAATTTGCTTACCTGAAAAGTAGGGATAAGAATTAAATGAGATTGTGTTTTTAAGGCACTTAGCATAGAATCCTACTCGTGACTTTTTTTTTTTATGTTTATTTTTGAGAGACATAGAGACAGAGCGTGAGCAGGGGAAGGGAAGAGAGAGAGGGAGGTACAGAATCCAAAGCAGGCTCCAGGCTCTGAGCCGTCAGCACAGAGCCCAACCTGGGGCTTGAACTCACAGACCGTGAGATCATTACCTGAGCTGAAGTCGGCCGCTTAACCGACTGAGCCTCCCAGGCACCCCTCATGACTTCTGACTCATAGTAAATGTGCTTTAAGTGGTTGCTGCTGTTGGTATTGTGTGGATTACAGGTGAAGTTGGGCTCCAGGGTCTGAGAAGCTACCTTGGCAGTCTAGGTGTCGGGTAACAGAGGCCTGGATTCTCAGGAGTGTGACCAGGTTTGGGGGCTGGCACAGACAATTTCAGTTTGTTTTTAAATTTTAACATCCAGTGTCAGACTTCAGCTCAGGTCATGATCTCGCAGTTTGTGAGTTCGAGCCCCACATTGGGCTCTGTGCTGACAGCTCAGAGCCTGGAGCCTCCTTCAGATTCTCTGTCTCCCCCTCTCTCTCCCCCTCCCATACTTGTGCTCTGTCTCTCTCTGTCTCTCAATAATAAATAAAAATGTGAAAAAAAAATTTAACATCCAACTCTCTCTGATACTGGAAGTAAACATGGGAAGATGGATGCATTCGTGCTTTGTTGAAATAAAGGCAAAGGCTCTCGACGGAGCTTCTGATTTTGTAGCTCAGTCTTCTTGGTAATGTGCCCGTAGGGAATCCTCTTTGGGCAGGGACAGAATGACTGGGGCTCTTAAGGAAATCAAAAGAAGCCTGAGATTTGTAAGAAGTGGGAGTTGGCAAGAGAAACCACAGAATCCGAGAAAAAGAATGATCGAAACAAATGCAAGGCCAGGTTGTAACAGTACGTGTGATGGCCACGAAGCTCTCCTAACGGGCTGTCTAGGACCCTTTACTAGCCCAGCGGCATGCTCTGAAGAGCATGCCTCAGTGGTCAGGAAAACCATAACGGATGCAGTCATTTGGTAAGCGATACTACGAAGTTGCCTTAGCTTTGGATCAATTGTGTATTTAAATCTTGAGATATATGAGGAGCCTACACTGTCTGCTAGGTAACATATATTGTATAATATTAGCTTGCTTGTGACTGCTTCTAATTAGAGACTTATTATTTAGACCAGAGGATTTCTTAGTGCCAGAACTTCAAGCAACTGAAGAGGAGAAAAGCAAATTGGAATCTGGCTTGACAAATGGAGACGAGCCCATGGATCAGGACCTATCCGACGTCCCCACCAAGTGTATTTCTACAACCGAGTCTATTGAAATAAAGTAAGTGCTTTTTGATGCATTTTGAAACTAGATTCCAAGATAAAATTTCAAGAACTTGAATCATATAATTTATTACATTGTTTCAAATGTGAAATTTCTGAATATCCTCTAGTAAGTTGGTGCTCTTAAAATTTAATTTCTTTTTCCCTGTAAAGGTCTGCGAAGCATGGTGGCATTCCGTTTTCATTAATGGTATTTGAAAGCCAGTGTGATGGGATTGGTGGGGTCTAAACGTTAAATTGTACGTTTATGTGAAGAAACATTCTGGCCTTTTTAGTAAGTCTAGTAGCACGTGTTTAATTTTTCTAAGTGTTTCATATACTCCTTGACTTCAACATTTCTAGTGCCCTAATGTCTGAAAAATGTTATTACAATCTGAAGTACTTAAGATACCTTTATTCCTTTTCTATTTGGTACAGTTAGTAACGCCAGTAATTCATCATTTTGGATTTTTCTTGAAGTCTTTAGATCGCAAAGCAGTTTATTTGTCCAGTGATATTGAGTATATATTATGGGTTATAGTTGATATCTAGATACTGCGTATTAACAGTGTCACAAAATCCTCTGCTCGTGAAAGTAGAAACTGCAGAACGGCGGTTTACACTTTCGCTAGCAGAGCAGGAGGAGGCTTCTTTCCTCCCTGTTTCCTTACCAACATTGGGGAGTTATCTGACATTTTCCAGCCGAACAGGTTTACCGTAATACCGTATCACTGCTGTTTACGTTTGTTCTACCGTGATTATTAGTTTGATTGTCTTCAAATGCTTGTGACCTTTTTTGTTTTCTTGTCTATAAAGTCCATGTTTATGGCCTTCATGTCTTTTTCTCTAGGGGTTGTTGCCCTTTCTTTACTGATTTGTAGGGGTTTGTTGTACATTTTGGATGTTACCCCTGGTTGGTTTTATTTTTATTTTTTCATTTTATTTTATTTTTTAATGTAATTTATTGTATATTGGTTTCCATACAACCCCCAGTGCTCATCCCAACGAGTGCCCTCCTCAGTGCCCGTCACCCACTTTCAACCTCAGTTCGTTCTCAGTAGTTAAGAGTCTCCTGTGGTTTGCCTCCCTCCCTCTCTGTAACTTTTTTTTTTTCCACTTCCCCTACCCCTTGGTCTTCTGTTAAGTTTCTCAAGATCCACCTATGCGTGGAAACATATGGTATCTGTCTTTCTCTGCCTGACTTATTTCACTTAGCATAATACCCCTTCAGTTCCATCCATGTTGCTACAAGTGGCCAGATTTCATTCTTTCTCATTGTCAAGTAGTATTCCACTGTATATATAAACCACATCTTCTTTATCCGTTCATCAGTTGGTGGACATGTAGGCTCTTTCCATAATTTGGCTGTTGTTGAAAGTGCTGCTGTAAACATTGGGGTACACATGCCCCTATGCATCAGCACTCCTGTATCTCTTGGGTAAATTCCTAGCAGTGCTATTGCTGGGTCATAGGGTAGTTCTATTTTTAATTTTTTGAGGAACCTCCAGTGTTTCCAGAGCGGCTACACCAGTTTGTGTTCCCACCAACAGTGTAAGAGGGTTTCCATTTCTCCACATCCTCGCCAGCATCTATATAGTCTCCTGATTTGTTCATTTTAGCCACTCTGACCAGCGTGAGGTGGTATCTCAGTGTGGTTTTGATTTGTGTTTCCCTGATGATGAGTGACGTTGAGCATCGTTTCATGTGTCTGTTGGCCATCTGGATGTCTTCTTTGGAAAAGTGTCTATTCGTGTCTTCTGCCCATTTCTTCACTGGGTTATTTGTTTTTCAGGTATGGAGTTTGGTGAGTTCTTTATAGATTGTGGATACTAGCCCTTTGTCCGATATGTCATTTGCAACAATCTTTTCCATTCTATCGGTTGCCTATTAGTTTTGTTGATTGTTTCCTTTGCAGTGCAGAAACTTTTTATCTTGATGAGGTCCCAATAGTTCATTTTTGCTTTTGATTCCCTTGCCTTTGGAGATGTGTCGAGTAAGAAATTGCTGCAGCTGAGGTCAAAGAGGTTGTTTCCTGCTTTCTCCTCTAGGGTTTTGATGGTTTCCAGTCTCACATTCAGGTCCTTCATCCATTTCGAGTTTATTTTTGCATATGGTGTAAAAGAAAGTGGTCCAGTTTCATTCTTCTGCATGTTGCTGTCCAGTTCTCCAGCACCATTTGTTAAAGAGGCTGTCTTTTTTCCATTGGATACTCTTCCCTGCTTTGTTAAAGATTAGTTGGCCATATGCTTGTGGGTCCATTTCTGGGTTCTCTATGCTATTCCATTGGTCTATGTGTCTGTTTTTGTGCCAATACCTTACTGTCTTGATGATTACAGCTTTGTAGTAGAGGCTAAAGTCTGGGATTGTGATGCCTCCAGTTTTGGTTTTCTTTTTCAACGTACTTTGGCTATTCGGGGTCTTTTGTGGTTCCATACAAATTTTAGGATTGTTCTAGCTTTGAGAAGAATGCTGGTGCAACTTTGATTGGGATCGCATTGGCTATGTAGATTGCTTTGGATAGTATTGACATTTTAACAATATTTATTCTTCCAATCCATGACCATGGAATGTTTTTCCATTTCTTTGTGTCTTCTTCAATTTCCTTCATAAGTTTTCTATAGTTTTCAGCATAGAGATCTTTTATATCTTCGGTTAGGTTTATTCCTAGGTATTTTATGGGTTTTGGTGCAGTTGTGAATGGGATCAGTTTCTTTATTTCTCTTTCTGTTGCGTCATTATTGGTGTATAAAAATGTAGCCGATTTCTGTACATTGATTTTGTACCCTGCGACTTTGCTGAATTCATGTATCAGTTCTCACAGACTTTTGGTGGATTTTGTCAGGTTTTCTATGTAGAGTATCATGTCGTCTGCGAAAGTGAAAGTTTGACTTCATCTTTGCCAATTCTGATAACTTTTATTTCATTTTGTTTGACTGCTGTTGCTAGGACCTCCAACACTATGTTAAACAACAGTGGTGAGAGTGGACATCCTGTACTGTTCCTGATCTCAGGGGGAAGGCTCTCAGTTTTTCCCCACTGAGGGTGATGTTAGCTGTGGGCTTTTCATAAATGGCTTCTATGATGTTTAAGTATGTTCCTTCTAGCCCGACTTTCTCAAGGGTTGCTGTATGTTGTCAAATGTTTTTTTCTGCATCAATTGACAGGATCATATGGTTCTTTTCTTTTGTTAATGTGATGTATCACACTGATTGATTTGCGAATATTGAACCAGCCTGCAACCCAGGAATGAATCCCACTTGATCATGGTGAATAATTCTTTTTATATGCTGTTGAATTCGATTTGCTAGCATCTTGTTGAGAATTTTTGCATCCATATTCACCAGGGATATCAGCCTGTAGTTCTCTTTTTTTGCTGGGTCTCTATCTGGTTTGGGAATCAAAGTGACACTGGCTTCATAGAATGAGTCCGGGAGTTTTCCTTCTGTTTCTATTTTTTGTAACAGCTTGAGGAGGATGGATATAAACTCAGCTTTAAATGTCTGGTAGAATTCCCCAGAGAAGTCATCTGGTCTAGGAGTCTTATTTGTTGGGAGGTTTTTGATAACTGATCCAATTTCTTCACTAGTTATGGGTCTGTTCAAATTTTCTATTTCTTCCTGTTTGAGTTTTGGTAGTGTGTGGGTGTTTAGGAATTTGTCCATTTCTTCCAGGTTGTCCAGTTTGTTGACATATATAATTTTTCATAGTATTCCCTGATAATTGCTTGTATTTCTGAGGGATTGGTTGTAATAAATCTATTTTCATTCATGGTTTTGTCTATTTGGGTCCTTTCTCTTTCTTTTTGAGAAGCCTGGGTAGAGGTTTATCAAGTTTGTTTATTTTTTCAAAAAGCCAACTCTTGGTTTCATTGATCTGTTCTCTTTTTTTGGATTCTATATTGTTTATTTCTGCCCTGATCTTTATTATTTCTTTTCTTCTGCTGGGTTTGGGGTGTCTTTGTTGTTCTGCTTCTAGTTCTTTTAGATGTGCTGTTAGATTTTATATTTGGGATTTTTCTTGTTTCTTGAGATAGGCCTGGATTGCAATGTATTTTCCTCTTAGGACTGCTTTTGCTGCATCCCAAAGGGTTTGAATTGTTTTCATTTTCATTTGTTTCCAGCTATTTTTTAATTTCTTCTCTAATTGCCTGTTTGCTGCTTTCATTCTTTAGTAGGATATTCTTTAACTTCCATGCTTTTGGAGGTTTTTCAGACTTTTTCCTGTGATCGATTTCAAGTTTCATAGCATTGTGATCTGAAAGTGTGCACGGTATGATCTCAATTCTTTTATATTTATTGAGGGCTGCTTTGTGACCCACTATGATCTACCTTGGAGAAAGTACCATGTACACTCAAGAAGAAAGTGTATTCCATTGCTTTGGGATGTAGAGTTCTAAATATATCTGTCAAGTCCATCTGGTCCAATGTGTCGTTCCAGGCCATTGTTTCTTTACTGATTCCCTGTCTGGTTGATCTATCCATTGCTGTAAGTGGAGTATTAAAATCCCCTGCCCTTAGCACATTCTTACCAATAAGGTTGCTTATGTTTGTGATTGTTTTGTATATTTGGGTGCTTCCAAATTTGGTGCGTAGACATTTATAATTATTAGCTCTTCCTGATGGATAGACCCTGTAATTATTATATAATGCCCTTCTTCATCTCTTGTTACAGCCTTTACTTTAAAGTCTAGTTTGTCTGATATAAGTATGGCTACTCCAGCTTTCTTTTGACTTCCAGTAGCATGGTAGATAGTTCTCCATCCCCTCACTTTCAATCTGAAGGTGTCTTCAGGTCTAAAGTGAGTCTCTTATAGACAGCAAATAGATGGGTCTTGTTTTTTTTTTATCCATTCTGATACCCTATGTCTTTTGATTGGAGCATTTAGTCCATTTACTTTCAGTGTTAATGAAAACTATGGGTTTAGAGTCATTGTGTTATCTGTAGGTTTCATGCTTGTAGTGATGTCTCTGGTACTTTGTGTCCTTGCAACAATCCCCCTCAGGAGCTCTTGTAGGCTGGTTTAGTGGTGAAGAGTTCCTTCAGTTTTTGTTTGTTTGGGAAAACTTTCTCTTCCTCTATTCTGAATGACAAGCTGGCCGGATTAAGGCTTCTTGGCTGCATATTTTTCCTGTTCATCACATTGAAGATGTCCTGCCATTCCTTTCTGGCCTGCTGAGTTTCAGTAGATAAGTCTGCTACAACCCTTATGTGTCTACCTTTGTATGTTAAGGCCTGTTTATCGCTCACTGCTTTCAGAATTCTCTCTTTATCCTTGTATTTTGCCAGTTTCACTATGATATGTTGTGCAGAAGATTGATTCAAGTTACGTGTGAGGGGAGTTCTCTGTGCCTCTTGGATTTCAATGTGTGTTTCCTTCCCCAGGCTGGGGAAGTTCTCAGCTATGATCGTTCAGGCACCCCTTCAGCCCCTTTCTCTCTCTCTTCTTCTGGAATTCCTATGATACGGATATTGTTCCGTTTGATTGCATTGCTGAGTTCTCAAATTCTCCTTTTGTGCTCCTGGATCATTTTGTCTCTTTCTCAGCTTCCTCTTTTTCCATAATTTTATCTTCTAATTCACGTATTCTCTCTTCTGCCTCTTCAATCCACACTGTGGCCACCTCCGTTTTATTTTGCACCTCATTTAAAGCGTTTTTTTAATTCATCATGACTAGTTTTAAGATCCTTGATCTCTGCAGCACTGGAGTCTCTGCCGTCTTCTATGCTTTTTTCAAGCCCAGCGATTAATTTTATGACAATTATTCTAAAATCTTGTTCAGTTATGTTGCTTATATCTGTTCTGATCAGTTCTTCAGCTGTCACTTCTTCCTGGAATTTCTTTTGAGGAGAATTCTTCCGTTTCATCATTTTGGCTAGTTTTCTGTCCCTATTAAGTTGTAAAAGCTTGTTATGTGCTCTGCACCTGCAAGCACTGCTGTATTAAAGGGGCTCATACACTGTCCCAGGCCTGGCTGTTCAGGAGGTGTGTTTTGGAGAGTGTTACTTGCTCTCTCTTGTTGTGACTTTGGTTATCACTTGTAGTGTTGTCTTGGACCGTCCACCAAGTGTGCTTTGGTTGGTCCTTGAGGTAGCCCTAGAGTTAATCCAGGCGATGCTCCAGTGCTGGCTCCACAGCATCTGTCCTGCTCCAGTGGGTAAGCGACTATCCATCTCCGGGGCCTGGTTTGGTGTGGGCAGGGCCCGCCTCCACTGTGGCCCCACCTTGGTGGTTGTGGGGAGAAAAATGGCAACCCCCTCCCCCCAGTCTCTTCTTCACGGGTCAGGTGTCCCAGATCACTCTTTGGATCCTTCTTTATTTGCCGCGGGCACAGACGAGGCACGCTTTCTCGTTCCACGGTCTCCTGTGTCCCATGCTTATCTGAGTTTTAAACTTGCGCTCTGTGCACGTTAATGATGCCGGGTTATGTGATCCCGCGGCTGTGTTGCAGTGCTTCAGGGGAGGGCACCGGTTTCTCCTGTTGTAGACTGTGCCCCTGACCTACCACCTTCCCCGGGGCTTGCTCCCCTCCTCCCCAGAGGTGCGAACAGGGCAGCCGGCTCCAGTCTGAAGAAAGCCCAGCAGTTATGGGGTCCCTCTCCGTCTGGTCCGAGGCTCATCTCTTGTCCAGATACAGCCCTGCGCTTCCCCAGCCGCTCTTTCTCTTCCCTTGGTCTCTCCGCAGAAGGGGCCCCTCCCCTTCGTGCCTCCGCAGCCCGTTTTATTTCCCCCAGTTCACAATCATGTACCAATGGGGCTGTCTGGTTTTCCCATTTTCTTCCGGGTAGACTCCGTCTCCTTTCCTCTCAGACTCTTCGGGTTCAGAGTCCTTTGGCTTCAGCCCTTCTTTGAGAGACACGGAAGTACAGACTCCCCTTCTTCTCTGCCATGCTGGCCCCTCCCCTCTGGTTGGTTTTAGACAATGCAGATAGCCTCTCCCACTCTGTTATTTGTTGTTAAGAGTTGTCCATGGTCTACTTTGTTTTAAAAAAAATCTTTAATTTTGATGTAATGAAATAATAAAATTTTTCATTATGGTTTTTGCAATTGTATATAATGAAGTCTCTCCCTATCCCTGGTCACAAACATAATTCTTACATTTTATTCTGTTAACTGTAAATCTTCACATTTTCCTTTTACAGCTGCAACTCACCTGCTGCTGTTTGTGGCATTAGGTCAGGATCCAGTCTTAATTTTCTTTATATAGTGAGCCATTTTTTTCTAATAATACATATCGGAAAAATCCATATTTTTGTTTAATTAATATTTACATACTAACAAAATAACATATATATTCCTCAAATCCTCATTTTATATGTTGTATACATTTCTGATGATGAAAGCCATTAATAATCTAGTTTTTAAATTATCAGAAAAGCAAGCTTGAATAATTCTGTCTAATTGCAGAGCTAGGGTTACTTACATAGACTATGAAGGACGCTCTGATGGAGATTCCATTAAAAAGATCATTAATCAGATGAAACCACGACAGTTGATCATTGTCCATGGACCACCAGAGGCCAGTCAGGATCTTGCGGAGTGTTGCCGTGCATTTGGTGGGAAAGACATTAAAGTGTACATGCCAAAGCTACATGAAACAGTTGATGCCACTAGTGAAACTCACATCTACCAGGTAAGTGTGTTGGCACCGGAGCCACACAGAAATAAATACATTTTTGTGGGAGATTAGGACAGGTGCATTAGGAGTACAGTGGTGAGTGAGATAGACACGGTCTCCTGTCTTAGCAGCTCTTACAGTCTTTAAGGTCTTAGGGGCTTATAACACGGAAAGAGCATTTGTCACATTGATATACTCTGATAGAGAAAGTACAGGATGTTGTGAATAAAGAGGGAGACCCTGACCCAGATCTGGAGGTTTAGAAGAGCTTTCCCAGAGGAAGTGATAACTATGCTGAATCCTAACAGGTGTTTCCATGGGTCGTCAGGGTGATACAGAGAAAGGGTGTTCTAGGCAGAGGGAACACTTGCAAAAGTGTAGAGGTGAAGACAACGGGGAGTATTCAAGAATTCAAAACTTTTATAAAAATTCACTGATGTCAAGGTTCTATTCCTACCTGAAAAAAATAGAAGCAGATACCAAAAAAAACGAGAATAGCACAGAGGAGAGATTAGCTTTTATCTGGGTAGCAGGAGTTGGTGTCAGTTAAAGCTGGAGTGATGTCTAGATTTAATTGGAAAAGATGGATTGGAATTCACGAGGCAAAAAAGTTATTCTGGGCAGAACAAGAGGAAGCAGTATTCCAAGAATCTGGACGTGTGAGATTCATCGTAATGGAGGAAACAGAAGTAACTCCGAGTTTCCGAAGCAGCAGCAAGGGCTAGTGGGCTAGACTTGTCAGTGCTTCTCGGCTATACATGAGAACCATCTGGGGAGCTTTGGGAGTGTTAGGGGGTTTTAGTCTCACCAGTTTGGTTAGAGTCCCCGGAAGTGTAGAACAACAGGTGGGACCCTGACATTAACATGTAGTTTAAGAAATCGCCATGCGATCCCAGTGTGGGGTCAAGGGTTAAGGGCCTTTACTTTGGAAAGTAGACAGGGGTCCGGATGATCTCATGGGCCACGAGGTCTTTACCAGTCACGGTGAAGATCAGGTGAGTGAAAGATTTATGAATCTTAATACACATTACCAGAGTCAGGAGATAATTATAACAGGTTATATTTTGTTGTTAATTTATGTTCTGGGGGTTTTGTGTCTCTCCCTCCCCTCTGCGTGGTGTGTAGGTGAGATTGAAAGACTCGCTTGTCAGCTCCCTTCAGTTTTGTAAGGCCAAAGACGCTGAGTTAGCGTGGATAGATGGAGTCTTAGACATGAGGGTTTCCAAAGTGGACACAGGAGTTATCTTAGAAGAAGGAGAACTGAAGGATGATGGAGAAGACTCGGAAATGCAGGTGGATGGTCCTTCGGACTCCAGCGTTCTGGCACAACAGAAGGCCATGAAGAGCCTGTTCGGGGATGACGAGAAAGAAACGGGTGAAGAAAGTGAGATCATTCCGACTTTGGAGCCCTTACCCCCCCACGAGGTAACAAGCACGTACCGCGTCGGCCTCTTCCCTAATTGGTCACCCTTTGGGTTGTACTTTCATGTTTTTAACTCTTTACAATATGTGTCCTGTGTAGGCTGATTTTGGAGTTTAAAAAAAAAAAAAAGATGACTTAGGTATGGTTATGTGTGTGCACACGTGAGCGCGTGTTTGTATCCTAGACAGCAATTGATAACCATTTAAAGGAGACCTTTAGCAAATATCGTAAGATCCATGGTTGCTTCATGATTGATTTTTTTTCAGTTTTTAAATTTTGTTTTTTTTTTTAATGTTTATTTTTTATTTTGAGAGAGAGGGAGGGAGAAACAGAATCCCAAGCAGGCTCCACGCGCAGTGCGGAGCCAGATGCGGGGCTCGATCCCATGACCCCGAGATCTTAACCTGAGCCGGTATCAAGACTCTGATGCTTAACCGGCCACTCAGGGACCCCTCAGTATTTAAATTTCAGTCGTGAGGAGTCCGTCACATACCTGCTTGCCATCAGGAGAGTTGTAGTTTTCAAAACTGTGAAACTCTCGTACTCCATTTTCGTGTGTGCCGATTCAGCTGAAATCGCTTTTGGCTTCGATATAGTAAGAAATCTTTTATTAAGTATGGATATAATCTTAATCTGGTGCTTACGTGTTCTCAAGAGATCATGGAGTTAGCAGGGATTTCAGGTGATTAACTTATGGCCGTGTTAAAACTGCGGACTAAGAGGCCGGTGTGCATGCGGGGGCCTCTTTAGCCTTTCTGCGCAGTAAACAGAGACACAGCCTCTGTCGTTGGACTCCCTTCTGGTAACACTCTTGAGATCGGGGCAAGAGCTAGAATCTTTTTTCTCCCTGTGCAAACGCTAGTGCTCATCCAGGTGATTTCGGAGTCGCAGCTTTAGGCTGAACCGCTGGTGTTTCTGGGTCTGGAGCCCCTGGCACACACTGCATTCGCTCGAAGGGAGAAGGGAAGGTGAGACTGGGGTCAGGGGAGAGCTCTCCTCTGAACTAAGCGAAGCAGTAGGATCTGGAAAATGAATGTTTTGGTTCAGTTCTGCCTCCTGGCACTCCCCTTGACCCCCTCAGGCAAGTGGGCCAGTGAAGAGCATAACTTTACCAAACGTCTCTCTGTTCCTGGGAGGCATGACTAATAAAGTCGATTGGGAAGCATTCAGAATATGTGAAGGGCTTTGTGATGTTAAATAAAATAAAGAGGGAAAATTCAGAATAACAACTTGGAATGGGACTTAACAGCCTTGAGAGAATATGTCAAAAGTCTTCAGAGAAGAAGAGAAAATAGCTTAAGTTCAGGTGTTAAATCTCATTTTATTCAGTACAGCTGTGTGTCTAGTGTTTTATTTGAGGTTATTCTTTCCCCTTTAACCTTGTCTAAGGTTCCTGGACACCAGTCAGTTTTTATGAACGAACCAAGACTGTCAGACTTCAAACAAGTTCTTTTACGGGAGGGGATCCAAGCCGAATTTGTAGGGGGCGTACTTGTTTGCAACAATCAAGTAGCAGTCCGCAGGGTGAGTGTGTTTTTAATAAGGGATGGATTGAAAAAGATGCTTCCTTCCGATGTGTTGCCATTTTGAATTTTGTAATTATTGATTGGTAATTTCACAAACTGAAGGTCCGTAATTTATATTCATGATGACCTCGAAGGTTTGTAAAAGTGACCCTCAAAGAAATGATACGAAGTTTTATTGTAAATTTTTATTATTTGAATCCTCTTACATGTCTATGAATCCATGTACATGTCTATGTAAAATTCACGACTTGAATGTTAGATCCATATTCTGTGAATCAGAGCAGCCCATTCCAGACCAGTCATCAGGTGATCTGGCTAATATATTTTGGTTATTATGTCTGCATGTTAATGAATAGGAAATGTACTAAAGTTTTTTTTTTTTTGTCTTACTTTCTAGACGGAAACTGGCCGCATCGGATTAGAAGGCTGCCTTTGTCAGGATTTTTATAGGATAAGAGACCTTTTATATGAACAGTATGCCATTGTGTAAAGGACGTGATGTCAAGAAGTATCTGTTTGACCTTTCTAAGAAAAAAAGGTTCTTATTCTAAGCTTTTGCTTTTTGTTTTGTAACATACAAAAAAGAATTGCCAGAAAAATTTAACATGCATTAGATTTTTTAAAAATGTAAATAGATGTCCGTTTTGCTGATGCTCGAGCGAGCATTCTGCCTTTTGACTTTCAGAACGCTGGAGATTCTCACGAGCGCGCGGGCCGGAGAGTTGATGGTTGGTCCCCTCCACAGACCCCTTATTCTACAAGGGCTCTTTACCTGAATCAAACAATGCAACGTAGCAAACCAGCTCATGGCCTTACGGAAACGTGTTTGCACGCGCTCTTGCAAACGGTTTCTTAACGTTTTCTGGAATGAAAAGGGAGAATTATTTAGAAAAGATGCGTGCTGTATAAAAAAACTGATGAAACAGTTTTTTGAGGCCTCTGTGTTTAAAAAACAAAAAACGAAGAGTGTGTGCTCAGACTCTTCTTTGGAGTTCTGAAACGCGGTTGGCGCGTATCTCCTTCTCCCTGCCTGCGTTTCCCGGGTATTCACTCTGGTGTGAGCTGGTACACATTTGGGTCAGAAATCAGTTTTTATTCTCCCGTTTCCTGTTTTATCAAGACTTTGTTGTTCACTCTGAATTATAACACCATCATTTGAATATACATAGTGCGAAGAACTCCTTGACACATACGTTTAGATACATCTTAGCTGTCAGCTAGGTTACTTTATTGGAAACTGTTGAGTGTCTGTTCTGAAGGAAGCAAATGCTGCACCTCCTGTTTCTCTAAGGTAATAGTGTAATTTAATCAGAGGTGTAAATGTCTTCATCTCTTAGGCTCGCTCCTTCCTAGGGTTGCTGAAGCAGTGGCTGGATTTTATGTACCTTGCTACAAAAAATAATACTGAAGTCGGATAAGGTCATGCTTTCTGTGTTCCTGTCTTTCTTCGGGCCAGCAGCCCTGACATAGTATAAACCGCTTGCGTTTAAGAGTAAAAGCTGAATATATGCAATTCTCCTTGAACTTAAAAATGAAAATCGTGTTGCCCTGTTGTAATCTGTTGATGCTTTTTCAGTGTGGAACGTGATCATGGCCGTCCTTGATCTTAATTTCATAAGTAATTTAAGCTCTCCTCTTCATACTTCGCGTTTTTAGAAGGCTCATTCTTGTTTAACTTATATGGATCTATGGATAGTACCACCTGGTGGTATCAGACTAGAATTAAAAGTTCATTCAAAGCTTACAAAGAATTTGTGGATTATAAGTGCTAACGCAGAGTTACAGTTTTCGGATTCTGAAAACCAGATATGCAGAACAACAGTACAGAAGATGATGGCGAAGAGTAGGTTTTCTTTGTAGAGCTTTGAAAAAATTTCACTTAAGTTCTCGTTACTGAAGAGGGTAAGCCTAGAATCCTATTTATAGTCCAGGGGAAAGGAAGTCTGCATTTGTTACACGGCTCGAAACATCTGGTTATGTACATACTACATCGCAATCCCGACATTGAAAAATTGTTTCTTGCTTAGCCTTTTTATTGTCCTATGAATAGGAGTCAAATTTTAAAGTAACTGCTTGAAGATGGCTGTGCTAGCTAATGTCATTGCAAGAGCAAGACTCTGACCTGTTTCTAGATGACAGTATTACTGAACTTTCTAAAATGAAGACGTTTGTTTCGCCTTGGTTACTGAAGAAAGTATAAATTTTAAAAAGGACTATAGATAAATCATGAACTCAGAGGAACTTTCAGATCTTTGTTTAAAGACAAAATAAATACAAGTGGACCGTCAGCTGTATAAATAATTTGGTTAAAAAGAAATTTTATTGTAGTATTTGTTACCATGAGATTATAAATGTTAAGTTTCACTACTTTTGTTTTGTTTTGTTTTGTTTTCATGAACCAGTAGGTGGTCTGAAACAGAAGTGAAGAAATCAATTTTCTAAGGAGGGCCTTTAAAAAAAGAAAGAGCTCTAATTCACGTACCTTAAAATTTACTCTTTTAAAGTATATAATTTGTTGGCTTTTAGTATATTTAGTGTGTTGTGCAACCATTACCACTAGCTCGTTCCAGAACATTCTCATCTCCTCCAAAGAAATTCTCTACCCATTCATTAGCAGTCACTTCCCATTTTTCCTTCACCCCAGCCCGAGGCAACCACCGGTCTATTTTCTGTCTCTATGGATTTTGCCTCTTCTCAATATTTCATAAAAATGGAATCATACAAAATGCGGCCTTTTGCAGCTGACTTCTTTCACTTAGCATGTTTTTAAGATTCATTGATGTTGTGGCACCTATCAGCATTTTTTATATGGTTGACTAATATTCCATTGTGTGGATACACCACATTTTGTTGATCCATTCATGAGTTGGTGGACGTTTGGGTGGTTTCTACTTTTTGGCTGTTAAAATTATGCTGCCGTGAACATTCCTATACAGGTTTTTGTAGGGATGTGTGTTTTCAGTTTTGGGAGGTGTACACCTAAAGGTAGGATTGCTAGATAAGACGATAGATAACTCTTTTGAGAAACCATCAGTTTTCCAAACTGTTTCCAAACTATTTTCCCAAGTGCCTATGCTATGTAACATACTATTGCCTACCAGCAGGGTGTGAGGGTTCCAGTTTCTCCACATGCTCAGCCACGCTGGTTACTTGCTTTATTTTTTGTTTATCGTTCTAGGGTGCGTGGAGAGGTATCGTGGAGAGGTAATTAATCGTGGTTTTGATTTGCATTTCTTCAATGACTAATGACGTCGACTGCCTTTTCTGTACTTATTGGCCATTTGTATGTCTTCTCTAGAGAAATGTCTGTTCAGATTCTTTTGTCTATGTTTTAGTTATTTATCTGTTTTATTGGTGAGTTATAAATTTTTAAATACAGTTTGGATACTAAATCCTCATCGGATTTGTGATTTGCAAACATTTCCTCCTATTCTGTTTTTCACTTTCTTCATTGTGTCCTTTGAAGCAGAAAAGTTTTTATTTAATTTTGACGAATTGTGATTTGTTTTTTTTTTCTTTTGGTTCCATGTACTGTTTGTTGGTGTCATATCTTAGAAACCACCGTTTCATCCAAGGCCACAAAGATGTATACCCGTTTTTCTCCTCAGAGTTTTATAGTTTAAACTCTCACATTGACATCTTTGATTCATCACGAGCTGATTTTTGTATGTGGTGTGAGTTAGGGGTTCACTTTCATTCTTGTGCACGTGGCTAGCCAGTTGTCCCAGCATCACTGGTTGAAAAGACTGGTTCCTCGTCATATATCCCCCTTGTCGGAAATCAGTGGCTCATAAATGGATGGGTTTGTTCTCGGACTCTCAATTCCGTCTCACTGATCTGTGTGTATCCTTACACTGCTCCCGCGCCATCTGGATTACCATAGCTTTCTGTTAAGTTTTGGTGTTGGCAAGTGTGAGTCCCCCAACCTTGTTCTCTTTCAAGATTGTGTTGGCTTTTCTGGTTCTCTTGCATGTCAGTGTGAATTTCAGAATCCGCTTGTCCACGTCTGCAGAAGAGCCATAGGGAGAGAAGTAGTAGTTGAAATTTACAACTTAAAATCTTACAATGCTTTATGGCTGAGGGAGACTGTGGAATTCATCTAGTTCAATTCACTTATTTTAGTATTGGATGAATGGGCCTCGGGAAGGGAAGGGATTTGTATGAGAGCCTCGTAGCAGGCCAGAGCGGGAGTGGGACCCGGCCTTACAGAGTCAGTTCATTCAGTACTGAGGGAATGGATCTAGAACCCATTCAGCAGTAAGATAAGCGTGTTGAACTAGACAAATTCCACAGTCCCTACCCTAACACTGTGAGATACGCCGTAAATTTTAACTACTTTTTTTCTTCCGTGTTGCCGTGTCTCAGTTCCTTAGTGTACGTTCATTTTGCGTCCATAAACCCAGGACCTTGCTGGACGAAAGAGTCTCTTCACTTCTGTCCTTTCCCTCCTTCCCCCAACCACCCTCTCTTTTTTGGCGCTTTTCGCTTATTGCTCAGAACTATTTCATTTCAGTTCTCGAAGTGAAAATACGATTTCAAGGGGCAGAAAAGAAGTTTGGAGGGTTTTAAATTTCTCTTCGCTGTAGTTGAATAGAAGCAAAAGTATATATGCTTTTTTCGTGAAATTGTTTGTGGATTCCACGGGTCCTGCTCAAATTTTTGCTGCCGCCTGATCATCTCAAGCGGAGAATATGTGAAGGAGTCACAAGAACCTCCCTACATCATTCTCTGGAGTTTTGTTGATTGTAATATCCCATATCCAACTTATCGTGTTTCCTTTTTTCCCTCTGACAGTGTTTTTAAGGCACTGCTAAGTGGTGCTCTCACCACTCACGAAGCCCTTGGAACAGATCTCTGTGGGAAGCTGTTCATGTTCCAGGGGTGCTGCTGCTGGCCTGGTGTTTGTGTATTTTTGGAGCTCTCATTTCTCTTTCGATTCATTTACCAAGCTTATGAGAAATGTAAATTTATTTTAGAAACAACTTGCGGTCCTGGCCCAACAGGACATTACCACTTGACTCTAAATGATGAGGAAAAAAAAAAGATTAAAAAGACACCTCTTGTATAGCAGACATTTGCTATCAAAGGAGATTTTTTTATATTAAACAGTCATGTAACTCCAAACTATAATTAAAACTAGTAGAATATACCAGAAATCATAAAGACACTGTAATTTCCAACGTAAGGCATGGTTCTGGTTAAATTTCGTATTTAAATATCAATGGACAGAAGTCGTCAATGAGACAGTGTAAACCCTTTATCAATTTTGAGAAAAGATTACTTATCCTAAATGTACAGGATTCAAATTCTCAAGGTTTTTCAGTATCGCATATATGTGATTTTTTTCAAGGAAATAAACTATTAGAGGAAGAAAGCATGTTTAATGAGGAAAGGGGATTCAGAATATTGTGTTTTTAACTGTCGAGTAGAATTTCGTATCTACATTATTGCCCATCAAGAAAAGCTTGTTTCACATTTATTTCAGCTGTTTTTTTTTTTTTAAATAGTTTTTACCTGAAAGCATTAGGCAGAGGTTTCTCTAGCTGTATAAAAACCAGTGTAATACATTTCCGATCACTGGAAGACCACTTGTATGTATTTAACTTATTTTGGAATAATTTTAAATTGATGAAAAAGTTACGAGAATAATTTAAAAGATCCTACATATCCCTCTGGATTCTCCTGTTCACTTGTGCCATATTTACCGCCTTCTGTTTATATATATTAACTTTTTAATCGTGATGATGCTAAGGTGAAGTCATGAAGTCCCGTTAGCCACACCTACAGTAGTTCCACCAAAATCAGGACGGCAGTGTTGACAGAGTTCTACCGTTTAAGCCACAGACCCCATTCAGATGTTACCAATTACACTAAAAATGTCCTTCTACCAATCCTTTCCTTGTGGCTCCCGGGGCCAGTCCGTGGTGCTGCAGGTGTTCAGTTAGGTTTTCCCTCCCGTCTTCCTCAGTCTGGGGCACTTCCTCAGCTTTTCCTTTTTTCACAAAACTGTTTTAGGACCTTAATATGTTTTGAAGAGTGCTGGCCAGTTACTTTGTAGGATACACCCCTCACTCCGCGTTTGTCTGGCGTCTCGTGTTTAAGATCGGATTATAGATTTTCGGCAGGAAAACCTAGAGATGCGATGCCGTGTCCTCGTTGTAACCTCGGGAGGCGCCTCATGTCCGTTGCTGCCGTTGCCGGGGATGTTAGTTTTTGACGGCTGGTTGTGCGTGTGAGGCGTTTCACTGTGAAGTTAATAAGCATCGGAATTAATGGGGAATAAGTGTCTTGCGGGGAGCCACTCTGGGACTGTATCAATACCTGTTTTGTGTGAATTTTTATCCTCTGGTTTTAGTGTCCATCGATGCCTCATAGCCGACTCAGGCATCGCCCAATGGCGGCCCATCACACTCTTGCGTCTCCGTGTAATCGGCCTTCTAGTATAAGCACTTTATCTTCTTTCCTATTTGTTTACCTAGCGTTCGTTCATTCGTTCATTCGTTCATTCGTTTGTTCATTCCTCTATCATATCAGTGGGGAACATGGTTCTGCTTTGTAATCTACAAACGATCATGATTTATTCTCATCCTCCAGTTGCCCTGGATTTGGCTAGAGGGAGCACTTCCCAGCTGGCTCTTGTGTTCTTTGACATGGTCTCAGGTTGTGTGTGTGTGTGTGTGTGTGTGTGTGTGTGTGTGTGTGTGTGTGTGTGTATGTGTGAGAGAGAGAGAGAAAAACATTAAATTCGCCGTCTTCACCACTTTTCAGGGTACTGTTCAGTAGTGTATCTGCATTGTGCAACAGACCTCTAGAACCGTTTCATCTGGCAGCACTGCGCCTCCGTTCCCGACAAGCACTAACCCCACCCTCGCCCCCCAGCCCTTGGTAACCACCTTTCTACTTTGTTTCTGTGATTTTGACTGCTGTAGAGTGTGAGTGGAATCCTACAGTATTTGTCTTTTTTGGTCCTAGCTAATTTCACTTAGCACAGCGACATCAGGGTTCATCCATGCTGGAGCACAGGACAGGATTTCCCTCCTCCTTTTCCTTTTTAAGGCTGCGCACTTCTTTGTAGCGCTATACCACGTTTTCTCTATCCACTACTCTGTCCGCGGCCGTTCGGGTCACTCCTGCCACTTTGCTGCCGTGACTCGCGCTGCGATGAGCATGGCCAGGCAAATAGCTCTTGGAGATCCTGCTTTCAGTTCTCTCTGATCACGTGTCCGGCGGGATTGCTGGTCATGCGGTAATTCTATTCTTAATTTTTTGAGGAAGTCCCAGTCGTTTTCCATAATGGCTCCGTAATTGTTTTCCGGTGGGTCTTTGAAGTACTTCCTGTCTTGTAGTATTCCTGCCGCATCCCGGGATCGGCAGTTTCTCCAGACTCCTGTTCTGGCTTAGTGGAGGACTGCATTCAGAAACAAGGTCTCGGTGCTGACTTTTGCTCGTTGCCACTCACTGTGCTATCATTGTACTAAGTCCTCTGAGCGGAGAGTAGGGAATGTATACACCCGCGTGTGTTCCCCATCCGTCCATCTGTATGTATTCCACTCTTCACAAGGTCTGTTCAGATTTGCCCCCTCTCCATATTTGTACCTCCTTTACCCTGTAGTGAAAAATGGGGGTCCCATAATTCTCACTATATTCACTCTCCCAGGGACTGACCAGTATCCTGCTCTCGGAGCCCCCCCTCCCTCCCCCGCCCTGCCCTGTCACACAGGGCTGCTGCACCTTGAGTTTCCTCCCCTCCCAGTCCGCGGCGGCACCTGCCGAACCTGCCGATCGAACCCCATGGTAGGGATATTAAAGAAGGCACCTTCGGCTCACGTGGCAGTGCCACAGCGGACCCTGCCTTCCAGTGCACACGGTGGTTGGTCTGGTCTAGTGACGGGGAAAGAAACGCAGATAAAGAAGGTTTCCACTTTGAACGGCCCTGTTCACTCTGGCAATTTTTATCTTGGTTATTTTGTTACAATATTTTCCGCATTACTTTCTACACTAGTTAAGTCAGACAGAGCAATGACTGCCTGCCTGCCGTGGCGTAGGGTCAGTGGAGGAGAGTGAGAGGAAGAAAGTCGGCCCACAGCCTTGAGGGGGACGATGGATGTGGCAGGGAGGGTACCACCCGACAACGAATCCAAAATACCCCCCGAGCTGAGCCACGTTAGCAGTTCGAGACCTTCGTTTCTGTGTTCAGATCGTTTTGTACCTGTCCTTGCGAAAGAAAAAAAAAAAAAAAAACACCTGCCTGTCAGTTTGTCATTGGATCATCCACCCCCTTCACTCTGAAGCTTTAGGAGCGTCAGGACCAGGTTCACTGTATCGAGTGCCGAGGTGTTCTTTTATTAAAGTCAGTTATTCAATCTTCACAGTCTGTAGTAGGAGGAATAATATCGCGCCCCTGGACAAATGATTCCTTAGGAAGCTCAGGATGGAGTCCAGTTATGTAATAAACGTGGGAGCCTGTAGAATAATTATTAGAACTTCTTCCTACCTGAGGGGAGATGGAGTCTGTGGGCATAATTATTTCCATTGTAGAGATCTAGTTCACCTGATGGGAATAATTGCTCAAGAGCTTTTTTCTTTCTTTCTTTTTTTTTTTAACAAAAAACAAGCAATAGTAGTGCTTTTCTACGAGTGTTTTTCTATGTGCCAGATACCATGCCGAGTGAGTACTTTACATGCCTAGTCCCTTTAATCGTGCTGATTCTGGGTGCAGTGGGCCCCGTTACTACCCCATTTTACAGACAAGGACCCGAAGCCATAGTCCTCCGGCTCTCACACGTAAAGGCATTAGAGTGTGTGCTGGTTTCGATAGGTTATCGGAGTTCTTGGTTCTGCGCAAAAGCAGCTCCCTGGCTACCTTAGGAAAAAAACAGTTTACGGGGACAAAAACGCCAGGTGGCTCTGAGGATCCGGGCCACAGACCCAGCAGTCCTTTCAAGCCGCCCCTGAGGGAATGAGTCAGCCTCGGTTTGGGCCCCTCACTGCACACAGGCACGAGGGAAGTCCATCACCGGTCTGGCTTTGGTTACATTCAGACTCTGTGGCTAGACAGGGGCGCCTTGGTGTCTTGGGGTCTTACCAGGTTAGACACGGAGGGGGAGACTTCATGAGAATCTGAGGGGCTGTTAACCCCAAGGTGGGAGAATGGATGATGGTAGGCAAAACACAACGAGTCCCCACTCTGGAAGCGGTAGTTAAGTGCACAGGCTCTGAGGTCAAGGGCTCCAAATGCCTAGGGCACCACTTTCTGTGTGAATGGGGCCAGTGACTAGATCTTAACACGTGAGCCACACAGGCATGCCCCGTTCCCTTGTGCCTCACTTAACTGCACTCCGCGGCTAACTGTTCTTACAAAGTGAAGGTCCGTGACCACCCTACGTCACGTCACGCTGGTCTCTTGGGGCCATTTTCCCAACAGCATCTGCTCGCTTTGTGTGTCTGTGTCACGCGTGGGTAATTCTTGCGGTATTTCCAACTTTTCTATTCGATTCATTACAGTCATCTGTGATCAGCGATCTTTGATGTTACTATTGTAATTCCTTTGGGACATCATGAATGTCATCCGTTCAGGATTGCACGCTTAATATATGTTTGGTGTGTTTTGACCGCTTCACCGGTTGGCCATTTCCCCCATCTCTGTGTGCTTGGGTGTCCCTATTCCCTGAGACGCAACGATATCGAAACCAGGCCAGTGAATAACCCTCCAGTGGCCTCTAAGCGTTCCAGGAAAAGGAAGAGTCCATTGACGCGCCAAACCTCACTGTTGTCTTTTTGTCAGAAATTGCCCCGGCCATGTTTAGCACCCCTGAACCCCGATCAGTCAGCAGCCAGCGACACGGAGGCAAGACCTTGCACCAGCAGAAAGACTACAGCTTGCTGAAAGCTCAGATGATGGTTAGCTTTTTTTTTTTTTTTTAGCAATAAAGTGTTTTTTAATTACGGCATGTACGTTGTTTTTTTCGACATAATGCTGTTGCACACTGAACAGACCACACCATGGTGTAAACGTAACTTTTCTGTGCGCCGGACACCAAAATACTCATCTGACTTGCTCTACTGCAATATTCGCTTTATTATAGCTGTCTAACCCAAACCTGCAATATCTCTGAGCCCGAATGGGAATGGTACTGTGTCCAGGGACTGCCCGAGGACTAAGTGAGCAGTCAGGGTGCCTGGCGCAAAGTAACCACCTTATCTGTGTTAACCGTCTTTAATACCACTGTCACGTATACTGCCTCATTTACTCTTCACTACAACCCTAAATGTCTGTGTCACCTCTGTTCTTACAAATATAGAAACTGGCCCTGGGGGAGGGGGTTCTAAATGGCTTATTCAAAGCCACACACCTGATCAGTAGTGAATTGGGTTCTTTTACCATGTCAGGTGACCTACAAAAAGGTCCTCTAATATTTACCCTTTTAGTTTCTAGAGAATCGTTTAAAGTAACTTCTAATGTTGGGGTGCCTGGGCGGCTCAGGCAACCTTCCAACTCTTGATTCCAGCTCAAATCATGATCTCATGGTTTGTGAGATGGAGCCCCACTTCGGGCTCTGCCCTCACAGTGTGGAGCCTGCTTGGGATTCTCTCTCTCTCTCTCTCTCTCTCTCTCTCAATAAATCAATAACAAAAATAACTTCTAATGTTTTACAGTTTCCTCTAAATAATAGTACGGTTTACACCATATGACCTAATGTAGAGCTAAGACATTTTTAGACATTTACTAAGATTAATACAGCAGACTTCCTGGTTTGGACAAGGTGATAATGCATAATCTAGAGATACTGAAACTTTTCTTGTCTTTATTGCTGATTTTATGCTATTCCCCATAGAAGTACAGAAAACAGGCACCCCTTGGTCAAAAATGAGCATGAGAATCTCGGAACATATTTATCCAGGAAGGCTTATATATTGATTCCGAAAAGCCATCTAACACTTATAAGAGGCAGATATGGGGGTTGGGTTGGGATTTCGTCAACTGGGTTTCTAACCCTTCCAAAGCTATTTGCAAAGGGTCGTCGATGGATCTATGCTAGTCTGAAGTGGCAGACTCTGTCCTCACCTTACCTTGACATGTTCTACATTTTCTGGTTGAGGATATTGGCAGTAGGTTAAGAAACTTTGCAAGTGACCTGCCATACAAGAACCAGCTCTTGTACGAGAAGACAGAATAGGTACCAATGGGGATCCTGACAATTTGGACAGTGGGCAAAATCAAAGAAAATGGACTTGGACCTGTCTTCCTAAACCAGTGGCATAAGTATATAAGGAAGAGGAAAAGCCTAGAATTCTAGGTTTAAAAAAAGCATTTTATTGGACTATAAGTTGAGTGATGGCTGCCAAAAAGGGTAATGGCTTCGGGCCATATTACTGATAGACTAATGGACTCTCTAATTGCTCATAGACTGTTCAAAATAAAGATGGTGATGTCACGCTACGTTCTGCTGGTAAGACCTTGCTTAGAGCCCTCATTCAGTAAACATTACCCCCCCACCCCGCCCCTGCTTTTAATTCTCCTCTGTAATAATGAATAAATGCATATTATAGAAAATTCAGATGACATAGAAAAGCACAGAGAAAGAAGAAATAAATCATTTATAAAATGTAGTACGTCTATCATTTTGGCCTCTTTCCATCTTTTAAAAAATGAAATGTTTACATCATGATATGTATACAAGTTTTCACTGTGCCTTTAGAGAAAATGTCCCCGTTTATAAATATCTTTCAATGGCCATAAATACTCCATCATATGGCCGTATCATTATTTGTTTAGCTCTTCCCAATTGTTGGATGGTTTCTAACTTTTCTCTATAATCTGTAGTACAGACAGATTTATTCATAAAGCCATGCATCATGGTGATATTAACACTAGCATATAATGGCAAAGAGCCACTGTTACAAAATATCACTTTAAAAAATTTTTATTTTACATTTATTTATTTTCGAGGGAGAGAGAGAGACAGAGCACAAGGGTGGGGGGCAGAGAGAGGAGACACAAAATCCAAAGCAGGCTCCAGGCTGACAGCACAGCCTGACAGCTCACAAACTGCGAGATCATGGCCTGAGCCGAAGTTGGATGCTCACTCCCACTGTGCCACCCAGGTGCCCCACAAAATCCTACTTTTTAAGGACAGTAGTATCTGAGTTAGGACCCTAGTAGAGAAACCAGCTTGTTGAATAGCCTGGGAACCATAGCGATTAGGAACCAACGGTATAGGCTGGAGCATGCAATAGCGCTTATTCCTGGGAAAACACAAAGAAACGAGCATCCAAGAAGCCGACCGTCTGGCAAGATGCCGCTCTTCAGGTTCCCAAGTGACCCAGATTTACGTGCTCGCCGTGCAGTAAAGCCTCTTTGGAAAAGAGGAGTTAAGTCTTCAACATTCAACCACGAAACGAGAGCGTCAGTACCCCTGCCAACCCCTCAACATAATGGATCCAAGAATTCGCTTCCAGTGCCCACACCTTCTATGAGAATTACAGATGAATTGTGTGTATATTTTCGTCTTGCTGCCTTTTTTTTTTCATTAACATACAGTGCAATATTGGTTTCAGGAGTAGAATTTAGTGATTCATCACTTACATAAAACACCCAGTGCTCATCACAACAAGAGCCCTCCTGAATGCCCATCACCTGCTTAGCCCATCCCTCCGCCCACCTCTCCTCCGTCAACCCTCAGCATATCCTCTATAGAGTCTGTTTTCTGCTTTGCCTCTCTTTTTTCCCCACCTATGTTCATCTGTTTTGTTTCTTAAATTCCACACATGAGTGAAATCATAGAGTATTTGTCTTTGACTTATTTCGCTGAGCACCATACTCTCTTTCTTTTTAAATTTTCTCTCTCAAATCTCGCGAGATCACATTTGACCCTGACCAACCCAAGGCAGCCGGAACAAATTTTTAAAAAAGATTTGTTAGAACCATCATTCTTGTTACCTTAGTACCAGTAATTATTAAAGTATGTCTCCCAGTGGGTAAAAACGACCATCGTGGCGACCACACAGAACTCCCCCACAGACATCAGCCTCCGGCAGCCATCCCAAGGTGAGTGCTTCATTCCCTGACCTCAGCTTCCTCAAAAGTGAGGCCAGTATCAGCATAGGTAGCCCTCAAGTGCTCAGAAAGGATTAATTTCTATTGGCAATCCTGTGGAAGTTGATGAAGGGCAACAGAAACTGTAGTGACAGAGTGTGCTCTGCACTGCTTGGTGCACTAGGGAGAGAAGGGGTCTGTGTCTCTACTTAATTGCTGGCCCAGATTGGAGAGGAGTCCTAGCAAACACCTACTGTGTATCACACACTTACGTGCCTTGCGTTACTTGTATCGAATCCTCACGGCCGACTATGCCAGACCTAACAAGCCATCCCCACTCCGTAGGCGAGAAAGTGAAGACTCCCCCAAAGTTTCTCCAGGTGTCGACTGCTAGTGAATAAGAGTTGTAGCCAGTCTACGCGTCTAGACTGGAATATTCCAAAGTCTCCCCGTCTCGGACAGATGAAAGACTTCCAAAGAGTGACTGCAATTGTAGACCTATCCCGATACGGCCACAAATAGGTGTTCAGGAAAGAGGAAGGAGCCAGCTGCCCGGATTGAATAGAGAACATTCATGGATGTCAAGATGTATTATTTCCGGTCTTTCAGAGAGGGAAAGCTCCATGCTTCTCTGTCCATGGTTGAAACTCCAGGGTCTGTATATTCCCAGGGCTTCAACTTGCTCTCACCGCCATTTCAAAAGAGAAACAACGGTCAGCTTAGTGTGCGATCGGGACTCACGTGATGTTTTCCCTGGGGTGAATGCTTTCAAAGCGACACCCTGCTTCACCTGTCCTGCTTCGGGAGCACATTTCTGCAATCAGCAGAGCCTCTCCAGACAGATTTGACATTTTGAGATCTCCGCCTTTGAGATAAAGTAGGGAAAGGACTAGGGTCAAATGCAAATTCAGAAACCAAGGAAAACCTATGACCTCAGCGAGCAGAGGTGTACAACACAATATGGTCTTTGGAGCGGCTAACCCTAACTTCCACTCTGACTTCCTGACTGACGGCACCAATAGCCAAGGAAGCTAGGGACCCCGACACGTAGACTCACCATAGCACAGGCACTGGGCTGGGCGCTTTATTAGGACATTTTTTTGCGATAGTAAACCCAACCGACACTGAACATTCACGGGTAGGGAATTGTATCTGATCACAGTGCAGCCACGCTGTGGAATAGTTAACACTTATTTTTTTTTAATGTTTGTTATTTTAGAGAGAGAGAGAGAGAGAGAGAGTGAGAGAGCGAGCATGAGCAGGGGAGGGCAGAGAGAGAGGGAGACACAGAATCCGAAGGAGGCTCCAGGCTCCCAGCTGTCAGCACAGAGTCCGACGTGGGTCTAGAACCCATAAACCTCGAGTCATGACCCAAGCCGAAGCCAGACACTTAACCAACTCGGAGCCGCCCAGGCGCTGTGGAAGCATCTCCTCCAGAGCATCACTGCCCTTGGCTTTCATTGCTCCCCCTCTGCCTATCCTTGCCACAAGCAGACCCCTGTCTTTGAAGACTCCACAGTGTAGTCACCGTCCAGCTCATTTCCAACGTATGATCCGTTACCCTTTGAAAAATTATAAAGTCTGGGGGGCGCCTGGGGGGCTCGGTTGGTTGAGCATCTGACTTCAGCTCAGGTTGTGATCTTATGGTTCTCTGCTGTCAGCGCAGAGCTGCCTTCAGATCCTGTCCCCCCCTTCCCTCCCTGCCCCATCCCTCCCTTGCTTGCACTCTCTCTCAAAAATAAACCTGAAAAAAAAAAAATTAGAAAGTCTGAATAGGTTCTGATAAATATGGCTTTGAACAAGATGTTTAAGAACATGTACACTTGGTGCGGCACAGCCATTCGAGTCTTATCCTGTTTGGCTGCCCCGAAATGCATGACAGGTGTGATGAGTGAGAACGGGGGAGTGTCTCAGTGTGGAAGGAACGCTGGAGGTTTGACAGGCTTGGAGCTGCCACTTCCTGTGGGACCTTAGCCAAGCCTCTAGTTCTCCCTAATCCTATCTGGAAAATGGTCCTGGGGTGGGGTGGTGAGACCCTTTTCTCAGTGATGAGCCTATCATCCACCTCAAATAGTTTGTGGCACTTAGAGTATGGCATTCTATTTTTTTTTTTTTTTTTTTTAGATCCAAAACGCTGTGGGGGATAGGTGATAAAAGCGAGAGGGGCGCCTGAGTGGCTCAGTCGGTTAAACGGCCGACTTCAGCTCAGGTCATGATCTCACGGTCTGTGAGTTCGAGCCCCGCGTCGGGCTCTGTGCTGATGGCTCAGAGCCTGGAGCCTGCTTCAGATTCTGCATCTGCCTCTCTCTCGCTCTGCCCTTCCCCTGCTCACGCTCTGTCTCTCAAAAGTAAATAAACGTTAAAAAATTAAAAAAAAAAAAAAAAGTGAGACCTGGCGAATGAATGCCTTTCTGGGTCCCTATAGCTCTCGTCCTCCCCTCGGCCCTCCCCGTCCTCATTACCGTTATGACCCAGTGGGTAGAAAACAAATATTACATTAATTCAGCTCACTGCTCTCCGCAAAGGGGAAAACCGTGCACGTGATTTTAGCACTTGCAACCGACATGCCTTTGTTGGGTGGATTTACTATAGATCTCCTCAAACCGGAACCGGGGGAAATCTTTCTTGTACAAATGGCTGTCCCCCGGAGGTAGCTTCCTATTGAAACCACATTGTGTTCATAATAAGGTGGTTTTATTCGTCATTTTCGATGGTGGCAAACTTAAAGACTTCCGCCTAACCTCTAATCTTTAAAAGTGTAATTAGTTGAAGTTATTAAAGACTCGCCATCCTACAGAGTCGTGAAAACTCACGCAGGGCTGCAGAAAACTGCAGAAATTCCCCCTTTCTTCTGCAAAATAACCCAAGCGAATGAGTTATTCCTTAGAAATAAGAGAAGTCCTATAAAGAGTGATGGAGGTGATAAATCTTTAACGCTCCGGGTGATCTAACTCCCTCCTCCCAGCCTCAGGTAGGGGATAGAATCTAAAGAAGACACATTAGCATTTGAGGGAAATGAAATATATTAATTCGTCTAAATCTATCTATAGAAAAGTGAGTATCCCAAAGAAGGAAAAGAGAAGATTTTTTTTTTTTTAATTGTGAGGAACAAGAAAGGATAACTTCGGGAGAAATTACTTTCTAAAAAATACACTGTAAAGCAAGTGAAAGATGCTTTGATTAGAAAAATAACCCTAAGACCAATTCGTGCCCTATATAATGCTTATGCTCCTATCCACTCTGGAACAATCTGTGGCTTCTGGAACAATCCGTGATCAGAAAACTTAGAAATGGAAACAAGTAAAGCCTATAGGATACACTGGGTCGTTTCTTAGACTGCTGAGTATTAGCCCTCCGGTCACCCCAACATTGGATCTAGCATAAATCACTAGCAAATCACTCTTTTCCTGAAGGCTGACTGTAGGCAGTGCCGGACTGGCCACTCCGGGGGAGAAGAGAAATAAAGCCCAGGCCCCGTCATTATTCATTTAAGAACATCATACACGTTTGGGACGCCTGGGGGCTCAGTCGGTCGAGCCTCCGACTTTGGCTCAGGTCATGATCTTGCGGTTCGTGACTTTGAGCCCCACGTCGGGCTCCATGCTGACAGTGCGGAGCCCGCTTCGGATTCTCTGTCTCCCTCTCTCTGCCCCTCCCCTACTTGCACTCTCTCAAAAATAAACAAACATAAAAAGAGCATCAGGTTTGTTTAAGAGCACAGACACGGCCATCTCTTAAACAGATCAGAACAACCCTGATGAGACAGGTGCCCCCAAGGAGGGCGGTGGACGGAAAGAGAGACGTGAGGGAGCACTGCTGAGCACCTCCTACCGGCCAGGTAACCAGGGCAGGGCCAACCTCGGAAGGAGCAATGCAGGCTGGGGCCTAGATGGCTTTCCTTTGCCTCCCAGGAGATCTGAAGGAAGGACATGAGGAGGCTGGCCAGTGACTTACTGTGTCCCCAAGAACATATTCTTCCTAAATGCAAGGTGCTGCCTTACAGGGGCAGTGGAGGGAGAGGTCAGTGAAGGGAGGGGAAGCCGGTGCTCCCGACAGGGAGCACTGGTGTCAGTGCCGCCCCTCGAAGGCGTGCCAATAGGTCCACATCCTCCCCTCCCCACCAACCGGCGTGCGAACAGCCCATGGGACCTGGAGTCCGGGCTGGCTCTAGGACCCAGGACCATGCGTCTCTGCTTCCCTTTTCTCAGCTGAATAATGAGAATAGTGAGGTGACAGACCTCCGCAGTGTTGGCCTGCCCAGGGACTCCCCTTCTGCTGGTAGCAGCACCTGGATGGCCTCCGGAGACCCATCCCTTCTCGGCTCTCGGGTCCTTTGCCCGGGAGGGGACTGACCGATGACTCCGGCCACAGGGACTGGCTCAGGGTTGGGAATGAGACTCCAGCCAGGCGGGAAAGGACCTTGCTCCCTACCGGGCTGCTAAATCATCGGCAGGGTCTAATCTCGGGGGCGCTGGCCACCGTTGCCTCTTTGCCACTTCTTGGGAGACAGCCTGTCTGAGAATGAAGCCAACGCAGAAGCAAGCTAAAGATGGAGGCCAGGGGCAGGGGAGAGAAGGAAGAGGGGGGAGGGGGAAGTGCGTGCACAGATGATATTGTTTGAGGTCCTCTGAACCGACCCCTCGAACTTCTAGGAACCAACAAATTCCTTTCTTTGGTGTCTTTGAGAGCCACGCAAATGTTTGTTCGTTTTCATTTTCCTCTGAACCTAAGCTTCTCGGGTCTGCAAACCACAGACCATACTTGCCAGGCTTACCTGGCAGTGCGGTTGGGTGGGATCAAGTAGGAGAGACCGACGAGCCCTTTGAAACTCAAAAGGCCATGCCCT
This sequence comes from Paguma larvata, assembly GCA_030068075.1. Lineage (NCBI taxonomy): Eukaryota > Metazoa > Chordata > Mammalia > Carnivora > Viverridae > Paguma > Paguma larvata. The sequence continues at coordinate 37,100,897 of CM057827.1, forward strand.
TGTATCAACCAAATGATTCTTGTGCTGGCAAATCAAGATTCTCTGGGGGAATTCTTCAAAGGCCTTTTTTTTTAAATGCTTATTTATTTTTCAGAGAGATGGAGAAAGAGAAAGAGAGAGAGAGAGAGAGAGAGAACACAGTGGGGGAGGGACAGAGAGAGAGAGAGGGGGAGGGACAGAGAATCCGAAGCTGCGCTGACAGCAGAGAGCCCCCTATGGGGCTTGAACTCACATGAGTTCAACAGTGAGATCATGACCTGAACCAAAGTTGGTCACAACTGACCGGGCTAGGAGGCGCCCCTCTCTGGGGAATTCTAAGTAGGGCAGAAATGTTGCCAAATGTTAGCAATCCACTTCTTGTTCAGCTCTTTTTTCCTTTTTAGTTTTTCAAAACACCGACACCAAATTCCTTTAAAAAAAATTTTTTTTTTTTCTTTTCCTATAAGAGAAGCAAGCACTGAGCAGACCCTGTGGGGAACACAGAAAATTGAGTTTGGGTTCCTAAAGGTTTCTGACTGTGAGGGAAAAATGAATCATTGGATGTAGAGTTTAGGTTAGATTAGAACTGGCTGATGCTTGATCTGGAAAATTCTTCGGCCACTGAATCGCAGGAAAGAGAACGTCGTTGGTTACTTCCATGAAGGCAGGGGACATGCAGGACACCGGGAGCTGGGTTGGGCCTCCCCTCTGGTCACCCCGCCCCACCCTGCTCTTCCGGTTCCATTTCTGAAGGACACTGGGGGAAGCTGGGCTTTTAAGTCAGACTAGGACATTTTCTCTTAGAGTCACTCTCTGAAGGAAAGGGACAATGCTAGCTGAACCGGCCCCTCCCGCCCCTCCAACACAATCTTCTAAAGATCTGGAGAAGGAATTCACAACCTCATGCTTCTCACGACGGTGTTAAGGGGCTTGCCTGGCCCTTGTCCGTCCCGAATGTGCCAACTACTGCCTTCCAAGTCACAAAAAGAACAAACAGGTGGAGAGATGCCTGGGTGGCTCAGTCTGCCCAAACTTCAGCTTAAGCGTCTGACTTCAGCTCAGGTCATGGTCTCGTGGTTCACGAGTTCGTGCCCCGCGTCAGGCTCTGTGCTGACTGCTCTGTGCTTCAGATTCTGTGGCTCCCTCTCTCTCTGTCCCTCCCCTGCTCATGCTCTGTCTCTCTCTCTCTCTCTCTTGAAAATAAAATAAAAACATTAAAAGAAATTTTAAAAAAAAAAAACAGGAGAGGCCATCCCGGGTATGGGGAAGGCCTCTAACACTCGAAGTCTGATGGACTCATCATCCGAAACCATAGACGGGTGCAACTTTGAATCCCCCTCACACTAACGCATAAACTCGAGGCTTTCAATTCTGTTGCTTCTAGGCCCGTTTGTGCCCCGTTTGCATATGCAACTCTACACATAAAGCAATTCCCCGTTTTTCCAGTGGAAAGAGTGAAAATATCCCCCAAACAAAACCAACACGCTAATCAGCCAAAAGGCAATGTTTTTGGCCAACTCAAATACATAAATTTGCAGAGACATAGTCAAGGGTTTGTACTATTCTCTAAACGCGCACTCTTAGATCTAAAGTGGTGTATTATGAAAAAGCTTATGCTGATTTAGAAATTTGGTCTTTTTCCACTCTCAGCTTTCATGCAGCCGTTTTATTCAGGTTCTGCCGGGGGTCCCTTGACATCTGGGTCTCTGTTGTCTCTCCTCTGAGTCTTCCGACAGGTCCCTGCCTCCGCCCGCGCTGCCAGAGACGCAGGCTCTTTTGAAACTGGGCACGACACTGTCATGGGAGACCCGGGGAATGACTCCTCTTGTGGCGACATATTCATGACCTCCGCATCGTAAGTACTGGCTGCGTGGCTCTTTTTTGGCTTAAAACAACACATGCTTGTTGGAGCTCTGGAGGTCGGAGGCTCCCCAGCTCTCACCCGCCTGAGATCAGAGTGTTGGCAAGTCTGCGATCCTTCTGGAGGCTCGAGGGGAAGACCCATTTCCTTGACTTTTTTAGCTTCCCGAGGCTGCTGCCTTCCCGGGCCCATGGTCCCCCACCATGCTGCGTCACTCCGGCGTCTGCTTCTCTTGTCACCTCTCCCCTGACATCCTGCCTCTCCCTTGTGAGGACCTGGGCCCACCTGGTCAGGATCTCCCCTTCTCGGGGCCCTCCGTCACACCCGTGGTATCCCTTTTGTCGTGTAAGGTCCATAGTCACAGGTTCCGGGGATTAGGACAGGGGCATCTTGGGGGACCCTTGTTCTGCTCGCGACAGAGACGGGCGTAGGGGCTGCGGTACCTCAGCAGAAGCTCTCTGGTTGAGCTCATTCCCCAGTGCGATGTTGAATCGGGTCTGAAAGCCCAGGATGGGTGGAGAGAAGCATCCAGATTGCCAGAGCTCGGTGGAGACCGGGCAGGTGCCCAGCTCTGCTAAGTGACATGCACTGCCTCTTAGCGGTCTTTAAAAAGTTGTGTTTTTTGTTTTCTCTTCTAAACAACCTCTCACACGACTGTAAGACCCTTCCCCTTAAAGACTACATCTGTTAAATCTGTGTTGAATGTTCTTGGCTCAGGGGCACCTGGGTGGCTCAGTCAGTTAAGCAACTAACTTTGGCTCAGGTCATGATCTCATGGTTCGTGGGTTTGAGCCCCGCATTGGGCTCTGTGCTGACAGCTCAGAGCCTGGAGCCTGTTCAGATTCTGGGTCTCCCTCTCCCTCTCCCCCTTCCCTGCCTGCACTCTGCCTCTCTCTCCTTCAAAAATAAATAAATATTTAAAAAATTAAATCTTTGATGCTTTTTGTATCTGTCAGGTGACTTTTATAAGCATCCCAAATTAGCATCAACTGATTTTTTTCTCAGGCTGATGGATCTTCTCAAAACAGTATTTTAGCATCCGGAATAACACCACCTGGAATAGATTTTCCTGTAACACGCTACGCTTGTAAAGACCTGGTTACAAGGCAACTCTCTTCTTAGTGCGGGAGAATTTGTGGGGAACCCCGTCCTATGATTGTGCATATATACTTGAGTCACCGGACGAACTTGTACTTTTCATATTTACTCAATGATGACGAATCTGACAGTTACTGTGTGATAGGTCGAGAGATCACGTATGATGATTTATAACTCCGAAACAAAAAGTATCAACATACTCCCCACTCCCCCCACGAGAAGGGATCCTTTGCTTTCTGGGCCTGGGAGTTTTGTGTCAATTCCGATGGGGATAGAACTGCAGATTAAAAAAAAATTTGTTTTTAATGTTTATATATTTTTTAGAGAGAGATACAGAGGGTGAACAGGAGAAGGGCCGAGGGAGGGGGAGACACAGAAACCGAAAGCAGGCTCCAGGCTCTGAGTTCCCAGCACAGAACCCAATGCAGGGCTCGAGCCCAGGAACAGGAGATTGTGACCTGAGCCAAGGTGGGACACTTAACCTACTGAGTCACGCAGGAACCCCATAGAACTGCAGATATTTTAAGGGTAAAGAAAACAAAGACTCAGCTATTTGCAAGCGCAGAGATCTGCATGCAAGAGAAAAAAGCAAGATCCTGAAACAGGAGGGATTGAGACAAAGGAGAAAAGCCATCCGGCTCAGTAGGATTTTGTTTTTGTTTTTTTGAGAGACAGAGCGAGAGCTGGGGAGGGGCAGAGAGAGAGGGAGACACAGAATCTGAAGCAGGCTCCAGGCTCTGAGCTGTCAGCACAGAGCCCAATGACGCGGGGCTCCGACTCATGAGCCATGAAATCATGACCTGAGCTGAAGTCGGACGCTCAACCGACTGAGCCCCCAGGCGCCCCACCCTTTCAAGGTTTAGGAATTCACGGAAAGAAAAGGAAAAGAGTGCTGGCTACAACTTGCATCATTCAGGAGATACAGGAGACAGTGAATCCCTTTTTGGGATTTTTCAAGAGAAGACAGATTTAAACGGCCCTCCAGTTGGTTCCGGGGTTTCTTTTGAATGTGATCATGGGCCTGGGTGGCCCCCACACGCAGCCCGGGTTTGTGTGTTTGTACCTGTAATATGAAGATCCCTGAATTCGCAGACTGCCTCACGATTTTTCAAGTGCGTTGCTTTTCAACATCTCATAGACGATCCTCCCCAGACGTGGCTTCCTCAGCCATTAATGGGGCTCAGGGCAGGGACCTCTCAGTGGGGGCCCTGCACCCTCCTTCTGTCCCCTCGCCGGGGCGGTTCCTGCCTTCCGGCCCTGCCCTTTTAGCATTCCTTCCTCGCCACACCCGCCGCACAGCAACCGGCCCTCCCGTGGGCCACCTGAGGTCACTGCGGTGAGAGGACCCTAAGGGGTGCGTTAACTGCCACCGATCTCCATCTCCGTGCAGCTCTGTCTGCAGGGCCGGCCCTCCCGCTGCCTCTCCTCACACCCCTCCGGGGAGGCAGGCCACGGAGCGGAAGAGACACAGGGTTTGTTGTCAGAACAGGTGTCTGAAATCAATTGTCCTCATTTTCCATGTGACCTTGAGCGCATAACCTACACCAAGGTCATGATTTCCTAGCCCGTAAAATGGCGGTGATCGATTTCATCCATTCCGAAAAGCCCACGTGTGAACGCTTTTGAAGTCAGGATGCGTCTTCAAATGGTTTGCGGGTCAAAGTTCCGCGAGCACCACTACCAGCCCCCCCACCGCTTTCTTAGCGGAATAGAGAGCCTTGGAGCTGATGAAAATGGCAGCGTGTTTACGCTGCAGACTACCGGGTGGGCAGGCCATCACACGTGTGAGGCCGGGACACGAGTCATCTGTTGTTCGGTCCTCTGTGTCTCGGTAATCAGGTCAAGGCCACGACCCACCTGAAGTCAGTTTTTTAAAATTTTTTGTTTATTTTGAGCAAGAGGGTGCACAGGCAGGGGAGGGGCAGAGAAAGAGAGAGAGAAGGAGCGAAAGAGAATTCCGAGCCCCGTCAGCGCAGAGCCCGACGCGGGGCTTGATCCCTCGAGCTGCGAGATCATGACCTGAACCGAAATCGCGAGTTGGACACCCAGCCACCCGAGCCACCCCGGCGCGCCTGAAGCCAGTTTTGAGTCACGGAACCAACCTAAGTACCTGCACCCGCCACAACCTCTGCCCGAAACCTCGAGGCCCCTGCGCCGTGCAGGACTTGAGGTCTCACCAATGCGATCTTCCTCTAGCAAGCCAGGTACTGGCCCCTGAGTTACTGGACCTTGAGGAGATGGGCTGTTGGAGGTGGCGTAAGGGTCCTGGGGTCAGACCAGACCTGCGTGTGACACGGGGAGAGAGGGCTTGTGGGAGCCCCACAGCCTGACTCCACCGGTACCGGGGACGGAGCCCCATGGCCTGGGGTCCAGGCTCCGGGCAGCAGACAGCTGAGTTGTCCTTCTAGCAGAGCTGTCACGGGACACCGGGGAACCCCAGTTTCTGACGAGACGAGCTAGGGAGTCCGAAGCTCCGACTTCCTGTCCTCCTCGGAGTGGACGATTCCTGCCGCTGAAGGGGTGACAGCAGTTCCCGCCTCAGTGACGCCGTGGCCAAGGCTGGCTCTGGCCCGAGAGCCATTCTGGCTGCTCCGGGGCGGAAGTGGGGCATACTAGCCAGACGACAAGGTTAGCCAGGGACATTTTCCCCCCTCAGTTTCTCCATCTGTAAATTGGGGCTTAGAATATTACCTCCTTTATACCACTGTGAGGATTCAGTGAATTTATAATCGTAAAATACAAAGAACAACGTCTGGTGAATAAGGGCTCAATAAATGCTAACTATTCTTATTATTGGAAGCACCTAATAACTCTGCCTTTATCTGCTTTATGGGGATTATATAATTTACCCTTAGACGTCAGTTAGTTAATCTGCTCCGTGTCGCTGGGAGGAAACTATTGTCCTGTAACTGTCACGAATGTCATCCATGTCTACGTTTCGCTTGTTCCTTCCTTCCACATTGAATTCTGTCACCCCATCGGAGACAATTCGGTCTCTTTCCAGGCTGTTGCCTTCAAGCCCAGGAGGAATCCCAAACGGGTCTTTGCTCCCACACCTGCCCCCTTCCATTTGAATGGCGGCATCTCAAGGAGGAGGGGTAGGCGGGTCCAGCACACTCTTCTCACCGGTGAGGAAAAGGAGGCCCGGATAGGGGAGGTGGCTCCCCGAGGCCACGCAGAGAGTGATGACAGCAGCACGCAGGTCCCCTCACTCTCAGAACTGGTCAGCGGTCCCGGGAGAGGGAGGCTGTGACCGTGGCCGCCCTCAAAGCTTCTTCCCAGTCGGTGCTCGCTCTCGGCTAACGGTGGCCCCCCCCCTTTGCGGATGGCCGTTACAGATGAGTCACCGGTTGGAAGGCTGCCCTAAGCCTGCTCCCTCCTGCTCTGATTCCCTGCAAATAATCTTCCCAGGCCGGCCTTAGCCTACTTCCCTGGGGCCCGACAGCACATGAGGTAAGCCACTTGGCTTAACAGCAGAATGGCCAGGCACTGTCACCAGCACACCCCACCTGGGAGGGCGGGTGCTGCACGGCCCTGGGGCTTGGGTGCTGACACCCACGAAGCTCTGACTGTGGGGAGGTTAGGCCCCTGCTGCGAGATGTTAATTATTTATAAGCCCGTCTGTCTTCCTGGGGCCGCGCCCCTGAGCGAGCCAGCATCCCCGCAGCCCCAGAGGGGACGTCGGTTTAGTTTTCCCCAGATGACAGGTGGCACCGGCCTGCTCACCACCGCTCTCGAACTTCAGCTTGGCTCCCGTGCGCGCCGGTTCGGGCCAGCCTTCGGGGAGGCGGGTGGCTGCTCCGGGTTGAGCCGACTCCGTTCGTCAGAGGCTCGAGGAGAGGTCCCCTCGTTCGACAAACACTGACAAGGCGCCTACTGTGCGCCAGGCACCACTGCAAGAGGCTCCCAAGGGTTAGTTCTCACAGCAACACCAGGAAGTAGGTTCTATTATTGGCCGCAGTTTATGGATGGGAAAACTGAGGCACAGAGAAATGAAGTTACTGGCCCAGGTCACCCAGGGAGCAGGTCGGCGGAGCAGGGGTTGGAACCCACATCGCATCTTCAAAACCCTCATGGTCTTTTTTTTTTTTTAATGTTATTTTTGAGAGAGAGAGAGAGAGACTGAGCATGAGCAGGGGAGGTGCAGAGAGAGAGGGAGACACAGAATCCGAAGCAGGCTCCAGGCTCTGAACTGTCAGCACAGAGTCTGTTGCGGGGGCTTGAACCCAGGAACCTTGAGAGATCATGACCTGAGCCGAAGTCGGACGCTTAACCGACTGAGCCACCCAGGCGCCCCCCAAAACCTCGCGTCCTTAATCACTGCCCTGTGCGGTCCTCCTAAATGTTGCCCCCATGCGCCCCTTAGAGATGCGGAGGTGGGAACACTCTACCGCCCAGAGATTCCGACTGGAACAGCAATGCCTGCCGTGTAAGGCACGAAGGCAGCGAGCAAAGTGCAGATAAAGCTCCCGGGACTTCAGAGAAAGAGAGGCATCATTTAACTGATTGATTTCATGAACTACCATGTTTTTGTTGAGCATTAGTTGCTCACTTGTTTATTGCCCGTGTCTCCATACTGTAATTTCCCCGTGTCTCCTTACTGTAAAGTAATTTCCCTGTGTCTCCGTTGGTTAAGCGTCTGACTTGATCTCAGCTCAGGTTATGCTCTCACGGGTCGTGAGTTTGAGCCCTGTGTGAGGCTCCGCTCTGATAGTGCAGAGTCTGCTTGGGATTCTCTCTCTCCCCGCCTCACTCTCTGCCCCTCCCCCACTTATGTGTGTGTGCTCTCTCTCTAAAGAACTAAATAAACTTAAAAAAATTTAATTTCCCTAAGAGCAGGAACTTTGTCTTGTCACCTCCGTATCTCCAGCACTTATTTTAATTAAAAAAAAAAAAGTTTGTTTATTTAGAGAGTGTGAGGGAGGGGCAGAACGAGGTGGGGGAGTGGGGACAGAATCCCAAGCAGGCTCTGCATTGTCAGCCTGGAGCCTGACACCAGGCTTGATCTCACGACCCTGGGATCATGATCTGGGCTGCAATCACGAGATGCTTAACCGACTGAGCCCCCTGTGTCCCCGGCATCTAGAATAGCGCCTAGAATGTAGCAGGTGCTCAACATGGAGAATAATTGCAGGAAGTTAAAGATGGCCTCGAGGGGCGCCTGGGTGGCTCAGTCGGTTGAGCGTCCGACTTCGGCTCAGGTCATGATCTCGCGGTCCGTGGGTTCGAGCCCCGCATCGGGCTCTGTGCTGACAGCTCAGAGCCTGGAGCCTGCTTCAGATTCTGTGTCTCCCTCTCTCTCTGCCCCTCCCCCACTCATGCTCTGTCTCTGTCTCAAAAATAAACATTAAAAAAAAAAAATCAAAAAAAAAAAAAAAAAAAAGATGGCCTCGAATCCTTTGCTAACTCTCCCACTTCAAGGGGAGTGTGATCGCCCGCGCTCGGAATCCAGGCTTGCCTTGCTGATCTGCGTGACCGACCGATCGGGGCGGGGGTTGGGGCGGCTCCTGGGGCCTCGGAAGCTCAGGCATTAGGAGTCTTCGAGGATCCTCCTGGGCGTTTGGAACTCCTACTCCTCGCCGGCTCCTAGGCTTCCTGCTTTGAGGAGCCCAAGGTGCTCCGACCCACACACAGCCCGGGCTGAGCTCCTGGCTGACAGCTCATCACCTGCCGGCGGGGACGGAGACCCGGCTGGACTTCCGGCCCAGGTGAGCATTCCCATGACCGCAGCTCCAGCCAATACGTGGTTGCAAATACCGGAGGGACCCGAGTGAGAACTGCCCAGCTGAGCCCAGTCGATCCGTGAAGCCGGAGAACCTGGGAGGTGGGTCTGCTGTGGGAGGCGGGGGGATTGTTCATGGCGGTTATCTCGGGATGGTGACATCTGGGTGACCTTTGCTCTGTTTCCATTTTAATGAATTGTTCCGATTCTTTACAACGAATATATATTATTTATATAATTACACATAATAAGCAAGGTATCAAGGGTGGATGGGAGAAAAATAATAAATTAAACTCAGGGTTCAGCTACAACACAGTGGGTGGCCTTGAAGGCTACTGTGGATGTCCTCTTAAGGTGGGGGGGGGGATTAAAAGGGCTTAAATTCTCATCACCAGGCTTCTATTTAGATCTCGGCTCCGGTGAGGGTAAGGAAATTGCCCAAGGCTGTAAGGCTGGCGTCTCAGGCAGGGCTCTATTGGAGACAGAAACCGACTCTGGCTGATTTAAACAGAAAAAAAATTTAAGAAAAGGTCATTGAACATCGGGGCTTCTGGGTGGCTCAGGCGGTTAAGTGTCCAACTTGAGCTCGGGTCATGATCTCGCAGTTCGTGAGTTCGAGCCCCATACTGGGCTCTCTGCCGTCAGCGCAGAGCCTGCTTCAGATCCTTTGTCCCCCTCTCTCTCTGTCCCCTCCTCCACTTGTGCGCCCTCTCTCTCTCTCAAAAATAACAAAACGAAAAAATAAAAGGTCATTGAGCATCTATTCACGATAAAAAAAACAAAACAAAACCACTCCCTGAACTAGAGATTGCGACACCCAGAATTCGTGATCCCCAAGACCACCAGGGAGCCGAGTCCGATGCAAGAACAAAGAGCCTTTATTCGAGCTAGCTCGGGCTCCATCTCCTACCTGCACCCACGCAGCAGATAGGGGTGAAAGAGAGAGCTCCAAAGGTGCAAGGGTTTTTATAGGGGCTTAGGGGTAGTGGGTGTGGTGATGGTTGTGACTCTAGCTGATTGGCTAAGGGAAGGATCAGAGTCTGGTGTCATAGGCCACCGGGCATTGCGCGGTTTTTGGGAGCCGGGAAGTCACGGGTCTCAAGCTCTTGCGCAGGCGCTGGAGGTTAGGCTGGGGACTCAGATGGAGGACACAGAACAACATGGAGTCGGCCTCAGTTTGCCCTTACAGAGATAAACGGGAACTTCCTCACCAAAACAAAGAGCAGCCACAAAAGCCTATAACTACCATCCTATTTAATGGTGAGACACTCCACACTTATCCCCCAAAGACTGGGGAAAAGGCCGGGATGTCTACTCTCACCACTCCCACGCAATATCCTAGTCAGCGCAATAAGGCCAGAAAAAGCAGTAAGAGGCATAATGATAAGGAAGAAATAAATTCGTAGACAATATGGTTGTCTACAAAGAAAAAGTTCAAAGAATTTACAAAGATGCTATTATCTAGCAAGTGACGTTAGCAAGAATGGAGATTACAGGTCAATGTACTAAATAAAATTCATTGATTTATTTAATTGTATCTTTATATGCCGGCAATATACAAATGCAAATGGAAGCTTTAAAAAGGTACTATTTAGGGTAGCACCACAAACATGAAGTTCTTTGGGGTGATTAACGTGCAAGACGTGTAAGCTAAAAACTACAAAAATATTTTTGAGAGAAATCAAAGAAGGGTTAAAGGAATGGCAGGAATCAGAACGCTCAATATTGTCATGATGCCAATTCTCCCTTAATCGATCCCGGATTCAACATAATCTTAATCAAAATCCCAGCAGGCTTCTTTGAAAAGCTGATTTTAATATTTATATAGGAAAGCCTCTCTCTCTCTCTCTCTCTCTCTCACTCAAAAATAAACTTTAAAAAAAAAAAAAAAAACAAGGCGCCTAGGTGACTCAATCAGTTGAGCTTCAGACTTCAGCTCAGGTCATGATCTCACAATTCATGAGTTTGAGCCCCACGTCGGACTCTGTGCTGGCAGCTCAGAACCTGGAGCCTTCTTTGGATTTTGTGTCTCCTCTCTCTGCCCCTTCCTTCCCCACTCACGCTCGGTCTCTCTCTCTCTCTCTCTCTCAAAAATAAACAAACATTAAAAAAACACTCCTATAGAGAAGCAAAGGACCTCAATTAGCCAAACTAATTTTGATAAAGAACAATATTGTAGGACTCATGCTATCGAATCTTGAGATTTACTTTGTAGCTAGAGCAATCAAATGCAGTGTGGTATTGGCGAAAGAATGAGCACATAGATCAATAGAACAGAAACCAGAACCCAGATCTAGACCCAGACAGAAATTGTTTATCGCACGGGCATCATGGCAATTCAATAGAGACAGGATAGTCTTTCCAACAAATGGGGCTATTGGATATCTACATGCAAAAGACAAAGAACAAAAAAAAAAAAAAAAAAAAAAGCCAAAATACACCTAGACCTCAAACCTCTCAATCATGCTCTATACAAAAATTAATTTGAAAGGGGTTATAGGCCTAAATGGCAAAGCTAAAATGATAGGGCTTCTAGAAGAAAACAGGAGAAACTTTGATACTTTGGGTTTGGCCATTAAAAAACATAATCACAAAAAACCAAAACTATAAAATGAACTTCTTCAAAATTAAGAACTTCTGCTCTTTGAAAGACACTTATGAAAATAAAAGACAAGCAAGAGACTGGGAGAAATATCAGCAAAACACAAACCTGATATCGGACTGGTAGCCAGAACATGTTCTCAAAGCTCAACGATAACCCAATAAAAAACTAGCAAAAGATTTGAGGAGACACTTCACTGAACAAGGTATATGGTCAATAATCACATAAAAAGATGCTCAAAAGCATTTACAATTAGGTATATGGGAATTAAAACCATAATGAGATATTGCTATGCACTCATTAACATGACTTATATTTTAAAAACCCGACAATGTCAAATGCTGATGAAGATATGGAGCAACTGGAACTCTCATAAGTTGTTGGTGGAAATGCCAAATGGTACAGCTGCTTTGGAAAACAGTTTGATGGTCTCTGATAAAGTTAAACATATATTTACCATATGACTCAGTAATTCAGCTCCTTGGTATTTATCCAAAACAAATGAGGACATATGTCCGCACAAAAACCCAAATGTGAACATTTATAGCAGCTTCATGCATAATCACCTCAAACAGAAAACAACCCAAATGTCCATCAACTGGTGAATTAAATTCTGATGCATTCAAAAGGTAGAATACGACTCAACAGTATTAAGGAACAAACTACTTAAATGTGCAGCAATGTGGATGACTCTTGAAAGCATTATGCTAAGTAAAAGAAGCCAGATTCAAAAGGCAGCATACTGCATCGGGGCACCTGGGTGGCTTATCACTTAAGCGTCCCACTCCTGATATGAGTTCAGGTTGTGATCTCATGGGACTGAGCCTGATCCAGGCTCTGTGCTGAGTGTGGAGCCTGCTTGGGATTCTCTCTTCCTTTTCCCTCCGCCCCTTCCCTGCTCACGCATGCACGCCTTCTCTCTCTCAAAATAAATAAACGAACTTAGAAAAAAAATGGGCAGCACTACATGATCCCATTTATATGGCATTCTAGAAAAGGTCCAACTACAGAGAAGGAAATCCTTGCCAGGGTGTGGAAGTAGGAGGAGAGAATTAATTGACCACGCAGGGACACACGGGAACTTTCGGATATGAAGGAAAGGTTTCATATCTTGACTGTAGTAATGGTTATTCAACTGTATAATTTTGCCAAAATTCATAGAACTGTACTCTTAAAAAGGGTGAATATCACTGCCTGTAAGACATACTCCGATACAAATGGCCGCGAGGTACCTGAACACGTGTCCTGCATTACTCATCGTCAGCAGGGGAAAATACAAATCTAAGCTACACTGATATCACTTCACACATGTCAGGATGGTTAGCATCAAAAAGACAAGAAAGTAAAAGTGCTGGCTAAGGTGTGGAGGAAAGGGAACCCTCGTGTGCTGTTGGTGAGACTGTCAACTGGTGCAGCCACAACAAAAACTACGGAGTTTCCTAAAAAATTTAAAAATATGGCACCTGGATGGCTCAGTGGGTTAAGCATCTGACTCTTGATTTTGGCTCAGGTCATGATCTCTCAGTTTCATGAGTTCAAGCCCCGTGTCGGGCTGTGTGCTGACAGCATGGAGCCTGCTTGGGATTCTGTCAAACCCTCTCTCTCTCTCTCTGCCCCTCCCCCACTCATGTTCTGTCTCTGTCTCAAAAATAAATAAACCTTAAAAAAAATTTTTAAAAACTACCATCTGCTCCAGCAAGTCCACTTCTAGGTACATATCTGAAGAAAATGACATTACTGTGGCATTACTGACAACAGCCAAGACATGGCAACAACTCAACTGTCCATTCACAGATGAACGGATAAAGATGTGACACACATATATCGCGACACACACACCCAATGGCATATTATACACGCAGAGAAAGAAGGAAGACCTGCCATTTGTGACAATGTGGCTAGAGCTTCAAGGCCTTACCCTAAGTGAAATAAGCCAGAGAAAGACAAACATTGTATGACCTCGTGAGTATGTGGAATCTAAAAGCATCCAACTCACAGAAGCAGAGAATGGTGGTTGGCCAGGGGCTGGGGGAATGGGGAATGTTGGTCAAAGGGTACAAACTTTCAGTCAGCAGATGAGTAACTTCTGGCGACCTAATGCACGTGGAGACCACAGTTGACCATATTGTACTGTGTACCTGAAAGTCGCTAGGACAGGTGCAGCCTCAGTGTCCTTGCCATACCAACAGTGGCAACAAAATGGTAGTCGTGTCAGGGGAAGGAGGCATTAGCTGACCTCGCTGCGGTAAACGTTTCACGATATACGCAAGTATCAAGTCATTGCATTGTACATCTGACCCTCTGTAAAGTTCTATGCCAATTATATCTCAATAAAGCTGAAAAAGAAATATCTCAATAAATCTGGGGGGCGGGTGGGGGGAATGTCACCAAGAGGACCAGAGGACCTGGTGTTTGAAACAATGCGGTCATGAAAAATGCTCAGTCTACTGGACACTGGCCTTAGCCTGCGTCAGCGAGTGTCCAGTCGGGAAAATAGAAAGCACCCAAGTTTCTATTGTCTAAGAGGGACTTAATCTGTGGACGGAATCGGTGGACTCTGTGGGGCCCGGGTCGTGTGCCTGTGTCTCAGCAGCAAGGGGGGTGGGGAGGGGCAGCATCTGGCGTTTTCCGCTTCTACAGCGGGAGGCAGGCGCCACACTTCCGGGCGGAGGACTCGCCATGAAACAAAGGGATTGGGATTCTAGAAGCCAAAAGGAATGACAGACAGACGTCCACTTGAGCTCGTAAATGTGAAAGGGGGGTTTCCAACCCTTATTCGCCAGGGCCCGCCTCTTATTTAACACACGGCAGGTCTTGAGGTGGTGCCTCAACGCTGCCCCCAGAATCCGGAACCCCTCGGCCTGGAGCGGGTTCGCACGGGGGCCCATTCTCCCGTCATGAGGCTGCGCGTCTCTGGGCTTCCCCGCAGCTCGGAGGCCCCTCTCTGCCCGGGCTGCCCTGCGATCCTGTCAGAACCCTCTGGCACCATGTGTCTGCCGTCAGGAATGCCCTTTCCTGGCTTAGGAGCAGACGGGGCCCCGGGGACCAGGCGGAGGCGCAGCAGGGGCGCCCCCTCCCCGGGCCCCTGAGTCTGGGGCGCCGGGAGCCTGGAGCTTTGGGAAGCATCCGTGTCCAGTTGGAACAGGACGGAGGAGGGGAAGGGCAGGGCGGCTTGAGGAAGAAAAGCAGAGGCCATACTGCGGCTTGGAAACGAAAGCCCTCTCTTGCCCTCTGTCCACTTACCCGGTTCCCAGAAAAGGTTGTGCGGACAGCCGCCCGGGCTCTCGCTGGCCTCTGGGCTCGGCCTCTGTGGACTCCTCCGGGCGGCTCAGCAGGGTCGTCTTCCTCCTGCAGTGACATCCGGATGTCCTTCTACCTGCTGCCCCCTGGCCGCCGGCGCGTCCTCGGTCTCAGCCTCCAGACACCCACGCACCCGCCGAATAACACCTGCAGCCCCTTCCTTCCAAACAGGGAATCCCGCAGCTGAGAGAACCGTGTGGACTCCCTAATTCAAAACCAACCAAGCCAGCGAGGGCGCGTCAGGAGGAGGAGACGCAAGAAGAGCAGAGAGGAAAGAGAAGAAAGATTCAGGGAACCTCCTGGACGCACCCCCAGCCGTTCTCCATCCCTGCCTCCCCTCCGGCCACAAAGAGGCTGGGATGGCCTCCGGACAGGAGACTCCCCATCCCCCTGCGTTCCCATCCCGGCCAACGGGACGGAAGGGGAGGAGTTCACTGGTGTCTCTGGAAAGCTCTTCCTCCCCGGTCAAAGGAGACGCATGGGTGGAAATACTCTTCTTCTCCAGCCTGATGTCGTCATGTGTTGTCACATGTGACGTGGGGACTGTGGCGGCCGCCGCCTTGTGACCACAGGATGGTCTAGCCTAGGACCGAGCTATTGTGCTGAGAAGGCTGCACAGAGAGACAAAGAAGAGTCTGGGTCCCTGAGGGCACCGCCGAGGGCAGCCCTCAGGCAGGTGTCCTGATTATGTGAGACAGTGAGGCCCCCGATTGTCTTTTTTTTTTTTTTAGCATTTCTTTATTTTTGAGAAACACAGTCCGAGTGGGGGAGGGGCGGAGAGAAAGGGAGACCCAGAATCCGATGCAGGCTCCGGGCTCCGAGCGGTCCGCACAGAGCCCGACGCGGGGCTCGAACCCACAAGCCATGAGATCATGACCTGAGCCGAACCTGAGCTGAAGCCGGATGCTTAAGACTGAGTCACGCAGGCACCCCGAGCCCTTCATTGTTTAATCGTCGTGTTAAATTAAAGCTAGGTGTTTGTCTCCGCACAGCTGAGACTATTACGAGGGGCATGGCAACACCCGGCACTTGCCAATTTCCCCAGGGCGTGAGACGTGTTAGGAGCTTGATAAGGTGATTACTACATCATCCCATTCTACTTTCGAGGAAGCTGAAGCTTAGGCGCACGGGGTCATGTGTTAAGTGCCAGAGGCAGGCCTCTAAGCCATTGGGACTTAAAAAATTGCACTGAGCACTACCTATCTGCTAGGCACTCTCCAAGGGCCGGGGATGAGATGCAAAGGAGACAGAAATTGGGGCTTTCACGGAGCTTCCATTCCGGGAGAGGAGGCCAGCAGAAAAAAACGAACAAGCAAGCAAGGTGAGTTTTGATTAGTAATAATTGCTAATAGGTCATAAATAAGACGGCATGGTGGGGAGCAATTTCTGGTGCATGTTGAGGGGGGAGGGGGGAGGAGGGAGCCTTTAAGTCAGGGTGACGAGGGAAGGCCTTGTTGAGCGACATTTGAACTGAGCCTGACACACGCAAAGAAGCTGCCATTGCCGTGTGAAGACCGAGGAAGGGGCTTCCGGGCAGACAGAGTGAAAAGTGCACAGTCCCTGGGGCAGCAAAGAGCTGGGGACACTGGAGGAGCTCATGGGAGGCCGTTGGTTGGAGCTCAGTGAGGAATGGGGGGACGCCAGGTGAGGGGAAGGCAGGGCCTTGCAGGCCAGGCTAAGCGGGTCTGGATAGTTTCCCAATTGAGCCGATGAGTCACCGAAAGGTTTTAAGCAAGGGAAGGCATGATCTGATTTACAGGGTTCTCAGATCTCTCTGGATGTGTTGTGGAAATCGGATCATAAGGAGGAGGATGGAGGGAGAAGGGCCGGGTGGGAAGCTGTCGGTGTGGCCCTGGAGAGAGGTAATGGTGGCTTGGAATTAAGGGGCGGCCCGGAGAGGGCCGAATGACCAGGTTCCCAAGGCATACACGGTAGGACTTACCCATGGGTTGTAAGTGCAGGGTGGAGAGAAGGGAAGATTCAGGGTGGACACTTAGGGTGAGGGCTTGGGCTTCTGGGCGGACAGGGATGCCTTGTGTGACATAAAGAGGTTTGGGGCAAAAATCAAGGGTTCTGGTTTGGAGTCCAGAGCCAGTGTTCTCTTCCATCCGACTCCATTGCTTTCCTAAAGTGAATACAATACAAACCTTACACTTAGAGTCATTACTGCCCCGTGGGCCAATCTGAGCAGTGAGGGGGGTACCGGTAAGCGCGCAAAGAGTCCCGGATGTAGCAACAGCTCTCAGAGGGCACTTTCTTATCAGCCCCCGAAGCGTTTATCAAGCACGAGTTCCACTATTTGATTCCTGGGGTAGCAGTGTCTTAGGGCCTCCCCAGGGGCAGGTCCTGAGACAAGAACGTGAGTGCCCCTGGTTTAATTGGGAGGTGATCTCAGGAAGCAGAGGAAGCAGGGGAAGGAGCCAAGATGAGGTTCCCTAGCGAGCAGGTCACCACTCTGGGGGACTGGGGGTGGTCTTGCTGGGGACTTCTGAGACAGAGCATGGAAGATGCATTCAGAATTGTCCCGCACGAGGGACAAACGGCTGGGCGATTTAGCCCCCACATCCTTTTCATGGGCTGAGGGGAGCTCCCAGGGGCATCAACTCTCCACACTTCTGCTTCCCCCTCACGCTGGTGCTCAGAGGAAGCCCTCAGATGCCACATCGCAGGTGCCGGCTGGCAGAAACAGCCGGTGTGCCCCGGACTGGTGAGTGCCAACGGGACTCAGAGGAGGGACACCCACAGCTTCCGCCATTGCTCTGCCACCAAAAGGTTTCACTTCTTCTAACCCCTTTAGCGTAAGTCTCACCACTACTAGAGAATACTATTGGACGATATTCATGAGATCAATGACTCAACGGTAGTCAACAGATAAGTGGCTCGAACTTGCCATTCGCAATAAAGAATTTGTAAATCAACTCATCACCCTCTTCGCTGAGAAAGTCTTGCTATACAACAAGTCAGTCGGTCTAGACGGCGTCCCTCGTGATGAGAACTGACTTACATTCTGGCGCGAGCGTCTTGTTTTCCTGCAGACCAGTAACAAACAGTTTACAGTCGTGTTGGGTGGCCCCGTGCTCGGCAGTGCAATCTTGAGGACAGACACTGGGACCTGTTCGCCTCTGTATCCCCAGGGCCTGGCATCGTGTCTAGTGCAGAGCGGGCACTTGGCGGATCAGAATTGTGCCATTTTATAGATGAGGAAACAGGATCACAGGGAGGCAGCCTCTCAGTTCTGCGGCTCCATCCCCGTAAACCTCAGCGCCGCCTCCTAGCCTGACGGACCCACTGGGATGAGCTCTCTCCTGGGACAGTGACGCCAGTTGGAATCAAGCCCAGTGTCATTTTCCCCTTCAAGGGCTTGCGTGTTGGACTGTGTCCATCCCTGTGAAGCAGTCACGCAGCCGGTGCTCTTTGTCGTCCCCGCCTCTGCCTGGAGGACCAGGCTGATTTGTTTCTAGGGCGGTGAGTAACGAGGTGGCCACCACTGACTGCCCTCTAGATGAGGTCGGTGATGATTGTATGATCTCTCAACGAAATGAGAAAACGCAAGCATGGGGGTGTTGCCTTTTGGTGGTTTTCTTTTCTTTCCTTTTAAAAGAATTTTTTAAACATTTATTTATTTTTGAGAGGTGGGGGGAGGGGCACAGTGAGAGAGACAGAGGATCCCAAGTGAGCTCTGCGGTCGCGTCGCTAACCAATGCGGGGCTCAAGCTCATGAGCTGTGTGATCATGACCTGAGCTGAAATCAAGAGTCAGCTACTATAACCGACTGAGCCATCCTGGTCCCCGCTGGTGGTTTTCTTTGAACCCCATAACACTGACAAAGGACTCGGAAACTCTGGGGAGCTCTTGAGGAGGGAAAACTCTCTGATGACAGTCACAGAGACTCATGCACAGAGGGTCCAAGGGCTAGGCTAGGTTAGTTTATGCTGTAGTAACAACCCTCCCCCCTCCAGACTTAGTGGCTTAGCACAATTAGAGTTTATTTTTTGTCCACGCTGCGTGCCCAAGGGTGTGTCAGCAGAGGGTTCTGCTCGCGGGTCCACCCAGGGGCTCGGGCAGGCGGAGGCACCATCTTGACGTGCGCTTACAAGACCACTGTAGGGGCGAAGACGGTGAACAGCCCACTGGTTCTTGCAGCTTCCTCCCAGGAGGTCACATGCCCTTTGGGTTTCACTCGCCCGAGCAACTCCTCTAACTTTCCCGATTTCAGAGGAGGTGGGGGCGGGAGAGCCCCCCGGTGCCTGGAAAGCAGGCTCAGCACTGATGGGGAGCAGCACAAATGGCAACCACAGACAGGCCCTCTGCAGCCGGCGTGGGTCACACCTCTCCCTGTGACAGTTGTGTCAGCAGCCTGTTCCCAAACTGACGCCTGCCGACCATGGAGCAGGAGAACTTGAAGCGTTCTGTGCCCAACTCCGGAAACTCCCCATTTAAAGACTCGATCTCAACCCTTAGGTACAATCTCTAGACTTCGGTTCCTTGTAACTTGACCTGGACTCTTTGTTCCAACCACAATGCCCTCTCTTCACCTGGACTCTTGGTTGCCCGTCACTGGACCCTTCAGGTACTGTGTTTTTTTGCTGAGTCTCATTGATTCCTTTCCCTGACCTATCCGCCAGAGGCTGGTCTAGAATCAGCCCCACCCCCCTCCTTCGTCCATTCATCTCTCTCGAAATGTCTGCATTTCAGATCACATTAGAGACCCCACACATCCACTCATTTTCCGTCCATACTCTTCAACCCCAGGAGGTATAGATAACACCTGCCTCAGTTTCCCCTTCTGCTAGAGGCCAAGTTGCCAAGTTTAGGAACATTTTCTGTTCCTACTTGCGGTGCCCAGCCTAAGCATCACCCATAGCAGGGTGCAAGGTGGAGAGGAGGGACATTTCTAGAATACGAGGCTGTCAGGACCATGTCGAGCTCGGAGGAGCGTCTGCTAAAGACCGCATACCCAGGGTGTGCTGGATGTAAGCCAGAAAATTGTCGGGTGGAGGCCAAGGTCAAAGCCAGAAGGCAGTGCCAAGTACAAGAGGGAGAGAGGATAGAAACCCAGGGCCCAAACCACAGGGCCTTAGCCAGCAGGGTCAAAGGTAGGACCCAGTGGGGTTCCGGGTGGGTGGACAGGACTAAGGCCAAGGCTATAAACAGCCTGAGAGCTCTGGGCCGCTTTGCTTGCCTCCCTGCTCCCCACACCTTGCGGGCACTTCTAATCCAGTGTCAAAACATCGGCTTAAGAAACCAAGAGACAAACAGAAGCTGCAAATCTGTGCCCGTGGCTGCGATTTAGCTACCGCTCAGCAAGTGTGATGAACCAATGGGCAGGACTATCGGGAGGCTTTGGGGCTGGAGGAGTTCTGCACGGGCCCCTGAGGGGACAAGGACACGGGGTTGGAGTCTCTCTCGGCTGCCCCTTGGCCTGGCCCTGCCCGGCTGAGAACTGTTGGGAGAACAGGCAGAGCAGAAGGGAATCGGCCACTCCACTTCGCTGCCAGGTGAGGGGCAGCACCCAGCCCCCTGCTGGCAGATCCCAGGGGGGGTTTGCTCAGTGAGGATGTCCCAGGGGGCAGCACACTGCACTTCCTGTGACTTGAAGTCAGGGGGCACTGTGGGGCCTCACCCCTGGCTCACCCACCCTCACCCTCCCTGAGTGTGTGAGCAAGAATGGCTCCACAGGCAGCAGGTCCCAAAGGGACGGCTCCTGAGTGTGCAGGCGTCACCTCTGGGGCTCCCCAAGCCTGCAGGGCGATGGTATGAGGTGGTGGTGGGAAGGCCTCACTTCATACTGAGGAAATCTCCGGTACCGATGCTGTCAGCCCTGGAGTCTGCAGCTTTCCTAAGGAGATGAGCACCCCTACTGGGCAAACCTCAGTCTCTCAAGGGTCCTTCTGTAAAACTGTTGTGGTCTTTGGAGTTGGGGAGGGACAGGGGGAGATTTCCATCCAAAAGATCGAAACGGTTGCATTGCATCCAACACCGGGGGCTGCATGCCAGGAGCGACCCTGGGCTCTGCTTCGTGCTCCGAGGTCCTACGGGGGTACTATCGGCAGCACCGGGGTGCCTCGTGCTCTCTGTACCATGAGGACAGCGGGCAGCGCACCGTGTCCCCCTGGTTTTAGGGGCAGGACAGGGTGAGGGCTCTCCGCTTCTACCCCGTGGGCCCTCATGTTTTCCTTCTTTCAGTTCCTTCCAGTCGCTTCTTTCCTTTTGTCTTCTTACCTCAACCAAAGACAACACAAAATCTCCACATGCCAACTGAAGCAGTGTCTTTTGGCGGTAGACCCAGTGGAACCCCTCGGAATACTCTGTTATCCTTCCCTCTGTTTCTTGGCACCATGGAAGAGTGAGGAAGTACTAATTTGGGTGTTCTGTCCCACCTGCGGAAGGCACCAGGAACACCCACCACCCGCCATATTTGACACCTGTGCCGTACTGACCCACCAAATTCACGACTCACTACAGTGAAGCTTCAGTAAGTCCCCGAACCCATCACTTCAACCCCCTCTGGGGGCATTGGCTGCCTTCGGGGCTTCAGCAAATACAGACCCTGAGCTCCATCGGCAGCCCTCTGACGGTTACAAAATGGCAGAAGCGACACGTCTATGAAGACAAGGTTATTTTACAGGCATGGATTTTTTTTTTGGGGGGGGGGCTTATGTTTAGCTACATTTCCAGAACCCCGAGAAAGAGAAAAAGTTGCAAAAGAGTCTCTGGTTAACTCCATACTCAAGATGCCCAAGAGAGATGCAACTCAAGATGCCCAAGAGAGAGAATGCAGAGTGAGACCCTCCCTCCCACCTCCGCAGAACTGGTCTCATCACATTCTGCTGAAGCGAGTTTTGAAGGTGAGATTCTGCTAAGCTCGTGCTGAGCTGAAAGAGGTTGACTCAGAAGCTGATTTATC
Source organism: Paguma larvata (assembly GCA_030068075.1). Taxonomy (NCBI): domain Eukaryota; kingdom Metazoa; phylum Chordata; class Mammalia; order Carnivora; family Viverridae; genus Paguma; species Paguma larvata. The sequence goes on from CM057827.1 coordinate 37,122,366, forward strand.
AGAGAGCTGGAAGGAAGCCAGCCTGAGCGGTTGCCAAGGGCTCTGCGCAGAAGTGCTGAATGTGTAAACCGTATCATTGTTTCCAAATGAGCCAACCCAGACACTTTGGCTTCCAACGACTCAGCCTCAAACAGCAGGGGGAAGCGGCCAGCAGAGGCTCGCCTGAGATCGCGCCCCACAGAAGGGGCTCGCGCGCTCGCTCTGCCAGGCCAGCCCCGGGAGGCGGCAGGTTGCAGGCGGGGGTGGGGGGCCCCCGCTGGGGTCTGGAAGGCTGGCACTCTGGGATGGCGACACAGGGTGAAGGGAGGCCAGAGGGCTTGGGCAGGAGGGGCAGGTAGGGAGAGAATATAAAGGCAGGGAATGAGGATGAAGACTGTGCTGTGTGCCTAGGCAGTGCCTGGCACACTGTATACACGCGGTAGGTATTTGATGAAGGAGGAAAGGAAGGAAGGAATGAGGAAAGGAAGGAAGGAAGGAGAGTTGGGTGGAAGGAAAGAATGAAAGAAGGAAGGAAGGTAGGATGGAAGGAAAGAGGAGAGGAAGGGAGGAAGGGAGGAAGGGGGACCGATATTTGCCAGGAACTGTTCTAGGCACAGGGGATACACCCACGAACAAACAGTCGGACGCTGTGGGAGGGTGCAGCAATTGTAGGTCAGATGGCCAGAACCCCTTACCATGTCCATGCCGAACAAAGACCTGGAAGGAATGAGAGACGGAGGCAGGACCCGCTGGGGCCACTGGGCAGAGCAGTGGCGCGCTCTGACTTCCACCACAAACCACGGGCGTTGTAAGTAAGCAGCAGGTGCTGGGGGCGCCGGGGCGGCTCAGTCGGTCAAGCGTCTGACTCTTGGTTTCTGCTCAGGTCATGATCTCACGGGGTGTGCGTGTGAGCCCCACCTCAGGCTCTGTGCTGACAGTGCACAGTGGGATTCTCTCTCCCTCTCTCTCTCTGTCCCTCCCCTGCTTGTGCACTCGCTGTCTCTCAAAATAAATAAACTTAAAAAAAAAAAAAAAGACCTAAACAGCAGGTGCTGACCTCAATGCCCACAGTAGCGACTGGGAGCTGAAGGAAGAGCTTTAAGAGTCAGTGGAGAGGAAGGCCCCGATGGTCTATGTATTCTGGGGGAAATGGGCCAGGCCGCAGGGGGCGTCCCAGCACCTAGCACCCCCAGACGAGGGCTGCTGGACTTCTGGGGCTGCTTTCACCCTCCGTGCCTGGGGAAAGGTCCCCTCTAAGATTCCACCGTGAGCCTGGCGGGGCCGGCCTGGGCCCTGTAGGACGGCCACAGACAGCACGCTCCTGCGGGGACTTCAAGTCCATGTACCATCTGACCGCATGTTGCATGTTAGTTAGAGTTGGTGGGCTGATTTGTGTCCCCCTCCGAATACATGTCGAAGTCCTGACCCCTAGTACCTCAAACCGTGACCTTGTTTGGAAACAGGGTCATTGCAGGTGTAATTCAGATGAGGGCGAACAGGGTGGGCCCTGGACCCGGTAGGACTGGTGTCCTTAAAGAAGAGGCAGATGACGTGAAGACGGGGCCATGTGACGACAGAGGCAGAGAAGGGAAGGACACAGGTGCAAGCCAAGGAACGCCAAGAGGGCCAACGGCCACCACTAGACACTGTAATAGGCGGGAAGGAGTCTGCCCAGAGCCTCAGAGAGAACGTGGCCTCCAGACACCCTGATTTCAGACTCCAGCTCCCCGGAGCTGTGGGATAGTGCACCTCCCTTGTCTGAAGTCCTCCATCTGTGGTTGTCACTGCAGCTCCAGCAAGCAAATGCCCTCACCCCCTCAGTTCGGATTCCTGGGTGGGGGTCTCTGGGCTGCTCTGCTGGATGGGCTGCATGGCGCCGGCTTCCTGATGGGGGGGGGTCTTTTCCTGGCGAGCCCTGGCCCTCCCTGGCTTGCTGGGGACGACAACTGCAAATCGCCGTCTGGCCAGGTGCTGGCCGAGACGAGCATGGAGGACTGTCCGGAACCTCCACTAGGCCCCAGGCGGGGGTGTTGCCAAGCCCCGCACGAGCCTGGCCTAGAGTGGGCATTCAATAAGTGCTTCACAAACAAAATTTACCGGACTTTTAATTTTTTTCATGTTTATTTATTTTTGAGAGGAAGAGAGACAGAGTGTCAGTGGCGGAGGGGCAGAGAGAGAGAGAGGGAGACACGGAATCTGAAGCAGGCTCCAGGCTCTAAGTTCTCAGCACACAGCCCGAGGCGGTCCCTGAGCTGAAGGGACCCATAAGTCCTGAGATCATGACCCGAGCTGAAGTTGAATGCTCAACCGATTGAGCCACTCAGGTGCCCTTATGTCCAGGATTTTTAAATTAGTTTGTGTGGTGGGTCGAATGTTGGCCTCCAAAAAGACACGTGTAGGTACAAATCCTGGGAGCCTGTGAACGTGACCTCACTTGGGAACGAGGACCTTGTAGACGTAGTTAAGTTCTCCTGGACTAAGAGGGTGAGTTCTTTTTTTTTTTTTTTTTAATAATTTTCTATTGTCAGATTAGTTTCCATACAAGAACACCCAGTGCTCATCCTAAGCTGTGCCCTGCTCAGTGCCCGTCACCCACTCTCCCCCCCCCCATACCCCCCTTAACCCTCAGTTTGGTCTTAGTATTCACGAGTCTGTTATGTTTTGTCTCCCTCCCTCTCTGTGGCTTTTTCCTTCCCCTCTTCCCCCCCACCCCCGGTTTTCTGTTAAGTCTCGTAAAGTCACCTCTGCGTGGAAACATATGGTATCTGTCTTTCTCTGCCTGACTTATTTCACTCAGCATAATACCCTCCAGTCCATCCATCCATCCGTGTTGCCACACATGGCCAGATTGCATTCTTTCTCCTTGCCACGTAGTATTCCATTGTATACATATACCACATAAGAGGGCGAGTTCTAAATCTGATGGCAAGTGTCCTCATAAGAGACAGGAGAGAAGACCAGTGACAATGGAGACAGAGATCGGAGGGAAGTGACCAGCGCTGGTGAGGCCAGGGTGGGCTGACATCCGCCTGAAGCTGGAAGAGGGAGGAGCCATGCTTCTTGAGAGCCGTTGGAGGGAGCGCCACCCTGTGGACATCTGGATTTTGGACTTCCGGCCTCCAGACCAGGGAGGGAATACGTTCCTGTTGCTCTAGGCCACTGGGCTTCTGCCCTTCGTTACGGCAGTCCCAGGAGACGAATAGAGCTGGTAACCTTAACCAAAGGAAAAGCCAACTCCAGTGATGACGGAAGCCACGAATGACTGAAGAAAGCCTCTGACGGGCATTGAGTCATGGGCTGGACTCGGCTCTAAGGGCCAGGGTGAAGTGGCCAGGGTGAGAGACAGAACTCAAGTCAGAGAAAGTTAATGAGCCAAGGCTGGGTGTTCGTGTACCTTCGGATCTCGTTCCCATTTGTTTTTCCTCTTTTGTTATTTGCCCAATACTAGTTAGTGTCCTTCGGGAAAACTTTCTCTCTCTGATGAAAAAGGTCCCTGTGGGGAGAAATGGCCTAGTTATGGGCCCATCTCAGGGGGACGTTCTCCTCACAAAGACAGTTCCCTTGCCCTCCTGGCTTCCTGTTGGCAGTGGCACGGCCCGCTCAGCCACCAGGAGGATGGTTTACTTCAGTTTCCTGGACAGCTGGCTTGGCGTGGGTGGCCGAGAGCAGGTTCCTCACCTCTCCGCCCAGCAACTCCTCCTGGAGACAGCAGAGTGCGACACCATCTGGCTTCTGAGACGTTTGGAACCAGATGGTTCAGACCGAGGCCAGGTCTTCTGCCCCACGGCTCCCGTCCAGCTGGCCTTGCCCAGCCATCCTGCACACTCACAGCCCAAGTCAGAACGTGGCGGGCCAGCTTCCCTCCTCTGCCTTCCTCACTCACATCTGCTCTTTTGGGCTGATGGCTCTTCTGACCAAATGAAAATACAAGCACGCTATAAAGAAGAGCTGAAGAAAGTGAGGATATTAGGGCACCTGGGTGTCTCGGTGAGTTGGGCGACCGACTTCAGCTCGGGCCATTATCTCATGGTTCATGGGTTCCAGCCCCGTGTCCGCTCTGTGCTGACAACTTGGAGCCTGGAGCCTGCTTTGGATTCTGTGTCTCCCTGTCTCTCATTCTGCTCCTCCCCCTACTTGCGCTCTGTCTCTCTCTCTCTCAAAAATAAGTAAACATTACAAAAAAAAAAAAAAAAAGAGAGAGGATGTTGATTTAGCCTAGAAAGGAGAAGACAGGAAGCTGGTGAGTGTAACCTAGAGGTGGGAAAGGATCTTCGTAGACTGTACCTGGCTCAAGAGACTCCTGATCCAGGGGAGGGCAGCCTCGAGAGACAGGTTTTACCTTTATTTGTGAACACAGACATGACTACCAGAGAGAGGGGGCTGTGCACACGGAGTGCTTTTCCCACCCTCAGCCCATTTCTGTAATAGCTACCCCACCCACGACTCTGCTGAGTGAGCAGCTCGTGTTGCCTTCCCAGGCTCTGACCACCTGGCGCTGCATGACTGGACGAGGGTCGTCACCTGACCCACACCAACCAGCCCATTGGCTGGACAGCAACCAATCAGGTGCTCTCCTTCGAGAATCCGTACACAGCTCCCTTAGCTGGGGTGGGTGCTTGCAGGAGATGCTGCCTGCGTCCCTCACATAGCCCCTCCCCCCCTCATCTCCACATGCCAAGGTGACCCTGCACCTTGTTAGCACGCAACCAGGGGCACAGGAGATCATGACCTGAGCGGAAACCAAGAGTTGGGTGCTTAACCGACTGAGCCACCCGGGCCCCTCGTGACATCTTTCTTTATTGACTTCTTTCTTCTCTGTCTCACTACCTCCCCTCACCTGCTGCCTGTGTGTGGGGGCTACCCCCCAAAGAAACTGCTTTCCTAGAATCCTTTTGTCGGGGTCTGCTCCTGGGACAACCCAAATAAAGACAGAACTGGGTCTACTAGGTCGCGTGGGTTTGAGGCTGGAGGCTGTGTCGGGTCAGACATTAGCATGAAGCCAATCCAGTGGAAAGATGGGTCCGAGAGAGGCTGACTGTGAGGGTCCACGTGGCCTCTGAGAGACAGGGAGTAGGAGTCACAAGGCACCTGCAAAAGAGAGGGAACGGCTCTGTCCCACCACCACACTCCCCTGTCCCTATGCGTGAGGTTTCTGTTCCTCATAAGCAAAGCCTCAACAGCGTCAACGATAAAGCTAACTTTTATAACCTACGATATGCCAGGCATAGTACTACCTGTAACACCAACAGAGTTTCCAGATTAAGCCGTAAAATCCAGGATGTCTGGTTCAATTTGGGACACGCTATTCCTAAAAATTTGTTTGGGCAACCCTGTATACCAGAAGGCAAGTATTCTTATCATTTTGAGGTGAGGAACCAGAGCAGTTACTGTGACTTATGGAGGATCACACAGCTGCTAAGTAGGGGGGCTGGGCTGCGGCCCAGGGAGTTGAAGTCTACAGCCTGCCCTCTTCGTAGAGCCTGGACTGGCCTCATATCACCCAACGGTGAAGTGCAGTGTATCTCGAAAGAGTGGGTTCCCTCTCACTTATTTTCTTGTGGCCAAGTGGTTGGGGAGCACATGGATTGGCATTTTATTCCTGCCTGGGAAATCTTTAAGGCAACAGAGGTGACTTGTGAGCTGCCTTGGCGGAAGAGCAAAAGGCGGCGGCTGCTGCCAGAGGAACACAGCTTGTCGAGCAGGGATGTGCGGGTTTTCCCACGGACCCCTCGTGGGTCCCTCATAAATGATCCGCTGCCCTGGTTTGCTGGGGACGGTTCCGATTTAGACCTCTTGTCTTGGAGTCTCATCCTGTGCAGCGCGTCACTGGTAAACAGAGCATGCTACCGATCGTCCCATTCCAACAGACCGTGCGTTGGGTAGACCTCCGCTTGGCACTTCTAACTTCCACCACAGTCCCAGCTGGTAGCGTGTGACACATGTGGTTTGGTCCAGAAGTTTCCTGGCGACATCTCTCTTTTCCTCTTGCACCATTTAACTCATACTTTTCTTTCAAGGACAGTACGCAGGGCCCTGGAAAGAAAGGAAGGGAAAACGATGGTATGAGTGACGGGGGGAAAGCTAAGCACTGCCAGTCTAGGCGGGTGCCGGGAGAAGGTATCTGATGCGGCTGTTCGGCATGCCAGCAGGTGTGCCGATGGCCTGTGCCGATGGCGTCTGCTGCCAAATGCTGGGAGTTGCCAGTCGATGGTATCGGCCGGAAATATGGGAGGTTGCAGGCTCAGTGTATGGAGTGGAGGAAAGTATGTGTGGGAAAGAGAAGCTGAGCAGCCCTGCCCTCAAGCATATTAAGAAGAGTCAGAGTCTCTTGCTACAGTGATTGTCACGGACCACAGAGCACGACTCTACTCATTCACTGTATTGCTGGTAATGTTTTTTATGTTTTTCAATAAACCCATCCAGCCGTGACGAGCTCCAAGATCTGCGTGCATATTTAATGGAAACTTAAGTGAACATTTCTGTTTCTCAAGAAAGATAATGATGAACATACACCTAGCACAAAATGTGGCTTACCAAGGACACCACGGGGGCTGTGGTGACCGCCCGCATGAAGAGCAGAAGGCGCGAATCTGCCGAAGGAGCGTCGATGTCCACTGCAAAAGGTAGTGATTATTGTTTTCAGGAGATGGTGCCCGGAGAGGATGACTCACGTGCACAGTCACAGAAAAGTACATTTACACACCACTCTGTGAACACGACTTCTTGTTCACGTCAAACGATTGTCCTTTACAATTAATCTTGCTCATTTTTGGGGGGTTAAGTCCTCGAATAGACATTTCTTCAAAGAAGATCCACAAATGGCCAAAGGCCCATGAAGGATATATAATGGCACTGATCATCAGGGAGATGCGAATCCAAACCACAGCGAGGTATCACTTTATACCCAGTAGGATGGCTGTTATCAAAACACGGAAAATATTTGAAACCGGAATTGGAGAAATTGGAGCCCTCGTGCATTGTTGATGGGAATATAAGATCATACAGCCTCTGTGGAAAGCATTACGGCGATCCCTCAAGAAAGTTAAGCATAGAATTACCATATCATCTGGCAATTGCATTTCAACCTGAGAGAGTTGAAATCAGGGACTTGAACAGATATTTGGACATTCATAGTTGTGCAGTGTTATTCACAGTAGCCAAAGGCTGCAACAGCCCAATGTCCATCGATGGATGTTCGTTCATCAATGGATGAATGCATAAGCAAAATGCGATATATACATACAATAGAATTATTCAGCCTAAAAAGGAATGAAATTCGAATAAAATGCTACAACACGGGTGACCTTGTGGACATCATGCTAAGGGAAATTAGCCAGACACAGAAAGACAACGATTGCATGGTTCTATTTATACGCAGTGCCTAGGATAAGTTCATAGAGAAAGAGCGTAGAGTGGTGGTTACCAGAGGCTGGAGGGAGAGAGACGGGAGTCGGTTTGGGATGGTGACAAAGTTCCAGAGAGCTGCAAACACTGTGAGCGTACTGAACTATACCCTTAAAAATGGTCAAAATAATAATTTTTATGTTACGTGTATGTTACCACAATAAAAAATTGATTCTGTTCATTTTTGATGCTATGTTTTCTTGCACATGTACAAAGAGACGTGATAACTGTTCATGTGTGGGCTCCGTTGGCGGAAGAATGACTTTGCAAACAGTTACGTGATGCCGGTTTGGTATCAGTGTCATCTGATGTTTTAAGTGGCTCTGACGGAGATTTGATTTCTTTCAACCAATTCACAGAATCCTGCCAAAGGTAAAACATCCAAAATTAGTGTAAACATTGCTGTAAATTTAGTTACAATGTCTGGCATTGAAGATAAAATTATTTTTGTGGTCTCGATACAAGTATGTTTTGGTGAAACACAGCTTCATGATCTTCATGATCAAAATGATGTTTTTACTAAACTTTCAAACAGCAATGACCTTGGAATCGGTTGTTATGCACATGTACTTTCCAATTCATTTAGACCAGCTGTGATATTCTACCAGCTGAAATGGAAAGTGCGACTGTTAGAAATTACAAATATTTGCATGCAAACTCAGAGTGACTGTATGAAGCCCGGGGAGTATTAAAAAATAGCTTGGCATGGGGACACCTGGGTGGCTCAGTCGGTTGCGTGTCTGACCTTTGGTTTTGGCTCAGGTCATGATCCCAGGGTTAGAGCTCCGTGTCAGGTTATGAGCTCTGTGTCAGGCTACATGATGAGCGTGGACCCTGCTTAAGATTCTCCCTCACTTGGAGCACCTGGGTGGCTCAGTTGGTTAAGCGTCTGACTTCGGCTCAGGTCACGGTCTCACAGTTCATGAGTTGGAGCCCCGCATCGGGCTCTGTGCTGACAGCTCGGAGCCTGGAGCCTGCTTCAGATTCTGTGTCTCCCTCTCTCTCTGCCCCTTCCCTACTCGCACTCTGTCTCTCTCTCTCTCTCTCTCTCTCAAAAACAAATAAATGTTAAAAAAAAAAAAAAAGATTCTCCCTCTCTCTCCCTCTGTCTCTCTCTCCTGGTCACACATACTCTCTCTAAACAAACAAACAAACAAAAAAAAACAGAAAAAATACTTTGGCGTAATAGTTCATGCTTTCTTTGTAGTGAATCATTCATCAGATGTGAAAATGCTTGAGCCTTTGCAGAACTACCAGGTACAACGGCCCGAGTCATACGATGGTACCAAGGTGCTTTATTCCCCCCCTTTTTAAGGGAGTCTTCCATACTTTTGCCAAAACTAAGTTGGAAATATTAATCAAAATACTCAATGCATGGGACACTACCACGAACTTCAGCTTTTAAGATTTTTTAGCAGATTGCAGAGATTGAAAAACCAAACTTGGGAATGGGAAGGCATGGAAACCCAGCCCTGAAAAGGGAAGGAAGCAGCCAGAAAACCCAAGGACAGGAGCACCCATAGCGTAACCTCCCCCCTGTGCCGGGGGCAAGCTCGGCTTGAGGCCCGATCCTTTGGATGGGGCTTCTGTTTTTATTTTTTAACTTTTATTTGCTTTATTTGGGGGGGAGAGGGAGAGAGACAGGCAGAGAGAATCACAAGCAGGCTCCACGCTGTCGGCGCAGAACCGAACACGGGGCTGGATCCCACCGACCGTGAGATCATGAATAGAACCGTGAGATCGTGACCTGAGCTGAACCAAGAGCTAGATGCTTAACCGACTGAGCTGCCCAGGCGCCCCTCGCTTCTCTTTTTAATTGTATAAACATGGATTCCATACCACAAGGGAATAGGGAAGGACCTACGATCTAAGCTTGGAGAAACATTCAAAAGTCATAGAGATCTCTTATTGCTTGCTTTTTAAAATCTTGTATAAGTACTCACCAAAGAAATCCTAAAGGAGGCAAAAAGACAGGGCCTGTGAAAATATTTGGGCTGAAATATTATACATTTGATATGAAATACATTAGAAATGAGGCTGTCTTCATTTAGCATAAATTCCTTTGGGCTCACCGGGCAACTCGGCACCTGCAAAGAATATTTTCTCAATTAAAAACATTGTGTATAGAGGAGTCTTTTGAAGGTATCAAAAATTTCAAATTTATTAATAAGCAAATGCAACTTTGATGACAATTTCAGACTGTTATGAAAATCTAAAAATAATGAGCCCAAATTGAAAAAAATAAAGCAAAACATATTCTTGAGAAGAGTATTTGTGACATGCTATTAGATAGAGCTACGAAATGGATTCAAGTACTTGACTGTGTACCCAAATAATTGTGTAATTATTCTTCTAGCAGTTTTTAAATGCTCATATAATTAGTATAAGTAACTTTTAAAATTTTGCTCAGGAGCACCTGGGTGGCTCAGTCGGTTAAGTGTCTGACTCTTGATTTTTGGCTCGGGTCATGATCTTACAGTTTGTGAGTTCGAACCCCACATTGGGCTCCACAATGAGAGCGCAGAGCCTGCTTGGGGTTCTGTCTCTCTCTTTCTCTCTCTCTCCCTCCCTCTCTGCCCCTCCTCCACTTGTGCTCTCTCTCTCTCTCCCTCAAAATAAATAAATAAACTGTATTTTTATTATTTTTATTATTTTTCAATATTTATTTTTGAGAGAGACAGAGAGACAAAGTGTGAGCAGGGGAGGGGCAGAGAGAGAGAGAGAGGGAGACACAGAATCCAAAGCAGGCCAAGCTCTGAGCTGTCGGCACAGAGTCTGACGTTGGGCTTAAACTCACAAACTGTGAGATCATGACCTGAGCCGAAGTTGGCTGCTTCACTGACTGAGCCACCCAGGCGCCCTGAATAAATAAACTTTAAAAAAATAAATAAAACTTCGCTCAGACCTATGCAGTTGCAGATGTGTTATTTTTATTTTGAGAATTTTATTTTTAATATACTTTTGGATAGACCTAGTTTATAGTTCTGTAGTTTTATAGGTCCATGAATGTAATAAAACCAATTTGTAGATCAGTCTCTAAATATTTCTATGTAATTTCAATTATTTTTACTAAACCGTAACCTCATGGGAGAGAGTTACAGTCTGAGAGTCTGAGAGTTTACAGTCCTGCTCAGAGGACCATTTGAAAAGGCTAGGGACACCGCGGGGACCGTGTGGAGTGAGTGGAACACGGAAAGGAATAGAATGTATCACCCACATCGAGGTGTCTGCAATCGCAGAGCTCTGACAGGGGTTCTGAAGGGCCCAGAGGAATGCCCATTCTAGAAGGGTGAGTCTGACTCAGAGCGCGAGGCCGGTTTGGTACAGTGCAGGTCAAGTAGTTAATCTGCTCCCCTGTCCCCTGTCCCTGCTCTCCTGTCACGCTCTCCAACACACAGAGGCCAGAAGCCAGGAGCTGGGGTTAGCAAACTGGGCAGGAGGCGGGAGGGAGAGAGGAAGGACCAGAGCCTGCCTTCCCCTCGGGAGGTGGTGGCCCTGGAGCAGGAGGGACCCTGGCAGGAGGTGGCACAGAAGTCTTACCTTAAGATGACTTAGGTGTTGATTGGCCCGGAGAGTTGAATTTCTGAACTGAGACCACGTCGGCAAAGAATATCGCTGTAGGGCTTTCTGAAAACAAAGAAAAAGCAACACTTGGGGGGCAGATGAACCTTTCAAGAGTGAACCTTGAAAATATTATCCTGAGCTAAAGAAGCCAGACAAAAAGATCACATTTTGTAGGATCCCACTTAAATATTTTTTAAAGTTTATTTATTTATTTTGAGAAAGAGCGAGAGAAAACAGAGGGGGGTAGAGGGAGTGAGCGAGAATCCCAAGCAGACGCCGTGATGCCGGTGCAGAGCCTGACGCGGGGCTCGATCCCACAACCCTAGAATCGTGACCCGAGTCGAAATCAGGAGTCAGACGCTTAACCGACTGACTGAGCCACCCAGGCGCCCCTGGTAGGATTCCATTTAAATGGAACACTCAGAATAGGGAGATCTACAGGGGCAGAAAGTGGCTGCGGGGGCTGGGGCGAGGTGGGGGATGGGGAGTGACTGCCGATGGGTACGGGGTTTCCTTCCAGGGGGACGGAAATGTCTTAGGACTGGATAGAGGGGGTGGCTGCATGACAGTGTGCACGTACAGGAAGACACTGAATTGTACACTTTGGTTTTATTTATTTACTTCTTTATTTATTTGAGCATCTCCTATACCCTTGACATTATTCCAGATGCTTTATTATTTTTTTAAATTTACATCCAAGTTAGTTAGCGTATAGTGCAATGATGATTTCAGGAGTAGAATCCAGTGACTCATCCCCTACATAAAACCCCCAGTGCTCATCGCAACAAGTATCCTCCTTAATGCCCCTCACCCATTTCCCCATCCCCCCCCACAACCCCCCAGCAACCCTCAGTTTGTTCTCTGTATTTAAGACTCTCTTATGGTTGGTCTCCCTCCCCATTTTTTTATTTTTTTATTTTTTTTAAATTTTTTTAAAATTTTTTTTTAATGTTTATTTATTGTTGAGAGAGAGAGACAGAGTGTGAGTAGGGGAAGGGCAGAGAGAGAGGGAGTCACAGAATCTGAAACAGGCTTCAAGTTCTGAGCCTTCAGCACAGAGCCTGATGCGGGGCTCGAACTCACAGACTGTGAGATCATGACCTGAGCCGAAGTCGGCCGCTTAACCGACTGAGCCCCCCAGGCGCCCCTCTCCCCATTTTTTATATTACTTTCGTTTCCCTTCCTTTATGTTCATCTGTTTTGTATCTTAAATTCCACATATGAGTGAGGTCGTATGAGATTTGTCTTTCTCTGACTGATTTATTTCGCTTAGCATAATACCCTCTGGTTCCATCCACCTTGTTGTGAAGGGCAATATTTCACTCATTTTGATTGTCGAGTAATACTCCATTGTATATATACACCACATCTTCTTTATCTTTATCTTCTTTTATTCATCAACCGATGGACATTTGGGCTCTTTCCATACTTTGGCTGTTGTCAATAGCGCTGCTGTAAACATTGGGGCGCATGCGCCCCTTCGAAACAGCACACCTGTGTCCTTAGGATAAATACCTAGCAGTTCAGCTGCTGGGTCGTAGGGTAGTTTTGTTTTTAATTTTTTGAGGAAACTCCACGCTGTTTTCCAGAGTGCCGCACCAGTTTGCACTCCCACCAACAGTGCAGAAGGGTTCCTCTTTCTTCGCATCCTCGCCGACTTCCGTTGTTCCCTGAGTTGTTAATTTATGAGAACAGATACCACACTTGATCTTAGCCAAAAGGCCGAGAAGCAATGAATTGTACATTTTAAATGGTTATTGAGTCATTTTATGTTATGTGAATTCTACCTTAATTTAAAAAAAAAACGAACAAAAAAAAAAACAAGTGTCCGTCCAGGGACAGGAGAAGGATGCCCTCTGCTGGGAAGGCTTAAAGGACAGTGCGGGAGAAAAATAAAATTCCAGCAAGGCTTACCCCGTACGTTCTGCCTGTGACACATATTACCAAAGGGGGTTTGTGCATCACACGTAAACTATGCTCTCTACGAGATTTCAAGAATTTTCAAGAGCACATTTTGACTCTCTTGGAATTTCACTTAATGTGCTGACTCCATCAGCTCCACACACTCTGAGTGGCAGTAAGGCATCAGACAGGTGAGGGCCAGACGGAAACACCCTGAGCTCTCTCCCTGGCTGACTCTCATTAGTAGGAAAGTTCTAGACCAGAGTGAAGTTCTACAACCTTCTGCTGATGCAGACCCTGGGCCACTTTGGACCCAGCAGCACCCCTCGATTCCTGTTATTCCTGAGGTCCAGCGCTTTGGCGTGTCTCGAATTCCCCTCTCCGTGAATTGTGACCTACGTCTCCCAATTCCTGAAGTGGATTCTGCACTTAGCAACCAAAGAGGCGGACAGCGTAGAGTCTATGAAGCTTGCTCACTCAGAAAAAGGCTCTGGGGCTCCGGGGTGGCTCAGTTGGTGAAGCGGCCGACCTCTGCTGAGGGCATGGTCTCACGGCTCGCGAGTTCGAGCCCCGCGTCGGGCTCTGTGTTGACAGCTCAGAGCCTGGAGCCTGCTCCGGATTTTGTGTCTCCCTCTTTCTCTGCCCCTTCCCCACTCACGCTCTGTCTAGCTCTCTCAAAAATAAATAAACATTAAAAAAAGAAAAGGAATGAAAAAGGCTCTGACCCCAGAGAAAAGCGATCGCAGCTGGCAGGAAGTTTTAAGCTTATAAATGTGCATTAAAATCAGAAACGATTAAGTCAGGGAAGTAGGCAAGGGATGAGAATCCAAATCATACTCTTAATTCAAGTGAGCAGATCACATGACCTCTCCAAGCCTTTGTCTTCTCTGTCATATGGGGATCCTTTTGGTTTCACCGGGTGGTTGCGAGAATAAAATGTTACGGATTCATATCAAAATGCTTCGAAAAGAACAAGAGGTGATACAAAATGCCAGGACTTTACTCGAGTTAATTGACAAAGAAGCTTGCTCAGAAACGTACCTGGTGTGAGACCTAGGGCTTTCTGTATTTAGGGCTAAGGCAAGACAGCGGGCAAACCCACGGCCAGGTCCTACTGTCTCACTCGGGGTTGGCAGGCCAGTTTGGGCTGTGCAGAGTTCCCCTGTTCTGAATTTGTCATTTATTAGAAAGAGGAAACTGGCTAACAGGCATAAACCCAAATGAGAAAAAAGAATCACCAACTCAACTCATTATAACTTCCTTTGTTTTTCAGGATTAATAGATCCGAGGTCATAAAAACAATACGTTGATTTTAGAGTTTAAAATTTGGGTGTTAATTAGCGCAAAGAACAAATGCTGAGTGTTTGTTCTTTGCTTATTTCGCCAAGAAGGCGAAGATTTGTGTTTAACTTGGCTTATTTGGAATTAACATTTTGATCGCTATGCTCCATTCTCTACCACCCACGGTGACATTCAGTTCAACTGTCAAGCTGTTTACTGAGCTTCTGTTTTGCTCCCAAGCTGGGAATACTGTGGTGAACAAGACAGGCGTCCTCACCCTTGGGTGGCACAGGGGCTTTGGAGATCAGCCCCAGCCTTAGCCCTGGGGTTTGAGGGAGACGGCAGGTTGGGAGGGAGAGGAAGGTGCATGGGCCCCAAATCGGAAGACATCACACCCAACCCGCCCCAGTTGTATTCTAGCAAGGGTTTCCATGAAACTACCACCGGCAGAGGTGGGCACCCAGGTTTGAAACCATGTTTTTGAATTGCCGCAAAGCCGTCTGGTCCTTTAAGGATATCCCGAATCAAGAGTCTGATATTTAAACCGATAGCCACTCATCACATGTGAAGGGCAGACATCTGAAATTAGAATGCCCAAAGATCAGGAAAGTGAAAGATGGTATTTGGTGTTTTCACAGGGCAGCTGTTTTAAGATACTACACTCATCTGCAGGGTTGCTGAAGGATTTCTGTTGTGTGTGTGTGATTTTTTTTTTGACAACCACAAAAAACCCGAACCAATTTTCAGCCTGAGTACTTCCCATGATTTTGCTTCAAATACTGAACAGATGGGCTCCAAGCTGGGTTTTCCTGAATCTGTGCACCAGTGGCCTTGCCCAGCTCAGAAATACAATAAGCAGGACTCACTCAAAAGTGAAAAACCCTGATTATTTATTTATTTTTAGTTTTTTATTTATTTTTAGTTATTTATTTTTAATGTTTATTTATTTTTGAGAGAGAGAGAGAGAGAGAGAGACCACAGGCAGGGGAGGGGCAGAGAGAAAGAGGGAGACACAGAATCTGAAGCAGACTCCAGGCTCTGAGCTGTCAGCACAGAGACCGAATCGGGGCTCAAACCCATGAACCACAAGATCATGACCTGAGCCGAAGTTGGACGCTTAACCGACGGAACCACTCAGGCACCCCAGAACACTGATTTAAAAACAAATTTATCTTTTTTAAATGTTTATTTTTATTTTTGAGAGAGAGAGAGAGAGCAGGCATAAATGGGGGAGGGGCAGAGAGTGAGGGAGACACAGAATCCGAACTGGGCTCTGTGCTGACAGCAGAGAGCCCAGTGTGGCACTCTGACTCATGAACCGTGAGATCATGACCTGAGCTGAAGTCAGACACTTAACTGGTTGAGCCACCCAGGTGCCTCAAGAACTCTGGCCGTTGTTTCTTTTTTTTTTTTTAAGTTTTTAATTTGTTTTTAAGAGAGAAAAATCATCATCAAGGGAGGGGCAGAGAGAGAGGGAGACAGAGAATCCCAAACAGGCTCTGCGCCGTCATCTCACGAATCGTGAGATCATGACCTGACCTGAAATCAAGAGTCATCTGCTTAATCGATGGAGCCACCCAGGGACCCCGAGAACCCTGATTTCTAAAGAATTTGGGGCACCTGGGTGGCTCCGTCGGTTAAACGTCCACTTTTGGCTCAGGTCATGATCTCATGGTTCGTGAGTTCAAGCCCCACATCAGGTTCTGTGCTGACAGCTCAGAGCCTGAAGCCTATTTCAGATTCTGTGTCTCCCTCTCTCACTCTGCCCTTTCCCTGCTCGTACTCTGTCTCTCTCTCTCTCTCAAAAATAAATAAACATAAAAAAAACAACAACGAATTTTATCTCTCTAAGAATCACAAAATACTGGCCCTAAGCTGCCTCCAGGGGCTTCCAGTCTTGCGTTAGGAAGACCGGAGACTGGCTAAACCCACAGATGCTCATCAGGCGTTTGTTTCCCAAACAGGTCCGGGAAGCACAGGTTGGAAAGAGGCTGAGGGTTTGATTTTGCCATTTGGTGATGGAAAAGAGGAACCTCCTTTCCTGCTCCGTTAGCACCAAGAGGCACAGAATCCAGCGCTGCACGACACCTTAGACTTAGACCAATGACTCCTCTTTTCCATGTCCAGAACTTTTTCATCTTGCCCAAACTGGACCTCTGTCCCCGTTAAACACTAAGTCCCCATTCCACCCTCCTTCCAGCCCCTGTCGCCTGCCACTCTTCTTTCTGTCCCTATGAATTTGATGACTCTAGAGACCATGTACAAACAGCCTATGACAAGCCTTCCTTCCATTTTAAGGCTCCATAGTATTCTGCTGTCTGCGTATGCCATGTTTTGTGTACCCACTTGCCTGTCAACGAACATTAGGGTTGTTTCCACTTTTTTGCAAATGTTGCTATGAATATTCGTTTACGAATATCTGAGTCCCTGCTTTCACTTCTTTTGGGCATATACCCAGACGGGGAATTGCTGGATCATATGGTAATTCTATACTTAACTTTTTTGAAGAATTGCTATACCATTTTCTACCCTGGCTGGGCTATTTTTCTCACCAGCAGTGCAGAAGGGTTCCGTTTTCTCCACACCCTTGTCAACACTTGTTATTTTCTGTTTGTTTGTTGTTGTTTTTTGATAATAGCCCCCCTAAAGGGCACGAGGTGATATCTCATTGTGGTTTTGGTTTGCATTTTCCTAATGATTAGTGATATCAAGCATCTTTTCATGTACTTATTGGCCATCTGTGTGTCTACTTTGGAGAAATAGCTGTTCAAGTCCTTTGCTCTTTTTAAAATTGGGCTGTTGGGGGGTGCCAGGGCGGCTCCGTCAGTTGAGTGTCCGACTTTGGCTCAGGTCATGATCTCATGGTTCGTGAGCTCGAGCCGCGCATTGGGCTCTGTGCTGACGGCTGGAGCCTGGAGCCCACTTCGGATTCTGTGTCTCCCTCTCTCTCTGCCCCTCCCCTCTCTCAAAAATAAATAAACATTAAAAAAAAAATAAGATTGGGCTGTTGGCTTCTGTTTTTGAGTTGACACTTGCTGTATATGGAAAAAATGGGTCACAGGAAGGCTGTGCTTATGAGAGCCAGAATCGGTACCTAGGGTCCTACTGTTACAACAGGGCTTTGTCCCACTTCATTGGCCAAGGACACTCATCTCTGCTATTTGGGGCTGTAGCCTTACGGGGCCAACCCCCCGAGAACAGCGATGCCTTACTTGCTGCATCTGTGGAGGGATGAGAACCTAGTTTCTCAAGTCAGGGTACGGACTGAACTGTGCCTCCCTTCCCCAGCTCCATGTGACAGAGTCCTAACTTTCGATGTGACTGTCTTTGGAGATAGGGCCTTTATGGAGGTAATTAAGGAGAAGGAAAGCAATAAGGCCCTAATTCAGGAGGACCAATGTCCTCAGTAAGAGGAAGAGACCCCAGGGCTCTGTTTTCCTCTCAGCGCACACAGAGGGAAGACCACAGAAAGACACAGCAAGAAGGCAGCTGCCTGGAAGCGAGTCCTCGCCAGAATCCAACACCTCCAACACCTTGATCTTGGACTTTCAGCCTCCAGGACGATGAGATGATGAATTTCTGCTCTTTAAGCTCCCTTGTCGGTGGTATCCTGGCATTACGGCGGCCTGATCTGACTAATCCACTCTGATTCAGAAAGTAAGCAGATGGAGAAGGACTCAGAGAGAAGAGCCAGGGTGGGTGCAGGTGGGTCCCACAATGGCCTGGGCCACGTTAAAATTTTTCTGGCATCTTCTAGGCTTCAACCCAATGTTCAAGTAATCTCTTCGTGGTGGAACACAATTTCCTGATGTTGAAAATAAAAGGCTTACCAAAGCCTCCTAAAATATAACCAAAGGCTTCCTGGGTATCCAACGGCTGTCACCAAAAAGTACGCCGATGTCTTTGACTTGCCTCAAAGCACATGTGGTTTTACCCCCAGTGTTGAACTCGGCTTCTTCCATTTTCTTCTCCGTGATCCTGGGTTTGGAAGGTTTTCCTCAGCTATTTCTGATATCTATGTCAGCCTTTCCCTCCCCGTCCAGGAGATTCACTCCCAGATCCTTCTCCGGGCCTCTTATTTCCATAAGATCTAGTTACGCTTCAGCTGGTCTTGGCCGTAAGGCGAACAGGAGCTAGTCCACAGGGGCCAGTGGGAAGAGGAGGAACCCAAGAGCAGCTACGGATGGCCACTGGTGGGGCGGGGAGCGAACCCCTCATCAGGCTTAAGGACGGGCTTTGGGCAGGGGGCTGGACGGCCAAGCGGGCAGCTGGGGCAGAACCCCAGTCAAGTGGTAGGAACGGGCTCGACACCGGAGAAGGTGCCCGACACGGTGCGCCAGCCTGGTGTGTGCAGACGCAAGCATTGAGTCTCTGACATCCTCCTTTCTACCCCTCAGCCTTTGCTCTCTTTTCTCAGATTCTAGCTCCCTCCTCCCGTCCTCATCTAGCCCCCCCCCCCCCCCACCCAGCCGGTCTCTCTGTTTCATGCTACACAATCTCTCATTGCTCGTTCTTGGCTTCGTCTGCTCACAGGAAACCCTCAGGGTAATGTCACTGTCCAAGAATGTCTCTCAAGGTGAAGGACAGGATCCCGACATGAGTTCGAGGCTGGCGGAGACACCCGTACCAGCTCCCCCTTCGGGAACTCTGATACATAGCCCAGAGGCTCCGAAGATTTTAGCTGCTGAGTTGGGAAATGCACGGCCTGGAAGGCCTAAGAAAGTGGTGAGGTTGGAACGTATACACAGGAATTCTCAACCTAGCGCTCACTATACTGTAGTACTTCTCAGGTTCTACCATGCATCTAAATCTTCCCAACGTGCAGGTGCTCAAATTTAAACAAGAAAATAGGCGCATTGCTTAGGATTCCTTCTGAGTGAGGATGACTAAGGTTTAAAGTAGTTGACCTATAGATGGAGGATTTTTGTTTTGTTTTTCTGACCTTAAATCTGAGGGTAGGTAATACAGGGATGTATGGTAATTTCATGAGCTCCTCAGAAATCAGGCTCCTTCTGGTTTTCTCTCCACTGTCCTTTGGGCTGGTTTCCATCCTTGTTTTTACTTTATGGTGCCAGTGTGACCACTGTAGCTCCAGCCATCACATCGGCTTTCCAGGTGAGGAAGAAGAGACATGAAAGTGCATCTCACAGATAAGTCAGTGCCTTTAAAGCCGAGTACATTTGCACATCCAGTAAACTCCATATTTCGTTTCTAAGGAAGAAGAAAGAGTAGGTACTGGCCTCTGCCTCGTTGGGCGCTAGGTAAATCATGAACTGAACAGGATCCAGGGCTAATCCGAACATCTCAGGAGCCCACAGAACGTCTTGCTGGGGAAGCGTTGCGGGCTAATTCCTCTCTGCTGCTTTTAGTCCCTGTGAGTGTCTCCTCAAGATTCAAGTTCCCAGGAGAAAGAGAGCCTGAACTTAACTTAGCTGCCCTTTGGGTGATCAGAGAAGTGAGACTCTACAGCGGACACCCCATCGGTTATATACACGGGAGCAGCATCCTTGCCCAAAAGAGAGGATATCGGGCAGAAACAAGTCACAGGTGTCTTCCAGGCTTCATTCGTCGTCCCATTTCAATCTCCACCTTTCAGCCCCTGACACGTCTTAGCAGAGAGACGTCATGGCGGAGTATGGACTGGAAAAGGAACAGGGCTGTTGAGATGAAAACACTTGGCTTTAATCATGGTTCTGCCCTTTACCGGCTGTGCGACATTGGGCCCATTACTCTACTTGGCTGTGCCTCACTTTCCTCAGCCGTTGGAGTGGAGAGAATCCTATGTAGCTCCAAGCTGGTTGCGAGCATTAATATATAAACAATGGAATTCTCATGCTCTTACCAGCCTTGAGTATGAATAGCGTCGCTTTGACACTGGTAACCTCAGTTTTGCTGGTTCTTGGTGACGAAGGAGCCCCTCCTTCTCCTGCTTCAAGTGTGTGTGAGGGGATGCCCTGCACACGGGCTTACCAAGAAGTCAGCTCTACGCCTGTGCACCGGGGCTGCCCGGCCGGGCACCCTGACCATCGTCCTTCACCGAGCCCTTTCAAAGCCGAGCTGTGGTCTGGGAAACCCACCGGGAAAAGGTCGTCTTCGCTCTGAAATTACTCTCCGGTGGGAGGGACCCTGACTTGGCAAGCCCCAGGTGCCTCCCCGTCAAGAGTTTCTCAGAGCCTCCTATTTTCCTGAGACCTGGACATGCAGCCACAGGGCAGATCTGAGGTCAGCCTCCCTGGCTGGACCACTATGGCTGAGGTTCCTCATTGCCAGTCCAGAACTCCATCTTCTCCTTTCTCCTTAGGAAGTAAACACTGATTTCCAGCTGGGCCTCTTCCCCCCTAGAGTCAAAGACAAGATTTCTTGGTCTCCCTTGGAACTCAGTATGTCCATGTGACTAAGTTCTGGGCAACGGGTCATAAGTGTAAGTGCCGTGTGTACAGAAGGCTGCTTGGAGAACCGACACAGCTGGAAGCGAGTCCCTTGTTAGCCACTTCCCTCTTTCTTTCAGTCAACAGCCTAAGTTGTGATGGCTGGAGCTGCAGCAGCCATCTTGGACCACAAGGAAAGCTTGAGGATAGAAGCTGTGTCCCTGAGTGGTGGAGCAGAGAGACTGAAGTCTGTGTCCCTAATGATACCATAGAATCTCCATGCTAGTATTGGACCATCAGTTCGGGATCCTTCTGTATGAAAGAAAAATAAACTTTAATCTTGGGACGCCAGGGTGGCTCAGTTGGTTGAGGATCTGACTCTTGATTTCAGCTCAGGTCATGATCCCAGGGTCTTGAGATTGAGCCCTGCTTCAGGCTCTGCACTGAGCATGGAGCTTGCTTAAGATTCTCTCTCCCTCTACTCTTTTTCTCTGCTCACACACTCTCTCTTTCTAAAATAAACAAACAAACAAGCAAACTTCAATCTTGTTTAAGCTATCGTCATTTCGAAATTTTTGTTTTTGTTTTTTGTTTTTGCCGTATTCCACTAAGAGGATCCTAATGGATGGGGCCACCCTCATGCTGGGTAATCTCCCTTGTCCGTTGGAGTAAATTCCCTCCCAGGAGATCTCTCAGCACTCAATACCAAGAGACTTCTGATGGGGTCTCCCCCACTGATACACCTGACAGGTCCGGACACATCTGAATCTGCTTGAATCAAACCAGAACTCTTACGACAAGCAAAGTGCTCAGCACAGAGGCCGTATTCAACGCGATGTGACTCTTCTTAGAACACGTGGCCTGGCACCATTCCACGCACCCAGGGTCCGTAACAAGTAGCACTCTCTCCTTCCTTTCTATGCACAGGTGGTCAACTCCATCCACCTGTTAGGACTGGGCTCAGAGGGCTGGGCCAGCATGGGGAAAATTCCACATAAATAGCTACGAACACAGCTGCACCTAGAGATCACTTTCTGGAACGCTGAGGGATAAGAAAACGGAATCTCCCAGGCGAGTTAGCGTCTGTGAGGCTGAGTACGTTTACACACCCAGTAAACTCCATGTTTCGTTTCAAAGGAAGGAGAGTAGGGTTTGCTTTGTTGGGTTCCGGATAAATCGTGAACTGCACAGGGGCCTGGGCTAATCCGAATATCTCAGGAGCCCATAGAACGCCTCCCTGGGGGAGGTGTCGTGGGCTGATTCCTATCTGTTGCCTTTAATCCCTGTGAACGAACGCTCGGATTCAAATTCCCAGAAGAAAGAGCATCAGAAGCATTTTCCTTTGGAATACTGGCTTGGGGAACTTTCCCGAGCCTCCCCTTGGCCTTGCCGTCCCCACCTCGGCTTCCCTCTCTCCCCATCTCTGCAGAGCAACGGCCCTTCCGCGCCCAAACTTGAGACTCCAGGGAGGAAGGAGGGCTGTAGACACTGGACAGCCGGCCACTCACTGCCTGACCCCCAAACTCCTCAAGAATCTCTGGTGGCGAACGGAGCCCAGACTCCTCGGCCTGGCCTGCAGTGAGGAGGGAGGAGGCAGTGGAGGGGGCAGGGGTGACGCGAGCTCCCCAGTCCCGCAATCTCAAGCCAGGAGAAGCTCACTTCTTGCATTTTGCAGAGACGTGGAAGGAAGCCATCCCTTGATTTGGCCCGTTCGTTCCGTTTGTTTGGGAATGTTTTTTATTCTCCTTTCCTCAGTTCAATGCATTTACCCAGCTGAATCCCTACAGTTGGCTGAGATCTGATTTCCTGCTTAAAAAAACAAAAAATAAAAACAACAAAAGTCATTCTAACTACCCACGAGTCTCATAATAATGAGGACCTCTGCATCAGCAGTTGCTTGGATTTGGGTCAGCATGGGGTGGAGGTGGGGAGTAGGTAACCCAGGAAACCCGGGGACTATTTGGGACGAGTCAGACCTCAGAGGGCCATAATGGATTGTCGGAGCAGATGGCTTGGGCTGGCGTGGAGTTCCTCCCAGTCTCAACCCAAGTCACTGGGCACATTTAGTCCCCACTGGGGAGCCGCCTCTGCTCCATCTTCTTCCTTCAGGGACGACTCCCTAGGCTAGGCAGGAAGTGTCACTGATGGATGGCAACGGCCCCTCTGAGCTCGGGGTCCTGCCTGGCAGCGTCCTCAGGAAGAACCAATTTCTGAATCAACCTCACTTTTCTCCTCTC
This sequence comes from Paguma larvata, assembly GCA_030068075.1. NCBI lineage: Eukaryota > Metazoa > Chordata > Mammalia > Carnivora > Viverridae > Paguma > Paguma larvata. The sequence continues at coordinate 37,145,101 of CM057827.1, forward strand.
TTCAGTCACAACTCTAGAAGTCAATTTTCTCTGTGCTCTTTTCCATATCACGGTTTATGCTTCGAGGCTCGGGGAACAGTGGTTGTGCGGGGAAGCTCGGGCACTAGGCAGTCTCGGCCCCACCGCCTGCTGGGTGTGTGACTTCAAGCCAGCCACTCGATCTCTCTGGCTTCCACTTCCTCATCAGCAAAACTGGGCTCTTTATGGTTCCTACTCATACGGCCGTTGTGAGGATTAAATGGAACCGTCCACTTAAAGCGCTTAAGGGGCTGGCGGGCTCAGCTGGTTAAGTGTCCGACTTTGGCTTAGGGCATGGTCTCATGGTTCGTGGGTTCGAGCCTTGTGTCGGGCTCTGTGCTGACAGCTCAGAGCCTGGAGCCTGCTTCGGATTCTGTGTGTGCCTCTCTCTCTGTCCCTCCCTGACTCATGCTCTATCTCTCTCAAAAGTAAAATAAACATTAAAAAAATAAATAATAAATAAAGTTCTTAAAGTGTCTGGGGGGGCGCCAGGGTGGCTCTGTCAGTTAAGCAACCGACCTCGGCTCAGGTCATGATCTCCCCGTTTGTGAGTTCAAGCCCCACATCAGGCTCTGCTCTGACAATGTGGAGCCTGCCTGGGATTCTCTCTCTCCCTCTCTCTCTGTCCCTCCCATACTTGATCTTGGGCATGTATGTGTGCTCACTCTCGAAAGAAAGAAAGAAAGAGAGAGAGAGAGAAAGAAAGAGAGAAAGAAAGGAAGGAAGAGAGATAAAGACAGAAAGAAAGAAAGAGAGAAAGAGAGAAAGAGAGAAAGGAAGAGAGATAAAGAAAGACAGAAAGACAGAAAGAAAGAAAGAAAGAAAGAAGTAAGTCTGGAACCCAGTAGGTGTTTGTAAATGTTAGACGGAATGATCGCAGGCCATGGGGGAGAGAGATGACAACAAGGCGATATCGGGGGCGGATGCCGGCCGTCGACAGGTGCACTGGCTGGCATCCTAGTGAGCAAATTCTTGTCCCAACTAACGGGCACATCGCCGCGCCTTCAACCTTCAGGGTTGCTGGTGAGTAGACTGCATACAACGGACCTACTCTACTATTTTCTGCGGCTGCACAGAGAGAGCCAAGAGTCTAAAATGGTCTTTCTGTTGGGATTCAGGTTCTCCCTCGGGAGCCTGGACCGACGTGCGGGCGCGTATCTGGGGGCTGTTAGCCCTTGGACGACATGGCCCTGGATGCTAACATTTCTGACTGTGTAAATGTTCGCACTCTGTTGTTTCTGCCGCCTCTTTTCCTGCAGCGGTAGCTTGCTGCCGTTGCTGGGGTGCAGCAGGAGGCTGCGTCCCTTCTCCTTCGAATTCCCCGCTTCCGTGAGGGGGGAAAACTGAGAGCAGAATTTATCAGAATTTTCTGCAAAAGACCAGGCTTCGAGCAGGGGCCTGAGGGCTGTGCCGTGAGCAAAGCCTCGAGCCGATTCAGGCCGTGTACTGTGGTGGAGATGGTGATGGACAAGGGGTTGAACTGGGCTACAAGCCACTGAGTTGTTTTTTTTTTTTTTAATTTTTAAAAATTTTATTTTAAGTAGGCTCCACACCCATTGTGGGGCTTGAACTCACGACCCTGAAATCAGGAGTTGCATCCTCTACCAACTGAGCCAGCCAGGGGCCCCATTTTAAAGTTTTATTTAAAACAATGATCACACAGGGACGCCTGGGTGGCTCAGTGGGTTAAGCGTCCGACTTCGGCTCAGGTCATGATCTCACAGTTCGTGAGTTCGAGCCCTGCGTCGGGCTCTGGGCTGACAGCTCGGTGCCTGGAGCCTGCTTTGGATTCTGTGTCTCTCTCTCTCTGCTCCTTCCCTGCTCATGCTCTGTCTCTCTCTCTCTAAAAAACAAACATTAAAATAAATAAATAAAAATGATCGGACGGTACAATTCGGTTCTTTTTCCTTTCAGTGTATAGCACTCTAAACGTTAGCACATGTATACGTTTCTATGACTGCCACCATAACCGGGGGACAGGACAGTTCCAACGTCCCAGAAGGCCCCCTTCTCTAGCCATCCCCCTCCCCGACCCAGAAGCCCTGACCTGTCCCCCACGGCTACAGTTTTGCCTGCTTGAGAACACCGTGTTGATGAAATCGCACGGTCTGTAACTCTTTGAGCACGGCCTCCCTCACCCAACGTGACGTTTTCCAGACTCACTGGAGTATCATCATCAACAGCCAACAGCTCATTCTTTTTTTCTTTTCTTTCTTTCTTTCTTTTTTTTTTTTTTACTGCTGAGTAATGTTCCATTGCATTGATTATTCTCTCCACCCCCCCTCGTGAGGGACATCTGGGGGACTCTGGTTTGGGGCTGTCACAAGTAAACCTGCTATTAACAGTTGCGTACAGGCTTTCATGTGAACGTAGGTTCTCACTTCTCTAACGTAAATACACAGGAGCGAGGTTGCTGGGCCCCACGGAAAGTAGATACCTAACTTCAGGAGAAACTGCTAACCCATCTTCCAGAGCGGCTGTACCATTTGCGCAGCCCCGCCGGAAACGCCCTAGTTGCTCCGCATCCTCGCCGGCCCTCGGTATCGTGTGTCTTTCTGGTTGTCGCCGTCCTGGTGGGTGAACATTGGTATTTGATTGTGGCTTTGATTTGCGCCTTCCCCGTGGATAATGCTGTCAAGCATCTTTTCATGTGCTGATCGGCCATTCTAGTGTCCTCTTGGGAGAAGCGTCCCTTCAAGTTTTTGGTCATTTTTGACAGTTGGTTGTTGCTTTCCTTACTTGTTGAGTTTTCAGAGTTCTTGATATATTTTGGATACGAGTCCTTTGTTCGATCTGCCGGCCGCGAGTGCTTACGCAAATTGCTGAGGCACCCGAGCATCGCCCCTCATTAAATGGGGGATGATACAGTTTTAGGAACCTGCTCCCCCATGTTGCTCTGAGGATCCAGTGATAAAGGGGAGAGAAACGCAGGAAACTGGGCAGGGACCACCACCGCTGTTTCAGTTACCTGGGTTTTTATATGAATGGTCTGTGGCTCATGGGCGCTTCTTTCCCTGCATAATTTTATATTCCTTCCACACAGGTACTTCACGGATAAAAAAGATTCAAGACAAAGGGGAGTTGAGTGAAGAAATTGCCTTAGTTCCGTAATCGCGGGAGCTCCTCGTACGCAGTCTGCCCAGGCTTCCGAAAGCGGTGCCTGCTGGCCCCGGGCACAGCGCAGCACCCCTGATGCGAGTCACATGTCGCAACCGAGGATTAAAGAGTGACGCACTGGAGAGGATGTACCTCATTCCCAAATGCAAGGAGGATTACTAACCCCGTCCTGCAGCTCCCACTGCTTTTCGAGTTCTCTCGTGAATGAGCCGAAGCTCGAGGGCAGTTAAGGTGAGACAGCGGTGGCACAATATATGGCACCCATATGGTAGTGGTGCTTACCCATATCCTCATGGTGCGTACCCGTATTCTCGCAGTGGTTACCCGTATTCTCGCGGTGCTTACCCGTATTCTAGTCATGCTTACCCATATCCTCGCGGTGCTTACCTGTATTTTCGCGGTGCTTACCAGTATCATAATAGCACACATAGTGATCGCGTCCCCACTGTCCATTCCACCCGTCCTACAGAGCATAATGGAACCTAAGTTTGAGAAATTAATCTCAGCTCACAGGGTGATTCTGACGCATTTGGGAATAATCCCATTTATTCTGCTACTATTGTGTCTGGAACGGACATGACCTGATTCTGCCATTGAGACACAAGAAGTGATTTGCTGAAGGTCTCTGGGAAAATGTTCTACCTTTTGTGGAAGGACGAGAAGCCAGATCCATTCTGTCCGTGTGTGCTTGCGTCTGTCTGTCTCTCTTCCTCTCCCCTTGTGCCGGGCCCTAGTAGCCATGACCACACGGGGTCCGACTTGGAATGAGTTCAGTGCTAAGGATGGAAGAGCAGAGGTCTCGAAAGAACTGGAGCCCTTGATTCTGTCCTTGAGCACAAAACCAAGCGGCCTCAAGCCCACTCTGTCCGGATGTCTTTGCGTGCACCTGCTGACCTTTGCTTTAATCTGGTTTGAGTCTGCTCCCCTATTATTTGCAGCCCCAAACACAGTAACGGTTCAAAACCGTCTCAGCACGCTTAGCAGCCCTCCTCAGTTGGTTAGTTAGACGCCAGAGGTGCAGGGAGGTTCTGGGGTGGAGGACAAAGGGAGACGGGGAAGACAATGACCTCTTTTCTCTTCAGTGTCCTCACATCGAGACGAGTATATGGACGGAGACTCAGTGTGTTCTGTTTTAACATGGAGGCATTAAAAAGCACCTAAGCCTTATTAACTCGGGTTCGACCAGGGGGGTGGGGAAGGAGAGTCTGAAATACGGCATGCATTCAAGGGAATGCGGTTTTATTCTATTCTGAAGTGCGCAGAAACTGGACCAACACGGGGTAGAGGTCTTGCTGGCCTGCCTTAGGGAAGACACAATTAGCATATTGTTGCTATGCCAACACTAATAATTTCTTCGGGGATTTTTCTTCACATATATAGGCATTGTGGGCGAGTCAATAGTGTAAAACAAGGTAACAGAGGCGGTGGGGGGGTGGTTAACCTATTTCAGGGAACAGACTGTTTTCAAGGACTTGAGCGGTGGCCATTGGCAAAACGGCACCGGGCTAATTAGGCATTCATTAGAGCAGGCCCAGCGGCACCAGCCCGGCGCTGTCCAAATGCTCCCAGAGTTTAAATCCGAGGAATCCTGACCGACGATACTCCACAGCCAGTGCTCGGGAAGGCTGAGCGCACACCTGGACTCACACGTGCACAGACAGTTCCGGAGCAACGCGCATGAGATGCTTTGGCAGGAACTTGCTTGCGCCCCGTGTATGGTTAGAGGATTTCTCATTGTAGGGGATTTGGCTGCTTTTGGGCTTTTTTAGTCACCATTGGTTACAGCAGTGTGCGTGTGCGTGTGTGTGTGCGCGTGTGTGTGTGTGACGAGGGGGGACCGATCCCATGCCAGCTGGCAAGAATACCACTTATTCGTGGAGATTTCTCACAAGCCCTCAGCCCCCTGAAAGGAGACTGTGAGTCCTTAGTCCTGACCCTGCTCCAGTTTTCCTCACTGACTTTTGCAGATCATTACCTGTAGCCTTGAAGACGGGAGCGAGTTAGGCTGTTTTCCGCAGCAGCTAAAGACTCGCTCATTTGAGAAGCAGCAGCCACCTGATACTGACGGATCGCTGAGACGCAGGGTGGGGGGAGGCCCCTTTTAATAAACAGGAGATGTCCACGGGGCAGGGCGCGCTCCCTCCGCTTGCGCTGAGTGTTAGCACCATCTCCTTGAGCTCCTTGAGGCCCAGGCTTCCCTCGTTCTTCCTTCATCCAGTCTGACCGCAGCACCTGCTACCTGTCAGGCCCTGAGCAGCGTGGAGATGAGGACGAACGAGCAGCAGCGCCTGCCCTGGCGGGGCTCACGGCGTGAGGGGACACACACGCATGCACACACACGCACGCCTCTAACGTGTGCTGAGATGTGCAAGGAGCATGGAGGAGGAGACTTCGAGCTGGGGTCTGAAGGTCAAGGCGTCCCGAGCAAAGGAGCGCGAGCAGGCGGCGGGTGCAGAAGCCCGGTCTTGAGAGCGGAGGTGGTGGGTCCGGCGACCAGGGTTAACCCCACCTGTCCGTGTGGTGCGGTGGTGGAAAGCCTGGCTCTGGGGACTGCCTACAGCAGGATCGTGGGTACTGGATCCTCCCCAAGTGTTTTCTCTTACCTGTCCAAGGGGGATAATGAGCCTACTGGCCGAGGATTGGGACGACCGAATGAGATCCCGGAGGCGGAGAGCCTAGAACAGTGCCCGGCTCACAGTAAGCGTGTCCTTAGGTCATGGTGCTTCCGAGGATGGCTTGTGCTTTAGTTCTTCCCGAAGCCCAGGCTCCCCTGACTCTTCCTCAAGGCACTTGGGGCCGGCCAGGGTCCATGAAAATCTCTGTCATGGAAAACTGTATGCTATTCTTTAAAAAGGCGAGGTTCCGTGGGGCGCCTGGGTGGCTCAGTCAGTGAAGCAGCCTGAGTCTGGCTCAGGTCATGATCTTACAGCTAGTGAGTCGGAGCCCTGCGTCGGGCTCTCTGTTGTCAGCACAGAGCCCACTTCAGGTCCTCTGTTCCCCTCTTTCTCTGCCCCTCCCCTGCTTGTGTTCTCTCTCTCTCTCAGAAATAAAATAATAATAATAATAATGAAAAGGTGAAGTTCCACAAGATATTATGTCGAATCGAAGCTCTCAAGATAAACTCATAATCTCAGAAAGAAATGTCCCCTGCTTTGTCACTACCAAGGGTTCACTCCTTGCAGCCAAATTTCCATCTTTAACGCTTGTTTTTTGCTAAGGGAGCCAGGACTTTCTAGAAGGTAGCTGATTCTCTGTCTTGGGGCAGGAGGAAACCCGGATGGAAAATTTTAGATCGTGCTGTTGTCAGAAAGAGAGGATGCTTTCAAAGATGCCACGCAGACAGGCCGACAGTTCGGCCATTTAGTAAGGCGATTAATTGGAACCATTCGCCAGAGGCGGTGAGTTCACAACGATACAGAAATGGGAAAAACTCATGTAACGTACAAAAGGGCAGTTGAATGATTCAAGGAGGCTGACTAGTAGGCTACAGTTCCTCTTCCTTCTAGTAAGTTAGGGAGCGTTAACGCACGCGAGTACCCTGTTTCCTCTGTAAGGCGCGTGGCTGGTTACAATGACAGGGGACGTGTGTGTGAGCCTCAGATTCACTCCTGACCCTTTTCCTCTGTTCTGCATGACACAGGGGCCACCCCGTTCAGGCTGCGTTTCTGGCAGGGCCTGGCCAGTGGGAGCCAGGCTGAGAGGAAGAGGGGAGGGGCGGGGGCTGTCTCCCTACTCTCCCCTGCCTCCTGCAGTGTCGGCCGCGGGCTGCAGACCCTCCATCGCTACGGCTCCTGTCCTGTTGGACCCACCAGATGCCAGCTTCTTCTGGGGCTCCCAGTCCTCTGGCTCCGGTAGCACTTTGTCCTTTGTCCCACCAGCCCGAAGGGTGCCAACAGCTCTTTCTTGATTCTCTCGCCATCCCCTGCTGGGTTTCTTGGCTATCTAACCAATTCCCTTTGACAAATGCCGTCTGTGTAAACTGTCGAGATGACCTCTGTTTTCCTGGCTAGTATCTGACAGATTACACCATTGTTTCCCTCCGCATAAGCAGGAAAGAACAAACACCAGAACTGCGAGTAAACTAAATAATCTCAGGATAAACACGCAGTAGCAAGGGCAGGAAGCGTCGAGGAGCACTGCGGTCACATAAAATCCAGGCAGAAGGGACCCAAGGCTGGCAGGCGGGCACACGCAAGAAGCAAGGAGAAAGGGGGCTCGACGGGATGTTCCCTGGTGACAAGTCATCAGGTCTTCTAAGAGGAGGGGCTCGCTTGGCTGATCCAACCCCTCATCAAGCAGGAGATGAAGTCTTAGATGGCCTTCTGTTAATTATAATAAAATTTGAACAAAGAATACTGAGGAAGTTTCAAAGAATATTGTCAGGCCAGATCAGTATATCCTAATAGGGTCATGGGTTAGATGTCTCAGCCCAGAGACATTTAAAGGCAGAATCAGTTCTGGGAAGGACGCTGAGAGTGGCAGGGGCCATCTGTGTCCCGTCCGTGTCCCCCAGCAGGAACACGCCATCCCTTTCCCTGTCTGACCTCGAGCTCTGCAGTGTCTGTCTCCAGGCAGCCTTTGACTGCTATCTGAAGGGAACGCTGGGTAGATATTCTACCCCCCTTGCCTCCCACTTGGGGTAACTCTGGGACACAACCTACACCATCTCGCATATTTCCGAGTAGGACCGTCCCTGTCACCCACCGTGGTAACCTGCTTTCCAGCAAGGCTCCTCGGGATTGCTCCCTTTCCTGGCTCACACCCCCACTTCCTGCCAGGCGATTCCTAGACTCGCCTCCCTAAGAACCTACTTCCACTCGTATCCTAGTCTCTGAGTCTACTTCCGGGGGAGCCCTGGCTAAGGCACTAATTTTAAAAATAAATGCATCTGGAATAATTTTAGACTTTAAGAAAGGTCTCAGAGATGATACAGAGACTTCTTGTCTACCCCTTACTCAATGTCTTCTAATGCTGACTTCTTTTTTTTAAAAAAAAAAAAAAAAGCTTTAATTAAGGTATAATTGATACACAAAGTACTGTACATATTTACCGTGTACAATTGATGGGTTTAGAAAGATGCAAAAAGCATCAAAGCCAATACCACAATCAAGGTAATAAATATATCCCATGCCTCCCAAAATGCCTTTAAATTTTTCAAAATGTTTTTATTTATTTTTGAGAAGGAGAGAGAGAGAGAGCAAGTGGGGAGGAAAGAGAGAAAGGAGACACAGAATCTGAAGCAGGCTCTAGGCTCTGAGCTGTCAGCACAGAGTCCAATGCGGGGCACGAACTCACGAATCGTGAGATCATGACCTGAGCCGAAATCTGATGCTCAACCGACTGAGCCGCCCAGGTGCCCTGAACAAACCCCAGTTTATTTATTTTTTATTTTTTATTTTTTATTTATATATTTATTTATTATTTATAATTTTTTTTTTTTTTTGGTAAAAACACTCAACACGAGGGTTACCCTCTTAATACATCGCGAAGAGCACGGTACATATTGTTACCTACAGTCACGATCTCCAGAACTTAGTCATCTCGCACAACTGAAACTTTATGCCCCAACACGACCTGATCACTTACCGCGTGCGGAAACTGAGAGACTGACCTTATGTTACTATTAAGTGGACTCCAGAATTTATTTGGATCGTATCGGTTTTTCTACTCATCCCTTTCCCTTGTCCTGGAGCCCCTCCTGGAGCCCACGGTCCACGCAGACGCCGTGTCTCTGTAGCCGCTTCTGTGCGTGGCCGCTTCTCTGTCTTTCCCTGTTTTGCGTGACCTGAGGGTCTCTTGAGGAGTGCAGGTCAGTATTTCGTGGAATGTCCCTGGGTTTGGGTTTGTCAGATGTTTTTGTGATGGTCAGATGACAGGGTTGGGTGGAGAATACCTCGAAGGTAAAGTATTCTTCTCCTCACATCATCTCAAGGAAGACGCCGAGTTTGAAAACTTAAAAAAAAAAATCCATAAAAAGACATATACTTAAAATTCCCAAGTCATCGCAAGCAAAAGGTTTTGTTTGTTTGTTTGTTTTTAATAAAAAGAGACCTAACCTGGAGACCTGGGACTCTTGTGGAATCACTTAACATTTTTTAAACTTATTTATTTATTTTGAGAGAGAGAGAGAGAGAGAGAGAGCCAGTGGGGTAGGGACAGGGAAAAGGGAGAGAGAAAATCCCAAGAAAGCTCCGTGCTGTCAGTGTGGAGCCCGACGAGGGTCTCGAACCCACAAGACTGCGAGATCATGAGCTGAGGTGAAATCAAGGATCAGACTCTTAATGGACTCAGCCCCCCAGGGACCCCTCTTGTTGAATCACTTTAAATTGTGCATGCAGGTCCGTGTCCTGGCCAAGAATCAGTTAGCCCGTAGCCCAGTTCCAGTGTCCTCAGCTCGTCTGAGAAAGTGTCCTTTGGCTTTTTTTGGTAAGTCTTTAGTAAGACTAATGACCCCCTGGAAGGGATAAAATATTACCGAAGCCCTCGGATGATACAAAAATGCAATAAAGAATAGATAAATGGAGCAATAATCCTGGCCAAGTAATATATCAAGTGTAGATAAGGAGTTAAGGCCGTGGCTATTCTGTTTGAGAATGGGTGTAATGGGTTTGTAGGTATACGTTGTGTAACCATCGTGCTTCTGAATAATTCGCCCACTGTTTGAGGGATCTGAAGTATCCAAAAGGTTCAGAGGCACGGTCTGTAACCGTGTTTTTAATTGTTTAAGGACGTTTAATTCATCACATTTATACTTGAGAAAACTTGGGTTTCTGAGTTCTCTTTGTGGATTGGCCATAGCAAACAAACCAGGCACTAAGGAAAATCCACATAATTGTGGGGGCTCCGTTCCCCCCAGAGGAAAGCCCCTTGGGCGTGACATCAGCCATCAGCGGGTTTCAGTTGGACCCATGACACCCCCGCCCCCGTAGCCCCACCTCTAAAGCCGTTGCTTGCAGGCCACAGACGTGCGCAGTGACTTGCCGACGCCTCGGGCAGTGCCTCATCTTCCGTCTCGCTTTCTCCTCACAAGAACCTGGTGGCATTATCTTCATTGGAAACGTGAGGAAACCAAATGTGTAATTTAGTGTGCAATTGACCGCAAGAAAGAGAATACTGGACCCAAAATGACTTCGACGGCAATAGGTTCCTTCTCTCCTTGCAGAGGAGTCCTGTGGGGATGGTTACCCCAGGGGCTCCCCAACACCACGTCCCGGCTTCTCTGCGATTCTTTTGACTACCCCTCACGGTCACAAGAGGCCACAGCAGGTGCCGACGTCCATACGGTCCGCTCGGAAGGCAGGCTCTCCTGTGGGGCTGTGTTCTTAGAGCGGAAATCCTTTCTCAGCCGCGCCTTGGTGACTTCTGCTCACGGGCCAGGATTGAGTCCTGTACTCGGGTGTAAGCCAATCACTAACAGGGGTGGGGGAACGTGATTGACTGGACCTTCCGCCGTGGGGCCGGGGGGCGAATGACCAGGCAAAGCCGTAAGGCAGTTGGGCACGGGCCGCCCTGGCCGTGACGGGGTGCAAGAAGGGCCATGACTTACCTAAGCTGACCCTGCCCACTGGGACCGGAATCCTAGGTCTTGCCTTACTCTCTTGACTTTTCCTGGTAGACCCTAATGAGTGCTTGGAATGAGGTCACCCTCCAAATGTTCTTCAACCTGGAAGGATTCTCTAGGGACGTCCCTCCCAGTCCCCCTCTGACCACCAGGCGAAGACGGGTCTAAACCACTCAGAACAAAGAGTTGTGTCGCTTCTTCCCGAAGACTGTCCTGGTTCCTGAGGCTCTGCGGTCCAGTTCACACCTTCTAGTGCACAGATGGGGACCCTGGGGGTGGGGAGAACGGGCCTCATGGTCACCAAGCGAAGAGGCTGGACCCGGGGCCGCCAGCTCCTCACTCTCCATACCCTACCTTGTCTCCTACAGCTGGCTGTTTCGCAGGTGGACACGAACAACACTGCATGTGCAGGGAGCCCCTGAGAACAGACTCGGAAACACGGACTGTGGAGCGAGGCTGCTGCGCGTGCACCTGGCTCAGCCACACACAGTAGGCGACCTTAGGCCGAGGCACATAATCGTTCTGTCCTCATCTGAAAAATAACGGGACAGCTTCCTCAGGTTGCTGTGAGGAGCTAGTGAGGGAATATGAATAAAGGCTTTGGGGCGCTTAGTAAGCTTTTAAATTATTATTGTGTTCCTTCCACGTGCACAGCACTGCACTATATGTTTGCACCCACCTAGTCTTTTTTTTGTTAAAAAATACTTTTTTTTTAATTTATTTTTTTTTTGAGAGAGTGAGAGAGTGGGAGGGGCAGAGGGAGAGGGAGACACAGAATCAGGCTCAGAAGCAGGCTCCAGGGTCCAAGCTTTCAGCACAGAGGCCAATGCAGGGCTCAAACCCACGAACCATGAGATCATGACCTGAGCTGAAATTGGACACTTAACCGACTGAGCCACCCAGGTGCCCCTGCATCCATCTAGTCGTTATGACACCTTCATTGTTAGCAGCCTTAGTGTAGAGATGAGGACATTAAAGCATTAACATGTCGAGCGGCTCACACAGGGTCCTGCCGCTGAGGCCACACTGGGGGTCACACCCACACCTGGCTGGCGCCAGAAGCCTGAGCTCTCGTCACCTTGCTGCTCAGTCCCCTCCAGCTGGCATTCTGCCTCTTGGTAAATCACAGGGCAACTGTCCAAACCTCAGGCCCCGTAGCTTGGAGCACAGGGTATATTCAGTCCGAGTTATTTGTTTTTACATACATTTCACGACCGCCTGGGAGCTCCGCGAGGCTGGGGTTGTGTTCATCTGCTAATATTTGGGCCCTCTAGTGCTTGACTGGAGGTCCAGCAAACAGTTACGCTAATAACAATTATTATACTCAAACACACAGTGTTTATTATGTGTCGAGCACTGTTCCGATGTATCAATTCATCTAATTCTTACCGCGTTCCCACGAGGTGTGGACTACTGTTATGAAATCACACGTAAGAGATGCGTGGTACCTACCACTGAAGCTTCTAGGGCAGACATCTTCAATTTGCTTTTGAATGTTTCTTTATTTTTGAGAGACGGAGTGTGAGCAGGGGAGGGGCAGAGAGAGGGAGACACAGAAGCCGAAGAAGGTTCCAGGCTCCGAGCTGTCAGCGCAGACAAGGGGCTCGAACCCACAAGCTGTGAGATCATGACCTGAGCCCAAGTCGGATGCTTCACCCAGGACTTCAAATTTAGCACGCAAAGGAATCATCTGGGAATCTTGACCTGACTTAAGTGCACATTCTGTTTGGGGCCCCTGGGTGGCTCTGTCAGTTGGGCATCTGACTTCCCGACTTCAACTCAGGTCATGATCTCGCCGTCTGACAGTTCGAGCCCCGCAGTGGGCTCTGTGCTGACAGCTCAGAGCCTGGAGCCTGCTTCGATTCTGTGTCTCCCTCTCTCTCTGCCCCTCCCCCACTCACACTCTGTCTCTCTCTCTCTAAAAAATAAATGATAAACATTAAAAATTTTTTGAGGAAACTTTGAATGCACACTCTGATTCAGCATGGCTGGGGTGGGGCCTGGGATTCTGCATTTCCAACAGGCTCTCGGTGATGCTTCCGGTCAGCCGATCTGGAGCAGTTAACATACTGTCAAATAGAAACCAGCCCGTTGTTCGCTGGCGCGGAGGCAGGGGCAGGAAACACTCTGGAAAAAAAATAACGGGTCTTACTTTGGTAGTGAGAGGATTACAGATCTTCAGGAGAGACGTTCTTGGAGAGGCTGATGAAAGGAGTCAACCAAAGCAGCTTTTAGAGTCTCATTGGAACAGTCTGTTCTCGAAGTTTCCAGGAAAAGACTAGGATAAACAGTTTCCAACTTTAGCAGGGGAGTTTCCAGGGGCTGGGGCCACACCTCCGACCTGAACGGATCGCCCTGGAGTCTGCCATCCGAGGTGGGCCGTGAGACCGTCCCCAGACAGCCACAGGGACGGGTGGCACCGAGGCCAGGGTTCCTGGCGGCAGGAGGGACGTGCAAGGGCGGTGGGAGGACGTGTGTGGATGAAACATGGCCTCAGGGGTCACAGCCGGGTTCAAATCCAGAGTCTTGGCTTACTAGCTGTTCAACCCGTGGGCAAGTTTCTTATTCCTGCGGTTGTGTTTTCTTGCTGTGGTGTAGACGGAACACGGGGTTTGATGGGACGCTGAGCTCGGAGGATTTCAACAGAGCAACTTTCAGTGCAGGGAACTGGTTACACAGGAGAGAGCAGCGCTGGAAAGCCAAAGGGGTAGGTTGAGGCAATCCAGAGATGAGCCGGAAACAAGCTCATTTAAAACATTCAAGCGTAAGGGGGTTTTACTGAAAGGGGTGAGGGCATCTGATGGAACCGAAGTTCGAGGAGTGCAGCAGGGCCTCATGGGGGCTGTCCCCATCTTTTTCTCTGCCTCTCCCCTCTGCCCTCCCTGAGCATCCACAAACCAGACCCCACGTGGCCCCTGCTCCTGGGTGACTTCTGGCTTCCCCGGATGTCGGCTGACTCTGGCCTTGAGCCTTGGAGACTGTCCAAACCCAGCATGTTCTCATGGACCCACCGACGTCGCCAGTCTCTGGGTTACTGTCCTGAGAGAGACCCTGCCCCGACCGGCTGTCTTGAGCTAGACTCCCCATGCCGTCGGGATGGCCTGGACAGGCCCTGGCGAGAGGACAGTAAGGCGCCTTCAGAGGGGCAGCTTCTGAGGACCGAGGTGGGGGCAGGGCAGGCAATGAACCGTGTTTCCTGCAAGAAGTAATTACAGATCTGGTCCGAGAAGAATGTCGTCGAAGTGGCAGTAGTGACCATTTATCAAGCCCGCATGTGTCAGACGCGGTAAACCCTCTTCTCATCTGTTTCCCTCTTTCCAACCTCACGGTGAGCCTCAGAAGTTAGGGTTCTTGTTATGTCCATGACCCCATTTTACGGATGAGGAGACTGAGACGTAGGAGGTGCAATCGGTTGCCTGCGGGCAGGTGGGTGGAGCGTCCCTGAGGCCCGGGTTTCGCAGCTTCTGTCCAGAGGAGAAGCACTCTGGTAAGACCGTTTCTGACCCTCAACCCCCAGGAACGCTCCCTCCAAACTCTTCCTCGAGTTAAAGGTTTTCAGGTGCACAGACCTGGGGGCTATTGGCCTCCGTCTTATGGCTCGCGTCCCCATCCACCTGTGCTCGGCTCCTCCTTCATCTTCCCTGCGGCCCCTCCTCCAGGGCCCGCCCCCAGCCCCGCCCCCAGCCCCCAGCCCCGCCCCCCCACAGGAGGGGACACACACTCTTCCGGTTTTCCTTGCGGAGGGGTTAATTAATATATGCGATCCTAGGAAAGTGTGTGTGTTCAGATGCTTATTTTTCAGGGAGTGTTTATTTTTTTATTTCTTTTTTAATAAATCATAAACAACAGGGCTTGTTTTATTCTTAAAAAAATCTTTTTTGAATGTTGATTTATTTTTGGAGGAGAGAGAGAGAGAGACAGAGCGTGAGCAGGGGAGGAGCGGAGAGAAAGGGAGACACAGAATCCGAAGTGGGGTCCAGGCTCTGAGCTGTCAGCACAGAGCCCAATGTGGGGCTCGAACTCACAAACTGCTAGATCGTGACCTGAGCTGAAGTTGGATGCTTAACCGACTGAGCCACCCAGGCGCCCCCTCCCCTTTTTAAAAAAAGTTTTTTTTTTTAAATATTTATTTTTGAAGGAGAGAGAGAGATAGAGCATGAGCAGGGGAGGGGCGGGAGGGGGGACAGAGGATCTGATGCAGGCTCTGCTGACAGCAGCAGGCCTGAGCCTGACGCGGGGCCCAAACTCACAAACCGAGAGATCATGACCTGAGCCCAAGTCGGATGCTTAACTGACTGAGCCACCCAGGCGCCCCCCTCCCCTTTTTAAAAAAAGTTTTTTTTTTTTTAATATTTATTTTTGAAGGAGAGAGACAGAGCATGAGCAGCAGAGGAGCAGAGAGAAAGGGAGTATTCTATTCTTTTTGTTTTTAGTGTTTATTTTTGAGAGAGAGACAGAGCATGAGCAGGGGAGGGGGGGCGTCAAAGGATCCGAAGCAGGCTCTGCTGACAGCAGCAGGCCTGAGCCTGACGCGGGGCCCAAACTCACAAACCGAGAGATCATGACCTGAGCCCAAGTCGGATGCTTAACTGACTCAGCACCTGGGCACTCCAGAGAGAGAGAGAGAGAGAGAGAGAGAGAGAGAGAGAGAGAATCTTAAGCAGGATCCACGCTCAGCACAGGGCTCAATCCCATGACTGTGAGATCATGACGTGAGCCGAAACTGAGAGTCGGATGCTCACTCGACTGAGCCACCCTGATGCCCCATAAATTTAATATTTTAGAATAGATTTAGAATTAAGGAAAGGCTCAGTACAGAGTCCCTGTACACCCCACTCCCAGCTTCCTCTATTATTAATATGTTAGTAGGGCACATTTGTCACAACTAATGAACCGATATCGATATGTTATTATTAACTCAAGTCCGTACTTTCTTCAGACCCCTTTGTCTGTTCCAAGAGCCCATGCGGGGCACCGCTTTCCATCCAGTCTTCGTGTCTCCCGAGGCTCCTCCTGGCTCTGATGGTTTCTCAGCCTTACGCTGTTTTTGATGATGGTGACAGTTTTGACGGGTGCTCTCAGGGTCATATACCGTGTCCCTCAACCGAGATCTGTCTGAGGTTCTTCTCATGATTAGGCCGGGAGTACGGCTGGGGGAGGAGGTGCACAGAGGGAACGTGCCATTTTCATCACAGCCTATTAAATGCCCTTGGCCTGTGGCCGTGTCACTCCAATCCCTGCCTCCATGGTCACATTGCCACCTTCTCTTCGGTCTGTCAACTTTCCCTTGTGAGTTTCCATAAGGACACTTGTCACTGGGTTTAAGGTCTCTCTGTATAACCTAAGATGATCTCAGCTCAAGATCCTTAACATTCTACAGAGACTTTTTTTTTTCCAAATAAGGCAACATTCACAGATTCTGGGGATTCATGTGTAAACATATTTTGGGGGTTTGTCTTGTAAATTTTTGCTTTTGTGGATTGGGCTTTTGGTGTATCTACAACTCATCATCAAACCCACGTTCATGTGGATCTTCTTTCATGCTTTCTTCTAAAACATAGACTCTCTCTTCGTTTATTTGGATCCTTGATTTCTTCCGTCGGCGTTTTGTAGTTTCTCACATACAAATTCCATATATATTTGTTAGATGGAACCCAAGTCTTTCATATTTTGGGTACCATCGAACATAGGATTTCTTGTTCATTTGGTATATTGGGTCAGTCGGCATATTGATGTTTTGTCTTGTGACATAGCAATACTCACTTATTAGTTCCAGGGATATTTTTGTGAAGATTCTTTAGGATTTTCTACATAAGCGATTATGTTATCTATGGATAAAAACAGTTTATTTTTTTCTTTCCAATCTGTATCTCTTGTATTTATTTTTGTTGTTGTTACGATATTAGCCGAGACACCCAGTATGATGTTGAACAGGAGTAGTGAGAGAGGGCATCATTGTCTTGTTCTCTATTTTATGGGGAAGGTTCCAGTCTGCCACTATTAATTGCAATGTGAGCTGTAGGGTTTTATAGATAATCTTTACAAAATTGAGAAATTGCCTCTCTGTTCCTAGTTTATTGAGAATTATTGTCATGAACGGGTATTAAATTTTGTCAAATGCTTTTTCTGCCTTCATTGATATGATCTATCATATGGGCTTCTTTTCTTTAGACTGTTGACATAGTGCCACATTTATTTTTTATTTATTGGGTTTTTTTTTTAAAGATTGTCACTTTTTTTTCATTTTACAGTTTACTTATTTATTTTGGGAGAGAGAGTGGGAGAGGGGCAGAGAGAGAGGGAGAGATAGAATCCCAAGCAGGCTCCATGGTGTCAGCGCAGAGCCCAACTCGGGGCTTGATCCCACCAGCTGTGAGATCATGACCTGAGCCGATGCCAAGGGTCAGATGCTTAACTAACTGAGCCACCCAGGTGCCCTGACACGGTGGCACATACTGATTTCACCTGCATGACATTCTGGAAACGGCAAAACTATGGAGACAGTAGTAAGATCAGTGATTGTGGGGTGGAGGACAGGGAGGTGACTTGGCAGAGCACAGAGGAACTTTAGAGCAGTGAAACACCTCTGTCTGACACCATAATGTGGATTCGTTTATGTTGTTGACAGAGATTGGTCTGTAGTTTTCTTTGATTGTTATGTCTTTGTCTGATTTTGGGTCATGCTAGATTCCGAGAACGAACTGGGAAGTGTTTCTTCTGCTTCTGTCTTCTGGAAGAGACTGTAGAGAACTGGTATAATTTCTTCCTTAACTATTTGTTAGAATTCACCAGTGAACCCATCTGGGCCCGGTGCTTTCTGTTTTAGAAGGTTGTTAATTATTGATTTGATTTTGTTAATAGATATAGGCCTATTTAGACTGTCTATTTCTTCTTGTGTGAATTTTAGCAGATGGTGTCTTTCAAGGAATTGGTCTATTTCATTTGGGTTATCAAATTTATGGGCATAGACTTGTTTTTTTTCTTAGTATTTATTATCATCCTAATGTCCAGGGATCTGCGGTGATGTCCTGTCTTTTACTCCTGATATTAGTAGTTTGTGTCCTCTCTATTTCTTAGTTAACCTTGTTAGAATCTTATCGATTTTATTGATCTTTTCAAAGAACCAATTTTTGGTTTCACTGATTTTTCTCTGCCGATTTTCTGTTTTCAATTTCATTGATTTCCGCCCTAATATTTATTATTTCTTTTCTTCTGCTTACTTTGGATTTAATTTGAACTCTTTTTCCTACTTTCCTAAGATGGAAACTTAGCTAATTGATTTTAGATATTTCTTCTTTTTCTAATATATTCGTTCAATACTATAAGTTTCCCTTGAAGCCCCGCTTTTGCTGCAATCCGCAAATTTGATAAGTTGTGTTTCCCTTTTATTCAGTTCAAAATATTTAAAAATTCCCTTCTCTTTGCTCACACTGCCCGACGGTGGATGCCTGCTATCTACTTTACCCATGAGAGCCTTTAGCTTATTAGTGATAGATCTTTTAAATTCCTGGTCTGATAATTCCAACATCCTTGTTGTATCTGAATTTGGTTTTAATGCTTTCTTGGTCTCTTCAAACTGTGTGTTTGTCTTTTAGCATGTCTTGTGATTTTCCTTAATAGCTGAACGTAACGTGGTATTTCAGGTAAAAGGAACTGATGTAAATAGGCTGTGAGTAATGTGTGTGTGTGTGTGTGTGTGTGTGCGCGCGCGCGCGTGTGTGTGTGTGTAAGCATTCTTTAGTCCTATGATTAGGTCTTACTCTTAGCAAGTCCATACCTCTGAACCGTGAACTTCACACCTGTTTCTCGGGCTCCTTTCTCCTCCCTAAGTGGGACAGAGTGGCTACCGGGAGCCAGAGCTGGGCATTTCCCTTCTCCCACACGGAAGGTTGGACCCCCACAGAAGCGTAGGGGCTTCCCTGTGACTGGGTGGCCCTGGAGTTCTGAGCTCAGACTTGTCTGCACGGAGCCTCCTGCAGTTCGTTAATTACAAGTTCAGGTTTTCCTGCTTCAGCACTGTCTCCCTCCCTGGTTGCTGCTTGTGGGTTTCTGTTCTGGTGAGTTATGGTTCTCTGTATTTATTTATCCGTTGGTCTCTCCAGTTTGGGGGGTAGTGGTTTGCTCTATGACCTCACCGCTCTTATCGATCTTAAGGAGAGTTGACTTGTCAGTTTGTTTAGCTTTTTACTAATTAGGATAGAGTGGGGACGTCCTTGCTTCCTCCAGGCCAGCCCAGGAACCCGAGGTGTCCTTCCTCTCGTTTTAATTGAGTATTTTTAAATGTATCATTTTATTGCTGCTCTTAGCATCTTAGTTGTTTTTTTTTTCTTTTTTAGTTTATTTATTTATTTTGAGGGGTTAGGGCAAAAGAGAGAGAGAGAGAGAGAGAGAGAGAGATTGCGAGTAGGGGAGAGGCAGAGAGAGGGGGAGAGAGAATCCCAAGCAGGGTCCGCACTGTCAGCGCGGAGCCAGATGTGGGGCTCGAAATCATGAACCATGAGATCATGACCTGAGCCGAAGACAAGATTCGGATGCTTAACCGGCTGAGCCACCCAGATGACCCTAACTCTTAATTTGTTTAAATGGTTACCTTAGGGGTTATGAACTATATTTTTAATTAATGTAAGTCTACTTTCAGATAATACTATACCACTTCACATGTAGTGCGGGTACTTTTCCCCCAATGTCCCCTTCTATGCCTTGCGACATTGTTGTCATTCATTGCACTTACCCATCTGCTGTAACCGTGTGATACATTGTTACTGTTGTTGCTGTGGACAGAGTTACTTTTACATAAATTAAAAATAAGGACAAACATGAGGGGCGCCTGGGGGGCTCAGTCAGTTAAGCGTCCAACTTCGGCTCAGGTCATGATCTCACGGTTCGTGAGTTTGTGCCCTGAGTCGGGCTTCGTGCTGACGGCTCAGAGCCTGGAGCCTGCTTTAAAAAAAGAATAAGAACGAACAAAAAGATTTCTTGTTTTACCTTTACTTATTCCTTCTCTGATGCTCTCCCTTTCTTTATGTAAAGTAAGTTTCTGACCTATATCATATTCTTTCTTCCTGTAGACCTTTTCTCTCTCTCTCTCTCTCTCTCTTTTTTTTTTTTTTGCAGGGCAGGTCTGCTGGTGATGAAATCCCTCTGTTTTTACTTGTTTGAAAAAGTCTTTCTATCTTTTTCACTTTCGAAGAAAAATTTCACCAGATACAGACTTCTGGGTCGGTGAGTTTTTTCTTTCAACATTTTAAATACTTCCCTGCATTCTCTTCTTGCTTGCGTTCTTCACGTAGAGAGTGCTGCTGTGACTCTTACCTTTGTTCCTCTACAGGTGAGGTACATTCCCTCCTCTGGCTTCTTTCAATGTTCTTCTTCCGCTTGGGTTTTCTGTCGTCCGAATGTGATGTGTCTAGGTGTGACCTTAGTTTGGTTGGTTGTTTTGGTATGTGTTCCGCGTGCTGTCCTCTGAGCTTCTAGACCTGTGCCTTGGAAACTTTTGGCCATTATTACTTCAGATGCTCCTTCTCCAGGTTCTCTTTCTTGTCCTCTGATGCATGTCCTGTACCTTCTCGTGTGGTCCCACAGGGCTTGGCATTTGGTCCAGCTTTTGTCATGCTTTATTTTCTCTGTGCCTTTCAGCTGAGAAATTTCTACTGACCTATCCCCAAGCTCACTGGTGCTATCCTTGGCCACATTTAGACTTTTTTTTTTAATGTTTATTCATTTTCGAGAGACAGAGAGACACAGAGTGTGAGGGGGTAAGGGACAGAGACAGAGAGGGAGACACAGAACCTGAAGCAGGCTCCAGGCTCTGAGCTGTCAGCACAGAGCCTGACTTGGGGCTCGAACTCATGAACCGTGAGATCATGACCTGAGCCGAAGTCGGATGCTCAACCGACTGAGCCACTCAGGTGTCCCGGCCACGTTTAGTCTTCTGATAAGCTCATCAGAGGCATTCTTCATTCTGTGGTGGTGTTTCTGATTTCCAGCCTCTCCTTTTTATTCTTCCGTAGAGCCTCCGTCTCTCTGCTCACACTATCCATTTGATTTTGTGCATTGTCTACCCCGTCCGCCAGAGCCCTCGACACACCGATCGTATTAATTTGAATGCTCTGGCTGATAGCCAGCACGGGGGTCGTATCTGAGTCTGGTTCTGATGATCGCCTTGTCTCTTCTGCGAGTTTTCTTTTGCCTTTTGTCATGCCTTGTAGTTTCCTGTTGAAAGTCTGATAGGTACTGAGTGACGGGAGTTTCTAAGTGAAAATACTGAGCACCATGCCTCATTTGGACTAGACTCTTGGTTGAGCCGATGGGCCCGTTGGAATCTAAATCAGCCATTACTACTGGTTTCGTTGGGCGGTGACCAAGAAGATGGCTTTGCCTCTCTCAATCATAGAATCAGAATCACGACTCCCCTCTCCTCGCCCCCAGTGGTTCAGTTATACGAATGTCCATAATCGGCAAATTTCGTAAAAATAAATGAAGGGTGCCCTCCAGGTACCCCAGACGCTTTAAGCAGCACCTAAGGACATGTTTAAGTACAGGGACTGCCGGAACCACCACCCTCTCTTGAGAAAATAGCCTCCCTAATTGCACACTGACCCAAGATACATTCTCCCGAGTAAATAATACTCTGTTCAGAAGCATCCTAATTAGGTCTTTACCTCAGAGATTGCAGTGGCTTCACACTGCTCTCCGGGGAAGTATTAAGCATATCAGGGCTGACAAGACTGAAAAACAAACCTGCATCCAGAAAATAAACCCTGTCGATGATTTTCCATGAGACGGCAGAGGGCGGGGGCCCCGGGAGGAGGAGCGGCCGGCCGGCTGAGGAGGGGGGCAGCCTCCCTGACTGAACGGAGGCAGCCTCCTCAGAGACGGCCCAGGTGGGCCGAGAGGCCACCCCTCCTTGTGCTCCCTCCCCAGAGCTCGGAGCCGGGCTGTGCAGCAAAGGCCTTTCTTCCTCTCACAGATTGCTGAAACAGCAGGCAGCATGTGGGCCGGCGGGGGGGGGGGGGGGGGTGCGGGGGGGGGACGGGGCTCAGTCATTAGGAATCACGTGTTCGGTGGGAGGTGAAGGGAGTCCATGTCTCTGCGTCCTTCTCCCGGTTCTTGTGTTCCTGGGTCGCTGACAGCCCTCGGAGAGGCCGGGGGGCCCCAGACAGTCTTGCCCGCCTAACCTCCTTCTTTCTTCTCCCTCCTGTTCTCTCTCTCTCTCTCTCTCTCCCTCTCTCCCCCTTCTCCCAATCTCATTCTTCCTGCCTCCTCTCCCTTCTTTCCTTTACCTACCTCCTTTCTACCTCAATGACTCCTTCTCTGTCTTCCCTTCCTCTCCTCCCTCTGTCCCCTTTCCTCCTCCACTCTCGTCCACCTCCCCACACTTCCTCTTGAACTTCAGGAAATCCAGACTCTTCTCACCACCCCCCCGGCAATTGTGCCCCGGCTGGACGGCCATGCTCCCAGGGTAGGCCCTCCGGGGCCGGGAACACCAACCTCAGCCTCCCACCGGGAACTGCCCGGAGAGACCCCTCAAACCTCATTCTCTTCTCGCAGGCACCATCCACGTGGTCATAAAGCCTCGTGGGCTAAAGCATGGACACACCATGAGGGCCACAGGGACTGCCCTGGAGAGCCCTAGGGAGGCTTCTCAGCATACTGGGGATGACCACACAGTCAGCGCTTGGGTCTCCTTCTCGTCCTGGCTTCTCCTCAGTGGCTCAACAATTTCATATTCATCCTCAGAGCCCTTGTTGTCCAGCACAGACGGCTTCATCAGTGCGGGCAGCTTCGAAGGCACCTTAGAGATTGTCCATTCTGGAATTCTTTTTTTTTTTTTAAGTTTATTTACTTATTTAACTAGTCTCTACACCCAATGTGGGGCTCGAACTCATGTCCTCAGAGATCAAGAGTCATGTGTTCCACCAACTGCGCCTGCCAAACACCATTCCATTCTAGAATTCTTCTTCTTCTCCTTCTTCTTCTTCTTCTTCTTCCTCTTCTTCTTTAATGTTTATTTATTTATTTTGAGAGAGTGTGTGAGCATGGGAGGGGCAGAGAGAGTGTGAGACAGAGAATTGCAAACAGGCTTCCTGCTGTCAGCACATGGGGTTTGATCCCATGAACCGTGAGATCATGACCTGAGCAGAAGTCAAGAGTCAGATGCTTAACCGACTGAACCACCCAGGCGCCCCTGGAATTCTCAACTTGGGGTCTATGACCTGGGGGGTTGTCGTAGTTAGGTGGGGCTGCTGTGGAAAGCACAGGGTGCTGACACAACAAACATTTGTGTTCTCATGGTTCTGGAGGCTGGACGTCTAAGGTCAAAGTGCCGATAGGGTTGATTTCTTCCGAGGCCTCTCTCCTTGGCTTACAGATGGCCGCCTTCTCCCTGAGTCTTAACGCTCCTCCCTCCGATGTGTCTGTGTCCTGATCTCTTCCTAGAAGGACACCCGCCATATTGGATTAGCACCCACCCCGATGGCTTCATTTTAACTTCCTCTTTAAAGATGCTGTCTCCAAATGCAATCACGTTCCGACGTACTGGCGCTCAGGACGTCAAGAGACAGATTTTGGGGAACACATTAGCCCATAATAAGGTTTGTGGCTAAAATCGGGGGAGAATACAAAGGGAAGAACTGCATTTTTATTTTCGCCAACTTCTCACCGAAACATAGCATTTCCTTCCTACGTTACGAATGCGCACAATAAAGCACAGTTGCATTAGCAGCACCTGTGGTGTCATCACCGATAAAAATCACAAATATTTTCGCATCAAATTATGGTTGTCACAGACATCCTGAAATACCATTTGTGCTCATAACTACTCTGAAATTACCGTTGTGAAACCCACTGCTGGGTCTTATTCTTTATTACATCTATTAAGAAGTGCCTATGTCACTATATAACAAAATGCTTTTTTACAGGATGTTAGTAATTTTATGACCATATAATTGGTTTCCCTTATAAATCTGATTTTATTTTATACACTTCAGACATTATTCTTGGAAGGTGTCCATAAGCCTCACCAAACTGCCGAAGGGATCCGCAGTGCATAAGAGAACCCTGTACCTATCTCAAACCTTCATTTTTACGTGGGAGGAAAATGGGGTCCAGAGAGGGCAATTCACTTGTCCGTGGTCACACAGCTGGTTAGCGGAAGGGCCAGGGCAAGAGCAAAAGTCTCATGATTCCTGGTCCGTTGCTTGGTCCACTATGTCCCATTTGCTGGTTGTTTTCCTTGATGAAGAGTGGTGTAAAATCATTAGCCATGATAAGAATTTTCCAAACTCCTTCAGGTTACTCTGAATATATTACACCATACATTCCTCAGATGTGCAACCTTTAGGGTCACGCTTCCTTTAATAGCCAACTAGCCTAGTGGCCTTTCTGAGAAATGGAAGGAAGGCAGGGCCAGCTTTTAACTGCTTCCCCTACCAATGTATTTGGGAAGTCTCGGAGGGATATGGATGGTTTCTACAAATGGGTACTTGTTTTCTCTGAGCACGCCCTCTAGGAGGGCACCCAACGCATCCTGGTTTGTCTGGAATCTTCCCAGAGCTAGCTCTGAAAGTCACACGACCTGGGAAGCCCCTCCCCTCCCGGGGCCAGCAGGAAGGCTTGGCCATGTCCCCGCCCCTCCAGCAACAGCTGCTCTACCACCTCAGGGCACCTCTGGTTGTCAGCCATTATTGGCCTGTCCAGGCTGTTCCCCCTTGGCCCACCCTGTGTGGCTCTCCAAAGTTCAGCAAAAACCAGGCCATCTCTTGCTCTTGGGGTCCTCTGAAAGACTCGGGGATTACATTGTAGAAAAGAGAGCCACCTAGTATCCGAGAGTGGGTCTCAGGACCCCAGCCCACAGGCGCGTCCTCTCTCCTCTGTCCCCTAACCGCTCGGTGTGGGTCAATGTGTGACCTGCGTGAGCGTGCTCACCCCGCACTTTCCGCACCCTGAGACCCTGACCGCGAGCCTCCGCCCTCTGCTCTCTTGGGGTCCAGACTTCCAATGTCCTTCCCTCTTCCCAGCCAATATCCTGATCTTTCTGGAAGGTGCTTCTCCACTGCAAAGATGGCTCTGCTGTTGTCACACGGCACAGCTCAGCTTCTCCTTCTGCTCTCCCCGGCTTGGCTTCACCTCCGCACGGTGAGAGGTTTCACCTGGTTTTCTCAGAGACAATCAGAGCTTCCTTCTCTCCATTCCTGGGGCAAGGCAGCACCAAGCCGGCTGTTTATCCTGCCCCCGGGGCCCCGGGCCAGCAGAAAATATATCTGCACCATCACCGCAGAGAGATTCCTTCATTCGTTCAAGATGGATTTATCGAGACCTACCATGCGTGGGGCACTGAGTTCGGGTGTGTAGACACGACGGTGAACTAGATCAACGCCGGCTCTTTAACAGTTCTCTGCTGGTAGGGAGGTGCCAGCCGGCCGCCGTCATATGACGTGGCCGGGGTCACACGGAGCAGTCCCGCAGGTGTTGGGTGAACTGACCGGGGATGAGGCCGTTTTTGTGCCGACGATGGAGTGGACAGCGAGGAACAGAAGGTCTAGTGTTGTGACTCTCAAAAGGCAGGTCTCAGGACACCTGAGTTGGCTAAGTGTCTGTCTGACTCTCGGTCTTAGCTCAGGTCTTGATCTCAGGGTCATGAGTTCAAGCCCCGCACTGGGCTCTGTGCTGGGCGTGAAGCCGACTTAAAAAAAAAAAAAAAAAAGGAGGTGGGGGGCGCCTGGGTGGCTCTGTCGGTGAAAAGTCTGACTCTTGATTTCGGAGCCCCACATCAGGCTCCACACTGACAATACAGACCTGCTTGGGATTCCCTCTCTCTCCCCCTCTCTCCCCGTCCCTCCCCTGCTCACACCTTCTCTCTCAAAATAAATAAATAAACTTAAAAAAAAAAGAAAAGGTGGGTCCGGACCATCCACACCAGCATCACCTGGGGACTTGTTGGAGATGCTAATTGGCAGGCCAAACCCAGATTCGGATCAGAATCTCCGGGAGGGCGGGGGCTCAGCAGCTGGTGCTAAGACACCCCCCAGGGGGATTTAGAACCACACAAGCTTGCAAGCCAGCAGCGCCGCGGCTCCTGCTGCTGGTGCCCTCTCCAGTGTCCTTTACAGGTTAGTGTAAGCACCCCCGCGCTGTCACTAGTGTGCTGCTCACCCCTTAACCCCCCACAGCCGCCCCCTTCCCTGGAGAACTGCCCCCAGCCAGGAAGCTGCCTCACACAGATGGCGGCCAGGGACCGATGGGGCCACTAGGAGCTGCTGTCGATGCCTCGAGTCTGTGCGAGCCAACGGCAAGCTCCGGGGTGCCCGGCAAGACCACAGCTTCGCACATGCTCAGACTGAAGCTCGTTCCCAGCCGAGTTCGCCTTCCGGCTCGGCCTGGACCCTCCCCTCTCCCGCCGGCTTCATACCCTTCCCCGGAAATCACTTGAGCAAGAAACCCCGTCTCAGGCTCTACTCCTAGGCACCAAAGTCAGAGGCTTCGCTGAGGAAGGAAGGCTTGAACAGGGCTGCAGGCATAAAGCAAAAGCCTGTCAATCAGAAAAGCAAGGAAGAACACCCAGGCCGAGGGAACAGAATGTGCAAAGGCGCAGAGGTGTAAGCTGGCTCGGTGGGGGTTGTTACCCACCCGTTGTTTCATCTGGCCGGAAGGTGGGTTCCCTGGGGGGCAGAATCAGAAAACTTTCCTAGTCCTACAAGGGAGTAGCTGTCTCCCGGCGACAGTGAGATGCCCCTGAGAGATAAGGTAGGATGGGACGTGATTAGATCTGTGTTTTGGACAAATCACTGGTGACAGTGGAGAGGTGGCTTGGGGACCAGATAGACCAGGTGGAGGCGTCAGCCGTCCTGTCGTCAACGGCGAGGGCCAGACTTAAGGATCTGAGGGCAAGGGTCAAGAAGAGCTCTACTGGCGAGACGTGCAGGAGGTAGAGTCGCTGTCTGCTGGCTGTGGTCGTCGGCCACTGTGGTCCTTTCGGTGGCATGGGCGGCCAGGCGCAGTGGACACCAGGGGCTGGGAGGTGGGGGAGGAAGGCGAGGAGGGGAGAAGGGAGTATAGAAGCACTCCGTGAAGCCTGGCTGAGACGGGACAGAGACAGCCAGGCACCCCTCTGATCCTCAGGACCAAGAGCATGTCACAGCCACGCAGGACAGCCGGCCGCAGCTGGTGGCAGGCCGTGCATTCAACCGAGGAAGAACCACCCGGATGCGGGGGATTCTAAAGGTGACCTCGACCTCACGCACCCTGGCCTTCACTGCCCGGGCCGCCTGCCAGCTCGGAGAGCGAAAACCCAGAGGAGCTTATCCACAGGTACGCGCGTTAGAACACACGCCCAGATTCTCAACCGCACACCCCGGCCAGGCATCAGCAGACCGATGCGTATATTCCTGGACGGGAGGGTGATAATTTAATACAGGCGACATTACTCGAACGTGCCTTTTTCACTGGTGGAGACGCAAGTACGCTCTCGAAGGCAGTTTTGGGCAATGCTTGAAAAAGAGGGTCTCATCAATCACTTCGGATTCGCCTGCTGTTGACTGGAGCCATCAGTCACGGTGAATTCTCTTGGTGTTAATGGGAGTCCTCCTGCTCCTGGAGGATTCTCCCTGCCCCTCAGCTTTAAATAACAAGATCGTTACTTTTGACATGTTCTTCAAGCTCGGGTTCCCCCCCGCCCCACCCCGACTGCTTCATGTCTGGGAGCCCCTCACCTTGAAAGTGCTTCTCACTCTGGTTCACCCGAAGAGAGTGTTTGCCTCAGATTTGGGGAATGGACCGAAGCCAGAATGCCTTTACGGAGACTAATTAGGGGTTGGGCTTAATTGCAAGTGTTCTAAAGGCTTGGCAAAGGTTGCAACATGTCTCTCCTGATGTTAAATATGTATCTTCTTCCCGAGGCCGGGGGTGGGGGGGGGCTGTGTGCTTGGGCTTCCCCAGGGATCCGACAACTCGCTGGGGCCCCCAGTGAGCTTTTTTTTTTTTTAATTTTTTTTTAATGTTTATTTTTGAGAGACAGACACAGAGTGTGAGCAGGGGAACGGCAGAGAGAGAGGGAGACACAGAATCTGAAGCAGGCTCCAGGCTCTGAGCTGGCAGCACAGAGCCCGATGCAGGGCTTGAACCCATGAACCATGAGATCATGACCTGAGCCGAAGTCGGCCGCTTAACTGACTGAGCCACCCAGGCGCCCCCCAGTGAGCTTTATGTGGCAATCCTGGTGATCCGAGGAGTGGTCCTTAAATCGTGAAGACGATATAAGCTCATGCCCAGCCGTTACCTCCTAGGGATTATTCTCTTTGACTGAGAAAGTCTGTGGGTGTCCCAAACCAGCCCCTAAAACAAGCATTCCCCAAAGACCAGTGGAGGTTAAAGGGCTCAAGAGAGAGGCGAGGACTGTTACGAGGGAATGATGGCGTGGAGGAGAGGGCAGGAGTGCACGCGGGCCGCAGGCCGGGGTGCAGAACAGACCCCCTCGGCCTGGCAGAGGCCGGTTTCAGCCTTCAGGGCCATAGTTTGGTCTAGCCAGCCTCGACTCTGCTCTTGGGTTCAAAGACAACCCTCCCTGTCAGCCCACCTTTATCGCTACCCTGTCTGACCGTTCAGATTATTTGGTCTCGGTTAGATTTCTGCTCTTGGCTCCTCCCCCCAGGAGTGACGGGGTGCGGGCGTGTCTGTGCGGGCGGCAGGGGCCCAGGGCTCAAATGGACTCCTAGCACCATTTTCGGATCGAGAGAAGGGAGAAGCTGGATTGTGGACGACAGGGGTTTGGGACGACAGTGTTTTGTTGAGTCTCCCTCATCTGTGCCGTCCCCCATCCTCACTGCCACTTCCGAGGGAGTGCGAGGTGAGCGATTGAGCGAACGCGTGTAGTTTAACCGCGCCTCGCTGGTCTCCCCGCCATCGGACCATCGCTCTCCTCGTTCTCCACCCGCCTCATTCTCCAGCCCCTCCCTCACCATCTTAGAGACCAGCTCAAATACCACTTGCACGTGTCTCTCTTTGGTTCTTTCTGAAAGCCAACTGTGATCCTGTCCCCTCTGCATTTAGAACCTGTAAACGCCTCCGTGAATCCACTCAACAAATACTTACTGAACTCACATCAATGTTGCAGTGTGTCTGCCGGTGCCTGGGACGTGGCCCAGCGCAGGGCAGGACTTCGGGTGATGTCGGTCTCCTCATGGCACTTACATTCTAGCAGCGGAGCAGAGAGTCCCGGGGCAGGGGAAAATAAACCAGAAGGTTCCAGATGGTGGTCCTCGGAGTACCTAATCTTGGGATGGCGGATGGAAGTGCTCTTTGCAGGTCACATTCATCCAACTCACCTCCGCTGCCTGTTTCTGTCTCTAGATCTTTCTCTCTTTTTAACACACACAGCTCTAGCTTTCTCAGAAGGTCACAGGAAGCCAGAAGAAGCATCTAGATCAGTGGTTTATGACAAAATGAAGTGGAATTGCCATGGGACATGCCAGAGACGTTGGTTTAGGGGAGACGAAAGGCCTTGATCGAGGAAGGGACTATTTGTCCAGGGTCTGCTGACATGAGGTAACTGGGTCCAGGGGCCACTCCCCCAATCTTTCAGTCTCCATCTTCCCCTCCACTCCTTTGAAATAAGAGTCTACGCAGAGATGTTAATTGGTGAGCCGTGGGGGTTTTTTTTTTTTTTTTCCAGTTCTAGGATCTAGGAGAGCTGAGTTCTGGTCCTATCCTTACCCAGGCAACCTCGGGAGAACTCCTTTGTGGTCCCCAATTTCCTCATCCCTGAGATGACAGGGTTATGTTAGATGACCTGTGTGGCCTCTTCCAGCTCTGAGTTCAAGCAGACATCTCCCTTTCTCTGAAGCCTGGTGGGTCACTGTTCCTCAGCAGCTCTGTCGACGGAGGGGTCTGAGCCAAAAAGTAGTCTGCGATTTGACAAACCTTGGCAGGGGGCATTCGTTCAATTCCGCCTTCAGACGGTCTGTTGTCTCTTATGACACCTGTCCTCTCAATTGACTTTCTGTTACTGGTCATCAAGAGGAGGGTGGAATTCCAAAATAGGAAAAGAACACGCAGAACAGACCCGCAGGTCTCCACTGGGGTGGTCACCAGGGCTGAGGCGAGGTATTTCCACCAGGAGTGTGTCCCTCCTGCCCCCCGGGTGGTTGGACGGAGCCATGTGATCGGCGAGGGCCAGTAAGTTGTGAGTGGCAGTGACGCACCTCACCTCCAGGCCAGAGCATTTAGGTCACAGTTGGGAACCCTTCGGGGCTCTTGACAGTGCTCGAGAAGGAACCTGCTCTGTCAGTCTGGGTTTCTGAGTGACCTTGTGAAGCGGAGTCTCCAGCTGACCCTGGATAGACACATAACACGAGAGAGTAATACCCGTTGTTGTCTTAAGGTACTGAGATTTAGGGCTTGTTTGTTACTGAAGCATAACCCTCCATGTCCTGACTATTACAAAAACCCACATTCTGTTAAGATCAGTGGAGACCATGGCTGCTTTCCCCTGAGCAACTTTCACTCCCCTCCCGAGTCAGCCCCTTCTGAGGCGCGTGAATGTGAACACAGCCGAGGAAGAAAAAACAAGAGCTGAATCTCTCAGGGATGAGCATGAAGGCGTCTCCCCAACTTATCATTTTACCTGCCAGGAACGAAAAGAAAATATTCATTAGGAAAATATCTTTAAGAGCCGCATGTGAGGGCAGAGAAGAACTTTCCTCCTGGTCTGCGGTCGTGTTGGCGGACGACTTGCTTTACTATGAACAATATCAAGAGGGATTATTATCGTCGTCTGACTCACTTCTTATTTCGGACTTTTATCACCAGGGAAGGCTGAGGGCGCGCACGGGGATTTTAGTGTCTGCCCAAGACCCCGCCATGGGTGATTTCAAAAAAAGCAATCGTGTGGGCTTGGGAAGAAATTTTAGCAGAAAATTTCCTGACGAGAAAACTCTACTGGAAATCTCCCTGTACCCTTATATTGGCTCAGTATCCCTAAAGCAGAATTTGGGGTGTGTTCCATTTGGACCCACTGGTGATTCACTTGGGCAAAAGATGTCACTAGAGTCATAAGTATCAATGACGAGATTTGTATAAATCACCTGGACATGCCCCAGCGGGCGCTTGCGCCGGGGGCTGGCTCCCAGGTCTGGTGCTAGAAGGACTTCGATTCAAGACCCACCTCAGCCACTTCCCTTAAAGAAGTCAGTTTATTTCCCTGAGACTTGATTTCCTCATCAAGAACACAGGAATAAATTTATCTGTGTCTGGAGGCGGCTCTGGGGCTCTGCTTCTACGGCACAGCTGTGCTCATGTCGTCCCCCCTTAAACATTTCCCTCGGCTTCTGGTCGCCACGCTGCGTGGTTCAGTATGGCGGCCACAGCCACGTGGAGCTGTTCCAGCTTCAATTTAATGAAGATTGAATATAGTTAGACATTTAGTGCCTCGGTTGCGCTCGCCCCATTTCAAATGGACTGTGGCTACAGCTTAGATATAGAACATTTCCCTAACTGCAGAAAGTTCTAGAGCACTGACTAGCACCAGTTTTGAAATTCTCTGTTAAACGGAAATCTCAGGAGAAGGCCCCCTGTGTATGACAGATACAAAGAGACGCTCTCTGAAACCAGGTGGGGGTCTCAGAGTCACCCGGCCTCCGCCTCTCCTGGCTGGCTCTCTCGGGAGGCAAGAAGGAACCCCACGGAGCAGTTTGGAAACCACTCAGCCTCCCTGCGTCCTTCCCCAACCCCAGACGGCCTCCCCTGCCCAGCACGGTGAGCCTCCTCTCCCCGACAGGTCCTAGCCCCCGCTCTGCCCGCTCATCACCCCCAGGACCCAGGTGACGTGCCAGGAAGCCGAGCCCACCCGCAAGTGGGGTTAGTCACCCTCCGCATCCTTGGCCGGCCCGTCGGCTGCCTCGGATCGGGCCTGTCTCCCCACCCGGGAGGGCAGGGGCCAGATCCTGCCGCCTTTGTGTGCGTGGCACGCGGGTCGTGCTTGGGGAATGCTGGCCGAGTGGGTGACACAGGCTGGGCGGGGCTTCGCAATGGGCCCTGCTCCCCGATGGGACCGTGGGGCCGGGACGCCGTCCTGTTTTCTCAAGGGCGCAGACTTCCACGGGCCTGCTGCCTAAGCACGATCCAGACCTGTTTCTGGGTGACGCGGCTGCCTGCGGGTCTCCGTTCTGTCTCCACTGCCGGCGGCGAAGGACACTGCAGCTGGGCAGGGCCTGGAGCTCAGTGGGCGCTCAGCTCATCCTTCCCTCCTGCAGATACTTGTCAGGCGCCTGTTGCTTGCATGGCAGGGGTCAGTCCTGCGGACGGAGCCCTGAAAAAGGGAAAGAAAACCAGACACGGAGACCACTTGATTCCATTTGTATGAAACGTCCAGAAAAGACACGATGCAAATGTCCTAGGGGCGCCTGGGCGGCTCCGTCGGTTGAGCATCCGACTTCGGCTCGGGTCATGATCTCACGGTTCGTGAGTTCGAGCCCCGCCTCAGAGCCCACTTTGAGTTCTGTGTCTCCCTCTCTCTCTGCCCCTCCCCGGCTTGTGTTCTCTCTCTCACTCTCTCTGAAAAATAAACATGTAAAAAAAAAATGTCCTAAAACAAAATTATGATGATGGTTGCCTAATTATAAATTTACTGAAAATCAGAGGTCTGGACCAGGGTGGAAACAGGGGAGGTGGTGAGAAGCAGTCAGATGCTACTTTGTGGGTGCAGCAAATGGGCTTTGCTGCCGGAGTAGACAGGAGGTGGGAGAGGAAGAGCCCGGACTGATCCGCGTGCTAACGCCGGCAGCACTCGCGTGTCACAGAGCCTGCTTTCAGCCTGTTGCAAATTTTACTCCTTTAATCCTCATAAAAATTCTTTTCTTTAATTTTTTTTTAATTTTTATTGTTTGAGAGACAGAGAGACAGAGCACGAGCAGGGGAGGGGCAGAGAGAAAGGGAGACACAGAATCCAAAGCAGGCTCCAGGCTCCACGCCGTCCCCACAGGTGTGTCGAGCAGGGGCTCGAACCCATGAACGCGAGATCATGACCTGAGCCGAGGTCGGATGCTTAACCGACGGAGCCACCCCGGGCACCCCCCTCCTCCTAAAACTTCTGTGAGTTAAAAACTGTCATCCCATCTTACGAATGAGAACACCAAGGCCCAGAAAGGTTAGGCACCTTGCCCACCTAGTCACGTGTCTAGGATGACTCCCGGGATCTAGAGGAGCAGCGTTGACATGTGCTAAGGCCGCGAGAGCGGCCGGCTTGTGGGACTGAGGGTCAGAAGTGCGGTGTGGACGCGTCAAGGCTCAGAGGCTCCCTGGCCGTGGCGGTGAGCGTGCACGATCAGGTCCAGGGTTTACAGGAGGGTCTGGGGTACAGGCGTAAACTTAGAGTCATCAGTGCCTCCACGGGACTCACCTAAGGAGAGAGTGCAGACGGAGAGCAGAGGAGGCCCCAGAGCCCCCCAGCATTGAGAGGTCATGAGACGAGGAATGAACAAGAGGCTGGGGCACCGAGTGGCTGACGAGGCGGGAGGAAAGCCAGGAGGGGGCAGTGACCAGACAGCCCAGTGGGCGAGCGTCTCAGAGGACAGGGAGGTAGCCATGGTAGGTGCTGCTGACAGGTCACACCGGGTGGGACCGAATAGCTCGAGCGCCGGGAGGTCGAGGGCCCGGCCGTTGCCGGGACAGAGATGGGCAGAGCTCTTTCTCCGGTGCTGCGAGTCCTCGTGTGAGCTTACCTGGGGGTCTAGGCGGCCTCAGGACAAAGGGACGTGAACATTCTTTTTTTTTTTTTTAATGATTTTTTATTTTTGAGAGAGAGAGTGTGTGAGCGGGCAAGGAGCAGAAAGAGGGAGACACAGAATCGGAAGCAGACTCCAGGCTCTGAGCTGTCGGCACGGAACCTGACGTGGGACTTGAACCCATGAACCGTGAGATCATGACCTGAGCTGAAGTCAGACGCTTAACCGACTGAGCCCCCCAGGCACCCCAATCACTTCTTTTTTTTTTTTTTTAATGTTTTATTTATTTTTTAGAGAGAGACAGAGCATGAGCAGGGGAGAGGCAGAGAGAGAGACACACACAGAATCCAAAACAGGCTCCAGGCTCTGAGCTGTCAGCACAGAACCTGACGCGGGACTTAAACCCACGAACCATGAGATCATGACCTGAACTGAAGTCGGATGCTTAACCGACTGAGCCCCCCAGGCGCCCCAAGGGACATGAGCATTCTGAACCCTGCTGAGGTTTAGGCACAGACGAACATGAGATACACTGGCGTGGCCCCTTTCTGAGGCCAGATTTAGGGGAGACCACCTGACTCAGGAGCGCTCTCCCCTCCTCCCAAACCAACACGGGGAGCAAGGACTCTGAACTTGCCAGTGGCCTCGGCACCCAGGTGACAGGGTTGGACAGGAGGGTCAGAGAAGCGGCAGGTCAAGCAGCCGGATGGAGGCCAGCTCCCGAACTGCAGTGTGCTTTGGGAGAAAGTGCGTCTGGGTGTGTGGGGATGACGAGCCGAGCATCGGGGCGCGGGTCACTTCGCTGCGGGACTCCCTCGCCTAAGCATACGACAAGAGGCGTTCTGACTTAGGCGATTCCGAGCTGTCCCAGCACAGCGGGAGCGTGATGGTTGGGCCGGAGCGGGAACGCAGCTAGGAATGGAATACCAGGGCTGGCAGTGGGTGCGTCCGGGGAGTCTGGTCATCACGGGGCATCTGGTTTTCTGCCCACCCTCCCCTCCCTGCCCAGGACAAACAAGATGTGAGGACGTAAATTCCCATTTCCAGACATGAGTCAGCGCACCTGGTGATTCTAAGAACTCCAGGCAATGACTAAGTTTCCCTTCAGCCAGGCGGATTGAGCCTCAACACCAAGATTTGGGTAATTAATGTAATTTGGGTAATGAATTGACTTGATTTGATCTCATCTGGACTACCCAGTTCTCCCTAGCATTCGAGATACAATTAGAGGTTGTTACATGTTTCCCTATTGACCCGCCTTGAGGGAGACTCTTCCTGAGCCTACCTGGCAGGGTGTGAATGATTTCATCCGACTGACAGAAACGTGGTGTCTGCCCTTCCAGCCCTGTGGTTGGCGTGTGGACAACAGCAGACAGGAAGTGGCGAGACCGACTCCTGGCCATCCTGAGGCAATTTACCCCGGGGCACGCTGTCTGTCGGACTAGGACTAGACAATCTTCAAGATCCCATCTGTCTTAGTGGGCTCAGGCCACCATGACAAAGAACCCCAGGCCACATGGCTGGAACAACAGAGGTGCCTTGTCCCACGGTTCTGGAGGCCAGAAATCCTAGGTCAAGACGTCGGCAGGGCTGGTTTCTTCTGAGGCCCCTCTTCTTGGCTTGTAGATGGCCTCCTCCCCACTGTGTCCCCACACGGTCATCCCTCTGTGCCCGTGTCCTAGTCTCCTACAGCACCATGACGCCGGTCATGTTAGAATAGGGCCCGCCCTGATGATCTCATTTTAACCGAATTCCTTCTCCAGAGACCCCGTCTCCGAACACGCCCACGCTTTCTGAGGGACCGGAAGTCAGGAGTCCACAGCCTCATCCAGTCCCAAGATTCAGGGATTCTGGGCCCCCTCTTTTTTTGCTAACTCCCCACGAACCTAGGTGTGAACCATTCTCTCTCCGGGGCCGTTTTCCCGTCTCCCTCAGCTGGGAGGCACAAATCAGTTAATGTACAAGGAAGTGCTTGTCACACCCACACCGCCGGTCCTCGGAGGCACGGCACCACCTCTCGGGGGCGTTTTGGAAACCAGTGTCCGCATGCTTTGGGATGCCACGGTCTTTAGGGGACCTCGCTGCATCTAGTGGGCAGCAGCCAGGGATAAATCCTGCTTGGTGAGGGACACCACGAACTGTCCCGTGTCACTCACGACTTTT
The DNA here is from genome assembly GCA_030068075.1 of Paguma larvata. Classification (NCBI taxonomy): domain Eukaryota; kingdom Metazoa; phylum Chordata; class Mammalia; order Carnivora; family Viverridae; genus Paguma; species Paguma larvata. The sequence goes on from CM057827.1 coordinate 37,180,675, forward strand.
TCACGTCCTCCGTGCGTTCACGCAGGTGAAAAACAACAACCCACGGTCACCCGAACCCAGCCCCCAATTCCATCTTGCATAAGAACACGAGGTATTGCTTTCCGCCATGTTTAAATGTGTGCTTTCTATGGGGGGGGCGTAGCCAGGCAAGGGAGGGAGGGCTGTGCCTTACCTTGTTCAGAACTTGATCAAAAACGATTCTCCCCTTGAGAAAAGTCACATTTTCTACAACACACGTTTAGGAAACGAATCTCTAATACAACTCTATTCGTGGCGGTTGAGTCATCGATACCATATCCCCTAGGCCAGGCTTGGTGTGTGTTAGCCGTCTCGTCCGTTGGAGTCAGAGACGCAGGTGTTTGCTCCTCATGCCGCGTCGTGTAGCTGTGACATATATTCTCCTAATTCACTTTTCATCTCTCCTTTCTCTCACGGACAGGGCATTTTATATTTTCTGGAAATTCTGAGTTCTCTAGTTATATTATCTCTGAAATTCACGTACAGACTTTAAAGGGCGTGCTAGATGTGTTTGGGTGGGGGCAGTCACACAGGGGTTGAGCAATTCTGCTCTGAGGCCCCACGCGGGTGCTGACTCTAGCCGGGCCAGTCAACAGTGGCGGCCTTGAGGGATTCTCATTTCTTCAGCATCCCGGCGTCGCCGCACCCGACCCGGGCGGGTCTCGTGGCCGTGACACCCTCAGAGGTGGCACCTTCGGAAGGAAGTCAACTTCTTTGCTTTCGTAACACCAGCGAGGCACCGGTGCCTGTGTGGGCCACTGCGGATTATGTTGGACAACGGGGCTGGTCACTGCCAAGGCCTCTGGACGTCTGTCCCCCTGCCGCCTGGCTCGGGGAGCCTGGGAGAGAGAAGGCATGGCTGAAGGAACAACTGCTCTGAGCTGGCGACAGTCTGAGAAGCGGGCTCACCTGGAGGCCCGGGGCCGGGGCGGAACCGTGGGACCGTGTCGTCACTGGCGACGTCACTGGGGCGGAGCGGAGCATCAGCCGCCTCGGCCACTTGTTTGTGTTCCAGCTTTGCTCCAAGCCTGGATGCCAGCCCCTCCCTGGGCTTGGGGCCTCGGGCTTAATTAGTGGCACAACACATACACTGGGTCCCCCCTGGGAAGGCCGCCTTCCCCTGGAGCACTGACGCTGAGCAGGCGGGTCCTGCCCCCGCCTCTCCCGCAGCCCCGGGGTACTTTTCCCGGCCTCACTGCTCCAGGTGGCATGGGCAGTCCACCAGAGAGGGGTCCCCCTGGTGCCACGCCGGGGGCCGTCCTGCCCAGGACCCCTGAACGCCCGCTCTGCGTTTCCCGTACCTCTGTGACCATCCGTTCTCCTCTCCCTGCTCCTCCGGGTCATTCTCCACAGGCCTCCGGCTGAGAATGGCCGAGCACAAGCCTCGCTCCTTCCTCGACCCACACCCCAGCTGCTCCACTGACGCCCCCCCCCCGCCCCGCTCTTACTGAGGACACTCCTCAACTGAGTGGACCCCCCGCATCAGGCCTCATCAAAAATGCAGGTTTCCAGGCCACCTCGGGCCCAGAAAAATCACCATTTCTTTTCTTTCTTTCTTCCTTTCTTCCTTCCTTTCTTTCTTTCTTTCTTTCTTTCTTTCTTTCTTTCTTTCAACGTTTTATTTATTTTGAGAGAGAGAGAGACAGAGGGCGAGCAGAGAGGGGCAGAGAGAAAGGGAGACACAGAATCCGAAGCAGATTCCAGGCTCTGAGCCGTCAGCACAGAGCCCGACTCAGGGCTTGAACTCACAGACAGTGAGATCATGACCTGAGCTGAAGTCAGACCCTTAACTGACTGAGCCGCCCAGATGCACCAAAAATCACCATTTCTGCGGCAGTGGCCCTGGAAACTGTATTTTAATGTGAGTTCCAGGGCTGATTCTCTGTCCCTTAAATTTGGGAAACCCTGACCTACAGAATAAAGTCCGAGCGGCTTTACGGCACCAGTGGCTTTCACATCGGGGCTCCAGCCGGGCTGCGGAGCCTCACTTTCCACTGCCGGGTTCACAACCAACTTGTGATTTGTTTCCAACATCGTGGGTCCTGCTCCTTCCCAGCTCCTCTACCCACACGCGCTCCTTCTCCCTTCTGCCTGGAAGAACTCTCCCTCCTTTTCCCCCTTGCAAACTCCTGCACATCTTTCAAGACAAGATCATACAGCACCTCTTCTGGAAGCCCTCCCTGATTCCCTCCCGGTAAGGTATATCTCCGCAACACTGTGTCACGCGCGGGGATATCCCTCCTCACCCTGTTCTGTCCTCTTCCCTTTGACCCTGCCTGCACCCCACATTGTTAAACCCCGGAGGGCAGGGAGCCTGTCTTATTTATCTTTAAAACCGCCCCCCTCCCACAACCGAAACTATTCCTGGTACCGGGCGGGTGCTCAGGAAGCAGTCACGTAAGCTTAAGTAGTCTCTTGAATGTTAATTTCCCATCTCCTCTTAATTGGGGTTCTGCTTTAGGCTGCTGGGCTTCATTTAAACCTTGGTCATTAAAAAGCAGTTCCTTTGTTTCCTCCGTGTGGCTCATATTTAGCCAAAGAGATTTATTTCTCCAATAAACCCAGCTCTCCAGACAGCCACATCCATCTGCTCCTCCCACTGAGAAATGAAAGGTAGTCACAGAAGCACCTAGACCCCCTGGGCTCATGAAGGCAGAAAAAAAGACCGGAGAAACTTGTTTAAATCTCACAGACAGCTGTTGATCAAGGTTGCTTCCCTAGAGCTTGCCTCTTGTGTTTGTAGGGTTAAATGAGATTCCTTATGGGCAGGTGGGGGGGCGGTGGGGTGGGGTGGAGGGGTCTCTCAGAACTCTTTTCTTTGTTATTAACTGCTTTAATTTTTCAATATGAAAAAAGGAATTCTTCGGTTTGTGTTCCAAGAGGGTGGGTAACCCATCAGGGGACTGAGAGATGACAGGTGTGGTTGTGGGCAAACCCGACAGACAGGCTGGTGGAGCTCCAAACTACAGAAATGCAGGCTGGGGATACTTCCGGTTCCCGGTGACCTGTGACCGCTGGAGAATTTCCGCCTGACCTTGTGAACTCAGGTATAAATTCAGTCTGAAGAGGTGGGGTTGGAACCCATCTGATTTTTCTGTTTTTCCGGTTGAGAATTTTATATCTCCAAGGATTCTTGCTGCCAAACTATTTTCATAGACGCAGGCCAGCCAATCTGGTGGAGGGGCTGCTGTGGGCGCTGCCGGCTTATCTCTAGTGGAATTAAGGGGCTCTGGCGGCGGCGAGGATGCCGGATGCTGCATGGACTGTCCGGGCACTGAGTTGGACACAAACGATACGGTCTTGCTCCTAGAATTCTGACGTTCAGGGTGAGAAGGAACTTTGAGGGTCACCTTGTCCGAGCCCTCCTTTCCATGCCTGAATTCCCTTTGTGACATTCCTAGCAAATGATGATTATTTAGCCCTTGTTCAATCGCTTCCAGTGCCAGAGAACTCATTACCTTCTCAGACAGCCCGTTCCATTTTCTGATTGCTCTGCTAGCCAGCTTGCTCATATGTTAGGCGGACATCCGTGTCTCTAACTTCTAGGCGATGGCATTGCTCGTGCCTGCCTATAGGGAAAGTCTTCAAAGTTTCAAAATTTCCCTTGTTCAGGCTAACCATCCTCGGTTCCTGTAGGCTATTTCTGTGGCTGACGGGGACCTGTGTTATTTTACCCTTTTCCTCCATAGTGGAGGTGTTCTGAGAATGAGCTGTTAGGGGATTGTTCCTCAGTGGGGGAGTAAGTCCACTTACTTCTCCCCGGGTTGGGGCATGTGACCTCAAGTAGTGGCTGTCACTACTTCAGTGCTTGGCGTAGTGAGGAGCATGGAGGGATACGCAGCAAATATTTATTGGATGGATACAAGGATGGATGGATAAATAGTTGGATGGATGGGTGAGCTGTTGAATAACTAAATAGGTAAGTGGATGAATGAATGGAGAAACGAATGACTTAGTAAGTAGAGGGAGCCAACTTGGAAATGTTTAGATCAATGAATCAATATCTACGGAACGTCTATACCCGTGTTGCGCTGGGTAGAGGAGAGAAGTGCTAGGGGGGAAATGAGCTGCCTACAAAGTAGATACAATCTTTGTCTTCATGTTTGAAACAAACTGCACCCAAATCCATAAAAACAGCCTCCCCCTTCTCTAGAGCTAATATTTATTGACACCTGTCATGGAGCAAGTCACCAGCAGGATAACATGGTTCCCAGAAATTCCATCCTGTGATTTGGAATTGAGAAAGATAGATCTGGGAAGGATATTAGTGATCAGTTGGTCAGACCCTGTCTTTTATAGGGGACACGGAAGTGGGAGGGAGTGTCTTACCAAAGTCACACCGGGAGTTCATGCCAGAGCCAATCCGGGATCTCCCAGACCGGCACCCCTTTCCAGTATTTATTCTTTGTTCAGAGATTATTTGTTTTGTTCCACGTTTCATGTGTATTTGCTCCAAAATGTCTGCTTTGCATTGACCTTGCAGACCTGGCTGGGTTGGGATTCTGTAGACATCATTTGTTCATTCATTCATTCACCACTCACTCTCCGTCCGACCATCCTTGGGGAACATTTATCATGCCTTAAGCCCTGTGCTAGGTTTTAGGGGCAGATGAATGAGACACGAGCCCTACCTTCGAAGAATCTAGCAGAGGAGAAAGACCCATAAACAAACAAAGGCACCGTGCTTAAGCTATAAATTGGGAGCAAGTGTCAAGAGGAAGAAAGGGCTGTGTCTGCTTGGGACACAGAGAAAGTCCCCCAGGCTCTAGAACAGCTAATGGGTCTTGAAAGGTCAGTAGGAGTTTGCTGATGGATAGGCAGGGGAAGGCATCCGAAGCAGAGAAAAGCCACTTGCTAAGGCAAGAAGCTTGAAAAGACGCAGCGTCAGCTATAGCCCAGGGTGGGCGAAGCAGTGTGGAATGTAACAACGTGGGTAGGCTAAAACCACAACTCTAAAGGGTCTCCCAGGACCCAGGGAGTGGCACAGGATGGCCTTACCCGTTCCCCGAGGATTCGTTCTTGTGTCCCAACGAGATGCCGGTCAGCAAGAGCTTGAAAAATGAGTTCGTTGGAGGGAGAATGCTTTCAAAAGCCGCCTTAGAACTTAGCAGTTAGGGAGCGAACTGCAAGTGTTCTAACTAGTTGCGGGCAGTGCCACGTTTTTGCAGAAATTTAGATTTTTTTGGCTTTCACTTTGACCATTAATATAAGGGAAAAACAATGCCCCGTATGTATATTATAAATAACTTTGAAGTTAGTCTCCTTGGTTTTTATGGGAGATTCACAAAAGTCTCTGTTGGAAGGCTGTACGGAGTCAAAGAACGATACGTGTGATTTAAATTTAAAGATGAGCCAGCTATGACCTGTGATCAATTTTCAGGGGCTGTTGTGCATTTGGGTTGCAGAGACATTAAGGAAAGCTTGTAAACTACCTAACAGAGCACTTAAAACTCTAATAAATAAGAAATACAATGCCGCTGTCAGCAGCCTTGATGGAGGTCAGAGGGAGCCCGGGAAGTAATTTGTGCAATAAATCCTGTGAATTCCCATTACTTTTTTTTTTCCCTTCAGACAGGCTAAAAATAGAAGCTCCAAATAAATATATATCAGTGGTAGAAAAGAGAAAATCGTGATTTGGAACAAACGGCTTGATGGCCTAAGCTGACAGTATAGAAATTAGAATCAGAGATTACAAGCATGGGAGATACCGCCATGTTTTTTAGGGAGCCATGTTTGATTTGACAAAACTTCTAAAGGGACTGTGTCCCCTAGAAACGCATCAAAGTGAAGAAGGTAAAGACCCAGGGAAGTATGAATTTAGTCCCTACTTGGCTGAAGTCTCCTGGCCATGCCATGGTCTGGCTTCTTTATTATCATTAATGACCATGGCTGCGGGTATAGCGGTTCTGACGTCTCAAGCCATCTGGCGTCCCCTCCGGTCACGCAACTACCCTTCTGATGACCACCAATGACCTTCGTGTTGGTGAGGCCAGTGGATATGTATCTTGTTGTATCGTCTGCTGCACGTGGGACTGTTAATCGGCCCCTCCTTTCTCGAAATCTGCCTCTCTTCGCTTTCAAGATGCCCATATTTTATGCTTTTCTTCCTACTTCCCATTCCCACATTCTCAATATCCTTTGCCGGCTCCTTTTTTTGTGTCTAAATACCGATACGCGCCCCCCACCCCCCAAGTGCTGTCCTTCAGTCTCTTCTTGCCCCACATGCTCTGAGAAACTTCAAGACCCCCAAATTTCTGTCTTTGCCCAACATATATCTCAACTCCATGTTTTCGAATTCTTTCTAGATCTGTGCTATTCACTAGAGTCACTGCTCGCCACATGTGGCTATGTAAAGTCAAAATCTTAAAATAAAATAAAATTTAACATTTGCTTCTTCATTCACATAAGCCAAATTTTAAGGGCTTGGTAATTACATGTGGTTACTGTGTTGGACAGTGCAGCCCTGGAACGCTGCCATTGCCGCAGAAAGTTCTATTGGGCTGTGCTACTTATTGCCACTTGAATATTCCATAAGCAACTCGAACATATCCGGCCTCTAAGGTATTATCAGAAGAATAACGTGTATGGAAAAGGGTGTCAAACAGAAATAAGGGAGGGGAGAAAAGATTCTTTCACTTGTAAGTAATATAAAACCCATCTCAAGAGGATTAAATAATCAAGGGAGTTTATTGTTTAAGTTTATTTTTTTATTATTCTGAGAGAGAGAGAGGGAGAGAGAGAGGGTGCATGGGGGGTTAGGGAGGGGCAGAGGGAGAGGGAGAGAATGAATCCCAAGCAGGCTCTGCGTTGTCAATGCAGAGCCCGACACGGGGCTCCACCGTATGAACAAGGAGATCATGACCTGAGCCAAGATGGTGACCTGAGTGGAAATCAGGAGTCAGATACTCAACTGACTGAGCGACCTGGAAGCCCCCCAAGAGTTTACTGAGCTGTGTAACTGAATGGTACAAAAGAAGGGTGAGTTTTGCCTAAAACTTGATCTACCACTCAGCAACATTCATTCTTAAGGACCATCTCTCTCCTCTACCCTCCATAGCTTTTTTTTCTTTTTTAACGTTTATTTATTTTTTTTTGAGAGACATAGAGACAGAGTATGAGCAGGGGAAGGGCACAGAGAAAGGGAGATACAGAATCCGAAGCAGGCTCCAGGCTCTGAGCCATCAGCACAGAGCCCGACGTGGGGCTCGAACTCATGAACCGCGAGATCACGACCTGAGCCGAAGTCGGCCGCTTAACCAACTGAGCCACCCAGGCGCCCCTACCCTCCATAGCTTTGACTGCATCTGAAGGTACCACCTGTTGCGGGCATAGGGTGGCTGCCAGCAGCTCCCAAAGACCTAACCTTCCTTGCTGCTATCCAGGGGGGGATAGGAAATCTTTGTCTTCACATTTTCAGTGTAAGTCTTCCGGTTGGATTGGCCCAGGCCGCGGGCCATGTCTATGCCTGAACCAATCACTATGGCCAGGGACACAGAAAGCATTAACTGGCTTCATCCCATGGTTTATTCTTGGAGCCAGAATCGTTTGGAGTAGTATCGTCCTGACTCACAAGGGTCTTCAGACAGAGATTGGAAGATGCAGGGGAGAAAGAAGGGAAACACGGACACTGAGAAGACACCTACAGGTATCTACAGGTATCTGACAGAAGGCGGAAGGCATGATTCTAGAAGGAGACTGAAAAGTGGAGTTTGCATGGAATTTCCTTTCTTTTCAAGTTTTAGAATTGCGACTAGGTACTTCGGGTTGACTGGAAGGAAGGAGAAAGACGGTACATGTTTCTTTCATGTGGCCCATTATTGACCTGGGATAGGACAGTGCCCCTTCCATTCTGTGTGTTTCTTTTTTTTTTTTTTTTTAATGTTTATTTAGTTTTGAGAGAGAGAGAGCACCCACAAATGGGGGAGGGGCAGAAAGAGGGGGAACAGAGGATCCAAAGTGGCCTCAACGCTGGCATCAGAGAGCCCGATGCAGGGCTTGAACTCATGAACCTCCAGATCATGACCTGAGCTGAAATTGGATACTTAACTGACTCAGTCACCCAGGTGCCCCCCCCCCCCCATTCTGGGTGTTTCTTAAGGAAAGCCTTTGCTTTGCAGCTGTAGAAATGATAGAGTTTTCTGGGAGAGGTTAGAGGACTGTAAAATGGGGCCCAAAGCAAAGTGGGGGAGAGGGGATGTGTATTGTCCATTTACTGTGATTTTATTTTTTCTTAAGGAGGGGAAAAATGACCAAGAATCAGGGGAGGGGATGAAAGCAGAAAGAGGTAACGCAAGTGAATACGGGACCATACGTCACCTTTTAGACTGGCAGAAGGTAAAACTGTGTCTAAAACGGCCTGAGAGGGGTGCCTGGGTGGCTCAGTTGGTTAAGCGGCCAACTTCAGCTCGGGTCATGATCTCGCGGTCTGTGAGTTTGAGCCCCGCATCGGGCTCTGTGCTGACGGCTCAGAGCCTGGAGCCTGCTTCAGATTCTGTGTCGCCCTCTCTCTCTGCCCTTCTCCTGCTCACTCTCAGTCTCTATGTCTCTCAAAAATAAAATAAAAATGCTAAAAAAAAAAAATTTAAAACGGCCTGAGAAATTAATATGTGCCCAAACTAGAATAGAGAGCTTTTCTAGAATTTTCACATTGCTCAGTGTTACTTGTTTTGTTTGCCAGGGATCCACATCACCTGTAAGAAAAGCGCTATGTGGGGCGCCTGCGGGGCTCAGTCGGTTAAGCGTCTGACTTTGGCTCAGGTCACGATCTCACAGTTGGTGAGTTTGAGCCCCGCATCGGGCTCGCTGCTGTCAGCACAGAGCCCATTTGGGAGCCTCCTTCTCCCTCTCTCTCTGCCTCTCCCCGGCTTGTTCTCTCTCTTTCTAAACAAATAAATAGCACTATGTTTTTGAAAGTTCTGGCAGAAATGTATTTCATGTCATGGAACAGAAGTTAGTAAAACCATGCCTTTTCAGCAAGAATGAATTAAGACCAAACTGCTTTCTTTTATAACTACATATAATGAGCATCTTAAGTGTGGAGTGACAGCAGTCCCCCAAACTCCATTAACGCTTTATTCAGCGAGCCTTAGGAACCCCATTTAACTTTAAGTATCTTGTCACACCTGGAGGTTCTCCAATGGAAGTGTTTCACTTTTCTTCTAATATGGTGCTGGAAAAAAACCCCAACAAACCTGACCAGAGCGTGTTGGAATTCCCTTTTTGTGCAAGTGCAGAAAAAATTTTGTTCTCGAAGTTGCTTAAGGTTGTCACTTTTTTTTTTTCAAAGCCAAACATTTGAAATGTGTCCAGTGTGGGACACACCAAACAGACAGCAGTGTGGGAAGCCCACCTGAAAATTATTTGTGAAACTCAGAAGTGGTGGGTTAAGGGGCAGCCACCTGTTAAGGGTTACATTGCTACCCAAAAGGATATGTTGGAACCCAAACCCTCAGCACTTGTGAAGGAGACCTATTTGTAAATAGGACCCTTGAAGATGGAATCAGGTTAAGACGAGGTTGTATCGAACGATCAGGGGTCCAGAATCCAAAGACTGGTGTCTTTATGGAGAACAGATCATCTGGACACAGAGACAGAGAGAAAACCAAATGCTGACAGAGGCAGAGGTGGGGGTGGGGGTGGGCAGGCTAAGGAAGGCCAAGGATAGCCTGTAACTACTTGGAAACTAAGAGAAGGCAAGACGGGGCTCTTTCCCAGCCCCTCCAGATGGCACCCAGCCCTGCCAACAGTTCGACCTTGGACTTGTGGCCTCCCAAATCACAAGTGACAGAATAAATTGTTGTTTTCAGTCACCCAGTTGGTGGTATTTTGTGGTGGCATCTAAACAAATTCATACAGCCACCGTGGGCTCCGAGACCTTTCCTCAGAACACCCAGATCCTCTCCCTCCCTGGCTGTTTAGAGAAACACAGGGCCTAAGTTGCCACACCGACTCAGAGCGACTCACAAATATCCCCCACTGTTGCTGAGACCACCTGCCAGAGTCACTGTGACACTTTTCTGATCCCAGCCTTGAAGAATCCCTAACCTTCTGAGTCACGTCTCACCAACCAGGCAGCACAACTTAGTTAGGAAAGGGGAGAGCTAAGTGGAAAGTCAATACGGGATCTGGTTTTGTTTTTGTTTTTCTTTTTTAACACAATTTATTGTCAAAGCGGCTAACATATAGTGTGTACAGTGTGCTCATCCCAACAAGTGCCCTCCTCACTTCCCATCACTCATTTTCCCCCCTCCCCTGCACCCCCATCGACCCTCAGTTTCTTCTGTGTATTTATGAGTCTCTTATGGTTTGTCTCCCTCCCTTTCTGTTTGTAACTATTTTTTCCCCTTCCCTTCCCTCATGGTCTTCTGTTAAGTTTCTCAAGCGGGATCTGGTTTTCTGAACATGAATTAACTCCTGAGCTCAAGAAATTTGGCATGTTCTGCCAGCAGGGCGTCGGCCACAAGACCTGCTTCCAAACTCTAACTACTAGGGAATCGGATGAGGCACATAAGTTCCGTGAAACTCAGGCTCCTCATCTGTAAAATGGGTCTATCATTCCCACGCTGCCAATTTCCTCGGCTTATTTGGGAATCAGATGAGAGATGAGGCGAGTGAACCCATGGAAATCGCACACACATCTAAGGCATCGACATATGCCCAAGATGGCCCCCAAACCCAGGTTCTTAGTGAAGGAGGGAGGGGGGATGGAAGGCTCCTGAGATTTAATACCAGTTGGGTTCTAGAGCAGAGCTCAGAACCGAGGGATCGGGTCGAGGCCAAGTGGCAAAGCCAGAGAGCTACAACCAGAGTCCGGGTCTCTAAAACCAAACGCTGTGTCTTCTCATTGAAACCCCTCCCCCCACCCCCAGTGGGCCCGGTGCATTTTTTCTTCTCTAAGTTATTTTTATGCTTTAGGAAATTTCTGTCTCACTTCTCCCCCTCTTAATTCTTGTCCCTCTCTCTCTTCCTCTTTTTCTCATCCTCTTTCTCTCTCTCTCAAACCACATCTTTCCTTTACAAGTTTCAGGTAGAACGAGTGCAGGATTCTCAGCCATCTAGGCGTCAGGAGCTCACTGCGCACTTCAACAGAAATTATCTCCTTTGAAGAATCCCTACTTTAATCTCCTCCAAGGTTGGTTTTTGTGGTATTAGAACAAAATGACACAATACTCTTCAAACTAAAAGCCTTATTAAGTAGTATTCAGAAAAATCTTGCAACCTCCTCTTCCTCTCTTATATCGGAGGCTTAATTAACCGGGTGAGTTCAAATGATTTTTTTAATAGCACTTGGTTATTAGGACTAATAACATATTCCGGAATAACTATCTCAACTTTTTTCAGGGGGCAGTCAAAGATCGTCTTTAACATTATTATGATTAAAAAAATACATCTTGGTTGAGTTAAAACATACGTGTGTATAATGCATGTCTCAGTGAGGATGGAACCAACACGCACCTGAGCCAACAGCCTTTTGTGACAGAAACGGTCACGGCAGGTGACCCCCCCACCTGGAGAGCATCTCTTTCCTCTGAGGTCTCTTGCGATGCAATGAAAGTCTTGATTGTTTCAGGGGGACCCATTTCAAGACCTGATTACAGGTGTCGGGGAGAGACAGTTGGATTGGGTCTTGGTGTATCATCTCACTGTGGAGGTAATAACCGACCTTCCCAGGCTGGAAACCCCTCCTGCCCTCACCAACTGTGGGGCTTGAGAAAAGTACAAGGGTCACTGGGTTCTCAGCCGGGGACGTAAGCACAGTAATGCCTGCCTTTACCTGCGTCAACCACTAAGAAAATGAGTGTGAATCTTGGAATCAAATTTGCAAAACTCTATACAAATGGGAAATGCTGTTCTCAGTGCGGGAAACGCTCTCAGAGATCTGAATGGGGTGGGGGCAGTCCATGGGCCATTGCCTTCTTTGATATGAACTTCAAATGAGGCCCCACCCCAGCCCCTTGACATTCCAATCCAAAGGGACCCTTCATTCCTCTTGAGATGCCCTCCCCTACTGATTCTGCACTGCCCCTGAAGTCAATGAACCCAAGGGTCTTCCACAGGGAACCTAGTCCTTTGACCCCCTGTGGTTCTGTGGCTCCTGTGGCCTCTCTGGTCCTTCTCGCTAAAGGCAGAGTCTTGGGGGACCAGGTGAAGGGAGGGGGTAGACTGTCCTCCCTCTGGCACTGCAGGCACCCCTTCGCACTCTGCTGCCCCTCCAGCCGTGAATGGAAACTCGCTGTGGTCTAAACCAGAGTTGCCTACTGCGCCGTGATTTCTCAGACCAGAAAGGTGAGAACAAAACAAAGCTTGCCCCCCTCGGGCACACACCTCACTCCTGACCTCATCCCTGTCAAATCATTCTTCTTTTCTAAGGGCAGAGGAAACAAGGGGGCCTGTGCCTGGCTCTGGAAGCTTCCAGGGCATTTGTCCCCAGCAACCGCAAGGTTCCTGCTTTGGGGCTCTGACAAGAGCCTGTGGGGGGAATGGGGAGGAGCATTCCTCCAAGGTGCCTTCCCCACCATCACCGGGGCCGACGCGCTCCTTTATTGGAACTTTGATCTGTGGAACCAGTGGGGGCAGAAGCAGCAGGAACACGGTGACATTGGGAAGATTTAAGGTGACTATTCTGTAGGCAGCTTTCAGAGAGAGAGAACGAGGCATCTTGACTCCTGCCAACTCCTGCCTCCACCCGTACCCCTGAGCGCAACCTTCCAACAGAAGGGAAAACCCTGTGCCTCTGTGGGCAGCTCTGGTCCAGCCTCCTGGGGCACATGCAGATCACCTGTGGCCATCCCCTTCCCCACGCTGTTCTAGGCTGTGGGTTCCACGGCTAGATTCATAAAATCCAAACAAGGCATGTCTCTTGGTCACCGTGGAACCTGTTCCAGGGGCAAGAAGTGAGCCTGGGCTTCGGAATCCAGGAAATAGAGCAACTCTATCACAGCACGTATCTGGTTCTCCCGGATGCCCAAGACAGGAGCCTGGGAGTCACTCCAACACCGCCCTCCCACCCACCCCCTGCCCTGGGCCTCCAATCAGTCGGCAACTCCGCTCGCCACATCTCCGAAATTTGTTCTGAGTCGGCTCCCCGCTGTCCGGTTCCACCGTCAGGCCTTAGTCCACACCAACCTCTTTTGTCTGATTTTCCTTCCTGAAATCTGCCCCTCTTCAGTCCGTCTTTCCACGCAGGCTGCCCAGCGGTCCCTTTAAAAGCCAGATCTGACCACGTCACTCACCTCCTCACGCAGAGTCCCCCAGGAGCCTGGTGTTGCCTCCAGAACGATGGTCGAACTTCGTGGCCTGAGCCCCAAGCCCCGGAGGACCTGGCCACAGCCGGCTTCCCCAGGAGCACCGTAGTCATCGTCACACTCTCTTTGCCCTGATACTGCCCATCCTCACTTCAGGAGTGTGCCTTATTTTTAATACGCGTAACATTTCTGAAATTCCGATGGGTTTGAAACGGACGTACGTACGTAGTGTTTCAATCCCCTCCACAGAGAAATTGTTAATAAATCAATGGTGCGTAACCATTGACTCCATCGACACAACCGACAGCGTATTGGGTCAGAGGAGCTACCATGGCGAGTGGGGGATGCAAGTATCAGTTTGGCAAGCGAGGCACGAAATGGAGAAAGATGTACTCGGGGATTTGAACTTTATCGAGGGGAGCCCCCTGGAAAGGATGGGAAGGGTCACACTGGTGTTTTGAGGTTAGGACAGGAGAGAGGACCAGACCTTTGAAGTAGAAATCTCTAAAAGACACTTGGCAGATAGACGTTAAAGTAATGGCCTCTTCATGCACAGATAGTGTGAAACAAGGAGGGGGGGGCGGTTTGCAAACTTTTTCTGTAAACTTTTCCGCATATGAATGTTTCAGGCTCCACAGGCCATCCTGTCAGTCACGGCTACACAGCTCTGTCAGCGCAGCGCTATGGAAGCAGCAATGGGCAAGGCGTAGATGAATGGGCGTGGCTGTGTCCCGATAAAACTTTGTTTATAAAAACAAGTGACATTCCAATAAATTAAAGTGTTATGATAAAACTTTATTTGTAAAAATATGTCTTCTGGGTTATCGCTTGCCGGCCCCTGGGTATGGCAGAGCGATACCCAGCATTTTCTTAACAAGGATTCTGGAGTGGCTAGAATTTGGAGTTGTACAGTGGGTATCAGTCAAGTTTTCTGCTAAAGTTTTGAAGCTAAAGGTCCTATTCATAAAGGAATGAGTGGGATGAGGGAGCTAACAGGGGATGTTGAGGCCCCTCACCCCAGGGACGCACAGCAGCTGGAAGCCATCACCACCCGAGGGCCCAAAGGGACAAGAAGAGAGAATGGTGTTCCCAGAGCCCAGATAAAAGCTGTGGCCTTGGGACAGGAGCCACCTGGAAGAAGCAGTGGCCACAGAGGGACAGCCACCATGGGGACTGCACCCAAAGCAGGAAGAGAGGGCAGAGGGGAACAAACACCCTGACCTTTCTCTCTGTGGTTTGTTCTTTCCAAAGTTGATGTTTGCCCATCCTCGTCCCCATTCTGCCTTCGGTCATCCTTCTGCCTCCAAGCATTTACATATCTCCAACTAATAAATGTCTTTGCGATACCCCTGAAAGGCTGTTTGTTATCCTGTTTCAGTAATTGAGTGCAAAGCCCTGTCTTTTATACCCAGCCAGCGTTTCCCCCAACCCAAACCCTACATTTAATTGGTATTTATAACCTTTCGCTTTACCGCACGGATGCGAGGCACACTTTGGGGTACCGAGGATCACTCAAAGGTGATTAAGACTCAAGGAACTCAGAATCCAGTAGAAGAGATAGACTCCTAACTGGTCAGAATAGGGATTCAGACATGCTACCTGAGAGGTCTGAGCCCCCATGAGAGCACAGAGGAAGGAAGGCTTAATTCCAGCTGGTCCCAGGGAGGGCTTTGCCCTGCTGGTCATGTTTGAACTGGATCTTGAAGGAGGGAGTGGGGGATTTCTAGAAAGGGGAAACAGTTTGAGCAGAGGTACAGAGGAGAAAGTGGTGTGTTCTAGAAGACAGGATATCAGAGGAGATGAGCGGAACAGATTGAGTGAGCGCAGCGCCTGGTGAGATTAACAAGGCAGGTGGGGTTGGGCCGTGAAGGCCCCTACATACCTGCTGAGACCATCGAGTCTGAGCCGAAGACACAGCCGCCTCAATGCAGACAAATGACGACTGGTCCCAGGACCTTGCTCAACTTTCACATTAAAATTAAAAAAGGGGCGCCTGGGTGGCCCAGTCGGTTGAGCTTCCAACTTCGGCCCAGGTCACGATCTCGTGGTTCACAGGTTCAAACCCCGCATCAGGCTCTGTGCTAACAGCTCGGAGCCTGGAGCCTGCTTCGGATTCTGTGTCTCCCCCTCTGCCCCTCCCCTGTTCATGCTCTGCCTCTTTCTCTCTCTCTCAAAAATGAATAAATGTTAAAAAAAATTTTTTTAAAGTCTCTAGAACTCAGTTCTCTTGCCTTCTCTGCTCTGACATTTACCTCAGTGTTAGCTCCCGCTATGTCCCAGAAGCAAACCCCGTCCTCGCCAGCCCCCTGTTCTGTGCAGCTGCCTTTTTCGACGAAAACTGTTCTTCCAAACAGTTAAATGTGAATTTCGGATCTCATTTATCGATTTCCATTCATTACCAACGGTGGCTGAAAGATTTGCATGATGAGAAGTAGGAAGACGAAATTGTCTTCTCCTTGGAGAAATAATTTGTGCACCTGCCATTTCGAAATTATTCCAAGTTCATGCTTCCTGAGAAAAGTTACAAATTGCTCTCTGGAATAGAGCTGATGCACCCAACCACGAGCGACCTCACTCGCGTCGTGCGTTAATAGCTGGAACACCTTTCTCATGGTGGCCTTGGGGAAGCGAATGCGGAGTCATGGATCAAGGCCACTGTTAGGGCGTTCATTCACGCACTTATTAAATATTTATTCACAACCGATTAGGTACGCGGTACCGGGCAAGATGTACTGGGAGGTCCACTCCCCTGAATCGAAAAACTCAAGTCTTCCCGGACCGGACAGTAAGTCCCACGAAGCAGGGGCTTTGCTCACTGATTCGCTCATCTCTCGCCAGCACAAAGCGGCGGCCGGTCGATACTTACTAAATGAATGAATAAAGGAACAAAAGCATTTATGCTGTATTGGGAAGAATACTGGAAGCCTGGGTTTCTGGAATCCTAGGATCTGATCATGAGCAAGCCAGTTTCTTTATCTATAAAAATGACCTGCCGGACTTCTTAAAAGTAACGGCTTTGATCCTAATAATAGCGGATACCTGTAGTTCCCTATCATGTCCCTATGTATCTTTATCCTTCTGCATGGGAGAAACCAATCTACAAAGTGTTAGAAGCGTCACGGTTTCTAAAAAGTCATCACCTACTCTCTGGAGCCCAGCTAATACTAACTGATACTGGAAACAGGGCAACTTGAGAATCCAACAGAACAGAGACGGTAGACTATAGAGTGAGTAACTGCTATTTCCCCTGCTTTGTTGGTATGGTTTTCAAGAGCCAGGGGCACAGAAGCCCTACCAACTCCCTCTCTACCACGGAGGCACGATGCCAGCTAATGGAACTTTCTCTAGCCCCCTTGTTATACAATCAGCAAAGTGAGGTGATCAGCAGAGAGCCGGCCTCACCACCCCTCCCCCTTTGCTTTTTGGTCAAGCGAGTCCTGATGGTCAGCAAGCCTGCTCTTCCCAGGCAGTTATAACAGCCGAGATAATAGGCCCACAGACGTCAGCCCTGCATTTATCCGCTTACAATGGCTCGGTTCTGCACGGCAGCATTATTTGAAGCCCACTTTGAAACAAACGCGCCTTGAAACACAGACAACTGTGCCTCCCCCCCACCCCCACCTCTGCTGGGGACTTTAAAAGACACCTCAGGGAAACCAAGCCGGGCCATAATGAGAAGGGGGTTTTCCTGAGCATGAGCCGGGAGGCTGGCAGACTCTTAATCAATAAACTCAAATGCCAGATAAGTTTCAGATTCAGGGGCAGAGCGTGGACTTCCTGCCAGCCTGCAGAGCTGCCGCTGGTGTGGCTTCTCCCAGACTTGGTCCCAAAGGTAGCAGAAGAGGAGGTGCGACCTGAGATGCCTCACGGTCTCCTGTGCAGGGGAAGATACCACCTTTCTTCCCGCCGATCTTCCTTCATGCTGGAAGTGTCCGGCTTCAGGCCACTCCTAGATTCTATCAGCAGCAGCCTCGCCTGTGACGGGTACTTACAGTCACAAGGGGCTTTCGCTATTTGTTGTTGGACCCTTGTGATACCCAAGAATTGCATTTCTCTTTTTTTAATAGATTAAAAAAAATGTTTATTTATTTATTTTTAGAGGGGGGCGGGGCAGAGAGAGAGGGAGAGAGAGAATCCCAAGCAGGCTCCACACCAACAGCGCAGAGCCTGACGCAGGGCTCGAACTCACGAACCGTGAGATCACGACCTGAGCCGAAATCAAGAGTCAGACGCTTAACTGACTGAGCCCCCCGGGCGCCCCAAGAACTGCATTTCCGAGGAGCCGTGTCTAAGAGGGAATGCTGCTGTGAGCCACACCTGAAAACCTGCCGCAGGGATTGGGAGGCGGGCTCTCGAGATTGGGTCTCTGATGCCTTCAAGATGGCCGACCGCCCGCCAGCCTAGACCAGCCACACGACGAAGTAGGAGAGAAATAAATCTCTGTATTACAGTTGCCAGATTTAGCAAACTAAGATATAAAATGCTCAGTTAAATGTGAATTTCAGACAATCAACAGAGAATTTCCAATACGGCAGGGGATGTATTTACACTGAAAAATTTTCTGTTGTTTGCCCGAAATCCAAGTTTAACTGGGTGTCCTGTATCTTGTCTGGCAACTTGGGTCTTAATTCTACATTTAGGCCAGTGTAGTTTGGGGGTCTCTTGGCCCCAGGGGATGAGCCTTTTCCTTCACTAACACAACACCATGATCCGGGGCTGAGTGCTGGCTCTCACGCGGGGTCCCGAGCGTCTCACCTGCTCTGACGTCCCCATCGTGGCCATACTTCTTGTTCTGGTCTGTCCCGGGCCCCCGTTCTTATCACTGGGCTTGTGTTTTTCCCTCTGTACCCACGTCTCGCTCTAGTAACAGCCTGGAAGCCTCGTCTCTGAAAGAACCATTTTCTGGGGTGTTGGTCTCTGATTCTTTTTCCTTGTTATCATTTATACGTTATCGTCTTCCCTCCTAGGCTGTGAACATCCTGAGAGCAGAAGCAATGGCATTTTTAGTCTCTGACTCTGCAGGGCCAGCCAAGGCCTAGAATAGAAGAACGAGTGGACGATATTTGTTGAAGTGCAATAGACTGGAAGTTTTTGCCTCCCGTACTTGCAGATGCATATGTGTTGAAACCAAATCCCCAATGCCATGGTATGGGGTGCGGGTGATTAGGTTACAAGGGCTTCGTGAGTGGGATTAGTGCCCTTATAAAAGGGACCCCAGAGAGCTCCCTTGCCCCTTCCACTGTGTGGGGACACAGCTATTAGATGGACGTCTCACCAGACGTCATATCTGTCAACACCTTGATCTGACACTTCCCAGCACCCAAATATGAAAAATAAATTTCTGTTGTATAGAAGCCATTCGGTGTATGCTAATTTTTTTAAAGTTTATTGTTTTTATAATCTTTACCCCCAATGTAGGGCTCGAACTCATGGCCCTGAGATCAAGAGTCCCAGGCTCTTCCGACTGAGCCAGCCGGGTGCCCCAGCGTGTGGTGTTTTTGTTACAGCAGCTCAAACGGGCTAAGACATTAAGTAAGCAAATGCGACCCTGTGCCGGATGGGTCTCCTGCTGGCGTGCCGGCGCTCCGGGTTCACTAGGACAGGCGCCCCCAACCCGGGCTTGTGTCCGGACTCCAGGAGCAGGGGGAATTGCTGGCCGGGCCCCTGACACGGTCATCCAGTGCCAAGTTTGGTGGTTGCTGGGGAGAACTAGGCAAGGAGCAGACGTGCCCCCTTTGAGGAAAAGGGTCCAAACCCCTGACCCACCCCTTTGGGGTGATTCTTATCAGGTGGCAGGACTGTCACAGTAGCCTCCGCAATAGAATTCTCCAGGAAGGTGTGCCGGGGTCCTTGTTCCGGCGAATCTAGAGGTCCACGAAGGACGGACGGTCAGGCGAAATGAAGTGAGAGAGCCACGAGAGAGATGGAGTCTGATGACCAAGCAGGCAGCCTTGGCAATTCTGGCGTCTCTGCCCTGCTGGCCTCAGTGTCTTTATTTTTAAAGATAGTGGGTGACATTACAGCAATGAGTGACATTCCATAGTTTGATCTCTTTGACAATAATTTGTTTTTACCAGCAAGGTGGCAACTTCCTCAATCCTGTATGTCGGGTTTCAGGTTAATTAACATATAAATTTAGGGTGGGGGGAGAGAACAGGGTGTTTCCTTAAGGCCTTAATGTTAATCATCTGTAAACAGGAGAAATCAGGGCGTTGTTTTGAGGACTATACTTCCAACTACAATGGGGGAGGTGCAACCCATCCCCAAGAAGTAACTTTAAGGTTACTTCTCAACCTGTGAGCCCAAAACGGCTCCCAACAAAGGTGGGACCCTCCCAAGTCTCAAGGGTTGACCCTTGACAAGGGCCAGAGGCCACAGGGTAACAGAGGGTCAAGCTCTACAAGACAACCGTCCCAGTCAAGCTACTGAGGTTTTGTGCCTGAGGCAAGTGGCCATCGAAGTCGCTCTGCAGGACCAGAACCTGGGAACCCAGGCCAGATCTGCAGGAATGCTGCAGCCAGAGGAGCCCACCCGACGCCCTGGGGAGCTGTGGCGGGCTGGGGGCGGGGGGCGGGGGCGCCACAGGCCAGCGGCAGAACTAAAGCCGGCTGTGTCCCCAACAGCACGGTGGGCTTTGCCTGCCTCGAGGGGCTGCCTGAGTTCACGGGCAGCAGACCAGCAGGGCTTGGACCGAGCCTCCAGCTTGGGTACAGAGTGGCACCTCTGAGGGGTTCCTGAGCCTCGCAGGGCAGGGAGCCCAGGGCAAAAGCCTGGGCATCTAGTCAAGCCGGCGTGTTGGCATTTCTCACTAAGTTGGCATGGAGAAGCGCGAGCTGTGCTGTGGCCCTCGATGATGCCGTTTGCATCCCAGAGCCCGTGGAGCAGGACCCGCCCATGACTCAGGGGTCGCGGTGGGGCGGGGGGAGGGGGCTACGGGCCGGCCACCCTGACCTGGGCCACCTTGACCTGGGCGAGTGAGCTGCTGTTTCTCCTCGAACCGCTAGAACTTCAGCCGCAGCCCCTATTCCGTCCTCCCCGGGGGCGGGGGGGGGGTGCATTGCTCCTCTGGCTGCAAGTCCCTCCCAGGCCGGCTTGCGGGGGCACCTGTCGGGGCCAGCTCGGAGCAGGGGCCCGCGGACCCCCTCCCGGCATGGTGCCAAATGCTCTCTGTGCCTTTCTCTGTCTTGTTTATTTTATTCATATGGTTATATGGATTCGTCTCGAAAAAGATTTTAAGGTAAATTCGTTTTTCAACCTTCACGAGAACCCTGTGAGGTAGGGGTTATTATTTCTATTTTAAAGACTGTGAACTGCAGCTTAGAGAGGGGACATCACTCAGCGAGCGGGCGCAGCTAATGGCAGAGCCGGGACGGCGATACAGCTCGTTTTGACTCCAAATTGAAGTCTCTTGTCCGCGCCCCACCCCCCAGAGACTTCAAAATTACGAAGCGTTTGATCCCTATAAAAGAACACACACAGTGTCCACGGAGGTTGTAAAGCATAACGTTAAAATGCCCCTTCCGCGAAGCACCCCTGGAGTTCTCCGTGGGCCACACTGCTTCCAGAGGAGCGTTGCCGGGGCCGCCAGGAGTCAGGCTGAGCCCGGAACTTTCTAGATTTTTGTCCTGTGACTCTCACGGCCCCTGGGGGTGGGGACGGGCGAGCATTTCATCTTCAGCATACAGAAACGGAGGTGCTGAGGCTGTTCCATCCAGGCCACGGCCTCCGGCAGGACAGATCCCCGCACGGCCACCCGCAGCTGCTTGTCACACCCTCCGGGGACATTTTGGAAAACGTAGCTCGAGCCCCGAGCTTTATTCCTGACCCTGTAGATCTGAATTTCCAGAGCTGTGGCCCAGGAGGGCATTTTTTTTTCCCCAAAAGTTCCCAGGCGACTCTGTGCAGCTGGCCCAGAGCCCGGGTGGGGGGACTGATGTGCCTGGTGCCGTGCCACACTGAGGGCCCGGGAGGGAGGGACGGAGCTGCGAAGCCCCCGAGGCACCTGCTGACCTTTGCCTGCTTGTGATTCTCAGTGACTTGCAGCCCATGGGAGGAGCCTCGGGGACCCTCCTGAAAGCAACACGCAAACCCTTTCCCCAGGCAAAGGGCGCTCCTTCCCGAAGCCTCTCATTGTCACAAACAACCAAGGTTACTTAACAACTGAGTATCGAAGCTTCCTAATATTTGGTGTTTATGAGGTTAAATGAGCCTATCGCTAGCATTTGCCAAGGACTCGAATTCAGCATTCTACTGAGGAGTCTGGCCACCCCCCAGCTCTTGGCAACAGACACGGCTGGGAATCCTGCAACCTCAGGGAAGAATACCCACGGCCCGCATCCCGTCCGCGCCGCCTGGTGCCAGCTGGCCTTTTCAGCCTTGCCAGTATCCGTGGAGTTGGTGGCAGGCTGTTGGGTGAGCCCTGCGGTGTGTAGTGACGCCTATTTGCATCAACCGTTTGGGGAGTCTATAATTTTCCAATAACTAGATGCTAACGGTCCAGACAGTAGAATTCATTTGCAAATCATCCTCCTCCCTGGCGCAAAGGCAGGTGCGTGTGTGCGCCCCTGGCTCCCTCGAATCTGCTTGGACGGTGGCGTTGTGTGTTCTCATACAGTTCCTGCCCCCCTGGAAGTCAGGACGGGTCGTGGCAGGCGGACCACGGGATCTTTCTATCCAAGGGGGTCACTGGCCTAGAGATATCGACTCTTAGAGCTGGAAGGCATCTCAGCCCCCGGATCGGGAAGCCGCAGAATTTGCTATGGGTTTGTTAACACACTAGACCCGAGAGGTAGGTTCTTCCAATTTCGAAGACTAAAGGCTGGGCGCGTGGACGGTGGCCGCCTGTTCGATAACACGATATTTGATTTAAAGCGGCCCAAGAGCGTCGCTTGCGTGTGTTAATATTGGATTATTTCTCTTCATAGTTAGCTGCCTCCTCACTTCACCATTTCCATGGCAACGCTTCTCAAACACCACTTCGTACTCTGAATACACAATGTAAACAATCTGCAGTTGAACGTTTCCCAATTTAGGGGTTTGGAGCCAGAGCCGGCAGGCCTGCCATTAGGGATAAACTCCGATCCTGGGAAGCCACGGGGAACCGGACGCTGAGGGGGGCTCACGGCAAGGACGCCTGAGCCAGCTCTTCAGTGTCTGGGGGGCCACAAGGTCGCTAGTACACGGCTCTGTCTCCAGGGGCGTTTAGGAGGTGAGGGGCTCGGAGGGACTTACGGAGCTGGTAGGGACTCCTCCTTCACTTGGAGGTGAGGGACCGGAGGCTTGCGGGAGTGAAGGGACTTTCTTATTGCCACACGGTTTGTGACAGAGCCAAGACCAGCCCCCACGGTTCACAGCCAGGAAACTGAGGCACGGAGAGATTAAGCGACGCTATCAGAGCCACCCGACCAGTGAGGCCCACGTGAGACCGGGACCCAGATCTGCAGACTCCACACCTGCTCGCTGTCTCACCGCCCCCATTGGCAGTTCGCCTCTTCTGGTTCAGAGTCATAGAAACACAGGTGGGAGGGGACAGCACGGACGGTCACTGGGGTGGAGGGTCTGAAGAGAAGTATGGCTGGTAGGCAGAAGAGGGGTGGGAGGGGTGCAGGGGAAGGACCCTGAGGATGCAGGGACCTCGAGCCAGGGCGGTAGCGACTGTCCAGGGCGGCCTGACTTGGGGCTTCTGCCTGCAGTCGGTGACGGCATCCTTAGTGCCTCTTGCTTCGAGAATCGCCTCCTCTTGTCTTGCTGGCTGCAGGAGTGGTCCCTCAGGCGGCCCAGACTGGGACCCCTCCTCTGCCTCAGGGAAAGGCACTGAGGCATCCAAGCAGGGGTGCCCGGACGAAAGGGACACCCCCTTTATCCCTCGCGTGTCCTGTCAGCCCAGAGGGACACCACTGCCAGGCACTCCCAGGGCCTCAGCGGGCTCCACGTTCAGGCGGCAGCTCTGCGGGAGTTCTCGCTACTCAAGAAAACGGGGACGCAGCTTACGGCCCCACGAATCACCCAGAACCTCACTGAAGCCATCGATATATTTTCTTCTTATCAAAGGGCCTATTTTTACACCAGTCTCTGCCCACGCATAGTAATGCACACATTTTCCACAGAGTTCTAAACACGACAAGGAGGATTACTGGTCATTATTTTTTTTTTTTTGAAATAGAAAAACGTCAGACCTTTTTCTTCCAACTTCCTAGCAACCCTTAGCATCTTTTGATTTCTGAGTGAACGATCACATGATTGCTGTGTCTTTCGCAATGAGCCGAAGAACACTCCTGGCCCCAGGAAGCTGGAGAGAGGGGCTCAGATAGCACATCTGGGAAGATGCCACCAGCGGGTGTCCTGTGGGGCTAGGCCACTGTTTCTAAGGATCAAGATTTGGGGACCTGGTACGGGCGGGCTGCCGAGCAGGCTTTGGAGCGGTGGGGGGAGTGGGGGAAGCAGTTCATCATTTGTAGGTTTTAAATTTTTTTTTAATGTTTTTATTTATTTTTGAGAGACATAGAGACAGAGCATGAGCAGGGGAAGGGCAGAGAGAGAGGGAGACACAGAATCCGAAGCAGGCTCCAGGCTCCAAGCCGTTAGCACAGAGCCCGACGCGGGGCTCGAACTCACAGACAGTGAGATCATGACCTGAGCTGAAGTCTGCCACTTAACCAACTGAGCCACCCAGGCGCCCCCTTTTGTAGGTTTTAAACAAGCAAACACAAAGGGAGGCTTAGTCCTTGCACGGTTGGTGCAGAGTCTCTGCCTTTCTGTCCGCATCCCAGGGACCCGGAGCAGCTCCGCTCACCCGTCTGAGGCCTGGCTGTTCCTTTGCGTTTGGTTTCCAAGGTGTGCGCGGGAGGTGGGGGTTTGCCTGCTGTCCGTTCTCCTAGGGATGGCCCATCAGGTTTCCCTGGTGATGCTAATAGGGTCACCAGGTCTATGAGAGAGTCCCTGAGAGCCAGGTCTCCTCTCCAGGTCCTGCGCCGAGCTGGTCCTGCCTGAGACCCTGGTAATGGGCGCCCCAGGCCCTCAGAATATTACCATGGAGCAAATTCCACACGCACTTCTGGCTCTGGGCGGTAGACCTGGGGCCCCGACAATGCCCTTCTCTGCAACCGCCAGCCCCCCTCACCCTCAGGGACTCGGACACAGTTGTTCTGCCTTTTTCTGCGGGCTCCTCAGAAGGGAGAGGGGGGCCGAGAATCACACCCTGCCTCCTGTCCTTAGAGAGGTCCTCTTTTCATTTTTTAAAAATTTTTTCATGTTTATTTATTTATTTTTGAGAGAGAGAGAGAGACAGAGCATGAGCAGGGGAGGGGCAGACAGAGAAGGAGAGAGAGACTCCCAAGCAGGCTCCGCCCTGTCGGTGCAGAGCCCGACGCTGGGCTTGATCTCACGAAGCGTGAGATCCTGACCGGAGCCAAAATCGAGAGTCAGAGGCTCAACCGACTGAGCCCCCCCGGGCGCCTGGGGAAGCCCTTTGCTATGCCAGCTTGCCACACGGAGAGAGCCACGAGCCAGGAGGCCAAGGCCCGGCTCCACCACCGACTCTCTGTGACCGGTGAAAGTCATGCCCCTTTTCAGGGCCTCGGTCTCCCCACCGGTAAAACGCAGGCCTCAGGCTACATCTGTATTCCTCAAAACACCAGTTCTACGGGGACGTAACTCATAGTAGGAGGAAAAAGGCTTCCAGGGCCAAATGGGTTTGGGAAATGTTGAATTCGGCAAAACGTAAGAGGCTGCTCCGCTGCAGACCTTCTCAGAGCGTTAACATACCTCGTAGATTTCCAAAAGCGGCTTGTCGCAGAAGGAAGTTTCTAAACATAGAACGTCTCCATCTTTCCAGCGTCAGCGTGAGCATCCCCTTGCTCTCCTTGGAGAGGCAAGGAGAAATCCATCTTCAGCTTTTTGAGCATCTAGGGCTGTTTGGCCTTTCCGTGGTCTATCACTTCCCAGCGTCCGCTCTCTTTGTATTTCCACAATACAAATAGCCCCGGGGAGGCCTTGGCGGTGGGTGAGGGTCACCGTAAGCTTCAGCGGGGAAGTTTCCAGTCTCTACAATTTGTATTCAAAATCTCGTGTGTATAGTTGGTCCACTTTCCTGGGGTGCAGGTTGGGGCGAGGTGGGGGGTAGCGTCTGTAGCGTTCGGTGAATTTTCCAAGGTGTCTGTACCCCGGAGCTGGGGACCCACTGCGTTTAAACCCTTCCCTTGGAAGAAAGGCAGTTTGTGTGGGAGTTTGGATGTGAAACCACTAGGTGGGACTTTGCCATCTCGCTGGGAGTCGGGGCAGTGGGAGCAGGAAACAGAAATGACAGGACGGTGGGCAGAACATGGGAATGAGAAGAGAGATTAGCAGCGCCTCTGTCCCTGGGCAGGCCCCAACACCCCCGACTTCTTCCCTGGTCCCGCTGTCCGTGCTCCTGGAACTCGTCCCCTGGTTCTGAAGTCTGGAACTTGGCTGCTGAAAATTAGCGTCAGTGGCAGGGAGAGAATGACCGCCTCAGAAAGGCTCCGTCTCTTCTGGGTCCCCGGGGTTCCACGTATGACACTGTCGGTCAAGGGCACAAACGTCCTGCAAGTATGTGTTTCCTCCAGGCCGGATGCTTTCTTTCCCTTCCTCAGAGACCCTAGGGCCTCTGACCTGGACTCTTTTCTGTGCAAACCAGAGAAGGATGAGGAGAAGCTGAAACCCCCTCCGCATCACAGAGCGCAGCCCGCTGTGTCCCGAGGCAGTGGGGCATTCTTGAGGGGGACCGAGAGAAGATTCTAGAGGAACCAAGGCCCAGAGGCGTGACGTCTGGAGCCACAGAGGGGCACCGCGAAGAGCTCATTCAAGAGAGGAGTTCTACAGTTCACCATTCTGGCCGGCTGCTGTCTTTTGATCACTGGCCTTTGAAACAGAATACTAATCATAAGTTTATACATTATTATGTACAAGCAGCCTGAGGGATTCGACTTCTCTCCGCTCCAAGGGCCTCATGACCGCTCACACGCATGGCCCAGGGGAGGGCGCTTTCGGCAGTGGTCAGAGGGGAGATGGGAGCCGCGTGCCGATCACAAAAGCTCTTTTCTTTCTCTTCTGGGATATCTTCTCAAGTATCTGCCTGTCCCCCCCTGAAATCTCTGCACCCCGCAGGTAAGAAAGAATCCGAGGGAGAGCTTGCTTTCAGAACCTGGCTGCAAGGGCGAGAGGGAAAGGAGAGGCCCCAAATCTAGCCAACAACACTCACCAAAAATCCTTTAAATTAATTTAAAACGCTGAGTCATACAGGCCCATCCGCATTGCATAACAGACATTAAAGTATTAGTATTACTTTGGGGGGCACTTTATTATGCAACGCAGTGGTAAATCCCCTCTGGCCCCCCCCTTTTTTTTAATTCCCCAAAAGACTTGCAGGTGGCGAGTTTATTTTCAAATGGGTCGAGTCTGTTGTTCCAGGCTCCTATTCAGCCTTTTGGCTCAGAGCAAGGGTAGTGGTCCCTGCGAAATCTAAAATTTAATATCTAAAATTAAAGGGGTGCTCGGTACACATACAAAAATAGAACCATCCATCCATTCCTTTAACAAGTGTTTACCGGTGGCTTATCTGTGCAGGAGAGTAAGCCTCTGCACCTGAAACTCGGAGCTCCCGTCTCTCTTGGTCTTTCCTGGGTCTCGGTTTCCCTAGCTGTAAAAGGGGGGCTTGGCTAGGAAGTCTCATCCTTGAGACAGGACGGCGAAGCACGGAGATCTTGGCCCCAGACTGCCTGGCTTTGAATCCCAGCTTTGTCCCTTAGCAGCTGTGTGACTTTGGGCAGGGTCCTCAACCACCCAGAACCCTTGGCTCCTTCACCTGAAAACCTGGAGGAGATAATGGTATTTCCCTCCCAGAGTTGTTGGCAGGATTAAATGAGTCGATAGATACAATGGTCTTTGAACGCCGCCAGTCCCAGGCCAAGGGCAGATAAATGATACATTGTTATAATTGTTTTTGTCGAGGCCTTGGCAAAATGTCTCTTGTGCATGGCACAGGCTACTTACCAGGCCCCTTCCTCCTCTCCGCGGGGCATACAGCGGGACCTCGTGTGCAGCCTCCCTTGCCGCCATGGCCCCACGGCTGTGTTCTAACCCATAGGATGTGGGCGGAGTTGAAGTCGCCACTTCCAGGTCTGACCTCTAAAAACCTTCCATCCGGGACTCCGTGTGTCTTTCCCCGCCGCTGTCTCAGCGCAGACAGGCTCGGCACCCCCGGACGCCACGAGCTGAGGACGGCCCGGCCAGGAGATAGAAGGGACCGGCCGACCACATGGAGAAGAGCTGCCTGCCCCTCCCCCCGATCCGGATGTCATTCGAGTGAAAAACACACTTTCGAAGCGCTGAGCCAGGGCGATCGGGGTGCAGCTGAGTTCCTATAGAGCAGGCACTGGGCTAGGCCCGGGGCTGACGAAAGACCCAGACGCCTCTCCGGAGGGGCTGAGCCTGGCTGTGATTATTCTGCTGCTTGACTCCGAGCTTCTGATGTTATCTGGGTAACCGACCCAGAGGACGTCCAGTTCTCTGGCCGGGGACAAGAACTTGCATGTCCAGCAAGTGCCGGCCTTGTACCTGGCAAGCTCCCCGTGGACAGCGGCCCTGGCCGGCCGCCTGGGCTCACTACTCTGGCTTTCGGGACCACGCGTTCCTGCTCAGACTCCCCGGGAGCGCCCCGGCTTCCGCAGGCAGTGTGCCATTTCGGTCCTCGGATCTGGGTCCTCTCCCGTCTTCCAGCCACGGCCGTCCCTTGAGTGGGAATTAGCAGGAATGTTTGTACAGGAGCCTCCGAAGTGGGCACAGTGAAACTTTCCCTCATTAAAACCCCCAAAGCACAGCCCACGAGGACGCTCGCCATGCGGGACCGGCTTCCTGGAGGCGGGTGACGTGCTGAAATGCACCTGGACTGGGGACACGCCTGCCCCGGCAGTCCCAGAGGCGGTTCGTGATTTCCCTTGCGGCACGGGTACACTCCCTGGGATGAAAATCTCTGCCGTTCGATCTGTCCCCCCTCTTCCAGCCCTTGTCATTTTGCTCCTGGCTTCGTCGTCATTTCTTCCCGTGTAGTCAGGCCCTCTTCCAGAGACGCAGAGCGAGGCTGGGGCTTCCGAGGCCCGAGCCTTTAGAGAGAAATGCAGAAATGTGGAAATAGGGCCCATTCGCAGGGAAACTAAACCCCACACCGCCCGAGCCTTTGGCGGTGCAGTGTGCTGATTGTCAAGAGACTCTGGCTTTTGTGCCACGTCGTGGCTCATACTGAGCGTGGAGAGGCCAATCCGGCTGCAGAAAATCAGCGAGGGTCTAAACTAGAGGCACCTTTCGAGCCACGTCCCTCGAGCCACGTCCCTCGCCAAATAGCCCTTCCTACTCTCCCTTATGGTGAGCCCAGCGGCCTCACCTCTACTCTCAGAGCTGAGTGACCAGAGAGGCAGTGTGTAGGGGGCACTCAGTAACCCGCACCTTAGGGAGGAGGCTTGGCTGGGTCTGTGACTTACTACCTGGGGTGTCTTGGACATGCCCCTTAGTCTCCTTGAGTCCCAATTCCCCCGCTGGCGGCAGAGGCTGTCAGCTGTCCAGCAAAACCCCCTCCTCTGCTTCCGCAGTTCTCCCGGCACGCGCCGTCCAGCCAGGCATTTTCTAGCCTTCCCCGGTTAGGAGTGGTGGTAAGGTTCAGCTTCCACCGACAGAATAGGAGATGGGAGGCAGCCGGGGGCTTCCCGCACTGGGCGCTCCTCCTCCTTCCTGTCAGCTGCAAGCAGGCGCGATGCCGAATCAGCTTTGACCTTGCAGCTGGTGGTAACGCCCTGGGGATGGCAGAGCCAAAAGGTGGCGAGAGCCTGGGCCCCCGAGTGGCGAGAAGGTGTCACGTCACCTTACAACCCTGGGCTGCTCTATGGGGACCCTGGCCTGAAAGAACCTGTTTGTTTGTTAAGTCACTCTGATACCGGATTTCCTTGACACACAGTAGGCTACTCTTCACTCTAACTGATGTATTCTTTGTAGGCTGATCAGGTGGTTGGATATTGAAGCGTGAAGGGATGTACAGTTAGGTGCTCAGTCAGTGTTTTCTGAATGGGTTATTTTCATGTTGAAATCTGAGGAATCTGAGAAGCGGGCTTGAGTTAAGGCCCCCCCAGGTCCAGTGTATTTAAGCATCTTCCCTCCCCCAATCAGCCTTGGCTGGGAGTCCCCACCATTGGTCAGGAAGGAGATGGCCCAGGCAGAAAATAGAGCCGTGACGTATAGCCTTCTGTCTCTACCTAGAACTAACGTATCCAACAAGCTAGTTAGCGCGCCTATCAAGATGACAAGCTGTGACGTGGGGGAGTGGGTGAGGGCATAGCTAATGGGCGGAAGGCCAGGTCCAAATCCCGGCTGTGGCACTAGCGCCTTGCGCAAGCTCGAGCAGGCCGCTTAAGTGTGAGGAAACTGATTAAGACGGGGATGCTAATTCTGGCTCTGCCTGCTCCTCAGGGCTATTCTGGGGTTCAAGATACCGGGATGGTGAAAACACTGCATATGGCAAATGCCAAAGGGCACAACATGGTGGGCGGAGTCACACGTGCTGGGTGTGGGCCAGGTATGCTTTCCCTCCTTCCATGAGTATTTACTGAGCACCTACTAAATCCGGGTAGTGAGTGTGGCAGGTACGGTTCCTGTCCCCACAGAGCTTAGAGTACGGGGGAAACTCTACGTAAGCGAATAGGCAATTACAATTCGGCCTGATGGATTATTTGATAGAAGTACAAGGCACCAGAAAAACACAGAAGAGGGGGCTCTTAACTCAGGCTTCGGTGGTCCTAGAAGGCTGCTCAGAGGTCACGACATCTTCCTTAAAACTGGAAGCAAAAGAGTTAGCTGGGTGTCTTAGTTCTGGCTGCTATAATAACGATGCCATCGACTGAGTGGCTTATAAACACCAGGCATTCATTTTTCAGTTCCGGAGGCTGGAAAGTGCAAGACCATGGTGCCAGTAGATCCACTTCCGAGTTCATAGACAGTCATCTTCTCGTCGTGTCCTCCCGTGGCCGAAGCGGAGAGGGAGCCCTCAGGGCCCCCTTTTATAAGGCACCGAGCCTACTGATAAGGCTCCGCCACCCCTGACCCAATCACCTCCAAACACCATCCCGCTGGGCAAAGGATTTCCACACGTGAATTTGGGGGGAACACAAACATTCAGCCCACAGTGCCAGGTAAAGTGGGCCTTGGAGGGGGCGGGGGAAGGTGTGTTCCAGGAAGATGGCACAAGGGTTGCCTCTGATGAACAGGCTGGCGGGAGCCTGGGGAGAAAGGAAAGGAACGATGAGGGGAGGGCTTCGAGGGGCTGTGAGGGTCTGGAGCAGGGTTCTCCCCTCTGGCTGCAGCCCGGGTAAAATACCAATGCCCAGTGCTCCCCCCCTCCACCGCCCCCCCCAGGTGAGTCGACCGTGCGGCCAACGTGGAGGGCCCCGAACAGGTCCCGCAGGATCCTATACGCCGAGCTACGAAGCTGGAAGTCTATCCTGAGAGCAACAGGGAGTCTCTGAAGGTTTCACGGAAGAAACGGACATAATCGGATTTTCCTTCTCGGGTAAGATTACTCTAGCTGCTGAGTGGAGACAGGGACGTGATGGAAAGGCTGATGGAAAAGGCCGGGCTTAGAGATACGGTTAAGAAGGCCGCTGCAGGGATTGGGTGAGGCATTGAGCCCATGGAGATGGCAAGAAGTGGACCCATCTGAGGTCCTAGAGGTGACAGACGGGCATGGGAGGGGAAGGGGCAGGAAGACAAGGACGAGGCCCAGAGTTTGAATTCTAGCAATCCCCCGAGCGCACAGGACCAAGTTTCCTGGAAAGGCCCGAGCTCCGGCTCCAGAAGTAGGCGTCAGCCGCAGAGGACAAATGATGCCACGCAGAGAACTGATGAGCTCTCCAGAGTGATAAGAAGGGCCCAGAACAGAAGCCCAGACGGCTGAGGGAAGAGCTGGTCAGAGAAGGAAGAGGAAACCGGGAAGCAGGCACCTTCCAGAAAGTAACGGATGTGACTACTGAGAGAAAGGGGAGCTCAAGAGGTCAGATCCTGCTGGGATGTACCCACAGGCCGCCGTTGACCTTGACAGTGAAGATGAATGGAAACTTAGGGTGGTGCTACAGAGAGCATGAGACCAGGCGCCGCCCAACAGGAGCTGCTGTTCTTTGTCTTCTTCACACTGTAGCCAAAATGTGTTTATTTAT
This sequence comes from Paguma larvata, assembly GCA_030068075.1. NCBI lineage: Eukaryota > Metazoa > Chordata > Mammalia > Carnivora > Viverridae > Paguma > Paguma larvata. Next base: position 37,212,149 of record CM057827.1, read on the forward strand.
TCATTCCGTAAATTCTTTATTTATTAAGCACCTAATGTGCTGGGCACAGTGTTCAGGGCTGTGGATAAGATAGCCAGTCCTCGAGGCCCTCCCTCACCCGCCAGCAGGAGATGGATACTCTGACTCCTGTCACGGGCTGTGTAGTGGGGACGCACGCCAGTGGCTTTGCAACAGGTGGGACCAATTCTACTGGGGAGCGGGAGGGGCAGGCGGGAAAGGCCCTAAAAAGCAAGGGAGAGGGCTGAGGTTTGCACTGGGGTTGTCACTGGGGCTGTCCACTGCGGAGTTGAGGTCTCAGTCAGCGGGGAAGAAAGGCAATACAGGACCTCGTGGTGGTTTGGTGGGACCATGCTGCTGGCTTTGGCCGATGAGCGGTGGGTAGCGGTAAGCACGTCCCTTCCGGGCCAGCATATTCCTTTGCCAGCGCGAGATCTTCCAGGGGTCTCCTTCCGGCATGGTGAGTAGCCATGTTCGAGCCTGTGGCTGCTCCCAGGTACCTGAGTAGCTGTGTCCAAGACACATACCTCTTGATAGACAGGTGTGGGGGAAGAAAAACCGTTTCCCCTTTACCCATCTTAGGTTCACTGGCTGGAGTCCTACAAATTAGATCGAGGAAAGACAGGTTAACGAGAGAAAGACAAACAGAAGTTTATTTACATGTGCACCATGCATACACATGGGAGCACTCAGCAACGGGTAACTCAAAGGGGTGGTTAGAACTTGGGCTTACAGGGGTGCCTGGGTGGCCCAGTCAGTTGGGCGTCTGACTCTTGATTTCAGCTCAGGTTGTGACCTTGGGGTTTTGTGGGATTGAGCCCCGCGTTGGGGTGACAGAACTATGCTGACAGTGCAGAACCTGCTTGGGATTCTCTCTCTCTTTCTCTCTCTTTCTTGTTCCTCCCCTGCTCGCCCTGTCTCTGTCTCTGTCTCTTTCTCTCAAATAAGTAAATAAACATTTTTTTTTAAAAAGAACTTGGCCTTACATAGAATCTGAACAAAAGAACAATACACTTTTAGCCAACCGACAAGACAAAGGAAAAAGACTTTGAGCTTCCCAGGGGCGGCAAATTGTGGGGAGGCAAATATATGGGGAACTAGAGGTAGATAAGGGCTAGCTTTAGCAGAATTTGTTGGCTGGATCCCTCTGGCCTTGTCTCTGGGCTGATAAGGATCGAGAGTTGTCACCAATGATTAACTTCTGTCCTTACTGGTGTGGGGGAAGCACCTTTACAAATTTATGTCCCCCTTTTATGAAAGTAGGGAAGGACAGTGAGTGTTTCTTACATCTGCTTCTTCTCATTTGCCTTCAGCTCAAAATACTCCTTACGCCAAGGTGGCATATTTTGGGGTTGCATATTTCAGTACTCTAAAACAAAACTGTTGTTTTACTATTGTATGTTATGGTCACCATGGCATAACCTCGCCCAGTGGTTCTCAAAGTGGGGATCCCTGGTCCAGCAGCATGAGTTTCACCCGGAAACTTGTTAGAAATACAAATTATCAGGCCCCACCTCGGACTTACCAGTGACGTAGGGATCCCTACGGTGGGGCTCAGCAATCTGAGTTTTAACACACCTTCCAAGAGATTCCGAGGCACACTCAGGGCTGAGAACCGCTGCCGTCACTGGTGCTGACTGATACCTATAGCCATCTGAAAGGCAGAGCAAGAGGAATTAGAATTTATAGAAAAGGCCATTCTTAGTAAACTTGAAAAAACTAGGGGCACCTGGGTGGCTCAGTCGGTAAAGCGGCCGACTTCGGCTCAGGTCTTGATCTCACCATCTGTGAGTTCGAGCCCCGCGTCGGGCTCTGTGCTGACAGCGCAGAGCCTGGAGCCTGCTTTGGATTCTGTGTCTCCCTCTCTCTGCCCTACTCCTGCTCACGCTCTGTCTCTATGTCTCAAAAATAAATAAACGTTAAAAAAAAATTTAATAAAAAATAAATAAATAAATAAAAAACTTGAAAAAACTGAGTACAAAGACTTAAATGGTCAGGTTCTTCAGGTCATAGGAAAGAATTTTTAAGAAAAATATATTGGGGCAGGCGCCTGGGTGGCTGATTTCAGCTCAGGTCATGATCTCACAGTTTGTGAGTTCGAGTCCTGCGTCAGACTCTGTGCTGACAGCTCAGAGCCTGACGCCTGCTTTAGATTCTGTGTCTCCCCCTCTCTCTGCTCCTCCCCTGCTTGTACTCTGTTTCTCTCTCTCAAAAAATGAGTAAACATTAAAAAAATAAAAAGAAAAAATACTGTATCTATCCCTACAGACTGAGTCTTCCTATCAAAATGGCCCAAAGTGTTTGACTTTGTGGAGTGTCTCTTACTTCGCTGCATCAGAAGAAAACACTGTCATGGGGGGGGGGGGCGGTTTACCCTGAATTCAGTGGCACTGAAGCCAGACCTAGGGCCTACGATAAATCCAGAAATGCATTTTCCATTTGTCCCCATAGCCTTGCTGACTTAGAAGATGCTCCTGAATGCTCGGAGTCTGAAAGGTCCATAAAACCCGATTCTCTCTTCTGCAGGGCCAGCGATTAGACCACAGCGCGGGCTGTTTGGTAATGGGCACTATTTAAATGAAGCAAAAGGTACAATTCAGATGAATTGCTTTTTAAACTGTCAAATCAAAGGAACCCATTTGTGCATGTGAAATTATTCCAAGCGTTCTAACTATTAACTGAACGCAGGTGAAGGTGTCTAAGGAAACAAATGCTGTATTAAAAAGCTGGCTAACTGTTGAAAGGCAGAAACCCGACGACTCCTTTGGCCTGTTTTGGATTCAAAAATTTGTTTTAAATGGCCCTAGGTGAGATCCACAGACAAAAGTTTTTAGAAATATTAAATCCTAGGAAGCAGAAGTCATTTTGTTTCGTGGAGTTGTTTTAACCAACGTGACCCTAAGGTTGTCTTACGGATACGCCAACAGCATATTAACACTTCAGCTTTTTCCTTTGGCTTCACTTTGATGCCAAAGGCCCTTGGCTGGCTTTCGAAATGATATATTTAACGCGTTCTGTGGTTTTCTATTTGCTATTGACAAATGCGTCCTTGTACGGCCTAATCAATGAGAAGAAAATTCGGCAATAGCATGAAAAGTAGCTTTTGATCACTGTATGCTTGGTAACGGTCACCAATATGAGGGATAAGCCTTAATGGTAGGTGAGGCATCTCTACAGACAAAACAGAGCCCTGGGCTGTTCTGTAGGAGACCAACTCTGGCCTTTTCCACTTCATTTCCTCTAGGGGTTTCCACTGCAATTAGTCTTGTGTTCATGCCTTCAGTCTCTTTGTAGGCACTGAAACGGGGCTGCGGAAAAATAATTAGTGAGCCTTCTCCCTCCCCAGGCCCTCTAGGTACTTCTTACTCGTGCTCTAACACGAACACTATTGTCCTTGCTTAGAACAAGAGGAACCTTGCAGATGGTGATCAGTTAGAGGCACTGGGACAGGCTTGAAAGGGCCGTGCTTCTCGAACTTCTATGTGCACACAGATCTCCAGAAGGTCTTGTGAAGAATGCACATTCTGACTCTGTAGGTCTGGGCCGGAGACTTAGCTTGCATTTCTTGCAAGTTCCCAGGCAATGCTCACGCTGTCATGGCCCGCTCTGAGTAGTGAGGGGAAAAGGCACCGTCTGCAGAACAGTGACTTTTAGCAGGGACTTGTCACATAGAGGTTTGCCCGAGGGTCTGGCTCCTCTTTGATTTAGGGTTCCTGGAAAGCAGGGACTGAATCCTACATGTTTTTTTTCGTTGTTTTGTTTTGTTCTCTGGCTGGCACTTGGCACGGGTCCCTGCACACGGTGGGTGTGTATTTATTTAATTAAACAGATCTGGCCTTGCTCCAAAAAGGATTTTAAGTGGACTTAACCCCTAGCAGGTCCTAACTAAGTGCGCCACGAATTGGCCAGAGAAGGAAGTCAGTCCCAGGGGTAGTCACCACCCCACTGGGCTGAGGCGCTTCCCAGGGCCCCACCGCTTGCTTGCACCTGGATTCCACTCCAACTGCCGCTCTACTGAAATTCTCCCTCCTGCTCCATTTTTAAAGCGGTTTACCCTAGAGAGCCGATCAGAGACCCGGAGAAAAAACAGAACCAAACCAAACCACAGAGCCCTGCACAGCGGGTAAGGCTTGCAGAACATCAAAAGCTCAACAACTCTCGGCGGCGGGGCCGCGTAACTCTGGGGTTTCTCCCTCTGCCTGATCTGGAGCGTTTTTTGCAGGTGGGCGTTGCGCCCCCGCCGCCGGTTCCCCCGCCCGCACTGAGAGCCCTGCAGGAGCCGGTCCCGGGTGGGGGGGGGGCGGGTGCCTATTGGCTCGGTGCAAGCCTGTTTGTTAGCTCGGCTCTAGCAATTAATCTTTTCGTGCATCTCCCACCCCGGGGGTGGGAGGCCTCGGGGTGTGGGGGGGTCTCGGGTCAGTTTGAGGTCGTGGGGAGCCCGCCCAGGAGCGGCCGCGAGACAGAAACCCTCGTTCCGAGAGTCCCTGCGTTGCCAGAACCTGTTCCTCTCTGCAGCAGCCTCCGAGGGCGGAGAAGGGATTGTTTCAGCTCCATAGGGGAGGGACGGGGGCGATTATATTGGTCAGTAGTTGAGCCTCCCGGGGGGGTGGGGGGAAGGGAGGAGCGCACCGGCGAGTGCGCCCTCGGGGAGGAGTACACGTGCTGGGGAGGGGGGGCGAGAGGCGGGCGGGAGGGGAGGAGAAGGGAGGCGAGAGCTGCGGGCGGGAGGCGCCACGGCCTCGCAGACGCAGGCGCCGGCAGCCGGAGAGAAAGTTCCCGGGGAGAGCTCGCCCCCGGAGGGCTGACGTCGAGCCCACTCGCGGCGAGGGTCGCAGATTCCCGTGGAGCCAGCCTGCCTTCTCCCTGCGCGCGCTGGGCCGCCGGGCTTGGCTCGCCGGGAAGCAGGGTGGCACTGCTGTTGGGCGGCCGCCGCCAAACTTGGAAGGGGAGAATGCTGCGAGCGGGAGCGGCGGCGCGGGGCGCGGGGGCGCACTGAGTGCTCCCCGCGGGAGCCCCCACCCCCCACCCCGGGCCCTGCTGTCGCGGCTGCGGCCGGGCGAGCGCGCCGAGGCTGAGCGGGCAGGTAGCGGCTCCGGCGCCCGGACTGCGCCAGCCCTTACGAACCGGGGCCGCCAGCGCCACCGTGCCGGCATCGCCTCCTCGCCGCGGAGCCATGGTGCGCGGAGCGCGCACGCCGCGCGCGGGACTCTGAGCTCCGGCCGCGACGCGCGCCCCCACCTCCCTCCTCCCAGCTTCCCCGCCGACCTCGCCCGCGGGCCATGAAGCTGTGGCCCGGAGCCCCTCGCCTCTGAGCTTCGCGTCGCCCGCTCCGGCCCTCGCGCTACTCGGCCACAGCTGGCACTCCGGCCGCCGAAGCGCCCCCCATCCTCTCCCGGGGACGGCACCCAGGCGCTCCAGGATGGCCCTGCGCGGGTGCCTCCGGCCGCGCAAAGTTCGCAGGAGGCGAGAGATGCTGCCGCAGCAAGTTGGCTTCATGTGCGCGGTGCTGGCCCTGGTGTGCTGTGCGTCCGGCCTCTTTGGCAGCCCGGGTAGGTGCCGGTGCGGGCCCGCCCCGGGAGTCGAGGGGCTTGGGCTGGGAAGCCGACGGGCGGCTCCGAGATGTCTCCCCTTCCTTCCCTGTCAGGTTGGTCCCAAGGGTTCGCGCAGTCCCGTCCCCTCCCCACCCGGCAGGTAGAGCGCACCCAGGAGGGCTGACATCGACGCTTTGAGCTGCAGGTACCCGTTTCCCTGAGCTGCGCGCGGCCCCTGGGGGCTCAGGACGCGGCTGCAGGTCTGTGTTACTAAGATGAAAGCCTGAACAGGGGGCCCCTCGGTGCCGGATTCCGTCCCCAGAGTCCGTGGGGGGACGGGCGGCGCAGAGGCGGGGTCCAGGTGTGAATTCCCTTAGCCTCGGGAGGACCGACCTGAGCGGTGCGCTTTCCAATTTTGCGGAGCGGCGAGGGTCGTGCTCCGCGTTTCTCAGAAACGCAGGTTCTGAGGCTGGGCACTGGGTCTCCTCCATCCCCTCGCCCTCGGCCAAAGGAGCTCCCTGGGGGTCCTGACGCATCCTCTCCAAACCCTGAAAACGTCGGGGGCAGTCCCCTCGGGAGGTTTCTGCCCGAATTTCAGCATCGCTTAACTCCTTTTAATCCCTGCGGTCGGAGAGCGCTGGTGGCTGGAACCCCAAGCCACACTCCTTCATCCAAGACGGAGGGATTTGGGAGTCGCTTAGGATATGCAAATCCGAGGTGGAGAAAGAAACTTAGAAAAAAAGATCTGTTGGGGGTGAAGTGGGGGATGTGAGCCCTTGCAGGAACCTTCAAAAGACACTCACTTGGCTAACACTCCCCTTCTTAGTTGGGTACTGTGGAGCTTTAACTTTAAAAAGAAAGATGTAGGTGACTTAGCAACCTGGACACGGAGATAAAGCCGGGGGGTGGGGTGCCTTTTTGAGCAGTTAGGGACTGCTTAGAGAGGTTTCTAGTGATAGATAGGTACACATCAGGGGGACCTTTGTTAAACTCTTAAACTGTTTTTCAAAACCCCAACGTTGTGATTTGAGGGTATAAGGTCAGAAAATGGCTCTTTCCAACAGAAACCCAGGAAGGTTCTTTGAACCTCTTACCCTGGTGCCTTGCAGTTGGGCTGAGTTAGTGTATTTTTCGTCTCAGTTACACGCCAGAAAAACAAAACACAACACAACAAAATGCTTAGAGGCTCTTAGGTGTCAGCATTATAGAAGAGTTACTATCACCCGGCTGAAGCTGTGTGAAAGTCGGGAGAGGTAAATGAATCCTTTGAAGCTCTCAAAGCGAGAATCGCTTTTATTCGCTAGATCGGAAATTACCTTTAGGAGTTTAACCGTGTTTGGTCACTGGCATCCACACAGCCGATCTCCCTCGTCACCCACTGTGGCCCTTGGACTGACAGAATTAGCATCACCTGGGAGCTTTGTACTACAGAAACCCAGGGCCCAGCCCGGCCCTGCTGACCTAGAATCTGCATTTTGACAAGGTCCCCGGGTGATCTCTGTGGACCTTCAGGGGTGAGAAGCTCTCGGCCGGACCCCATCCGCCTTCTCCACCTTTTTGCTAATCTAATCCCCATTTGTAGTTCGTCTGGGGCAGGGACACCTGAGTGCATTTCCTGGCCGAGAGCTTCATGCTTACCTCCCCTGTGAGCGGCGGAGCACTCTTGGCCAAGGTCCGATCACAGGCTGACCCGTCTGGGACTAGAAACAACGGACCAGATCTAAGAAACAGATTACGGAGTGTAAGCAGGTGGTATGGTGCTTCCAATGCCTGTCTCACTCCCTGCGGGTGACTCTAAGTAGTCACACAGGGCCGTCGCTGATAGGGCCAGATACAGACATGGAATATCATTGGAAGAATGCACCGCATTGGCCTAACGGTGTTTGTGGCTTATTTTCCAATCCAGGGCATAAAACAGCGTCTGCTAGCAAACATGTTCTACCAGATACGTGGAGAAATAGGAAGCTGATGGCCTCAGCGAATGGGACTCAGACAGCTAAGAATTGCACAGATCCCGGTAAGAACCCCATTGCGCCCTTGCCTCGGGGCGTTTGGCCTGCAGCCGGTGCTTATGTGGACTTTACAGCCAGAGCGGAGAAAGGTGCTTTGATGAACCTGGGCGGGAAAGGGTAGCTGGAAGGCATAGGAAAGGTAACGGACAGGCCTTCATCAGTTATGCTGCTAAGCAACTCAAGTACTTTCTTTACCCAGCAACGGAAAAGGTCACATTGGAGAGTTTTAAAATCTCTTTTTTTTTTTTTTTGTTCTCACAATGCTCCTAAAGGCCCATTTCCCCTGCCGTCTTGATTTTGTTTGCCCGGAGTGTCTTTGTTTTCTTTCCCTTTGGCTCACGGTATCCGTCTGATGGAACTCTGGGGGCAGCAAAGGCAGCCGCTCTGGTAGGTGGCTCTTTGGGGTGACCCTCCCGTGAGGGGGTCGCCACATGCCAGGGCACCTGCAGGGGTAGGGCGCTGGAGTGCTGGGGTCTTTTCTCTGCAGGGGGAGGAGGTCCCAGGCTCCGGTGCCGGCTCAGGGAGTGGGTTCCGCCGGCTGCGGGAGGCAGTTTTGAGGTTCCCCTTCAGGCTTCTCCAGGGGCTCCGAGGCTACGGGGACCCAGAAGTGACTTCTTACCTGTTCTGCCACAGGCAGGTTTTGTGCAAATAGGTGAAGAAGGTTCCCAGGAGTGTACCTGCAAGCATCGACGCCCGGGCTTGAACTCTGGCGCCAACACCTGGGGGTCCCGTGTGGGAAGGACCCACTGGGATGAAGTATTCAAACGCCTGTTGAGAACTTCGAGGTCTTATCATAGATGGGCGCCACCGGGCTCTTCCTCCGAGGTGCCGGGAGAGTCACCTTATCATTTTGTGTCTTTTTTCTCACCGGTAAAATGGGCAGAATGGTACTTCCTGTTCAGGGGTTGTTGGAAGAATCTGGTAGGGCCCTGTGTGGGACTGCGGGTAAAAGGGCATGGAGAGCCAGGGCAAAGATGCGGGTTTGGATGGCAGTCTTCGTTTATTTTCGGAGGCAGGTCTTCTCTGCTTTCTACACGTCAGGAAAACTCTAGGGAGAAGACAGCTGCCGCTCAAAGTCACAGGACTTCCGGGGGTGAAGCTGGCATCGGAGTTTAGGACGGGGTGATTGAGATGGTTGGTTCCACAGGCAGAGGAGGCCACGGCTCTCCCTCAAAGCCTGTTTTACTACACCGTCCGCCTCCCTCCCCCTCAGGATGCCTTCTGGGAAGGCCACATGGGGCATGGAGGGTAGGCGGGCACAGGCCTGCAGGGAGCTGCGGGGGTTGACTTTGAACTTGGACCCATCCATTCCTGAGAAATTCCGTGTCATCCCGCCAGCCTCAGCCCTCTTCCAGGCGTTTAACCTCCCGTGGGCATCTTTCATTGCCAGAAGCGGTGGAGGCATGGGCTGGGCAGGTGAACACACGGACAGCCGGAGACTAATGTTGGGGTCCATGCCCTCCGGGGACTTGAGACGCCGGAATCCGCACCATCTACAGGGCGGGGACGCTTTGCTACTCTGGGTACAGAATTGGGTGTGGTGCATCTTTGGTTTTTGGCTCGCTGGTGTCTCGGTCGGGCTATGCCCTCTTCCTCTAACTTCTGTCCCATGTAGTCAGGGCGCGTTGGCTGAGACCGGGCCCCATTACTGCTCCTGTATCTTCAGCATACTGTCTCGTCAAAAGTTATCCTACGGACTGTAGAGCAGTCGTCCTGTCTGGCAGGAAGACCTGGCATCGCCCCCTCCTTACAGAGAGGGGGTGTCTGAAATAGGCAGCATCTTCGGCAATAGTGAGCACCCGTGGGTTATGCTTTTTGTCAACTGTTTCTGGAATCGGGCCCTGGGTGTAGAAAGGACTCCGTAAAGCTTCGGATGATGGGATGAAAGTATGTTTCGAATATGCAGCACTGTTATCCTGCCAGTGTTTTTGCAAAGATGAGGAATGGGAGGTTCAGAAGGTTAGTGACTCCCCAAGAGCTCTTGGCGGTCAGGAGCATCCCCGGGTCACCTTGGCCTCTAGGGCAAAGACAGAAAACAAGCCCTCCCCACGCTGTCGCACCTGCCCTAGTTTTCCTGCCACTCCCGACTCCCCCTCCAGCCACCTCATCCCTGGGCCCCCTGTCATTTCACAGGCGTGTAGCACACGCCTGCTGTTGCGTGTCCGGCCCTCTGGTGGGCACGGGTGGGGGGGTGTATCAGCAAGCGTAAGAGGCAGCTTCGTCATCAAGTAGCTCACTGTCGTGGAGAAGACCAGCTCCTGACACAGGGAACGCTCGGTGAGGCAGAAGGAGGGCAGAGGTCCCGCACACAGTCAACAGTGCCCCCCCTCCCCGGGAGCCCCTTGGGCTCAGAAGAGGGTCACACAGTCTGAAGTAGTTGGTATAGTCCTGAGGTCTAGATGAGGCAGGCCCCTAGGACAAAGACAGAAAACTTGCCCCAACTGGGTTTAATGCAAAAGGGAATTTTTCGGGTCAGTCGCTGAAAGTGCGAGATCAAAGGTTAAGTGTCGTGACTCAGTTTCTCTCTGTTTCTGGACATTCTCCAGCGTGGGCAGGTGGTTGCTACAGCTCCACCTTTCAGACCTCAGAATGCTGGGAGGGGGTGCCAGCAGTGCTTGGGCAGAGGCTGTGAAGCTCTGTTGGCTTGGGTCACATGACCCCCTAAGCTAATTGCTGGGGGGGGGGGTGGCTGGGCTGGGCATGGGCCGGCGTCCCCCTGAGCCCCCGGCTCTGCTTCTGGACCGAGCCTGCTCCTGCTCCGCTCTTTCTAACTGTTCCCTTACGGAGTCCCGCCCTCGGGCCGCGCTTTGGTGAAGGTGGACCAAGTCCTCCCCCCACTTACAGTTTCAGAGCATGACAGAGGGTGGCCACTGTCTTCCCTACACAGTTAGAGGCATTGCCCCTGAGGAACCGTGGCGGGTTCTTGCATCCTGTTCGGCGTGTGTCTCTGGTCTAGAGGGCCCCCGGTCCTGGTCTACCAGAGGGGGTCTCCTAGGCACGTGGGGAGGTGGAGCTTCAAGAATTTCCCGCCGTGTCAGAACATCCAGAGCTCAAGTGCACCCCCCCCACCCCCCGCAGGCATTCAACGGAAGCTCACGTTTTTGTAAGAACCTCTAGGGTGGGGACTGCGTCTTATTTTCTGTACCCTCTGAATGCTCCTCTCCGCCTGTGAGAGGGATAGCTGCTTTTCCAAAAAGCCCGAAAGGCACCTGCTCTGGTTGTCCCTTAACTCTCCACGTGCAAAATGGGCTCTTTGCTCTGCTTGGGGTCACTTCCCCAGGCCTTGCTGGTGTTTCCGTCTTGTTACCTATATCTCTGTGACTGGTGTCACCATCCAAAGTGGCTTACTTGTCCTCTGTGCCCCTGGAGGGCTCCCTCGCTCCCGGCTCTGTGCTCAGAAGAGTGACTCTCGGCCCGGCCCCCATCTTGAAATGCTCCCGTCCTGCCCCTGCAGTGTCTGATCTCACTGCCCTGGGGCCCAGGTGTCTGTGCTTTTTCAGAGCTCCCTGGCGAGTCCGAGATGAAGCCAGCGTTGACGCTCACTGGGCTAGAGGCCTGGCGTCCAGTGGGGTTGGCATCCCCTGGCAGTCGGTCGGGAATGCAGAGTCTCGGGCCCACCCCAGGGCTCCTGAGTCAGAATCTGCATCCTGGCTCCATCCCCGGGGCGGTGCGCGTGCACGCCGCAGGCGCAGACCCTCCGCAGGCGTTCAGTGAAGTATTTGAATGTCGAATGAAGGCTAAGACTCGGGGTAACCCTAGAGATTTTCCTGCAAACCACTTGGGTTTCGTTTTTGAATGTCGGGAAGCAAAAAACAAAAAATCATTTTTGACTCCTGAGGTCTGTGGGAAGGTCCTTAATTTATCCCCCTCCCCCTCGTCCCCCGAGATTGGCACCTCTAAGACTCAGATGGTCTGTGAAAAGCAAGCACGGCCAAAGAGAGGCGGGTCCCCACCACGCAAAACGCATGAAATAGGAATGAGAGGCCGTCGAACTGTCTTAGCTCAGGCTGCCCTGACAAGATACCACAGGTGGAGTGGCTTAGACGCCGGACGTGTATTTCTCACAGTCCTGGAGGCTGGGGAGGCCAGACGTGGTTCTGGGTTGCAGACAGCTGCCTCCTTGTGTGTTCACCGGGTGGAGACAGAATCTGAGCTCTGGTCTCTCCTCCCCATCTTAGGAGGGCACTCGCGTCATCATGGGGATCCCACCCTTGTGGTCTCTTCCAAACCTCATCGCCTCCCAGGAGTCCCACCACCTTGGGAGAGTAGGGGCTCAATGTAGGGATCTGGTGGGGAGACACACCTTCGGGAACGAAAGAGTTTGCACACGTCTCTGACAGTGGCACCAGAATGAGAGGAACCAGGGATTTTGTCACCTGGAGGCTCTGACAAATACAGACGCCTGGGCCCAGCTTCGAATTGTGAGGCCAGGGCTGGTGGCCAGGATGTTCTGTGGCTGACTTTCGGAGCTTCTGGGAACCATGCTCTTCCTTCTAGATCCTCCAAGATGAGCTTGTCATTGACATGTCCTGTGTGTGGGCCTTCTCTGATTATCCAACCCAAAGTAGGCTTAAAAAAATTTTTTTTTAAATGTTTACCAATTTTTGAGAGAGAGAGAAAGAGAGAAAGAGACAGAGGGAGACACAGAGTCCAAAGAAGGCTCCAGGCTCTGAGCTGTCAGCACAGAGCCCAACATGGGGCTCGAACTTACGAACCATGAGATCATGACCTGAGCCAAAGTTGGACACTCGATGGGCTGAGCCACCCAGGTGCCCCAATAGTCTTCTGGTCACCGGTGCTCTTGTCCTAGTTCTTTGCAGGCACAAGTGTGCGTCCCGCTATGGAATGCTTCCCAACTGGAATGTAAAAGATGAGTGTTATTTGTTTTTTAAAACCAGCATATGCTTCAGTTTTTCCTCCTGGGATAGGAAGGGGGTGATAATTGCATCCACCTCAGAGGGTTGTTAGAAATAAATGAGTTAATACCCACGGAATACCTACATGTTCAGACATTAGCTTCTGTTGTCGTTTTCTTTTCTTATCTGCGCACCCCAGGCATGATACAGTGCTTGTGAGTCGTGGGTACTGGGGAACTCTTCGTTAATTGAATTTTATGAGGACAAGTTAAGTTAAGAAGTAGGGATCTTTGCAAATGCTTTCTTTTCCTCCAAACAAATCTTCTAAAAAACTATTTTGAAGATTCGGGATATTGGCGGACGGCCCACCTTGCAGAACTAACCTCTAAATCAAAAACCTGTTAGTTTTTTTGCTCTGGACGGTGAGGCATTACTTTACGTGTTGGCTGTAAAGCCGGGGTGGGGACGCCTCCCTCCTCCTTACGCTGCCTTTTCTCTCAAATTTGAAACCTAATCAGCATTCTGTCTTCTGTGATCTCCTGCCTCTTCATTTGTGCGTCCGATAGCCTATGCCTTGTTTGAAAGAAGGGAGGGGAGCTTTGTGCCCTCCCCACCCCCCACCCCCACCATTGATGCTGGAGGGATTTGCTTTGTCTTGTTTGGTTTTGTGCTTTTAAAAAATTTTTTTATTTATTACGTTTATTTACTTCTGAGAGAGAAAGAGAGAGAGTGCTCAAGTAGGGGAGGGGCAGAGAGAGAGAGGGAGACACAGTCCGAAGCAAGGTCCAGGCTCCCAGTTGTCAGCACAGAGCCCAGTCCGGGGCTCCAACTCTCGAACTTCGAGATCATGACCTGAGCCGAAGTTGGACGCTCAACCGATTGAGCCACCCAGGCGCCCCCTGGTTTTCTGCTTTGCGAATAGTCTTTTGAAATGCCTGATGACTGTGTGTCTGTCTCTGCTCAGGCTGCTATAACAGAATTCCATAGACCGGGCAGCGTAAATGCCAGAAATGTCTTTTCTCACAGTTCTAGAGGCTGGGAGTCTAAAGGCCTGGTCAGGGGCTGATGGGAACTCTTCCTGGCTTGTGGACTGCCCTCATTGTGCTATGTCCTCAACGTGGCCAGGAAGAGAGAGGGAGTGAGAGCCAGCGTCCCGGGGTCCCTTCCTGTAAGGCCCCTGATCCCATCAGACCGTGGCCCCGCCCTCATGACCTGGTCTCACCCAGATCACCTCCCGAAGGCTCGGTCTTCAAAGATCATTACTTCCGGGCTTAGGGCTTCAACATGGGCAGTTTGGGAGGACGCAGACTTCGGCGTCCGTGGAAGGAAGGCTGGGAAAGGAGGGCTTCTGGGTGAGGGGTGCTTGAAAGAGATCTGTGGACGGCAGTGGTTCCTGGGTTTTCAGGAGAGTGGAGAGGTGGACGTGGGGTCTCGATGGAGGACCTTCTATGGTGAAGCTGGCCCTGATGTCCCCTCGCCTGTTGTTCTGTGCCAGGGCTGATGCACGGCCACGGTGGGGGGAGACGGGGGTGGCGAAGGCGGTGGGGTGGGCCGCGCACAGGAGTTGACGTGGAGGCTGGGCCGGGAGGAGATGAGGTCACCCAGCAGGTGGGCACCGCAGTGGGTCTCTGTAGGTGCCGCGTGTGGGGAGCAGAGGTGCGGAAAGCATGAGAAAGCAGGGGCGGGGTGGGAGGAGGACCTGGAGCGGCAGAAAGCACATCGGGACGTGGGTGTGGAGGTAAGGCGCTCCTGGGGACCCGGCGCAGCATCTGGATTCTGAACCGGTGGCCGTCCGAATGCCGCTTCGGCAGGTTCAGGGGGTCACCGGCACATCGGGAGCTTTAAGGTGGTTCCGGAAAAGGAAACTCTGACTCGGAGAGGCGAGGATTGAACTAGTTCCTGGGTGCAGCGAGGTCACAGTCTAGTTATGGCACCTGTAGCGGGGAGGGCAGGGACAGGAGTTGGAGCCTGGGGAGCGGATTTGCTGGGCGGGGCAGCCTGCAGAGAGCCAGGTGGTTTCCTGGGCAAAGGGTCAGCAGCCACCTCGGGACACAGAAGGGCTTGCAGAGCGAGCAGCGCGATCACACGGAGGCCAAGGAAGATGACAACTCATCCTCAGAGTGATCGCTCTTCGCTTTTTGGGGGTCGGGACTAGGGACGTCATCACAGGGGATCGAGCGGCTTAGGGACCAAAGATCTGGGTCCCAGTATCGGTTGTCTCTCCAGCAGCCGGAAAACGCTCCTGTCCCAGCAGGCACCAGCTTGCCCTTTCTTGGAGAAGACCGTTTGACGTGGCGGAGGCAGATGTGTGGGTCTGGGTCCCAGCTCGCCCCGCCGGCCGGCTCTGTGACCTCGGGCGACTTCCATAATCTCTCTGCGCTTCCGCTTTTCTCTTTCGTAAACTGAGGGTAGCGGCAGTTCCTACCTGGCTCACGGGGCTGCTGCAAGACTGAAACCACATGACGTGTGGAGGTAGTAGGCGCTTCAGGCGTCCCGAGCACACGGCAGCTGCTGTCATCGTCATTCTCATCATCGTGATGACTTGCTCCTCCTAACCGCCCTTTACGTGTGTGCTATTAGTGTCTTCATTTTGCCGATGAAGAAAAGAGACCCAGAGAGATGAAATAACTAGTTCAAAGGTCACCGTAGCTAGCAAGAAGCAAGATCAGGTGTGTACGTGTGTGTGTGTGTGTGTGTTTAATTAACAGACTGTTTTGGAGCAGTTTTAGGTTTACCGAAAAATCGAGTGGCAAATAGAATTCCTGTATTAATAGCTTCCCTGTTAACATCTTGCATGACCATAGTACATTTGTTGCAATTGACAAGCCGGTTTTGATATTATTATTAACTAACATCCATCGTTTACATCAGGATTCACTCTTTGTGTTGTACTTTGGATGAGTTCAGATGAATCTATGACGACATGCGTCCACGATTATGGGGTCACACAGAATCATTTTACTGCCCTAAGTGTTCCCTGTGGAGCCTTTTCATTTGGATGGTCTGAGTTGTGAGCCCGTATCCTTATCTGTAATTACCAACGGATGGGTGGAAAAAGATGATTTGGAAATGGAGCCTTCCACTGCCACTTCCAATCTCTGTCACTGTCGCGGCACCCCACTGTCTGGGCCCCCCACTGAGACACGGGAGGGCCTGTTCATTGCAGTAACAGACCTCCGTGTGGGCTCTGCTTTTTGGTTTGTTTCTAATAGTGACTTGTTTGCAATCAAAACTCCCCCCCCCCACACTTATATTGAGAAATAGGTTGATGTACATAGCTGTAGAAGTTCAAGGCTTCAGCGTGATGGTTTGATTTGCATATATTGTGAAATGATTATCACAGCGGGTTCAGCTAACATCCGTCTCTTGTCGATAAGTAAAAAGAAAAAAAATAGTTTTCTCCTTAAGATGAAAATTCCTGGGATTGAGTCGCTTACCAACTTCCCTATTTACCACGCAGCCAGCAAGGTTTGCTGCGGTCACCGCGTTCTACGTTAGTTCCCCAGGATTGAATTCTCTTATGACCGGAAGTTTGTACCTTATGACCATCTTCCTCCAGCTCCCCCTCCCCCGCCCTCCGCCTCTGGTAACCACAAGCCTGATCTCTTTTTCTGTGAGTTGGTCTCCTCCCCACCTCCTGTAAGTGAGCTCATACAGTATTTGATCATTTGACTTCTTTATTTAGCATAATGCCTTGAAGGTCCATCCATGGCGTCACAAATGGTAGGATTTCTGCATTTTTTGTGGCTGAATAATGTTCTGTTGGGTATATCCCATATATGCATCTTTATTCAGCCATTGATGGACACTCAGGTTGTTCCCACGCCTTGGCCGTTGTGAATAAGGCCGTGAATATGGGGAGGGGGCAGATATCTTTTCATTAGTGTCCTCGTTTCCTTCGGGTATATTCCCAGAAGTAGGGGTGCCGTATCATATGGTAGTTCCCTTTTTAACTTTTTGAGGAACCTCCATCCTGTTTTCCATAGTGGCTGCGCCATTTTACATTCCCGCCCGCGGTGCCGTGGGGTCTGCTCACCGGTACTTGGTACGCCTTGTCATTTGGACGCTGGCCATTCTAGCAGGTGCAAGGTGGTATCAATTTGCGTTTCCCCCATGACTAGTGGTGTTTAGCATCTTGTCATGTACTTGTTGGTCTTTCCTAGATCTTCTTTCTAGAAATGTCTGTTCAGGTCCTTTGCCCTTTTTTAAAACTGGGTTATTTTTTGCCGTTGAGTTGTCTGAATTCCTTACGTATTTTAGATATTAACCCCTTAGCAGATATATAGTTCGCAAATATGTTTTCCCATTCTATAGGTTGTCTTTTCACTTCGTTGACAGTTTCTCTTGTTGTGCAGAAGCTGTTTAGTTTGACCGGGTCCCTCTTGTTTATGTTTGCTTTTATTGCTTGTGCTTTAGGTGCCGTCTCCAAAAATTCATTGCCAAGATCCATGTCGAGGAGCTTCGTTCCCATGTTTTCTCCTGGGAATTTCATGGTTTCAGGTCTTACTTTCTAAGTTTTTAATCCATTTTGAGTTAGTTTTGTAAGTGGTGTAGATAGGGGTCCAGTTTTATCCATTTACAGGTGAATATCCAATTATCCCAGCACCATTTGTTGAAACCCTTTTTGCTCTGTTGAGTATCCTTGGCTCCCTTGTTAAAGACTAGGACAGTTGGCTACAACTATCAACACAGACAGTTGAGTGTATATGTGCGGTGTATTTCTGGGCTTTCCATTCTGTTCCGTTGGTCTGTCTGTTTCTGTGCAGTACCATACTGTTTTGATAGCTGTAGCTTTAGAAGTTAGCTTGAATCGGGCAGTGTGATGCCTCCTGCCATATTCTTCTTCCTCAGGGTTTTCTTTGGCTATTAAAAGATTTTCCCCCCTTATCCAAACTATTGAGGCCATCTGCTAGCAATCTCTCCTCCCTACTGGGCCATCTGCTACCCCCTGACTCCCAGACTCTCCGCTCTCGACGCCACGCGGGCCTCCTGCGATCCAGAGAGCGCCCACTCGGCTTCCTCGTGAACTCTGAGCCGCGTTCCTCCCCAAGTTAAAAATGGAAATCATTAAGCACGGCCATGTGTTGCCTTGGGTGGATGAGATACAGTCGCTCAACTCGACAGAAAGGGTTTTAAAATATGTTTTTTTAATTAAACATTGTCCGTTATTGAGGAGGACATTGGAACATAAAAGAAGAAGCAAAATGGGCCAGAACAGTATGCCCAAGTTTCTCCTGGAAGGCCCGTGGAATGCCCCCCTTGGGAAAAGAGCAGAAAGCCGCCGTGTGGCTGAGAAGCCAAGGCAAGGCGCTCTCTCTGCTCAGCGGGTCATCCCCATACCGATGGGAAAGCAAGACCACTCCGTTTCAGGCCCTACAGCGCCCTTTGCTGATTCAGCACCGTGCAGGGCTCCAGCCCAGGGTCTCCTCGTAATCGCCAGAGACATCAAATGCTACATGCGTTTCTGAGTGCCTGCGCCCGCTGCACCGTGCTGGGCTCCGAAGCTGGAATGGCCCGGGTCCGTGCTGTCGCGGAGTGGTCAGCAGAACGGGGGAGACAGGCTGAGTGTGGGGGGGTGGGGGGGGTGCTGAGATAACACAGAGCCACAGCACGCAAGTCTCGCTTGCCTCGGGAGGAGAGAGCGCAGTGGTTCAGGGGAAGGGCGCTCTTCCTGGAGATGGCCTCTCACCCCAGCCTCCCAGGGGAGGCGGTGGCAGTGGAGGGACGTGCTAAGCAGAAGGCACGGTGCACTTGAACACGCTGCCTGGAAATCGCAGCATCGCGTCTGGACCCGGAGCGATGCTCGCTAGCAACCGCTGCCTCTTGCTCACCGGCTATCCGAGGGGAGAGAGAAAACAAACATCTCCTAAGATTACCGTGCAGAAGAGTAAGTAATTAGGCTTTGGGGATTTAGCAAGAGTCCGTGCTCAACCAGGGCCAGAGCTGAAGCAGATTACCTTTTTTTTTTTTTTTAAAGCAGAAGGAGGAGGCTGGGAAACGTACCAGAGCCCAGGGCGAAGTTCACAGACTGGTTCACAGTGGCCCTACTGAGCCACAGGTAGGACAGTCCCCCCGGTTCTTAGGTGGCGCTGAGCTCGGTGGTTGCTGAGGACAGATTGCAGTTGTCCCAGTGGAGATATTTGCCACTCTTTCCCCGCCAGCCTGTGAGCTCCTAGAGGGCAGGGCTGTGTCCAGGGCATCCGTGGCTCTGCCGCAGGGCTGGAGTCTGGGATAAATTCAGCGCGCAGCAGATGGGGACGGGATGGACAGACCCCCCCCCCCACACAATCTACCTGCCCAGGAGCTGTGCCCCGCAAAAAATGACTTGTCTTGTCAAGCTGTCCCTTCTAGCTTGATGCCTTGGGACAGATCCCAACACTCAGCCAAGAGGGATTAAGGGTTCAGAATGGGGACTCTGAAGCCAAACTGCCTAGTTTCTAGTCCTTCGTTTGTCCTTACCAGTTAGGTGACCTTGAACTACTTTGTCTTTGAGTCGTAACCTCAGGGAAGGGGAAGGGTTTGTTTTGTTCACTGATGTAGCCCAAGCTCTAGAACAGTGCCTGGGGTGTGCGTGTGTGTGTGTGCGCGCGCGCGCGCGCGGGCATGTGTGCGCGCGCGTGCGTGCGGGCATGCGTGCGAGCGCCCATGTGCACACCCGCGATTGTAGGAGGCCATTCAGTACTTTCCTCGTGGGACTATGAGCAATTCCTGAATGTGTTATTAATCTATGCCAAGTGCTCGTAAGAGGGCCTGGCACAGAGCAAGTAAGTGCCGCACAAATTCTTCTGCTGAAATTATCTCTGAAAAATAACTGGTGTCAAACTGTGACTTTACAGGATAAATGTTTAGAGCTGGCCTCTGACGAAGGATCGAGGGTGAATTTTGTCAACGCGGCACTTGCTCTGTTTCACGTTCAAGTTGAAAATGAACATCCGGGCTGGGGCGCCCGGCGGGGCTCAGTCAGTTAAGTGCCTGACTCTTGATTTCGGCTCAGGTCATGATCTCACGGGGCGTGAGTTCAAGCCCCACGTCAGGCTCTGCGCTGACAGTGGGGAGCCTGCTTGGGATTCTCTCTCTCCCTCCCTCTCTCTGCCCCTCCCCTGCTCGCTCATTCTCTCTCTTTCTCAAAATAGATAAACTTAAAAAAATTGCACACCTGGACTTCTGTTTGCTTGTTGTTAACTTTTTGAGGATGAGAAGCTGTCGACTTCGGCGTGGCTGATGCCGAGAGACCGCCCAGCCCATACAGGCTGCAGTGGGTGCCCCCGAGGGTGTTTTAAATCTGGTCCTTCCTGTTGGTGGTGTGGGATGTGGTGAATGAGGAACTGGGAGACCAGTTTTGTACTCTGGCCCTGACACAACCTGTACAGTTTTGTATCAGCCACTTGGCTGTTGGAGCCTTAGTTTCCTTCCTATGAAAAGGGCAGAAGGGTGATTCTGTTCATTTTATAAGCTTTTAAGGGTTAGGTACAAAGCACTGTGAGGATGTTGTTACCACCGTTCGCAAACTGCGGCAGGTGCTTGACCCTTTGAAGACTCTCCCTTCTTTGTGGAATAGAGAAAACTCAGTTATTCGGGGCTTTCAGGATTGATCCATAAAGCCGCAGAGAGGATTTGGCCAAAGCACCGTGTTTGGCTCGGATGAGGCAGAGGGCCTGATGGTGGAGGCTTTGGTAGAACGGAAAGATGGAGGTGATTTCGGTCGTCCCCACACACACCCGCTCTTAGGACCCTACCAGCAGTTTCTCTCCTTTCATGCTATAAATGTCCGCCTTAGTTCCATTACATGCGCTAACCTCAGGGACCCACATTTTAGCAGGGCCGATCCCGCGCCAGCCGGTTCAGCTCTTGACCTCAGACGTGTTAAACGAATCGCGTGTATGAAAAAAAAAATCACCCCACTTAGGAGGCCTCTTGAGGGCAGTTTCTCTGAGCTCAGGACGGAAGCCGTCCTTGGGCTTAACGTTCGGTTGCCGAGTGAATGCGGACTGAGCCGCCCCGTCTGCTGGGCCCGTGGGGAAGTGAAAACCGACCCGGCTGTGGGCCCTGCCCCCAGGGAGCTTCGATTCTAGTTGAGAGGAGCAAAATTGACACAGCTAACCCACGATACGAGGGGGAGCGTGAGCGGCTGTGGTCCCTGTGGTGGGAACAGAGGAGGGGCGGTAAGTCCTGACTGTCAAGACCAAGAAATGCACCACCTCACAGGGGTCCCTGAAGACGGGCGGGTCGGCTTTTGAAGGGTGATAGTTGGGTTGACCCACGGGTAGCGCTGTTCTCCGCGCCTTGTGGGCACCTGCTTGCTGGCCCCCGCGACGGTCCGAGGAAGGTAGGTGGTGCGATGCCATTTTTTATAGAAGGGGCGAGCAGCAGGGATTCGACTCGGGCAGCCTGGCCCCAGAGCCTGTGCTCTTTGGGGGAAGATGAAGTCTCCCCTGGCCGAGGGACAGGTGGGTGCGCGGTGAACTTGGGGCACGGGGGCGTGTGGCCAGGTAGGCTAGGCCTTGTGCGTTGGACCGAGAGCCTTAAGCACCCGAAGGCCTTTGGACTCCCGAGAGCGGTGGAGGCTGCTGGTTCCGAGCAGCTCTGTGTTTTCGGAAGATGACCGTGGAGGCCACGTGGGATGGTAGCTTCAGCTGAGATACGTGTGAAAGTTCTTGGCATTGTGCTCGATGAGCTTTTGGGGACCAAAAAAAAAAAAAGAATGCAGACCGAGAGAACAATTGAGCTATGGCTCCATGATTTAGGCGGGAGGTAGGCAAAAGGGATAGTCGTATGGGAGAAGCTGAGGAGTAGATGGGGAGGTGGACTCTGCCGATCTGAGCGGATGCCGGATTTGCGAGTGGAGAGGCGGGGGCTGGCTCTGCCCCCAGGTGTGGATGAATGGTCCCCGACACCACCATCATCCAAGATGGGGGCCCGGGAGGCGCTCCTTCCTTTTTTAGATTTGGACCCCCGCATGGGGCCCCTCGTCCAAGAAGAGCCTCGTCCCAGGCTCAGTGGCTGGTTTCTGTCCTGGATTTCCTATCCCTAAGTGCGCATCCGACCCTGGACATCCGTGGGTGGGGCGCCGGGTGGACGTTGGGACTGGGGAGAGAGATCCCGTCCTCCGGGAGTCCCCAGGTTAGAAGGAGAAGGTGTGGACTTGTAGTCGCCGCGTGTGACCTGGAACGACGCACCGTAATGCGTCCAGCGTGACTGGAAGGCCCCACGAAGCATGCGGCATTCGAGCTGGGCTCTAACGCGAGTGGGCATTTGCTAGACAGACGAGAGCGTGCGGTACACCTGGCGGTGGATGCGGCGATCGCGGAAGGAGGTGGTACCGAGCCTGGCCGGGTCAGGGATAAGGGTGGCGGTTTTCGGGTTTGGGTCCTCGATGGGGCTGCGGTGGGCCCGGGCGGCTGCCTCGCGCCGAGCCCAAGGTGCTACCGTGCGTGCCGGCGGCTGGGCCGCCTCTGGCTCACGAAGGGTTTTAAGAGTCGGAAAGATGACTCTCGCCTCCTGAGTGGCCGCTCACCCTTCTTTTCACCCATGCGCAAGGACCCTAGGCACCTGCCGGGCAGGGAGCTGAAGGGACGCGAAGGTGTGGGTCTCGTCCTCGGGGAGCACGGCCGAGCGGGGCCTGGGCACACTGCCTCGAGTGTCGGGACGCCCGGCTTATTACATGCCTTCTATCAGCACGCCCGAATCCCAGCAGGACTTTGCAGGGGTTTTAGGAGAAGCAACGCGTTGGCATTTAAGCAGAACCACGGGGAAGGATTTATAAAATGTAGAGCATCCTGTGTACACGAGAAAGGGAAGGCTCTAGGGTCCTTTCTCTGCGGGACGGTCACTGCTCAGAGCCTCATCCTGGTTTCCTTTTCTGTCCCTCTCCACCCGCTCTGATAAGCAGGACAGGGGGGGAACTGAGCGCTCCCCCTGAAAGGGGATTCAGGTCACCACGTGGGTACCTGGCCTAGCGACAACAGCCTTGCCTCCCTTTGCGTCCTGGTGGCCTTCCTGCCTCACCTTGTTTGGAGGCGAACGCCGGGGCCTGGGGACGTGCCTGCGCTGTGCTCTCCGTGCGAGGGAGCCTCCTTGCAGGTGGCGGATGAGGGGGTTGTGGTGCTGGGTCCCACAGGGTGGGAGAGGGGGAACAGAGCCAGGAGCAGTCTCTGCGCTGGAGGGCGGTCCCACCTGGAGAAACCCGGTATCAGAAAGCGGTGGAAATGTCCCAGCGGCCCTCTGGAGTGTCGATAAAGGCAGTTAATGGAGTAGATAGAATGACTTTGAAGCGAAGATTAGGGAAGCTAAGTGGCTCTGGCCAATTAGCTAAGCCTCCCCGAAAAGAATGCTGTGGGGAGGGGCACTGGGATGGTTTTGCAGTGTGAGTCACCCCGTGGCAAGAGGCCACGCCTAGGGAGTCGGCAGATCTGCGGGGGTGGGGGGGGGACACCGGGCAGCTCACCTCCCTGGAGTGCCTCTCAAAGGAAACCTCAGCTTCTCCGACAGCCTCCCCAGGAAAAGGGAGGGAAACCCCATCATTCGGGGTATTCGGATTTGGCAGCATGCTGGAGACAGAGGCCCCGTGCTGGCTGCAGGGTGGACTGGCCCCGGGCCCTTGTGTCTCGTCTCTTCTCTCTCTCACTTCTGGGTAATTCTTCTGTGGGCCTCGGGGAGGGCAAACCCTTGAAAGAATTGCTTCGAAATCATTTAAACTACGCTTGTTTCGCCTGAGCAGGCAAAAATCCCAACGTGGTGTGGTGTAACTAAATGACTTGTGGGCTTTGGGTGACCCGTATGCATTAGCAGGAAGAGAGGAAAGGGGGGAGGGGGTGCAGACGGCGGCGGCGTGCACTGGGAAAGTGCTGCTGCTGCTCCCGAAGTACCCAACCCCCCAGCTCCAAGTTCGCCACGAATGCTTAGAATCAAACAATCAAGTCCAACGGGACCGAGAGGAAGGAGCATGCTTTGAGCTCCTTTCTGCCTCTTTAATGTGCCCGTGATCACGGCCACCCCCCCACCCCCCCCACCCCCCACCCCCCCCCCCCCCCCCCGCAATGCAGGGGGAAGGTCCGGGGGTGTGGCCCGAGGCTGCGCATTTCTGACCAGCTCCTGGGCGATCTCGGTGCTTGTCTCTGGAGACCACACTTCGAGCAGTGAGAGACCAGTCTGTCAGACCTGGGCTTGGGTCCCAGGCCTGCCAGCGAGCTGTGTGGCCTTCTCGGTCTCTCTGAGACTCCGCTTTCCCCATCAGGGAAATGGGAGTCAAAGTGCTTACCTGGGGGGGAGTCTTGGCGGAAGCAAGAGATCGCGCCTGTGGGCCGCTCTGCTTGGTGCCGTGACTGCTACGGAGCCAGAGCTCAGTGACGCAGAGCCAGTGCTCGGAGCTTGACCCAGCATTCCCCGAGGGGCACTGGTCCCCAGGTGGTCTGCCCTCTCTCCCCATCTGCTCAAGAAAACTTCCATGGTCATGTAAGTCTGGGAAAGACCATAAAGTCTGCCTCTGGCGAGGACAGTGTGGGTCACTGTAGCGCGTTCAAGGTTCTGAAATATTCTGCAGTAAAGATACCTTGCCACTTAGGGGCCCTGGGTGGCTCAGTCGGTTCAGCGGCCGACTTCGGCTCAGGTCATGATCTCACAGTCTGTGGGTTCGAGCCCCACGTCGGGCTCTGTGCTGACAGCTTGGAGCCTGGAGCCTGCTTCGGCTTCTGTGTCTCCCTCTCTCTCTGCCCCTCCCCCGCTCTCACTCTGTCTCTCTCAAATATAAATAAACGTTAAAAAAAAAAAAAAACCTTTACACTTAGAAGCATTCTGTTGTGATAAAATGCACATAACGTAAAATTTATGATTTTAACCATTTAAAGGTTAAATGCCGCTGTGGTCGCGCGGCATTAAGTAATTCACAGTGCTGTGCACCCGGGTCTCGGGAGCGGTTTTATAAAACTTCCCAAACTGAAACTCCACACCCATTAAACAATGACTCCCCGTCTCCTCCATGCCTGAGCTCCTGGCCGCCACCCTTCTGCTCCCTGTCTCTGGGGTCCGTTACCTCAGGTACCTCACGGGAAGCAGCGTCCCCTGGCATCTGTTCTCGTGACTTGCTTGTTTCACTTAGCGTGACGTCCTCGGGGTCCACCCGGAATTTTATTCCTTTTTAAGGCATTTCATCGAGCGCGCATGCCGTGTTTTGTTTACGCCTTCATCCATCAGTGGACACTTGGTCGTTTCCAGCTTTTCACTGCGGTAAATGACACTGCTATGAACAGGGGTGTGCAAGTAGCTGAGCTTTCAACTTGTGAAGCCCAGTATTTCCCAAATATTTGGGGT
This sequence comes from Paguma larvata, assembly GCA_030068075.1. Lineage (NCBI taxonomy): Eukaryota > Metazoa > Chordata > Mammalia > Carnivora > Viverridae > Paguma > Paguma larvata. The sequence continues at coordinate 37,236,851 of CM057827.1, forward strand.
GGAGAAATGCCTAACAGCCCAAGCCAGTATGCCCAACCTTGTATGTTACAGTGTACGTGGAATTCTTAGGTCTGTGGCTGAGGTTTTCAGTCCTGGCTCACCTAGGGAGCTTGAAAAAAAGTTTTTTTTTTTTTTTTTTTTTTTACCCAAGCCTGCCTACCCACCCCTTCCCCCGCTCTTGGACCAGTGAAATCAGAATCTATAAGGCTGGGACTTGGGTGGAGGTTTTCTCCAAGCTCCAAGGTGAGGTCAGGGAGCGGCCAGGGAAGGGAGCTGAGCAGGGGCTCGCACCCGGCCGCAGTGTGGCACCGGGACAAGACACGAGGCCTGGGGAGTCCCAGGACCTCGTGTGCTGCAGCCCCCCAGGCGTCTTCCTCACCCAGATCAGCTCCGACACTGGAGCTTCTGCCACAGGCGTGCAGGGTGCACGGTGGTGAGAACGGTGTGCCGGGAGCAACGGAATGATCTGGTAATTAGCAGCCCCTCGGCCTCAGCCTCCCATAAATCCGGCCCACCGTCGCCAAGTATCTGTTGTCCAGCTCACTAGGGAGGCCGGCGAAGGCCCCGTCCTCAAGGAGCAAACCCGGTCAGGAGGCAGGCCCGCATTTCCGCGAAGCCGCCAGCGATGCCACTGGGTGCCCGGATGTGGACTTGCCTCACCTCGATCACGCAGAGCTAAATGCAGATCCGACAGGACGTTTCCGATTGTGAGATTTTAATCTCGCGCATGCACGAGACCTCCCGCGTTAATAAGTCCCCTGCAGTAAGAGCCCCGCGTTCAAATATTTCTCATCCAGGAAGAGTGCTGTTGGTTCTCCTGGTCACTTGGAGACCGAGAGCTAGAGTTTCTGGCCTTCACGCTCTCGGCCAGCCGGCCCCGGCTCCAGGACGCCGCCCCTCCTGAGATGGGGCTTTGCCTCCGCGGACTTGACCTCGGGAGCTGCTGTCGAGTAGCCTGCTGCCCCTATTTCATTTCCAGGGCCCGGCAGTCCTGATGCGCAGTCTCACTTTGGGCGGATGTGTGGTCACGTGGGGGAAAGACCCCACGGCGTTCTCGTTATTCTCTAAGCCAATTATGGGCCTGCGAAAAACCAGCCCCAAATCCATTTTTACTCCAGGTTCTATCTTTGGACTCGCTCCTTTCTTTCCAGGAACGTACGAGGCTGGGATTTGCCCGACTGCTTTGCTGCGGCTCATCTGCTCGTTCACCTCTGTTACAGTCGTATCTGAGGAGTATTTGGATGCAGTCCCGTGTCTTAATTTGTAGTACCCAGCCGTCTTTTTTTCCGGGGGTAGTTGGCAGACAAGGTAGAAAGCGGTTTGCAGACTTCATCAGAAATCCTCTGTCCCTCTCCACTTCACTCAGTGATTGTTCGCTCGAGGTCGCTCACCCTCGAGGCCAGATTTTTCCCCCAGATCGTCTCCCGGCCTCTCAGACCGACCGGGTTCTCTTCTCCAGCCTTCGCTGCCTCCGAGCGCGAAGTCTGCTCACGCACTCGCTTCCTCCTTTGTTCCTTTATCCAAGAAACTCAAGAGCCTCTGATGTGGGAAGCCCTTTGGCAAGTGTAGATGAGTTGAGCAGGGCTCGCTCTAATACAGTGCGGGGGTGGGGGGGAGGAGGAAACACGAATCCAGATATCAGCGGGTTGTCATGAGAAAAGGAACTCTCTTTCTGCCAAAAAAACACAAAAAAACAAACAAACAAAAAAAACCCACCACCACCAACAAAACTCAACCCAAAACAACAACAACAAAACCCTCTATAGCTAAATGGGCATCTCGCTCTCCGTGGGCTCGTTCAGTGACTGAGTACACACTGCTTAAATACATACTCCACGCAGAATACCCCAGGTAGGGAGACCGATGCCACTTCCAAGGATCCTAAATTATTATCCAGCAGGGAAGGTGAACCGCGAAGGGCCAGTAACCGAAACGCTGTCTGGGGCTTGAGGGACATTCAGATCTACATACCGTCAGGGGTCAGGGGTCAGAGAAGCACCGGATGTTTCCTTATGCGTCTTCATGGAGGAATTGGCCTTAAGGGTATTGACAACCATTGACCTTTATGGATGGAGGCAGGGCTTTCTGCAGTGGCTTGTGGGATTGGTCGCACTTACCTGCCTCTAGACCTTCCTGAACAGGTGCGGATGTGACTTGCAGTAGAGGCCATTCAACCCATTGATGTCGGACATGGACACGTGACTCGCTTTGGCTAAGGGCATGTGAGCAGACATGGCTTAGACCATACCCAAGCGGAAGCGTTAAAAGCCATGTGGGTTTCTTCCAGCTCTCATTCTTTTGTCCCCTTTCCCCTGAGGATGGAGCGTCTTGGATGGGATTCCTCCTCCTGCTTGAATTCTAGAATGGGAAGGCACGAGAAGCCAACCCGTGGTTGCCAGTGTGTGACGTGAATAAGAACTAAGAGTGTGTCGTATGACATTTGTATGAGGTTTCAGGGGCTTGTGTGTTACTGTGCCGTAACTGACAGTTTTAGCGAGCGAAGGCTGATGGGTACGGTCTCAGCAGTAGAATAGTGTGGTTTGCTCACAGGCAGCGTTAGGCGAGGGGCGGGAGGTCTCAGAAAGAGGCATCGTCTTAGAATCAGATGAGAGCAGGCTTCTGTTGTCCAGCTAAGAAGTTTGGGTTTCTTACAAGGTGGTGGGAGTTGGGGAAGGCTTCCGAGCCAAGGCTTGAGCTGACCAGGCACGCGCTCTGGGGAGATGACTCCAGCCTCGGGGCAGAGGATGGAACTGGTTCTGAGGTGATACTTGACCCCGTTTAGAGTGCACACGCAGGAAGTGGGTCCTGGTCACATGGAGGTACGCATGGCAGCTGCCTGGAGGTGAAGGGGGGAGGGAAGGAGGGAGGCACAGGGGCCGGGTTCTTGCCGGGGAGGGAGCTTAGTCTTGTTAGTCCCCCCACGAGCAAGGAGGGCCGGGCTGACCTCACGTGTGCCATCTGGCTGGCTCGCCAAGTGCCCTGTGCTGCCTGTGTCACAGCGAGGTATCTGGGTGGATTTCAGGCTGTCTCCTGGCTTTGAGATGTCCTAAAACCCTACTGCTGCCCCAACCGTTGTCCAGACAGCACGTGAAGATTTGATGGCGCCTGGCTGAGGAAACGGACACAATGCCGGGGCCCGGAGTCCAGTCAGGGCGCCCTGTACCCCCGGCGCAAACTTCAGGGCACCCCTACGAGGGACTCGGGGATGTGGCCCCCCTACTCACGGATTCATTAGTCATTCATTTGGCAAAGTGAGTAAGAGCGCGGACTCCAGGGGCGCCTGGGTGGCTCAGTCGGTTGAGCGTCCGACGTCAGCCCAGGTCATTATCTCACGGTTTGTGAGTTCGAGCCCCATGTTGGGCTCTATGCTGAAAGCTCAGGGCCTGGAGCCTGCTTCGGATTCTGTGTCTGCCTCTCTCTCTGCCTCTCCCCTGCTCGCACTCTGTCTCTCTCTGTCTCTCTGTCTCTCTCTGTCTCTCTGTCTCTCTCTCTGTGTCTCTCTCTCTGTCTCAAAAATAAATGAAATTTTTAAAAAACGCAGACTCTGGAGCAGGACTGCCCAGGGTTTGAATCCCAGCTCTGCCATGACCTTGGGCAAGGTCCTCCTTAACTCTTCTGTGCCTCAGTTTCCCCATGTGTAGAGTGGCGATGACATCCCCGAGGTGAGTAGTCTTGGTGAGTGGTGCGTTCCATAAGTATAGCACCGGGAACGGGATTCGACCCATGACCAGGGCAGTGACAGTGCTGGGTGTCGAGCGCTGGGCCGTACCTGGCGCTGGGGGTGCGCCTGGCGCTGGGGGTGCAGCGGTGAGCAGAAAATCCCTGCTTTCTTGGAGGAGGCAGAAGATGAATTTGTGGGCAAGTCGACGAATATCCTGAGGAAAAAGAAATGAGCCTAAGGAGGTAGCGGCCAAGACGGGTTTGGGCACCTATAGGCCTCTCAGGGGGCGAGGTCTGCCGGCGGTGAGGGGGAGGCCTGGGCAGCTCTCTGCCAGAGGACGAGTGCTGGAGCCGGGTCTCTGGCCAAGGGAACAGGAGGTGCAAAGGGCCCGGGAGGGTGTTTCTGGGGCAGCAAGGGGGCTAGTGTGGCTGGAACAGAGGGCACTCACTATTTCCCCTTAAAAAAATTTTTTTTTTCATGTTTCTGTATTTTGGGAGTTGAGAGGAGGGGCAGAGAGAATCCCAAACAGGTTCCACGCTGTCGGTGCAAAGCCTGACGAGGGTCTAACCGAACCGGGAGAGCGTGACCTGAGCCGAAATCAAGAGTCAGAGGCTTAACTGACAGAGCCGCCCAGGCGCCCCTATTTCCCCTTCGTTTTAAGGAAATAGAAGCTTTCTGTTTTTTGCTTTTAATTTTTAAAACTATACCCCCCTCCCACTAAGAGAGAAAGAACACAAGCAGGAGAGGGGCGCGCGTGCGCGCACACACACACACACACACACACACACACACACACAGAATCAGAAGCAGGCTCCAGACTCCAAACTGTCAGTACAGAGCCCGACACGGGGCTCGAACTCACGACCTGTGAGATCATAACCTGAGCTGAAGTCGGATGCTCAACCGACTGAGACACCCAGGCGCCCTCGAGCTTTCTGCTTCTATTACTAGTTCAGATTTTATAGCAAATGGGATTTAAAAAAAAAAAAAAAGCCATGCAGGAAAATGAAGGTCTGCTGGTCTCAAACCTTAACGCTGTTTTTGCAGCTCTGCTTTTTCTGTCTGCAGGAAGGGGCTCCTCCTCCCTCCCCCTGGAGGACTGTGGGGAGCACCTGAGGCCACGCGGCCTCGGTCTCTGCATGCAGGAGGCGCTCAGTAAACATTAATTATGCGAGAGCGGGATCCGTGGGCAGGGATGGGAGTGTCTCCAGAATATAACACGTTGGGCTGAAATCTGAGGTCGTGACGGAGACGGGGATCGTCACCGTAACCAGCTATTAAACGGATCTCATGTCCAAGCTGCTCTGCGCACTGCGGTCGTGGCTGCGTGCGGGGGTAATTTTACTTGTGGGAGGGGAAAATGATCGTCACACCATGAACCGGCGTTGAACTGGGGCTGTGGTTTTCGACTTCAGGTGCTCGTTAGAGTCACCTGTGGAGATTATACTCCCTCTCCCCCGCCAATGCTGAGGCCATACCCCAGACAAATTAAGTCCAAATCTCTGGGCGTGGACCAGTCTGCAGTGGTTTTCAAGGCTCTCCCAGTGATTTGAACGTACAATCACTGTTCAAATCTACTGAGCTGGGGGCGCCTGGGTGGCTCAGTCAGTTAGCCATCTGACTTCGGCTCAGGTCATGATCTCACCCTTGTGGGTTCGAGCCCCGTGTCGGGCTCTGCATTGATGGCTCGGAGCATGGAGCTGCTTTGGATTCTATGTCTCCTTCTCTCTCTCTGCCTCTCCCCTGCTCGCACTCTGTCTGTCCTGCTCGCACTCTGTCTGTCTCTCTCTCTCAAAAATAAATAAACATTAAAAAAAAATTTTAAAAAATCTACCAAGCTGGGTTGGATGGGGAACGTGGCCTCCCTTGCTCTGGAAGATTCTGCAGGGAGACTTGGGTGCCCCTGTGGTTTGGGACTGGGATGGGGGAAGTGGGGGTGGGGTTGGAATAAGAATGACTTCAAGTGTCAGGGTCCCACCAAGCTTGTTCCTCTGTGGTCCCCAATATGGCTCAGTTATGTGGCTGCACGTAACGTTATGTTTAAGCTTCTAAATGCTTTACAGTTGACTCTGTATTCTTGCTAAAGAATACACAGGCTCTTTAATGAGTTCTGCTATCAGTCTTCTATTTCTTCCTCCTTTGGAGCCGATATAGTAATGAGGTATGTTCCCGATTCCATTCAGTGTCCCCCACTGGGCTCATCTCACCTGGTTTGTGCTGGGATGCTCCAGATCCTGGTACGTCGCCTTGCGGCGTAAGACCTCACTGATGGCAAAAGGCAGAGCTGGGAACACCAATGCTTCGAGGTGAGCTGGCAGCCAGGAAGGGATGAGAGCTACAGAGATTCTCATTGTTCCCTTATTGCTTTGGCTGCCAGGAAGCTTAAACTGTGTTTGATGCTCACTTGCCTTATATCCCTTAGCGTTTTTAAGAAATGTAATTTTCTGTTCTGTCTTGACCATTATTACTTCTGCGTCCTGTTATTTGGCTGAATTTCAGCCTTTGACTCTGATCTCAAACACTTGTGGAAGTAGTTGGGTTCTAAAAATACTTTCGTCCTTGTTTGTTTGTTTGTTTTTCCAAGAAAATGATGTTAATAATAAAACGCAAATTTTGTTTTGAGATCTAGAATATATAATTATTCACCAGATAAAACACATGGAACTATATCAAAATAGCAAAAGTATCACAGCTGTGGGGGCACCTGGGTGGCTCAGTCAGTTGGGCGGCCGACTTCGGCTCAGGTCATGATCTCGCAGTCTGTGGGTTCGAGCCCCGCATCGGGCTCTGTGCTGATGGCTCAGAGCCTGGAGCCTGCTTCCGATTCTGTGTCTCCCTCTCTCTCTGCCCTTCCCCTGTTCACGCTGTGCCTCTGTGTCTCTCAAAAATAAACATTAAAAAAAATTTATAAAAAAAAAAAGTATCACAGTTGTGAAAATTATTATGAAGATGAGGAAACAGACTTCATCAAACTTAATTTTCTCCAAAGTAACATAGTTTTCTTTCTTTTCTTTTTTAATTTTTAAGTTTTAAGTAGGCTCCATGCCCGGCATGGGGCTTGAACTCACGACCCTGAGGTCGAGTCACACACTCTTCCAACTGAGCCTGCCAGATGTCCCAAAGTCGCATAGTTTTCTAATGATTTAAAGAAAATCAACCAGCTTAGTAGTTATTAATTAATTAATTTTTGAGAGAGAGAGAGCGCGTGCACAAGCGAACGTGAGGGGGGAGGGGCAGAGAGAGAGGGAGACACAGAATCCGAAGCAGGCTCCAGGTTCCGAGCTGTCAGAGCCGGAGATGCGGGGCTCGAAATCACGAACCTGCGAGATCATGACCTGAGCCAAAGTCGGACACTTAACAGACTGAGCCACCCAGGCGTCCCAGCCCAGCTTACTAGTTTTGAATGGTGACTGCATATTCGATTCACCGGGAGAGCCTTGAAAACCACTGCAGACTGGTCCTCGCCCAGAGATTCGGACTTAATTTGTCTGGGGTATGGCCTCAGCATTGGGAGTTTATAATCTCCACAGGTGACTCTGATGGGCGTTTGGGGCATCACCCTGTCCCCTGCTACCTGACCGGGAAAGAGGTGTTCTCATCACATGCAAAGGAGGAGTTGGGGTGTCGGAGCTGCCTGTGGGACCCTGCCGTCCCTCTCCAGGAGGATCCGGGAGGGGAGGCTGGCTCACCAGGTGATGCGAAGGAGGGGGCTGGGCACTAGTATTAGACACCCTGGAATTTCCATCCTGGCTTCGTTCTGTCGCATTTGGGCAGGCTTTCACCTCCTCGAGCGTCTGTTTACTTAGATATGAGGTGGAGACCGTCCTCACTTTGCAAGTTTGTTTTGCAGATTGAATGAGCTAAGGTGTCAACGGCAGTCGGCATGGTGCTTGGCACCTGAAAACTCTGATGGGGTAGCGCTTTTCGCATGGTTATTGCTCCAATCAGGGGCAGCAGACTGTTGATGGGAAGGGCCAGAGGAAATACTTTACGCTTCGCTGGCGTCGGTGTCTGTGGCGACCGCTCCACTCTGCTGTTACAGGGTGAGTTGCAAAGGAGTGTGTGTGGCTGTGTTGCAATAAAACTTTATTAACCCCATTTGCTGGCCCCCCTGCTCTAGGTCACAAAGTCAGTGCGCAGTTTTTTCTAAATGTTTTTATTTAATTTTGAAAGTGAGAGAGACAGAACACAAGTCGGGGAGGGGCAGAGAGAGAGGGAGACCCAGAATCCGAAGCAGGCTCCAGGCTCCGAGCTGTCAGCACAGAGCCTGACACGGAGCTCAAACTCACGGACTGGGAGATCATGACCTGAGCCGGAGTCAGACTCTTAACTGACTGAGCCACCCAGGCGCCCCTTTAGGATTTCCTGATGGCGCTTCCCAGAGGACCCTGGAGAGTTGCTGCATTTCAGTATAGGGAATTTTTAAAAACTTAGTCTTTGAAGACATAATATATTCCTAGGGTTCAAATACAAAAACAAGGAAAGAGGCGATAATAAAAATTCTCCCTCCCGGCTCTGTCCAACTGTAACCCACATCCCTTCTCCAAAGGTACCCCGTTACCAGATGTTGCCCCGTGCACCCCTGAGCGTGGGGCTGTGAGGATCCCTGCGTCTCACACAGATCATGGCAGAGCGTTCATCCCGTTCCGTATCTTTCCTTGCTGTCGATGGCCGACCCAGACCCTCCGTAAATAACCCTTGCCCTCCCATGGTAGTCTCGTATGCTGGGCTATGATCTGTTTAACTGGCTCCCTACGGACACGTACGTACAGAGCGTTGAAGCAGAAGACGGCAGAAGCAGCGTTCTGATGCGCGGCGTACAGGTGGAATTGCTGGGCCGGGCATGCGAGTCCGTGACTTTGATAAATGGTGCCAGGCGCCCCCCTCCCCCCCCCCGGCTGAGTTGGTACCGGTTCACAACCTCCGTCCCGGAAGCCAGGGCCGAAACGGCCCAGGGTGCTCCCAGATTTGTCGTTGCCGGTCGGAGGGAGGGGCCTAGAACTCATGGACTTGTTTCTGTTGTGTTTCTGTTGAACACCTTTTCCTGTCTGATACTTTTGTGTCCCCTCTCCGCTCCCTCGCGTTGAGGTCCTTTCTGGGCAGACACTTGATCCTGCGGACTCCGCCTCACAGATGGGATTCCAGGGCCTTAGAAGAGGGCCCCAGAGAGCTCTCTTGCACACGCCTTGGGCTGCGTTGTCACTACAGGAACTGTCACCTTCAGGTGGCCTGAAAATCAGCTTAGAGAATGTCAAGGAGGCAGGGGCTGGCCCGGCACAATCAGGAGGGGGGTCTGCAGCGTTCCGGTTTCTGAGGGCGCCAGAACCCTGTCCTGGATCAGAGCCCCAATTCGGCCTGTCCTTGCCTGCTTCTGCCACCGCCTCCACATGAGCCTTCTGCGCGGCCGGCCCAGAGAGGGAGGTCGCGCCGACGTGCCGGCACAGCACTGCAGGCCGCCAGTCACCGGTGAGGAGAAAATGACCTAAATCGCCTCCCGGTTTTCTGGGCCCCTGCCAGTGAGCTCGGCCACAGGCATCGGGGTGTCAGGAACCCCAGGCCAGGTCTCGCCTGCCCTTGGCAAACCCCAGCGTGGATCGCAGGTCTGCTTTATGCTGAATTCGAGTCCCTTCAGGAAAGGAAGCTGCGGCGTGGCGGCTACCTTTGTAGTTAGGGGACCCGGGAGAGGTTAGAACGGACGGACGCCTACCCTAGTAGAGCCCGCCGTCTGGTGGGGGAAGAAGCCGCAGAAACCGGCAAGCATGTCAAGGTTCTAGAAGAGAATCCCCCACACCCGAGTGTGCACACAGATCCCCCAGGGTACCTCGTGAGAATGCAGGTTCCGATTCGGCAGGTCTTGCATGTCCCGCAGGCTCCCCGGCGCTGCTGCCGAGACTGGCCGCCGGGCCACACTTGGAGGAGCAAGGCGCTGGAAGGTGTTCGGGGCAACGGGGAAAAAGAGCAGGGGGTGCTGTTGGGGGCGGGGCAGTTGGAATATCCTATGGACTGCCCGGCCTCATCGAGGACGTGCTGCGTGAGCAGCTACGTGAAGGAGGTGGCACAGGCTTGCAGAGACTGAGGGGCGGCCGGCACGCGGGCTGCAGGAGGGCATGGCTGGTCTGGGACCAGCAAGGAGGCGGGCGCGGCTGGAGTATGGTAGGGGGCAGGAGGAGAGGAGGTGCTAGATACGGGAGACAAAGGGCAGATGGGATACAGGGGCTGGTATGTCACGGAAATCCAAATGGACATTCCATTTGGACCCTGACGGTAGCCCAGGGAGGGCCTCTCTCTCAGGCGGAAGCGAGGGCTGGAGAGGTTTAGGCACTTGTGGAAAGCTAGCCCTGGGGCGCCTGCATGGCTCAGCTGGCTCAGCATCCGACTTCAGCTCAGGTCACGATCTCAGGGTCCGTGAGTCCGAGCCCCGCATCGGGCTCTGTGCTGACAGCCTGGAGCCTGCTTCGGATTCTGTGTCTCCCTCTTTCCCTGCCTCTCCCCTGCTCGCACTCTGTCTCTTTCAAAAATAAAAACATAAAACAAAATCGAAAAAAAAAAAAAAAGGTGGCCTTAATTCTGGGGACTTAGACTCCAGGTCTTGTTCCAGGGGATGTTGACCTGTGTCTTCGGTTCTTGCAGAAATTGGGCTTGGATTGTGAATTATTTTAAAGTTTATTTATTTATTCGGAGAGAGAGCAAGAATCTGAGAGGGAGAGGGACAGAAAGGGAGAGAGAGAATCCCAAGCAGGCTCTGCCCTGACAGGAGCCCAATGCGGGGCTTGAACTCAAGAACCTGCGGGCAGATCATGACCTGAGCCGAGATCAAGAGTCAGACACTTAACCAACTGAGTCACCCAGGCGCACCCCTGGTCTGGTATTTTGAAAGACCTCTTCGCTTGAATGCCAGGAGCCAGGACTGGGTTGGAAAGGTGTGAAGGGCAGAGGGGGAAATTCAGGTTGGCTCCGCCTGGGAACGCTGCCTTCCTCAGGTTCAGGGGCATCTGGCCAGGCCCTGTTCCCTGCTTTTGAGGGTCTGCCTCCTTTCTGTAGCCAGAGGTCACCCAAAGCTGCGATGAGTGACGCTGGCCAGGCAAGCCCACCGGGTGAGACATTCCGAATGTAGTGACTTGGCGGGAGGTCTTTCTGCTGGTGAGCTCGTGATGGTGCCTACCCTCACCCGTCCCCTGACTGGCGTCCGGTTTGCTTCTAAGTGTGCACGTGCTGCCGGACGGTAGGGCTGACCCACACCGTGTCCGCGCCTTGCCCATACTTAGTCCAGACAGGAAGCATGGAGCTACGATGAAATTAATATGACCCTTTTCCATGCTTTTCTCTCTTAAAAACCGGAATGAACATACCCGTATGCCTTTGCCAGTGTCTGCAAACTGTTACAAGGTAGTAAAGCTTCATGGTAAGAACAGCGGCTCGAAGCCGAACACCTGAATCTGTACCCCGGCTCTATCACTTACGAGCCCCGTGACCTTGGATGAGCCCTTTTTCCTTCCTTTTTTTTTTTTTAAATAATTTATTTTCAAATTGGTTTCCATATAACACCCAGTGCTCATCCCAACAAGTGCCCTCCTCTGTGCCCATCACCCACTCTCCCCCCTCCCACACCCCCTCATCCTCAGTTTGTTCTTAGTCTTTGAGAGTCTCTTATATTTTGTCTCCCTCCCTCTCTGTGTCTTTTTTCTTTTCCCCTCTTCCCCTCCCCCCTGGTTTTCTGCTAGGTCGCTCAAAATCCACCTATGCGTGGAAACATACGGTATCTGTCTTTCTCTGCCTGACTTATTTCACTCAGCATAATACCCTCCAGTTCCATCCGTGTTGCTACACATGGCCAGATTTCATTCTTTCTCATTGCTGTGTAGTATTCTATCCATTCTTCTTTATCGTTCATCTTCTTTATCCACTCATCCGTTGATGGACACTTAGTCTCTTTCCATGATTTGGCTATTGTCAAAAGTGCTGCTGTGAACATTGGGGTACACGTGCCCCTATGCATCAGCATTCCTGTGTCTCTTGGGTAGATTCCTAGCAGTGCTATTGCTGGGTCATAGAGTAACTCTATTTTCATTTTTTTGAGGAACCTCCACACCGTTTTCTAGAGTGACTGCACCAGTTTGCATTCCCACCAATAGTGTAGGGGGGTGCCTGCTTCTCCACATCCCCGCCAGCATCTATAGTTTCCTGATTTATTCATTTTAGCCACTCTGACCGGTGTGAGGTGGTATCTCAGTGTGGATTTGATTTGTGTTTCCCTGATGATGAGTGACTTTGAGCATCGTTTCATGTGTCTGTTAGCCATCTGGATGTCCTCTTTGGAGAAATATCTATTCATGTCTTCTGCCCATTTCTTCACTGGATTGTTTGTTTTTAGGGCGTGGAGTTTGGTAAGTTCTTTATAGATTTTAGATACTAGTCCTTTATCTGATACATCATTTGCAATTATCCTTTCCCATTCCGTCGGTTGTCTATTAGTTTTGTTGGTTGTTTCCTTTGCCGTGCAGAAGCTTTTTATCTTGATGAGGTCCCAATAGTTCATTTTTGCTTTAAATTCCCTCGCCTTTGTAGATGTGTCACATAGGAAATTGCTGCGGCTCAGGTCAAAGAGGCTTTTTCCTGCTTTCTCCTTTAGGATTTTGATGGTTTCCTGTCTCACATTCAGGTCCTTCATCCATTTAGAGTTTATTTTTGTGAGTGGTGTAAGGAAGTGGCATTTGTCCTTTCTGTGTCTTAGTTTCTCCAGCTGTGATGTGGGGACGGCAGCGCCTGGGTTGTAAGGATTATAGGAATAAGCGGAAGCACATCACATGGCCAGTGCCAGAGATGCGGGACCTGCTCAGGAAATTGTCACAGCATAGACCGTGTCCTTCTCCTTGATGAAGCTTCGGTGGGTCCCATGGATACGGGATGAAGTCTAGACTCTGGAGCAGGACACATTTCCTTTCTCTCTGAGATCTGGCTCTTCTCCCCTCGTGTCCATCGTCTACCTGATAAACCCGGGTGTGCTGGTCACAGTCACACACGTGTTATGGCTACATGTCCTTGATGAACACTAAGTCAAAAAAAAAAAAGGCCTTCTTGACTCTCATGTACAGAGGTCGTACTCTCCGTGCCGAATGAACCTTGCGGAGATGATCCGATGCTGAATGTTTCCAGAATCCCAGGTAACTGGAGCTGGAGCATTTCTTTGTGTTGGGGCTGAGTGGAGCTAGTTCCTTGGTATTTTACGAGACCATCTTTCTAGCTTCGATGAGTGTTAGTTGGATAATTACGTTTTCCCTTCAGTATCAGAACCAGGTTTCTCCGTTTCTCGACACTTACGAGGGCCGTCTCCTCAACAAGGGGTAACGGAATGTGACAGTCTTCCTTGGAAAGGATAAGATGGAAGATCACCTCTGGCCAGGACTTGGCACAACTGCGATCGGGGAAGAAGTTCTTCTCAAGTCGGTAAAGATCCGTACGGAACACTGGGTCGTAAGAAGGAATTGGAAATCCTGGCGGATAGCCAGAAATTGGTCGGCTTGATTGAATCTCACTTAGGAAACTCTGAAGAATCCATGTCGTATTTCAGGTCTCTAAGAGACTCCATGTTCAGAGCAGCAGTGTTCACAATAGCCAAGAGGTAGAAGCAACCCAAGTGGCCACCAATGGATGAGTGGATAAAATGTGGTATGTACACACAGTGGAATGTTATTCAGCCTGAAAGAGGAAGGCAGTTCTGACAAATGCTTCAACACGGATGAGGACGTTTTATTAAGTGAAACAAGCCATTCACAAAAACCATGGTCACCGTATGATTCTACTTACCTCAGCTACTGAGAACAGTCAAGTTCATAAAGACAGAGTAGGGCGGTGGGTGCCAGAGGCCAGGGGGGCGAGGGAGTGGGGAAGCTGTTGTTTCGTGGGGACGGAGCTTGAGTTTTACAAGATGGAAAATGTTCTGGAGATGGACAGTGGCGTAGGTTGCACAACTGTGGGAATGTGCTTAATGCCGCGGAACTGTACCATTAAAACTGGTTAAGATGGTAGACCATTGGGGCGCCTGGCTGGCTCCGTCAGTTGAGCGGCCGACTTCAGCTCAGGTCATGATCTCACGATTCGTGAGTTCGAGCCCCGCGTCGGGCTCTGTGCTGACAGCTTGGAGCCTGGAGCTTGCCTGGGATTCTGTGTCTCCCTCTTCCTCTGCCCCTCCCCTGCTCCCGCTGTCTGTCTGTCTCTCAAAAATAAATATTAAAAAAAAGATGGCGAACCATTATGTCTGGGTATTCTACTGCAGCTAAAAATAAGTTTTGTAAACAATGTATGTTGCATGTTGAAGTTGTGAAGCGAAGGAAGTTTGTCTCAACATGTCGGAGGCTGCTCTTGGTGGAATGACAGAAAAGAAGTCTCCGAGATAGGATTCCTCATCAAACTAAGTTTGGCAAGTGTTCGTTTTCGGGATGTTAGCTTCTAAGAATATGCTTCTGGAAGGCCTGCTCTTTGAGGCTGCCTTGGCAAAAAAGTATCGAGCGGGGAGAGAAATTAAAGTCGGTCCTTTTCTACTGAGAATTCTCCTTTTCTGAAAATGACTGGTTTCCATCTGCGCGGAGGGGACATAAGGCGGAAATTCCGTCTGTGTAGGACCTGGAAAGGAAGAAGTGTGTTCAGATAGGCCAGCCGCATGCGTTCCACTGGGGCGGGTCGTTTTTTCCCTCCATCTAAGGAGCAAGTGATCATGACCCATTTTGAAGCGTGTTTATTTTTCATTCGGTTGACCCTTGACAATGATAGAGTGCTTGTGGTTTCCAGTGTTTGGGATCACCGGCTGAACTCTCATTACAGAGTATTCGTTGGTCCGCACGTGTTCGGTGGATGCCGGGAGGCTGGCGTGCAGGAGGGGCGAGTGACGTGGCTGGGCTGCCCCGTGACGACTGCTCAGCTTTCTGTACTCCTCTAACTGCGGGGAGGTCTCGGCTCCACTACCCAGTGGCCTCCGGACGCCTCCTCTGGGATGTTCGATGGGCCCCCTCCAAGGTGACACGTCCACGCAGATTCTTGGTGTCGTCCTGCACCCGTCCCCACGCCTGCCCCAGTCTTCACCTTCCTACTGACGCCCCCAGCTGTCCAGGCGCATATTCCAGAAGCCATCCCGTGGCCTGCTTTCCTGTATCCCACCTGTCTGACCCGCTTACCTCCAAAACATGTCCCGAATCTGTCTCCCTTTCTTGGTCTCCCATTGTGACGTCCTCAGTCCTGGCTGCCATCCTCTCTAGTGTAGTCTAGGGTGACGAGCCGGCCTGGGAAGCTAAAAGCTTAGAGCACTCATCCCACTTTGTCTAGCCCAGGGATCTAGTCCATTCCAGCCTTGGAAGAGCCTGGCCTCATCTCGTCTTACCTGTTGGGCTTCTCTAGACTGGTGGAAGGGCAACTTACTGACGCTTCCCGCCACAGTCCGCTCCAGATACAGCCAGAAAGATTTGTTAAAACCTTTTAAAACCCATCAGATATTACCACACCGGCGGAAACGTGCATAAAACATAAACGTAACAAACAAAGGGAAGGTCCTCTTGGAGATGACTCGGGTCAAGCAAATAGAGAGCAACACCAGGACCCCCAGAAACTTCCCGGCCTGCTTCCTGCCCACCACCCTCTTTTTCCTCCAGTAACTACCGTCTAGACCTGCATGTAATCACTGTCTTAGGTTTACAAAACTAAGGTAAAACTAGTTAATTTTGACTTTTTAAAAGTTCATTTATTTTGAGAGGGGCGGGGCGGGGCAGAGAGAGAGGGAGAGAGAGAATCCTGAGCACTGACAGCACGCAGCCCGACGTGGGGCTCAATCCCATGAACTGTGAGATCACGACCTGTGCCAAAATCAAGAGTCAGACGCTTAACCGACAGAGCCACCCAGGTGCCCCATGTTAATTTTGTCTTTAAAAAACCTTCATGTAAAATGAATGAAGATTTACAAAAATACACAGTGTCTGTCAGCTTTTACTCAGTTACTGGTTTTATCCTGTGCTCCTCATAGCTGTAGTTCATTGTCATTGTGAATATTTTATACAATGCAATACTAAACGATTTATCTGTTTCCTGTATGGGGCTAATGCCAATGATGTTCTTTTTTTAACATTTATTTATTTTTGAGAGAAAGACAGGGCGAGCACATGTGTGAGTGGGGGAGGAGCAGAGAGAGAGGGAGACAGAAGATCTAAGCAGGCTCCACGCTGTCAGCACAGAGCCCGATGCAGGGCTCGAACTCACAAACTGTGAGATCATGAAACTATCCTGAGCCTAAGTCAGATGCCCAACCGACTGAGCCACCCAGGTGCCCAATAATGTACTTATTTAGAACTTTGTTCATGTCACCTGGTACACATGGTTACCCTTATTTCTAGGGTAATTCCTAGAACTACCTAGAAATAGAATTGCTGGCCCATTCTGCCAAGTGGTCTTCCAAGAGTTTTGTATCAATTTATTTTCGCTGGTATTAGTTTTCCTGACGGTATCTGTGAGTTCCCGCTGCCCCATATCCTGGCCAACACTTTGTCTCGGTGACCTTTTTAGTTCTAGCCTGTGCTGGTGTGTGTGTGTGTGTGTGTGTGTGTGTGTGTGTGTGTGTAGTGCATCTCCTTGGGATGACGCTCCTCTGATTTCTGAGACCGATTTTCATCAGCCCGATGGCCACTTTCTATCCTCTGTGCAAAGTGCGTGTTTATATCTTTTTACTTCTTTTTCTGTAGGCTGTCTTGTTGATTTGGAGAAGTCGTTTATATGGTTTGAATTTGAGTTTTTTGGCTTTTGCTACAAATATCCCCCAGTCTGCAGCTTGCCTTTTTTCTGTTAAAGGTGCCTTTTGGTAAAGGGGGATCTTTAATATAGTCAAATGCGTCGGTCTCTATAGTGAATATTCCCTGTGTTTTGTTAAAGGTCGATTTCCCCACCTCAAGGTCACAGAGCTATTCTCCTACTTTATCTTCTACAAAGTGTAGTTTTTCATTTCACGTTCAATTTTGTAATGAGTCTGGTGTTGATTTCTATGTGTTGTTGAGAAGAGTCCAATGTCCCTTTTGTCTGGTAGATAAACCCAATTGTCCCATTAATGTAAGGTGACCTTTGGACAAAAGGTCATGTTATGTTAGCTCCCCCTCTTTCATCAGCCATGTTAAACCTTCAGGTGGCTTCCAAACCCCTTACCTCTTGGTTACCCTACTCTGCAGCCATCTTGGCTGTAGTTCTGTTTTTCAAACAGGCTAACCTCCTTCCTGCCTCAGGACCTTTGTGCGTGTTGGCCTTTTTCCTTTTCCCATGGTTTTACCTGGTTGTTTCCTTTGTGTCTTTAATATCACCGTCATCCCTCAGACTGCCTTCTCTGTTTACCCTGTAGATTCCCCCCACCCATTACTCTCTTAAATTAAGTATCGATCATTATCTTAATTTTTTTCTTTAATTCCTTTACCCTCCCTGCCCCCCCCCATTAGAATAGTAGTTCTTGGAATGCCAAGATCATTCGACTTGTCCTCTGCTGTGTTCCTGGTCCCCGAACAAAGTCCAGGTGACAGTAGATACTCCTTCATTGTTGAATGATTGGATAAATCAGAATTTTGTGAAATGGGAAATTCCATGAAAAACGACCCCTGAATGCCATCATGGACTTGGCAAGTTGAAGTTCGTTGATGCGCATTGTGAGGCTTTTGTTTATTTAACAAACACGTATGTCATGTTGACGTTGAGTAAACCTGGTTTTGGATGGCTTACCAAATGTGAACTTAACTCTTTAAAAATGCGATGCAATTTCCTTATAATATCATGGAAATCGAATATAAAAACAGTAACGTCATCTTTTTTACCAGCGCAACCATACCGCTATTGTTCTCTTATTTGGAAAGTGGGATCCCACCCTTTGAAGTAGGTGTTCTTGTTGTCCCCATTTTGAGATGAGGCAAATGAGGAAGAGGTGGCATCGACTACCCAAGATCATCTTCCTGGGATGCTGGGAGCCTGAGATTCAAACCCAGGCAGGATTTCTGTGAAATACAAGGTACCATGAAAATGGACCCAGCAAAGAGTGGGCAGGGAGTATCAGTATCTCTCTAAAGATTGGAGAGTGTCCTTGGTGAGCAGCACAGTTTACTGTAGCATCTTCCAGGGTGTTCCATGGCATTAGAAACCCTGAAGATGACCCAGGGGTGAAGGACACTGGGAACGTGTATCCTGCATCCTTCGGAGAATCACAGCCCGCCTTCACACGGTAAAGAGAGATTCTACCGCGGGTGCTCTGTCCCGTTGGATGCACCATTTCTATATATCAGTATAACTATGACCAATCCGTTAATTAGTATTCTGTGGAACACCTTTTAGGAAATAATACTATACTATAATAAAGTTTATTTTTAAAAGGGGAAAAGACATGTAAACACAACTCTTCTTAAAATTTTGGTATAGGGGCACCTGGGTGGCTCAGTCAGTTAAACATCCGACTACGGCTCCGGTCATGATCTCGAGGTTCGTGAGTTCCAGCCCCACGTCAGGCTCCATGCTGATCGCGTGGAGCCTGCTTCGGATTCTGTGTCTCCCTCTCTCTCTCTGCCCCTCCCCTGCACTCTCTCTCTCTCTCAGAAAATGAATAAAGCATTAAAAAAAATTTTTGGTATATTTCCTTCTGTAATTTTTTTGGACATGAGTTGTTTTCTTTTGACATAGCTGATTGAACAGTTTTGTATCCTGACTTTTTTTCTACTTAGAATTTGATTCATGAATAAACTTTGTCTTCTCTTTTAAGAGAATATTAAATTTTTTTTTCAATTGTGACCGTTCTCATGTGTTGCACTCAGCCCTCACCCCCTGCCTCTGGCCACCACCAGTCTGTTCTTTGGATCTATGACCTCGTTTTTTAAAATTGCACGTGTAAATTAGATCACATGGTATATTTATCTTTCTCTGACTTATTTCACTTAGCATAATGGCCTGAAGGTCCATCTGTCTTGTCACAAATGGCAAGGTTTCATTCTTTTTTTAGGGCTGAGTAATATTCTAATGTATATATAGTACATTTTCTTACCCGTTCACCCATTGTTGGAAACTGGTGTTTCCGCGTCTCGGCCATTGTGGGTCATGCCGCAGTTGGTGTTTCCGCGTCTCGGCCATTGTGGGTCATGCCGCAGTCGACATGGGGCTGCAGATACTGTTTCAAATTCATGTTTTAATTATTGTCTACATAAATACTCAGAAGTGGCATTCCCGGATTATAGGGTGGTTTTATTTTTAATTATCTGAGAACCTCCGTACTGTTATCCAGAGTGGTCGCACCTGTTCCCAGTACGTGAGGGTTCTCTTTGCTCTACGTCCTTGCCAACGCTTATATCTTGTCTTTTTGATAATAGCCATTCTGACGGGTGTGAGGCGATACCTCGTCGTGGTTTTGATTTGCGTTTCCCTGGTGATGAGTAATCTCAAGCACCTTTTCATGTGTCTGTTGGCCATCTGGATGTCTTTGGAGAAATGTTAATTCAGGTCCTCTGCTCATTTTTAATCGGATTGTTTTTATGCTTATTTATTTATTTATTTTGCTATCAAGTTGTATGATTCTTTATATATAATTTTGGATATTAACCCCTTGGCAGGTCTATGATTTGCAAGTATTTTCTCTCATTTACTAGGCCGTCTTTTCATTTTGTTGATGGGTTACTTTACGGCGCAGAAGCTCTTTAGTTTGATACATCGTCCCCATTGTTGTCTGATCCAAAAACAAATCATCCCTAAGACCAATGCCAAGGAGCTTAGCACCTTATGTTTTCTTCTAGGAGCTTCACGGCTTCAGGTCTTATATTCAGGTCTTTCGCTTTGAATAAGTTTTGCGTGTGTCGTAAGACAGTCGCCCAGTTTCATTCTTTGCATGTGGCTGTCCAATTTTCCCAGCACCATTCCTTCCTTGAAGTGACCGTCTTTTCTTCACGGACCCCTTTGTCATCAATTCGTTGGCCATACGTGCGCGTTTATTTCTGGGCTCTCTGTTCTGTTTGGTTGATCTCTGTGTCTGTTTTTATGCCAAAGCTGGCTTCATATAATCACATTCTACCCTGGAAAGTGACTACCCCATTAAGTAAACTAGACCAAAGTTGTGAGATTTCTAGGTGATTTCTAACGTTTGCTGTCCTAAAGAAAGTGAAGAAATAGATGTCTTCTGCAAAAGAAGCTTTTAAAACAATATTTACAATTGTTCCTTAAGAGGCTTTGCTGAAAACAGAATTACTTGGGCGGAGGTCACACATTTTTAAGACCTCGATCTATCAGACTGCTTTCCAGAAGATGCCGGTTTGTCATCTGCGGGGTATAATTCTTTGTTTTTAAACAAACAGCGGCGACCCATTGCTCATTAGAAAATTCTATTGCACGGAGAATAATTGGGGCTATGAATTTTTTATCCCCTTTCCATTAAACTTGTTTCCCGTGTATCAACGGAAGACTATTGTTCAGGAACCCTGCTCTGTCATTTCGAGTTTTGTAACTTCTCTTTTCTTTAAATAACTGATGTGTTTGTTCCTTACCTGCCTGGAGATTTTGTGCTTCTACAAGTGGGTATTGTGTTACTTACACATAATGGCCTGAAGATCATGGGAAGGCCTGACCGGACACTGAGACTCAGCATGGCTACCAGGTGACGGGGGTTGGCTCAGGGTGGGAATACACGAGAGCTGGGCCCTTGGTGTGGGGGTGCACCCCTCCCAGGCCAAGCCCCAGTCCTGCATTTGAGACACCCCCTCCCCCCAAATGGGTCTGGATACGATTCCTTCTCCTGCCCTCACAAGCTGATGAGAATATGAGTTTATTTGTTCTAAATCATCTTTGTAATGTTTTTTTTTTTTTTTTTTTTTTTTTGAGAGAGAGAAAGAGTGTGAGTGGGAGAGAGACAGAGAGAGGGGGAGACACAGACTCCGAAGCAGGCTCCAGGCTCCGAGCTGTCAGCACAGAGCCTGATGCGGGGCTCGAACCCACGAATGGTGAGATCGTGACCTGAGCCGAAGTCAGAGGCTCAACCGACTGAGCCGCCCACGTGCCCCTCAAATCACCTACTTTTTAATGGCGTCTTGAGGACCCCCCTGCCCCACACCAGTGCCCTGACACATTTACTCCCCTCTCGTTTTATCCTCACTGAAGCCCCGGGAGGGAGAAGATTAGCCCTGTCTCAGTTTATGGGGTAAAGCAAGGCCCCATTGGACAGGCGGGGAAGTGACTTCTGGAGGAGTTGAGTATTCGCTTTCGGGGCTGTCCGTCGCCCCCGCCGGCTCGGTGATCTTTCGAGGATGCCTGTCCTTTGATCCGTGTTTGCGGCGCCCGGCCCTCTGCCCGTCCATCCGGTTCATGTCGTTTGCCCCGGTGACCGGCTGGTGAAGCCAGTGGCAAGCTTGGCCCCTGGATCCGCTGTCCCTCCCGTGGCACCCGCCAATGCCCCCCAGGTTACCACAGAGTCTCAGTTTCTATGGAGCAGAAATCTCCAGTGCCCGCCACGGCTCTCGGTGTCCCCTTGCCTTTCGGAGGACGAGCCATTCCGTGTGTGTGAAAGTAATTAGAATAAAGCAGTCAAGCCTTTTGAGCACGCATTTGAAGTGAAAGGGAACATTTTAATCTTAGAAAAAGACATGGTGTTGCCACGCTCCCTGCCAGCGCCGGGCCTCAGCTCTCAGGTGGGAGGTGTCGGGATGGAAAAAGCCGCCAGCGCTCGTGGCCAAAATCTGCCCGTGGCTGAGGTTTGCCGACAGTTGGCACATTCCCCACACAAGATTTCTCATCTTGGGGATGTTGACCGATTATGTAACGGAACAGTTTTTGCTGAAGATAGCATTCGAAACTGCAGAACTGTTCCCCGCGCTCGCTAAAAAATATTAAAAAATAAAAATATAACCCACACCAACCTTCGACTTCAGACATTCTTCTTGGAAAATGTCACGGGGGTGGGGAAGCGGAGCGGGGGGGGGGGGCTTGGGAAGGTAGAAGGGGGGGCACAGCTTAATTTTCCTCAAACCTTGAGATCTCAGCTGTGTGCAGTTCTGGTTGCCAGGTCACTTTGTAACAATAAAGCAGAGGGAGGTCGGAATGGGAAGCAAAGAAGGAAGGCGGAGGCCTTTCAGAGGCGAGGGGAGCACCTCCGGATTCGTTCAGTCAACAGGTTTGGTCTCTGCTGGGTGCCCGGGACAGTGGCGAGTTCAGACCAAACCCTCATCCCCGGGAGGCTACAGTCTAGCACGCTGGGAGAGAGAATTCATAAACGAATACGGAGTTTGGTGGGACAACAGAGCTGGGTGATCATTATGGAGGGGGCGGGGCAGGGGAGTCAGAATGACCCTTGAGTCCGGGTGTCTAGAGTGGGGTGGGCTTAGCTTAATGTTTCACTTGAGATCTCCATGGGTGCTCCAAGTAGGGCCAGGTGCCCAGCTGGGGGGTGGATGGAGGATCCTGGGGTGTGTGTGGGGGGCGGTAGGCAAAGACGGTAGCCTTGGGGGGCATCTTATTCTGGGGCCAGGAGGAGAACCCTGTATAACTGCTGGCTCACAGGTGCTCGGGAAACATTTGTTGCAGCGATGAGTGCTGGTGATGGCCTGGAACGTGGGGAAGTTAGGGCAGGTGTGGTTCCCTGACTGCGACTTGGGCTTAAGGCCTGGAACTTTCCTGTCCTTGTTTGGTTGGGCTGAAATAGAAAGCCCTAAGGCCTTAGGCTTCCCTGTCCAGGCCCTGCCTGATTCAGAGGTCCACGGTGTGTGACCTCAGGGGCCTCTGGGTTCGAGAGACTCTGTCGGTTGGGCCCCAGCCTTCCTGTTTTCCTCTTCCAGGTCTCTGGAGAGCGTGCCTCTGAGTTCCTTTCCAAGATGGCCGAATGGTGGTGCCTTGGGACTTCGCCTGCTGGGTCACCGCTGGCCTTCCCGTCCCTTCTGGGCACTTAGTCCCTATGCTTCCCCTTCCCTTTCTCCTTCCTCCCTCCCTTCCTTTCCTTTCCTTTCCTTTCCTTTCCTTTCCTTTCCTTTCCTTTCCTTTCCTTCCTTCCTTCCTTTCTTTCCTTTCTTTCCTTTCTTTCCTTTCTTTCCTTTCTTTCCTTTCTTTCCTTTCTTTCATGTTTATTTGTTTTTGAGAGAGAGAGACAGGGCACGAGCAGGGGAGGGGCAGAAGCTGTCGGCCCAGAGCCCGATGCGGGACTCGAACCCATGAACCATGAGATCATGACCTGAGTTGAAGTCGGACACTTAACCGACTGAGCCACCCAGGCGCCCCTCCCCTTCTCTTTCTTAATCCTTCTCTTTTTCCTGGCCCCTCTATTCTCCACTCTCCCCGTGTTCACCCCTTGCTGCCCAGAAGGGGGTTGGGTAAATGAACGCATCGGGCAGCTGCAGGGAGAATTGGCCCCGCTGAAATGTAGACTGGGGTCAATGAGCCGGTATCTGTTCACAGCCACTCCACACGTGGGCACCCTGAGAGGGATTTGCGGTGGGGGTAGGGGGTCTTGGCAGAGATGGCTTCTAGCTTCCAGAGAGATGGAAGTTCTGTCTTAAAAATAAGGGAGCCGTTTTCTAAAGTTGTCGAGGCCGTCGCAGTCATAACTCTTGCCCAGCCCCAGCGTCTGGGCTGGGTCAACACGTTCTGCTCAAAACCTTGTGTGGAATAAATGTGCAAAGGGGGGGCAGCAGCTCCCCCCAAAAACCAGGTCAAATCTACGATGTTTTTGATATTCGGTCAGCAACCATTAGATATCTACTGAATACCAGACGCCGTCCCGGGGGTTCCTTGCTCTGCAAGGTGCGTTACAGGAAGAAGCGGTCAGCCTCGCTGAACTTCTCTCGGCCAAGTTAATGAAACTAATAACCAAGAGGAAGAGAGAAGGAACACCGAGGAAGGGAAAGCTGCTTCCGTGTTTCAGTCATCTGACCATCTGCCTCTTGCAAAGGGCGTGAATCAGACGCCTCGGCCCCCTCTGCGCCTGGAGGACAAGACCGTCCCCGTCTGAGTCATGGGAGGTAGTGGTTACGGGCCAGCTCGCGGCGGAGCGTGGTGTCAGGGTGAAGGGCGCCGACCGCGGGTCGCGTTTGCAGACGTCTGGTCTGGAAGCGAACCGGAGCCCTGCCCGCCGTCTGGAAGCCGGTCCGTGTGGCCTGGCCAGTCGGCCGCCGGCTCGTGGCCGCTGGCTGCTGCTTGGTCGATCTCAGGACGTAAAGCACTTGACGGTTTCACACTGTGTTAATGACACGGACTGACGACAGGCTGGGTTTCGCCCTCTGGTCTGTCGTTCGCGTGCCCACGAGACCGCCCTTCCGAGAGCTCCCGTCGTCCTGCAGCCTCCCTTTGATGACCGTTTCCAGAACTCCGCCCGGCCCTGGGGATGAAGAAGACGCTTCTCAGCCTGGCGTCCAGAAGCGCTGGCTCTCGGGCCCCTTCCTCCCTGGTTCCCTGGCTGTACCCGCGTGGGGTCGCGGCCACCTGAACCCTGATGGTGTCGCCCACGAATGCTGCCGCGTCACCCCGCACTTTCTCCGCTCCGGCATGCTCTGTCTGGTGACACCCACCTCCTTCTTCCAACATCCAACTGAAACTACCTCCCCGGGGCACTCCTGACGCCCTGGGACAGAGTTGGTTATTCTTTTTGTCTTTTTTCACTACGGCTTTCTGACATACTTAAATTATAATTATTAATGTGTCGCACGTGTGTTATAATGACCTGCCTTTCTGGACACGCCCTGAGCTCCTCAGCTCCCCACCCAGCACCCAGCCGGTGGTTGGCATGTGATGGTCCCAAGCTTTCACAGAATGGACGGGTTCCATGATGGTCACGGGGACCTCCTCAGGTGACCGCCTCCTCCCCCCACCCACCCCCCAGCAGAGCTCTGTGCTAGGCTCTTGGGGGCAGAGAGGGGAGGAAGGACAAGGGCAGGGAGCAGACCAGAGCCCCAAAGTAAAGGGGGCGGGGTTGCTGCCCTTGGGGAGGAAAAAGGGAGAGGCAGAGAAAGCACAAATAGTTGTCTGTAAACACAAGGTACAGAACAGGTGTATACACAGGAACACCTGCACGGGCTTAGGGAGGAGGCAGGATGACGGTGGCGGTGGGCACAGGGAGGTGACATTGGAGCACATGGCCCAGAGGAAAATGGCCTTCTCCCTCCCGGAGACCTCCCCCGTCACCGGGGGCTGGAACCGGGGCAGGAGGGAAGGACTCGAATGTGCACTTGCTGTCCCTCCACCAGGCACGCTCTTCCCTGGTCTTCGTAGAGCTGCCGCCTCCTTTAGGTCTCCTGTCCCTGACTCAGAGCCTCTCCATCTGCCCCCTGCCAAATGACAAATGGGTGACCAAGACGGTCGCGGCTCCTGCTTGAGTGTATGCGGCAGAATCTTGAACGTTTGTCCGGAACGTGCTCAGGAAATGTTGGATGAGGCACGTCTCCTGCCCTCCTTCCCCAAAGGGGCCGAGCGGCCTGCTTACGTGCCCCGCGGGTTTCTTTTCCTGCCTCACTCCTGACCTCCCCCCCCCCCGCCCAATCCTTTCAGCTTTGCTTCTGTGGCCCCCGTGAAGCCTCCCGGATACCCCCTGGCCTGAACCGGGGACCGCCTTCCTCGGCACAGCCAGGCTGCTGAGCGTGGTCTGCCCACTGCCTGTCACCACCCTGTCCTGGGGGCTCTGCGGGCAGGGACGCCGGCGCTCAATGAGGAGATGTTTGCATGGATCTAACGTCACCTCACGGGGCTGTTGGAGCGTTGGCGAGAGGAGGTCTGCGGGTGAGGCAGGTCTTTTTATTTATTTCATTTTTGACATTAATTTTGAGAGAGGGAGAGAGAGCGCACAAGGGAAGGGCAGAGAAAGAGAGAGAGACAGAAACCCAGACTCCGAAGCAGGCTCCAGGCTCCAAGCTGTCCGCACAGAGCCCGATGTGGGGCTGGAACTCACAAACCATGAGATCATGACCTGAGCTGAAGTCTGACGCTTAACCGACTGAGCCACCCAGGCGCCCCTGTAGGTCACGCAGATCTTAAAACACCTACTGTGATTCCAGGGCTTGCTGCTGTCGTAACATTGGTATGGCATTGATAGCTCCATTTGGAACTACCATTTGGAGCTACCTCCTGCACAGGCTTGTAGCTCACGCCCACTACCTCTGTGTCTGGATGGGCCGACCCAGGAAGGCTTGGGTTGGTGCTCCCCGCTCCCCTGAGCAGTGGGCATCGACGAGATGAACTGGAACCTGTGGGTACGGGCTCATGCTTCTCCCCGCTCCTATATCGTTCCCCTGAGCTCCCCCACCCATCGGATCTGACAGCGTGAGGTGCTGGTGACCTCCTCCTTCCCGCCGTGGGACCATAGTGGGACCATAGCTCCTCGGGCCCCTGCCCCCCGGGGCCTGAGGCTCGGAGGGAGCACTCTGAAGGATTTAGCCAGCCTCACCGCCCCTGGGCTGGTACGCATTGTGACGTGAGGTCCCCAAGCAGGTAGAAGGGGATGGTGATGGCAGCTCCTATCCTTTGGTCCCTTGCCACGTGGTGGCCGCTGTTCTTAGAATTTCACGTCTGCTCGCTCTTCTCATTTTCTGCCTTTTTCCTTTTTAGCTTTATCGCGTTGTAAAATGCACCCATTTTAAGCGCGCCGTTTGGGAACTTCGGTAATTGTGTGCGCTTGCATAACCACGCTCGGATCGAGGTGTGGGACTTGCATTCACCCCCGAAATTTCTTCATGCCGTCTGTGTTCAGTCCCTCCCCGACCCCTACCTCGTCCCAGGCAATCATGGGTCTGCTCGCTGTCACCAAAATTTGCCTCTCCTAGAATCGCAGAGAAATGAAATCAGAGAGCGCACGCGGCCTTCCTCTTTTCATTTCCTTTGTCCCGCGTGAAGTTTTCGAGGGGGACTGCCGGGGCCGCGGGCGTGCCTCTTCGGTGCTGAGTGGCATTCCGCGGGGCGGGTGTACGCGATAGATCTCTCTGGGCAGGGGAGAGCCGGGTGGTTTCCGATATGAACTATTTTTGCAACGAGACCATGAGGAAACCGAAGTCAAGAGAGAGAAGCGTGACCTTTTAAACTTCTCTGATTTAAGACTTGGGCTTAGGTGACAACGCTGGTTTTTACAGGCGGATCAAGGGCGGAGTTGTCCCAGGCCAGAGTTGCTCTTTATTTCTTTCGATCTAAATATTAAAAACGATTAAACACAACAGGCGTAACCCCTCCGTTGGCTGGATAATGAGGATTGTGGGGACGATAATTCTCACTTTAGGTTTCCCCGTGAGCTTGCAGAAGCACTGTCTGTTTAGGTGTTGAGAGCAGCTCTGGAGTGGGTAGGGAAGAGGTGATTCATTCCATTTCTTTTTCAACCCATGGCTCAGAGAGCCTTAGTAACTTGCCCAGAGTCACACAGCTGGTGAGCAGCATGCTGGGACTAGGTCCAGACGTTCTGTTCTGGGTTCAGTGCCCTCTCAGCCACTCTGCAACACCCCCTGCCCGGCTTTGGTTGAAGACTGACCTTTCCGTCTGGCTTCGAGGTGACACATTCCCAGGAGCGGAGCTGAGGGAGGAGGTGGATGTCCCAGGGACCATCCAGGAATTGTGGAGTGGTCCTCACGTGTCACCTCAACGCTTTCTGACGCAGCAGGAAGAAAGGACAAAGTGCACCGAGGCCTTCCTGCATCAGAGGCTGGGAGGTCAGTCCTTTGACCCTGATCGTACGTAGACAGTAAGAATACGATGCGTGTATTCAGTGCTGTTCGGGACTCGAGATGGGGAATTGAACACCCAGGAGCCCCTGAGTGCTCACCGTGTGCTGGATGCTCTTCTCACAGTGTGTCGTGTTAACTCACGGACCCCTCCCAAAAAGGCAGAGCAAGGTCAAGGTTGCGCAGTCGGTCGGGTCAGAGCCGGGCTTCCGACCTCTGCACCGTGATGGGAGCAACACAACGGGGTTCTGGTTGGCCCCAGCCTAGTTGGGCAGATGATAAGATTTGAGGGAGCAAGCCGAGCACTCTGCCAGAGAACGAGAAGAAAGGGGCGTCTGCAGAGAGAGGGCAGCTCTCCAGAGGAGCAACAGCAGGAAAGAGAGGCTACAGGGCGAGCTGGCCCGTCCCGCGGGGAGCGGTCGGCGGTTCAGAGCGGCAGCACCGTGCTCCGTTTCCTGGTGTTGGTAATACCAAGACTTGAGCCACGTGCTGCCCATGAGGGCCTGGAAGATTGGGGTGTGCCAGGGGATGAGAAGACAGAGGAGAGGATGTCACAGCTTAGGGAAAGTGGAGAAAGGCCCGTGTGTGCTGTGAGATGCAGGGTAGAGAATGAGCACTCGAGAGAAGCAGAAGCTCAGTGAAACAGAAGCCCCGGGAGAGCGGTCAGAGTGGATGTTTGAAAAAGTGAGGCATCATTCTCCTACAGATAGACAGCGAGCCCATGTCAGAGACTTAGCTCATTCACGAGGGGACCAGCAGATGACGGAGCTCACCCCAGGGAAGATCCAGGAGGCTGATGGACCTGGTTAGCGAAAGGGCGCTGGAATCCGATTCCTAAGTGAGACACAAGCCTTGCCAACATCCTGCAGGGCGATGAAGCCACCGCCTTGGGGATCGTCTCTTCTCCCTCCAGACGGAAGCGAGTGGCAATTTACTCATTCCCAACAAGTTAACCACTGACTCGGCAGAGTCGGAGCCACAAGGAGGGAATTACCAAGGTGACGTTCCCAGGAGAGTCACATGACCCTTTGCGGGGCAGGTTAGATGAGGCTCGGGCGTGGCCCTGAGAGCCCCTCCGATGTTGGATGACTGTTTTCCCTGTGTCTTTGGAGACTTCCTATGGTTCACTGTGAAAGGGTGCAGGCTCACCGGTAAAGGTAGTGGCTTGAAAACGCACATCCCCTTTGGCTACTTCCCTTTATGAGTTCGCTGAAAAGGAAAAAGCTAAAATTCAGAAAGACCAGACAAAGAAAAAAAATTGGAAGCTGGATAACAGAAGTGTAAGGAGTACGTCGTCCCGCAAGCTTGGGTGGGGGTGGGGGATGGTGCGGCCGGAAACAGGAGGGCGGGGGAGAGGTCTGGGAAGCAGTTTGGTGCCACCTCCTCCCCGGTTAGCACGACCAGACTGCCCTGTCCCGACTGTGGCAGAAAATGAGACTTTTCTCTTTGGAAAGCATGAAACCAAGGGTCCTTGGGGAAGGGCGATTCAGGAGGGGGTTTGTATGCCGGGTGGAGACCCGAAGCTGTCCTTCTCCACTCAGCTTCCGAAAAGCTAGTGGCTGATTCTGTACCCACTTGGGGGAAAGGGGAAAGTTCTTCCCTTGGGGACTCTGCTGAACAGGAAGCATCCAAAGACTCTGACCTCTGTTTTCTCTGCATCTTTGCCAGCACTTGTTTCTTGTGTTTTTGATGTTAGCCATCTGACAGGTGTGAGGTGATGTCTCATTGTGGTTTTGATTTGCATTTCCCGGAGGATGAGTGATGTTGAGCATCTTTTCATGTGTCTGTTGGCCATCTGGATGTCTGCTTTGGGGAAATGTTCAGATGGTCTGTCTGTTTTATAATGGGATTATTTGGTTAATGGCGTTGAGTTGGATAAGTTGTCTATATGTTTTGGATACCAACCCCTTATTGGATATGTCATTTGCAAATATCTTTTCCTATTCAGTAGGTTGCCTTTTAGTTTTATTAATGGTTTCCTTTGATGTATGAAAGCTTGTTATTTCGGTGTGGTCCCAAAGAAAATGAAAACACTAATTTGAGGAGCGCCTGGATGGCTTAGTCCACTAAGCGTCCGACTCTTGATTTTGGCTCAGGTCGTAATCTCATGATTTGTGAATTCGAGCCCTGCATCGGGCTCTGCACTGACAGTGCGGAACCTGCTTGCAGTTCTCGCTTTCTCAAAATAAACAAACATTAAAAAAAAAAACCCCACTGACGTGAAAAGATGTATGCACCCTCTGTTTATTGCAGCTTTATTTACACTAGCCAAGATAGGGAGGCAACCTAAGTGTCCGCTAATAGATGAATGGATAAGGGAGACGCGGTATGTATACAACGGAATATTACTCAGCCATCAGAAAGAACGGAGTCTTGCCATTTGCAACAACATGAATAGAGCTAGAGGGTATCATGCTAAGTGAAATAAGCCAGCCAGAGAAAGACAGACACTACCTGGTTTCACTCCTATGTGGAATTTAAGAAACAAAACGGATGAACAAAGAAGAGACAAAAAACTAGACTGTTGAATACAAAAAATGAACTGATGGTTGCCAAAGAGCAGGTGGGTAGGGGGATGGGTGAAATAGATAAAGGAGATCGGGTATACTTAGCGTGAGGAGCACTGAGAAAAATGTAGAATTGTTCAATCCTATTGTACACCTGAAGCTAATATAGCATTGTATGTTACCTATACTTGAATTTTTGAAGAAAGAAATCACCAAAAAAAATAAAGACCCTGCTCTCCGGAGGTCCCCACTGAAACAGCCTGATAGCGCTGTGACTGAGGCCGTCAGCCCGGCCGAGCCCCATGCTTCTCACGTCAGCCTAGGCAGCCGAGAACCACCCCACGTCTCAGGAGAGACTTGATTCCGCAAACCAAGCAGAAAAACAGCAATTTGGAGGCAACCAACTATGCAGCGGAAGGAGCCAGCATCTCGTCCCAGGATGGAAGGAGACTCCGCGCTACCTGCGCGGTATTCTTACCAAGATGTTCCGTGTGGATGGAAACACGAGGAAACCAGGGAATCCGCGTGTGGAGTAGCATGGAAGAAACTGAGGTGGAGACTTCAGACATGGGAATGAGAAGAAGGCCGAAGTGGGTCCTCCTCCTGGACCAAGGAAGATAGAGCTGCCAAATGTAATGGTTGGATCCAGAACTGGAAAAAATATATATATATATTTGCACGACACATTTGGGGACAACTATGGAAATCTGAATGCGAGCTGTATGTAAGGTCCGGTTACATCAAGCTTAAATTCCTTGACAGTCGTGATAGTGCTGTGGGTAGAAGCAGGCTTTCCCTGCTTTGGTACTGTTGACATCTTAGGCCAGGTCATTCTTTATGGTGGGCTGACCTGGGCATTACAGGATGTTAAGGGGCATCCCTGGTCTCTACCCACCAGATTCTAGTAGCACCCCCTCCCATTCTGAGCACCCAAAATGTCTCCAGACATGGTCAGATGTCTTTTCGGTGGGAGCGGGGGCTAAAACCTCCCTTGGTGAGCCCATTGGTATGGAGGAGAATATTCTTGCTCTAAGGGAAAAGGCACTGAAGTATTTAGGGCTGAATTTTATATCAGTAACTTAGTTTTAAATGGTTTAGCAAAACAAATGTGTGATATAGAGAAAGCAAATATGGCAATTATTAATGGGTCAGTAGGTCTAAAGGGTACAAGGGCATTCATTCATTGTAGGTTGTATTTTATTGAAGGATGGTTGACAACATTATAGTAGTGTCAGGTGTACAGCCTAGTGATTCCGTAATTCTTCACACTGTGCGCTGCTCACCGTGGTAAGTATAGTTACCATCTGTCGATACAAAGTTATTACATGATTATTGACTATATTCCCTGTGTTGTACTTTACATCCCCCTGACTTATTTATTTAAAAAATTGGAAGTTTGTACCTTTAATCCCCTTCACCTATTTCATTCATTTCCCACCCACCCCCATCCCTCCCCTGCAACCTCGGGTTCTCTGAATTTATGAGTCTGTTTCTGTATTTTGTTGTTTCATTTGTTTTTTTCTTTTTCTTTTTTTTTTCTTTCAGTAATTATTTTTTTGAAATTCTAGTTAGTTAACATACAGGGCAATATTGGTTTCAGGAGTAGAATTCAGTGATTTATCACTTACATACAACACCCAGTGCTCATCACAGCAAGTGCCCTCCTCAATGCCCATCACCCATTCAGCCCATCTCCCACCCACCTCCCTCCATCAACTCTCAGTTTGTTCTCTGTTGCTAAGAGTCTGTTGTGGTTTGTTTCCCTCTCTTCTCTCCCTCTCCCGCAATGTTCATCTGTTTTGTTTTTTAAATTCCACATATGAGTGCAATCATATGGCACTTGTCTTTCTGTGATTGACTGACTCAGCATAATACATTCTAACTCCCCGTTGTTGCAAATGGCAAGATTTCATTCCTTTCGATGGCTGAATAATATTCCATCGAATATGTGTACCATATCTTCTTTATCCATTCATCAGTCGATGGACAGTTTGACTCTCTCTATAATTTGATTATTGTTGATCATGCTGTTATAAACATTGGGGTACATGTACCCCCCCCCTTCGAATAAGTATTTTTGTATCCTTTGGATAAATACCTAGTAGTGCAATTGCTGGGTCATAGAGTAGTTCTGTCTCTGACTTTCTGAGGAACCTCCACACTGTTTTCCAGAGCAGCTGCACCAGTTTGCATTCCCACCAACATTGCAATAGGCTTCCCCTTTCTCCACATCCGTGCTGACATCTGTTGTTTCCTAAGTTGTTACTTTTAGCCATTCTGACAGGTGTGAGGTGCTATATCATTGTGGTTTTGATTTGTATTTCCCCAATAATGAGTGATATTGAGCATCTTTTCATGTGTCTGTTAGCCATCTGGATGTCTTCTTTGGAAAATTGTCTATTCATGTCTTCTGCCCATTTCTTAATTGGGCTGCTTATTTTCGGGGTGTTAAGTTTGATAAGTTCTCTATAGATTTTGGATACTAACCCTTTATCAGATACGATGTTTGCAAATGTCTTCTGCCATTCCATAGGCTGCCTTTTAGTTTGGTTGACTGTTTCCTTTGCTCTGCAGAAGCTTTTTATCTTGATGAGGTCCCAATAGTTCTAATTCGCTTTTGTTTCCTTTGTTTTCAGTGATGTGTCTAGTAAGAAGTTGCTCTGGCCCAGGTCAAAGAGGTTGCTCCCTGTGTTCTCCTGTAGGATTTTGATGGTTTCCTGTCTCACATTTAGGTCTTTCACCCATTTAAAATTTATTTTTGTGTATGGTGGAAGAAAGTAGTCCAGTTTCATTCTTCTGCATGTTGCCATCCAGTTTCCCAACAGTATTTGATTGAAGAGACTATATTTTTTCTGTTGGATATTCTTTCCTGCATTGTTAAAGATTAGTTGACCGTATAGTTATGGGTCTGTTTCTGGGTTTTCTATTCTGTTCCATTGGTCTATGTGTCTGTTTTTGTGCCAGAACCATACTGTCTTGATGACTACAGCTTTATAGTATAGCTTGAAATGTGCATTTGTTTTTAAGATTACATATATAAGTGAAACCACAGAAGTCTTTCTTTGACTTTTTTATTTAGCATATACTGTCTAGGTCCATCCATGTTGTCCTGAATGGCAAGATTTCATTTTTTTATGACCGAGTATTATTCCATTGTTTGTATATACTATCAGTGGACACTTAGGTTGCTTTCATATCTTGGTTATCATAAATAATGCTGCAGTAAACATAGAGGTGCATATATCTTTCCAAATTAGTGTTCTTGTTTTCTTTGAGTAGATACCCAAAAGTGGAATTACTATATCATATGGTATTTCTATTTTTAATTTTTTGAGGAACTCCCATAGTGTAATTGGCTGCACCAATTTACAAGTACACTTGTGCACTGTTCTTTTTTCTCCTCATCCTCACCGACACTTGTTCTTTCTTTTTTTAAGTTATTTATTCTGAGAGAGAGCATTTGCATGAGCAGAAGAGGGCCAGAGAGAGATGAAGAAAGAGAATCCCAAACAGGCTCCATGCTGTCAGCACAGAGGCCACCATGGGGCTTGAACTCACGAATCATGAGATCATGACCTGAGCTGAAATCAAGAGTCAGATGCTTAACAGACTGAGCCAGCCAGGCGCCCCTGTTATTTCTTTTTGATACTAGCCATTCTGATTGGTGTGAGGTGATAACTTAGTGTTGTTTTGGTTTGCATTTCCCTGAGGATGAGTGATATTAAGCATCTTTGCATGCCATCTAGAAGTTGTCTTTGGAAAAATGTCTATTCAGGTTCTCTGCCCATTTGGGGGGATGGTATCGTATGAGTTCTTTATATATTTTCTACATTAATCCTTTATCAGTTCTATCATTTGTAAATATCTTCTTCCATTCAATAGGTTGCCTTTACACTTTGTTGTTTCCTTTACTCCGTGAAAGCTTTTCAGTTTGATGTAGTCCCAGTAGTTTGTTTTTGCTTTTGCTTCCCTTGTCTGAGGAGAGAGATCCAGAAAAAAAAATTGCTAAGATTTATGTTAAGAGATTACTGTCTATGTTTGCTTCTAGGAATAGACAGTTTGCTTCTAGGATTTTTATGGTTTAAGGTCTTACATTTAGGTCTTTAACTGATTTGAGTTAGTATTTTTGTGTGGTGTGAGGAAGTGGTCCAGTTTCATTCTTTTACATGTAGCTGTCCAGTTTTCCCAGCACCATTTATCAAAGAGACTGTCTTTTCCACATAGCATATTCTGGCCTCCTTTGTCACAGATTTATTGACCATATATATGTGGGTTTGTTTCTGGACTATTTATTCTGCTGATCTATGTATCTTTTTTTGTGCCCTACCACACTGTTTTGGTTACTATAGCTTCATAGCATTACTTGAAATCTTGGATTGTGATACCTGTAGCTTTGTTCTTCTTTCTCAAAATTGCATTGGCTGTTTGGGGTGTTTTGTAGTTCTATACAGATTTTAGGATTGTTCTGTTTCTGTGAAAAATGCTGTTGCTATTTTCATAGGAATTGGATTGATATGTAGATTGCTTTGGGTAGTATGGACATTTTGACAATATTCTTCCAGTCCATGAACATGGTCTATCTTTCCATTTATTTGTATGGTCTTCAGTTTCTTTCATTAATGTCTTATAGTTTTCAGAGTTAAATTTTTTCTTTGATTGAATTTATTCCTAGGTATGTTATTCTTTTTTTTTTAATGCTTATTTTTTTAATCTTTATTTTCAAGAGAATGTGTGAGCAGGGGAGGAACAGAGAGAGACAGAGACACAGGCTCTGAAGCAGGCTCTAGGCTCTGAGCTGTCAGCACAGAGCCCAACACAGGGCTTGAACTCACAAACCATCAGATCGTGACCTGAGCCAAAGTTGGACACGTAACCAACTGAGCCACCCAGGTGCTTTTTATTCTTTTTATTCTTGATGCAATTGAAAAATGGGGTTTAAAATTTTTTTCGTTTTGTTAGTTCATTATTAGCATGTGAAAATACAATAGGTTTCTGTATATTTTGTATCGTACAACTTTACTGAATTCATATATTCTAGTAGTTTTTTTGATGGAGTCCTTAGAGTTTTTTTACATATAGTATCATGTCATATGCAAACAGTGACAGTTTTACTTCTTCCTTACCAATTTTCTTCCTTTTCCTTGTGTGATGGCCGTGGCTAGGACTTCCAGTACTATGTTGAATATAAGTGACAAGAGGGGACATTCTTGTGTTGTTCCTGATCTTAGAGGAAAGCTTTTAGTTGTAACATTGAATATGATGTTAGCTGTGGGTCTGTTGTGTATAGCCTTTGTTATGTTGAGGTATGTTCTCTCTAAACCCACAGTGAATTTTTTTCATGAATGGATGTTAAATTTTGCCAATTGCTTTTTTTTTGTTGTTGCATCAGTTGAAAAGATCATATAGTTTTTATCTTTCGTTTTGTTCATGTGGTGTATCATGTCGATTGATTTGTAGATATTTAAACCATCCTTGCATCCATGGACTAAATCCCACTCGGTCATGGTAAAATGATCCTTTTAATGTGTTGCTGAAAATGATTTGCCAACATTTTATTGAGGATTTTTGCATTTTTGCATCTATGTTCATCAGAGATATCAACCCATAGTTTCCCCTTTTCGTAGATCCATGTCTGGCTTTGGTGCAGGATAGTGCTGACCTTGTAGAATGA
Organism: Paguma larvata; assembly: GCA_030068075.1. Classification (NCBI taxonomy): domain Eukaryota; kingdom Metazoa; phylum Chordata; class Mammalia; order Carnivora; family Viverridae; genus Paguma; species Paguma larvata. Next base: position 37,272,341 of record CM057827.1, read on the forward strand.
ATCTGGAAGTTTTCTTTTCTCTTGTATCTTTTGAATAGTTTGGCAAGAATAGGTATTAACTCTTTTTTAAGTGTTTAGTAAAATTTGGGGCGCCTGGGTGGCTCAGTTGGTTAAGCGTCTGGCTTCGGCTCAGGTCATGATTCGTGGTTTGTGGGTTTGAGCCCCACATTGGGCTCAGCTCAGAGCCTGGAGCCTGCTTCAGATGCTGTGTCTCCCTCTCTCTCTGCCCCTCCCCCGCTCATGCTCTGTCTCTCAAAAATGAATAAAACCTTTAAAAAATGTAAATGTTTAGTAAAATTCATCTGTGAATGTATCTAGTCCGAGACTTCTGGTTTTTTGGAGGGAGTTTTTTGATTACCAATTCAACTTCATTACTAGTAATCAGTCTGTTCAGAGTTGCTATTTTTTCTGAAGTGAGTCTTTGAAGATTGTATGTTTCTAGGAACTTACCCATTTCTTCGAGGTTGCCCAGTTTGTTGGCATACAATTTTCCATAGTAGTCTCTTATAATCCTTTCTCTTTCTGTGGTGTCAATTGTTCCTTCTTTTTCATTTCTCATTTTATTTGAGAACTTTTTTCTTGAGGAGTCTGGCTAAAGGTTTATGAATGTTTGTCTTTTCAGAGAACCAACTCTTGTTTTTATCGACCTTTCTGTTGCGTTTTTAGTGGCCATTTCATTTATTTCGACTACAATATTATGTCTTTCCTTCTAACTTTGGACTTTTTTTTTCTAGTTCCTGTAGGTGGAAGTTTAGATTGTTGCTTTGAGATTTTTCTCGTTTCTCGACAGAGGCCGTATTCCTATAAACTCCCCTCTTCGCACTGCTTTCGCCGTGTCCCAAAGAGTTTGAACTATTGTTTCCATTTTCATTCCTCTCTAGGTATTTTTAAATTTCCTCTTGGATTTTTTTGTTGTCGACCCATCGATTGCTTCGTAGCACGTTGCTCAGCCTCCACAGTTTGTGCTCTCTCCAGTTTTTTGCTTGTAATTAATTTCTAGTTTCATAGCGTCGTGGTCAGACAAGATGCCCGGCGTGTTTAAATCTCCTTAAATTGATTAGACTTGTTTTGCGGCCTAACGTGGGATCTGTCTTGGAGAATATTCCATCATTGTATTCTTTAAACTTCTCTCGAAGATCTGAAAAGTCTCAAAGTGACTTAATATTAAAAACAAATTGCAAAAGAGAACCTGCAGAATTTAAGTACAGGTGAAGAATTTAAAAAATGGCTCAAAGAGAGAATTGAGGAAGCCTCCCAGAGATAGAGCAAAAAGACATTTAAAACAGAAGGTGCCTGAATCTGTGGTGTATCAGCTGTGACTTTGGGCAAGTCTCCTTACCTCTGTGGGTTGCAGTTTCTTTGCCGGGAGGACGGAGCTCATAATTTCTGTCCTGCCTACTACACGAACATAAAAGGCCATTCCTTAAAGGTTTTTTTAGTGGTTATTTATTTTTTGAGAGAGAGAGAGAGACAGAGTGCAAGCAGGGGAGGGGCAGAGACAGAGGGAGACACAGAATCTGAAGCAGGCTCCAGGCTCTGAGCTGTCAGCACAGAGCCCGATGCAGGCCTCGAACCCACGAACTGTGAGATCATGACTGAGCTGAAGTCAGACGCTTAACTGACTGAGCCACCCAGGTGCCCTGTAGAAAAGATAGTTCCTATCCTTATTGTTGTATGAAGTTCTCTGAGTCTGAGATACACCTGTTTTCCGCGAAGGGTGTCCGTGTACTAACTGTTGTGACTGCATTCATTCACTCGTTTATTTGAGAAACATTATTTGAAAACACCTCCATGAATAAAACATGATTTTATTATGAACAAAAAACCAGAAAAAGTGACAAAATTAGAGAATGAGATCAGAAGGTCAAACATCAGAATAGTCTTCTAGAAAGAGGGGACAAGAAACCTAGAGGGGGGGCAAAATCATTAAAAAAATAACTTAAAGAGCACTTCTAGGAACCAAATTTCCGAGTGAAAGGTACATTTAGATCTTTGGCAAAACGGACGAAAAGGAGCCTCGCTGAAGCTTATCATTGGGGACTTGTCCCAGGTATTTAGAAAAATGTCTCAAGGTTTCCGAAGTGAGGAAGAAAGCGGTCTCGTGCAAAGGACCGAGACCCAAGGCAGCTTCAGACTCTTTGCCAGTGCGCTGGGGGCTGGAAGGCCACAGAGTGTAAGGCCTCAGAAATCCTAAACGAAAGCTACTCTGACTTACGATTCTCTACCCTGCGGAGCCTTGGCCTATGGTCAAGTTCAAGGGCAGAATAGAGACATTTTCAGACTTGCCAGGCTCCTTCTCCATCTGAGTCGCAGCGGATCGGCATATGCACACGGCCCGAACTCAGGCTGTGGCTCATGAAGTGTACATTTCTAGGGGTCACGGACACTTCCCACCTCCAGGCTGTCGCAGCCAGTGGGTGTATGAATCAGGAACAGAGAGAGCAGTTCCAGAATCTGAGGATCTGGGGTGTAAGGATGACACAGAGGGAAACGCAGGCAATGGTGTGTTTATGTAAATAAAATGCATCATCAAAAGTGAAAGTTCTAGCCCATGGCAGCCGGGGCAGGCTCTCCGCGTTCTCAGCAGCATCTTGAAGTAGAGGCAGGAAGTAGGCTGGCAGAAGAGAGACGTGTGCAAAGGTGGGCTGGCATGAATCAGTACTGGGGGGTAGTTCACAGGGAGAGGGGTCCCCGGTGTGCGTAGGTTTCCCCTCCAGCCCCTGTGACTGAGAGCGTGCGCGTCTCACTAGATCCACTTTCCAAGACTGAATAAAGGAGAACCCCTGGGTTCAGGGAGCCCATGACCTTGGCTGGCTGTGACCTGAGCAGCCGCTGCCCACAGGTGTTTGTGATCGCCAGCCTGAGGCTGACACGAGAGAACGAGGGGTGCGCGGAACCCACAGTTCTCAGTTGCTGGGGCGTCTCCGAGCGAGGCAGCCGATCGGTGGGGACTTCTTGTAGGACTCGTACCACCTGTGCTGCAGGTCACGGCCGCAAGCATGGCTCCATCCGGGAGTTCGAGTTGCTGAGCAGGGAATGGAACAGCACCATATCATCGAGTGTCTCGGAGGCCATGTTTTGCCGCAAGTGTGCCCAGGCGTCCTGAATCTGAGCATCTGCCTCCCTCCCTTGACCTTCATCAGGCTCTTGGCCTTTCTGAACTTGCTCCTTTCATCTGTAGACTGAGGATGATGTCAGCCTCCGGGTTTCAGAGACACGGCGAGACCCTGCCCAGGACGTTACACTTGTACCTGCCTTGGCCAAGCCCTAGGGAAGAGAGAGGGCGTGGTGGTTTTTAAGAAAAATAGACACTTGGAAAGGGAACAGAGGCCCTGGGAGGAACGGCTGGGTCCATGGCCGGCTAGAGTGCGGGGAGAAAGGTATCCCGCGTGCTCCTGACTCCTTCCAGAGGTCCGTGTCCCCTAGTGGTGACTGCGGCCCTGCCTTGCCTCACTCCCCCCCGACTCTGCAATTACACACCAAACACCCCAAGTGCGAGCGCTCTCAGGGTCCGTGGTACCTCCTCCTTCTCTAGTTCTTTCACACATCAGAAGAACTCCCCCCTGAGAACGAGGTGGGGGCACCCACCCAGGGGACTTTTGGGATAGAGACCGTGAGCTCTGTAGAGAACACCCTTCACTTAGCTCTGTGTGTTTTTAACCATGTTTAACCTTTTCTTATTAAAAAAAATTTATCATGGGAAATTTAAAAAATCTATCAAATCAGAGATGATCGTATAACTGCCAACACCTCCATCATGCAGACTCATGGCCAGTCCGGGCGGTCTTGTCAATACCCTCTCCTTCCACTCTTCCTGTAGCGTTACTTTGAAGCAAATTTCATATATCACATGGGATAACACTCATAAATAATTCGGCTTGTGTCTCTGAAATGCTTTTTTTTTTTAAGTTTATATATTTGGAGAGGCAGTGGGTAGAGAAAGGGAGACAGAGAATCTCAGGCAGGATCTGCGTTGTCAGACGAAGAGCCCAATGTGGGCTCGAACTCACGACCATGAGATCACGACCTGAGCTGGAATCAAGAGTTGGACGCTTAACTGACTGAGCCGCCCAGGCGCCTCGAAGCCTTTTTTTTTTTTTTTTAAATGACATAACCACTCTTATTGCACCTAAGGAAAGATCTGTTTTTATTCTTTGTTCAAACCGGACCTGGTTCTCCACTGCCTCCGCTGGGGATGAGGAAGCCCCCCAGCCAAAAGGCAGAGAGGAGCCTAGAGAGTTCTCTGCTTTTGTTCTTCCCTGGGCGCAGGTCCTGGAGATGGAAGAGTGGTTTCAGGGACTGTCAGGAATGCTTTTGACCGTGCGTGACTTTGACCCCACACCTCTCCCGAGCCAGGCAGGGCTACGGTGCCACTGTCACCACAGGGCTGACACCTGGGAGGGAGCCCTGGTGTCAGTTGAGTCCCTCCCGTGTGAGGAGGACCACGTGCCATTCCTTTCCAGTGGAGCGGGTGGCATGGTTCCCGCCGAACAGAGGAGACGGAGGCTCAGAGGCGGCTCAGGTGAGTGGCCATCTAGGATCCAACCCGCGATCATCTTGAAGGACCCACCTCTGTCTGGTCTTGGGTTTCTTGGAAGGTGGCGTCCGTTCACAGGCTCATCTCCATAGACGGAAGCTTTTCTGTGCAGGCGTCTTCCCACGCCCAGCGCTACGCGCCTAGGTCAGGTGCCCGTTGGGTGGGCACCAAGCCCCTGTTCCCAGTTTGCAGAGGGCTCAGGCATTCTGGAGAGGAAGGTGTGACCTGCAAGAGTCCCCCAGCTCTGCCTTTTCTTCCTTGACTCTCTGCCTCGCTCGCTCTGGCTACATTTTCTCGTTATGCTCCGCATTGGAGAGTTGAGTCTGAATTTTAGATTTGTGCTCTCGGTATAGGGAGCCTTAAAAACTAGGATGTCTCAACATCCTATTACCCAGAGTTAGGGGACCTGTAAACATTAGATGCAGTGTTTTGCAATTTGCTGCCTTGCCCTATTTTTGTTAATAGATCTTTAATTCTCTTTAAACATTTGCTCCTATCTTTTGGTTTTATTAAATTTCCAAATGCACATGTGTTTTTGAGTCCTCTGGGTAACAAAATGTCAACAGATTATAGAGTACATTTTTCCGTTGCCTGCCAGCCCGTAGAGTCATAACAGCCCAAATCTGATTAGAAATGAGGTTACAACCCCCAACGCTACCCCAGATCTTCTGAGAATAAGGCCACGGAAATGAGAGAAATTAAACCAGTGATTACGTTCCCCTCAAACAGTTACAACTTTTTACCAGATTCCTTTCTGGGAATTGGATTTGTAGGATGAAATGTACTTCCATCCTGTGGTGCCCATCAGTCTGCCGAGCACTAGAATAAGGTTCATTACTGTTTGTTCAAGAGGGAGTTCGGGAGAGACCGCTTGAAACCCACTGGGATGGCTGTGATTTTTTTTTTTTTAAGGTGTTGGTGAGCTTATGGTGAGACCAGAATCCTCGTACACTGCTGGTGGGAACCCAAAATGGCGCAGCCACCATGGAAAGGAGTTTGGAGAGGGGCACCGGGGGGGGGGGGCTCAGTCGGTGAAGCATCTGACTTCAGCTCAGGTCATGATCTCATGGTCCGTGAGCTCCAGCCCCCAGTCAGGCTCTGTGCTGACAGCTCAGAGCCTGGGGCCTGCTTTGGATTCTGCATCTCCCTCTCTCTCTGCCCCTCCCCTGCTTGGGCTCTGTCTCTCTTGCTCTCAAAAATAAATAAACAAAAAAAATTTTTTTTAGCAGTAAGTAAGTTAAACATAGAATTACCTTATAACCTAGTATCTACCCAATATAATTGAAAACAAGCACTCAAGCAAAAACTCATGCACAGATACTCATGGCAATATTATTCATAAAAGCCAGGGGGTGGGAGCAACCCAAATGCTCGTGCACTGATGAGTGGGTAAGCGCACTGTGGTATATCCATACAGTGAAATGTTACTCAGCCGTAAAGAGGAACAAAGGACTGATACTTGCTCTGCCTTAAAGGAATCTGGAAAATATGATGCTAAATGAAAGAAGCCAGATGCAACCCGTGTTGTAGGGTTTTGTTACGTGGAATGTCCAGAATTGGCAATCCCCTGGAGACAGGTGGTTGTCAAAAGGCTCTGGAGAGAGGGGAGCCAGTGAGGAGTAGCTGGTTAATGGGGAAGGAGTTGTATTTTTGGATAAAGAACCGTTTTTGCAATTAGATGGGCCGGCTGGCTGACGACATCATGAATGCGCGAGCGCCAGCGAACCGTACACTTGAAAACGGTTAGTTTTATGTTCTGTATTTCACCTCAGTTGAAGAGACTAAGATGGTTTGGGTTGTTGTACCACCCTTACCATTGTGTGTGAAGCTGCTAGAACTTGGCACGAAGCTGAGTAAGTTAGGGAGGATCTCCAGGTGGAATGGTTCAATGGGCAGCACGGAGCAGCGGGTACGAGAATGGGCTCCGAACGGAGACGGGCGGGGGTTCCAATCCTGGCTCCTCCAGGCTGTGCGATGTCAGGGAAGTGAGCTAACCTCTATACCCCTTCTCCAAATTCTAGTGTCCTCTTCTCCAGAACAGAGCCAGCACCCTGCCCGCTGCGTCCTGTCGCGTGGGTGACTCCACATCTCTGTGCGGGTTCTCAGGCCCCACGGACTGCTGGGGGCACTTAGCAGGCATCTGGTTTTCCTTTCCTGTGTGGGTCCGTGCGTGCGCGCGCGCGCGCGGCACCAGAAGGCTGGGCTGGGGCCAACCGGGGTCCTGGAAGCCGTTTGCCGGGTGTCTCGTGGGCCTGTGGCCGCCCAGGTCCTGCTGAGAGGCTGTGAAACATACCCTGCCCCCACCGGGCGTGTGAGTTTTCCAGAAGTGCTTTATCCTCTCGGCATCAGGATCAGCTGGTTACACCAGCTTTGGCCTGGATGCTGGGAGAGGGTGGGCGTTCCTGGGATCAAAATCTAAGCTGTGGTCCCTGGCCACCTCCCAGGGGACACGCGGCAACCTCTGAAGACATGCCTGGTTGTCACAACCCTGAGGTTCAGCACCCTGCAGGGCACGGGGGCCTGGAGACCAAGAACAGCCTGGCCCAGGGTGCCAGTTGCACAGAAGAGATCCCTCGGCAAAGTGCCTGTCAGAAGGACGGATCGATAACGCCCTGGGAAATTCCTCACAAGGGGAACATTCCTGCCTTCCATGGGCGTCTCGTTAATTCCCTCAACAGTCACGGCATCTCCCCACTTGATGCGTGTGAAAAGTAAGATCCCGGAGGGCCTTGTCCGGGACGCACAACCTCTCAGGATTTGAACTTGGGTCTTACTCCAGAATCTGTCTCCTTAACTGTCAGTAAGACAGGACAACTATACGTGTCTAGACTCCCTTATGAAGGCAAAATGGGGCAAAGCATGTTTTATTTAGATGAACCAGCATGACTCAGTGCCGCCTCTTGCCTGGGAGCCGTGCGGCACGGCCCTTGCTCACAAGGCATCTAGAATGTAGTGGGCAAGGGGGCAGATCTTAAGACAGATACGTCCGTATATTTTTTTTAAGTTTATTTTTGAGAGAAAGTGGGCATGGGTGGGGACGAATGAGGGGAGGGGCAGAGAGAAGGAGTCAGAGCAAGTCGGAAGCAGGCTCTGTGCTGTCAGCCCCGATGCGGGGCTCGAACTCATGAACCATGAGATCATGCCCCGAGCTGGAGTCGGACACTTAACCGACTGAGCCGCCCGGGTGCCCCAGTTAAATTCACTTTTTAAAGGACCATGTGTTGGAGCGTGTACCCAAACCAAGAAGGTGCTGCCTGGGCTGAGTACAAAGGGAAGCGGCAGTCAGCTTGGAGACGACAAGCAGGAAGGGTGTTCCAAGTAGACGGAACAGCATGAACACGGGGGAGGTTGTCGCGCAGTGTAGACTTGGTACAGGTGGCGGGGCTGGACACTTAACCTGACTTGGGAAACCCCTAGTGAGAGAAGTACGCCCTTAGAGGAAGGGAGACTGTGTGTGCAAAAGGGCTTGGACCTTATCGGGGGGGGGGGGTGACGTGGGGAGCAACGGGGCAGAATGTTCTGGATCAGGCTTTCTGGCTGCTCTGTGGAAGACGGGCTGGGGGCAGCAGCGGGCCGGGTTGTCAGGTTGCTTTAAGCGATGAGGCGGGGCTGGAGCGGAAGGACGGCCAAGGAACACTGCGTAGATGCAGGGAGGTAAACCGGGCAGCTGATTTGCCTTTGGAAGAGGAGAGGGAGCGGGGGTTATCCCAGGTCCCTGGCTCAGGGGAAGGGGAGCGTTAGCGTCCTACTTAAAAAGGAGGAGATGGGGGCTCGAGGTTTGAGTTTGAGCTGCTGGGGGCCCCGAGGGGGGATTTGCCCAGCACGTGCGGTTGAGTGCGACCTCGGGGGAGTGGGGGGCACCTGCAGCCTGGTAGCCTTCCCCCACCGTTGCTTGAAATCACGTTGTTGTGGAGAGCAGCAGGTGATTTTTTCCATCGCTCCGTCAAATTCTGCGGAATGAGTTCATAAGCGATCGGTTCGTCCATTCAGGTGTCATGGAACATTTAGGTTGTGGGGAGCTATTTGGAATAATGTCACAGTGAACATATGACAGTTGCCTTTGGGGGGCACAGGCTTTCTTTGTTTTTTTTTTTGTTTGTTTGTTTGTTTGTTTTGCACACGAAGGGGTAGAATTGCTGGATCGTGCAAACGTGGTTGGGCATGTTTCATACTATGGCTGGGTAGGTTTCCAGTCGACCGCTTTATGTGGCCTCCAGAAGGTTCCGGGGTTCTCCTTACTTCATATCTTGACCAGCATTTCAGTCCTGGTATCTCATGACTTTAATATGCATCTGTGAAGACACATATGGTTCGGATCGATTTCTTGCGTGCGTTGATATAATGGCCGTTGGGATGTCCTTTTCTCCCCACCCCCACGATATGGCTTTGGTTTTCTTAGAAGGTTCTTTTTCCGATTTGTATCTGAAAAAGTCCTTTGTCAGATATGGACTGCATTCTGTTTTCACTCTTACAGGTAGGTATCTTCTGAATGGAAGTTTTTAATTAAAAATTTTTTTCTAGTGCTATTATTATTGATTTTTGAGAGAGAGAGAGAAACAGAGCATGAGCAGAGGAGGGGCAGAGAGAGAGGGAGACACAGAATCTGAAGCAGGCTCCGGGCTCCGAGCTGTCAGCACAGAGCCCGATGGGGCTCCAATTCAAGACCCACGAGATCATGACCTGAGCTGACGCTTCTCCGACCTAACCCCCCAGGCGCCCCTGGAAGTTTTTACTTTTAATGAATTGTAGTAACGACAGCAGTGAAATAAATGTCTTTATTAAAAATGGAGGGAAGCAGCATCTTGTAGAGAGGACACCTCGTACTGTGGCTGGTGTGATGTTTAAGGGAATTAAAAGCTCTGTGACTTCGTGAGCGGACAAGGGAGACAGCCAGGAGTGGGTCCTGAGTCAGGACCCCAGTTCTCGGTCTGTAAAAGGAAGGGGGATTGTCAGCCTGGCTTCCTGGGGCGTCCACAGGGCGCAGTGAGCTCACACAGGTGAGAGGGCTCCAAAGAGAGATGTTGGTGCTCTTCTCAGAGGCTCTGCTCAGGGCCCGAAGGCAGAGGAGAGGCCCCAAGCCCGCCGCCTCCCTGGCTGTGGGGGTGGGCCTGGGTGACAGAGGCATGGCGGGGGACAGGGGCGGGCTTGAGGGACAGGGTCATGGCAGGGGCCGCTGGAATAATCTAGGAGGGAGGGGCTCAGGTTGGGGGAACTGGGGCACCCCCGCTCTCGTCTCTTTCCTAGCATCTCCCCCTGCCCATCCCCTGCCCATCCCAGGCCCGGGAGCCCTTGCCCGGTGGCAGAGGAGCCCCAGAGAGAGGACGCTTCCAGGACGCGCAGGGTGGCCCGCAGGCCACTTGCTGCCCGGCGCAATGGGGCTCGGGGCTCGTTCCCACAGGCCGGCGGTCATGCACGAAACCCACCTTCCTCCTGCACAGCCCCGCCTCCCCATCACATGTCACGCTCCGGCCGCCCTGACCTTTCCGCTCCGGGAACACTCGGCCACTTCCTGCCTTCTCCCTGAGCTGTCCCGTCAGCCGCAGGTTCTCCCCGAGTCCGTGTGCCCTCAAGCCTTCTGTCGTCCGTCCATCTCCCCGTCTGGTGGCCGCCTTCTCACCCCACCCTGCCTTGCTCTGCCTTCCCTGAAGCTCTGCCCGGAGCCGGGGCACACGGCAGTGCTGGGGTCGGGTCCCCCTGGGTCCCAATCCTAGAGGACATGGACCTCACGCGTTTTGCTGCGTCCCTGCGGCCTGGGGTTGTGCCTGGCGAGTGGCAGGAGCTCACGAGCACCGAAGGTGGGGGGGGGGAGCGCGGGGGACACAGACACTTGCCAAAAAGGGGGTCCTCTGCAGTCGAAGGTGGCACGAGTTGGCCGTGATAGGGAGCACCTTGCATTTAGAAGAGCTCGAGGAGGGGAGTGTGAGCTCCGGGGGCCGGGTCGGGTCTCCTAGGAGGTGGCCGACCACGCTGCCTCGTCCTTCGGAACGCTTGGGCCCGGGTCCGTTAGGGAGGAGGGGGACCGGCACTTGACACAGTCCCTGGCCCCGGACAGGTGCTTTCGGCACCCCCCTGGGAGCCACACATGTTGCCATAAAGGCCTCGGTCCCCTGCGGGCTCAGAGGAGCGCGAGACGGCCCTTTGCTAGGGGCGGGCATCAGTGCAGAGTGGCCCTCAGGCGTCTGGGCAGATCCTGGTCACCTGCAGCGTGGCTTTCAGCGCCCTGCCCCGCACTGGGGGGCCTTCTCCGGACAAGTTAGAGCAGGAGGCGCTGCCTTTTCAGACGCCTGGGCCACCGCCTCCGTGACCAGGCGGAAGCAAGGCCTGAGCGGGGATGCGCTTTTGAGGCAGGGGGCTCAGCGACTGAGGAAAGAACTTGTGACATCTGCCCCGGGTCACACACCACCCTGAACGTGGCCTGTAGGCCAGGCTGGGTGTGGAGGCCTGCCAGGCAGGACAGACACTCAGGAGGCGTCGGGGGCTGCCTCTAGGGAGCCGATGATGGGGGTGGGGCAAGAGAGGGAGCCCTTCCAAGCCTCGGTGTCTCTTTTGGGGAAGGGGGTTGTTACTTTCTCTGGGGCCAGTCGTGAGGGTTCAGTCAGAGGCAGCGGCCCTGGATGGGCGAAGCGAGAGGTGTCGGCCTCACAGTGAGACGGCGGACTTGCCGCCTGAGCCACCGACCTCGCTCTGATGATGGCGTGGAGAACTTCCTGCTGGGTCTCCGGTACGTTTAAGTGCTTCGGTTATTCAGCGACACGGTTTTGCTTTGTTTTTACCCTTTCAGGCTAGTGACCTGCAACCATGCCTGCATATTGGAATCACCTGGGAGTTTTTTGAAAAAATGTAAAAAAAAAAAATCCGTTAAGTGGCCAGTGAAGCCGACTTCGGCTCAGGTCATGATCTCGCAGTTCGTGGTTTCAAGCCCTGCGTCGGGCTCTGTGGTGACAGCTCAGAGCCTGGAGCCTGCTTCGGATTCTGTCTGTCCCTCTCTCTCTGGCCCCTCCCCTGCTTGTGCTCGCGCTCTCTCTCTCTAAAAATAAACATTAAAAACATGTTTTTAATGTAAAAATCTGCCTGGGCTGTCCCCTTCTCTCACTATAGCATGATATATAATCTTTGTGGGTGTGGCCTGGGCACATGAATTTTTTTGTTTTTATTTTTTAATTTACTTTTTAAAGTTTATTTTGAGAGAGCACGCACACAAATGGGGAGAGGGAGAGAGAGAGAGAGAGAGAGAGAGAGAATCTCAAACAGGCTTTGTGCTGACAGAGTGGACCCTGACGTGGGGCTCGCTCTCACAAACCATGAGATCGTGCGTGACCTGAGCCGAAATCAAGGGTCAGACGCTCCACTGACGGAGCCGCTCAGGCGTCCCTGGGCACAAGGATTTTTTAGCCTCCCCAAATGATTCTAAAGCCGAGAGCCCCCGTGTTAGGCAGTGACGTGTGTTCTTTATTTTGCCGCCTCTCAGAAATCCATAGGAAACCCAAGATAGGTTATTGAAAGGTGCACCTAAGTTCTTAAAAGAAAATTTGTATTATTATATCAGTGTAGATCTGCTCTCTTGGCTATTAGTTGAAGTGCGTCCGTCAGCTCCTCAGCCGAAAACCTCCGCTGACTTCCTTTGGGCTCCTCTAAACCCCTTCCGGCTTCAGGGCCTTCACACTTACTGTTCCCTCCCTTTGAACACTCTTCCCGGGTCTCGATGTGACGGGCTCCCAGGACTGCATTCAGGGCCCCGCATAAATGTCACCTCTTCCCAGACGCCTTCTCAGACCTTCTGGTCTCAAGTCGCCCTCTCCCTAGCCTCAGACCCTAGCACTTTGCCCTTCATAGCCGGAGCTCCTATATTTGCTGTTTGTTGACTTAGTGCCGGCTGCTCTGCTCTTCATTGTTGGTCCTCGAGAGCCTCATGGTCATGTTCTGGGTCCCCAGGCCTGGCATGCGGGTAGCACCCGCCAAGTACTTCTGGAACGTAAATGGGGTTGAATGCTCATCTTTGGCGTTTGTCAGCCCCATGAGCACAGGGCCGAGGCCTGTGTCCCTGTGAGGCCTCTTGCAGTGCCTGACACAGGAGCAGAGACACAAGTGGCACTGGTACTTCCATCCATCCATCCGTCCATCCGTCCGTCCATCCATCCATCCTCCCATCCATCCATCCATCCTCCCATCCATCCATCCATCCATCCATGCGTGCATCCATCCATCCATCCATCCATCCACCCATCTATCCATCCATGCATCCATGCATCCATGCATGCATCCATCCGTCCGTCCGTCCATCCGTCCATCCTCTCATCCATCCTCTCATCCATCCTCCCCTCCATCCATCTACCCATCCATGCATCCATGCATCCATGCATCCACCGATCCATCCATCCATCCATCCATCCATCCATCCGTCCATCCGTCCGTCCGTCAACTTGTTATACGGGTAAGCATCAGAATTGACCAGTCTGTTCTAATTCTTCCTGACCATTTTTAAGGTCCTTGAACTCTGCCGCGCAGACCCCTTGCATTCATCTATGCTTTTTTCAAACCCAGCGATTAGTTTTATGATTATCATTCTATATTCATGTTCTGTTACGTTGCTTTTCTCTGTTTTCATCAATTCTTGAGCTGTCACTGCTTCCTGTAGTTTCTTTTGAGGAGAATTCTTCGTTTTGTCATTTTGGCTAGGTGTGTTTTGGATCAACCAGTCTGTTTTAGGATTCTCTCCGGGTTATTCCGCAGGGAAGGAGATATGAGGCGGGTTACAAAACGGCCACGTGCAATGTTTCTTTGGGCTCATGTAAATACACTATGACAATATGTAAAAAGGTAGGGCCAAAGTCGAGTGGTAATATCTGGGTTTAAAGGATCGCCAGGAATTTCAAGTTCTTTATGGTGGTTTTGTAGTTTGAAAAATTTCTGTAGTGAACACACATCTCCTGGAACCAGAAATCCTAAATTTTAAAAGGAGGGTTTATATGTTCCGACGATTGAGGGGTACAGTAGTTTAAATACTCCAGGGGCACCTGGGTGACTCAGCCGGTTAAGTGACTGACGTCGGCTCAGGTCACAATCTCACTTTTTGTGAGTTCGAGCCCCGCGTCGGGCTCTGTGCTGACGGCTCAGAGCCTGGAGCCTGCGTCAGATTCTGTGTCTCCCTCTCTCTCTGCCCCTCCCCCATTTGCACTCTGTCCCCCTTTCAAGAATAAACAAACATTAAAATAAATAATAAATAAATTCTCTGGCTTGCAAAAGATAGGTGGGTGGCTAGATAGATTGATACGTATGTGTATATGTCTAAGGCCAACTTGCTAGCTCTAACTTAGACAAATTAACCTCTCCGAGCCTGTTTTTCCATCTGTTACTACTACTCGGGTACCAGGCGAGCCTCTTGGAGGTATACTGCCTCATGTAATCTTGTAATTCCCCCAAATAACCTAGGAGGTAGACAGAAGCAGAAACCGAGAGAAGCGGACATTACCTTGCTGTGAATGGCTGTCATAGCTGTTCTGCAAAGCAGGTTCGAGCTCCCCGTCAGGAGGTCGTGCAGGAGCCCTATGAGGAAACAAAGGAATCGGTCCTATAAAATCGGTCCTGGAGCAATTCTCAGGGAATCTCGTGCCCTCCAAGGGGCCCCGGGACTTCCTGGTGCTGTGAGTGAAACGGGTCCTGCCTTGGGCGCTCTGCCCTCCAGTGGCCGATGCGGGAACTGCGTCTGTTCCAGGCCACGGAGCTCCTTGGGGGAGCCGGGGGTGGGGGGTGCAGGGTACAAAGAGCCCCGGATTCTGTTAGGAAGTCTCCTCATTCAGTAGCAATGAGAGGCCATTGGTTCATCTCTCTCAGCCTCAGTTTCCTCAATACTTTGCCTTTGACCTGCCCTCGGCCCCCCCGCATGTCTTATGGGGACTGCCACAGTGGTCTGCCTGCCCACGTCCCTCCCATAAGCCATCGGTCATGTCCCCTCCCAGTCGTCGGGATAACCAGCAGATCTGATCGTCACTCTCAACTGTAAAGACCCTGCGGGGGTCTTCGTGGCCGGGCGAAAGACCTAACATTTACTAAAGGTCTGGCCCAAGCTGGAAGCTTGCCACTTAAGACCCCCTGTCTGCACCCACCCCACCCGGCTAGCTAGCCTCATTTTGTGCCCCCTCTCCCTTGCATAGACCCCAGAGGGCATAAAAGTAATGGGACCTGGTTGCGGAACTGACGTGCTAGGGCAGGCAGCCACCCAGGGGCCAGCAGGTAGGACAGAATGTCCTGAGTGGGGGGGACTTTGCACACACCTTCCCCTCCTGGAACGCCCTTCTTCTCTGTCTCCAGAGGCACACCCACCCATACAGCCTTTGAGACGCCCCTGATCTCCCCTCTTCCTCAACACTGCCTGTCGGTGCCCCAGGCAGCGGGAGCTGCTCTCTCCTCTCCTGTCACCACTGTGTTGAAATCCTCGCCAGTGACACAGGTCATGCCGTGATCTTGCCGGTTTCCCCCCCTGGGGGCTCCCCTGGGAGAGACTGGCAGCTGCCCCAGGGCGGAGCCTCCAGAGGAGTGGCTCCCCTGCCCCAGCAAGGTGCCCGGCACAGGACAGACCGCAGTGTTTGTGAATGAATGAGTGGGAATGCTAAAGATGAAGCCGGCTTCCCAGGCAGGCAGACGGCCAGTGCCCGTGGCGGGGGTGGGGGTGGGAGACGGGGGTCTCCAGCCACCCCCTCTTCATCTGCTCCCGGGTGATGGCTCTGAGCGCTGCCCAGGGCTGTGTCTGGCCGGACCCTTCTCGCACCTGCAGGACCGCGGGCTGAGAGCAGCTCTGAAATGCAAGCCAGAATCAGCCAGGGGCCAGCTGCCGAATGACTCCGGCTTGACTCCAGTGAGATATGAACCGAGTCAGCACCGAGCCAAATGAATTTCTGATTGCCACGTGGGCATTGTGACTATTTCTGCCTCACTCACCTGGTGGTTTTCTGTTTTTTGGTTGTTTTTTTTTTTTTTTTGTCCCCAACTCAAGCATGAAATACACTCTACAGTTCCTTAGCAGAGCCTGGCAGCGGGGCGGGGCCTTTGGGGAAAAGTGACGTTGGAAATTACCAGCATAAGAAAGGAAACTGACAGGCCTCTTCAGGCAGAGGTTTTAGCCTCTCGTCTGTAATTAAAATTTACTTTACGTTTCAGGGCTGCATTCATCGAGATTGAAGGGAGGCCGGGACACTGTAGCATAATCGCATTTTAGAGCTGATGGGGGTTTTTTTCCTAGAGAAGTTTAATGGAGAGGGGGTTTTAAGGTCAGTTCGGATGTTTAAAAACATCCCCAGCATGTGCACTGGGGGCCTGCCCTGGGGGGGGGGCGGACTGGGAGGGTGATTCAAGTTAAATTGGGTGAGAAGCCTGCCTTTAAGCAGACAGCTGTAAACTAGGTATACAGACAAGTAGAATGGTCTCACGGCCCTCTAGGAAAGGGCAGGGAGTTCGGAGCCCCAGCAGGTCAATCCTGGGTGGCTTCTTGGAGGAGGGTGGTGTTCTAGGCGGGCCTTGGAAAGACCATAGGCTTTTTTTTTTTTTAATGTTTATTTATTTTGAGAGCAGGAGAGTGTGAGCAGGGTAAGGGCAGAGAGAGGGAGAGAGAGAACCTCAAGCAGGTTCCCCGCTGTCAGCACAGAGCCCGACACAGGGCTTGAACCCGCAAGATGTGAGATCATGACCTGAGCCGAAACGAGGGGTCAGACACTTAGCCAACTGAGCCGCCCAGGCGCCCCCACGAGGCTTTAAATATGAGTTACCTGGGGCTGGGAAGGGCAGCCCAGGCAGAGGAAACATTGCAAACAATGGGTCTGATACCAGGGAGCCCTTAGCTGGGCCAGGGTGGGACTAAGGACGGGGGAGAGGGCAAGCTTGGGAAGGGAAGTTGGGAGGCAGGTAGTAGAGGGTTGACAGTCCCTCTCACAGCAATGGCTGGCCTTGGGGTGGAAGAGCTATTGTCGCTGGGGCTGTGGGAACAGCAGTAGACATGAACCTGCCAGCCGGGGCATGGCGGGTGTACGTTCCTCCTGCCTGAGCTCAGAAGGCACTTCATGGGGGCTGGTTACTTTGCATCGGCGGGGTGCAAAGAAAGGCGACATCTAGCTCTGTGTACCTCCACCCTCCCCCGCCCCCCCGGAACTCCTGTCTGCTGTTCAAAGCCTGACTCAGACTGAGCAGCATAGGAGCAGAGTAGCATTTGAGAGACCGCGCTTGGCGGGGCGCACTGACGGCAGCCGAATTCCAGCTCTTGCTCACGATAGCTGTGTGATTTCATGACTTACCCTCTCCAAGCCTCCATCGGGCATCTGCAAGGTAATGGCCCAGAGTAGCTGGGATGGGTCCTAAGCGCTGAGGTGTTCCGAGCATCCTGTGACGTGTAGAAGAACCACGCCTGACAAACCGCAAGTGCCCGACAAGCGTAGACTGCCACCGCTCTGCGGGTGTGGGGGTCGCGCCCCCGCTCTCAGCGTCTCCGCTGAGACGTGGCGCCTCCCACGCACTCCCAGGCAGTGTCTTACGGAACACCTGGAGGGATCATCCCCATCACCCAAGAGGGGAAGCGAGCTCAGCGGGAGGCGACTCGGTCATTGTCGCACAGCCCCGTTGAGATGTCTACCCAAGGCTTCTGATGATGGCTCAGCTCCCAAGGCTGCTTAGCAACAGAGATGGGCCCTTGTCCAAGGTTCCAGGTGAGCTGACACCACGTCCTCTGGGTGCGGATCTGTCTCTGGGTCAGTCCTGAGTTGGGATGTCTCAAGTGTGGTGTCTGCCCATCCCGGGTCCCTTTCTCCCAGCCCTCCATGCTTTGCTTTGCTTTGCTTTGCTTTTTTTTTTCTTTTTTTTTTTTTAGCATTTATTTAGTTTTGAGAGACAGAGACAGCACAAGCAGGGGAAGGGCAGAGAGGGAGGGAGACACAGAATCCGAAGCAGGCTCCAGGCTGCACAGAGCCCAACGTGGGGCTCAAACCCACAAACCGTGAGATCATGACCTGAGCCGAAGTCGGACGCTTAACCGACTGAGCCTCCCAGATGCCCCCCTCCATGCTTTTCTTGAACTCGATGTCCCACCTTGCTGGATGCGTGGGGAGAGGTGAGGGGGCTGGGTACCCTCTGCCACAGAACAGGTGAGCAGTTATGGGGGAGAAGGACCTTCCAGAGGGCTTGGCTCTGGGAGCTCCAATCCTGTGTCCTCCATGGCCTCCAGGCAGCTGCCCATCTGGTGAGGGTCCGGGGCCCTGCACCGAGGTGGGGGTACAGGCTTCCGCAAGACCTGTGGGATCCCTCAGAAGAGGAATTTTCAGACTCTGGACCCCCATTCTTAGAACCTGTAAGTAGGTGTGTTTCTCAAAATAGTTTCCTCTTTCCCCACTGGTAGATGTTTCTAGGGCACGTTTGGGGGAGGCAAGGGGACCTTCCAGGGAATGCTCCACGTGGACTGTTGGGGTGAACACCGCAGTGGCACTGGGGAGAGACAGGCCTGGGATCGACTCCCGTAACCTTGGCAAGTCACCCGCGCCGTGTCTCAGTTTTCTCATCTGTAAAATGGGACCCTAACAGACCCGCCTTCCCAGGCCACAGAGCAGATGAACTGAATGTACATAAAACACTTAGCGCTCCTTTCTTCTGTGACTTCCCAGAGTGCCTAACACCAGCAGGGCGCTTGGGGGCGGGGGTGCGGGCGGGGAGGGTGCAGCTGCGAGCAAGACAGCCGCTGCTCCCAGAGTCTACTTTCCTGGGGAACGGGAGAGCTTTTAGCACAAGGCCCTCAGATGATACACACCCTGCTGTTAACCAGAATTAGTATTATTTAAAGTCAACCTCCCTCTCCCCTCACCTGCCACCCCCCCCCCCCAAAAGGCAGTTAAACCACAAAAGTCCGAGAAGAATGTAGTCCGCAGCAACGTGGTCCATCCCATTAAAGAGTTTGTCTGAGGTTTCCGTTAATCCGTGTTTAACATATAAGCAGATTATCTGAGCAGAACTAGGATTTGGGTGCGGGACGATTTGCCTGTCCCTGGGCTGGGCTGCTGGCCTGTGACCCTGCCGTTGAGGCTCTGTCTGTTCCTTGTGTTGAAATTCCGGGAGGTCCGTGGTGGGGAGGTGTGGGCAGAGGGAGCGGGCTTCTATGGCTGGAAAAATGTGTTCTCAAGTGTGCTTCCACCTTGACATCCAAGAGGCTCCTGCAACCTGGCTCTCCCCTGCCCCCCCCCCGTCTCCCCCCACCCCCCCCAGCCTGCCCAGCCCCTGTCCTGTAGACCCACCTCCGCCAGCATCCCGCTGTCCTAAGGGAGGGGTCTGAGGGAGGAAATGAAACAGCAGGAGGTGTGGGGACCCAGGGACAGCCGGCAGGGGTGCGGTGGGACGGTGTGCCTCTGGAGAGGAGGCTTTTTATCGCTATGTTTAAAATCGCTGGCAGGAGGTAACCATGAGTAGTGCAACTTGTATTATTATTTTGTTTTAAGTTTATTTATTTTGAGAGAGAGAGAGAGAGAGAGAGCATGAGTTGGGTACGGGCAGAGAGAGAGGGGGTAGAGAGAATCCCAAGCAGGCTCTGCACTATCAGCACAGAGCCCCACGCGAGGCTTGAACTCACGAACTGTGAGATCCCGACCTGAGTGGAAACCAAGACTCGGATGCCCAACTGACTGAGCCCCCCAGACGCCCTGACTCGTATTATTTTTTTACTTTGGGAAATATACATAACATAAAATTTACCGTTTTGACTGTTTTTCAGCGGTGTTAAGGGCATTCGGACGTTGTTGTAAAGCTGCCACGGCCATCCGTCGGCAGAACTTTCTCGTCTTCCCGGACTGAAACTCTATTCCCCTTTCACGTGAACTCTCCGCACGCGCCCAGCCCCAGCCCTGGGCAGCCACCCTTCTACTTCCCGTCTCTCTGGATCGGGCGACTCCAGGTCCCTCGGGGAAGCGGGAGCGCCTTCGGGGTTCACCGTGTCGTAGCACACGGCCGGCGTCACTCTCGTCGAGGCCGGGCGATCTCGGGTGCGTGTGCACCCCGCGCCGTGTTGGCCCGTTCGTTCGCACGTGGACACTAGGGTGGCCGCCCCTCTCGGCCGTCGTGACTAATGCTGCCTCGCACGCGGGCGCACACTCTCTGTGCGAGTCCTCGCCTTCTGTTCTTCGGCGTGTGCGCCCGGTCGTGGGATTCCTGGATCCAGTGGTAGCCCCCTGTTTCATGTTTTTGGGGAGTTGCCGACCTGTTTTTAACTATACAGACAGGGCATCCCTTTATTGGGACCCCACTTCGGTGCCCCCCTTCCTGTACTGTTTTCCTTTTCGGTTGCCTAATAAAAGCTTGAGGCCAGCCTCAGAAGGACTTGTGTGTGTGACATTTAGGTCTGGGGTATAAAGGGCCTCCTGCGGCCCTGTCCTGAGAGATGGGTTCCCCTGGACTCACTAGTGAGGGCTGTGGTTCTGCTGCCGCGGGGGCCCAGGCAGGGTTCCCAACTGTGTCCTCCTTGGTTCTCGGAGCCTCCCGAGGCCTGGCTTCTGACTTCGCTGGAGAGAGCCCGCCGGCTTCGATCGGGGACTCCCGTCCTCGGGCCCGGGCTCCATCCGGGGGGCCGGATTGCCCCTCCCTCTTACTGTCATGCGCAGCGATGCAGGTGCCCCCTCCCATTTCCCTTCTGGTACCCAGGGGAGAGGAACACCCGTCTGCTTGTCTGGAGTGGTGGGTGCCAATTCTGGGTGACGGGTCTACGACTCGCCCCGTCCACCCTGAGGGCCGCCTGGACATCTGCACGTGGAGCAGAGAACAGACTCATCCAGATTCTGTATCGAGTTTGCTTTACAAAGGCAACTTACTGGGGCGCCCGGGGGCTCAGTCGGTTACACGTCCGACCTTCGGCTCAGGTCATGATCTCGAGGTTCCCGAGTTCGAGCCCCGCGTCGGGCTCTGTGCTGACAGCTCAGAGCCTGGAGCCTGCTTCCAATTCTGTGTCTCCCTCTCTCGCTGCCCACCTCCCCCCTCAAAAATAAATAAACATTTTTTTTAAATTATAAAAAAAAAAAAAAAAAGCTCAGCCTTTCTCCCCACTCCGCTCCTGGAAGAAAGCCTTTCTGAGCTCTTCTGTTCAGACACGTCCTCTGCGTTCTTTTATTAAGTGTTCAACACGTGCGCAGTGGGTACTGTTATCCCCACTTAACAGGCGAGCAGAGGAGCCTTGGCGTTTCGTCAGGCAAGTGGCTCGGCTGGGATCTGGACCAGGTCTGGTTCCCGGAGTGTCGCTCCACACCCGGAACAGAGAGCCCAGCCCTGTCTCACCAGCTGGGGGTCTGTGCAACCTGGGCCAGGGCTCAGCTTCTGGAAACCCAGTGCCCAGGGAAAAGAGGGGGGGACCCCCCACCCCTGTCCCCATGGCTTGGCCTTTTTCCTCTCCTCTCCCCAGAAAGTCCTGCCTGCACGGACCTAGAGATGGGCACCCAGAAGGGTAGAAGGAGCGAATGGTGACTTTGCCCGGGTGGCTCAGCTGCTCGTTGGCAGAGCCGCTCCCCTGTGCCAAGCTGGTGCCGTCTCCCCAGGGGCGCAGTGCCTCATTAGCACGCTTTCGCTTCCTGTGTCTGCCCTGGGCTCCTGCACCTTGCTGCTCCAACCCCCTCCCTCCTCCCCCCCGCCCAGGCTCCTGCCTCCCGGCTGCATGGCGGTCCCCAGCATCCTCGGCGTGTTGTTTGTTTGGTTTCTCAACTCCCTCTCCTGGGCTGTGGGACTGGCACCAGCAGACGTATTTTGGTGTTTCATTCCCTCCCGTCACCTCCGCTTCCCTGAGGCCTGCGTCTCCCCGGTCAGGTGTCCCCGCGTTGTCCTCGCTGGCCTCCGAGCCCAGGTTGGCAAGTCCCCCACCCCACCCCCAAAGGGAGCGCGTTTCTCTCGGTCCCGCCGAGGCGTGCCCCCGCCGGCTCGCCCGCGTCCACCTTCCCCTGAGCGGAGAGGACACCGTGCCAGTCACACAGGACCGGGTTCCCAGCCTCCTGCTCAGTCTCATCAGCCTGTCAGCCTTCATCACACCGAAGATATTTTCAAACCCTCAACATGTTTTGCCTTAATCCGAACCCCTCCCCCGGTTAAAACATGCTTGTTCTTCCAGTTAATTTCTCCCCGAAGATCTGACGATATATTTTCTTAAAATGTTTTCTGAACTCTTAATTCTTTACCACCAGAAACCTGAAAGAAGAATAGTCACAAAAATAATAGAACATTCTGCACAGTTGTACTCTGTACCCTGCCCCGACAGGGCGGGGGGCTCCTCCGTGAGCCCCAGGAGCCGTCCCGGAGCCACAGACACGTGTGTGTCACTGCACTTGTGCCCGCCACCAGACAGGCCTGCCAGTGCCTTTTTTTTTACAGAGGTGGTGTGGGCCCCGGGTCTGCCCGGGAAAATGACAATTTCTGTTTCAGGATCCTTGAGTTGACTGGCCAGGAGGTGGTATAGCTGGGTGGGATGCTAGCTGCTATCCAGCTAGTAAGGTTTGTTTCTCACTGTGTAGCGCTCTGGGGCATTGTGCTGGCTGGTGGAGCGTTTTCTATGTGGTCATTCAGGGACCCAGGCTCCTTCCATCTGTGGCTCTGTCTCAGTAGGACTCAAGTCATACACCTTCATCTGGTGGATGGAGAAAGGAATGATGTGATAAACACACCCGATGCTGGACGACCGGGGTCTGGGAGGGCACGCGTCACTTCCACCAGAGAGGGCCGGCCGCATGCCCTACCTAATGCTGGTGGGGGGTGGGGGGTGGGACAGGGAGGTGTCCTTGGCTGGACAGTTACTTCTCAGCAACTGGAAGAGTCACAGTCTTTGGAGGTCAGCTGGCCACGTCTGCCACACATGGAAGTGGAACGGGAAGAGGGCGGAATTGGAAGACACTTGACATCGCCATTCTTAGTTTCACTAGAAAAGCACCAAGTCTTTCACCGGGTTTGGTCTTCAGGTTTCGTGTTTATATCCCAACCCAACCCTTGTGCCCCGTGATCAGGAGCCAGGGTCTCGGTGTGGCCGGTTACCCTCTGGAACACTGGGTCCCCCAGAGTCTGGCTCCGTGTAGACTGTCTGAATCACCCAAGCGCCTGGAATAGTGTGTGGGACTTGGTAGGCAGGTAATTGATCGAGGCGGCCATCTTGGGAAAATGGCGGCTCCTGCCCCATAGGCTGTACCAGTAGAATGTGGCAAAGGAGATATTCTGGACTTTCTGAGAACAGGTCAGAAGAGGCTTTGCAGCTTTTGTCTGGGCCTCCTGGGACTCTCTTGCGTAGAACCCGCCTGCCATGTTCTGAGAAGGCCAGGTGACCCTGGAGTGTCCCACCTCCTATCCCCAGCTAGGCTCCCAGCCACATACCCGTGCCAGTTGCCGGCCACATATGTGAGTGTGCCACTGTGGGCATCAGGCCCGGTGGAACCGTCAGATGATGGCAGCATCACCCGACATCTGGCTGCAACCGCATGAGACCCCCCACGCGAGAACGGCCCTTCCCGACCCCAGCTCTGCGTTCTGCCTCCTGCCCGCCCTTCCCACAGAGCCCCCAGCCCAGGCTGGACCAGCGGCCAGCACTGGCGGCCTATGGGACCCTCAGGAAGGCACCTGTCTCAAATGGCTCTTTCCTCCTCCCCGGTGCCCCTGTCGATTTTATTGCCCCTTCTCTTTCAACTTTATCGGAAACTCTCTGTAATTTTCTAAAGGGAAGGCGGGATTTCCGGATTTAGAGACGAGTGTGTAGAAAACTAATACATCTTGCTCTGAGAAATGCATCGGGTGGTTATCTTCTCCTAGTTGTAGGATCATCGGAAGAAGAGACGTTATTAGAAGGTTGTTCTTCTTTTCTCCTGGGTCCCAGGATTTTGTCCGTCTTGCTTGATTTCATCCCGATGTCCCCTCTGCCCGCCACTTCCCTCTGGACCTCCAGGCCCTGATGGCTCTGTGTGTATCCTGGGCCAGCTTTCTATCCTCACAGACAACACCTCGATTTACATAACAGGACAACAGTTTCCTCTCTGGGACGTGGCTGGAAGTGGCCTCGTTTCCAACGAATGCTCCGCGGCGAGATATTCAGGGTTCCTCTGTGGGCCCTATGGGGTAGTTCCCTTTCAAGACCAGCCACCAAAGGGGGCCTTGGAATGGGAGGTGGGTACCCAGATGCCTCAGCGATGGAATTGCAGAGTCCTGAGCAAGGGGCAGAGAGAAAGAGGGAGAAACGATCGGTTAGGTTTGACTTTCCTTTTCCATCAGCCGAAGAACCAGAACTGTCGGTGAGCAGTTCCCCCCACTGGAGGTTTCTAAGGAAGAGTTGATGCAGTTTCTAAGGAGCGGTTCCCCCCCCTCCCCAAGGTTCTGGGAGTTTCTAATGTTGTCCTTCATGTGACTGTTACCAAGTATCTCCTGCAGCACTGTGGGTCCAAGGGGGCGTGCCTCGCATGGACGCCCGCCCCCTGTGGACGCCCACCGTCTGAAATAGGGGTTGGATCAGGCACCAAGGGAAACGGTCGTTGCTTCCAGTTCCATTCAAGACAAGCTCTTAAAGGAACAAAGCGGTGATCCCTCATCTTCTCATTAATTCTCATGTTTCGATGTTTGTCCTTTCCAGATGTTTTCCTTGGTTTAGGGGAGACATAGCCATTCACGATGATTTTTAATTTATTTTTTTTATTATTTAAAAAATGTTTTTAATGTTTATTATTTGCTTTTGAAAGAGAGACAGAGCGTGAACAGGGCTAGAGGCAGAGAGAGGAGACACAGAATCCAAAGCAGGACAGTCTCTGAGCTGTCAGCACAGAGCCCGACGTGGGGCTTGAACTCCCAAACCGCGAGATCGTGACCTGAGCCAAAGTCAGACACTGAACTGACGGAGCCACCCAGACGCCCCCGCAATGATTTTTAAATGCAGGAGCGCAGATTTCTGCAAGCAATTAAAAATAGTCATCCTGATGGGAAGTTACTATCATCATCATATTGTTTTTACTGCAATGTATAATTTTATGTAAAATTTTGTGCAAAACAGCCAAAGGAGGCTAGAATCAGGTGATGTTATCTCGGTAGGAATTCAGATTGTTCTTCCTGTAACTCGTAAAACTACCCTGAAGCACAAGTAGCCGGTTACTACCCACACCGTGCAGGGTATCAACAGTACCACGTATATGTTCTCTCTGTATGACCTTTGATTTTTTTTTTTTAAATGTTTGTTTATTTTTTGAGAGAGAGAGAGAAAGACAGGCAGAGTGCGAGCAGGGAAGAGGCAGAGAGAGAGGAGACACAGAATCCAAAGCAGCTCCAGGCTCTGAGCCGTCAGCACAGAGCCCGACGCGGGGCTCGAACCCACAAGGGTGAGATCATGACCTGAGCTGAAGTCGGATGCCTAACCGACTGAGCCACCCAGGCGCCCCTGGCCTTCGATTTTAAATGATGGGTAGAGTCCAGGTGCTTCTGTTTCAGGGCAAACTTCTGGCTCCCTTCTCCTGCTACGAAAGCAAGATACCAGATAAGGGATGTGGTGAGACTTGAACTCGTTGTGACCTTCCCGCTCAGAAGCCAGACAGCAGGCGTGACGAGGACACAGGTAAGTGGGGAAGGCCTGAGTGCCCTCCAGGGTGGATAAGGCAGGCCAGCAGTTGTGAACTTGACCCCACGTTGGTATCTAGATTGTCATCCTGTTCCCTTTAGAATTGGGAAGAGAATGAGAGCCCATCATTTTTGCCTGACTTTTGCAGCCAGCCATTTTGCCTGACTTTTGCAGCCAGCCATTTTTGCTTAACCAGGGGGAGGGGGGTGGGGTCGGTGTCTAATGTCTTGAAATAAGGGTTAAACTTGGCCGCACTCCATTTGCATGAGTAGAAAGAAGCCAAGCCCTGTTGCCTTTGACCCTTCAGCGATGCAAAACGTTTCTCTAGACCAGCAATTCTGAGAGCAGGGTCTGCACTAGACTGGAAGATTTAGGGGCTCCTTCTGAAAGATTAAAAATAAATCCTCCCTGGTTCTTGTGGGCAGTGACGTACCTTCACCCAGCTCCAGAAACTTCATGCGTGGAGATTGGGAAGGGTTCCTGAGGACCTGAGCTAGCAATTAAGAGTCTCCGTGATGAGACTTTTTATGTGGAAACTAAAATTCAGGAGCTTCTAGAGCTCGAAGGCCCTAATTCAGGATTCTGTAAGAAGTTTGGACTTGACTCAGCCCTGGGCAATCACATACCCAGTTCCTACCCGCACACGCATGCGTGGAGACTTGGAATTCCTTTGGTTTAAAGGAAGCGTATATTATGAGTGTACTTTCTGTTAGTTGTCTTGAGATGGTCATACTTTTTTTTTTTTTAACGTCTTTATTTTATTTTGAGAGAGAGACAGAGTGAGAGCAAGGGGAGGGACAGAGAGAGAGGGAGACACAGAATCCAAAGCAGGCTCCAGGCTCTGAGCTGTCAGCACAGAGCCCCACACGGGGCTCGAACCCATGAACCACGACATCGAGACCTGAGCCAGAGTTGGACGCTTAACCGACCGAGCCCTGCAGGCGCCCCAAGGTGGTCACACATTTTAATTGTCGCTGTTCTTTTCATACATAAGTAATTCACTATTGGTTTGGCTTCCCTGCCAGTTGAGTTTGGTGTGCTCACTTGCATCAGAGGGTAAGGTCAACCACGTTTGCATAGTTTGGCTTGTCATTTGCCAGACTAAGACATGTATACTTTAAAAAATTTTTTTTCTTAACTTTTATTTTTTTAAGTAGGTTCCACGCCCAGTGTGGGGCCCTGAGGCCAAGAGTTGCACGCTCTACCACCTGAGCCAGCCAGCTGCCCCCCATATTTTATTTTTAATTGAAGTCGAGTTGACATCACACCAGTTTCAGGTGTACAGCATCGTGATTCAGCAGTTCTATATGTTACAGTATCCTCACCAGTCATCATTTGTCACCACACCAAGTTATTGCGATATTATTGCCTTTATTCCTTAGGCTGGACTTTTTTTTCATCCCCGTGACTTATTTAAGAGGCACGTAGTGTATTTTCGTCTGAATAAGTCACACTCCTGCCCTCCCCCACCCCGCCCTCCATCTGCTAGTAATCGATGCGTCGTTTCTGTCACGGAGCCCTTTGTGCCCCGGGAAGCGGGGACAGATGAGGTGGTGGGAGCCCCAGGCGCTCTTATTCCGTCTCTGTGGGAATGGTGCAAAAAGAGAAAAAGCAAAAGGTGCGGCAACAGGTGCTCCGGATCAGAGGAGGGAGCAGCCGTCGGAACCGGAAGGGGCGAGGCCCAAACTAGGGACGTGACCTCCGCCTCATTCAGCAGTTCCGGGTCGCGTTTGAAGCTAGGTCGCAGTTGCATCGCTGTATTTCCTGCTGGGGCATCTGTAGCTCTTTGTGGTGGGGTAAGTTTTAGACACCGCGTGTCTTCGCACTCCGCTCTTTTCATGACCCTCTCTGTTTTCTGTATCTCTCTTTGGTACTCGGGAGGCTTCCCTGGTGGTGCCGCAGCCCATTGAGTCACAGTGCCGTGGGGACCGATGGAATGGGGCATTTCGGCGGCCTCCTGAATCTGTCCTCACCCCCTCCGCGTACGGCGTTTCCCCGCCCACGCAGCCTCCCTGTGTAGCGAGGAGAACTGGAGACCTGCCGTAATAACGGGGTCACAGGGCACATTCCCTGTGTCGACGCTGTCCCGCCCCGGAGATTCCGACAGGGAGAAGCCTGATACCGTTTTCTCTTGGATACGAAACTGGAGGTGGAGGGGCGCCTGGGTGGCTCAGTCGGTTGAGCATCTGACTTGGGCTCAGGTCAGGAGCACACGGTCTGTGAGTTCGAGCCCCGCGTCGGGCTCTGTGCTGATGGCTCAGAGCCTGGAGCCTGCTTCGGATTCTGTGTCTCCCTCTCTCTCTGTCCTTCCCCTGCTCACACTCTGTCTCTATGTCTCTCAAAAATAAATAAAAACGTTAAAAAAAAAGAAAGAAAGAAACTGGAGGTGGAAGCGATACGTGTTCAAGGATCTCCAAGTGTGGATTGCTTGTGGAGCCGTATACAGAGCGGCCTGGGAACGGGACACACTCCCCTATTGGCGTTACATCCCAGCGGCTCTCGGATGCTCTGAGGCTGGAGGACGGCGTGAAATCCATCACGGTGACTGATCCCGAATTTGCGTGTGGAACGCCGCGGTATCTGTTCTCAGAATCCCACGGAAGACAAGCCTCCCCGCGTGCCAGCTCCCCCTGCTCTCCTGCCTGGTTCTCCGGGCTGGGCGGCTTGGGAGGAGTCCCTGAGTCGCCATGTGGAGCCACCATCTGGGACCGAGGGATCACGGGCTGGAGCTATTTGGGTGTCTGGCTTTGGCTTGAGAAGGAGTCTGCGATGAGCCCAGAGCAGCTTCCTGAATTCCGCACCGTGCTCTTTCCCCTGTTCCGGAAGGAAGCAAGAGCTTTTTCCGTGAGAATAGTTGCCCCAGCCCTGTGGAAGAGGGGGTGCTTTACGCTCAGTGTGCGTGGGGAGGGGCGCGTGAACAGAGGTGCAGAGGCACACGGGGGGCAGTGACCTTGCTAGCGTCGGGGATGGGGAGGTGGTCCTCCCGAGGAGAATGGCTGGCAAGGTCGGAATTGTCCAGAGCCAACTTCTGGAAGGAACGAAAGATGTTTCTGGAATTTCGGTTTGTGATTATCGAATGTCGCAAGCTGGGGTTTAATAGAAGTAAAGTAAGAGCCCACCTGGTAGAGAGGGTTTTTCCTGCCCGGATGTCCTTTTCCTCACCCTAAAAATAAAAACAGGCGACATACTTAGGGCCCATGAAATAAGTAGGATTTGACTCCAAAGTGGTCCCAAGTCAGAAAACTTGACTCGGGTCAGCAGGACCCAAGCCTGGCCCCTCACTGTGTCCTTTTTGAGAACAAACCATAAAATCCAAATGGGAACCCGCAGGGCCAAACCCTGAACAAGGCGGGCTGCATTTGTGCCTCCTCTGTCCCAGGCCCTGGCTTGGAGCTGGACCTGGGGGAGGACAGGTCGTTGCTGTCATCCGTTTCGGGTCCACACATGCAAGGCGGTCTCATTTCAGGCTTTGTTGTTGTTCTTGTTGATGCCTCCCTGGTGTGTGTTTGCTGACGTTGGTTGAAACCTGCCTATGGGCCGTCGCGGTTGGTAAACTGGCAGTTGGCGACCATTGGGCAGCAGATGGGTAGTTGAGTGCCACGTGGAGGGTGGCCTGGTCCCCGGGACAGTGGGGACCACTGAAGGTCTCTGAAGAATGGCCCTGGCACAGCCCCAGCGGGGCTAAGAAGGGGGGGCAGCAGGCATCCACACAGTGTCAGAGGAGGGGGCAGGGCATGTGTGAGCCTGGGCCGGAGGCAGGTGCTTGAATGCAGAATAAGCTGGCCTCCAGGGCCCGAGTTTACAGACGCCTCTTCCTCCTTCTGGAAGCTCTCCGGGCCTCAGCCGCTTGCCTCTCCGGACCCCCAACCAGCCCAGGCTGCTAGGATGGGTTCCCTTGCATCCATCCAGCCCTCCCCCACCCCCGGCTGGGTTCAAACATACCCCTCCCCACACGGGCCAAGGCGGGACGAGGAATCAGCACACCCGGCCGTGCACGCCTAGGCGGAGTGGTCCCACGCTTGGCTCCCCCTGCTTCCCGCGGTGCCTCTTCTTTCCTGTGGTGAGATCCTCACGGCCAAGGACCTCGTCCACGTGAATCTGACAGCACACTCAGTAACCGCGTCGTGTTTGAAGATCATCGAGTGGCTGACTTCGGGGGGATTCCAGCGAGACTGAGGACCCTAATTGATAATCCTAACAACTTAATCCTGCTCAGCCCTGTTAGGCGACATTTACATACCAGCGCGCGCGGGAAATACCTGGGGAGAGCCCTGCTAAATTATTCAGCCCTTAATTGATCTTCAAGTGCATTTTCAGCAGGATACAGAGTCACCCAGACCCCAGTTCTCAGAAAATAACAGGTTGTTAGTCTCATGCACGTGGAGTTGAAAATGCCAGAAACCCGCTTCTGCGGCTGAGGCTCACCTTGGTGTTGACACCCGCTAGCGAGGGGTCACGAGTTCCTGTTTGGCATGAGGTCTACAAATGGTGGTTCAGAGGAGCAGTGTCCAGCGCCGTGTTCCTTTTCTCCAAGAAAGGATAAAACACACGCGTCTCGAAGAAACGAGGAAAAGGCCTTTGGATTTGCACAGAATTTGGCTGGCAAATAACTTGGTGTTGCTGTTAATTTTCGCAGGCAAGGTATTCCCTAAGAAAGAAACCGGTATTTATTTCACGGCATTGACTTTCGAATGAAATGTCACCCCGTGTGAACACGACGCTGTTTTACTGCCTTCCGGGAGCGGCTCTGAAATCTTGAAGCTTCTCCGGTTACTTCCGTCGTCCTCCGTTCCCTACAGCGAGTCATCGGGCTGGAGCTTAGCTGGCTACTGGGGCTTTGCTGTGTGACGGAGCTAATCGTTTCCTTCCCTAGTACCCTCCAGCACGTTCTCCCAGGGAGAGTTTTTATCACGTTGGTTAATTAAGACCACTACAGTAAAATTTATTAATTGCCAAGGCAGTTAGCGGAGAGAGGGGAGTGTGGCCTACCGAGAAGCTCTGCAGGGAAGAACTCGCCTCGTCCAAGCTTCAGGGGATGGGCTCAGGGAGAAGCGGAAGGTAGGCAGTGGGCGACTTGAAATGAAGTACTACTATTTTGTAACTGGTGGTATTCTGTTAATGATGTGTGGCTGTGAGACCTAGATAAACCGGAAGAAGCCCAAAGACGCTGGGGCGCCGGGGGGGGGCCTCAGTCGGTTAAGCGTCTGACTTTGGCTCAGGTCACGATCTCGCGGTTTGTGGGTTCCGCCCCCACGTCGGGCTCTGTGCTGACAGCCCAGAGCCTGGAGCCTGCTTGGGATTCTGTATCTTCCTCTCTCTCTGCCCCTCTCCCCTCTTAAAAATAAATGAACATTTAAAAAAAAAAAGAGGATGTTGGCTTACAGTTGAGGGGAACACACCCTGCCCATCTACCACCAAAGCACAGGCAAATCAGGGGAGAGAAGATTCCATGGAGCTCGATGAGGAAGCTCTGGCCACGGTCACCTCCCCTGGGCCACGTAGGATTGTAGGTCCTCGTACCCCCGGCTGTGGATCCCGGTTCATGAGGGGCATCCCTCCCTCCCTGGGCAAGTACTGAGCCGTCTGTAAGCGAGCACACAACCAGCCGTAGTAATTCATTGCGACGATACGCAGCTAAGTCCGTTCCCTGCCTCCTGACAGGCCTCCCAGCGACCTGGGCACGTGGGGCCCCCGTTACCTGTCTTTCCCCGTTTAGTTCTCTGGGCATTGCTTGTAGTGCGGGATTCCTACTTGGCACATACGTTTTTTCTTTTGTCAATACTCTTGATACCCGATGTAAACAAATACGTTTGAGGAGTTCGTGAAAGGAAGGGGACGAATCTCAAATCTCCTTGGGACGTCTGCCGGTCCCCCACGTGGGAGGCAAACCTGGGAAACGGGAGCGAAGGCCCACGTGGGAATGACTGTTTTGGAAGTAGTTCCATTTCAGAGAGAGGGAGGACGTCCTGCAAGGCGTCCAGCAACTGGCAGTCCTGGCTTCTCTACCAGCGGTGCAGGGGGAAGCAGTGAACAGAAAATTCTGTGGCCTCGTCCCTCCGTCTCCTAAGGAAGAGACAGAACTTACCTGCCTCTCGCAGCCGAGCGAGCCAGCAACGCTTGCGAATTACATCAACAAAAATCGATTTGACCTTATTGTGCGCCGGTGCTATGCTAGGAGCTGGCAGCACCAAACGGAAGAACACGGTGTCTTCAAGGGACTGGTGGTAGATCACTGTTTACAGCCGTGCCGGTTGTGCACTGCACAACCCTAAGGGCTCCATTCAGATCCTAGACGTGGTGGATTTGTCTCTTCGTTATGACGATATTCCAGTAGATGGAAGCCAAACGGCTTGAGGAAGGGGCACCTTATTCTTTGGGCTAACATAAGCCCAAATGTGGACACAGAGAAACAATTTCAGTACATTCAACAGTGGCCAGAGTGGACACATGCGTAAAAAGAGCCCTCTGTGTGCCTGAGGGAGTCCTGGAAGGGTTTGCCGAGAGCGGTCCTTTGGGAGACCATCCCCCTGGGCAGAGAGACGGTGTTCTGTAGCAGTGTAGAGATTGGGTTCAACATTGGGACTGCTTGGGCTCACATCCCAAATGTACCCCTTACTGTGTGACCTTGGCCAAGTTACCTGAACCTCTCTCGGCCCCACCTGAGCTGCTGCTAATTCTGCAATCCCCCGGGATTTGTATCCAGCCAGGCAGGTGGTTTAGTAGGAATGAAGCATGGGGGCAGAGAAGCAGCTCAGCCCTGCCCGTGGGGACTGATGAATTCGTTCTACCTCCCCAAATTGTCCAGCCTTTTCCTAGGGTGCAGACCACACGAAGGCCAGATACACCTGCTGATAACAAAATGTGTTGTGTTTTCCTTTAAACAGCAATGCCCATAAAAGTAAGAGAGAAATACGGACAAATGTATTCAAATTCATCTAGGTCCGTTGCCTGAGTTCCTTCATGATGGGCTAATAAAAGTGATGAGATATATGGTTTCATAACATTTAGGCACTTTCTAGTTTGCTGATTGTGGTCCTCAGATAACATTTATCAACCTACACTCTTGTTCTGAGGGACAAGGGCGAAGCTGAACCAGATTAATGCCCGCCGCAATCCGTAAACCATATGTCAAAAGCAAGACATAAAATTGGTTACCCTGGCTTCCAAAAGGACCTCTGCGAGGCAGGCAGAGTTATTGTGCTAAGTGTGATCATAATTGAGGATGGCCACTCGCTTCCTGGTTGTCACGGTCCTGAAATCTACAGGGTTTTATACCCACAGCCTGAACTTTTTCCTCGTCCGGGTGCATCTCCTTGGTGACGGCCCCAGAGGGAGGGCCAGGCCCTTCACATCTCCTAGCGGGGTGCATGTACCGTGATCAAAACCCCCGGCCGGATAACGGTGGATGTTTGAGAAATCCGCATATGCGGTTCTTTTGGAGGTTAGCTGGGATAACGATCACAGAATAACCGAGAAACCCCCAAATCTCAGTAGCTTCCCCCAGTCCGAGTTCCCTTTTCATCCTACCAAAAGCCACTGTGAGTGTGCAGCAGGGAAGCTTCCTGAGGGGTGTCCCGGGGACCCGGGCCCCTTTCCGTTTTGCCACCATCATCGTCAGGTGGCCTCCAGGGCCCCTCTGAAAGGTGAGAGAGGGCAGGGAAGGCACGCCTGTTTTCTGAAGCTCTTTGGGGGCGAAAGGGACCCATGGCACTTGTGGCCTGGCTGAGGAGGTGCCCTGGTGGGCAGCGGTCTCTCGACAGCAGCGAGGAAGGGGAGCGCGGGTCTGTGGGAAGCCCTCCGCTGTCTCGGCCTGCAGGCGGGCGTGAGCGGTGAGCCCTCCTCCTCTCCCGACACACCCCATCTTCCCGAGTTAGCTCGAAACAGCAGACGATCTGAAGCTCAAAGAGTCCTGGCTGGGGTTTGAGGTTCTGGAAACGGGACCTTGTGAGTCACAGAGAATTGCCCCCAATTGTTCTGGGTGCAATTAGGGCCGGCCTTAGCCAAATTTTCATGGAGGCATTTTCCCTCATCTATCCCTCCGTTCTTCGACATCCTTCGAATGCTCTTCTCAGCAGCAGACTTGGCTAAAAATTTCCATTTGGGCGCTGCACCCCCCCCCCATATGCTCCGTTCCTCCATCACGTACCTAGCTTCTCTTTCAGCCCAGCTACTCATCATTTCAGTGCTGCCGACGCTCAGTATTAAGAGATAAAGCTGAGGGGGCTAATTTATACTACTATGTAGTGGACTGACAGCTCTTTTTCTCTGGAAAATGAATTACATTAAAAATAAATAAATAAAAAATGTTCGAACAAGTTTTGATCTAGGCTTGCCAGGGCGTCCGTTCCGCGACTCGGGTTAGAAGAGAGCAAGCCACATAAATTTAAACATAAAAACAGAAACAGAAACTCAGTACTGTCTCTAGTGCCGGCGGTCCCGCGCAGGTCCTCCCGGAGCAGAGAGGAATACAGTAGCGCCGATGACGTGCTAACTGAGTGCAAACCCTTACTCTGCCCCTTGCTGTGTGACCGCGGGCAAGTTACAGAACCTCTCTCTGCCCCCAGATCAGCTGTTGCAGACGTTTCTGTGATACCTGGGAGCGGTATGTGTTCACCCAGGCAGACCAGGTAGGGCTTAGGAACTGTGTTTATGACGGAAGGTAAGCACGCACGTTCTGGCGGAAGCTTCTCCCCCAGCTCCTGCGCGGTCGAGATGGAGGGCCCGGAGTTGCTCTTTCAGCACAGACCTCATTCCGGTGGCGTCCAGCATTCAGGACTGACTACAGCGATAGAACTAGTTCGCAGGCAATCGGATGCGGCAGAATTCTGTGTATACGTGTGTGCGTGCGTGTGTGTGTGTGTGTGTGTGTGTGTGTGTGAGTGAGTGTGAGGTGGCAGGCTTATGCCTAGCGCGGATTCAAACAGAAATGATTGCCTATGAACCAAAGTGCTGCCTCGTCGCGGGATGTTCGTATGGGTTATGTGTGCTTGTTGCTTCTCCTCCACCGGGGGGGGGGGGGGGGCGAGTCAGGATGGAAGGAAAATAAAAAGGGGGGGGGTGGTGGTGAGAAAATTGTCCTGGAATTCCAATCTCTTATTGTATCTGTGGCGGTTAAATGGAGTCTTCCGGGTTTATCTGTGTAAGGAAGTAGCTTGCTTTGTTACTTACCCGATGGTCCCAGAGCGGCAAGCAGCAAGTGCCTGTGTGTTGTTGGAAACTAGGTCAGGGGAGCCAGGGCCTGGGGCAGGGCTAAGGCTCCCTGGATCTCTGCGAGGGTGTGAGTCTCTGTTACCTTGGAAGCTTCCCGGGGCGGGGGGGGGGGGGGTGGGGGGGGGTGCTAATTGTTTTAAGATGGCTGGGAGAAGCGAGCCAAGGTGGAAAAGCCCCAGGCTATGGAGCCAGGCCCATGTGGCTTGTGTTGAGTCCCAGCTCTCCTGCCTACAGGCTGGAAAGGCTCCCGCCACGTAGCCTTTCTGGGCCTCAGTTTTCTCATCTGCAGGATGGGGATAATGAAACCTCCCCCTCAGGTGGTAATTAAGATTAAGTAAGATAGGGGCGCCTGGGGGGCTCAGTCGGTTAAGTGTCCAGCTTCAGCTCAGGCCATGATCTCAGGGTTCACGAGTTCGTGCCCTGCATCGGGCTCTGTGCTGACAGCTCGGAGCTTGGAGCCTGCTTCGGATTCTGTGTCTCTCTCTCTCTGCCCCTCCCCTGCTCGTGCTCTTTCTCAAAACATGAATAAACATTAAAAAAAATTAAGATAATGACTAACAAAGGTTGCTTCCCTTATCTCCCTCCCGGTGCTAATCACGATCGGCTTTATTCTTCCCTTGTCCTGAAGCAGGTTTAGGCTCTGCCTGTTCTCCCAACACGAGGTTTTCCTGCAGGGAAAATTTAGTTAGTGCAGATGTATGCATGTCTTTTCCGAATGTGAGAAAATGGGGAACTTTGATTCCAGTATCTGTGAATTACAAGTCTCTATTTCGGGGACTAACTAGATAAGGGGCTGGAGTTTTCTGAGAGAGAAGCTACAGATAAAGGAAATCTGGCCGTAGGTCCGCCTGACTGAGTCTTGGGGTGAAGGGGGGGTGGCGAGTGGGGCTTTGGCTCGGGTGTCCGCAGACCTCGGTGGGGCTGGGTCAGGGCGGCCGGTGGAAAATGGCTGCTTGGCGGATGCTGGGTGAAGGGGCAGTCTCCCGGGCTCGTCCCGTCCCAGTGGTTCCGTCGCTCTGGGTCATCAGGACACGGGAGGCCCAGCGAGCTGACGTCAGCAACTCCGGAGGAGGTGACGCTGAAACCGGCTGGAGGAATGGACGGGGAGGTGGGGGGGGGGGTGGCTGGTGCTGGCTCCTCACAAGCCAGTTTCCCGCAGAGCTAGATAGAGCCGGAAGCCCTCTGAGGCCGTGAAGCCCCGAAAATAGTGGCGCTGCAGAGGATGGGAAGGAGCAAGGGGGAGAAGATGCAAACGCATTAAATGTTGCGACCGGGAGCCGTGCAGCCGCCGCGGGCTCTCATCTTTCCTGTTGGAGAGTGCCTTGGCTTTAGAACTTTTTCCTGAAGGGGAACGGGGGAACGTACGTACGGGAAAGCGCACTTTGCAGCTTTTCAGAAACAGGACGTACCCATGTCACCAGCAACCTCGATGAAGACACAAACTATCGCTCGCCCTGGAAGGCCCTCCTGGCCCCCTCGTAGTCCTCCCACCCCCACATCCCCAGTGGGGGACCCGTCTCCTGACTTGTAACAGCACAGGTTAGTTTTATAAGGGCATCTTAAAAAAAAAATTGTTTTTAATGTTTATTTTGAGAGAGAGAGAAAGCAAGGCTGGGGGAGGGGCAGAGAGAGGGGAGAGGGAGAATCGCAAGCAGGCTCCACGCTGTCAGCGCAGACCCCTACGCTGGGCTCGATCCCACGAACCGTGAGATCGTGACCTGAGCCGAGATCAAGAGCCGACGCCTAGCCGACTGAGCCCCCCAGGCGCCCCAAGGGCAGCGTTTTTAAGGTAAAATTCCGTGCACATCCACGAGAGAGACATCGTCGGTTACACGGAACAGGGGACAAGTACTGAGCCCTCGCCGTACGCTGGGCCTCCTGCACACCTGTACATCCATCCTGTCACTACATCCTCTGATCCAGTCTAAGAGGTAGGGGCTAATATTATGCCCGTTGCACAAACAGGAAACCAAGACACAGCAAGGTTAAGAACCTTGTTTGTCAAGGCCGCCCCACGATGGAGTGGTGGACCAAGAACTTGAAGGCAGTGCAGGGCCACCTTGCCGTGCGCCCCTGGGGGGAGGCAGAGGGCACTGGGCATCCGGAGGCAGTGCGTTGTATGCGGAGGCGACGGGAGGACCAAAAGTGGTGGCGAGTTTCGGAATTTGATCAAGAAGATCTAAGGCGGCAGCAGGGAGAATCCACACTGAGGCTCGTGCGTTCGGGAGGCGTGTCTGTCCCGTGTTCACTCGTGGGCTCGAACGCCTCCTAGAAAACTCCGAGTTCTCCGCTCTGGTGGAGAATCACTTCGCTGGTCCGGCTCTCTCATTCACAGATGAGGAAATCGGGTCCCAGAGAAGGGAACCGACTTCCCGAAGGTCAGGGCTGGGGAGCAGGGCAGGCTCACTGTACAGCGCTCTTTCCTTTCTGCCTTGTCATCCCGCATTAACCAGCTTCTCTATACACCTACGTCCTGGAAGGTCACGGTCGAGTTGGATATTGTGGCCTGTCGGGGCCCAGGCCTGGGATCCCCAGCTGTCTGCCCATGTCCCCACCTCCAGCCTTGGAATCAGGGTTGAGACACTTGACCGAGGTCCAGTGCCCTTTTCCCTCTTCGCCCAGTGGGCGCTGCTCAGGGCCAGCATTTTCCCTGCCCAGCCGGAGGCTGGGCCCCTAATTCCCTTCTTCCACGCAGGCTCTTACCCGGCATGCCTTAGAGCTGGTGCCCCATGAGCCTCTTGTCTCCTGGCTGGGGCCTGTCTTGGTTGTTTGAATGAGGCAGAACCAGGTCCCTGAAGCTCATGGGTTCCCCGAACCCGCAGTCGGTAGAGAAGGAAAAGCAATCCATACTTCCCGCCGAAGTTTCTTGTCCAAGTTTCTGCTAGCTCAGTGTGTTTCGTCCCCGGGATTGTGTGCCTTTCATCCTTGGACCAGCAACTATTGAGTACCTGCTGTGTCCAAGAGGCACTGCCTGGAGATAAATAGGACGGATGTGAATGCTTCGGCTAAGATTGTCTGTCAGAGAATCCTCTCAGGCAGGCCGTCACACGCGAATCCAGGATCGAGGCCCCCGCCCTCCTGGGGTTTCATTCTAGTAGCAGCTAGAGGTTTTAGGACTTTGGTTACAAGTGACCAAAACCCAGCCTGGACTGGCATGAGCCAGCGATGGGGAATGATTGGCTCCTGGCCTGGGACGTCCGGGCTGCCTTTAGGTGTGGCTGGACCTAGAGGGTCAGTGGGTGTCAACAGCACCGGCTCCTCCCCTGGCGGCTTGGTCACAGCGCGTCTCTCGGCACAGAGGCCCTGGGAAGCCCTGGCCTGAGCGTTTACCACTGTGAGGTGTAGCGGAGAGGAAGCTGCTCCTTTTCCCGAATTCCTGAGGTTGGCTCTCATGGGACCGTTCACTGATCTCGGAACCAGCCCCGCTCCAATTTTACTGGCAAGCACAGGGGAGGGCGCCTTCCCGCTGGGCGAACCAGGGTTATAGGATGCTGGGCCTGCAGGCAACAGACGTCAATACGACCAACCACCCCAGTGCTCTGAGTGGCCGACTCTGGTCTAATCCGGCTCCCCGTGAAACAGGCTGATCTGCGCGTGCGCCGGGCACTTCTGTCCTCTCGGGCCTGGACGTGTGGCCACAGCCATCAGCCTTTCTGACCCCCGCCGACCCCACGGCATCCCAGCGCCCACCCGTCCCTCTAGCCAGACCGTAGCTGCATCCCTCTGCACCCCCTCAGTCCTCACCCCGGCAGCCCAGGTTGCCACAGCATTTGTGCGGCCGTCCCTTCCTCTCCAGCCCTAGAAGCTTCTGCTTGAGATCCCTGTCCCTCCCTGCCCCCCCCCCCATGATGTTTCTAAAACCGGCTTCGGCAAACTACAGCCCACGGGCCAAATCCAGCTCATCGGCTGTTGGTAGATGGCCCACAAGCTTCAAACGGTTTCTTTACTTTTAATGGTTGGGGGGGAACAGGAGAGTGAAAAGGATAATAGTCGGTGGTGCGTGAAAATTACGTGATATTCGAATTTCAGTGAACATAAAGAAAGTTCGGTTGGAGCCCGGCCATGCGCATTTGTTTACGTATCCTGTATGGCTGCCCCTCAACAGCCGCAGAGCCGAGTAGTTGCGACACAGGACCATATGGCCCACCAAGCCTAAAATACTTACTCTCCGGCCCTTTACAGAAATAAGTTTGCCAATTTTTGGTTTAAAATACTCGAATCCTGTCGTTCCGGAGCTCAGAAATCTGCTAGTGCTCCCAGTGTCCTTGAGACCCAGCTAGGTTCCTGTACGGGCACGCAGGGTCCTGTGATCGGGTTCAGCCCCTTGTCCCAGTGTGCCTTCCTGTCGCCGCGTTCCCCTACCTTCCAGAATGCTCGGGTGCTGATGGCACAGGGTTCCCAGCCTCCTGGACTCCCTCCGCCCTGCCGCCGTGGCTCCCAGTCCCTCCCCTGCCTCGTCTCCGGAAACCCTGCAGAGCTCAGCCCGCCTGCCCGCCCGTCTTCCCCGAGTCACCTTTGCCGAGCTCATTGTCCCCTCTTCTGTGTCCCACTGAAGCTCTGTTTAGTCCTCTCCCGTGACATTTGTCACGTCCCCGCCACCCTCAACTACCCACCTGCTCCCCCCGCTGTGGGCGGCCGCGAACACTGCCCGCTGACCTGCCCTTATTCCCTCGCAGCCCCTAGCGGACACCGTCCTGGCGGGCGGCACGCGCACTGCGCTTCTCCAAAGGAGTGACATTCAAACTCCGGACCGGGGCGAGTCTCAGGCCCAGGGACAGGCCCGCTGGCCGTGTAGGAGCGCGCGCAGAGAGAGCCCCAGCTGGCGGGATGAAAATCCTGCGCTCTGGCGGGACGCGCAGGGAAGTCGGTAGAAACAGGCAAGAGATGCACCGATATCAGACAACGCGGGTCTGAGTTGATTTCATGAGACTTTCGGGAGAGGGTGGGGGCGCGGGGCAGGGGGGAGAGTCGGCATCGCCTGGCGTGTTCCCAGCCACCCAGTCGGGGCGGGGAGAGAGTTTTGTGAGTGCAGACAGCGCGCGGACTGGTATAGACACACCACGTGTGAGGGGCAGGGGGCGGGGCAGGCCGTGATTACAAGGGCGCGGAGCGAAGGCAGGGGTCAGGGGTCAGTGGGCAGAAGAGCAGCCGCCATATTTTTTAACCAAAGTATGGTTGAGACGCAGTGTTGTTAGTTTCAGGTGGACAGCTTAGTGACTCCGCAGCTCCAGCTGCCATCTGTCACCACACGGTGCTGTTCAGATACCTTTGACTCTATTCTCTCTGCTGTACCTTTCATCCCTGTGACTTATTCACACCGTAACTGGAGCCGGTATCTCTCACCGCCCTTCCCCCGTCTTGCCCTTCCCCCCACGCCCTTCCTCTCTGATGGCACCCATCTGTTCTATGTATCTTTGGGTCTGTTTCTGCTTTTTGTTGGTTTATTCATTTATTTTCTTTTTAGATCCACTTATGAGGGAAATCATGTAGTATTTTCCTTTCTCTGACTTATCTCACTTAGCATAATACCTTCTAGGTCCATCCATGTTGTTGCAAATGGTAAGATTTCATTCTTTTTTATGGCTGTGTAATATTCCACGGTGTGTATATGTGTATGTGTGTGCATCGTCTTTGTCCATTCATCTATCTGTGGACACGGGGGTTGTTTCTGTCTCTTTTCAAGTGAGTGTTTCATTTCTTTGGAGTAGTTACCCAATGGTGGAATTATTAAATCGTATGGGAATTCTATTTTCAGTGTTTCGCGGAAACTCCACACTGTTTTCCACAGCGGCTGCACCAACTTAATCCCCACCAGCAGTGCATGAGAATTCCCTTTTCTCCACCCCCTCACCTCCCTTATCTTCACACTATCCTGAGGGGTGTGACGTGATCTCATTGTGGGTTCGATTTGTGTTTCCCTGATGATACGTGGGGTTGGGTGTCTTTTCATATGTCTGACGTCTGTATGTCTTTGGAACGATGTCTAGTCAGGTTGTCTGCCCATTTTTAATTGGATTTTGTAATTGGATTATTATAGAATTGGATTATATTTTTTGGTGTTAAATTGTATCAGTTCTTTATGTATTTTGGATACTAACCCTTTATCGGATATGTCATTTGCAAATATCTTCTCCCTTTTGGGTAGGTGGCGTTTTTATGTTACTGATGGTTTCCTGTGCTGTGCAGAAGTTTCTTATTTTGATGTCATCCCAAGAGTTTATTTTTGCTTTTGCTTCCCTTGCCTCAGGAGACCTATCTAGAGAAATGTCTGCAGCCGCCGTTTTAACTGACTTTATTCCTGGACCAGTGTTTCTCCACCTGGGCTTGGCATTCGGGGCTGTATAATTCTTTGTTTTGGGGGCCTGTCTCACACATCATAAGGTGTCCAGCTTCCCTGGCTGTACCTGCTAGATGCCAGGAGCACCCCAGCCCCCAGTTTTGCCAACCAAAAATGTCTCCAGAGGTCACCTAGGCTCGGCACGGGGGTGAGGAGACAGAATCGCCCCCAGTTGGCAACGACTTCCCCAGATGACTGCTTCTCAAACTTTCCGTGGTACAAAACAAAACAAAACAAAACACAACACAAAAAACAAACCAAAAAAACCTTGTTTCTCTATTTGACCCACCCTCGTATAAAATACTAGTGAAAGAAATCAGTAGAAAAATGACCAGCATACTTAGTCATCGCAATGTCAAATTGTTGAAAAGTATTTGAACGCTGACTCTCCTTCTCTGTTCTGCCGCTGTCGCGGGCGGGTGACAGAGGCTCCCAGACCACATCCCAGCACAGAAAAGAGCTAGAGAACGTTCTCCACACATGTAGACAGCAGACCGCGCTGGCGTTCTGTCACTCTTAGGCCCTCGACAGAATGTTTCCTCATCGCCTCGCACAGAGATTTTTCCTCTGGGATGCGGCCTCACCCTCGAAAGGTGGCATTCACCTCGTGTTGGAAGTTCACGGGCCACCACCCAGATGACTCACCTCCGAGGAAGTGACCTTGCTCAGAATTCCCCTGAGGAAGGCCTGGGTCGAGATGCCCCGCTTCCTGGAGGCTGTCTCCCCGCCGGCCCCCCAGAGCCAGCTCTCAGCCAGGCGCTCCCTGCCAGCAGGCCGGCCACCTTCCCAGTTCGGGCCCCAGGTCCGGGACGCCTCCTCCCCGTGTCGGGCGGTCCGCCAGGAAGGCCAAGGCCCTCGCCTTTCATCCCGTGGCCCAGAATAGGCTCGCAAATGGTGGGAGATGCAACTGAGGGCTGCACAGATTTTAAATTCGGAAGCCTTGAAGTCCGCGGAGACGCGGAGAAACCCCGCCGTCCTTTGGGGGATGCGGAAATACTCCCGGGGGCCTGTCGGTGGCAGGGCGTGGCGGGCGAGAAGCGAGGGAGGTCGGTGACTTCAGGAGGGTCACCCCACTTCTAACTTCTTAACTTAAACACACAGCGGGGCGTAGCTGGTGCGAGTCTGCAGCGTCGGGCGGGCGCGTGGAGGCAGAGAGGGGCGGGCAGGAAGGCCAAGAGTGTTTCCGTGGCCTAATGATTGGCTTCCTTCCTGCCTTTCGTCCCACATTCTCCAGCAAGAGGACTCGCCGTGGGTGAAACCGAGCTGAGCAAACCGAGGTCGGGTCCATCAGAGTGAGTGGCTCAACGGAGGCCAGAACTGAACTTTCTGGACCCCAGTACAGGTGCACGTCCGTCGGATTCTTTACCTCCTCGTGAACTTTGATTTGGGTTGATGTTTGGAAGAGGGAGGGAGGGGCCGGGATAACATCCGAGGGGAGAAACGGCCACAAGTGCAGTTCAGGGAGCTGGTGGACTTTGTCTCACGCTTTGTTCTGTGGTTCAGACGAATCTCCCGTGTATAACAGGCTAAGAACTTCCTCAAACCTCACAGTGCTGTGCGGAAACTGAGGAGCTAAGTAATTTTCCATAAGCTCACAAAGGGAAGCCAAGAATAAAATTCAGACCCTAGTGACTCTTCACTGGAAATATTTTGACAGAAGCCAAGGACGAGAATAAGCACAGAACCTGGAAGGAATTAGGCAGACTTTTTTTCGTTCTGAGATTTCAGGAAAGAGGGGCTGTTGTGTCCAACACACACCTGCCAATCCTTCGACAGCTGTTTGGTTAAGCACCTACTATGTGAGATTCTGGAAAGTACGTTAAGCTTCCAGTTCCTTCCTTTCTACCTGTAATTTTGCTTACCCCTATTTTTGTATGCTTATTTATTTTGAGAGAGCGCGTGCACATGGGAGTCTAGGGGCAGAGAGAGAGGCAGAGAGAGAGAGGGAATCCCAAGCAGTCTCCATGCTGTCAGCAC
This sequence comes from Paguma larvata, assembly GCA_030068075.1. Classification (NCBI taxonomy): domain Eukaryota; kingdom Metazoa; phylum Chordata; class Mammalia; order Carnivora; family Viverridae; genus Paguma; species Paguma larvata. Next base: position 37,314,968 of record CM057827.1, read on the forward strand.
AGAGCCTGATGTGGGGCTCGATCCCACGAACTGTGAGATCATGACCTGAGCTGAACCACCCGGGCGCCCCTACTTTGCCCTGTCAGTTGAACCGTAGCGGCTAGACGGGCTTGTTAGATGTGTAAATGTCTACAAGGACCACTGTTTCGTCGGCCAGTGCTCACTGAGGGACTGCCTTCGATGTACGAGCAACTGCAGGAGAGGCGGAGCTGGTCTGCTGTTTCTGGAAGGGTCTCACTGTGCCTGCCCACGTAGGCCCGATGAACTCAGCCCCTGTCTGCGCTAAGAAGCGGGTCTGACGCTTCTTGCCTTGAGGTCCCCTGGAGGAGAGGCAGGGTGGCACCGAGGAGAAAGATGGCCAAACAAAGAACCCCAGGGGGTGGGAGTGGGGAGACGGGGGACGACCTAAGGATGCTGAGGGGCGACCCTGACCCCCAGCTGTGGGTTAGCAAATGGTGCGAGCAGCCTGGCAGGTCCCTCTGGGAACTCGGTGTGCTCGGCCCTCCGTCTCCTGGCCGCCGGCTTCTGCCTCATCCGGGGGACAGCGCCTCATTCTCCGCTTCCTAGGCCCAGTTTGCCAGGGTCCGGTGTATCAGTCAGAACTCTCCAGAGAGAAAGAACCAATTAGAGGCACATATACGCACACACACTCGTAAGGAGATTTACGTCCAGGAAATTCGTTCATGTCAAGACAGGGCCTGGCAAGTCTGAAAGCCGTCAGGCCAGAAAGTCTCAAAGCAAGAGTTGATGTGTCAGTCTCCAGGCAGAATTTTTGCTCTAAAGGCCTTCAACTGATTAGATGAGGCCCACCCATGTTATCGGGGCAGTCTCCTTTACTTCAAGTCTGTTGAAGGTCGATGTTAAACACATTCACACAACACCTTCATGGAAACACCTAGATTCGTGTTTGATGGAATGACTGGGCACTACAGCCTTGCCAGGTTGCCGCGTGAAATTAACCGTCCCATCCAGCACAGAGCTGGGCCATGACCTCCGCACCGGGTAAAGAGAAGGGCCACTCCAGCCTTCCTCCGGGTCCCTTACTGGTTGGTGGGGAGCCCAGATCCCTCACTGTTGGCGAGTCTTCCGTCCTTGCCTGGATCTGAGTGTTCTTCGGGGGAGGTACTACAGCATCTGCCTGCCCCAGGAAATGTCCCCTTACCGTGTTGAACCTGAGGCTGACCGGGATGAGGGTGTACCGAGTGTCTCTGTTAGAAGTGACGAAGGTCTTTCCTGGCATATCAGCACAGATTAATTTGAACTCTGTGAGCTAATCGGATTAATATTGACTCCGGGTCCCCGAACTCCCAATGAGTTCTCATTGGGAGTAGAGTGGCCCAATGAGTTCTCACTGGGAGCAGAGTGGCCATGACATTTCGCATCCAAGCTGGGACACTTTGGACAGCGAAGGGGCAGGAGTCGTCATTCGGGACAGCAGATGGGAATCAGGGTTGTCCTGAGAAAGAGCACATAAAAGACCCAATGACGGCCATGGCTGCGTTTTCTCAAGAGCTCTCTCGTGGGGCGTGATTTTCGACGCATGCCTTCCGTAGATGGAGAGTTCGTCATGTCAGCGATCTGAGCTCTGTCGTGGGTTGAACTGCATCCCCCGAAAGAGAAGTCGAAGTCCTGGTGTCTCTGAAAGTGACTTATTTGGAAATAGGGTCTTCGCATAATTAGTCAGGATGAGGTCACGTGGAGTAGGGTGGGGGGGGGCGCGTGCAAGAGGAAGCCGTTTAGGATCCTTCCACCTGCCGCAGCCGCTGGGTCAGTTTTGGTCTATTTCTTTCCGGTTCTTTTCATCTGCACGTTTGTTCCTAGCTGCCCCCAAACGACACATGATTGTGTGTGTTTTCATTTATCATTAGGTTTACTTCCGCATCCAATGTCTTTTCAGGTAACACTCGCTCTAGAATGTGTCATGAGCGGGGGCTTTGCCTGTGTCGGTCACGGATGGTTCCCAGGTTACAGAACCTGCGCCGGGGCAGGGGTGGGTGCCAGCAGACGTTCGGGGAAGGATTGGAGAGACGTGTCACCAGTGCATACCCGCCTCCCTACTACTGGATGATTGGGGACTTCAGTCTTTTGTCTTTAGAGGTAACGAGCGTCTTCCCGTCTATGGTTTTCCCCTGATATTGTCAATAACAGAACACAAGCCAATGACGAGTTCGGTCAAAGAGAAGAAACACTGTCTGGTTCTCGACATGCAGTCGAGTGCTCTTTTAGAGCTGAAGTACCCACGTATCAGTCTTGGCTCTGATGCTGGCTCTGTGTCCTTGGGAAAATTCCTTAACCTTTCTGTGCCCTGGTTTGCCTGTCTGTAAAATGGGGCTGATGAGATGATTTCACAGGCTCGTTATAAGGATTTTTTAAAATGTTTACTTATTTATTTTGAGAGTGAGCAAGGGAGAGAGAGAACCCCAAGCAGGCTCCATGCTCAGCAGAGAGCCCAGTGTGGACTCGATCTTACAACAGCGAGATCACGACCTGAGCCGAAATCGACAGTCGGACACCTAACCAACTGAGCTCTCCAGGTGCCCCTTGTTGTAAGGATTAAATGGGATACTGTGTGTAAGGTACTTAGAGTGCTTGGTACACAGTGAGCCCTATATACGTACCTATTTGCTATTTGTGGTTTAGACATAAAACATTATATCATGCCAACGAAAAGTTACAACTGTGTCCCCAAGCAGAAATAGTTTACCCTAATAATCACCCACCTTTACAGTCCTTTTGATACACTCAGTACCTCTGTGTGGTGCCTGCTGGTGAGTGGCTCAGAGTTTGGTGGTTGGACTATGGATAAGAATCTCGGTTACTGGGGGCACCTGGGTGGCTCAGTCGGTTTAGCGTCTGGCTTCAGCTCAGATCATGATCTCGCAGTCCGTGGGCTCGAGCCCCACGTCGGGCCCTGTGCTGACAGCTTGGAGCCTGGAGCCTGCTTCGGATTCTGTGTGTCTCTCTCTCTGCCCCTCCCCTGCTCATGCTCTATCTCTCCCTGTCTTTCAAAAATAAATAAATGTTTAAAAAAAAAAAAAAGAGTCTCGGTTACTGATGAACTTGAGGTCTATTGTGTGCATTCTTTACCAGATCCTGTAGCTGGGTGCCGTCTGATAGAGGTGGGGGCAGAAGAGGGGTGAGCGAACTGTCCCCATGGCACCGCGAGGCCGCCGCACCTGCCGCAGGAGCAATGCAGCTAGACACAGCCAGCGGCCAGCGGAACTACGCAGACAAACAAAGTCCACCCACATGCGAACTCAGCCCTGCTGTTCACTCCGCGTACAGTAGGGGGTCCGGTTCCACCGCTTGCCTTTGGCAGAGACTCCAAGGCAGGCGGGGGGAGTAGAGAAGCTTTCTAGGGAAAACGGGAGAGGCCTAGGGCGTGCCTGGTGGGAGGTCCCTGGCACGGGAGGCTGGCGGGGGGCTAACTAGAAGCAGGGCCTCTCGGGCGGTTGGTTTGGGGAGTATGTCTGTTTCCTAGGGCTGATGTAACATGACCACACACTGGGCGACTTAACACAATAAGTGTTATCGCGTCCTTGAGGCCAGGAGGCTGAGATCAAGGTATCCATGGGGCTGGTTCCTCCTGGAGGCCCCGGGGAGACTCTGTCTGCTGCCTCTGCTCTGGCTCCTGGCGGCTGCGTCCGTCCTTGGCGTTCCTCGGCTGGGAGACACTTCGCTGCGACTCTGAGCTCATCACCACGTGCCTTCTCTGTGTCTCGGCGCGTGTGCCGTTTCCTCTTACAAGGACGTCAGTCAGTGGATTTAGGGACCACCCTAATCCAGTATGACTTCATTTTTATTTAAATAATTACATCTGCAAAGACCTTATGTTTTAGACAGAATTACGTCTCCCCTCCCCCGTCCGTGTGTTGAAGCTCTAGCTGCGGGGTGACCGTATTTGGGGAGAGCACCTTGGCAGGTTGTAAGACTAGGGCCCTAATCCGATAGGACCGGTCCTTGGATGAGGGAGAGATCCCAGAGCTCACGGTCTCTGCACACACGCAGAGGAGGCCAGGTGAGGACGCAGCAAGAAGACCACTGTCCCCAAGTCAGGAAGAGGAGCCTCCCCGGAAACTAACCCCGCGGGCGACTCCGTCTTGGATGTCCAGCCTCCAGAAGTGCAAGGAGACGGATTTCCGTTGTGGACGGCCTCCAGTCGGTGGCATTTTGGTACAGCCGCCCCTCCAGGCTGACACACCCGATTAACAAAGGTGTCTGGGGGGCGTGAGTTTTATTCAACCCGTTTCGGGGAGTGTATTAGCTGTCTCTGGCGGGTCTTGAGTTGGCAGTGGTGACGAGTGGCAGGCTTGCTGACCAAGCCCTGACCGGCTGGGCCAGCCGTGGTTTGTTGGGCTTCCTGAATCGGTTTGCTGTGGACACATGAGTCCGAGCTTTGTGGTCCTATAGGCTGTGGCCTTTGTCCGTTTGTCTATCTGGGCTCTTGGAGTTCCGTTGCTAACTAGCGGGGATGCTGAGTAAAGCTTGACCTTGACCTCTCTAGGCTTTCTCCCCTTTCAAATGGGAAGTTAAGTGGTTCTCATGGACAGAAGGAAATTCAGCATCAGGCTAGGGACGGAGTTGGGGATGGAGGGGTTGGCTCGATAAGCCCACGCCCTCTCCTGGGTGAAGGATCACTGGGCCAGCCCGAAAATTCCATGGCGGTTGCTCCTGGAGAGAGTGATCCTGCTGCTGGGTCTTCCAATCAAATTTTTATCCCCCGCCCCTTCCCCCCCCCCCCCCTGCTTAATCTCTTTTGGAATGTGCTGGGAAAGAAAAAAAAAAAAGGTAGGGTTTTAAACTCCTTTCCAAGCTGGTTAGGCCAATGATTTGATTATTTTTGCTCCTGTTTGAGACATGAGGGTGATGATAAAACCTAGACATTCCAACTATTGCCCATGAAAGGTATGAAATCCTTAGCGAAGTTATTTTAAACCATAGAATTGGGGGGGGGGGGAATCACGATTTTTTTTTTTTTTTTTGCTTTTGGTTTCTGGCACTTGGGTGGTTTCTAAAACACACAAGTTGAAATGATGGAAGTTTGAAGCTATTTAAATTACTCTCCAGCCTTACGGTCTCACTTGCATAGTTTCAGAATAAACGTCAGGGCTTGGAACGTGGGGCTATTTTTAGCCAAGGTAGAAGGCAGAGAGAATGGCGTGTTTCGGGCAATTTTTTTTTCTGCTTTGAAAAACTCAGCTTACAGTTGACGTTCCCTAAAGAGGATCGACTAATTGAAAGGTCGGGGAAGGACCGGCGTCTAACGGAGGCACTTTCCTTCCGGGGGAGGTCAGAGCCAGCAGCCGGCAGCCCTGTGGCAGCCCGGAGCCGGGAACGCAGGGCCGGCGGCCCGTCTCCTTTGGGCCGTATCCTTTGGGCCGAGCTCGTTCCAGCAGCTCTCGGGCTCATGTCCGAAGGGCGGGGGAAAGCCAGGTCCGCGTTCACCCCACCCACCTCGTGCCAGGATCCGGCAGCTCCCCGGAACCCGGCGTGGGAGGGCAGGTGGCTCGAGAAGACGAGGGATTGCCAGGGCCACACCACGCGGGCTTGGGCATCAGTCCTAAGAGCAATCGGAATCCGTGGAAGGGTCTCAAGCCATTCGCGCATGCGGAGGAGCTGGGCTGGCTCCGTGGGGAACACAGGAAGGGGCAGATCGAGAGAGGCTGGTGGAGACGAAGAGGTGGGTGGGCTCAAGCTGGGTAGGAAGTAAGAGCTAAGGAGCATCGGCTAAAAGAGGGCAGAAGGTGGGCACCCGGACGGCTCAGTCGGTTAGGTAGCCAACGCTGGACCTCGACTCCGCTCACGGTCCCAGGGTCGTGAGATCGAGCCCTGCGTCGGGCTCTGTGTTAATAATGCACAGCCGGCTTGGGAATCTCTCCCCCACCCCTCTGCCTGCCCCTCCCCCGCTCTCTCTCTTTCTCTTTCTCTTTCTGCCAAAATAAATAAACTCGAAAAAAATAGTATGTCAGTTAGCATTCAGTGCAGGAAATAGAAGCCGTTCTCCATTTTTTCAACAGAAAAGAATTCAGGGAATTGTGTGTTTACAAAACTGCAAGAAGGGCTAAAGGAACAGGAGTTGAAAATGGGATGATCAAGTTCAAAGACATCCTGTGGGGAAATAAGGAAGTGGGTGCTGTTGCCAGGAGAGCCTCTCAGCACATAGACGTTACAATCTTGGTTGCCGGAGGAAGGACCCCTCTGCCTCTTTTCTTCCCTCCGAGTCCCCTGGGTTGGCAGAACCTACTTCTCATTCAGAACCCTCAGCTTCAAGGTAGTCCCGACTCCGCAGAACAGGGAAGAGGGCCAGTACGTGTGACCGTGCAGTGCGCAGCCTGTACGCTGTGTCTAGTGTCCCTGATGGGAAGGCTCATGGAAGGAAGTTGGAATGGTGGCTGGGTGCCATTGGCCCTGTCCCCCCGTCACAGGGTGTGGGGGAAGGAGGAGGTCACCGGGGACAACCAGGATTTCTTTCACGCAGAGCAACGTGCATAGCAGGCCACTCGCTGGGGCCAAGTTTAAGGGACTCGCAGGATGGCTAAGGTGTGATGTTCAGTTGGCAGCTGGGTATATTGGGTCTCAAGCTCAGGAAAGGTTGGGATTTGGGAGAGATCTACAGAGATCAGGAAGTCAAGTCCAAGGTCATTTGGGGCGAGCACGTAGATGGAGGAGAGAGCTCAGGCGGAGCCCTGAGAACCACAGTATTTGGGGTCCCACCAAGGACAGGCTTCTAAAGGACACCGTGCAAGCGAGGGGGTGTCGAAGAAATGAAGTGTGAGCATCGCGTGAAGGTGGGATCACACAGGCATGTGGGTGAATCCCAGTGTGTTTCGCCAAGTAAAAGCAGCCAGACCGGTAGGGCTGAAAGAAGCCAGAAAGAAAGGCTGCATATTGTGTGATTCCATCGATAGGACATTCCAGGAAAGGCAGTCTGCAGGGAAAGGAAACGCACCAGTGGCTGCCAGGAGTGGGGTGCAGGGGGGGGTTGACTATAACAAGGCAGCAGGAGGGAGCTTTGGGGGCGGCGGTACGCTGCTGTCTCAGGGCGTGGTGGTGGATGTCTCAAGACCCATGGAAAGGCACGTCCCAAAGAATGACTTCTGTATGTAACGTGGGCGGGTGGGTAGGTCATTCATTCGTTCATTCATTCATTCGTGTGTTCCTACATCCATAAATGGGGCGTGGTCGGTTTTATTAAATGTTTCAGGTACGTTGAGAAGGATGAGTGGTGGGCTTCCCCAGATCGCCGGCGTGATGGGCGTGGGTGGCTCGTGGGCGGTCAGCAGAACTGACCCCACAGCATGCGGTGTACAGTCCTGTTTTTAGGAGGACGACTTCTGGCCATGGCCCTGAGGGCTTCCGGGGGTACAGAGCCCGTCCTTGGTGAAGGAGACTTGAGTTCCAGGACGTGCACCTGTTGCGGGCAGGGTGCTCCGATGCAGAGCCCGGGGTTGGCTGGGCTCCCAGCCTGGGGCCCTCTCTCCTCGCCTGTGCCAGGCCGCCGTTGCGTGGCCAGAGGTGTCTCTTTTAGCTTTGCAGACCCTCCATTTTGTCATCAAGAAAATGGGGATAATGGTCTTCTCAGGACTGACGTGGCAGATTGGGGGGCTTTGAAAAGTTTGTGACGCAGCCTTCGAAACTTGACGTGGGTGCCACTCTCTCCATGGGCTTGCGTTCCCCCTCCCCGCTCATGTCAGTGACCTCCTCCCCCCCCCAGCTTGGTTCGCTCCCCACCATCCCCACAAGCTCCTCGTTGTCTCTCAGTCTTTTGTTTACTTGTCTCGCTTGCACCAGCCAGCCCCTCAAGGACACATCTGGGATGCTCGTAGCAAATGCTTGCATCCGGCACATAGTAAGTGCTCAAGAAACCTGTACTGGACTCTCTCAGGAGCAGGGCGCCCGCCACCTTGCCCACCTCCCTCTTTCCGGATAACTTTGCCTTTCTCTTAAAGTCACCTCGCCCTCCAGGACAAAGCGCTGCTAGGTCCGCGGAGGCTCACGGATGCATCAGGATCCCGCCCGCCCATTCCCAGAAGGTCTGACACCTACGGAGGGTGCTTAGCAAATACTTGTTGGACAAATGAATACATTTTGAAAACTAGCAGCAATGTTGGGAGAAGCACAGAGCCTCGAAGGGGTAATACGAACTCAGGGTTTCTGAAATAGAATGGCGTCATCCGTGTGAGTTTGTCCACAAAAAAGTCAAGTGTGCCTAGGGGTCTGGTTTGTAGGGTGTCAGGTCACTGACGGTGGAGAGGAGGGTTGCAGAGGCTTTTGTCCCCAGGGGCCTTACAGTTTCCCCTCCAACATGCAAGAAGCCACCTGGCGGGAGGGCCGTCTCCCCCCGGCTCCCACCTGCCCTGGACACATGGAGCTCGGGTGGACCGGAAGAGGGCGGACGCCTGAGGTGTAATGTAGGGAGAGGGTGTGTCCGAACCGAGAGTGTTGGCGAAGCCAGTGCTGGGCACCCAAGTCCAAAGCAGAGAATCCTAAGAGGGAGGTGGGCAGTGGTTGCTGGGTCTCCGGCAGTTTTTCCTCCCCTCCTCTCGCCCGGGGCTCCCCCACCCCCCATCCACAGGTGTCAGGGGGCCGGCGTCATCCCTGGGTTCCCGAGCTCAGCTCCTCCTGCAGACGCATCTCTCCCCACGCCTCTTAAAGGCTTAGGCGTGGCCTTGAAAGCTGGGTTCGCCTGCCCTCCTGATCCCTCCCCCTTCCCTGGCAGGGATTTGAGCAGACGCGGGGGGGGGGGGGGGGGGCACGGACCCTTACAGACGTGGCAAGCATCGCGCACCCTTGAACGTGGCCCAGGGGCTGCCGATCCCAGTGAGGCCGGGAGAGGAGTTTTTCTCAGGAAGCCGGGATTAAGCTGCCCCAGCATCCGGATCCCGACGCGGCCGGTCTGCTCTCCCCCTCTGTCTCCTGCTCTTCCCCACTAAGCTGGTTTTGCCTTCCCTTTTGTGGTCACAAAGGGAACAGGGGCGGGGGCAGGCTTGTCTCGAGTGTGGAGTGTGTCAGGGAACCGTTCTGAGTGGCACCGAGTGCCCTGCAGAGTTGCCTGTGTCCCTTAACCCTCAGCGCAGCCTGGTGGGCGTCCCCATCTACAGGTGCGGGGACAGCCCCTGAGGTGTTAAGCGGCTTGCCAAGGTCATGGGAGAAATGAGAAAGGGGCAGGGGCTTTTCCTGAAACCTGTCGTCTGCTTCTAAAGACAGTGCCCTGAGCAGGTGCACAGGCTGTCCGTGGTTTAAAGGTGCTGCCGGGGGTGACAGAGGTGGGACAGACAGGCGCCTGCCGTGTCTGCTCTGTGGTCTGTCGCCCGGATGCCAATTTCTGGAAGCTTCGATTCCTGAACTGAGAAGTGGGCTGGTCCCGGCTGCCAGCCGCCGACTGGGGAGGGCAGGGTGGCTGTCTGCCCGCTTGTAACCACACGGTGGCAGTGAGTGTTCTACCACCTTGTGCGGCAGTGGACGGCTCCCGAAAAACTAGAGGGACGGACTCAGCTGGGGCCCCACGAGCTGGTGGGTAGTCGCGTCGCAACTCCAATCCAGGTCTTCCTTCCCCCTTTATGGTGGGATTTCCCTCCGTGTTGGAGGCAGCCCTTAATCCCAGACGAGGAACGCGGGGTCCCACTGTGAGTCCTGGCTCACATGGCTTAGGTCCCTGAGCCACTCACTTCCGCCTCGGAGCCTCATCTGGAACACAGGGACATTTGTGGCTCCAGGGCCTTCCTCGTGGGTTCCGCGTGTGTCCAGAAGATTTGGGTACGGAGGGCAATGGGCCGTTAGCAGTCGGTAGCTCTGCTGGTTACTCCGTCTTTGATGATAAAATTAAGGCCTGGATGGGAGGCGCGGCCTCCCCTCTGCAGCCCTCCAGCCTAGGCAGGGGGTCGCGGAGCAAGGTGCCGCGGCGGAACCGATAGAAGCCTGTTCCTACCAAGGACAAAGCCATTTATAATCTGTGTCTCCTCCTTGCCGGAGCCCAGCGGGCACATCCTCACGGCAGAAAGGCATGCTCCCTTATTCTAATTTTCAAAGAATTCCCAGGACTGAATAAATCAGCGGCTCTCAGAACACTGATTTGGAGAATCAGGAACGGTCTCGAATGTTCAGAGCAGAAATGCCCATCCACCTGCCCCGAAATCTCCCAGACCGCTACATCTCTCCGGAAACGAGAGCCTGGCCACAGGAATGCCAGGCCTCTGCCTCCTGAATTCTTGTCTCTGAGCCGACAAACCTTGAAGCAGACCCCTGCCCTTGAAATGACAGCAGCAATTATAGTAAAGAATTTTGATTACAGCAGGAAAAATACCCCAGAGAAGAGACAGAATCCATATTTCATTAAATGCTGCTTGTTTTAAAGTGGGAACATTTTCTGGGTGTCCGGGGAGCCGGTGTTCTCCTTGTCCTGGGGGAGAATCCGATCTTAAAAAACAGAAGATTTCCCATATAAGGGAGAAGTCATCGCTTTCAGAGCTTAGGGCAAATTGTATTTGCAGAGAAGAGATTTTCTTTTGTCCTGGAAAGTTATTTCTGAAGCATTTATTGAGCACCTGCTCTGAACCAGGTGCCTTTCTAAGTGGTCCAGGAGTCGGTAAGGGCTCGGAAAGCGTCCTAATAGGATAAGAGGATACGAATTGGTATTTTTATTAGTTTAGCATTTTTTTCAATTCTCTGTTTAATTTTTTTAATGTTTATTTTTGAGAGAGACAGAGACAGAGCACAAGTAGGGAAGGGGCAGAGAGAGAGAGGGAGACACAGAATCGGAAACAGGCTCCAGGCTCCAAGCTGGACACGGGACTCGAACTCACAGACCATGAGATCGTGACTTGAGCCCACGTCAGATGCATAACCAACTGAGCCACCCAGGCGCCCTTATTCAATTGACTGTAAAGGTGTTTGGACAATCTGCTGTGTGCCAGGCCTGGCTAAGGCACTGAGAATATAATACAGGGCAGTGTGGAGCCCCACCTTCCAGAAGCTTCCAGTCTAGCTGATGTGATGGAGACGTGGGGGTGTGGGAGGGTCTGACAGAGGACTTGTAGAAATGACACTCACAACGCGCTTATTCGTTGGTCATCTTGAATGGGCTGGTGGGGCGAGAAGGAATTGTTCCTTAATTACCTGTGAACCTTCTGAGGTCCAAGAAGCAAATGAGTTGCTCAGATTCCTCGAGCGTGTCAAGGGCGATCCCCCAAAAGCTGAGTGTTTGGCTCCTAATGCCGAAGCTCTGCACATCACAGGGCCACCCACTGTCCAAGGATGATGAGAGCCTGTGACTCTGGGTGGTACCCACCCCAGCAGGGGTATTCTCGGGGCCAAAGGAAGAGCTATGACCTGGTACCCAGTGACCCAAGATGGCGGAATGGCCGTGGGAGCTCCTGGCGGCTGAGGGGTCCGGGGGATGAGTGGACGCGGACCAGTGCTGTCAGCCCTCATCCCTACCTTGCGGCACCTCGGCCTGGGCTCGGGCTCCAAGACTCACCTGGAGCCTCACTCCCATTGGTCATTTTCGCTGTGTGGGCGTGGCTCCACTGAGAGACTCCACAGCTTGGGGTGGGGGGGGGGCAGGGCAGGGATTTGTCCTCATGCCAGCACCGCCAGCCCCCACCCGGCCCATGTCACTGGACCTATTTGGGACCTGGGCTTCCCCATCTGGAGTGACAGATCCATCATGGGCGGGCGGAGAGGGGAGAAGAGGGACCAGTGAGCCTCGGACCAGCCGAAAGTGCTTTGCAGGAGAACGCCTGTCCCGGCACGCTGGGGCCAGGCGGGGGACCGGAAATGACTCCAGTGTGAGGGGATGAGCTTCTCAATCCCGACCTGACGGTGGCCAGGGGCGATGTCCCAGAATCCCAGGACAGCAAGGGTGAAGGTAACCACAGTAGCAGTTTTATGTAATTTATTTAATTCACATACTGTGCAACCCATCTATTTACGGTAGATAATTTAGTGGCTCTTAGCATGGTCATAACTGTGCAGACATCGCCACAATGTTAGAACATTGTCGTTAACCTGAATAGAAACCCTGCCCCCTTTAACTTCTTTCCGCGCAAGCCCTCATACCTCCCAGTGTTAATCAACCAAATATCCACCAAATAGATGTGCCTCTTCTGGACATTTTATGTTAATGGCATCTTACAGCGTGTGGTCTTGCGTGACGGGCTTCCTTCACTTAGCGTAACGTTTTCAGGGCTCTTCTGTGTTGTAACATCTATCAGTACTTCCTTTCTTTTCAATTTTTTTTTAATGTTTATTTTTGAGAGAGAGAGAGAGACAGCACGAGCTGGGGAGGGGCACAGAGAGAGAGGGAGACACAGAATCAGAAGCAGGCTCCAGGCTCTGAGCTGTCAGCACAGAGCCCAACGCGTGGCTCGAACTCACAAACCGTGAGATCATGACCTGAGCCAAAGTCGGAAGCCTAACCGACTGAGCCCCCCGGGCGCCCCTTTGCTTCCTTCCTTTTTATTCCAAATAATATTCCGTTGTATGGAAAGACCACACTTTATACATCCGTTCATTCGCTGGTGGCTCTTTGGGGTGTTTCCGCTTTGGGGTGATTATGAATAATATTGCCGCAAACAGTCGTGTGCAAGTTTTGTGTGCACGTGTTTTCATTTCTCTCGGGCAGATACTTGGGATTAGACTTGCCGTGTCCCGTGGTAACTCTTCGGTTTAACCTTTTGAGGACCTGCCAGCCTGTTTCCCCACAGCGGCCGGCCCGTCGTCCTTTCCCCCCAGCAGTTACGAGGGCCCCGGCCTCCCCGCATCCTTGCCAACGTGTGTTGTTCTTTGTCGTTGCCGTCCCAGTGGGTGGGAAGGGTTTCATGCTTCCCAAAACTGTGAGGGGTGTGTTAAGCTCGATCACCTCTAAGTTTCTAGGATGTCTGTGGATAATTCCCGTATTCAGCGACGTTTCCCGCGCGGTCTGCCGGAGACTAGGGAGAAGCAGCCTCGAACTCCAGGGGCAGTTCAAAGCCCAGCAGCCTCCGCAGTTGCACGGCGGACTCCCGGACGGCAGGGGAGGCTTCAGGAGGCGCACCGATGCTGACACTCTGTCCCCTTGTCTTCCAGCGATTCACGAGTTCCCCACAGACCTGTTCTCCAATAAGGAGCGACAGCACGGAGCCGTCCTGCTGCACATCCTCGGTGTAAGTGGCCTTGGGGGGGGGGTGGGGGGACCAGGGGGCGGGCCAGGGTGTCCCTAAACCTCAGGCAGGTGAAGGCTCTCCGCGGAGCCCGGCAGAGCAGTGGGGTGTCAACGATGTCCCGTCCTTGGAAGCGCCCCGCGAGGAGAACAGATCCCGGATCCGTTTGACGCCCCCCCCAGAAAAGAGAAAGGAAAAAGGAATCGTGAAGACGTCTGGTGACTTGCTCGGTGGCACACAGCAGGTGACCCCAGAGCCCAGTCTTCTCATGCCCCGTTTTCTGCTTTTATAAAAAGGGAGTGATGGCGTCTTTCCCAGAAGCGTGGACACGCGTGAGCGCGGGTCAGGAGGTGCTCCGTACGCGCTTGCTGTCATGGTTGCCGGGGTCGCTTTTGTGCCTCAGTCCCAGAGTCACTGTAACACAGGTGCTGTGGTCCCCAAAGCCAAACACGTCTGTCCGCGGGCGGGAGAAGTTTGCCAGCCCTGCTGGGCGGTGCGGGGAGATGAGAGTGCTCACGAGGCACTCGTGTACTGGGGACGCAGCAAACTGTCCTCGAATTGGCTCCCCAGCAGCCTGGCACCATTGACTCATACTAACCGCACCGAGTGCTAGTCTTTGCAACAGATAATTCAGAAAGTGAAAGTTTGGGTTCTCAGGTAGATAGTAGCCTGATGAACTAGCGAAGTTGGGTTTTTTTGTTTGTTTTGGTTTTTTTTAATGTTTATTTACTTTTGACCGAGAGACAGAGTGTGAGCAGGGGAGGGGCCGAGAGAGAGGGAGACACAGAATCGGAAGCAGGCTCCAGGCTCTGGACCGTCATCACAGAGCCCGACGCGGGGCTCGAACCCATGAACCGTGAGAGCATGACCTGAGCCCAAGTCGGTGCTCGACTATCTGAGCCACCCAGGTGCCCCTGAACTAGTGAAGTTTTAATAGGATGTGAAAATAGAGGCGGGAATGACGGCCCGTTTCTGTAATAGAGTTATTATCTTCCGACTTCCTCAGGCTTTCCCACGCCCTCCTCTTTCACTGAGAGGGCGTGTGTGGGTTTGGCCGATTAGTCCCATAGTTCTGGGGCTCTGTCCCATGAAAGTCTTGGCATTGCTAAGACAAAGCCTTTTCTCCTGAACCTGAAGACACCTCGAGAACTTTGCAGAAACGCTGGAGAACAGACATTACCAGACGACGGCTGGAGGGCCAGACCGAGCCCACCTCCTGTTTTTATAAATAAAGTTTTATCGGAACTCGCCATACCCACTGCATGTTCTCTGCCCTAGTAGCAGAGACATCGCAATGGATGCCGACTAGGTGGCCTGTCACGACTACAGTATTTGCTGTCTGACGGTTTCAGGAAAGCTTTGCTGACCCTTCTCTAGAGCAAGGAAAGGCTCAGGCTTTGGAGCCGGTTTTCGTCCCCGGCACCAGGACGGGTCTCAGAATGTCCCGGCCTGAGCAGTGTGGTGCCATCGTGGCCTCCTTTCCCTTGAGTGTTTGTGAGGGATCAGGAGACCTAGGGTCCCTCAGATCGCCCGACCGTTGCCTAGGAGATAATTTCGGGGAGAGTTTACGGGGGGCTGAATCCAAGTCTGTATCCTGAGATTTTTCTAGCAGGGTCTCTCTCCTTTACCCACACCCCCAGCGTTTGTTTCTTTTTACTTCCCCCCAAAAGGTAATTAGATCCAGGGACAGCCATGCCTGACTCCAGTAGACACCTGCCTTGGAGGCCTGGGCCACGGCTGATCTATCTTCCCATTGATTTAATCGCCATTACCCAGTATGTCACCTCAGCAAGTTCACGGTCGTCTTTGCTGAAGGAGCCCAGCTTTTCCCATTTTTGCGAATAGAGCATCCATATCACTTGGTCTTTGAAGAAAGAAACGCTTCCCTCAGCATTTAGCATAAAATCCCATCCGTCCACAGACCCCGGTCCTGGTCTCTCCTCCAACCTCACATCCTCCGTTTTCCATCTGTCTCACTCTGTTCTGCCTGCATCGGTGACCTCGCTGTTCCTCATGTGCATCAAGCATACTACTGCCCCAGGACCTTTGCACGTGCCTTTCCCCAACAGTTAGACTTTGCCTATTTGTTCCCCACTGAGGTAAGCTACAAGAGGCAGAGGCATTTCCTGACAGATGCACCACGTGTCCCCGATGCCTGGAATAGTGCCTGGCCCATTGGATAGGCTCAGGGAAACCATGTTGGATGGGCAGGGCAGGGAGGGGTTCTGTATATAAAACCATTTGAAAACCAGCCATCTGTTCTTACTCTGCCATTAAACAGTTGAAGAAACGGAGACCTGGAGATGGGCCTTATCCAGAGGCACGTGGCAACTAAGTCCCAGAATCGGCATTAGACTCTGGACTCTGTTCCTTGACCCTCCCGGTGTGAATGGCTTGTGTGTTTCAGCCTCTGCCAACGTTAGGTAGCATCCCAGGTGCCGCCGGCTCTCACACTGCCATTTGTTAAGGCGGGAGGTGGCCAGCGGGTAAGAAGAGAATGGTGCCTTCGCTAAAAAGGAAGGGGTAAAGTTGGGATAATTATTATTTTAAAACTCTTAAAACGGTGATTCTCGATGTTCTCATTGGCCCTAAGGGTGAGATCTTGCGCTTCGAGAACATACTCACGCCAGAGACAGAGCTGGTGCTTCCGGAGCAGAGGAAGGAGCCCGAGACCGCGCGGGCTGAGCTCTTGTCCCCCTTGCGGCCCGCCGTGTTATTTCCCTCGCCGGGCTCGGCTTCCCCATCCGCTTGTGAGGGGTTGAGGGAGCCAGCCTCGGTGGTGCTAGAGTGTTCCTCCGCGCAGGTCTCTGCCTTGGCGGGCTGGCTCCGGGCAGGACGGACGCCGGGCCGCGCCCCCTCAGCGGCCCGCGCCTCCGCTGACCATCTCGCGTTTCCTTCCCAGGCTCTGTACATGTTCTACGCCTTGGCCATAGTGTGCGACGACTTCTTCGTCCCGTCTCTGGAGAAGATCTGCGAGGTAGGAAGGAGGGACTCAGGACCCCTTGGCAGCCGGGGTGGGGGGTGGGGGCAGCCGGCTGGGGCGACCGCGGACCTGGGGCCCGTCGGGCCAGACTGCGTGGGAGCGCTCTGGTGGCGAGGACCGCCAGGCCGAACGCTGAGCGTGGCCCCGGCGCAGCCTGGCTTCGGACCCCCCAGAGCAGAGTCGCCGGGGGGGGGGGTGTCTTGTCCCGGATCTGGCAGAAGGACAGGGTCATCGCCCAGAGCCTCTGGCTGCGTGGCGCGCGGTCGGCCGTCAAGCCGCGCCTGCCTGGCTCGGGAGCACTGCCCACACGAAGCCTCGGGGGGCGGGCACCGGGCAGGGGGCCGCGTCTTTGCGGAGGATACGGAGGCTGAGCAAGGAAGGCCCTGGGTTCCAAAGTTCGCAGGCCGACGTTTTTCCTTTTAAGTATTTTGCGAAGTTTTGTTTTCTTGTCTTTTTCCCCCACACATAAGACTCCAGTGCCGGGGCGCCTGGCTGGCTCGGTTGGGAGAGCGTGTGACTCCTGATCTAGGGGTTGTGGGTTCAAGCCCCATGTTGGGCGTCGTTATGACGTAAAAATAAAATTTAAAAAAATGTTTTTTTAAGTCTCCAGGGCGTCTCTCTGCTTACTCTGGGCTTCTAGCCAAGGCAGGCGAATTATCTCTGTTTGCAGCCCCTACTACGTGCAGGTGGCTCTGGGTTTTGGCACGCTTTGTCCCTGGGAAACCTCCCAGCTGCTCGAGGCCGCCGTGTTGTCGTGACATCCGCAGCGGGGGGCACAGCGTGTTAGGACAGGTGCTTCCCTGCTGCTGAGCACAGAGCAGGGGCTTTGTGGCCTGGGCCTCCCGAAGAGGGAGCGACCTGGCAGAGGTGTGCCTTCCTCTCCCCCGGCCTCCCCGGCTCACCGCTCCACCTCTCACCCCGCTCAGACCGAGCCGCGGGCCTGTGAGTGAATGGAGCCCGGGAAAGAGCCTAAGGAGAGAATCAGGAAATGGCTGCGGGGGTGTTGGGGCAGGAGGCACCGCTTCCAGGCCCCAGAGTGGCGTGCTGAGGGGAGGCAGCCTGTTGCCTCCTCGGAGGAGGAGGAGGCCCTCGGGCAAGCCAGAGTCAGCTGGGCCTTACAGAGTATGGACTCTGGGCGCTCCCTAATGCGAGGGCTTGGGGGACCCCAGCAATACGGTTGGGTCCCCTCGCCTTCTGGGGGTGACAAGCCTGTGGAAGATGGGGGACCAATGGCACAGGGCCACGTGCAGTGGAGGTGCCCCTCAGGTAATGTCTCTTGGAGAGAAACCTAGGAAGGCTTCGTGGAGGAAGTGGTATTTGGTCCAGACTTCTGAAGTGGGAAGCTTCTCCAAGTGGAGAGGGCAGGGAAGGGCGTTCCAGGAGGAAGGAATAGCCCAGGCAGAGGCGGGACGGTTTGTATTGTGCTCGAAGATACCGGAGGTGCTTTGATAGCAGAACGTCTTCTGGGAGACCTTCCTGTCTGACGAGGTTAGGGTGGCCGGGTTCCCACCCTGGGAGGTCAGTGCTGTGCCACATGCCAGCTCCTGTCCAGCCCAGAGCTCCAACCCTCTGAGGGAGCCCTTCCACGGCAAGGCCGGCAGGGAGGTTGTGCCGGCCCCCGTTTCCTCAGTGGCTCCAGAGCCTGGGGCTGCCCAGGGTGCTTCGGGAGGGGGGAAGCCAGAGGAGATGGGGCCCTGCCCAGAGGCCCCCTCAGTACCCCAGGGCGGGCGCCTTCGAGTGGTGTTCGGGCAGGGGCACCTGGGCGGCTCAGTGGGTTAAGCGTCCGGCTCTTGATTTCGGCTCAGGCCACGCTCTCCCGGTTTGTGAGTTCGAGCCCCGCGTCGGGCTCCGTGCTGACAGCATGGAGCCTGCTTGGGATTCTCTCTCTCCCTGTCTCCCCCTCCCCTGCTTGCTGTCTCTCACCCAAATAAATAAAAATAAACTTTAGAAACAAAAAAGGCACTGTTCAGGGAGACCCAGAACCTTGGCGGTCCCACCCCCCCGCCGTCTCCGGAGCCCCCAGTCCCCGCTCCCCCAGTCAGAGGATGGGCTCCTGTGGCCCGAGCGCGGCCTCCCCAAGCAGAGCGAGGCTCAACAGAGCCCCACCTCACGTCCCCCCATCCCTGGGAGCAGGGCGCCGGGCCTTTGTCTCGGCGGGCAGCCAGGCAGCGGGCCGGCCGTGGAGAAGGCCTTCCGGAACGCAGGAGCCAGGCCGTGTGTCTGGGACCTCCAGCTTCCGCAGCCCCGACGTGTGGAAGCCTGTGTGGCACCCAGGGTCTGCGTGCGCGTCGGAGGGGGCTCCCCATGGAGCGCCACTGCGTCCCAGGCTCTCTCTTAGGCACCGGCAGCCCACGGGTGAGAAAGACCAACCGCGTGCCCGTCGGCCGGTGGGGAAGGCGAGTTCACAGACCTCAGACCCTCACTGCGTGGTCCGCGTTTCAGACCCCTCCGCCCGCTCTGGGCGTACGCCTGGACAGGCGTCCTCAAGGAGACCTCATTAGGGGCTGTGGGGAATGAGCAGAAACTGACGGAGGAAGGGGACGGGGGACTGTGCGTCAAGGGGCCGACTGAGTAGCAGGAGGCGTGTGTGCTCAGAGCGCCTGGGGAAGACACCTCCCTGCTTCCCACGCTTTCCGCGGCTCCCAGCACGTCCGGGACCGTGTCCGCCGTCCCCCCCTCACAGCCTGAGCGTCTGTGGTCACTTCTGTTTCAGAAACTCCATCTGAGCGAAGACGTGGCTGGGGCCACCTTCATGGCCGCGGGAAGCTCAACGCCCGAGCTGTTTGCCTCTGTCATCGGTAAGGAATCCCTCCCCGTCCCCCCCCCCCCCCGGCTGGGGACGCGGGATCTAGAGAGAGCCGGGCTCTGGCACCCTGACCCCCCGGGGAGGGCATTCGTCAGCTCCGAGCCTCCGTTTTCTCCTCTGTGAAACGGGACCGCGAGGGAGACAGAAAGTGCACTCATGGTTCCCTGGGGCGTGGGGTGGGGCGAAGGGCTGGGGGGGGATGAAGATGTTCTCAAATGAGACTGTGTGCCGGTTGCCGCTCTGGGACTCTACCGAGACCCTGGCACACGGAGGATTTTATGGCACGTGAGTTGTATCTCAGGAAAGCTGTTAAAAAGAAAAAGAGAGAGAGGGGCGGAGCAGCCGGTCCCCCGGGGCTCCCCCTCCTCTCTGGTGTCACGGGCATCCCTCTGGGACCGGTCCCTGGGTCCGCGGGGCTGGGGACGCAGGCCTCGCAGCGGCCCGGCTCTCGGAGGAAGGGCAGCCCCAGCAGGACTCCGCCCCTCCCCCGCCAGGCGTCTTCATCACCCACGGAGACGTCGGCGTCGGGACCATCGTGGGCTCCGCCGTGTTCAACATCCTGTGCATAATCGGAGTCTGCGGGCTGTTCGCGGGGCAGGTCAGTGGTCTCCGTCCTTCGCGGGGTGACCCGAGGGACGGCGCCGGCCTCGCCGTGGTTGTGCCCTCACCTGCCCGAGGCTGCGAGCGAGTCGGCGCCCCACTCCGAGCCCGGGTCCCCGTGGGTACCAGTGGCGTCTGACGTCCATGCATGCCCAGCGTCAGGGTATCTGAGAGCAGGGACGGTGTCTGCTGCCCTGGCCGGCCCGAGGGCGAGCGTTCATGCGACAGGAGCACGGACTTGAGAGGCGCCTCCTGGCACGCTGACCCTGAGCTGGATGCCGGAAGTATCCGAGGCCTGCTTGTGGCCTCCTGAGCGAGGAGCATGACGCCGGCCTGTGGTCGAGACCCCGTCAGTGTCTCCCTAGGGCCTCGGGGTGGTGCGGGGACGTTAGACTCGACCCCAGAGAGTCGGGCTCATGATGAGGCCCTAGCTGGCCAACGGAGGTAGAGATGGGCAGCTAGTTCCTGCCGGAAGGTTCCAGAATCACGGGGAAGCAAGTGCCTCCGGCCTCTCTGCCTTGACACTGGGCTTCCGCCGTGAAACGTGAGACATCTGTTACCTTGGAGGAGCAGAGGGCAGCCTTGCTGTCACTTACGAACGTTCCATGCTCTCCGTGCTGTTCCCCGCGGATCGTGAAGAACACAGGGTGGGCCTTGAGCAGCCAGGAAAGATTGGTTTCCGGTGGCACAGTTAGGAGTTGCTCCCCGGGCCTGTCCCTGCACCAGCGGGGGTCTGGGGGTGGCGAGAGAGTCCCCCTGTCCCCGGCCGGCACACCACCGCCCCCCTGTCCCCGGCCGGCAGCCGCTGACGGCCCTTTGCTCGGCAGGTGGTGCGTCTGACGTGGTGGGCTGTGTGCCGAGACTCCGTGTACTACACCCTCTCTGTCGTCGTCCTCATCGCCGTGAGTTTCCTGCCTGCCCCCGAGCAGGCGCACAACCCCTGCCCATCTCCTTCCCTGGCGCTATAACCAGAGGACCCACGGCACCCCGACCGTGGGCCGTGCTGACCGCTCACTGTGGTCAAAGTGACCGGTCCCCTCCCCACCGCACCTCCCTTGCCCGATCTCTGGGTCACGGAGCACATCCAGGCCCTGCCGTGGGTTCGAAAAGGCCTTGAAAAAGTCAGAACGTGTGTCACACGGTCCACGCAGCTGTGCGGGCTCATCGGGGCCCTTGGATCCTCACGCTGCCCCCGTTTCCTGAGAATCAGAGTTTCCGGGTTCCCAGCTCCTCACTGCAGAGCAGAGCGGGAAGGAGGGAAGCAGGCTGAGGGCAGGCAGAGTGGGCAGCCGGGGCAACAGGGAGAAAAGGCAGAAGAGCTGGAAGAGGGATTTCTAGAGTCCGTTAGTGCGGAGAGCAAGGGGGGGGATCCCTGCGGTCCCCCGAGGGCAGGGGGACACGGTGGCGCGGGACGCCGGCTGCGGCTGAGGAGCGCGCCGTCCAACAGGGAGCCGTTCCAGCCCCCGTGGCGGCGTGAGGGCAGGTGCACGTGGTGTGCCCGGATTTGCCGGAATGTGCTCCCCACAGAGACGGTCGTCCACCTTACATGGTCTAGAGCCAGCTGGATAGGACAGTCACACCCCTCGTATTCTCTGTCACTGGGTACCGAGTCTGCCCCCCATTCAGTAGCTTAAAATAGCAAGTATCGATGGCTCTTGTTGTCTATGGATCAGAGTCCGGGAGTGACTTTGCCGGAGTCATCTGGTTCGGGGTTCCTCACAGATGTCGGCCCTGGTACAGGCTCCCCCCGGGCGAGGACCCGCCTTCGGGGTCACTCGTGTGGCTGCAGATAGGCCCCCGACTCCGCTTGGCCAGCTGTGCCACAGTGCAGCTCGCAGCACGGTAACCGGCTTCCCTCGGGAAGGGTGAGAAGGTTCCAGGGCGAAAGTCACGTTCTGCCCATAACCTCCTCTTGGAGACGTACCTCTTCCCTTTTGCCAGATTTCCTTTGTGAGGAGCCAGTCCGTAAGTCCAGGCCACAAATCCGGGGATGGCGTGAATGTCAGAAAGGGGGTTACCGGGACCCCTGCCTCCCACACCCCCAAAAATGGAAGTTACGGATAAAATCATTGACCCATACCCAGTGGCAGAGAAGAAGCAACATGAGGCTCAAAGTATAAAAGACCAAAACATCCTTCAGTGTGTAAATAAATGTTTTGGCACGAAGAGGCTACAACACTGAAGGTGGAATCCGTGGTCCCGTTCAGAAAACCTCTGAGCCTAGAAACTTCCAGCACAGACTGAGGCCGGGTGCTGGGCTGGCGCCTTAGACCCTGCGAGTGGTTCTGACGTGGACAGCGTGATTTTTCCAAAATTATAAAGGACAACCGATGAAATCGGGGGCAGAGCCCCCGTACAGTCGTCCCTCCGGTTACATGATCGCCACCTCACTAGGAAATTAAATATTTATTAAATATGTAATAAAAAAAAGTAGAAGTGCTTTGATTTATAAAATAGAGTTAAGTTCTGGGCTCAGGCTTGGGTTGGTTTTGTTTTCCCCGTTTGCCTGAGTGTTTAGCAAGACCTTTAAATAGGACGTGTGCCAACTGTGGAAAACCCCATCTGATAGAAATATCTCGCAAGTTCTGGACCGGTCAGCACCCTGGGCCTTCACTGCCTCTGAATGCCAGTAACCTTTCACAGGGTTGTAGAAAACTAAAAATATCCCCCACAAATGTTCTCACGTTCTGAGGAGCGGCGGGGGTGGGTGCCGGGCACCCCTCTGTTGAGTGCCGCTGCCTCGGAGCCTTGGGTTTGGGGACCCTCGCAGAGATGCCTGGCCGGGAATGACCGTCTCAGAAGTGGCCCCCACAGCAGCTCCCGTGTGTTTGACACCTGCTGTGACAGCCGGGAGAGGGTCTCAATGGGCCCAAGTTCAAACAGCAGCCCCCTGGCATCTCCTGGCATCCTGGGTGGGGACCCTATGTCTCCAAGATCAGTTGGCAGGCATAGCCCCTCCGCCTTCCTGTCCACACTAGGCCCGGCTGGGGTGGTCACGGGACCCCTCCCTGGGACCACAGAGGCGTCATTTATCTGGCTCTGTGCCAGAGGTGCTGGGCAGGGTTGGTGGTCCCTGGCCTCTTCAGAAATCACGATGTCCCCACCATCACCCCTGGCCTCCCTTCAAACAGCACGAGTGGGTCCTTTGCCCTCAGAATTTCCACAAGGGTCACTTTTCTATTTTAAGAAAATGATACCCCTTCCCTCCCGTACACACGGCACCCTGGACGAGCAGCTACGTAGGTTTGTAGGTAGATAGGTAGGTGTCTTTTTTTTTTAAGAGTGTGATTTCAGCAAGGCTGTGCCCTTAGCGATGGTGGGTTGGCCCCAGCAGCTCCCGGACCGTCACGAAGCACAGGCCATTTCTCTTGGGAGGCTGAGCTGAGCCACCCAGTCTAGCATCTTCTGGTCTCGGTTTCAACTATGGTCTAAGGTGACCCCCTCCAATGGAGAAAGCCGGAAATGGAGAGAGGAGCCCGGCTTTGTGTAAAAATAACGAGGCAATAATACGTGAGCTTGGAGCGTTTAGGGACCTGTGTGTGTTCTTTTGGACTAAATCAGTCCCCCCCACTTTGTTTCTTTTGCCTTCCAGTTCATATATGATGAAGAAATTGTGTGGTAAGTTTTAAGTTTGTTTCTCGTTCCTTTTTTGCTAGTGTTCTTCCTCATTGGGTTCGTCGAATCTTTTTTTAAATCGTTTTTACAAACATGAACTTTTGAACCTGTAAAAAGGGCATCGTTTGAAGCAATCACGCCTTTATTCTTTCCAAGTGACAAGGATGGTTTCCCTCGGTGTCCCCGCGCGGCTAAATTACAAAATATGTCTATAGCTAAAGTAACAGAACCGGGATGAGCATAGGCCGATACGGAATACGGAACCAGGAACCCAGTAATGGGCCCATTTCTTGGCTGGGGGACGTGACCGCTGTCACGACAGGCAGTGAGTTAGGGAGAGGGTCTCCGGTGCTGCTGGCAAAACTGGGACTCCTGCACAGCGCAGAATCACACCAAATCCCTTCCTCACACCCTGTCCAAGAATAGATTCCAGAGGCATTAAAGATCTCGCTGTAAAAAAGCAAAATTAAACAAAATAGAGTAAAATATAGAGATTCACTCTTACGAGCTCGAGGTAGGAAAGGATTCCCTGCTTAAGAGACAGAAAGCAGAAACTTTAAAGGAAAGATTGGCGTCCCGGCCCTCTAGGGCACAAACGTATCTTATATTCATAAGCCGTAGAAGCGTTCTCTTCATGACGGTCATTCAGAGTCCACGTCCTCGATGTGTTTACTTGTGGGACTGTGCTCGGGAGGCCTGACCGAGGACACTCAGCTGGCCGACGCGGGCAGCCATGTGCTCTGGGCCTGGAGAAACCTGCTTTGGACCCCGGCCCGGCCCCTAACCCACCGTGTGAGCCGGGAAGCCACTCCTTGTCTGGGCTTTCCTTTTCTGGATGGAGTTGAGGGTGGTGGCAGTGGGGTCGTCTACAAGTCTTTTTGTGGCTCTGCTGGTCTGCGGGCTCGGTCAGTAGAGGAAGAGTTCCCGAAACAATTGTACCTTATACCTAGCGCGTAGTAGGCCTTCAGCACGCGTCTGTCAGATGAGCGAACAACTTAAGGGGTGTGGCTCCTCAGAGGCCTTCCGTCTGAGCTACAGGTCCCCGCCGTGTGTGGGGTTGAGCACGGCTAGACGGCAGTGACAGGCATCCCAGGAAGACCCCCCCCACCTCCCTCTGCCCCGCCCCGCCCCTGTATTCGGCTCAGGAGGCTCCCGTGCTGGCCCCTCTCTTCAGGCAGTTCTTAGGGCCCCTTCCGTACCCACAGCCTTTCTGGTCCCTGGTCGGAATCTCTGGTGAACGTAGGGTGTCTTAAGCATCAAGTGTGGATGACGACGGCCGGCCACTCTCCTCTGTGAGTCCTGGGATGTGGTGGCCCTGGTCCCTCCTTCTCCGTAGCTGGCGGAACTCTGTCCGCGCCCTGCAGCCCCCTGTAGTTGAGTAGTTGAGAAGACCCCACCCTCAGCCTTCTCTGTCCCCAGGAGAGATTCAGATGGTAGGACAGGCTGGGGGGACTGCCCTGGAGGCCGGAGGCCGGGGCCGGGCAGGGTCAAAGGCCCTCCGGCCCTGCTCGCCCCCCCACCGGTCACCCCCGGGCCTCGGTGCCGCGGGCCTCCCCCTGCCCTAACCAGTCTCCTTTCTCTCTTCGAGGTGGGAAGGCCTGGTGCTCATCGTCCTGTACGTGTTTTACATTCTCATCATGAAGTAAGTAGCTTCTCTCTCCTGCGGGCGGTCGTTTGCCTCATTCCGCGTCCCGTTCCGGCCTTTCGTCGGAGCCCAGACAGAACTCTAACGACAGACCTTCCAGTGACTTCCCCCAGCCCCTGTTCTCTGGAGGATGCCCCGCCGGGGCGAGGTGTTCAGATGCTGTTTTGGGGTGCCGTCCAAAGCCGGGCCAGGGGCGTCGCGGCTGGTGGGTGGAGGGTGAGACAGCTTGCAGACAGGTGGCCAGCCAGCCCTCGTCCCCTCCCCGCTCCGTGCTGCTTTCTCCAGGCCCGAGCCGCCGCTGCTTTCCCCGGTCGCTGCAAATCCGGTAATTCATGGAGCTCTCTTCCAAAGAGCCGGGCGGCCTCCCTTCTGCTCTAGGCTGTATGCAGAGGTCGCCTGTCAGGGCCACGGCCTCACACAACTGGGGGGGGGGGGCACCACTCACAGTAATGCACGTGCAGACAGCGAGTCCGGGGCGGGCATGCTGGCGGCCCTTTGGAAGCTGCCTGGGTCGGAGTGCTCTCAAAACTGCCCACGAGGGATATTATTCGGTCTTAAAAAAGGGAGGAAGTTGTGTCCCGTGCATCATGGACGAGCCTTGAAACCACGCTAAGTGAGAGGAGCCGGTCACGGGAGGGCAAAGAAGGGATGCTGCTGCTCAGGCGAGGTAGCCTGGCAGGGTCCGATTCCCAGAGAGAGGAAATTGGAGATTCCCGGGGGGGGGGGGGGGTGCGGGGGAGGGGGCGATGACTGATTAATTGGTTAACGGGCACAGAACCGTTTGAGCTTCGGGAACGGTTCGGGAAGTAAACAATGGCGAGGCGATTGGCGGTCACCCCGCCTTGGGAACGCAGTGAATGCCAGCGACTCGTACGCTTACAAAATGGAAAATAGTTAAAATGGCAAATCCGATGTGGCATAGATTTTTCCGCATTAAAAAAAGAAGAAAGGAAAAACTCCCCCTGAGCTGAATCATCGCCTCCAGGTTTTATCTTCTTGCTCACACCTCCAGAAACAATTGAAAACAACACCAAGCTTTACGACTCTGTGACTCCCCGCGTTTATCTCAGACGTTTCTAACGTGCTGGGAAAATGGGCGATATGCCGTCACAGGCAGGGACCCCGCTCTGAGCACCTTTCCGGGAGGCGGGGAAGCCTGGGGCCTGAGACCGAGACGGCGTCTTCTCTGGGCCTGGCCGTGGGTGACTCGGGGGCGGCCCACCGGGCAGCCCACGGGAGCGGGACTCGCGGCTGCCGGGAGGGAGGACGCGCCTGGCGACGCGTCCTCGGAGCCCGTCCTTGAGGCTGAACTGAACTTCATTTATTAGGATAGGCTTCGGACGTGCGTCAGTAGGCCTCGGTCACGTGCTTGGAACTGAAGGTTCCTTGTGCCCCCGGGAGGCCGCCGAGGGCTCTGTGGAGCAAGCCCTCTGACCACATGTTGTTGTAGGGGTCCTGTCGGGACCGTCGGCCCAGATGAACGCCCTCAGCTCCCCCCTCGCCTCCTCCGCGGGACGCTCCCAGGGCGGGCTGACTGCCGGTGCGCAGGGGCGGCGGGGAGCCCCGCTCGCCCCCGCCAGGCGTCTCCCGCGGCCCTTGACCTCCCGCCTCCGCTTCCAGGTACAACGTGAAGATGCAGGCCTTTTTCACCATCAAACAAAAGACCATCGCAAACGGCAACACGGTCAACAGCGAGCTGGAGGATGGTAATGATTACTGTGATAGTAGCTCTGATGACCCCTCCATGCCGTTGCTGGGGCCAGGTAAGGCTGAGCAGACAGGAGTGGCCACAAGCGTGTCACCGAAGCCACTGTCCCATGCTCTTTCCCTGCACACACACACACACACACACACACACACACACACACACACACATCCCCTCCCTCTAAATTGTCACTCTCTGACTTTGGGTCCCGGGGCCCTCGTGAGGTGTGGCTCAGGTTGGTGTTTGCACAGAAGGGAGAAGGATGGAACAGGTCAACCGTCACACGCTGGGGACGTCCCCGAGCCTCCCGAGGAAGGGCTCCAGGCCTGCTGGGCCTTTTGGAAATGCAGTGACTTACCTCGCCAACCCCTGGGAGAAGTGGTGGCAGGAGACTGATGACCTGGGGGGACAGAGCAGGCTCAGGCCTCCCCGTGATTTCTCCCATGCCGGGCCCAGTTCAGGAGGCAGGACTCTGCTCTGGAGGGGCCTCTGGCTCGTCGCCCGGAGGAACAGCCAGGCCATGGAGGGCAGCCAAGGAACGGAGCAGGAATGCCCAGACAGGCCCCACGGAGCCCTGCCCCAGGGCGGGGGGTGGGGGGCGCGCTGCCGCCTTGCCTCCCCGCCTCCTCGGCTTCTCTTTGGCCCCGTTGTCTGGGGTTCTGGGCCTCCGGAGCCAGCCCCTGATGTCCCCGCCCAGCTCCCCCCATCCTCTAGGCCCAGCCAGCTCCGCTTTGGAAACCACATCTTCGTCCCAGTGGCTGTCAGGGCCTGCACGGGCTCTTGTGACGAGGCCAGGGAGGAGTAGACGAGGCTGGCACCTCGAGTTGCTTCTTACCCAGCGTGACAGGTGGGCTGGCCACCCGAGGGTCTTTCTCCCGTGCCCCTGGGCAAGTCTCGGCCTCTTTCAGGCGACTTTAGCTCCTCCGTGGTGTCCGTGACGGTCCAGGTGGTCCCAGGGGCCTCTTTGCTCATGTCTGGGACACGTGGGGGCTGAGATCGGTGCTCCTTGGCTCCTTGCCCTGGGCTTCAGGCGCGTTTGTCCTGTCCCATCTCAGGGACCCCCTGGGGGGGGCACCTGTTGCAGGTGCTTGGGGGAGGAATGAACCTCGCCATACGGGACAAGGCGTTCTAAAGAAACCCGCTGGGGAAAACGTCCCAGTGTACAACCTGCTCCCCCGCCCCCGCGGTCAGAAAAAGGAGTCCCGCGGAGCCTGGGGCTGTGTCCGTGTGTCCTGGTGCATAAATACCCAGCAGACCACCAAGGGGGAGGTCCTGTTTCTAGAACAACCTTCTCAGAGCGGAGGGACCCATTTGCATTTTAGCTCCGCAGACACAGTGGCTCTGAGGTCCCCCTCCCCCCCCACAGTGTCTCAGGACAGAGGCTGATCTTCTGCCGGGTCCTGTGCACAGAGACTGGTGCTCCGGGGCCCTCTGCACCTTCGTGGCGAAGAAGAGAGATTCCAGGTGGTGGGTCATTCAGGTCCCTGGAAGAAGCCCCAAGAGCTACCCACCCCCTGTGCGGGGGATGGAGGACGCCTCTCCCCAGCGTGCTGCGGGGAACATTCCTCATGTGTGCTATAGCCAGTGCCCCAGCCACTTCTGTCTTCAGGGCAGTGCCCTGAGGCCGCGGCCCTCGGGGGCGTTTCCTGGAGCTCCGTCATGGCTCTGTCCCCATTCCTGTTGTACCCAGGGCAGTAGGATGCCCCCCACTGGTTTTTTATTTCTTCCCAAATATCTGAGTCCAAGATAATTTCTAGAACATTGGAAGATTAGGCACGGGACTGCCCCCCGCCCCCAAACAGGGAAAGGAGGAAGATGGGCCTCATGTCCAGCTTTTATCAGGGAGAAGGCATTTAGATAAAGGCCAAGGGGGAAAAGGTCCGGGGGCAGGCCTGGAATTGGAGAGCTAGGATCCCAGAGATGCGGCCTTCAGGATTTTGTAGCTGCAGTTGGCGGAGGACCCCGTGTGCGAGTCACCGCGGGGCACGGTCCCCTCGAGTAGACCGAGGCAGGAGCGAGAAGCCCCCAGGAACCCTGCCGGGGCTGAGAGAGGGGCTTTGGGAGCTGGCCTTTCCTGGCGGTGCTGCTGCAAATCTTCCCAGTGCGGAGAGTGCTCCCCTACCCGGTCCCGGTCCTGGTCCTGGTCCTGGTCCTCAGCCGTCAGGCAGGTCCCCACCTACCCACCCACCCAAGGGTGTCCACGATGGTTGGCCCACAGGTTCTGTCCAGAACCTGCACGTGCACGCACACAGCTCTAGCTTCCCTGTTACCGGATTCGGTGTTTCC
The DNA here is from genome assembly GCA_030068075.1 of Paguma larvata. Lineage (NCBI taxonomy): Eukaryota > Metazoa > Chordata > Mammalia > Carnivora > Viverridae > Paguma > Paguma larvata. The sequence continues at coordinate 37,343,747 of CM057827.1, forward strand.
CGGTTCAAATCAACATTTTTAACGCAACCTCTCGACAGGTTTTTGGCCTTGTTACTACCACTCTTGCAAAATGCCTTCATGGACTTAAATGTTCTCAAAGGTCCCATGGTTCAGTTCGCCAGATCGTCTCGGGCCAGCTTTCTCTTTTTTTGTTTTTGCGAGGGAGTTGGGGGGTGGGGGGGGGGGGAGGGAGAGAACATTCTCCAGCTTCATTCTTTGTTCAAATGTTTGGGTTTTTCTTTTTCTTTTTTTTAATGTTTATTTTTTGAGAGACAGCATGAGCAGGGGAGGGGCAGAGGGAGAGAGGGAGACACAGAATCTGAAGCAGGCTCCAGGCTCTGAGCTGTCAGCACAGAGCCCAACGCGGGGCTCGAACTCACGAACCATGAGATCATGACCTGAGCCGAAGTTGGATGCTTAACTGACTGAGCCATGCAGGCGGCCCCAGATGTTTGGGTGTTTCTAAAACCCCTTAGGCTCCCTACTTCTGAGCCCAGTGTCCCCCCCCGCCCCAGGGGATGCCTGTGTCAGGGCTGGTTCCAGACAAGAGCTCGACAGAGCGTGGAGCCTGCAGGCTGCCTTGGAGGGAGGGACCTGCAGCAGCGAGGGGCTGTGGGCTCAGGGGCTCCTGCTCCTCAGAGTGGGCCAGGGAAGTGGGCTGGGAGAGGGGCCACCCCCAAAGCCGGGGGCCCTGAGCATTGAAGCGCCCCTGTAGCAGGAACTCTACTAACTCCTCCTTCAAATAACCCCCTGGCCACCATCAAGAATGCTGCCCCAGGCTCTCGGCCTCCACCGCTGGCTAATCACCTCTGACAATCTCTGTTGGCCTTTGTCTCCTTAACTCTTCTCTTCTAAATTGTAAGTAAAACTTGCTCTCCTAGCGATAACACATGCATTACAAAAACCAACCAGCCAGCCTGGACCTTGGCGCAAGCCTCCCCGGAGGTTAGTGCCGTCTCCGACAAATGCATGGCCCTCCCGGGCTTCGTTTCTAACCCGCGCCTCCTGTCTGCTGAGCCTTGCTGCCTGTTAGGTGAGCGTGTGCGTGTCCTGTGTGCATTTGTTCGTGTCCGTGCCATTAACTCTCCTGAGGGTTTGCTCTTGACGACTCCTGCCCAGAAAGGCCCCTCCCCGGGAGCTGGCGACCCGTGCTGAGGAGCGAACGCCCGCTTCTGTGTGCTGGGTTCCGGGGTGGTCCCGGGGCCGTGGCCCCTCCAGGGCTCAGGAGTCAGATGTCAGCCGCCCCGGGGTTCCAGGCCTGAGCGTGTCTCTGAAGGTGGCGAGGAGGAGGCCTGGGCCCTGGAGAGATTTGTTCTCCGGGCTCAGGAGGGGGAAGCAAAGGGTCAGAGAGAGCCACCTCGCTGCCGGAAGGTGTGGCCGTTTTATTGGAGACCCTGGATCCGGCCACCAGTTGACCGTGAGCCCTCGGCACGGAGGCTCTCCTCTTGGGTCTCACTTGGCTCGTTCAGGGCCCGTAAGTCACGTCTTTGCCCTCGTTACCGGCCTCAGGGAGGGCAGAGTTAGACGAAGCCTCCTCTGCCAGCTGGAGACGGTTGTTCAAACAGCAGGTGGCCTTGTGGGAGGTTTAGAGCCCGTGCCGGTGGTGCTTTCTAGCATTTTCCATCCTGGAGGGCCCTTGTCAGTCTCTAAAGTTTCCTCTGAGCCTCTGTCAGCAGAGGGTAAGAAAGGTCCCCTCTCGGTCACAGGGTGGGGGGGGACCTTGTCTGAATTGTAGATGGACTTCCCAGTGAGGTTTAGATGAGGAACCGGAAAACCCTGCGCTTAGCCGAGAGGGGCCCCAAAGAGAGGGGGCGTCACCCGGCAGAGGGGCTAGGGGCGGAGTGTCTGCTCACGAGTGGTCCTATAGCAAGGGACCGCGGGGCCCCGGCTGACGGTCCGAGTTGGCAGGTGGTCCCCTCGGACTGAGTCAGGCTCCCCCGCAGGTGCCGGGCTCCTAGCCCGATTCTGCAGCGGGAGGGGTGAGCCCAGCGCTAGGGTGTCGTCCCAAGGGAGATCTCGGCACTAATCGTGGCGTTGTGCTGAATATAGTGAAGGAGGAGCCGCAGTACAGCAAAAACCCGGTGGTGATGGTGGACGAGGTCATGAGCTCCAGCCCTCCCAAGTTCAGCTTCCCGGAGGCGGGCTTACGCATCATGATCACCAACAAGTTTGGGCCCAGGACCCGACTACGGATGGCCAGTAGGATCATAATTAATGAGGTAAGTTTGCATACAGGGCATCGAGGGCAAGCGGCCTCGGATGGCGTGTTGTGGAGGCCCTGGCCCGTCAGGGCGCTTCCCGGCGTTAGGGCCGCCGGGATGTCCTTCACCGGGCTGGCCTTCACGGCCACACCTGTTTAAGGAAGGAGGCGCAGACCTTACCTGCGGACGGCAAGCGATGTACCCAGAGGTGCGTGAAGGCAGCCTGCACTCGAACGCCGTTCCCAAGATGTCCACTGAGTGTTTGGTAGGGCCCTAAATAAAGTAAAGCTAAGTGGAGAAAGGCCGGTCGGAAGTATGGATTGTTCCTTAGAACCAGACAAACTGAACACATGCCTGTTCTCCGCAGACGGTACAACTCTAGAACACCCAGAGCAGGGTGGTTGGCAGTGGCCAGTTTCTTTTCACTCTGCACCCTCCTGTTCTGCTTGAGGTTTTTTTTTTTTAATGTTTTTATTTTATTTTTTGAGAGACATAGAGACAGAGTGTGAGCAAGGGAGGGGCAGAGAGAGAGGGAGACACAGAATCCAAAGCAGGCCCCAGGCTCTGAGCCGTCAGCAGAGCCCAACGCGGGGCTCGAACCCACAGACCGTGAAATCATGACCTGAGCTGAAGTCGGCCGCTTAACCGACTGAGCCCCCCAGGCGCCCCTCTGCTTGAGTTGTGTGCCCTCTTTTTCTTTTGGGAAAAAAAAAAAGAAAGTTTTAATGTTGTATAATATACAGTGTAGCAAGGACACCGGGTTCTAACTGCTTTCCAGCTGTTCAGTCTTTGCCACGTGTGTACCTGTGCCGATCGGGACGATCGGGACGGGGGCCCTTACCCGCAGACCTGCGTGGTTACCAGAGAGCTCGAAACTTCGAAACCTCGATAGCTGATAACCGGCGGTTAGCCCAGCAGACGGGGGGCAGGCGCGATGGCGCTCAGGGCTGGAAGGGTCAGGACTTGGAATGTTCTACATTCCTGCGGTGTAGTCCTCTGTGCGGCAGATGGATTAAGAAGGAGAGACGGTGCGGGGGACGCCCGGGCGGCTCAGTCAGTTCCGTGTCTGACTCTTCAGCTCAGGTCGTGATCTCATTTGTGGTTTTGAGCCCCGTGTCAGGCTCTGCGCTGACAGTGTGGGGCCTGCGTGGGATTCTCTCTCTTTCTCTCTCTCTCTCTGCCCCTCTCCAGCTCATGCTCTCTCTCTAACTAAATAAATAAACTTAAAAAAAATTAACATTGCAAATGTTGGGTTGTTCTGAATCCTTTTTTGATCCAAATCAGTAAAATATGAACCAAGGAAATTTTACTGAATTCTGGCAATTTTTCATGAGCATGATAATTGGACCCATTGAAGGGGGTAGGGACCGCTCCAAAGGATTTGGGTATAAAGTATCTTTTTCATGGGCTCTGTGCCAGGGAGATACTAGGGGGTTAACGAGCCGGGGAAATACTGTCATGCCCCCAGGCGTTTCTTCAGGATGGGGGGGGGGGCTTTTTTTTCCCCTGCTTGGGATTGAGGGCCTTCCAAGGCAGCACGGGAAGCCAGGCTAGCTGAGGAAATGGAGGAGATACTTTTGTTTTGTTTTTAATGTTTATTTTTGAGAGAGTGCAATTGGGGGAGGGGCAGAGAGAGGGGGACAGAGGACCCGAAGCCGGCTCCGTGCCGACAGCGGTGAGCCCGACGCGGGGCTCGAACTCGAGAACCTCGAGATCACAACAGCCCGAGCCGAAGTCGGATACGCAGCCCACCAAGCCACCCAGGCGCCCCTGGAAATTGAGTTTTGATCTCACATCAGCCATTAGCTCGCTTCGTCTTGCGGGGCTTCAGTTTCTCTAACTGAGGGTGTCTGGCAGGAGGCTCACAGCACTGAGAATTTCAGTGACACACAGTCTGCCTGGAGGCTAACCAGCGTCTCGCACGGGGGTGGGAAAGCCAAACGCCCAGTTTCAAAGTTGTTTCTTAAGACCCTTGGTGTCGTCCAAGTGTTCAGTTCTTTTAATTCCCAAACGCGAGAGATGTTTGCAAAGCTGAAATTATAATCCGTGGTAGATTCTAGTGCTTGTGGGACGGATGCCCCCACTCGTCCATCAGGGACCAAATTCGTTCATGGGGGGGCGGGGTTGGGGGCGGGGGACACGTGTGAGAGGCGTGGTTTTCCTCTCCTCCAAGGCTACACGTGACCATCCTCAGCCACAGCCACTGTGGTGAGTTGCCGAGGGGCACGGAGCCTCCCCCATCCTCAGTTTCCCCCCGTCGCGAACCCGTCTGACACCCGGGTGCCGCTCTCTCTGAGCGGGTCCAGCGGGCTGCAATTTCCCGCGCCCCGGCCGAGTGCCAGGCGGGTGCAGGACGTTGTACCTGCATCCATCCTCTGCGACCTTCCGAAGCAGCTGTCATTTCCAGTTGAGCAGAGAGGCAAAGGAATTTGCCCAAAGCCACACAACTAATATGAGGGCAGGACGGGAATTCCCAGCCAAATCTGAGACCAGAGTGTACACGCGGGACTGCGTAGATCGTTAGGGGTCAGTCCGTCCACCTCCTCTGCCCCTTCTTTCTGTATCTGTATTCCCTCTGTGATACTGGGTGCCTGCTCGAGTTGCCTTTAATGGGCTCTTCCATGGGGCAGCCCCTTGAACGTCAGGCAGTAGTTGCCACCCCCCCGATTTTCTCCTTGAATCTCAACATCCTTGGAACCTCACACCTCCCTGATGTCACAGGGTTCCAGTCTTCACCGTCTTCCAGTTTGTCTCCCTCAGCGTGTGGGTCCGTCACCTCCTTCGTGTTATAATCTATGCCTCTTTGAATACAGCCTTAGGTAGCTTTAGATATTTCTCCAGGCACAATTCTCTGTGGGTTCCTATTAAGCTGGAATCGTGACCCCTCCGCGTTGCTGCCATTCATGTGGCCAGTAAGCCGTGTCTCCCTCCCTCCTTATGGTTCTGTCCTCGCACAGGTAGGTGTTTGTTTTTAACTCTAGGGATGACTGGTCTCTTAGCGCTCCTTGGGTTTGCTCCTCGGGCAGCAAAACACGGTGCCTTGCACGCGTGGGCTTGAGTCACAGGCATGGATCTCTCTGCTCTTGCTAGTAGGCTAAGTGTGTGGATATATTTGTAAGAAAAGAATTTTAAAATCTTCACCCCACCCTTGACTTCACGAGTTAGGAATCCCTGCCTAAAACCAACACGAAGGCAGATGAATGGTCAGGTCCCTCTATTTTTTTTTTTTTTTTTAGAGAAATACCGTACATCTATTTTAATAATGATGTTTTTACTTCCCATAACCATGAGAGTAGGCATCAGACACTCAGGTAGAGAATGGGGCCTTGGGGACACACTCCCTGACCCTTTGTTTCCCGGTGAAGAATTGGGAGAGGTATATATGTGTCCATCGTGTGACAGTCCTTGCCCCCGAGGCCTCGCACAGACAGGTCCGCTGGTATTTGTAATCAGAGCCAGAAGTGTGCAAAGGCAAGCCGATTCTTTGGAAAGTGGAAACCTATTGATTTCTTGAAATGTGGCTTCTGCCTTTCCCTGGCTTCTGGAAGCCCACGGAGTTGGTGAGGAATCTTGGCTTCCGCTCGGGTGGAAAGGGGGCAGACTTCGCCAGTCATTACGAGATGGGACAGGGAAGGGGACAGGTGGGTTCAGGGCCCCCTCGGCAGTCACGGCAAAAGACTGGGTCAGCAGAGGCCATCCCAGCAGTCCGTAAAGTCCTCAACACCGTTAGTCGGCAGGAAGATGCACACAGAGCTGTGACTAGATGCCACCACACACCCACTAGAACGGTTCAAACTAACAGGCCCGAGGGGGCGCCCGAGTGGCTCAGTCCGTTAAGCGTCCGACTTTGGCTCAGGTCATGATCGATCTCACGGTTCGTGAGTTCGAGCCCCGAGGCGGGCTCTGCGCTGGCAGCGCGTGCGGAGCCTGCTCGGGATTCTCTTTCTCTTCCCCTCTCTCCCCCTCCCCGACTTGCGCACACGCTCTTCCTCAAAATAATAAACTTCAAAAAAATAAGTAAAGACGTAAAAGGACTGCCAGTGCCCAGGGTTAACAAGGATGGGAAGCAATTGAAATTCCATTCCGTTGCTGACTCGAGTGTGACATGGTTCACCACGCGCCTGCTGCGTGACCTAGAAATTCACTCCTAAACCCCCCAGGGGAATGAGTGCTGTGTCCAGAAGCTCACACGTGTTCACGGCAGCCTTCTTCCTAATCACCGCAGAAGGGAAACGGCCCAGTGCCCTTCCGTAGGCAAAGGATGCGTTGTGCGTCGTGCGTGCAATGGCTTACTCTGCGGCCGTGAAAAATAGCAAACCGCCAAGCCGGGCAGCCCCCCCGATGAGTTTCACAGATACTGAGCGAGAGAAGCCCGGCCTAGCCTAATGCGTATGATTCGAATCCATTTATATGAAGTTCAAGTTCAGGAACAGCTAACCGATGTTTATAAAAGTCAGAAGAGTGGTTACCTTGGTGACCCCTAGAGAGAAGGGGCATATGAACCAGGGAGGTGCCTGAGGGAGTCTTCCGAGGGGCCGGACAGGCCCTCCACCTCGATGTGGAACTTCCTCAGGCTGTGTGCTTCCGTGTGAGTGTGCTTTTTGCCAATATACGTATTAAAAATTAAAAACAACGCTGCAGGCTTTTCCTGCGACCGCCTTCAGGCAGCTTATAAACTTCCGGAGGAGCCGGAAGGATCCCCGCAAGTGGAGACGAGCCAACTCAGACGGCCTCCAAGGCGCTTGGGCCCTTGCTCAGGCAAACCGACCTCCGGGCGGGGCGCGTTCCAGAAACCCGTGTGGGGACCGTGCGCTTGTCAGGAGCGAAGCCGCGGGGCGACACGTTGTTACCATGTCTTGCCGTTTGACGTGCCCCCTGTCCACACAGCGGCAGAGACTGATCAACTCGGCAAACGGTGTGAGCGGCAAGCCGCTGCAGAACGGGAGACACGAAAATATCGAGAACGGGAATGTTCCCGTGGAAAACCCCGAAGACCCGCAGCGGGAGCAGGAGCAGCCGCCCCCGCCGCCGCCGCCACCCCCCGAGCCGGAGCCCGTCGAGGCTGCCTTCCTGTCCCCCTTCTCCATGCCCGGTGAGTCCTGGGGTGCCGGGCCCGCAGGCCAGGCCGGGTCTTCAGGGCGGAGGCCTGGAGCCCCGAGGAGCAGTGTGTGGCGGTGGGGGGGGGTGTGAAGGGTGGACATTAGGTCCCCGGAACTCTTTGGAGGCACTTGAGCCGTGTGTCTAAGTCTTGATGAGTTAGAGCTGCAGTCAGAGGCAGGCCTGCGTGATGGTGGGGGGCGGGGGAGCCTGCGTCCCTCAGAGCAGGCCAGGCTGGAGACACAGGAGGGGGTGGGTACCGGTGACCGCGCTTGCGTGCCCAGGGCGACCGGTCTGTCTTCTGCAGTAAGACAAAGCAACCAGCACCGTTGTGTTTTACGCACCTGCTCAGACTCTCCAACCCTACATTCGCTAGGACAGGATATTCTAAGGCCACAAATGGCACCTTTCACGGTTATACAGGTGGACCTTATGCATTTGACCCCTAGTCATAAATAGGTCAGATCAGGCCGCTGCTCTGCCCTAAGCCCTCGGCACCCTCCATCTCACGGGGGTGTGACCTCCGAAGTTAGTGTCCTCTGACTGTCAGCTCCTTGCTCACCTCACCGCCCACTCTCTTCTCGTGCCCTCTGCTCCAGCTGCACTGGCCGCCTCACCGTCCTTCTTAGAACGTACCACGTATGCCCTACCCCAGGACCTTTGCACTCGCCCATCGCCGGAATGCACTTTCCCTAGCGGTCCGTAGGGCTTGCTCCCTCACCTTCTTCGGGTCTCTGTTTAAATGTTCCCTCCACAAAGGCAGGGATCTGTGTCTGTTTTGCTCATGGCTGACACACGGTAGGTGATTAGCAGGTGTCTGTCCAGTGAGTTCACCTATGAGAGGGACCCCAAACACACCCCAGGGTACCTTCATCTTTAAGCAACTTTCTTCAAGTCCTGAATAGGAGACAAAGGCCCGCATCTTGGAGTTTTTAGCTTGGCATCTAGCCATCCAGAAAGACAGTAGAACTCCTTTTTTTTTTCTTTTTCTTTTTTTCCTTTTTTTTGTTTTTTTTTGTCCAGAACTTGATGCTTTTCTGAAAAGAATTCTGTGTTTGACCTCAGGCTCATGGAGCACCTAATTTGGGAGGTGGCTCTGGGGAGGGAGAGGCTGCCCAGTCCCTCATCCGCATTTTCCCCGGAAGACTCCTGCCCTCAGGTAGACAGCTTGGGCCCACCCAGCTGCAGTACCCTGCCACCATACTTTGTCTTTTTTTTGAGAGAGACACAAAGTGTGAGCAGGGGAGGGGCAGAGAGAGAGGGAGACCCAGAATCCGAAGCAGGCTCCAGGCTCCGAGCTGTCGGCACAGAGCCCGACGCAGGGCTCGAACTCAAAAACCGTGAGATCACGACCTAAGCCGAAGTCGGGGATGCTTAACCAACTGAGCCACCCAGGCGCCCCCTCGTTTATCTTGAAAACAGAGGCTCCGTTTGGGATCACAGGGCTGCCTCGGAGCCCCAGATGAGAGTCCTCGGGCTGTGCTGATCACAGCTACCCAGGGGCTCGTGCCAAAACTCAGGATCTGGTTCTAAAACACGGACATTTCAAAGACTGGCACAGCACCTGGGAATCAGCATTTTCAAACCTTCTCTGGAGGCTTCCCGGACCTGGCCAGGCTAGAAATTGCTGCTCTTGGTCAGTACCTCCTAGCTGCCTTTCACATTAAGGGCAGACCGAGAAAGTGAAATTTCATTTCCCGTCACTGAGGCCACAGAAGGGCCCATCCCTGGGCTTCAGACCTCCCCGGGTCGCCCTCCGCCGATCAGAAGCCTGAGGGCAACGGTGTCTCATGCATCCCGGACATGTCAGCGCACCTGCTGGAAACCTCTGGGGAGCAAGGGCCGTGCTCAAGCGGCTTGTCTTGGGGCCTCAAGGTCTGTGTGCGGGTGGGGGCTTGGGTGTGGGGTGCTGAAAGGAGGGGTGATCTTCTCCGGATCCTGGCAACCTGTGTCCGATGACCTGTTCGGACACACCAGGGGACAGCAGAGCTCGCGGGGCAGGATCCCAGGGGGACGGCGTGTCCACCCTGGGCAGGGTCTGCTCCAAGTCTGACGAAGCCGGACAGGGCCCTGCCCCTCCTAGCAGTTTCCACTTCTGTGTTCGTAAGGGGTCCAGACATAGGCCTGGAGTCCGGAACCCCAGCTATCCCCCCCCCCCACAGCCCTGCATCATAACACTACCGGCCCACTTCCTCTCCCGCGTCCACACGGGGCGAGCACAGGGCCTCGGGGCTGCAGGCACCCCGGGGTTTCAGTTCTTCAGGGGCCGCAGACCAGATGCGGTGGGGGCCGGGATGTGGTCCCACGGAGGGCGAGGCGGCCGATGTCCAGCCAACCTTTCCGGGGAGGGGCTACCGCTCCAGGAGTGGTCTTCTCCAGTCCCAGGAGGCGGGTGGCAGAGTCCCCGTTTTGCAGACGTGGGGCCTGATGGGGGCACAGCCGCACATCGTGGGGATCCCTGTCTGGACGTCGCCCACCGTCTGGGGCTCTGCAGGAAACCAAAGAGGGGACATGCCCTTCCTGACAGCTGCTGTTCAGGCAGCCGCACTTAGGACCCGTCGTCTCTCCGTTTCCTCAAAACCTGGAGTTTGGCAGGCTGGGGTGGGGTGAACCCCCGAGGCCTGCCGTCCCTCCCTTGTTTCCGTACTGGGACCTGGCGCGTCTCAGAGAAGTGGCTGTGGGAACGGGACTCTGGGCAGGTCACCCCCTGGGCGAGGTGGGGGGCCTCAAATGCCGCTGTCTTGCAAGGGCTGGGGACCCGGGAGCTCCCAGCTCTGTGCACCTTGCGAGTCCTCCTACAGGGAGCTCTGCCCTTCCCGGTGGCCCGGGGCTTCCTGTGCCTGTTGGTCCACCTTCCTCCTCAAGCCGGAGGCTCCAGGACATTCCCCAGGGCCCAGCTCAGAGCGGAGCCGAGTGCAGGGAGCTTCCGCCCAGCGCTTGCCTGTCCTCACCCTCAGGAACAGGCCGGGCTTCCTGTGTCCCCGCAGAAGCGCTCTCTCCCTTTGTTTCCCTACAGATGTGTTTCCAGGTGTTGCCTTGGAAACCACGAGGTACTTCCTGCTCCTCCCTTGCCCTCGCCCCTGCTTCCTTTGAGGAGTGGGGGGTGGAAAGGGAGCTGTGCGGCTGTCGCCCATTCAGGTGTGTACAGCGGCCAAGGAGAAGCGAGGCCCTGCATGGCGCAGAGGTTTGCAGGGACTTAGTGGGGCCCGGCGCCTCCGAGAACGCCCGCGTGCTGGCTCCAGGCCCTTCGGCCACCCGCTCTCACTCGCTGTGTTTTCAGGGCATCTCTGGTGGTGGCTTCACCATGATCCGGGGCTGGGGGGTGGCCCCAAGGGCACTTTGGGGCAGAGGGAGCTAGCAGTCTCCTGAGTGGGGGCCCAGGAAGGAGTCACGGGCAAGCGGGGGTAGCAGGGGTGTGGATGGGAGGCGCGGAGAGGTCATTCCTCTGGTCAGCTGGAAACCAGCCCAGCTGCGGTGTCAGGAATAAATCGAGGCCCGCTGGTTCCGTTCACAGCTCTTCCGTGTTGTCAGGGGCAGACTGGGAGGCAGGCTCTGGAGTCCGAAAGTCCTGGGTTCAAGTTCTGGTTCTACCAGTCACCAGCAGGTGGCCCTGGGGAAGCCGTTTCACCTCCCTAGACCTCTGTCCCTCATCTGCAACATGGGGGCAACGGCGCTTATGTCTGAGAGTTGCTCTAGGTTGTAAATACAGTGATTAGTCATAGTCTCTGGGCCCTGACTGGCACATAGTAAGTGCTCAGAAAATATGAATTTGAATTATGTGCTTTAATCACATGGTTTCTGTTATATCTAGCTTTTCCCATCTTTCCCCATTTGGACTACAAGCCATGTTCTAGAAAGGTCGCAGGCGCCAGGGTCCCTGGAGGCCCAGAGCTGTGGGCCTCCTGAGAATCAGAGAGTACCTGCTGTGTGCCGGGTCCCCAGCTCTGGGCACTCTGCAGACGAGAGAGCGTTTCTTTTCAGTAGATATTTGCGTACAAGACGGTCGTGGGCTCTGGGGACGCTGGTGGGGACAGGACAGCCACGGTCCCTGTTCTTCAGGAGTCTACAGGTGTGCGGGGTGGGTCCAAGCGATTGACTGCAGGATGCGTTTTAGGTCTCATCTTCCTTAACGCACCCGCACCGCTGACGGGTGGAGGCGCAGGCCCCAGCCTGTGGCTCCCAGGCTCTGCCGCCCTGCTTGAGGGATCACTGGGCTTGTGGGTTAGAGCCGGGGACACTCCGCAGCAGCCTGGCCCCGGCGCCCGCCTCAGCTGCTGCTGGGTTTATGTCGACGTCAAATGTCGCCTCGTTCTTCCTACTCCGGGCTGCGGCCGCTGGTTAACAAGCTTCCCAGGCCAGCTGTGGGCTGGGGGGAAGAGGAAGAGGAGAGAAGCTTTTTCTCCCCTGGAAACTGCGGTCTGCAGCCCGGGCACTGCTCTGAAATTGCTAGCCGGTGACCCTGAGTCCCAGCCCAGCCGGGGAAGGCCCACAGTGCAGGCTGTTTGTGGTTGACTTGTGGTCTGTGAGGCCCCAGCAGCCCCATGGGTCAGCGGGATGCCCCCGAAAGGGGAAGGGAGTCCCATCGCGTATACCGGGATGCTGGCCTGCGTGCTGGCCACCGTTCTCACGGCACTGGGGACTTGCTGTATGTCGGGCATGGCGTGCAAAGGCAGGGAACCCGGCTCTCAGGGGGCTTCTGTGTCCCCTGCCCTGTTCTAAGAGCTTTACGTGTGTCTTCTTTGATTTAATTCTCACATGAAGTGGGGACGATTATCTCTGTGTTGCAGAGAAGGAAAGAGAGGTACAGAGAAGTTCAGCGACTTGCTTACGGTCACCCAGCTACTAGGCGGAGAGCAGGGTGTCAGCCCGGGCAGCCCCTGCCAATCACCGTGCTGTACCGCCTCCTCGTCCTGTGTACTCTGCTTCCTTGAGAGGGAGGCATCATCTTTACGCCCTTTTTGCAGAGGGAAACTGAGGCCCCGAGGCTGCGTGACTTCCTGAGTCACACAGCCATTGAGTGGGGAGCCCCTCTTCCATCCTGTGCCTCTCGAGCCGTGGACGCCATCACAGGCTGCTCCCCCGGGAAGGAGAGTCCCAGACCATGAGCCCCGGGGCTGTCCTAGAGCGAGCCAGTGGCCTCGGGTATATATGCATCCTGGACCTCAGAGGCAGTTCGGCTCCTGTCAGTGGAGGGACTAGGACGCAGGTACACTTGTCTGAAGTCCAGGAGCTTGTCGGTGCTGGAGCGGTAACAGGAGGTAAAACTTACCACTTGCAGTGGGGACTTGACACGTGTTAACCCATTGAGTCCACACGACAACCCTGGAAGGTGGGTGCTATCGTCCCCATTTCCCGTGTGAGGGCCTGAGGCACAGAGAGGCAGTGTTGCCCAGACTCACCCAGAAGGAAGGGGCAGAGCCAGGATTTGCCCCTGGCATTCCGACCCCAGACGCCCTCAGGGAGGGCAGCACCGGCGCCCAGCCAGCGAACCGCCGAATCACCCGTGTTGAGTAAACTGTTGAAACGAGCTGAATCGCGGGCCTTTTGGGGACCTCCCATGCTCTCATCGGGCCTCGGATGGCACGGCTGCACCTTCTCTGCCTTCAGTATAACAAAACTCAGCACAGGCAATCCCGAGATTTTGGGACGCTTTTAGGGCTTACGCTCCCCGCCCCCCTCCATTTTTCTCACTTCCGGGTGGCACTTGAGCGAGCTGTCCCTGCTGGGAGGAGAAAGGTCTATTTAGTCTTTTTAAATGCTGGGTGTGGGGGGCGGGTGCTGCAGAAAGGGAACTCTAGAAACTCGCGGGTGCGTTCTCGCCGCCGAGCCCCTCGGCACATCTGCGAAAGCGGTGGAAAAGCCCAGGTGCCGTGAGCTCATTTACACGTGAGATTCCGTGCACGGTTCCCGTCTGTTCCAGGCGCCCAGCGACTCGGCTCTGTATAGTGGAAAGCCTCTTGTGCTTACCTCCGTCTCGGGAGCCACCAGAGAAGGTGTCTCATAAGTCAGAGTCAGGCTTTCAAAGGAGTGTCTGTGTCCTTGACCGTGGAGCGCCAGGTGTCCGCTCACCGCTCAATGAAGAATCGATGCTGGCGAGCTTTTTTTATTTTTTCGTGTAACAACTTGATCCTTTTTAAATCTTGTCTCCATTGTAATTAACGTAGTGTTATGTTAGTTGCAGGTGTATAATCTAGTGATTCAGCAATTCTATCCATTGCTCAGCGCTCCTCCCGGGAAGTGTGATCTTCCATCCCCTATAAACAGCCGTGTGGACACAGCTTTCACTTACCATAAGAGTCACACCTTTCAAGTACACAATTGAGTGGTTTTTAGTATATTCACAAAGTTGTGCGGCCGTCACCACAATCGTTTCTGGGATATCCTTCCTACCTGCAGAAGAAACCCCTCCCAGTTAGCAGTTATACCCCTCTCCTTCCCCCCATCTCCTGGCGACCACTCCTCTGTCTCTTCGGAATTCATTCTGGACGTCTCGTGGGAATGGAATCCTGTGGTATGAGGCCTTCATGACTGGCTGCTCTTACTACCCAGTAGGGTTTCAGGGTTTTTCCCCGGTGCTGCACGCTAGCACTCGGTTCTTTTGAACGGCCGAGTGATCCGTTGTGTGGGTTCACCATTTATCAGTTGCTAGTCATTGGGATCGTTTTCAGGTTCTGGCTCTGGGTCGTTTATAAAAGCAGATAATAGAGCACAGTGGGGAAGGAAGCTCAATGCTTTTTTTGTTTGATTGTTTGTTTTAATCTAATGAAAGCAATTTGTCTCCAGTTCTCTGTGGTTAGTGGCAAACGGTGTCTGAATCCTGGGATTGAAAGAGGTCTCAGGAAGTTAAGACCTGTCTCCTCCTTCTACACAGTGGGAAACTGAGTCCCAGAGAGGGGCAGGGGCTTCCCCAAGGGGCAGTCTCGAGCAGAACGTCCAGGCACCCGCCCAGGAATCTGCTCGGTGACGTCCCTGCAGCCAGGCCGGGGCAGAGCAAGCTGGGAGGTAGGAGGTGAAGGGGCCCGGGACCCCCTCACGTGCTGGGGTCCCCAAGCCTCTTCAGATGCCAGCGACATGAAGCCCACACAGGCTCCCGTGAGCTGAAAGGGGGACCTTTATTAAAAGTAAGGACACAGAGCAGTGTCGTGGGTCCCAAGAGTACAGAAACCGTTGGAGACACGCGGGGGCCGGACTCGGGGCCTCAGCGGGTGTCAGGACTCCTCCTGGCCCTTCATGTCTTCACCTATGCCTGCCTTCTCCTTGCCTGCAGACCGGTCTCCTCAAGTTCACTGCCCATGTGGCGGACTGTGGCCTCTCATAGACCCCAGACTGGCCCATGACAGTTCGGCCTCCCTGCCTTAGCTCACTGGTGCCATATCTGACTTCCAGAGTCCCGAGAGAGAGAGAGAGAGAGAGAGAGAGAGAGAATGTCGTTGGTCCAGAGGTCAGATGCCCACCCCCGGTCAGTCTGCTGTGGTAGCCAATGTGGCTTCGGTGGCCCCTAAGAAGAACGGCTCTGGGGGAGGAGGGTCTGGGCACGCACATGCCTGCATCAGGCCCGTGACAGCTGCCTCTGGCGCTATCAGGAGATGATGGATGGAGCCCTTCTAGACACAGGAAAACCAGACATTACTACTGAGAAGACGTAGGTGCCTTATGCGGTCGTGGGAAGAGCCCTCTAGTCTGGACACTGGCCACGACGCCCGAGCCCACCCACTGAGCCAGCATCAGGGCGGCAGAGAGCCTGGATGTGACCGAGCTGACAAGATCAAGGTCTTCCCCTCAGAGCCGGGACCCAGGCACCAGGGGGCCGCCGCCACAGCTGCGTCTCGGCTCCCCCAGCAACACGAACTGGACACAGGGATGGTGGCCGGGCCTCGCCAAGCCCTGCTCGACCAGAGTGCATCTAAAGCAGGAGGAGGACAGCCTGGCCCCACCTCCGTTCTTCTCACATGATGGAAGCCCTTTTGAGTCCAGGACTGGCGCTGCAAGGGAGTCTGGGAGATGCCTCTGCAGGCCCCAGAGGGAGGTCGGAATGGGAGCAGAGGGCCCGCTCCGCACGGCCACTTCCGTGAGAGCCATAGTGCGGCAGGAAGGAGAGAGAGAAACCCAGTGTCTAGCGATGACTCAGACTGGACCTGCTGAGGGACCCGCACGGCTGTCTTGGGGAGACCGAGGAGGGGCGGGACCCCAACCTATAGCTTCATTGGGCAGCTGCTCTGGCCCCAGAACTGGGCTCGGCGCCTTCTGTTAAGTACTTAGGGTAGTGCCCAGCATCCCTGCTGGGTGGCTGGTGTTCGTCCCTGTTGCCCAAATGAGTGGACCAGGGCCCAGGGAGCTGCACACAGGTGAGCGGGTGCCACGGGTGAGGCTGGCACCCAGGCCCGCCCAACTCCGAAGCGCCGTCCTTGTGTGCCACTGTCGACTTTGGCCAGGAGGGCCTTCTGCGAAGCTGGCATGTCAGCCCTGAGCTGCAAGGGGCAGCAGGAAGGAAGGGGAGGGAGGAGGCCAGCTGCTGGGTCTGTGCGGTTTTCAAACACTGGGAACCAGCAGCCCCGCCCTGTCGCTGGAGGGTTTGCAGAATGTTCAAGGCCAGAGGGTGTGCGGTGGGGGGTGGCGGCGGGCCAGCGAGCTGAGCCGTCCGGACTCTCATTGTGTTTCTGGGATTAGCGGCCTCTATTCCATGCTCCCTAGGACCTCCAAGTCCAATGAGCTCCATACTTTCTGCTTTTCTTTGGTCTCCCCAAGGTTCCTTGAGGTGGGCGAGGCGGAGGACTTAGCACCGTCTCCCAGACGAGGACCTGGGGGCTCAGGGAGGCTGGGGGTCCAGCCACTGCTACATAGCAGAGGGTAGGGACAGAACTTCTCTCTCTGCTGGGAGCCTTGAGACCCCTGAAGTGGGGTCCAGAGCTGACCCTAACTTGGGGTGTTTAGAATGAGGACGTTGACACACCAACCCCAGACTTTCCAGTTCTGGGGCCCACCTATGTCCAGTCGCAGAGTTGGAGTGGAGCCTCCGCGGAACTGGGGTGGGAGCCGTGGACAGGTCCACGAGGCTGGGGTGGGCTCCCGGGGATCTGTGCCAGCCGAGGGAACTCAACCCTGCTTCTCTATTACCGTGTCCCCTGGCTGCGCCGGTGTTGGGGGATGGGAGGTGGAGACCAGGTCAAGGTGGCTCTCTTGGGGACGGCCTCCACCCTGGGCTGCCGGGTACAATCTCCTGGGCTTTGGGTCCCCGTGGGCCCAGCCCTGCCCGCATCGTTGGGTCAGCCCTCACCAGGGCCTGCCTTTGCTGAAGCCTAGTGTTAACACTCTCATCCCCTCCTCCATCTCCCCCCCGCCCCAAGCCTCGGCGTGGCAGTCATCTTTATCGTAGTGCCGACCTTCTTTGCTTCCCGTGGGGCCTCTCCTCGACCCTCTAGTGCCCTCGAGATCAAAACCCGCCCTCCAGAAGTCTGGACGGGGTCAGTAAGAGGCTTTGGTGTTGGAATCCTAGGTCTGTCAGTCCTTAGCTGTGTGACCTCGGGCGCGTTGCCTTAGCTCTCTGAGCCTGTTTTCTGTAAAAACACTCAACCCAGTGCTGGCAGTAGTACTCTGTTCAGGGGAAGTGCATACAATTGTTAACATCGACAATAGCTTACATTTAGTGTTGAATCGCACCGGGTGTTCTTCTCTTTTTTTTATGTTTATTTTTTTGAGAGCAAGAACGTGAGCGGGGGAGGGGCAGAATCCGAAGCAGGCTCCAGGCTCCAAGCTGTCAGTACAGAGCCTGACGTGGGGCTCGAACTCACGAACCTCGAGATCATGACCTGAGCTGAAGTCGGACGCTTCACCGACTGAGCCACCCACGCGCCCCCAGCCCCAGGTGTTGTTCTAAACACATCACGTGTGTCGGCTCATTTTCAGTTTTCCGTAGTGCTGGGAGGTAGGAGCCGCGTGTCTTCCCATCTTACAGATGAGGAAACTGAGGTGCAGGGAGGCTCAGTACTTTCCAAGTTCACACAGGTAGCATATACCCCAACTGGGGTTCGAACCTGGCAATCTAGCTACAGTTAATCGTGGAGCTTCTGTGCCCCTCAGAAACCAAGCAATGTATTTATTTTTAACGTTTGTTTGTTTTCCCCGGGGCGGTGGGGGGAGGTGGGAGGGAAGGTGGGAATCCTAAGCAGATTCTATGGTGTCGGCATAGAGCCCAGTGCGGGGCTCGATTTCAGGAACCGTGAGATCATGACCTGAGTCGAAATCAAGAGTCAGAGACTCAACCGACTGAGCCACCCATGTGCCCCAGAAAGCAACTAATTTAATGCCGAGTCGAAATTTCAGGATAAAACAAAAATGTATTAAGCACTAAACATTGGTTCTAAAGTTCACTTGCCCCGAGGAATAAGAAAACTTTAATGGGGGCGCCTGGGTGGCTCAGTCGGTTGAGTGTCCGACTTCGGCTCAGGTCATGATCTCACCGTTCCCGAGTTCAAGCCCCGCGTCGGGCTCTGTGCTGACAGCTCAGAGCCTGGAGCCTGTTTCGGATTCTTTGTCTCCCTCTCTGTCTGTGCCCCTCCCCTGCTCATGTTCTGTCTCTCTCTCTCTCTCTCTCTCTCAAAATAAATAAACATTAAAAAAAAATTAAAAAAAAAAAAAAAGAAAAGAAAACTGTAATGGTTTTGTCTCCGGAGGACTTTTCTGTTTAGATCAGAGCCGTGAGCTAAGAGTTTGAGGCTCCAGTTGGCCGGTTGACCCTCTCCCAGCTGGTGGGTGGCATAAGGACTTCCACAGGCCTTGAAAGCAGGGGACTCCGGGGCAGGTGAGCAGTAGAGTTAGTACAAAGGACAGAGGATCGAAACTTTGAAGACCTGCTTTCAAGTCCTAGCACTACCTCTCACTGTGGGAGATGTTTAAGCCACTGAATTTCACCAGACCTCAATGTCCTTACCCGTGAAATAGAGGGAATGTCCCCCAAAAGTTGATGCAAAGAACAAAGAGAGTATGTGTGAACTCCGCCTCCGAAATGTGGGGCACCACACAAATGTGGGGCGACGGTGAGGTAGCCAGTCATTAACCCATCCATGACCGTGCCTCCCCTTCCCCTCACCCCCTGCCTCTCCACCAGGGCCAGCCCGGAGGTCCCTGGCTGGGGAGGCAGAGTCTGGGGCTCCGCCTCTAATTTTCTTTGAGACTTCAGGGCAGTGGAGTAACCTTCATGGAATTTTGTGTTCCTCTTTATGAAACGGCGTTACCCAAATGAAATTTATGCCGGGAATGCAGGGTCGGCTCAGCATACAAAAAACAAGACACCACGATGTTAAGGAGCAAAAACATAATGATCATCTCAACAGAGACAAAGCATTTGAGAAAATCCAATACTGTTTCTTGATGGAGAAAAACCAAAGAAACAAACGCAGCAAACCATATGATCATCTCAACAGAGACAGGCGAACGGGCCAGAAAGAGTAAAAGGCATCAGGATTAGAAAGGAAATGCAAAACTATTCAGAGAGAACACTTTGCACACAGAAAATCCTAAGGACTCCCCCCCCCCCCCCCGCCCAAGAAACAAAACCTGTAAAACTGACAGGATAGAAGAGCAATGTACACATTTTAGTTGTATTTCTGTACAGTCGCAGTTAACCTGAAAATGAAATTGAAACAATTTCGTTTCCAGTCGCATCCAACAGAATAAAATACTTAGGAATAACCTTAACAAAGGTAGCGTAAGAAGGGCACGCTGAAAACTACAAAATACTGTCGAAGACGTTAACAATCTAAATGGAAAGCAATTCCGTGTTTATGGAGAGGAAGATTTAAAATCTTTTAAATGAGGGGCGCCTGGGGGGCTCAGTCAGTTGAGCATCTGACTTCGGCTCAGGTCATGATCTTGTGGTTCGTGGGGTCAAGCCCCACGTCGGGCTCTGTGCTGTCGGCTCAGAGCCTGGAGCCTGCTTCCCATTCTGCGTCTCCCTCTCTCTCTGTCCCTCCCCTGCTCTCACTCTCTCTCTCAAAAATAAACATTTAAAAATAGTAACATCTTTTAAATGACTTTTAAATAAATGATTTTAAAGGACTTTTAAATAAGTCCCCAAATTGATCTTCAGATCTCGAGCAATCAAAATTCCATCTTGCTTTATTTTTTTTTGCAAGAAATTGACGGGCTAATCCTAAAATTCATATGGGAATGCGAGAGACCCCAAATAGCCAAAACAATCTTGAAAAGAATGAAGTTGAGGACTCACACTTCCCGATTTTAAAATTTACCACAGGGTAAGTAAGCATAGGGTGTCTCCGTATAATGGAATAGTGTTCATCCGTGCAAAGGAAGGAAATGCTGGTAACCTGTACAGGGTGGATGAAGTTTGGAACACATGTAAGTGAAAAGCAGACACAGATAAATACTATGATTTCGTTTATATGGAATGTCCAACACAGGTAACTCTCTAGAGGCAGGTCAGTGGGTGCCAGCGTTCGAGAGAGGAGGGGGAATGGAGCCCGATCGCCAACGGGTACGGGGTTTCTTTTGGAGGTGATGAAAACCGTGTGGAATTATATAGTGGTGATGGTTACACCACTTTGTAATATACGAAAACCCACTGATTGTACATTTAAGTGGGTGAATTTTTAGTTGAATTACATTTTAATTGTTTTTAAATATAGAGTTCATCAGAAATGGAGATTCCTAAAGTATGGTCCCACTACAAGCAGGGACCTAGGAACTTGTTAGAAATGGAAATTCTTGGGTCCCCCCCCACTTCCTAACCTGCCAAGCCATTAGCCCTGGAGGGGGGCGTCTAACGAGCTCTCCAGGGGATTCAGATTTAAACTCAAGTTTGAGGACCCTTGGTCTATGGCTACACTCCCTAGGTCCTGCAGACACTCCTAGCTCCAGGGTCCATGAACCTCTATCATGCAGCGACACACACAGCCCCACGTGCCCCAAGTTAACCACTCCCTTAGTTGGCGTGTCTAGCGAACCGTCCAAATGAATGTTTTGAAGTTTTTCATTAGCAACGGCATCCGTTCTTAATTTTTGCCTCCAGTATGATTAGCCATCTGGCTTGTTACAGTTCATTTTAAGGATTTTGCCACATAATTATACTGTAATTTTCTACTTCAGAAGAAAAACCTGAGAGCTTAGTGACACACACAGCTGCAGCCCTTCTTTCTCCTGTGTTTGCACATCTGTGAAGAACGTCTCTCTGATGTCCCTGACATTGAACTTGAAGGAAAGGCAATGGGAGCCACCAGGGATTGCTGCTGCTGGTGGTGTTAGGGGAGGTGTCCCTAGCTATAAACACTCCTGCACACGCCTCTAGCTCCCCTCTCCCACCAAAAAAAAAATTCCTTTCACCCATGAATTAGTCCAGACTCTTTTAATGTTAGAGAAACCCAATTCAGGCTGGTTTAAGCCAAAAAGCCCATAGTGGCAAGTTCACTGGGAGAATCTACCATCAAGCAAAGCTGAACGTTGGGCTCAGATGGTCTACAAGATACCGCCCGTCTCTGAGCTGTGCCTTCTTCCTTGGCGTCTTGCAAAGATGGCTGCCAGCCGTCCAGGCTCCCATCCCTTTGGATTCATTCAGCGCGCAGGCAGCGCCCCTGAGTTAAGGATTGCCTTCAGCTGCATGTAATGAAACCTCAAGTGACCAAACCTTCACCTCAAGGGATTTCTGTTACCTAACAAGAAGTCCTGAAATTAGGGAGTCTTGCAGCTCAGTCAGCTCATCAGAGTCTCCTTTCTGTTTCTCCATCCTCAGTAGCTGGTTTTTGTCTTCAGGGTTTTCAGTTGGCTCCTGCAGCTGTGGTGTGCCCGTGTTCCAGCCAGGAGCAAGGAGCTAGGACAACGGGCCGAAGGCACATGTCACCAACCTTGTTCCTCAGGAAAATATTCACCTTCACTTCCGTCTCATTCCCGGAAGCTCCACCATGTGGACTTCCACTTCCGTCTCGTTAGCACTGTCTGTGACCACTCCTACCGGCAAGAAACCTAGGAACTTAAGGTTTCTAGCTGGAAAATGACTGTTGCAAGCGAAACAGGCTTCCTCTGATAAGAAGGAAGGGACAATGGATGTTAGAGGTGGCGATGCCCCGCCAAACCCCCAGGGCTGACTCTCTAGTCATGCGCCCAGCCCCAACCCGATATAAACCCCTCCGTGGCGAGAGTCGTTGTCTTGTTCACTGTTGGATTCCCAGTACTGAGAAGAGCGCCTGGCACAGGAAACGCACACACCAAGTATTTATGGGATACGTGATGAGCCAAGCTTGAATCACACACCCGTCCATACAGCTAGGAGGTGGAGTCAGCCCTCCAAACCACATGGGCTGATGTGGAAGGGAGGGTTGGCTCCCTGAAGGAAGAGTAGTATGCTTTTACCAGTAAGGGAATGGATGCTGGCCAGACCAGAGCAGCGCGTGCCCAGTACAACCCAGAAGCACTCGAACTTGCTGCTTTTGAGAGATCGTAAGCTACTCATTCAGGAGCACACCTTTTATATGCAGACTGACCAGTCAGATCCCAGGACTCTGAACCACCTCCTCTGTCTGCCTCTCCCACCCCCACGAGGCAGTTTTTCTCTGCTCCCACCACCCCAGGGTCAAATACCGGAAAACGACACCACAGAGCCTGCTGAAGTTATTCAAACTAGCCAGTCCTCAGCCTTCCCACTATACCTTGTCTTTCCCATGGAAATCCCAAGAAAGGCTCCTGTCCAGTGCTTTCCACTTATTCCTTCTGTCTGCTGACCAACCCTGGTCCTTCCCTGGCATGGCATGCCTCACCTCCTGTTGCTAGGGATCTGTGACTATAAAAACTTTTCTATGACCCTCGTTTTTGTGTGTCTTACCATCCCTGATTAAAACCAATGCTGGGTGCATTTTAAAACACACTAGATCTGGCTTTGGCCAGATAATGTGTATTTGAGCACAGCCTTGAGGGCATTAAGGCAGAAAGAGTCTTTAGAATCTTGGTAGGGCTTGGGAAACTATGGTAACAATCACACGCACACCCCACCCCAGGTGATAACGGTGGTTCAGCGAGACCTGAGAACCAATGATCTAGTCTCAGCCTCACTTTGCAGAGGAGCAGGCTGGGGCCCAGCCTGGTGGACATGTCAAGAGACCACATCCTGGGGCAGGAGGTTGCGTGGTGAGCACAGAATTAAAACAAGGAGTCAGAAGCTTCCGGCCAAGGTAGCAGGATGAAAATCCCCTCCCACAGCAGGGCTGTTTCTGTCTCAACTATTGCTTAGGGCCCTTGGGCTACCAGTAACAAAACCCAGCTAGAGCTCCCCTGAGCAGGAACGGGAAATTTATGAGAAAGGGGCATAGGTGTTTGCCGGAGCTGGTGCAGGTGGTCTCGGGACCAAGAAGAGCCAGGGAACACGTGATCAGCAGGCCTCTTTCTGCCTCTCCCCCTTTCTGCCTCTCCCCCTTTCTGCCTCTGTTTCAGCCCTTGCCCCTTAAACCTGCTTCCTCTGCCTGTCCTACGCTCACCTCACGGTTCCGCCCGCACGCTGCCATTGGTCCCAAGTTCCACATCCTGGGAAGCGGACCGTGATCAACCCAGTCTGATAGGCACCACCGCTGGGCCGGCCACAGGCAGCAGCACAGATGCAGCTGGGGGAAAATACCTTCCCCCATCGGGATTGCTGTCACCGTTGTCCTAGGAATCTCTGAATCTGAACTCCCGTGCCCGGCCACCCAGCAAGGCCTGGGCGTTTCCAGGACATTTGCACCTCCTTTCCCTAGTCAGGTGTGACTGGGTTCTCTGTTTCTATACCAGTGATACATCCCAGCGGCGAGTGCCCTGTTCCGCGCTCTCGGAGAAGTTGAGGAACGCTCTCGTGTCATCGGCGTGATCTGTAGAAGCCCTCTCCTGGGGATCGGCTTTCAAATGGGGATTTTTACATCTGCTCTGTGAGACTTTTTCACTAGCTTGTACTTCAGATGGTCTTGTCCTGTGCTTGTCCCTGTGACCTGGGTGGTCCTCGGCTTCCCAACCATTTCGCGTGTTTCGGGCTCTGTCAAGGACACAAGCATCTAAGAATCCAGCAAGTCTTTGCCCGCGAGCAGCTGGCGTTCTGGCTGAGAACTCCTACGAGTGACCGTGATGCCCAAGCCGACACTGAGAGCCATGGTGATAGCTCCCTACCATTTCTGAAACTGGGCCAGTATTAACAGCCCCGGTAGTGATGGTGAGATGAACACTGACAGTGCTGTCTTGTTTCCAAGCCCCCAGTGTGCTGTCATCCATCACCCCCGTTCTGAGGCAAGGAAAAGAGGTTTGGGGGACTGCTTGCCCTGTGACACATAGCCGAAGAGTCATCCGGCTGGATTTGAACCCGCGTCTTACCAGAGCTTTTGCCCCCTGCCTGCCTTGTCCCTGGCCTTTAACTCTTGCCCTGCAGCGTACGCAGCAACCCGGGAACAGGACAGTAAGTAAAGTGCCGAATTATGCAGTGCTGGCTCTTAGAAACTAGGTCGGCGTGTCACCTCCTGCTGATTGTTTGCTCCAGGCTGGCGCAGAAGGCACCAGAAGCCGTCAGCAGCTGCGTTTGCACCCCTCCTGGAAAGGTGCGGATGGTGGATTCGGGCAGCGAGGCTGTAGGTCAGCTTGGGCGGTTTCAGTAAGTCATAAATGTTCTTAAAATTCAAAGCAGTTCCTGAAGAAAGAGATCACCAGGGACCGAGTTAATGAGGAAAGGTTTTCCAGAAGAGTCTGAACAATGGCGAGGCTGCAGACAGGTGGAAGGTGGGTGTAGGGTAGTGGGGGGGATGGGGGTGGGGGGGGCGTAGCACGAGCACGCCGCAGTTTTCCACATTTCGACCGTGACCCACAGCAATAAATATTTTAGATACCCACAGATATCTATAGAAAGGAAGTAAGTCTCATGGAATGATATTTAATTCTTACTCTATACCAGAACTCTCGCATTTACTTCTTTTAAAGAAAATGCTAGTTGCCATCCACTTAACTGATTTCACAATCCCCCGATGGGTCTCTTCCAACTGTGGAAAAAGTCCGGCAGAACAGGTCCGATGGAGCATTGTTTTATAGAAGACAATGGCGGGCCATGAGGCTGGCCAGCTGGGTGGGGCCAGACCGGGGCAGGTGTCCAAAGCAGACGTGAGACCCCCGTCAGGCAGAAACCCGACACAATTTTGTGTCTGTGAAAATAAGAAAATGAACTTTCCGCTGTGGCGTTTGTATAGATCTCCAGGGATGCTCTGAGGATTTCCGTGTTCAGAGTTAAATCCCCAAAGTGAATTCTTCCCCCAGATACGGAGTTTTCATTCAGTCCTGGAGCCGCCCTGGCCCTTCCCCGGCAGCGTGGGCCGACGAGGGAAGAGCCAGGAATTTTGGACACACCGATCGGGCAGGAAACCTTTCTGCTCTTTGCACAAAGATGACAAGGCACAGAAAGGTGTATGTAGAGGAAGATCCGGGAAGACAGAGGTGTCTCTGATGAAATCTCTGGAATTTCATGAATGGATTTGCTGACTTTTGAGCTAACCATATTCTGTTCGTTATTATAAGCCGACTGGAGGGTTTTTTCCTTAGTAAATCTGCTGTTAATGATTCAGAAAGGTTCAAGCACAGACAAAGCTCGCAGAGCCTCTGCCAGCCTACTTTCCAGTTTCCTTTTTGGTCGAGACATAACTCGTGTATCATGAAATCCACCCTTACGAAGTGGGCAGTTCGGTGGTTTTTAGTGTATTCGCAAAGTTGTTCAACCATCGCCACTATAGATTTCCAGAAAATTTTCATTCCCTCCCCCCCAAAAAAAAAAACCCACACCCATGAACAATCACTCCGCCCCCCCCATCCCCGACCACCATTAATCTTTCTGTCCCCGTTGGATCTGCCTGTTCCAGACACTGCATATCAGTGGACTCACACAACATGTGGCCTTTGGTGTCTGCCTTCGTTCATTTTCCACAGTGTTTTCTAGATTCATCCACATCAGGGTGGGTCAGTACTTCACGCTTTCTTATGGAAGAATAATATTCCGTTGAGTTTTTATGCTGCTTTTTGGGCGTTCATTACTTAACGGATACTCGGGTTGCTTCTACCTTTTGGCAGTCGTGTGTAAGGCTGCGATGAGCGTTTGAATAGAAGTTTTTGTGCGGACGTAGGGAGGAACTGCCAAGCTATTTTCCAAGAGGCTGCCCCCTTTTACGTTCCCTCCAGCAGCGCACAAGGGTCCGCGTTTTCCCACATCTTTGCCAATATTATTATTTGTCTTTTTTGGCATAGTCATACTTGTGGACACAAAGTCGTTTTAGTTGGCATTTCCTAACAACTAAATACGTTGACCATCTTTTCTCATAGGTATTGACTTTTTATGATATCTTTGGAGTACTGTCTATTCAAATCCTATGCCTACTTTTCCAATTGAGATTTTTTTTTATGTTGAATGATGAATTCTTTATATATTCTGCAAATAGGACTTCATATGATTTCCAAACATTTTCTTCTACCTTGAGGATTGTCTTTCACTTCCTAGGCTGTATCCTTTGAAACACAAAATTTTTTAAGTTCGGTAAAATCCAATTTATCTATTTTTTTCCTTCTGTTTGTGATTGTGTGTGTGTGTGTGTGTGTGTGTGTGCGTGTGTGTCTTTTAAGAAACCATTGCCTAATCCAATGCCATGAAGAGTTGTGCCCTTGTTTTCATGTAAAAGTTTTATGGTCTCACCTCATACTTAGACCTTCGATCCATTTTGAGTTAATTTTTGCATGTGGTGTCAGGGAGAGATCTAATTTCATTCTTTTGCAAGTGGACACACGGGTGTCCCAGCACCTGTTTAAAGGACTGTCCTTTCCCTGTTGGATCATCTTAACACCCTTTTTAAATATGAATTCACCTTAAATGGAGGAGTTTATTTTTGGACTCAAAATTCTTTTCCATTGATAGATAAATCCTTTTGTCGGTAGCACATTTTATTGAGGGCTTGTAGCTTTGTAGTAAATTTTAAAATCAGGGCGTGTAAGTCCTCCAGCTTTGTTCTTTCAAGATTGGCTTGGTGCCTTGCATTTCCGTAGAAATAGTAGCAGCAGCTTGTCAGTACGAGAGGAGGTCAGCTAGGATTTTAACAGGGAGTGCGTTGACTCTCTAGATCAGTTTGTGGAGAGCGTTTCCATCTTTATATTAAAGCTTCTGATTTAATGTACGGCTGTCTTTCTATTTAAGGCTTTTTATATTTCCTTCACTGCTATTTGGTAGTTTTCAGCATAAAATTCTTGTATTTCTTTTGTTACATTTATTCCTAAGTCTTTTTGTTTTTTTGGTCTTTTTTTTTTTTTTTTTGACTGCTATTGTAAATAGAACTGGTTTTCTTAACTTCATTTTTGGGTTATTCATTGTCAGCGTGTAGAAATTGTATTGATCTTCTATCTTACAACTTGGCTAAATTCGTTTATTGTAATAGTTCCTTCATGTAGACTTTTTTAGAATTTTCTGTCTACAAGATCATGCTATGTACAAATAAGGATAGTTTTACTTTCTTTTTCCAAGCTGAGTGACTGACTTCTTTTTCTTGCCTAGCGTCCCTGGCTAACACCTGTAGTGCAGTGTTGAGCAGAAATGATCACAGCAGACGTCCTCGTATCGTTGAGAGCTTCCAGTCTTCCACCATTAACGATGTTAGCTGCGGGGGTGTTTGTAGATGCCCTTTATCAAGATGAGGAAATTCTCGTCTCTTCCTGGTTTGTTGAGTGTTTTATCATGAAAAGGTGTTGGATTTTTGTCAGATGCCTTGTTTTTTCTTCGCCTCAGTGGACATGATTGTGCAGTTTTGTTTTGTTTTTTTTCATGTATTCTGTTAACATGGCATACTGAATTGTTGGAAATTCATATCTGAACCAAGCCTGCCTTCCTGGGAGCAATCGCTCCTCATCATGGATCATAACCCCTTTTAGATGTTTGCTTGATTCGGTTTGCCAGAATTTTGTGGAAGGGTTTTGCATCTGTATTCCTAAGGCTGTTGGTCTGTTTCTTTTCTCTTGGTGTCTGGCTTTGCTACCAGGATAATATTGGCTTCACAGAGCAAATCGGGAACTGCTCTCTTGTCGTCTACCTTTTGGAAGAATTAATGGTGAAAGATTCGTGCTAATTCTTTTTTAAACACTTGGTAGAAATCACCAGGAAGCCATCTGGTCCTGACTGTACTTTAAGGCTGTAAACTTGTAAGATTTGTTATTGTTGTTGTTGTTACTATGTCCATGTCTTGTTATAAGTCTTCTTGGATTATTTTTTTCGTTTGGAGCCAGTTTGGGTGTTTCTGTCTTGTAGGAGTTTGTCTGTTTCACCTAGGCTGTGTAATTTGTCGGCACACTATTGTTCGTAATATTCCTTTATTGTTCATAATGCTCCTTTACTAATTCTTTTTATTTCCGTGAGGGTCATAACAATCACCTTCTTTCATTCCTGGTTTTAGTCATTTGAATCTTCTCTTTTTTTTTTTTTTTCTTTTCATGGTCAGTGTAGCTAACAGTTTGTCAGTTTCGTTGATCTTTTTAAAGAACCAACTTTTAGCTTTAGAATTTTTTCAATTTTGTATTTCTTTCTACTTTAATCTTGATTCTTTCCTTCTGCTTTCTTTAGATTTAATTTGCTCTTCTTTTTTTTTTTAATGTTTGTTTATTTTGAGAGAGAGAGAGAGAAAACATGAACACACAGGGGCAGAGAGAGAAGGGGGAGAGAAAGAATCCCAAGCAGGCTCTGCACTGTCAGCACAGAGCCCAGTGTGGGGCTCGAACCCACAAACCATGAGATCATGACCTGACCCAAAATCAAGGACCAGATGCTTAACTGACTGAGCCATCCAGGTGCCCCTCTGTTTTTGTTTCTTAAGAAGGAAGGTGAGGCGTTGATTGAAGACCTTGCCTCTTTTTTACCATACTTATTTATAGCTCTCAGTTTCCAAGCACTGCTCTTCCTGTAGCCTGTAAGTTTTGTGGTGTTGTAGTTTCATTTTCATTCATTTCAGAGGATTTTCTGATTTCCTTTTGATTTATTTTTTGACCTATTGGTTGTTTAGGAGCATGTTGTCTAATTTCCACATATTTGTGAACTTCCAGTTTTCCTTCCGTTGTTGATTTCCAATTTCTTTCCATTGTCGAGTGGCTGTAGAACAGCCTGGTCTCCGGGTGCCTGGCGGGCTCGGTCAGGAGAACATGCAGCTCCCGATCTCGGGGTGGATGAGTTTGAGCCCCACGTTGGCTGTAGAAAGTACACAAAAGGATAAATAAATAAGTAAACTTTAAAATAAAATAAAAAAATAGGGCGCCTGGGGGGCTCAGTCGGTTAAGCGTCCGACTTTGGCTCAGGTTGCCATCTCACGGTTCAGGAGTTCGAGCCCCATGTCAGGCTCTGTGCTGACAGCTCAGAGCCCGGAACCTGTTTGCGATTCTGTGTCTCCCTCTCTCTCTGTGCCCTTCCCCCACTCACACTCTGTCTCTCAAAAACGGATAAATATTTTTTTTAATTTTTTAAATAATAGTAATAATAATAAATAATAAATAAATTCTTTGTCTAGTAAATCCAGTGTCTGGAATTCCTCAGAGATAGTTTCTATGGACTGATTTTTTTCCTACGTATGGGCCATACTTTCTTATTTCCGTGCATGTCTCATAATTTCTCGTTGTTGTTGAAAGCTGGGCATTGAAAATAATAATTTGACGATGCTAGAAATCAGATTCTTTTCCCTCCCCAGGGCTGCTTGCTGCCACTGTTTATTGGTGATGTTTGTGAGGTGAATTTTCTCAGCTCATTCTGTAAAATCTCTATGCTTCTTCACCGTGTGCAGCCCCTGAGAGAGCTGCTAGGTTCCCAGAAGGTCATCTAACGATTGTGCCGAGATTTCCCTAGATGCCTCAATCAAAACAAATCGTCCAGGCTTTTCCGAGAAGTTCTAGATGTGTTTGGAGGCACACCTTCGACACCGAGGCGGGCAGTTTACAAACGTACCTTCGTCTTTGCTTCCTCGCTTGCTCAGAGCCTCACCACGGGGCAGAAGTGACCGCTTAGGGCATTCTCAAATCTTTGCCGAGCGTGTGCGTCACCATGGGCGCGTGGTTATGGTCTTTAGGTACCGAGATATGGAGGAGCTTTTCAAAGCCCTTCTCTAGACATCCCGTTCTCCAGTTTGTTCTCTTAAGCCGTTTGTTCAGCTTATTGTCTGTCTCAACCGTAATCCACCACCGGGGACAGTGCGACGGTCAACAGTCGCCTCTGATCGTTTTCAACAAATGCCTGCAAGGAAAAGGCAGTTCACACCGGCTGAGCTCCGATTCAGGAAAACTAGAGACAGCCTTGGGAGTGGGATCTTCCAGGAAACCGCCAGACAGGTCGGATGATGCCAGTTCTCCGAGGAAGGACTTGGAAGGGGTTCCCGCCTTGTCCTGCGCTGGGCGGTAGATGCCAGGATGCTGGTTTTCGAGGCTGCTCTGGAGCTGGTGGGAGGGAATGGGAAAAGGGCAAGTTAAAACTCCACAAAGCTCGCTGTTCTCGCTGACATCCGGCCAGTTTTCTTTTCTTTTCTTTCTTTCTTTTTTTTTTTAATGTTTGTTTATTTTTGAGAGAGAGACAGACAGAGCATGAGTGGGGGAGGGGCACAGACAGGGAGACACAGAATCCGAAACAGGCTCCAAGCTCTGAGCTGTCAGCACAGAGCCTGATGCAGGGCTTGAACTCGAGAACGGTGAGATCATGACGTGAGCCCAAGTCGCTCAACCGACTGAGCCCCTCGGGCCCCTCGGCCAGTTTTCTTAAGTGAACTCCGCCCGGATTACTACAAGCCTCTGGTTAATTTCCAGAGTTCTGAAAAAGGCTGCGTCTGACCACTTTGGCCAGTGTTCTCATTGCTTTTATGGAGGAGAGACCCCTCGGGAGTCCATCCTCCGCTCCTTCACCGGCATTGCCAGCAAGCTAATTCTGAGCCGGCGTGTGCACACCAGGCTGGCACACAGCGGCTTATCGAAGCCACTTTTCCAGGGGTGAATTGCTTGTCGGTTCTGTTGGTTGGGGCCAGCGAGGTCGCACCTGCCCCCCAGGACATCCACACTTTAGTCCTGCATCTGCAACGGGCTAAGATTCCCAAAGTACCTACTGCGTGCCGCAGCGTACGCTGGGTGTGTTACGTACATTACGTCACGTCATTCTCGAAACAACCAAGAAAGCGAAAACGTTCCTGCTTCACAGATGAAGAAAGAACTAAAGTGCAAAGGGCCGACTTAGCACCGTGCCCGCTCCACACAGCGGGTACTCCGTGCCCGGACGGCAGCATCGCTGGTCCGCCAGCTGTAATTGTCAGAGGGGCGGGGGGAGTCGACGGGCTTGCTCAGGGCCCTTTGAGCACCGACCCCGGTCTGTCTGATTGGAGAGCCCACCCGCGTTCCACACCCCCGCTCCAGCTCTCCTGGGCAAACGCATTCCGGCTCTGGGTCTCGCTCTCCGCATTCCGGCTCTGGGTCTCGCTCTCCTTATTCTGACAAATGAAGGCTTTGGACTGACCGAAGTTATTCAGTCAACAAACACTCCCTGGCTTGTCTTGTGGAGATCACCTCCAGGGTGCCGTGATGGAGGCGTGTGATTCTGAGTTTGGGCGCTCACGTTGGTAGCGTTGTCTTGTTTGGCTCGAAAAACTGAGCGGCTGAGTAGACCGGCAGGTGTATAACCCGGCGTGTGTTTCTCTCCCTTCCCCCCCCCGGCCCCGCCCCACTGCAGAGGCGAGAGGGGACAAGGCCAAGTGGGTGTTCACCTGGCCGCTCATCCTCCTCCTGTGCGTGACCATCCCCAACTGCAGCAAGCCCCGCTGGGAGAAGTACTTCATGGTCACCTTCGTCACCGCCACGCTCTGGATCGCCGTCTTCTCCTACCTGATGGTGTGGCTGGTGAGTGTGGAAGCGTGCCGGCACCTGCCGGTGGGGGAGGGCCGGGCCAGAGAGCGACCGCGGCCGCTGCTGTGCCGCCTGCGGCACGTCACCTCCCTTCGCAGACGTCGGCTTATTGCTCAGGGCGGTTCAGCGGAGGGGCGCGGGGCAGTGTTGTGCCCCGCGGATGCCCAGATGGCCACCGCAGGACACTTGTCTTCAAGGCAGGATTTGGGGACCGGGGTGGGGGGGTGGTTGAGGGAGACAAACCTTCACACGGAGATTCTGAGACGTGCTGCCGGGGAGCGAGGCGAAGAGGAATACGGCGGGGGGGGGGGGGGGCGGGGGGCTGGTGTATAAAGATCTCTGGGGGGCTGTCGCTAGGCCCCCTTCCTTTCCAGGGTCCCTGGGGGAATGTGAGGGAGACAACACCAGGCGGCCCCTTCCGGAACCCCTGCCCTCATGCCGACCCGATGGGATAGGGGTTTTTGTTTTGCCCATTTTCCAGAGGAGGAAACCGAGGCGTCCAGATGGAGTGGTCGGCCCCATTGCACAGTCACCAACTAGGATACCATTACTTACACGATCGGGAAGGTCTAGAGTGGGGGTTAGTACCCAGTGCTGGGCCCCGAGTCCACGGTCTCAGCCTCTGCCTGAGCCGCCTCGCGGTTTCCGACTGGAGCTTCCAGATGCCGTGGGGACTGGAGTCTTGCAGGCAGGGAGGCGTTGGCATAGTTCCTTGGAAGGTCCCGTGGGCCACGTGTGACGACTCGCCTTCCCCCTCGCCCTGTGGGGTCCCTCTGCCCCCACCCCCATGTAGGGAACCCAGGAGCAGCAGAGGCACAGTGACAGGCAGCTGCGTCTCTGTCGCCGTGAAGGCTCACGTGTCACAGCTCGCTCCGCAGTGGTACCCGTGTAGGTATTTCACTCTTCGCCTGACGCCCGATGCCAGCGGCAGAGGGCAGCGAGTGCCGGTTCGAGAGGCACAGGGCCGCCTTTCCCTTAAGTTTGGTGGCGAGAAAGGGGCCGTGGGGTCACATGGAAATGAATTTGAATCCTAGGTCTCCCTCTACGAAAGGGGGACGATCACCCCAGTCTCACAGGGTCATGGGGAGAGCGGAGGTGTCAGTTCGGGCGGCACGGTCTGAGCTGGCGGCACGGCAGACCGATCCCGACCGGAGATAACGGCTGTCCGCACCGCGAGATGCCGCCAGTGCTGCTGCCACGCTTTGCTCAGATAAAGGCTAAAATCCTCATAGATGCCAGGGTGCGTGTGTGTGCACGCGTGCTTGTGTGTGCGTGTGTGGGGGTGGGAGGAGTTGAAAATAGCTACTCTCCAGACCCCCCAGAGAAGGAGGACAATCGAAGATCATGAAAACGATCCCTTAAATGAATCGCACTTGTAAATTGACCTTTTTCTGAATAGGGTTAACACCAGCCCGTCTTTACATTCGATAGAAGGATCCGGTGGTTTCTCTTATTAAAGTGTGTTCCCAAACCAACAACCGCAAGTAAAAAAAAAAAAAAAAGTGTTTCATGACATTGGAGTGGGTGTGAGAATTAGGGAAGATCAAATTCGTGACTCGGGGGGAACTCTTCTCTGCTGAACGCGGCCGTGTTAGGAAATCCGCTCTGTTCGCTGGCAGCGAGGCAGGACACCAGCCGCGCTCCCACCCACACCACCTGGACTTACAGACCCCACCCGCACTGCTTTTATTTTTTTTTTTTTAATTTTTTAATGTTTGTTTATTTTTGAGAGAGAGACAGAGACAGAGTATGAGTGGGGGAAGGGCAGAGAGAGAGGGGAGACACAGAACCCGAAGCAGGCTCTGGGCTGACAGCACAGAGCCCGATGCGGGGCTCGAACCCACGACCCGTGAGATCATGATCTGAGCCAAAGTCCGACGCTCAACCAACTGAGCCGCCCAGGCGCCCCCCCCCCCACCCCCATACTTCTTAAAGCAGAGTCATGGCAGCTGCTCGGCCGGGGTCACAGGAACCTGCCTTGCTGGGGCACCCCTACCTGAGGTTCTGAACTTCAAGCCGCCTCAGTTTGGAGGTGGAATGACCCCGACAGTAGGAATCGGTAGAGACGACAGCACCCCACGGTAGCCCTCATTTCTCCTGAAGCAAGGTGCGCTGGCCGGAGGGGCACGGGCTCGCTTTCCTCGTTCCCTGACCCACGCGCCAGGGAGCAGGGGCGTCTCAGCCGCCCGCCCCTCACCCCCACCACCTCTTCCGTCTCTCACTCCTAAGCCTTTGGGGAAAATGACCCTTGAACACCAGCGTCAGAAGGGGGGGGGTCCTTCAAAAGGGATCGTCGCGTCCAGCCCCCTTGCACGGTCGGGGGGACCGAGGACCAGCGGGGAGCCATGGCTTCCGCTAGTCACCACAGATAGCCCCAGGGTCTGGACTCAGCTCTGCTTCCGTTTCGGAAGCCTAAGAACCAGGTGGGCTCAGAGAGCCCAGGGCTGGCATCCCGGCAAAGCAACACCCAGGTGGCATCTCGGGTCCTAAGCACCCTGGGTGGTGCACGTACACACGGAGTGTTCTTCCGTCCTTTGGCTTCTTAGCCACAAGGTTCAGTGATTTCAGGAAAAAAAAAAAAAAAAAAATGGAGGCATCCCACAATGTCAGAATAACCCGGGCTCCTGTACTTATGACATCTGGCCTCCCACACTGAAAAGCATGTCAGCCGTGGCCTGGGTGTGCTTATGGAGGTCTCCGCCACGGCCGAGGTGGACTGAACGGTGATTGACGGACCAGGCGGTCCGTTTGCCCTCCTCGGTGTCCCTTCCCACAGAGACCAGGGCGGGCCTGTGCGCGGGCGCTCCGCCCTGCGCCTGGTGGGGCTAAGCTGGGTACCGTCTTTCAGGGGGTGGGGTATCTGCAACCCCCCCTGCAAAGCTCTGTCCTGGGAGGGATGTTGTTGCAGTCCCCACGCTCTGGCCACATTCCAGGGCCGGGCTTTGTGCTTAGCATACTTCATCCAGGGCCCTCTGAGCTCTGCGAGTCTGATCAGCCTCATTTTCTCTGCCCCGTACAGAGTGTAAGGTGAGTGCCTGAAAGAGAAGGGAAACATCCGTCTATGAACATCTCTCATAGGCCAGGTGCCGTCACCTCCCGTTCTCTCATTTAATCTTTATTAACAAACCCATTTTACAGATGAGGGAACTGAGGCTCCGAGAAGCAAACCAGCTCGTCCTAAATCACACAACCGTTCGCTGGGATCAGAGCCATCCGTTAAGACGTGAACAACCCTAAGAGGTGCTGGTATTCCCAGCTTTTAGATGGCGAGGCAAGCCAGAACTATTGAGTATTTGAATGGGGTTATCTAGATGCTTCTAGGACTTTCCATCTGGCTGCCGCTCAGGGCCCCAGCCATCTCTCGAGTGCCAGGCATTTTTCAGTGGAGCTGTGTGACCGTGCGTCAGGATCCTTCGAGCTCACACATCCTTCCCTTCTGGCAGTCCTTGTTTCTTGGCCTGTTATCCTAAAAAGGCAGTAAGATAAGATGCCGAAGCCGTACGCACAAGATGCATGATGTTGAGGTCAGTGCGTGGCCTTTAGAGTCGGAAAGACTTGGCCCAGAATCCCTGCTCCGCTTCTCACCAGCCTCGCGCCCACAGGCTGTGCTGCTTAACCTCTCTGAGCCTCAGTTTCCCCGGGGCATAACAAAAGCGCCCCTCCCCAGTGGGCGGTGATAATAGAGTGCCTGAGATTGTGCACGTGACACACCAGGTACACAGTAAGTGCTCAACAAATGTCAGTATATGCAGTGGGAAAGAGACCACCTCGCTCTCCACCGGCGAGGATGGGCTGAAACCCCAAGGCCGCGCAGTGAGGTCTGCGCAGCAGTTTAAGATCGTGCCGTCGACCAGCGTGTGCGGTGGACAGGCGCTCGCGCTGTGTCATTGCGTGAACCCGGCGGCCGCAGAACTCTGTGTCGCTAGTGTGATCCGCTTCTATTTTTTTTTCTAACACACACACCGAAAGCAAAGTCAAGGATGTTTTGGAAAGCAGTGGTTTTCAAGTGTGGTTCTCAGACCAGTAGCCGGGGGGTCCCCGCCTCCCGGGAACTTGTTAGGAATGTAAACTCGTGGCTTCGCCACAGACCTCCTGAACCAGAAACTCAGGCTGGGGCCCGGCAGTCTGCATTTTAACCACCCCCCCCCCACCGTCCCCAGAAGGTTTTCCTCATGCTAGAGTCTGAGGACCACTGGCTCATGAGAAGTATTGATAGCAGTTGTTTGTGGCTCCTGAGAAATGGTAGGTGACTTTTGTTTTCATTTTACTTCATTTGCCAAACTGTTGAAGACAATTAAATAGCAGAACTATATTCCAACAAAGAACACTCAGAGTAAGCCGAGGTCCCGGGGGTTCCTCCGTGAGCTCGTGTCCCCCGTCTTCTGCAGGTGACTGTCATCGGATACACGCTGGGCATCCCGGATGTCATCATGGGTATCACTTTCCTGGCGGCGGGCACGAGTGTCCCGGACTGCATGGCCAGCCTCATCGTGGCGAGACAAGGTGAGGAGGACGCCTCGGCCCCCACAGCTGGGAGCACCACCTGCGCAGGCTCCCCGGCCCCCGCCGGAGTTCTAGCTCATGGCTCTTCTGACTGGTCGTTGGAAGTCCTGCCGTGGAGCCGGCTGTGACGGGAGAGCGTCACGCGTCAGAGTCCGTCCGTGGAGAACTCTCTCCGCTCCCGAGCTGTGACGCCTCCACACCTTTGGAAGTAGTTGCTTGTGCAAACTTGGATAAAAAGGAACTTGCTCTGAAATCTCCAGTGTGACATTGAACAGAGCTGAGGCCCCCAGTCCTTGCAGCAAGTACAGTAGTAACAACAAGAAATGTCGAGGTCTCAGGACGGCAAAGCAGGGATAGCCTCCACCTGTTTCCTATTCCGTTTTCCTATCCTTTTTTTTTTTTAGTTTAAGGATTTTTCTAATGTTTATTTATTTCGAGGGAGAGACAGAACGCAAATGGAGGAGGGGCAGAGTGAGAGGGAGACGCAGAATCGGAAGCAGGCTCCAGGCTCTGAGCTGTCAGCCCAGAGCCCGACGCACGGCTCGAACTCAGGAACCGTTGAGATCATGACGTGAGCCGAAATCAAGAGTCAGACACTTAACCCCCTGAGCCCCCCAGGCGCCCCGACGATCTTCAGCATTTTTAAGTGGACGGTTCAGGGGTGGTAACTATATTCACGTTGCTGTGTGACCAGCCTGTAACTTTAAAATCTTGCAGAACTGAAACTCTGTACACATTAAACAGCTCCCATTTCCCCCCTCTCCCAGCCCCCGGCAGCCACCATTGTACTTTCTACGAGTTAGACTATTTGAGGCCCTTCGTAGAAGTCGAATACGACAGTATTTATCTTTTTTTGGCTGGCTTATTTACCTTCACGTCATGTCTTCGAGGTTTACCCATGTTGCATTGGCATTTCCTTCCTTTTTTAAAAAAATTTTTTTAATGTTTATTTATCTGAGAGAGAGAGAGCGCGCATGTGCATGAGCAGGGGAGGGGCAGAGAGAGAGGGAGACAGAATCAGAAGCGGGCTCCAGGCTCTGAGCTGTCAGCACAGAGCCCGGCAGTGGGCTTGAACTCATGAACTGCGATATCATGACCTGAGCTGAAGCTGGACGCTCAGCCGACCCAGCCACCCAGGCGCCCCTCAAACCACCCAGGCGCCCCTCAAACTCAGGCCTCTTTATACCTCCTGACCCATCCAGCGAGTGCCTGCCTCTCCCCAGGGGCGAGTAGCTGGTCCACACCGGCAGCCGCAGGTTCCCCTGTTGTACAAGACACGGGGACGCCGGAAGGCCGATTTCCCAGAGCTCCCGCCCCCAACGGCACCAAGCTGCCACGACTTTCACGTCACCCAAGTCAGTGTCGAGACAGGCAGGGAGGAAGAACGTGAGGCCCTCCAGGGAGGCTCTGTATCCTGGAGGGGTCCGCATGGGACAGCAGGAGGGCAGGGGGAGGCGGGGAAGGGGACCTGGCTTACAGCAATGGGGCCGGCAGTCAGACAGGGGTGAACCGACCGTCCAGATGCCGGCCTGGGTTGCTGCAAGATTCTCGGGGCAGTTGTCTGGCTGTGGCCATTTGTGTTTCAGGCGTGTTCATTGCACACACGTGTGTGTGTGCCAGGTTCTGACGCCCGTGTTGAATGGAAGCCGGTAGGCAGGGTTAGAACAGGTGCCAGCCAGCATGAGTGTTCGTGGTGAAAGTTTGTCTTCTCACTTCTCATACCCCTCGGGTTATTAAGTCCTTAGGTCGTGTGGCCAGCATGACGCTGGCCGGTTGGGCAGGAAGCAGAGGATGGCGGCGTGGCCCCCTAGCCTCTACGGTGCTTCTAGTCCACTCGGGAGGCAAGAGTTCACCATGCAAGGCCACCAGGGCAGAGCACCCGACACCTTACCCTCTGAGCCCAGGTCACGGTGCTGTCACCTGGGCCACAAGTATGCATCATGGCTCGGTGTGAAGGAGGCTGGGCCACCCACAAACTGTGTGACCTTGGGCACGTCCCAAGCCTTGGTTCTATCGTCTGCCACGTGAGGACAGTGGAGAGTGCCCTGTCCCTCCCAGGGTAACCGGGAGGGTTCAGTGAGGGCAGGGCATGTAGTAGGTCCCTGGGGAACATCGGCACACGCCAGTCACCTTGGGGGGCGCCTGGGGGGCTCAGTTAAGCATCCGAGTCTCGCTCTCCGCCCACATCTTGATCTCAGGGTTGTGAGTTCAAGCCCCGCTTGGGCTCTGTGCAGGGCATGAAGCCTACTTAAAAAAAAAAAAAGACCACCAGTCGTATTGAGTCAGGCTCGACCCTAATGCCTCGTTTTAAGTTGCTTATCCCTGTGAGGCCCTATCTCTAAATAATGCCACATTCCGAGACACTAGGGGTGAGGACACCAACATATGAATCCTAAGGGTCACGATTCAGCCCACACGAGGCGCCTTAGACTTCACGGAGTGGATAGACTTCATCAAAAGATTCTGAAATTCGTGAAGAAGGAGTTCCTAGGACACGAACAGGGGTTTCTGGCAACCTAGTCTTCGTGAGTGACACGTGTCCATCGTCTCCTCTAGGCCTTGGTGACATGGCGGTCTCAAACACCATAGGAAGCAATGTGTTTGACATCCTGGTGGGCCTCGGCATACCGTGGGGCCTGCAGACCATGGTGATTAACTACGGGTCCACGGTAAGCTCCCCTTGCTGCCTCATGCGCTGGATGGACGCCAGACCCGAGCATTGTGGGGAATGATGGTGGCCTTGGCCCTGTGCCAGCCGAGAGCTCCAGGGGACAGGCTGCCTCCCTTCCCCTTGGCACCCTAGCGTCCATTTTCCTTGAAGGCCTCCGGAACAGCCTGAGGGGCACCTGCGGGAGGAAGCCCACGTGTGCTGGGCACGCATCGGGGCCGCCACCCCGCGCTGCAGCCTGCGGGCTCGCGTGTCCCCTCCCGGCCCTTTCCCTCACAAGCGGAGCCGAGGCTTAAATCCTTGGTCAGCTGACTGACCCTCCGCCACCCCGCGCTCCCCGAGAACACCCGCCTGTGCTTTCCAGAAGGGGAAGGAAGACACCGGGGTGCGCCGGGCTCTCGGAATGGGGGCCCCAGCAGCCCCGAGACCCAGGGCCCCCGTGTGTGTTTTTTCCAGGTGAAGATCAACAGCCGGGGTCTGGTCTATTCCGTGGTGTTGCTGCTGGGCTCCGTCGCCCTCACCGTGAGTCTTTACGGTTCCAGAACGACACGTCATTCCGCGTGATCCGGTCACTTGCGATGTCTCTGAAAGCCCTCCCTCTTCCCCGTGGCAGCGAGGCAGGAAACCGAGCCAACACCAGTTCCCGGATCCCTCCAGACACAATCCGTGCCGAGAACGGTGGCACCCCCCTCCACATTTTCCCCCGAGTGACCAAAGAGTCACCGGAGCGGGCGAACCACATCCCTGGCTCCCCACAGCCCAGTCTGCCTCCCCTTGCCTGTGCCAGCAGGCGAGAAATTCGCCCCTGTCCGTCCGAGCTGACAGGTGGGAGGCATGGCTGTCAGGCCTCGAGGCCGGCACGTCACGGTGCTGAGGCCTCCTTACCCACGCACGCGCACGACCGTCCCACACACTTTGCCGCTGTGTACGTTACTCGATCCTTAGAGCCAGCCGACGACACCATTCCCGTTTTGCAGAAGAAATCAAGGTTCGGGGTTGAGTAGCGTGCCCAGAGCCACGGGGCTAGGAAAGGGCAAAGCTGGGATTTGAACCCAGATCGGTCTGTCTCTGTAGAACACATCGTGTTGCTCCGAGGGGGTAACTAAGATCCAATCCTTAGGAAGTCTCCGTTCAGAGATGAGAAGGAAAGGCAGCAAAGTGCAGGAGAGTCTAGAAAGAACATAGAATGAGGATGGGCTCCAAGCCCGTCTACACAGACACACACACACACACACACACGAAGAAGAAGAGGTGGTCCAACCTGAAGTTTGCCAGGCTGTGAGCCAATAGATGCATTGGAAGCTTTCCCGAAGAGGCTGAGGAAGCCAGGTTCTGCAGCAAAGGGACGACCCCGAGAAAGTCCCTGGTTGTCGCTAGAGAAAGTCTGGGTGGGGAGGACCTTGGCGCCGAACACGGGTCCTGAGAAAGTGGCGTGTCTGCTGGGGGAGGCCCAGCCCAGAGGGGGCGGCGGCTGTGTGTCCCTGGAGCCGGCAGGCCTGGGTCAAGGGCAAGGCTCGCCCCTCCATCAGACGGGCCCTAAAGCCCTCAGGGGCTCAGTCTGACCAGACCCGGGATGGGCCTTGCGGGACCACCCTGCCCTGGTCCACATTTTGGAGAAAGTTCTGGGGTTCCTAGTCCGTGTGGAGTGGTCCAGGCACAATGCCTCCCTTTGTTCCTCGGCCCCCCCCCCCAGGTCACTCCTTGTCCTCTGTCCCTCCAGGTCCTCGGCATCCACGTCAACAAATGGAGACTCGACCGGAAGCTGGGGCTCTGCGCGCTGGCCCTCTACGCCGTCTTCCTGTGCTTCTCCATAATGATAGAGTTCAACGTCTTCACCTTCGTCAACTTGCCGATGTGCCAAGAAGACGATTAAAGCCGAGCCGCTGCCCACCCCCCCGCAGGGGGCCGTCCTGGACTCGCGGACGCCGGCCTCCTCTCTCCCTCCCTCCCCCACCACGAGTCACTCCTCCCTCGGTGGCCACCGTCTGTTCCTCCGCACACTGGAAGGAGGAGCCATCGTGGTCTTTGGTCGCGGGCCAGGCTGCTGGGCGTCCTCCCCCTCCTCCTCCTCCTCGGAGCGCTGTCCTCCCCACACAAGGCGAGATCCGGGGGCCGCCGTGGGAGCAGCTTCG
Organism: Paguma larvata; assembly: GCA_030068075.1. Classification (NCBI taxonomy): domain Eukaryota; kingdom Metazoa; phylum Chordata; class Mammalia; order Carnivora; family Viverridae; genus Paguma; species Paguma larvata. Next base: position 37,384,234 of record CM057827.1, read on the forward strand.
CAGACCCCCGAGCTGGCAGCCACAGGAATGTACTTGCGTCTCATCTCTCTCTCGGACACTTTAGCGAGGACATCTGTGTGCCGTCTGTCTTTCTGTCGCTCGGCAGCGAGGCGGCCAGCGAATGTGAGGTCCCCGGGGGGCCAGCGCAAAATAGGAATGTCGTTCTCCAGCGTCCCCTCCGGGCCAGAGGGGGTGAGTCCCTGAGGCGGCCGGTGCCACTCAGACCCTCCGACTTCTGCCGGAAACACTCACACCTTGGAGGGGGCGAGGCCTCCCCCCGCTGAGGGTTTGGGGCCACGGGGGCAAACATTCCGCCCCTTTCTCTGGAAACACTGGAAGAATGGAAGCTGCTTCCTGCCGCCGAAGAGAGAAAACCGCGTAACTTTTCTTACCACTGTCATCGATGCGTTCAGAGAATGAGCAGTGCAGTTATTCAAAATAAAATGTCATCTCGAGCATCATACTTGAAAACTCTCATTCCGTACACAAAGGCCGTGACGGGGCCCGAACACAGGTAACGAGGCCTGTGTGGATGAGCCACGTCGCCCTGACACGAAGACTTTGGGCTTGGAGTACGGAAGAGAGTGAAAGACCAGCGTCTACCTGGGTGCTAATTCAGAGACACGTGGAGATGGGAGCTCACGGCCGTACATTCCAGACCTCCCGTGGGCCGCGGAACACCGTCAGTTCGGGCTTGTCATTTCTCTGTTCATGCGCTGCTCTCAAAACCACGCTGTGGAAAGACCCAATTGTCTGGATGCCCAGCAAATTGCCGGAACGAGCGTATCACAAGTAATGGTTAATGGCAAGACGAGAGACTTCCTGAAAAGCGCTGTCTGGTTACCTGGAGGCGAGTATGACAACCGTAACTTTGGAATTTTTAGAGCCTTGGAGTTGGCTTCACATGAAGGGTCAGGATGGGAGGCCGAGTCAAAAATGGAGAAATAACGAAACACTTTTCACCTGCTTCGTAGCTCTCAAATATATATTAAAAAAGATTTATGAACACAAACCATCCGTGGTTTCTAAAAGGAAAACACAATTAATTTTATAGAGAGGCGTGGTTCTTTTTTTATTTTTGTAATGTTTCTATTGCAAGAGTCTATTGGATTTGATGCACTTTTAATATTGGGATATTTTGCACAGAGGAGTGTCTGGCCACTGTCCATGATCGCGCGAGGACAGGGTTTTAGCCGTTCACCGATAATCAGTCGTCGGGGATGAGCCTACACCAGTAGCTCGTTCCCTCCTGAGACACGAAGGTCGCGACCCGAGGGTGAATGTGTGGCTGTGTTCGTTAGGGCCTCCTGATTCTCAGAAGGAGGAAGCGTTCAGGTTTGTGTCCTTCACGGGAGCGTAAGCCTGGGATGGGAGGGACGCCGCCGTCGCCAGCTTCTCGTCTGTATCTGCATCAGTGTTAGTAGCTCCCCCACATTAAGGTTCCTCTTTTGTTTCTCCACCTAGATTGGGCTCCGGGGTCTTCCTGTGGAGGGCAAAGGTGATTTCCCTAAGGAATTAGCTAAGCGGGAGGCCGGGGAGCCGGGAGGACCACTCGGATCAACTTCAGATGCGCGAGGTTTCCAAGCCCCCTGTGATCTCCTAGGGAAGCCCACCTGGTCTTTTTGGTCTTACAGACTCGTCCGGGTTTCCAAGCGGGTCTGTCTCCAATCTTGACTCTCAAAATTGCCCTGCGGCTGTTGAGTAGGGATCGTTCTCCCCGTTTCACAGAAACTCTAGTCTCGAGAGATCAGGGGACCCGAGGTCCGTCGTCAGTGAGCAGCAGAGCAGGGGCCAAGCTCCCCCGGTCCTCACCCGTCCCTGGGCAGCCAGTGGGCGGGCCATCCTTGGGGCGGGGCGGAGGCGTGTCTTTGCCCTTGTGCTTGGTTCTTATTATTGAAGTTAAAACTTCAGCAAATACTTAATTGACTCCTGGTGCCCCAGCTCCTGTCCTCATATCTATCTCTGTCTGGTGTCCCTGCTTTGATTTTTTTTTTCCTGGTAAAGACCAAAAGATATTTTTCCCTAGGGCACAGGCCACATGGCTCCCCGGTGGTGTCCCGCTGGTTTTCACTTCTGAACCTCGTGTAGCTTTGAGAGAATACGTCCTAATGACCTGCCTCTTCCTCAGCGGGGTCCACCCGAGATGATAAAGCACACTGCCGTTGGCAGTTTGAGACTAAAAAATAGTGTTTTTAGTGTGCAGAGCACTCCCGCTGGCTAATTCTCCTTTGACTCGAAGGTGCCAATGTAGCTTCCCTAAAGGGTCCCTGCGTTTGTCGTCACCAGGAAGCTACACGCCGTATGTGAAAACGTCTTATTTAAATATTTTTCCACCGCAAGTTCAAAGAGTTGCTTGATTCCTTTGGCCTTCGTCTTAATGCTTTCATCACTACAGGCGATCACTTCCTTTATTTTATTCCCAAGCTCATTAGCACGGGGTAATTACTCTGCTTCACGAATAGGCCATAAAAATTTAAATTTAGCTCTTCTAATTGGGAGCAGAAAAGAAAAACGAACCATTGCAGCTGAGACCGAAGATGTCTGTAGGGTCAGCAGCAGGTGGCTTCCTGGCAATTTCTGGTTTGGAATTTGCCCTTGACCGGCTTAGGCCACGGACAGGGCGTTAGATGGGTGGTGTCGGAAGACCTGGCCCTGGAGGAAGGTTCTGGGTCAGCTGCAGGGAGAGACTAACGGTTAAGGGCACCGTGGAAAGGTTGGTCATTATCCTCCCCGTGACCTGCGGCGTGCCGGGCTGTGTGATTCTCACGCGCGTGCGCAGACCTCGTTGCCCCTTGCGAGTTTCCACCTGCTCGTCGCCGCCCCTCCCCCGCGCCTGTCAGGGCCGTTTCTTGCTTCTGCCCGTCCATCCCCTCCTTTTACAGACCCAAGCAGTGGATAAGGCAGAACCCTCCCGAAGGGCCAGGTTAAACCAGGCGGGCTGTGCATATGACACTAGGGCAGTCCTGCAGACCCCAGCCAAAGACCCCTTCCTGGGGTGCCTGGGGTCTGGGTCCTCAAGAAAGGAACTGCCACCCCTTCCCTTTTGATGAGGAATCGCAAGCCTGACCCCATCAGCAGGACCGAGCCGGGTCCTCGGGGAATGCCGGACCCCACACAAGTGCAGGGACTCCAGGAAGAGTGAGGGTGGCTCGTTGCTGACACCCTTCCATCCTCCTGGGGTTTCTCCTATGAGTCCTGGGGCCTTTCCTCTCCTTAAGGTAGGGGCGGACAGAGGTGAGATGGGCCTGGGAGAGGGTCAGTTCTGTACCCCGGCTCTGGGGAAAAGAGAGGGAGACTCTGAAACTGCTTCCAGGCTCTGCCCTCCCTCCTCCCCAGGCGTGAGACGGGCCAGTGGGGCTCAGGCACTGGAACAGAGCCGAGTTTGGGGACTTTCCCCTGGGGGTCGGCAGGTGGGAAGCAGCTTGGGCCAGTGCTCCTCAGTGGGCTTGGTGCTCTGAGGGGGCCGTGGCCCCGACACTGAGTGGGCACTTCGGGAAGGGGTGTTCCCTGCTCTCCCACCCCTCTCTTTCCTCCCCCTGCAGGCCATATCCCTCCCTGCCTGGAAAAGGTGGTTGAGCTGCGTATGCGACAGGTGCTCGCTGCTTGAATAAACAAGGAACCTCTGGTAGGGTGGAAATCCTCAGATATTGTTCCCATGTGCCGTGATGTAAACGTTCCTGGGTCTAATGCCCTCAGAACATGATTCTGTAGGTCTTTCTCCCCTCGGGGCAGTTAGCAGATGCGTCCAGGGCCCCCCCCCCCAGATGGTTCATGTCTTGGCAGCTTTGTTGCCACATCGTGCCCATAGAAACTTCCAGAATCTTCTGAAGATGCTCTCTGGGCAGCTCTTGTGTGACAGGAAATCTGTCATCTCCCCACCCCCGCCCTCTCTGTGTGGATTCACCCGAGTGTCTGGACTCGCCACCAGACGTGGACGCCTACTCTGGCTTTTCTGGTCTCTGCAGCTGATCACGTGAGCCCCTCAAGCACGAAGGCTCCCTCCGGGCCTTCTCGAAGCACAGAGAAAGGGGGCGCCTCCAGCACTGGGCGAATCCTCCCCACTGCATCGGTCACGTGGGCGGTAGAGCCAGAGGGTGTCCCCGTGGATCCAGCCCACAAGGCAGAGGTCACAGGTGGGACACAGATTTTGTTTTGTTCCTCACTTCGAGCCCGGCCTTTGGCCAACCCGCCTCATCGGGGTTGCCGTGCTGTAGGAAACGTTCCCCAAAGGGCGCAGGCCACAGGGGTACAGATTTTTAAAAGACATTTAGGTTGCTGTATTTGCCCCTCAATAAGGAACACCAAACCGGGATACTGGTTTTGTGGTCAGGCCACCGCTCGCGCCTAGAGCCCACGGGAGACCGTGCACCGGTCACAACGCCTGCCCAACCGCGAGGAAGTGGGCGGCTGCGTAAAATCGGGAGAAGCAACGCTTTCCTCCCATTCTGCCCTCCCCCCCCCCCCGCAGAGCTGTTTTTTCCCATCACCACAAGGAAGCCAGCTGATTGGTATTAGAGCCTTGATATTTTATGGAGATTTTTTTTTTTTAATTCTAATTTTTCAGTGACAAATGGTGCCCTGGTTCCATTTGCCTCTGAAATGTACGCACACGGCCAGGGGCCGGTGGCCCTGCTTTCCGGCACTTTTGACCTCCGTGTTTCCTAGGTTTTTCCTCGCCCCTTGCAGGCGTCCCGCGCGTCAGGGTCAGGGGCCCCACAGGCTGTGCGACCGGGTCCATTTCCTCCCTTCTGGTCCGAGGAAATGTCTGGGCCCCGAACGCCCTGAGCTAGAACTGGGGGCGAGGGGAGGCAGCTCTGAGAGCCGGAAACGCCCTACCCCCCCCCCAACCCCTGTGAAAGTCAAGCCCGTTGTCTTTTCCGTCGCTTTGATTTCCGGGTCTGGGATCGGCGGCTCCTTGGTTCAAAGCCTGATGACGCATACGGGCACAACCCACACCTTTCCCCACCGTTGCCCGAATTTAAACAGTTGCTTTTTATGCCACATGTTGGTCGGGACTTTTCCACGGTCAAGGCCAATAAAACCCTTAATGCTGGAGAAAGTATGTACCCTCCCTACCCCACCGCGGGAAAATGATGTTTTGAAGCTATCGAGAGGACGCATGTGCAGTTGGGGTTGGTACTTACGTGGTCGGGCACGATCAGCCTTTGCGCACAAAGGGAAGGTCTCGGCCAGCGGCTCCCTCCCTGCTCCCACTCCAGAATTCCCAAGATGGGACTTCCCAGTCATCCGGCCGGACGGTCTCCTTTCAACAGAAGGAGCAGGGCTTTTCCTCACGCCCAGGATGGCAGGGTGTGAGCCAGGCGGCTGTGGCCTTCCAAGTCAAACGTTCCGGAAGGTTTTTCCTTTCTGTCCACCGGGGCATCCCTGTCCGCACCTCCAGAGGTGCCCTTCGGAGCCGTAACCCACTTCCTGGAGCTTCCTCCACAGGGCTTAGAGCAAGGATATCTGGGGACCCAGCAGCCTGAGCCTCCGTGGCTAGCTCCTGGGGAGCTTCTTGAGGGGGCCGTGAGTCCGGGAGGCTGGGCGTCCCGATCAGAGCAAAGTGCCTTCTGCCTGTATCTCCTGGCCAGCAGCCGCCAGCCGGGAGTAGGTGCCGGGCGAACACAAAGAGAGCTTTGATTGCCTCGAGAGGAAAGAGGGCTGCCGGCCAGCCGGGGCCGGGCCTGGGCACAGAGGCACGAGCTGCCAAGGGAAGGGCCAGGCGAGGAGAGGCCAGGCACGCCACAGAGGCCCAGGAGGTAGGCCGGGCACGGTTTCTGCAGGGCCATGGGACTTTCCTGGAGGCTAGCCATGACCTACCAAGCAGCAGGTACACAGACTCCGGGGGCTCTCGTGTCCAGACAGAAAACTCTCTTTTAAAAAACAACCAAACCCAAGAACTTCTGGGGCCGTTCCGATCACTTGAGTCCCCCGCGAGACACTTCTGGCACACGGGGCTGAGCGCCCGCCACCCTCGTTCGTTCTAACAGGCAAAGCAGGAGCCATGAGCCGAAAAGCTGTAAATAATAAATATATTTATCTCACTATTTATTTTTTCAATAACTGTGACCTCCCGCACTGTGAATGCTCGGTGACATGAGATTCTTAGTTTAATAAAACTGTCGTTAAATTTGAACGAATTGATATTGTTGGTTCCTGAACACTGGCATGAGTTTCTTTTTCTTGTGAAGAAAAGTCTAGAGTAAATACGAACTCCATCTTTTTAAGAAACCTAGCGGTCAGTATTGTAATGATGCAATATGTCAAAATCTGTACACTGTCAATAAAACAAATGAGCCCCAGTGCTCTTTCCTTATATAGAGCTCCCGTTCACGTTCTAAGAGACGTCCATCTCTCTACTTGTTGCCAGAAGTATTTACCTTGGAATAACGGCCATTTAAAACCATTCCTAGTTGCAGAGTGAGAAATATTTCAAAAAGGGTTGAGGGTTGGAACTCTTTAATGATAATGATTGGTAATGAATAAAACAAAGCAGACGTTGTGTCTTGGCTAGCACGTGGGAGTCCAGAATGATCCAACCACTCCCTACGTCATCAGCAGGGCCAGCTTGAAGAACAGGGGACGACCCATGTGGTCATGGAGGGCCTCACTTTCCCAAGGGCCCCGGTCTTGGTCGTCGGCATTCTAGAGTGCACGATTTTTTGAAAAGGGGGCCCACGCGCTCATTTTTGCCCCGGGCCCTGCCAGTGACGTCGCTGGCCCTGCTCATCTGGACTAGGCTAGGCCGTCAGCTCTGGGGTAAGGACACACTGAGATTAGGAGGGGAGGTTCTAGCTAATTCCTTCATTCTACAAGTTTCCCGAGACCCACCTGCCTCGGAGGCCACCATGAACTTCAGCAGGCACATGAATCACCTGGGCGTCTTGTTAAAGAGCAGATCCTTGTTCAGCACGAAGGGGATGGAGCCAACGATGCTACATTTCTAGCAAGTTCTCAGGTGATGCCAGGCCTGCCGGTCTACTTGGAGTAGCGAGGAGACAGATCAGTCCTCCCGAGGAGTATGACGGGCACCTGTGCAGCTCACAGGCTGTTTCCAATCTGCAACAAGACGAGGAGAGAAACAATACAAACATTTATGGTGCTAGGATGGGTAGTTCTAGGTCTCAATCTGGTTCTTTCATCGCATTTTTTAGTAATTTATTTAAAACAATTTTTTTTTGAGAGAGAGAGGGAGGCAGTGCAAGCAGTGTGGGGGCAGAGAGAGAGAGAGAATCCCAAGCAGGCTCTGCACTGTCAGCGCCGAGCCCGATGTGGGGCTCCAGCTCACCAACCGTGAGATCATGACCTGAGCCGAAGCCAAGCGTCGGACGCTTAACCCACCAAACCACTCAGGCACCCCCCTATAGTAATTTATTGTACTGTATTAAAATATGCACCCTCAATGAGTTAAAATGTAAAACTGGATTTTAAGTCTTTCCCACAGGTAGAAATTCTACTTTAAAAGAGAGACAGAAACCCCTTTTGTTTTAACTCTTTCCTGTTGAAAGTCAATCCACGATGGTCTCGGGAAGTCCAGTCCAGTAATCTTTGTGGGGTCTGCAGCTGTGTGCTCTTTTTTTTTCTTTTTTCTTTTCTTTTTTTTTTTTTTTTTTGACAGAGAGAGAGAGAATTCCAAAACTGTCCTCACAGAGTCCAATGCGGAGCTCGAACTCACAAACCACAAGGTAACTACCAGAGCCTAAACCACACACTCTTGGTTCCGAGCAGCTCAGCGTCCCTCTGTCCATCCTGAGTCTCATGGCTTACAAAGCCGGTGGAACACGGGGCAGGTATTGTCTCCATGCCACAGACGGGGAAATGGGGCCCAGAGAGCGTGCTCGCCGTGCCCGGGGACTCCGCTCCTCACTGGGAGAGCGGCTTAGAAGCCGTTTCCTTCCACTGCCCGCAGCTGCCCGCACAAGCAAAGGTAGCAGGCGTTTGGCTGAATCTGTCCCCTCCTGGGTGCTCACCTCCTAATTGATTTCACACCCGAGGCTCTATCAAGTTGCTTTTGATGTTTCTAGAGGTTGCTCCAGGCAATTCCAAGTTCACCATGGTCCTGGTACAGGTGGTCTGATAGTCCACTGAATTGGCCTTTGCTAGCTGGTGTCGACCGGGCAGCGCAGAGGGGAGGGGTAGATTCTGGCCTCTCTCTGTCCCCATGAAAGGCAGTCTCTTCTGAAACTCCGCTTACGCCCACTGCCTCTGAGGTCTCGTGTCTCACCCTCTGCCCTGCATGTGTCATCAGACCACGATACCCCTGGGCTGTCATTCTCCTCAATCATTCTGCAGGGTTCAATACTGTGGGGTTTTGTCCTCCCTAATAAACGAGTGCAGGGAGGGGCCCCGGAGGGACTGAGCGTGTTGGGGCTGGTGCTTTGGGGGACAGTTGTGAAGGTTCATACCACTGCTGCATCTAGAGAGATGAGCCGGATCAATGGTTTTTAATGTTGGTTGCACATTCGAATCACCTGGAAGCTTTTAAAACCCTGATGCCTGGGGCGCCTGGGCGGCTCAGCTGGGCGAGCGTCCGACTTCGGCTCAGGACCTGATCTCACAGTCTGTGAGTTCGAGCCCCGCATCGGGCTCGGGGCTGACAGCTCAGAGCCTAAAACCTGCTTCCGTGTCTCCCTCTCTCTCTGCCCCTCCCCCACTCACGCTCTGTCTTGCTCTTTCTCTCAAAAATAAATAAACATTAAAATCGTTTTTTAAAAAAAGAAAACCCTGATGCCCAGGCCGACTTGATCATCTCTGGGGTGGGGCTCTGGGAAGCCGTGTATATCCAAGCTCCCAAGAAAAACTTCAGTGGGCAGCCAGGATTGGGAACCGCCGGACAGCAGAAAGACGCTCCAGAATGGAATGCAGACAAACACTCTTCATTGAAGGGGCAGGTAGAGGGGAAGCCAGGAGAAGGGACTCAGGAATGAAGAAGTGGAGAGCCAGAGGTCCGAGTTTGTTGGGCTGTTAAGGATTGTGAGACAGGAGACCCTCCTGGATTGTCCCAGGGGCCCTGATATATTTATTCAAGGACCCTCATCAGAGGGGCACCGGGTGTCAGAGGGGGGTGGGGGTGTGATGGCAGAAGCAGAAGCCAGAGGGATGCAGGGCCACCATCCAGGGAACGCCAGCAGCCTCCAGAAGCTCGAAGAGGCAGGAAACCATTGCCCCTGGGGCCCCCAGAGGGGAAACGGGCTGCTGACACCTTGACTTTAGCTCGCTGAGACCCCTTCTGGGTTTCTGACCTCTGGCACTGCAGGTTAATGCGACTGAGGTGTTTGAAGCCACTGACGATGAAGCTATTTGTGACAGCAGCCACGGGAAGCTCCTGCAGAGACTGAGTGGGATGAGGAGGGGGACGTCGCAGGAGGCCGAGGCTGCTGGGGTCCCTGGGGGTCAGGCGGCCGGGAGCCGCTGAAGGTCGCTGAACAGGACGGTGGCTGCTTTGCTTTCCAATACCTGAACGATCTCTCGGGCCGCAGATGGAGAAGTGCAGGGACACGGGCCGTGTGACCAGGCTGGCGATTGGCCAGGAGTCCGAAACCAGAAAAGGAGGGAGGACGCGGGTGGAAAGGGGAGGCTGGCTAAGCGCAGGTGCTCGACGCTCACCGAGTGACTGGTCGACTTGTGTTTGGTGCTGTCACCCACAGGACCCAGGAGCCGGTTATCGAGATAAAGGAGACGGTCCGGAGAGGAAGGCTCGCGGCTTTCCCGCAGAAAGCCCTGGGGAGGAGCAGGTCGGAGTCCAGGGAGCCAGTGGGACCCACGTTGGCTTAGTGACTTAGGCTCTCAGAGACCCCCCCCCCACCGCAAAACGAGGGTCGTAAAGCCTGTCACCCAGGGCAATGGAATCCATCGTGGGAGATGGCGGCTCCAACCCCACACCCCGGGCCTCCGATCTGGCCAACGCCCAAGAGAGGCAGCCCCCGGTGCCGGTGAAATGGAGTCCCCCAGCGCTCTCTCTCCAGGAGGGCGAGGGAGAGCGTGCACTTGACCTCTCAAAGGTAGAACATGGGCCCAGGAGCGGCGCGGATTTGGGGGAGTTCAAGCAGGACATCATGAACCGAGCCTGCAGGGCAGCAATGACAGTTTCTCCCACAGAGGGGAGATGACTTCTGCCTGGAGACTCAGCCCTGGGACCCGGGAGCGGCGGGAAGAGAAGGAAATGGAGGGGGTGCGTGGGATGGGAGGGTCTCGAGCTGCCTTCTTGGGGATCTCCGCCCTGGGGGAGGGAGAGCACCTGAGATAAAAGCCAGGGGGGAACAGGGGCTCAGTCGGTTAAGCGTCCGACTCTCGGTTTCGGCTCAGGTCACGATCTCATAGTTTGTGAGTTCAAGCCCCACATCGGGCGGGCTCTGTGCTGACAGCACAGAGCCTGCTTGGGATTCTCTCTCTGTCTCTTTCTCTCTCTGCCCCTCCCCCACTCGCTTTCTCTCTCTCTCAAAATGAATAAAGACACATTAAAAAAAAAAAGCTGTGGGGAACAAAGAGGGCCAAGGGCTTTTTGTGACAGCCCCTCTCCGGCCAGGCTGTGGTCGGGCTCCTCTGGACTCTCCTGTCCACGAGGCCCGTGACCTCTGGGGCTCCGAGTTTGTCTCCACCCTGTCCACTTGAGGAGCAATCCTGCTAAGTCGGTCTAGTCGGAACCCCCATCCTCCACGCTGGTCACCCTCTACTTGTGATCGGGCTCCTTGTCCCGCCCCCCCCAACCCGGGTGAGGCCGACCACCCTGGCCTGCCTTCAGCAAGAACCCAGAGTCCCTCGGACCCCTGGTGTTTCCTCTCAGTAATTTTCCACCCACGGACCCCACCCCGCTGCTTGGATAGAAACCCCCACGTTGCCTTGTGGTACAAGGATCGAGCCCAATCTCTCTCTGCCACTGCCGTGGTCCCTGCACCCGTGGTGATAACCTTCCTTGAATAAAGTCAGCCGTGTCCTTTAGCAGGGGTCATGAATAAGTTTTTCTTTAAAGCTTGCCGAATAAGAAAGCTTGCCACACTCCGCCCTGGGGGCCTCTGGGAGGAGGCCCCGTGCACAGTGGTCGGAGCCAGCGCGGCCAGCCAGCAGAGTCCGAGGTGGGCGGCACGGGTCAGGCAGGCAGAGAGGCCGCTTCCCGGGTGCAGGACCCAGAGCTCCCGCGGGGCTACAGGTGGGACTGACCCGGGCCTCTGGGCTGGGGATTCGGCAGAGGAGAGCCAGGGAGGCTCCCTGTGACGCTGAGCCCGGTAGAGCGCTGGGACCAAGCGGGGACCGTCCAGGGAAGCGCTGAAAGTCCCGCGTCCTGGGAAACCCACCCGGCTGTGACAGACTATGACATTGGTCACCCCAGGTCACCCGTGCAGTCGCGGAGCCCGTGCTTAGAGGGTCCCACCCGTCGGGTTCTGCTGTTGCCGCCTGGAAATCTGCAATACGTTTTGAGCAAGGGGTCGCACGTTTTCATCTGGCGGCGGGTCCCACAAGTGACAGAGCCTGCCCTGCCCCAGACCAAGATCCCGGCGAGGACCACAGCCCGCACTGTCGGCGTCTGAGGCGTCAGCGGAGGAGGCCCCTGGGAAGCACGCGTGCTGCCCCCTCCTTTCCTCGACACCACCTTGCCCGAGGCAGCGTGAATTAGCGGCAGCTGCACTGAACCCAAACTTCCCCAAACACACACCTCCTGGCACCCCTGTCAGGGGCAGGGCACAAGGTGGAAGGCCCTGCAGAGCCCACAGAGTTGGGCATCTGTTCTGCTTTTATAAAAACCAAAGGAAAAAAAAATCCACACCAATGGAGGGGAAAATGACATTCGCCACAAGGTAATCCGCACAAGCAGGGGTGAGATAAGTACGCCTCTATCCATCTTTCGAAGAGGACACTTGGGCCCAGAGAGGCCAAGAAACTTGCTCAGGTCACCCAGCAGACAAGAGTTGGAGCTGTCCCGGGAAGCCCAGGGTGCGATTTGGAGCAGCCAGCGCTTCGTCGTGCCCCGCCCCCATCCCCACGCCCCGCCCCCACGCCCCGCCCCACGCCCCCACGCCCCGCCCCCTCCCCACTGCAGCTCTTGGAGGAAGTGAGTCCGGGTTTGGGGGTGTTCTCACTCCAAGTCCCAGGAGACCCCCGCTGAGCGCACACACCTCTCTGCAGACGGTCACCCGGGGTGGCCGCAGAGGCCCAGGCGGGGACCACGGGCGGGAGCACCGGGATTGGGTCACATCGCCTCTCAGGCTGCCCAGCCCGTGGCCGCCCCACGATTTGAAACAGACCATCCCGGTTTTCCCGGCCAGGAAGAAGGCTTGAGGACACCGCACTTGACTTTCGGAGGAAGTGAGCATCCCCCGAAGGGAGAAGTGAGATAGAAACAAATCACGGCCCGGCCACCAAGCAGTTAAGGAAGGTCCTTTGCGCCAAGCACGCGGTAGGAAGCCGCGCAAGACACAGTCCTTGCCCTAGACACAAACGCCAACGAGGAGGATTAGTCATTAGCCACAGTCAGGCACCCCTACGGGCACCTAGGCTTCCTCAGGCAGTAGTTCATTTCGCCCTCATCAGCATCTTGAGAGGGAAATGGGGTCCTACCTCCAGCCCTTCCCTCACACGGTCACCTCCCCAAAGATGCCCTTCCCTATTCCCCCCTGTCAGAACCCTACCCGAGAAGAATGCCACACAGCAGTGGCTTGAACGGGATAGGATTTTATTCTCTGTCACACAGAAGAAGACAAAGGCGCTCAGTCTGGACTGGCGTGGCCCTCTGTGGTGGCAGCGACCCGGCCTCCCTTTCTATTTTTGCCGTCTTCCTTAGCCTATAGCCTCATAGTACAAAATGGCTGCCAGCCTTCATCTTGACCGCAACCTCATGAGAGATCCTGAGTCAGACCCAACCAGTTAAGCTGCTCCAGGATTCCTGAGCCGTGGAAACTGTAAGATCATTAAAAAAAAAAAAAAAAGTGCCTGCTGTGTTTAAAGCTGCTAAATTTGGGGTAATGTTTTATACACCAGGGGACAGGTAGCGTACTCTGTACACAGGTTTTGTCTCATTTATTCAACCGTCCCGAACCCCTGATCTGGGCGCCCAGGGATGAATCACGCATGGTTGAAGATTGCGTACCAGAAGATGAAGAGTTCCCGGGGGAGGGGGGCAGAAATCATGTTATATGTGTCCTCGCCCCCGAAGCTCTCTCCCCACCTTGACACGTAAGGTCACGGGACCTGGCACGCAGTAGGGGCTCTGCTTCCCAGAGAACAGCCTCGGCCTCCTGGCTTGCCTTCCGGTCGGATGCGCCAACTCAGATCCGATGAGCTGCTAATGTTCGGTCACCTGGCCTCTTGTCAAAAACGGACCTGTTTCCCAGAAGTCACCGTTTCAGCGGTTTTCCGTTCCCTCACTCCAGGGGCTGCCGGGAGGGGGGCTGTGTTAACAAGGGGAGCGAGTCTCTCCCGAGCCAGCTGTCCCCCACTGCCCGCGGCCACGTGAAGGGCTGAGTCCTTCCAGGCCCCCCGAGAAGGGGCCACCTCCTCCCCGACGCCTCCCTGGCCCTCCTTCACTGGAGGGGAGCGGGGCAAGGAAGATGATCTCGAAGAACCACTCCCCCGTGCCGCGTCTTTAGAAACCATATTGTTAGAGCACCTTGAAGTAGACCTACAACTTGGGGCCTTGTTTCCTTATGTAATGAAATATATAACGCCTGCTATGAATTCCGCATTGCCGATTGATGCTCGCGGAATGCTTTAACGAATGTCTGCCAGACTCTCGTGCCTCTGCCCCCTACGGTTGCAAGTGATGAACTACAGGAATGCTATCGGCCATCACGCTGCTGTTTACGCTGATGGATACAACCAAAGCGAACCAACGAAGCCGTAAGTCAGACTTTACGCCTTCATCAGTGACGTGAATGACTTCTCTGCCGAATCGAACAATAGTTTTTGAAGACCGGAAGAATATTTGCTTAATTTTTTGTGCTTTTCATAACATAATGATTAAAGACATGACGTGCTTTTTAAAACAGCCTCTTTTGAAGTATAATGGACACATGGTAATCGTGCATATTAATGCATACGATTTGATGTTTAAATTTCTTTAATAGTTATTTTTGAGAGAGAGAGATAGAGCAGGGGAGGGGCAGAGAGAGAGGGAGACCCAGAATCTGAGGCAGGCTCCAGGCTCGGGTTTGGGCTGTCACCACAGAGCCCAATGCAGGGCTTGAGCCCACGAACCATGAGATCATGACCTGAGGCGAAGTCGGATGCTTAACCAACTGAGCCACGCAGGCGCCCCAGTGTTTACGTATATGTAAATATCCACGAAACAACCACCGCAATTAAAATAATGACTATATCAATCACCTCCAAATGTTTTCTCAGGCATGGTCTTGTTTTTCTGGTCATTTCTATACAAATGTAGTGAATCTAGTCTCTCCTTCCTTCCCAGAAGACCCTTCTGGGTCTCAACCCCGCCCCACCATGATCTGGGGGAAGATCACTTCCAAGCCCAGAACCAAGTAAGGATCCAAAGTAACGGAAGCCAACCATGGCGTGACATTCCCTGGGTGACTGGGGCAGGTATGTGGCCTATACGGCCAATCACGCTCCATTGACTTCCGCTCTAGACTTCAGCGAGAGGCTTTTCCCCTTTCCTACAGGATGGACCGAGAGAGCATGATCCCAAAGCTCTCTTGGAAACTTTCAAGAACTAGCTAATGATGGAGTCAATGCTGAGGAAGTCAAAGCAGAGAAAGGGACCAAAGGAGTGACTGACGGCAACACTGAGTCCCCGACTCTTTTGCACACAGCGCTGCCTGTAGTACTTAGCTTCTAAAATGGCCCCGACGATCCCTGCCTTCTGGACGTCACACCTTTATTTAATCCCCAGCCCTCGAGTGTGGGCGGGACCTGTGACTTTCTAATAGAATAGGTCCAGGGGTGCCTAAGAGGCTCAGTTGGTTAAGCTCCTTACTTTTGGTTTTGGCTCAGGTCATGATTTCACAGTTTGTGAGACTGAGCTCTGCAATCCTCCTGACAGCCCAGAGCCCGCTTGGGATTCTCTCTCTCTCCCTCTCTCTCTGTCCCTTCCCTGCTCTCACTCTTTCTCTCTCAAAATACATTTAAAAACTTAAAAAAAACTTAAAAAAAAAAGAATAGGTGCAGAATGAAGGCATGTCAGTTCCACGACCAGGCTCCACACAGCTGTAATTTCCTTCTCGCCAGCACACTCTCCCTGTCACCTCCTCGGCTTCACGCACTGATGAAGCAAAGACCATGCTCAATGCCACAGGGCACTGAAGATGGCCTCCAGCCAACAGCCAGCAAGGAACCGAGTCCCCTCAGGGAACTGAGTCCTGCCAACGGCCATCTGAGTTTGGAAGCAGATCCTTCCCTAGTCGAGCCTTCAGATGAGACGCCCCCCGGCCCAGGCCAACAACTTGAGTGCAGCCTTGTGAGGGACCCTGAAGCTGAGGCAACCATCAAAATTGTGCCAAGACTCCCCACTCACTGAGTCTGTGAGATAACAAATGTGTGTTGTTTTAAGCCACGAAGAGTGGGGGTAATTTGTTACACAGCAATAGATACCTGATGCACTTCCCTGTATCTAGGCTTCAAGTTGTACAAGACAATCCATTTCCTCTGTACCCGATCCACTTAGATTCAGAGTTTCTGTCACTTAAACCCAAGAGCAGCCCCCTGTGGCTTGGCTCAATCACTAGAGTGAAAAGCCCTTGGCCACAGGACTTCTGCGACCTCCCGGTACAGCGCCAGTGTCAGCCGTGTACACTGTATGAACTGAGGACATTGCTGGCCCCACTTCTAGCTCCTCTTCCGACAGCACAAAGCAGAGATAATCTTCGTGGTGGCACAGAACTCAGAAATGGAGAAGCCTTTCTCCTTGATAGCACGTCGTTTTTATTTAGCCGATAAGAGCTTCACGGGTGTTTACCGTCTGCAGAGTCCTCCGCTGGGCGTTGGTGGCGGGGGGTGTGGAAAAGAATTTAAAAGAAAGTGTATCCCCCGCCCCTAAGGAGCCTGCACTCACATTGAGGATAACCGGAGCATGAGAGCATGACAGCGTCTAGAAACATGTAACGAATGCAGGTTAAGAGGGCACTTCGCTTGGGAACAGACGGGCTCCAGGGACGGATTGTGGAGTCAGATGCACAAATGCAGCTGGTCGCCCAGGCAGGAGAGGGGCTCGCCGAGGAAGGCCTTCGAAGCCTCTGGCCTCTGCCTCCGCGATGAATGCGGCTGGCCGAGTGCAAGGGGGGCAGCAGCAAAAGAATCTTCCGTCTCGATCATCTAGGCTGCTTTCAAAGCTTTTCGGGGTGTCTCGGGAGCACCCAGTAGATGGAGTCTCAGAGCAGACAGAAGCGAGCTCTCAAACCAGCCCTTACAAGTGTTTCTTCAGCCAGTATGATATTCTAGAAATCTGAAACGGTCCTACAAAATTCCAGAGTTCCACGATCTGTCTTTTTAATTGTAAGGCCTCGGATGCCCAGGCCCTCATTCCTGCTGAGCAGCTGTCGCGAGAACTGAGAAGAGGCTGTCGCTCTCCCCAGAGCCTGGTTCCCGGGCCACCTCGGCCCCGACGCGGCTGGTGCAGGCATTTTCTCCCTGGCTAACCCCTGAGGATGCAGACTGATTTTGCGATAATAAAGTGGTTTTCCTCCCTCTTTTATTTTTTAATTTTTTAAATTTATTTTGCGGGGGTGGGAGGAGGGCAGAGAGCGAGGAAAAGAGAGAATCCCAAGCAGGCTCCACGCTGTCAGCACAGAGTCCTATACGGGGCTCCATCTCACCAACCACGAGATCATGACCTGAGCGGAAATCAAGAGTCGGAGGCGTAACCGACTGAGCCCCCCAGGCACCACCCCCTTCCCCACCCCGTCTCTTAGAAGATTTCTCTAAAGTAACAGGGAATGAGGACGCAGGGGCTTATTGGGGGCCAGACAATGGAAAAAAGGAGCTGTTTTCTGTATCTATTTTTGCAAAATAAAATATCCCAAGTAGCAACCGTTTCGTTATATGTCATCAGTTTACCAGCCGGGAGTTCAGGCGGGGCTTGCCTAGGGATCCTCCTGGTCCGCGGGACAGCGACAGAGGTACCACGTGGGTTTAGCCGGCAGACGGGCTGCTCTGGAGAATCCAAACGGCTTTGCTCACAGGTCTGCCGCCTTGGCCGATTTGCCAGGCTTCCCGGCCGGAGGCTGAGTAGGACTTGAGCCCGTCTGTCTGGTTCCCCGGCTGGGCCCTCCCGCCCCCGCCCCTGCCCCCCGCCCTTCTCCGGGCTCCAGCAAGCTGATCCACGGGGACTCCACACCCGCAGGGACCGACCGAGGGGCTCCCAAGCCCTCTGGCTTCCAGCAGCCTTGGGCAACTGGGGGGCAGCCTTGCTGCCGGAGATTGGAGGGAGGGAGACTCAGAGAATTTCTTTTCCTGGCCGCCTCCCCCAGGGTCACCGGGAGCTGGGACTGAGGGTCCCTGCTCCACTCGCCCGGCAGTCTTTCTACAGGGCAGGACTCTCTGCTTCCGGGTCCGGAAACCACCCCTTCTTCCCCTCTTTGGGCTGAGGAAGGTAACAGATCTGAGGGGGGCGGCACTCTCCCTTGTATTTCCCCACCCACAAATTTATTACACCCTCTTCAAGGGGCGCCTGGGTGGCTCGCTTGGTTAAGCGTCCGACTTTGGCTCACGTCACGATCTCCCGCTTCGTGAGTTTGAGCCCCGCATCCGGTTCTCTGCTGTCAGCGCAGAGCCCACTTCGGATCCTCTGTCCCCCTCTCTCTCTGCCCCCTCCTGGGCTCGCGCTCTCTCTCTCTCTCTCAAAAATAAAAATAAAACAAACAACAAAAACCCAAAACCCTCTTCAAACGACCCTAATCAGATGTGCCATTTGTTTCCTATGAGACCTGACTGATATGCTAAAGGCCTTAGTCACGGCACAAATAATAGCTAATACTAACTGAGCACTTACTATATGCCAGGCTCCGTTCTAAGCCCCTTACCTACATGAGCTCATGCAACACTTGCAGCTACCCGATGAGGTAGACCCTGTTCTTATCCCATCTCACAGATGAGGAAACCAAGGCACAGAGAGGCAAAGGCCTTTGCCTCAGGTTACACAGCTGCTAAGTGACAAAGCTGGATTTGAACCCTGGCAGCCGGACTCGAGCCCCGGCTCTCACTGACTACTCTAGACGGAAGGAAACCATCTGTGGAAAGAACACGCTCTCTTTCCTTAAAGTCTCTTACCCGACTCAGAGCAAGGTTTTGGGAAGTTTGAAAAAACAAGACTGTGCTTGAGACTTTTTTTCTTCACAAATAGCCCTCAGAAATTCCCGCGAGGCTTAAAGTTGACCTCCTGGGGGTGACCCTTCCCTGAGAAATCCCATGGTCCCCCTCAGCCCTCACCCGTGTGGAGGGAGGCTGGGAAGCTGGCGGAGGTGAGGGCTGCCTCGCGAGGACCCCGGGGATGTGAACTGGCCTCTCCTATTTTGGGGCAATAAGCCAAAGCGTGTATCTGTTTATTCCTGTAGCCCTGCCCCAACTGGACACCCTGCGGGCCCGGCAAGAAGTGAAGACAGAGAAGGGGCTGCAACCCTGGAGAGCCTGGACTCTCTGGTGACGACTAACAGAAGCCCGACTCCAGTCGTGTTTGAGTTTTTAAAAAAGGAAAAAAAAAGGAAAAGGACTTTATTTGTTCTTGTCACGGAGACATCCAATGGTACGGCTGGCTTCAGACACATCAGAATCTCGGCCTCCCGGGATGTCCCTAGGGTCCCGTCTCTCCTCGCGTTCCTTTTTTCCAACTTGGCTTTCTTCCTGAGTACATTTTACTGCATGGTGGCCCAAGGGGGCTGTTGTGCTAGTCCAAGTTCATACGTTAGCCAGCTTAGCCAGCTTGAGGTGGGGGGAAGACTGCTGGCTTTCCTGAATGGTGCCAACGAAAAGTCCCAGGGAAGGATCTTACTGGCCCGTTTGGGTCATGTGTTCATCCACGAACCAACCAATCACTGTGCCTAGTTAAGTGTAGGGCTCTGATTGGCTAGACTAGGCTAGGTGTTCCCGGTCAGTAAGGGGCAGAACGTAGTCCTCTCCACCTGAACCCAACTGGGAGGAGTGGCTCCTGACAGGGAAACCGGGTGCCCCGGTACCAGTATTAACTAAGTAACCCAAGCGAGGGGCAGAGGGACGGAACCTGCAGGCCCAAACAGCAGCCGATGCTCAGTCCCCAGCAGGCGTCCTGAGGTCCATGTCCAAGGAGAGGAGTGGGGTGTGTGAGGACTTGAGCGACTCAAAGAGGGACCCAGGAAGGACACTCAGGGCAGGCTTGGCAGAGGCCACAACCAAGAGAAGCTGCTTGGGTTTCTGGAATCTTGGCAACTTCTTTCCATTCCGTCACAAGCAACAGGGGCGGGGTGGGACCTGCTCTGGGGTCTCCCTGAGGAATTCGCAGGGCAGGTGAGCAGCGGGCCTTGCGGAGGCTTCTTTGGGGACGTGGTGAGAACCTTGGGCTGGTCGCGTGGAACCCAGGCTTTGAGCGGCTGTCCTAGCCCCAGCCTAGGAAGCTGAAGGAAACCTTTATCTGGGGGCGGGGGAGGCATGGAAGAGTGGGGTTACTCACCGCCCTCATCGGTACGGTAAGGCCTAAAGGATTGTTCTAGGTGTGATGGTTGGAGAGACCTCTTCCCTGGGGGCCGGGGAGGCCAACAGGCTTGTTTCAGCAACAACAACAGACTAACGGCACCTGGGGCAGGGCACTCGTCACTACTATGGCCCTGTGAGCCGAGGCACCAGGAAGTGAGCTACCCCAGCCAGAAGGTCCCGGCGTTGGACTTGAACACAAGTCTGTCCTCAAAGCTCCTGTTTTCAAACAGGAACTACGGTCCCATCCAGGGAGATGTAGTGAAGATTTTTGTCCAGGGAACAGACGGCTGAGCCTCCGGAGGAGAGGCAGGGTCAGCTTGGTTAGGAGCTGAGGAGGGAGGCCTGCAGGGATGCGGGCAGAGAGGAGGGAGTGATACGGCTGGAGGAGTCCGCGGAGCCTCTGGGGGCTGCATTTTTAAAAGAAAACAACAGTTTTATTGAGATAGAATTCCCATACCATGCAATTCGCCTGCCTCGAGCGTGCAAGTTCAATGGTTTTTAGCGTGACCACAAAGTTGTGCAACCATCACCACGGTCGATGTCAGGCCATTTTCTTCACCGCTCCCCCCACAAAACCCTGCAGCCCCTAGCAGTCGCTCCCCGTGCCCCCTGCCCCTGGCCTCTGGCCACCACCAATTATTCTCTTTCTCTATGGATTTGCTGATTCCGGACATTTTAGAGAACCGGAATCCTACGGCGTGTGGTCCTCTGTAACCAGCTTCTTCCGTTGAGCTCTTGGCCAAGTTCATTCGCGTTGAAGGCTGTATCCGTCCTTCCTTCCTTTTCGATGGGCTCGCAGCATGCCGCTGCATGGACGTGGCAGGTTTTGTCTATCTGCTCACCAGTGGACGGACATGTGGACTGTTTCCGCTCTTTTGCTAACAGGGACAAGACCGCTGGGAACATCCACGCGCAAGCACATGCCGTGCGAACACACGCGCTGGTTTCTGTGGATACACACGGAGGAGCGGAACGGCTGTGCCAGGCGGTGGCTCCCCGTCTCACCTTTTGAGGAACTGCCGGCACTGTTTTCCCAAGTGGCTGCACCGCGTTCTGTTCCCACCAGGAGGCTGCACTTCT
Source organism: Paguma larvata (assembly GCA_030068075.1). Classification (NCBI taxonomy): domain Eukaryota; kingdom Metazoa; phylum Chordata; class Mammalia; order Carnivora; family Viverridae; genus Paguma; species Paguma larvata. The sequence continues at coordinate 37,404,922 of CM057827.1, forward strand.
GTAGAGATTCTTTCTTCTCTAGTTTCTGCCAGGCTGATTTGGTGGAAGTGTCAGGAAAGATGGGGAGGAGGGTGTGAGGGGAGTGGCAGGGCAGAGGCACGGAGGGCAAAGACGCCCCGCGAGGCTTGTACCAGAGCCCTGGACCTCAGTCCTGGCTGCGCCCAGCTTGCCGTGTGGCCTCAGGTGAGTCTCCCCCTCTCTTTATGTCTCAGGTTCCTTATCTGTAAAATGAAGGCATCAGACCAGTGGCTCTCAACTGGGGACAGCTCTCTGGCAAAGGCTGGAGCCGTTTTTGGTTGTCACAGCGGATGGGTGATCTCCAGGGACCAAGCACAGAGCGGTCAGAGGCAGGGCAGCCCCCACGACAAAGAATTAGCTGGTCCCAAATGGCAGTAGTGCCGAGGCTGAGAAACTCTGTGTTAGACTGAGGTGGCCTCGCAAGGGCCAGTCATGCCCCGTCACCGTGAGTTGCTCTGAGGGCAGTTTGGGCTCAGGAGGCATTGCTGAGTGCTGCAGGCACTTAGAAGAGAGGCCTCCCGGACCCACAGGAGTTGCTGTGGCTGTGGCATTTGTGTGAGCTCACTGGCTTTCCCGCTCTGAGCCCATCTCGCTGGGGTACCCAGGAGAAGCGAATTACATGCCCGTAGATGAACGGACCACCTTGCGAAGTAGTGAGCTCATCGTTAGCGGAGGCATCCAAGAGGCCACCTGTCAGGGACGTGGAGGGGGCCACCTGCCTCTGGTCCTGGGCGAGTCTCAGGCTCCTTTCGGGCCGGGGAGGCAAGGCTGTGGCTCCCTGTCTGGCGAGACGAGGGCCGGGGCGCCGAGCTCTCGGCTCCCCCACCTGCCGCTTCCTTCCCACGCGCCTGTCGGCCATGTGGGAGACTTTGCTGTAAGTTTTTCCCTCCCGGCGCCCGGAGCCGCCCCGGGCCGCGGCCCCTGCCGGCGGAGGCAGCTCCCCGGGCGGCCGGACGCCCGCAGCCAGGCCCGGCCCCGGGGTGGGGGGAGGGGGGCGCGGCCGCCCCGGCTTCCGCGTGGCCCCAGCAGGGGGGCTCCGGGCCGCCGGCCGCCGCCGAGAGGCTTTCGACAAAAACCCCTTGACCACCAAGGCCGGCCTCTTCCTGAAAGCCCCGCTCGCTCGGATACAGGAAGTGGAAGCGAGCGAGCGCCCCAGAGCGCGGCGGCGGCGGCGGCGGCGGCGGCGGCTTCCCACTCGGCGCGGGGCTGGCGGCGGCGCCCGCCCGGGCCCTTCCCGAGGGCCAGCGCCAGGGCCATGCGGGCGCCCGGGGCACGGCGGTCCGCGCCGCCCGCCGCCTGAGCCCCTCGGTCCGCGGTCCCGGAGCTGCCGGCGGCATGATTCGACGGGCCGGGGCGCCCGAGCGCGGGGACCCCGCGGGGTAAGTCCGGGGCGGGCGCCTCTCTTGCCTCCCCCCACCCCGGGGGTGCTCGGAGCTCGTGCGGGGGTGCGGGGGGGGGAGCCTCGGCCGTCCGGCCTCGGGGCGTCGGGCGAGACCGAGCGAGCCCCCCGCGGCCACGGCCGAGGCCGGACTCCGCGTCTGCGCGGAAGGGGGCCGCGCGGGTGGCTGCAGGACCCGGGGACTCGGCTAAAGTTCGAAGCCCAGACGTCGCCGCTCGCGGCAAAAGCAGCCCGCACGTTCGGCGGCTCAGCGGCCGGGCGCCAGAAAGGCGTCTCTACCTGTCAGAGCCGGGGCGGAGGGGCGGCGTGCACGCGGCCCCCTCCCCAGGCTCGCGTCCCGCCTGAACTTCGGAAGCAATCGCGCGGGGTCCGGGTCCCGCCAGCCTCCTGCAGCCGCCGCTCCCCCTGCGCCCCCGCGCGCGTCCTGGGACGCTGATGTCCCGGCGGGCGTGGGGGTGGGGGGGCCGGGGTCCCCGTAACTCCGGGCGCCGGCGGCCCCACAGCTGACCAGTCCGCCTAGACCGCGGACCCACCGAGATCCCCTCCCCCGTCCCTCAGGCGGGTCCGGGGACGGTGACCTTCGGACCTGCCTTCGTCAAGCCTTGGGGAGGGTCCGGGGCGCACGAGTTGCGCTGGGGTCTGGGGGGGGATCCCGGGGAGGAGGCACAGCTTGGCGTGCGTGAAGCCGAACTTGTTTGGGAACTGGCTTTCGGGAGGGGTGTCTCGTGCCTCGTCTTCTATCCCCTGCCCCCACCTAAGGACCCGAAGTTGCTTCTGGACGTTGCTCAGGGCTGCGCTCCGGGGAGAAGTTTCCTTCCCAAGGTTCCCTCCCCGCCGCCCAGCCCAGCGGGCGTCTCGGGAAGCTTCAGGAGGTTGAATAGGCTTCAGTTCCCAGGGGTGGGTGGATTCTTGGGAAAGCCTGTTAGAACCTTTCGGGGTGTCAGGGTTGATGGGCTCCTCCCACCCCCACCCCGGGGCTGCCATTCCCGCTTTTTGGTTTAAAACTCCCGGGCCTCACTTCTCTGATGGACACCCAGCTGCTGCCTGGCCTAGCCCGTGACCTCAGCTCCCAGGCCCTCGGTTTTCTGCTCTGTGAAACCAGAGGGATGGGCTCATCTTGTGCAGTTCTGGACTGGGGGACCGCTGGAGGTGACTGGTTCCCACTCCAGTGGGGGGGGGGGAGGGGGGTATGGCATGGAGGGGCCCTTCAGCTCTTCTGGATCTGAACGCATTCCTCCTCCTTCCCGCCCCATCGCAGCCCTTCCCCGGAAATTCTGCCTGTAGGCTTTCTCTTGGAAGTGACCTCTGGAAAGACAAATGCCATCCGGTGGGAAGAATTGGAAATTATGTTGGGGAAGGGGCCCCTTAAGGGCAAGTATCGACCACACCCAATACTGCAGGGTGGAGCCAGGAGGAGCTTCCCACGAAGAAGGGGTGGTGAGGGGCCAGGGTTCTGACCTGTCCAGCTTCCCTTCTCCCCCCATAACCCCCCCTTACCAACTTCTTTTGCTTTTCTTTGTTCACTACTGGACTGGCTGCTTAACCTCTCTGTGCCTCGGTTTACTTATCTATAAAATGAAGGTGAGTAATAGTAACTACCCTCACATGGTTGTTGTGAGGATTAAATGAGATAATGCATTAAGACTTTTGCACATCGGCCTATAGGGTGAACTCTTAATAGTGATTATTATTACTGTCATTATCATTTGTTGTTAATAGAAGTTGTCGTCTCTATGTACTGGCTATCTCGCCTTGGACAAGAGACCCGGCTGCGCCTCGCCTGTACATTGGGGGAGATGATAACACCTTCTTCATAGGATTGTTATGGGGTTTGGACGAGTTAATGTTTAAGCAGCTGCCTACCGGCAGCCGTGGGTTAACACACCGGCTCAGGCCCGCTTAGAACCGTGCCTGGCACACTCTAAGGAATATCAGTTTGCTGCTAAAAACATCACTTTATTTAAGAGGATCTTTGGTGTTGGAAGGGTTCCTAAATAGCATCTCACTGAAACCCACGCCTGGTAGGTAGTTGCAAATCCACCCGTGTTTCAGCCCAGAGAGGACAAGGAGCAATCATCTGTGACTCTTCACCCCCATGCCACCCCCAGACCCGGCCGACCACTCGGGGCTGGGTTCTGAGTCCTCGGCGGAGGACTCTTCTTTGCACTGGGCTTCGAAAAGTCCTCTCCTCGCTGGCAGGCGATGCTGTTCGGAAAGCTGGGAGAACTCCTCCCACTCCTCCCCCCCCACCCCCGGAGCTAGGAGGGCCCCTTGGAAAAGGAGCGTGAGGACCTTGGCAAGCAAGGTCTGTCTCCTTCTTGTTGCAGATGTGGACTGGGGAGAACGGAAAGGCAGACAGGCTGCCTAGTGTCCTAGGCGCAGACGCTTTTTCTCCTTCGGTGCCACCAACAGTGCCTGCGTTAGGTGGGGTGGGGCGCCCAGCATGAAAGCAAGCCCCTTCCTGCTCGGAGCTGATGTGGGAGACGATGCCAGAAGGTGGTCTGGTGGGGTAGAGGCCTCGGGACTGCCGGGGGCCCCGGACGGGGTTTGCACACACAGGTGGTCTGGCGCGGATTGGGGCTAGATGGCAGACAGACGGTAGCAGGGAAGGCAGAAGCGGAGAAGTCTGTGGGGAAGGAAACTCTTCAGGAGGCAGGAGGGCGGGCGGGCTGGCGGCTGGGCCGGGTGGGCAGTGGAGACGGGAGAGGCTCTAGCCTCTGAATGGATGAATTGGAGGTGAGGAGGGAGGGGGGAGGCGTGGAGAATGACCCCGGAGAAGCTGTGACCTGCCGAGGGGCCAGACGCCAAACCGTGTGCAGGGGTCCCTGAGTCTGTGGACACTGACAGCCCCGCTCTTCTGTGTTTGACGAATCGAGAGTCTGCTTAAGCTTTTATTTGAAAAAGGATTCCGCTCTTGGATCTGATCCAAGCCCCTAATACAAGGGAAAGGAGACCCAGAAAGAGGAAGTGACTTACCTAAGGTCTTAGGCGCCGGAGGTGGGGCTGGGCCTTAGAAATTGGGCCTTCAAGGGGCGGCCTGGGCAAAGCCCCAGGGTTTGGGAGAGCCCTGGCTTTCCGCCTTGTGCCTAATATAATGCGGGGGTCCCGCTGAACCCCTTGAGAGGAGTCCCTCATTCACGCCCAGCCCTAAGACTGGGGGCTCTCCTGGGGTGGGGCCCCTTGATCTCTCTCCTGGGGTGGGGCTCGCCCAGAGCAGCAGTGAATTCGGGGTCCCAGATGCCAGCTCCCACTCCGCCCACTGCCCCGGGCCTCCTTGCTCGCGGGGGCGAATGCTTCTGGGTGGCCCTGGCTGGCACTCAGTTGGGAGACCCACCCCCTTCCAGGCCTTAAGAGAGGCTCCGGCCCACAGGCAGCCAAGGGTCACCTAACCGGCTCAGGCCCGCGCTTCTGAACCCCGAGAAGCCCCGGTGCCTCCCCTGGGAAGCATGTAGGGGGTGAAGGTCAGGGTCTGCTTGGGACGGGGGGGGGAGGGGGGTCTCAGCATGTCCGTCCCTGAGGCCCTCCTGCCAGGCTCCCCTGCCGCATGATAGGACCTCTCCCCGGCCTGGGTCCCTGATGTTCAGTGATCTTTTCTGAGACCGAAAGCATTAAAAGCTAGAAATCCTACACAGGCACCAGCATTTTAATCCAGGAGATCAGGAGATAAAAGAGGGAAACCAACCGCACGTAGGTACGATAGTGGAAGGGGGGCCCACCCAGGCCCCTCCCCGTCCTCTCAGGCCTTCGCCTTCCTGGAGCCCCACTTTACACACAGCGGGTGCCTCTCAGGAGGGGGCCGGAGCAGAGGGGAGGAAGGAGTGCCGATTGGCAACCCCAAACTCGGTCCTTTCCAGCGCATCCCAGGGTCCATCCACCTGTCCCCTGAGTGAGGGTTGTCCCCAGTTCAGCCTATCCAGGTCGGGACGAGTGAGCAGAGCTGGGTAGGTAGCATTGAGGAGGGAGGGCAGGCTGGGAGGGGAGAAGTGGCTGAGCAAACTTGGAGGGGGGAAGTGGAGGGTCTACCCCCCTCCCCTTATCAGAACGAGGAAGGCGAGTCTTGATTGGAAGACACTGACAGAAAGGCCTGGCATAGGAAGAGGGCCGGTCCTCAGGGCCGGGGTGGCCCAGAAAGAGCCCCAACCTGGGGGAAGTGTCTCAGAAAAGTCCCAGACTTCCTGTTTGCCTCCCCCCACCCTCCACCCCGGCTCTCTGCTCCCTCCCCCCGTGCTCGGGAGTCACCTTCAGAAGGGAGTGAGGGCCCCGGAGTCATCTTGTTCTTGGCTTAGAGACAGCGAGTGCTGCCCTGGCAGCCAGCTCCAGAACTTTGGGCTGCGTAACTGTTATCCTAACCCTGCCATTTAGCCCCTGCCCCAGGGGCGGCCAAAACATGGACGCGTTCTTCGACGCTGGAGCTAAAGGCGAAAGTCACGATGTTAATGACTTTCCTAAACCGTAGCTCTCCCCTTGATCTCGCCCCACCACCACCTGCTCCCCCCCACATCCCAAAATGAGCCCTCTCTGGTGAAATGGTTCATGCTACTAGAGATAGACGATGTCCAACCAGCCGCACTGAGGTCCCTCAGGCCGGGTGGAGAAAACAGCATGACTGCCATAACCCCTGATCGCCCTGAGGTGTCATGATCTCCCACTTAAAAGACCCTGTAAGGACTCCTTGTCCTCCCTGCCCCGTCCCAGTCCTTCATGAAGCCAACGTACAGCTTTAGTTTTTCTGTCCTCCTCGGCATGCACAGCCGAGATGCCGTCACCTCCCCCATGAAGCCTTCCATCCACGCCAGCTCTTTCTGAATCCTCAAACAACTTTTTGCATGTGCTACTTACTTACCTAGCAAGACCCCAAAGCCCGTTAATATCACGTCTTCCTGGCGAGATTATGAACACCCAAATAAAAAGGATCAGACCTCTTACACCCATCCTGCACTCAGCTGGCCCTCAGGAAACGCTCGAGGACAACGACGTACTGAACAGGCTTCTAAAAATCGCCTCACAGCCTTGTCTTGTGTGTCCCGAGGCGCCTGAACTTCTGGAACTATTTCTAAGGCAGCCCAGGCCTCGGGGTGTGGCCTGGGACAGGGAGGTCAGGAGCCTGACTCCCTTCTGCAGCAGGTAGTGACCGCCTGAGGCCACCGCACGCCTCCCCCAGTCTGGAACGACAAGGTGGCTGACCACCCAGGAAGTTGGGGAGGGACCCTGTAGGTACAGTCGCTTCATTTTTCCCTCCTCGGCTGGGCTCCCCTGATTCTAGCTGTGCCCCCTCGCATCTCTGGGAGAGAGGGCGGGAGAAGGTGAATCCAGCCCGGGATTACCGGTGAATACTTCACCCTCCGCCGAAAGAGTGGAGGTAGCTGGGCGTACAGGCTCTGGGCGAGCCCAGCCCGGGTCATTGGGTCCCCAGGGCAGGACTGTGGCCCTCTGAGAAACTAGGAAGATAAGGGCGTGTGTGTGCGTGTGTGTGCGCACCTGTGTGTGGTGTGTATCAGCCAAGGTTGCCAAACTCTTCTCCTGGGCCGAACTGTCTTTTATTCTGAGATGGGAGTTTTGTTTCATTTGCCACGTTAAGCCTCCTTCTCTAAGATGAAGTGATTAGGTAAGTTGATGGTGGTTGGTCGTTTTCGGTGTCTTTTTTGCAAACTAAGAATTGCTGAAGGAAAGTCTGGGAAACGCCGCTCTATTCCGCCGTCCCGCGCCCCCTTCCTGCCCACGCCTGCCGCGGCCACGCCTGGCCGTAGGGAGGCCGCCTAATCGTGTCATCCCCTGCTGATCTGGAAGGTGCTTAGGGGCCCGCGGGCTGTAGGAGGTCTCCAGAGCCCCGTCCCCGTGGCGATTTGGGAGAACGCTAGGAAGCAGGTGTCTAACTGTCCCTGGGCCTCATTTTTCCCATCCGGGAAATGAACTCAGTGACCTCTAGGCTCCTGCTCGGTGTGACAGTCAGCGATTCCCCCAATACTGGCCAACAGGCGGCAGAAGCTGGTACCCTAGAGTAGCATCAGAGCTCGGGGGACTAATGTGCCAACCGAGATGACCTGGCCTGTCTTCCTTCTGATGGCTGGAAGGGCAGCCCGTGGAACAGCCTAGAACATGTGGGTACGCTGGCGTAAGAAACAGAGACTCAGAAAGCGGACCTCTGGGTCCTCACCCTGACCAAGTACCTGGAAGGAAGTGTTTTTTCACTGCTCTTGGTTTATTTTTGAAAAAAGCTCACGGGTTTTGGAAGCCCACTTTGGAGATAGGCCCCCGGTGTCCCGGTAGAATGTGCTGACCGGACGGTGGGTCAGGAAGGTGGCATTGGAGTGGCGTCTCTGAGCGCGACTGGATTCCTGAGGTGACACCCGCTCTGGCCATTTTGGGTGGTTGCTGAGGAGACACTGAGGAGATCGCAGGCAGCCTCATGTTGCGGAGTGCCCTGTCAGGGCGTGAGAGGGGTGACACCCGGGGGAGGGGGCTCTCTGCCGGGTAACCCCGGGGGCCTCCCCACAGCACACCCGGTGCTGCCCTGAGGTAGCCAGCTGTCCCTGTCCCTGGAGGGCCGCAGATGGCACTGTGTGCTTCCCCTGCCCTCCCCCACAGAGCCCTGCAGCGAAACCAGAACCTTCCCTCCTGCCAGCATGGCATCGAAAGAGAGAAAAGCGATGGGTGGGTACAGAGGAATCCTTGCCTCTGACTCGGTGTCCACAGGGCAGTTGGGAGGGCCTTACGGGCTCTGTACCTGTGTGGCTGTCAGCCTTGGCCTTTGATAGAAGCATCTGGAAGCCGCCATCATGGCCGCCACCTCGGGCTCTCTCTACCTGCCAGTAAGTCCTCTGCGGCCTCAGGCAGATCTTCTGCCCGCAGAGGGTGGAGCTTGAGGAGGCTGCCTCAGTGGTTAAAATAACTCTGGGGGTCGAAACTTCTGGCGGCGAGAAACGACTCTGGTGGTCATCAGAACGCCTTGCCCTCATCTCGCCAGTAATTCCTGGGAGTTCCTGGGAGTGTGCCCACCCCAGTCGAGTTGAGAGAACGAACCAGCTCGCTGTGAAAAATGTCAGTTCCCTGTCAAAAGAAACAGGCTAGAGAGCGGTTGTGGTCAAGGCCTGTTGTGTCGTGTGCACCGCGGTAGCAGCGCACCCTCGGCCACATCCTATGGGCTCCTGGCACCAGCCCCAGGGCCAGGCCCCCTGCACTCTCCATCCTGGGACCAGGCAGAGTGATGGTTCCCCCACCCCCCACCCCGAACATGGCTCCACCCACAAACCTGGAACCTCGGGGTGAGGGAGGGGAAGGGAGACATAAGGATTCTAGGAGGGGGAGACCAGGGTGGGGACCTTTGGAGCCTGATGGTGAGGGCCGCCTCAGAGGGACTATCCTATGCAACACTTTCCCCGTGAAGGTGGCCCCCACTTCACCGACTCTGGGATCTTAGTCAAAGCCAAGAACTTTTTATCCCCTAATTAGGAGATGGGACTTCAAATGTCAACACCACCTCAACTCCTTGACTGACATTTGATAGGCGATATCAGGGCTGATGAAAAAGCCTGCTTCCTGAAGATGGAAAGAGGAGAGAGGGATGTGGAGGGGGACACCCCAGAAGGAGGAGAGGGGACCACAACAGGAGCAGAGAAGACTTCTTCTTCTGCACGGGTCTCCCCAGAGCAAAATTATTCCCTGGGTCAATAAGTGTGCTTTTTCACCCACCTCTGGAAACCAAAGAAATAAAGACTCTACGTCTGAAATTCACACTCTGATCATCTCTGGCTAAAGGAGCAAATTATCAACAAGGAATTCACCAGGAACCTTTCTCCCTGGGCTCCATGTCTTCAGCTTCCTTAATCTCAGTCAGGGTCAGAGATGGACACTGTAAATTTCTCTAGGGATATTGCAGTTCAAAGCATGGACTTAGCTTTCTGTCAATGGCATCTGATGATGGCATTTATTATGGTTGCTTCTTTCTGTTCTTGTCATTTTTGATAGAGCATCCAGCTAAAATATATTCATGGTTTCTTTTCTCAACTAATATCTTCTTTATCCATCTCTACCCATCTATCCATCCATTTATCCACCCATCCACTCATCCACTCATCCATCCATCCAACCATCCATCCAACCATCCATCCAACCATCCATCCAACCATCCATCCATCCATCCATCCATCCATCCATCCATCCAACCATCCAACTGTCCAACCAACCATCCATCCATCCATCCATCCATCCATCCATCCATCCAACCAACCAACCAACCATCCATCCATCCATCCATCCAACCATCCAACCATCCATCCATCCATCCATTCATCCATCCATCCATCCAACCGTCCATCCGTCCATCCATCCATCCACCCATCCACCCATATACCCATCCATCCATCCATGTATCCACGCATCCATGCATCCATGCATCCACCGATCCATCCATCCATCCATCCATCCATCCATGCATCCAACCAACCATCCATCCATCCACCTGTCCATCCATCCATCCATCCATTCATCCATCCATTCATCCATCCATCCATCCATCCATCCATCCATCCAACCAACCAACCATCCATCCATCCTCCCATCCATCCATCTGTCCATCCTCCCATCCACCCATCCACCCATCTACCCTTCCATCTGTCCACCCATCCGTCCTCCCATCCACCCACCCACCCACCCATCCATCCTCCCATCTGTCTGTCCATCCATCCATCCACCCACCCACTCATTCATCCATCTATCCATCTGTCCATTTACTGAACATTTGTTGAACATCTAGGAGTTTCCAGTTTATCTATTAGGGAAAATAAGGGAATACCCACATAATTAACTCACAGGGCACTATATAAAAACACACAAACATGCCTACGCTCTATTACACCTGGCTGTGGTGAGCAGGAATGACTCTCTGGTAGAGGCGGCGTCTGGATTGGGTTTTGAAGGATAAGTAAGCTTTTAACAGCTGAAATCAGGCGTATGCAGAGAAGGGTATCCCAGATGGGAGGAAAGCAAGGAGCAGGAAGGTGAGAAAGGACAAATTGTGTGTGGGAGCCCTCAAGAGCCTGGTTTGGGGCCAGGGAGGAAGTTGTGTGTGAAGTGAACCTAGAAAGGGAGTTGGGGTCCTCTTGGTAACGGGCGGAAGAGTTTGGATTTTGCCACGGTGGCGAAGACCCACAGGTCTGTCCCAGAGCTGGGCACCCCTAGGCGAGTCACTGTACCTGTTCCCACCAGGACACCTTTCTTCTTTTTCTCTACCACATGGAGCAAGGAGGGTCCCCGCCTCACTAGGTTGTCGTCACCATTACAAGGAGGGTTGCTGGTTCCTAGCTCTTCGGGCTGAGGTGAGTTGGAAGCTCTTTCCTGTATGTCTAGGGGTGCGTGTGTGCACACGCATGCATGGCACTATTGATCCCCCCCACATTTATTATATACTTGAAAAAGGTCTCACACAGACACACAAAAACAGTGGCATGTAAAGCATCAAACACTTTCATCTCTTTGAGGCCGCACCCAGTCTGAGTGCGTGTTTACTTCATTTCGAGTCTTGGCATGCAGTTTTGATCTGCATGGATATGTTAATTTGCGTCCTTTTTTTTTCTTTTCACTGTGTTTCCTGTATGCATTTTTATGTGCTGTGGACATATGTTACCCACGTAGCATCTCTGATGGCCTCAGAGTATGACCATTTTAATGGTTGGAGTTGCCACAGACATGTGTCAACTTCTTTCTAATCCTTTCTGTTTTAAATGAAGCTCCTGAAAACTTATGTGGGTCTAGGGTTTGAGGACCAATTCCTTGAGATAGATCCCTAGAGTGTTTGAACTCAAGAGTGAAGTGGAGTGTGTTGATTGGTCCCTAAATTTTAATTAGGTGTAAATTTTAGTGGAACGCTGCTAGGTGTGGCCACATGATTAAGTTCAGGATGGTGAAATATAAGTGAGGAGTGCGGTTTGCTTGCAGATGTCCTTAAAGAGAAGGGGCATGGCTTTCGCTCCTTTCCTCTTTCCTGTTGGCTGGAATGCAGTTGTGGTGGTGGGGGTTGAAGCAGCCATCTTGGACTTTGAGGTGAATTTGAGAATAGAAGCTATATAGGGTGGAGCAACAATATAGGAAGGGTCCCAGACATGTTGGAGCATCACCCCAACTCTGGGCCACCTCCTCGGACTTCTGTATAACAGAGGAGTACATCTCTCCTTTAATTAAATCACCGTTCTTTTGGATTTTCTGATACTTACAGACAAACTTGATCCTAACATAAAAAAGTTGTTTTCTCTTGTCACAGAGCACCAGGTTGTGTCAGAAAGAGTAAAGAGGTTTGCAGGGCTGCCTGCAAGTCTTCATCTCCTAGTGGAGGCTGGAAGGAGGAAGAGGAGGAGAGAGAGAAAAGGCAGTTTCGTGTCCTCCAGCGCTCTTATTTCAAAGACGAGGTCGCAAACATTTTCTTCACCCTGGGTGTTTGTGAGTTTCAGATTTCACCAGAAGCTGCAGACTGGTTATTCTGGCGTGAGTTCTGACTCCCAAATTCTGTGCTTTGACGGGGCTAAATATCGCTGAGCGACTACGTCACTTCATTCAGCCTCAGTTTCCCCATCTCTGCCCTAGGTGGAGAACTCTCGTAGGTGAACCCTCCCCGTTAACCTTCTGAGATGGAGTCTCCCGTCACACAAGCCCAAGACAGGCCGGGCCCAGTCCGAGCAGCGCCTGTGTCCCTGCGGGCTGGCCCTGTTCACCCTCATTCATGCACGCATGGCCTCTTTATGGAGCGCTTGCCGGGTACCGGGGTGGGTTTGCGCTGAACACCAGCCGCTGGACGTCTGGAATCTCTGGCTGGCCTTGGGGGAGGTTTGTCCAGAAATGCCCAGGGCTTGACTTCCCCTTCCGACGATAGCACGGATTTCTTTGGAGCCTCTAAGAGCCTGCTCGGAGCTGCCCTGCGCAGCCGGGATTGCCCCCTGGGCATGCGGAGGCCCTCGGGGCTCCCTGTGTTGGAGAGGTCCCACGTGTGGCCTGGGACTGAGTGGGGAGGGCTGTCTTGACAGGCTGAGCAAGTGTCCCTGGAAAGGCTCGAAAGACAGTCCGGGGGTCTTCTTTCTACAGGCCAAAGCAGCCCCCGTCCCTGCTTCTGGCATCGTCGGATGTCCAGAGCTCAGTGTTGCTCTGGAGACCCCCTAATCCAGCCGCTGCTTACAGATGAGTCCGTGGCCCAGAGAGGGGCAGCGATGGTCTTGATGCCTCACGGCAGGACCCAGGCTCCTTCCAAGGCTCTGTGAGGGCGCCTAGGCCGTTCCTTTGCATGAGGCGTTGGAGGTGGGGGGCGGGGGGCGGGGCTGGCGCATCGGTCTTCACCGGCCGCCTCTCCCTCCGGACTCTGGAGAGACGAGCTCTTTCCTGCCCCAGAGACTAAGCGCACACGCCCCACCTACACCTCCTGTAAAAAGCCCCGTCAAGCCTCCAGGGCTGTTGCACACAGTTGTGCAGGTTGTTCACTGCACAGAGGCACCTGGCTGAGAGAGAAACACGTGGGGACTGAAAACTCGTTCTCTTGCCGAGCTGCGTTTGCTGTCAGGTGGCGGGGGGAGGGGGCAGGGGATTGCCGGCAGTCACAGGGAGGAAGGAGTGCCTTTTTCTAAGCACACGGGGGCATCTGACAGGCTAGCCGGAACCCCGGACAGAAGAAGACCCCTCAGTACCCTCAGAGCCTTGCCCCGCACGCCCCTCACGGTGCACTCTCCGGCCCCACCAGACCGTAAGCTCCCGAGGACAGAAAGCGTGACTCCTCCTGGCGCAGTGTCATCGCCAGCTCAGTGCTGTGGAGGGTTCAACTCCCAGAGCAGTCGTGCTGAGCAAGAGCCGTGAGGGCTGGGGCGGAGCTTCCAGCACGGGGCTTGGAAAATGTTCGTCGAGTGACTATATGGCAGGTTACTGCCGAGGAGAGAGGTAAGGAGAGGTCGACAGGACAGAGGGCGTGTGGGAGAAGGAAGGGGGCCTGGGAGGCCAGCGTCCTGTGGGGGGAGCCAGTAGACTAGGGGTGGGGGGACTGGACAAGCCGTCGAGGCCAACCCTGGACGGGAGGCCCTAAGCGCAGAGGCTGTGGCCGGGGAAGCCAGGCACGCCTGCCGTGGCCCCTGGCCCCACCTCTGCAGGGCCGGGGCCGAGCTGGGCACGGAGTGGGGTAACCACCAAAGCCCCAAGCTCTTCCCCAGCCCTTAGGCCCCCACCCGGCTCAGCGTCCTGGAGCTTGGGACTCGTCCGGCAGAGACCAGACCACTCATCCTTGCCGCAAGGACCCTCTGTCTCATGGGGACGTAGGAGCGACGCGCAGTGCTGTGCCTGCAGGGTACAGGAGTGTCCCCTGGAGTGCTGGGGTCCCAGCTGGCTGAGGGGCATTGTGCACAGATTGGGACAGCTTTCTGGGGGAGGCGAGAGCCACGCTGAGGGACGTCTGGGAGTTTCCCACGTAACTGTGGGGGTGAGCCGGCGTGGCCGTGTTGGGGGTGCCGCAGGCTCAGTGTGCCCCACGTTAGCTCTCCGCACGGACGGGTGATGAGATGTTCAGGAGAGGGGACCAGACGGCAGTCCTGGAGGCCTTGGAGAGCGAGACAGGTTTGCTCCCCACTTAAAAATCTCAGCTGTGTACCCATTTCCTAGGGCGCTCTAGCAAAGCAGCCCAAACTAGGGGGCGTGGAAGCAGGAGAAATTTATTCTCTCGCACTTCTGGAGGCCGGGGGTCCGAAATCAAGACGGTAGCAGGGCCACACTCCCCGTGAGGCTGGGCAGACTCGTCCTTGCTCTCCGCGGCTCCTGGGGGCCCCAGGCAGTCCTGGGGGGGCCCTCGGCTCCCAGCTGCATCACCCCAGCCTCTGCCGTGTTCGCTACATGGCCACCTGCTCCCCGTGTGTCCGTCTCTGTCTGTCCTCTTCTTATAAGGACACCGGTCCTGCTGGACTCGGGCCCTCCCTGGCCCAGTGTGTGACCTCATCTCAACTCGTTGTGTCTGCAACAACCCTCTTTCCAAATAAGGCCACGTTCTGAGGTCCTGGCCGTTAGGACTTCAACGCAGCTTTTCGGGGAACCCAGTTCAACCCCGAACTAGCTGAAATCCACGCGCGGTAAAATTCACCTTTCTGCGTGTTCGTCTCTACACGTTTTGGCAAACGGAGACGGCCCTGTGACTGCCACCACAACCACGGTACGGAATGGTCCGTCCCCGTCCAGAATTCCCCAGTGCCGTCTTGTAGTCAGCCTCCCCCCTCCACCCCACCCACACACCCCCAATGCTGGGAGTCCCTCATTGCTTCTAGGTCCTTAAGCTCTGCCTTTCTGAGGAGGCCGTAGGCACGCTGCCTTGTGAGTCTGGCTGCTTTCACTTCGCTGAGCGCACGGGAGACCCGGGCCGTGCTGGCGTCTCAGTATTGTGTTCGTTTTTATGGCTGAGAATATTTCGCCATATCGGACGCACCGTAGTTGGTGTATCCACTCACCCACGTGGCACTTTTGGGTCCGGTTCTTGGCAATTGCAAATACAGCCATGCAAACGGTTGCACGTGAAGTCTAGGTTTCGGGTAGGGAACCACAAGGACCGGCTCGTGTTCGGGCTGCCGTGCGAAGAAGAGTGTGGGGCGGGGACAGCAGTGTGTGGGGAGAAGGAAAGGAGGCTACTGTAGGGGTCCAGGCGAGCAGTGACGGGGGCCTGGACAAGGGTCTCGGGAGGGGAGAAGTGGGCCCGCTGGAGCGTGTCTAGGAGGTAGAGTGGATGGAGCCTGCCGGTGGACGGGGTGGGCACCGTGGCAGCGTGGAGGCCTCCCCACCCCCCAGGGGAGGACAGCTCTTGTAGCTCAGTGTGACTGTCTGGACCTGCTAGAGCGTGACGGGCAGAATGTTCCAGTGTAACAATTAAGGGCGTGGACCCTGGAGCAAACTGCCAGGGTTCACAGTCTACCCTCTGCCTCAGTTTCCTCATCTGTCACACAGGGATACTAGTACTCTTGAATTCGTAGAACTTTCATTGTATTGTATGAGTACACATAAGGACCTTGAACACATCATAGGTGTTCAAGAAGCCGGAACCAGGGACCCCTGGCTGGCTCGGTCAGTAGCGCGTGTGACTCTTGATCTCAGGCTTGTGAGTTCGAGCCCCGGGTTGGGCGTGGAGCCTAGTTAAAAGAGTAAAATAAATTTAAAAAAATCACCCTGAACCACGGTCAGCGGGCTTCCGAAGGGCCCCAGCTCCACGCCGTCTCCTCATCCACTCCACTCGCCCCTTTGGCAACAAGCCAGTCTGTGGTACCTTTTGTGGCTCTGTGGCGCCCGTGGACGACACCCTCGTCTGGGCGCCGTCCCAGGTCTGTCCTGCCTTGCTGTGACAACTTGAGCTGGCTCCTCTACCTCTCTGATCGTCACTTCCTCCATTCACGCGGCGTGGAGGTACAAAGCCCCACTGTGTGCCGGCTCTGGGCAGAATGGCACGTGGCGCGTGGCAGCCACACACAGCAGGAACTTCGTAAAGACACGCAGGTGACCTGCTCGTGGCAGTCCATAGGGAGGCCCAGGGGAGTGACTTTCGGGGTGCCCCAGGTTGGGGGGGCTGACAGAGGCTCCCCCCGTAGTCGCCACAAATACCGTCCTCCCGTTTCCCCCCCCCCCAGTCCATCCTCCACTCCGACGGGAACTGCCCGAGGTGGCCACCCGGCGGCCTCAGTGGGAGGTGAGCTGGCGCCCGGCGCGGGCCCCGCAGGGAGCGGCGGGCCGGGTCCTCGTTCAGACGCCACAGCAGCTCCCGAGGCGTGTGGCAGAGCCTTGCTCCGAGCCCAGGGCTCACGTCCAGGTCACGGTCGGCGCCAGCCTGACGGAGGAACTTTTACCTCATTACACACAGACTCCCCGTTGGCACGTTCTCCTCCTGGCGGAAATCATTTGCAACCCTCCCCACCCCGATCGTAGCCCTTCAGAAGTCCCTCGCAGACACGCGCCGAGCGGTGGAAAAATCGGCACCTTCTGCCATGCACATTCCCACCGGAGGCTGGAGAAGGCGAGACGCTCCACCTTCCTGCTCGGTTCTTAGTCTTCAAACGAGGGTCCTGGTCGCGGTCTGTTCAGCGCCGTGGGTTTCGCATGTGTACGCGTTTTGTCAGTGATGCCGCCGTTTCAAATGTCCCCCGACCTCCGAACTGAAGCGTGTTCTCGTGTTCCGAAATGCAAGAACACTGCGATGGCCTTGCAGGAAAATGCGTGTGTCAAAGCAGCTTTATTTAGGCACGTTAGACGAGCCGCCGGCTGTGAACGCGATGTTCATGCATCAAGAATATATATTAAGTAGAGCATCTTTAAAAAGAAATGCAGCCGGGGCCCCCCGGGCGGCTTGGTCAGTTCAGCGTCCGACTCTTGACCTCGGCTCAGGTCACGATCTCACGGTTTGTGGGACTGAGCTGCCTGCATGGCTCTGTGCTGACAGCTCGGAGCCTGCTTGGGGTTCTCTCTCTCTCTGTCTCTCTGTCTCTCTGTCCCTCCTCTGCTCATGCTCTCCCCCCCCCAAATAAATAAGTAAACTTTGTTTTCAATACACACAGGGAAGGTTATGTATTACCAGGTGATGGAAACGGAACCAGCAGCTCACAGAAAAGTCGCCCTGTGCTTCCCCTGGACGCGGTGGTGGTTCAGGGTTCGCTAACTCAGCGTTCACGGCGACTTCACAGAACTTAACAACCGCAGAACAGTGAGAACCGACTGCATCTACACTGTGTGGGTACTTGGCCCCAAGTCTCTGCACGGTCTGCCCTTTGACCAGCGCCCGTTTTATGCACGGGCTCCCTTGAAGAACGCACGAGGCCTTGGGATGTGTGCTCTCCGCTGGTCCTCTCCCTTCCAGTGAAATTCAAGGCTTGGGAAGTGTCCAAGAAGGGGCGTGGTCAGTGCTAATATTTCATGTTCTGCGATTCTCATAGAAGAATCTTTGCAGGCAGCAGCGGATCAGTCACGGCAGATCGAAAGCGAGGGTTCTCGGGGCGCCCGGGGGGCTCAGTCGGTTGAGCGTCCGACTTCGGCTCAGGTCATGATCTCACGGATCGTGGGTTCGAGCCCCGCGTCGGACTCTGTGCTGACAGTTCGGAGCCTGGAGCCTCCTTCGGATTCTGTGTGTGTGTGTGTGTCTCTCTCTCTGCCCCTCTCCTGCTCTGTCTCTCTCTGTCTTTCAAAAATAAATAGATGTTAAAAAAAAATTTTTTTAAGGGACAGCATTCATGAGCATGTCACTAATAATGACAGCGGTTGTCACAGCCCCATTAGGCTGGGGTGACAGTGCCTAGCTTACAGGCAAGGAAACTGAGGCACAACAAGGACTCGATCAGAGCTCTCAGCAGTCAGTGGAAGAGCCTGGACCCGGACCCGGCTTTGTCTGAGTCCGGAGCCGCCGTCCTGAGCCCCTGAACCCCCTGCACCCCTAGGTTCTAGGACGCTGCTCCCAGCACCCTGGGGGAGCGCTGCTGGACCCCCCCAGCCTTCTAAGCCCCTCCAGCGGGGGGGGGGTGACCTCTTAGCCCCCCTCGCTGATTGAGCTCTGTACGGATGGGCCAGGTGAAGAACTCGAGAGGTGCACCTGGTCCCACCTGCCGGCGTCCCCCTTCCCCCCCTGGCAGACTCCCGCCCCGTAACCCCGGGCCCTGGAGTCACGGGGAGACGGCTTAACCTGGGTGGGTTGGAGTCTGCCCGCCAGGCCTCAGGACTGCTCCTTACAGCTCCCGACTCTCTCTGCCCCGCTGCCTCCCAGCAGCCCCCGGATTCCTTGGCTTCCTCCAGCCTCCCGCTCCTGCACACTCACCACCAGTGACTTCCCTTCTGCCGAGTCGGCGGGGACCGTGCACACCGTACGGTCGGAGGAGGACAGACGGGCAGGGCTGGTAGCGGCCCGAAAGAAAGGGTGGGAGCTCAGGCAGGGACAGGGGCATCCCTTTTGTTTTTTGAGGTGGGCCCAGGCCCGGGAGGTGGCAGGTGCCAAGAAGCACCAGGACCGGCGAGGCCGTGTTGTTCACGTGGCCCGTTTACCCCCCAGCAGAGGAAATGTGGTCACAACAACTGTTGGGTGGGTTGCAGGGTGACTCAGTGTCACCAGGAGGAACGTGACGCTGTAGTAGTTTCCTGCAGGGTGCTGCCAGGGCGGGGCGTCCGCAGCCCGCGTCCCCACACGCCTGACAGTGCCCACGGGCGGGCCGCCGTCGGGAATCAGCATTGCCTTGGGCCCGGGGAGTCCCGGGCCGGCTCCGCGCCTGACCCCGCCTCCAGTTTCAAAATGGGGGTTCACTTTGTCAAAGCACACGCCCACCCCCTATGGTCACGTGTCAGCCTTCCAGCAACCCCCTGGAATAGTAGTGGGGTCGGTGGCGGCGGGGGGAGTATTCTGCCACTCGCTTCACTACTGAGAGCACTGAGGCCCAGAAAGGGAGGGAGGCTTGTCCAAGGACACACAGCAAGGAACGGTTCTAGAATAGACCGGACTCTCTTTCCAGGGCAAAGCGTTGTCTGCGCCGCTCGGCTGTCCAGGATGAGTAATGTCAGCAGTGACGTTTACTAATGAGCCGCGGTTAGGCTCCACACACAGGGTCCGTCTTGTCCTCACGGTGCACCGTAGGGTCGGGGCTGTTCTCAGCCTCCTTTCACAGGCCTCGAAAGGCCAGGCTCGGAGTGGAATTTGGGCCCCCAGAGGCGAAGGGCGAGGGAAAAAGGAATCCCAGCAGAGATCCGGCAGGAGGGGCCCGAGGAAGGGCACAGAGGCCCCTTGTCTCTCTTGGGTGAGTCACGTCCACCATGGGCTGCTCCCCACCCCGCCCCCACCCCGGCCTCTCCTTCCTCAGCCCCGGTGTCAGGCGGGGGGAGGGAGCACTTCACTCTCCTTCCTTTTTCCCCCAGATGAGGGGGAACCACTGAGTAAGCGGCAGGCAGGGCCAGAGCCCGGGGTCACCGGGGGCCACGTGGGCCACCACGTGTCACGGGTGCTCCTGAAGGAAAAGGAGGCCGGCAGGGGCAAGGGGCACACCTCCTCAGGGCCAGCTGCTCATGCCCAGGCTCCTGCGTTTTCTGAACCAGGTCCACCCCTGGAAAGGACAAGGCCGCAGGAGGGTGGGCGTGGACTCTGGGAACTTTGTAGAAGCTCGGGGAAGGGGCGGGCTGGGATCGTGTGCAAAGCCAGACCCGCGGCCAGCCTCCTACGAGGAGGGCCCCTTACACCCCGGACCAGGTGACCAAGAGCAGAATCTCCCCCTCGAAGAGCTGTCTGGACAGACTAATGGCTCACGGTAATAACACTCGATGCTCACGTAATTTTCCTGTTTCTCTTCTTTCTTCTTCCTAGTTAAAAACAACGCCCCCCCCCCACATAGTACGTGAGTTCATGGGCACAGAAAAGATTTAAACAGTGCCAAAGTCGAGCCCCCCGTTGTCCAATACGTTAGCATCTGGCCATCTGTAGCTGTTTTACAAATGACGTTCATTAAAACAAAGTCACGGCCACCCTGGCCGTAATTCAAGTGCCCCATGGCCACAGGCAGCTAACGGTGACCACACTGGACAGTGCAGACCTAGGACATCTCTGTCATGGCCCACGGTTCCCTGGATAGTGCCGACCAGACCGTAAGCTGGGAAATCTGTACTGGCTGAAAAATAACTTTTGGAATCGGTTTGGTTTTTTTGGACCTGTTTTATGTTACATACGTCCAGGTGTCCGCCTTTCCTCGTACATAATTCCATCGGACCTGCCCAGCCGCCTGGCCCCGTGAGTGTGAGAATGATATCCCCCATCTTCAGAGGAAGAAACTGAGGCTCAGAGAAAGGAGGAGGGCCACAGGTAAGGGGAGGGTTGGCTCAGGTGTGTCTCTAGGGACAGAAGCCCTTCTCCGTGGTTTGTCCACGGTGGCCGAGATGCAGCGAGGCGGGGGCCACGGTGATCTCTCTGAATCCCCGAGCGCGACACTTTACCGTATGGGACGGGGAGACCCGGAGGAGCAGGACTGGTCTTCTGGGAGGACCTGCTCGTAGGCATCCGTTCTTCCGTTTTTATTGTTTCCCCCGAAGTGTTCCCCTAGTATTTTCTGATTTCCATCATCATCCACACTCCGTGTAAACATTTGCAACATACAGAAGAGGGGAAAGAAGGGGAAAGAAAGCCCTTCGTCTCAGGGTTAACAACCCCTGTGGGACCAGTTTATATTGGTACCAGCAGAGCAGGGACGCCCTGGTCCTCCCGCACCCTCTCTGGTCCTTGGCAATGCCGGTCTTCCTCCCGCTAGCCGTGCTCGTGGGGTCTTGGGCTTGTGATTCCAGCTTCCGGGATTCCTCGTGCTGTCGAGAATCTTCTCATATGCTTGTTGGCCACTGAGCTACCTCCGGGGGAAGTTCCAGCCTCTTACACGTATTTCTCTTTGCTTCTATACGTCTCGTCTTTTCCTTTCAGATGTGCAGAAGTTCTGTACGTAATCTAGTTACCAGCCCATTGTTTACGTGAGTTACAGGGATCTTCTCCCCTGAGGGCTTGGCTTTCCTCTCTTACCAATGTTTGATGAACAGAACGTCTTCATTGTAATGCGGCCAAATGTATCCGGTTATTTAAGGTTGGGGTGTGTGTGTGTGTGTGCGCGTGTGTGTGTGTGTGTGCGCGCGCGCGCGATATGTGTGCCGGTTAGAGGTCTCTCTCTTCCATCAGATTATGAAGATATTCTTTATTTTCTTCTAGAAGCTTTTTGTTTCGCTTCCCACATTTAGGCCAGGACAGAGCCTCCCTGGAGCTGAGTTTCGTATACGCTGTGAGGAAGGTCAAATTTCTTTTTTCCTCCCCACGTGGATACCCCGTTGCCTCAGCACATTCTGTTGCAAAGACCGCCCTTGCCTCAATGCCCTGCTGTGGCCGTGCATAAAGCAGGGAGCTGTGCGTGTGTGTCGGTCTGCTTCTGGACTATTCCAGTCCGCTGACGTACACATCTGTCCCTGCACCAGGACCAGAACGTCTTAATCACTGTAGAGTGATTTTTTTTAAATTTTTTAATGTTTATTTATTCTTGAGACAGAGCGAGAGCAGGGCAGGGGCAGAGATCGAGAATCCGAAGCAGGCTCCAGGCTCCGAGCTGTCAGCACAGAGCCCGACGCGGGGCTCGAACCCACGAACCGCGAGATCGTGACCTGAGCCAAAGTCAGATGCTCAGCCGACTGAGCCGCCCAGGCGCCCCGATCCCTGTAGTTTTATAATAGGTCTTGGCACCCAGCAGACCAAATCCTACCCCCGTTCTCCAAGGGTGTCAGGGATGCCCATGGCCCTCAGCATCTCTGCGTGCCGTGTGGTGGAACACCTTTGGGGTTGCACTGACTCTTCCCAGCAGTTTGTGTAGAATTCATACCTCGACGCTCCACGGGCCAGACCTGTCTGTCCATCTCCGTACTCTCTTCTTGTGTGTGTATACCGTTCACTGTTTCCTCCTCCATCGTAAGCAGGACCCTGGAGAGACGAGGCAGGGTGGTTCAGGACGCAGACTGTACCCTCAGAGAGCACCAGAGTTCCCATCCCAGCTCTGCCACTTACGAATTCCACAGCCTGAGTGAGTTGCTTAACCTCTGGGCCTCAGTTTCCCCCTCTATAAAATGGGAATGATAACCAGAGTTATCGTACGGGGTCATTTTAAAGGAGTCATGTAGTTAATAGAGAGCAACCTGGTGCCCCGAAATCACCGGAAACATTATTACTTTATTTTGGAGCATGTAATACAGTCACAGGATTCAAAATAAAAATATTTTTTTAGGGGCGCCCAGGCGGCTCAAGTCAGTTACGCGTCTGACTCTTGGTTTCCGCTCAGGTCATGATGTCATAGTTCACGAGATGGAGCCGCCTTCCTTCACTGATAGTTTGGAGCCTGCTTGGGATTCTCTCTCTCCCTCTCTCTCTGCCCCTCCCCTGCTCGTGCACTCTCTCTCTCTCAAAATAAACATTTAAACATACATATATATATATATATATATATTTTTTTTTAACGTAAGGTGGAAAATTCTTCCCGCCTTGTCCCCTGTGTGTCTGTTCCCGTCCTAGCTCAACTAGTGGTTAGTTTCCTGCTGCTTCTTCCAGTGTCTTTTTCCAAATACAAACAATCTTTTTTCTTTCCAACAGGGGAACACAGTACACACACTGTTCTGTAACTTGTTTTCGGCCCGCAACCACACAGCCGGAAACCTTTCCCTGTCCGCGGACAGAGGGCTTTTCATTCTCTGTGCAGCAGTCGCCTGCTGCACGCTTATGAACCAGGCCCTCTCTGGTGGACGTTTAGGTTGTCGCCAGGCTCCTCCCCGCGGCAGGCAACGCCGCGGGAACCCAGCTCGTAGCTCTGTTTATCATTTTGCACGTACGCCACCGTATCTTTATAGATCTGTGATTCCAGGCTTGGTAGCAGACCGAATATCTAAAAATCCTCTCTCCGTAGACCAGAGATAATTGGATGTTGCCAATTTCATATCGTGCTAATCTTTCCTCAGTCATTCAAGGATTCACAACAATTTCATCGCGCACGTGTCCTGTGCCGAGCCTGGGGGCACAGCGGTAGATACAGCCGACACGGAGTGTGGGGGGCGGTGGGGGGTCGGGGGGCAGGTGGGCGTTGTTCACCGTTGGATCCTCCTTCTTGACGTCTGTAAGTCACGTTGCAGTAAACCTCTTTGTCCGTGGAGCTTTATCTCACTTCTGAAACAGCTCTCGGAGATAGCTTCTAGAAGGGAAGTGACCTCCACGGGCCATCTCAGCCCAAACCAGAGAGTGGCGTTCTCCAGCTCTGCTCGTGCAAAACCTCGCTCGGCTCGGCATCTGAAGTCCCCTCGATGGGAACTTTTCTTTTTCAGAGTTACGAGTTATTTTAGCTATTTTTGGAATAGGCGATAGAGTCACGTGATTTGAATTCAAAAGGCGCAGGAAGGTGTACAGCGAAACGCCTCCCTCCCACCGCCGTCCCCCAGCCTCCCCGTCCCCCACCGAGGGCGGCACTTGATCCGTCTCCTGTGCGTCTCTGCAGAGGCGGCCTCGGCCCGTCTCAACATACGGGTGTCACAGATACACACTGCCCTCTGCCCTTGGCGACCTGGGTTCCTGTGTCCCCACTGCATCCAGCTTCAGTCTCAGGCAAGAAATCTGTCCCCCAAATGCTCTCGCTACCAGTAACCATCTTCATATTCAGTGAAGTTTCTAAGGATTTGGAGGGGGGGAGTGGCGGAGGGTCAGGGAAGGAAGGAAATGTCAGTTGCTCTTTCACTATGTATGATTATTTTTGTAATTATTATGACAAGCCTAGAATTTTCTCTGGTCCATGGTAGATGCTCAATAAATACGCATTGGCTAAATGAGTGGTTGAGAATGACATTGATGCTGGCCCTGTGCTGGGCCATCCTGAACTCGTTACAGAATCCCGTAAGGTAAGGATGCTCTTCTCTCCCATCTTTTTTTTTTTTTTTTTAAACATTTATTTTATTTTCGAGAGACAGAGAGACAGAGCATGAGCAGGGGAGGGGCAGAGAGAGAGGGAGACACAGAATCGGAAGCAGGCTCCAGGCTGTGAGCTGTCAGCACAGAGCCTGACGTGGGGCTCAAACCCACGAGCTGTGAGATCATGACCTGAGCCGAAGTCGGACGCTTAACGGACTGGGTCCCCCGGGCGCCCCTCACATCTCGCGTCTTAAGTGTAAGGAAAGTGAGGCCGACAGAGAGCTTTAGTCAGTTGCCAAGGTCACCAAGCTGGGAGTCTAATCCAGGCTCTCTGGTTCCCGAGCGCATGCCTACACCGCTAATCAGCCGTCGCTCAAAGCCCAATGGCACCCAGCGCTGGGGAAAGAATTGGTATTTTCATCCATGAGCCGGGTCCCGAGGGGAGTGGGCATTCTTAGCCTAGGACCGGAGTGTGGGCAGGGCTGTCAGCAGGGCCAGCAAGCTGAGTCAGGTGAGGCCGGGTCCCAGGGGCTGGCGGGGACAGTGAGAGAGGCTGTGACCCGTGAGCCAGAGGAGGCTACCATCCTCCAGGAGGGTGGAGGAACTTGACCCGGGTCCCCAGGAGGCTGTGGGTGGCCGAGGCTCTCAGGAGGACAGAGTGGTCACGGTCAAAGGCCATGCAGAGAGAAGCCAGGAGCCAGCAGTCAGGGCTTCTGAGAAATGAGGCCTGAGGGGCAGGCCTGGCATGGTGGGGGCAGCCACCAGAGGGCTCGGCACCGAAGCTTGGCGCCTCCTGCCAGCTCCGCCAGGGCCCCCGGAGCGGCTCCGTCTAAGCAGGCGGGACCCCTGGGGGTCAGCGGAGGACCCAGCAGACAGCCCGGAAGGCAGGGCTGGGAGCCGGGCAGCGCCCGGTACATGCCAAGCAGCAGAGGTCGGCAGCACACACAGGTGTGGAAAGTTTGAAGGCCTCTGACCTGCTAGACCCCTTGATGTGGGCTGTGACGTGCGAACTGAGACAGCCTGACCCGTTCTCAGCGCTTCCGGGGTCCGGAAGACCTGCCAAAGCTGACTTCCCCTCTGAGAGGCTGTGGGCAGGGGCCCACGGCTCCCCATCCCAGGCTCCCTGGGGCCAACCCACAGGGCGTCGGGGGGTGGAGAGGTCTCCAGCTGCGCCCTGCGTCCCACCGTTTCACAGAAGGCCTTTTGGTTTCCAGGTGGAGGGAAACCCAGGGAACTTTCTCACAACACGAGTTTCCAGACACTGTCCTCGGAGCCCCCAAGCGTCAGTGGAAACCCACCGGGGCCCCGTGAGGTTAATTAGACTACGAAACTGGGCTGTGTGTTTTGCACGTTACACACTCGAGACGTTCCGATTCTGAAACTGGCCGCTTCTCTTCCATCCCTGTGCGACGGCCACGGTCAGCCCGGAGCCGCGTTTGCGGTCCCGTGTGCACCAAAGGCTGGGCCCGAGGTGGAATCGGGCGGCAGCTGTGGCTCAGCTTCCACACGCCGAGGAAAAAGCATCTGGCAGAAAGGAAGCCACAGAGAAGCTGGGCCTGGCCGCCTGCGCCTTTTCTCAGGCCGTCTGCTGGGGCCGAGCCAGCCCAGCTAGGAGGAGCGGCCTTTAGGTGGCATCCGGCCAAGGGTCGGATGAGTCCAGAATCGTGGAATTCGTAGTGCTGGAAGGAACCTTAGTCCCAAAGCCCAGCTGGTGCAGGACAGAGCCCATAGCATACGTCGCCGTAGGTCCTAGCATTCTTTCTCTGCGGAGCCTTCTGCGTCTCGGTCTCAGCAGCAGCTACCGATCACATGCACATTCAGCCTACGTGGCATCCCAGATCTAGTTCAACCTTCTCATTTTCCTGCAGAGGCCGCGGAACCTAGAGAGGAGAAGTGAGTGACCCAAGGTCACATGGTGGACGACAGAACGGGACTGTGGTCTCCTGAGTCGGAGCCCAGTGCTGCTGCCTCTGCCTCATACCTGTCCTCCCGATGAACACGGCATTCGCCACGCCGCTACTCGCCTCGTACATCTGTCATTGCCCTTCGTTCCCACCGTGGGATCCCTACCTCAGAGCGCGAAACAGCTTCCCCCCGTTTTCCCAGAGTGTTGCGTCTGTAGCTGATGCGTCTCACGTCACGTTAATAGGGGTAGAATATCTGGACGAGGAAAGTGATGCTAATGCTTCTTTCTTTGCTGCTCAGGGCACACCTGGGGAGTCATTTCCCTGTTTGAGACTTTACGTTGCAAAAATACAAAGAGGATACTCAGCAGGCTCAGAAGGAGGGCGAAACAGGATGATTAGGGAGCTCAAAACCACTCTGTAATTTACATTTAATTGACTTTCAAGAAGGGTGCCATGGGGGCGCCTGGGCGGCGCATTCGGTTAAGCGTCCGACCCGGCTCAGGTGTACAGCGTGCTCTTGGTTTCGGGGGTAGATTCCCGTGATTCATCGCTTACGTACAACACCCGGGGCTCATCCCAACAAGTGCCCTCCTCAATGCCCATCACCCATTTGCCCGTCTCCATCCTCCCCCCGCCCCCCTCCCCATCAACCCTCAGTTTGTTCTCTGTATTTAAGAGTCTCTTACGGTTTGCCTCCCTCCCTCTCTAACTATTTTTTTCTCTTTCCCTCCCCCCCATGGTCTTCTGTTAAGTTTTTCAAGTTCTACATATGAGTGAAAACATACGATATCTGTCCTTCTCTGATTTATTTCACTCAGCATAATACCCTCCAGTTCCATCCACGTTGTTACAAATGGCATGATTTTATTCTTTCTCATTGCCACGTAGTATTCCATTGTATGTATAGACCACATCTTCTTTATCCATTCGTCAGTTGATGGACACTTGTCTCTTTCCATGATTTGGCTCTTGTCGAAAGTGCTGCTATGAACATTGGGGTACACGTGCCCCTAGGTGTCAACAAGGAGTTCACATACCTTGATGAACACTGAGCGATGTATGGAATCATTGAATAGCCATTTTGTCTGCCTGAAACTAACATGATGCTATATTGTTTACTACACTGGAATTAATATATTAATATATAAAATATAATATATTATATATAACATAATAATATAATATAACATTACATATATATATATATATATATATATATGTATATATATATATATATATATATATGCAAGTGAAAGAAACCAAACATAAAAGACCACATATTGTCTGATTCCGTGCATGAAATGTCCAGAAGGCCAATCTATAAAGACAGAAACAGAAAGTAGGTTAGTGGCTGCCACTGGCCGGGGTGCAGGGAGGAAATCTTGACCGCCTTCGGGGGTGGGATTCCTCCTGGGGTGACGAAAATGTCCTACACTTGTACTGAGAGCTGCGTAATTCCGTGAGTGTACCAAACACTGTTGAATTGTAGCTGTTAAAATGGCATTAAAAAGACAAATCCCTTCATATGCAAGTTCGTGGAGACAGTGTATGTAAAACAGCAGATAAATGCTGGCTACTCCCGAAGAGCAGGGCCCTTCATCCTAGAGAGACCTGGAGTGGGGGCGGGGGTGCGCCAGCCATCTCCACGCCCCCAGAGGGCTCTGTGGGGCCCTGTCCCCAAGGCCCTCTAAAATACGGAGAAAGCAACGAGAGGGACATGTTCCGTCTCCACAGAAATTGAGAATTGCTTCTCACAACGGGTCGCCCAGTGAGGTAGTGAGCGCTCTGTCCCTAGAGGTCGTCAGACAGATAGGACAAGTGTGTATCGGGAGGCTGCAGAGAGAACCTCCTCGTTAGGGGAGCGGAGCGTTCCAGGTAGAGGGCAGCAGCTTGGAAGCTCACAGAGGCCTGGGGGCGACTATTCAGGAACTTCGGGAGCTGCCAGTTAAACCGATGGCTTGTTATCAGCAATGCCCAATGCTGGCGGTGTTTACCCTGTGGAAATCGGCCGGCGCCGTACATCCGGACGTCTCCGTGAACTGTCCCCAAATGCCCCGTGCCCTCTAGTCGTTACCACCTGTGAGGCGTCAGCTGTGGCTGGGTTCATTCCGTACGCTGTCCCGCGTGCTCCTCAGACACCCTTCAGGGAGGTGGCCGAGTCTCCCCGATTGCGGTGGGGGGCCCTGGAGCTCAGCCGGGTGGGGTGGCTCGGCTCTGGTCATCACCCTGGGGCCTCCGGGGGGTCTTCCCAGCTGGCAGCTGCTGCCCCTGGCCGGAGTCCTGTGGCTGCCAGAGAAATGGCCCCAGTGACCCCTGGCTTCTTCTCTGGTGACCTGGTGGCCGTTTGCAGAGGATGTCCCCAGAAGTCCCCCTCAGGCTCCAGAACTGACTTCTCAACACCAAAAAAAAAAAAAAAAAAGCGGGAGTGTCCTGTAGAACTTGAGCCAGCCGGAGGCTCGGCCGCCTGGGGACCTCCCCCCGTGTGTCTCCTCCGCTCGCGACACACGCTGGGATCCCGGGATCGTGGGGGAAGGTGAGAGGGTTTCGTTTGCTTTTTCATTAAGTATTTCAAGCACACAGAAATCTAGGGACAAACGTAACAAGTGCCCTGAGTACCTAGAATTCCGTTTGGTGAAGTCCTGGTCATTTTGCCGTATTGCTGCAGATCTCCGAAAAACTAAGTCGGTGGTGACAGAGCTGGCCGAGGCCTCCTGCAGACCCCTCCCCGGTCCCACTGTCCCCCTCTCCCAGGGAGACACGACACGGAACTGTCGCGTGTGTGTCTTTACACCTCCTTGCTTGCCTTCCTTCTGTAACGTGCTTCTTTCACTCAACGTTAGGTTCGTGTGACGTTAAAACTTGTCCTTTTCACGTAAACTCGGACTCCCAGAAGTTTCGAGAAGAGTACCCGGTGTTCCTGGACGTGGGGGAGCCCACAGCCGGCAGTTAACATTTTGTCACATCCGCTCGTCCTGAGTTCCAGACACTGTGGCTCTTTACCCCCGCGTGTCGGAGGGGGCGTTTCCCAAACACAAGGAACACTCACTCTGTCACCCAACCTCGCACGAAAACCAGGGCGTTAACAGGATCTTGAGATTGAACCCCGTCGCACCGGTTCCTGCCTTTTAGCAGCTGCGTGATGGGCCAGGGTGGACGCAATCACGACTTAGGGACGCATTCTCTTAGGGACGGACTTCGGTCGTCCCCGCTCTCCGATCGCCGCGGACGCCGCTGCAGCCAGCCACCCTCGTTGTCTCCTGGTGCCCCTGCGAGGGGCTGCTGGGCCCGGGCTGCGGCATCCCCGCGTCTCTCCGATTCTGACAGTCGTCTTCAGAGCAGGCGCACCTGTCCTCATTCTCGGTGGTGCTTTGCCCTTTTTTTTTTTTTTAATGTTTTTTAACGTTTTTATTTTATTTTTGAGAGACATAGAGACAGAGCGTGAGCAAGGGAAGTGCAGAGAGAGAGGGAGACACAGAATCTGAAGCAGGCTCCAGGCTCTGAGCCATCAGCACAGAACCCGACGCGGGGCTTGAACTCACAGACCGTGAGATCATGACCTGAGCCGAAGTTGGCCGCTTAACCAACTGAGCCACCCAGGCGCCCCTGCTTTGCCCTTTTAGCGCTCTGGTGGCCTTCAGGGGGCTGAGCTGCGGATTCTGGCTTATCTCAGGCTACCCCTTACATTGCTGCCGTGGCAACAGGTGTTCCTGCTAAAAACAGGACGTGACCGTGTATGTGGTGACCCCAGCCAGAATAAAGACCTATTCGAAGTGTTCTGGTAGGCCAGGTGCCGCTCGACCAAGCCCGCTGCGCCTGGCAGGTGTTAGCAGCTCCATTGTATAGATGAGAACACTGAGGCCTGTAGGCGTTAAACACCCTGCCCTCTGTCACTTGGCCAGGGCCTGGCAGGGACAGGTACAGAGACTGAGTGAGTCTTCCCCCTTGTGCTGTGCAGAGTGTGCGAAATGTCCGCGGAACCTTGAACGGTGAGTTTGTAGAGAGACGGCACCAGCCGAGAGGTGGACGTCCCTTCCCGTGAGGTCTCATACCCCCCGCACACCTGCCCTTGGGTTTCTGGTCCCTTCAGGTCTGTGCGGAAGGAATCATTTCATTGAGGGGCAGTCGGCACAGAGGACAAGGGAAACGATGAGGTGTTGGGGGGCGGCCCTGAGCCGCTGTCCTGCCTCCCCCCGGGAGTGCTGAGGCATGGCTGCATCTCAGGGCCGCCAGAGTCACTGACGGGGACGCTCCCCTCCAGGACCCCTGGACAATCCTGTCCTCGCTGGAGACCTCGGTGCCACTTCAAAAGGGAAGGAGGGGGCCTCGGACTTCAGAAGCTTAGGGTGGGTGCTGTCATCCCCTTGGCGATTCAGTTACGGCTTTGAGAGGCCCCCTCACAGTGACCCCCGTAATGATCGTCACGCACAGAGTGCCCTCTTCATGCCGCGCGCCCGCCTACCTCGTCCCCTTTGCTCCCACGACAAGTCCTCCCAGCTGGTTGTACTCGCTCCCTCCTTCATGGAAGAGGAGACTGGAGATCATAGTGGTCGGATAAGGCATGCAAGCACCACCAGAGAGTCTGTGCCAAACCGGGAGACGAGCCAGGCGTTGGAGACCCCAAAGCCAACAGCTCTGCACCCTGCGTTCGTTCATGTGACAAACAGGGGTATTTTCACATGTTTATTTAAGATACGTTTTAATCCGAGAAGGGATGCTAATCATTTGAAAAAGAGAAACAAATCCCCTGCACTTCTCAGAAACCACAGTCTTTAACGATGGCTTCCGGAGCCTTCTGGAAGTTACTTCTATGTCTGTTTTTATACGTCTCTCTGTCTGTTCGTATGTATCCCAAATGATGTAACAAACACTCTCGAACATTCTTTGCCATGCGTTACAAGGACTCAAATACGTGGGACATTTTTTAAGTTTCTTCGAGAGCGGGAACAGCGTAGTGGTTCTAAGTACAAACGCTGGAGCCAGGTTTGAATCCCAGCTCTGCCACTTGTTGGCTGTGTGACCTCAGGAAGCTATTTAACCTCTCTGTGCCTCCGTGTCCCCATCTTTACATGGGCGTGTCAGGTGTCAGGTATCAATTTCCCAGGACCATGGCAGCTCACCAAACTTCGCAGCCGGAAACAACAAACTTACTCCCTCGTGGTTCTGGAGGCTGGCCTCGTGTCTGCAGAAGTGGTTCCGTCTCAGGCCCTGAGGGAGAATCCCCTCCGTGCCTCTCTCCTAGCCGCTAGTGGTGGCCTTGGTGCTCCTGGGCTTGGGGACGTCCTCATCCCATCTCTTCCTCTGCCTTCCCGTGACTCTCCAGTGACTGATTACAGGCTCTCTCTATTCTTGCAAGAGCACCTCCCCCTGGATTTAGAGCCCATTCTAAATTTTGGACACACTGTTTTGGGGGCGCAGTGCAGCCCTGGCGGGTGGGTGTGGGGATGGCCGAGCTAAGGGACTGTGTACAGTACTTAGAGCAGGCCCACCCATGGTTGTGCGGTGGGCTCCTCGTGCACCGAACAGGCAGGCTGCTGCCCTGATCGGCAGTGCCAGGGCCCCTCCCCTCCGCCCCCCTCCACGTCATCTGTGCGCCCGTGCTCCTCGTGCTGCTATCTGGCTGTCCCTTAAAGCTGTCACTGGAGCCACCCCTCCAGACCTGAGAGCCTGTGAGGACAGGCCTCTCCAGCCCGATAGACCCCCTTGATCTTGACGCCGCTCGAGGTCGGGATCGCTGGTGGGACCGGGCTGGCCTTTCGCCTGTCCTCTCCTCCAGCCCACATTCCCTCGAGTTCCAGCTACGTCTACACAAGGGAGCCTCAGTTCTCTCATAGTGATGTGTCGCCGAACTCTCCGAGCTGCTCCCCTGGGGCTGGAGCGCTCACGAGCTGGGAAACTTCCATTCCTTCTGTCCAAACAGGCAGCATCGAGCCCACGCCCCTAGGCTGTCGCCCTCACTACTCTGACCCCGCACCTGGGCGGCCCCCTTGGGCAGCCTCTCCACCCCGAACAGAGCTTGGCTCTCCACACCCAGGTCCATAGGCCTGTGACAGGGACATAGACACCAGACCAGGGAGACCAGGACACGCCAGGTCACTCCTCCTTTGGGGAAGCTAGGGAGAAAGCCCCCAAATAAACCAGGTTGCTGCGTCCATGCTGGGTCCCTGCAGTGCAGTGAGGGTCTTCGCGAGGGTCAGACCACACTGCCTCTGGGCGGGGCAGCCCGGTGTCCTCGGACAGCCGGCCCTGATGGAGCCCCCACCAGCGAGCAGAAGGGGGCAGGTCATGGGTCGTGAACAAGTTCTCTTTCCGGTGGAGTCGCTCTAAAGTTTCTGAGGCTCGGAGCGCCTGGGTGGCTCAGTCGGTTAAGCGTCTGACTTTGGCTCAGGGCATGATCCCACTGGTCATGGGTTTGAGCCCCGCGTCGGGGTCTGTCCTGACAGCTCAGAGCCTGGAGCCTGTTCAGATTCTGTGTCCCCACCCCCACCCCCCGCCCCTCCCCTGCTCTCTCTCTCTCTCTCTCTCTCTCAAATATAAATAAAAACATTAAAGTTTCTGAGGCCCATGACCCAAGGTTCCTCTGGCTGGGCCTTCCGCCGGAGTTTGGCTGCTGAGGGGGAGGACACGGGGGTCAGGGTCACCTGCCCTGCCAGCAGGTACCAGTTAGAGAAGGAGCAGCTGCGGCTGGGGGAGCTTTGGGCCTTGCTCTGAGTCCCGGAAGCACTCGGGTCCCGAAGGAACGAAGGCACGAGGAGTCTGCTCTGGCCACGCCAAAGAAGGCCAGCGGGGCCAGATCCTCCGAGCCCCGAGTCCCTGCTGACTTTGGGTTTGGGGTCATTTGGGCTCTCTGAGTGACCGCATGCCAGTGCCGATGCCGGGGCTCGGGGCTGGGCTGTCGGGCTCGAGCACGGCAGCAGAGGTGGGAATACCCCGAGCCGAGACCGTGGGGGACTTGGTTTCGCTGCCGTGATTACTGGTATTGAGCAGCCTGGCCACATCAGCTCCAGCTGCCAGGGACTGTCGCTGAGCCCACAGGGCACTGGAGCTCGTGGGCTACCCCTGGGGCCAGAGGCTGTCTTGGGTACAAGCCAAGTGCAGCACACAGACGTCTGCCCCAGGCACTCTGATCAAACGTTCTAAGTCCGAAAAACAAGGCTACAAAGGGGAAGGATTGTAATGAGAAGAACCCAGCTGGAGGGTTGGAGGGACAGAAAAACAAGACTTAACATCCGCCGAGTTAACTTAACATCTGCTTAAGCACCCGACAGACCTCTGTCTTACCGAATTTTCATAATAACCCTGTTAGGTAAGGGTTATTGTTACCTTTTTACAGATGCTTAATCGGAAGCCCAGAGAAGTAACATAACTGGCCAGAGGTCGCACAGTCTGGATTCGAACCCAGGGCTTCTAGTACATCAGACAGGTTCTTCTCAGTGGGTCTCAAGGGATGTGGAGAACTTTATCCCCAGCAGTTTACTAGAAAAGATTTTATTTTACTGTAAGTTTATTTATTTTGAGAGAGAGAGAGAGAGAGAAAGGGAGAGAGGGGCAGACAGAGGGAGAGAGAGAGAATCGCAAGCAGGCTCCCCACTGTCAGCACAGAGCCTGACGCAGGGCTCGAACTCACGATCCATGAGATCATGACCTGAGCGGAAACCAAGAGTCGGACGCTTAACCGACGGAGGCACTGGGGCGCCCCTAAAAGATTTGAAACAGGCAGAAGAGCTGAACGAAATTTGCAGTAAACACCCATGTACCCACCACTTACCCTTAACGTTTTCGTATATTTACTTTATTACACGCCCATCTGTCCCCGGATCCTCCTGTGAATCCACCTTACTTTATCAACGCATTTCAAAGAAGGTTTTGGGCACCCCCCCCCAGCCCCAGTCTAGGTATAGAAGCATATGTATCATTGACTCGAGTTTAGTATTCATTTATGGTGCCTTTTTATTGTTTTGGTGTAAAATTTACATACAATGTAAATACACATACCTCAGTGTACCACTTGGACTTCACGCAAGTGGATCCAGACAGCACCTATAGTTTTGTGCATTTGGCTTCTTGCACTCAGTACGGTTTTGACCCCGCGTGGTCGTGTGGGTCAGCACATCCTAGTCTGTTGGGTGAGGTCCCACTGTCTGTTGTTCATTCCGCCACTGACGGACTCCAGGACCAGCTTCAGGCTATTGTGAGGAAGCCTACCATGAATACTCATGTCTAGGCCTTCGTGTGGACATACACTTTTATTTCTCTCGGATGGACCCTGGAGTGGGACGGCTGGGCCACATGGTAGGTGTTTAGGTTTATAAAAACAAAACAAAACAGAAACAAAAACAAAAAAAACAACTGCCTTTTTCGGGGCGCCTGGATGGCTCAGTCAGTTGAGCGTCCGACTCTTGATCTCAGCGCAGGGCATGATCCCAGGGCCGTGGGATCGAGCCTGGTGTCGGGCTCTGTGCTGAGCACGGAGTCTACTTAAGATGCTCTCTTTCTCTCCCTCTACCCTTCTCCCCCACTCATGCTCTCTCTCCCTAACATAAAAAAAGAAACAAACAAACCTGCCTTTTTCCAAAGGGGTTGTACCAATTTGCATTCCCTCCAGTAGCATGGGAGAGTTGGGATTACTTCTCCTCACCAACTTGCCGCGTCAGTCTTTGGATTTTAGCCATTCTAGTGGTTGCGTCTGGTATCTCGTTGTGGTTTCGATTTGCATTTCCCTAATGACTGCTGATGCTGGGCAGTCTTTCACCGGCTTACTAGCCTCTCATATGCCTTCTTCTTTGAGGTATTTTCAAGTCTTCTGCCCGCTTCTAACATCACTGGCTTGTTCTCTGTAAGTGTATGCTTTGCAACTATCTCCCCCAAGCCCTTGGTGTGAGTATTTGTTTTCTTCACAAGGTGTTTTTGATGGGCGCGTGTTTAAATTTTGGTACGTTCAATTTATCCGTCTTTCCTTGTGCGGTTCTTGCTTTCTGGTCCAGTTCACGAAACTTTTACCTGCGCGTTGGAGAAAATGTTGGGAGGAAGTAACGGAACCCGAAGGAATTGCGGTGGACAGAGCAGGGTGGGGAAGCTCAGGTGTTGCCAAGATGAGGGAGGGCAGCCCTTTGTAGGGGAGTTTGCAGGGGGCAGGGCTCAGAAAGGGGATGCCTTCAATTTTAGGAGACTGAATTGGATCCTTTAGGCAGTGGGAGCCATCGAAGGTTTTAGAGCAGGAAGCATATGATCACAAGGGAGAGATGGCACAGTGCCCGGGACGTTGGAGCCTGGACAGTTTCTCCTTGGTCACCCTGTCCTCGGGATGCAAGTAGGACTCCCAGGGACCTGCAGCCAGCCAGGCCCCATGAGGTCATAGAGGGCCCGTTTCTTGGTGAGGAAGCTGGCAGGTAGTGGGCCGTTGCTGACCAGAAGCCCGGGGAAGGTGTTCCTATATATGAATTTAGAGCCGACTCTGCCAGTGGCTCCAGAATCTAACAGGGACCCCGTACCCCGCCGCCCTCTGAACACCCCTCCTCCCCCACCTGCACCCCCACCCCTGTACCTGCCAGCCCCCAGGCTTCCGGGAAAGGCTGCTCCGAGGCCTTTCCTCTTCCCCAGATATCCGCACCCTTGCTCTGGCTCAGCGCGACCTAACACACTCTAGGTCACTCATTCACCTTGTCTGTCCCCTGGCCCCTCTCCATCACAGCAGGTTTGTTGCTTTTGTTTGGTTTTGTTTTCTCCGCTCGAACGCAGTGCCCGGAACGACATCCGGAGCGTGTGGACCCTCGGAGACCGTTTGTAGGACAAGCCTGTCCGAATGCAGGACAGACCCTCTCCCTTCTCCCGGAGCCCGTTTGTTTGGTCACGGCTTTGGTTCCACAGGACAACATGAGGACCTTTGTCCTCAAAGCCAGGGCCCCACCTCGGGCCACCCAGTTAGTGGAGGAATATTCCAGGCCACCCCCTGCCCATCGCACAGATAAGAACACAGGCTCAGAGGGAAGGGACTTCGCAAAGCCTAAGCAGGGCAGGGTGGAAGCTGGAGCTCTGGCTCCCACCTGCCATCAGAGCCCTAATCTGCTGGGGGGGGAGGGAGGGAGGGGTTAGAGGAAACCAACAGGCCTGCAGTGCTTCTTTTCCAGGTAATTCTGGCCTCCCCCCTTTTCACTGCTTTCCTGGAGGAGACGCCGTGGCCATCCTCATCCTTCAGGGCCTGGGAAGAGGTTACATCAGTATCAGCTGGGCTGCCCTGCACTTGAACTCCAAATGAGGCCCACTGGGCCCCAGTCCCACGGCCTGTGGACATCCATGGGGCATCCCTCTCCTGTCGTCCTGGTGACCAGGCACACTTCCCCGCATGGACCCAGGGGGAAACCCACAAGTATCCACACACGCACACACAGCACCCGTGAGATGGAAGGCTTCTCGAGGGATTGGCGGCGGGGGGCGGGGGGGGGGGCCGTCAGGAGGGAATTTTAGCTCACGCCTGCATTGCCTGGCCACCACCTCCCTAGCCCCGTCTCTGCAAATCCCGGCTGCTTAAACAACACGGTTTAATGCAGCCCTTCCCAGCCTCCCGCCCACCTAGGACCCGCCGGGACCCTGCCCGGCCCTTTAGGAAATGCCGTTCCGGCCTCAGGACTTTTGGGTCTTGAGCCCTCTGACCCCCTGTCCCCCACCACCCGGTTCCACTTGTCTGTGCCTGTAACGGGGCTCGTCCTGGGCTGGTCCCTGCCAGGGCAGCGCCTTCCAGGGACACAGGCAGAAGAGGGGCACCCACCGCGTCTTCCTAGCTGTGTGACTACCCCCCTCTGTCTCTGACAAAGTTTCCCATCCCTGCAGATATGCTGAGAGATTTAGCTCCTCAGAATCAAAACTCCGTGTGTGCAGGGGGTCTGGTGGAGCGAGCGTTTGGGGGAGGGTCCGAGATGGCTTACACTGGCCCTCTACTTGGGTTTCGCTCTCTCATAGGCCTGTGATAGGCCTCCTTCCCTCTCTCTGCACCTTGCGGGAGCAGAGAGTGTTGACTGGGAGGGACATATGGAGCCTTCTGGAAATGTCTGTATCAGCCCGATAGAACTATAACGCAAGCCACAAATGAAGTTTTAAATTTTTTCGTAGCCACATAAAAAAAAAAAGTAGAAAGAGGGACGCCTGGGTGGCTCACCTCAGTTAAGCGTCCGACCTTGGCTCAGGTTATGATCTCGTGGCTCATGGATTTGAGCCCCACATCGGACTCTGTGCTGACAGGGTAGAGTCCGCTCGGAATTCTCTCTCTCCCTCTCTCCACCTCTCCCCCTCCCCAAATAAATAAACTTTTAAAAAAGTAGAAAGAAATAAGTGAAATTAATTTTAATAATGATTTATTTAACCTAATAGACTCGAAGTATTATCATTTCAACATGTCATCGATAATAATAAAGTATTATTATTAATGAGCCATTTTACAGTCTTTTTTTTTTTTTTTTTACATTAAGACTTCAGACCCCAAAGTTGTTTACACTCACAGCAGGTCTCAATTCAGCCAACCCACTTTTAAGAGCTCAGTAGCACCGGTCTCTATCTGGGTGGTAGTTACAGGGGTATAGACATATGTAAAAATTCTGTCTACATGTATACTAAAGACTTGTCTGTTTCACTGTGTGTAAGTTACACTTCAATTTAAAAGTTTTTAGGGGACTCCTGGGTGGCTCAGTCGGTTAAGGGTCCAACTCTTGGTTTCGGCTCAGGTCATGGTCTCACAGTTCATGAATTTGAACCCCGCATCAGGCTCCACACCTACAGCACAGAGCCTGCTTGGGATTCTCTCTCTCTCTCTCCTTCTCTCCCTCTCTCTGTCTCTCTCTGTCCCTCACTCAGTTGCACCCTCTCTCTCTCAAAAAATAAATAAATAAATTTTAAAAAATAATAGAAAATAGGGGCACCTGGGTGGCTTTGTCAGTTGGGCATCTGACTTCGGCTTAGGTCATGATCTCGCAGTTCATGGGTTCGAGTCCTGCATCGGGCTCTGTGCTGACAGCTCAGAGCCTGGAGGCTGCATCGGATTCTGTGTCTCCCTCCCTCTCTCTGCCCCTCCTCCACTCACGCTCTATCTCTCTCTGTCTCTCAAAATGAATAAACATTTAAAAAAAATTTTTTTGAAACAATAGAAAATAAAATTTAAAAAATAAAAGTTTTTTAAAAATCTCTGCAGAGCTCCTCTCAAATGCCCGCTGCGTTTCCCCGAACCCAACCTGGGCCGGAATTAGCTACTTCTGTTACGCCGTGCTTCTGTTATGTTTATCCCAGTGCTTCTGCCGGTGGTTTCTGTGTATATCCGACCCGTTTTATTATAAGCACCCTGCGGTGAAGATCATGGTTTGTTTATTTTTTAATTCCCCTGAGACTCCTGGCTTCACAGACGCTAAGTGATTAAGTGACTTACTGAACTGAATCCCCATTCGTTACAAGCCGCTCTCCGGGCCGGCTGCAGGACGGACTGATCGTTCGATTCTGTTCTCAGTCCTCTTCCAGATGATGGCAAACAAGGAGAGGAAGAAGAGGAGGAAGGCGGCATGGGGCCCCGCCTGCCAGTCGCCCCGAAGAACTGCCTTCCACGGCGGGGCATCAGCGTCCTGGAGAAGCTCATCAAGACGTGCCCGGTGTGGCTGCAGCTGGGGCTGGGCCAGGCGGAGGCGGCCAGGATCCTGCAGCAGGAGGCGGCTGGGGTGAGTTGGGGTCTCTTCGTCTTGTGATGGGAGGGCACGTCCCTGGGAACTGCCCGGGCCCCCACCCGGCCGGCTGGCCCCCGAACAGCCGCCCATCTGCTTTCCTTTCTTGGGTTTATCAGCTTTGCGGCTGGGGTGTTTTTGCCCTGAACTCAGGAGCCAGAGACTGGCTGGAGGTCTGGGGTCCCTGCTGGGGAGCAGGGGACTGCGTGGCTGGCATGGGCTGTCTGGGCATTTGGGCACCTGCAGTGACGCTGGGAGAAGAAAGGGAATGCCTTCAATATTAGGAGACTGGAGCGCCTGGGTGGCTCAGTGGGTTAAGCGTCCGACTTCAGCTCAGGTGATGATCTCGCGGTTTGTGAGTTCAAGCCCGGCGTGGGGCTCTGTGCTGACAGAGCCTGGAGCCTGCTTCAGATTCTGTCTCCCTCTCTCTCTGCCTCTCCCCTCCTCACACTCCATCTCTATCTCTCGAAGGTAAATAAACATTAAAAAAAAAAAAGTAAAAAAAAAACCAACCCAACGATCGTTCCTAATAAAAACATTCATCAAACTAGGAGCTGAGGAGAATTTTCTCAATCTGATGAAGGGCAACTACAACCTAGTATCACACTTAATGATGCTACTTAGCAATAGTGCCCACTATGCCATTTCAGTCAAAATTGTGCTGGGATTTTAGTATAATAAGACAAAAATAAAAGGCATCTAGGCTGGACGATAATATCATCTTTGTAGAAAATCTGATGCAATGGTCAAAAAACCACTTGATGGTACCAAGTTGGAGGTTACAAGTCAATATACAGAGACATCCTATTTCTATTTGTTAGCAACAATCTGAAATAGCAAAAATTAAGTTGCCATTTACAATAGCATCAGGAGTGCCAGGGCGGCTCAGTCAGTTAAGCGTCTGACTTCGGCTCAGGTCATGGTCTCACAGTTCATGAGTTCAAGTCCCATGTCGGGCTCTGTGCTGACAGCTCAGAGCCTGGAGCCTGCTTCAGCTTCTGTGTCTCCCCCTCTCTCTCACACTCACCTGCTCACACCTTCCTACAGCATTACAGGGGGAGCAGGATGGGTGGGTGGTGAGTCAGAGCTTATCGAATGCCGCCCGCCGCCCGCCGCCCGCCCCACACAGTTTCTGTCCCACGCCACTTCCTTTTAAAAAACATTTAATTTGTTCAGTTGTAAAAGTGATAAGCATGCGTATTCACTGTAAGAAAAAAAAAATCAAACCGGACAGAAGTGACGGAGTAAAGAGTCTTCTCAGAGTTTTTGCCCCCTAGTCTCTTTCAGCCTGACCTACTTCCCAGAAGTCCTTTTTCGGTTTTGTTTTTTATCGAGGTGAAATTCACATAACAGAAGATTAACAGTTGTCAGGAGCACCATTTAGTACAGTCACAGTGTTGTGTGGCCACCTAGCTCTGTCTAGGCCCCGGACACTTCGCGGCCCCCACGTGAAGCCCCGCGTCCTGTCCCCGCGCCCCCCCCCCCTCCCCCGTGCAGCCTCCAGTCTGCTGCAGAAGCCACGTTTGCTCAGAGTGCCTGGCGTGTCCCTCTAGGCATCCCTTGTGCAGAGTCCCACGTGGATAGCGGCCAGGATTCATCCGGTACCAGCCGTGTCCCAGGCACTGGTCTAAGGTCCGTATGTGAACCGCCACTCTCTGTGCTCACAGCAGCCCCTGAGGTTAGCATCCCAGTTATGCCCATTTTACAGAAGAGGTAACCGACCGAGAGGCCGAGAAGTTGAGTGACCTCCCCCGGGTGACGGAGTGAGCGAGGGCCCGAGCTGGAGCCTGCCGCTGCTGGCCGTGTGGTACACGCACATGCGGGTGGAATCACGCCTTTCGGCCGCGGGGCACTCCCGCCGGGCTCACCTTCCACGCGGTATGCGGCACTCCGCGCGCTGCGTCCAGGGACTAGTCCAAGCTCCCGCGTACACGGGGCTCAGTTGGTTAGTGGACTCATTCACCTCGGACTAGATAAAGTCCATCAGGTCCCAGGATTACCGGAACTTAGGGGCCTCTGGCCACGTCCCAGCCTCCCCTTGTCACAGACGCCCCTGCTGTAGGGAGTGGGGACCGCAGAGGCCTGAGAGCCCAGCTGGATCCTGCCCAGCCCGAGGGAGGCCTCCTCTGGGTGTGGCGACAGGTGTCCCTCGGGCCAGGCCGGTCCCACCGTGGCACCGGGGGGCAGCCTGGGAGTCTGTAGACCCCTCCGGTGGGATGAGCAGGGAGGGGGCTCGAGGGGCAGGCTGGGGGACTGTCGTGCTCAAGAAAACAAGGCCCGCTGTTTCGTCCCTCCCCACCACAAAGTTTTCTGTTTGGAGCCGACTGAGGGCTTCAGAACGGATGATAAAACTGTGCGGAAAACGGAGTCGGGGGCTCATGCCAGTGAGTGTCCCAGTGAGTGTGCCCAGGCCCAGAGAATCAGCCCCTTCCCTGTTAGGTTCTGAGGGGACTTGCTTCCCGCCCTTCCCAGAGGGGATGAGCCTCAAAAACGGGCCCCAGTGCAAGGTTTGCTGAGGGATGGCCATTTTCTGGAGCTTTCTCGGTCCCTGGGAGAGGTGTGCCTTGGACATGAGGACAGATGTGGGAGGCTAAGACAGTAAGGACCCATCCCAGGGGCACCGGGGGGCGGGGGGGGGGCTCAGTCGCTTAAACGTCCAATGTCGGCTCAGGTCATGATCTCACGGCTCGTGAGTTCGAGCCCCGCGTCGGGCTCTGTGCTGACAGCTCAGAGTCTGGACCTTGCTTGGGGTTCTGTGTCTCCCTCTGTCTCTGCCCCTTTCCTGCTCACACTCTGCTTCTCTCTCTCAAAATAAATAAAGGTGAAAAAATTTTAAAAAAAAGGGCCAATCTCAGGAGAAGACAGTGCAT
This sequence comes from Paguma larvata, assembly GCA_030068075.1. Taxonomy (NCBI): domain Eukaryota; kingdom Metazoa; phylum Chordata; class Mammalia; order Carnivora; family Viverridae; genus Paguma; species Paguma larvata. The sequence goes on from CM057827.1 coordinate 37,446,216, forward strand.
CCCCAGGGCAGGCTGGGCGGGGCGCAGGTCTTGACTGCTCTGCCGAAGGGTTCAGCCCCGTCTTCAAAAACTGTAAGATAAGCCCAACTCAAGCTAACAATGGTAGTTCTGTGTGGAGAATGCTGGCATGACGTCAAGTACTCACTGATGTCATCCCGTTGAGTCCTGGTGACAACCCTGTGGGGCCGACTCCCCACTTTACAGATGATGAAACTGAGGCTAGGAGGCACTTTTCTAGGTTGGGCTTCCCTAGAGGCAGACCCCGAGACGAGGATTTGAGTTCAAGAGGTTTACTGGGGAGGCGACCCCAGGGAGCACCGGCAGGGGAAGGAACAGGGAAGGGAGGCGGCTAACAAAAGGTGTGCGGTCACGCAAGTTAGCGCTGGGCACAAGAGGAGCTGCATCTTGCCGGAGCTCTCTGGGAGCCAGTGTGGACCACATATCTCAAGGTCATCCCGCCCGAGGGGCGAGAAAGCTGTTGTCGTCCACCACTCCTGAGAGCCGTTGGTTCAAGGCTGTGGAGTGTGAGGGTTCGTGTTCCCGTACCTCCTCTCTGCCCTGAGTACGGGAAGACCTGACCCTGGCCAGAAAGAGATGCTGAGCTCTGGAGGGATGTGGGCAGACTTCCTGGAGGAGGCAGATGCTGAGCTGGGCCACGCAGCGTGGATGGGCAGGACCGAGGTTGGGGGCGGCTGGGAGGGTTCGTTGGAGACAAACCGCACACTGCTGAGCCCCAGAGGTGGGCATGAGCCGGGCTGGGGCACGCAAGGATGGACCTACGATCCAGGGGGGCCCGAGTCTAGCAAACGGGAAGCTTCTCCAAGGCTGGGGCCTAAAGTGACACCACGCCCAGAGGCCTGAATCAGACCCCGGGAGTAAGACCTCAGCTGACGTTAAGACGGAAGGCGACTGCCCTGCAGGAGGTCAGCCAGGTCCCCGCTCTACTCCCGCTCACCGCCCCTCGGAGCCGCAGAGGCCGGGCCAGCCCTGGGGACAACAGAATTGGAGAAGACGCACCTTCCGTCGCCTTCCCTGCCCTTGGCCTTTCCCCCTGACTCTTCCCCGTGAGCCTCCATGTTTCCAAGCAGAAGCAAAGCCCCGAGCTCACGCTCTGATAACAACGATTGGCCAACTTCTACCCAGAGTTTTAGCCAGACGTGCCCCTTGCACAATCGTATGGATTCCCACGGAGATTTCTGTCGGGTGGCAAGTGTTACTAGTGTCCTCGTGTCCGGAGGAGGAAACAAAGGCACGAGAGGTTCACTCACTGGCCTGAGGCCACACGACCGGTGAGCCCAGAGCCTGCGTGGTGTGACCTCCAACCACGGCCCTTTGCTGGGCGACTTCATCCCGTACAATGGTCTGAGGCTCAGCGAGAGCGTCGTCTTCTTGGGTTTTAAAGCTGCAGACGCTGCAGGCGACTTCAGGCTGTGAGAGAGAGAAGGGTCTTCAGAGATGGCCTGGACCCAGCCTTCCTGAGGAGGGTGCTTCCTCCTGTCCGCGCGAATGGTCAGACACGGGGCACCCTGCCCCCTCGCCCCCCTCCCACCAGTACCTTCCGTGACCTTGACCACGTCCCGCCCCTCCACTCCTCGCAGTCTCCCCTCCCTGCAGCCCGCCTCTCTGATAAGGTGTTGGGAACAGACTGGCCCGTTTTTTACTTGTGTGTCTCCAGAAACAAGGCAATCAAAAAGCCACCTTTATTCCGTCTGTGCCCAAGCGTTGTCATGTTTAAAAAAAAAGACAAAAACAAACATTTATTTTAGAAATTCTAGAATCGCAGAACAGTTGCCAAGATAGTGTAGGGAGTTGGCAAATACTCCTCACTCAGTTTCTGCTATGGTTAACATCTAACATTAGTTGGATATGTTTGTCACAGTGAACGAAACAATATTGATACATTCGTGCTAACTAAAGCCCACAGCTTGTACCCAATGTCCGTTTTCTGTCCCAGCACCTCCTGCAGGGCCCGGCGTTACGTTTAGTCATTGCGTCTTCTCAGGCCCCTCTGGACCGTGACAGGGTCTCAGGCTGTCTTTGTTTTTGATGGCCTTGGCAATTTTGAGGAATACCGGTCTTCGAAGGTATTTTGTAGGGCCCTCAGTTGGGATTTATCTGATGGTTAGACCGGGGCTATGGGTTTAGGGGGAGGAAGACCCTAGAGGTTCTCATCACGTCATGTCAAAGGCGCCTACTCTCAACGTGACTGGTCGCTCACTGTTCCTAGTGACCTGGATCACCTGGCTGAGGTGGTGCTTCTCAAGTTGCCCCTCCGCAAAGTGACTCGTTCCCCCTTCTCCGCTGCCCCCTTTGGAAGGAAGCCACTGTGCACAGGCCCATCCTCAGGGAGTGGGGAGTCCTTACTGCCTACGGACATTACTTGAAGCCCTTCTGCACAGGAGCTTTTTGGCTCTTCTCCCTTTATTTATTTACTTACTTACTTATTCATTTATTTTTAAGGGAGAGAGAGAGACAGCACGAGCGGGGGAGGGGCAGAGACAGAGCTGGAGACAGAATCCGAAGCAGGCTCCAGGCTCTGAGCTGGCAGCACAGAACCCGAGGCAGGGCTCGAACTCACAAGCAAGGAGATCATGAGCTGACCTGAAGTCGGATGCTTAACCGACGGAGCCGCCCAGGCGCCCCTTGTGTATTTCTGGCCCCAGTCCTTAGAATCAGCTGCCGATTTCTCCAAGAAGCCCTGGCTCCTTCTTAGAGAATAATATCAGAAAGCAAGATCTGAGCGTTATATCCGTTTATTGCTATTGGAGTATCGTTGCTCGGAGGACCAAAGGTAGCCTTTAATGAAGGAAATCTCTCGTCAGATTGCTTTTGCAGCGGGGGGTCAGCTCAAGAGCTGCCGTAGCCTGTGTTGTGACACAGACCAGCCCGCTGGGTGGCTCAAGGCACCTTCCGCAGGCGTGAGCCAAGGAATACTAGTTCCGTTCAAGATTAGTTTGGCCAGGGGCAGGCGCCTAGGTGGCTCAGTTGGTTAAGCATCGACTCTTGATTTCAGCTTGGGGACTGTGAGATCATTCCCCGTGTCCAGCTTTGGGCTGACAGCGTGGAGCCTGCCTGGGATTCTCTTTCTCCCTCTCTCTCTGCCCCTCCCCCTCTTATGCACTCTCTCAAAATAAATTAATTAAAAAAAAAAAAAGACTAGTTTGCCAAAAGTATCAAGGAAGCCCCCCGCTCTTGCCCCTGTGGGGTGCCGGGGCCAGGAAGGAAGGCACAGTCAGCACCATCTCTCGTCTCTCCCACAGCCCTGCGGAACCGAGGGTGGACTTTCTATTTTGTAAGTGAGGACCCTCCACTCCGATGGTAAGGAGGCTGCCCTGAGTAGTAGGGCCGCTAAGCGGTCAAGTGTGATTGGAAGCCACCGACTGACTGCCTCCAAATGCTTTAAAGAAACACAATGTCTCGGCCTCGTTCCCAGAAATGCGGTTTTTTTTTTTTTTTTTTTTGGTCCGGAGTAAGGGCTCAGGCACCAGCGTGTTTTAAAAGCTCCCTAGGTGATTCCGCTGTGCGGCCAGGATTGAGAAACCCCTCTCCACGCCATGCCATCGCTTCACTATCAGTCACAGGAAAGGTGGGTCCCGTGTGTCCACAGTGGGCTCCGGCCCCTGGACCACCGCGACCTCTAGGGCCACGGCAGCCTCTGAGTTTGTGGCCTCTGGGAAGGACCAGCCTCTGCTGTTACTGCTCTGATGGGCATGATTGGAAAATTCCCCCAAGTGCCTGGAAAATAGTCCTAAAATAACAGAAGTAGGAAAGCAGACAACTTTGGGTTGCCCAGGCCCAAACTGGATAATAAACATAAAATCATTATTGTGTCTTGAGCTTTGGGCTTTGGGTTTTGATACATTTCTGGAGGGAAGGAAGGGCATGCGGTGACTGCATAATTCTCTCCCCAAGCATATCCCGTCCAGCCGTTACTGAAATCAGTTGGTCTTTCCAGAAACCCACACTGGTGAAGGGTAAGGGGGAGAGGCTCCCGGAACCGTCTGTTCCGACCTCGTGGACGGCAGTCATTTACGCGTGAAACTCACCCTGTGCAGGCCTCTGGGGATCTGGGAAAGCCCCCGGGGCACTGGTGCTGGGAGAGAATCTTCTAGAAGGAAGGAGTCCTGGGAATCTTCAGCCCCCTGCCCTCCCTAGACCGGAAAAGCCAGCTCAGAGAGGGGAAGTGACTTGTGGGAGGACACAGCAAGCCAGGGTCAGAACTAGGAGGGACACCCAGTGGCCTGCCTAGCAGTCCAGTGCTCTGACCACTACCCCACTGTTGTTTTGGGGGTCGGGATGGGAGGCTCCTAGCTCTTTAGAGAAAATTGGACCCTCTGGGGCACCTGGATGGCTCAGTCGGGTGAGCCTCGGACTTCAGCTCAGGTCACGATCTCACGGTTTGTGGGTTCGAGCCCCACGTCGGGCTCTGTGCTGACAGCTCAGAGCCTGGAGCCTGCTTTGGATTCTGTGTCTCCCTCCCTCTCTCTGCCCTCTCCCCACTCACATGAGCTCTATCTCTCTCTCTCTCAAAACTAAATGAATAAACATTAAGGAAAAAAAATTGGACCCCAGAGTGGGCATGCCACTGTCAGGTTGTACAACTGGAGAAAGGATTCTTCTGCGTTCCGAGAGCTGCTCATCCAGGGTACTGGGGAAGCTGCCAAGAGCAGACGGGTGGGGAGGGGGCGCCTGGGCGGCTCAGTCGGTTAAGTGTCCGACTTCGGCTCAGGCCGTGATCTCGCGGTTCGTGAGTTTGAGCTCCGCGCCGGGATGTCTGCTGACAACGCAGGGCCTGCTTCACACCCTCTGTCCCCAGCTCTCTCTGTCCCTCCCCCACTGGGTCTCTGACTAAATAAATAAGCAAACGTTTTAAGAAGGGGAGGGGGCGGGAAAGAGGGCACAGGAAGAGTGGGCTGATTCAGATGTCGGCTCAACGGAGCCCCAGCCCGTGGTTGCCACAGAGGAGAGAGGCTGAGTGAGGGCCCTGGGGCACTGCAAGGTTTGTTGGTGGCCTGGTTAACGGGGGAGGACTCAGGAGCGGCGGGGGATGGTACAGGGGGCACGAAGGTGAACCGTTCTGCTCGTTATGGCCCCGGGCAGCCCACAGGCACAGGTGTCCTGCAGGTGGACAAAGAAGGCTGGGCTCATCCCCTCCCGCCCCCTCACTGGCCCGCCTCGAGCGTACCCTTGTCTCTGGGCTGAGGCCTGACGTCCAGATCTGTCCTTGCGGCGGGTGCCCGGGGCCTCACGGGCTTCCTTTCTGACTCACGGAGCCACCCATGACCAGTAGAGGGTAGGAATGCTACCTCCGTACAGTAGGGGGCTCTGTGCCACTTGTCCTCGGGGCTCTGAGGCAGGCAGAGAGTCCCTGGGAAAGGGAGGCATCAAATAATGAGAGCTTTTTCTGTAGCGGGCATTCTACTGAAGGCCCCTGCGCGGTTCTCCTGGGAGTCACTTGAGGCACCGGGTCAGCCGGGAATGCTTTCGTCTTCACGTAACAACAAACCCAGCCTGTGGTAACTTCAGCCGTGAAGCTACGACGGTTTAGCTAATGAAAAAGGTGCAAGGGGGGGCCCAGGGTTAGTTAAGCAGCTAACCGATGTCCTTAGAACCCAGGGTCTTTCCACCTTTCTGTTCCCCTGTCTTCAAGGTGTTGGCTTTTTGTCCTCAGATTTGTCACCTCATGGTTACAAAATGGCAGCTGCAGCTCCAGCCATCTCACCCATTCAAAGGCAGGAGGTCACAGGCGAACGGCTTTCTTCTCCTAGACTCAGTCTTTTTGCCAAGGAACAAATACTTTTTAGATGCCTCTTTGGTCATCCCTAACTGCAAGGGAGACTGGGAAAGGGGATGAATGGCCAAAAGGAGCAGGAGAGCCATGACTGACTTTGACCAAACATGATTCATCTCCTGAGCCAGGATACGTTGCACCCAGGTCAGAATTGGGGTTGGTTAGCAAGGAAGGGAAGAGACTAGTTCTCAGGGAGCTAACTCAGAGCGACTGTCACCAGCAGGAACTATTATGGCCCCATTTTCCAGAGGAGGAGACAGCCCCAGAGGGATCACACAGCTCAGAGTGGCCGAGCTGAGGACGGAACTCGGAGCATCTGGTTGAAGAGCTGCAGGCTGAGGTTGTACGGGGGAGGGCCCCCAGGCCCAGCGCTCGGACCTTTCCGCTTTCTCCCCCATGCTTGTCTCGTCTGTACAATGGATAAAATACTCCAGACCCCAGGGAGGGAGTTGCAGCAAAGTACCTGAAACCTCTAGCCCGGTGCCTGGCATAGAGCGGATGCCCAGTTGACACCACGGGTTGGTTGGGTTGGGGACGCGTACCGCGGCGGTCACAACTCTGGCCTGAAGGTCACCGGCCTTGCGTTCTTGTCCCGGCTCTGCCACCAACAACTGGTGTGACCTCAGGAGGTCTTTTTGCATCACTGGGTCTTGGTTTCTTTGGCTGGAGAGTGGGGATCCGGGCATTTTCCTGGCTTTCGAACTCTCCCCCCGCCAACCCCAGCAAGCTCTGGGGACCCCTCCTCAGCATCTCATAGAAAGAAGAGAGGAGAGGGTTCCCGAAGGATGAGGCCCACGTCCATCCGCCGGATGGCTGTATCATTACCTACCGTCGCATAACAAATCACTTCAAATGTCAGTGGCTTAAAACGGTCGCCGTTCGATTTGCTCACAGTTCTGTGGGTTACGCGATCCGGACTGGGTTCTGCTGGGCACTGCAGGGGCTCAGTGGGTTACGCGATCTGACTGGGTTCTGCGGGGCTCAGCCACACGGCCGCGGTCAGCAGCCAGCTGTGCTGGGGCTGGCTGGTGGCTTGAGACTGTATCACTCACTTGTCTGGCCCTTGCGGGCCGCGTGACTGCAGCACACTCACTCAGGGGTCCTCACGGGGACGGCTCTAGTCCAAAAGGGTCAACACATCTGCTGCATTTTTTTGGTCCTAGCAAGCCCCAAGCCTCCCCTTCCAGGTGTGGGGAATTCGAGGAGAGAGACTGCAAAGAATCTGTGGCCGGTTTTAAGCCACCTCGTGGGAGCAGTCTTGGCATCCTTTTTCCTATCTCTCCCTTTGGAAAAAGATACATAATAATCCTCTTACTAATAATTAGTGTTTTTTAAAGTTTATTTATTTATTTTGAGAGAGAGAGAGAAAGTAAAGCGGGGGAGGGGCAGAGAGAGAGGTAGGGAGAGAGAGAATCCCAAGCAGGCTCTGCACTGTCAGTGCAGAGCCCAATGCAGGGCTCCATCTCATGAACCGTGAGATCACGACCTGAGCCAAGATCAAGAGTCAGACCTTAACCAACTGAGCCACCCAGGCGCCCCCTTAACATTTATTTATTTATTTATTTATTTATTTATCAAATGAGATTATGCCTGTAAAAATCTTAGCATGTGGTTTAGTGCTCAGTAAATGGTAGCAGCCTACTATGACAATAAAGATTATTCATACTCTTTATTAAGTGCATACTGGCCGTCGGGTGATTGCGCACACACGATGGGCAATTCTCGCGGCAGCCCCGAAAGATGGATATTACGATTCTCGTGCTTGGACGAGGAACTTGAGACCCAGAGAAATCGAGGTACCTTGTCCGTGGGCCCAGAGCTCGTGGGTAGCAGAGCTGGGGTTTGGGTCCCTGGATCTCTAAAAGGCTAGCTGCAGGGGGGGAGGGGCAGAACGAGAAGTGAAGGGGGTTTGGAGAATTTGCACGTAGGACCCCCAAGGGTGTGGGAGGCTGAGCTCTGGGGGGCGGCCTCCTATGTACTCACCTGCAGCGGCCGTCCTGGGCAATACGTCCTCAGAGGAGGAGTCCCGGGCACCCAGTGAGGGTGGGGGGGGGGGGTTCACAGATGGCTCGCACACGTGGTCTTCTCCCGGCGCTGGCTTTGGCTGGACTCTGCCGAGTCGAAGCATAGGAGACTCCCCGTGACCTAGAATGCTTGCAGGAGTTTATAATATTATAACATGCATCACGGTGCCCGTCCTCACCTGACCGCACGGCGACGCTGCATCTGGGGTGTGGTCTGGGGCTATTTCCCAGAAGGGACCCCGTGACTAGCAGGAGTTGGCCATGGCAGAAGTGCTGCGTGAGGCTTTGTGGCCGTGCAGAAAGGGCGGGTGTCGGGCCTTCGGAACTAGGGACTTGTCAGAGTCCAGCCTGGGGGACTTTCCACCCCTGCCCACACCCCCACCCCTCCATGAGCAGACGGCGCAGACGTGAGGGCTATAAATAGGTGAGATGCTCTTGGTGACACCTCGGTCTGCGCCCTCCGCCTGCACTTCCCATCTGCACGGCCTTGGGGTTGTCTTTCCTCTCTGGGCCCTGAGTCTTCACCTGCCCACGGGGCTGGTAGTAGTCCCTACCTCGCAGGGCCGTGGGGAGAACGAGGGAGGCCACATGCCAAGAAGGAGCGTGACCCAGAGCACAGATATGAGCCGCTGTTTCGGCTTCTGGCCCCGTACCATCGACCGAACCACACTCTCAAGGAAACCCCTCCTGGTTCCTTTTCACAGTAAACGTGTGTGGTAGACTGAGTCTCAGTCCTAGCTGGAGCCTGCGACCGGGAGACAGAAGAACAGAAGCCAGCTGTGGGGGACAGGGGGCAAACGGAGAATGAATCCCCAGTGAGCATCTGCGGAGACCCGACTGTGCCCTCCGTCACTTCCAGCACAGAGGGGCGGGCCGGGGCGGTGGCTCTTTTCTTGTTCCTGCTGGGTAGTGTGGCGTTATTCTCCCCATTTATAGATCAGAACACTGAGGCTCAGGGGAGCCATGGGATTACCCAGGGCCACAGAGCTCGTACCTGGCTGCTCAGGGCCATCTGGGGGCCCCGGAAAATACAGGCTGTGACAGACCGACTCTCCCTCCAGCTGGAGGAGTCCTCTTCTTTCTTCCTCTCCGCAGACATGAGGGTCGAGCCCAGGGCTGATGTGTCGGCAGCGTGAAGAAATCTAGAAATAAGTACGTGCTGGGCATGAAAGAGCCGGTGAGCTCGCAGGGCAGCGCCAAGGAGGTGCCGTTCGGGGACCGTGCTCCGTCATCGCCGTCCACCTGGAGAGAGCTCAGCGTGGGGTCGAGATAGTCCAGGAAGAAGGCAATGCCAGGGGGGAGGAGCAGGTGTTGGGACTAGGGCTCCGGCCCTTTGTAGGTCTCTCTCTCTCTCTCTCTCTCTCTCTCTCTCTCTTGCTCACTCACCAACAGAGTTCATCCTTCTTACAGCATCCCGATTACCTTTTAGCTCTTCCGTTTTATTCGAAAAAATAAAATTAGGTGGCGGCGGCAGCACTCAAGGGTCGGGACCCGCGGTTTGAAAACCCCCGGCCTTCCTTCCCCTGCCGCTGCCGGCACTCAGGGACGGCGCACGGACACCTGGACGCGTGTCCCCGCGCACACGCACCACACGTGTAAAGGGGGTGCTTTTCCTACAAGGATCAAACCCCCACCTGCACCCCGCTGCCCCGCTTGGTTCCAGTTCGGGGCCCCAGCCTCGCTCCCGCCCTGGCTCAGCACCAAGCTCCCGGTTCGCTCGGTCGTCGGCCTTCCGAAGGGCGCCCCCAGCTGCGTCTCAGGCCTCCCTTGCCAGGTCCGGTTCCCCCGAGCTCCCGGCAAGAGGCCCTGGGGCAGCCCAGAGCTCGCTCAGGTCCAGCCCCCTCGCCCCGCCCCCGTACTCGCTCGCTTGCTTGCTGTGCCCTGACCACAGTTCCCCAGCACCATCGGGGCGTCCTCCAGTGCAGCCCAGTTCTGACACCGAGAACCCAGAGTGAGTGCAGACCCCGGAGGTTAAAGGGCAGGGGTCCCCGACAAGACTGCCCATACTTCAGATCCCAGACGCAAGGGGGGTCCCCAGGCCACTACCCCCACTTCTGACTCGGCTGCAAACACGACCGCCCCCCTCCAGGGTTGATGGTTCACGAAATGTCTCTGAGCACTTCCTGCAAGCACTCTACTTCTGCCGACCCTTTCATTCGGAAAGGACACGAGTCAAGAGCGGCTCAGGACAGAGCCGAATAGGGGTGAGGCCTGGGGCGGGGGTGGGGCGGGGCGCACGGAGCTCCCGAACCCTCCCCTCCCCCGGCGGAATCCAGGCCTGTGGCCCCTGACACATCCACGTGTTCGCCCCCCCCCAAACCTCCACGGAGCTTTCTGTCATAGGCGCGCCTGACTAACTGACACGTTGGCCGTCCAGTCTCCAGCTCCCCGAAGAGGCTGAGGTGGGGCTGGAAGTCCCAACCCTCCATTCCCCCCCACCCCCCACCCCCGGCTGGTTTCTCTGCGGTCAGCCCCTCCTTTGACACCAAGGGCCCACCGTGATGAGTCACCTGTTAGTGTGAACTCAGGTACAGCCCAGAGCGGCTTATTATGAATAATAAAGGACCCTTATCACTCAGGAAATTCCAAGGGTTTTCTTGGCTCTGTGCCAGGAACCCGAGACAAAGACCAGATCCTTTTATTAAACTACAGCCCCCCACCCTCCCCACCCCCCCCCACCACAGACTCGCCCTCACGTCCCACACACACCGCTGGTTCCCATCCAGCCCAGGAGGAAGGCAGCTTGACCTTGGGCCTGTGAAGAAGAGGCCGGGTAACCTCTTTTCTTTGCAAGACCGTGTGTTCCTGAGGTCAGGTGGGGTTCAGGTGAACACCTCAGTGCAGCGACGCCGCGGCTCTGTGCAGGGCAGGCTGCGTGGGGGGCTCAGGCGTCCTGTCTGCGTGTGGGAAGACTTCTAGAGGTAAGCCGGCCTCGGCTGGGTCCCCTGGGGAAGGCCGCCCTCCAGGCTGGGGCACATTTGCAGGCGGCATGCCACTTGCATTTCTACCCCCAGAAGCCTCCCTCCCGTCCTCACCTGTCCTCCCCCCTCCGCTCCAGGCTCTCACGCTCTCTCCATTCTGCCCTGCTCCAGGAGAGGGGCTGGTAAGCTTCCAACCGCAGGTCAGTGACTCACAGGCTCACTGTGTCACTGCTCCCAAAGGAACCCAGCTTCTCCGGGCCGGGCGCAGGGGGTACAGGGGTGGTGGGGTGACCAGGATCCAAGTCGAAGAGAGGGTCTCTCTCTACCTCATCTCTAAAATGGGGATAATAGGGGCGCCTGCAGCTCAGTCAGTTGAGCGTCTGACTTCGGCTCACGTCATGATCTCGTCGTTCAGGAGTTCGAGCCCCACATCGGGCTCTGTGCTGACAGCTCATTGCCTGGAGCCTGCTTCAGATTCTGTGTCTCCTCTCTCTGCCTCTCCCTCACTCACCCTCTGTCTTACTCAGAAATAAATAAATGTAAAACAATTTTTTTTAAGAAAATAAAATGGGGATAATGATAACACCCCCCAGGGGCCACCTGAGTGGTTGAGTCGGTTAAGTGTCTGACTTCGGCTCGGGTCATGATCTCCCAGTTTGTGAGTTCAAGCCCCACATCGGGCTCTGTGCCGATGGCTCCAAGCCTGCTTCAGGTTCTCTGTCTCCCTCTCTCTCTGCCCCTCCCCTCCTCAAAATAAAGAAATATTTTTAAATAATAATAATAATAATAATAACTCCCCCATAGCTTTAATAAGAGAACTAAGTGAGATCGCGGAATATAATCACCTGGGGTTAGAGCCTGAGGCAGGCTAGGCTAGGGAGACAATATGTGTAGGCTGCTATTAATCAATATTAGTATAATGTTTTATTGACAATTATAATAACCCGGCAGAGAATTTGGAGGACCATGAAAGGGGAGAGAGGACAGGGTGCCTTGGTGGGGAAAGGGAAGGAGTGACATCTTAATGCTTCTCCAGAGCCTCTCAGGCCTGGGGCCACGTCCCCGGGGGCCATGTCCTCGGGGACGCCACAGTGGCCCTGCTCCCCGGCCTTCCCTTAGCAACTCTGGCCAGACTCCTGGTCTTCCAAGCTCTACCCCAGGCGCTTGGGGCCTGAGGGGGAGAGGCTTTGGACCCCCGGGCAGGGACACGGGTGGAGGTGAGCATGCGTGCTGGGGTGTGAGTCGCAAACCAACATGACTGTCCCTACCTTAGGTTCTCCGTGTGGATGGGGGACCTCTACCCGTATCAGAATCAGTTGGTTCTGAACCCTACCTGCCCGACCAGCATCCAGGGGCAGGGGACACAGGAATCCGCATTGTAAGCACCCCCACCAAACTCTGTGTCTACAATGCAGAATTCTTCAGGAAACCTTGATTTAGTTTACACACACGCACACACACACCCTCCATGGGCATATGAGAAATGGAGACTCAGGAGTCAGGGGACATGGGCCAGGTGACACATGGCTCTTAGGGCAGAATCCCCAGGTCTCCCGAGGGATGCTTGACTCCCCCAGCCTGCCTCCTGGTTTCTGGAACATTCTGGATGACTTCCAGCCCCGACCTCTACCCAGATCTTTGACTCACGGAGCCCCCCCCTCCTTCCATCGTAGACGTTCCTGGTCTGCCGAGACAGCAGCCTGAAGCGCCTGGTGCTCTGTGTCCACTTCCCTTCCCTGAGCGACAGCTCCTCCAAGGTGCTCGAATACACCATCAAAGAAGAAAAATCGAGTAAGTACCTTCCTGCGCTCGCCCCCCGACCACACAGCGGCAGGAGCAGACGATGCTACACCGTGTGACCACAGACACTCCCATCTGGTCAGAGGGGTTTAAAATTAGAGTGGGGGGGACACTCAGCCCCCCAAACTTGTCTGCCCAGGTTTGTCACAAACTCAGTTTATCGCTCACAGTTGATGAGTTTCCGCTCACCCACGTCACTGCGTGTCGGCCTTGCTTCCTCTCGGCCGCCATGAAGTTTCTTCTTGTTAGCTCAGGGTGGAGACACGGAAGAAAAGGAGAGGAACTCTCTGGATCCCTGGTCCTAGAGAGAGCGCAGCACACACTCCAACCATGATCTTGGACAACTCACTTAACCTCCCCAGGCCCTGTTTCCTCATCTATCAAATGCGCGTGATAGTCGCTGTCCTGCCCGAGTCACAGGGCCTTCGTGAGGGCCCAAGGGGCAGGCACTTTGGAAGACAGAATCCTGCGTGTGCTCAGGGCTGGGAAAAGCAGGACTAGGCGCCCTCAGGAAAATGTCTTGCGGCCTCTGATCAAGGGCGGTTCGTTCTGATGCACAAAAAAAGGGTCCAGGCCTCTCCCAGACCAGGCCAGGTACCAGGTAGTAAGATCCCAACAGCCTAGAAGTTAGAAGAGTCTATAGATATTCCAGGCATCAGCTTAGGTCCTCTTAAAAATCCAGGGGGGTGTGGAAAGCTTTTTACCCTTAGTGAGAAACACAGTGAAAAGAGTTAAAGAAGACAATAAAATATGTATGAAGTATTTCATAAATATGATCTATGTATATGACATACAAATATAATAAATATTTTGAGCTAGTTACTAAATATTCCGGAGTAGCTGTTTCTCAAGAAACACTTGTGCCCAACACTGAGAAGATGCAAGGATGAATAGGCCCCGGCCTCAAGGGTCTCCCAGTCTAGCCGGGGGTGGGGAGGGGGCTTGATGGTGGTGGGAAAGACACAGACACACTGCACAGCAAGTGTGACAGGGGTGACTGCAGAAGGACCCCTGGTGGCCGGACACAGAGGGTGCAGACCGCTGTGGGAAGGATCCTAGGAGAGCAGCAAGGAGGAGAGAGGACACAGACTGGCCCCCGAAGGGGAGACCAGGAGCTAATCTTCTAGCTTCAGAGGTGGGCGTGGGTGAGAAACCAGAAACAGGCTGCTTTTCTCGCTGTTAAGGGGGCCTTTCCATAGAGACCCCAACTCACTGTATGTTCGGCACACGGTTATCAAGTGACTCTCCTATGTCAGGTGCTGTGTTTCCGTTGGGGACACCACAGGGGACAAAACGCGGCCTCAGCCTCTCGGGGCTTACATCCAGGTGGAGGGAGGTGACAGTAGAGGGTGACCTTGAGATGGAGAGTCCCTGCTGTGCGGGATGTGGAAGCCTGGCGATCAGCCAGCTGCCTCAATAACGACAGAAAGTGTAAGTCTTAAGCCCAGACGAGGCTGGGGTCTCCTCCCGTGCGAGATTCCTCAGCCGCAGCGGGGAACGCTCTTTCAGGCCCGGGCTGAGAGGGGCTCTCGCAGCCCCCGGCAGGCAGCGTCCTGGTTCAGGGTCTGGTGCAGGAAATGGGTGTGTCCCCCGTGCTTGCATTCCATTGGCTAGAGCGCGGTCCTGTGACCACACCCCACTGCAAGGGAGACTGGGAAGTGTGGTCCAGGCCTGTGCCCAGGCAGAAGCAGAGGACTTGGGTTTTGGTGAAAGGCTGGGAGTCTGTGAGAGGGTGGAGTACGTGGGGCTGTTACTTTCGACGGCAAACGAGGGACCTCTGTCCTGCCGTGTCCAGCAAGGAAGAAAGTGGAGGGATCTCGGGGAGGAAGGAGGGTTACGGTTTTCCCAAGCCAGGGTATACAGCGCCTCCTGATGACCGCAGAAGGGGGGAGGTTGCGTGGGGCTCCTACCGCTCTCCCAAGAACCTGGGCCCTTCCTTGGATGTTCTCAGCAGGCGCCTGGGGGTGCACAGACCCTGGGTGCGTGTTTGACCATCAGCCGGGCTTCAAAGACTCGCCTGCCCAGGCACTCGTTACCTGCAGGAACCTGATAGGCAGCCGTCCCCTTGAAGTTCAACACCAGCGCGGAGAAAGCAGCCGAGGTGGGCGGTAGTGACGTGCTGAGCCCGTTCCGCATCGACGCGTGCTCCAGAAGTGCACGGAGGGAGATTGGTTCGGGGGCAGGCTGCCGGGGAAGGCTTCTCAGAGGAAAAGGGAACCCGGCCGGACTGACGGAAAGCCTAGAAGTTCTGCTTTTCTCCTTGGCCCCACGCTCCCTTCCCGCTTCCGTTTCCTCGCTCCAGGGTGATTACCTGTAAGTCTTTCCGACCCGATTATACTTCCCGGCCGTGCGGACTTGGTCAGAAAGCATGCTCGAGTCCTGCCCGATGGAACCAGGTTGTCGAGCCTGGCAGCAAATGTCTTGTTTCCGATCAGGAGCCCAAGCGACCCCCCAAGGCAGTTGGGGCGGAGGCAGCCCCCATCCCCGGATTCGAATCTTCCTCCCAGGACCGTGGGGTAGAATCTCACTTCCCACTTTGAAACTTTGAGACATTCAGTGCTCACCTTTGCCGAAAAGACCATCAGACCCCAAACCCCAAATCCTTCCTGTGGCGTGACTCTTCCAATCACGATTTGTGTCCGCTCACCGTGACTGCACAGATGTCAGCTTTAAGTTTGTATGTGTTTTTCTTTGGCTCTTTGTTTATATTACTCCACTGCCCCCCCCCCAAACCTCAGACCCCTGAACCCAGACATCATCAGGAAAGTAGCAGGTGGTGGGTTTCTATGCCACCTTGATTCACCGTCCTGTTCTTTTTGGTCTCTTTGCCTCCTTCAGTACCTGCCTCCTTAACAGGGTGATTGAGCACAGACTACGGAAGCCACAGCCTGTGTTTCAATCCCAGCTCTGATTTTACTACGTGTGTGACCTCTCCAGGCCTTACTTAACCCCTCCAGGCTTCTACAGTGGGGAGGATAATGGCGTCTCCCTCATAGTGTGCTTGAAGGAATTAGTGTGTCTAAATTACTTAGGACAGGGGCGCCTGGGTGGTTTAGTTGGTTAAGCGTCTGACTCTTGGTATCGGTTCAAGTCATGACCTCATGGTTGGTGGAATCACGCCCCGAGTCAGGCTCTGTGCCGACAGCTTGGACCCTGCTTGGGATTCTCTCTCTGCTTCTCTCTCTCTCTCTCTCAATAAATAAATAAACTTTAAATAAATCACTTAGGACAGTACCGAGAGCACAAAAGAAGATTGTAATCATATTTGTTGGTTGATGATGATGATGATGATTATTATTAATCCTCCTGCAAGATTAAGCTAAAAGGAAGAGTGGAATGCGCCTACACACAGGGTTCCAGGCTCTGGGTAAATCCCATTCAACATGTGCACCCACCTCATAGTCCTTTGTGGGAGGAGGGAGCCACCAAGCTTTGGAGTCCCCCTGTGGCCATGGTGGCCGCAGAGACGGGCAGCCTGAGGAGGAAGTGGGCACGGGGAAGGCCCAGGCCTGGGACTGGGGCCTTTTGTTGGGATTCCCCACGCAGCTCGGACAAAGGAAGCAGACGAGGGGATCCCCCGAACACGGTGGTCAGCCTCTCCCGTGGCCCCACGAGGAAGGCTCGCTTGGACCACCTCTGCGGCTGCGTGTGCTTGGATCCCCCTCTGCTTCCTCGTTGAGAGTTTCTTTGCAAAACGCTGACCCAGTCGCTCAGGCCCGGATGCCGTGGGGACAAACAGCCCTGAACAGCAGTGGCTGCCGGCTGCCCTCCGCGTAGCACATGAACCCCGGGGAGGGGCGGCGACCTCTCCAAACAACCATTACCACCTCCTGCGTCCTCAGTCCGCCTCTGCGCTGCCTCCAGGTGGAGAGAAGGCTTCGCCGTGTCTGGGTCACCACTTGGTGACCCTCAGATGCCAGGCGTGTGTGTGTGCATGCGCCAGAGAACCAGCAGAAGAAGGCACTAGGGCAGGGGACACAGGGGACACAGGAGCGGGACACAGGAGACACAGGAGGCTAGGCCAGCTGCAATGGCTGAAATTAACCACCCGGCGGGCTTGCTTCTTTTCATTCATCCGCACCCTTGAAGACGGTGACACGGACACATTCATGTGATGGCATTTTTTCCGCTGGCCACTAAACAAAAACAAGAACAGAAGAAGCAGAAGAAGAAGCAGAAGAAGAAGAAGAAGAAGAAAGAAAATGAGCTGGCCCTGTCTCCAGAAGAGGGACCGTCAGACCGGGACGGATGATGTGGTCTGGCCCCCACAGAAAGCCACCGCCTGGCACTCAGAGCCACTGGCCCTGTGCTGGGGGCAGCCCCGCGGCACTCTCTGCCTATTCCCTGCCACACGCACCGAGTCCCTGGCTTTAGAAAGGCTGGCCCGTCAGGCTCAGGTAGAGTCTCTTCTCATCCTGAGCCGGTCTCGCTCTCTGAGGTCTGTGGTTTGGGGCCAGGCAGTTGAAGCTGACAGAGCCGCCTGCGATTAGGAACAGAGCCCACCTCCCTGGCGAGCGTGGTGCGTGTCATGCTGGATGCACTGACGCGTGATCGCCCCTCGCCTGGGGGAACTGGTAAACTGAGGATGAGGGACTTTCTCGAGAAGTTCTCCTGAGCAGTAGAGATCCGGACGCATGGGCGGGACAGAGCGTCATCCGGAATGCCTCTGAGGTCCGCCCAGGAGACTTGCGTTGCCGCTCTTGGGTGTGACCCCTTCGCCGCCCCACCCATCATCCTAGAGTGGGGTTAACCCGTATTTGGATCCCTGCCTGTTAGGTCCATAAAAAGGTAAGGACCGGTCATCGTTAACGTCGGGGTTGGGAAGGACAAGGCAAGCTCGTGGTGTGTCATCGGAGAGGCGGCGCCCACATCGTGGTGAGTTACACACTCGTCAAAGCGAACCTCTTCTGAGAGCGTGTGCTTTGGGAAGGCAGATGGTTCTACCTCTTGATTCTGTCTCTATCACCTTGGGACATCAGGCCAGCGCCTCGTCTGTGCCTCAGTTTCCTCAGGTACAAAACGGGAGCACGTGCAACAGATGTGTTGGAGGATGGATGAGTGAATACATGTAGGGACAGGGGACAGTGTCGCCTGGCGTGAGGGAAGCACTCCACAGCGTCATAACTGTGCGATCGCCATTTATGATAAGAAATATATGTTTGGCCCCCGTTCCAGCTCCTGGCACAGAGCTCCCCAAACCCTTGGCATGTCCTAAGTGTTAGGAGCCGTAAGGGTGTCTTGACAATCATAACAAGTCCCTTTCAACCACACCAGAGTTTATATAGAGACCTCAGGGAGGGCTGGGGGATGCGACGTGGGTTGCCAGGGAAACCAACCACGTGATTGGAGAGCTGGAACTTTCTGTTCCACACGCTGACCTCCAAGGAGGGGAGAGAGGCTGGAGGTTGACTCAATCGCCAGTGGCCAGTGAGCGAGTCATTTCCTGCACGGCCAATACCTCCGCATGTAGCGAAGCCTCCATAAAACCTCGAAAGCTGGGGTTCAAAGAGCTCTTGGGTTGGTTAACGGACCTTGCCCTGTACACTCCGCCATCCGACTATTCCTCATTTTTATCATCTTGTAAGAAGCCGGTGACCTAATATGTAAGGTGTTTCTCTGCATTCTGCGAGCCGCTCTAGCAAATTCATTGAACCCAAGAAGGGAGTCGTTGGGACAGCCCACTGTTCGGTCACAAGCCCCTGGACTTGTAACTGGCGTCCGAAGGGGCGGGGCAGGGGGCCATCTTGCGGGACTGAGCCCTTAACCCGTGGGGTCTGACGCTGCCTCCGGGGCGACAGTGTCAGAATGGAGCCGACCCGTGGGACACCCAGCTGGTGGAGGAGAATGGCTCGGTGTGGTGGGGGAAGAGACGGCCAGTGGAGTCAGCACTCTCGCTACTCTCCAGCAGTTATCACTTGCCGTGGGGATGGAGCACCATCAGCTCCCACCTCAAAGCCATGGTCTCCTGCGCCGCCTCGTTCCCAGAGAACTCCGAGAAGCTGGGGCTTTCTTTTCATCACACAGCGGTTGTTACCCAGGGAGGTTTGGGCTAAAAGCTAACCACAGTTTGTTTCTTTCTGGGTTCAGCAATTCCCTCCTCAGCCTCCAAAATTGGGGTTGGTCCAGGAGAAAAAAATTACACCGTTGGGTCTTTGAACTCTGAGAACTTTATTATAAAACTTTGAGGAATTTCTTTTTTTTTTTTTAAGGCTCTTAAGAAATTTGTTTTCATTCCAGTATAGGCAGCAGACAGCGTCATATTGGTTTCAGGCGTCCATGACGGTGATTCCCCCGTTCTGTCCGTCGCTCGCTGCTTCTCGCTTCCTCATCCCCCTCACCCGTTCCCCTCCCCCCCCACCGTGAGTGTGTTTCAAATCGTGGTGGTGCATGTAGTTTATGGCCTCGCTTCGTTCACTGAAATATTTTACTCTGAGCTTTCTCTGAGTCGTTACACATTTTGATAACACAACCGATTGAATGTTCTGGAAACCTCTGAAGGAGAGCACATGTGTGGGCTCTGTGAGACCTGGCTCCTGACGTCGGATCCATAGGGCAGACACACGCACGCACACGCGATCAGAATTGCAGGCCAGACCGCCGTAAGTGCCAGAATGTGAGTGTGTCCTTTGGAGCACCAAAATTGATTGCTTTTTTCTTTAAGTTTATTCATTTATTTTGAGAGAGAGAGAGAGATTGAGCAGGGGGAGGCAGAGAGAGAGAATTCCAAGCAGGCTCCATACTGTCAGCACGGAGCCTGACACCGGGCTCAAATACACAAACCGTGAGATCATGACCGGAGCTGAAACCAAGAGCCCCTCACTTACCCAACCGAGCCACCCACGTGCCCCCGAATGCACTACTCTTGACCGAGGGAGCTGTCACCCAGGACTCCTTGGGCCGTGAGGTTGAGATATCACTGGGAGGAAGGCACCCTGAGACCACAGCCCGCCTCGGGCTCAGCGGCAGGAAAGAGATTCAGGAAGGGTGGGCTGTGTTGGGGGGAAGGTGACGAGGGGGGCCAGACTGGGGGCTGGGAAGGTGGGATTTGGCCGGGTCACCGTGGGCCTTGACAGCCACCCCCGGTGTCAGGGACTCAGTCTGCAGCGCCTTGGGAAGGCGCGAACGCACTTGGAGCAGGAAGTGTCCCGATGAAATTGGTGCTTCTGAAGAGAGCTGGGCTGGGGTCGGGATGGGACGGCCGTCCCTGCCGGGAGTGGGGCAGAGTAGGGGGACACGGGGCTTCAGAGGCCTGCCTGAGGTCAGAGCCTCCATGGCAATGGCGGTGGTGGTCAGGGGAACTGGGCAGGGCTGCAAGGCCAAGAAAAGGGGCAGGGCCTGGAACGGCCCTTGCAGGGGGGTAGGAGGAGAGGCCTTTCAGTGGGCGAAGCCTCCCGAGAAGGCGGGGGTGCTGCGTGGCCTCTCTGGGACGCGGCAACACAGGGACTGCCAGGAGTTCGCTTTGCCCTGAAGTGGGACACAGGAGGAAGTTTTGACAGGGATGAGAGAAAGATCTAGAACACAGGGCCATGGAGGCAAGAATGTGCTCTCGCCTGTTCAGGGCAATTCCCCAGGTTATTAGTGTAAAGCCCCCCCTTCCCCATCCCCAGGAGAGTAAACCCTGCACCCCCATCTGGAGCCACCCTGCCCCCGCCCCCGTACTCACCAGGGTCAGCCCCCTCCGCCTGTGCTTGGATGCTCTCCCCAATCCGATCGGCCTTTGTTCTCTGTTCCATATTTTCCCATCTCCTCTCCCCCGCTGACTGGAACCTTCCAAGGGTAGAGTTTGTGTTTCTAACAGATGTGGTCCCCACAGCCCCGCATAGAGTAGAGCAGTCGCAAGTGTTCAGTGGACACCAGACCGTTGATCGGCCGCTTTGTAACACCTCACACCCGAACAGAGAGGCGGCCTGGTCCAGAAGCCTGAGAGGGCGGGCTCTGGAGCCCAGCAGACCCAGGTTCAAATCCCACCCCTTTGCTTTCATCAGCTGCGAGGTCTCGGCGATGTTGCTCAATACTCTGCCTCAGGAAGCCTTGGCTTTCCCACCTGTGAAATGGACTCGCGTGATCGCAGACCGGAACTGCGCACAGGAGCTGCTCACGGAAAGTTAATTGCCCTCCCCTCCTCCTCCCCAGACTGCCCGCCTTCCCCTTTGGCCCCGGTCTTAGGGTTAGAGAATCCGGGTCTGCCTTCAGTTCTCCCACTAAACTAGCTCTGTGAGTGAAAGCAAGATGTTTGACTTCTGGGCCTCGCTTCCTTTTTTTTTTTTTTTTTTTAAGTTTATTGATTTATTTTGAGTTGGGGGGGAGGGGAAAAGGCAGAGAGAGAACCCCAAGCAGGTTCCGCACTGTCGGCACAGAGCCCGACGCGGGGCTGAAACTCGCCAACCACGAGATCGTGACCTGAGCTGAAGTCCAGAGTCGGATCCTTAACCGACTGAGCCCCCCAGGTGCCCCTCTAAGGAAATCGTTATGAGGAACAGACGAGAAGACATATGTGAACATACCGAAAACCGGGCAGAGATTCAAGAGTGAGGCTGCATTCATCCATTCATCCATTCATTCGTTCGTGTATATATGTAGCTAGCATCTGTTGAAGACCACAGTAAAACCGGATTCTGCTCTTAAAAGGGTCGCTGGGGAGGCTGCGTGGGCGGGCTGGGACCAGAGTGAAGAAACAAAGCCAGGTGCTTTGTGGCGCCCGCGGCGACCCCGTGCGGAGGCCCGGCTTGCTCTAAGCGGGTTACCCCAGGTTCAGAACGTAGAAGGAGACGTTCTCACAGGCCTTGGGGTTTTCTCCTGAAAGAGAGAGCCGGTTGCTACCTCTGAGCACCTCCCAGATTTACTTTGCTCTGGAAGTTCCAAGGCGGCTTCACCCCTAGGGAGAGGGAGCAGCGCCAGGGCCGGCGTGAGCATGAGCCGAGCCACGGTGGGCGGCATTGAACTGGGTTTTAATCGGGCTCTCCCAGCAACTTGCCGTGTGACCTTCAGCGAGTCACTCGATGTTTCTGGGACTCCTGGGGACGGGGGGTGGGGGGGGATCCCTGACCTCACCTGGCAAGAGACGGATGCCAAGTGCCTTGGAAGGACAAAGCCCCACACAGAGAGAAGGTACTATTCATTGTTTGCCTGACCCCAGGCTTCCCCAGCCCTTGGATTGTTCTAAAGCCTTGCCGAGGTTGCTTCTCTGTGTCCAGGCAGCTGGGCTGGCCTCTTGGGAAGGCACGTTATTATGCCTGTCCCGCCAACTTCTCCTTTCTGCCCAAACTATTTAAGGAAGAAGTCAGAGGTGAGACCTTCTGGAAAGTTCTGTAGAAAAGGACCGGTGTCTTCCCTGGCTCTTGGCGTCCATCTCCTTTTGTCTGTGGAGAATCAGCCAGTAGTTTACTCTGCTTCTGTCAGCGGTCCTGACCCTGTCACACCTGCTGTGTGGTGCTTCTTGTCTGTCTTGGTCTTGGTTTTCGTAGTGGAAACTTTTAAGGGACTTGCCCCAGTAGAACTTCCCCTGCTGGAATGTTCTTTAATGTAGTCATTGTTCTCAGTCCAAGACTGCCCTGAGCAGCCCCCAGGTGAGACCCAGTTCCCTTGATAACTGGGTCCCACCATGAAATCTTATACAACCTTTAGCCCCCGGTTCTTGGGGACTTGCTGTGGGCCAGGCACCGTACGAGGCCCACTGCGTGCCAGGCACTGGATGGGCCTTCATAGAAGCTCTTCCTCTTGTCCTCACCACAGCCCTGCGAAGCAGATGCTAGGTCCCTCGTTTTGCCCCTGAGGAGATCGTGCCCAAGAATGGAGCTGGGGTTGACCCCCGGCCGTCGCCTCCGTGTTCAAAGTGCCTCCGCCTGAGCCAGGCTGTGTCTTGCCTTGTTCCCATGGTCCTCACGCAGGAGGCTCTCCGAGTCAGGAGGAGGCGGAGGAGAGGGAGGTGGTGCGGGCCGTCATGGAGCGCGTCTAAGAACTTTGGAATTACCCTCCGAATCTGAGGCCTCGGCTAAAACTACACCCAAGTCCTTTGTGCTCATGCGCAGAACCAGAGCTGGACGGCAGGAGCAGACAGGGACGAGGTGGTCTCGACTCGGACAGCCGTGCGGAGGGCGAGGCCCTCGAGTCAGGGGTCACCCGAGTGCCAGGCCTTTTGAGGGTTCTGCCTCACGACGGCCATCTGCAAGTGGACTCGTCTCAGAGCTGTGATTTTGACATGCGGGAGACGGCTCGCGCCGGCTCGGGAGACATGAGCCCGCACGTCGCTTCCTGGCCGTGGGCTTGAAACTAGCACGGTAGGAGGACTTACCTGCCGGAAGCTGGCACACGCTAGAAAATTGAGGTTTCCTTCCCGAGAGAGCTGGGCGTCGCCCATTTACCGGAAGGCTGCTGCTCGGTTTCCTCATCCGTAAAATGGATGCCCACCTTCTAGAACCATCGGCAGCTGATGTCTGCGTGTTTTCCAAACCCAAGCCTGATGTGTGTGCCTCGAGATACGAGGCGTGTGTTTATATGTAATCCGTTACAGTCCGTACATGAAAAACTGTGTCTTTATGTTTTTTAAGTTTATTTAATTATTTTGAGAGAGAGAGACACAGACAGCATGAGTGGGGGAGGGGCAGAGAGAGAGAGAGAGAGAGAGAGAGAGAGAGAGAGAATCCCAAGCAGGTTCCACACTGTCTGTGCTGAGCCTCACGTGGGGCTCGAACTCACGAACCGTGCGATCGTGACCTGACCGAAAATCAAGAGTTGGACACTCAACCGACTGAGCCGCCCGGAAGCCCCAGCTGTATCTTTTTTTTAAGACAAGGCAGGTGCGCGTGTGCTGGTCGTGCGTAGAAACAGGAAATACCTGTGAGTCGGAGCAGCACAGGCTCCCAGAGACACCGCGTGGATCATGTGACGCTAAGCTGGTCGCAGACAAGATAACATTCGAGATCATGAAGTACTTGGGCCTCCTTCCTGTCGGTGTCCAGGTCCCGAGGACCAAAGCCCTGGCAGTCTTTGAGCAGAGAGCATTTTCCACGGTTTTCTTGGCTGTAGTAGAAGGACCCAGCAGACAGGCCGACCTGGACCTGGAGCCCGTCGCTCACCGCCTGGCTGAGCGTGGACAAGAGCCTGAGCCCATCGGGGCTCAGCGTCCTCATCTGTAACATCCGTGTCTGGGGGACACTCGGGACCAGGGCCTGTGGGGTCTCGGCACACGAAGCCGCGTGCTGGATTGGTGTTCTCTCTCGTGCTCTCTCCATCTTCTCCGCACTATCTCAGGACGCCGGGTGACCCCGAGTGTGCAGAATGTGGCTCAGGGCTTGGTACAGGAAGCTCCCTCTACACAGCCCAGCCTAGAATGTTCTCCATGTGCCTCTTCCTCTACCGAGTTACGACACAGAATGTTTACTGAGCGCTTGCTGGGTGCCCGGGCCTTTCCTGGGTACAGTGAGAGACTAAGCATGTAGGGTACTGACGGCGATCATTTGTGGAGCACTTTGTATAAATAATTCATTTAATCGGCACGTCAGCCCGAGGATATACACTGTCCTGTGGCAGGTTCAAGATGGCCGGCCTGTCTTTGACCGTGTTACCATCAAGGGGCTCTAGCCTCTCCCCTGCATCCGGGCTGGCCTGGGGCCACTTTGGCCAACAGAGTGAGGCAGAAGGGACAGTATGCCAGTTCCGTGTGTAGCTTTTAAGAGAACCGGCAACTTCTGCTTGGACTCTGGGAGCCCCGGATTGCTGTGCGGGACATCCGATGGCCGAAACCACCACCCGGGAAAGACCACCAACCTGGAGACCATGCGGAGAGAGAGCGAGGCCCGAGAGGGCCCGGCGGAGCCTAGCCTTCCAGCCGTTCCTGCCAAGACACCAGGGAGGAGTGGAGGCTTCTGGGTCCCCTGGGCCAGGACGGTCCCCGGCCCAAGGCTGTGACCTAGTCGGGGCCAGGAGCAGAAGAGTCTCCCCGCCGAGTTCTGCCCAAATTCCTGCCCCGCAAAACCATGAGCCCACAAAAAGATGGTGGTTTTATGCCGCCAGATTTTTCGAGTAGTTTGTCACTCAGCAATAGAGACCCGGGACGAGTGTGGTCCTCACTTTACAGATGAAGAAACTGGGGCGCGGAGAGGCTAAGCGGCTTGCTCGCGGTCACCACGAGTAGGTGGGGGGGCCGGGGTTTGCGCCCAGCAGCCCGGCTCCCCGGCACGGACACCTAGCACTGTGCTGTGCGGCTCTCGAGTGGAAGTCAGGGTTACGCTCTCAAGGACACTTCTCCCTGCTTCGGGGTGCGAGGACCCCGCACACCGCAGAGCCGGAGAACCGTCTGAGGCGTGTGCGTCTTCACCTACCCCATTTAAGGACACGAGGCCATCGGGACACACAGACGATGATATCAAGGACGTGTGAGGATTTCGCTGCGATCAGGAGAAAGATCTCCAACACCGGAGGGTGAGCGGGACCCCAGGGGCCTCTGAGGAGTGGGGACGCGTGAGGAGTCCGTGGCTCGAGCGGGGAAGAGCATGAGAGGCTGCAAGACAGTCCGAAAAAGGCCACGGAGCCACGGGATGCTGGGGGGTGTGCAACGGAAGCTTAGGGGCCCGGAGCACGGGGCGTGTGGGAGGAAGGGACAGGCAGAGAAGGGGACCGTTGGCGGGGGGCTCCCAGAGCTCGGCCTTCATCTGAAATATCTTGGGGACGAAACCCTGGTGGAAAGGCATTAAAGGTGGGGGCTGTGATTCGATGTGCCTTTTACCCAGAAGCCCCCCGCTGCTGGGGGCGGAGGCTGGGACGCAAGGGGCACACCCCAGGACGGAGACCAGACGGGAGCACAGTGGGGCCCGCGGCGGCTCCTACGGTGGGTGTGGACGGAGAGGAGACTTAGGACGAGGACTGGCAGCACGGGTGGGCAGAAACGGCCAGTGTCAGGGACCTGTGGCAGCGTCACCCTAGGTCCAGGGGAAGAATGGTGGGCGGGGGCGACAGCAAGGGACACGGGGAGCCACCGTGCCCAGGAAAAAGAAGCCACCACCATCACCCCCATGCGTGGGGCAGTGCCTGGCACGTAGTAGGTGCTCAGCAAATAACTGAATAAGCCCACGGGTCCAGGGCTCAGGACGGAGATTTGCGAGTCTCCGGGCATGAGATGCTAACTCAACAGTGTCCCTCCGTGGTGGTCACGCCCTTTGGGGTCAAGATACCCGTTTCCATCTCCGTATTGCCATCTGGTAGCTAAAGGGGAATTTGGATTTGATGAAGGGCGGGAGGAACTAGAGCGGGAGGAAATGCCTGAGGACGCGGAGCCCTGACCCCTGGGGGGGTCACAGCAACTTCCCTGTGTCACCAGACTCTTCTCTGTGCAGCAACTGTGTGTCCCCTTTACTGACCAGGGGCATTTATGGTGATTCAGGAGAGCCCCCGGCCCTATGCCTGTGGGGACTTGGGGGGGGCGGTCTATAAATAACACTCTTTTGTCCTCCCCCACATTCGGAACCATTTGACCCCTGATGGGCTATTGGGGGGTGCCGTCTGACCCTGCAGCCACACTGCCCTACAGTGCCCTGTTGCCCCACTGAATTTGCTCCCCAGAACCGTAGGCCAGGGCTGAGCCTGCCCCGGGATGCTTGCAGAGAAGCAAGCTGCATCCTGAGCCCTGGGCTGCGTATTTCCAAGCCGGTATTCCAGCGGCATCTGGAAGCAAGTGAATCTTCATTTGCCCTGAGACCGGTCCCCAGTTCTTGATTCCATGACTCCGTTCATGGCGCCGAGGAGGAGACGGGGATGGGAGCGAGTGCCGTGTGATTCAGAGTCCTGCTGAGCGCTCCTGTCTCATTCGGTTCCACTCCGAGCCCCGATCCTGGGTCCCCCGATGGCGCGCGAGGTGTGGGCATCCACAGCACCCCCGGGCTCCTGCCGGTCGTCCCCGGAGCACAGGGGTTTCTGCGTCTCCGTCCGCAGCGGGGTTTCTGAAACTCAGCACACCTGACATTTGGAGCCAGATGGTTCTTCGCTGTGGAGGCTGTCCCGGGCACTGTGGGGCGTGGGGCCGTGTCCTTGGTCTTCACCGCTACGTGTCAGAAGTGATGTGACAACCTAAGTTGTCTCCACACCTTGCCAGACGTGCCCTGGGGGACAGATTTGCCCCTGGTTGAGAACACCGCTTCAGGCTCTGTTTGAATCAGGCGAGTTTGAACTGAGAGGTGCTGTCAAGGTAAAATTCACATGAGATTTTGAATACATAATACGAAAATATACGTATATAATATCCCATTAGTAATTTTTTATGCTTATGATTTACGGAACTGATCATATTTTCCCTGTTTTGGGTTAAATAGAATATATCAGGATTCATCTGACCCGGTTCTGCTTACCATTCCCAACGTGACTGTAGGGAACTTTAAACTGCCCCCGTAGCTTGCGTCTTGTTTCTCCTGGACGGCGGGGTCCGGAGAACCGACGGCGTGGGCTTCGTGAGAGCGCGGGCTGCAGAGTCGTGTCCTGCCTGGTGTCGCTTCCCCGCTCCGTGACGTTCGGTGAGCCACTGAACCTCTCGGGGCCTCCCGGCTCTTGTAAGGGGTGGTCTCTTTTCTTCTAGACCTCAGCCAAACGTTCGCAGACTCTGGGGTAAGACCGTGAAGCCGGGTGGCCTTCTGAGCTGGGCGGTGCCTCGACGGCCTCTTGGGGGTGTTCTCGCCAATAGGGTGGCGCCCCGGGACACCTCCTTTTCTTCCTTCGGCCCGACAGAGCAAAGCGTTTCTTCTGGACGGAGACGGTCAAAGACACCTGCTCTTTGTGAGTGTGAGCGGGGCGGGGGCAGGCGGTGGCTCTCCTGGGCTGGCAGCTCCTTCCTTGTGGGCAGTTAGGCCCCCAGGTGGCAGACGGTGTGCCTCGGCTTCGCTCTCCTCCACCCCTCCCTGGCCCCTCTCCCCGCACCCCTCCCTGTCTGCTTACCCGTTCTCTAGTCTTCCCTGACACTTGGCAGGTCACTCATCCACATCTCCCCTTCTGTTTTGGCGTCTGAACCCATAAATAGCTCCTAGGCAGAGTCCCATCTGCTTGGCGACAATTCGTCCTGTGTTCCTTTTCCCGGACGTAAGGCCGCATCCGCACGGTTGCCGAATATGGAAGCGCCCCTGCCTGAGGAAAGGGATCTCGTTGCAGCTCGAACCGTGTGGCGGCAGCTGCTGCAGACGGGGCTGCCAGCGCCAGGCTCGGAGGCGGTGCTTTTAACGGCGGCGAGTGCCGCAGCGCCCGCGGTGCCTCCCGTCAGGGTCTTGGCTCTGGGACAGTAAAGGGAGGAAGGCCTGGTCCAGGCTTCCCCGTGAGCTCCGCGCTGGGCCGGAGTCGGGGCTGTGCGCTCTAAAGTGGCATGTGTACCCAGTGCCGGGGCCACAGGGAGGGAGGCCACAGACCTTCCCGGGAAGGTTGCACCCAGGGTGACACGGGGCTCGCCTGGCGACAGGGGAGGAAATGTGTGGCCCGTGGGCAGGCGTCCCTGCCGGCTGACTTGCTCACTTGAAGCAGGGACACACTGAGCGAATCCCAGTGAGAAATGCTGGGACGCGCCCTCCACCCCACACCCCCTCTCTGAACAAAAGGCACCTGACATACCAGGTTCCCAGGCTGGTGGCGCTTAGCCATGACTGCGCCCTTCGTGCCCTGCGTTGACCCTCTCCGAGCCTCAGCTTCCCGGCCTATAAAACGAGGATAATGGAGTTGTCATGATGATTAAAAATAGAGACTGGCACACAGTAGGCGCCTAATAAGTGGTAGATGATATTATTATTACTTTTATTATTATTATTTTGAAACCTTGAAAACTGTACCCCTCCATGATTAATCAGGAGGCTTAAAGCCCGTGAGTCCTAAAGCTAGGAATTTGGGAGAAGGGGGCAGAACGATCAGAACGGCCATAAGAATCAGAGGCCAGATTCCGGAGAGCACCGCAGTCACGCTCTGGAGAGCCCCCAAGTTAGTACTCTCTCACAGCGCGGCGATGTACCTTCCCCAGGCCTCAGTTTCCTCGGCATTGCAGAGCTGTCTCTAAAAGCCCTTCCCTTCTGGCTTTCCGTGGTTCCCAGTCCAGTAGGAGGGACATTGGGGTGTGGGTGAGTCTCCAGTCTGAGCAAATGTGGGGTGCGGGATAGAACTCAGTAAAAAGACATTGCAGTACCATTTCAACTTAAAATTCTTAAGATGAAATCAAGAGGAAATTGCTCCTTATGCTGACTGCAAGCAGCAAAGATGGCCGTGACTCACGAATCCATGGCTGCCATGGACAGTTGCACAGCTTGTGCACTGTTCAAAAGTGCCTCGTTGGTGAGTCGCATGGGGGATGAACTCCAGCTGGTATTCTGTTTGTCAGGTTGTGCGGTTTAGTGCAGGGCTGCAGCCACCCGGAAGAGGAGGCACCTCTCTGCTCCCTTGCCACATCCTATAACAGAGCATTAGGAGTATTTGGAAGCAGCACCCCCACCACCATGAATGGCAGGTCCTCCGTGTTGCTTTCCCGGTCGACCTCCCTGCAGCTCTTACCCCTCCCCCAAGGGGCCCGTGGTTGATGGAGGAGGTGTGGCCGGGGTCGGGGGAGGAGCTAAGGGAGGATGATCTTACACTGAGGAGCTTCAGGGCTCAGAGGGATGGAGGCTTCACAGAGGGAGGCTCGGGCCAGCTTGTAAATAGACAATCGGGGGCTCGAGGGCCAGCCAGCGAGCCAGAGGCCAAGGTGTCGACCTGGACCGTCGGCACCAGGAGAGAGAGAGAAAGGGAACTGTCTCCAGCCCATTTTCAAATTGGCGTCCTCTCTGGGTCCCTGAGCCCTGACCCGTCCCTCCCGCCCTCGCTCCCCGGCCCTTCGGCCCTCGGTGTCCTCCCTGGTGCGGGGGCTGCTGCCAGCCCTCACCCCGCGCCTCTGCGGGGTACCGCTCCGACCTCTGCACGAGGAGCCAGAGGGCCAAAGGGGGCCTCCGTTACTCTTACCGGGACGTGGTGGTTTCAGAAAGCGAGTCTCTGAGAGCAAGGGCGTTGGGCTCTGGGCTTGCGGCCGCTGGACCCGGGAGCCCAGCCCCGGCGGCTGCCCTCCGCGTCGGGGCTTGGCCTGGAGCAGGAATGAGCGTGTCCGCCCTTCGGGCCCCGATCCTCGTGTGGTCGGGCAGCGAGTCGGCCCGAGAGCACAGCACACCCGCTGCCCGCCACGGGCAGGGAGGCAGGAGGCCGTTCTCCCGTTTCGCAGGAGAGGCGGCCGGGGTGTGGGAGCGTCTCGAAATCAAAACTGCGGTGAGATCTCACTCTGCATCGGACGGGATGGCGAAGAGAAAAAATAGCTGAAAACGCCAGGCTGGCGAGGATGGGGAGTAAGTGGGCCGCGGCCACACTGCTGGCGGGAACGCCAAATGGCACAGCCCCTCGGGAAAGTAGTTGGGCGGTTCCTTTGACACCTAAGGACGGACTCACCGCATCTCCAGCAAGGCGCTCTGGGAACCCCAGAGAAAGGAGGGTCACATTTTCGCATCGACACTTGTACACACATGTCCACAGCGGCTTCGTGCGGAACAACGAAACACTGGCAACTGCCCGGCTGCCCTGTAGTGGCTGAGTGGCCAAGCAAATTGGTACACCCGGACCAAAGAATAGAGCTCGGCGGGAAAAAGGAATAGGCTATTGGGGCACCTGGGTGGCTCAGTCGGTTAAGCGTCTGACTTTGGCTCAGGTCGTGACCTCACAGTTTGTGGGTTCGAGCCCCGCGTCGGACTCTGTGCTGACAGCTCGGAGCCTAGAGCCTGCTTCGGATTCTGTGTCTCCTGCTCCCTCTGTCCCTCCCCTGCTCGTGCTCTGTCTCTCAAAAATAAATAAAACTTTCATAAAATCATAAAAAATTAAAAAAGGAATAGGCTATTGATTCACTCAGCAGCTGGGAGGACTCTGGAAGAAATTGTGCTCAGTGAAAGAAGCCAATCTCAAAGGAACAGAATTTCCTTCCTTTTCTTTTTTTCTTTTTTTTTTTTCAAAATTTATTGCCTTAACCATTTTTTAAGTGTTTATTTATTTTGAGAAAGTGAGTGTGTATGAGCAGGGAAGGGACAGGGGAGGGGGAGAGAGAAAGAGAGAGAGGGAGAGAGAGAATTCCAAGCAGGCTTCCTGCCATCAGCACGGCTCAAGCCCATAACCCCGGGATCCTGACCTGAGCCGGAATCAAGTCAGCTGCTTAACCGACTGAGCCACCCGGGCACCTCTGAACAGAATTGCTTTTGAAAAAAATCTTCTAAATAAATAAATAAATAAATAATCTTTACTGGGGCATCAGGGTGGCTCAGTCAGTGGCTCAGCCCACTTTGGGTCCCCTCTCTCTCCCTCTCTCTCTCTCTCTCCCTGCCCCTCTCCCGCTTGTGCTTGCTCGCTCTCTCTCTCTCTCTCTCTCTCTCAAAAATAAACATTTAAAAAAATTTTTTTAATTTTCTGCTAGCTTTCTGGTCTTCATGAATATTCCCTCTTGACCTTGAGGTCATAAATGCTGGAACCCCAGCCAGTGCGTGTGGCCCCGGCGTCTCTATCCCGTCCATCTCAGCCTCGATGGTGAGCCGTTAGGCGAACGATTTCCCTGTCTCTAAGTAGAAGCAGCGTCTGGTCGCTGTCACCTGTTGTCACCTCCGGATATGCCAGGTGTGACTGGTACCCGCTCTCCCACCTTACCCTTTGAGTGGGAAGCGCATCAGACAGCGGTCTGGCCCGTGCCCCCCGAGGACCCCTGGGGATCGCACACAGCGGAGGGCTCGCTGCCGGCGCTGGCCAAAGGTGACCGGCTGGAACCCGCATCTCTGCTGGGAGGGGGCCCCCTGGCTGGGCTCCCGGCCGCCGGCTGCTGCCAAGGGCAGAGCCCATGCCAGGCATTCCTGCAGCCGGGTAAGGGGCAGGTGGTCCCCTCAGCAGTGGGCGGCCCGGGGGCTTAGCTGGGCCCAGCAGGGCGGTGAGTAGCCACTAAAGTAGCGTGAGCTAAGAGGACTCTGGACGCCAATCAGCTTTCGAGAAAAATGTGCAGAGAATTTCAGAAGATTAGAGAAAGGGGCGCCTGGGTGGCTCAGTCGGTTGAGCATCCGACTTCGGCTCAGGTCATGATGTCTCGGTCAAGAGTTCGAGCCCTGCGTCCGGCTCCGTGCTGACACCTCAGAGCCCGGAGGCTGCTTCGGATTCTGTGTCACCTTCTCTCTGCCCCTCCCCTGCTCACCCTCTGTCTCCCTCTTTCAAAAAAAAAAAAAAATTTAAAAAAAAAAGATTAGAGAAAAACGTAGAGACTCTTTGCAGTTTCTCTGCTTACCGAGGTCGTATATACTCATTATAAAACTCCCAGAAAAACCATCGAGGCAGTGAAATTCAGTCCACTCCTTATGTTTGGGTTTCTTTCTTTTTTTGTTTTCAATAATGGCTTTATTGAAAGCTAGTTACATAATACATTCGATATCACACAATTCACCCGCTTCGGGTGCTGCTTTAGCGGCTTTTGGTGCCTTCCCAGTAGTGCGTCCCTCACCCCATGAGTCTGAGAGAACGTTTTATCACCGCGAGAAAGAAGCCCCGTGTTGTACAATGTGAATGTACTTAATGCTACTGAGCTGTTAAAATGCTAAATTGTATGTTTTTTGTAGCTCGACACAATTACAGCCAAGTGAAAACCGTAGCGTCTCCCTACCTCTCCAGCCCCCCGCCCCCCGAGCCCCAAGCAGCCGCTCACCTGCTTTCGTCTCTGTAAATGTGGTCAGCCCGGCTGTGGGTTTCAGGGTCCTCCTGTGTGCCCAGCACGGTGTCGGGTGCGGTGCGGGTGCCGGGGGAGTCAGACCTGTTCCTGCTCTCAGGGGGTCCACAGTCTCACGACCTCGCATCACAATGCGAGCAGACGTATGGCGTTTCCCTGGCGGGAGGATGTGTGGTTTGCAGAGTCGCCCCTGTGTGCGGCTTTCCCTGGGGAGAGGTCGGAACTCTCGGGAAACGTTTGGGGCTGGGAGGTGGACCTAGAGCTGAACCCTGAAGGCAGCGAAGGGCAAAGAGGGTAAACCATAAGAGACTTTTAAATACAGAGAACAAACCGAGGGTGGGTGGGGGTGGAGGGGTGGGGGAGGGGGCGGGGAAAACAGGTGATGGGCTTTGAGGAGGGCACTTGTTGGGATGAGCACTGGGTGTTGCACGTAAGCGATGAATCATGGGAATCTAGTCCCGAAGCCTAGAGCACACTGTAGACACTGTCTGTTAGCTAACTTGACAATAAATTATTAAAAAAAAAAAAAAAAAAAGATGGATTCTCGTGCGTGAGGAAAAAGCACGAGCAAAGGCCCGGTGGTAGGAATGTGGACTGCGTTGATAGGGCAAAGTGAGGAAAACGGGCCCCCCAAGGGACAAGTTTTCTTTTGAGGAGCCATACAAAATAATGCCAAGCAGAGCCCCCGAAACCCTTCCCCCTCCAGCCCTTCCTCACACCATGACTGGCTCACTGGCTCGAAGTGACAGTTTCGTAATCCTGTACGGTCGCTGACCGGGAGTGCCGTGCCCCGTTCTCGCGCCTCCCGGGAGCGAGCCTTGCTTGTGAGCGGTCACGTTAGTGTCCTAGGACCGCTGTGCTACTTGTGGGCCTAAAACAACACTGATCTATTCCCTCGCAGTTCTGGAGGCCGGAAACCAACAGCCAGCGTGGTGGTAGTTTCTGCAGATTGGGGGGAGCTGTTCACGCCTCTCTTCCAGCGTCTGGTGAAACCCAGCACGCTCTGATGTCGCTTGACCCAGAGAGGCCTCGCTCCGGTCTCTGCCGGCATCGCTACGCGGCCTTCCCCTCTCTGTGCGTGTGTGGCCCCTGTCTTTCGTCAGGACCCCATTCATGGGATTTAGGGTTCCCCCCAATCCAGTCTGACTGCACGTTAACTTGCTTACACCTGCAGAGACCCAATTTCCAAATCAGGGTTAGGACTTCAACGTATCTTTTGGGGGGACAGTGTTCAACCCATCACAGGTGGATACTGTATTATGTCCGTTTTGCAGCTGAAGAAACCAAGGCACAGAGGGGGTCAGTGAGAGAGGGATGGAGGCACGTCCACGTGTGGGACTGTCGGTTTCAGGAACCGGAACGGCCCCAGAAGCCAAGCGCACCCAGCGTCAGGATCGTCTAACTCTCACCCATTTGCAGGAGGCCGTGCTCTGAATGGTGCCAGGCCGTCTGTGGGGACTCCCTCGGGACTCGTGCAGGGGAGGGCGGGGAGCCGTGCAGAGTGCCCCCTGTCCCTCTGGGGTCTCCCTCCCAGGTAGACATTTCATAAGCGATTTGGTAGGGATCTCCCAAATCGTGTGCCGGACACTGTGCCGGGCACTGGGGGGGACTCGAATGTGGGCCGCGCCGTAGGCCTGGCGTGCAGGAGCCCCCCCTCCCCCCCCCGCCCCGGGTGTGTCCGTGGTGTGAAGGGATGCTGTCCGGCAGACCAGGGGGCGGCTGACTTCATCTTAAAGGTTTCAAGCGTGTCCTGCGAAGGTCAGACATGTCCCCATGTCCCCGTGGCTAGGGAAAGCTGCTGACCATTGAGCGCACCCACCAGATAGGCCTCGGCCAGGCTCTCTGCATGCGTCACTACTACCCCCCACGTGAAGATTTGCGAGGAGTCTTTCCGTCCCCACTTCATAGATGGAGCTCTCCCGACCTCTTGAGGCTACAGGGTGTCTTTTTCAGCCCCCAGCTCCCTTGGCCTGTCTGTCTCTTCTGGAGAAGAGTCGGTGATGCCCCAAATTCCGGCACTAGGTGGCGCTGTGGCCCGCCGCACCGCTGTCAATTCACAAAGGGTGGCAATTCCAGGGACAGAGGTTTCTGACTTAAGTCATTTGTATGCACCCTTCAAGTACCACTGGTACTTTAATCTGCTTACTGTTTTTCTTGGGGCGCCTGGGTGGCTCAGTCAGTTGGACTCAGATCACGATCTCATGGGTAGTGAGTCCAAGTCCCGCGCCGGGCTCTGTGCTGACAGCTCAGAGCCCAAAGCCTGCTTTGGATTTTGTATCTGTCTCTCTCTGTCCCTCCCCTGCTCGCTTGCACACTCTCTCTCTCTCTCTCTCTCTCTCAAAAATACATAAACATTTAAAAACATTTACTTAGCATTTTTTTTAAAGCCCTTTTAAAGTGTCTGTGGGAAAGCATTATTTCTTTGCCGCGAAGAGAGGACGAGTGTAAACTTCTTTTTAAAAACCCCGTTAACTGTTTGGAACCGCGTCTAGTACGTCAAAAGAAGCCAAATATACAAGCAAAGCTATGTGAACAAAACACGTTGGTTCACGCGTGCCCATCCCGCAGAGCACTTGCAGGGAAGTGTCGTCCTAGGCTTTGAAAACGGAACAGCCTCCTGTCCCCCAGACGCGTGGGTGTCTGCGGCTGGAAGGGCTCCTTCCTTCTGCGGGTGTTGGCCCTGACCCCTGGTTGGAGCCAGGCCTGGGACCCAGGCCCTGCCTTCCCCTCCGCCACACGGATGGGAGAAGAACCTTAGGGAATTGACACTGACCTACGACCCTCTGTTTCTTGGTACCTCTGATGCCTAAGAAAGCTCACTGGGGGGAGGGGGAGACCGGGGGGGTCCCCAGCACAGGAGCATCACCTGTCGGGCATATGGAGCCCTGGATGACAGTCGGGAGTCGTGAGCTTGCGTGACAGCCAGGATGGGCAGTGCACCTTGTCCAAATCGCTTAGCTTCTCTGGGCCCCTTGTCCTGAGGGTGCAAAGCGGGGCGTGGCATGGCAGCACCCCGCCACTCCGAGGAGCCGTGTCCACCCTGGGATGGCGCCTTGGGCAAATGCTTTGATCCTTGTTTGTTGTCAGAGCTGGAAAATATCGGGGCCACCCTCGCTCTCGGATTCCCCATCTCGCCAAGTCAAGCCAGGTTCTAACAGGCCCGAGGGCTGTCGGGAGAAAGGCCGTCGGCCCTGGTCCAGCCCTCCTGCACGTCCTGGAGGCCTAGGTCTGGACAACTTGCCGCCTGCTGGCGCCTTCACAATTCCTCCTCAGGTTGACAGGGCTCTGGTCAGTTAAATGTTTAATTCTGCTTTTACGGTCCAGAGTCTCCTGTGTCACTTTGCCCCAAACGACGACTGCATGTTAAAGATAACGCCAGCCGCTGTAATGGTCCCCTGAAATCTCCGTGCATCAACACCATGGCAGCTCAGTCCCCACCTGCCCGTAGTCTGGTTACGAGCCGACGTGTATGAGGCTGTGGGGATGCCAGGCACTGGGGTTGGCACCGGGACCCCCCATGAAGACGGCAGACACGGCCCCCACCCTCAGGGAGCCTCCTTCCGTCTGACAGGGACACTCATCCAAAGCCTTTGTCTTCTCTCCTCAGTACTGTGCCTGGAAGGCTCGGTTCTTGTGTTTGAGGACATCTTCAGGCTGATCGCGTTCTACTGTGTCAGTAGGTGAGTAGACCCGGCCCCCAGAAGGGCATCTGGTCGCAACCCACGTCCATGCACCCTCGGGTGGGGGCGAGGGTCACAGGGGAGCCCCCGGAGGGAAAGGTGCGGCCCAGAGGACTTACCGAGGGGACGGTCCCAGGCTATGCCCTGGTAACCCTGAGGGAGGTGTTAGTTCTGCTGCTATCTCGGTCTGGCCGGTGAGGGCCCCTCCCTCATCACCACCGCCCCCTCCCGGCTCACGGCCCCGTCCCCCAACTTCCTGTGCGCCAGCTTCCAGGACGGCCCGGAGTCCCGCGAGGACCTGACCCGCCCTGTTGCGGGGGTTATAGACGGCACTTCCTGTGGGGACAACAGGAAGGGCTGATACCCCTCAGTGGGACAGAGCCTGTGACTCGTAAGTAGCTGCCAGGTGGGGCGAGTGACGGTCACCACCCTCGGAGCCGCCCTGTTTACTCAGGACTGGTTGTGGGCCAGTAGGGACGTAAGAAGGTATTTTGGCGCCGTGATGGCTTCGGCTCCAGGGCCTTGACAGGGGCCGCACAGGGTGCCTCGGGGCCCGGGGCTCCGGGCTTCGGAGACACTGTCCTTGAGGAAGCCGAGGCTGAGAGGAGTCGCTCGTTCAGGTCACACAGGTGGTAAATGGCGGATGGAGATTCAGAGGTCAGTCTCCAAGGTCCGTGATCTTTGCTACGCCCCCGCCCCCACTGTTAGCCTCTCCCAATAACCTCCATGATCTAGCACGTTCTCTCCAAGGCAGAGCAGCAGGGGCCCCCCGGCCCTCCATAGGCCATGACATGCCGAGCTCCCGGGGAGGCAGGCCGTTTCCTGCTCTGAGAAGGTCTCGCCTTCGGAGAGGGCGGCCAGCGTGGTGCTTGGCGCTCGGGACGGATAGAGAACGATGACGTAGCTGCAGAGCCCAGAACTTGAGCTCGTGTCTTCATCTCTCCGAGGCTCGACCTCCCCTTCCGTAAAACGGGAAAGCTAATGCCCATCAGCCGGATGCCAGGGAAAGAAGGCGGGTAAAGACGCAGCACGCTGCCGCCCAGCACCCAGTAGGCCTTCCGGTTCTGTTTCCGGGGGGGCCGGGCCGCGGGAGGGTGTGCTGGGGTAGTGACTTTGGCTGCCGTTTCTCTACGTTCCAGAAAAGCAGGTGCCTGTCGGCCCGCCCTCAGCTGCTCAGGGAACCCACGAGATGGCAGGGCACAGAGCCCGAATGTCTCGGTGTCAACATAGTGTACTTGGCGCGGGCGCCGAGGCTGTCTGTAAGGAGTGAGATGCCGTAGGAGGAGGAGCCACAGGTGAGGAGCTGGAGACCCGTTGCCCGGCCTGTCACCCGGCCTCTCCTGCTCCTCTCTAGGGGACGGTAGCCAAGATGGCGCAGCACGGCGCCAGAACTTTCACTGGGGAGCACGCTCTCTCCCCTCCCGTCCCCGTGCAGGAAGACGCAGGCGCTGGCTGCAGAGCGCTCACCCTAATGCCCCCGGCTGGACAGTCGTCTGGTGTGAGGGCCCTAACGAGGCTCCCCAGACTGCCTGGACTTTGCAGTGGTCCAGGAAGCTGGTTAAAATTACAGACTCTGGGGGCGCCCGGTGGGTCAGTCCGACTTCGGCTCAGGTCACGATCTCATGGGTCGTGAGTTCGAGCCCCGTGTCCCGGCCTCAGCAGGATCCCAGGGGCTGCTCTGGAGCAGAAGCGAGACCTCGGCGTTGTCCACCTTGACGCCAACAGGGCTAGGCTTTTGTACCCACCAAGGCACGCGGCCAGCGGGGCAGACAGTGAGGCTCCAGCATTCGGGACAAGCCTCTGAGGGTCACAGGGGCCAGTCCCCAGGAGCAGACCCCACTGAGGCTGGGCGATGGGTGGGCAGGGCTGGCGAGAGGCATCCGTGGGTCAGGGTGGGGCGGCAGCAGTGACTGTGCAGGCTGGCCGCCACCGACCAGGCATCTGTGTGGGGTCAGGCTTGGTGCATGCTTCCACCCCCAGAGTTCTCTCTGACCCCCACAGCCGGCTGGCGGGGAGGCGTTCTCATCCGGAGACCCGCTTCAGAGGCCGATGCCCCCTGCCCCCAAGTTGTGCTAAGACTCAGACACAAAGGTCCTTGTAAGGGGCCTGCCAGGGGGCCTGGCGTGAAGCCAACACTCCGGAAGCCATCACATGTGTTCTTAACAGCTGTGACAGACGAGGAAACTGAGGCTGGGGGCGTGGCCTGCTCAGCTCACACAGCTCGGTCCTAAGCCGATTTGAACCCAAGCTTGTCCGGACCCCCGAACCCCAGCTGCTTCTTCCCTGCACACCATACAGGGCCTGGGGCCTAGAGGACGCATGTGCCGGTCCCCCTGCAGCCCTCAGGAAGGGCAGGGAGAGAATTCTAGGTAGAGGACCTGCACGAGGGGGCAGGGGGAGACTGGCAGTGAGAAGCTCGGGAATGGCTGCGTGGGGGGAGCCGGACACATGGGTAGGGGTGAGATGGAAGGCCTTGAACGCCAAGCCCAGGAGCTGTGGGGATACCCTTCCATGGCTGCTGCGAGCCCTACTGCTGCCCCTGGTCAGGCCACCCTTCAGCAGACCTGCGTGGCTGCAGCAGGCGGCAGGCTCGAGGCAGGGGGAGAGTGGAGGCCCGCCACGGGCCACGGCAGCCGCCCAGGCACTACAGGGAGGCCCCTGCCCCGGTGCCGCCTGGAGGAACTGAGAAGGGTGGGGACAGCCACTGCAGACAGGAGTCAGGGAACAGAGGAGCCAGGGAGCTGCTGGGGCTGCCTTCCCAGGCGACAGGAGCACGAACCCACCAGATCTTCCTACGCCAGGCACTCCACCAAGCCCCTTACAAGGACCTCGAGGACAAACTGTCAGCACACCCAGGGGTCAGGAGTCGGTAGCCTCGCGAAGTGGGTGCCATTAGCTAAAATGAGGAAGGAAGGGTGGAGACCCTTGGGCCTGACCACGCAGTGTTGTGACTAAGCTGCCGCCCTCCTTTCCCCGGGGAACGGGGTGGCGGGCCGGTCCTCTTTGCCTTTGAAGCCAGCTGTGCTGGGGCTGCCTTCCCAGCTGGCTCAGTCAGGAGCCGTGGTCTTCCCTGTGAGTGGTCCTGGCGCCACTCACAGGTAAGACCTGCGGGAAGGAGAAGGGGAGGAGCCGAACCACACTGGGAAGCACCCGTGACCTGTGCTCTTAGGAGGAGGGACGAAACACACAAGCCCCCACTAGGCGCTGGCGTGCGCTGCCAGCATTTTCTATGTCCCGGCTCGTTCAGTTCTCAAAACGACCCCATAAGAGGGCATGGCGTCCCCTCTGTCAGACCGGGGAGCCGAGAAGGAAATGGCACCGGGCCAGGACTGGCAGAACTAGGGTTTTCGCTGGGTCTGTCGATTCCAGAGTTCATGCTGCTTTTCACTTTCTCCCTCTCCGTCACTTGAGAAATGTACTAAACTAGGGCGCCTGGGCGGCTCAGTCAGTTAAGCGTCTGACTCTTGATTTCGGCCCAGGTCATGGTCTTGTGGTTCGTGAGATGGTTGAGCCCCATGTTGGGCTCAGGTGCTGACAGGGCAGAGCCTGCTTGGGATTTTCCGTCTCTCCCTCTCTCTCTCTGCCCCTCCCCGACTTGCACTCTGTCACTGTCTCTCACATAAATAAACTTTAAAAAAATTTTTTAAATAAAAAATTTACCAAAATAAGATCCTGTTTTTCCCTCTATAGTGAGGAACTTTCAAAACCACAAAAGTGACCCAAGGGCTCTTGGGGATGGAGCTGGGGGTGCCACGGGGGCGTTGAGGGGACTCATATTGCTCCCACTGGCCAGGGCATTCCCTGGAAGTAAGCATTCCCCAGGTCACCCCAAAGCTTTACAGGATCTGGGCAGGGTTGCTCAGCCCTCAGGGGACGAGAAAATTACATTAATGAGATAGTATACTTGGTATGTGGCATTTTTCAATCCTGGGTACCAGCCCATTGTAATGGAAGTGTAGTATAACACAAAAATACATTTGGTTTGATCTTTGTCTGTGTGACAGGGTGTCTTTTGTTAGTCGTCATGAGCCCCTTTCAGTGACACCTGAGTCTGTGCCAAGAGCTGACGTAGGCAGGACCCCCAGGGAGCCTCAGGATGGGCTGGTCACCAGGAAGACCAAGCATTTAGAGGGCTGAGACTTACAGCACCGCGCCCCCCCCCCCCCCCCGCCATCTCCCACTTGCTGAACACACTGAGCTGCCGGGAGGGTGGCACGCCCAGAGAGGCGTCCAAGCTCGGCGCCCCGCCCCCGTGTCTTGCCTATGCACCTCTTTGGGCTGTTCCTGAGTCGTAGCCTTTATAATAAACTGGCTAATCTAAGGAAAGTGTTTCCCTGAGTTCCGTGCACCGTTCTGGCAAACGGTCAAACCTGAGGAGGGGGCCGTGGAAACCTGCCAGTTACAGCCAGTCAGTCGGGGAAGTACCGGTGGCCTGGGACTTGCAACAGGCTTCTGAAGATGGGGCGGAGTCCCTGACCTGTGGCGTCTGCGCTAATTCTAGGTAGTCAGCACCAGAATGGAATTAGCTCGTGGGACACCCTGCTGGTGTGTGGAAACTTGCAAAATTGGTGGTTAGTGTGAGAAAAACACCGTGGGGGGGTCATAAAATCAGTCTAGTGCATCGGGACTGCTCTCCTTTTAAAGGAAAATTTAAATGAGACTGGAACATATCAGAATGTGTCTCATGTAAGCTGGAATAAGTCTGGTTTTGCTAAACTCCTGCTTTCGTTGTGTATGCATGTGTATGAGCGTATGCGGGGGAGAGAGCGCGAGTATGTGCGGGGACACTGCGTCGTGACGCCAGAGGTGTTTCTTACTGGCAGTCGTGGTCAAAACGTTCAAAAAACACTTCCTAGGCTGGAGACCTTGAGGGAGGGGCATGTCCCGCCCTGGGGGGTACACGAGCTGACCCACCAGCCTGTGGAATAACATCCATGCTGATTCCATCGGAGCATTATTCCATTTTTCAAATTTCTATTTTCATGAATGCTTTTTAAGGGACTTAACAGTCCATCATATAAAGACTATGTATGTTCTCATACA
Organism: Paguma larvata; assembly: GCA_030068075.1. Classification (NCBI taxonomy): domain Eukaryota; kingdom Metazoa; phylum Chordata; class Mammalia; order Carnivora; family Viverridae; genus Paguma; species Paguma larvata. The sequence goes on from CM057827.1 coordinate 37,487,189, forward strand.
CACGTACACATACACACAACTGGAGAGGTGCTTGCTTTTTATTTGTTTTGATAGCTTCTGTTTTGGAGGCTGTGATTCCCATCCCAGCCTGTGTCCGATCAGGATCGCCTGGAGAGCTGGTGAAAACTACAGATTCTTGGGGCGCCTGAGGGGCTCAGCCGGCTAAGTGTCTGACTCCTGACTTCGGCTCAAGGCCATGATCTCATGATTAGTGGGATCGAGCCCCGTGTCGGACTCTGCGCTGACAGCACGGAGTCTGCTTGGGATTCTCTGTGTCCCTCTCTGCCCCTCCCCTGCTCACGCACCTGCACGCACCCTCTCTCACTCTCACGTTTAGTATATATATATATATATATATATATATATATATATATATATGGATCCATATACATATATGTGGGTTCCTAGCCCACCCCCAGCCCTGACCCTGGGGACCCAGGCACATAGATCCGGGCGTCTGCATTTTTAGCAGCTCTCCCATGGGAGTCTGATCCAGAGATACGTAATACAAAGGTATTAATACCTACTCATATGCTGTGACATAGTTATCACCGTCATCATCATCACCATCAACATCGTCACAGCAATAATATCACGTGACAACGAGGCCTGCAAACACCCAGCTCAGTGCCTGGCACACCATAGTCACCCAACAAACACTCTGTCCTGTGGGTGCTTCGCCTCGGGTCAGAAGAGGCAGCCCCGGGTGGAATGTTGGATTGGATGACGTGTCGGGGAAGCAGGGACAGACGAAGTCCTTGAATGACGCTGGGTCATGGAGAAGGAGGGGACCGTGGCGCCGCCTCAAAGGATGTGTAGAATCTAAGTAGGTGTAGTCGGGGGGGAGGAGGCCCTCCCTCTATGCAAAGCTCAGCTCCCTGTAGGAAAATGAGCGTGCCCTTTGGGGAGGCAGCTGGGAACCCTCTGGCTGCACGAGAAGGGTCCAGGTCCGTGGTGCAGAAGCGAGGAGCTGGCGGGAGAAGCAGGCGGCAGGGGCCAGGCTGGGGAAGGCCGTGGGCGCAGGGGTGCCAGGCTGGGGGTGGTCTGCAGCCACCACCGCAGCACCCTGAGCAGCTCACGGAGAAGGGGGGCAAGGGGGCGAAGGAGAGTGTCCTGGTGGGCAGGGGCGGGCACCAGATGAGCCAAGTGACTCTGCTGGCCGTCACGACATACACGGTGACTGAGGAGCCGTCGGAAGCTCTGCCGGCAGGCCAGACAGCGAACCGGGTAAACTGAGGCAACACAGGGATAAATCGTAGATTCAAGTAGATGAATCTCCTTCAAAGTTAGAGATTGGGGTAGTGGTGGCCTGAGGTGGGAATGAGTGCTGAGGGTGGGGTCTGGGTCCCGGCCTGGCCTGCCTGGAGGGGCCGACTGGTAACCTTCTTGGGGGAAGTCTGACTGTGTGCTCACCAGGGGAAGCCCGACTATGTGCTCGCCGGGGAAGTCTGACTGTGTGCTCACTGGGGAAGCCTGACTGTGTGCTCTCCAGGGGAGTCTGACTGTGTGCTCACTGGGGGAACCCGACTGCGCGCTCACTGCCCGTCTCGCAGTATGGACCCACAGTGGTTAGCAGGCAGGAAGGGGTGGGTCGCTCCCAGAACAGCACCAGTAGAGGAAGCTTCCTGGGCTTCCCACAGACCAGGAGAACCAGGGAGAAGCCGTGACCTCTCACTCCCAAGCACGGTCTCCCATTTCTCAGGGGTCCCTCGGTGCTGGCACAGGACTAGAGCTGACCTGGTCGCTCCCTCGGCCACAGGGCTCGGCTCCTCGGCCCCCAGGGAAGATTCCAGTCTGCACGGAGGCCCAGCAGCCATCAGGGTTGCTTCCTTTATGGGCTGTGGGGGGCAGGGAATGGACACATGGGTCCCTCTCCCCGACATGACCTCCGACCTTTCCTGTCTCCGCAGAGACTTGCTGCCCTTCACCCTGAGGCTGCCCCAGGCCATCGTCGAGGCCCGCGGCTTCACAGACCTCGAGACCATCTCCAACCTGGGCCTGGGTGAGTCCCCTCCGAGGTTCAGGGCAGGCAGCAGGGCTTCCGGAAGTGGGGCCTCGGGACGAGCCCACCCGTGCACAGGGGCGGCCCCTCGGGCTGAGTCCCACCCTCTCCCCCTCCCCAGGCTGACGAGCCCCCACGGCCCGGAGAGTCTCCCAGTTTCCAAAGTGGCACCTTTTACAGCTACCCAAAAGGTCTGACGCGCAGCCGTGTTGGGTCCGGGGGAGCTGGGGCTGGTCAGGGCCGGCACGGGCTGACCCATGGTCAGGACATGGCTCTGGGGAAGGCCGAGCCAAACTCCCAGGCCTTTGTCAGCTGCCCGGCGTTGGGCACCAGCACTGCGGCACCCCTGGTCCCATCCTTCTCCAGAAGGAACAGCAGCGTGAACACGACTGTGACCTCAGTGCGGGATGGGGAGCGGGCTGGTAACACACAGCCCAAGTGACCTCTGCTCTGAGGTCTGAAGTGGCACAATGACACTGTGCTCCATACTTGCTTGGCACTCTGTGTCATCCTTGACTCTTGATCTCGGCTCAGGTCATGGACTCACGGTTGTGAGACCAAGCCCCACGTCTGGGCACGGAGCCCACCTGGGATTCTCTCTCCATCTGCCCTTCGCCCACTCATGCGTGCACTCTCTCTCTCTCTCTCTCTCTCGAAATAAATAAATATACTTAAAAGAAAAAAGATACAGGGGCACCTGGGTGGCTCAGTCGATTAACTGTTTGATGTCAGCTCAGGTCATGATCTCAGGGTTTGGGAGTTCGAGCCCCATGTCGGGCTCTGGAGCCTGCTTCAGGTTCTGTCTCCATCTCTTTGCCCATCTCCTGCTCATTCCCTGTCTCTCTCTCTCTCTCTCTCTCTCTCAAATATAAACAAACAAACAAACAAACTTGCAGGGGCCCCTGGGTGGCTCAGTTGGTTAAGCATCTGACTTCAGCTCAGGTCATAATCTCACAGTTCGTGAGTTTGAGCCCCATGTCGGGCTCTGCGCTGACAGCTCAGAGCCTAGAGCCTGCCTCGGATTCTGTGTCTCCGTCTCTCTCTGCTCCTCCCCTGCTCTCTAGCTCTCTCTCAAAAATAAACAAACATTAAAAAACAAAAACAAAACCAAAATCGAGTCTGACTGAGCACAGCGGAGAAACTTGCCCAAGGCGGCCCGGGCAGCAAGGACGAGGCTGGGGTATGTGCCGAGGGCTTTCTGAGGCCGAGCGCGGCCTCTCCGCTGCCCCTCACCTGCCCCTCTTGACCTTCACAGTTGCTTTGCAGCAGTCAGGGGCCAGTTCAAGGCCAAGTCAGTAGGGAAAGTGGGACACCGGACTCCATCTGGAGAGGTTTTATTTCCGACAGGAGGGGTCTGCCCGCTCCAGGCCCTCGCCCCCGCCGTGGGGTGCAGGCAGTGCCGTGTGCCGGCCTCAGCCTCCGAATGACCGGTGTGGCGGCTGGACCAGCCCTTGGGGTTCTTAGTACGTTTGCCAGACACCCTTCAGCAACAACCACCAGGAGACTTTGAAAACATAAAGGTTTATTAAGAGACTCTCTGAAAGACAGAGAGCAAACTGATGGAGGGAGGCGGGCGGGGGCTGGGCTAGCTGGGGGATGGGTCCTAAGGAGGGCACTTGTTGGGATGAGCCCCGGGTGGTCGCAGGGAAGCGACAGAATTCTACTCCTGAGACCAGTATCGCACTGTCCGCTCGCCAGCTAGAATTTAAATACAAATCCGAAAAGAAGAAAAGCAAGGTTTATTGCTCTCACAAGACCTAGGAACTACATAGCATCCCCGGGGCCCCACGGCGAGGTGGTGGGGAGAGAGCACACGTGGGCCACGGGTTCTGCTTTTTTGGAGGCCGATGGTGGAAGCCTAGGGTTTCGCAGGCTCACTCTCTGTTGGTGAATTTAAAACCCGAAGGGGATGGGGCGCCGGGGTGACTCAGTCGGCGGAGCATTCGACTCTCCATTTCGGCTCAGGTCCTGATCCCAGGTCACAGGCTGGAGAGATTCTCGCTCTCGCCCCCTGCCCCTCGCCAGCTTGTGCGTTCCTGGGTGTGTGAGCTCCCCCCCCTCCCACTAACAAACCATGGGGGGAGAACTTAATGGGCAGGAAGAGAGAAAAAAACAAGTGACCCAAATGGTCAGCTGTCTAAATCAACCAAGATCTCCAGAACAAATGAGCCTCAGCGGAGGAAGGCAGCCTCACTGTTTCCTGGTCTTGTGACTGGCGACGTGTTTTATTCAGGGTATCGTCGAAGGAGGCCTCTCCGGAACGGATACCTCAGCCATCACAGCCTAAGGCAGGCGCTTGTATTACGAAAAGAAAAAAAACAAAACCGAAAACTGGTAGGGGTCGCACGACAGGCAGGCGTCTCTGGACTGGCCGCCCAGGAGCTCCCCGAAGGCTTTGCTCACCTGGGGTTCGCTGCCCCACCCCCCAGCCCTGGCACACACTGTGTGTAAGAGACTCAGCTCCTCTTGAGGAGCACCCCTTTCTGGAAGAGACAAGCCCTTCCGTCCTGGGAGTGCTTGGCCTCAGGCACCTGAAGGAAGTGGAGAGGGGAGGTTGCCGTCTGGGAAGACTGCGGGATTTCAGATTCGTCTGTCAGCCCTTGCTTCCCTGAGAAGGCGACTGAAATGGCACCCGGGGACACTGCCGCCTGGGAACCGGAGGGTTCTGATCACACCCGGTGTCCCCCAGAGGCTGGAGGATGTAAAGCAAAGCTCTCCAGAATCATTTTTCCCTGTGGCGGAGGAAGGGTTAACGTTTCAGCCCCCTGCCCAGAATGGACGGAGACGGGGGGAGCCGGAAGGGCCCCTCCCGCCATCGGCCAGAGGTGCCTCCGAGATGGGCAGGCGTGGGCCCCCCGACCTTCACCGCTAACGATGATATGCAAGGGGGCGGCTGTGCCGAGAGCCCAGGGGCTGCGCCGGGTGCCCTGAGCGTCACTCGTTGTTCCGGGCACGGCATTTTCATGATGCAGAACTGAAACCCCCTCGAGCTGGCAGAGAGAAAAAGGGACTCCGGGGAGTCTCCAAGAAACAGAGCAACAGGTCAGCCAGGCTGCCTCGCTGGCTTCCTCCCCCACCGCGGGGCCCTGCTCCCGACGACTCCACGCGCCTCCCCCGGCCAGCCGGGCTCTGGTGCCAGCCCCGCGCCACCCACCGACCTTGCAGTCGGGAGAAGTCGTGAGGCCGTGCGTCTCCTCCTCTCACCAAGTGCCTGCGGTGCAATTTTTTGGGCACGCTGCTCGCTTTGTGCACAATGAGTAGAATGTAATAAGAATCCACGTTGCTGCAAAGCCCGGGCGCTCAGGCAGGGGTGATGCTGCCGAGACGGAGATATTCGTTGGCAGGGTCAGTGCCACGTGGGGACCCAGAGCCGGTGCTCGCTGCTCCTGAGCTGCCGCAAGAAAGTCCAGGTTTGCCTTGGAAGGGCTGGCGTTTGATAGGAGGGCAGGCTGCAGAGGCATCGTCTTGGGGCCACGAAGCTAATTAGACTGCACGCGGCTGGTTCTTAGCGCAAGGGGAGCCCGGGGAAGGTGATGGCAGCCGGGGTTAGATTGATAGAGGTTCTCCGACACGCTTGCAATCTATGTACGCTTAATATTTTTTTTAAGTGTATTTATTTATTTTGAGAGCCAGAGAGAGAGAGCACAAGTTGGGGAGGGGCAGAGAGAGAGTGTGGGGGAGAAAGAGAATCCCAACCAGGGTCCGCGCTGCGAGGGCAGAGCCCGACGCGGGGCTCGAACTCACAAACCGCAAGATCATGACCTGAGCCGAAGTCCCAGGCTCAACCGGCGGAGCCCCCCAGGCGCCCCCATGCTTCATATTTCTAAAATATATTTAGAGAACGCACACGTTATAGCTCTCCCAAGTTTGCATGTAATTTGCTTTTTCCTTGACGTTACGCGATGAGAAAGTTCATAGTCATTAAAAATTCAGAGAAAAGTCACGTGTGCGTGACTGTCCCACAGCCCGTCGTGGGGATGCCACACAAAATAGTTATTCTCTGAACTTGGAGGACTTTCAGGCTGTTTCCATGACATCCGGACTGCCTTGCTGCGTTTGCTCACGCCCTCTCCGCCCTGCCACGGGTCCGGGGCTCCCCGAGGGTGCAGCCCTCATCATCTCTGCCCTCCGAGCCTACGGTCCAGGACCCGGCTTGGCCCGGCCCCCCCGCAGACCGTAGGAGTGGGCGCCTGGCAAGAGGCGTCCCCGGCCGGGCTGTGGGAGGCCGCAGGGCTGGCAAAACCCCTGCCTCGGTCCGCGGCCGCGCCGAGGCCGTGAAGACACAGGTGCTCAGGGGATCTCCGGCAGCTGAGCCGAGGCTTGGTGGGGTGCTGGCGGGCACGGGCGCCCCCCGCTTTGCCAACCACTAGCGTTGCGTGACGGTGTTCCGGTTCTCCTCTGGCCTGGGCATTCTGCAGGCTACAGAGAGGGTTACCCACCTCCCTTTTTTCTTCAGCACAAAGACCTGCGCTGCTGCCGTGGCTCCCTAACAGACCCCCAGACCCTAAGATGCAGCTCCTCAGGTCCCAGTCCCCCCCCACCCCTGAGAGTGGCCTTGGCTCTGGGGCCTCTGCCCTCATCCGGCCTATCTTAGGGGCAGGGGAGCAGTCCTTCGTCACCCAGGCATGATGGGGGCAGGCAGCCGGCTGGTGGAGCCCCTCGGAACTGAAGAGTTCTGCCTCTTCCCTCCCATTTTCTAGTCTCTTCGTTTCTCGCCTGTAGCCACGCTCCCATGGTTCAGGCCATCCCCACGTTACCATCACAAGGAACGCTGCCCGTGTCCCACTCCTCGGAACCCTGCCCACCCACTCTGGCGAAGCCAGTCCACTCATGGGAGCCAGGGGGCTGAGCTCCTCCTCGGTGCCGAGAAAGGCTCGGGTTCTGGAAGTACTCGGATGAAGCCCTGTTGCTGCCTTATGGAAGTTCACAGCCTGGAAGGGGTGGGAGGGAGCCAGACAAAACCTAAGAACTCCCAGCGGTGGTCACTTGGGTCGGTGGGGGGGGGGGGGGGAGGAAGGGGGGCGGCGCCCGAGCTCAGGATGCACAGAGGCGTACACGTGAGGTCTGGACGTGTCAGGGAGGCTCCACCAAATAGGTAACATTTGACCCGAGTCGTGACAGATAGGAAGAGCTGGCCAGGGACAGAGCGTAGGAAAAGAATTCCAAGCAGTAAAGGGTCGGCAGTGATTCTGAACGAAGAGCCCAGCCCAGCATGATGTCCCAGGAGGAAAATGGATGGGGCCGGGGGCGGCCTGTGGCCGTGACCCGAGTGAGCAATGGTGAGGACGTCCGGGCATAGGCGGCAGTTCTGGTCAACACCTACCCTCCGACTCCCATCTTCACCCAAAGGGAAGGTCTTCAGAGAACTTGGTGGTGAGCAGCAGGGACCTCGGCTCACAGGCGGGGCTGCTGCCAGTTCACCCTTGAGTCACACTGGCTTCTCCTTGCTGGGAATACTTCCGAGGGAGACAACTTTGTACTGGTCCCGTGTCGTCTGGGCACGGTGCTTCCGATGCTCGCCTCTCAGGGCCGGAACTTCTGTGTCCCTGGTGTGAAGCAGCCCGGGGGAGTGGGTCCATCGTGGCGAGGTCAGTAGCTGCCCAGGAGAGCCAAGTGCGGGGCCCAGACAGCCGTGAAGAACAGCCCGCCGCGGACGCAAGAGGGCCCAGAGGCTCCCCTGCACCCCGGGCACCCCGTGTCCTCAGGTAGCAGGTGTGATGTACACAGACCTTTGCAAATTGGGAACCGTCGTGCGAAAGTTTGTCTCCCTTGTTGCTATGGAGACGGCTGGCCGCAACACTCAGGCTGCGCGACTCGGGGTCTGTGCCCAGGACGGGGCCGAACCGGGAGCCCCGCTCTCCTTCCCAAGGCACACACTCACTTTCAGCCGGTGTCCCAGCAGCCCCCTTGTCCGGGATGACACCCTGGTCACCTCGATTGGGGTGGCCACGTTCCCTGGCCAGCAAGGTGGCCCCGTCTCAGGACAGGCACACAAATGGCTGCCGTCGGCCATCTTGTGACGGCCTCTTTCTTCCACCGTCAGGAGCCTATTGCGTTCTCACCGCATCGCCAGCTCTGGGGCGCACACCACGCTGTCACTCTGACCCTGGGTGAGCAACTCAGAAGGGAAGTGTTGCAAGTTCCTAGGAAGGAAGGCACATAACCCGGGGGGTGAGCACGCAGGCTTTAGAACTAGCCCGACCTGGTTCAAATCCCAGTTCCTGTCACTCACCAAGCTGTGACGCTGGGCCGTTGTTGACTGTCTCTGGGTCTCTCGTCTTCGTGTGACACGGGGCCTGTGGGTCAGGCATCAGTGCGATCATCCACATAGAGCAAGTGGCCCACACGGCCGGAACCCGAGACACGCGTGCATCTGTTATTGTTCTTGATATTATTTTTGGTACTTTTCTAACTGGCGAATCCCGCCCAGAAGTACGGAGCTCTAGATGGGAGGCTGGAGGCCTGGCCCCATCATTCACAAGGGCCTGTGTGCTATCAGTCTCTACAATTAACAGGCTGAAAAAAAATTTTTTGAAAAAAGAGGGACACCTGGGTGGCTCAGTTGGTTGAGCACCTGACTTCAGCTCGGGTCGTGATCGCACCGTTCCTGAGTTCGAGCCCCTCACGGGCTCTCTACTGTCAGCACAGAGACTGCTTCAGACCTTGTCCCCCTCTCTCTCCTCCTCCCCTGCTCTCTCTCGAAAATAAATAAACTTTGAAAAATAATAAAATAGGGGCACCCGGGTGGCTCAGTCAGTTAAGCATCCAACTTCGGCTCGGGTCATGATCTCGCGGTTCATGGGTTCGAGCTCCACATAGGGCTCTGTGCTGACAGCTCAGAGCTGGACCCTGCTTGGGATTCTGTGTCTCCCTCTCTCTCTGCCCCGCCCCTGCTCGCACTCTGTCTCTCTCCCTCTCAAAAATAAATAAACATTAAAAGAAACCTTTTTTTAATAAAAATTTAAATTAAATTAACAAGCTGAGAAGACTAGAGTCCCTGCTGCTCTCCAGGAGGCGCAGCTCGCGTGACTCCAGCATGGCCTGCAGACCACCCAAAATTGTCCTCAAAACATCGTGCCCCCGTGCCCTCTTTTGGAGGATCCCAAGCTTCTCTCAGATTCTCCGTAGGGCTTGGTACCCAGGGGTCAAGAACTCCTGAGCTAGCCAAACCCCCATGCCCTCTCAGCTGGGACGTCTCATGCCCCTTACCCAGAACAAGCGTGGCGGGGACCAACCACATCTGGATAGGGATGGGCCTGCCTTGGCGGTCACGGCCGTGGGCCGTCCCTGAGGGGTGGGTCAGGAGAGAGGCGTGTGCTGGAAGTCAGCCAGCGGCGGAGGATCCCCTGCTTTCTGGCCCACCCCCTTCGCCACGTGTGCGTGCATGCGCACACACGCACACACGCACACACAGATACGCACACGCAGGGCATGGGCCATTTTCCTATTTTAACACGGAGATCGGCAGAAGCGTTCTGCAGCAGGCCGCTGTCCCCATCTGGATGGTCAGGTCTGAGCCCACTGGCCACGGTGCGTGCTCCATTCTTCCTGCACACAACGACCAGCCGTGGTGGCTGGGACAGGCCCAAAGCACCTTCCCTGTGGGGACCTCCGTTCTGAAGATGACCAGACGGAGCCCTGGAAAGGTCAAGTCACCTGCCCCAGGGCGCCCAGCTGGTCGGTGCAGACCTCCTTGCCTTCTGTCTCCCAACAGGTCCCCGCGCTGCCCCGAGCCATTGGTGCCCTCCGTGGGGGCCTCTCTCACTCCAAGGGGCAGAGCTGGGGACTGTCACCCCCGTGTCCCGGCCCCCCCCATCTGTGCCTGGGACGACCGAGCCGGGCTTCCCCTCTCAAGGCAGGAAGTGGTGGGAGAGGTTTAAAACGGCCCAGGAGGGGAAACAGCCCTCGGAGGGAGCAGTGAAGCAAACGCTGTGACAGGCCCTGCCCCCACCCCGCCCCCAGACGCCACCAGGCAGGTAGGGGGCCGGCTTCGGGACTGACCAGCCTCTCCCTCTCTTGTTTCTCCAGGCTTCTGGGACTCCTCGCTGAACCCCCGGAGAGGAGGCGGCAGCCCAGCGGAGCCCGCAAGAGACCCAGCCCCCATCGCACCGCCAGCCTCCAGCCTCAAGTCCAACGTGCATCATGAAAACTGCTCGTGTGAAATTGAGCTGTCCGTAGGAAATGACCGCCTGTGGTTTGTGAATCCTATCTTCATCGAGGACTGCGGTGGCGGTGCCCTGCCTGCCGACCAGCCGCCCCCTGAAAGCTGCCCCTCACGCCCATCGCCTCCCACCTCCAAGTGGGCCCCTCGCCGCCCCGCGCCCCCTCCCCCGGCACCCCCACTCCACCCCTCCGGCCCCCTTCGGCCTCCTCCAGCCCCTGCCCCGGCTCCAGCCTGTCCTTCCCCCTGTTCCCTCCCGGTGGCTGCTCCCCCGCCTCCAGAGCCCCTTCCTCCCGCGCCCCCGGCGTCTGCCCCCCACCCCGCACCCCATGCCCCAGGTCCCCCAGACCAGCCAAGCCAGCCACCCATGACAGCCTGTGAGAGGCATTCACGCCCCCCCTCAGGCCTGGGCCCCCTCAGGGAGGAAGAGATGAAGCCAGGGGCAGCCCCCAGCCCCTTGCCGCAGACCCCTGCCCCCGCGCCTCCCGTGAAGAAGAGCCTCCCGGCGGCTCCCCCCAGACGCCGCGTCTCCGAGAAGGTTTCCCTGGAGGACCAGAGCGCAGGGAAGGCGGACAGGGGGATGGCGGCAGAGGGGGACCAGCCGGGTCCTTCCAGGCCCTCCACGCTCGGCCTGCCTCCCCAGGGGACTTCGGACGGTCCCGGGGACAGGCCTCCAAGGACCACAGAGCGAGGTCAGGAAACCGCGGCCAAAGCCAGCGATCCGGGCAGCGCGCCAGAGCCGCCGAGGAAGATCCGACAGCCCCCGATCCCTCCCCCCAGGAGGAAACGGATCTCCCAGCAGCTGGCCCCGGGGCTCGCGAGCCCCTTGGAGAGCACGGAGGCTTCCCCGAATGAGGAGGCCCCCGAGAGACTCACGCCCGGTCCACCCAGAGAAGCCCAAAGCTCCGGGCCCCAGAGCCCGCACGCCCCAGCCGGGGCCCGGCCCCAGAGCACTCCGGAGTTCAAGGGCTCCCTGGCCTCCCTCGCGGACAGCTCGGGCGCGCCCGCCTCGGTCACAGACCAGGACTCGTACTCCACCAGCAGCACGGAGGAGGAGCTGGAGCCGCTGGGCGGCGGCCCCGGCGGGAGGAAGAAGGCCTCGGCGATCCTGGGGAAGGCGCGCCACCGCCTCAGCTTCGCCAGCTTCACCAACGTCTTCCATGCCTTCCTGTCCAGCGACCGCAAGCTGTACAAGAAGGTGGTGGAGCTGGCCCAGGACAAGGCCTCGTACTTCGGGAACCTGGTGCAGGACTACAAGGTGTACAGCCTGGAGATGATGGCGCGCCAGACGTCCAGCACCGAGATGCTGCAGGAGGTCCGCACCATGATGACCCAGCTCAAGAGCTACCTGCTGCAGAGCACCGAGCTCAAGGCCCTGGTGGACACCACCCTGCACTCCGAGGAGGAGCTAGGTCAGTGCCGGGCGGCGGGCGGGAGCGGGCCGACTCCAGACGGTCCGCCCTCTCCGGGAACTCACCCCTCTGCTGCCCTCCGTTCTGCCTCTCGCTTCCAAGTTCGGCCCTTGGGCCAGTTAGATGGTGGGAGAATTCTCCTCCCCCCCCACCCCCCCACCCTCCCCGCCACAGTGCAAGGCTGGTGGGACCTCCCTGCCCCTTGGCCGCCCCAGCCCCCCACCCCGCCCGCCCGGATGCTACTGATTTTCTCAGGGAGACCAGTCACAAGGAGTAGTCAGAGGCCAAAGAGGGACTAACAGGCATGGCTGCCGAGGGCCAGAGCCGCCTCGGCAGGTCTGGTGGCTCTCGGAGGTGGCACCCCGGAGGGCACAGGCGCAGCCCTGTCTCATTTCAGAGATGGAGACGGAGATGGAGAAAGGACGCGGCCGAGCTCCTGCAGGAGCCAGAGGCTTTGGGGGAAGCTGACCGCAAGTCCCTGCCTTCCGGGTCACCCATCTCTGGCTGCAGAGGCTCCCGGGCAGTGGGGTCAGGACGCGGGCCTGGAGGGACGGGCGGGAGTGGGCCGAGGTGGATCAGGGTGGTATGCATCCCGGAGAAGCAGAGGGGAAGGAGGAGGCAGGGTCAGGATGCAGGCTAGCCAGGACCGGCTCCAAACCCGACATGGGCCCGACCCAGGCCCGCGTGGGAGGAAGGCGGTATCTGGACCTCTACTGCGACCCAACCATGAAAGCCGGGGCCCCTGTCTTACCCCCCAGGGACAGGGCAGCTCAGGCGTGCTCTTGGACAGACAGGATTCATGACGTCCCCTTATAATAGCAGAGACCCTCCCCGGGGAACGGGGTAGAGCTAAAAAGGCTTCCCGAGAACGTTGCCCTACTGTCAACTGATGCAGACACACATGGCCACGGTGTCAAGTAGACATGGATCCTTGCCCAGCCCCCACTGAGCTGTGGCCCACACTGTCAGAGCCTGAGTCGGTCCATCTGTAGAGCAGGGGGGTCATGGCGGGTGTGCCACAGTGTTCCTGGGAGAGCAAAGCTGACTAAATCCCATTCCCCTAGCTGACCGGGACACCTCTTGCATAAGACGACATTTAGACATTGAAGTCATAGGTCACGTCGGTAGCTGTGGAGCGATTTCTCCAGGCAAAGGAAATAGCAGGTGCCAAGGTCCTGAGGCAGGACCAAGCTTGGCAGAAGAGCAAGGAGGCCAGGGTGCCTGGAGCAGCATAAGCACGGGGGGCCTAGGAAGAGGATGAGTGAGAACAGATCACGGCGGCGGCCGGGTGGGGGGGGGTCTTCTAAGCCACGAGGAAGACTTTGGCTTCCACTGTGCATGAGATGGGAGCCTCTGGAGAGTTCTGAGCACAGGAATGTCGTGATCAAACATAGCAGGATTAGGCTGGTGGCTGTGCCGAGAATGGACGAAAAGGGGCCAGGGCAAGAGGCTACTCCTGTAACTTGGGCGAAAGACGACAGTAGCCCAGGTCCAGGTGGCAGCCGTGGAAGTGGTAAGAAGTCAGATTCTGGAGATACTGTGTTCTTGAGACTAGAGTCAAGTGGAGTTTGAGAACTCAAAGAGAGACATCAGGAATAATTCCACCAGGGGCGCCTGGGCGGCTCAGTCGGTTAAGCATCCGACTTTGGCTCAGGTCATGATCTCACGGTTCCTGTCAGCTGTGCTGACAGCTCAGAGCCTGGAGCCTGCTTCGGATTCTGTGTCCCCCCTCCCCCTCTGCCCCTCCCCTGCTCACTTTCTGTCTCTGTCTCTCTCAAAAATAAATAGACATTTTTTTAAACATTAAAAAAAAAAAGAATTCTACCAAATGTTTACTGGGCACCCAGGCCCTCCACGCACAACTGCACAGGTTGTACACTGCACAACTCCCATGTAAGTCGCGCCCTTGGAAGTTGTGCCTCGGCAGGCAAGCCCTGTGAGGGTTTCATCGGTACCAGGCCCTGGGAAAAGCGTGAGGATATAAAGTCTCAGTCCCAGACACCGCGCCCGTGTCTTCGCAGCGTGGCTTTCTGTCGAAGGTCCTACGCCGTCTCGTGCGTCAGAGCCGCAGGGCCTAACTGCGGGGGCGTTGGGTATGTCCTTCCGGGGACAAGGAGATGGGGACACCGCCCTGTTGGGCACTGAAGCCTGGTGGCGGGATCCTCACCCTCCCGCCGTTGCCGCCCCTCCCCACAGAAGCCATCGTGGAGTCGGCCTTGTACAAGTGCGTCTTGAAGCCGCTGAAAGAAGCCATCAACTCGTGCCTGCGCGAGCTCCACGGCAAGGACGGCTCGCTGCAGCAGCTCAAGGAGAACCAGGTGGTGATCCTGGCCACCACCACCACCGACCTGGGCGTGACCACCAGCGTGCCCGAGGTGCCCGTCATGGAGAAGATCCTGCAGAAGTTCGCCGGCATGCACAAGGCCTACTCGCCGGAGAAGAAGATCTCCATCCTGCTCAAGACCTGCAAACTCATCTACGACTCCATGGCCCACGGCAACCCAGGTAGGCGGGCCGCCGGGGGGCGCCCTCCCGAGGGCACCAGGGCGGCCTTTCCAGGTCCCGAGCCCGGTCGGGGCCGGACCGGGCGCAGCGGGGTGGGATTCCCGGGCCCCTTGGCGGCGGCGTCACCTGGAGATCGGGAGGGGGGCCGGGGTTAGCCGCCACGACGGAGGAAGGCACGCGGGCCAGCCACGCTGCGCGCGCGCGTGTGTCCATGAGGAGAAGGGGCCATATTCGTGTCCTCCGGCTGCCGTGCCACAGAGGTGGCCGAAAGAGCAGAAATCGACGGTCTCACAGTTCTGGAGGCCAGAAGGTCAAGATCACAGGGGCGGGCAGGGTCGTGCTGCCGCTGAAGGCTCTGGAGAAGAGTGTGCGCCAGACCCCTCTTCTGGTAGCTTCTGGGAGTTCTTGGCTTGTGGCCACACACTCCAGTCTTCCCACGACGCTCTCCGTGTGTGTGTGTGTGTGTGTGTGTGTGTGTGTCCAAACTTCCCCATTTTGCAAGGGCCTCTGTCACATTGGATTAGAGGGCCTCCCTGCTCCGGCGTGACCTCATTTTAACTGATGACATGATGACCTCGGCAGCAGCCCTGTTTCCAAATGAGGCTGCACTCCTAGATACAGAGGGTTGGGGCTTCGGCGTGTGAATCTTGGAGGGACTCGGCTCAGCCCACAGCTGCCACCTCGAGCTGTAGCATTTATTTTGGCTCCTGAGGAGGTTCAGCCGTGACGCCGACCCGGTCGGGCGGGCCGGGGTTTGTCTGGGCTGGCTCGCGGGTCTGTGGTCAGAGGGGGTTGTCTGGGGGCCGGCCGGCCCAGGGTATTTGTCGGGTGGTCGAGCGGCTGTCGACTGGTCTGGAATGCAGGTGCCTGGGCCACACGCGTCTCTCTCCCCGGCAGGTGAACCTGGGCCTGCGCCCATGACCGTAGTTGGGGTCCGAGAGACCAACGGAAGGAAGCCTGCAAGGCCTCTTGGGACCTGGGTTTGATGGCACAGTGCCATCCTGACATTTCGCTGATTTATTTAGTCGCAAGACCAGCTCAGATCCAAGGGGCAAGGAGCTGAACTCCCTTGATAGGAAGAGCTGCAAAGTAACATCGCGGCGGGGGCAGGGGGGTGGGGGGAGGGGGCAGAAGTAAGCCGGAGAGGCACTGGGACCATTTACAGGCCGGT
Organism: Paguma larvata; assembly: GCA_030068075.1. Lineage (NCBI taxonomy): Eukaryota > Metazoa > Chordata > Mammalia > Carnivora > Viverridae > Paguma > Paguma larvata. The sequence goes on from CM057827.1 coordinate 37,502,440, forward strand.
TCCCGAAGCCCTCCTCCGGGCAGACGGGAACAGGCATTACTGCACCGTGGTGCACACCTTAGTGGACAGAATGATGGCTGGATTTTATGCCCCGAGCACCTCTTCAGCGGGGTGCCCTTGTGCAGTGAGCGACCTGTGTGACTGTACACGACAGCCAGGGTAAAGGAGAGCGCAAGGATTGTTACTTTTGTTGCCACCCAGACTCGGGTTTAAATTCCTGATCTGTCATTGACTCTCTCTGTGAGCTCGAATGATTAACTTCACCCCTCGAAGCTCAGTGTCCTCGCTCTTTTACAAAGGGGAAACTCAGACCCTTTTAAGGCCATACTCAGTCACTCGTGAGTATTAGAAGCAACATATAAAATGTCCCATAAATGACACGTAAGATGCCAACCTCAAGGCCCAGGACCTAGCAGGCCCGACCGAGGGTGGCCGTTTTAGGGGAGGGATCCTCTCCATCTGCCTTGGAGAAGAGCGGGCCCGTTTGGCCGTAGGCCAGCAGAGAGCAATTGAGGGACGGTGCGAGGTTCCCTGCCCCTAGGAAAGCCCTCTCATGACCTGGAACCGGCCACCATTCCAGGTCGGAGTCACTCTTTTGGGTTAGACTGACTGGTGTCCTTAGGATGAATGTTGCTCCCTCTAAGCAGATACCGTGTTAACTTGGAGCCATTTAGCATAAGGCTGGAAACGTGGTTGGAAGAGAGACCCTGGTAGTGGAGACAGGCTGGTGAAGCGGAGGTTTCCTTAGCGTGGGGCGGATGTCAGACTTTGAGACCCAGGGTCCTGTGCAGGCTGGACCCCAGAGAGCAGTCCAGTGTGTGAACGCCACAACCAACTAAACTCGTTAAAAATCCCCAAGGAATTGAGAGGAGGCAGCAGGCAGCCTCCAGAACCCCGAGCTCTCACTCAGAGCTCGACGTGCTCGGTCCCCAGGGGTTGGGACCCTGGAAGGTGTCTGGCATGCCTCACAGGGGCAGCGTGGAACTGAAGGTTAAGACCCTGATGTCACGTGGCAAAGGGCTGGCCGAGACCTTCTCAGTCCTCCCCAGAGCCAGGCAACCCCATTTCTGCAGCAGCTGGGGAGGGGAGCCCGGGGGTGTCCTGCACAGTGCACGGAGGGGGCAACCGTCCAACTGGATCGAGCCAGGGAGGAGACAGAGCCTCGCAGGACCCTCTGCTGTGAGCGGCCTCAGAGAGAGAACAGATAGTCTGGCCCGGGACCGCGGAGGGACGTGGATGGGGGAGATCCCGGTTTCCTTCCCAGCTACGTGACCGGATCCTGGCTGCGTGGGTGCTTGGAGCCTTAGTTCCCCCTGTGTTCAAGGGGCACAGCCACGCCCACCTTACGGGGCTATCGTGAGATGTAATTAACGAAGTTGCCTCTAGCCCAGCGCCTGGCACTTAATCGGGACAGTTACTCTCCCTGCCTGAACTCACCTGGGAAATCATTTCTCCCGGGGCCGTGCCGAGGCTCGGGGTAAAGTCAGAGCCGAGGGCTCTGCGGACCCTGAGACATTATCGGGGGGACAGTCCAGGGCCCATTCTCAGAAAGTCCTAGTTTATTCAGAAGCTCTGGGCTTCCCGCACTTCTGTTACACACCCTATCTCTCGGCAGTGACTTCAAACACCATGATTTTTGCTGATGGTGAATTTACTTACTAAAAACCTTACCGGAGACCAGGGAATGGGGGAAGGAATAGCGGATCGTGAGGGAGAAGGAAAGGAAAGAAAGGCAGTTGCTGGAGAGGGCGTGGCCAGGCGGAGCCCGTGAAAGAACAGAGGGCGCTCGGTTTCCCCGTCCTCGCGGGAGGGAGGCCGAGCTCAGAGGCCAGCCCCAGGCAGGGAAACTTAGAGCCCAGAAATTCAGGCCAGGGCCGGGGCTCTGTGGGGAAGATTCCTCCACTGGAAACAAATGGGTCTCTCGTCAAGGAACAGTGCGTTCCCCTCCCACTGCTGGGAGAGCACTGGACTGTGAGCCCTCGGGCTTCCAATCTCACCCCGGCCATTAGCAGGCTGGGACTGCCGCCCTCCGAGCCCCAGCTTCTCCACCTGGGAGGACGCAGCTTCTGCCAAGAAGAGCGGGGGCTTTGGACTCATCCATAGACCCCTGGGTTTGAACTGTAGCTTCGGTGCTGTGGCCTTGGACATGAAGCTCGTGGGGCGTCTGCGTGTGTCTCAAACGAGGATGATAAGACCTGCTAACCAGGTTGCCGTGCAGGCGCAGGGAGAACGCCTAGAAAACAGCTGAAGTTTTCCACCCAGGAAGTACTAGTCCCCCAGGTACTGCTCTCCTAGAGCCTTGGTTTTCTCACTCATAAAATGGGTGTGGGAGTGCCTCTCAGGGCTGTTTTGAGGATCAGACGCAACCAAATACGTGGGCGGAGGTCTAACATGGTAGGAATGCGGGAATGGCTCCTCCCTGCCACCCAGTGGTTTCCAGGCCGGGTCCCAGGAGGTGACCCCAGGGACCACCAAAGGGACACAACACGGGCGGGGCCACCACCTTGCTTGTCCGTGTTCTACACGTGGCGTTCCACATGGGGTGTTGTTTGGAGTAACCAGTTCTGCTGCTAAATATTTTCGCTTTTAAAACTTCCATTTGGAAATGAATTCAGACTTCACAAACTTTAAGAATGGAGAAATATTACTTTAAAATAAGAACATCCAGACGCACCTGGGTGATTCCGTCGGTTAAGCGTCCGACTTCGGCTCAGGTCATGATCTCACAGTTCGTGAGTTTGAGCCCCGCATCGGCCTCTGTACTGACAGCTCAGAGCCCAGAGCCTGCTTCAGATTCTGTGTCTCCCTCTCTCTCTCTGCCCCTCCTCTGCGCGCTCTCTCTCTCTCTCAAAAGTAGATAAACATTAAAAACTTTTTTTAGATAGGAACATCCACATGGCCTCTGTAGATTGTTAACATCTTGTTTCATTTGCTTTATCACTTACGCACTCTCTCTCTGCACACATAATGTGTTTCCTGAATCATCTGGGGGTAAGTTACTTACATCTCGGCCCTTGACCCCTAGATACTTTCCCGAGAACAGGGACGCTCCCTTGCACAACCGCAGTAAGGTTGCCCCCTCTGTAAATTCACGTCGATGCGGTATCTTTACCCAGGCCGCCGTCTGTATCCCAGGTTGCCCCTGGAGCGAATGAGGGCCTTGCCAGCCCCTCCTCCTCCCGTGCAGGATCAGCCAAGGGTCCGGGATCGCGATTAGCTGTCGTGTGTCTTTCCCCTCCTTTGACCTGGAAGATACTCACGGCCTTTCTTAGTGTTTTTCTGACACGGACATTTTGCAGGAATACGGGGTTCCCGCCCCACCCCCCACCCCCACCGTTGGTTCTTTTTGATGAAAGTTCCTCATTTTGTGTTTGTCAGATGCTTCCTCATGATTAGATTGAGGTTATGCACCGTCAGCCAGATCCTGGCCGACTCTCGAATTCTCTTCTGACTTTGACGTTCGGGGGGTCTCAGGACCTGGCCCTCTACCCCGGACGTTCAGCTCCCACCTCCCTTCTGCCAGATGTTTCCAGAGGCTCGCTGCTCAAAAGCGTGGTCCCCAGCCCAGCCCTGCACGGAGGCTGTCGGCGACCCCGTGGGAAGGCAGGCTCCGGCTCGGTCCCGCCCACCCGCCTCCGCCACTGACCCACTCGCAGCCGCAAACAGCCCTTCCCTCCCCCACCCCCACCCCCACCCGCCCCCTCATCTCCAGGGAAGAAGCCCCACCTGACCGCCTCTGAGCCATTAGGCCTAGCAGCCTGTGGTGTCCCTGGGGCCTGCCTGCTGGCAAAGCCCTCGGGGTGCACTAGAGAAGGGCTGAACTTGGAGAGCCGGAGTTAGCTGGCCGGCTGTCTTTTCCAGAAGGGGATTGTTCTTTATGCCCAGGGTACAAAAGGACCGGGATTCGAAGCCTGCATTTCCTCACTCCAAAGCCTGTGCTTTCGTGACTATAGCAGCCAGCCAGCCTAGGGACAGATCCCATGGTTCCCGAATCCCAGTCGCGTGCCTCCTCCACGGTAGCAGGTTCAGGGGCCTTGCGTCGGGCAGAGCGGGTGTTCGCCTAGACAATGGCTTCGGGTAAGCATGGCCCTCCATCCTGCGGCAGGGAGCAGACCGGGTTGCTCGTGGACTTCATGAGGCTCTTGGGGAGAGCAGCCAGAACCTCTAGAATCATTTCTCCTGCTGCTTTCACAAACAAGCTCTTCCACCTTCTCAAAGCCTAAGAACCTTCTCAGTGTCTAAGAACAGGGTTGGCCCTGCCATCGGGAAGGAATATTCAAGCCCAAGCGCCCCGCCCCAAAATGCAAGGAAGGAAGGAGGAGTGTGGTGTGTACGCCTGCGGGGCTCTTTTTGAAAAGAACATAAAGAACCTTCTTTTGATGAAGAGCGGGCATCGGGAGAGGGAGGCAATGAAAGCCAACAGGCAGCCTTTTTGCTGTGCCTTCATATGTGTAAACACAGGACGCCACGTTGCACAAGATGCAGCCCCGGGGAAGGGTGCCCAGCAGTCAGGTGTTGGGAGGTGAGGGCCGAAGGGGTGGTGATCTCAGGGTCCCCTCCGGCCCCGCACCCTTCACTCCCTTGCAGACGCCACAGAGCCAGCTGGGAATCTGCAGCTGGTTCAGACGGGGGCAGAGGCTGGGAGGGCAGACCCTAGGGAGCCTGTGACACTGACCAGGGGAGGGTGGGGGGAGGGGGACAGAGAGGGAAGTCGGGCTGTTGGTTTTTTAAAAATCTATGTTCACCAAAAAAAAAAAATCTCATCCGATGTCTGATACAGAAATCACTAATGTTTGTCGTTGGAAAAAGATGATGAGTATCTTGGTGGGTGTCTTTCTGGTCTTTTTGAACAAGAGATAGGTTAGAGAAATAGATCGTTAGGTAAGGAAAATGCTTGCCGCTGTAACAGATAAGCCCTGCAACCTCTAGTCCAATCGAAGTGCATTTCTCACTCCTGTAAGTCCAATCGGATGGAGGAGGGCGGGGTGGGGGCGGGGCTGGGGGCGGGGCTCCGCTGCCCACAGTCATTCTGGGATCCTGGCCGAGGGAGGCTGTCTGAATCCTCCTGGGCATTGACGTCCACGTGACAGAGCGAGCGAGAGAACATAGGGCCGGGCCTGCTTTCACACCCCCCCCACCGCACAACAGAAGTGGGGTTCGGGCCCTTGCAGGTGTCACGCTCTGCAGACCAGGAGACGCGCCGCCCTGCTGTCTACACGACAGCCTGGTCTGGCAGTTCTCACGCGCCGGCAGCCCCCGCAGGCACCATCTTCATCCCTGTCCGCCCGTCTTGTCCCCGAATCCTCACAGCCACTTTGCCAGGTGTGGACACTATTGTCGCCCCCACTTGACGGTCGAGGAAACCGAGGCTCGGCAAGGCTGGGCGGCCCTCTCGGCGCCCTCCCCGCCGCCGGCCTCCCTCTCTGGGGTGTGCCCGGGGTCAGCGGGGACCTCCGGCAAGTCCGGGCCCAGGGCAGAGGCGGCCGTTCCCAGCCGGGCCGGGACTTCGCGCTGCGGGGCTCCAGGCGCGCGGTCCATGTGGCCGGACTGGCTCGTGGGCCGAGCTCTCCAAAGAGGAACCTGGTGAGCCGGAGTAATTTCCTCCGGGATGCGGTGTTGCTCAAAGCAGAACTGAGGCATAAGCGGCGTCTGCAGAAAGCCCAGTGACCCGGCAGGGGAGAGCTTTGGAGGAGGGTTCTGTGGGCGGAGGGCTGGCTTCTCATCCGACGTCAGCCACCGACTGCCGGGGGGCCTCCACCCCACCTTCCCTCCTTCCCTCCAGGCTCCGGCTCTTTCGACCACGCGGCTGGGAGTTCAGGCCCCACCGGTGGTTTCCAAACTGGCTGCAGAGAGCTCTCTAGAGACCGCAGACATAGCCGCGGGCCATCTGCAGGGGACAGTGGAGGGAGATGAGGGCGGGCCGGCCCTGCTGCCCCTACTGTGAATCAACCAGAGAAGCCAAGCTCTGCATAAAATACCCCTTCATGAGAGGCTTCTGCGGGCGCCTGAGCGGCTCAGTCAGTTAAGCCTCAGACTCTTGACTTCGGCTCAGGTCGTGATCTCACAGTTCACGGGATCCAGGCCTGAGAGCCTCTGCACTGACAGCCTGGAGCCTGCTTGGGCTTCTCTCTCCCCCTCTCTCTGCCCCTTCTCAGCACACACACACGCTCCCTCTCTCTGTCTCTCAAAAATAAACAAACAGGGGCGCCTGGGGGCTCAATCGGTTAAGCGGCCGACTTCAGCTCAGGTCACGATTCCGCGGTCTGTGAGTTTGAGCCCCGCGTCGGGCTCTGTGCTGACGGCTCAGAGCCTGGAGCCTGCTTCAGATTCTGCGTCTGCCTCTCTCTCTGCCCTTCCCCTGCTCATGCTCTGTCTCTCGAAAGTAAATAAACGTTAAAAAAAATTATTAAAAAAAATAAATAAACATAAAAAAAATGAAAGTCTTCCACTACAGAAGTAACAGAAAACCCCCTGTTATAGATGCTACTTCCTACCATCCCATGTTTTTATCAAATACATTCATTCATTCAACAGTGGGACTAACACGGAGTGACAACGTGGACATTAACAGGAAAACCCAGTCCCTGTTTTTAAGATGGTCGCAATTCAAGTGGGAAAACGGAGCATTAAACCAGCGACGGTCCTACCGTGTGGGAAATGATACCCGCTCGTTCACTGAGCAGGTGTGTTTATGAAGAAGCTGGGGCAGGACAGGCACAGCGGGTGCCCTGGATAGGAAGGGAGAGCGCCAGAAGCCCCTGCCCTCACAGAGCTTCCATTCTAGTGAGGAGGGCCAGGTGAATAACACGGAGCCAGAAGTATAAACTATGCCAGCAGCTGCGAAAATGTGCCAGCAGGCTGAATCAGACAGGGCAGAGGGTCTGGGGAATGTCAGCGGCGTTTGCCGTGCTACGTCGGGTGGTCATGGGAGGCCTCTCTGAGTTCACGGATGGTATCTGTTTTTCCATTCCACAGGGACGGGGCAAGGGAAGGAAACCCATCGCAAGGGCATTCACCTAGTTGGTGGGCGGCGGGGGTCTTCAGCTAATCCTTCCGGAAGGAAGGAAGTGGCTTTAAGTGGGAATCATGGTGGAGGGTAAGAGCCAAAGCACATCACAGTCACGCGCCTTGTCTGCCCCAGGACTGTTGCATCAGCCACCACTTTCAGTAAGAGCCCAGTCAACAAATTTGGAGGGGCAATTAGAGTAAGATGATACATCCTTCCTCCGTCTAGATCAGGAGTCGGCAAACTATGGCCTGCAGGTCAACTCTGGCTCCCTACTTGATTTTGTAAATAAACTCATAGAAAGAGCCCCATCCATTCATTTTCAGCGTCTGTGGCTGCTTTTGTTACAACTGCTGAACTGAGAGTTGGGATAGAGACTGCGGAGCCCTCGAAACTAAAAATAACTCCTACCTGGCCCTTTACAGAAAGATATGCCAACTCCTCTTAGCTCTTCTTCCCAGAGGACAAAACCTAACTTTTAACCCAGCCGCTCGCTTGACACTCACGACAACCCCATGTGACCGTCTGAATGAGGTTTTTTGTTTTTTAATGTTTATTTATTTTTGAGAGAGAGAAAGAGAGACAGAGTGTGAGCAGGGGGTGGAGGAGGGCAGAGAGTGGGCTCCAGGCTCTGAGCTGTTGGCACAGAGCACAACGCAGGGCTCGAACTCACAAACGGTGAGATCGTGACCTGAGCCAAAGTCGGACGCTCAACCGACTGAGCCCCCCAGGTGCGCCCAGTCTGAGTGGGTTTTTTCATCAGCCCCCGTTGTCACACGAGAAAACTGAGGCTCAGGGCGAGTGGCCCCAGATCGCACAGTGAAGTGGCAGCGTCGGGGGCTTCCCGACTCAGCAGGCCTCAGGGCCCTCGTGAGATGAGCCCGTTCACTGCCTTTTTACCAGAACCCTCCCGGAAAACCTGCCCACCGGTGAAATGTGGGCAAGGCACCCAGCCCTCCCACACCTACAGATGGAAATCAGATGTGACTTTGGCACAAAAAGAACGCAGAATCACCAGGCGGCACGGGCTGCGGCCCAGGAGGGCTTCGGGGGCACAGCCTGATGGACGCGGTCCCTGACCTGTGCACGGGCCGAGCCCTGGGCGCCTGGCTTCATGGGAAGAGAACGCAGCCCTGACCGGCCCCGGAATATCGGGGAAGAGCCGGGGCGTTTAAGCGACGCTTGCAGCTTGTGTTCGTCTGCAGGTAGCCGTCAGGTCCGAGAGCCTGTGTGGACATTTCCCAGGGAAGAGAGATCCAGGTTCCGGTCACAGATCCAGTGCTGACCGGCTGCGGGGCTTTGAGCAAAGTTCTCTCGTCTCTGCACCTGGGCTTCCTCACAGTGAGACTGGGCTTGGTGAACCCAGGGCCACCGGTGTCCTGAGTCAGCTGGTCATGCCACGAGAGCTAATCACGTGCCTCTCTCCCTCGCCACGGCGTTCATGTTGGTAGCTTGAAATGGGCTGCTGTGGAAATAGTCACACCGCAGAAATCGGCCAGCCCTGCAGATCGGAGCTTGTTTTCCCCCTCGGAGAAGCCGTTGTTGGCCATCTCCCCGCACACCACTGTCTAAGACCCACGGTGGGTCCTGGCGTCCTTGACCGTGGCCGCAGCCCTGGGCAGGACAGCGCGGAGGCCGGCGGGAGCACACGCGTGGCTCCGTTCAGTCCGTGGTCGATGTCCTGCCTCCCGTGCCCTGTGCTGGGGACTGGAAAGGCAGTGCTGGGGCCGAGGCTCAGAAAGGTTGAGACTTTCCCGAGCTCACCCAGCCTTGCATCCCCGCCCTCGCGGAGCCATCGTCCCAGGAAAAGGGCAGGCTCCAAAGCAGTCGAGGTGTTTGGGAGCCGGAGCAGGAGGTGTCCAGCTGTGCCTGAGGATGTGGGAGAGGGCAAGGAAGGAGAAGTTCCTTCGGGAGAGCTAGGGAGGGGGTCCCCGGAAGGGGGGACCGGGTGTGCAAAGGCACGAGGAATGGAGCTCAGGGAATGGCCCGTGATTCAGCACGGAGGAATGTCGGGCGGGAAGGGGAGGGAGGCAGCATGTCGGTCTGAGTTGGACGTTGGAAAGTAGAGTGTAGAGTAGAATAGGCACCGGTGGCTGGGGGCAGGCTAGGAGGGCTTCGTGGAGGAGGTGGAACTTGAAGGAAGAATGTCGAAGTAGCAGGAACATGGGATTGCAGGGAAGAAAAAGTTGGATTCAGGTCCTGGTTCACCATGTCCCGGCCATGCAGCCTCAGGCAAGTAGCCCAACCCCGCGGGGGCTCACTTTCCTCATCTGTAAAGTCGGCACAGTGGATCTAACCCACCTCGCAGAGTTGTTTTCGGGATCCGTGGACATAATATGTATAAAATATGCTTTGCTTTTAGAAGGGCCCACAAACGTTGCTGCTGTGCGGGAGGGAGAAGGCAAGGACAGGCCCCGCCCGATAGGTGACTGTGGCAAGTCCCAAGGGGCCGGCATGCAGGCGACTTGTTCCCAGGCCGTCAGCTCAGCAGTGTGGCTGGAAGAGAGTAATCCGATCGGAAGGGGTTGGCGGGCCCCATTGTGGAGGGCCTTGAATGTCAGGGTAAGAGACCCAGACTCGAGTCTCTAAGCAGCGAGGAGCCCTTGATGGTTCTTGAGGACAGAAACAGCGGGAGCAGACTGTACTCGCAGGAGACGAGTTCGCAGAAAGAGGGGATAGAAGGACAGAGAGCCTGCTGGGAGTAGGCCTGGAAGAAGCAGAGAGTGAGCGCAGGGAGCAGTCAGAAGGCAGGTTCATCCGGGGCTCCGGCCCGCCCGGCCACAGGGCACAGAGAGCCCCGGAGGAAGAGGGGGCCTCCCAGGCCTGGCACCCCGGGACGGGGGCAGGGAGCGGTGGGCTCCTTGCCAGAAAGGGGAAGGTTCGCAGCCAGGGCTGGTTTCCAGGAAATGAGGAAACACTTGGTTTGGCCCCTGGCGAGGGGAAGGCCTCGTGGGGTCTCCGCAGAGGTCCCCCCCGAGCCCGGGGAGCTTGGGGAGGGGGCACTCACTCGCCCGGCACCCCTGCCCGCTCACTCGCCCGGCACCTCTGCCCGCGCACCTCTGCGGTGCCCTGCTCTGGGTCCTGAACACAGAGGGGACATTCACAGGATGCCAGAGGGATGGTCGTGGGACCCCGGGAGCCCTTGCAGCAAGGTGGCTGAACAGAGCGTGCTGGGGACCCAAGCCCTTCCTGAGCGTTGGCCAGCCTTCTCAGGGAGAGTGTGGGGAGGTGAAGACACACGCGAGCCACAGTCCATCCCCCCCAGGGCACGGAGCCACAGTCCGGAGGGCCAGAGCCGGACCATCCTTCCTGCCCCCAGAAGCAGAGCTTCTGGCCCTTAGAACTCTAGACGTGTGGGGCCGAGTAAATCTTTATGAGGAGGGCTGTCCTGGGCATCGCAGGGCGCTCAGCGGCCACCCCCATTCTGGCATGACCACCCAAAAGGACTCCAGACGCTGCCACGTGGCCCCTGAAGGGCAAAACCGCCCTGGCGGAGAACCACCACTCAAAAGCAAATCCGCTTGCCCGATCGTATCCCTCAGTGAGTTATTAACACGATCCCGGGAAGGAAGCGGTGTTCTCGGGGGCGCAGTGAAAGTTCCATCAGCTCTGAGCCGGAGCGGGAGTTATAGGCGCATTCCAAAAGGCACAGGACCGTTTTCACGTCAGCTCCTGACTCGTAACTCAAACGAGAAAGAATCTCCTGTAGGCCAGGATTCTAATAATTAAATCACCAGCATGAAAAGCATCTCCCGGCACAAAATCTTTCCCCAGGAACTCTTTGGTTGTGTCTCAGGCTTATAAAGGTTTAGGAGCGAGCTTTCTCCAAAACGGACTCATTTTGTGCAGGGAGGGGACAGGCACTTTGAGACAGAGAACCAGAGAGGCCTCGGAACACAGAGCCGCAGGGGCGCCTGGGGGGCTCAGCCAGTTAAGTGTCCGATTCTTGATTTCGGGTCAGGTCATGATCTCACGGTTCGTGGGATCGAGTCCTGCATCAGGCTCTGCTTGGGATTCTCTCTCTACCCCTCAAAATAAATAAATAAACATTAAACACACACACACACACACACACACACAGCTGGAATGGGAAGAAGGCCTTTCCGTGGAAGCATGTGGGAGTGCTATGGGTAAATCCTTGTCTAGAATTCTCACCAAAATCCCATGGGATGTCATGTTACCTGTGGCATAACCACGCACTAGAAATACAGGCTCAGAGAGGTCAGGCACTTAGCCCAAGGTCACACAGCTGGGAAGCGGCGCCCCGAGGCTCACGCTCTGGGTCTGACTCTGCTTTTCAGGGCTGTGTGTTACCAACCCCCGCAGCCTGTTTATGTCACAGGGGGGAAAACGGAGGCCCCTTGAGAAAGCAGAACAGAGATGTCAGTCTTCTTCTCTCAGAAACCCTGAAAGGCCATCAGGGCTGGTGTCGCTGGCCCCATTTTGCAGATGTGGGAACTGGGTGCGGCCAGGAAGCCGGCTACAGGGCACACTGTTCTCTGGAAACCCGAGCAAGGATGAGTTATAAGCAGAAGGGAGCCCCCATTGGAGAGATCTCATCAGAGGCCCCTGAGATGCTGCTCCTAGGGCGCCTGGGTGGCTCAGTCAGTGAAGGGTCCAACTTCGGCTCAGGTCATGATCTCACGGCTCGTGGGTTCGAATCCCGCATCGGGTTCTGTGCTGACAGCTCGGAGCCTGGAGCCTGCTTCGGATTCTGTGTCTCCCCTTCTCTCTGCTCCTTCCCTGCTTGCACTCTGTCTCTGTCTCTCTAAAAAAATAAACATTAAAAAAAAAATTTTTTTTAAGACTGCGCTTCCCACACACGCACCCCCCAGTGATTTATTCCAGGCTCCCGAACCAGTGCCTCAGGCGGGACTCCGCTCCCCTGCCAGGTCCTCAGGGCCCCAGGCACCTCCTCCCTTGTCTCCTCCTCATCCCCAGGGCTTTCTCCTCCGAAGCTCAGTGTCTCCTTCAGTAACTGTTCTGAGGGGAAGGTGCACAGTTAACTATGAAATCCGCTTTCCTCTCCTGGAAGCGCGCGGCCTCAGCCGCGTCTTGAGGCAGTGAAACGAAAATCACCAAGCGAAACTCAGCCCCGACGTTTGCCAAATGAGCTTGTCCGCCACGTCCCCCAGATGAAGCCACATGTGAAATTTTCCTGTCAGCCCCAAGCAGTCGAAAAGTAACTTGGTGCCCCAAGAAACTGGTGTCTTTTCCTCTCGCGGACGATAAATTTTCTTTTAACGTTTATTTATTTTTGAGAGACATAGAGAAGAGTATGAGCAGGGGAGGGGCAGAGAGAGAGGGAGACACAGAATCTGAAGCAGGCTCCAGGCTCTGGGCTGTCAGCACAGAGCCTGATGCGGGGCTCGAACTCACAGACCGTGAGATATGACCTGAGCCGAAGTCGGTCGCTCAACCCACTGAGCCACCCAGGTGCCCCTCGCGGACGATAAGAACAGTGTAACTGTGTCTGTCTCTTCCCTTTGGCCGCCAGGAAACTCAAAGCCAAACTTGTCGCAAGAAAGGAGCGATCGTACGGGTCTTGGCTTAGTTGTGTGTGTGTGTGTGTGTGTGTGTGTGTGTGTGTGTGTGTGTGCGCGCGTGTGTGTTTCCTGTGGCATGCAATTTCTCTCGTGATTTATATTTTCCTGAGGTTTACATTTTTATTTTGATTTTACCATTGTGTCATGCGTTTCCGGATGGCCACCCAAATCCTTTGTAAAACAGGCCAAGTGGAAACATACCTTCTGAAAGAACCGGAACAGCTTGGCGTGTGTTTAGACTGGTTATGAACCTCCCCCAAGACACAAAGGGCAGCAGTCATGGTCTGGATCCTTCTGCGGCCACCCCTCAGCCCGGTAGCTTCCAGCTGAGTCTGGAGACCTTTGTCTGGGCCCCGGACCTCCTTCCATAAGAGGAGGTGACACAGTGGGCTGGGGACCCCCCCCCCGTGGCCATCCCCCACCATGCAAAGCTGCTCAGCCAAGAGTTCCTTTTCCCCGGTGCCTTCAGGGGGGAATGCCAGCGTGCCAACTGAGGGACTCCAGGGGCCTCTGTCCTTGTAGGAATTTCTTCCCCTCCACGTCCAGCCTGCGACTTTGAATCGCCAGACAGTCAGGCTCCCGAGCCGGTCCGGAGCCAAACAGGGAAGGCGTCTCACAGGCCTGCCGTCCACCTTGTCTCTTCCCCAAGGCCTCTGTTACTGTCGAGATGCTTTAACCATGAAAACATCTACCACAAAAGCAGAAGCGATGGGTTATTCCTTTCGGAGGTGTTTACGTGTTAAAAAAAAACCCTCAGGAGAGGGCCCGGCTTCACCCAATAGAGAGAAGGTTGAATGGTGGAATTTCCAGCCACGTAGTATACTGATCGGGGGAGGGCCTTCCGTGTTGCGGGTGGAGACGGAGATGTGGTTAAAAGGGACAGGGAACCTTCCAGAATACATCACTGTTAGCCGCATCTGGGTGCTTCCCTGAATAGGCGGGATATGAACTCGGCTGTCAAATAAGCAGCAAGCGTGGGAGGCCCCTGGCTGGCTTGGTCGGCGGAGCGCGCAACTCGGTCTCAGGGTTGCGAGTTCGAGGCCCACGTTGGGTGTGGAGATTGCTTAAAGATAAAATCTTTAAAAAAAAAAAAAAAGGCAGCAAGGGGCGTTGAGGGGGGAGAGCTGGGGAGGAGGGAGGGGTTGGGGCTTGCCCTCTCCAGCCCGGGGCGCCTCTCCCACTTCCTTCTGCCTAAACCTGTACTGTGTCCAGACCTCCCTGAGATCGCCCCTGTCCCCGAGTCCTGGGAAAGCCGCAAGGTCCCTCTTGCCGGGGAGACCGTCCCCCACCCAGCTAACCCCTTTGCCCCGGGCGGAGCATGGCTCACAAGGAGAACCTCAGGCTCACCGCCCTCTGCCCCCCTCCCCCCTGTCTCCCCCCGCAGGGAAGCCCTACGGCGCAGACGACTTCCTGCCGGTGCTCATGTACGTCCTCGCCCGCAGCAACCTCACGGAGATGCTCCTCAACGTGGAGTACATGATGGAGCTCATGGACCCTGCCCTGCAGCTGGGCGAGGGTGAGTCACCGCCCCAGGCCCGTCCCGGCCGCCATGGGCGCCAGCCTCGGCCACACCAGGCGCACGCTGCATGGCCCCGATAAGCGACTTCATTCCACTGAGCCCTGAGGACAAGGCACCGGGCCGCACACGGGCATGGTCCCCGGGGGAGGGTGGGGGGAGCTCACAGGCTCGCAGGGGAGCTGGGCCAGTAAAGAGACCCTGTCACCACCGCTTGACGAGCGCTGGAATGGTGGGAAGCCCACAGTGTCTAGGGGCTCGTCGCCCAGGCTGTGCAGCCAGGGAGGGCTGCCAGGAGGAGGTGATACCTGAGCTGAGCCTTGAAGGCTGGAGAGGAGCCAGACAGTTAAAGAAGCGGGAGGGGCATTGTTCGCAGAGGGAACGGCATTTGCTGGGAGCAGAAAAGATAAGGCCGCAGCAGTGGGTGGACTTGAGCGGGGAAGAATGATCAGTTCTTAGACCGGGGTGGCCCCGGAAACTGTCCACCCCCTGCTCCTTCGGCCGTGGCCGGGTCCTCTGTCGGCGAGAGAAGGTTAATGCTGCGGAGAAGGAGCCCTGCACTCCCGAACAGGATGACGGCAGAGGCGTGGTTGGCTCACCCCACGCTCAGTTTCCCTTCCCCTTTCCTCCTTCCCACCACTTCCACCCACCCGCTTAGCCTCGGCCACCGCTCCACCAAGAATCCTTGAGGTACAGACAGCGCAGATATCAGCTCCGACAGGTCGGCCCCGAAGGACGAAGTGAGACTCTCAGGGCTCGAGCGTCCCCCGCCCCGGGCCTTGCGGTTCTTGAGATAAGCTGGTCCACTTTACATCTGTTTGCATTTTTAGCTGGTGTCAGTCTCTGGGGTGACAGTGTGACGCGGCTGGTTCTGTGAGTTCTTGGAAACTCAGGGGAGCGTGGAAGGCCTTGAAGTTTGCTGTCACATGTAGTAACTTTGACTAGGGCCCCGGGCCCTCCGGAGCTAGTTTTTCTCCTCTTCAGTTAAAAATATTCTGCAGCCAGCCCTGCGTCGGGCTCCACTCTGGGCACGGAGCCTGCTTAAGATTCTCTCTCTCCCTTTCCCTCTGCCCCTCCCGCACTCACGTGTGTGTGCACTTGCATGAGTTCTCTCTCTCCCCCTCTCTCTCCCAAAAAAAAAAAAACTTCTGCAATTGTAACAACCTGTCTTCCAGAGGGTGGAGGAACTCAGTGGAAGCCAGGCTTCCTTAAGCAGTGCTTATCTGCTGCCCGGTGCGTCCATCCATCCATCCATCATCCACCCACCCATCTATCTCTCCATCCATCCGTCTATCCATCCATCTATCCATCATCTACCACGCACCCATCCACCCATCATCACCCACCCATCACCCACCCACCCATCTATCTATCCATCCACCCATCCATCCATCATCACCCACCCATCACCCACCCACCCATCTATCCATCCACCCATCCATCCATCATCACCCACCCATCACCCACCCACCCATCTATCCATCCACCCATCCATCCATCATCCACCTATCCACCCATTCGCCATCCATCCATCCATCTATCCATCTACATATATACCTATGCACCTACCCATCCATCGACCCTTTCTTTCATCCATCCATCCATCCATCCGTCTGTCCGTCCCGCCATCCATCCATCTACCCATACCTACCTACCCGCCTATTCATCCATCTAACCATATACCTATGCACCTACCTATCCATCCACCCTTTCTTTCATCCATCCAACCATCTATCCATCCATTCATCCATCCATCCATCCATCCATCCATCCATCCATCATGCACCCACCCATCTATCCATCCATCCATCCATCCATCATCCATCCATGCACCTGTCCAATCTATCATCCATCCATCCACCCACCCACCCACCCATCTATCCATCTACCCATCCATCATCCATCCATGCACCTGTCCAATCTATCTATCATCCATCCATCCACCCACCCACCCATCCATCCACCAACCCACCTATCCATCTTCCAAATTTTCCACCGAGGGCACGGCTGCTGATCCACCTGGGAAGAAACCCTTACAAATCCTGCTAAAGAACTAGTCCCAACCCCACAGGTTGTTACAAGGTCTTAGAGACAATGTCCGAGAAAACCATTTGAGGGGTGGGAGGAAGCTAGACCACGGGGCTCTGCCACAGTCTGAGCAGTGACTTGCCCTGGCCACTGACTCCTACTCCATCCTCAGCCTGAATCTTTGTGGCCAAAGAGGGCTCCAGGCCAGACACGGTGGCTGAGCAGGGAGAGGGCAGGGAGGTGCTTGGCCCAGCTACCCTCTCCTAACGGGCCTGCACTCCCCCTACAATCCTGCCATGGCTCCTAGGATCCTTCCTCCTGTTCCTGAAGCCTATCCGGGTTTGGGTAGGAAAGCCAAGGTCCTTCAGGCAGGCGTGCTGCTCTATTCTGGGCTATGTCAGGGGTTTTTAAGACAAGGCAAGTACCAGTAAATACGTGAAGGTCTGAGTTCACAGTTTCTGGCCTGAGGCTGCCTGAATACCGTGAGCCTGCCCTCTTTCCAACGTAAGTAGTCAGCCTCCGGCCCCGTGGGAAGATTTCTTTTTCTTTTTTTAGAACCTAGGTCCTTTTTTGTTTTTAAGGTTTATTATTTTATTTTTGAGAGAGAGCAAGCACAAGCTGGGGAGAGGCAGAGAGTGAGAGGGAGACACAGAATCCGAAGCAGGCTCCGGTCTCTGAGCCCGACGCGGGGCTCAAACCCACGAATCCTGAGCCAAAGTCGGATGCTCACCCGATGGAACCACCCGGTGCCCCCACGTGGGAAGATTTCTAAGGGATCCTTGAGGTGTTTGCTTGAGGTGTTTGCCCACCTCTTTAGCGGGCAGGGAGGGCACAGCCTTGCCATGCACTGTACACAGCGCCTCCCGGCAGCCCTGCCCCCCACACGGGTGACAGACCCTGCCCGTGGCAGCGCCGAGGCCCAGAGGCCCAACTTTACATCCTGCCACCCACACCAGGAGGCCTCCCTGCACCTCTCTCGGTTCCTACTCTAATAGTCCAGGTGGGAAGTCCCAGCACCCAGGACAGGCCCGGCCTCACAGGCGTGGCGTCCGGTAGTGAGACGATGTGGGGTCTCCAGCTTGGGCCGGGGTGTCCACCCTTCAAGTCTGACAGCCAGCAGACCTCCATCTAGAAGTATCTGGGCCTCGGGACAGAGGGACAGAGCGCAAGGGGGGGCCAGTGTTCCTGAGTTTCCCCAGCTTTGCCTCCTGTCCGAACTGGCTGGTGCGGCACACAGGGTATTCCCAAAGCCCCTGAGGCTCAGGTCAAAAGAAGAGATGCCTGGGACAGGGCTGGGCTCTCAGGGAGTCCCCCCACGCTTGAGAACTTCACTTCCTCCGTCCTAAGAGGAGAGCTAATACTGGCGTAGTAATTTCCGTCCCGGTTCTGCCTCCGATTGCCCGGAAGCCGTGGACAAGCCCCTTCACTTCTCCGGCTTGGGAAGGTTCACACTGTCTGGGCTAGATGCGGGGTTTTCCCACTCTCTGGGCGCTCCGGCATCCTGCATTCAACCAAAGGCCCGCAAGTCTGATTGCAGACACTTTGAGACCTTCATGTATTTCAGCTGGTTCCGAGTCTGTTAATTTGGTAAAAAGACCAGCAGTGGGGTCCTGCTTTCTTTGCAGGAGGCTTATCGGGTGTGAGAGATCAGGGACTTCCTGTAAGCAATAGAGAGGGCCTGAGCATTGGGCTGATGGGATCCCAGCCTCCCTCTAGCCTCTCTCTGCAGCTCCCACAAATCCGAGTGAATAAGGGCAGATGGGAGACCCAGGCGGCTGCTGGGCACCTGGCTGGAGCCAGCTCAAAATCCAAACCTCTTCTAGAAGCACCCTCATGGTCATCTTTGCCCACATCCCCTCTGCACACTGACTGAGAGCTGGCCACACTGTGCAAATATCCTTTTTTAATTAAAAAAATTTTTAACATTTATTCAATTTTGAGAGAGTGTGGGCGTGGGAGAGGGGCAGAGAGAGAGGGAGACACAGAATCCAAAGCAGGCTCCAGGCTCTGAGCTGTCAGCAAAGAGCCTGGCGCAGGGCTTGAACTCACAGACCAGGAGATCATGACCTGAGCCGAAGTTGGACGCTTCACCGACTGTGCAAATATCTTAATAGAGGTAGTGAGTTTTCTCCATCAAAGAACAACACTCTCTCTCAAGGGAACCAACCAGCTCCGGAACTCATGGTGGGAGGGGTTGCCTGCCACCTAGTGGTCCTGGCAGGCACTGCGTGGCATGGCCCCACGTCCCTGGGAAGTTGGCTGGGAGAGGGTGAGAAGCCTCTAGAGCATCTCCCTTAGGTCACCTAACCACCCGCGTTACTCACTTGCCGCCGAGCCCTGCACCTCACAGCATTCATCTCACTTTTCACAACGTTCTTGGAAAAGTAAGCGAGGAAACCGAGGCATAGAGCGCTGTAGCTAATAATGGTGTGAATCGGAGTGAGGGGCTGGTTCCTCTCTTCAATCAGGAAGTCCTGGGAGGGGCGCCGGGGTGGCTCTGTCGGTTGAGTGTCCAACAATTTCAGCTCAGGTCTTGATCCCAGGGTCGTGGGATCGAGCCCCACATCCCCGCATCCACGCTAAGTGTGGAGGCTCCTTAGAATTCTCTCTGCCTCTCCCTCTGCCCCTCTCTCCAGCTCACGTTCTCTCTCTCCTTCAAAAAAATGAATAAACATTAGAAAAATAAATAAGTTCCGTCCTGAAAGGGAACCAAGACCCTCTTTGAGCAGGGCCTGACAGCTGGGACGGGGTGGGGGTGGGGGGCCGCTGGACTTCAGGAAGCCTGCGGATGTGCAGGGGTGCGCGCAGGGCTGCAGCTCCGCAGGGGGCGGTGCTGCGGCTGCGCCCCAGGCTGCGGCGGGGCGGGGCGGAGCTTGGAGAAGCGGGCCGGTGGTCCCGGCTCAGCCTCCACACCCTGGCCTCCGCAGGTTCCTACTACCTGACCACCACCTACGGGGCCCTGGAGCACATCAAGAACTACGACAAGATCACGGTGACCCGGCAGCTGAGCATGGAGGTGCAGGACTCCATCCACCGCTGGGAACGCCGGCGCACGCTCAACAAGGCCCGGGCCTCGCGCTCCTCCGTGCAGGTGACGCCGGGGACGCCGGCTGGGAGGGGGCGGGCGGGACGGTGCCCCGGACGCCAGTCCCATGGCCCTGCGGCTCCGGAGCCCGACGTCGCCGGGCTGCGGGAGCAGGGCTTTAGAAATTATCTCCCGGCGTCATCGGTGTTTTAGCTGAGCAGGCAAGACAGGATGAGGGGGAATGAGACTTTTACCCAGCACTCCTTAGCGTCTGCTGTGTCCTGATGCCGTAGGGCCAGTGCCCTGCTGTGCCCGCAGATGTGGACGTAGTCTCGCCAGTCCCGCTTTGGGGAGCCCATGGGCTGATCCACAGCCTTGCCCCTTTTGTCCCTGGACTAATGCTGCCAAGGTGCCCCTGCGCGTAGCCTGCCCCTCCAATCCAGCCACCGTCCCTCCCACCCCCTCTCTAGACGCAGTATCCAAGCCACGACGGCGGGAACCCTGCCTCCCACACTCTCTTCATCCCACACACCCTCGCTGCCCCCAGTTCCCTGAACATGGGGAGCTCAACTCCCTGGCGCTCAGCCTCTGCGCCTGCTGGTCAGCCTCCCCGTCTTCACCGCAGCCACAACCCATGCTCAGTTTCACTGAGACCCCGACGTTGAACGACCTCCCCGCCTATCCCCCACCCGCCCCCCACCGGCCCAGGTTCGATGCCCTCCTCCGTGTTTGTTGCTGCTACTCCCCCCGGGGCAGCATGAATCCCAGCATGTTGTGACCATCTGTGTATGAAGCCATTGCCCTGGGAGGGAGGGCCCGTGACTCGCATGCCCAGGGCCTGGGACAGAGTGGGATGGGGTCGTGCGCAGAATGAAGGCATTAAAACATGGAGCCAGGCAGCTCCCTTGGCACTTGGAGCACACGCTGGACCAGAACCCCACCCCTGCTTTTCAAGATGAGCCCTCTGTAACAGAGCCCAGCTCTGTACGAGCTTGCGATATGACCAGGAGCAGTCCCTGCCCCTCTTTGGGACTCAGTGGACCAGATGAGCGCTGCCTGCCAACTGCATGTTCTAGGCTGCCAGGATGATGCCGCTTACCAATGGTGTCTCGATAACATTAAGTAACTGACTCTCCGGGGAGAAAAAAAAAGACAGCTCTGATTTTAGCTTTTGTCAATTTCTGTGGTGCGAATACTCCCATCATGGCCAATTTCAGTCTACCAGTGTGGGATTGCCGAACTTGAAATTGGGAAGAGACGTGCGCAATTGGCTTTCTCAAGCTGGTTACGAGCCAGCCTAAGTTGGTAGGGGCGGGCTCCAGCACACAGTGGCTCCCCATCCCCTCCTGAGACACCCGTCTCTCCACCAACCCTGGCAACACGGGCTCTCCTGGTCCATGTCTGACCGTGGCATTGCCTCCTTCTGCTTCTACTCTGTAGGTCCCCAGTGCTAAACCAGGCAGAGCATCGGTGCCTCTCACTGGGCAGGTAAAGCTTAAGAGGCAGGCTTGGATGGGGGGCTGAGGAAGCCCCCCAGCACTGTTTGTGGGGTCCAGGGAGGTCACCACCCCCTGCTTCCTCTCAGCGCCTCATCTGCACTCCCCACTCTGTAACCAGAGTTACAATCGCTCTTAAGTGGTGGGCACCTTGGTCGTCATCAATACCTTCATCACCGCGGTCAGACAGCTGTACTGGTACCATCCTTCCACAAGGGGGCAGCCGCGCGCACCGCTTCCTACCTGCCCTCAAGGCACTGGGGGCAAAGGGACTCTTCCAGGCACCGAGCTAGTTTGTTGGCTTCCTCAAGCTAAGGGGTAAGGGACTGGAGCCCCCCCAGTGTAGAGCTGAGGAAATGGAGGTGCAGAGAGGTCAAGGTCACACAGTGAGTGGGAGCAGATTCAAAACCAGGCAGGAACTCTCGGGCCCACTCTTCCACCATCCGGTCCTCCCTCTGGGGCTGGTGGAAGGTGTAGATGGTGTGCAGGTGTGCGCGTGTGTTCCTGTACCCAGCCCCACAGGCATCGCCTGACCCCTGCCGGCCTAGCTGGTGCGGTGCCCCTCTCCCTGCATCCTAAACCCGCCTTCAGGCCCAGCTCCCCTCCCCCTTTCACTAAGCGCCGCCCCCACCTCCCACCCTTCCTGCCCCTGCTCCAAGGAGCCTCCACCCCACCCCCCATCCCCAGGCTGTTCCAGCCTTAAGGGCTGAACCGTTTCGCCAGCTGTAGTAGCCCCAGCTGCCCCGTGGGCTGCTGGGCCTGGGGTCTGCACTTCTATTTTATTTGTGCCAGCCTCGGTGCCCCAGAATTGGGCCTGCGGTGGGAATGCAGGGGGAGCGTCGGGAGGAATTGTTGAGAAAGTGGGTGACGGATGAGCCCGCGGACTGGCCACCAGGGGGCGCGCTCACTCTCATTGCCGAGACCCAACCGGGCGAGTCACCCTGAATGGTAAGCCCATTGCGAGGTGAGGCTCAGAGACAGAAGGACCTTGCCTTATGTAGGTCACACAGCAGGGTCGGCCGCAGATGCCCGGACTTCCAACCCCACGACCGCCCCTGCAGTTCCCTCTCTGTGTAGAGAAGAGTCCGGGCCCAGAGAGGGCAACGGACTTGTCCAAGGCCACTCAGCTCCTCAGCCCCGTGCAAGCTCCCATCGTCGGGGTGGGGGTGAGACGGGATGGCCCCGCCGGTGACGCAAGCCCCCTCTGCCCACCCCCCCGCAGGATTTCATCTGCGTGTCGTACCTGGAGCCCGAGCAGCAGTCGCGGACGCTGGCGTCGCGGGCCGACACGCTGGCCGAGGCGCTGTGCGCTCAGTGCGCCGAGAAATTCGAGGTGCCGCAGCCCCAGGACCACCGGCTCTTCGTGCTGGTGGACGGGCGCTGCTTCCAGCTGGCGGACGAGGCGCTGCCGCACCGCATCAAGGGCTACCTGCTGCGGAGCGAGCCCAAGCGCGACTTCCACTTCGTGTACCGGCCCCTGGATGGCGGCGGCGGGGGCGGCGGGGGCCCGCCCTGCCTCGTGGTGCGGGAGCCCAACTTCCTGTGAGGCGGGGGCCCCCCACCCCCGCCCCTCCGGGGGCAGCATTCAAAGACTGGCCGGCGGCGGCGAAGCGGGCACGCCGGGCTCCCGCTCACTCACCAACCCCCCAACACACGCAGGCAGGAGCCCCCCCATCTGAGCACGCACACACACTTCCGGCGGGGGTGGGATGCCCGCCGGTCCCGCTTGCTTGCAACATACTGAGCATGCGTCGGCCAGCACAGCAGAACAATTGTGAAGGTCCTACGAGGAGCGCTGAGAGGCCAAGTTCTTGGTTAGACAGAAAGGGAAACTGAGGCTCGCAGAGAGAAGCCACTCTCCAGCCGGTCCTTCTGCCCCACCCCCAGGCCCACCCAGTCCTCAGTCTTTTCTGGGAAGGGCTGACTTTCCCCAGGACCGTCCTTAGGAGGAGCGGCCTGGCCACAGCTGCCCCCTGCGCCCCCCGGATAGAACCGGGATGTTTTGGACACCCCCCCCCCCCCGCAGCATCTCAGGAGCATTTCTCAGGGTGTGCGTTGAGACTAGCCCCCCGTCCCTACACCAGAGACTGCCCTTGGCTACCAGTGCCCGCAGTGGCCCTCCCTCCGATTTCTGAGCCCTTCCAGAAGCAGCCAGACAGACACCAGATCCACCAAGCAAAGGCCGGCTCCGTGTCTACAAGGACAAGTTTGGCTTCGGCCACAGGAGACGCCGATGGAGCCCTTTCCCTGGTGGGCACGCCCCAGGCCTGTGGCAGTGTGGCCCGAGACACCGTGTGGGGAGAATTTAATAAAAGCCCTTTTAAAAATGGCATCTCTTTTCCTCAAGAGGCTTGAGCCCTGCTCAGCCAGCCAGACCCCCCATGAACGCCTAACTCCCTCCCCAGGTGGGGTTCAGAAGACCCACCCCACCCCACCCCCGTCCTTTCTCCTGAAAGCCCTGTCTTTTGACAGAATCTGCAGTGTACTATCAACCACCCTCAGCTCCCACGACTGTGGCCCCTGTCTGGCCCTTGGCCTGGCCATCTATTGCCTCCCCTCACCCCATCCTTGGTTCCCATCATTCCCACCTCCGCGTCATTTCAAAAATGATCTCACGCCTTCCTGCTTCTGCTGCTTATCCCAGGAATGCCGTTCCCTGGAGTCATTGGTCAAACTCCTATTCATCCTTCAAAGCCCATCTCCTCTAGGAAGCCTTCCCTGACTTCCTAGGCCGGCCCGACTGTCCTTATACACGTTTCCACAGCCCCCTAGGCTCATCTCCTCACAAGAGAGAGCAAATCGCTGTTGTCTGTTGGTACTCCTGCTTTGTCCTCCAGCCTCGGGCCTGTTCACAACTGTGTCCTCAAGACACATGAAGAATAGGTGTTTGCTGAGCACCTGTTAAATGTCAGCACTTGTCTAGGCCCTGGGAACAGCAGAGAACAAAACAGAGTTCGAATGGAGCCCCAGCGTGGCCGGCAGTGATCGGTGTGCCCGGGGAGGGTGGCTGCGCTCCCCTGAGTTCAACCCCTGGCCATCAGCAGCTCGTTCGGCCTGTCCACAGACAGCCCTTGGGCTCTGGCTCCAGGCCAGCCCTGGGGGAGGTACAGGGATTGCTTCAGGCTGCTGCGAGCCGGCAGCACTTTCTGGGCTGGGGGGTGAGGGTAGATGGGCAGATATCCAGAAACCGAGGGTAGCCAGCCGTGATGCCAGGTCGCCCCTCCCCCCCCAGTCCCCCCACCACACGATCCAGACACTGTCCCCTTCCTGGGCTTCCAGTGCTCCCCACGGCCCCGAACGGAGCTTGCTGCTCAGCCTTGTACCCCCAGCTGTAAGGTAAGTGCCCACCGCCTCCTACAAGGCCCAAGGCAGCTGGGGAAAGTCAGAGGGGGCCATTTACGCAAGCACCCTTTGGTCCAAGGGGGGCCCCGATGCGGGGCAGGTTTGGGATTCAGAGGGTAGCTTGGGTCCCAGCACAGCCCTGGGGTCTTATGTCTAGCTTCCAGGAAGTGGGCAGAAGCAGCCAGAGAGCTGGGCTGACGGGGCCACTGTAAGAACAGTGCGTGCGCGTGTGCGTGCAGGGCCCACCGTCTTCAGGCCAGTGCCAGGATTCACCCAGCAGAGGCCAGAAGGCAGGGGGGGTGGGGCTGCCCGGCCCCCCTGTTGTCTGGATGTCTCCGCCCACAGGGAGGCGCCATAGGACAAGTACAGGGGTGCGGGCCTGATCCAGGGCCATGACACAGGGCATCACCCGCGCTGAGCCCTCCAGCGGGGGGGGGGGGGGGGGGGGCTGGGGGGGGGAGGGCGGCACGGGTTAGTGATTCCGCTGAGTTATTTTATTTAATCTGCAAAACAGCTCCCCCCACCCCACCCCCGCAGGGAGGTATTTGCGGATGAAGACATCGGGGCTCAGAGAAGGGGGTGCGTGAGTCCGCTGGGGCCGCCACGGCAAAATCCCACGGACTGGGCGGCCTAAACCACACGTTTATTTTCTCA
The DNA here is from genome assembly GCA_030068075.1 of Paguma larvata. Taxonomy (NCBI): domain Eukaryota; kingdom Metazoa; phylum Chordata; class Mammalia; order Carnivora; family Viverridae; genus Paguma; species Paguma larvata. Next base: position 37,527,053 of record CM057827.1, read on the forward strand.
CGGTGCTGGGGCCGGAAGTCTGAGATCGAAGGGTCAGGATCGGGTCCTCCGTGGCTCACAGACGGCCGCCTCTCGCTGTGTCCTCACGTGGCCTTTTTCCTCTCTGCATGAGCACCCCTACCCCCTCTTCCTGTGAGGACACCAGTTCTGCGAGATTAGGGTCCCACCCTTCTGACCTCATGTAACACTAATGCCCTCTTTTTTTTTAACTATTTATTTATATTTTGGGAGAGCGCAAGCGGGGAGGGGTGGGGCAGACAGAGGATCCGAAGTGGGCTCTACGCTGACAGGCTGCCAGCAGTGAGTCCAATCTGGGGCTCGAACTCCGGAACCGTGAGATCATGACCTGAGCTGAAGTCGGAGGCTCGACCATCGGAGCCACACAGGCGCCCCAACCTTAATCCCCTCTTTAAAGGCCCTGTCTCCAAATACAGTCACATTCTGAGATACTCGGGGTCAGGGCTTCAACACAGGAACTTTGGGGGACACCGTTCAGCTCCTAACCAGGTGATGTACCCAAGGTTAGGCAGCCAGTTCGCGGCCAAAGTGGGGTTTGAACTCAGGGCTGCCCCACCCCAAAATCTAAGGCTCTTTTTCCTGACCGGCACAGCATCTCAGGGGACCTGCTGGTAGAAAACCAATCAGCCGAGCCTTGCCTACTAGGTCCCCAGCTCTGGGTGAACTTGCCTGAGGCCGCCAACCACGGTGAGTGTCACAGGGCTGGCCCCAAGCAACGGTCAGGAGTCCAGAGCTGTGCATCGGTGTGTGTGTGTCCGAGAGTGACGGGGACAAGGAATGTGACCTGTGACGGAGCTCATCTGTCTCCTCCCTGGCATTTGTCCCCTCTCCCCTTGGCGGGCTGGCTCCCTTTCCCTCTGCTTTCACTAGCCTCTGGCCTGCGGCTGGAGCCGGGGCCAGCAGCGGGGACAGAAGCCACCAGCTTTCTGCAGAGACTGAGTCATGCCCTGGCCCTGTTGCTCCTCATTCTCCATGGCCCACCAGTGACAGCTGGGTACAAAGTCCTGCCCATCGAGAAAAATCTCCAATGGGCCCTGAAGATGCCTGGCCCGTGATGGCTGACAACACCTTCGTGTGGTGTATCCGATTTGCCCGACTATGAGCGAGTTTCTGCTGGAGGGACAGGGGACGGGCCTACAGGAGAGGTGGGCAGAGAAGAGCGGAGGCCCTGAGAGGGAGGAGAGGCAGAGAGAGGAGGAAAGAGCTGTCTGGCTGCAGCAGACACTCCCCCCCCCGCCCATCCCCCACGACAGACACACCTGCCGTCCCGCCTGGCAGGCCGAGGCTGTGTCTGGAAGTCTTGGCACACGTTTGCCAACGCGATCACTGTGTGTGCCCTCCGTTGGCCTGGATTCCGGGGCTGGGGCCGCCTCTGGCTAGCCAGTGCCATCTGGGGTGGGGGAAAATGGGCAGCAGCTGTGGCAGGAACCAGGCCCTTCCTTCCCAGGAAGGCTATATCGAGCTGGGCTCTGGGGACAAAAGTGCCAGCTCACAGCAGCGGCTTCCGCTCTTTGGCAGCTGTCATGCTGTTTGCTGGGAAACATCCTTTTCTGAGGAAGGCTCTCCAGGAATCATCTCTTGCAGCCCGCGCAACCCTAAGCCAAAAGGAAACTCCAACATCTGTTTGGCTTCAAAGTCAGAAAAACCTGCTGAGCGGGAGTGTGGGAGGGGCCTCGGCAGCGGCCAGGAGACCTGGGCTCCGGCCCAGCTGGGAGCCCTCAGCAAGTCACGGGACATCTCTGCCTTCAGCTCCCTGCTGTTTCTTTTTCTGTTATTGTTTATTTACTTTTGAGAGAGACAGAGACAGAGCACAAGCCGGGGAGGGGCAGAGGGAGAGGGAGACACAGAATCCGAAGCAGGCTCCAGGCTCTGAGCTGCCAGCACAGAGCCCGATGCGGGGCTGGAACTCACAAACCGCGAGAAGTCAGACCCTTAACCGACTGAGCCGCCCAGGTGCCCCTCCCTACCCTTAAAATGAGCGTTTCTCTCCCGATTTCCCAGGCTCGCTGCAGGAACCACACAAGCTCCTGGGTGGGGGCAGGTAAAGGAAGCCTCAGATTGTTTTGAGAAGGTAAATAAATTGAGGGCTCGCGTATATGGGCGGGGAGGTCATTCACCACCAAGGTTGCACGGCCGAGGTGAGTAAGTGGACTGAAATCCGATCCGGGCTCCAAGACTGGCTACTCCCTAGACCTGGCTACTCCCTGAAATGGGACCATGTCCACCCCGAAAAAGAGACGCCTTTTCCAAATCTATCTGAAGGCATTCTGTGGTCTACAGGGTACAGGTGAACTCAAATCTGGGGGTTGCTGAGCCAGGCCCCGATTTTCAGCTTAGTGGGACCAGTCTGATGACAGCAGTGAGCACGGGACGCCATGGGGCCTGAGGGAGCAGAGGGTTGCCCACCTGGATGAAGCCAGGAGGGCTCCCTGGAGGTAGGGATGTCTGAGCTTGGTCTTGAAGGATAAGCAGTTGGCCGAGGGCAGAAGGGAACAGAACTCCCGCAATACCGACCTGAGTGCGGGCAGTAATAAAGTCCTTTGTCTCTGCCCCAAGGGTCTCCTATCTGCTGCCAGCACCCACGAAACTGTGGCAAGTGACCTTGTTAGCTTGCAAGTGGGGTAAGACCTTAGACCCGGACAGTTCTTTTTTTCCTTTTTATGTTTTTTAATTATTTTTATTTTTTTAATTTTATTTTTTAATGTTTATTTTTGAGAGACATAGAGGCACAGCGGGAACAGGGGAAGGGGCAGAGAGAGAGGGAGACACAGAATCGGAAGCAGGCTCCAGGCTCTGAGCCGTCAGCACAGAGCCCGACGCAGGGCTCGAACTCACAGACTGCGAGATCATGACCTGAGCTGAAGTTGGCCGCCCAACCGACTGAGCCACCCAGGCGAGGCGCCCCATAATGTTTTTTAATTATTTTTGAGAGAGAGCAGGGGAGGGGCAGAGAGAGAGGGATAGAGGATCTGAAGCAGGCTCTGTGCTGACACCAGAGAGCCCGATGTGGGGCTCGAACCCACAAACTGTGAGATATGACCTGAGCAGAAGTCAGACGCTCAACTGGCTGAGCCACCCAGGTGCCCTAACCCAGACAGCTCTTGACAAAGAAAGATAAGAAAGTGAAATCTCAGAAAAAATGGGATTGCAGAATGCTGTATGCAGGGTAACCAGTCACTTCCGGGTGGCTTGAACAGTAAGCCTGGGGCCAGGAGACGTGAGGGATGAAGCCGGGCCCCGAGTGATCCCGGGCGGCAGCACAAGGAGTGTGGAAAGTCTCCACCCGCGTGGAGCAGCCCTGGAGGGGGCAGGCTGGAGGCAGGGGGTCTGCGGAAGCCTGCCGCGGGAACCCAGGACAGAGGTGAGGTCTGGACTGGGAAGGGGTTGGGGGCGGTCAGGTTAGACCTGAGAAGCACTGAGGAGGTAGAGGCAGCAGAACACGGCGGAGGGCGGGAAGGAGCAGAAGGGTCCTAGGTGGGCCTCTGGATTTCCGGCTTGGACACGGCGGTGGAGGGATATGCCATCAGCTGAGCTCGAGGGACACGCAGGCGTGAGGTGGGGACCCCACTGGCCCAGCTTCAGCAAAGTACAGTGGATTGAAACCCATCAGATGCGCTTACATCCACGCGTTCAAGGTGATACTTACAAAGTTACTGGGTCACCTTTTGAGGAGGAGAGGGAACCAATTCAAACACAAATATATAGCCAAGAAGGGGAAGTGTCTCCTTATAAAGTTGTTGCAGCTGACAAAGGAGAACAAAATGATAGAATTTTACCAGTTTGCAATCCCTCAATGAATTACTAGATACAGGCATTGAGCATCAACTACTATGAGAGAGGAGCAGGGGCGCCTGGGTGGCTCAGTCGGTTAAGCGTCCAACTTCAGCCCAGCTCACGAAGTCGTGGTTTCTGAGTTCGAGCCCTGTGTCGGGCTCTGTGCTGACTGCTCAGAGCCTGGAGCCTCCTTCGGATTCTGTGTCTCCCCCTCTCTCTGCTCCTCCCATGCTCATGCTCTCTCTCTCTCTCTCTCTGTCTCTCAATAGTAAATTTAAAAAAAGAAAGAAAGAAAGCAGGGAGCAGGGGCACCTGGGTGGCTCAGTCAGTTAAGTGTCTGACTCTTGGTTTTGGCTCAGGTCATGATCTCACAGTTTGTGGGTTCAAGCCCCACATCTGGCTCCATGCTGGCGGTGCGGAGCCTTCTTGGGATTCTCTCTCTCCCTTTCTCTCCCCCTCCCACACTTGCTCTCTGTAAATAAAGAAACTTCAAAAAAATGATTTTAAATCAAAGGAGCAAAACTCAGCCAGTGCGCCTCCCGAGCAAACAGCACACCCCGCTTCCATCCTTTGCCAGGAGGGGCCGACCCGAGCGTGCGGGAGCCTCTGGCCCCAGCTGCTGGTCTGTGAGAGACATGGGGGCCCGTGGCGTGCAGTCACCCAAACCCAGGCTGAGAAACTCCGCCGATCGAGAGCCTGGGCTCCTCAACAGAAACTGGAAAGAGAGAGACGGGGAGGAAGTCTGTAGGTTCAAGGAGCTGAAAAGACATTCACTGTTTTGATGAAGCGGGTGAGAGTGGACGGCGGGTGTTCCCAAAGAACACAGGGAGAGCGGCCATGGGGACGGGGGAGGAGGACAACGCCGTGACTGGGTTGGAGGGGGGGGGGGGGTTCTGGATGGCCGGTGTGGTTTAGGTGTCAATGCGGAGTGAGCCACGGTGCCCAGGTACCTGGTCAAATGTGGTTCTAGGTGTTTGTTGCCAAGGGGTTCTTTGGATGTCATGGTTAACAGGGGACTTGGTAAGGCTTTGAGCGAAGCAAACCATCCTCCTTACTGCGGGTGGGTCCCACCCAATCAGTGGAAGGGCTGCATAGAGTAAAGGCTGACCTCCCAGGAGCAAGAGGGACTTTTCCCCGCAGACAGCTTGGGTACTTGCCCTGCAGCTCCTTCCTGGGGCCTCCAGTCTGCACACTTCAGAGTTAACTAAGCCTCTAGGGTCCTGTGAGTCAGTTCTTTAAGATAAATCTCTCCAAATACGTGTGTGTGCGCGTGCGTGCGTGCGTGTGTACACACGTACCATTCGTTCTTTTTCTGCAGGCAGCCTTGACTGATACGGCTGGTATGGTCCGATTTCTTGACTTTGGTGAAAGTTACAAGGATGTTCACCTTATAATTGACTAAGCAACATTATCTGTTTTGCATGGTTTCCTGTTTTTATAACAAACAGGTAAAAAAAAAAAGTAATCTGCATATAGTTATGTTAACGGAGAGGAAGGGGCTTCTTGGTGAATACCACGCTGCCATTTGGGATTTATGGGGAGGAGAAGAGACGGCCATTTTGCTCTGAATACTTTTGTGTTATGTGACTTCTGGTGCCGGCACAGGTCTCTACATTTTGGATATAATAACAAAAAAAAAAAAAAGTGATCTTAGTTGTTACACAATGAAAGAAAGTTCAACCTTGTTAGAAATCTAACAACTGACAATATGAGGGGCAGAGAGCCCATTTCTACTGGGGGCCTGTGGAACCACAGGAGAAGGAGGAAAAAAAAACCCAAAGCTTTGTGACTTATGAAATTGTCGTTTATTTGAGAAACAAAACACAGCTGTTCTTAACCCTTAGAACCATGGAGGTCGGAGTTTCTGTATTTGTTAAGTAGATAAAGCATGTTTTCGTTCTACAGAGGACAAATGGGACAGAAGCAGCATCACAATTCATGAAAATAGAGGAACCGCTTTTAACCACCTGTATCTTGAGGCCTTTTTAAAGTACTCGCTTTAAACAGCCTCCTTTTCGGCGCTCGCGTTTCTTTGAACATCAGCCGGCGCTCAGGTTCGCCCCTCATGGACGGTCAGGGACGCACACAGTATGCTTCTTGTACTTGTTACCGAAAACCCTACGGCTCCCCCAAATCTGTAGGATGGGAAGAGTTCTTTATCCTGAGGTCCTCTGATTAGCCAGAGGCCGACCTCGCTGAGAAAGGATAATCGATGTTGATAAAAAGTGGATCCGTTAGAAACAGAAGTTACCACCTGGAATTTGTCACGGACGTAACCCTACTGGCCAGCGTCCCAACTTCCGATCCAGAACTCCAAACTTTGAAAGTGTGAATCAGAGGCACCTGGGCGGCTCAGTCAGTTAAGTGTCCGACTTCGGTTCAGGTCATGATTGCAAGTATTATGGGTTCAAGCCGTGTCAGGCTCTGTGCTGACAGCTCGGAGCCTGGAGCCTGCTTCAGAGTCTGTGTCTCCCTCACTCTCTGCCCCTCCCCCACTCATACTCTGTCTCTCAAAAATGAGTGTCAAAAAAAATTTTTTTAAGGCACAGGTCTGTCTTCATAAAAACAGGTGGTCCTGAGCGTCAGGGTTTCGTGTTCCCCGTTTGCTTTCTCTCCAGCTGGCTAGCTAAGCAGCATCTGGCTTGTTTTTAAAAACAGCATCACTGAAATGTAACGGGCAAACTGCATAATTCCATTGAACGTGTACAATTCCATGGCTTTTCTGTATTTTCAGAGTTGAGCGAATACCACCACAATCTGTTACAGAACATTTTCGGTCGCTGCTAAAAAGAATCTGTGTGGCGACCCGCTTCGGCTCCTTCCCCGTTGCCTGCTCTCCCCACTGCCTGGCGCCATTCACCCGCTTTCTGCGTCTACAGACTTGCTTATTCTGGACATTAGATACGAAGCGAATCGTGTAACGCGTGGGCTTTGGTGACGGATACCTTGGCTTAATGTCCCCTCATGTATCAGAGCTGCGTTCCGTCTGTTCTCTGTGATATTCCGCTGCGTGGATATGGTTAGTGTTACTTATATGTCTTGAGTGAACCCCGTGTGGGTACCTCCCAGTGTGGGGCACGGGGCACAAGAAAACAACAGTAAGTCGGGCAGTCTCTGCCCTCCAGGAGCTGAGACACCCCCTTCTCAGTAAAGGCAGACCTTTCACCGAAAGAGAAGAGGACTTTCGATGGGGGGGCAGGAGGGCAGGAGGAAATGGAAGAAGGCTCAAGGGAGAAGTGGCGCTTCGGATACACTGGAGAACCTACCCCACCCGGGGAAAGGCACCCTGGGGCCAGAGGACCAGCGAGTCGCAAAGGCACAGGAGGCTGAGAAATGGAGGCATGCAGAGGGGAGCTGAGGCCCAGAGCAGAAACTCACCGAGTCAGGGGCCTGAAGTTAGTATCGGATTCCGTTATGAATTTTTTTTTATTTTTCAAGATTTGCCCATTATTGATAAATAAGATACGAAAGCAATCAAAAATCATGAGATTTCCTAAAAATAGTTTTCCATTTGGGGCGTACATCCCCCTTCAATTAAATCACCCTGAAGACTTCGGAGGTTCCAGCTTCCAATTCCACAGCACAGAGACCTTCACCGGCTGCAGAAGCCCCGGTGAACTTCCTGCTCCTTCAAACCAATGAGCACAAAAACCTCCCGAGAAGCAATTACACTACACTTCTCAGCACGGGGCTTCCCCCCCACGCCGATCCGTGGTTTTTATCCGAGCATCGCACGCGACCTGCGGGCACCCGGGGAAGCTGGTGATGGTGAGCAAGTCTCCGAGCAAGGCCTAGAGGGAGGCCCGGCAATGTCAGCGCTCCCCAGGGGGGGCCTGGGACTCGCCACCCCCCCCCCCCCGGGCCTCGCCTCCCTCCTGCTCCACCTCTTCTGCCTCGAATTAGCATGCGTTCTGAGGGGCAGTGTTCACGCGTGGAGACCCGTCCCGGCGGTGTTTCAGTAGTAATGGAGGCACACCTTGTCCATGGACAGTTTGATTCTGTGAGAGACGGGAAGAAGGAAATTAACACACACATAATCCAACCTGGAACGGGGTGCCCTTTACGCGGGGCCCACCCCAGGATGATCTCACGAGGACGCGTCTGTTTTGGAGCCCTCTCCCGCGACAGGGAGAGGCTGTGGCCGAAGCAAAACTTGCAGAAAAGGCTTAGCGATGCCGCTCCCTTCCGCTTTCAGAAGGACGCTGACCCTGCGAGGCCCAGGGCTGGCTCACCTGTCAATCGGATAAGGTTTCTCACAAAGGTTGACCAGCACATATAGGTGTCTCAGAGCGTACTCGTACTAGAGGAAAACACACCGAAAAAGACATCGTCACTCGCCGTCGTCACCGCACGTGACCTGGGGATGTCCCACTTTTGTGGTTATGGGGGTAAAGATTCTTGATCGGGGCTTCTTGAGCTTTTTCGGGTCATGGATTCCCTCCCCCCAACTTTGCGGTAATTGGGAGAGATTGGGGGGCTCACTCCTGTGAAAAATGCAGCCCTGCCTGAGGGCTGGTGGGCCTCCTGACTCAGAACCCGAGTGGCCCCGCTCTCTTCTATTACCTAGGACCCCTACCCTCCACCCCCTTGCCCACCTGGCTTTGGGTTCTGGGAACCTCGTTCTGGGAGGGACGCACTGAGGAGAGACAGATGGGGAGCGGATGCCAACTGGACCGCGCGCAACAGGTCAAACTGAATTAATCGGATGTTTATCTTACAAAACCTTCGGGGGAATCTGAGGACTCTCGTGGGGAAGAAGAAGATTCACTTGGCACGATTCGAGGGCGCAAGAGACTACCACCACCAGGACACGAGGTATTTATTAAATAAGGGGGATGTTTTTTAATTTAATAGGGAAGAAAAATACTGTCCTCACGAAGGTAAATAACTGAAAAAATAAAATCGAGAGCTTCCAAGTACTGGAGAGCTACGTCCGAAGCGCCCACGGCCCGGTCTCTGGAAGCGTTCCTGCGTGACCAGGTGTGCCCGTCACGAGCTTTCTACGACGGAAATGTTCTCCAAAATTCTCCAGCTCGGCGGCGGCCGGGACACCTGAGATGTGGCCGATGCCGCCGAGACGCTAAGCCTGACATCTTACTCCATTCGAGTTCATTTAATTCATTTAAATTTCATTGTAAGCAGCCACACAGGGCTAGCAACAACCGTACCAAAGCGCAGGCTCTAAAGCAGAAGGTGGCAAATTTCTCCCGCTAAGGGCCGGACTGGAACTACTTTCGGCTTTGCGGGCCGTATGAACTACTCGATTCTGCCGCCGTGTGATGGAAACGATGCCACGGTTACAGCCGGGCTGTGCTCCGATAGAACATTTTATGAAAACGGGCTGCGGGCAGGATCCGGCCTGTGGGCCCGTCTCCTGACCCCCTTACGTAGGAGGACCCCGGCGTCACACAGTGGTGACCGCACGCACCTTCTGACCTGAAGTTCTACAATCTGCAGAAACTCCGTACCTTCTCCTCCGTGGGCCGGCGCCTGCCCCCAACAACGAGTCTTGCAGAGGGGTCAGGACAGACCCAAAAGGGAGAAAGCCTACGTGGCCGGTGTTTGGCAGGGACGGCAAAAGTGTACAGAAAAGGAACGCCCCTTCGGTCAAATATAAAAGGGAGTTGAGTCACGACTCGGTCAACTCCTACCCACAGAACAACTGAATGTCCTGGGGCCAGGAATTAGGGTCGTGAATTTGGCTGCCCTCCTCCTCCTGTCCACATCAAAGGCCTCTGAATGAGTCCATTGTTCCCTTAGCCTGGATGGAACCTTCTACAACATAATGCACCCCATGTGATTTCTAGTGGGCAACCTTAATTTAGCTTTAGGGGTTTAAGACCCAGGGAAAGGCTAAGCTGACCCAGGGAAGGCAGGGCGCAGCACCCAGCGGCCCCCAGCGGCCCCCAGGGCCCGGGCTTACCATGGGCAAGTGCCAGTTGAAGCAGTGTGTGCGGAAGTGCGACATGGCTGCCTGGTAGCAGTCGTGCTCGGTGAGCTCGGCTCTCTCGGACAGCAGCCCCGCCGCCTCGGCGTCGGACCTCGCGAGCAAGGAGACCATCTTTTGCACGGACTTCTGGATGACGTGCCTAGCCTGCGAAGAAACACGCCTTTTCAAAATGTACCTAATGCAGTCTCTCTGGAACCCTGATCAGTTTAGAAGTCCGTTTAAAGACTTCTGTTCGTGCAACTTCTACCCCAGGATGTCAAAATCGATGCCAACAGGGGCGTTCGGCAGAGGACAAGAGGTTGTGCGTGCGAGGCTTCTGTAACAGCTAGAAACCTTTAGAAATAACCCCGCCTTCCCGGGCTCTCCTGCCGCGATGGGAACTTGAAATCTCAATACCTGAGGGGCAGGCATAGCCCACTCCAAAAGGAGGGGGGCAGAGAAATTGTGCCCCAGAGTAAGACCGCTGTCCCACGAACGGTGCGGTGTGTTCACGGGCACCTCTGCCTCCTCCAGAAACCACCGGACAGAGGGGCCCAGAGGGGGGCATCGTTTCCTTCCCAAATGATGAATTAAAAAATACCTTCACACAAAAGGAGTTTATTACTGTTATTTCTAAATCAATTAATATTTCTAAAATATCAGTGTCCAGGGCCGCCTGGGTGGCTCGGTCGGTTGCGCTTCTGACTTCGGCTCAGGTCGTGATCTCACGGTTTGGGAGTTCAAGCCCCGCGTCAGGCTCTGTGCTGACAGCCTGGGGCCTGGAGCCTGCTTCGGATTCTGTGTCTCCCTCTCTCTGCCCTTCCCCTGCTCGCACTCTGTCTCTCTCCCTCTCTCTCTCAAAAATAAACAAACATTAAACAAATGTTAAATCTCAGTGTTCAAGTAGCAAAATAAAAATGTCTTCTAAGCAACTATGTATAAAGGGGAAACACCCACGTGCCGTGTCTCGCAGGATACAGGAGAAAGAGGTCAAGGTCGACTTACTAACGAACGAAGATGAAGACAGCCACCGCTGTGCTACAGAGCACAGACCGGTCTCCTCTCCCACGGCCAGGAGCAGTGGCCCCAGGGGGCTGTCACCTGGCTCCGACAATGCATACTGGGTAACCGTCGGAGGCAGAGACCAAGTTCGCGCACGCTGCCCCGGGGAGGCCGGGAGCAGCCTCTGGAAACGGTTCCTTTGCCCCCCACTTACGTCCAGATGCCTGTGGATCTTCTCCACGAGGTCCCTGGACTCCTGCAGATCGTTGGTGCTCATCAGCTTCCTTTTCATGATGGCGAGGGGCACCTCAGGGCTTGGGGTGAGGTCAAGGTCTTTGACCGGAGGCAGGGAGATGGGAGTGCTGGCCTTGTGCTTCATCCCCTGAAACTGCATCACCTTCATGGCAGAGATAGACTGAGGGGAGAGGGAGAGAGCCAGGCTGAGTGGGAAAAGCAGAAGTGCCAATACGCCCTGGGTCCCGCCTCTCCCTGGGAGCCTCCCAGTTCACACCACGTGGTTTCCGGACCACCGAACGGCCAGTCGCAGCCGGGAAACACGTGCTGGGCCCTCAGCAGTGAGCAACGCGACACATTGGAGCACCTGAAATCCACCAATGATGAACTTCGAAAATGCCCAGCATTTTTGACACCTGGGTGGCTCAAGTCAGTTAAGTGTCCAACTTCGGCTCAGGTCATGATCTCGTGGTCCATGGGTTCGAGCCCTGTGTTGGGCTCTGTGCTGACAGCTCAGGAGCCTGGAGCCTGCTTCAGATCCTATGTCTCTCTCCCTCTCTCTGCCCCTCCCACGCTCGCACACGTTCTCTCTCAAAAATAAACATTAAAAAGAAAAAATATCCAGCATCCTTTACAGGAGAACCGCTAATTCTTTCATATATGCAGAGTTCAGGCCAGAGTCGTCTCGGCCAGTGGTGACCTGGGCTGTGCTCTCCTGCCCGTCTGTGTTCACCTGCCTGTCCCCAGCGACCAGGAAGGTGAAGGTGCAAAGCATCTGTCCAGGTAACGACTGAGGCCTGGGTCTACTGAGATGGACGAAGCCACACGGGGGCCGACCGACCGTCAGGGCCAAATAAGCACGTGGGCCCGCCCCTGCCCGCACAGGGCGCTCCAGACTGGACCCCAATCACAGGCAAAGAAATGCTGCAAGGATTCTTGTCCCTAACCCAAGCAACAAGAATCTAAGAAAGTTCTAAAACAAAAAAAGAAAATACACACAAATATACAGAAACCTGTGATATTTGGAAAAGATCTGTCGGGCCTCTTCAACCAAGACCGGGAACAGCCGAAAATCCCGAAGCGAACAGGAAGCCAGGGACGAAGAGCTGTTGCCGGGTGCCCCCTCCCCCGAGAATCCACCCACATCGCTGGGGCGGTGCCACGTCTGACCCTGCCTCATCCAAGGCGCCTGCCCCCTTGCCTTCTCTCTGCCCCCCGCTCCAGCACCCCCACTCAGAAGCCTGGCCAGGCCCGAGGCATCCTGACGGCCTGTCTTGTGGCCTGTGCCCGCCCTGCTGGCTCCCAGGCCCCAGTCCACGCTCTCTGCCAGGGACAAGCTAAATCAAGGCAGCTGGATCGACCGGCTCGGAAGTCCTTCTAGAAGGCCAACACTTGCATCAAAGAATGGATCTCAGCCGGTGAGCGCTCAGATGGTGGCCGGCCGCTCGGGGAGTGGCGTCTGGTCACACGGAAAGGTGCACAGACCACCTCCTCTGCACATCCCAAGGGCCAGCCCCCCGTGGTGGCACAGAAGCAGCCACGTTCTGTGACCTCTGTCTAGAGAGCCCTGATAATCTTACCCATTTAACCACCCAGGTCCCTTCTGGGGGTGGAAGTCCCTAAATTCTAGCCAAAGGGTGAAAGTAACAAGTGTGACACGCAGGACGTGGGGTCCTGGGAGGCAGGAGCCTTCGATTCAGTGGCCTCTAGTGTGCGCCAGCTCCGTCCAGCGGTTTGGGTGCACGACCTCCTTTAATTGTACACTGAGGCTCTGACCCAGGAGGAAACGGAGACTCAGAGAAGTTAAGGAGCTCACCCCGAATCTCACAGCTTTTGCAAGTTTGAGCCTGGTAAGGTCCGACCCCCGAGCCCGGGCCCGGTGCCCAGGATTGCAGCTGGCTGTGAGAGGCAGGGCCATCCCTGCCTCGGCCGTTTCCCCCCTGGGTCCCCATCTCTCTGTGCCAAGAGACCACGTTCCGGGCAAGTCGGCCCGAGGCCCGGGAATCCACAGGGGTGCGAGGCGGCCCTCCTCACCTTGTTTCCATACTGCATGACGTGGCTGGTGTTGGTGTGGGATTTCACCAGCTGGTACTGCTTGTGGAGGGACTCTTTGGTCAAATCCTCCTGCGAAGATGAAAACGTTCAAGCCATCTGACAGTCAGAGCTGACGGCGAGGTCTCAGCTGGACGGCCGGATGGACCCCTGAAGACTCACCACGTCCGAGTCCTCCATCCAGTTGACGCTGTACCAGTCCCCCAGGTACGTGGACCTCTTCTCATCGTAATAACAGGCGTAGGACGACTCGGTGGGGTTGGCGGCCGTGGTCGCGTAAACTAGTAGGAATTAAAGTCATCTTTGAATCAGGCTCACCCCCCGGCTGTGGCTCCCACCCGAAGCGTGGGCCTCTCCCTCTTTCCCACTGCGATCAGAGCACGCCGCCTGCCCGCAGCACGGGCAGGGCAGAGAGACACAACCATACCCAGCCCCGCTCATTCGGTGACAGTGACAGCCTCAAATTAAATGGGGAAGACAGAGCAGCTGGCTGATGGACGCTGTCTGCAGTAATACGCGGCACGTGCTTACGTTAGCGATTCTAGAATAATCTGAAAGATCTTAAGAGCTCTGGAAACTTGAAGAACATGCACCTAACTTCATTTCTGGAGAAAGTTAACATTTACTGAACAAACGAACGCTCTGAACATACACCAGGGCTACCCTTTACTACCTAGCCACTGCGGGCTCAGAATCGTGCCGGGCGAATGGCGTCACTTGAAATGCAGCCCTCCCAACAGGCCGGCAGCATCTTTATCCCCGTTTCACTGAGGGCCAAAGAGAGGAAGTCGACCGCCCGAGATCAGAAGGCCAGCAAGCAATGCATCACCGAGAACCAAAGCTGGTCCAAAGGCTATGTGATCTTGGGCTTAAGCAGCTTTACCAAAAGAGCCTGGAAAAGCACCGCGAAGCTCACGTCGGATTCCTTATTGCTTATTTATTCTTCATTCCTGCCCACAGGCACACCCCTCACCCCGCTTCTGTGCACCAGGCGGCCCTGGGCCCCTGCCTGCATACACCACTTGGCTCTTCACGCCAGCAGAACCAGAGAACGAGCAACCGCACCACCGAGCAACTGCTGCCCACCGGCCTGGCTCGGAGGCCAGCGTGACCACCACCTACCATTGATGTCGGCGGGCAGGTGGCGCATCATGGACCCGGACTCGCAGGCTTCGATGTAGAACACCATCTGGGAGGTGAACGAGACGCGTGACCTCGCACCCTGGCCAGGCACACCCCTCCCCTGCTCACACTCCTGCCCCGTTCTTAAGGGTCTTTTACTCTTGCTCCCAGGCGCTCCCTCTGCCAGCGCTACGGGAGCTGCTGTCGTACAAACCAGAAGGACTCAGTCCTACTCATCGCTAACAGACTAAAACGATCCATTAGCTGAAGCGATGCAGAGCGAAGGGTGCCAGAGAGAGAGCGAGCGCCGAGGAAAACGGTTTCGCCGTCCAGTACGGGGACACGTCTCTCACGCGCATGCCCGAGGGGGTCAGTTTTTACGAAAGGTGCTACAGGGGCAGGCGAGCGCCAACGTGAAAATAAGACGCTGGCATTTTCCTCCTAGCTGCTCCCAGCTCGAGGTCAGTGCTGGGAACAGTGGTCCTCAGAGTGTGGTCCCTGGACCATCAGTATCCGTGTCAACTCAGAAAGGTGAGTTCCCAGGCCTCGGAGTCAAACTCTGGAGATACGGTCCACACTGTGTTTTAACGAGAGCTCCAGGGGCGCCTGGGGGGCTCAGTCGGTTTAGCATCTGACTTCAGCTCAGGTCATGATCTCACAGTTGGTGAGTTCAAGCCCCTCTTCGGGCTCTGTGCTGACAGCTCAGAGGCTGGAGCCTCCTTCAGAGTCTGTGTCTCGCCCTCTCTCTGCCCCTCCCCTGCTCACTCTCGGTCTCTCTCTGCCTCTCAATAATAAAAACGTTTAAAAAATTTTAAAAAACAAACAAATGAAAATAAATAAAAACAAGAGCCGCCGCGATCCCGATCTAACGGCTAAAGCCCTAGCATCACAACGGTTAATCCTGGGAACCCAGCGGCCAAGACTGATCGCAAGGAAGCTCTCCAGATAATAGCCATCTGGGGCCGGGGGCATCAGGGGCCGGCGGGGTCTGCGTCTGCTGCCTTCCTCACACTCCTCCCCGCAGGCCGCCCAAGTGCTGACGTTACCTTCTGGTACATTCTGTGTTCGTACATGTACCGGATGGTCTTGTTCAGGTCCTTTACGTGAAGCTGAAACGTAAGAATATTGACATTCAGACCAACGTCTCCAGAGAAACCTCCTGATTAAGTCCTAATGATGCTTTGTAAACTGTTATTTCCCGGTCCTTGGAAAGAATCCCGGTGAGCGGCATTACCCCACAGTGGCATCTCACATGTTTTATTCAAATATCTAAAAGGAGGAAGAGAGGGACACCTGGGTGGCTCAGTCAGTTAAGCATCCGACTTGCGCTCAGGTCGTGATTTCTCGGTTTGTGGCTTCCAGCCCCGTGTCGGGCTCTGTGCTGACAGCTCGGAGCCTGGAGCCTGCTTTGGATTCTGTGTCTCCCCCCCCCTCCACACACACGTAGGCAAAACTTGCCGGACAGATTTCCAGCTGTTACGCGTGTCCCCCACACTCGCCCGCCACACACAGAACCCGGCCCTGGTAGGAGGTGAGAAATAACACATCCCGGGCTTCGCGTCAAGGCCCAGGTTTTGTCCTCCAGGCTTCCTGCTTTGTCTTTACAACGTTGAGAAAAACTCACGTCGTCGTTAGGAAACACCAGTATCCCGGTAGCTCCGTGGTCGGTGAAGTAGACGAACACGTGATCCCGGGGGCCACTGCCGAGAGAGGGGGACAGACAAGGCCAAAGTTAACCAGTTCCTAGTTCCACTTCCATTTCTCTGAAACGTTGCTCCATCAAAAAGTAAGAAGATGCTGGAGGCGCGCCTACAGCCTGCTGTCGGGGGGGTGCCCTCCGGTCCTGCTGCCGGCGATTCTGAACCGCAGGCCACACCCTACAGCCTCAGAGCCGTGAGTTACGGTCGGGAGGAAACATCTGCTGGGTGGCTCGGCTTATGGACCACGTGTCATCCAAACCGTGAGGTCCTGGGTGGCTCAGTCAGCCGAGCGACTGACTTTGGCTCAAGTTGTGATCTTGTGGTTCACCAGTTCAAGCCCCGTATAGGGCTCTGTGCTGACAGCTCGGAGCCTGGAGCCTGCTTCGGATTCTGCGTCTCCCCCTCTCTCTGCCCCTCCCCCGCTCACACTTTGTCTCTCTCTCTCTCAAAAATAAACATTTAAACAAAATATTTTTTTCAAACCTTGAGGTCCTTTGGCCAATCGGCCTCACGCCAGAGGCCACACTCTCCAAGCAGATTGCCCCGAGAGGAGGAAGGAGGCCGGGACACACAGCTGAACGCAGGCCTTCAGCCCAGACTTCTTCCCTTCCAGGCCCCTCGGCCTGCACGCGGTCTGCCCACTGTGTGCCCCGCCCACCCGCCCGGCTGCGTGCTTGTGCCCATGGCTCCCCTCTAGCGTGAGAGGAAGGAACGGCACCGTTTGCCAAGGATCTGAGACAGTCTGAGGGCCTGTTACCCAAGTCCCTGACATCGCTTAGAGTGCTACGTGAAGCGATGCTAACAAGCCATCCGTCGCCCAGAGCCGGCAGCAAGCAGTGGGGAGGCTTCCCCAGTACGACGGTGAGCTCTGTGTACACGCGTGTGCGCCCCTCTCCCCCGGGCTGACCGCGAACACAGTGCTGAACTGGAAGGCGGGACCGTACAACCTGACCGGCTGCAGGGCTTGCTGCCCGTCTCGCTGTGTTCTGCTGGCGGCGACACACACCAGCACGAGGACCCACGGACAACAAAAAGCAGTGGCTTTAAGTGACAGGAAACATTTCATTACTGATAACGAAGGACGCTGGCTCCTAGGGCTAATTCAGGGCAGAAATGGGCTCCCCGGTGAAGCCATCGGTTCCGTGCAGCCTGTCTTAAGTCAGGACAAAGCTCCCGCTGTTACTTCTCATGAGGAAACAGACAGGAGCAAAGAACACCTGTTTTGGGGGCCACGTCATTCGGCAAGTGTGGCAGCCATAAAACAGACATTACCTCTTCAAGACCTTTCCAGATCCTCTGCCCTTCACTGCTTCTTCATCACCTCTTAACACAGCAAGGAAAATTTCTGGGGTCACATCCTACAAAGAATCGGAAGTCAAAATCAGACGCAGCCGTCATTCCCAATCGGAGCATTTGCCGAGTCTGGAGCGGGCCTGAGCCAGCGGTCCACACATCTCCGAGGCTCGAGGGTGGAGAGCAAACACTGTGGAACCAAGTTAGAGCCAAAGCGAGGCCAGTGTTTCTGGGGCCCGTGCAGGCCCTCTTCTCAAATATCACCTTGCCTTTGGCTGACGGCGACTCGGCAGGCCTGCCGTTCCTTCCTCACCGTCCCAGAGCCCACGCGGGGAAACCCAAAGACGCCGGTAGGTAGGGACACACAGCCGGGGAAGAGCAAAGCACCTCAGGCACAGCAGAAAGGGAGAAGCATCAGCACCGGGCCTCCCTCTGCATCCAGCCTGCTGCCTAGAAGGTCAAAACCCAAGGACACTTGATGTCCTTAGAGATTTTATAACACTGATGCCTGATCGTTTAAAAAAGCAATACAGGGGCACCTGGGTGGCTCAGTCAGTTGAGCGTCAGACTCTGGCTCAGGTCATGATCTCGCAGTTCATGGGTTTGAGCCCCGCTTCAGGCTCTGTGCTGACAGCTCAGAGCCTGAAGCCTGCTTTGGATTCTGTCTCCCTCCCTCTCTCTCTCTCTCTCTCTCTCTCTCTCTTCCCCACTCATGCTCTGTCTCTCACCTTCAAAAATGAACATTAAAAAAAACACCATAAAAAAATAAATAAAAATTAAAAAGCAATACAGGGGCACCTAGGTGGCTCAGTCATTGTTAAGTGTCTCACTCTTGATTTCAGTTCAGGTCATGATTCCAGGATTACGGAATCAACCCCAAGTCAGGCTCCGTGCGGAGCGTGGAGCTTGCTTAAGAGTCTCTCCCTCTGCACCCTTCCCCCGTGCACGCTCTCCCTAAAATAAAAAATAAGAATACAGAAAAGTACATAAGGGAAACAAATCACTGAAAATCCTACCCTTAACACTAAGATTCCACACATTTCCTTTATAAAAAGAAGTTCGTAAAAATGAGACCATTATGTAACAAGCATGATGTGTTCAATTCAACTGTGCTTGAATTTAAAGCAAATTGAAACAGTTGCTGAATTTCAGACATGTTCCTTTCCTACCGGGAGTATTAGTTCCTAAAAGATCCGGAAAACCATGAGGTGGCGGTCATTACGGGAGCTTCAAAAACGTGTCAGTCAATACAGCCTCGGTCAGTCGGGAGGGATATGATTTGATCGGGAGGGATATGATTCAGGAGCAAAACACGATCACAGCAATTAATGAGAAACTATCTCAGCAAAAGCCAGAGCTGCTCTGCACCAGGGTTGGTGCTGAGAAAATTGATTTTCCAGAAAAGAGCAGTTCTATAATCAGATGAGCAGCGAGGATCTCTGGTGAGATCTCAAGAAAATCAGGTATTGCTGAAGGAAATCCATGATCGGGCTTAAAGTATAAGAAATGTAGATGGGGTGCCTGGGTGGCTCCGTCGGTTAAGTGCCTGACTCTTGAATTCGGCTCAGGTCATGATCTCACGGTTCGTAAGCTCAAACCCCACACCAAGCGCTATGCCGACAGCGGAGTCTGCTTTGCAATCGTCTCTCTCCCTCTCTCTCTCTCTGCCCCTCCCCCACTCACTCTCTCTCAAAATAAATAAACTTAAAAAAAAGAAAAGACTAGAAACTAAAGATCAGTAGACTACAACTTATTCTAACTTTTTTTTCCTTTTCTTTCCCCTTGGCTTTTTTTTCAAAACTCTCAGAAATTACTCTTCAAGTGCAACTCTTAATACCGACATGAAGCACTGCCCAGAAATCAGTGTAGTGAGGTTCTGACCCTGGGAATACGAGAAGGGGGGGGGGGGGGCGGAGAATGTCACCAAAACGAACACAAGCCCTCCGACCTCGCCCCCTCACCTCGCCCGTGTAGTCCTTCAGGACCCCCGCGTACACGTCCGAGCCGTTGGGTCTGTTGATCACGATTCCTGGCGTGGGGTTGCTGAAGAAAACAAAGACACCAAGGGACACGTTTGAAGCACGCAGTGTGACGTGTTTCTGAAATCTCTCTTCAAAACTACGCCCCCGTTACATACAAAAATACTAAGTACAGTAAGTGACAGCGTTTGTCAAAGACATTTCTCGTCACCCGCACGGCCGCCAACGTGCTGCTGACTTCTGAGCCTGGGGATCTCAGGCAGCCCACGGCTCTCAGGTTCTTGGTGGGAGCAGTGAAGGGCTGTCCTGTCCTGAAAACCGAGGACAGGGGTGCCTGGCCTCCTGTGGGAACCATATGGCATTTCAGGGGCAAGACCTGAGCAAGAGACCTCCGGGAGCAAGCCTCCTTACGGAAAAAGACGGGACAAAAGACAAGACTTTAACGCAAGAGCTCAGGCGTGAAAGCTCGGAATGGATGTGCTGGTGTGATCACCGTCCTTGGCCACCGCAGGGAAAACAAGGAGGCGGGAGAAGTTTAGCAGCCGCAGCTGTCACCACAGCTGTCACCGCTGCCCCTGATCTCAAGAAATCAGATAAGCTGGCATGAGACAACTATTTGCACAGCTGAATTCAACAAATAATAAAGGCAAATAAGCAGAGAGAGAGGGTAGTAGGAGCTGGCCTACAAACAAGAGCCACGTGTGCGCGGGGCTGCCGAGGCAACCCCTCCGCGCTGCCCGCCCCTGCTCCGAGGCCAGGAACAGGCACTGCAGAGCCCAATGCTGAGTTCCCCAAGTCGAGAAGGAACTTAAACTTTGTAAATTTTTTTCTTGATGTTTACTTATTAGAGAGAGAAAGTGCAAGCTGGGGAGGGGCAGGGAGAGAGGGAGACACAGATCTGAGCTGTCAGCACAGAGCCCGACGCCGGGCTTGTAGCCATGAACTGCGAGATCATGAGCTGAGCCGAAGTCGGACGCTCAACTGACTGAGCCACCCAGGTGCCCCCCAAGAAGGAACTTAACACTTTAAGCTCTTCCAATGCACCAGCCCCAAACACCCTTCAGCACCCAGCTCCTATGTTGCTACCACTGCCGGGGTCCCCCCTCCCCCGCAGTTGTGTTCAAAGCTCCACATGAAGCAGCCCTGAGAGATTTTATCTGCTAGTCTATGCGCATTCTTACGTTTATAGTCTAATATTCATTCTAAAGATTCCTATGAGTCACTATGCATTTTTGAAAAAAAAATATCCTGAATTCATCACCAAGTTCAAAGACACTCCCTACTTACTCTTCAGAGTTGGCGATGTCATCATACATCATCACCACGATCTGTTCATCAGGAATCCCGTTTCGGTGAACAATCTGGTAGGCGTGGCACGCGTCCGCCTGGGAGAAAGAATTTCATCAAGTTTTAGATTCTGCCCAGAAGGCCAATTTTGGAGTTCTACGGAGCAACACGTTCTTTCTCATGGAACACACGTGGTGAATCATTCTTTATTGGTCAGGTACTTAAATTATTTTAGGGAAGCCTGGGTAGGTCAGTGGGTTAAGCATCTGACTCTTGGTTTCGGCTCAGGTCGTGATCTCATGGTTCATGAGTTCGAGCCCCGTGTCAGGCTCTATGCTGACAGTGCAGAGCCTGCTTGGGATTCTCTCTCTCCTTCCCTCTCTGCCCCTTCCCTGCTTGCACACTCTCTCTTTCAAAAACTAAATAAATAAACCTACAAAAATTAAAAATAAATTACTTTAAACCATATACATTAATATTTTTTCAATTCAATTTTTAATCTTTTTAGTGTTTTATTTTTGAGAGAGAAAGAGTGCAAGCAGGGAAGGGGCAGAGAGGGAGGGAGACACAGAATCTCAAGCAGGCTTCAGCCTCCAAGCTGTCAGTACAGAGTCTGCTCTGGGGCTCAAACCCACGAACCACAAGGTCATGACCTGAGCTGAAGTCAGATGCCTAACTGACTGAGCCACCCAGGCACCCCTTAATTCAATTTTTAAAACTCCCCACCTCAAACATTAAAAAAAAAAAAAGAAAAAAAAATTTTTAAGGGGTTGAGGCGCCTGGGTGGCTCAGTCCATTAAGCATCCGACTTCAGCTCAGGTCATGACCTCGCAGTCTGTGGGTTCCAGCCCCATGTCAGGCTCTGCTGACAGCTCAGAGCCTGGAGCCTGCTTCAGATTCTGTGACTCCCTCTCTCTCTGCCCCTCCCCTGCTCATGCTCTGTCTCTCTCTCTCTCCCAAAATAAATAAACATTAAAAAAAATTTTTTTCAACTCCCCACCTCACTCTCATTATCCAAACTCTCATTCATTAGGTAGTTGGCATGTAGGTGGGTTACACAGATACGCACACACGCACGGCACCAGCAGTATGGATAACAAGGGCCTTAAAACGTCCTGAATAATTTATTTTCATTTTCCCACACCACACAAAAAAGTCTCCTGAAAGCACTGAGTTAGGTCTGAAAAACAGAATGACGAACCACAGATGAAAAACTTAGTTCTGTACCAAACAGGATTCTTCCAATTCAAGTAATTTTGGCTGCCACTGTTGCTGTTCAGAGAACTGAATAAAAACTCAGGAGGTCAGCGCAGGTATAGAGAGGAGGAATGTACTCTTTAGTTAAAAAAAAAAAAAAGCAAGAGTGACGACGTTAGGACTAAAAGAAAAACTTTGTTAATGTGATTCCTTGTTCATAAACAGGTGAAGACATTCTTTGCTTCCTTTTTCAGATGACGCACGGTCTGCTCTGGAACCTGGGGATCATTTGAGGTCAGTAGGGAAAAAGTCCTCTAGCTTTCTGCTCCTGTGTGTCTTTCTAGAACAAAGACGTACACTGAAGAGCACAGAGAGCCCAGCCATCTGCCTCTCTAAGGAAGGGAGCCTTAGGGACTGGCCCTTCGGTACACGGTACACCCTACACAGGACTTAGCACCACAATAAAGCTCCTTGAGCGTTAAACCCAGCAGTGTAGACTCCTCGCAACAAAAGGCCTTCACAGCTGGCGATGGATGTTAAATACGCAGTTGCTGAAGGCTGGGAGGGGAGGGTGAGTCCAGGGGTCTGGCACTCCGGCGCTGTTGCACCAATGGGTGACGGAATCAGCAAATAACAAAAGCTCATCCGCTCACTGACTTTCTAGTCCTTGTCGGGCACTGTGCGGAGACTCTGTGCGCTCTGGCCTGGGATTCCCATAGCGACGCCCGGGACTACGGTAACGCTCCCTACCCTACGGGAGAGGACACCCGAGCTCAGGGAGGTAAGGTGACCTGCCCGCACCCAGCTCAGGAGGAGCTACCCCTGGCACTCTGCCTCCGGAACTTGACGGAGCTTCAGCGCAGGGACAACAGAGAAATCCAGAAAATGAGAGAAGCCAGGGGAGGGGGAGGAGCTGAAAATGTGAACGGGCCATTTTAAGACAGTGACTAAGTATTTGATACACATACGAGCTGTCAGAAGGTTTAAATCCCCATTTCTGTGGAACGACGAGGACCTTCCAACACTCACGGCAGTAGGAAAGAAAACAGCCCCCGCGGACGCCCACCTCCGAACCCCGGACCTGCGACCAGCCACACCACCTGAGAAAGGGGAATTGAGACCGCGGATGGATCTAGGATGGCTCGTCAGCCAGCCTGGATTATCCAGTGGGCCCCGTGGGGTCACGGCGGTCCTTGTGTGTGGAAGGAGGAGGCAGGGAGTCGGTGTCGCAGGGATACAACGTAAGAAAAGACTCCGTGGCGCCACTGCTGGCTTTGAACATGGAGGAAGGGGCCGCGAGCCAAACAACGAGGACAGCCTGTGAACGCTGGAAAAGGTAAGAACACGGCACCTCCTTCAGAGTCGCCAGAGAGGAACACAGCCCTTCTGACACCTTGAGTTAATGCCCTAAGACCCCCGTTGAGGTTTCTCGCCTCCAGAACTGTAACGTCATAAGTGTGCGTTGTTTTAAGCCACTAAGCTTGTGGCGATTTGTTATGGCAACAATAGAAAACGAATCCACTGATGGTGGAAGTTTAGCGTGACTGGCGCTCCGCTTGGGAAAATATCTCACCATTGTCCAATCAAGTCGAAGCATATCCCCTCCAACCCAGGGATTCTGCTCCTAGTGAGACCCTCGAAAAACTCTAGCCCGTGTGCAGTAGAGAATTACTCGGAGCAAAAAAAAAAAAAAAGAAGAAGAAGAAAAGAAAAAAAAGAAAGAAAGAAAAAAAGAAAGGAAGGAAGGAAGGAAGGAAAAGAAAAAGAGAAATAACCCAAAACACCATCAATGCTGGAAAAAATATACTGTCATATACTCAAATAATGGAATACTATAGAGCTCACACAAACGGATGGATGAATGAAATACAACCTATGTTTCAAATAGATGAATCTCAGGAACATAATGTGAACAAGAATAAGTCGTACAAAAATACATTCATTATGATTACAGTTGTGTAAACGCCAAAACAGGCTAAAGTAAACATTACATTGTTTACGGTTAAATACACATATGCTAAAACCAGAAAGCAAAGCGAAGGAATGACTGACAATTCAGGAGCTTGCCATCAGGCAGGAAGGAAGGGGACGGGACTGAATCAGACAGGGGACAGGGTCTTAGTAACTCCTTTTTTTTTCTTTTTAGTCTGATACAGGTATTCATTTTATTATTATTATTCTTTAAATTGCACTCACATGTCACATAGATAGTTCTTTGCTTTCCTTTTTATTAAAAAAAAATCAAACCAATATTATATCAGATTTAACTTGTTCTTATGACGATTGCTTTCCTTTTCATTAAAAAAAAATCAAACCAATATTATGTCAGATTTAACTTGTTCTTACGACGAAAGTAGGAGTGACGAGGTACACCCACCCACTCCCCTTGGTGACAACCATCCTATTATTTATTGCTTTTGTCGGAAGCCAGGTGCACTTTAAAAAATATAAAAATAAAAACACTTAGGAATAAATCTAACGAAAGTGTAAGACTTGTACACTGAAAATTTGGAAACATTGTTGAGGGAAATTAAGATCAAAATAAACAGAGAAACACCTCCTGTTCGTGGATCGGAAGACTTAGTTCTATTTAAAAAATGTTTTTAAATGACCAGCAGGCTTTTTTTTGCAGGAGTGGACAAGATGATCCTAAAATTTATAGGAAATTGCAAAAACCCTAGAATAGCCAAAACAATTTTGAAAAAGTTGAAGGATTTTTACTTCCGTTTGTATACTGTATGATACATTGTATTCCTACAATAAAGTAAGCTACAGATAATGTTACCAAGAAAATCATAAGGACGAGGAAATACCTATATGGCACTGTACTGCATTTACTGAAAAGATCTGCTCATAAGTGGACCTATGCAGTTAAACCTGTGTTGTCCCAGGATCAAGTGGACATCAGGGACAGAACAGTCTTTTCAACAAATGGTGCTGGGACCATACGGAAATCCACATTAAAAGATGAGCTTGGGCCTTCATTTCACACCATTCACCAAAATTAACTCAAGATGGGTCATAGGCTTAAATGAAGGGCTAAAACAATACGACTTTTGGAAGATAACTTAGGACAAAATCTTCAGGACCTTGAGTTCTAACTGCAGAGATGTTGCAGATATGACACCGAAAGTATGGTCCACAAGCCAAAAAAATGGATACGCTGGACGTCAAAGGTAAAAGCTTGAATGCTTCAAAAGACACCATGAGAAAATGAAAAGATAAGCAACAGGGTAAGAGAAAATACCTACAAAACACATATCATATAGAGAACTTGCACCCAGGATGTGCAAAGAACCTTGATGAGACAATCAACCCAATCAAAAGTGGATAAAAGATTAGAATTAACAATTCACCTAAGACAAACAATGGCTAAAAAAGATGCTCAACATCGTTAGTAAATTAAACCACAAGACACCAATTTACAGCTAGACAGACAATAAAAAGCATCGTGGAGGATATGGGAACAAGGAACCTCCTCCATTTGCTGCTCCTGGGAATGTAAATGGTGCCGCCATTTTGGAAACCAATTCAACAGCTTCTTCAAAGGTTGGACATAAAGCTACTGTACGACCGAGCGGTTCTATTCTTTCTGCCCAAGAGGAACAACAACACTTATCCAGCCAAGATTTACAGACAAAAGTTCTTAGCGACATTGTACATAATAGGCAAAAAATGGGAACACCTCACATGTCCGCTAACTGGTAAACCGACAGAATGTGATCTATACATACTATTTAATAAACTTTGCCGATAAAAAGGAACAGAGTACTGACATGCTATTACAGATAAACTTCAAAAACATTATGCTAACAGAAATAGAAGACCCCATGTCAAATGGCTCCATTGTTACGAAACGTTGGGAATTGGCAAATTTAGAGACAGAAGGCATATTTTTAGTGGTTGGCTGGGGGCGGGAGCTGCAAATGCACTGGGGGATCTAACTGGTAGATGGAAATGTTCTAAAACTGATTTATGGTGATGTGTGCACAACTTGGGAAGTTTACCAAAAAATCATCAAGTTGTATACTTGAAGTGGGTGAATCACATATGACGTGTAAAATATACCTCAATAAATCTCTGTATTTGACAAAGGGCAGGGTGGGCGTGTCCTGTGTCAGCACTCTCCTACACTATTCGGACTCCTCACCACCGCCTCGGCAGGCACGTGCTTTCATCCGTATTTTGCAAGTGGGGACAGCCTCAGGACGGGCTCAGCAATTCGAACACAGGTCTCCTGACCCCGACCGTGCCCTTCGTCCACAAGAAGCAGTCTTAGAGTCTGGCCCTTCTCTCCAGGGTCCGTGGAGGTATCTGGTTGCCTCTAACGTTAACCTAAAGGGGTTCTTTGTTAGACCCGAGTATTTACTGGTACTCAAGACAAGTAAGAGTAGGGTTAAGCCAAGTCAAGTACTCGAGAAAGGGTGTTAAAAGCCACTTGGATCACTTCCCTTGAACTATCTGGCCTGTATCTATTTTCCTCTGAAAACCAGAAAAGCCTACGAAGCAGTATGTGAGGAGGGTATTGAGCAAGACTCTATAAAGAAGGCAAGGCCCTCGGGACTCCTGAACAGACACTGCCGTGACTCAGCTTGGTTCAGAGCTTGTGTTAGGAGTTCTCACCGGCCTGTAAAGCATCCCGTGATTCCCTGATGCAAGCACTGTCCGACAGTGCCTGCCTGCGATGCCTCCACCTCAGCCCGGCGGTCAACCAAGTAAGAATCACTACCTCGGAACAAAGGTTAAACTCAATTGGCACATTCCGGTCATGGTCAGTGTAGAGGGGTCCACTTTCGAGCCAGGGAAGGATCTGAGAAAGGGGCCTCCTGGTCTGCTCACTGACAGATGTACATGTATCATCACTCCCTGGTACACGCTGCGTGCTGCCACAGTGAGGCCCTGGGTCAGGGGCTTTGTAGAATTGCCTCACTGAGCCCACCACCAACTCGAACTTTCCAGAGTAGAATCAGAGGTTTAAAGTGAGATGGGGGAAGGGGGTGGTTTGAAAAAAAGAAAGAAACAATAGAGACAGAAAGCAGTAGTTGCATGGGGCTGGGATGGGTACAGGGACTGACAGCAAACCAGAATGAGGGAACTTTCTAGAACGATGAAAGTGTCCTAAAACTGGACTGTGGCCATGCTTGCAGAACTGTATAAATGTACTGAACCTCACAGAAAGTGTACAATTGTAACAGACAAATTGTAGGACATGGAAATGTATGCCTCAATAAAGCCATTTTAAAAAGTGGTGATTGCACACAATTTTATAAAAATCTATAAAATCAAGGGCTCCTGGGTGGCCCACTCAGTTAAGCATCCAACTCTTAATTTCCGCTTAGGTCAATGATGTCATGATTCATCAGTTCGAGCCTCGGCGGGCTCTGTGCTGACAGAGTGGAGCCTGCTCTCTGCCTGCCCCTCCCCTGCTTGCTCTCTCTCTCAAAAGTAATAGAAACATTTTTAAAAATCTATCAAATGAAAAGTAGTCTCTTTAAAAAAATTTTTTTTAATTTTAATGTTTGTTTATATTTGTTAGAGACAGAGAGCGAGTAGGAGGGGCAGAGAGAGAGGGAGACACAGAATCCGAAGCAGGCTTCAGGCTCTGAGCTGTCAGCACAGCTCAAGCCCACGAACCGTGAGATCATGGCCTGACCTGATGTCGGATGCTTAACCGACTGAGCCACCCAGGCGCCCCTAAAGGTGGTCTTTTAGAAACGTGATGATTCTGTTGCTTGGCCGTCCCACACACGTCTTTCTCCCACTTCCAACAAGAGTGAGTTCTAGGCTTCTCCCTCTCCCTCTCTGCCTCAACTGAAACCCACCTACCTGCCTCCCAGCTCCCGGACAGATGCTCTTAAGGCTTCCAGGAGGAGGTGGTCAGACCCCTTTCTCTCCACCACAACCCAGCTCCAGACCAGACTGTGGAGCGGGGGGAGGGGGCGTCTGCCAACAACAAGGCAAACACCTTCTCTCTCTTGGAGCCCAACTGCCAGCAACGGCCTCAAACCTTCCCAACCCCCATCCCCTGGGTGACACCTGGACACACGTGCCTCTCAACTCCTGTCACCCCCAAAGTCCCCAGAGGGCGGTGAACTTGACCAGCAGTCTATTTCAACAGCCGCCCCCGTGGCTCCACCTGAGAGCTTCCTCCTCCACACGCTCAGACCTCTGTCCTGAAACAAACCGTCCTCCAACCCCAGTTCTCCTGTAGTGGCCCAAATCCGTTCCCCATGACAAGCCTGTCCCCAAGTGCTGCTTGCACTTCTGGACCTCTCCCTCTCTCCTCTGCGCGGCCACCGCAGGCACCTGCCCTGGGGAGGCCTCCCCCCCCCCCACTCAGGACACCAGATGCCGACCTTCCACCACTGGCCTCCGACCACCCCTCGCAGCCACCCAGTAATCCCAGCCCAAGATGGAAAACAGAGAAACCCAATTTGTCAAGACAGAACATGATTTAAATAACCATCATCGGGCACAGAGCGAAGCACTCCGCGGTGATTTAAATTGTGCTCGGTGTCCTGGTCCCCCCCAACAAAAGGAATTTGTGGGAACAAGGGCCGTGTCAACCAAGGAGCAAGTAAACCTCCGTAGAAACGTAAGTGGGGAAGTCTGTGTAGGTTCCTCAAGGCGTGTTCTCTCCAATGCTCTCCTAATGATCAGCCTCCCAAGCCAGGAACGCCCATGTTGGCAGCGGCCACACAGCCAGGCCGGCGGCGCTGAGCGCTGAGGTCAGTGATGACTCAGCACCCGCGTTTCCTCCACGCGGCCCCGTCCTCTTCCTCAGGGGTGAGCGTTTCACTCTTCTTTCGTCCTACTTCCCTTCCTGCTCTTTCGATATTATTTTCCCAGGGGAAACGAGCACACTTCAATGACAACCAAAAAGAAACAGCACACTTCAACAACAAAAAAAACCAGAAAGGGTTTTCTCAGAGCAAAGGGTCATTGGATTCCTATACTTAATAACGTGTAACCGATAATAGTCTTTCAAAGTGGGCCGTGCCAAAACCAGCGTGGCAAGGGGCGCCTGGGTGGCTCCGTTAGGTTAAGTGTCTGACTTCGGCTCTGGTCATGATCTCAAGGTTTGTGAGTTCAAGCCCTGCATCGGGCTCTGCACTGGTGCTACTGAGTCTGCTGGGGATTCTCTCTCCCTCTCTCTCTCTGTCAAAATAAATAAATAAACTTTAAAAAAAAAGCGTGGCTGATGAATGGGCCTGTTCATTATCGGTGACCTGTATTTAGTACCTTATCTGTCTCCTGCCTCAGAGGGGAGGGGACAACTAACTGAGAGACTATCACCAAGGGACTCAGGTTGCTCCTCCCTAAATAGGTCAGGTCTGTGGCTAAGTGTTAAAACGTTAAAGAGATCGTTTTGCCCTGACAATAACTTTTCAATCAAGCCAAATTTCTTGTTCGGCAAACGCACAAAACCATCCACGAAACAAGCCGTTCAATCATCGTCACATTCTAGAGCTGGTAGGGAGTTCTTCTAAACCAACCCCCGACTTAACGGAGATGAAAACCGACAGCCCGGGAGGGAAACGCACGACGGGGCACTGCCAAGCCGTCGGGGCACAGACTCTAGGCCCGGCTGTCCCATCCAGCAGCCACCCGCCTCCCGGGGCAACTGAACACTTCGAGGAGGGCCAGTCCAAACTGCATGTATCATGAATATAAATGCGTATCAGATTTTGATGATTCAGTGAAAAAAAAAAGGTAAAGTATCTCATTATTAACTTTTCATATTGATTACAGGAAATGGCAGTTTGCATATAGTGGGATAAATAAGATATAACAAAGTTACTTTCACCTGTTTCTTCTTACTTTTCGAAAATGTGGTTGGGGCGCCTGGGCGGCTCAGTCGGTTAAGCATCTGACTTCGGCTCAGGTCATGATCTCTCGGTTCGTGAGTTCGAGCCCCGCATCGGGCTCTCTGCTGTGTAGAGCCTGTTTCCGATCCTCTGTCCCCTTTTCTCTCTACCTCTGCAGCATGCACCTGCTCGCTTTCTCTCTCTCTCTCTCTTGGAAATAAACATTTTTTTTAAATGTGGCTACTGGAAAATTTACCACAACGCACGTGGCCCTCCTATTGGCCAGTGCTGTTCAGAGCTAGTCAGCGCGGGTTCGATCCAGGCTCAGCCAGCTGCCATCTGTGCCACGCTGGGTGCAGGACTGAGGCTTTCCATGCCTCAGTCCTCTCATGCCCAAGGAGGAAACAAGAACCGGGCCTACTGTGCATCGCCCCTCAATGACGGGCTTAAACGAGTTCATTTGTGGAAAGGGCTCTTAGACGAGAACCCGGCACACACTGTGACAGTCTGCATCCTGTTTCTGAGAATTGAAGGATCCACTGATGGTTTAAATAACAACTTTACCGAACTCTAATTCACACACCATAAAAGTCAGCTTTTAAAAATATACAGCCCATGGGGCGCCTGGGTGGCTCAGTCGATTGAGCGTCCGACTTTAGCTCAGGTCATGATCTCACGGTTTGAGAGTTCGAGCCCCATGTCAGGATCTGGGCTGACAGCTCAGAGCCTGGAGCCTGCTTCCGATTCTGTGTCTCCCTCTCTCTCTGCCCCTCCCCTGCTCGTGCCCTGTCTCTCCCTAAAATAAATGCTAAAAAAATTAAAAAATTAAAAAAATAAAATATACAACCCAGCGGTATCCAGTATAGTCACAAAGTTGTGTAACCCTCACCCTCTCTAATTCCAGAACATTTTTATCACCCCAGAATCACTCCCATTCTCCCCTCCACCCAGGCCTTGGCAACCCCCAATCAACTTTCCATCTCTACAGATTTCCCTACTTGGCCTTTCATATCAGTGAGATTCCATGTGGTCCTCTGTGACTGGCTCCTTTCACTCAGCATGTTTTTATGGTTCATCTGCGTTGAAGCCCGTATCAGTACTTCAGTCCTTTTGGTGGCCAAGTAATACCCCTTGTATGGATGTACATTTGTTTATCCACTCATCAGTTGCTGGACATTTGGACGGTTTCCACTGTTTCACCAGCATGAGCAATACTGCTATGAACATTCACGTACAAGCATCTGTGTGGACATATGTGTTTGTTTCTCCGGATGCATACCCAGGAGCAAAACTGCTGTGTCACGTGGTGACTTGATGTCTCACCTTTTGGGGACCTGCCGGACAGTTTTCCAAAATGGTTCCACCATTCTATGACCCCCCCCCCATTTCTCCGCATCCTTGCCAACACACATACTTCTGCCAGCCTTCAGGAGTGTGAAGGACTTTTGACGCAGTCCGTTCTATTAACAAAGTCCAGGACTGTTTACAGAACACCAGGGTCATAAAGAAAAACAGGCAAGGTCTTACCTGGTGCCTATAATTATACCAGCCATTTGAACCGGCAACAATCACCACCCAGTGCTTGCCCCCGTCCTCGGGATCATCTATGGGAACAGCACCGATTCCCAGGACCACGGTGAGCAACACAGCCCCTTTCCAGATCATTCTGTGCCTCGGAGTTCGACAGCAGAAACCTGGGGAGAAAAAAGCAGAGTCAAGCAAAAAAGGAATGACGAAAACGGAATATTGTTGGCCCCTGAGGAAATATCACAGCAGATGGGTCAAAAAGATAAGACCGGTTAGTCATCAGATAGATCAGGCTAAGGACAAAAATGATGACAAAGCAGATTTTTATCTTTAGCTCTGCAGCCTCTTTCCCTAGGGGGAGAGGGGTCTACCCATATCTCCCTCGCTACAGGTTGAAGTTATGGGCATAAACCAAAGAATCCCGGGAAAACTCTTTGGGCCGCCTTAAAAGGTTTTAAAAAGTTTTTGTCACAACTTGGAACACAGCAGAGAAAACTCACCAGCAAAATTCACCGTATTAGAAATGTCTATAGCACTGTAGGAAATGTTTGCAAGGAAAGAATACACATGGAATGTGTGCGTAGAAAAATGTCGAAGGCAGAGAGAAATTTAACAGTGGTGAGTGATTGGCGGCAGGTAGAATTCGGCATGATTTTCTTGCTCCTCTCTCTCTCTTTACTACAATTAACGGATATTACTTATGCAATAAACTGTAAAAATTCAGTGTGTGTTCAATATAAACACTGAGGGGCAATTTATAAGTTTGTGAGCGAGTTATCTGGATAAGCTATAGTCAAACATTGGCGGTTCAAATCAAATACATTTTCAACCGCACGCGAATTCTGTATAACAGGCAGAGCAAATATTTTATTCTTTGTTTTATAGGAAGGGGAAGTGACAGCAAGAGAAATGACTTGTCCAATATCCACAGCGAGCCAGAACCCAGGCCCCCTGAATTCCTGCTTCAGCCTCTTGGCTACACGGTTCTCCACTGAGCCTTATTCCTCATGACGTAGACGCCCAATTTTACTCTGCACGGCCAAGACTTTAGAGCTTTAACGCACAAGAGGCAGCACTCGGGCCGAGTCCTGGCCACTTGGCCTACTCAGATACTGTGTCCTGAATGTCATTCTAAAAACAATACGGCCTTCCTGTGACAGATGCTAGGCCTGTCACCCCGAGAGAAGACGAACACCGGTCTCTGAGATGGAGGCATTCAGCAGAACGCAGGCTGCCCGGCAGACCCGACTCTGACGCCATGTGTCAAACAGAATTCCCACATTGGCTTCTTCCCTCACTCATTCATTCGCCCAGCCGGCCAGAGTCTCCTGAACACCCGCTCTGGCAGAAAACACGCTGGACGCTCTGAACGCAGCAGGGGCAGGACGAAGCCTCTAGCCGAGGGGAGCCTGCAGCCAGCTAAGGGATGAGCCGCCTGTGAGCCTAAGAAACCGTCCTCTGCATTCTGTGCCTAACGCCGCGCTAAAACTCAAAAATGGATTGAGTAGTGGATTCTCCCCACAAGGTGAGGAAACAGGAAGCCCTGAATCCGATAAAAGGTTAACAACCTAACAGTGCCTCGGTCCCGTGCTTCTCCAACCTGACTGTGGCCCACATCCTCCAGAGAGCTTGTCAGGATGCAGATTCTGATTCAGCGGGCCTGGGCCCGACCTGAGACTCTGCATTTCTTTTTTTTTTTTTTTTTACATGTTTTATTTATTTTGAGAGCCAGAGAGATAGAGCACGAGCAGGGGAGGGGCACAGAGAGAGAGGGAGACACAGAATCCGAAGCAGGCTCCAGGCTCCAAGCTGTCAGCACAGAGCCCGACACGGGGCTCGAACCCACAGACTGTGAGATCATGACCTGAGCCGAAGTCAGACGCTCAACCGACTAAGCCACCCAGGTGCCCCGAGACTCTGCATTTCTAAAAGGTGACGCCCAGGACTAGACTCTGATGTAACAGTGGTCTTCGTTAACCTTGGTGGGCTCTGGTTCACCTCCGGCCCAAAGCCTCTGCTCACCACTCCCCTCCGACAGCCCCTCCAGGAGCTCAGTTCTTAACGTGTAACCTGAGTCGGGGATAGATCTACGTTTCTTTAGCACCCCTGCAAGGCCTTCCCCAGGCGAACGGGTAACTACCGTAAGGTGCCCCAGATTTGTTTTTAAGCCTATTCAGAAATGGCCATGCTTTTTGCTTGTTTGTGCTTGTTTGCTTTAGAGAGAGAGGGTATGAGCAGGGAGGAAGGGAAGAGGCAGGGAAAGAAGGAGAGAGAGAATCTCAAGCAGTCTCCACACTCACTGTAGAGCCTGACGCGGGGCTCAATCCCACGACCCTGGGATCATGACCTGAGCTGAAATCAAGAGTTGGACGTTCAACCGACTGAGCCACCCAGACACCCGGTTTGTCTGTTTCTTAGTGCGGGATAAGACAGATGAGGTCAGGGAAGAGACGAGGGCAGTGGACTGCCCAGGCCGCCCTGGTGCCCATGCCAGCTGGCCTATTAATGTGTCAATGTGCACCCAAGGACACTCTCCCAAGTCCTCCGGACCCGACCGGGGCTCATCACAAGGATGGGAGGTACTGGCAGAGGTGACGGTGACCACAGAGGTGACCCCACCCCCCCCTCCTCCCGGCAGCTTTTTGACGCCGAGCTTGCCAGACAGCCGCATATGTTAAGCCTCCCTGGGAAGCCTTTCTCTGGGGCAGCAGCTGGCACAAGTCTTCTCTAAAGGGCTGCCCAGAAACACTTCACCTGGCAGATCACACCATTTCCCTCAGAGCCGCTCGGCTCTGCCACTGGCCCGTGAGCGCAGCCAGAGACCATACGTGCGCCAGTGGGCCTGGCAGTGTTCCAGTAAAACTAGGACCGGTGGTTTCTCTGACCCTCCCCAGGGAGCGAGACTATACCCCCAGCCCACGTGACGGGCGCCGCGGGCTGATTCTTATCACCTTCCATCGGCGGTCATTAAACGGGCACACCAGTCTCTTCCAAGTTTGGTTCACATGACTTAATCACAAGGAGGCTCATCCCTCTGGAGGCCCTGCCGTGTGACTTTTTCCCTTCATGGTTAGGGACAAAAAGGATATATAAAGGGACGCCTGGGTGGCTCAGGAGGTTAAGCATCCAACTCTTGGTCTTGGCTCAGGCCGTGATCTCACAGTTTGTGAGACGGAACCCCTGCGTCAGGTGCTGCGCGGACAACATGGAGCCTGCCTGGGATTCTCTCCCTCCCTCTCTCTCTGCCCCTCCCGCTCTCTCTCTCAAAATACATTTAAAAAACTTAAAAATGTATATAAAATACCAGAACCAAAAGTTGGCCTGACTGTGAACCCTAGAAGGGACCCCACCAGCGGAACCGCCTATATTGGCAAACAGCACAGCAGGGACCGAAAAAGTACCGCAAGGTTATTTTTACAAATTCAAATTCATCTGTCATTGTTCTACTAATATACTAGCATGCTACCCCTCAGTGGGGAGAAGTGTTTTATTAATATACAAGTGACATGTTCATAGTTAACATTTGGCGATGGTTCCTGTCTATGGTTTTTGTGTTTGTTTCTTATAAACACACAGTACGGTTCCTTGAACAGATGGCAAGTTAAAGGCCTCGCGGTATGACACTGCTGGAAAGGGTCACTTAAAGAAACACATATGGTAATACCATTTGGGGAAACATATTGGGGTCTAGAATGAAGAAGAGATGGGATATATAAGCTTTCCGCTACCCTCGGCAAGAACGCATCTCAAAGCAGCTAGCCTCGCCCGGCCGTGTCCTGATCAGCAATATTCCTGACAAAGTCTCAGCAACAGACCAAAGTCACAAATAATCTTGCAACATGCCTATGATTCGTGTTCTCTCAAAGAGAAAAGTCACGGAAAGACAAAGCAAATGATCCCTGCTGAGCTAGCTCTTCAGAATGGCTCTATTTTTTTAGTTTATTTATTTTGACAAAGAGAGAGAAAGTGAGTTGGGGAGGGGCAGAGAGAGAGAGAGAGAGAGAGAGAGAGAATCCCAAGCAGGCTCCACACTGCCAGCACAGAGCCCAATGCAGGGCTTGAACTCATGAACCATGAGATCATGACCTGAGCCAATACCAAGAGTCAGACACTTAACCAAGTGAGCCACCCCGATGCCTCCGAGATGGCTATTTGTGCCGTTTACCCACCCGCCCATCCATCCATCCAACAAACACAGCACAGAACAGGGAACCAAATGACAGAACCCTCACTGAGCTGACATTCTAGCAGGAAGACACACAACTGAGATCCACACGTTGTCAGAGGGGATGAGCATTCGGGGCAAAAAGAAGGCAGGAGGCGGAGTCCAGTAGAAGTGGGAGGCACGATTTTTCAGGAGGGAAGGACTTCGAGGAAGTGAGGAAGCCCACCCATTCTAATGGCAAAATGCTAGAAGAACTTACACCGGCATCTACAGAGGGCTGTCTAGTTAAATCAGCCATGGCACACACTTATAGTGGGGACACTGTTTTAAACGGTTTAAAATTTTATTTTTTTAATGTTTATTCATTTTTGAGAGAGACAGAGCAGAGCGTGCGCAGGGGAATGGCAGAGAGAGAGGGAGACACAGAATCTGAAGCAAGCTCCAGGCTCTGAGCTGTCAGCACAGAGACCAATGCGGGGCTCGAACCCACGAACTGTGAGATCATGACCTGAGCCGAAGTTGGATGCTTAACCGACTGAGCCGCAGTTTAGGTGCCTCTAAACTGTTTTAAAACAGTGGAAAGATCTCCAAGGGGACTGTAAGGGGGGGGATGTGTTTAGTCTGCTAACTATTTGTGGGGAGAGAATGACACGACGGGTGTGACCCCAACCAGAGGAGAGACGGTCTCCCCTCCAGAGACCCGTGTTCATACGCTGCACAGCGGGGCAGAGGGGTGCTTGCGGGTTTCTGCAGTGAGCCACGCCATGTACACTTCACATGGTCCTCGCCAAAGCCCGTGAGCCGGTCTTATCGCTCTACTCAGAGGGCTGAGAGAAGGGAGGCTGGACGGGGAGAGAACCGCCCTGGGCAGCAGTGCACTCCTGCTGGGGGCTGACACACGGGTCTGGGCCAGAGACTGCTTTTTTCACGATGCCACCTTGCTTGTCACACACACACACACACAAAAGAGCTGTTTATGTCTGCAAAACCGGGTAACCACAGGCGGGTGCACAACACCCCCTCCCCAGGGCCCGAGCCCTTCCTCCAGCAGGTCACCCCCCCCTCCGGGCTCTTCACCACCCTACTATTTTAAGGCACTTGTGGGCCATCTGTCTAAGGAACTCTTCTCTTAAAAGAACCTCTTAAAGGAGAACCTGAACCACTGAAAGTCAAGATCAACGGCCAAACCTTTACGAATGAATTTCGCCCGCCTCCGACAAGTCCTCTGTTCCCACTTAGTCCTGCGTCTCTCTCAGGCCACAGGGTCACACAGAGTCAGTAATTCCAGTAAAGGACTCCACTTGACTTAAGGAAGTATACTAGCAAGTCAGGGTACATTCATTTGCGAGGTGTGGGACAGAGTGCCCATTCTAGATAAACCGTCACCAGTGAAACAAATAATGAGGCCCCAATCACAGGACTACCCTAAGTAGCAGCATCAAGCACAAACAAAGGTCAGACACCAAAGCCCACGCCTTAACCACCACTGGGTGCGACCTCAATGCCAGTCCCCGATTTGCTACTGACTCTTTAGAAACGGCGAACCATCAAAGCCAAGCAAAGCAGCTAGCTAGTCGAGGACATCTGGAAAGAACCTTCCAATCCTGAAGTCTTTGATCCTGTTCTCTACTCCCTTGGGGCCTACTATACGCCCGACACTAGTGGACCCTGACCGACTATATGCGGGAGAGACAGGGACAGATGGGAAGGGCCCCTCCTTGACCAAACTTGAGGTAAGCTCCTCGGAACCCCCTTCGCAACTAGGTCTTGGCCTGAGGAGCTCGGCTTAGCAGGAATCCTGTGAGAACGGCCCACCTCGGATATCTAATCAAGCTCCTCTTCGCAATTTTCCATCCGCTGACCTGTCGGCCCCGCCCATAAATCCTAGCTCTCCTTCCTGTATTCAGAGCTGAGCTCAGCGTAGACTCCAGCATCTGTCCCTAAGAAAACCGCTGCAGTAAAACCTGTCTTGCTGTTTTTAACAAGTGTGTAGTACAAGTTCTCAACACAGGACACACGGCTACTAAGTCAGACAAGCTTCCGTCTTTGGGGAATCGTCTCTCTGTGCGCTGATGGTAGAACTGAATTATTGAGGGCAGATTCAGCTCTCGAACCTTTAAACTGCCTGTCTGAAGAGTGGGATTAAAACAAATCCAACTGGCTCTTACCTTAAATCTCAACTGAAAACTGTATTCTATTCAGGTGAATCAATATTTTTCCTAAAGGGAAAATTTCTGATTCGATGGCAAACTGGCTTCTAGATTACAGTATGTCCTTCAAGGTTACCTACTTCTGACTCTATGGAATTTTTTTCTTCGCATCTCTGTAAACTGGATTAACAGCAAGGCAAATAATTCTTTTTTTTTCATGTTTATTTTTGAGAGAAAGAGAGAGAGACAGCGTGCAAGTGGGGGAGGGGCAGAGAGAGAGGGAGACACAGAATCTGAAGCAGGTTCCAGACTCCGAGCTGTCAACACAGAGCCTGACACGGGGCTTGAACTCATGAGCCTTGAGATCATGACCTGAGCTGAAGTCGGACACTTAACCAACTGAGCCACCCAGGTGCCCCAAATAATTCTTACCTAAAGACATACACATGAATTCTATCAAGTTGAGGTTCAGTTGATTTCTGGTCGTAGAAAGAAGCCAGTTTTGCCTGACATCGACACATTCAATTCATTATTTCTGATCTACAAATATATCCATATCACGGAGTCACTTTTGAACTGGCTGTAACCGCCCCACTAAGTTTCCTCAATATAAGTTAAATGTAATTTTTACTTGTTCACCCTTCTATCTGCAGAGAGTGACTTTACCTTTTCTAAAAATTATTTTTTTAACATTACAAAAAGCACATTTCAAAATGGACAGTCGATAAACACTTTTAAAATCTCCTAATGGTTAGAATAATTTCAGAATCTAGCAAGGTAAAATTTGCCCAAAAGTTAAGATTTTCCACATTTTTATTTTCGCAGCTTGAAGTCCTTTTACCAAAATGACTATATTTGAAACCTGGTATCAATTTAGTTTGTAGTATTTTACCGAAATGACTGAATGACTTTTAGAGCGAGATGTTAATTCTTAACTTAAATTTTGTTATAATTTATATTTCAAGACATTGAAGAAATTGAAACTTATATTTCAAGAAATCGAAATAGGTGACGTGAACACCACTGACTGGGTGGTTCAGTCAGTTAAGTGTCCGACTTTTAGTTTTGGCTCAGGTCATGATCTTTTGGTTGGTGAGTTTGAGCCCCACACTGGGCTCTGCGCTGGCAGTAGGGAGCCTGCTTGGGATTCTCTCTCTCTCTCTCTCTCTCTCTCTCTCTCTCTCTCCTCTCCTGCTTGTTCTTCCTCTCTCTCTCAAATAAACCTAAAAAAAGAAATTGAAGGGTAAACATTACATTACGTAATGTAAAACAACCATTACCTATCATTGAGCCCAAAACTGTTAATATTTTGCAAATCTGTGAAGTGTCTTTCCCCCTAAAATAAAACATTAGATGAAATTTTTTTCCATATCCCGTTCCATTCTCCCCACACCGCAAGATAACCACGATCATAAGTTAGAATTTTTCATTCACTCTATTATACCTTTAAAAACACACACGTCCACGTTATAAACATTCCCTTCTAACAGACATTTAGGGAGTTTCAAAAATTTATCATTATAAACAAAGTTGCACTAAACACCCTAACACTTCACTCCTGGCATACAAACGTCTATTTCTTTAGGGAACTTTCTAGCAGCGGAACCACCAGGTCTTCAGATAGACTCATTTTGCTGTAGCCATCTGTCCTAAGATACACCTCCACCAGAGGTGAATCTTTCCCTCAAACACCTGTCATCTCTTAATTGCATCGAACTTTATAATTTCTAACCTGATGGATATAAAGTAATCTAATTATGGGTTTAATTTGCACTTTTTTGGATTACTAGAAAATTTAAGTGTTATGCTTAACCTTTCAGATTTCAACATTTTTCATACACATGACAATTTCTCCATCATTCACTGAGATGTGAACTATGGTCTACAAAGCAATCTCTGCAGTTAAAAAAAAAAAAGTGCTGGGCGGGTCTTCCAAGGATAGTTCTAGGTTGGAAAACTCAAGAGACAGCATTCACTTCAATATGGTTTTACTGAATACTGGGTACGGTGTATTTCACCTCCCTAACAGTTCAGAACTTTTTCTCCTTTCTTCTCCTTTCCAGCTCCAACTGTTCTCAAAATGCCTCACCAGTTACTGCCTGGGCTCCCTGCTGTGACCTCTCGCTGATACATTTCCACACTAGGACTACCTAACAGACACATCTGCTAAATTCAGCTTCCCAGGCTTTCAGGACAAAATCTGCACCACTTACAGCACCGCAGGGCCCTCGCAGGATACAGCACTCTCTTCTCATGAACCAGAGCTCATGAAATCCACCACCCACAGGAAATCCTTGTCCCGACCAGGCTCCAAGGTTCCAAGTCCAAAATCCTTGCCCTTTCCATGCCTTCGCCCACTGTTCTCCAGGGGAAACGTTCTTCTCCATCACACGAGCTCTTGCCCATCCCGCAAACTTCATTCGGGCATTGGGGATCCTCTTCTCTGCTAAATTCTGTCTCTTCCCACAAATCTGGATTAGAGGCTTCCAAGGGGGTGAGATGCTGGCCCTGGGCAAACCATTTTGAATGGTTCTCTATAGACTGCCTCTCCCCTTTACAAATGACCCCTGCTCAGAGAGCTTAGTAAGGCTCAATAAACGTTTGCTAACTAATGGAACCTTCCAGTAAAAGAGCTGAGCTACGTCACTCACCACGTACCACAGTGCAAGTCTCAAACCCTGGGCATTTATTTGCATCTACAGAATGAAGCACATGGTACAAAGTTCCTTCTTCCAACCCCCATATTCTTCAGTTCTTGGCCTGGAATAACCCATGTACACACAACCTCACCTCTAATAGGGGGAAGGGGCCAAATCAAGCTTTCACTTTCCTGGCTGGAGTGAATCACCCGTAAGTCCCACCGGCTCAAGCCTCTGGGAACTAAGGCGTCCCTAACGTCTGGGAAGGGATGTTTTTACATGTTCGGGTATTTCTGTTGTGGTCGTTCACAGCTTTCCCCCTTACGCTACAGAGAACTGGGTGGAAAAGGATGCAACCCTCCGCATTAAGAGCACCAAGAAGCTGGAGCACCTGGGTGGCTCAGTCGGTTGAATGCCGATTTGGGCTCAAGTCAGGATCTCACGTTGATTAATTCCAGCCGCCTCGGGCTGGGTGCTGACAGCTGGGAGCCAGGAGCCTGCTTCGGATTCTGTGTCTCCCTCTCACACGGCCTCTCCCTCACTCATGCTCGCTCGCTCTCTCTCAAAAATAAACAAACATCAAAAAAAAAAAAAAAAAAAAAGGCACCAAGACGCAGAACTCCTAGATTGTGAAGGTCGGAACCAAGCCCCAGAGCCTGCCTGGCACGCCCTGCCCGTGGGACCAGAGCAAAATACCCGGTCCGCGCGCCGGCTTCCCGCTGCGCCTGGGGCGCGCCTGGGCTTCCAGCCAGAGCTCGCGCAACAGAGGAGCGACCCCGTCGGCCTAGGATCACCCCTCAGGAAGGCCGGCTGAGAGGTCGCCGCCTTTCCCTTGGGATTCACCGCTTCCCAAAGTTCTCTTTCCCGGGGCGAGAAAAGGATTACTCAAAATGGGTCGGGGCAATTGAAAATCGCGGCCGTGAGGCCTAGAGCTGCGGCAGAGAAGCAACCCTGGCTCGGGACGTGGGGCCTAGCCCAAGTCCCCGGCCGGGACTTGCAATTACCTGCAGCAGACGACCGCGGAGGCGGCGGCGACGGCGGGCAGCAGGACCGTGGGAACTCCTCGCGTTGCGCAGCCTCAGACGAGCCACCTCGTGATGTCCGCCCTGCAGTGATTGCGGAGAAGCCCTGAGCTCCAGACTTTAATGGCCAACCGCGCTGCGCTGATTGGTGGAACTTTGAGGTGGGCGTTTGAGAAAGCCAATGGGAGGCGGGGAGAGGTGGTACCGGCCAGCCAAAGAGACTACAAGTCCCAGCATGCACCTGCCGGGGCTTCTAAGCCCGGGCCCGCACAGCCTGGGGAGCAGGATTAGCAAAGAAGTAGGGTTGGGGGGTCCCGTGGCGCGGAATTCCAGAAGCGCGCGGAGCACTGACTTTAACCCAGTGGCTTCCAAACTTGTCGCACTTCGAAATCATCTAGGGAAGCTTCAAAAATACTCAATGCCCCTGTATTACCCCAGACGTGTTGCGAGTTCCTTGGTCTGCCCGTGCCCTGGGTTTTGGGATCTTTAAAGATCCCCCGGGGATTCGGATATGGAGATCCATTTAATCCCCAAGACACCCCTATGAGAGATAGGCGCTATTATTGTGGCCCCGGCTTTGCAGTTAGGACGGACACGGAGGGAGGGTCAGTCACAGAAGGTAAGTTATCTTCTGAAGATCACATAGCTCTGAAGTGGCGGGGCCAGAACTCACACCCAGGCAGTCTAGTTCCAGAATCCTAACATCTTAATCTCTGTGCGATGCTATTTCTCAAATGTTTGCTATTATTATCTCACAAGGAACTGGGAGAAAGAAGAAATACTATCCATACCAGCGCCATGTGGCACAGCAAATTGAATTGGGTGGAACTGCTGTGAGGGAGTAAGCGCAATCAATCCTTCCCAAGGACGTCAAGTGTAAGATCTAGGGCTCCATCCATGGGTTGTCTCATTTGATCTTATTTTATAATCTTTTCTTACAGTAAGTCACGTGTCAGCGTCTCGCCCTGAGCCTGCTCCCTATTTTTGTAAATTTTTAAGGTCTGCGAGAACATAGCCACGCCCACTGGTTTAGGTATTATCTCTGGCTGTTTTTGCCAACACCGCAGAATCGAGTAGTTACACAAGAGACCATGTGCCCTCTGACCATTTACAGAGAAAGTTTGCCAACCCTGAGTTACGTACTTCTCCACGCTCCTCGCTTGGAAGTGACCACGATCTTCAAGCCCAGCTCTGTCCAAGTCCAAAGCCAATTCTCATGATCGCTGTGCTTTCATGGCCTTCCTCCGAGGGGAGCGTTAGGAGGTCATTCAATCATTTATTCGAGGACACGTTTCGTGGATGTCCCTTATGTGCCAAGTGTCCCTGAGCAC
The DNA here is from genome assembly GCA_030068075.1 of Paguma larvata. NCBI lineage: Eukaryota > Metazoa > Chordata > Mammalia > Carnivora > Viverridae > Paguma > Paguma larvata. Next base: position 37,569,282 of record CM057827.1, read on the forward strand.
TGAGAGGAAGGGGAGTCTGTTCCTTCTCCCTGGGAAATTCGCTGTCTAGTAAAAGAGGAAGAGTGTGTCCTCCACCGCTCCCTCGAGTCACCCAGAATAAATGGTGACGTCTGGCTGGTTAGATTTTCACATGCGACATGGAAGAGAGGTGGTGGCCTGATGCCAGACATGTTTAGGCAAATGGGGGGCCAGGGGTAGCCCCTCAGTCTCCCTCAGCAGCTCAGAGTGTCGGACAGGAGAAGGTGGCTGCAAGTGGAGGACCCATGGGTTGCTGGGGGTTGCCATGGTAATGGCCAGGCGAACCTCAGAAGAGACTGCAAGGTGGTTAGCTCAGCCTGGTCACAGGGAGGAGGCTGAGATGAGAGGGGGCCCGGAGCGAGGACCGGGTTCACATGGTGGGCTCTGCCGTCAAGCTGCCCGGAGCGAGGACCGGGTTCACATGGTGGGCTCTGCCGTCAAGCTACCCGGCCTCCAATCCCAGCTCCAGCTCTTATGAGCCGTGTGCCCTGAGCCGCTTACTCCGCGTCTCAGTGCCTGGGTTTCCTCCCCTGTAAAATGGAAAAACAGCACCTACTTGGTAAGGCCTCTCTGGAAATGGACTGCCGAGAAGGAGATAGGAGTCTCTGACCTTGGGCAGTGCCTGTCTGATACCTACAGGCAGGAGAGCCGCATGCGGTGGGAAGGGCCGCCCCGGTGGGCTGCGCCAGCAGGGAGGAGGGAGGGCCCCAAACGATCCCAGGGTGGCGGGAGGGTGGCTGGCTTCCTATAACACATAGGCATGGGGACACCCCCTCAAATGTCCCCAGCAGAATTCTCACAAGGAAAGTCACAGGGTGAACCCCAGAGCTTAGCTTAGAGGCCCAAACCAGACAGAATATGTGACACCACAAGAATGCGGCAGATAACAGTCATCAGAGATAAGAGCACGAGGAGCCAGTTCAGATTCGGTCTTTTTTTTATCTAATAGTAGGAGACTCGTGAGGGAGTAAGATTATAAAGTGTTAGGAGTTGGAGAGAGCCTGAAAGAAATTGGTCAAGTTTACAGCAGGGTTTCTTCACCTCCGAGCCACTGACCTTTGGAGCTGGGTGATTCTTTGTTGCGTGGGGGAGGTTGGGAGCCGTCCCGCGCCTTAAATGATGTTGGGCAGCAGCGGCACCCCTGGAGGCTACCCAGAGCGCCCTCCCTTCATGTTGTGACAACCAAAGATATCTCCAGACATTGCCAAAAGTCTCGGGGAGGGGGGGGGGGCGCAAAATCTGTGCACACGCACCTCCCTTCATGTTGAGAACCACCGGTTCAGAGAGAGAGGGGGCTCAACATACCATTCATTCAGTCAGTCAGTCAGTCGGTCAGTCAGTCCTGTTCGATGTGATGGCTAAAGGCATGGGCTCTGGCTCCAGACTTCCTGGGTTTGAGTTCCGTCTCTGCTACTTCCTGGCCGCGGGATCCTGGACCGTCACTTCGCTTCTCTGGGTTTCATAGGGTTGTCGTAAAGTCCAAGTGAATTGATACACAAAATGAAAAAAACAAGAGCCTAGCCAAGTGCCGGCTATTTACTGAGTGCCTGGTAAGTGACAGGCACCAGCCTGAGCCCTGAGCATCCCTGCAGTCAATTGTCCCCACCGCAGAGAGGCCGACCTTTAGTTTTAATGCAAATGTTTCAATCGAAGCGTGTCATATTGTTGAGCTAAATAAAGGGGTAAACTGAGGCAAATGCAAAAAAAAAAAAAATGAGTTTATTTGGGAATAGCAGAGGGATTGCAATCTGAGACAAGCAGACTGTCCCAAGCCACAGGGCAGTCCATTGAGGGTTTGGGGCAGGTTGTATTTGGGGGCAGGGAATGTAAAGAGGGGAAAACTCAGCCAGAAGTCAGTTAGAACCAAACTCAGATGGAGACCAGTTTCGAAAATGAAGGGGTTCAGGACAGCCCCCACGCTCCCAGAATGTGCCACTTTGTTTTTTTAAATTTTTTTTTTTAATGTTTATTTATTTTTGAGACAGAGAGAGACAGAGCATGAGTGGGGGAGGGGCAGAGAGAGAGGGAGACACAGAATCGGAAGGAGGCTCCGGGCTCTGAGCTGTCAGCACAGAGCCTGACGCGGGGCTCGAACTCACAGACTGTGAGATCATGACCTGAGCCGAAGTCAGACGCTTAACCGACTGAGCCACCCAGGCGCCCCCCACTTTGTTTTTTTAAAGTTTACTTATTTTTGAGAGAGAGAGAGAGAGAGAAAGAGACAGAGTGTGAGCAGGGGAGGGGCAGAGAGCGAGGGAGACGCAGAATCCAAAGCAAACTCCAGGCTCTGAGCTGTCAGCACAAACAGGGAGATTGTGACCCGAGCCAAAGTCAGACACTCAACCAACTAAGCCACCCTGGCACCCCTGCTCCTCTTCTTATGTGAAGAGGTCCAGACCCCCACCCCTTCCCCTCAGTTCAGATGACCGATGTTTCGCTTGTCTTTGGAATTTCCGTGTCCGTGTGGACTCCCAGTACATCGTACATCATGAAACTTGATTTTCTCCTGTTAACCTCATGTCAATTTGATTCTTAGTCCAGCTAGAAGGACCTTTGAGGGGACCAGAATTTTTGCACCCTGACCTAGTAAACTACCTACAACATAAAATTTGCCATTTAAACCTTTTTTCCATGTACAGTTCTGTGGCACTAGGCGCATTCACGTGGCTGTGCGGCCTATCCACTTTCGAAACTTTTCATCGGCCGAAAAACCATCCCCGTCTTCCCCGGATTGAATCCTACCTGGCTGACGTCATCTGCCTCCTGCTTACCCCCATGACCTCGTTTCCTGCCACGGGACTCCCTCCACGCCAGCCCCTGTGGTCTTCTTGTCCTTGCCTGTGCAGCGCCCTCTTCCTGGAATGCCCTTCCTTCCCTTCCAGTCGCCTGGGGTGGCTCCTGCTCCTGAGAGATGACGTCCTGTGTCAGGTGACCTAAAATAGCACAGAAAAGCCCGCTTACCCCATAGCTTCTCACCCTGCTTTATGATCTCTCTTTATACATTTCTTAATTTCCTGTCCTAGCTCTCCAGTAAAATTGAAGAGCAGGGGCCTAGTCTCACTTATTTATTTCTATACCCCAGTGCCCAAAACCGTAGCTGCCGTGTGGTAGTTACTCGGTCAATAAATGTCAGTCAAATTAAATGGCACAATAAAGGTACATGCAGGTTGCTATGGTCCTGAATGCCTGGGGGTAGGGGTGGGGGTGGGGGTGCCATCTCTTCCTGGTTGTTTTTGAAGGATTTCCAAGCAATCAGTAAACATTTCTTTAACTGCGGGGTAGACAGCGTGCTTAGAATGGCCCCCCCAAATAACCCGTACTCGTGTACAATCTCCTCCTCCTTCAGGGTGGGTGAAACCTCTGAATGTGATGCGTTAAAAGAGAAATGGCAGATCCAAAATGGAGTCGCTGATGCTAAGCCCCGCATACGAAACCAAGACTTCAGGCCTAACCTAATTGCAGCTTCGGCCTTTCCCAAGAGTGGAATTTTAAACCAATCAGCCTGGAATTTCCTGATCCACACTAAGGAGATAATCCCCATGATAGACTCCTACCCTTCCCACCCCAACACCTCCTGCCCTCCAAGAAAAGTGACCTTGCCTGAAACGATAACTTCCTTGTCCCATCCATTTCTGCCTGAAAGGCTTCTATTTTATACAGCTCTTCCGAGCCCCTTTCTATTTGCTAGCAACATGCTGTCTGATTCATGAATCATCGAATAAAGCCAGTTCGATCTTCACATTTACACAGTTGAATTTTTGCCTTTTTCACAGATTATGTATCGCTCCCACGATTATGTCATATGGCAAAAGGGAGATAGCTGGGCAGGCGAGCCTACCCTAATATCGTGCGAGCCCTTCAGAAGCAGCTGTCTCTGGCTGGTGGTAGAGATTCATCGCTGCTAAAGATGAAGGCACATCATGGTGGCTGCTCAATGATTGTGCATTTTCATCTTCATTCCCATCGCGCTTTCTAGAGTAGTCTTACAGCCATCTTGCAGCCTGCCCCTACAGAGCAGCCAGACCTCTGACACTTTTAGATCTTATACTTCTAGAAGATCGCCTCTCTGTCCTAACCAAACCTTACTGTGGCCTACAAGGCCCTCCGTGACCTGGCTGCCCGGCTCCCTCTCCCTCCTCATCTCACCACGCCCCCTCCTTGCCAGCCACACTGGCCTCTTGGTGACACTCAGACACGCCCATCTCATTCCCACCACAGACCCTTCCATTGGCTTTTTCCTCTGCCTGAAAGGCTCTTCCCACTGAATTCCCAAGACTTATTTATTTTCTTAGTTGTATTGTGAAATAAAACAAATGCAACAGAAAAGTGCATAAAAACATGTACGTACAAGTTGAATGAATAATTATAAAACAAAAGCACCCATGCACCAGCCAGGTCGAGGAATAAAATACCACCAGCCCCTCAGTAGTCCCCCCCCACCCCACCATATGCCCCAATCTGGCCTAAATGCCTCCCCCACCCTCCAGAGACTGACCCTGTCATTATGGATGAGTTTTTGGAGTGAGGGTGGGGTTCAGAGCTGATGGCCAAGAAAGAATTCTTGAAGATTTCTTTGGTGCAAAAAGGTGATTTTATTAAAGCATGGGGACAGGACCCTTGGGCAGAGACAGCTGCACTGGGTTGTGAGGAATGACTGGTTATATACTATGGAGTTGGGGGAGGTAAAGTCAAGAAGTTTCCTAAAGGGATTTCCCTATTTGAAAGAAGACTCACAGATTACTGGGGAGGCCCAGCTCTTGTCAAGCTAAGGTGGTTTTTCTCTCTAGCAAAGCATTAGCATTAAGACAGCAGGGGGTTCCTGGAGATTAGGCTTTAATAAGATTGTCCTTTTCTTATTACTAAGATATTTGTAAACTGATGGAGATTCAATCAGTTTAACCTTTTGTTTTCTGTCCTTTCCTTTGTTCTTGGGCTGCCAAGAGTGCCTGAGGAGTATTATACATATTCCACGTGGAGGGGGGCACGTTTTTTGGGGGTGTCAGCTTGCCTTATGCCCCCTTATCAATTATTACCATTATTTCTTTGAATTTCTTTATACGGCTAGCATCTTAAGTTTGTACCTTTAAACAATATAATTTGATTTCACCTGTTTTTGAATTTACACAATTGGGATGTACTCTTCTTTTATGCCTTGTTTCTTTATTTAAAAATACTTTTTAATGTTTATTTACTTTGAGGAGAGAGAGAAAGTGCCCCAGGGGCAGAAAGAGGGGGAGAGAGAGAGAGAATCCAAAGCAGGCCCCCGCACTGCCAGCACAGAGCCCAACGCGGGGCTCAATCTCATGAACTGTGAGATCATGACCTGAGCCAATCACACGCTTAACTGACTGAGCCACCCAGGCGCCCCTTTATTTTAAAATTTTTATTACTGGGGCGCCTGGGTGGCTCAGTCGGTTAAGCATCCTACTTCAGCTCAGGTCGTGATCTCGCGTTTCAGGAGTTCGAGCCCCAGGTCAGGCTCTGTGGGGACAGCTCATGGCCTGGAGCCTGCTTCAGCTTCTCTATCTCCTTCTCTCTCTGCCCCTCCCCCACTTGCTCTCTCTCCCTCTCAAAAATAAACATTAAAAAATTTTTTTTTAATTTTATTCTTGAAGTACAGTTGGGGTATAATGTTATATTAGCTTCAGGTGTTAGTGGTGTGACAATTCTATACAGTGCGTAATGCTCTAACTTTTTTTACTGAAGTATAATTAACTTACACTATTATATTAGTTTCAGGCGTACAGCGTATTGACTCAATAATTCTATGCATTCTCCGTGCTCACCATGAGAAGTGTCATTGTGCGTTATTACAATAATATTGACTGTATTCCCTATGCTGGGCTTCTCATCTCTGAGATTTATTTATTTTATAACTGAAAGTCTGTCCTCTGAATCCCCTTTATCTATCTTGCCCCGCCCTCGCTCCCCTGCCTTCTGGGAACCATCCCCTCGACTCTCTGTAGTTAGGAGTCTGTTTGGTTTTCTGTTGTTGTTTTTGTTTCTTTGTTCATTCGTTTCGTTCTTTAGATTCCACACATAAGTCGAATCATATGGTACTTGTCTTCCTCTGTCGGACTTATTTCACTCGCACGACTTGCTTCTTGTAGTAAATGTTACGCCCAGGACGGCCTTCCCCGCGGTTGCTTCCGGAAGGAGCGCATTCATTTTCGTTGCAGCGTCTTATGCAGCATGATTTCACAAGAAGCCCTTTTTCTGCTGTTAGGGAACATTCGGGTCGTTTCCAAGCCGAGCGATGCTCACGTGAGTATTATTGTTGACTGTCCGGTGCACACGCATGAGTTCCTGTTAGGAATACACCCGGATAAGTGACATTTCGGCTTTTCCTTTGCAAACCCAAGCTTCGCATTCCCACTGGCCGTGTGTGCAAGTCTCATTTGCTCCACGACCCACCCGCACTTCGTACTGTCAGGCCTTTTCCCAAGCTCGTAGGTTTACGATGGCACTAATGGCACTTGTTTGGGGTCTCTAATTCACTTGGAACTGATTTTTGTGTATCGATTGAGGCGTTTCCTCATTTAACTCAGTCTCGAATGTCACTTTCAAAGAAAAGCTTCCCGAATGTTAAGTAACTAGAAGTCCCTCCCCTACCCCGCACTCTCTCTCTGGGGTTCCATCCGTCACTCGCCATCCTCTTACCTGGTTTTCTGTTTCTTTTTCTTTTTTTTCAAGATTTTATGTATCTATGTATTTTAATGCTTATTTATTTTTGAGAGAGAGCTAGCGCAGGGGACGGGCAGAGAGAGAGACAGAGGAGCCAAAGTGGGCTCCACATTGATAGCAGAGAGCCCGAAGCGGGGCTTGAACCACAAACCATGAGATCATGACCAGAGCTGAGTCAGATGCTTTAACCGACTGGGCCACCCAAGAGCCCCTGGTTTGTTTTCTTTCATTCTTTCTTTCTTTCTTTCTTTCTTATTTTCTTTCTTTCTTCCTTCCTTCCTTCCTTCCTTCCTTCCTTCCTTCCTTCCTTCCTTTTTCTTTCTTTCTTTTAACATTTATTTATTTTTGAGAGACAGAGAGAGACAGAGCGTGAGCAGGGGAGGGGCAGAGAGAGGGGGAGACAGACTCTGAAGGAGGCTCCAGGCTCTGAGCTGTCAGCACAGAGCCTGACGCAGGGCCCGAACTCACAGATCCTGAGATCACGACCTGAGCCGAAGTCGGACGCTTAACACACTGAGCCACCCAGGCACCCCTGGTTTTGTTTTTCTTAACTTCCAACATTGTATTCTGTATTTATTTCTCTTGTGACACTGTATTTTATATTTGGATTGTGATTCTTCTTTTCTTAACAGATACCTGCTGTGGTCTGAAGGCTTCGTACATATTCTTTTAATCCTTATAATAACTCCCTGAGGCAAAGCCCTATAGGGCAGATACTGTTATTAGCCCATTCTATAGATGAAGAAACTGAGGCTGGAGAGATTAACATGCCCAAGGTCACACAGCTGGTGAGCGGCAGAGCCAGGCAATAACGCAGGAATCCACTGTTTATCGTATGGTTCTCCACTAACACATGAGCTCCAGAAAGACAAAAGCTGTGCAGGTTTTGCTCATCTTGGTACCTCTGGTGCTCGGATAATGCCTGGTAAACAGGACATGCTCACTATGTGCTTGTTGAGGAGCCTTGGGAAAGCCCCGCGTTTTTTTTTTAGAGCTGGATGCGGTGTCTGAGATTGATCTTGCGAATTGTATCGGAGGCCGACTTCGGCTCAGGTCATGATCTCACGGCTGGTGGCTTCGAGCCCCCCGTCAAGCTCTGTGCTCACAGCTCGGAGCCTGGAGCCTGCTTCGGATTCTGTGTCTCCCGCTCTCTCTGCCCCTCCCTCGCTCACATTCTGTCTCTCTTTCTCTCTCTCTCTCTCAAAAATAAATAAACATTTAAAAAATTTTAAAAAAAGGTTTGGTAGTGGAGAGATTATTTGTCATTCCCTGTCATCGCATTGCCTTAGTGTACTTCCTCAATGAAGGCTAAGCCAGGCTACCTCGCCTCGGCACTGTTGGCATTTTAAGCTGGATAGTTCTTTGGTGAGGAGACTGTCGCGTGTGTGTATTTAGCAGCGTCCTGACCTCTGCCACCAGACACCAGCCTCCCCTTCCCCAGCCGTGACACTGCAGATGTCTCCAGAAGGTGTCAGATGTCCTCCAGGAATTGTCAGAGATCAGTTCCCTAGAAGCGGGGCCTGAGAGATGATTCTAGTGCTAGTGAGCTGCAGAGGGCTCGCCCTCAGGACGAGCCTGGAGGAACGCATTGGGAGGGGACAGGGCAAGGGACAAGGGTCTGCAAGGATGTGGGTTCGGGAAGAAGTGGGCCTTGGCCTGAGCCCGGGGAGTGCCCTGAAGTACAATCGTCCCTTAGAGGCGTTTCCGCCCGGAGGCAAGAGCGCCGAGCTGTTCGTTCCCACATCACCCAGTCACTGGCCGTGAAGACAGTGGAACTTCCCAGGCGTCTCCTGGCAGGGGACAGCTCCCTTTAGCCCGTGGCACCGTGGGAGCTCAGCAGGGCACCGAGAATATCCATTACGCCGAAACTATCACAACTTACACGCGATGCTAAAGTCAGGTGTGTGTGATAGTTTCCTGGTTGTACTAGTCTGTTTATTTGTTTTTAATAGACTTCATTTTTTTTAGAGCAGGTTTCTTTGTTGTTGTTTTTGTTTTATTTTAGAGAGGGAGGGCATGAGCCAGGTAGGGGCAGAGGGAGAGAGAGAGAGAGAGAGAGAGAGAGAGAATCTTAAGCAGGCTCCACGCTCAGCATGGAGCCCCACCCGGGGCTTGATCCCACGACCCCGGGATCAAGACCTGAGCCAAAGTCTGATGCCCAACCCACTGAGCCATCCAGGCGCCCCTTTTAGAGCAGTTTTAGATTCACAGCAAAATTGAGCAGAAAGTAGAGGGTGTTTCCGAATATGTCCCCTGTCACCACGTGCACAGAGCCTCCCCAGCTGTCAACATCTTGGTCCATTTATTACAATCAGTGAACCTACGCCCACACGTCACTTTCACCCAGTGTCCACGGTGACATGAGGGCGCACGTCCGGCGTTTTATGTTCTATGGCTTTTGACAAATGTACGACACGTAGCCACCATCGCACTATCAAACAGATTAGTCTCCCTGCCCTAAAAACCCTCTGTACTCTGCCTGTCCTTTCCCCCAACCCCTGGCAACCACGCATCTTTTTACTGTCTCTATGGTTTTGCCTTTTCCAGAATGTCGTATCGTTGGAATCCTACAGTATTTAGCTCTTTCGGATTGGCTTCTTTTTTTTTTTTTTTTTAAGTAATCTCTACACCCAACGTGGGGCTCGAACTCATGCCCCCCAGGTCAAGAGTCTCACGCTCTACTGACAGAGCCAGCCGAGCGCCCAGACTGCCTTCTTGCACTCAGCAACATGCGTGTGAGTGTCTTCCATGGCTTTTCATGGTTTGAGAGCTCATTTCTTTTTGTGCCGAATAATATTCCACGGCCTGGATGCACACCACAGTTTATTCGTCCACTCATCTCCTCAGGGACATCTTGGTTGTTTCCAAGTTTTGGCAATTACGGCGAAAGCTGCCGTCAGCATCCGTGTGTGGATTTCGTGCGGCCGTAAGGTTTCGGCTCACGGGGGAAGCGCCAAGGAGCGCAGCTGCTGCCGCGTGCGGTGACGGTGTGTTTCGTCTTGTAAGAAACCGCCCCAAGCGGCCGCACAGCCCTGTCCCGAGTCCCCTCCGACAGCGAATGAGAGTTCTTGCTCCCCAGCCTCGCCAGCACGCGGGGTCGTCAGCGTTTGCGATTTCGGCCGTTCTAACAGGCGTGCGGTGATGTCTTAATGTCCAGTCCCCTGGTGACACACGATGTTGAACATCTATTCATGAAATGAATGATGTTGAACATTTCTATGTGTTTATATACCAGCCCTACGTCCCCTCCGGGGAGGGGCCGGTTCAGGTCTTTTGACCAATTTTTTTTCAATTGTGCTGTTCATTGTCTCATGGTTGAGTCTGTAGAGTTCTTTGTGTATTTTGGGTAAGTCCTTCATCAAGTATGTCTATTGCAAATATTTTCTCTCAGGCTGTGGCTTGTCTTCTCACTCTGTGGATTTGCTTATATCTTTAAAAAGTGTTTTCCTTGGGGCGCCTGGGTGGCTCAGTCGGTTAAGTGTCCAACTCTTGATTTCGGCTCAGGTCATGGTGTCACGGTCGTGAGATCGAGCCCCGCATAGGGCTCAGCGCTGACAGTGCAGAGCCTGCCTGTGATTCTCTCTCGCCTTCTCTCTCTGCCCCTCCCCCCTCTCACGTGCACTCTCTCCCAAAATAAATAAACTTTAAAAAAAGGCCAGGGGTGTGGCAGCGGAGGGAGGGCTCCTTCCTGTCAAAGGCACTGCTCTGGCTGAGCGGGCAGTCTACCCTGTTGCTGATATCCATGGTGATCCTCAGTATACATATCCGCTGAAAAATGGGGACACTTCTGTTTGCCAGGGATTAAAGTATGTCACATGTCTGAGCACTGCCCAGACCAGCCTTGTACTGCCTCAAGGCCAATGGCAGCCCCATTGGGGGGCTGACTCCCACACTCCCGAACTACCCTTTCCCCTCTGCAGATCTGGAGGACCCTCTCCTGTCCTTTGTAGGAGTCAGGGGGAACAGACCTCTGGGTAGACCTCAGGAGGTGGCTCGGCATCCTCTCAAAACCACGCTTCCTCTCACAGCTGCACCCCGAACAAAGCAGGGATTCCCGGTGCGCCCCGCCCCTGTCCCCCACCACGTCTTCTCTCTTCCTTGCAACACACGCCAGACACCTTCTCGAGACGGGGGTGTTATAGGCCAGATGTGTGGCACTGAGGACCACAAGTTCCCTGACTTCAGCGGCTCATACCTCGTTGAGAGAATAAGACACACACACACACACACACACACACACAAACACACACACAAAAGTGTTTTCCTCAACATGGAAGAACCTTGAAAACATTCTGATAAGTGAAAGGAGCCAGTTACAAAAGACCATATTGGGGGCGCCTGGGTGGCTCAGTCGTTTGAGCGTCCGAATTTGGCTCAGGTCATGATCTCACGGTTCATGAGTTTGAGCCCCACGTCGGGCTCTGCGCTGACAGCTCAGAGGCTGGAGCCTGCTTCGGATTCTGTGTATCTACCCCTCCCATGCTCTTGCTCCATCTCTCTCTTTCTCTCTCTCTCTCAAACTAATAAACATGTTTTTAAAAAGGCCATATTGCCTCATTCCATTTATATGAAATGTCCACTAGGCAAACCCATAGAGTCACAAAACGTTGGTTGCCAGGGGCTGGGAGAAAGTGGGGAGTGACTGCTAACAGGTACAGCTGTCTTTTAGGGGTGATGACCATGTTCTAAAAATAGACATTGGCAATGGATGCAACAACTGAGAATATACTAAATGCCACTTTACACTTTAAATGAGAGATTTTTGTGCCATATGAATTACATCACAATAAAAGTGTTATTTTTTAAAGTTTGTACTATAGAGCTAAGAGGTAGAAGATTTTAGCTGAATATTTTTGGGGTGTCTGGTGGGCTCAGTTGGTGGAGCATGAGATTCTTAGTCTCAGCATTGTCAGTTTGAGCCCCACGTTGGGTGTGGAGATTACTTAAGAATTAAATCTTGGGAAAAAATTTTCGCTGAATATTTTCTCTAGACATTGTTAACAATTTATTTTTAAAAATTTTTTTATGTTTATTTATTTTTGAGAGACAGAGCACGAACAGGGGAGGAGCAGAGAGAGAGGGCTCCAGGCTCTGAGCTGTCAGCACAGAGCCCAATGCGGGGCTCGAACCCATGAACTGCAAGATCATGACCTGAGCCAGAGCCGGACACTTAACTGACTGAGCCACACAGGAGCTCCCCATTTGTCTTTTTTAAGTTTTTAAATTTATTTTGAGAGAGACAGAGACAGTGCAAGTAGGGGAGGGGTAGAGAGAGAGGAAGAGAGAGAGAATCCCAAGCAACGTGGAGTCCGACTTGGGGCTTGAAGTCACGAAACCATGAGATCATGACCTGAACCAAAAGCAAGAGTTGGACACTTAACTTTCTGAGCCACTCACGTGCCCCTCTAGACATTCTTAATAAAAAGTTGAGTTTCAGGTCAGAAAATGACTTCCATGTTTACATAACTTCATCCTTCAAAACTGCCTTCAATCCTTTCTGGAACAAGATCGGGAGTAAATAAAAGAGATAAAGACAGAAATACCTGATTGGTCTTTGCATTCTGCAAGTGTCTTGACCCTTGTTGGGGGTTTAGACATTTTCATAGGCGCCTATGCAGCATATTTTCAGAAGCAAGAGTGAAACCGAGAGTGTCACGCTGGGGTCCATCTCCAGGGGTTACAAGTCACGTGTCCCGCTCTGCCGAGCCTCAGGGAAGTACTCTTAGTTACCCACCCACACAGTCAACATCTTCTCCTTTGGGCCATTAAGCACTTCTTAGTCATTTGGCAGAAGCACTTCAGAACCTTTGACTGTCATGTGATGGTGTGGGCTGGTCTGGGTCAGGTGACTTACCCAGGTCAATCCAGCTCAGTGGAGCCAAGCATTTCCTTTGAGCTGTGGCCCTTGCACAGCCTCTCAACCTGTTGATCTGCCCAGAATGCCCTACCTTAGTGTGTCTTGATAGGAGGGTTGACAACGAGTTCCGAGACTCCTGGAATCAAAGGGCACCTTGGAGGCTGCAGTGAGAATGGAAACAAATGAACGACCCAGAAGCTGGCCGGGCAACCTTGCACGAGGGGCCCCGCCACCATGGCCCTTCCTCCCTGTCTCATCTTGAAAACGGGAGAGTCGGATTCGATGATCCCTCAGACCTCTCTCACTTGAACAGACCACCTGGCCGAGGGCTTCCCAGACTCTTGGATTTCTCAGATCAGTACGGTTTTCACAAACATTCAAGAAATGACGCGGGGTGTTTTCTTCTTACTTTACAAGGAAGGGCAACGAGAAAACAGCCAGTCCTCCTGCCAATCTTCTACCACATCATTTTCAGAAAGGAAGGATATATTTAAAAAAGTAGGAAGTTCATAATCTCAGAATGAAAGTCCTTGTTAAGAAAAGGGTCGGCGATGGAAACACTATACTGTTCTGTCTTTCTCATTTTTTAAAACCAGCTTGATCAAGATATGATCTCCCTGTCATACAATTCATTCACTGTAAGTGCACAATCCGATCATCGTTGGAAATGCACAGAGTTGTCCGACCATCCCCACGATCTAATTTGAGAACATTTCCATCACCCCAAAAGATACCTTATGCCCATTTGCAATCGCTCCCCAACCCCACCCCACCCCCCAGGTCTGGGCGACCACGATTCTACTTTCTCCCTTTATAGATTTGCCTTTCCTGGACATTTCATATAATGGGATCATGTATTATATGGCCTCCTCTGTCTGGCTTCTTTCGCTCAGCATAATATCGTCAAGGTCTATCCATGTCGTAGCATGATTTGTTTTTATGTCTCGATAATATTTTATTGTAAGGATATACCACATTTTGTTTATCCGTAGGCATTTGGGTCGTTTCCATTTGTTGGCTATTATAAATAATGCTGCCCAGGAACATATTCATTAACAAGTTTTTGCGTGGAATGTTCATATACAAGTTTTTTTTCCTTATTGTTTTTAACGCTCTTGGGTATAGACCTACTAGCAGAATCGCTGGATGTAGCAGGCATATTATGGCCCCCTAACAATGTCTACCTCCTAAGCCCCAGAACCTGTGCATATATGTCCTTACGTGGTAAGAAACTTTACGGACAGGATTAAGGATCTTGAGATGAGGGGCGCCAGGGTGGCTCAGTTGGTTAAGCTTCCGACTTTGGCTCAGGTCATGATCTCACAGTTCATGAGTTTGAGCCTCACATCGGGCTCTGTGCTGACAGTGCGGAGCCTGCTTGGGATTTTCTCCCTCTGTCTCTGCCCCATCCTCCCTCTCTCTCTCTCTTTCTCTCTCTCTCTTTCAAAATAAAGAAACTTTTTAAAAAAAGGATCTTGAGATGAGGAAATTATTTTTGATTTTCAAAGTGGGTCCGATGTAATCACAAGGATCATTATAAAGGAAGGGGAGACAAAAGACAGCAAGCATCAGGTGGTAGGGTATGAGAAAGGCTCTGATTACTGCTGACTGTGGAGACGGAGAGAGGCCATGAGTCAAGGAATGCAGGCAGCCTCTGGAAAAGGCAAGGAATTCCCCCCTAGGGCCTCCGGAAGGAATGGTGCTCGGCCAACACCTTGATTTTAAACCAGTGAGACCCATTTTGGACTTCTGACCTCCAGAACTATCAGAGAATACATTTTTGTTATTTTCAGCTGTCAAGATAGTGGTGATTTGTTACAGCAGCCGCAGGAAACAAATGCACTGGGCTATAAGGTAATCCCAGTTTCACTTTAGTTCCTAACAGAACCATTTAGGGGGAGCATCAGTGGATGGAATTCAGAGCACAATTTTCCAGGTGTACGGTATTTTAGAAGTTGGGCATTCCTGGGGCGCCTGGGTGGCTCGGTCAGTTGAGCATCCAGCTCTTGATTTCAGCTCAGGTCATGATCTCACGGTTCATGGGATCAAGCCCCGCGTCGGGCTCTGGGCTGACAGTGTGAACCCTGCTTGGGATTTTCTCTCCCTCTCTCTCTGTGCCCCTCCTTTGCTCTCTCTATCTCTTTCAAAATAAATAAATAGACATCTAAAAATAAACAAAAGTTGTACATTCCTCAGCTTCCCTGTCTATAAAATTAGGTAAATAAAAATACATTTCTTGCATTCTGTTATGAGGATTAAATGAATATGTCGAATCAGATTTAGTATAACCCCTGCCAAATGAGAAGCACTACACAGAATCATTCACCCTTTTCATCATTCACACGGTCTTCCCCCAACAAAGAAATAGTAATAGCCTGTCCCAGAAGTGACACCAAAAATCTACTGAAACCTTTCAAAAGATGTTTTCTTCCTCCCAACAATCCTATTAAAATTTCCAAGTTCTTAAAACCAAGTTTCTCCTAGAACTCAAGCTAAAGGTTTCAAGAAAGTCTCCTCCTTAGAGAATTACCGTTGGAAAGAATGCTTTGCCCCAAGCTCCGAGCGGTGGAAGACATCAGAGCCCCAAAATACTCTTGGCAATTCTGGTCCCCTCCAAGACATCTTGCTCAGAAATCACTGCTTAGTCCATGGACAACCATCTGGTATGTGTTTTTATCCAGTCCCTCAAAACATTGTAAGCACCTCGCAAGTGTTGGCTGAACACCAAGTAAATCAACGAAAGGGAGTCGAGCAAAAGAGCCCTCTGGTTCAAACTTCTAGTGATCTTTCCAGAACAGATGAAGACCCTTTTATGACTTACGGATATAAAAATTGGGAAACTGGAATAACTTTGGGGGTGACATGGCACAGGACCCTGGTTTTGCAGATAAAAAAAATGAGAGACTGAAGGAAACATGCCACCGAAGAGTAGCCAGCAAGTGGGCGGCACGGCAGGACCTGAGCTCTTCCGGTTTCCAGCCCAGATGCCGCTCAAGATGTTGCTACCAATGAAAGGGTCTAAGACTCTGGACTAAATGGGGTGATCTCAGGTCGCGCCCTCAGAATCTCTTGTGGAATCGAGTTCCTGGCAACACCTTGTTTCATTTTCCTGTACTTCCTCTCCCAAATAAAGCTTATGTTTCTGATTTCAGGGTTCGGTAAATCAAAGAAATGCTATCAGTACTATCTCTTTTCACATCTTCTATCTCCTGCCCCCAACGAGCATGAAAAGACATTGGCAGAAGCCACTATTATCTTTGGCTGGTGTCCTGGAGCCCATGACTTCCCCAAACCGGAGCTGAATTGCACAAATACTAAGACTGGCTTGTGATGTTCAGCAAAACGCAGAGACAATAATTAACACGAATTCAAAAATAAAGAGTTAGCAGGAGGCCAGAATTCCTCTTTTTTCTTCTTTCTGTACAACAAAGCACTTGGTTAAACGTGAGACTGCTGACTGAATAAAAAATCAAAACAGGAAGTGATAAATGGCTAACAAAGCACTATATTCAAAAAGAAGACTCCTAGATAACGTTCTTGCTTTCAGAAATGAGTAGCCAGAAGCTGACTCCGTGAAAAGTTACGTAGAGTATATGAAGACATTCAACATTCATTCTGTTAGGAAGACTTTGTGTGAAGGAACTCCCAGGGCCCCTTGCTTCCCTTTTTATCATTCAGGGAAGGAGTAACTTTGTCACATGCATAGATTCACATATAAGATAATGTCAAGGTACAGCGTATTTCACCAACACAAAAGAACTCTTTTAAAAACGTAAACTTAATACTGTTATCACCCTAAGTAAATCCTTAATATCACCAAAATCCAGTCATTATTCAAATTTCCCCAGCTTGCTTGCTTGCTTTCTTATTCTTTCTTTTCCCTTTTTGTTTATGTTTGTTTGAATCAATATCCAAGTAAGAGACCTACAGAGATACATAGCAATCTATAGGTCTCTCTCTGTGTCTCTCATTTCTGTTAGTTTTTTTATTTTTAAATGTGTTCGTTGAGGGGGGGCACCTTGGTAGCTTAGTTGGTTGAGCCTCTAACTTCAGCTCAGAGCCTGGAGCCTGCTTCGGATTTTGTGTCTCCCTCTCACTCCACCCCTCCCTCTGAGTTTCTTTCCGAGAAAGAAACCCCCTACCCATTGGCAGTCACCCCCCATTCTCTTCCACCTCCACTCACTGCAAACACTAATCTACTTCGTGTTACTATGTTTTCCTATTCTGTATGTTTCATTTACAGTTGACCCTTGAGCAAACAATGCAGGGGTTAGGGGTTCTGACCCCCCTCCCCGCATGCAGTTGAAACTCCATGTATAAGCTTTGACTCCCCCAAAACTTAGCTACTAATAGTCTACTATTGACTGGAAGCCTTACCGATAGCATAGTCGCTTATACATATTTTATATGTTACGTATGTTATATACTATATTCTTATAATAAAGTAAGCTAGAGAAAAAATGTCATTAGGAAAATCATAAGAGAAAATAAATTTATAGTATTTATAAAAAAAAATCTGTGCGGAAATGGACCTGCACAGTTCAAACCTGTGTTGATCAAGGGTCAGCTGTGATGGAGTCAGGCAGTATGTGCGTGTGTTTTTTTTTTTAATGTTGGTTTATTTTTTATAAAGACAGAGTGTGAGCAGGGGAGGGGCAGAGAGGGAGGGAGACACAGAATCCGAAGCAGGCTCCAGGCTCTCAGCTGGTAACGTGGGGCTGGAACCCACGAGGCATCATGACCTGAGCCGAAGTCAGGATGCTCAACCGACTGAGCTCCCCGCCCAGGCGCCCCAGGCAATATGTGTTCTGTGTCTAGATTTTGTTAAGCACTTAGCAGAATGCTTTCAAGTTCATCGAGTTCATGTATCACTCCTTGCTATGGCTGAATAATATTCCATCGTGTGGATATGCCACATTTTTAATCCATTCAACAGTTGATGAATATTTGGGTTGTTTCCATTCGTCTATTAGGAATAGCGCTGCTCTGAACAGTCGTGCACAAGTTTTGTGTGGATGTGTTTTCATGACTCCTGGGTTCACTGAGGAGTAGACCTTCTGGATCTTTACCGAAACCTGTTCAAGTTTTCTTGCAGCTCTTTTTTTCTTAAGGTATATCTCTATGAGAATACGCAAATTATTTTGTTTTAGTCACTTGAAATAGTTTCTGCTTGTGTGGTAACACCACAACTCAATACACGGGTTTTACTTGTTTTTGCTTTTGATTTGAGAGATTTCTACTTTTAATTTAATTTCATTTTATATTTATGTGAACTATTCATATGGGCTCCCTGTGTTCCTTCTTTGCTTCATTTCCTAATAATCCCACTGACGAGTGACTGGGCAGGCTCAGGTGAGGAAGCCGGCCAAGTCTGGAGGTGCCCCAGCAACAGTCAGGGCTCAAACAAAGTAAGAGGCCCAGCAGGTCAGCGGCCTGGTGGTTGGGGCCTCAGAAAGAAGGTGGCTGAGTTGGCCCGTGACCAAGCAGAACTGGGAGATTAGTTACATGAAGTAGGACTGAGCGAATACATACATATGTTGAGGGTAATGGATACTGGGAAGCAGGTTTCTCATCATCAAGAAAGAGTGACCAGTCTTTTTTTTTTTTTAATTCCTTTTTTTATGTTTATTTCTTTTTGAGAGAGAGAGAGAGAGGCTGGAGGAGGAGCAGAGAGAGGGAGACAGAGGATCTGAAGCAGGCTCTGCATTGACAGCAGAGAGCCTGACACGGGGCTCGAACTCAGGAACCGCGAGATCATGACTTGAGCCAAAGTTGGGCACTTAACTGAGCCACCCTGGTGCCCCAAGAGTGACCAGTCTTAAAAGGGAGAAATCTAGAATGAACTTGGGGTGTTAGATTGGAATCGGGGGCATTGCTGAACTCACGGTTTACAAAACAAAAGACAGATATAGAAATAGACAGCAAGTGACAATGAGCAAACTCAGCACTCAGATCTTGGCTTCTAAATGCCTTTTTTTTCCCCCTAGCAAAATGAACCAGGGACCCTTGGAGAAGTTACTGATTCTCGGACAGAGGTACCGGAGGCAGATGGTGAGCCTGAAACACGCCGTGGTGTCAGAAAGCAAGGACGTGCTCCTGTGAGAGTGACAGGTCAAAGGGACAAAGAAGCCAGATTCTAGGCAATGTGAAAACCAGTTCATTAGTGAGAGTAAGAGACTGCATTCCAGCCACAGCGATCCAGTGAGTGAGAAGAAAGAAAAGCACTTCCTGTGCCCGAACGGTGCCCGGTAAATGTGGGCGGGGTGATAGGGTCACCTGGCAGCGATGCATCCACGGAGGGGGCTGAATCTAGCAGGCAGACGTTGGGATGGCAGCCTTCGCACTGCGTTCTTGCTTGGCCGGGAGGGGAAAGCCCTCGGTATCTTCTCGAAGCCCGCTCATCCTATTTAACAGGCCCCACTTCACTCGACCTCCACTAACTTCTTATAGGCTCTCCCTCCAAATACAGTCACATTGGGGTCGGGGCTTCAACGTATGAATTCAGGGGGACACACACAACTCAGTGCCGTCGGGGAGGCACGCGATTGCTGTCCGCTACAAGGTCCTTCCAGCTGGGCTAAGATTCAACCTGACATGAGAAATTAACAGGAGAAAGTCAGAGTTAATTTCATATGTATGCGGAATCCACACAGGCATGGGAATTCCAAAGACAGTCGGGCGAAATGAGGTGTGTACGTCCATCCTAAGTAAGGAGAAGGAGGCAGGGTTCTGGGACTGCCAGGGAAGGAATGTGATTTATGAGGCGATAAAAACCACAGACGTTAGGTAACTAGATGTTAGCCTTGCCATATATCTAGGCTAACATAGATATATGTTATCTATCTATCTATATATATATCTTAGATATATATATATACTATATATATATAGTCTTCATTCTTGGAAAGGCCTTCATTTGAAATTCTCCTGTTTTATAGCTAAGGGAGGGGGACAGTTTCTCCTGAGTCCACGGAATCCCAGCATCTCAGAGCTGGGAGGGACTTGAAGATTACTTGATGCTGAGTGCAAACACATTCAAGCCCCCTCAGGGCTCCTCTGAGCTATCTCAGGAGATGCTTGATGGAGCGCAGGGGAATGATTGGGTGGGGCTCTGTACACCCTCTTTCCCACGCCTACCGTCTTCATCCACCCTCCTCCCTCAGGACTCCTCCACTTCGGTGTACTTTATATATGGGTCGTAGACATAGGATTCCCTTTAAGGAAAGGATTCTATGCATAACGCTCACTCCCATGCACCTTAAAAACCACTAATGACCCATTTTACAGATAAGGAAACTGAGGCCCCGTGAGATAAAGAGAGTTGTCCACGATGCCAAAGCAAAGCACAAAATGCTGTCTGTTGCAGCCCGGGCATGTGCTCTTTCCAGGACAACACAGAGCCTCCTCCCCGCCCAGCCCCGCTGCTGACATAGAGTCATATGGGGGTTGGGGTCAAAGACAGGGGCATGGATGGGGGCCTAGGTGGTTTCATCAGGGGCTAAACGGAGCAGTTTAGCATTCCAGATGACGTGGAACACAGAATTGGCCTGTCACATCTGGAGGAACTTCCAAAGAAGGACAGGGACTGTGAAGTTCCTGTGCATCGTTCAGGGTCAGTTCCTAGAAAGATTACATTCTGTGCTCCATAAACAAAAGAACACAGCAATCCTCCTTCTACTAGTCAATCCAGATCCAATACACAGACACACAAACGTACATAACGTGTATTTTGAGTACGCAGTGCCTCCTGCTGCTGGAAGATGGAAGTGCACAAATTTCATCCTTCAGGTCTGTTCAACGGGGACGCAGAACCACACAACCCAGGAGCTGAGGAACACAGGACCTTCGCCTTCACGTGAGGGTCACAGAATTCCTAGGCGATGGCCGCACAGGGTGGGCAGGTGATGGAAATGAAGAGTACCAGGCGATTTCAGGAGGCAGGACCACAAAGACATGGGGAGTCCATTTAGCCTCCTAGGGTACTCGAGAGTTTAAAAAAATTAACGCTATTTATTTTCAAAACATAATGGTTTCTCACGGCACAGAGGGCAAAGGGTACTTACAAAAGAGGATTCGTCGAAGAATAAACCACCCTTTCACCCCTGATGCCCAGGCAAGTTTCCTCCCAGGAGGCCAAGAAAGCGACCTTCAAGAGACTGATTCCACCCATAAAAGATAATTTATACCAGTGATAGCATAAATGAACACCACTTTTTTCCTTTTGGGTTTTTTTTAGCTTAATATATATTGTTCAGATCTCAGAGCTCCTTAAGAGCTTCTGTATGTGTGTGCGGTTTTTCAGAACAGGCGTGGAACATCCCATCGGATGGAGGTACCAAGATTTTTAAATCGATGGACATTTAACTCATTCCAGTATTTGCTATTATATAAGCAAAGCTGTAATTAATAACTCTATGTCATTTTGCATATGTGTAAGCATATCTGCAGTATATTTTCCTGAAAGTGCAATTGCCTTCTTAAAGAGTATGTATTTTTTAAATTGTTTTCATTGAGATATATATGCAAGAAAAATTAACAAATGTACAGTGTTTAATGAACACTATTTGCATGTATATCCATACCTATTCTCTCTCTCTCTTTTTTTTTTAATGTTTATTTACTTTTGAGAGAGAGACATCGAGAGCAGGAGCGCAAGTGGGAGAGGGGCGGAGAAGAGGGAGACAGAATCCGAAGCAGGCTCCGAGTTCTGAGCTGTCAGCACAGAGCCCGACGCAGGGCTCAAACTCAAGAACCATGAGATCGCGACCTGAGCCGAAGTCGGATGCTCAATCGACTGAGCCCCCCAGGCGCCCCTGTCTACACCTATTCTCAACGCCAAACTCCAGATGCAGAACATTATCAGCACCCTAGAAGTCTCCATCTTCACCACTCCTAGTCAATATCTGGCCCCCTCGCTCAAGGTAACTATTATTATAACTTCTGTAGTCACGGGTTAGCTTCGCCTCTCCCTGATCTTCATATAAATGGAATTATACACATGTAGTCTTTGGACTGGCTTCTTTTAACTCAACGCCATGTCTTTAACTCTGACTCATCCACGTTGTTGCATTTATAGTTTCTTGATTCTCATTGTACGTGTTTTTCACCAGATTACAGACTAGTCCTGTAACCGAACCAATGTGAGTTCGCTCCGTGGTGAGTCAGATACACCACGTGGAGTTGTCGCACAAAATAAACTTTATATGCAGCAAATAACGAAGTCATAGGGAATAGCCTCCAAAGCCGTGACTCCCCGACAGAGTGAATGGGTACCTTTTATTTAGGGTTAGGATGAATATTTAGCTAGGGAAGTCCTGTCATCGTGTGCAGAGGCAGGCAGAAGGTCACGCATGTGCCGTAAGGAAACACGCCTACACACACATTGCCTGTTATGTAAATGAGGCCGAGGCTCCTCCTTGGGCGGAGATTTTAGTATGATAATAAGGCGAAAGTAATTGCCAATCATTCCAGGGGTCACTCCGTGATCCCTCTGCAGGCATGAGTCAGGGGTCTAGCTCAAAAGGTCTGGCTGCTCTTGGCCAGCTGGAAGTCTTATCATGGTGGTCACTACCACCTGAGGGATGGTTTCGGGTTTCATTTGCCTGCCTTGAGAGGTAAGCCAGAAAGAAGAGCTTAAGGAAAAATGTAAGACGAAGGTGAGTATAAGCAGGCGGGCAGTAAAGGTCAAGTCTTGGGGTCTAGCTGGGGACAGACCTATGTTTAGTTTTAATAAACAGAGCCCAAGTTTTCCAAAGCGGTTCTACCACTTACACTCCTGTCAGAAATGCCTGCGTGTTCCAGCAACTTCATGAATCCATCAGTACATTCATCAGTACATGTCCATGTTTTTACACCTTAACCATTCTGGCGGCTGTATAAAGATATTTCATTGTGATTTCTCTGATGACTAATAGTTTTTATCATGTGCTTTTGGCCAATTATATATTTTCTCTTGTGAAGTGCTTATTAATCCATTTTTGTTAGGTTGATTGCTCGTTTTTATTGATTTGTAAAAGAGCTTTACGTATTGTGTAATCCTTTTCGAATACATGTAAAATCCTTTTCTTTTTTTTTTTTAATTTTTTAATGTTTATTTATTTTTGAGAGAGAGAGGGACAGAGTGTGAGCAGGGGAGGGGCAGAGAGAGCGGGAGACACAGAATCTGAAGGAGGCTCCGGGCTCCGAGCTGTCAGCACAGATCTGTAATCCTTTTGGAACTGATTTTATTTTTATTTTTTTATTATTTTTTTTTGGAATGTTTATTTTTTAGAGAGAGTGAGAGACAGAGCGTGAGCAGGGGAGGGGCAGAGAGAGAGAGGGAGACACAGAATCCAAACTCAATGCAGGGCTCAAACCCACAAACTGCAAGATCATGACCTGAGCTGAAGTCAGACGCTCAACCAGCTGAGCCCCCCAGGCGCCTCTTTTGGGACTGATTTTAGGGGCACCTGGGTGGCTCAGTTGGTTGAGCGTCCGACTTCAACCTGGGTCATGATCTCACTGTTGTGAGTTCGAGCCCCGCATCGGGCTCTGTGCTGACGGCTCGGAGCCTGGAGCCTGTTTCCGATTCTGTGTCTCCTTCTCTCTCTCTGCCCCTTCCCCACTTGTGCTCTGTCTCTCTCTCTCAAAAATAAATAAAAATTAAAAAAAAAAAAGTAGGAATGTCTTAGTCCATTTGGGCTGCTATAACAAAGAAACCAAGATTGGGTGGTTAAAAAAAAAAAACAGAAATTTACTCTTGACGGTTCTGAAGGCTGGGAAGTCTGAGATCCAGGCACGAGTAGATTCGGTGTCTGGTGAGAATCTGCTCTTGGTTCATACATGGCGGTCTTCTCACTGTAACCTCACATGGTGGAAGGGGCAGGGGCCTGTTTTAGAAGGTCAATAACCCCAGTCAGAAGGGCTCTGCTCTCATGACCTAATCACCTCCCAAAGACCCCACCTCCAAATACCATCACATTCGGGATTAGAATTTCTATACATGGGGCCGCCTGGGTGACTCAGTCGGTTGAGTGTCCGACTTCAGCTCAGGTCATGATCTCACAGTTTGAGTTCAGGCCCTGTATCAGACTCTGTGCTGACAGCTCAGAGCCTGGAACCTGCTTTGGATTCTGTGTCTCCCTCTCTCTCTGCCCCTCCCCTGCTCATGCTCTGTCTCTCAAAAATAAACAAACATTAAAAAAAAATTTCAATATATGAATTTTGGGGGTACATAAACATTCGGTCTATAGAAGGGGGCGGCTCAGTCGGTTACGCGTCTGACTTCAGCTCAGGCATGCTCTCACAGCTTGTGAGTGCGTGGGGCTCTGTGCTGACAGCTCAGAGCCTGGAGCCTGCTTCAGATTCTGTGTCTCCCTCTCCCTCTGCCCCTCCCCCACTCACGCTCTGTCTCTCCTTCAAAAACAAACATTAAAATTTTTTTAAAAAGGGGGGGATAAAATTCAGTATTTTTTTTGAAAGACTGTGTGCATGCATGCACGTGGCACTCATGTGCCCCTGCAAGCATGAGCGGGGGAGGGGCAGAGAGAGAGGGAGAGAGAGAATCTTAAGCAGGTTCCATGCTCGGCACAGAGCTTGACGTGGGGCTCCATCCCACGACCCTGGGATCGTGACCTGAACCGAAATCAAGAGCGAATGCTCAAGCAACTACGCCACCCAGGTTCCCCAAGACTCATATTTTTCCCATATGGACAAACTCAATAAGGCATTCATGCATTTAAATTTTGACATACATTTCTACATTGCCCCCAATAGAGGTCATGTCAATTTACATTTCTATTAATAATAGGTAAGAATATCTATTTCTCCACACTTTTGTCAACACAGTATGAGCATACGTTTGTGGGTTTTTAAGTTAAACATTTGGCTGTGGCCCAAGCAAAACAAACAAAACAAAAGCAATTAACTGAAGTTGCAAACCTATGACCACCAACTCTGGTTCAATTATTCATCTCAAAAATGAACCCTGGGGGGCGCCTGGGTGGCTCAGTCGGTTAAGCGTCTGACTTCGGCTCAGGTCATGATCTCACCGTTCCCGAGTTCGAGCCCCGCATCGGGCTCTGTGCTGACAGCTCAGAGCCTGGAGCCTGTTTCAGATTCTGTGTCTCCCTCTCTGTCTGTGCCCCTCCCCTGCTCATGCTCTGTCTGTCTGTCTCTTTCTCTCTCTCAAAAATAAATAAACATTAAAAAAAAAAAAAAGGACCCTGGGAAGGGGGGCCGACTGCTCAAGCTCACACAGCTAGGAGGCAGAAATATGTTCCGACAAAGGTTTTCTTACTTTCAGCCTAAATATATTCTAGTTGCTTGGAGTCTGATACAATTATTTTCTGATAAAATTGAGAGTCAGAGAGATTAAGGCTCTTGAAGCTAATTGACGCCACCGAAGAACCCAGATCATCCCATTTCTGCCTTTTCCCCCGGCTATCTCAACTCACTGTACATTATTATTCATTCGTTCCTCCACACGTCAGAGAGTCTGCCCGTGCTTTGTACTTTCTGAGGCTCTGACGATACAGCCACGGACAAGACCGACGCTCCCTGCCCTCCTTCACGGAACCACACGTGTGTAAATGCCATGAAGGAGACATATAGCGTGGAAGAGACAGCCGTGTGATGCTAGTCAGGGTGGGCGACACAGAAGGGGACTCACTCCCCACAAGGAGCTTATGTGTTTACCGCTGGGCGAGGCAAACACTCTGAGATGTTAGTGTATCCAGTTTATTAGGAAGTCTTCACTCACCTGGGGCACCGCAAAGAAATAACTCAGTGTCTTCCATTCATTCTCTTCAACCACACTTTTGAGTTGTAGGAGATCCCAGTTTTTCCTCTGAATCATAGTTTCCTCGAGACGATCTTGCCTGATTCTAGAACTTTCAGCCACTGTCAGTTATTAAGATAGGATTGTCCTAGTATTTAACATTCAGCTCTGTTTAATTTCTTCACTTAGATTCGAGTTAACCACCTGGCATCATTCCCTTCGGGTTGCAGGATTTCCTTTAGTATTTATCATCTATTATATCTTATTTATTTCTCTGAGGCGATCTACCGGCCACAAATTCTCTCAGTGTTTGTTTATCTGGGAATGCTTTTGTCTGACTTCATTTTTGAAGGGTAGTTTTGTTAGGGAATTCTCGTTTGACAGTTTTTTTCTCCTTTGGCCCGTCAAATACGCCATCCTACTGCCTTCTGTCCTTTGTTGTTCTAGATGTGATATCAACTTTCATTCTTATCCCCTGTATGTGATGAGTCATTCAAAAAGTCAGGCAGTTTACAAGACTGCCCCATCTTTTATTCAGCTGGGTTTTCTAGTGTCTCCTCTGTATCTGGCTAAGGCTTTGTATTGAGCCAGGATAAGAGAGCCAGCCTCTCTCAAGATTCTCCTGAGCTTAGACAGCCTTATAAACAGCCTCTTCCCAGACCACCAGAGTGTGTGGGAGCTCATCCAAGCCCAGTATGGCTGTCTCATTACCTGGATCTCCCTGCTAACTTCTAGAAGGCTTTCTTGTCAGTTGTTGGCCCAATCAATATTACAACCTTGGGAAGCTGCAATGGTGGAGTTCCAAACAGAGGCCTCCCCTGGGTCATGAGGCTTTTCTGGCCCCACTCCAAATCAAGTTGTCCTCTCCTGCAGCAAAGCTGCTGGCTTCCCGGCTTTCCCAGCCCTGGTAGAACAGTCTCCATGGAACTTTGGTGGGAGTTTGGGAATTTCTCTGGGCTAAAATGTCATACACCCTCACTGTTCCCACTGAAAGTTGAGTGGCTTTTCTTGAATAAATACTAATTCATTTGTGCTATGCGTGTGATTGATTTCCAGGGAGTTGAAACGGTTTTTATCGCGATTTTGTCCAGTCTCATCATCGCCATCGATGGGCACAGGATTTGCTGAGTTCTTCATTCTGCCATTCCCAAAGTCACAATACAGCTCTGTTCTTTTAAAATGTTATTCTTAAATTCCAAGTTCTCCTCCCTGGAGGAGCAGCCTCCCTGCTCCCCCTGGAGCGGACTAGCTTGGTTGCACTAGAGGCTTAGAGTGGAGGCTGGGGTCTCCATCGGGTCCTCACATACCTTCTCTCCCTTCTTTTTTAAGGACTTACCTCCTCTGGTGGCATGAGGACAGGGAGGAAGAGAAAAGAAAAGAGTGCATTTTCTTACCTACTGGACAAGGCTGTGACCTCTCTCTCTCTTGGTTGTGCTGTTTCTCTGGCTAATCTAGCCTGGCTCCAATGACATCTGGGCGGCAGGTCTCTGTATGCTGACTCTCTTAGGAAGTATATGTGAAAATTCTTGAAAAATTCTTTTGGGGGCCTGCCTACTGCTGATATATTTGACATGGAGATTTGGCTCTGCTTCAACTTCTTTTCTCTTCACCCCCTTCAAGGGTTAAAAGTGTTGTAACCCGGCTTGAGTCCCAGACATACCACTTACTCCCTGCGTGACTGTGCAGCTGCACCCTAGCAGACTCTACGCTTAGGGTAGGCGATGGTCTGGGGAGGTCAGAGAAAAGACCTGGAAACAGAGATTGGGACATAGGTTAACTGGGGTAATTTACATACTGGCAGCCCAGGAGCAGCCGACTGGACAAAGCATCGCTGCTGGGATCTACATGCAGCAAGCTTTTATATCACAGCAACTTAACTAGCAATTACCAGTGGCCCTTCCCCTCCCTGGATGGCGGAGTTTCAAGGAGATCAAGGCCTGCCACCCGGGCAATCTTTTGTTACCAGGGAGACACTCTGGGTGGGCCACCCCCAGAGTCCCTGACCTTGAGCACTGAACAACACATTCTGTTTTTCTGCTTGATGGGAACATGGACAGAGGAGAAGATTTCTACATTTTCGAGATAGTGATTAACAGGGGCCACTCGGGGTATGCTTGCACAAACGAGCTGCATACAGCAACCATGGGAGAGTGACTAAATCTCTCTGAATCTCAGTGTCTTCATTTATAAAAGGGGGGTATGTATGAATCATATTTCGTTAGGTAAGGCTGTGTGAGATACAGTCCCGAATCTCAGCGCCATCTAAAAGCAAAGGTTTCTTTTTCATTCCTGAAACAGGTTAGATGTGGGCTGCTCTGTATCTTTTTCCTTCCAGAACCCAGGGGAAGGGAGCAGGCCTGACTGGACTCGCCATTCTCATGAGAGAGGAAAAAGATCACAAGAGTTGATGGAAATATAATGGTTCTTCACTGTTTTGCTCGGATGCGGTCAAAGACCTTCTGTTCACATTCCATTGGCCAAAGCAAGTCATATGATCAAGCCTGACCTCAGTGAGGCTAGAAAGGACCCTCCTCCTCCAGGAAACATCACAGTCACC
The DNA here is from genome assembly GCA_030068075.1 of Paguma larvata. Classification (NCBI taxonomy): domain Eukaryota; kingdom Metazoa; phylum Chordata; class Mammalia; order Carnivora; family Viverridae; genus Paguma; species Paguma larvata. Next base: position 37,597,155 of record CM057827.1, read on the forward strand.
TGGCGACAGGTAGTGATGTATAATCCTTAACAGGAAGAGCTAGTGAGAGTTGGGAACCAGAGCACCCATCACAGGATAATAACAGCACCCTCCTTACAGTTGTAAGAATTAAATGAGGTGAAGGCCATCCGATGCAGAGCAGTATTCTGCACTTAATAAGGGCTCAAGAACTGTTAGGTATTATTATTATTTCTACCAGTTGCTGCTGAAAGGTTTTCCATTCACTAGACTGGACTAAGCCTGACTTGAGAAGAAGAGAAACAGGAGCTGTAATCAATCCCAATCTTCAACTGGAGAAAATAAAACACTGAGTCTAAGGGCACAGGCTTTGGAGTAGCGTGGACTCCTCATTAGGAAAGATGATTTTAGACGAGTTACTTTACCTCTTTGAGCCTCAGTTTCCTCAACCTGAAAATGGGGATGTACGGGGCTATGTGGTAGGCTTGTCAACAATTAGAGCCAAATTAGCCCAATCCTGTGCACCATAGTAGGAGCTGAGTATTTAATTATTGACTGTGGATTTTAGACTAATTTCAAGTATTCTGTGAACTATATGCATAACATAACTACAATACCGCTGTATGGAAAGACCCTTTATGGGTCTTTTCCATCGTTTACGTCTCAGCTTAAATGTCATCTCTTTAGACAGACCTTCCCTGATCACACTATTTACAGTGTTTCCTCCACGTCCAGTCACTTGTCCCTTTTTGTCTTTACAGCTTTGATAGCGCTCTTAAAATTGTTGTGTTCAGTCATTGGTTTATTTACTATCCGTCCTTTCACTAGAAAGGAAGCCCCACGAACTCACGATCTTGTTTTCTGTATTCCCGTCTCCTGTCCTGGGTCCTCGGCATCTTTATCCGCAAAAACCGCAGGCGAAGATGGAAAGGGGAAGGCTGGAGGGTCCGCCTAGGTCTCACGCCCGCCCAACTCAGGTCTCAAATTCCTTCTAAGCGGGGCATCGCCTCGGTCGCCCAGCAGGGCCGCTGAAGGTCCCGCCCCCTGGTGGGCGTGGCCTACAATGTTATGCCAACCGCGTGCACACCGTGGTCCAAGAGAGGAGAGCTACGTCACACGCACCATGCGGAAGAAGGGCGTGGCCAAGAGCGAGGCCCCCGCAGCCGCCGGCGCTACTGCCTGAGTCGCCTCCAGGTGGCTGCTTTCGGCCCCAGGCCGCTCAGGCACTCGGAAGCCACACTGTTTTGGGGTCCTCGCCGCCCTTCCACGTCTCCCGGAAGAGTAGCCGGGCCGCGGCCGGGCCGGGAGTAGGTTTCATCTGCCTGGCCCTCTCGCCGCCGGCTGCCCAGGTGGGGGGCGGCCCAGGCGGGCGACGAGGCCGCGGTGCAGCCGCTCCAGAGTTCTCAGGTGAGGCGGCAAGCGTGAGCCCAGTGGGCCGGACGGGTCCGCCTAGGGCGTTAACGGCCGTAAGCGCGGGGTTGGCGTCCCCTGCGCGGAGACTCTGGTCTCTACGCTTTTAGGGGACTGAGGGAGAGGGCAGGGGAGCCCCCTCAGCCGACATTGTTCAGTGCCCTCCCCCGCCCTCAGCCTGGTTTGCAGCTCGTCCCATTGCTGAGTTTCAGCCTGGTGGGTGAGGAGCGAAGGGGGCGGTCTGTACTCGCCTACCTGGGATCCACTGACGACAAACTCCCTGGGACCGACCGACTGACCACCCCCCCCACACACACACTAGCCTCCTCCTCTGTGTTGACCTCCGGCCTTCGAAACAGGCCCTACCACTGCTGTCTGCGGACCATCCCCAGCCCACGCACTGTCACCCTCTCTTTCTTCATCTCCGTCCCCGTGGGCCATTTCCTGGGGGCAGTGCCTGAGAAGTTACTTGAGGGCACCGCACCTCTGAAGTCCAACGGAGTTGTCAGTGGGGCAAGTGCCCAGGACCATGTTTGTATTTAATTGGGTAATCAACATTAAGGCCTGGGATTTTGTTTTAAAGCTCTATTAACTTTAAAATAGGAGGCGAGACATAGGGGGTTAATAAGTATGTTTTGACTGCTTTAATTAGTAAGGATCGTTTGCCGGTCGGTCGCCACCAGTGTCTACTTGAGAATAATACTTACGTCTGTAAGGAGTTTTGTATGTTACAGAGCATTGCACCCCCATTTTCATTTGAGGTCACATAAACTGTGAAACGGTCCCATTTTGTAAGGAACAGGTTTAGAGGGTGAGTTTCTTGTTGAGGTTATTCAGATACTGAGAGGCTAGACAGGAAAGGCAGTAGTTAAAAAAAAAAGTGGGTTTGGCCGACTTTGATTTGAGTTGCTGAGCTGCGGTGGAAACTCTGAGATCTTTCTAAATCTTTTCCCCGTTTGTGAAAAAAGAATATTGCTACTTACTGCATAATGTGGTTGTGAAAATTATGTATGATAAAGATAACGTTCGTATGGCATTCGACATACAGACTGCATTCAGCAGTATTTACGGGTGCCTGCTGTGTGCTGAGAATTCAGTGGTGAGCAAAACGGGCCTTCAGCCACTTCCCTCCTCCCGTTTCCCAATAGGAAGAGACAGAAAAATCATATAGAGCACGAAAGGTTGTGAAGGAAAAGCCCAGCATATGAACAGAGAATGATAGAACCTAATCTCGATGGGAAGAAAGAGAAGTGTGTTTTGGAGCTCAAGACATTCGGGCGAAGACTAAGAACAAGAAAGAGTTAATGACAAAAGAGCATTCCAGGCACAACAATGTGCGCATTCAAGAAATGCTTGCTGGCTTTTTTAGTACACTTCTGTCCCTAAAGGAGGAGTTACTTCATCGTCCGATTCATTGCGGCACGCCAAAAAGTACTCAGATCTGTTTGATAAACGGCCCTGCGGCCATTTTTTTTATTCTGAACTTAGCCAGCGTGCACATCGTAGGTACTGAGCCTGTACATTATCGTAAGTGTACTTTAGACAGATGATGTAGGTGCACTTCTAAATTATCCATAATCGTGCTGCATTTCCACATGAAGATAGATTTAGTATCAATCCGAAGTGTCTTCGAGTTTTCACACCTTAAAACAAACTTCAGGGAATTCTGTTTGGCCGGACCGGAAGCTTACTGTATGGATTATTTGCTACTTACGTTTGCTATGTTAACATTTGCCTTTTGTCGAAATAGGAGTTATAACGGTAGAGATAGCTGCAGTTATTGTGCTAATAGCAGTGACTAAAACGGGTGTCTACTGTGTGTCAGGCATGTCGCAAAGAGTTTTTTATGTATTATTTCATCTTAAAGCTGTCCTGTGATGTGAATGCGCTTGTCTAGGGAAAGTTTCTCAGTTTCGGTGAAGTCGTCTGCTCCAGGTCACACAGCTGGTAAGAGGCAGCGTTAGGCGTTCAGCCCAGGACCGTCTGACTCCGGAGCCCGGTTTTCACTGCCGCGCTCTGCTGTTAGGCCACACTGATCACTTGGTGTCTCTTTTGCAGGTGCACCAGTAGGATTCTTCTGCTGCCATCATGTCTTGGTTTGCTGACCTTGCTGGAAAGGCGGAAGATCTTTTAAATCGAGTCGATCAAGGGGCCGCGACGGCTCTCAGTAGAAAGGAGAACAGCAGCCACCTTGCATATAACAAAACCGCCGACTATCCCGAACTTCAGCAAAACGCGGATTCGACTTACCAGACTGGATCTAAAGCTGCTTATATTTCCTCAGCAGCTGACAACATTCGAAACCAGAAAGCCACTCTCTTAGCCGGCACTGCGAATGTGAGAGTAGGCTCTAGGACGTCAGGGGAGACCTCCCATCTGTCGAAAACACATCTGCCCTAGGCCTGCGTCCCAGTTTGTTCGAAGGAAAAAGTCAGAACCTGACGACGAGCTGCTGTTTGACTTTCTTAATAGTTCACAGAAGGAGCCTGCCGGGAGGGTGGAAATCAAAAAAGAAAGGAGCAAGACGCCTGTCGTTCAGAGTTCCCAGACAGTGAGCGTCGGTTCTGTGAACACCAGCATAACCGCCGTCAAAACCGTTGAGGAAACCCCTTCTGGGAGCCAAGGCGATGGTAGTTAATCAGCCCTCTGTTTCTTTCAGAGTTAAGCAGATCGGATGTGTCCTAGCCCAAGATGTGCTGGTCGTGTTTCTCAACCTCTGTTGTGTTGCCTTTCCCCGCCGGTGTACAGGCAGCCTCTAAACCGTGCTAGAAGCAGGGCAGACAGCACGGCGAGCCGTTAGTCAGTCTACAGCTGTAATAGGGACCTTTGAATGTTGTCTGTTGGGTAACTTCACCCAGCCTAGCATCCAAGAAATTCTGCCCAGGGTGATTCTCTAAGATATTTCAAACTACAAAAAAAAAAAAAAAGACAATTTTGAAATCGGAAAGAAAACAGTATTTTGGATTTGGAACTATCTCAATTCATTTCTTTTTGGGATTATAAAATAGAGGCTGTACTTCACATTTATTCTGGATTGTGAGGGATTTGTGTGTGTGTGTGTGTGTGTGTGTGTGTGTGTGTGTTTTACCCCTTGCGTCCCTCAGAAATAAAGCTGAGAGGGGGGCGCCTGGGTGGCTCAGTCGGTTGAGCATCCGACTTTGGCTCAGGTCATGATCTCGCGGTCTGTGAGTTTGAGCCCCGCTCTGTGCTGACAGCTCGGAGCCTGGAGCCTGCTTTGGATTCTGTGTCTCCCTCCCTCTCTGCCCCTCCCCCACTCATGCTCTGTCTCTCTCTGTCTCAAAAATAAATAAACATTTAAAAAACAATTAAAAAAAAAAAAAGAAAGCTGAGAGACTGAACTTTGATCCGAGGTGAAGGGTTGAAGGCATTGACCTAGTAGCGAAGTAACAGTTTAGAATTCCGGTTTTCACTGCTGTGAAATTACCTATATGTGTAGGTCTTCTCACCTGCAGGGAACAAGGTTCACATGGTAATGTGGCGAATTCCAGTACCTACGAAGCATTTTAAAATAGCAATAAACTCCGTAGGTCTCACAGAGATTCTTTATAAAGTTGATGATTAATGGAAGCTTGTTATTTTCTTAGATATTAAACAGCCATAGTCCTGGCTGTTGGTGAATAAAATCTGTCAAGATAAAACGGTAAATTGGCAAGTGTTGGGGGTTTCCAAGACAGGATCCTGCAGTAACAGTCCTGAATTCTAATTTCTAGAGGGTAAGAGAGACATGTAAACATAATTATGGGGCGGTTGGGTGGATCAGTCCGTTGAGGGTCCGTCTTCAGCTCGGGTCATGATCTTACAGTTCATGAGTTCGAGCCCTGCCTCAGGCTCACTGCTCTCAGTGCAGGGCCCACTTCGGATCCTCTGTCTCCCTCTGCCTCTCCCTCCCTCTCTCTCTCTTTCTCTCAAAAAATTTAGAAACAGAAAACAATTTATGTGTAGTATATTAGTATATAGTAAATACAGTAACCGAAATATGGTCAGTATTGTGGAGGCATTTAGGAGAAAGTAACTAGTTAAGGTATTCAGGTAAGGATTCACAGGGGGTCTAATTTGAGTTGAGTCTCAAAGAATGAGTAGAAATTTCCAGGTGAAAGAGAAGAGGGGTTGGAGACAGCAGTCAATGCAGAGACTCTGTACACGTTTGGTGGCGTGGTGGTTCTGGGCACAGTGTGTAGGAGACCGACGGCAAAAGGAAATGAGGGTAGCAGAGGTTGGGAGCCGTGTGTGAAGGCCCTTGTGTGCCTCTGTTTACGTGTTTAAACTCCTTATCCGTATACATCACTCTCTCTTAAAGAGTGGTCCTTGGACACCGAGCATCAGAAGCACTTGTGCGAAAAATGGAAAGTGAATCACCGCGTGCCTCCCCAGACTTCTTGAATCAGATTTTCTGGGGCTGGAGGCGGGGCATCTGATTTTTCTGTTTTTGTTTGTTTGTTCTCCAGGTGATGGCTAGGGCGGTATAAGTTGTAAGTGCCATAGCAACATGATGCTACCAGAGATCTTTCAAAGAAAGTTGACATCATTTTTCTACTGTTAAGGAGAACCACCTACATCCCATTGTAAAGGATGGCTCAAAGGGAACCTGGTTGACAGGGAAATGAATTAGAACCAGTTAATACATGCGAGTTATAATGATGAAGTTTTGTTTCTCTAGGGCAGGGTCTCAATCTTGGGACCACTGGGTGGAATAAATCTTCGTTGTAGGAGGCGCCATCCCTAGCCTCTTAACCCATTCGATGCCAGTAGCATCCCCAGTGTGACAACCAAAAATGCCCCCCCCCTCCCATATATAGCCAGATGTCCCTTGGGAGCAAAATCACTTCAGGTTGAGAAGCAGTGCCCACGTCTCTGAGCGGACTTGCTGGGTTGTCGGGTGTGACGGCTCCAGGTACGGCAGTGCACCGGACTTGCTTTCTCAAGAGGGCGTACCAATTTCTGCTTGAGCGGCCGTGGTTAATACTGCCTCTGCTCTGCATCCTCACCGACCCTGGATATTTTCAGTGACTTTCTCTGTTTTGTTAAGCAGGTGTGTTGTCATTTTTCTCTTTACTAATGAGTCGAGCGTCTTTGCAGATATTTAACGTGCAGGTTTCATGCTCTGGGAAGTCCTATTCAAGTCTTTTGATCAGTTTTTTCCAATGGATCATATGTCTTTTTCCTTATTGATCCATAGATATTCTTTATATATTCCAGATGGGCGATTCTTTCTACGCCTCCTTCAGTTTTCCCTTGGTTTCCCCCCAGTTCTCTCTGTGGTGTCTCAGTAGAGTTCTTCGTGTACGTGGATTTATCAGTCTTGTCTTTGTGGTATGTTTTTTTTGTGTCTTGGAAAATTTTTTCCTGTCCTAAGACCATAAGGATATTTTTCCTATAATCTAAAAGTTTTATAGTTTTGCCTTTCATATTTATATGTTTATTTAAAGGTTTGCGGTTTTGTAGATGAAGGGTGTGAGGAAAGGCATCTAGTTGCATTTTTTTCCCCATGCTGTTATCTCAGCATTATTCACGGAAAGTATTTCCTTTCCCTGTCAGTCTGCACTGTCACCCCTGGCATCTTGTGCCAATGCCATGCCGTCTTAATTCCTGTGGTTTTAGAGTGTTCTGCTGTATCCTAGAGCAGTTTCTCCCACCTGGTCTTTCAAGAGTGTTTTGGCTATTCTTGGACTTTTTCGTACATCCATATTCATTTTAGAATTTGCTGACCCAGCTTCGCAAAAATTCTGTTGGCCTCTTTATTGGGAGTCTCTTGCTTCTGGATGGACAGTTGGGTGAGAATCAGCATCTTTACACAACTGAGATTTCTCACCCACAATGACGTGGTATAATCTCAACTTAGTTTTTAAGTGTCTTTTTTAAGATTTTATCATTGTCTTCATGAACGTCTTGCATACTTTTTGGCAGATTTATTCCTGGTAGTTTCTATTTTTTGAAACTTATAGATGGTATCCTTTTTAAAGTCTTAACTTTCTGTTGCTGACGTATTGGCTTTTGACACACAGCAACCTACATAGCTCTTAATCTTCCCATTTTTCTGTACGTTCATTTAGATTTTCAGCAACACAGTATCTGCGGATAGTGACTGATGGTTTCTTCTTAACCCTTTAATCTTTTTAAAAAATCTTTTTCTTGCCTCACTGCATTGGCTTGGGCTGAAAACCAGTATCTTGTTCTTTGTCTTAACCATGGTTTCACAGTTCAACCAAATATAATGTTTGTGTTAGGTTTTTCATAGGTTCGTTTTATCAAGTGAAGATTGTTTCTATGTATATCTAGTTTGAGTCGTGTTTTTTTTAAGTTTATTTATTTATTTTGAGAGAGAGAGAGAGAGCGAGCAGGGGAGGAGTAGAGAAAGAGGGAGAGAGCGAGAATCCCAAGCAGGCTCTGAGCTGTTAGCATGGAGCCCAACATAGGTCGGACCCACGACCGGGGAGATCATGACCTGAGCCCAAATCAAGGGTCAGACGCTTAACCAACTGAACCACCCAGCCACTCCTCTAGTTTGAGTTTTTGTGTTGAATTTTTGCAGTGTTTTTTCCTGTATGTATGAGATACCATACGATTGTTTTAATATGCTGTTTGTTCTTTAATATTAATATGGTATACAAATCAATTGACTTTTTAAAACCTAAGACCAAACTTGACTTTCAGCTTGCTAATATTCCGGTTAGGGTTTTTGCATTTATTTCATAGGTGAGAGTGACCTGCCAAGTATTACAGTTATGTTAGCCTTATAGAATGAACTGGAAAGCGTTGCCTCTTTTCTGTTGTCTTAATTATTTGATGTAAGACAGATTATTTATTCCCTGAATTTTGCGGGAACTCACTGGTGAAACCATCAGGTCTGGAGTGTTAACTGTTGATTCCATTGGCTTTCCATTTCCTCTGTTTTTGGTGAGTTACATTTCTATTTCTAAGAATTTGTCTATTTCATATATACTTTGGAAGATTATATTTATTTTACTTAATTTCAGGACAATAATAAAAGTGTCATAGCTGAAACCTGAACCCAGTGGGACAGTAACCTAATCATTCATACTAACCCTGCAGAAGCCAAAGCTTGGTCACAGATACTGCTAGAAGATACCAGTACCTGGCACCGGGATAAATGCCTATTTCTTTAAACAGTGTTAATGAAGTATAACTGACATATATTAAACTACACATACTACATATACAATTTGATGGGTTTCAAGATCATGGACATTTAAAATTTTTTGGCATAATGTTTGTGGTAGGCCCCTCAGAAGACCATTTTAATCTTCTCTAGCAAGTTTCTATTTTGTTAATTTCTGGTCTTTATTGGTAATTTCTGCTTTGGGGTTTATTCTATTTTTAAATTTGTTTTATGTTTGTTTATTTTTGAGGGAGAGAGAGACACACAGAGTGTAAGCGGGGGAGGGACAGAGAGAAAGGGAGACACAGAATCAGAAGCAGGCTCCAGGCTCTGAGCTGTCAGCATGGAACCTGACACAGGGCTCAGGCCTACCACCCTGGGTTCATGACGTGAGCCGAAATCAAGAGTCAGATGCTCAATCGACTGAGCCACCCAGGTGCCCCTAGAAATGTCTTTTTAAATACTACTTTAGGGGCACCTGGGTGGCTCAGTCGATTGAGCACCCGACTTCGGCTCAGGTCATGATCTCACAGTCTGTGAGTTCGAGCCCCATGTCGGGCTCTGTGCTGACAGCTCAGAGCCTAGAGCCTGCTTTGGATTCTGTGTCTCCCTCTCTCTGCCCCTCCCCCACTCATGCTTTGTCTCTCCTGCTCTCAAAAATAAATAAAAATATAAAAAAAAATTTTAAATACTACTTTATATATATCCCACAATTTTGGATGTATACTTTATTTCTTTTAAAAATTTTTGATTTTGGAAATTTCGGATATATCAAAGTAGATTTCGATGACTCCCTCCAGTAATACCTATTATCTGGGTACGTTATCTAAACAGCTTACAGCTCTTCTTGTTTCGTTTATACCCTCCCATTTTCTGTCCCTTCCTTTACCTCTACCCTCCACAGAATTATTTTGAAGCAAATCACAGATCTCTTATAATTTCTTCTAGAAATATTTCATTTTATTACCCTAAAGAAATGCAGGCTTTAAAAACAAACATCCACACCATTATCACTCTAAAATTTTAATAATTCCTTAGTATCACCTAATCATTGTTAAGATTTCGATTTGTGTCATAATTTCTTTCTGTATGTTGGAATGCACAGATCTTAGCTATACAGATAAAGGGCTGTACCTGTGTAGCCCACACTTTTATTATGATAGAGAACACTTCCTTTGTCCCTTTGCCTCATGTCTCTTTCCAGGTAATCTTTCTACCCCATTTCCCCAACTACCACTGTTCTGGTTTGGTTTTTTTTTGCTTTAGTTTTTCTCCTAAAACTTCATATAAATGGAATCATATAGTATATACACTCTCTTATCTGACTTTTTAACTCACCACATTAGTAACATCCGTGGGCATATCAATAATTTGTTCTTTTTTATTGTTGTGTAGTATTCTATTGAATATACCACAATTTACCCAGTCTCTTTTATGGACAATGGATTGTTTCCAGTTTTTGGTTATTGTGAATAAAGCTGCTATGAACATTTTTGTACTCGTCTATTTGCGGAAAAAGGTTTTCATTTCTCTTGGAAATGGAAACCTAGGAGGGGAACTACTAGGCAAAATGGTAGGTGCGTATTAAATTTCATAAGAAACTGTGAAACCTTTGCCCACAGTGATGATACCATTTTGTACTCCCACCAGTAATCTAGGAGAGTTCCGGCGGCTCCATGGCCTTGTCAGCATTTGGCATTGTCCTTTTAATTTTAGCCATTTTAGTGGGTTGGATTGGTTCTCATTGTGGTTTTAATTTGCATTTTTCCTTGATCACTACGGTGTTGAGAACTTTTTTATACGCATACTGATCATTTGTTTATCTTCCTTCCTGAAGTGTCAGCTCTTTTGCCCATACAGTTACTATTTTAGTCCATTTTATCATTTAGCTATATAACTATACCCAATTGTTTTTAGAGCCAGTGAAAAATGCATCTGCATCACATTTTGTAACAAAAACAGGATGAATCTGAATGTCTGAATCTCTAGCTCTTTGAGTAAGACCTTTTAGGCTCCAGTTTGGTGTGTAACAGATTGCTTTGCCCTGTTGTTACTCTCCTTGCCTTGAAACCCGCAGCTGTTCTTTTGTGCCTTTCCAGGGAAGTATTTTCACTGTTGGGACCTGTCTCTTTTTTTAAGAAAATACTTTGAAGAACAAAGGGAGACAGAAACCCTTTTTACCTAAACCTGACCACTTAAATTCTGATTTTCTCCTTCTCGGAACTGTATTCTCGTGTCTGTTCCTCATCACCATGCATTCAGTGTATCCAGACTTTGAGATCCTTAGAGGTCCCCAAGGAGGAGAGTGAAATTTCATCAGAAGGAAGTCTGTTGAAAATTTTTTTTTTAATTTTTTTAATGTTTATTTTTGAGACAGAGCATGAGTGGGGGAGGGGCAGAGAGAGAGAGAGAGAGACACAGAATCCAAAGCAGGCTTCAGGCTCTGAGCCGTCAGCACAGAGCCCGACGCGGGGCTTGAACTCACAGACCGCGAGATCATGACCTGAGCCGAAGTCGACGCTCAACCGACTGAGCCACCCAGGCGCCCCAAGAAGTCTGTTGAAAATTTAAGTTTACTTTTTATCACAGTCAACTTGAGCCAAAAGGCATTCTACCAAAGTAAGCTACTAATGGGTATGCAGTGCGTGTTCCAGTGTAACAAAATGTATTCTGTTTTTTACAGAAACCTCTAATAATTCAGATTCTGGCCATGAAGTACAAGAGGATTCTCCAAAGGAAAATGTCTCCTCAAGTGCTGCCTGCAGTGACCACAAGCCAACACCTGCTCCTGACGGCAAATCACACGAACTGTCTAATCTTCGATTGGAGAACCAACTGTTGAGGAATGAGGTTCAGTCTTTAAACCAAGAAATGGCCTCATTACTCCAAAGATCCAAGGAAACTCAAGAAGGTAGAGCCTTATTTCAGTTGTGCAGGGTTGGGAATTTAACATTTCAAAAATAAACGAAAACTTGATTGCATCAAAACTTAGAAGTATTTCAGATGAGATTTACCAAATAGTGCTTTCATAGAAATACAGGGCCCAGATTTAAAAGTGGGACCAGTCGCCCTCCCACCAGCCTGAACCAGAATATCGGCTCATTCTTTAGGCATCATGAAATTTAAGAACTGAGAACAGATCATCAGTAGTCATCTGATTCATTTGATCGGATGATTCTGAGCATTCGGGGGGAGCTGCACCTGAAGGTAGTGGGCGCCAGTGGGCAAGGTCACCGCATTGCCCCGCTCCTGGGGCTGCAAAGCGAACATGGAATTCAGTTTGAAAAGTTAGCCTCGAAATGTGCCTCGAAATGGCTCTAGAGTAGAAAACCCTTGGATTCCTCAGAAATGGGCGATTGCAAAGTAAAAGATCCCATGAGTGAGGTGGTGGTGAGCATGCGTTAGTGTTAACGTCAGTGTGGCTGAGGGCAAGTAAAGGGAGGTCTCGGCCCTGGATCCCGCAGTGAGTAGAAAGGAGCGCGGGACAGTGGGAACGTTGGCCAGGACGTGGATGGAGGCCCAGGAGAATGCAAGAAAGTTTAAGACTTGTTGGACTGACTGCAGAAACAGCTTCACTTTACCAGACTAACGTGGACCTAGAAATAGAGCCTCTCCTGAGGCCACGTAGAGTTTGCTTTGATGTTAAAATGTATTTTTTGCTGGCAGGCTGCTGTTACAGATGATATGTGAGGGTGTGGAACTCTGCACTGCCCTGTGCTTTCTCACCAATGTCCTAGATGTTAAAAATAGCATCTTTTGGGGGCGCCCGGGCGGCTCGGTTGGTTGGGCGTCTGACTTCGGCTCAGGTCATGATCTCACGGTTTGTGGGTTCGAGTCCCACATGAGGCTCTCTGCTGTCAGCACAGAGCTTGCTTCCTATCCTCTGTCTCGCTCTCTCTCTCTGCTCCTCCTCTGCTTGCACTGTCCCCTCCCCAAAAAAAAAAAATATTTTTTAAAAAATAGCATCCTTTTGCTATAATAATCGAGAGGAACAGATTCTTTCCTGTGTTTACCTTCAGGTTTTGATTTTGTTTGGTCTTAATTACTTTGTATGCCCGCGGGTGGGATTTTTCTTTCTTCCTGTCTCTAACAGAACTCTACACGGATCCACTGACCATTTTAGTGTTGTGAATTCTGCTCTATACTGGTTTTGGCTCCCAGATGCTCTATGATAAGTCTCGGAAATTTTTTTTTTTGTAGAAGAGCAGCTGTCATCACGCCCCATTCCAGCCTATTGACTGTAATGTAGCTGCGAATGTTGGCCTGGAGACGCGGGTATCCCATTTGGAGCAAATGATTTGTAGATACTTGTAAGCTCCGAATTTCGGCAGTAAGTCCTAACGGCACACAGAGGAGAGTCTGTGCGCGCTCTGAGAAAAACATGTCTGCTTGAGTAGAGACATTTCTCTCTCTCTTTTTTAGAATTAAACAAAGCAAGAGCAAGAGTCGAAAAGTGGAATGTTGACCATTCGAAGAGTGATCGAATGACTCGAGAACTTCGAGCCCAAGTGGATGATCTGACCGAAGCAGTGGCTGCAAAGGACTCGCAGCTGGGCGTGCTGAAAGTGAGGCTGCAGGAAGCCGACCAGCTGCTGAGCGCCCGCACGGAAGCGCTGGAAGCCTTACAGAGCGAGAAATCACGGTAGCTCACTCTAGTGATAATGAGCCAGGGAGCTAGGAAGATTCTTTCCAGTACAAGTAATGGTAAACACTGTCGTGTATGCCACTTTATGAAAACTTAGCTTTTGAAATTTACAGAGGGAAAATCTATCTTTTTGTAATGTGAAATGCGTGCGATTAAAAGTCGACTCACTATTTGAATCTTGAGATGCGTTGTTAGCAAATTCCGCATTTAAACCTATTTGAAGAACGTAGTGTCATTAATCTTTCAACCTATAAAATGTGGTGTGTGCTTCTACGTGGATGCCTAAAATTATAGGTTACGCTCCACTGAAAGGCAAAAAGAGTTCTTTAAGAATATTTTAGTCAAGCCATCTTTTTTGTGCTTATAAGCCGGCGTTTATATTATTCCACCTTGTCACTTGCACGCTGTGGAAGCAAGCCCTTTCAAGTGCTGTCTTGTCTCCTAGGATAATGCAGGATCACAGCGAAGGCAGCAGCCTGCAGAACCAGGCCCTGCAGGCCCTGCAGGAGCGACTGCAGGAAGCGGACGCCGCCCGGAAGAGAGCGCAGGAGAGCTGTAAACAGATGCAGGTTAGAGAGGGGGAGCGACTCACCGCACGCTTTCTCTTTAGTAAAGTTCTGCAGCGCATTTCAGGAAATTCTCTCTCTGTGACAGAATCCACGCATTTGAAAATTTAGCTTGATCCTTGCTATATTTGATCCTTCGTATTGAAATACGTTTAAAATGAAGTTCAGCATCTTTTATGATCGACCAGGCAGCGGCAGGCGGGTGTGGGGGCTCTTCCTCTGGGAGGGCACTCGAAGGCCGAGCACAGGTCGGACTAGGGTCCCAGGTGCGGGGGGGGGGGGTGTTACACCCTCTTTAGAGAAAGCTCTGTCAGTAATAAAAGGGGAGCAGCCCCTCAGCACCCCTTAAAAAAAAGAAATATAATTAAAATAATGTTCCTTAGAGACATTTTTTCACTTAATTCCGTTGTGCAGCCAACATTACCATTATTTGATTAAAAGCTGACTTGGGGGGCACCTGGGTGGCTCAGTCGGGCGGCCGACTTCGGCTCAGGTCAGGATCTCGAGGTCTGTGAGTTCGAGCCCCACGTCGGGCTCTGTGCTGAAAACTCAGAGCCTGGAGCCTGCTTCAGATTCTGTGTCTCCCTCTCTGCTCTTCTCCTGCTCACACTCTGTCTCTATGTCTCAAAAATAAATTTAAAAAACGTTAAAGAAAAAAGATTTAAAAGCTGATTTGGGGCTTCTTTCTTCCAACCAGATGGTGCTGAGAAGCTTTTGAATAAAACACTTAGGAAACAGATGCCGATGTGGGCATCTTGTTTATTTTTTTATTTAAGCTTTTTCTGATTCCAGTTTATCTGATTCATTTATTTCTAGAGAAATATACCTAATTACATGAAGACTTTTATTCTTTCAAAAAAATTTTTTTTAACTAGGCTTCACACCCAATGTGGAGCCAGCACAGGGCTTGAACTCATGACCCTGAGATCACGACTTAAGCTGAGATCGAGTCAGATGCTTAACTGACTACCACCAAAGTGCCCCGAGTTTCGCTCTTAAATGAGTTTTGGCCTCTAGTTCAGTGATTCTCAACCCTGTCCATACGTTAGGATCATGTAGGATCCCCTTGTGTGAGGTGGGCGTAGGCAGTGGTGTTTGCGTCTTTGAAGATTCACAGGTGTGTCCGTTGGGCAGCGAGGTTGAGAGCCTCTGGTCCAGGCTGTCTTTTCAACAGGTGAAAGTAGGTCAGTCCTGAGAGTAACTCTCAGCTTTTTGAAAATTTTATGAACGTGTTTTATTTAACACAGTATATCCGAAGGACTGTTGTTACAACATGTAGTTAACAGTAAAAATCATCAGTGAGATATATTACATTCTTCTTCGTGTACTTACTCTTCAAAATATGGCATATTTTATACTTACTTCAGCCATTCAGTGCTTTAAAATTTCTTAAGCTAAAAAATTACATCGAACAGTTGATTAGAAAAATTTGAAATAAAAGGAGAACATTAGCCATACTGTTAGAAAAGATGTAGCTGTTTACTTCTGTCCTTCATTTGCTCTCTGGTAGACTCTCTGCTCTCTGTGGGCCTTTCATCCGTTGGTCAGCTTCGTGTCAGGCTGACCAGATTCACCTGCATCCAAGTCCCAGCTTTACCTTGGAGGTTTCTCAAAACACAGGTTTCCAAGCCTAGTCTGAGAAATTCCAACCCAGGAAGCCTGGGGAAGGCCTTCAGTGGCTAATTGGTTCTGACGCATTGCCGGGTCTGGGAGCCAGCAACCTTAGATCCCCTGTTCTTCGGTTCTTAACAAACGAGGTGTTGTGTTTTGTTTTTAAACTTCCCTGCTGGGTTGTTGGACTGAGCTAAAAAAAAAAAAAAAAATCCCGTAAGGTATCTGATTAGATGGTTGTAAAATAGATCTCAAAGGAAATGACGTAAGTATCGTATAAAAATTTGTCACAGAGCGAGTTTGCTGCGCGCCTAAATAAAATGGAAGTGGAACGCCAGAATTTGGCAGAAGCGGTTACTCGGGCGGAAAGAAAGTACTCGGACGAGAAGAAGAGAGTTGACGAGCTGCAGCAGCAAGTCAGAATGTTCAAGTCCAACCTGGAGTCCTCCAAGCAGGAACTCGTCGACTACAAGCAAAAAGCTACTAGAATACTCCAAGTAAGCTTGAGATGCACACTTGGGATGTTGGGACCCACTTGCCCTGTTTTTCCCTCTCTGCTACTCAGCTTACTCAGAGCACATGGTTACTTAGTGGGAGAACAGACTAGATCTTGGAACTCCCGCCCAAGGAGGAAAACCGTGCTTCCGGCTTTTTTGACCGCTTGGATCCATTTCTTTATCCTTTCTCTCAATGTCAGACTTACCGGAATTACTGTAAATATGCTGTCTTCATTTTAGACCTGTCAACTTTAACTCCTTCCTGTAGTTTCTGTGCCTGCCACATTTCTGAAATTGTCTTCCCAGAGGCCTTTAGTGACCTATGTATTTTCTTCCTTTTCTTACTTTCCACCCACTTTGATTTTGGTAGAGCATTGGACACTGTTAGCCCTCCTCCCTTCTTGAAAGTCCTGCCTTCTGGTGTCACTCGCACTGTCTTCTCTCTCTCTGTCCTCTCTTACTGCTCATTCTGTCTCTGTTAGGCGCTCGTCCCAGGCTCCAAAGAGGAAGAGTCCTCCCAGATTCCATCCTAAGCCCTCCCTAACTCCTTTCTTCACGTTATCATATACTCAGTCTGCCTCTGTCTGTCACCTTGATGTGACTTCAGCTTGTCTCCAAGCCCAGCTTCCTGACCCCAGTTTCTAAGCGCCTGGTGTGCTTCTCTCCATGGGCTGTCCCACCCCCAAACCAGCCTCTTCATTCTCCTATTGCGGTAACATTCTGCCTTCTTCCCGGGCCGTAGAGCTTGAACCACAATGACGTTTTGACTCCATCTTTTTCCTTTATCTCCTGCCTCCTGTTGGGCACGAGCACCCTTTTGATTCCTCTTTCATGAGACAGCGTATCCGTCTCCTCCAAACTATTCTGATTACTTTTGCTATGTCACTCTAATTAATTCATTTAAAAGGTCTTTCTTGAGCACTTAACTATTCACGAGGCATTATGGTAGGTGATGAGGGTGTGCCTTCTTTCTGGAAAGAGCAGTTCAGTTAGCGAAAAGACAGTGAGGTGATTGATGCGATGAAGTTACTGATGCATTAAGTCCCTACAATCTGCGGGGGAAGTCAGGGGTGGCTGGAGCTGCTGTACAAAGAGGAACTGAAGGATGAGGACGAAGACTTGCAGGGAAGAAATTTCTGCTAGGACAGCCTGTGCCCAAGCAAAGGGGGCCTGAGGGAGCGTGGCATGGCGTATGTGGTGGACGGCAGCTAGTTCCCGTGGCCGTGACGGTTAGGGATGAAGAGGCGGGAGAGAAGGAGCGTAAGGACCGGCCATGATGAGGAGGTGAGGGGAGAGTTGGCACGGGGCCCGGCCCCTAGGAGGCGCTCAGTAAGTTGCCGCGGACTTCGAGGGGCGAGGATGGGACGGCGACATGCAGATGGTAAAGAGGAGGGTATCAGAATTGATGGTGAGAAGTAACAAGGACCTGGTCCAACTTGCGGCAGTGAGAGCGGGAGACGGGACAGCGAAGAGACTTGGAGGGTGAGGCGTGCAGGACTGAGAGATTTAACTGGAGGAGGGGGAAGATGCAAATGGCATGGAGGACTCCGGTTTTCTGGTTCGAGTGCATAAGAGATACTGCCCTGCCGTGTGGCTAGCCCTGGAGGTTAGGACAGGTGACGATGAGCTTGCAAAGTTGACGTGACGTTGGGGTGAAAGTTTCGGGAAGGCGATCAGAAATCCGGGCCCGAAGCTCAGCACAGAGGTCTGGGCGTTAGCCCCGAGAGGGGGGAGAGCGTTACGTTTATTATAGAAAATTTGAAAAATACAGAGAAGTTTGAAGAAGTCACCCAGAGGTCTGCCACATAAAAAGGGAAGACTGTTTTTGGTGGAGGAGAGTGCCTTTCAGCTATTTCTACTGAGGGTGAAGGAGCTGCTGGCCGCTCCTGCTGGCCTAGAACGATAGCCCTTTTTAAAGGGGTCTTCGCACGACACATCTCTTCTTCCAGCTCATCTTTTCTCCCAGGGGTCGGTAAGCTTTGCTGCAGCAGGCCAAATCGTAGGCTTCGCAGGCTCGCCGTGGTCACCATCACATCCTCTGTTTTCTTATGATCCTTTAAACGTGTAGAAGCCATCCTTAGCTTGTGGGCTGTACACGGATAGGCCACGGGCCAGACGCGGCCCATCAGCCGTAGTTTGTGAACCCCCCCCTTCATCCCCCTGCCAGATTAACCCTCCTAAAGTACAGCTCTGGTAATAGCACTTCCTGGTCTACTTTTGGTCATTCGTTTTAGCCCGACAAGTAAAAGTCCAATGTTTTAGCCTGGCATCTGAAGCCCCCACAGATCGGTCCTAACATTCTGCCTCAGCGCATCTCCCAATACTTTCTTCTACGCCCTAATGCCGTTGCACTTTTATGCTCTGCCCTGTCTTCTCTGTACCCGTCCAAATCCGAGCCAGTTTCCAGGGTCATCAGCCTAACTGCTGCTTTCACGTAAAGCCTTGTCTTCCCTACAAGTGGGTTCTCCTTCTTGGAACCCTGCAGGTGGTCTTGGCAGATGCCTCTCTCAACTGGTTTGTTGCCTTTTCCTGGATACTCGTAACTTCCCTCTGGTTTATAAGGCAGAGGGTACCGTCCCCATGGGGGACATCTTCATCACACAGGACACTGAGCACAGTGCCAAACTCTCCATAGGCGTTCCATAAATATTTATTGAGTAGCCTGTGATGGAGGAAGAAAAGCATGAGGAAGGAGGGAAGAACATAAGAGAAAAGATATAACAAGTTTTCAGCAATAACGTGGACCTGGGGACTAAAATCAAGGACGGTACGCAGCAAGGCTCTGTTGCATTTTTATCCCGATGTGGACTGTCTTTGATGGAGGATGTAAGTGGACTCTTTCCACAGCAGCTTAGTTCGTGTAAGATTGAAGGTATTCAGCATACAGGCTAATCTCAGTTTCGCTTAAAGATATTTCTTTCTTCTTTTTTTTTTTTTTTTGACAATAGTCTAAAGAAAAATTGATTAACAGCTTAAAGGAAGGCTCTGGGTTTGAAGGCCTTGATAGCAGTACTGCTCACAGCATGGAGCTGGAAGAACTTCGCCACGAAAAGGAGATGCAGAAGGAGGAGATACAGAAGCTGATGGGCCAGATCCACCAGCTGAGGTCTGAGCTGCAGGTAAGACTCACTGCAGGTCGGCCGCGCAGACAACCACTCACCCCCAGCCGTCGTCAAGTGAGAAGAGGGGGCGTCTGTGTTTTGAGGGAAGGGTGTTGGTGAGACAGCGTGTGGAACTTGTGCGGGACCAGGGTCGCCATGTAGAAAGAATCCGAAGCGACAGGCTTCTTGTCCGCTGACTGACAGTGACGTTCTGGGAATAACGAACGTAGGTAACTAGATTTGTTTGTTAAAAGATTCTTACCCTGCGCGCCCCCCCCCCCCCCCACCAATGTACTGGGCATCTTGTAGGCTCGGAGTTACAGCAAGGAACCAGACAGAACCTTCGTATTTATGGAACTTACAGTCTAGTGGTTAAAGCACAAATGAGATTTGGGCTTGTGTATAAAATGGGGATTTCTCTGATACTGGAATGGACACAGGGACAGTCTCTTAATTAGAGTTTCAGGCATAATCTTATAACTTATGGTTCATGTGTAATTGCTGTTTTTAATCCACAAGTAAATGGGGCCTTTCATTTAGATTAAACATGGAGTCTTCCGTGTAAATATCACGGGAGGAGTCTCTGAGAACGAGGGAAGATACAGTGCTGGCTAACAAGCCTTCTTTAAAAGAAAAAAAAAAAAACATTTGCAAAGAATATTCATCCATGCATGAACTCAGCAAGCGACTGGCTTGTGAGATGTGCTTGCCCCGCAGAGGCCAGTGTGGGAGTCGTGAAGATAGGGCTTCCTGTCTGGAGCCTGGGCTTGGGTGTGAGACTCAGTAGATGCATTGCCTATGCCAGATGCTCCATCTCACTGGGCCTGAGTTTTCTCATCCATAAACTGAAGGCAGACAGAGCCTCTCTTGAGGAGAAGGGATACGTGTCAGAGGGCCTAGCATTGTTCCCGACGCAGCTAGGCCCTCAGCCATTGTTAGCTTCTGGATTTGTTTCTTATTGGCCGAGTGGAGGAGCTAATAAAGGCTGTTGTCCTCCTAGAGTGTAAAGTAGAACTTTTTTTTCTGTAATTAATTTTGAATTCGAAAGAATTCAGTCCCATGAACCTAAAAATTGAGTAGATGCTAATCCCATTCACGCCGTGTCTTATTCCTATGGCATTTTGGGTGAGATTATGAAAAACAGGGCTTGTTTTATTTAATATCTCATCCTTACCCCAGCCTCCCCAAGGACATTGACTAGTTCTCAAGTTTGTGAAATCTGTAGTAAGGATTAAAGTGGAGCCAGCAGAACAAGAGAATTGTTAATGGCGACAGTAGCCATCATTCACTGAGCACTGCTGTGCCAGGCAGTGCCCTGAGCTCTCAGCTTGCTGTGTCCTTCCCTTCGTTCCTCACCGTAAACCTGTAAGGGAGACGGCGCGTTCTCTGCCTGCGGTGTGAAGACATTCGGTCAGAGAGCAGGAAAGGAGCTTCCCTGGGGCTGGTAAATAGCAGAGTCAGGATCAGAACCTCAGTCTGTCCGATTCCAGAACACGTTCTTAACCACTGCCCATACTGCCTGCCGCTCAAGAATTCGTTTGATTAAGTCAAATTGATGGCAAGATTAATTTACCTACTACTAACCCCGAAAACTCAAAGATAGGGAAAAATAATTGTACTTAACTGCTGTTCTCCTCTAAATCCACAGAGTCGTGTTATCTGGGAGTATCCGTTATTATCTGGAAGTAGCATTAATCTATCCATTCTTCCAAACAGAATGTGAAGTGCAGAGTTGTGGAGATGAGTTCAAGACAGCATGGGCCAAAAGATCAAAAGCAGATATTGAGATGCCGATTTTCGTCACTTGGGGGGCTGGGTGAACAGACGCGTGCTTAACCCACACAGGGGAAATGGAGAAGCCTGGAGTCAGGTTCTTCGCCACCGGTAGATTTGACAGGAGATCTAGAAGGTGGTTTTTGAGTTTGAAGAAGTGACCATAATGACACTAAGCCAAGGAGTAAGAAATATAGAAAGGCATAAAAACAGATAATGGTAATCAAGCTAAAAAAAAAATGAAAGAATAGACTAACCTGTGGTGATACGAGAGAACAGTCACATTCTTAGTGTCTGTTGAGTCCTTAGCACACACGCGAAAACTAACTGTACCCTGCAGTTCCGGGCACCCGGGCAGCAAAGTGCTTTTTGATGGTATGTGTCTGTTCCCTTTGAAATCGTTAGCTTTTGATTAGAGCTGTAAACCTCCCAGTGAGCCACGTAACGCATGCTCATTAAATCATATGGTTCACGTGCTGTGGCAGCTGTGGTGTCCTGTTCGTGTCCCTCACCATCTGCCACATTATACGGTGAAGCGTCGTTCATATACTCCGTTTAGGCCGAGACCGCGTCCACTCACCTGTACGCCTCCGGTGCCCGCTGGGCCCAGCGCATGGCGCGCAGCGATGACTCGACACGTGTTGAAATGAGCACTTAATTACTGCTTTCACATATAAGCCTCCTCGTTTTAGGACATGGAGACTCAGCAGGTTAGTGAGGCAGAATCAGCAAGAGAACAGTTACAAGATCTGCAAGACCAAATAGCCGGACAGAAAGCATCTAAACAAGAACTGGAGGCAGAATTGGAGCGACAGAAGCAGGTAAAGATTTTAGATGGAAGATTATCAAGGAAGACACTTTGCTGGCGGTCCTGTGAGGACACTCTTCTAGTAAAGGACCTTACTGACATTCTTGTGGGATAGGCTTGGAGCGGTGATGCTAAACGGGACCTTCTGGGCCCCTCCTGTCCTGTTACTACCCACCCCCTTCACTTCACCCCCTCTATTTAACAGATGAAAAATAGAACCACAGAACGGTTATGGGACTTGCCTCTTATCACACGACTAACTAGAGAATAGAATAGAACCCAGGATTCCGGTCCCAGAGTTCTTTCTCCTGCCTCGTCTGTATTTCAGTGTCTCCTGGTCACAGTGTGCACGTGTAGAAGGCTTAAAAACATCAGTCGATTTTCATGTCTTATTACATTTATACTTTCTAGGAACAACAGTGATATTCTTTACTAGAAATATAAATACAACATCATTACCGTATTAGACCGCTCTTTCTGTTTGAGAGGAAATATTTATACAGAGTGTTCGTACATGTCATGTTTATAATTGTATTTCTTTGTTTACTTAGCAGTTGTTTGCTTCCAAGCCAAATTATTTTACTTCAATAGACTTATATAATAGTTTCCTAGTAAAACAGTTAAACACGCTTACAGCCACATTTTCAGGCCAAGATGCTGTATCTAATGTTGATAACATCTGAAGCTTATGGACAGTGACACTGTCACAGGCACACGGCATACATTAGCTTATTTTATCCTCGCAGTTTATCCGTGTATTGTCTTTGCAGAGGACCGTCCTCACAGTTATCAGTGCAGCACTTGGGGCATCTCCAGCTTTGTGTATTTATATTCTTAGGTCTTTTTTTATTAGGATGTATCTTTTCTGAAACTTGTTCTGTCCTCAGAGAAATGTGTGTATTTATTATGAACGTGCCACTCGGAGCTGTTTCCGGGGTAGGGAGGAGGAAGAAAACTTCGAGTCGCAGCCCGCAGATACATCCTACCTAGTCCGTCTCAGATAATTTAGTTATAAAATTGGCCGTTCTTTCAGAAATTGCATTTTAATTTAATCAAGGAGCTATTATTATATAGTGAAAGGCAAAAATTTGATGTTCTTGATGGTTAGATAATTTTCACTTTATTACAGCAGATGGCGTTACCGCATCCACCACCCGTGCCCGTTTTTAAAATGATAGAATGAAGTAGAGGCGAGTGCAGCTGAACGGAGCTCTGGGCTGTTTATTCAGTCATGAGATGTTCTGGGCGAGAGTGCTTAATCTTGGGATTAAATCGTCCTGTAGCGCTCCTTATTAATTTAAGTAATTTCAGCCTTAAATTTTGTGCTAGCCGGAGAGCTTAAAAGAAATCAGGCAGACCTTCTTGTAAATTGCGATTCTCCTACCCTAATTACTGCCTCATTTTCTTTATTCTCACTTATCTCAGTTTTTTTAATCCGTAAAAGGAGCAGGCTGAACTAAATGTTTTAACGTGATCTAGCTGTTTGATCCTGTCTCACGTTTACCTCGTCTGTACGGTGAAGCACAATGCCTTTGAAGGTTCTTAATTAACTACTCTGTCTCCCCTGGCACCTGCTTGGTCTTAAGTTGCGGCTGACACCAACTCGTCATATCCATTGTACAAACCAGCAGCGCACTCGTGCTGTTGTTAGTGAATCTGGAGGTATTTCTTTTTTTCTCTTTTAGCAATGACAGAACAAAACAGGTGCACGATATTGCCTGATCCAAACAAGCACATGAAGAGCCACTCGGCATTATTAATCACTAGAGAAATTCAATAGAAGCCACCCTGAGATACCAGTCCATGCCCATAAGATAGCTACGCTCACCGAAACTGATGGCACCAAGTGTCGGGAGGGATGGGGAAGAACTGGGACTCCGTCAGGTTGCGCGGGAGTCCAGAATGGTGCAGGTATTTTGAAAACAGTTCACAAAATAATTTGGCAGGTTTTGTCCCTTTAAGTTAGACAACACTTCCGTGACCCAGCAGTTCTGTTCCTACATCTCTACCAGGAGAAACGAAGACACGTGATGACCTGCAGACTCGTGCTTGGTTACTCATCGCGTACGAATTGAGACAGCGTGCCGGAGAACTGTCATCAGACCCGCCCGAGCCCGTTCGTTTGTTCACTCAGGAGGGAGGCAGCGCGTGGTGGCTGAGTGCCTCCCGTGTGTCAGGCACTGTGTTGAGTAGAGGGACGGATGCAGTAGGGGACACTGATAGAGCTTCTGTTTATTCATGTCTCATGTTGTAGGAATTCCACTACGTAGAAGAGGATCTGTATCGAACAAAGAACACATTGCAAAGCAGGATTAAGGATCGAGAAGAAGAAATTCAAAAACTTAGGAATCAGGTATGAACGAGTGCTCACAACTTGGGAAGAGGGACCATTGCAAAGTGAATTTTTTTTTAAAGGCTTCAGAAAGACCTTCTTTTCCCATATTTTCACCTGAATTCTGCCGTTGCAGTAGTGAGATGTTGTTTTCAGTCTGATACAGAAATTCGTCTACTGCCATCCAAGTGTGCATTTGCTGTGTTCTGTGGCTTCTCCTAGAAGCGTCTTGTAGCCAGAGCCATCTGAGGACGTGTGACTTACCCCAAATTTCGTATCTTCTGACTTCAGTGATGGTTGTGCCAATTGCCAGTTTCATACTTGTGGTTTCTGTTTCCTAAGAAAAATCCAATGATAAATCATCTTATTAACAACCGACAGGTCTTTCATAAAGTCAGCAAGGCCTGTTTTCAACTCTGAAAATGTAAAACATAGGAGGTAACGTGTGCCCACCACCCAGATTTACCCGCGCTTATCATTAACTGTGACAGACTCACGCACTCACTTATCCTATAACTGTCGGTTATCCTTTTCTCCCTTATGCTTATTGACTTAATAAATAATGAACTCATTGATCATTTAAATAATTTATTTAAAGATTGAGTCTTCCTTTTTTAGTTAGCTGATGACTTAGTTTGAACATAAAAAGTCAAGTAATTGTAGTTTTTAACTTCTCAGACTTTATAGTAGTCCATAATTTAAGATATTTTAAAATAGTTTTTATAAAAGTTGGAAATAGGGGCGCCTGGGTGGCTCAGTCAGTTAAGCATCTGACTCAGCGTTGCCTCAGGTCATGATCTCAAGGTTCACAAGATTGAGCCAGCATCAGGCTCTGCGCCGAAAGTGCAGAGCCTGCTTTGGATTCTCTCTCTCTCCCCTTCTCTCTGCCTGTCCCCCGCCTTACTCTGTCTCTCTCAAATAAATAAACGTGAAAAAGAATTTTTAAAAAAGAGTTAGAAACAGCCAACTGATTTCAGCGTTCCGTTCTTCCCTTGCCTGCCTTTGTGAAGTGCCTAGATGGTAACATGACTTGCTAGCAGAAAGTCAAAGGAAAGAAAGGAGCATAAACCACCAATTGGTTTAATCTTTAGGTAAACACTCCTATATTTATTAAATGTATATAGAGTGCCTACTAAGCCTACGAGATTGTGCTATTTTTGTTAATTAAGAATTAACCTTAGGAGAACATCTCATAGCTTTCTCTAAGTGGAGCAGTGTAAACCTTTGTCTCACAAAAGAAAGTTGATTTATAGACTTTAAAAAGAAATCGGCATCTTAATACCTTGCCAGGAAACAACCACCCATAAATGAGTGGCCACATGAGCACGTAAGTAGGTGCTCAAAACCTTCAGTCACCAAGGGAACGCAAATGAAAACCCGAGTGGGCTACACTACTCTGTCGACTGCCGCACTAGAACGGTGGTCGTGTTCCTACATACCGCGTACAGAGCGGCGTAGCGAGTCGCCCAAAGTCAGATGGCCAGGAAATCGCAGAGCAGAGGTGAGGACCTCAGGCTGCGGTCTTTGCACTGCACCACGACTGCCGAGTTGCGGAGGGTTTTGAATCCAGGTCGAGAAGTTCAAACTGTCGTGAATCGTGGGTCGGTGCTTTCTGACCACGAGGCTGAGGCCGCAGTAAGAGGTAACACACATTGTTTCTCAGTGCTCACGTGCACTTAGAAGTACAAGACTGACACAGAAGTTTCACAGAACAGTCCCCTCACATGCTATGTGCTGTGTACTCTGTCCCTTAAAGTGTGGATTGTGACCCCCCAAGTTGATCTTGTGGCCCATGACTACGGTTTGAAAACTCTCGTCCGTAGACCGTGAAGGAATGATCATAGGGTTTTGAGAAGTTGATTAAAGCCCCACTTTACCCGTGGGAATGTGAATTCTGTGTCGTGTGACTTCAGCGGTATGTAGTAATTTTATGAACACTTTGCCTTTCAGCTCACTAATAAAACTTTAAGCAACAGCAGTCAGTCCGAGTTAGAAAACCGGCTCCATCAGCTAACGGAGACTCTCATCCAGAAGCAGACCATGCTGGAGAGTCTCAGCACCGAGAAGAACTCTCTGGTCTTTCAGCTGGAGCGCCTGGAGCAGCAGGTGAACTCTGCCAGCGGAAGTAGCAATAACGGGTCTTCCATTAATATGCCTGGAGTTGACAACGGCGAAGGTAACAAAAACAGGAATTTCAAAAGAACTTTTCCTTGCTTTAATTCCAACCTTGCTAATTCAGACATGACTTTGGGAAGTTACAGAAAGACCGTTTTTATTTGGAAAGAAGCTTCAGGGGCACCTGGGTGGCCCAGTTGGCTAGTGTCCCACTGTTGGTTTCAGCTCGGGTCATGATCTCACGTTTCGGGGGATCGAGCCCCACACTGGGCTCTGTGCTGACCACACGGAGCCTGCTTGGGAGTCTCTGCTCACATACCCTTGTGCACCTGCTGGCTCGCTCGCTCCCTCTCTCTCTCTCTCTCTCTCTCTCTCACTGAAAAATAAACATAAAAGAAAAGAAGCTTCATCCTGCAAAGCACCAACTTTTCTCCTGACGCGAGGCCTCAGCCTTCTGTCTGACAGGATCTTAGCAAACAGGACGGTGCACTGAGCAATCCACCGCTCACTGGTCCGGGCTCGGAGAAGGGAGACCCAGAGGCCGGTGGTCACATTGAAATACGTAGGACGTTCAACAAGACATTGATGAAAAGGTGGAGATAATTTGGTGGAGGGGCTTTTGGGAAGACTTAGAGCTTTGCTTTAACAAGAATCTTCTGATCTAGGGGCGCCCGGGTGGCTCGGTCAGGTGAGCGTCCGACTTCGGCGCAGGCGATGATCTTGCGGTCCGTGGGTTCGAGCCCCGCGTGGGGCTCTGTGCTGACAGCTCGGAGCCTGGAGCCTGCTTCGGGTTCCGTGTCTCCCTCTCTCTCTGCCCCTCCTCTGCTTGCGCTTTGTCTCTCTTTCTCAAAAGTGAATAAACATTTAAAAAATTTTAATAATCTTCTATTCTGTGATTATGAATATTAAAGCTATTACTTAGTCATGTAAGTATATCCATGCTCTATAATTTTAATGAAGAAATCTGTAGATTCCCAAAATCCATAATTAAGAAGAATGTTAAAGACTTTAGTATAATTTCAACAGATCAGGCTTTTAGTCTCAGCGCTTCATAAAGTTTACAAATAGTCTTTCAGCAAATCTCGCAGTTTTTTGGCTTTATTCAGTTTTTTTAAAGTTTTTTAAAAAATAACATTGTTTTATATATATGTGTGTGTTTTTTAATAACATGGTTACTGTCAAAAGAAATATCAAAAAAATGAAATTAAATCACCCAGTAATCTTACCCTCAGATAACATTTTGGAATATCTCCTTTCAGACTTTTTTTTTTTTTTAATTTTTTTTTAACATTTATTTATTTTTGAGAGAGAGAGTGAGACAGAGCATGAGTGGAGGGGCAGAGAGAGAGGGTGGACCCAGAATCTGAAGCAGGCTCCAGGCTCTGCCTGTAGCACAGAGCCCGACATGGGGCTTGAACTCATGAACAGTGAGATCATGACCTGAGCCGAAGTTGGATGCTTAACCAAGTGAGCCACCTAGGCGCCCCCAGACTTTTTTCCTATATATGTTTGTAGTATCTGTTTTATTGGTTTTTAACTTTTTTCATAAAATATGTATTTTCATAAAATAGTTTATATCTGTTGCTTTATATACATTTGTCATGTGGAAATGGCATACTTTGTTTAATAAATTCCTTATGGTTGGGGATTTCGTTGCCTATTTTGTCACTAATATAAGCAATTCTGAGGAAACTATCCTCCGTAAATATCTTTTGTTTTTCTTCACATAAACTATTAGAAATAGAATTTGCTGAGTCCTAGGTATACACATTCCAAAGGCTTTTAATTTTTGTTGTCAAAGTCAAGTAATTATTAAGCACCTGCTCAGTACCAGCTACTGTTCTAGGCACTGGGGATACAGTGTTTGACAGAAGAGATCAAATCTCTGCCCTGTGGATCCTCCGTTCCAGTGCTGTGGAGGGAAATAGGCAGTTATGTGATAGGTGCTACAGAAGGAACTCAGGCAGGGAAGGAAGAGACAGGGTGCCGAGTGTGGGGATGGGATTATAATTTGAATAGACCTCATTGGAAAGGTGGCGCTTTATTAAAAGTTCCGAAGAAGGTAAGACAGACTAGAAGGAGCTCTACAGGAAGAGTTTCCCGGTAGAGAAGAGCAGGTGCAAAGGCTCTGAGGCAGGAGTGGCACTGGCATGTTGCAGGAACAGCCAGGAGGCCGGGACAGCTGGAGAAGACTGAGGGCGAGAGTGGTCTAAGAGGAACTCGGAGAACTTGGAGGAGACTGGTTCGGCTTATATGAGGGCTTTAATGCGGAGGGAAGCAGGAAGCCAGTGAAGGGCCTCGAGGGGGCAACTGGTCTGACTGTGTTTTAGCAAGATGCTTCTGGCTGCCGTGTCCAGATGAGACTGCAGAGAGCTGAGAGAGGAGGTGGGGGACCAGGGAGGAGCCACCGTATCAGTGTGTGAGAGATGGCGGTGGTGAGGACCCACATGGGCTCGGGGGCTCATTTTAAAGGGGAGCGGGCAGATTGGCTGTGGCGTTAGCAAGAAAGGAGTTTGGGCCGGCGCTGGTGGAATGATGCTGGTGTGCACAGAGATGGGGCGGACAGCAGGGCCAGAAGGTCGGCAGGGAGGGTGGTTTCGAATCCTGGTTTCGGGCACGCTAAGCTTGAGATGACGGTTGGACATCCAGATGGAAACGAAACAGACGGTTATAGGTGGGCCTGGGGTTGGCAGTCCGGGCTGGAGGCGCGGACCTGGGAGTCCTCAGCTTCGTAGAAAGGGGGCGTCTGGCCCCACTCCCGCCCGCGCAGGAAGAAAGTGCTCCTTCATGTTGGTTCTCAGCAGCATGGTATTTGTCAACTTTCGTTTTTGCTAATTTTATAGGGAAATACATTGTTTTAGGTTTTAATTTTTATTTTTGTGGATATAGAAGTTTATTTTCTATAATCAAATTTATGTCTTTTCTTTACGGTCTCACCTTTAGCTGTAATGCTTATTAGAAAGCTGGTCTCGGGCTCCGTTTGTAGTACAATAAATATTCAACTGTAACTGCTAGGACGGTGATTTCGGTGTTTGCACCCTAATTCGTTGTTTTCTTGTGTAAACAGGCGCGCGGCTGCGGAACGTTCCTGTTCTCTTTAATGATACAGAAACCAACCTGGCAGGAATGTACGGGAAGGTCCGAAAAGCTGCTAGTTCAATTGACCAGTTTAGGTAAGCAAGGACAGCGACGGTGGATGACGGGTCCTCAGCCATCTCTGTCCCAGTTTCCGGTGGCTTCAGTCACAGTGAGTCCCGTCAGGCGGAGCCGATGGTTAAAGTGACGTTTCCTACTTGCTCTCATGGCAATTCAGTCTCATAAAATTGCTTCACGCGCTCTACCAGCGCCTCTGTTGAAGATTATTAACCCCGATCACCTCTCTTCTTATAATAAACCCCATTAAAAACTCGTATTAAATTTCATTGAGAAAACCTCCCTGTCTCCTGTAAATGCATCCATTGGAATGTTTTCTTTCATTATTTTATCATGCGATGAGACTACGAGATGCTACACTGTATGAATGAACAGTCCTCGTTTTAATGTATATTTATATATACCGACTAAGTAATATATAATTTATATACACGTTATTGTATATTTATAACTTCTTTACACTAGCAGACATCCACCTTACAAAGAAAATGTTTTAACAGTTTATGTATGCCTTGATAAACTTCATGTTTTAATAACCCACTAAAGTCTTTTGCCTCTTAGTGGGTTTTTTTGTTTTTTTTTTTCTTTTTAAATAATTTATTTATTTTTTTAATTTACATCCAAGTTAGTTAGCATATGGTGCAACAGTGATTTCAGGAGGAGATTGCTTAATGCCCCTTACCCATTTAGCCCATCCCCCCTCCCACAACCCCTCCAGCAACCCTCCGTTTGTTCTTCATATTTAAGAGTCTCTTCTGTTTTGTTCCTCTCTGTTTTTATATTATTTTTGCTTCCCTTCCCTTATTTTCATTAGTTTTGTATTTTTAAGTCCTCATATGAGTGAAGTCATATGATACTCTTTCTCCGACTGATTTCACTTAGCATAATACCCTCTAGTTCCATCCACGTAGTTGCAAATGGCAAGATTTCATTCTTTTTGATTGCCGAGTAATACTCCGCTGTATATATATACCACTTCTTTATCCATTCATCCACCGATGGACACTTGGGCTCTTTCCATACTCTGGCTGTTGTCGATAGCGCTGCTGTAAACCTTGGGGTGCATGTGCCCCTTCGAATCAGCACCCCTGTATCTCTTGGATAAATACCTAGTAGTGCAATTGCCGGGTCGTAGGGTGGCTCTGTTTTTAATTTTCTGAGGAGCCTCCATACTGTTTTCCAGAGTGGCTGCACCAGTTTGCATTCCCACCAGCAGAGCAGAAGGGTTCCTCTTCCTCTGCATCCTCGCCAACACCTGTTGTTGCCCGAGTTGTTAATGTTAGCCATTCTGACAGGCGTGAGGAGGCATCTCATTGTGGTTTTGATTTGTATTTCCCAAATGATGAGTGATGTTGAGCATTTTTTCATGTGTCTGTTTGCCATCTGCATGTCTTCTTTGGAGAAGTGTCTAAAGACATGAGTCTTTTGCCCATTTCTTCACTGGATTATTTGTTTTTTGGGTACTAAGTTTGATAAGTTTTCTATAGATTGTGGATACTAACCCTTTATCTGATATGTCGTTGGCAAATATCTTCTCCCATTCCCTCAGTCAGTTGCCTTTTAGTTTTGCTGATTGCTTCCTTCACTGGGCAGAAGCTTTTTATCTTGATGAGGTCCCAATAGTTCAATTTTGCTTTGATTTCCCTTGCCTCCGGAGATGTGTTGAGTAAGAAGTTGCTGCGGCCGAGGTGAAAGAGGTTCTTGTCTGCTTTCTCCTCGAGGATTTTGATGGCTTCCTGTCTCACGTTTAGGTCTTTCATCCATGTTGAGTTTATTTTTGTGTGTGGTGTAAGAAAGTGGTGCAGGTTCATTCTTCTGCATATCGCTGTCCAGTTTCCCAGCACCGCTTCCTGAAGAGACTGTCTTTATTCCATTGGATGTTCTTTCCTGCTTTGTCGAAGATGAGTTGACCATACGTTTGTGGGTCCATTTCTGGGTTCTCTTTCCTGTTCCATTGATCCGAATGTCTGTTTTTGTGGCATGCCTCTTAGTGTTTATAATTAAACACAATTATAATGAGTTATTGCAAAATAGAGCAACCTTTTCTTACCTTTTTGTGTCAGAGTAGAGCCGTGCTGTTAAAAATCAGCGGTGATTTGCTGAGGTTGCCGTAGTCGTTCTCTCCAGACTGTTAAGCACATTTATTTCGACAACTCATTTATTCAGTGTACATAATAATTTCTAAAGAAACTGTATGTGAGGCATTATGCTGATAGTAGTGAAAGACACAGGAAGGCCTAGAAGAAGGGCTTACGTGCTTGTATGTGTATCACTCTTGACGGGGAAAAGTGTTTCAGAGAGGCCTAACAAGGTCTGACCGCATGCTGCTCCCGCGTTTACTGTAGGTGTTTGCTTGAGTTTCTATGGTTCTTTGCCTCGTAGACACATGTGTCCATGCAGAAGCTTCCAGATTAGCTCTTTGCAGGTATTAACCAACCAGACTCTCTTCCCTCCTCATGTGTTGACACTTGCCTTATCTGTTGTCACTTCTTTGGTCTCTAAAAGAAAGATGATTTAGAGAGGGACCAGGTGTCCGTCCTATAGTTGTAGCTAGGGAGCCAGGGGAAACTGTTGTGCTATAGTTAACAGGCCACGATCAATAAAGAGAGTATGTGTTTACTCTGATGTTTCTATATGGTTATTCCAAGCATAATAGTCAATAGTCAAGAATAGTCAATCGGTAGAACAGTCTACCATAAAATGGTTTTTCCGTGATGGTGGCCGTGTAAATAGTTTCAGTGAGAGAAACCCTGAAAAGCCTCGCTAGCCGGTACCCCGGGAAGGTGCGTTTGAGTGCTAACTCTCTCCTCTCGTCCCCACCCTCCGTTTACGCAGCATCCGCCTGGGAATTTTTCTCCGAAGATACCCCGTAGCACGAGTGTTTGTAATTATATATATGGTAAGTAAACGGGTCTGAGAAAACAATGCTGCTCTTGATTTTTAACCAGTTTTTTTTTCAGCTGCTGATCATTTCGACCAAAAGTCGAACAATCAAGTTTAAAAGAGAATAGAACTCATTTTTGGTAATTAAGATTTTTTTTTTCTTCCGGTATGCAAGTAGAGTTACAGTTCATCGCATCTCAAATATAAATTGCTCAGAGGCTCTTTCTACAGTAAAACTGCCTGTCGTGAAGTGTCTGAGCCCCTCTAATGATAAAAATGCGACGCGAAACATTCGATTTAATTTGATGTAAAGTTTCTTTGATTATTTTCCTGTGTTTCCCTGTATTTTCTGAAAGGCTCTCCAGGTTGATTTCTGTTCTTTCAGATTTCTTGGCTCTAATAAAATGGTCACCAGAGTTTGGGATACTGTGACCTAAAAAGCCCTCTAACTGTTCTGAGTGCGGGCGGCTGAGAGTAGCTAAGAGAAGCAGTTGTCCCGAAAAGGAAAAAAAAGCTTACGTAGAAAGAAATGTCCCTGTGATCCACTAGAGGGAAGAGTTAGTCCTTTGGATGCAAAGTTTTTAAGGTGCGGTGCCTGCGTGGCTCAGTCAGTGAAGTGTCCGACTCGACTTGGCTCAGGTCGTGATCTCAGGGTCTTGAGCCCCGGGTCAGGCTCTGCGCTGGTGGCAGAAACTGCTCGAGATTCTCTCGGTGTCCCTCATGCCCCCCTCCACTGGTTTCTCTCTCTCTCTCTTTCTCTCTCTCTCTCTCTTTTCCTTTCTCTCTCTCTCTCTCTCTCTTTCTCTCTCTCTCTCTCTCTCTCTTCCTCTCTCTCTCTCTCTTCTCTCTCTTTCTCTCTCTAAAAAAGATTTTAAGAAGCGAGGGATGGAGAGAAAAACATTGATGGCATCAGAAAGGATTAGAACAGGCCCACACTGAGTCGACTCCTGGTGTTGGAACCAAAGGGCGCGTGCACCCCGGTCAGCGCGAGACGTGCTGGCACACGACAGAGCGGCGAGGCACCCAGTAGTGGGACCTCACGTAACCAACCTCAGCGCTGCCAGGAGGGAACTAGCGGGAATTCACCACCCCAGGTCCTGTGCTAGACCCCAGATCAGCTGCTGAAGCTTGACGCTTGTTCCTGCAGGAGTGTCTCCCCACCTCCTCTCCAGATGATGGCTGCACGCTTTTTCAAAACACCAACCGCGACTCTGTTCCA
The DNA here is from genome assembly GCA_030068075.1 of Paguma larvata. Classification (NCBI taxonomy): domain Eukaryota; kingdom Metazoa; phylum Chordata; class Mammalia; order Carnivora; family Viverridae; genus Paguma; species Paguma larvata. Next base: position 37,630,364 of record CM057827.1, read on the forward strand.
AAAAGGTTTCCAGCCGGGAGCCCTTGGCTGGCTTAGTTGGTAGAGCGTGAGACTTCCGGTCTCAGGGATGGGGGTTCAAGCCCCACGTGGGGCCTGAAGCCTACTTTAAAAAAATAAGTAAATAAAGCCTTTCCAACCAACTGCACATATATCTTGCAACTTTAATTATGCCGTCTACTCTGCGTTACAGTCACGTGACCGGTTATTTACGTATACCTGTGCATAGTATGCGTGCGTTAAGGTCACTGATAGTTCTCCACTGGGAATTCTCTAGGCATCAAAACCGTTACGCTGCATTGCGTTTAGCTAGATTAATCGTTAGCACGTCTGTTTCTTCATGATTTGCCCAGCACACGCGTACCGAGCACCTGCGGCGTGGCGGACGCGGTGCAGGCCCGGGGATACAGAGACAGTAAGACCTGCGGCCTGCCCTCAGTGCACTTCCCGGCAGGCCTGCGGTGCAGGTCGATTTGCCGGCTAATCTAGAAACTGTTTTCTTTTTCTTTAGGCTTTGCTTCACCTCTGGGTCATGATCGTTCTGTTGACGTACACACCGGAAATGCACCACGACCAGCCGCGTGGCAAATGATCTGGACCCAGTGGTCTCGGTGGTTGGTCGTCTGTCCTCAGACTTGGGATCCGCAGAAGGACCGGTTGCCTAAAATTGCGGGGAACGGTGCCCAAGGTCATCTCATCACTACAAGCTCTGAACTCGTTCAGTTATTGTACAGGCGCCCTGCCGCCTAAATCTCCCCCTCATTTCTTTCAAAGGGTAAGAGTTTCTGAAACAGACAGTAATGTAATAAGCTCAGCTCTGCTTTCTCTGAGGTCCGAGACTCAGTGTGTGCGTGTGTGCACACAGACGTGCCGGCCCGGTCATGCCTATGCGGGCCAGCTCGTGTTTTAGGTGACACGCAATATGGGTTATAATCAGGGAAACTAATTGTATTTACTGATACAAATAAAACATTTTCTTTTTGATAATTCAGTCTGCTTTCGTATGTTCATATATTTAGCTTTGCGATATGGATTTCCCTCTTATGTGTTAAAGGCCTGATGGGTCTGAGTCTTCGTATAGATACATAAATAAAATTTGCTGTGCATTTTTCTTTTTTAAAATAATCGTTTCTCATCCCCATTAAATAAGACCTTTCCAAACGGGCTTCGGTGAGAAGAGCAGAAGTGACATCACCGGTCGCTGACTCTTGGTGCTTTGCCCCCTCTCCGGGGACGCCCCTCTCGCCCCCGTCCGTGTGCAGCTCCGTCGGGTTCTTAGGCGCTCCTTCACCGTCCTCCTCTCTTCCTCTCTAACCTGGACCCTGGGGGAGCTCAGGACATCCGCAGCCCCTGCGTGTAGCATTTAGGAATCAAATCTGTTTTTTTCAACCTTTGCACTTTTGAAACACCCTACCACGAAGACATTATGGAGTTATTCTGTGGAAAGAGGCCTTTTCTTTGCTCGAAGTTCAGTATGAGGTCTCTTTCGGCTCTCCTTGCCCTCCACATGCCTGAATTCCTCTTTCGTCCCCTGGTTACTCGTGGTCTCTCTTCGCATGTGAGGAATCCATGTAGATCGTGGGCAGGGGTACAGTCCTTTCCGTCAGGCGTGTTGCCGAAGCAGTCCGCTGGTGCCCGGCCAAAACCCTGAGCGGAGTTTCCGTTCTTAATGACGTCTGTACTGTGACTTCGATTGACCTATAAATTCTTCAAAATTTTCATACTCTAGCGGACATATATGTTTCTTATTTTTCATCAGAAAATAAAGTTTTAAAGGTTATCTTAGGTAAGTTTGAGCTTTTTTTTCAACGTAGCATGAATGTAAAAGAAATGCCACATCACGTGGAGGTGGAGATGAGATACCGGGGTAGAGACACACCATTGAATCTGTAGCTGCCGTGTCCCAGCCTGACTCGGGTGTAAGAGCCTGTGGGAGCCCGAGCTGCCTGAGCTCAGCCGGAATAAAGGAAAGGTTCCATCTTGTAATATCCTCTTGAAGGTGGTTTTCTCTCTCTCCTAATTTGGAAGCTTTTCTGGAAAATGATTAAAAGCAGGTTCCGTACTTAAAATGGAAAACAGCGCCCGCTTCATCGTCGGGTGTTGCCAGACGTCCCGTCTCCGGGTGTCTTCCCGGCTTTCGCTGCGATGCCTCGACATCTTTTTTCAGGCTTTGTACGTTCTCGGCCTTGGAAATAGTTTGAGAAAGTGTTTCCAAGATTTTTTTTCCCCAGTTACTTTTTAATGGGGTTTCAGTTTCACTGGCTTAACCGCTAAGAAACTGGGGGGTTCTAATCAGCGTCTCCTTTCATTTATTCTCAGGCAGCACGAAACCTTCTTGACTAATCAAAAGGGTTGTGGGAGGGGCGCCTGGGTGGCTCAGTTAAGCTTCTGACTTTGGCTCAGGTCACTTTGGCTCGAGCCTATGTCGGGCTCTGCTGACGGCTCAGAGCCTGGAGCCTACTTCGGATTCCATGTCTCTCTCTCTGACCACCCCAGCTCACGCTCTGTCTCTCTCTCAAAATAAACATTAGAAGAATAATTAAAAAAAAAAAAAGGATTGCATGAGAGTCGATCTTTTTCCTTCTCAATCCAGTGTCTTCATTTAAAGACATGTGCATATATAGTGTATAATATATATACGTTATATATATGCACATGTGCATATATTACCAGAACTCTTGTGTTGCTCTGTGTTTACAGCTATCAACTGTAAAATAAGATTGATTTATTATTGTAAGAATATTTCTCTTTCTGTAGCCTTCGTGCTTCCCAAGAGCTACCACTTCTGTTGCTACAGAACAAAACTGTCAAAGGAAAGCGTGGGCTTTGTTAACACACAGTAAACAGCCTGTTCTGTGGAGGAGGGGAGAGGCCGTCGGCTGGGCGGTCCAGCCTCAGTTAAAGGTTTACATCCAACTCCCCTTGTGGGGGCAAAAACCCAAGCGACTCAAATTTGCCTCATTAGGCTCCCGTGCGCTCTTGCAAGAGGCCGGCTGTGTTGGAAAAGGCCCACACGGGCCATGGACACCTTGGTGGATGGAGGCAGAAGGAAAGAACTGGGAAAGCCAAAGAAAATCGTCAGGGACCGATGGCCTAAGGCAGGCACCTCAGGCTGTGATTGGTCAGAAGAACGAAATGAGTGAGAAAAATATCTTCGTGGTCCTTTCGAACATGTTTAGTATTTCGAACACGTTAACTCTTTCCTGAATGAGAAGAATACGGAATAAATGAACGTCACACTTCTAACGGGTGACTTGCTTTCCAGACACAGACACAAACACAAAAATACCCCAAAACAGGCAAGCTGTTTTTCTTTGGTCAGAACATTTGAGGGCCAAAGGTGTTACATACAGATGCCTTGTTCATAGAAGGGGTCTCAAGGTGGGTGGCCGAGTTTTCTTTTAAGCTGTAAGTAGGCTACAAAGTGATGCACATTTTGAGTGCCCTGTGTGCTGGTCCCTTTTAGGGACTGGGAGTAGCGGGGGACAAAAGTCTCAACCCTGGTGGGGCTCACCTGTAAATGGGAAGGCAGGCTGTCAACACATGCTTCACGTGACACTTGGGGTTGAGAACAACGTGAAAGTCCCTCGAGGTGGGGGTGCGACGGGGGAGCCCTCTGCAGAAGGGACCGCTGGCTGGCGCAGGGCCCCTGCGCAGGGGTGGGTGGTGCAGAACACCCAGTGGCTTCCTGGGCAGTAGCTTAGGTAAGGGCAAAGCCTCCGGGACGGGGGCGTGCTTGGTGAGCCCACGGAGGCCGGCGTGGCTGGAGCAGAACGTGGGAAGGGAGAGCCGTGGGGCCGGTGTGGCAGGGACCCGTAGTCCAAGGGAAGGACTTGAACGTTGGTGGGATAGTGGCTAGCATAGCCTCCTTCTGAGGGAAGGACTTGGAATTTGAAATCCCTTTTCGTTTCTCCTTAGTAACCCCCCGTGACCCTAACCCCCCATTTCTTTAACCAGGGAAAACCTTTAAAAATCTGCATTTTAGAAATCCACAGACCACAACTGTTCCGCATACCAATGATGGATAGTATCGATTTCATTTCGCTGAGGTGAGGACAGGCCGAATCCGAGGCAGGGAAGTGCCTTTTCCTACGAGCTTACAAAGAACACCAGATCGACGAATTCGTGCGTTTCCCCCGTAGCTGCTCGGCCTCCACATTCCCAGTTAACTCTTCGTGTTTGTTCGAGTCAAGAACAAACAAAAAGGAAATGAGATCCCAGAGGACAGCTGCAGACAGACGTGCCCCCTGTTCGACTAACCAAGCGTAGCGTGACTCACTGCCTGGCGCTATGGCCGTCACGCGGTCAGACCTCAGAACCTCAAATGTCTACGGACATGTCTCATCCCCAGAGGACAGAGACAGTACTTCGTTTATCCACTGTTGTGTCCTGAGTGCCTAGACCACTGCCTGGCCCGGAACTGGCCTTCAGCCGATGTTCCCTGAGCTGCATTCGCTGTATGGGGCAGAGCCCTGAGCTCACGCACCCCCCTCCAGGGCTCCTCAGGCCTCACTCGGCATCCGTCCCGTTCATGCAATGCGTCTGGCTCCTAAAACCCCAGCAAAGAAAAGAACCTAACTGGCCGGGTAAGCTGACAATCGTGAGGACTTCGATCAGGCAGCTTGCCACGATTTCCCGAAAAGGGACAGGCCGTAAGTATTTAAAATACAGAAACAGGGGCGCCTGGGTGGCTCAGTCGGTTAAGCGTCTGACTTCGGCTCAGGTCATGATCTCACAGTTCGTGAGTTCAAGCCCCGCATCAGGCTCCGTGCTGACAGCTCAGAGCCTGGAGCCTGCTTTGGATTCTGGGTCTCCCGCTTTCTCTGCCCCTCCCTACCTCATGCTCTGTCTCTGTCTCTCAAAAATAAATAAATGTCAAAAAATTAATAAAAAAGAGTCAAAAAAATAATGAACGTTAAAAACAAAAATAAATACATAATAAACATGAAAAAATTAAATACAAAAAAAAAATACAGAAACAAAAGGTGACCTGAGGGCACTGCTGACCCGCGGCGTACACAGTGAGGGGCTGTGATCATCAGCGGAAGTTCAGTCATGCTTCATGGATTTTCCCAAAAGATAGTGGAGAAGATTTCTGAAAGAAGACATTTAGTGGTTCAATTTCTGGAAGTTGTGCCAAGCAACACCCGCATGTAGCCAGGCTCTTCCGTCATACCCCACTTTACTCTCTACCCCGCTCGACCTTTCCTCTCTAGGAGTGCTAATTAAGCTAAGTTCTCCCAAAGTAGTAAGGTTTATCCATGCAAACATTTTAGCTATTGGCGATTTGCTTTAACTCGCAATTAGGCGTAAATCAATGGAATTCAAGAATTCATTCAAACCTTGAATGTAACCGCAGCTAGAACATGCTTCCTAATGGGCCGATATCACCACCAAGGGGGTGAGAATTGGTTCTTCGGAGGGCAAAACTATCTTCCTGTTTTCGTACGTAAAGCCAGGTCTGCATCTAGTGTGCACCGGGCGATTTGACGTTGAGATTTCACGGAGGGGAGTGGTGAGAATGGAAAAAGCTGGGAAACATCAGGCTGGACGATGAGGCAGAGGCCCGGCTCCGCCCTCAGGAAGCCTGCACTCCAACAAGGGAAACCGATGCAGATGGGAGCCTCGTGTGGTCTGGGCCTCACCACCTCCAAGCTTCAAATCGCTCCACACTTCGTATTCTGCCCTCCGGGCTCTTGTCCCGTTTCGGTCTGATGTTCCACAATTACTCACTTCCTCTTCCTGTGGGATGATTTTACTTCCTGTCCCGCTGACGTCGGCCTTAGCCTTACAAACTGACTTCGTTGGCTGGTGGCATGTGAGTGGAGGAGATACGTGCCATCCCCAAGCAGGAGGGTTAAGCATCATCTTGCGGTTTTGCCCCTACTTGTTCCTCCGCCAGGAGCCCAGCATGTTCCAGACAGTGGCCCCTCCTTCAGCCTCGGTCCTATGGGATGAAGACACGCAGCAGAGTCAAATAAGGAGTGTCCACAGTGGATGTGTAGTTTAAATGAATGGTAGATCTCCGCTTCTCTCGGACCCTGAGACCTGGGAGGTTGGTCGTTAGCGCAACATAACCCAGCGATAGCTGGCTAAGTATCCGCTCATGCGACATGCCTCCTTTCAGCCTCTGGACCTCCCCTCTGCTTAGGACACTTCCTTCTTACATCCTGTCCCCTCCTGCTTGGGGATGGCACATACCTCCTCCACTCACATTCCTCCAGCTTAATTGCCACTTTCTCTATGAAGTGCGAACACCTCCCTTCCCTCCCTTCAAAAAAGAAAAGAAATACTAGGCTGGGTATCTATAGTGGGCAGGATAATGGCCCCTCAAAGAAGTCTGTGTCCTAATCCCTAGAACCTGTGAATATTTTATACCAAAAGGGACACTACAGATTACGGGTAAATTAAGAATCATGACACAGGGAGATTATCCTGAATTACCCAGTAATCCTACTTTGGTCCTTAAATGGAAGAAGAGGCAAACCATAAGAGACTCTTAAATACTGAGAAAAAACTGAGGGTTGATGGGGGGTATGGGAGAGGGGACAGTGGGTGACGGGCATTGAGGAGGGCACTTGTTGGGATGAGCACTTGGGATTGTATGAAAACCAATTTGACAATAAATTATACTTTTAAAAAAAGATGGAAGAAGAAGGCAGAAGAGTTGGAAGGAGATGTGATGGCAGAGGCAGAGGTCAGAGTGGTTCGAGTGGCGGCTTTGCAGATGGGGAGGAGGCCGTGAGCCAAGGAATGCAAGCAGCCTCTCGAAGATGGGAAAGTCAAGGTAACATTCTCCCCTAGAGTCTCCACAGAAGAACGCAGCCCTGCCAAGGTCTTGATATTGGCCCAGTGAGACCCACTGCAGACTTCTGACCTCTAGGACTGTGAAAAGTAGTTTATATTGTTTTAAGCCACTAAGTTTGTGGTAATTTGCTACAGTGACAGTAGATGACAAATAGTGTCCTTCCTTCCCTGGTTACAAGTTCCCATGGCTCGTAGAAACCTCTGCTCTTAATACTGGTGCTGAATGGAGCAGCCTCACCACTTTCCATCACCCCAACTAGACTCCAAGCTTGCTACACCCATCTTGTCCCAATTATATCTTCAGAGCCTGGAAGGGTGCATGGCACTTGAGTACTCTGTGCAGAATTCTGAAACAGATGCAATTTTAGAAATTAGGACGAAGGAGGAACAGTGATGTGTGACATTGAAGAAATACAAACCAAAAATTGGATGCAACTACTTTCTGACTTGCTTAACTAGCTGTGGCACAGTCACTAAACATCTCTGACCCTCTGTTTCCTCATCTTTAAGAATGGAGAAACTAGAAAGAATCACAAAAAAGTTCCCCACAGGTTAAAAAAAAAAAAAGAGCACTTTCTAAGTTGAAAATGTATCCAAATATTAGTTTTTTATTGGGTGGTGTGTTTATTATTTTGTAAGATTTTTAAAAATATTCATTTGAGAGAGAGAGAGGAAGATAGAAAGAGAAACAGAGGATCCAAAGTGGGCTCTGTGCTGACAGAAAGCCCAAGCGGGGCTTGAACACACAAACCATGAGATCATGACCTGAGCTGAAGTCAGGCACTTAATCGACTGAGCCACCCAGGCGCCCCTTGTGGTGTGTTTGTTTTAAAGTTGAAATGGACCAAGAAAGTGGAAACAACCCTGCTGACAACCAGTCGATCGTGTTCCCAACAGAACACAAACAGTACCTAGAGCAAGATAATGACAATGCCACTCTTGTGAGCACAAAAATTACTAGACACCCCCTCTTCCAACACACACTGGTCCTCTCGGAGCAACTGCAGCTCTATCACCGATATTAATTCAAACCCCATTTTAGCTCTCCTTCTAGACAACATCACTGAGATCCTTGGTCACTAAATCGCCCCTGCTCTGTGACAGTATCCAACCCAGAACTACTCCAACTCTGTAATGGCCTCACCATCATTCAACACAAGCCTAAACCCTTAGAAGCCTCTCTCATCTCCCCTATGGAGGTGCTCCTGAGACACATTCTCCCTGCAGCAAGCTTAGCCCCAACTTTGGGCATTTGTGTTTTATTTGTTTTGACCACAGATGTGGTCTGGTCAGTTGGCTCTGACTCCATATTAAATTCTCTAATTCTGCACAAAAGCCAATGGGTTCAGAGAGCCACTGAGGTCCTCCAGCTAGTTACAACCATGAGATCCAATGTATCTTTTGCTTGTTTGTTTTCACGTAGTCATGGGGTTAAACTATTTGGTAATGGAACATGTCAGCTTACCAAATCTGTCTGATACCAAGTCTTCTATTTCTCATCTTGGCTAGAAACTTCCAGAAGCTTTTAGTCGCTGGAGAAAACCTGCCATATTTTTTCAAATAGCACTTAGTCCTGGGGCAAAGCCAGATACGTTCTGATGAGGGTTAATTGTTCTTTATCAGTGTGAGAGGAAGCAGGTGTGTGTTCCCTGCCGTCATCTGATTTTTCTCCAGGCTCTAGGAGCAGACTCTCCCTCAGTCACCCAAGCAGGAAATTGCCTTTCTACAGAAGGTAAACAAAGAGGGTTTGCGTTATTTTTAACTGAAAAATTGGACCTGAAAAACCTTCAGATCACTTGGGCTTCCCCCCCCCCCTTATTATCAGAATAGTATTCTTTAATTGTGAAAAAAGCAGAAAAGTGTAAAGAAGAAAATATCATTCATCCATAGACCCACCACTCCAAACTAATGAGTCTTCACATATTTGGGCCTATTTCCTTCCAGTCTTTTCTTCCCCTCCCCGCCCAGCTGTGTATATGCAGGAAGATCCAGAAGTGGAGAAAGAGCAGGGATAGTTGAAGTCATAGTTTTAAATGAATCCATGCTCATTGAAAACAAACTCCAGGCAACAATGTATACAGAACATTCTAGTGTCCTTTCAACACCTCCCCATCCAGACTCTTCCCAGTGGCAACCACTGTGAAATTAGGAAGAAATGGGATAATACACATGGTGCTTTAGTGCTTATAAATAGCAAAAAATGTTTAGTGGTGGGCAGGTGGAGGCGTGGCCCTTCTTAAATAGATTCTCCTCATCCCCTTTGTGGCAGACAGACCCTAAGCCGACCTCCAATGATTTCTCACCTCCTGGTGTCCATGCCTTTGGGTAATTCCCTCCTCATGAGCATGGGTGGGATCCATGACTTGCTTCTAACCAATAGAATATGGCAAATGCGATGGGATGTCCCTCTCTTGATTTGGTTACATTACACGGGATAGGGTGTCAGCCCTGTGATTACATTACATCATATAAGCTCCTATCTTAGTAAATTGGATTCTCCTTGTTGATGACGAAACGAGTGGCATGTTGAGGAAGCCCATGTGTCAAGCCCACTGTGCGCAGCATCCAGGACTTGAGGGCAGCCTGCAGCCAACAGTCAGAAAAATCCCAGGACCCTCAGTCCTACAACCACAAGGAAATGAATTCTGCCAGCAAGATGAATGATATCGGAAGTAAATTCTTCCTCCAGGCAAGCCTCCAGAGGAGACCACTGTCCCGGCCACCATCTTTTTTGTTTGTTTGTTTGTTTGGTTGGTTGGTTGGTTGGTTTTGAGAGAGAGGCAGAGGGTACAAGTGAGCAAGGGAGAGAGAGAGAGAGATGTAGGGCTCACCCAAAGTGGGGCTCATGCTCACCTGAAGTGAGGTTCAAGCTCACCTAATGTGGGGTTCAAACTCACAAACCATGAGATCATGACCTGAGCCAAAATCGGATGCTTGACAACTGAGCCACTCAGGAGCTCTGGCCAACATCTTAATTGTAGCTTTGTAAGAACACCCAGAACAGAGCACCCAGCTCAACCATCCCGACTCCTAACCCACAGAAATCGTGAGATAATAGTGTGTGTTGTTTTAAGCCACTGGACTTGTGGTAATTTGTTACATGGTGATAGAAAGCTAATACCCTTTTCTTTTTCTTTTTTTTGAAACTTTATATTTTGGTCTTAAAAATGATCATTTCTAAATTGACTTTTCTGTAAGAAGGTAAAGCACAAAAATTTGCCAAATCTCATCCGATCCACACACAAACTCACAAAGGTTTTCTGTGTAGTCTTTATGGATGCAAATCTTTGTGAGGGTTTCATTCTTACTGTAGATCTTGAATCTGTTCTACAATAATGAAGCCGCAAAGTTTTAACGCAACGCATTCATTATAAACTGTAACATTTGTATTAAAAGGAAGGCTGGGTACACAAAAATAGGAAAGAATCTGAGAAGCAGGCACTCTGTGGAGGCTCAGTATATCTTATTTGCTTCGTAGTTTTTTTGTCATTAATTTCAAAGGGCACACAGCCCATGCAGGAGGCTCAGTAATATTAACCACAGGTCGATTACAAACCATTTTATTGGTGGTATCGACTATAGGAGGGTGGGACTTTATTAAAAATGGGTTTTGGGGGCGCCTGGGTGGCTCAGTCGGTTGGGCGGCCGACTTCAGCTCAGGTCATGATCTCGTGGTCTGTGAGTTCGAGCCCCGTGTCGGGCTCTGTGCTGACGGCTCAGAGCCTGGAGCCTGCTTCCGATTCTTTGTCTCCCTCTCTCTCTGCCCTTCCCCTGTTCACGCTGTGCTTCTATGTCTCTCAAAAATAAATAAACATTAAAAAAAATGGGTTTTGTTAAGTTTGCCAACTCCTTAGGTAGGTAACATGGGCAGTGCTGTCACTTCGACCAAAATTAGATATTTAATGCCTCATGGAAAAAAGACCGATTGAAGGAAGCAAATCTAAACTATCCTCTAGGTGCTGTAATATTTCATTTGATAAAGTAACAAAAGGATAGGACAAAATTTAAGCCAGATTTATATGCGTTCCAACTTTTCACTCAGGAATTCTTCCACACTGTCTGTGTTCCATTCGAGGTTGCTCAGTTCTTCAGCAATGTTCCCGTTGTCATCCAGAAGCTTTAATACAGGGTCTGGGCCACGAACGTACTTGATTCGTAGTCCTCTGACTAGTTTGGGCTTATCACTCCTGACAAAAGCTTGGGCTTGAGGGAACCTCCCCAGTTTTCATCCACAGACTTCAAGGATAGCACCTGCATACAGCTTTTTTTGTTTCAAATTGTGCTTCTTCCTGACAGCATCCTCTACAGTCAGGGTCCCAGCTGAAGCAGGTTAAACTGTCCCAGAAGATCACAGGAGCTGCAGAGCAAGTTGCTGGAGAAGCCTAACTCTCTGGAAGCCCCTGATGAAAACTCCGCCCCGAGTGCAGACACCACCCGAAGTACAGCTGCCAACAGTGACCGCAGCCCAAACGCCAGCCCGAGCCAACCACCCGACCCAGGAACTGTCTCTACCGTGTTCTGTAGGTCTCTAACTGTCTAGCCTAATACCCTTTTCTAAGGGTCGAGACTCCCTGGGTGCAAGCAACAGACACCAGCTCAAACTGGTGTAAGCAAAAGGGAAATCTACAGGTTCACCTAACTTCACGTTCGAATCCAGGTCCTCGGATGCTGTAAACTGTACCTTTTCCTTCCTTGTTAGTTCTCCTTCAATGTCAGCTTGGTTCACAGGCAGCGACTCCCCAAACGAAGATGACCGCCTGCCTTTGTTGACATCCCATCAGCTGGACAACCTCACTGGAAAAGAGTACTGCTCCCTCCCCCCCCACCATAGGTCCTGCAAGAGCCCCGGGGTTGATGTCCACTGTCCAGTGAGTCTGGTTGGACTCACTGAAAACTCGGGCCCACCAATCCCTGGGGACATCCGAACTTCACGACCCGAGAGAGGGAGGGATGCGCTCCAAAGGAAAATAAGGGTGCTGCTAGTTGAAGAAGTTGGAACGGAAGCCGAATGATAAAAATCACAGCCATCCGCCACGGATATGTGCATATTTGTATATCCACACGTATACGCCACGTTATATAATCCTCTGATGACACAATAGCATCCAGCAACATTGCCATGAAGACCCCCCACGCAAGCAAGTTTTGCCAAGGTGGATGAAAATAAGCTCCAAAAGCTTTAAAGTCACAGGTAAGTTGAAGGAATAACACGGCAAATATCCATACGCCTTTCATCAAGGTCCTCTCGTTGCTAACATGTTACCCCGCCCATTTTCTCTTTTTGTTTCGATGACAAAGTAAATTGCAGACCTCATGACGCTTCGTCCGGGGATGTCCCAGCTGGGCTCTAAGAATAAAATCTCCTACTTAACGACGTCACGAACGTGTCCCAAGAAACCTCACACTGTGCACGGACATTCCCTAATGTCCAGTTCCTGTTCACATTTTTCTTAGAGTCCAAAAAATGTCCTTTGTGAGCTGTGTTGTAAGTTTTGGGGTTTTTTTCTGACCCAGGATCCAATCCAAGATTACACTGGATCATCCTAGCTCTTCAATCCCTTCAATCCTGAACGGCTTTCCTTTCCCTTCATTTGTCCTTTGTGGGTTTGTCTGTTTCCTCATGATTCGATCCAGGCTTACTATTTGGGGGAAGAATACTACGCGGGTGATGTTGGGTCATCCCATTATTCAGGAGCCACACAGTGTCAGCGACCATTTGGTTAAAATGGTTCCTGCCAGACCTCTCCATCATAAAGACGTATTTTTCCCCTTTTTTGTGAATCAGTGTTTTCTGGGATGATACCTCAAGACCATGGAAATGTCCTATTTCCCAACAGTGGTTTTAAAATGCACTGATAATCCAAGCCTGAATTTTTGTATCGGTGACTGCGAGATGGTGATTTTCTAAATCCGTCATCATTTTTCTACCGTTGTTAGCTGGCCTTTCTCTTTCCCTCAGTTCTTCTCTTTTTTATTTGGTCACTCTGTAGTTACAGATTCTTTTTAATTCAGTGTATTAAAATCCACTCTTCGGGCACCCGGTGGCTCAGTCGGTTAAGCATCTGACTCTTGATTTTCTCATGTCATGATCTCACGGTTTGCGAGATCAAGCCCCATGTCAGGTTCTGCGCTGATAGTGCAGAGCCTGCTTGCGATTCTCTCTCTCTCCCTCTCTCTCGGCCCTTCTGCTGCTCACTCTGTCTCTCTCTCAAAACAAGTAAAGAAACACTTAAAAATCAAAATCAAAATAAAATCCACTCTCATCGTTGTATCTGTTGATATTTCAATTATCCCAGATTTGGCTAGTGGGAGCCTCTCTAAGTTGGCTCCCGCATCCCGTCCACCTGGCTCCATGCACTGTGGAGCGCTTCTTTGCTTTCTGGAACACCAAGATCTTCCAGTCTAACCGGGGACTTTCCCTGCCCTGGATCTGGAATCAACCATTTCTCCAAAAAAAAAAAAAAAAAAAAAACCCGTAGTTCCTTTCGGTGGAGAACAATATCGTTAGAGACAAAGATCTCAACACGTGGGTCTTCCATAACAAGATTTAAAAATTGCTAAGCACCATTTTAAATGGCTTCACAATATTTCCACTGGGTGTTTGGACCACAACATTATTCCATTAATGCTGGGTATTTTATTTTTATTTATTTAGTTTAAAAAAATTTTAAGTTTATTTATTTATGAACGAGAGAGACAGCATGAGTGGGGGAGGGGCAGAGAGAGAGGGAGGACACAGAATCGGAAGCAGGCTCCAGGCTCTGAGCTGTCAACGCGGAGCCTGACACGAGGCTGGAACTCACAAACCATGAGATCATGACCTGAGCCGAAGTCGAACGCTTAACCGACTGAGCCACCCAGGCGCCCCAATGCTGGGTATTTTAGAGAGAAAGAACATTTTCCCTGTTCAAAATAACACAGGGATGGAAAACTGTGTGTGTGTATTTTTTTTTCTTTTCTTTTATTCGAGAATGAGTGACTGAGGACATACCCCAGGGCGGAGCTACTAGGTAAAAGGGTAGAGACACTATTCAAACTCTCTCTGCAAATCGCCTCATTGCCCTCCAGAGAGATAGTGCCGGTTTACCCACCCCCCGGAAGCGAAGCCAATTCCTGGTGCACGCTCGCCAGCAGTAAGTGTTAGAACAAAGAAGAGAGAGACCATTTCTGTAAGTCCAGCAGAGAGCGTGGTGTGTCATCGGTTGAACGTTGGTTTCTTCGATCACTGGCCAGGCTGAGTGGAGTCAGGAAGAACATATTTCGTATTACTATTCGAATATGTTTTATAAAATCAGGTCATGTTAGCAGGAGGAATCATCAAAAGAGGAACTAAATGAATACTGTTGATGTCCTTGTCCTTATAACCGCCCGCTTGGGTGCCAGTGGCGGAGAGGACAAGTAACCTGACCAAGGTCGCTCGGCCACCAGTAACGGAGCCAGGATTCGAACCAGGCAGCCCAGGGCCACTCTGACCCATTCGCTCCACTGGCTTCCTGGCCGTGACACTGAGAGCGTGAGGCCGGGGCCCGTGGCTGGGTGTCCGTTACATCTGTCTACGTTTCAGCCGCTTTAGCCTTTTGTTCTCTTAATAAACGAAACGTGAGACTAGGATGAAATACTGCTTGGGAATACTTTGGAGAAAGGAAAAAACACTGTAGAAGTTCAAGGTTAGAGTGAAAAATAGCCTCGAAATCATCCCTCCAGCGAGCGGTGGAGACGCAGAAGTCCGCACCGCAGCCCCGGCTCTGTCAATTGCCGGGCAAGTCACTGGGCCTCTCTGAGCCTCTGTTTCCTCCTCTGTGAAATGGAGACCCAGCTTCCACGGTGATTGCAAGGATCCGACAAGAGGAGCATGCGGCCTGGTTCTGCCCGGCAAACAAACAGCCAGCCCTGGAGGAACGCAGCCTCCCCTCCCCCCGCAACCGCCCTGGTATCTCCTCCTGTTCACCGGGAAAACCCGGGGGCTTGGAAGGAAGACGTGGAGCGGTTTTGCCAGGCCGCCTGTTGGGAACAGGGCATCTCTGCAAGCTCTCTCTCCCCGCTCCTCCGATGTGGGTTGCTGTTTCCTGCCAAGGCTTAATTAAATCCTGGAGCAGCAAGCACAGATAATTAACGGTGAGGCTCGTTAGGCGTGACTTTGGTTAATGTCTATGACTGGGGAAGATTCTAGTCACGGGCAATTAGTATGAACGTGTAATTAGGATGCTCAGTTGGCAGGAAGTGGGTGAGCAGCTTGCGAGTTTGGGCAGCAGATGGAGGGCTGGGGCCCGCCCGGGCATAGGGGGCCGGATGTAGGACAGACGGGGACAGGAGTCCTGGGAGGGCTTGCGGCCCAGCCGTCTTCTGTGCGTGGAGGCCACACGGCAGCTCGAACCCCGAGCAGCTCTGCCTTCGGCTGGCGCCTTTCAGCTCAGAGAGCCAATATCAGAAGCCTGATGGGGGCGTATTTGAACTTTGAATTACAATAAAACGGATATGCAGATTATTAAAAATTTTACATTGTATTTATTTAAATTCTAAACAAGTAATACATTCACGTGGTTCTACCGTCAAAATGCTTGAGAAGGAGCGCCGGGGTGGCTCAGTCCGCTAGGCGTCCGACTTTCGATTTCGCTTCAGGTTATGACCTCATGGTTCGTGGGATCGAGCTCCAAATCGGGCCAGAGCAGAGCCCGCTTGGGACTCTCTCTCTCTCTCCCTCTCTTTGCCTCTCCCTTGCTCTCTCTCTCGCTGTCTCAAAATAAATAAACTTTTAAAAATGCATAGAAAGACAAACGGACCTCCCAGCCCTGACTCCCATCTGCCCCGTACCCCCACCTGTTCCCCACCCAAGGGTGAAACCGGTAACTTGGGTCCTTTCCAGAAGTCGTATTATCCACATAACAAGCAAATCCAAATATGTGTTCTGTCTCCCAATTTTAAAAAAAAAAGCACGAATGTTCGCATATACATGAACAACACAGGTTTGAACTCTGCGGGTCGATAAATACAGTACTGTGTATATGTTTTCTCTCCCTTATGATTTTCTTAATAACTGTTCCTCTCTGGCTTGCTTTCTTGTAAGAATACAGTACAAAGTACATGTAACATCCAAAGTACGTGTCAATCAACTGTTGTCATCAGGAAGTCTTCAGGCGAACAGGAGACTAGTAGTAAGTATTAGGTTTTTGAGGAGTCAAAAGTCATAAGTGGATTTTTGACTGCATGGGGGGTTGGCGCCCCTAATCCCCGCGTTAGGGAGTCAACGGCACTGTTTTAATTCTTGCCTTTTTTTTTCAAATAATAAAGCATTTTTTTAGGACAGTGAAACTATCCTATGTGATACTATAATGATGGATGAGTGTCTAAATTGGTCTAAACCACAGAGCGTACCGTGCCAAAAGTGAGTCCTAATGTAGACTATGGACTTTGGATGATAACACGGCAGTGTAGGTGCGTGATTGCAATAAATGCACCACTCTGGGGGGGGGGGTGTCGATAGTGGGGACAGCTGTGCATGTGGAGGGAGGGGGCACGTGAGAAATCTCTGTGTCTTTGGTTCAATTTTGCTGTGAAGCTAAAAATGCTCTAAAAGTAAAGTCTATTAAAAATTTTTTAACTTCCTTATTTGTTTAAACAGCTGCACGGAGTCCCGCTGGACGGGTGAGTCTCATTTCTTTAGCCAGTCGCCTGCTGGTGGACACCGAGCTCACTTCCAATCTTCTGCGTTACAAACAATGCCCCAGTGAATAACACTAAGGGGACAACGGACGCCACAGGGGGTGTGCCCGTAGGGTTGTAGGAGTTGGGGACCAGGGTCAAATGCTTTTACAGAGAGACCTTGGATGGCAGGACAGAAGTTTCCACCCTCCCTTCGGCCACTGTCCTGTGCTGTGTTTGCAAGAAGGAGAAAGAGAAAGCTCAGGGCAACCAAGGTCTTTTAAAAAGCCAAGGGCGGAAGTTGTTTGGGTCAACTCTGCACCCGTTGCCATGGTGAGAACGCCGTCATGGCCGCAGCTGGCTGCGGGGAAGTGTATCTAGCTAGAAGCATACTCAGGAAGAGGGAGGCACAGACCTGGGACGATGGCCAGCGGTTGGATCCCAGGGAAGTCTCCAGACCAAGACACGCTGGACCAAAGGGCAGAGACAGGAAAGCAATGAATTCTTGGTAAATGTGTTTGCGAGACAAACAACTCTTGAAACCTGAGCTCAAATGAAAGTCAGGACATTTGGGACGCCCCATTTGGGGTCTTGAAAGAAATTTAAAACAAAAACAGAAAAGGGCAAGTGTCGACGAGGACGTGGAGAAACTGTAATGCTTGTATGCTGTCGGTGGGAACGTAAAATGGTGTGACCGCTACGGCAAACAGGATGGAGAGTCCTCCAAAAGTTAAAAATACGGGCCCCCTTCTAGGCGTATACCCAAACGAATTGAAAGCAAGGACTCAAAGACAGATATTGTTCATATGTTCATTGCTACATATCCGTAGCAGCTTTATTCACAACAGCAAAGAGGTGGAATCAACCCAATCCACCAACGAATGAATGCATAAACAAGATGCAGTGTGTCCAGACAAGGGAATATTATTCAGCTTTAAAAAGGAACAACACGGGGCCGCCTGGGTGGCTCAGTTGGTTAAGCATCTGACTCTTGGTTTAGGCTCAGGTCATGATCTCACGGTTCATGAGATCAAGCCCTGATTCTTGGGATTCTCTCTCGCCCTCTCTCACTCTGCCCCTCCCTCCCACCCCTCAAAATAAGTACATAAATATTAGAAAAAAAAGAACAACATGAATCTTAAAGACATGATGCTAAGGGAAATAAGTCAGTCACAGAAAGACCAATACTGTATGATTCTACCGTATGAGGTGCCTAAAGTAATCAGATTCATAGAAACAGCAGAATGGTGGGGGGTTGCCAGGGGCTGAGGGCCGGAGGAATGGGGAGCTGTTGTGCAGAGGGTAGAGGTTTTGCAAGCTGAAAAAGTTCTGGAAATTTTCTCACAACAGTAAACATATACGTAACACTATTGATCTGTACCCTTAAAAATTGTTAAGATGGTAAATTTTATGTGTCTTTTTTAAAGATTTTTTTAAAGTAATCCCTATACCCAACATGGGGCTCGAACCTACAGCCTCAAGATCGAGAGTCACATGCTCTACCCACTGAGCCAGCCAGGCGCCCCAAATTTTAGGTGTTTTTAAATCACAATTAAAAATGCCTTTAAAAAGAAAGAAACCTCTAAGATATCTTTAAGATGTTCGTGCTCTCTGGCTTAGCTCCTCCATGCTTTGCAAGTGGGGGAAAAATTCACACGATTATGTAAGCACCCATAGTTCAATAGGCTTATTAAAATCAGCGAAAAATTGAGAACAATCCCAGGGTCGAGAAACAGAGGCGTAGTTAAGAAACGGTGACATCCCTAAGTCAAGACAAAACGCTATAGACATTTCAAACAAAGCACAAAATCCTTGCAGACAACTTGTAACATGAAGAGAGCTAAGTTATAATTAATGAGAAAAGAGGAATAAAAATTTTATGCATCATGCTATGTCAAACCAAAAAAGATGTCTACACACACACACACACACACACACATACGAATAATATGCCTACGGAATGCTAAGAGCATGGTTTCCAGGCATAGGATTACAGATTGTTTCAAAAACAGAGGATTGTTTTTCTTCCTTTTCTCTTGGTGTTTCCTCATTTCCAGTAGTTAGCATACAATTTTTTTAACATGAAAAATTCCTCCTTTGGGGATAAGCAAACGGGTACATCCAGACGATGGAACATGATTCAGGAATAAAAAAGAAATGAGCCGTCATGCTACGAAACCAGGCGTGGAGGCCTCTTAAATGCATGTGCTAAGTGAAGGAGGCCAGTCTGGAAAACTCACACGCTGTATGATTCCAACTATAGGACGTTCTGGAAAGGCAAAATTGTGGAGAGAGTGAGAAGATTCGTGGCTGCCGGGGATTCGGTGAGGAGAGGGGAATGAATCGGTGCGGGCGGGGGGTGGTTAGGGCAGTGGGACCATTCTCCGGGATATGTAACGGTGGCCTCGGGTCCTTCCACATCTGTCCAAATGCACGCAATGTGTGTGAGTCACAGGAATGCTTCGCCAGCCGACACGAACCCTATGGGGGAGTGCTGTTTAATGGGCACCAAGTTTCCGTTTGGGAGATGGGCAGTGGTGATGGTTGCACACGTGTGCAAAATCCTTTGTGCCTCTTAGCTGCACACTTGAAAATGGTTAAAATGGGTGGGGCGCCCGGGTGGTCAGTCGGTTAAGCGTCTGACTTCGGCTCAGGTCATGATCTCACGGTTCGTGGGTTTGAGCCTCACGTCGGGCTCTGTGCTGGAGCCTGCTTCAGATTCTGTGTGTCCCTCTCTCTCTGCCCCTCCCCTGCTTGCTCTCTCTCTCTCTCTCTTTCTCTCTGTCAAAATAAATAAACATAAAAAAATTTTTTTTAATGGTTGAAGTGGTAAATTCTATCGATGCGTATTTAACCACAACTAAAGAAAAGAAGGAGTTCTGTACCCTGTGGGGTCGGGTGAAAACAGTGCCGCAGAACTGGCTCACGGGTTGTACCAACCGTGCCACACTAATGTAAGATGTTGGGGGTGGGGCTCTGGGGAGAGGGTGGAGGCTGGTGCTTTGTGGGAACTCCCTGCACTTTCTGAACAATTCTCTATAAATTAATATTATTATTATTTTGCTTTTTATATTTTATTTATTTTTGAGAGCAGGAGAGACAAAGCACGAGCAGGGGAGGGGCAGAGAGAGGGAGACACAGAATCCGAAGCAGGCTCCAGGCTCTGAGCTGTCAGCACAGAGCCCGACACGGGGCTCGAACTCACAGACTGTGAGGTCATGACCTGAGCCGAAGTCTGATGCTCAACGCACTGAGCCACCCAGGCATCCCTCAATTCTCTATAAATTAAAATCGCTCTAAAAAATGAAGTCTTCGGGGGCTCCTGGGTGGCTCAGTGGGTTAAGCCTCTGACTTTGGCTCAGGTAATGATCTCGAAGTTCGTGAGTTTGAGCCCCACGTTGGGCTCTGTGCTGACAGCTCAGAGCCTGGAGCCTGCTTCAGATTCTGTGTCTCCCTCTCTCTCTCTGCCCTTACCCCGCTCACATTCTGTCTCTCTCTGTCTCAAAACTAAATAAACTCTAAAAAAGTAAAAATAAAATGAATTTAAAAAAATGAAGTCTTCGCTTTGAAGAAGCCTCCCTTGCTTTTGGTGAAAAACAAAGCCCGGGATTTGTCATCCACCATCTTGCAAGGAGCAGACCGCAGGCTGGGTGTCTTCCCAACAGATCTGGGCAGGCTCTTGTGCTGGGGGAAGGGTCACCAAGGACTCATTCCTTGGGTCGGAGAGGTGACAAGTCTCAGCCAATTCAGAGCAGCCATTTGTCATTCCGCTGGGACACTCCGCCCTCTCCGGGGACACTCACGGGACAGGGGGCACTTGTGAGTCCCCGGGGCAGATCCATTAGGCAGAGTGACTCAGAGAGGGTCCTGGCTATGAGGCACTGGGGTGTAGGTGCAGATGCAATGAAAGCCAGCCCCCCCAGGCCTCGGATTCCAGGCTCTGGACCTCAGTCTCCTCATCTTCAATGGGACAATAATCCTCATCGGCTCCCCACCCCTGCCAAAGCTCGCTGGGTCCGTGGTGTGCTTGGAGGGGGCGCTGACCGAATAGCTCTGTGCCGAATGCTATATGCACCTTCGCCTGCTCCCCGAGGGAGAGACCAGGGGCCACCAAGTGGTCCAATGACCTGCTTCAGGTCACAGCCCCTCCCACCTCCGCATGACTGGGTTTTGGGAACATTCACGCACTGTTAGAATTGATTGGAGTCACTTCCTTAATTTTAACCCTTTTCCCAGAGAGATCCTGCATCCAAGCGCCCTGAGATTAAGGCTACTTTTTTTTCCTTTCTGCATTTACTGTTTTAAATCATTGTATTTACTGTTGCTTGCAGTTATTTTTATTTATTATTATTATTTTTTTTTTTAATGGTTTTATTTATTTTTGAGAGCAGGAGAGACAAAGCATGAGTGAGGGAGGGTCAGAGAGAGAGAGGGAGACACAGAATGAAGCAGGCTCCAGGCTCTGAGCTGTCAGCACAGAGCCCGACGCGGGGCTCGAACTCACAGACTGTGAGATCATGACCTGAGCCGAAGTCGGACGCTTAACCCACAGAGTCACCCAGGAGCCCCTATTTATTATTTTTTATGTTTATTTATTTATTTTGAGAGAGAGATAGAAAGCGCAAGCAGGAGAGGAGTAGAGAGAGAGGACAGAGAGAATCCCAAGCCGACTCCTCACTGTCAGTGCAGAGCCCGATTCGGGGCTCAAACCCTTGAACCGTGAGATCCTGACCTGAGCCAAGATCAAGAGTCAGACGCCTAACAGACTGAGCCACCCAGGTGCCCCCACAATTGTTTTTAAATAATTGCATTTACTGTTCGAAAGAATTTATGATTTCTTTTGAATAGTTGCATTTATTGTCTTAAATAGTTTACTGGAAAACTGATCCATGTTCTACGTAGAACATTTAGACCATACAGACAGAAAAATGACAGTGCAGATCGCCTATAGTCACGCCACCTAGAAATACTGTTATGGACATTTTAAAGTACATTGTCTGGCTCTTTTCCCTACGGCTCTTAATTCATTGGCTAATTTTTTTTTAACGTTTTTATTTATTTTTGAGAGACATAGAGACAGAGCGTGAGCAGGGGAAGGGAAGAGAGAGAGGGAGACACAGAATCAGAAGCAGGCTCCAGACTCTGAGCTGTCAGCACAGAGCCCGACGTGGGGCTCGAACTCACAGACCGTGAGATCATGACCTGAGCTGAAGTCGGCCGCTTAACCAACTGAGCCACCCAGGCACCCCTAATTTTTTTTTTTTTTTGAGAGAGAGAGAAAGCATGCAGAGAGAGGCAGGGGTGGGGGCAGAGGCAAAGAGAGAGAGAGAGTCTTAAGCAGGCTCCATGCTCAGTGTGGAACCCAACATGGGGGCTCGATCTCAGGACTGGGAGATCAGGATCTGAGCCCAAATCAAGAGTCGGACGCTTAACCGACTGAGCCACTCTTATTACCACTTGCCGCGTGTCAGGCGTGGTCCTCGGCACAGGGAATACACTAATAAATGAGACTTAATACCTGACCTCCAGGAGCTGTACGTGGAGACACACACCCTCACACTCACACCCTCACACTCACACACACTCACACACACTTTGGTTTGTTTTTGACTGTTACTCAACATAACAATCACACCAAACATAACGTCTTGGAACCTCTTCTCCCCCCACTTAATGTATTACAGACACTTCTCCTTGTGATTCAGTATTATTTCACAGAACCGTCTAAATGACTAGACAGGGTTCCATTCCGTGAATATGCATCATTTGTGTGACCAATCTATGGTTGAACGTTCAGGGCTTCAGTGAAAATCTTTGTAGTTTGATCTCCGTACACATCTACGGCTATTTCTTCTGGAAGCAGAATTTCTAGGTCAAAAGTTGTGATATTTATTGCTTAATCCGGGGCGCCTGGGTGGCTCAGTTGGATAAGCGTCCGACTTCGGCTCAGGTCATGACCTCACAGTCTGTGAGTTCGAACCCCGCGTCAGGCTCTGTGCTGACAGCCCAGAGCCTGGAGCCTGCTTCGGATTCTGTGTCTCCCTCTCTCTCTGCCCCTCTCCTGCTCATGCTTTGTCTCTCCTGCTCTCAAAAATAAATAAAACCTAAAAAATAATTATTGCTTAATCCTCCAGATTACATAGGCCAGCTTCCTCTCCCTTTGGCAGGACAAGAGATTTCATGTCCCTGCTCCCTGTAGCACTAAACGGTGTCAGCTTTCTTTCTTTTCTTTTTTTTTTTTTTGCTTAAAAAAAAAACAACTTTCTGATATATAGGTTCCCCTCCCCGCCAACCCTGCTCTCCGAAAACCAGGGGTGGCTATGCAAACTTTCCCCAAAATGCTGTCAAGCAGAGAAGCAACTGCCATTAATTTATATGGAAAATTTTTCTAGCCTTCCCAGACCCAAAACATAATCGCTCTTGAGCATCTTGCTAAACGATGCACAAAATAAATCGAGATGAAGCCCAGATGCTCACAGACACGGGTCAAAGCTGGCAGCCTGATGCTGAGATGCTGAGCGTGGTTCCCGGGAAAGAGCTTGGGGGGAAGTGCAGGGGTGGGGGAGCCCTCCGCTCTGGTGCCGGCGCCCCGAGAACAGCTCGACTCGCAGCAAAACAAAGGTTAAACACTATTCTGGCTTTTTGCCATTTTTGGTGAAAGTGCAAAGCCTCCTCAGATTTCTTTCCGTTAGCAAAACCAGGTACTAACGCAGGTCTTTCGTAAAAGTGTAGAGGCGGAACGCGAACATTCAGAAGCAAGGGCACACCTATAATTTGACATTGACAGAGACCGCAAGAATAGTACAAAGAACCGCCTTTGCCCAGATTTGCCAAGTGCCAGCATTTCCTCCACTGGCTCCTCTTCTCCTCTCCCTCCTCCTCTTCCCCTCCCCCTCCTCCTCCTCCCTCTCTTTTTTCTGAACAATTTGAGTAACTTGCAAGTTTCGTGACCCTTTACCTCAAAATATTTCAATGTGTTTCCTAACAACCTCTGCATAACTGCTGTACAAGTAGGAAAAAATCAGTAATTTAGACTTGATACGATACTGCTATTTTTTTAAATTTATTTTTAACATTTTATTTATTTTTGAGAGAGACAGCACGAGCATGAGCAGGAGAGAAACAGAGAGAGAGAGGGAGACAAAGAATCTGAAGCAGTCTCCAGGCTCCAGCCGTCAGCACAGAGACTGACGCGGGGCTCCAACTCACGAACCATGAGATCATGCCCTGAGCCGAAGTCAGATTCTTAACCGACTGAACCACCCAGGAGCCCCAGGGTCTATTTCTGAATCACCTACATTTTTTCCTTCTCTCAGGTCTTAACTTTTCCTAATGAGAGAAAAATTAAATACACAAACTTAGAGAAAATAGGACAATGAATGCCCGGTAGATATGGTCATGTCTGGTCTCCACGCACCCCTCCCGGATTAGGAGAGAATAGACTCCAGACACCGTATAACTTCCTCTGAAAACACATCAGTTTGTGTCTGCAAAAGATGAGGTCCCTTTGTTTTGAACATCATCCTCAGAACCACCGGAAATCTCACAGTGATTTCTAAGGATCACGAATGTCAGTGTTTCAACGCTGTTTTTCTGTAGTCGGTTCTGTAGTCGGTTTGTCCAAATCGGACACTTGGCGTTGGGTTGATGTGTCTTTGAATCCCTGTGTGACGCCTCCCTCTTTTTCCCCTTGCAATTCACTTGTGGAAGAAACTGGGGCACATGTCCTGCAGAGGTTCTGTGTTGTGTGTGTATCCGATTGCAGTTTTGTACTGTCTTCTCTGCTCCTCTGTCCCCTGTATTTCCCGAAAACTGGTGGTTAGACCGGGAGGTGTTTTGACAATTGAAGGCGGGCTGTCTCCAAGATGCCTCTCTCAGTCGCTATGAATTTCCCTTGAAGAGGGTTGGGAAAGGGTTAGAGATGATTAAGGAGATTGGGACAGTAGAGCCCCAGCTCTGTTCCTAGCCTGCCAACCCCCGACTCCCCGCCACAGGACACGGGCCCCTCTGGGCTCAGCCGGGCAGCAGGACTTGTGGTCTCAGGCATTCTGGAATCAGGTAACAAGGCCTCCAGGGGGCACAGGAGGCATCTGCGGATGGCTTTCTCTCATCTGGGGACCCAAGGCGGCTGGTTCCCCCGGTACCAGGAGGTCCCCACTCCTGGAGTCAGACGCTGACTGTGACGCCCGGGGGCTGGGGGCCGGTTCCTAGCTTTCCCGATGGTGTTGAGATCCCCATCGGCTCCTCGTACCAGAACGCTTGCTCCCCAGGCCCCCAGGGAATGCCAGCTCTTCTCTTCGATGACTCCAGAGATGTCCTCCTTCGCTGTCCCCAGCTTCCAGCCACAGTGACGAAGGGCTTTTTTCTTCCTTTCTTCTCTCCGCCCGCCTCTTCCCTTCTTCCTCTGTTCTTTCCCCCTCCTCTTTCATGATCAACCTGGTCATTTTTCAGTGCACTCGGGGGAGCTGCTATTTAACAGAACCCGCAGGGACCGTCCGCACAAGGAACAGCCGCCCTCGGTGCCCTGGGGAAGGGCTGGGGGACAGCACAGCTGTGTCAATAAGCAGGGCCTTATTACCCCGAGAACGTAGACGAGGGGCCAGGAGCTCTGGGTTCGAGTCCTGCTCTGCCACCACCAGCTGCGAGCAGGCTCCTTCTCTCCGCCGGCCTCCAGGGGCTAGCGCGTGGTCCTAAATCCCGACCCCGTCACATTCCCGCGGCGGGTACGGACGGCCAAGCCGCCCTCCCGGCTGAGCTTAGCTCACCAGCAAAAGAAGGCAAACAGTCCCGGCGCCAGAGGATTCGGTTAGTGCGTAGGACGCACTCAGTAGTAGTAGTATTTATAAAGATCAAGTTGGTCCAGGTAACTGCCTTCCCTCTCCGGTCTGAGAGATTTAAGAAGAAATCTTCATCAGGGCACCTGGGTGGCTCAGTTGGTTAAGCGTCAGACTTCAGTTCAGGTCATGATCTCGCGGTTTGTGAGTTCGAGCCCCACGTCAGGGCAAAGCCTGCTTGAGATTCCCTCTGTCCCCCTCACCTCTTTCTGCTGCCCATCTTCGGATCCTCTGTCTCCCTCCCTCTCTGCCCCTTCCCCACTCGTGCTCTCTTTCTCTCTCAAAAATAAGGGAGCATGAAAAAAAAAAAAGGAGAAATCTTCATCAAATATATTGGTAAACATGGATACCTGTAAGCAAATACTCGCTTTGGGAAATGACTCGGGAGTGTATTGGTTTTATGGCAAAGAGAATTTGGCAGACGTGATTCAACTGAAGATCTTGAGATTGGGAGGCCCCCTTGGGTTATCGGGAGGCGCCCAGCGTAATCAGAGGGGTCCTTATAGGGGAAAGAGGAAGATACGAAAGCACCAGTTGGAATGACACAGCCAAAAGCCAAGGAACGCGGGCAGCCCGTGGAAGGTGAGAAGGGAAGGACAGGACTGTCCCCCTCCAGGCTACCTTCTCTAGGAAGGCGGCCACGGCCCTGCCTACATCTTGGTTTTAGCCCCGCAAGACGCCCGAGTCTCTCCAGCCCCCAGACTGGCCATATAAGACATTTTGCGTTGATTTAAGCCAGGACGCTTGTGGCAACTTGTTACAGCAGCAACAGGGAACTAATACAGACCTAGAACGGAAGGCAAACGCTAGATGGTGGAAAAAAAGAAGAAATTTTGTGCCCCAATAACAAGGGAGTTGCCCTGAATTTCCTACGTCCAGATTTCTATTGCCGGAGAGGAAAACTTCTATTTTGCAGAAGACATTTTTTTTCTGGTCACTTGAATTCATAAGCTTCGTACTTGATACAGTGACAGAGGTCCCTTCGTTTCAATCCTGATTTTCACGGGAATTCCTCTAGTTCCGTCATAAAATGTGATATAAGCAAAGAAGTTGAGACACTCATTCTTTATCGTGTTAAGGCAATCTCCTTATAGTTTTAATTTGTAGAGTTTCTAAAATAAAGACCTGAATTTCATTGAATGCACTCGGAGCATCTACTGAGATAGTTGTGTGCTGGGCGCCTGGGTGGCTCAGTGGGTTCAGCAGCCAACCTCAGCTCGGGTCACGATCTCACAGTTCACGAGTTCGAGCCCTATACTGGACTCTCCACTCTGCGAAGAGCGTACTTCGGATCCTCTGTCTACCTCGCTCTCTGCCCCTCCTCCGCTCATGCTCTCTCCCGCTCTCTCTCAAAAATACATACACATTAAAAACAACCTTTGGAGAAAAGCAAAGTGTACTTTTTCTTGCATGATTGTAGATTTGCACCATTGGGACAAATCCCACCTGGTTATGTCGTCTTAGTCTCTTAATATCCAATTGAATCGTAACTACTGAGAAATGTAGACATTTATTGCAGACATCAGTGTTCTCAGCTAACACTCAGGCCTCTGTTATTAAGGGAAGGCAGTAAATGAACATAATTTTGTCTGTATTCATGACCTGGCTGTAGTTTTTGCTCCCTCTACCTCAGATGTTATCTAGGGTTTTTGTTGACTTTGTAAAATAAGTTAGGTAGCTCTCTCTATATTTCTATGTCCCCCCACAGTGTGTATCTTCCCTGGGATTATTGTGCTTGGACAATGTGAAAGATTCATCCATTAAAATATCTGAGATGAAGACCTTTTGGGTCTAACTTTGCCCGTTTCTTTCTCGGCGTCGGTTCACTCACAGTTTTGATCTCTTACGCAGAAAGAATTGGGCTTGGAGCCCTACGTTTGGGCTTTATCATTTACTAACTGTGTCTGGTCATTCGTTCCTTCATTCACTCCTTCTTCATTCACTCCATAGCTGCCCATTCACACCAACTAATGCCAAGTACTGCACCGAGCACTGAAGATAAGATGGCAGATGAGGTCCCTGCCTTCAAAACCCCCATATTCTCCGGGAAGCGGGAAGCGGGAGACCACAAAGAGGAGGAGAGGAGGGGAGAGGAGGGGAGGGGAGGGGAGGGGAGGGGAGGGGAGGGGAGGGGAGGGGAGGAGAGGGGAGGAGAGGAGAGGAGAGGAGAGGAGAGGAGAGGAGAGGAGAAAGGAAAGGAGAAAGGAAAGGAGAAAGGAAAGGAGAAAGGAAAGGAGAAAGGAAAGGAGAAAGGAAAGGAAAGGGAAGGGAAAAAAGACAACAAAAGAAAAGAAAAGAAAAAAGAAAAAGAAAAGAAACACAAGGGGTATTCTGTAAGAGAAATAAAGGGCTGAGATTGGACCCAGGGAAGGACTCTCTCTGCATGGGCGGTAAGAATGACTTCTTTTTTTTTTTTTTTTTTAATGGAGAGAGATGTAAGTTGCCTCTTTTGTTAAGTTTTATTTTTATTTTGAGAAAGAATCAAAACGCAAGCGGGGGAGGGGCAGAGAGGAGGAGCCAGGATCCCAAGCCGTTTCCTGAGCTGTCAGCGCAGAGCCTGATGCGGAGCTCGAACCCCCACAAACCGTGAGATCAGGACCTGAGCCGAAATCAAGAGCCAGATGCCCCGCCGACTGAGCCCCCCAGGCTCCCCGAGGATGGCTTCCGGGGCAGACATTGTGCCCGCGGCCCTCGGATCCCGCCAGCTGGTTCTGCGGCCCATCCCCCACCTCAGCTCTGCTTCTTACACTGCGCACAGAGAACTCTCCTTCGGCTTCTTCAGAGAAACTGCCCAGAAGAACAGGAAGTGCCTGGGGGTTCGGCTCCTCCCCCGGGGGCCGGGGGCTCCTGCCGCGGACCCATGTGCAGAAGTACAAAAACCCAGAGCCCTTGCTCCAACTTCAAGCTGTAATTTACTCTCCAGGGCTCCCGGGTGGGGGGTCAGAGCAGAGATCACACACTTGCTTGGCACGTCCCCTTTGCCTGTCCTGTTTCCTTGACCCTCTTCAGTCTCCCTTCCCCACTCCAGCACTTCCTTAATCAGTCGCTCACCCATGTCTCCCCACTCAGAGTTTGGCTTTATGTGAACCTGACCTCGGACAACCTCTATGAGGCAATGATCCTGAAGCTGACACCTAAAATGTGAGAAGCAGCCAGTTAAGGGAAGAGCTGGAGAGGGGTGAGTGTGAAGAGAGAAGAACAGCATATGCAAAGGCCCTGAGGTCGAAAGAGGCTCGCTAAATTTGAAGGTGCATATTTCGTTTGGGAAATGGTGAGTGGGTCCATCAGGTGGGAGGGACAAGGCAGAATTGAATAGTGAAGGGTTTTGAATGTCGGACCAACGTCCTTAGATATAACCATGCGGGAGTGGGCAGGGAGGAAGGACTTTGTGCAGAGGAGAAGCAGGATGAGGGCTGTGTACTCTGCTGTGAACTGAGGAGCTGAGTTCCAGGGTAAATCTGACAGAACAGCAGAGCTGGCGCCTCCCTGGTCACGTCCCTTCTCCACCATTTGAGGCTCCAGGGCTGTGGTGGGTGATGGGAGCCACCTGGGTTTCCAGCAGGGGAGAGATTTGGGCACGTCTGCTCTTTGGAAAGGCCTCTCAGGCAGCAACGTAGCAGAGAAGAAGAGGACATCAAGATTGGGGGCTGAGCGATCGCAGGGGTGGGGTGGGGGGGGAACCAATCCTGGCACAGAGTTATGTGGGCCTGAGCTCAGCGGCTGCAGGCTGGGGGGCAGCGCACTGCAGAGATTGGGCGATACAATGGAAAAGGCTCGGGAGGCTGAGTATTACAATGGAACAAATTTTAATTAGAAAAGGAAGTGACGCCCGGGCGGCTGAGTCCCTTAAGCGTGACCCTTGGTTTCTGCTCAGGTCATGATCTCCTGGCTGTGAATTCAAGTCCCGCATCAGTGCGGAGCTTGCATGGAATTCCCTCCCTCTCTCTCTCTCTGCCCCTGCCCCACTTGCTCTCTCTGTCTCTCAAAATAAAAAAACTTAAAAGTAATACGTGAAGACACAGTTATGAGGAAATGACTCAAAACCAAAAAAAGAGATTCGAGCTCAGGGTTTGAACCCGAATGAGCGAGTTCCCCTCTCTGAGAGGCAGTTTCGGGTCTGTGAGATGAGGCGCGCCTGCGCCCAGGGATCCCTTCCCTGGGAGGAAGAGACAAGACAAGACAAGACAAGACAAGACTTCTCCACGTTCCCCCTCTCTTGTGTCTTCAAGATGAAAGGGCTGACCTAGATGGCCGGTCCCAGGGCTGCCGTCCGGCGCTGGTGATCTGCGGTCTGTACCGTCCTCCAGACCCAGGGGCAGAGAGCACGGAAGCTTCCCGAGTCAGCAGAGCAGCCTGCAGTCTGAGGCGTTAAGTGGTTTCTGAATGGCTGCAGCGTGATTAGATTCACCACTTAACCAAATTGCTTTCTATTGCTTGATCGGATGCGATTGCGAGGAGATAAAGGGGCTTAATGTGAAAAGCTTGGCTGGCCAGTATGACTAATAAATTAACTGTTCCCTCCCCAGTGTAGCCTCCCACCTGCCGTCCTGCCTCCCCCTCCCCCCCGCCACCCGACTGTTCCCTGGGCGGAGGTCGCCGGGCTGACAATGAAGACGGCCAGCATGGTGTCCTCACTGCATGAAGTCTTGGCCCTGGCATTTCTCCCCCTAGCAGTTTGTCCCCACAGCTGACAATGGTCAGGCTAGACCGAGACAGCACCGGGGCAGTGAAAACAACGCTCACTTGAAGGTTGGGTGTAGGGGCCCCACTTATTAATGAGGGGCCTCCAGCAAGAGACTTATTCATAGACCGAGCTGCAGGCCCTAAGTGCTGATGCGCACCGCAAGCTTTGCTGAGAGAATAATCCCTTTCAAAGAGAAGCGGTGTGTCAAATGTTGTGAAAACTCAGTCAGCTGGTGACTGGGAATCGACTGCTGATGTAGCAACGTGGAGGTCGTTGGTGACCAGTGACCGGCGTTGTCCAACACAGTTTCAGTAGAGCAGTGAAAGCCTGATCAGAGTGGGTGCAAGACAGCACAGGAGGAGAGGAAATGGAGCCTGTGTAAAGGTCAATGCTTCTGAGGAACTATAATGAGAAGGAGGGGGTGTGAGATTGAGGGAGGTTCTTATTTTTATTTTTATTTTTTGAGGTTTCATTTTTAAGATGGGAGAAATTATGTGTTTCTATACTGAAAGGAACATTAGTCATCCATCCACTTACTCATCTACTTACCTATGCACTCACATACTCGCCTATCCACTCATCCACCCATCTACCCACTTATCCATCCATCCATCCACCTAACCATCCACCCAACCATCCATCCATCCATCCATCCATCCATCCAACCATCCATCCATCCATCCAAACATCCATCCATCCATCCATCCAAACATCCATCCATCCATCCATCCAACCATCCATCCACCCATCCAACCATCCATCCATCCATCCATCCAAACATCCATCCATCCATCCATCCATCCATCCATCCATCCATCCAACCATCCATCCATCTAACCATCCATCCATCCATCCAAACATCCATCCATCCATCCATCCAACCAACCATCCATCCACCTATCCAAACATCCACCCATCCATCCATCCACCCATCCATCCAAACATCCAACCATCCATCCATCCTCCCTCCATCCCACATACCCATCCATCCCACCAGCACTTCCTGAGTGTCCCCATGTGCTGACCCTGAGCTGGGAGCTGGGACAGAAAAGCCATCTGACCTGAAGGGTTCACAAGCTAATAATGGGACACAGACAAGTCACTATCAGTAATGGTGGAGTGTAACAAGGGCTGTGACCAGGAATGTACAAAGAATTATGGGAGCAAAAAATATGGAATGCTCAGAGAATTTAGGAAGTCTTCCAAGGGGAGGTTCATATTTGGGCTGGGTCTTCAAGGAAAAATTCAAGTTTGTCTTGTAGACAACGGAAGGGTGGCATGAGCCAAGAGAGAGGAATCTCGGGCCAAGGCAAAGATGCATGGAAACGGGGAGAGCTTGGCCTGGAGCCAGGTCTAAAGGGCCTTGCATCCCTTCATTGCAGACACGAGGAAGCCAGTGAAAGCCATTGGCAAGAGAGTGACACAATCACACCTGACACTATCATAAAATCATAGCTTTTAGGAAGAGGGGGTGGCCTGGAGGATGGGCTCGGGTGTGGAGAGGAGGGCGTGGTCTGTGTCCAGGAGGTGGTTGGAGCCATGGGCTGGGGAGAGTACAAAGCTAAGGATGAGTCTGAGGGGACACCAGCCTGGAGAGAGCGTGAGGAAGAGGAACGACCAAAGGAGAAGGCCCCTCTGCTGCCCCTGCGTCTGGTCCAGCTGGTCTCAGCCCAAGGTCCATGCCCTGCTTCTCCCTCCTTCTAATGACCTGGCTCCATCCTCCTCACACCCTAGGACCTGGAAAGCTCCTGGCCAGCCACTCCCATGGCTGGGGCTTCTCTCTGGGACACCCCCAGAGACCAGAGATGGGAGCTCACTACTTGGGAGGACTCTCTGTGCCCCTGGGAAAGCGTCCATCCCCACCCTTCCTCCTGCTCCCCTGCTGGGCTCCAGTCTGGCCCCTGGCATCCAGAGCCAGAATCCTCCATTCCGGGAAGAATAGATAATCTGTGTGTTTGCAAATTGAAAAAGTAACACGTGCTTGTTTTATTTATTTACTTTTTTAAGTTTTCAGTTTTTAAAGTTTATTTATTTTGAGAGCGAGCGAGCATGTGAGCAAGAGAGGGACAGAGAGAGAGGGAGAGAGAGAGAGACTCCCAAGCAGGTTCCACACTGTCAATGCAGAGGCTGACTCGAACTCACGAACTCACGAACTGTTGAGCTGAAATCAAAGAGTCCGACGGACACTCAGCCGACTGAGCCACCCAGGTGCTCCTGCCCGTTTTATTTTTTCAATCAAATGATACAGAAAGATAGAAAGAAGATGCAAATTACTTACCACCCCATTCCCCAGGGAGAGTAGTTGTTTACATTTCGCTGTGTATCCTTCCAGAATGTTTTCATTGACGGCCACATGTGTTCCGCCCACACACACTTGTTTTGTTAAATAAAAATGGCAACACACTATACACACTGTTCTGAAGCAGCCGCTACTTTTCACTTCCATTGGGAGACTGTTTCCCTCTCCCCACACCAAGATCTCCATCACTGTTTTTTATTAGCTGAGGAATATTCTGTGGTGAGAAAGGGCTTGATTTAATCACACACACCAACCCCCGGACGGACTTTGAGGTTCGGCCCCTCCAAACCACTCTTCTTATTATAAACGATGCTCTGTGCATATCGTATTCATCAATCTTTGAGCAAAAGATTTGTTTGAACTCGGGGGTTAATATGGCCCTCCGGCTCACGTCATGAAGGAAATTGATTTTTATTTTCAAAGTCAATGGCGATGAAATGAACAATAGTTGCCAGGCAACCTGTGAGCCAGGGAAGCAGAGTGGAGGCCAGAGCAAACAGCAGTCTCCGCTCCCAGCCCCGGGGAGCCTAGAGCCTCTCAGGGCCTGGGGCCGGGTGATGAGTACCACCCAACTCTCCCCCACGCCCGCAGCCCCTGCCCCCAAAGACCCCAGACCAAGCAGCATCCCCGACCCCAAGCTGTGCTGGGGACAAAGCCACCCTGGCTTCCTCCAGCCCAGCCTCCTGCCCCGAGCGCCCAGAGAAATGGAGACCAAGGACTCAGGCTTTCTAGGATTCCTTCCAAAGCTAGTCCTGGCGGTCAGCAAGTGTTTGCTAGGAAGGTCCCCTGTGCCAGGCGGTGACAGGTGAATCTCACATATTCCGGAGGAAGAGGCTTAGGAATTTGGGAGTGTCGCCCTGTAGAATTCATCTATAGCGGATACTGGTTGGTTTTCAATGTATTTAATTTTTCATTTCCTGCTGCGGATGACACGGTGGGGAAGACCCACTCCAGCTAGTACTAGGGCATCCACGGGACAGGCCTATGGAAGATCAGAGTCTCTGGGCGGCGGGTGGAGTTTGAGAAAGGCCACCCCACAGCCTGGGAATCTGGTAGAGCTTCTTGGGGGAGGGGCGTGCCTTGTGGCGGAGGAGCCACGGAAGGGTTCTGAGCAGGAGAAAAACAGAAAACAAAAATCTATAATTTAGGACTTCTCCCTCCGCAAAGTAGGAGGAGCATTGGCAGGCCGGGAGCCCTGCCTCCATGAGGAAGAGGGACCCTGGGGCCCGCGTGGACTCTGGAGGGGCGTGGGAAAGAGCAGAGAGAGCCAGGAGCCTGCAGGGATGGAGCGGATGGCACGCCGTGGGATGGGGGACACTGAGGGAGGAGACAAGGACCCCCCTGCGTGTGCGCATGACTGGGAAGGAAGCAGAACCAACAGACCTGAGTTCCAGCCCTGCCTCCCTACTAGGTAGCTTTCAAAGTCCCTGTCCTGCCTTTCGTGGACATTAGCGTAACGACCATTGACCATGGGTACAAAGAAGTCACCTTCAGTGTCATGTGTGGGACTTTCACACCTATTTCCTCATTCGACATCAGAATTAGGCACTATTGGGGCGCCTGGGTGGCTCAGTCGGTTAAGCGGCCGACTTCAGCTCAGGTCATGATCGCACAGTCTGTGAGTTCGAGTCCCGTGTCAGGCTCTGCTGACAACTTGGAGCCTGGAGCCTGCTTCAGATTCTGTGTCTGGCTCTCTCTCTGCCCCTCCCCTGCTCACGCTCTGTCTCTATGTCTCTCAAAAATAAATAAACGTTAAAAAAATTTAAAAAAAAAAGAATTAGGCATTATTACTATCCCCATAGTACAGATTGGAAGGCAGAAACTGAGGATTGGAATAT
Source organism: Paguma larvata (assembly GCA_030068075.1). NCBI lineage: Eukaryota > Metazoa > Chordata > Mammalia > Carnivora > Viverridae > Paguma > Paguma larvata. Next base: position 37,664,462 of record CM057827.1, read on the forward strand.
GCATGTCTCCTGCCCAAGGAGTCCTGCCCACCAGTGTCGAAGCTGAGATTTGAACCTGTCTGCTCTATAGCCCCTGTTCCCTCCTGCACGCTTTGTTTTTTAAATTAATGTTCATTTGTTTTTGAAGAGGGGGGGAGGGCAGAGAGAGAGGGAGACACAGAACCGAAGGAGGCTCCAGGTCCCAAGCTGTCAGCACAGAGCCTGATGCGGGGCTCGATCTCAAGACCCGTGAGATCATGACCTGAGCCGAAGTTGGACACCTCACTGACTGAGCCACCCAGGCGCTCCTAAGGTTTATTTATTTATTTTGAGGGAGGGAGAGCACAAAAGGGGAAAGAAGAGAGAGAGAGGGAGAGGGAGAATCCCAAGCAGGCTCCCCACTGACAGTGGGGCTCGAACTCATGAACCATGAGATCATGACCTGAGCTGAAATCAAGAGTCAGACACTTAAGCGACTGAGCCCCGCCCCCCAGCACCCTCAAAGCTACTCTTTGTAACACAGAACTACTCCTAAGAGCAAAGGTGCAGGAACCAGAGCTGTTTTCACAATCTCATTTTAAAAAGTGGTGCAGGGGCGCCTGGGGGGCTCAGTCGGTGAAGTGTCCAACTTCGACTCAGGTCATGATCTTGCAGTTTGTGAGTTCGAGCCCCACGTCCGGCTCAGACGCGGGGGCCTGGACACGGCTCAGAGCCTGGAGCCTGCTTCAGATTCTGTGTCTCCCTCTCTCTCTCTGCCCCTTCCCCACTCGCACTCTGTCTCTGTCTCTCAAAAATAAACATTAAAAAATGTTTTTAAAAATCTTAGGAAAAAAAAGAAATAAAAAGTAGCTTTGGCCCATGTCCCATCACATGTGACTTCAACCCAGCCTCTTTGGTCTCACACCTGCCATCACTCATGACACCGGTGTGGCTTGGGCTGGTGGGCCTGAGGTGGCCCCTCTTCGGGGTCCTGCCAGCCCCTTAGCTCTGGGGGAGGGGCTGAGGCAGCCCTCCCCAGCTCTGGGAGAGATGGTGCTATTTTGCTTGGGACGAGACTGACTCACACAGTCGGGCGGGTGAGCCCTTCTCTCCCAGATGGCAGGGCTGTTAGGAAGGTGCCCCAGCCCCAGGTGGCCCACTTCTGCACCTCCACGATAGCTCCCCTAAGTCTTTGCCTCCCAACATTTGCACCCCCGTGTAGCCCTCCCTACGCTAAATAAGGCTGGCTCAGCGGTCCCCAGGACATTGCAGAAGTGACGTGTGTTCTGAGGTCGGGTCGTAAGAGCTGTTGTTTCCACCTGGCAGTGTGTTGGCTCATTCTCTCCGGGGTAAGCTAGCTGCCGTCTCAGGAGGACAGTCAAACAGGCCTGTGGAGAAGCCCGCGGAGACAGGAACCCAGGCCTCTTGCCAACAGCCAGTATCAACTTTCCATTCGTGTGAGTGAACCACCTTGGAAGGGACCCTCCATCCCATTCGAGCCTTCGGATGAGGCTGCGGCCCTGGTCCACACCCTGCCTGCCACCTCACAGGGCAGCCCGAGCCAGAGCCATGTGGTGCGGAACCCCTCATCACCAGACACAGTGAGATAATAAACGTTTATGATTGCTTTAAGCCTCTACATTTTGAGGTAATTAGTTCCACGGTTATAAATAGCTAATACTAATAGAATACACCCAGAAAAATGTATAACTTGAGGGCTGAAAGTCCCTGAATGAGTCTGGAAAAATCTGTAACACAAACAAAGCTTTCAAATTGACTCGAGAAAGAGAACGACACCCAAGAGACATTAGCCTTAGGGGAAGCATCAGTGAGAATTCTGCTGCAAAAGACAGAAACTTAACTCATGAGCTTAAACAAACAAACAAAAATCTAAGGGAGGACTTCAGCTATAATTAGGTCATGTGACTGGGGAGGGGAGGGCGGAGTCAGCTGCTGGCATGGCAGACGTTGGGTTTACATAATCCCGGACTCCCCGAAGTGCCATGTCGTGCCTCAAGGGGGTGGGTGGGAGAGGGGAGCTGAGGGTCAGCAGAGCCAGGTGTCCAGCATCCTCTGGACTCTGAAAAGGAAGGACTGTTGGTGTCAGAGACGTGTCTGCAGGGTCGGGAGAGCAGAGGGTCCCGACACACCTGTGGGCTTGTCCCGCTCCTGTCCCTCGTCTCTATACTCAGTCTTCCGCCCCCCACCCTCCACCTGCCTCACTGCCTTTAGCATCAGGACCTCACAAGTGCCCAGCCAGCACCTCTGGACGTCTCCACCTGGCCCGGGGCCGCTGACCCTTACCTCGTCATGGCCAGCACTGCCCGCATCTGCCCCCAAGCCTTCTGGATCGCAGCAACAGGCAGTGCCATCCACTCGGTCTCCCGAGTCTGAATTCTGACTTCATCCTCCCATCCCCCCTCCCCCACAATCCCATCCACACCCTGCCCCCCAACAAGCCCCCAGATCTGTCTACAACTCTCCATTCTGCCACCTCCACCCTACTTCAAGCCATCATCCCTTCTCTCCGGGTGACAATAATGGGCTCCCAAGTATGTGATATGCCTGACACCGGTCTTCCCTCCTCTTCCTCTCCCCTCTCCCTGGAACCCAACATTCTACCTCCTCCCACTTCTACTCCATCTCTCGGCTGGGGCTGTGCACACCAACCGACATGTAATTTCCTGCTCTCATCGTCCAACAGAAGTCCCCTTATGCTTTAGATCTCTGCTCACATGTCACCTCCTCCAGGAAGTCTTCCTGGGTGCTCCAGAGCTCGTAACTCCCTCCCCGGTGCTTTGCTGAACCTTCCACATACTAGCTCACAGAACAGCTATAAATACAGTCTCCTGAGTCAGAAATAGGATCCCAGCCCCACCACTCACCAGCTGTAGGATCTTAGGCAAAGCAGAACCTCGCTCCGTGCATCTGTGATAATGTAGGTAACTCCTACCTTGATGCTAGGGGGAGGGGTAAATGAGATGAAGTCTGTGGACATGATGAATTCCACCCTGACTCACGATCCACGTTATGGGCGGGCTCTTCAAGGCCGTTCAGAGGAGGACAGCCTGGGCAGGGGCAGAGGTGGGGCCAGCAGTCGTGAAAAGCCCGGCAGCAGAAGAAACCGGAGCTCCCCACTTCAGGCAACAGCGAGAGAGAGAAGTGCAGGCGGGTCGTGGGCGGGCAGCGAGGCTGGCAGAGTGGAGGGGCGGGGGGAGGTAGCCGACATGTGTGGAGCCAACGCCAGGCCCTGGGCGAGATTCTTGCTATTACCCCACTTAATCTTTGCAACAAGAGGCAAGTATTATTGGCAACATTTTTACACATTTAGAAGGTCAAGTTCAAGAAGTGTCACCCACCTTTGAGGGATGGAGGCAGGCTCTGAACGCCACACTTGCCAGACCACAAAGCCTTTCGGCTCTGGCACGCTGATTCTGCACGGATCCAGCTGGAAGGCCTCGGGCTTGGGACCAGGTCTCCAGTCCCCAGAGGGGAGTAAAGCAAGGGCTTTAGTCAGCCTGACCCATCATGGCCATCCCCTCCCTGTGTTGGGTGATAGACTTCTAGAAATACAACCGCAGATGGGTGTGGCTTTGGAGTTTCCCCTTCCCAGCTGTGGCATCGGCCCAATATTACTTACCTCTAGGTTTTAACAGGAAACCTTCCTCCCCTCCTGAGACCCTCCATCTCATGCCTTGAATTTATCTTAGAATTTTGCCGTGAGTTCCAACTCACCCCCACCTCCTGCTGGTGCCAACATAAGGATTTTGCTGCAGCCAGCAGCTCGGAGCTCTCAGTGCTGGGTGAAGGTTTTGGAATGGGCTGGGGGTGTTATTCCTTTTCTGGGGATAAATTCCTTTTGTTTCTCCGCTCAGCCCAGCTCAGCAGCCACCCACCTCCAGCCTCTCAGCTAATTAATCACCCACTTTCCGTCAGCCCTGATTAGAGTCATCCACGCCCGCACCCTGAGCAGCAGGAAGTCTGATTCGGACTCCAATTAAGACAGGAAGCGGCTGATTCAGGGAGGTGAAGGGCGAAGGGAGAACAGGGGGGAAGAGGGAGGGCTGACCAGAGCTGTCGGCCATGGGCCGGCAGAGAGAATCAGAGGCCTCCCTGGAACTTTCAGCCCTTGGAGGCCACACAGGACAAGTTGTTCATTCAATAAACGTTGAACGTACCACTTCTGTTCTCAACATGGCGGTGAACAACACAGACAAGGCGCCCGCCTGTCCTCATGGGGCTGACAGTCTAGATAAACAGCTAGAAAACATCGTACTGTAATGCTCATCGCCGTGATGACAAATGTCTCACCCTTCCTCTCTGCCAGGGTCTCACGGGGTTTTAAAGCCAGCTCTCACCTCCCCTCTGACTTGTCTCCTGCAGACAAAAGTCTCCATTCTTCTCTCTTCCGCCCTCACCTGCCACATTCTCTGTTAGGACGTGCCCCCCACCTAGTCCCGTGCCGGCCTGGCTCTGACCGTTTGCTGTTGTCTTTTACAGAAAAGGAGAAGGAGCCGCTGAGTAAGAGGGTGGTGGAGCTGGGCATAGAAACCACGTCTCCAGAGCCCCGGCCCCAGCGCCTTTGACCCTGCAGGAGGGGGGGAAGGGGGGGAGACCGACAGCCCCACGTAAAGCTCTGTGTTTGGGTGACCCATCGGGAGCCACGCGGGGATCCCGCGGCTCACACACCCTGGACTCACAGGCTGGGGCCACGGAAAGTGTCCTCTTTGTTCTGTGCACACCGGAGAACCAGGCATCCGTGGGATGCTGGGTGCCGGGGATGAGGGCCCTGGGATCCTGCATCTGGAGAGTTGGGTGGGAATTGACGAATTCAGGCATCTGCAGGTAAAACATCGTCATCTTCAAGCCGCGGATCGTCCAGCCCGGCTCTGGTCAGTGCGGAAACCCCCAAACTCGAAACAGACATGACAGGGCTGTTCTGTCCACAGGAGGAAGAGAGGGAGACACTGCCGTCACCCACCAGCGCCGGCTCACAGCACTCCCGGGGGAGCGGGGGCTCCACAGGGTTGTTCGCAAACTGCCGATCTCATCTCGCCTCTTAGTAGAAACGGGTGACCCCAGGCCAGGTGGTGGATTAGGGACAGAACCTTTAAGGGGCTCACTTGGGGTGGGCCGAGTGGAATAGAATGGAAGTGCCAGCCCTTTGGCCACACTGCCTTGCTTCCAAATACGGGGAGGTGAGGACAGGCCTCTAGCAGGGACCAGGCTCACCTGGACTGAGAGGACACGCCTGGGTTCCAGGCCCCCAGCTCTGCCATCAGCGCCCTCAGGGCTTGGTTTGTGTGTCAGCCTGGATGAGCTGAGTCACGCGTCACTGACAAGGATCCTCAAAATCTCTGGCTCAAATTAACAAAAGTTTGTCTCGTGCGCACACGCACACACACAACCCATTCTCGGCCTGGGCTCCTGCAGAGTCACTGTCCCCTATGAGAGGACTCGGCACTCAAGCTGCTTTAATCTCCAGGCACTTCCTTCTCAGCGCATGGCTGCACGGTTGCCAGAGCAGAGAAGGAAACTGGGAATATTTGTCTCCCCACTGCTCTCATCCAGAGGTCAGGCCCGTTACTTCTGCTCACATTTCTTTGACCGAAGAAAGTCACATGGTCACATTTAAATTTTTTTTAATGTTTATTTATTTTTGAGACAGAGAGAGACAGAGCTTGAGTCGGGAGGGGCAGAGAGAGAGGAGACACAGAATCCGAAGCAGGCTCCAGGCTCTGAGCTGTCAGCACAGAGCCCGATGCGGGGCTTGAACTCACGGACCGCGAGATCATGACCTGAGCCGAAGTTGGACGCTCAACCGACTGAGCCACCCAGGCGCCCACATGGTCACATTTAATCCAAGGTGGGGGGGACTGGCATCATTAGAGGATAACGATGCATAGCCAGAAATCGGTGCGCCCTCAAAATGCCAACCATGTTTCCAAGTCAGCAACGTGGGCCAAGTAATATTCACATCATTCCTTCACTCTTTCATTCATTCATGTATTCAGCCCACTGGTGATGCAGGATCAGAACTCAGGTCTCCTGGTTCCTAAGCCGAGAGTTTGCCCTCCACCTCATGCCCTGTGCCAGCCTGGCTCACGGTTTGGTCTTAGTTTGCCTTCTCCCTAACGCAGAGCCTGAGACAAGGACTCAGGTGCAGGAGGTTGACTTGGAGGTGGACCCAAGCGGCCACAGTGAGGGAGCAAGAGAGTAAGACAAGGAAGCAGGGAGTGCCGACGACATGTGCACCAGTGACTCGGTCACCAGCATGGGCAGCCGGGGCTCCATCCCACCAGGGGCCCCCGAGGAACGGTGTAAAATGCACTTCAGAACCGTCCCGGGTGAGGGAGGCTAGAGCCTGTTCCCCACTGGTGGAGGGTTGTCCCCGGAGAGGTGAACTCCGCACGGTTCCCCGGGGACAGCACCGCAGCTGATGTCTGAGGGAGGCACAGAGGGGATGAGATGCTGCGTGCCAGTCGCCCGTCGTGCGACCATACGGAGACCCGACACAAACAGCCCTGCATTGGCCAAACAACGGAGGCGGCGTGTCTCGGGACAGCTGCTGAGCTATTTTCTTCTAACCTCCTTTCCCGATCTGGAAGGAGGTAACTCCTCCGCAGGAAAACAATGAGGGAAAACAGCAGCACTGCAGGGGCCAACGGCCTCTGGCACGGGCACGGGAGGGCGCGCAGCCGCGGGTGCCCAGCAGGTGGACTCTTCGCCGGCACAGGAAGTCGGGGACCCGTGATACACAAACAGGTTTGTGAGCGCGGACCCTGCGGCCAGCCTGTCCAGGACTTTCAGGAGACAGAAGACACCACCCCTATCTTTGAAGCCTCCAGTCTCTGCAAGAACCTTCCGTGGCAAGAGGCGACATAGTGCAGATAGAAGAGTCCCAGCCTTGGAAGCAGAAGCTTTGGGTTCAAGTCTTGACACCACCATTAACCGCACGTCTGCCAAGGCTGACGTAGAGGCCAGAATACTGTTTGTGCCGCGCCCCGTTCAGAGCAGCAAAGGGGGTTGTTAGTGGTCCTTCCCTCGGAGAAGGACCGGTGGCCACTGTTCCTAAAAGCAGAGGTGTGTCCTCAGTCTTGCCCTGAAAAGCACCAGACCCCGGACCTGTAGCAGGCTCCTCGGAGTCCAAAGCTCCTCTGGTCCTGCTTTTCTGGAAGAAACTCAAAGGCAGCGCTGCAGGTGGGGACACCCGCAGAGAGACCTCTACACCCTCAGTAGTACCCCATGAGGAAATAAGGGGACAGGATACAGGCAGGCAGGTGGAGTGACCACATGACCAGGCCATATTCCTAGAACAGGGCAAAAGGCTCACAGGGTATCAGAAGGACCCGGGAGTGAAGGTCAATGCCAAAGGGATCTCTGGCTGGTCTTCGTTTTCCCATCAAGGTGACCCATAGGTTTCCTTCAGAGTCTGTGATTTATGGTCAACAAAGTCCGAGAGGTCAGCGAAGGCCAGAGAGGCAGGGAGGCATCTGGAAAGAGCCGAGCTTTGGGGTTGGACCCGAGAAGACCACCTTGTCCCCAGGCGCTAGTTAAACTATAACAAATGGACCTGCCCCGCCTTACTCCAGCAGTGAGGGCCTTCGTGTTCCAGCCCCCATCTCCCATTACATCTGGAGGAAAAGTGGTCTCTCGTGGCACCCTGTCCCGCTCAAGTCCCATGATGTTCCCTTGTGGCCCATATGGGGGAAGGAGTCATGTGTCCACCCCCAGTGATTCTCAGAGACCTCCTCCTAGCTTAAGAGCCACGGGGCAGGGCCCACACACCTCGATTCTGAGTGTTTAGTGCAGCTAAGCCTGTGCCTCTGAGGTAGCCCTGTGGGCCTGCACTTATTTTCATGGAGCTATATATAAAAGCCACAAAGATGTGAAGCTTGGTGCCAGAATCCGGGACTGGGAAAAAGACGCGGCCTGCCCCGGCAGACGGTCTGAACTCTCAGACCTGGTTCTTTTCGGATCGCCTGGAAATCCCACGATGACGTATCTGCCCAATACCGTTTTGAGTGGGCAAAATCCTTACCTTTTCTCTGTTTCCTCATCCTGTACAGGGAATAGTAACAGTGCCTTCCTCATCAGGCTGTTGTGGGAGAAATGAATTAATACGTGTAAAGTGCTGAAATTAAAAAACATTGTATGTTAACTGTCTTAAAACCTGAAATAAAAGACATTATCCCTTTCTCATCTCTAATGAAAAAAAAATACACGTGAAGTACTTAGAAGAGCGGCTAGTGCATGCTAAATTCTCAGGGAATGTTAGTGATTTAAAAAAATAAATATATATTTTAAGTTGGTTTATTTCTTTTGAGAGAGTGTGTGCAAGTGAGGAGGGGCAGAGAGACAGAAGGAGAGAGAGAGAATCCCAAGTAGACTCTGCACTGTCAGCATAGAGCCCGATGCAGGGTTCGAACCCACGAACCTCAAGATCACGACCTAAGCCGAAGTCAGACACTTAACTGACTGAGCCACCCAGGCACCCCAATGTTGGTGATTTGGGGTGGTGGTTATGATTATTAGTAACTCATTCATCCAGGCACAGAGCCTTAGGTGTTCAGTTAGTGTGGAATGAATGATCGAAATCAGTACAAGTGGATAAAGATTGAAATAGACACTTGACTTGGTCCAGTTCGTTATTAGGATCTGGTATCCATGGAAACTGCTGACCGGCGAGACTCAGATGGGGCAGATTTCCTCTGCACCGAATACACCAAGGTCCAGGTGGGTCTCGTGCACTTTGCAACCCACACAGACGGCGGGTTCCTTACACACACTGTTCCTCTCCCTCTTCACGGGCAGTGAACTCTTCCGGGCAGGGTCTGTGATGTGCAGACACACAGAAACCAGCATCTGCACGGTTGCTGGGACGCAAGCACTCGTGCATTTTGTCAAAGGAACGAGTGAATGGGGTCTGGCTCAGAAAATGGCAGGACTAAGCCTTCAATGGAGGACCTCAGAGCCTTCCCCTGGGAAGGGCTAGGGAAGGCAAGGGATTAATGATCACCTCTTAGATGAGATCAGATTAGGTGTTACAGGCACACCTGGGTGGCTCAGTCAGTTAAGAGTCCAACTCGTGATTTCGGCTCAGGTCCTGATCTCACGGTTTGTGGGTTCAAGCCCTGGGTCCGACTCCATGCTTTCTGGGCAGAGCCTGCTTGGGATTCTCCCTCTCCCCCTCACCTGCTTACTCTTTCCCTTTCCTTGTTCATATTCAATTTCAAAGCGATACAGAGCTTGGGTTGGAGGGGGCAGCCGACCTGGAGGAAATACTGGCTCAGCCTCTCCCTAGCTTTATAAACCTAGGCAAGTTATTAACTTCTCTGGAACTCAGTTTCAGCATGTATAAAATTGAACCTAATGATACTTATTTCTCGGGGATGTTGGGCAGAAACACGGGTCCAATGTGTTTGAAGCCATTCGCCCCTGGGAAGGAGGCATACCGTCTTCATCACAGATTCTATGGAGTCGGGATAATAGCAGCCCTCTGCTCTCCCAAGGGAGTGAGAACCACCAATGGTGCAAGTGATGGGAGAGTTCTTTGTAAACTGCAGTGTGCGGTGCACACTCACAGGACTGTGAGGTCCTGAGGATGGCAAGAGAGCATGTGCCAAGAGAGCACCTGACCTGGAACCCAGCCAGGGCCACCCTCTGGGTGGGGCGCAGAAGTCTGAAGAGAAAAGACCCCAGAAACCCAGTAGGGAACTTCGTCCACAAGGCCATAAATTTGGGAGTCAGCCTGTTCGAGGCCTGCCTCTGTCTCTTTTTCCTTTCTGTGACCTTGGGCAAGTGACAATCTAGAGAGGCCTCAAGGTCCTCGTTGGTGGCAAGGTTCATTGTGGGGATTAAATGGGATCACGCCTGCGAAGTGCTCAGTCAGTGCCTGGGACTCGGTAAGCACTCGGCAAATGTGTCTGCCCGGATTTCTCTGCATTTCAGGCTCCCGCTCTGAAGGCCAGCGACTCCTTCTTCCTCAGCTGTCCTACCTCTGGTGTGCACAGAATGAGGAGAAAAGAAACCAGAAGGACAGCAAGGGAGGGGGAAGCGGGGTGAACCAGCCTTACGGCACAGGCCATTATTGCACGAGGCAGGGACCGCTGTCACCTTCGTTTGGGACCACTGAGCCCCAGCAGCCACCAGGCTTTACATCCGGGTCCATTCACAAAGCTGATGGATGCTATTTCAGATCTTCCAGGATCCCTCTCGGGCTCTGCCCCCAAGCACTGCGTGGGTCCCCAGGGCCAGGGGAGAACACAGGGACAGAAAGCAAATGGGTGCTTGGCCCTTCCCTGGCACCACGCCCCCCGCCACCCCTGACACCTACCCAGCCCCATCCCTTCCACCCCCTAACTATGGCTCCTGGGCCCCGGCACTTTCCTGGGCCGGGTGGCCCTGTCAGCCTCTCCGGGATGCTGGGACAGGGACAAGAATCACCAGCTTGGCCTGTGCCCTTCTCTGCCACCGATAACAGTGTTATTAGGTAATTGCATTTGTCCCTTATCTCACACTTCTCTTTATTACTTCCCTGGGGAGGTGCTGTAACCATGGCCTCTGTCTCTGCAAATTAAGTCAGTCTCCTGGCTGCAGGCGCAAGCCAAGCCCAGAGATGACTATCAGGGGACGAGTGTGGTGTGGAAGGGACGTGATCTTCAGGTGATAGGGACACCCTGTCCCAGGGCGTGCTGAGCTGCGAGTACAGCCAGTGCCCCGCAGAAAAAGCGTTGGATCTGGAGGAGGAAGTGAGGATCTTGTCACGGTCTCTGCCTGGGACTTGGACTTGCTGCATGACCTCAGTCCAAGCACGTAACCTCTCTGGGTCCCAGGCTCTTCCCTGGGTTCCTCATGTCACATGGGACAATCACTCTTTCCCCCGTGACGACCAAGCCAGCTGGGGCTGGAAGACGTCTTCAGCCCCTTGTATCCTCCATGTGTTCTGTATCCTTGCGGCAGCCTCTTTTTAAAAACAGCTTTATTGACATACATTTGTACACATTTAGAGTATACAATCTGGTGAGTTTTGATGTGTGCGTACACTCGTGAAGCCATCACCACAATCAAGACAGTGACCACATCCATCCCCTCCCAAAATTTCCTCTTGACCCTTTGGGATCTGCCCTCCTCCTCCTCTCCTTCAGATTCCCTCCTCCCCATCCCAGGCAACCACTAATCTGCCTTCTGTCACTATAGATTCATTTGCATGCCCTAGAATTTTATATAAATGAAATTATACAACATGTACTCTTTTTGTCTCGCTTCTATTTTGAGATTCATCCATCCATATTGTTGGTATGACAATAGCTTATTACTTTTTATATGCCAAGTCATAGCCCTTTATATGGATACACAACTTTTCTATTCATTTATCTATTGGTAAATATTTGGGTTGTTTCCAGTGTGGGGCTCTTCCACATAAAGCTGCTATGAATATTCATGTTCAAGTGTTGAATGCTTTCATTTCTCTTGGGTAAATACTTAGAAATGGACTGGCTAGATCATATGGTAGGTATATGTTTAATTTTTGAAGAAACTGACAAATCGTTTCCAAAAGTCGTTGCATCATTTTACATTCCCTCCAGCGATATATGAGTTCAAATTCCTCCACATCCTCATAAAATCTTGGTACGATTGATCTTTCTAAATATTTTTTAACATTTCTTTATTTTTGAGAGAGAGAGAGAGAAAGAGGGAGAGAGAGAGAGAATGAGCAGGCAAGGGGCAGAGACAGAGGGAGACACAGAATCTGAAGCAGGCTCCAGGCTCTGAGCTGTCAGCACAGAGCCCAATGCGGGGCTCAAACTCACAAACTGTGAGATCATGACTTGAGCTAAAATCAGAGGCTTAATCAACTTAGCCACCCAGGCACCCCAAGTACAATTAATTTTTCTAATTTTAGACATTCTAGTAGGTGTGTGGTGATATCTCATTGCATAGTGGGCTCTGCTCAGAGAAGCACCTGGTTTCTCAGGCTCCCTGCCCAGGGCCAGCTTGCCTTTCTTAGTTAGGAGGTGAGGCAGGGCATGGAGCTCCCTGGAATTTCTGTGTGCATCTTTTGTTCTTCTTTTCTGCTGTCAGGGAGGCTGTGGGGGATGCAAGGTGATCTTCCAAGGACATTTACAGCCTGTAATTCTGGGACAAGTGCGTTTGAGACTTAGCTATCACCTTTGGTAAAAATTCTATAGCTTCTCAGTATTATTGTCCTGTGTCCACTTCAGCATTTATTATTTATTAGTATTCGATGCCTCAGAAATAAGACCTCTCACTGGGATCCTGGGTTGGGGTAGCTGAGTAGCCTAGGGGTGGTCCAGGCCTAAGACAGCATCATATAACTGCTGTCCTGAACCTTCCCCCCTGGAGCTAGGAGCCAACTTCTTCGGAGTCCCCTTTTCAGGGGTACAACAGCAGCTAAAGACTTCTGAGATCCTTGCTCCACACTGGGAGTTTCTCTGGTTCTGAGGCCAAGTCGGTAGGCTTTGTTGTTTCTAAAATCTCTTGTGTAGGCACAGATCTTCTCTGGAAGAGCTGGCATTGTTTATATAGTCGCCATGTGACTTCCACCAGAGGAAGCTGAGATATCGTTAAAGTCACCTCGATATAAGAAAACTGGGAGGGTAGGATGTCCTTCTAAGATGGCAGCATCATAGGTAGAGCCTTCATATTATTCTCAGCAATGGAAGCGAGGCCGCCCATGAAGAACTGACTTTTGGGTTTGATGTGGGAAAGGTCTTAGACCTTCTTGTTTATTTTAAAGGGCTTGAGAAAAAGGGCTCATCGAGATGTGGAGAGCAGGGCAAACAATTCAGGAGCCATCCTTTCAGCAAAGAAAGGCATCTCTCATATACTCAATTCCAACCCCCCTCGTCCCCATAACTAATTGTAAAGGAAAAAATTCAGCCCCAAATAGGTGAATTGTCTGCCCAAGGTCAGTCAGTATGAGGTAGAGCTGAAACAATGCCCCTAAAATGATGCAAAAAGGTGGGGGTGCCTTAGTTCCCATGAAGTAATGAGGGTCCTTAATTTTAAAAATATAATTTTGAGGGACTTGATAGAGTAAGCACGTGATGGCTCCGTCCTCCAACTTCTCAGAGGTAGAAAGCAGGGAGGCGGAGGAGATGGTTCAGCACCATGGACAGTGGTGCCTGATCTTGTCATGTGTGCCTCTGAGCTTGGCTCTACCTCTCCTCCACAGAAGCCAAAGTAAATCGGAATATCATTTGAACTTACCTGCCTCTTTGTGAGGATCCAGGTGAGTACTATTCACAGTGTGATATACACAGATACGGGGTCCAGAAAGCACCTAGCTCCCAAACATTTTCCTAACCAGACTTTCCATCTTGTCAGGAATTCTGCCGTCTTCCTCATATTTAGGTTAAGCTATTTTCACCTCCATGAAAAAACATAGGTCATGTTTCTATGAATTCATGGTTGGGGATGGTTTGAAGCAATGTTCTTCTCCTCAAAAGGCTTGAAACCTAGTTGGGCATACAGAATATTTCCATCAAGGGGTGCCTGGGTGGCTCACTTGGTTAAGCGGCCGATTTCGGCTCAGGTCATGATCTCATGATCTGTGAGTTCGAGCCCCACGTCGGGCTCTGTGCTGATGACTCAAAGCCTGGAGCCTGCTTCGGATTCTGTGTCTCCCTCTCTCTCTGTTCCTCCCCTGCTCACACTCTGTCTCTATGTCTCTCAAAAATAAATAAACATTAAAAATTTTTTAAAAAGAATATTTCCATCAAGGTTAATGCCCAGGATAATATCTGGTCAAATAGTGGTGCTGATAGTAGAGGCTAAAAGATCTCTGTGGATAGAGGTCCGGATGGGTTGGGCAAGTCAAAAACACTTCCTGGAGTAAAAGGCATTGAGTGGAGTTGATCTGAGCTCCAAAGTTTGCAGAAGACAAAGAGGCAAGAAAAGGCATTCTTGGCAAGGGGATGTATAAAAACAAGTATGGGGGTGGTAGCGTGTATGATACCTACATACGACACAGGGGAGGTGGGCAAGCGTCAGGATGGTAATTAGACGGATGTGGCTGAAGCAGTCACTGATGGATGAGTGGAATAAGAGAGAAAACCAAAGAAATACGAGGGGACCATTCTGAGAGTATGAATTCCTCACTTTCCTGGAAGGTAAAACTGTGGCAGAACCTCATATTTTTTTCCTTAGTTCCTTTTCTCTGAGTAATACCTCCTCATCTCTGTGTGTGCTTGGTAACTGTCGCTCTATTGGCCTGGATCCCCCATACTGCAGAGCAAATGACTGAGAAAGCCCAATGTGTGGCACCTGCTGTTCGGGGTGAAAGTGGGGCTTTGACCACGAGGATGGAGTACCGATAATGGAGTTCAGATGGAGAAGGAAGTGAAATCCCCTTGCAGGTGGATGAAACTGAGGACGTCAGTCAGCACCTGGACCACCCTTAGGTCTTGTTGAAGAGGAAGGCCCATGATTAAGCCCTACATGGCCCAGGATTCTCTGCCAGCTCTTGCAAGGTGGAAAGGCATGAGGAAAAATGGGGCTGCTCAGTCTCTGAGCTGGGGGAGAGAACAGCCCATTCTCTAGGGGAGAAGGCTGCTCAGCGAACTGGCTCTGAAATCATTCGAAGAAGGTAAGAGGTTCATGTCCTGCCTTGCAGGCCCCATACATGGAGGAGTTCCCTGTGCCTCCCTCCAGCCCAGAGCTCCCCAAAGACCCCTTGGTCTGTGCCCCAGACCCCCAGCTGGGCTAGGGGAGGGGCAGGGTCTAAAGGCTGGGGAATCAGCTCACTGCCTGCCTCCCTATGGAAGTAGAATCAGCACACCCTCAAGTCTCCAGGGCACCCCCCAATATCCCTTTTCCAGGGTTCAACTTTGTAGGACACTAGGCACAGCTGTGGGGAGCTTGACTTCCCTGTACATCAGAGATACTCAATCACCTGAAGGAAAATCATACCCCGAGGTTTCTATGATAATAGGTGGATGCTGACATTGACTTGGCACTCACTCTAGTCCAGGCCCTGTGTGAAAATACCTGACACGTAACTGTGCCTAGTGCCTCACAAGGGTGCTAGGAAGACGGTATTATCAGTATCACCATTTTACAGATGGGAAAACTGAGGCTTCCCCAGAAGTTGAGATTCCCAGCCTTGCTGATGCCGAAGCTTGAAGGACGTGGCTCCTTTAGTCAGTTGGCTACAAAATGGAACTTGGTTTGTGTGAACCAAGTGCTTCACCAGAGCACTGAGAGAGAGAGGGAGACGGCCACCTGGGACATGGGAGGGACAGTCATGCACCCAGGAACTGTGCTGCGGCTTTCTGTCCTGTCATCAGCACCCCTGAGCTGGCCCAGACACAGCAAGCACTGACAATTGTTGGTGACTGAATTTTCTGAATTAAATTCATAGAAATCACGGGAATTAAATTTGGCCATTTAAGAAAATAAGAAACAAGCTCAGAAAGGTTAAGTGACTGTTGCAAGGTGACACAGTACTAGACAGAGTCAGGCCCCAAGCCTAGGTCTCCTTGGCCCCAAAGTACAGCTCCTTCCACCATCCTAAGCTGCTTCTCCCAGCTGGCAAGGGGCTCTGGGGACAAGGATCACCCTGAAATCACCTGAAGGCTTCCCTGGACGTCTCTAACAGTCATGCTTTGGGGGGTAGGAAGCTGGGCCTGGGCAAGGGGTCTCTCTCTCTCTCGGAGTCCTGGCGACCCGGCCCCATCCTAGAAGCCCCAGGGTGTTGCCTTGACCCTGTTCTTAGTGCAGGGGTGCTCCCACCTCCCTCTCTTCCGCAATGCCTGGGCCAAGTGGTCATACCAAACCCTGTACTCTCCTCTGCCCCGGCTCTTACCCCCACCATCCTCTCCCCTCAAACCCTTTAGTTTCCAATGTTCTGGTCTGTTTGGCATGATTTGGAGCTTGCACATTGCTGAGCAATTCTTCCGCAGCCCCTTCTCTGGAGAGCCTCTGCGGACCCATCTCTCAGGGCAATCTCCCCTTGGCTACAGACCCTGGGGAGTCTCCTTAGAAGACAAGCTGCTCTTGAGTGAGGGACCCCTGTGGCAACATGGCCGTGGGAAGGAGGCGGAGCACAAGGAAGACCTCTTGCATCTGAGCTTGGCCAGGCCGGCTCCTTCCTTGCTTCCTGTTGTGCCTCGTGCCTGCTCTGGGTGATCTAGCCTCGGCGTCCAGGGCTTGGTGCCCACCCGCCCTCGCCTCACCTCACCTCTCCCACCACCTCCCGGGCTGGGGCCCACCGAGGTCTTCGCTCACACATGGAGGCCGGTAAACCGCTTTATTAGATTAAAACAAACATCTGCCCAAGAAGAAAAGCAAAACCTTAATTGGAGGCCCCGGGGGATGTTTGCAGAGACAGATGGGAGAGGATCTAATGAAATCACCTCGTGCTGGCCTCCGTGCAGACCTTGCAGATAAAGCAACATTGCCCAGCAACAGGGCTTTGCCGCCTGGAGGCCTGATAAGGGGCCTGGAGGAACAGCGTGTTTGGAAAACATGATTTTCTAAGCAGGGCCCGGGGTGTGGTGACTCTGCCGTCGAGAGCACTGGGCTCCCCCATCAGATAAGCAGCTGCCGCTTTCCCTGGGGTACAGGCAGGAAGCTGCTCCCAAGGCCCCCCTGGCAGGAGATGTCCTGAGCCCTAGACAGAGGAGCAGCCGGTCCCTCCTGGGAACCTGGCGTTCATCAACAGAGACAGACCTAACCACCGCGGCCAAATGACGACAATGGCTTTCTCTTCTCCTCTCCCTGACACCTGGCTCAGAAGCATCTCTGCAGGGCCCCTGGGATGGAGTGGGGTGTTGGGGCTGCTGGGAGCCAGCTAGGACTGAGGCACACTCCCACACAGTGCCCTTGAGCGGCCACCACCTCCTATTGTCTCCCAGGTGACTCCTGTTCTTCTCAAAGTAAAAGCCAAAGTCTTCACCGAGGCCCACAAGGCCCTGTATCATCTGGCCCAATGTTGTCTCATTCCCAACCACCCTCTGCCCACTCACTCTTTTTCAGCTATCTTGGCCTTTTTGATCTGCCTCAAACCTTCCAGGTACACCCCTGCCCCGGGGCATTTGCACTGACCATTTGCCTTGAATGTTCTCATAGATAGCCAATTATTCTCTCCTTCAGCTCCTTCAAATCCTTACTTAAGCCACCATCTCAATGAGGCTGACCCTGACCACCTGTTTGCTGAGGCCACACCCTCCCACCCTCTAAAATCAACACACTTCCACATGATGGCTTTCACACCGTAGTCGGAGGTCAGATTCTGACTCTGCCACGTATTAGGCTGTGTGGTGTCAGGCAGTTTAGGCAACCTCTCTGAACCTCTGCTTTCTAACCTATTAATAAAGATAAATGATGGCAACGGCATCGCAGGTGTGTAAGGAGTAAAGCAAAAGTACAAAAGGGCCAGCTACTGTGGTGGAGATTTCACTTACGCTCTTTGAGCACAGCTGTGCCCTGGGTCCTCACAGCCCTGTTTCAGGTGGGGACACTAAGGCACAGAGTGGGAAAGAGACCAGCGAGGGTCACTCAGCAAGTCAACGGGAGCTCCAGGGTGGACGTTATGTCCGACTGAGCCTGGAGCCTCAGGTTTCCCCACTTCCTCATTCCACTGCTGCAGCTTGGCGGACTCAAGGCCCGCTCATTTCCCCCAACCCAGTGGATGCCAGCCGTGGCCCATCCTCACTATTTGGGCCTCAATGGGCCAGAGGCCCTGAAGCAGCCTAGCGTTGCCAAGACGCTTCCCAAGTAGGACAGGAGTCTAAAGAGCCGCCCCGCAAATTAGTGCAAAAAACAATCAAGCCCCAGAACCAGGTGTGGAAGAAAATCTACCAAGACCCAAGAAAGGGCTAGGCTTGGAAGGGACGGAGCTCCATGTGGCTCAGGACCAAGGACCATAGAGAGATTTGAATGCTGGCTGACCACTCACACTCCAGCCAGAGCTGGCAGGGGGCTGGCATCGTGCTCGGGTTCCCTGAGTCAAGGATGTGAGTGCCCATGGTTTTCCGGGAATCCCTGGTAGAGAGGAGTGGGGGAGGAAGATGGCGTGGAGGGAGGAGGGGTGAGAAGGAAAGAGAACTGAATAAACTGTGTGCTGTTAAGCCAGACACCACTGAGAAACAGAGCTTCGTTCCTCAGGGAGCCACAGGAAAGTGATACCAGACACTTCTTCTCAGAATTATCCCACCCAGGGATGAGGAAGTTGGGGTATTTCTTTTTGGTGTTGTTGTTAAGTTTTATTTATTTTGAGAGAGAGAGAGAGAGAGAGAGAGAGAGAGAGAGAGAATCCCAAGTAGGCTCCACACCATCTGCACAGAGCCTGTCTCGGGGCTTGAACCCACGAATGATGAGATCATGATCTGAGCCGAAACCAAGAGATGGACATTTAGACTGAGCCACCCACGTGCCCCTGGGGTATTTCTAAATGAACATCTGAGACTCACTGGTGGAGGGCAGGCAAGTTCCCAGGCTTTCAGCTTCTGGTGCATGTGAGCGCGGGAGCCTTCTGAGTTTCTGATAAAAGGCTTTGGGCACCGAGGGGTAGATCCTGGCAGTGGGAAGCGGGCCAGGACGATGAAAGGTCCCAGAGACACGGGCAGAACTCGGGTTGCACCTAATAGTTCGACATGGCTGGCGTGGGAAGTGGCCAGGGGCTGCGGCCAGCCTTGAGTCTGCAGCCCCCCGTGGGCACAGATGGGACCTCCTCTCGGGGTCTCTCTGGGTATCAGCGTTGTAGGGAGCCGCATGTCTGTGAGAACCACGGTTAGTGTCCTGGGAGGCCAGCTCTGCAGGAGGCTCTGGCGCCCCTCCCTGGTGTGTACCCCCAGGGGGACCCCTATTCTCCCGGTTTAGTGCCTGGAGTGCTCCCAGATATGCCAGCTGGATGGACAGCTTCTGTCTCATGGAGAGACCGGGACACCATTCTGTCCCCTGCTCTGCACCCTTCAGGCTAGGAGGCAGCCACCTTCCTGAAGCCCACCTCGTCACACATTAGTGGGCAGAGTGCTTTTAAAAAAATGTGGTAGGGGCGCCTGGGTGGCTCAGTCGGTTAAGCGACTGACGTTGGCTCAGGTCACGATCTCACTATTTGTGAGTTCGAGCCTCGTGTCGGGCTCTGTGCTGATGGCTCAGAGCCTGGAGCCTGCTTCGGATTCTGTGTCTCCCTCTCTCTCTGCCCCTCCCCCACTCATGCTCTGTCTCTCTCTGTCTCAAAAATAAATAAACATTAAAAAAAAAGAGAAAGAAATAAAAAATGTGGTAAAATATACATAACATAAATTTACCATTTTAACCATTTTTAAGTGTACGGTTCAGTCGCATTAAGTGCATTCACACCGTTGTGCCACCATCCCCACCATCTATTCCCATAAACTTTTCATCTTCCCCAGAAGAAACGCTGGTCCCATTAAGCGATCACCCCCCCATTCATCCCTCCCCAGGGCTCCCGGAAACCACCATTCTGTTTTCTGTCTCTATGAATTTGACTAAAGAGTGATTATGTTAAAAAGCATTTCAATGTAGTTCTCACTGTCCAAATCCACCTTCTCTTCTCCTTCTCTGCCCCCGACTCCAGTTGGCCCTTGGACTCCGGAGTCAGGGTCTGTGCCATACCTCTCTCATCCATTTCTTCATTCTTTTTGCATTCACTGGAGCAGTGGAAAGATTCGGTTGGAATCAGGACCAGTTCTGGCTCTTACAATGTGCTGTGTGATGCTGGGTAAGTCCCTTGCCATCTCTGAAGCTCAGGAACGGGACTAGAACCTTGGCAACACCAGTGTCATTCACCGAGTTTCTTACGGACATGGAAATGGGTCATTCTAAGGCATTCATTCAGACAACTGCCCAATAACCAAGAGGTTTCTATCCCCATGATGAAGTGTTGGCATCCTTCATAAAGCCTGTAGTTTGATTGGATTTGAACAATGTTGTCTGGGATATGAAAATCCCAGTGCCTGGCATTGGCCCGTCCCTTTCCTTTGACATAGTGACAAGAGGGTCCGTACACACACATACCCTAAGCACTTGGCCATGGTATGGCTACTGTTGTCAGAACCGCTCACTGCCCTCACAAGAGACTTCCTTGTTTCAGCTGGGGTTCAGCGGCAGAAAATAGAATGCTAAGTGGCTCACACAATTGTTGGGGGGCTGACGAAGTCAATTGTAGCATGTCAACTTTTGTCAGTTGCTCCCAGGAACAGCTTGCAAAGCCACACTTCAGAACTGAGCTGCCGTGGGTGCTGCAGCCCCTGCCAGGATCAGGAAACTGCCTGCCAAGCAGGGAAGCTGTCACCAGAGCCACCCACCTCTGCCAGGTCCACACTGGCAACATGATTGCTCTGCAGCTTCTCTCTCTCCACACGACTCCAACTCCAGTTCCTGGGCAAGTACTTCTGACTGGTGGACCCTAAATCATATCCAGGTCCTTAGCTGCAAGGCAGTCTGGGAAATGTAGTTTTTAGCTTTCCTACTTCTGCCCACCAGAAAGAGGGCTGGAATGGGTGTTGAACCCATTAGATTTAATCCATGGTGTCCTCACAAGGCAAGAACTTCCTGACTCTGCTTTGCCCCTCACTTCCTCCTGTCAGTGAGCTACAGCTCCCATCACCCACTCAGCTCAACGCTTCATCTGGCATACAAAGCCAAGGTGCTACACAGACATACCTTGTTTTATTGTGTTTTGCTTTATTGCACTTCTGCAATGCTGTGTTTGTTACAAATCAAAGCTTTGTGGCAATCCTAGATGTCCAGCAAGTCCTCGGTGCCGTGTTTTCCAACAGCATTTGCTCACTTCGTGTCTCTGTGTCACATTCTGGTAATTCTTGCAATATTCCAAGTTTTTCCATTATTATTATATTTGTTATGGTCATCCCTGATCACGGATCTTTGATGTTACTCTGGTAATAGTTTGGGGTCACCAAGAAGCACACCATATAAGATGGCAAACGCAATATACAAATGCTGTGTGCATTGCGACCACTCCACTGACTGGCCGTTCTCCCATCTCTCTCCCTGTCCTCAGGCCTCCCTATTCCCTGAGATACAACGATTACTAACTTTACAATGGCCTCTAAGTGTTCAAGTGAAAGGAAGAGTTGTATGTCTCTCACTTCATATCAAAAGCTAGAAATGATTAAGCTCAGTGAGGAAGTCATGTTGAAAGCTGTGACAGACCAAAGCTAGGTCCCTTGCGCTGAACAGTTAGGCAAGTTATGAATGCAAAGGAAAAGTTATTGAAGGAAATTAAAAGTGCTACTTCCGTGAACACGTGAATGATGAGAAAGCACACAGTCTATTGCTGACACGTGGAAAGTTGTTTTAGAGGTCTAAATAGAACATCAAAGCGGCCACAACATTCTCTTAAGCCAAAGTCTCATCCAGAGCAAAACCCTCACTCTCTTTATTTCTATGAAGGCTCAGAGAGGCGAGGAAGCTGCAGAAGAAAAGTTGGAAGTTAGCAGAGGTTGGTTCATGAGGTTTAAGGAAAGAAGGTGTCTCTATAACATAAAAGTACCAGGAGAAGCAGCAAGTGCTGATGTAGAAGCTGCAGCGAGTTCTCCAGAAGTTCCGGCTCAGATGATTAATGCAGGTGGCTACACTAAACAACAGATTTTCAGTGTAGATGGAACAGTCTTTATTGGAGGAAGACGCCATCTAGGACTAGAGAAGAGAAGTCAACGGCTGGCTTCAAAGCTTCAAAAGATAGGCTGATTCTTGTTCGAGGCTACTGCAGAGTCAATTAATTTGAAGTCAGTGCTTACTTTCCATTCTAAAAATCCCAGAGCCCTCAAGAATTATGCTAAATCTGCTCCGCCTATTCTTGATAAAAGAACGACAAAGCCTAGGAGACAGTGCATCGGTTTACAATATAGTTTTACTGAATATTTTAAGACTTGATTCTCAGAAAAAAAAATTCTTTTTCAAATTATGACTGCTCAGTGACAACGCACCTGGTGACCCAAGAGCTCTGGTAGAGAGGTACAAGGAGATGAATGCCGTTTTCATGCCTGCTAACATAGGATCCATCCTGCAGCCCAGGGATCAAGGGGTCGTTTTGAATTTCAAGTCTTATTCTTTAAGAAATACATGACATAAGGCTATAGTTGTCATAGATTGTGATTCCTCTGATGGATCCGGGCAAAGTAAATTTAAAACCTTCTGTAAAAGATTCACCATTTGAGATGCCATTAAGGACATTCATGATTCATGGGAAGAGGTCAAAATACCAACATTAATAGGAGTTTGGGAAAAGTTGATTCCCACCCTCATACCTGACTTTGAGAGGTTCAAGACTTCAGTGGAGGAAGAAGCCACAGAGGTGATAGAAATAGCAAGAGAATTAGAACTGAAAGTGGAGCCTCAATTGCTTTAATCTCGTGACAAAACTTTAACAGATGAGGGACTGATTCTTATGGATGGGCAAAGAAAGTGATTCTTTAAAAGAGTTTATTTATTTATTTGTTTATTAGCAATCTGTACACCCAACTTGAGTTCACAACTCCAAGATCAAGAGTTGCTTGTTCCTCCAGCTGAGCCAGCCAGGGATCTCAAGAAAGTGATTTTTTGCAGTGGAATGATCTCCTGGTGAAGAGACTGTGAAGACTGTTGAAATGGCAACAAAAGATTTAGAGTATTACATAAACTTAGTTGATAAAGCAGCATTAGGCTTTGATTATTTAAAAAATTTTTTTAAGTTTATTTAGTTTTGAAAGAGAGAGAGACAAAGTGAGAGTGGAGGAGAGGCAGAGAGAAAGGGAGATACAGAATCCGAAGCAGGCTCCAGGCTCTGAACTGTCAGCACAGAGCCCACCGCGGGGCTCCGACCCACAAATCTCAAGATCATGACCTGAGCCAAAGTAGGACGCTTAACCGACTGAGCCGCCCAGGCATCCCAGCAATAAAGTATTTTTTCATTAAGGTATATACGTGGGTTATTTTTAGACATAATGCTATTGAACACTTAATAGACTACAGTATAATGCCAACATAACTTTTATATGCACCGGAAAACCAAAAAATTCATTGACTCACTTTATTGCAGTGGTCTGGAACTGCACCCACAGTATCTCCAAGGTATGCCTGTATTATACTTAGCTATAACAAAAACACATTTTATGCATGAATCAAGATTTGGCAGCAGATCTGGGAAACTGTCAAGGGGAACCAGTGAGCAGTGAGTACTACTACCGGCCCCTCGGAGCTCTACATGATTCTAAGATGGGCTGCGAGGCCCACCTTCAGAGCATACCATATCCTTCCGATTCCCTCTTACTGCATAATTAATGGAGAGTTAACCACATCTTGGCTTTCTGTCCCAGACCTTTGCATTTTGGTAGGAGCGATTCACAGGAAGAACTTTTGTCTGTGGAAAAAAACGCAAGGACCTGACCGTAAGTACCGGATGAGAGGCATTTGTTACAAGCAGGGGCAGCTCCAGAATGACAAGAGAAGAGGAGCTCAGCGACAGTGACCTGATTAGAAACGGGGGCTAGGGAATGTGTCCAAAGCTGAATATACAAAGCAAGGACGTCACTTTGATGGAGATTGTACATATACACTTACAGCAATAAAAATAGCCTTTCCCCAAGCTTCATTCACTTAAGGTTGCAAAAATATCAATTGTCTTTCTCAAACAATGAGAAGTCCAAGAAAGCCTGAAGGTAATATTTTTTTGGGAGGAGCTGCTGATGGGGACCTGTTAGAACAGGCTAGTGGAGGGCTTAGGGCCAAGGAAATGGAGCAGGGAGTGACTTGAGACAGATGGCTGGACCCCAGACCCTACCATTTCTTAGCTGTGTGACCTTGGGAGAATCACTCCATCTCTCTGAGCTTTGGCTTCTGCATATGAGAAGCAGAGATACTGATAACTTAGCCACAGGTTTATTGTAAAGATGCAATGAAATAACATGTATAAAGCCCTGTAGAAGATGTCAGTGTCCCACCTACGTCCCCTTGGGCCACCTTGGAGGTTACAGCTCCCATACCAACCTGCAAGTGTTCTCTGCCAGAAGGTACTCTCAGGCAGTGAGAGTTCGCTTGGCCCTTTCTCAGAACACACCAGAAGTGCTGGGAAATCCATGCCTCCAGGAGAGACCCTCAGTGACGGAAAGGACTCCACGGGTATGTACTCCAGCTTTCTCGCCCCAGTGGAGCAATTCTGAGACGTATTCTGAGCAGTTTCTCAACAGGGCCCGGCAAGATTGAGTCTCCACTGTCTTCAGTGGTGACTCGGTCATCAACGCACCCTTCATTGCTTTTCTCCTTTCCTTGTCTCACTCCCCTCTTCCTTCTTCGTGCTTCTTGGGATCATTTCCAAATGAACTCTTCGTACCAGATCCTTGTCTTAGGGTCTGCTTTTGGGAGAACCCAAACAAAGACAGAAATCAAACCCAGTACGTGACTCTTTGAAAGGCACCTGTCAACAACACATTACAAGGTTCCTCATCAGGACCACAAAACACAGAAATTATCTTAACAACTATTTTCTTGAATTTCCCAAGGATGATGCACAATTAGTACCATTTCAGGTGCACACGAGAGGCATTAATTTATTGCACATTAAATGCCTTAGGACGTTGAGGTTTAACTTTCTTACAGAACTCCATCTGTAAGCAAGTATAATAATGGCACCTACCTCATAGGGCTATTAATGTGAAACACTCAGAACAGCGCCTGGTTCTTTGCAAGTTTTCTATGAGGGTTAGTTTTTATCATCATCCCCCTGGGCTGTGTAGTACCGAATATTAATTGTCTTCCATTATTCCTTCTTCCTTTAGTAATTAGAACCACCCCCCAAATGGCCGCCCAGCCTACCTTTCAACTTAGTGTGTCCGTATGCCTAAGTTCTAGCCAATGGATTGTGAGAAGTGATCATGCAAGTTCTATATCATAGCCTTACAAAGAAGCTGCTAGGCCTCTATCCACCCTTTACGCCGCTCTGCAACGGTAGAGAAATATCAGAAACTGATGTAGCTCCCTCAGTATCAAAGATGGAAATCTCATATTGAGAACGGCAGAGCCACTGTTTACTTCTGGGCTGTTGTATGTGAGAGAAACAAGATCCCAATTTACTCCACCGTATTTCAGAGTCTGTTTTACCAGCAGCTTATCCTTCCCTAATTAATCCAGCCCCAAGTCCAAAGAAGAGATCAAGGGATGTGAGTTTCCTTCCTTCTTTAATTCTTCCATTGTGCCTACCACGTGCCCAGCATTATGCCAGGAACTGAAGTCACAAGATCAGCAGGATGCAGACCAAGCATCTAGGAGCTCAAAGTGTAAAGACATAGAAGGATCTGAAGACAAAAACTTCAGCCTTCTGTGATAAACGCTCAAAGAAGCATTGCGGAGGTACAGAGGAGGAAGCAATTACCTCGGGTCTTGAAAGGTATGGAAAAGTTCATCGGGCCATAGTGGGATGGTGACCGAGAGGCATTCCGGGGAGAAGTAACAGTATCTGCAAATTACAAGATGGGAAAATCATGGGCATTTGGGCAAAACGAGCTCTAGGCCCAACTTTACCATTCACCTACCATGCGGCCCCTTGGAGGCTCACCTTAACATCCTGGGTCTGTTTCCAAACCTACAAAGTAAGATCAAAACTTCTACTCTACCTTAGGCCTAGGGGTGCCATAAGGGCTCAATAATGAACATTTTGAAGAGCTATAAAGCATGGTGCAAATGCCAATTAGTGGCCTTGTCCTTTTAGAAGCCTAGTTTGGGACATTTTTGCTGGTTGGTTATGCTCAGCTTCGTGGGGTAAACAGGATCAGTCTCCTGGAGAACTGGAGTGCTGAGAAAGGTAGCAGGAGCTCTGAAATTTCCAGTGAGAAAAATCCACTCAGCTTGGGAAGTGGTTCAACTTTCATGGCAGTTGGGCAATGCATACCAAGTGTCTTCAAAACATCCATTTTCTTTGAGGAATTCACCTACTATTACACGAAATAATTGCAAATGCCACAGAGGTTTGTGTATAAGATTGTTCTTTATAATAGCAAAAACAAGGGGTGCCTGGGTGGCCCAGGTGGTTAAGTGTCCAACTCTTGATATCAGCTCAGGTCACGATCTCACCACTCATGAGATCGAGCCCTGCATTGGGCTCTGTGCTGACAGTGCAGACCCTGCTTGAGATTCTCTCTCTCCCTCTCTCTCTGCCCTCCCCTATTCTCTTTCTCTCTCGAAACAAATAAATAAACATTTTAAAATAAATAGCAAAAACAAAAGCAAAAAATCGTATATATTTATATATGTATATTTATATAGGCTTCATGTCTAATGCTAAGCTCAAGACGGGGCTTGAACTCACAACCCTGAGATCAAGACCTGAGCTGAGAATAAGAGTCAGACGCTTAACCCACTGAGCCATTCAGGTGCCCCTAGAAAATCTATTTGTATATTAGTCAAACAAATTGCTGCACACCGTAACCTGTGGTGGGCCTCTCTACTCATGACATGCGTGAGTCTGGGGGAGAGGACTCTGGAGATGACGCGTGTTGCAGTCCTTGGTAACACATTCAGGATGATCCCGCATCAGAAGGGCCCTGATGCACTTATTCCGTCGGCGCTCAGCTGAAGTCTTTCACTGGGAACTGCCCTTTACAAAGGGAGCTGCTTCAACAAAGACTATAGGATACTGTATACGCTTTTAAATTATTGATGCTGCTCTCTGGACAGTGTGAATACTGTGTTTTCCTGCATTTCTGTGCATTTTCCAAGTTTTGGGGATGCACTATGAGTTACTATTCAGCTATATTCTCAAGGTCCTTTTCACCCTATCTCCTTGCCAATCCTTGAACATGTTGGGCACGTTCCTTACACATTTGCACTTCTCATTCCCTCTACCTGGAGCACCCTTCCCTCGGACAAATGCAACCCCCTCCCTCACCACCTTCAGATCTTTCCTGAAACGTCACCTCCTTCCTGAAGACTTCTCAGACCCCCGGATCTAAAACATAGCCCCAACCCTCCCCAAAACATCCACCCCCCTCCCCTGCTTCATTTTTGCCCGTAGTACTTGCCTCCACTTGATAACTGTGCATTTCACTTTCTTACTTATTCATTGTCTGTCTTCACCCTTTAGAATGTAAACTCCATAAGAATCAGACCGTTGTCTGTTTTGTTCACTGCTGTATCCATCCTTAGCACCGAGAATAGCTGAGTGCTGTTCCAAGCACATAGTAGGTGTTAAACAGATAGTGGCTGAATGAAAGAATAAATATATGAAAAGGACCATTTTGGTCTCCTCTGAGCTCCTGCCAGGTTTTCCTTTAGGGGTAGGAGTGGGCACAGGGTGGGGCAGGAAGTAGGAAAGAGCAGCAGCAGATGTGGGCAAAGTGTCGCAGGAAGGAGGCTCTGGACAATGTCAACTGATGCCAAACCGTAGCCCAGATACCAGGTTCACTGTGACAGTGGGGTCAGGTGGCAAAGGGGTTCCAATGTAACATGCAGGTTGAGAGTAGCAGTGTGGCTCCAGGGCAGAGGGACACAAACCAATAAACCAATCCGACACACAAAACGCCCAGATTAAAAAAAATTTTTTAATGTTATTTATTTTCGAGAGAGAAAGAGAGAGACAGAGTGCAAGTGGGGGAAGGGCAGAGAGAGAGGGAGATGCAGATTCTGAAGCAGGCTCCAGGCTCTGAGCTGTCAGCACACAGCCCGACTTGGGGCTCGAACCCACAAACCTGAGATCATGACCTGAGCTGAGGTCGGAGGCTTAACCAGCTGAGCCACCCAGGCGCCCCCAAACGCCCAGATTTTGAGGACACTCAAAGAGACTGTGAGAGCTGTTTTCAAATACACAGTGGGCTACCAGCAGCAAGACCCTAAGGGGGCTGGACTAGGGCTAATGAGTAGGAGTTACAAGAACTCCTACTTTGGTTTGATATCTAGAACTGTTCCCCACTCTTCCCTCACCACCCCCCATGACAGCTCTCCAACAAGGGCCAGAGTCCAGGATTCACTCATTCGTCCCTGGCTTGAACATTCAATCAGTACATTCAACAGGTATCTATTAAATGCGTTTACTCTGTGCCAGATGCTGCCCTCAGCACTGGGAAAGCAATGGCGACCAAACATTTTCAAATAAATAAATACATACTACAGTGACAAATTGTGAAGGCACAAAACGGGGTTGTCAGGGAGAGATAGGGATGCCTGACTCCAAAAGGGGGTCGGGAGGACTCGCTAGATAGTTGAGGGAGCCCTGAGTGGTGAGAAAGCCCTCCAGACTCTGAGATTAGGGGAAGCGCGCCCCCGCAGTGGGAGGGAACCTCCGGAGCATGAAGTGGCGCGCTAGTGCTGGCAGGGACCTCAGCACACGCTGAAGGAACACGCGGCCCAGAGACTGAGAGTGATTTGCCCACGGACCCACAGCAAGTCGGTGGAACCGTCGAGGGATGGAGGATCGGCTGAGATCCCTTACCATCCTCCTGAAAGCCAGAGAACTGTCTCACAGCTCGACCCATGGGAGCCCAGCGGCTGACAGCAGGAGCCAGAGGCGTGAGGCTAAGGGCGGAGCGAGTTGCTGCCGGACCCCTAGAGGGGTGGGGAAAGGGGGCAGGGGCGGTCCCGATGACGTCATTTCCGGGGTCGGGGGTATATAAATTCTTGCAGTACCAGAGCCCAGTGCACAGAGGCTGGTGGGTGGACCGACAGACGGACGCAGACAGGGAACCTGCGCCCCCCGCCCCCAATACGTGCCAGCGCCGCCACAACCCGCTCCCAGGCCGCCCGTCCAGCCAGCCCTCGCCAGTGTGCTGCGGTGCCGGGGCCCAGACCGCCAGCTGCTCTGCGCCTCGGGTTCGCCATGCGCTCCGCCGCTGTCCTGGCGCTTCTGTTCTGCGCCGAGCAAGGTGAGCGAGCGCGGGGTCTCGTGGGAGAGGGTCCTGGGCGCCCCTGCCGGCCCTGAGGTCGAGGCGCCGTGCCGCGCGCCCCTCGTCCCTCCCCTCCGGCGCGGCGAGTTTTCAGCACCGCGGACAGCGCCGCCGCCTCCCTGCTGACCCGCAAAGTGGCCTCGGCCCCAAACCCGTAGACCGGACTCTTTGGGCCAGACTCCTGACCCCGCGGGGCAGGACCCCCCAGCACCCTCGGCGCCCCCTACCCCATGTCTGGGCTCGACGTCTTGACTGCATCTGGGCCAGTTCTGGCTCCGTGCCGTGGCTGGCCAAGGTCATTGGGGGAGATGGGAGAACCGTTGCGGGCTCCCGCTCTCGCCTCTCTTTCTCTTCCCTCCTCCTGCTCTTCCCATCTTTCTGCCCTTGGCTTCTACCTCTCCGCATCATCTCTCACACTCCTCCTCCTCCGTCTCTTTTCCCACACCTCTGGGATCACTCTTCCTCTCCCCGCTTCCTTCTCCACCCCAATCCCACTCAGCCGCTGCCCTTGTTTTCCTAGCACTAGCCTTCAGCATCCCCGCCCCAGAGCAGAAGCTTTCCCTAAGGGCAGGGTTAGGGAGCTCAGTGCAGCCTCTGGGAGCCATACCCATGGGGGCAGCAACCAGGGAAGGGAAACATAACCACTGGGTGGGGGCACTTTTAAGGGGGAGCACTAGGGTGAATGGGCCCCCTCTAAACCGGGTCAGGAAGGACTGGGCTCTCTGAGCAGAGGAGTGACTGACTCCAGTTCTCTTTTTCTTCCCAGTCATTGCCCTCCCTGTGAACAGCCCTATGAATAAAGGGGACACCGAGGTAAGAAGGGGTGTGGGGATGCCCCCGGGATGGTGGGTAGGAAGCCCCAGTGGACACCTCACAGCCAGTTTTGGGGCAGCTGCAGGAGTGAGTTTGGCATAAAGCCAAGAGCCAGCACTGCGGCTGCTGAGCCTGGGGACAGCTTGCAAAAGAAGACATCAAAGACTGCTAGATTTCCCTGCCATCCTGCTGTGGGGACTTCCCCAGCTCCCTCTGAGCTGGGGATGCTGCCTATGGGGCCTGTGTCTTAGCTGCTGGGCCAAGGTGCCAGGTCTACTGCCTTGAACTCTACATCTGGCAGGCCCACCATGAGCTGCTGGATTAGGTGGGGGGAACTTCTCTGTGGTCTTGGTTGTCAACAGACCTGCAAGGATGGTGTTCACTTCTCTGGCTCTGGCCTCCCCCTTTGGACTTCCTCTCCTCCCAAGGCTCTGCTAGCAACCCTCCCACCCCCACCCCCCAGGTACTCAAGCCCTGGTTCTCCCAAAGGGCCAGAATGAAAATACTCTTGATCATGGCTTCTGTACCCAGGGTCCCGGCCATTTAGGGCCGATGGTGGATGTCCCCCAGGAAACATTCTTAGAAGACACTAATGTCTATAGCCAGCAAGACACTCTGTTGGGTGTATACTTGGAATCCATGCATGTCTAGGCTAGGGCCGTTTTTCCAGTTTCTGGTGCTCACAGATACACCCCCTTGAGACTCAGAGAAATTTCTATTCGTTGCCTTTTCAGGAGCTGTTTTATTCCATTCCAGAGAGGCTATGGTTAAACCCAAAACATCAAAGCAATTTCAACCTCTCTTTGCTCAATTATATTTCCTGTATTTTACTTGCACTCTTACAGCTGTGTGGTCTTGGTAAAATTCCTGAACTTCTCTGAGCTCCCTCTTTCCCCATCCGTAGTATTTCCCTTGAGGGAAGTTGTAAGAGTGGAGAATCATAGATGTCACATGCCTGGAAAATAGCAGGTCCTCAGTAAACGGGCACCGTTATTCCTAGAGCTTCCCTTCTGAGGCTCTTTATTATTCTTGGGACCAATGCCCAATCCCTCTGTCCCAGAATCTGTCCTCACGGACTGGTGACTATCTGCTATTCCCAGTGTGACGTTCAGGGTTGCAGGGGGATGCAGAGTACAGGCTTCAGGGGCCTTCTTACCAGATCTTTATGGGAGCTATTTTGGTCACCATACTCTCTACCCAGCAGCCTGGGGCAGGAGCACCATAACAGCCAGTTAAGACCTGAATATTCCATCCTATGATGCTATGACTATGGTACAGCCTCTTTGACAGTTTGCCATCCTGAGTCTTTGGATGGCTTGCTTTAGCATCCCGTAGACACAGCCTACCACCCCCTCACTCCCCACCAGCATTGCCTGATGCATGTCTGACACCTCCTGTTCTTCTGCCTCGCTCTAGGCAGCCAAAGCAGGTTGAAAGTTGTGAATCCCTCTCTTGGTGTGTGCGGCACTCCATGCTTTATAGAGTGTTTTTCCATCTGTGTCTGATCACCATGGGAGGGGAGCAGGAAAGTCTTCTCACTCTCATTTTATTAGTGGGAAAATCGAGGCTCGGAGAGGTCAAGTCACGTGTCCAAGATCACACAGCTAGGCTACTACCCTCCAGTTGGCACTACCTTCACGTATCCATTTATCCGGTGCCCGCCATGTCCCACCTTAGAGGGGCACCTGCTGGCTATGTGATTAGATCGCCTGGAACATGGTAAACGCTGTATAAGGATTTTCTCTGATTGTGGTTATTGTCTGGCTAAGAACGCAGAGCCGTGCCCCTGATACAGGCATCCGTGGGCTCCTGAAGACGAAAGCAAATGCCCTTATATTCTCATTAGTAATTTGCCATGGAGCCTCTCGGCTGCACCCCGTACGCGAACCAGCGCCAGCCTGCCCCCCACCCCCACTCTCTTCCCAGGTGATGAAGTGCGTCGTCGAGGTCATCTCTGACACGCTCTCCAAGCCCAGCCCCAGACCTGTCAGCCAGGAGTGTTTCGAGACCCTTCGAGGAGGTACGGCCAAGGCTGGGGGTGAGGATCCGGGTGTGTGGCTTTCGGCAGAATTCAGTGATTTAATTCGGCACTCGCTGACCGAGGGCCTGCCCTGACCAGGCCCGTGCTAGGGTCTGAGTGGTCTGGAGAGATGAGGGGGGTCACAGCCCCTGTGCTTCTGGAGCTCACAGACTAGCAGATGGAACAGACATGAACACAGTTAACTAGAATTCTGGGCAGAATGAAAGCAGGGCCGTCCACCCTGTGGACAGAGATCTCATGCACTGGGTCCCCAGAGCCAAGAACAGCCTCTGGCACCTGCTAGACAATCTATAGGTACGTGACGAATGAAGAAGCGTGCGGGTTGGCCTGAGAAGGACAAAGTCTTCCCAACCAAGCAGTCAGCTTCCCGACCAGCTGTTGGATGGGTCCAACATTGGGTTGGACTTTCATAGGGAAGTTGGACCTCAGTAGATAGGAAAAGGTCATCCAGGCAGAGCAGGCACGGTGAAGAAGATGCGAAAACGTGATGTGTGTCGAGACACCTACCTCACCTGGGGGCCTGCCACCTCTTGACGGAGGTGTGGGCGCTGGGCCGGTGGCCGACCTAGCTGACGCGGTGGGAAGCACTGGCACCTTGGAAAGGAGGCCATTTCAGAAGTGTCTTCTCAAGACCCAGTCTTAAGGCTGCTCCCCAGGTTTTGAGTTTCCAAAATAAATTCCTTGTGCTCAGCTGAAAATATTGATAGTAATCTCTTTCTCGGCCGTCCTCTGGAAACCGCCCATAACGACTCTCTTCATTACAGACGAGCGGATCCTCTCAATCCTGCGACATCAGAATTTGCTGAAAGAGCTCCAAGACCTTGCTCTTCAAGGTATTTTCCAGCCATTGCAAATGAATCTGGGAAAATTCCAGTAATTGAGAGAAAACCAGGGTGTAGGTTTGAGCAACGTCCTATTTCTCCCTGATTCTTCCAGTTATAGAGTAGAAAGATAGGCTCCTCCACACCACCTGGTCCAATTTGTCATTGATACGGTTAAAGAGATTAAGGCCCAGAGAGGCTGAGTGACTCGTCCAAGGTCACACAGTAAGTTAAGGACATGTCAAGACCAGATGCAGCCCTCCTAATACCCGCCGTCTCTGGGGTTCAGTCATTTCAGCGGGGGCACTTTTAAGACTAGGTTGCAGAGAGAATCCCTTTCCTCTGTTAAAAGAAAATTGGTCTCCAGGAGAGAGGAGGGGCCCCTTCCTTTCCTCTCGTGAGCTTCGGCTCAAGGGGTAGATGGGGGAAGCAAGGTCTTGCTTGTCCCCAAAACACAGACCAGACTTTCAGCGTGCTTTAGAGAGGAAGAAAATCCACAGATGCTCTTGAGAATGGAGTGACTTTGTGAAGGAGTGAGCCCCTTGTCACTGAGGATATTCAAGCAGAGCCTGGACAGGATGCTGGGATGGAGGGTCAGGCTGATGTCATCCCACAGATGCCCAGCCCCAGGCTCCTTCCTGCGTCCACAGGCGCCTGGAAAGTTAGAAAAAGTGGGTTCTCGCGTCTGCCCCAAGCAGACATCCTGCGGGAAGTGGCTATTTACCCGGAGACAGGGCCGCCGGCCTTGTGCCTCTCTCTGGGAATGGGCCTTCAATCGAGAATTTTACATCCGCTTCCCAAGGAAGGGTCCATCTTCAGGGCTAGGCTTCTGTCTCGGGTAGGGGGTGGGATGGGAGACATGAAAGCTTCTCCAGCTCTGGGGAGGCCCCCACTCTGAGGCCTTTGGGGAGGACCAGGCGACACATGTGAAAACGGGAGGCGAACACCCCTCTCGTATAGTTGCTGGGAGTCTGAAGTGAGTGCCTGGTGCCGAATGGAGCCGTGGCTGTTACTGCCTGTCTCATTAATTTCATCATCATTGACCCTGGTGGGTTTTTTTTTTTTTTTAGCTGTGCACTAAATATTTATTGCAATATGATCATTTAAAAATTAAATATTGAATGACTCACCTATTACATTTAAATAATTAAATATAGTGTCAACGCAGACTGTTATGGGGGAGGGTGTCCTGAAACATCCACATACACACGTGTGTGTGTCCAACATGAACAGTTTCCAACACACGTATATATCACTGTTTTCTACTCAAAGAGCACGCACGGGACATAGCTACATGCCCACCTGTCCAGCCAGCCAGCCAGCCAGCCAGCCACTCCCTCTTCTGCACTCAGAACAACTTCTGCATGCTTCTGTCTTAGCGCTTACCAAGCGGCCACCCTGTTTTGTAGATGAACAACCAAGTCTTGGATAGCCCAAGTTACCCGAGGTCACATAGCAAAGAATCGCCAGGAGGTGTGAACCAAGGGCTTCCCGGGGTCAAATCTGGGCATCTTTCCCTGGCCCACAACTGCTGTGTCCGGTGCCTCTGGCCGCCCCGGAGATTCCCAGCATGGGGAAGAGAGCAGCAGCGTCTGCAGAGTTGGCGCGGCTGAGAGGCCGTCATCTGGAACCGGGCATGGATGGGGACAGTTAGAGGAGGCAGCGGCAGCCTGGGGCCCAGGCAGGGAGAGGGGCATGCGGATCACGGCGGCAGGTGCCAGCGCTGAGCTGGGGCTCGGGCACGGGCACGGCCTCCTCCCAAGGACCTGGGGGAGCAGGGCTCGCCTGATTCAAGATCCCCCATGAGGGGGCAAGCAGTCACTGCTGTCTCTAGTTACAGGGTCCCTAGCTACCCCCCTCTCCGCACCCACCCCTGGGACCCTCTCCCCCATCTGAGTCTCTCTTGCTCTGAGAGGCAGTGGGCGGGGTTTGCTCCCAGTTCTCAGGCGAGAAATTTGAGTGTGGACGGGTGCTGTGGCTGCCTGGTGAGCCCCAGCTGTGAAGTGGGGGGCACCCCCGCCCTGGCTCTTGCCCCCTCAGTCTCTCATTAAGCAGACTTGAAACACGACTGTCCGGATTGCAGATAAGGAAATGGAAGCCTTCACTCCCAGAGACAAATATGTCAGGGCTGGGCTTGGCCAAATGGGACTTTTTTCTTTTTCTTTTTTTTTTTCCCCCTCTTTTTCTCATACCAGGTGCCAAGGAGAGGGCACATCAGAAGAAACAGAGCGGTTTTGAGGATGGACTCTCAGAGGCTCTCGAGAAGCAGAATGACCAGGCGGAGCGGAAGGGTCAGTGCCGGCCGGTCCAGCGGGAGGCTGGGGAGGGAGGAGATCACAACAGTAGTTACAAGATCAAGGGCTCCTAGAGGTCAGGAGTCCCTCCTTTAGGCCTTATAAGGTAGCTATCATTTCAGCTTTCCCTTTATAAACGGGGAAACTGAGGCCCAGAGGGGTTAAGTACCTTGCCCAAGATGCAAATCTGGGTCTATGTCACTGCACAGCCTGCCCACCACAGGGGCTCGCGCTCAGGGCAGGAAGCCTCTGGTCTGGCGGGAGGGCGGCCTCAGCTCTGGATCTTCCCAGAGGCCCCTGCAGCAGAACCCCTGCCCCTGGCACCCGTCTGCCTGGGATTTGGCGGTGCCTTGGCACAGTCCTGTCACAGGAGGGTCCCAGGAGAGGCCGTCTCAGACACCGAATGAACCTGGATCATCTTTCTTGAAGCCACAGAGAGCTTCTAAGGCCCAAAGAGATCAGGGCTTAGGTCAAGGTGATGCCCTGGGCCTCATCCTCCTGCCCGGAAACAGCCACAAACTATCCCCGCAGGGCCTGCTCTTTGCATGTGGCAGGTGGGTGGACAGGCCAGTCTCCAGGACCAAGGATCTCTGTGGACTTCCATCCAGGGCACCTGGAGGCTTTAATGGGGGGAGGGAGCTCTGTGTCGCACAAACAATACCCTGCACTTAGCATCTGGAGACTTAGAGAAGGCCCTGCTGCCCACAGACTGTGAGCATGGACAGGTCACTCTCTCTGAGGTCCAGGTGGACTTTCTTTAAACGGGATGGGAGCACTTTCACCTGGAGTCCCCGAGTCCAATGGTGGCATGTACTTGGGGATGCTTGGTTCACTAGTAATCGTTCTAGTGCAGGGAGGGATTTTTGTTGGTTAAAACCCTATCTTCAAGGCAGCCAGCAGAAAATGCCCTCCGCCTTCTTTTTAAGTTTACTTATTTATTTTGAGAGAGAGAGAGAGAGAGAGGAGAGGAGGGGCAGAGACAGATGGGGAGAGAGAATCCCCAGCAGGCTCCCCACTGTCAGTGCAAGAGCCTGATGTGGGGCTCGGCCTCATGAACCGTGAGATCATGACCTGAGCCAAAATTCAGAATCAGACACTCAACTGACCGAGCCACCTGGGCGGCCCTAGGATGCCTTTTAATGAAACCCCACAAACAGGAATTGGGCACTTTCACAGGACACTCAAGCCTCACATGGAGAGGAGACTGAAGTTGTAGTGATTGTGCCTCTCCCACAGAGAGGTTAAGGGACTCGCTCAAGATCACACAGCAGTGCAGTGGATGTCCTAATTTTTAATTCTGGGGTCATTTTCAGGGTTTTGTTTTTTAAAAACTCACTTCCTGCTTTAAGAAGTAGAATTATAGGGGCGCCTGGGTGGCTCAGTCGGTTGAGCGTCCAACTTCAGCTCAGGTCATGATCTCGTGGTCCATGGGTTCGAGCCCCACGTCGGGCTCTGTGCTGACAGCTCAGAGCCTGGAGCCTGCTTCAGATTCTGTGTCTCCCTCTCTTCCTGTCCCTCCCCTGCTCGCACTCTGTCTCTCTCTCAAAAATAAACATTAAAAAGTTAAAAAAAAAAAAAAGAATTACAAAGAAAGGAAGATACGCCAGTTGTACTCAGGTCGGGCCTAGACACAGAGCAGGTAATGCTAATTCTGTCATGAGTGTTTGGGGCTGGACTTGCTGGAAGCCAAAAGATACAATGACGAGGGCATTCCCTTTCGAATGTCCCCTCTCTGTAAAGAGCTTTCCTACTGTTCTTACTTTCTAATCTTCTACTCTAATAAACCTTTGCCTGCTGCTCAAAAAGAAAAAAAAATACAATGACTAAGCTCTGAAATTGGGCTCTCGGGGAGCCTCCATGTGTGGCCTGGTCCTCGGGGCCTGACTTTGTTGTTTCTGCAGAGGTGACGGAAGAGCCATCCTCCAAGGAGGCTGCGGAGAAAAGAGATTCTAAAGAGACCGAGAAGAATGGTGGAGACACAGGCGGCGCCAGGCCCCAGGCCTCCCCGGAGCCTGCACAGGAGTCCGAGGTGGAGGAAGACAACCCGGCCCCGGGGGAGCAGGAAGCCGCCGACGCCGACCCCCCAGCCAGCCTTCCCAGCCAGAAACGGCCAGGCCCGCAGGCCCAGGGGGACAGCGAGAGCCTCTCCCAGGGTCCGGTGGACAGAGAGAAGGGCCTGGGTGCAGAGCCAGAGGAGCAGGCAAAGCGAGAAGACGAGGAGGAAGAGGAGGAGGACGCAGAGGCTGGAGAGAAGGCTGTCCCTGAGGAAGAAAGCCCCACCGAGGCATTTAACCCCCGCCCAAGCCTTGGCTACAAGGAGACCCGGGCGGACGAGAGTACGTATGACGTCCGAGACCCCTCCACAAATGTGTCAGGCAGAGAGGCAGGTGGGGGGAGGGAGGACCTCGTCCATAATTTCATTCCACCTTCACGACAACCCTGAAAGGTAGGTGTTACCTCCATTTTCCAGCTGGAAAACTGAGGCTCAGAGAGGTTAAGTAATTTGCCCAAGGTTGCACAGCTGATTTGTAGTAAAAGCTGATTCCAACAACCCAGGTCTGGCTGGCTCCAAAACCCTGCATCTCCCAGGAGTCTACATAGCCCCTCCCCGCCAACCCGGGAGGCCAGGGGGACTTTGCAGGGTGGGTGAGTGGGCTTCGGGAACAGAGGGACAGCCTGACGGGTGAAAACGGGCCGGGCTGGGGATAGTGTCAGCCTCACCCAGGGTTTAGGAGGGCCTCCTAAGGCTCCTTCCTCCCTCCCCAGCTGGGCGGCTCCTGGATCCGGGGCTCCTCAGAGGAGAAGGCCCACAGAAGAGGCAGGCTCTGGCCAGCCCACCCCTCTGAGCTTTGAGAGGGTCTTGCAAAGCCCGGTATCAAGACGGCTTCTTCCTCCAAGTGCAGTCGTTGCAGAGAGGCTGGGCTGGACCCTGAGCATGGTCTGTGGTCCCGGCGATGGCCACAGAGAGGCCCCGGGGAGTGGTGGGGACCAGGGAAAGTGGCAGCCCCCCTTCATTCTCCTGTTCTTGTCCACCAC
This sequence comes from Paguma larvata, assembly GCA_030068075.1. Classification (NCBI taxonomy): domain Eukaryota; kingdom Metazoa; phylum Chordata; class Mammalia; order Carnivora; family Viverridae; genus Paguma; species Paguma larvata. The sequence goes on from CM057827.1 coordinate 37,702,287, forward strand.
CAGCTCCAGGATGGTCCAAGGCTCTGGCTGCGGATGGAGCCGGGAAGACCGGGGCTGAGGACGCTCAGCCCCCCGAGGGGAAGGGGGCCCGGGAGCACTCTCAGCAGCAGGAGGAGGAGGAGGAGGAGATGGCAGAGGCCCCTCGAGGCCTCTTCCGGGGCGGGAAGAGCAGGGAGCTGGAGCAGGAGCGGGAGCAGGAGCAGGAGCAGGAGGAGGAGCAGCTGGCCGAGTGGGCAGATGCCAAGCGATGGAGCAGGATGGACCAGCTGGCCAAGGAGCTGACGGCCGAGAAGCGGCTGGAGGGGGAGGGCGACGAGGAGGACCCCGACCGCTCCATGAAGCTCTCCTTCCGGGCCCGGGCCTACGACTCCAGGGGCCCTGGGCTGCAGCTGCGACGAGGCTGGAGGCCCTCCTCCCGGGAGGACAGCGTCGAGGCGGGCCTGCCCCTCCAGGTGCGGAGCTACCCAGAGGAGAAGAAGGAGGAGGAGGGCAGCGCCAACCGCAGACCGGAGGTTGGTATGGGGCGGGTGCCAGCCCCAGGCCAGGCCTCCGGAGTGTGGGCCCTGCCCCTTGAGGGGACACAGATCGTCCCCTTGGGTCTGAGGCTGGAGAGGCACATGGACAGGGGGCTGTCGGGAGAGGGGCAGAGCTGGGGCAGGGGCGAGGACGGTCAGGCAGGGAGGCTCACAGAGGGCTGTTCGGGTCAGGTCGTGGAGGTGGGAGAGATGAGTTCTCCCACCTGAAGGCACTTGGTGGGTCTCTGTCCTGGAGGTGATAGGGGGCCTCTGCAGGTTTGGGTGTGAGGCGGGAGCAAGGGGTGAAGCTGGAGCTTTGGACAGAGGGAGCTTGGAAAGGAAACGACCAGGCAGGGACTGGCCTGAGGACGGCACCGTGGCCCCAAGGGCTGGGAGGGCACGGAAGGCGTCATCCTGGGAAATCCCTGTGGTTGGTCCAGCAGTGTCCTCTCCTGGCCCCCAGGCAGCCCAGGCACACCCTCCTCCCAGGTTCAGACCCTGCCTCCCTCCGCTGGGGCAAGGGCAGGGCCAGCGGGACCTCGGGGCCTCGTGGTGTGTGGGTGAGGGGGGCATGGATGCGCCAGAAGACCTGGGTTCTGCCTCTTCCTAGCTGTGTGACCTCAGGCGGGTCACTCCCCTTCTCTGAGCCTCATTGCTGCCCCCATTTCTCATATGGGGGTAAGGAGTCCTTTCTGCTTACCTCATTATTATGGTCAGAACACACGTGAGCTTTCAAAACCCAGCCATGTCCAGGGATAGTTGGTTAGCTCAGTGGGGTGCTGGGATGCAGCCCCAGAGGAGAAGAGGTGAGAGTTGGGGTCCCTGACAGGCTGGCAACACCACCTTGGAGCTAGAGGAGGCCTTAGGGGTCCGTGGTTCAGGCCTCAGTGTCCAGGTAGGAGTCAGGGCCCTACGGGGGACTCGAACCTATCCGTGACCCCAGTTCCCGCTGCCCACCCAGAAGAGGATGTGGCCCCTTCCTTGGGTCCCAACCCTCTCTCTTGGCTGGGACCAGAGTCTTGGCAGCCTTAGAGGAAGAAGATTCCTTGGCAGTGGGAGCCAGGAAGGTCCTCTATGTCCCCAGGGGACTGCCCTCCGCCCCTAGCTTTGGACCAGGACAAGCCTGGGCACCTTTGATTGCCCCTCCCCCACCCACAGAAGCTGGAAAGAGCAAAGTCCCCTGAGATGCCTGACAGCTCCCTTCTCCAGAGGAAGCCCTGGACTGCAGAGCAGAGAAATGGGGACCCCAGAGCCATGTGGACAGGACAGGGCAGAGGCCGAGGCCTCCCCCACCCAGCTCGAGGGGCTTCTTCGAAATGTTCTAGCATCCTAGAATTCCACTCCAAGACAGAAGGCTGTAAGGTCCCTATTTCCATGACAACCACTGTTCGTCTGTCCCAAGCGGCCCCAGTGGGTGCCCTCCGCAGCCTGGCATCCAGCGGGGACTCCAACGAGACCACCCTTCCCAGGTCAAGACCGAGGGTGAGGGCATGGCCTTCCCCGACTCCTGCTCGGAGTCCAAGGGCGTGTGCTTGTGGGCATCGGCCCCAGCTCTGGGGATCACAGAAGGGTCCCCTGCTGCCCGGAACCACCCTGGCAGCCAGAGCTTGGGCCCCCTATCATTGGGACCAAGGATCCAGGCCCAACCCTAGGCAGGTGGAAGCAGGGAAGCCTGGCCTCAAACTCAGGGCCATTGTCACAGGCGAGGCCTTGGGGGGAGGAGCTTAGAAGGAGCACTGAAGAGCACCGAAGCTTCGTCTTCCGCGTGCCTGCCCAGAGCCATTCAGGAGGAGGCGGGTCTGGATAGGAGGCCCCCGTCCCCACTCCCCCCCGCCCCATCCGCCCCATTTCTTGTGCACGGTAATCCTCAGAGCAGCCCAGCAGGGTGACATCTCTGTCCCCATGATCTGGATAAAGGTCCTGAGGCTCAGAGAGGCAAAGCCACCTGACTGAGGCCACACAGCTAGCCAGCGGCACAACCAGTCTGGAGGACTGCACCCTCCACGCGAATGACCCTTGGTGTTCTCTCCTAGGACCAGGAGCTGGAAAGCCTGTTGGCCATCGAGGCAGAGCTGGAGAAGGTGGCCCACCAGCTGCAGGCACTGCGCCGGGGCTGACGTGCCAGCCGGCCCTCCCAGCCAGGGCCCCGAGGCGCCCAGCGGTCCTGGCTCTGTTGTCCCCTTTGCAGGCCCTGGCCAGACGGTCCGGGCGCTGCTTCTGGTAGAGAGGCCGCCCCGTTGCCCCCTCGCTCCTTCTCTTCTGCCCTCGATTCCAGCCCCAGTGCGCCCCTCTGCGGGGCAGACCCCCCCCCCCCCCACGACTTGAAACGGTTATCTTCTCTCCGGACACAGGCAGCTTTCTAGAAGTTTCCTTTCCATCATCAGAGCCACTGGGCACAACTGCAATAACTTCTGACCTTTTGCTGAAAGCTGAGAACTCCCGACTGTAATATATCCTGTACAAAATTTATCTAAAGAGAAATAAATCGACCCTGGCCTCTTTCTGGTTTCTTCGAACTTCTCCCCTCTTGACTCGGAGTGGGATGGGAGGGACTGGATTTGGGCGAAGGGACGAGGGGAGCTCAAGTTGCTCCCTGGAGCTACTTTTTAGCCATGGGACTGTGGGCAAGGGACTTTGCACCTCTGAACATCAGTTTCTTCATGCGCAAAGTGGGGATACTACTTACTACTTCCTCATCTGACTGGGATGAGGAGTCGAAGGGCCCGGGCAGCCTGGACCAGAAAACCGCTATGATGATACAAGTCACAAGAACGGTCTTGGCAAGTCTAGGCCTCTCCTACGAGGCCGGGGAGGGGGCTGCCAGCTGCCGCTGCTAACCATCCCCCGATGCACAGAGGGGCGCCCTCCAAAGAGCTGGAGCCATTCGGTGTTTATTTCTTCATACGTTTTCAAGGGTGCACTCCACCCCCACCCTTTACAGAAAGAGTAAACACAACAGCAAACTTCTTCCACGAGGCGGTCAGATATCAAAACATCGCCACCGAGACTCGTGAACGAGGGGAACACGGGGTCACCGTGACCCTGAACTAACCCATCCCAAAGATGGCCACCCGTGTGGTCACAATCACATGGAACCACCGTAAAGACAGATCCACAGAGCCTGGGGACAAGGTGGCTTTTATAGAAGCAGCGATTGTATATACAGCATCTGTATCCATAGGAACACTGTATAGACGTATGGACACAGATCAAGTACAAGGCAGCCTGGGGTTCTGGGAAGTGGTGCTTGTTGCCTGTGAACAGGACTGAGGCCTCAGCATTTGTCACAAAGCACAGTGTCACTAAGAACTAGAACCGCCAACATCTTGGTGAAATCACTCTGGGAGCAGCTTTTTGAGAGAAAACAGGTGTGGAAGAGGCGTGCCCCCGCAAACAGCCCTGGGGGAAAGAGGTCAGGCCGGCTATGGGAAAGGAACAGCCCCTCTCAGCCCTCAGGTCAGGGTAAGTCCGGAAGCAAAGGGAAAACGCAACCATTTCTGGACAAGGCCTCGGGCGGTCAGAACCTGAAGGAAGAGAGCCGCGAACCTGAAGGAAGAGAGCCCGGTGGGACCAAGAACGGCTCTCCTCGGAACAGGGGGGGAGGGGCGGGGGGCAAGCAGTGTCACTCCCAAGATCACACGAGCAACGTGGTGCAGAGAGAAGGGGCAAAGCACAGGCCCCTCCTCATGAAAGGCAGAAACAATGGGAGCATCCCCGATCTGAAGCCTGTCACATCGCTTCAGACTCAGGCGCGGGCAGGGTGGACAGATGTGTGGGGCGTCAGGGCGGGGCCAGGCAGACGGAAGAGGGAGAAGCCCGGAAACTTCTCTGCCTCGTAGCAAGCCTCGGTGGAGGGGCTGGCTATGCGCCTTCACGACAGCCAGCCCCCAGCTCTGGGGCTCAGGGCAAGGGCCTGCAGAGGGCGAGGGGCTGTCGGGAAACCCGCTGGATGAATCATCTTCTAGGGCACAGAGGAGAGACAGATGCAGACCCCAGGGACAGGACTGAAGACATTCGCCGGCTGTGTGGCCAGTGGCCGGTGTGAGTGCCCGAGCTGAGGACCCAACCTCCAGACTAGGACAAGGACGAGCAGTCTCCCTTGGCCTCGGAGTGGCCGCGAGACAGACAACAGCTGCTTGTCCCCGCTGGCCAGAAAGCCAGTTCCTTGCCCCGGCCCTTCAACCTGCCCCGAGGCCCACCGGACAGTCTTCGGGGTTAGAGAGGAACTCTTTTTCAAAGTTGTTTTCTCCGCCGTTGATGAAGGCCCACTTGCAGGATGCGCCACCCAACTCCCTGGGTGTTGCGGCCGTGTTTGCCTCCTCCAGGTCACGCCGGGTGTCTTCGGGCCCAGCCCGACCCACCGTGTTACCGCAGACCTAGACGCTTCCATGAATGCCGGGGGCAAGGATGCTACGCCAGGAGACTCTGCAGGGCCCTCTGGAAGAGGACAGGCATCAGGGGCCTGCACTCGATTGGGGCCTGACGTCTGTGGCATCACGTCGTCAGACAATCAAAGCATCCGCAGGCAGAACTTGGCCCAAGGCCTCTGTTACAGGCTGCCCAGGGCAGAGACCTTGCGAACGACCCTCGGCACTCACCCGTGGCCCCAGCCAAAATGTGGCTCCGGTACTTGCTCCCGGAGCCCTTGAAATCAGGAGCACCTTCTCAAGCCCCGGCCACCGACCACCACCAAGGCAGGTGCTGAGGGCCGCAGACGCCAATGTGCCCAACTAGCAGAGGCTTGGGAATCGGAGTCCTAACCGCTCTCACGATCCTGGCAGGGCCGCCTCTAGGCGCTATGCACGCACGACCACGGCAGACCCTTCCCAGCGGCCCTGCAGGGCTCCAGGGCCTCTGACCCAGAGGTGGCACTGCCAAGCCTTGGGGGAAGCTGCTGCCTTTTAGCGGATCTGTCTTTCCCCGACGCGGAAAGCACAAGGCCTGAGGGCAAAGCAACTCTACGGAGTGTGTTCTGCGACCCGAAAGAGTCAGTGTATGCCCGAGTGACCCGGAGAGTGGAGGCTGCTGGCTGGTGCCGCATCAGCACTGACACCCCCTCTCGTCTGTGCTCCCGAAACCCCTAAACTGGAGACGGCCGGTGTTCGCTGACCAGGGGCGATGCCTGCTGCCAGGGAGGCCGTACCTCTCCCACCACCTGCTGCTCCCAGGTCTACACGAAGTGAAACCCCACCCCTCGGCTTCCGCTTCCAGAAAAAGTGGTTATCTTACCTTGCCTGCCACCCGCATTGAGGCCAGTGGGAAACAGTTACTTGATATCTGGGCTCTGGACCTGAGCCCGTGTGACCCTGGGGGGTGACGTAAGCTACACGGGAACACGATATGGCCAGGGCCCCCAGCCCGGCATCGGGGGTCACACTGCACCCCCCCACCTGTTCCTGAGACAGATCGGGATTGGAATTTCATTTAAGAAGGTAAAGCTGTTTATTAAGAGACCAGGAGAATGACATGAACTGTCAACAGCATTTGTAAACACGTGTGAAATGCAGTTTGATTTCAGTAGTTTATTTTGGAGACAAAGCAGTGCAAGAGGCCAGCCACGCTTTCCTGCTTCCCCGGGGCTCAGGGTTGGACTAGGAAAGGCGCTGTACAGACATTATAATCGGGGTTCAACACTCAAGTCGTGTAAACGCAGTTAGTCGGTGGGCCGTCCTGTCTCCAGGGCAGCCGGGCAGGCCCGACGGCACCTGTCCTCTCGGCCTAGGCCCGGTGCAGCTGGAGGGCGGCCCCCACCCGGCCCTTCCTTTCCCAGAGGTGGGTGGCCCCCATGCCCCTGCTGAGCCAGGCCCCAAGGTACCTCTGGGTGCCCGGGTCAGCAGCCTCTCTCGGGCCATCCTCACGGGGCCGTGCCGGACAGCCTGGACGCCTTTCCCACTTTCTCAGAGTGAATGGATGTCTTGGGACTCGAGATCATGCTCGGGGGGTCCTATGCATTTCACCCAGGTTTGCACCGCCCCAGGACCGGCAAAGCCCCTCCCCAACCCCCTTCTTTGCAGAGGGGCAGGCGGTCTGGCCGCCTGCACCATGGGAGCTGACCGATCGGCCGGTGGTGTCTGCCGCCATCAGGGGCTGGGGTGACTCTCGTGGAGGAGGGATAACTGCTTCCTCACCTCTGGGGCTGCAGCCCCCCTCACACTTGGCTGGCTTTGTGCTTGGGGCTTGCAGTGAGTACAGGGACGGTGGGCGGGCCTGCTGGGCGGCGTGACAAGATGTGAAGCGTACAGGCGGCCCCCCGCCCCCCCCCCCCGCTGGGGGAAGAGGGCCCCAAATCACCTCGATGCCAAGGGGAGGCTCATCGCGTTGACTCCCTGGAGAGGCAGGCTATACCACAGGGCACAGGGCATCAAGCCTGCCCTTCAGAGTTCTCTGGTCTCAACGGCTCATCAGAGATGGGGACGCGGAGGCCCAGCAACTCCTGGGATGATTTGTCCACAGTCACGGCACAAATCCTTGGCACAGGCAGGATCAGCCCGGGGGCTCCCGACCAGGCGGCCTCCTCCGGGGTCCTGGGTAGTGGCGCTTGGTCAGGGAGGGAGGCCCCCTCGCAGGGCTGCACGGGACACATGTTGAAGGGCCTGCCGGACTCCAGGGAGCAGGACATGGAGAGCAGAGGCCAACTCGGGGCCTTGGGTGGCCCCAGGAAGCTTCCTTCTTCCTTTCTGTGAGCAGGCAATGGGTGGACCACAGCCCAGACCCCCTGCACGGAGGGCCCCCACCCCCCCGAAACAGTAGGCGTGCTCTTCGGAGGGACAGCCATACACCCGCTTGGGCGCCTAGGCCCCATTCCTCACAAAGCTGTGGAGGCCGCCGGCAGGAGGGTGACAGGGAGGGGGCCAGGCCTGGGCGCGAGGGGCCTGGAGAAAGGCGAGAGATGAGGAACCTCTTACTCGCTCTGTCCGGCCGCCAAAAGCCTGACCAGGGCCAGCCTGCCTCCAGGGTCCCCCAGGCCTGGCCCACAGCAGCCGTGGAGACGAACAGACGCGGACGTGCACGCGCACGCGCACCGCAGCCACACGTGCACGCGCACACCCCGCCTCACATTCAGACCTCGTGTTGAAGACGCAGCAAGTGTAACCCCAGTGAAGACCTCTGCACGGCGGGCAGCAGGTGTCTTCCCCGAGGCCGGGCCACTTGCGGTTCTTTTCCATCTCCCCCTCCACCACCCCTTATGTAGATCATGACATCAGAAAATCAGGTTAAAAATTAAAAACAAATAAACCAAAAAAAAAAAAAAAAAACGAATCAGATCACTGGGAATCTTGGTAGGAGCATCACCCTGGGAGCCGCTCGCCCAGCAGACGCGCTCCGCGGCCCGCGCCGCCCTCTGGGTCCCGGGCTCCTTGGCTACTGGGAGGAGGCCTTAGTGGCCAGTGAGGCCACGCAGTGCTGCTGGAAGCTGGGCGATACCGCGGCGGTGCAGCCGAGTCTCTGGTGGGGCAGCTTGGCGGCGCTGCCCGTGCCCACGCCGCCCGCGTCGGCCTCCGACGCCCAGGGCGGGTCCTGGCCCATCATGCTGCTGCAGCAGCCGGGGCTGGCGCTGCACGTCCGCTCGCCCGCCAGGCTGCCCGCCTGCTCCGCCAGGAGCCTGCTGTGCCTCAGCGGGGCCACGTCCCCCGCGGCTGCCGCGGCCGTGCTCTGGCCCTGCAGGACGGTGGCCACGTGGTTCAGCAGGTCTGTGAAGAACTCGCTGACGCCTTCGTAGCCTGCGGGCGGGAAAAGAGACAGCATGGGGCGCTGAGCCAGGCAGGGGTGGAGATGGGGTGGGGGCAGGGGCGACAGCGGGGCTCACAGACTCGAGGTGGTGGGCGCTCTCAAGACTTAGAGAAACCGAGGCTCAGTGAGTAAAAGGACAGATGGAAGCCAGCGACCCTGGACCCAGAGCTGGGTGTGGGCGGGCTGGCCCTTAACTTTGGCTGTCCCCAGGGTGTGAGAAGCTTTGCGCTCCAGTGGACAGGCAAACGCCCCGTACCCTGTCCCCCTCGGGCACAGCTTCTCATTTAATCACCTGCCCAACGTGCTAAGATGCACGTGGCAGGACGTGGCAATACCGAAGGCCCACTGCTCACGTTCCTAAACCATGAACAGCCATCTACTCCACACGGCCCGGCCTCCGTGTCCTCCTGTGTCCCAGCTGTGTCAGCTGAGAGGTGTCAGGATGGGGGGGGCGGGAGGTGCTGTCGTGGGCACGCCTGGGGAGACGCCCGATCCAGAGCAGCTACCCCCGGAGTGGAGTCTGCTGCCTTCTCATCCCCACAACACCTGCAGGGAGCCCTCTGTGCCACGTGCTCAGAGCACCGAAGCCACGGACGGAGACCGGGTGCCCCCGACAGGGCCACTGCACACCCACGCCCGTGCCTCGAACACGGCAGGCCCGGGCTTCCTGAACAGAGACTGCCAGGGCCTGTCCACGGCCCGTTTCCCAACACAGACATGAAGGCGGATGTCGGCAAACGAGTCCTCAGGAGACACCCACCGAGCAGGTTTCCGCTCTAGGGCAAGGATTTTGCTGACTTCCCAAAAAACTGCTTCGAAAGAAATTCCACATGAGCGGGTGCCGCCTCTCCCCTCCCCCAGCATCCCCGACCCAGTCTGCAGGCATAAGAACTGGGCGCACAGCTCCAAGAACAGGACACAAAGCATGTGCCCGCTCTGGGAGGGGCTCCAGGCACCGCTCACACCCCGCACGGCTTCGACCTCCACTAGGACGTGGGGCCTGCAACTCAGAGGTCGCTGGGGCCCTCGCACATCCTCCAGGATGGGCCTCGAAGCGTGGGCAGGGTCTGGGTGAGGAGGGCAGGGCGCCCTACCCCTCACAGGAGACCCCACCCGTGGACATTCGTTGACAATCGTATTTGTCCAGCGAGTAACTGCTGTGGTCTGGAAGGGGCCCGAGGCCGAGAGGGGAAGCGGAGAGGCTCACGGCAAAAGTAAAACCACGTGATGTGGCTGGTGCGCACAGCACTCCTGTGCACCCTTGCTCATTCCTCACAACCTGGTCCCCACTCTACACATGAGGAAACAGAGGCACGGGGAGCTAAGTGACTGACCCCTTCCACAGGTGGACAGACGTGTGACTGTGGTGCAGGTGGAGACGTTGATGGCGCCCACGGCTGGTGTTCACCCAGGCTTAGGCAGTGGCAGCCCCTAGGCCACACGCTGCGTGTTCCTCGCAGTCCCTGGGGAGCGGGGCCCAGGGAACACCCTCATGTTACAGAGGAAGATACAGAGCTCCCAAGTGGCAGCGCCAGGACCTCAGCCAGGCCCTCTGGTGCCATCTGGGCCTTGACTATCATGTGGTGCTGGGCGGTCCACTGAGGGCCCAGGGCTTCTCCCAGCCACAGGGCCAGGTGGCAGGGCAGGGAGGCTGGGCCCCTAGGGTACAACCAGCAGGCGGGCCGCCGGGCTTCCGGGGTGGAGGTACAAGCAGAGAGGGCAGAGCTGAGAACCGAGTCAGGCCAACACCGGGGAACAGAAGCAGTCCTGTTCTGCGATCCCGCGACAAGGCCCAGGGCAGCGTACGTGTGCTCCCTGAGGCTTCCTGGTGTGGCGTGGAGGCCCGGAGCTGAACTGGAGGCCGGGGAGGCCCTTCAGGGGCCTGAACTGGCCGATGCCCGGGGAGAATGGACTGAGCGGAGCCAGCGCTGCGGGGCGCCGGCTCAGGGCCGGGCACAGGGCGCCCGTCGTCTCCTCCGTCTCTGCACGGTGGGGAGCCCTGCTCCCGCTGCGCTCAAGTGAACACTGACAATACCACCCCCCAGGTGGCTTGTCCCATCACCGCCTGGAAAGGCAGGGCTCCAAGCTCGGCTCTGCCACTTGGTAGCCACATGACTTGGACAAGTCACCCAGCCACTACCTCCACGTCCCCACAGGGTACACGCTGTGCTGCTGTGCGGGCAAGATGGGAGCAAAGCTCTCAGAGCAGGCCTGGAGCGTAAGGGTGTCAACAGCGCCTGCAGCTACCGCTGTCACTGGCTCCCAGAGCCCGGCACGCAGCCATGTTGACAGGGGGCTACTGAACACCCAAGGCCCCGAGGCAGCGTCCCCTAGAACATACTCTTGAAGCGGGCCCCACAGTGCTCCAGACCCCAGAGAGGCCGGGGAGCGGCTGTCCCCTGGACGCGGCCTCCCCTGGGCTCCTCAGGCCTTCCCCCGGCATCAGGCTCCCTCGGGCGGTGTCTGCTGGACTCAGCCCATCGTTCCGGCTGCCTCAGCCCCCACCTCCGTGCTTGGCCCCACGTTCTCTTGGACAGAAGCCTCCCTGCCACTCGGGGCTCACCGTGGCTGTCCCCCGGCTGAGCACCCCAGACGCCCTCGGGACCACCCCCCCCCCCACTGCACATGTTGGGAGGGGCCGCCTCAGGACCCTGCACGAAGCCGAATCCCAAGGGCAGAGCTTCACGCTCTCACCACCTCCCATCCCATCCTTCTAGAACTTCTGCCCCAACAGCCCTGCACGGCCCTCTCCTCGTCCCACCAATCCGCTGACTCGGCCACCCCTTTGCCGTCATCGCCCCCATGTCCTGCCTGGCTTAGATCCTCTGATTCATTCTAATTGTTCCCCTGACACGCCCTGTGTTCCCTCGGTCTCTCTCATTCCGTCACTTACTCGTCAAAACCCCACCTCGGACAACACCCAAGTCTCCATCCAGGCTGCGCCCAGGGTGACTGGAGGAACACAGGCCATTGTCCCAACAGGTTGGAGTTTCTATAAAGGAACGCTGGCCTCGGTCAGCTGCCCTGGTCCAGCTCAGAGCGAAAGCCCACATTCTCACCGTGGAACCTGGCGGGAGCCTCGCCAGCCTCCTTGTCCCAGCCCCTCCCAGAGCCCTCGGGGGGTGGCTCCCTCCCTCCTTGCCAGGCTCTGCTCCAAGGTCACCACCTTGAGAAGGAGCCCCTGGGCACCCCCTGTCCTCTGAGGGCAGGGCTCTGGCCGTCATGGTCACCGTCCTTGTAGACTAACGGCCCTGCTGAGGGTTCTCTGCGTGCCGTCCCCCGCCGAGCCCATTGCCGCGTTGAGATGAGAGGAGCACGGGGGAGCCGAGCTATGCCGCTAGCCCTAAGCGCCCCAGCGCACACTGCCTGCCCCAGGGCTCCGGCAGAGGGCAGGGAGCAGGTGCCGTGGCCACAGGGAGCTGGCCGGCTCCAAGGCCCGCCCCCAGCACCACAGTTCAGGGTGAGGGCAGGAGCGTGGCCCCGCCACCAATCTGTACTGTAGCGCGGGGCCAACCGCGACTCCCTGCACGTGCACCGGGGAGGACGTGCTCTCTCTGCGGTCCTTCCGGCTCTAGAAATCTACCAGCCCCACAGAGAAGCCGAGGTTCGGCCGACAAAGGCGAACGCTGATGGAGCAGGGTCAGGCGAGGAAGGGAAAGAACGGGTTCAGTGCGGGCCCGCCCCGCGCCCGGCGTTCACGCTGGCTGGACGCGCCGACCCTGTCGGCCAGCCTCCCCGCACACCGTAAACCCATTCTGCCGGCGGGGCTGAGGCTGAGCGGGCCCACGCGTACCCCGGGCCCGCCGGCAGGGAGGACGGACGCTGATCACCGGCCCCGCCGGCCCATCCCCCGCCGCCCAGGGCCACCAGCGGACAGGCGGGGTAAGGTGGGCGCCGCCGCCCCCCCCCCAGCCCAGGGCCACCAGCGGACAGGCGGGGGAAGGTGGTCCCTGGCGCCACCCCTCCCCCCCCGCCTGCCCAGGGCCACCAGCAGACAGGCGGGGGAAGGTGGGCCCTGGCGCCACCCCCCCCCCCCGCCTGCCCAGGGCCACCAGCGGACAGGCAGAGGAAGGTGGGCCCCGGCACCACCGCTCGCTCACCTGGGAAGGCGTTGATGTCGATCACGGCGTGCTGCCCCGTCTGGTTGTTGATGATGATGTCGATCCCGAAGAGCGACACGCCCAGCGCCTGCCGAAGGGCCCGCGACAGCTCCCGGATGACCTCGTCGCTCGGCCGCTCGAACACACCCTCGATCTTGTCCAGCTGCCAACACACACACGCACACACACATGCAAGTCACTTCAGGCCACAGGCGGGGAGGTGCGACGCCACGCCACACGCAGAGACCCCACGTCAGGTGCCCCGAGCCTGGCATTGCCCTCAGGAAAGGAGGCAGGACAGACCCCTGGCGAGTTACACTCACACGGCCACCTCCCACGTCCCACCAGCTGGGCAGGAACGAAGTGTCCAGTGTGCGTGACCCCTCTATGCCTTGGAACAAGCTGGGAGGCCTGCCCCACCCCGCTTGTCCTCTGCTCTCGCGTCCCGCCCAGCCTGGGACAGATTTTCACAGGCTCAAGCTCGGCCCCTAGAACGGCCACAGAAGAAGGGGAACCTTGGGAAGGATGTGGGATCAGGGGAACATAGATTTGAATCCTGACAGTGACTTTCTAGCCCTATGGTGCTAAGGAGAAGTACTCAGCCTCACTGTGCCTCAGTCTGCTCATCTGCAAAACGGGACCAACGAGGCCTCTTTGCTCTGCTAGGAGCAGACAGCACTGTGTTACCTCTGCGTCAGGAGAAGGTTACGGGAGGTGCTCACTAAATACCGGAGTCTTGGAGGCTACGGGGCTCAGGGGCCAAAGCGGAAGAAGGATGGGTGATCCGTCAGAATCAAAAGTGAAGGTGGGTCACAAACTCTTAACAATGGAACATTACTCAGCCCTACAATGGTACGGCAGGGGTGACCCTGAAGACGTCAGGCTAAGTAAGGAATCAAACACGATTATGTTACACATCGACAGTTCCAGGTTAACACGAAAGGTCCAGAACGGGCGGGTCCGTGGAGAGGAAAGGCAGAGCAGTGGTGGCCGGGGGTTGGGAAGAAGAGGGAAGGTGGAGGCAATGCTTAACGGGCAGAGACTCTTCTTCTGAGGTGACGAAAATGTTCCGGAAATACTTTCTAAGGGGCAGGCACCCTCAGGAGCCTCCACCTAGGGAAGGAGGTGGGGCTTCAAGGCCAGGTCAGCGCTCCCTGCATGAGGCCCTGACGGGGGCGGGGAGGAAGCGAGGAGGCGAGTCTGGAGTTGAACTGTCCACGTCAGAACGGCCCGTCTGCGGGAAGGGCTTCGGTCTCTAATTGCCATTCCCGTCTAGTTGTATGTGGTGTCACTCCTGGGGGCGTCCTGAAGAGCAGTCGGGAGCCGAGGGGCAGATGATGGTGGGGCCAGGTGGAGAGGAGGCCCAGAAGGGTCCCTAGGCTTTCCCATCCCACAGATGAAGAAACAGGCCGACCAGTAGACAGGCGATCATCCAAGAAGGTTACCTGGAACCCTCCGGCACCAAGTAACAGCCCCAGCGGCCACGAGGGCCGCACTGGGACTGGCAGGGACAGCTCCTCAGAAGTCCGTGGAATGCCCTTCCCCCATCCAGCGCCACTGGCCAAACGAGTCTGAGAGCCTCTGATGAAGCTGCCTGAGGAGCTGCGCCAGTCTCAAGTCTCAGAAGGCTAGAGGGCCAGAGAACCTTCTCTTGCACCAAATACCTTATTACATCGTACAGAGCACACAGCCAGGCGCCGAGAGGTTCTGTTCAAAATCTGGTTGTTCTCCAAGCTTCCTGGGAGAACACACGACATGTTCCTGGGGAACGTCCATCAGCCCCTGGAGGAACACTGGTGCTCCCTCCAGGTCCCTGTCCACACCTACGCTCTGCCAGAACCCCGGCACGCCACCAGCTCCTCAGACGAACCAGACACAAGAAACGAACAGGCGGCCTGGAGCAGGGGGCAGGAGGTAGTAGGCAAGTATGAACCCCAACACAGGAAGCTGGGGGGGAGGTGGTGAGGCCCAGAGGCAGGGGCCTACTGTGCATGTTGTTGGTGAAAACAGCCAAGGACGCAGGCAAACCCCCCTCCAGGTTAGCCGGGACGGCCATGACTCCGGAGCAGGAGACGAGGCACAGGGCTCCAAGGTCAGGGGAAGTGGCAGCGGAGGCCGCTGCCTCGCTGGACTTGGGAGGGATGGCAGAGGCTGCCCCACGGCCGACTTCGGCTCAGGTCATGATCTCATGGTTCGTGAGTTCGAGCCCCGCGTCGGGCTCTGTGCTGACAGTTCAGAGCCTGGAGCCTGCTTTGGATTCTGTGTCTCCTTCTCTCTCTCTGCCCCTCCCCTGCTCATGCTCTATCTTTCTCTCTCCCTCAAAAATAAACAAACATTAAGAAGCTGCCCCATGGCAATCTCTAGCCCTCTGTTCTGGGTAAAGACTGCCCTGCCCATACCAGTGCGGTAATAAATCCTACATTCTCAAAAGACCCAGCTTTGGAATCAGACCGATCGGGGTCACACCCTAGCTTGGCCCCTGAGTGAACAGCCCCGTGAGTCTGGAGAAGTTATTCAGCCGTGCCGAACACTGGCCTCCCCACCAGGAAAGTGGAGCCATCTGCCCTGCTCCGGCGAGGCTGTGTCGAGGCCTGGCCGTGACGCCGCTCGGCGTCCAGGACGGCTCCCGGCACAGCCGCCCCGAGCGAGCCCACCTGCCCCCGCAGAAGTAACAGCAGGCCCTTCACGACGCTGACTGGATTCACGTGGACAAGGAAAGAAAAAGGAAAGCCGAGATGGTGCTGCCTCCCACCCCTTTTCTTAAATCAGGAAAAAGGCAGATCAGAAAGCAGGTCTCCGAATTCCTCGTGACTTCGGGGGGATGGGTGGGGGGCGAGAGTCCTCGTTCTGGGAGAAGAGTTAGAAAAGCTTCCACCGGGGGTGACCGGGCGATAGACGGGTGTGGCTCTGATGGCCATCGGCACGAGGGCCTGAAGCAAGCCAAGGAAAGGGGTCTCTGGCCCCCCTCAGGGAGACGAAGGTCCCTCCACCCTGCGCTGCTGGAGCTCAGGCCTGGGCCCCGCCACCAAGGGCACGCGCACACACCCAGGGTCGGGAGGGAAGGCCACCGCGGCAGAAGGAACATACCGCGGTCAGCACCGATGAAGACTCCGGCTTTGACACGTTGTGGCTGTTGAAGAAGATGGACTCGCGGTCTGAAAAAGCAAAGACAGGAAAAAGAGCCAGCGTTAGCTTAAAGCGGTGATGGTGACTCCACCACCTGACACCAGGGGGCAGCACCACCTCAGCCATGGCCGCGGTGGCCGTAGGGTTCAGTGTCCAACAGCAGCGAACCCGGGGCCCCAGGGAGCTGGGCACCCCCACAACAAGGAGACACTGCCCCATGGACGGAAACACGCCCAATTAGGGCTCCCAATTCGCCTTTCTCCCATACGAAAATAATCGCTTAATGAGCCTACTGATCTTACAGTACCCTGTCTGGCTTTCCCCCACATCCCAGCCCCATTCCCAAAGTGTGTCCAGTGTGTCTTACGGACGTGGCACTAGAAAGGGGGTGGGAAGGGCAGCGTACCAGAATACCAAAGGCCCCAAGTAAAGAGGGCCAGTGAATGCCACTTCATCCAGTATCCCCAGCCCCTCCCGGAATCTGCTCGGGGAACTCCTTTTCAGGGTAGCACGTGAGAAAAGCCCAAGCTGCCACTTGGCACGTGAGTGTTTCAAATATAAAGGGTTCTGCTGTTTCCCAACTATTTAGAGGGAAAAAAAGTAGGAAATCAGAACACGGGCTTCTGTAGGATCCATCCAAGAAAGCATACAGAACAATGTGTTTGGCTTTGGAAGCTGGCACCGCCCCCCGAAATACGCTCCACCTCCTCCTACCCCACACTGCCCTGAGCCATGTCCATCGCCCACCACACCCCCAGTCCCATCGGGGCACCCAGAGGGGCAGACCGATGCCAAGAATAATGAGAGCAATAAGCAGCTGGTTTGTCTGTCCGTCCCCTGGAGTGCGGTCGGTCGGTCACACGTTCTCGAGCACTTGGAAGCACGGGCACACAAATGCAAGAATCACAAAGCCACGAGCTCCACCACCCCATGCCCCCCACCAAGAATGACATGGGGATGTCCTGGGCCATGAGCCCCCACGCGGCCCCAGCGGCCTCTGCCTCAGTCTTTCTAGAGTGGGGCACTGTGGCTCCCGTCCCCGGGCCATACTGCTCATCCCTGGGGCCCAGGTCCCTACACGCAGGATGGGAAGGGCCTTGGTGGAGCACCACGGCGTGCAGGCGCCAGGCCACAGCGGGGCGCCTGCTCGGATTGCCAATGACCCCCACCAGCTCCAGGATTACGGCGCCGCAACCATCATGCATGAGGAAGTGATTCGGGCGGAGGCCAAGCAGGCAGGCGCTGAGATGTACCTGGCATCCTTCCCGCTAGCGGGGCACACAGGCCCCTTGCCGCCCCGGTGTGCCCGACAGTCCTCCCGCCGCTCCGACCAGAGCCAGTCCAGACGGGGGGCACGAGAGACGGTCCTGGGGAGGAGCCTGGGGAAAATAAACACCCTGCAGGACCTGCGCCAAGCAGTCCCACCGGTCTCTACTCCTGGGCGCCGACGGCCAAGAAGGGGGGGCCTTCGGGGGTGGCAAGCCCTGTGGGCCGGGGGACAGAGCGGGGCCCGAGCAGCTGCACTGGGTGTTCTGGCCTTCCGCAGGCACTGCCCACCTTTTTGCCCTGTAGCCCGGCCTGGCCCAACCCCACCAAGCTCAGGGTGCCTCCCACCCACCCCGAGGGTCCCCAAGGGCAGCAGAGCAAGCCTGGGGAGGGGGCGCCACACAGAGCAGGCAGACACAGCGAAGTTCAGGGAGGCTGGGAAGCCTGCAGGAGCCACAAGGAAGCACCATGGGTCCTTCACTCTGCCAGGAAGGGAAGAGGCTGGGCACTCAGAAAGGCACACCCAGTACTCACTGCACTGGACAGACCACGTCACCCAACAGTTCAGTGTGGCAGGAAGACCAATCAAAAATGTGGACCGTGTTCAAAGGAGATTTGTTTCTCCTCGTGGCTAACTCTGACCTGGGGGCTCAGGCCAGAGGACTATTCGGCAATGACAGTGGCAGTGGACGTGGGGGGAGCCGCCCTCTGCTCAAGCGCTACCTGTGTGTGGCCTGAGCAGCGGCCAGAGGGGGTGTGGGCAACTTCCAGCCACTTCCTGGCCCAGGACACTGGGAAGCCGCGACGGGTCAGAGTGGGTCACGTGTCCTCTGATACCAGCTCCTCGGGGAGGACTAAGATACCCAGTCCCTCTAAAGACGGACCAGGCTAGGCCCTTACGCTCTGATCACAGCACCACTCTGGATCTGGGGCCTCATCCACTCCACGTGTCTGGACCAGTCCTGAGACTCACAGCCTGCGTGAAGAACCACCACCGGCGCCCTGCGGGGGCGGGAGGGCAAGGAGGGCAGCATGGGTGCTGCCGGCCCTTGATTTATAGACGAGAACAGGTTCAAAACAACAGAGTAAATGGCAAGTTTAATCCCCAAATAGTCCAGTAACTCAGCAGTTACGAGCAGTGACCACACTTTGTTCAGCTTTGTTTGCTTAATCTTCAAGTCTGTCTCTGGGGACAAGGGACACGTCACAGTGCTGCAGATGGCGGCCCGGAGCTTCTAGGTCCCATACAAGGATCAGCCCCACGGAGAGGCCAGCTCTGGCTCCCTCACCCGGTGGTGTCTCAGGACCCACTGTGTCCCCTGGAGCCCTTCGTCTGTGCCACAATGAATCTTTTCAGTATTTCTTTCTGCCTGTGTGGGCTCTCCCACTAGAATAGACACACCTGAGGGCAGGGAGCTTGGCTGACTGTCTAGCTACTTGCTGGATCAGTCCCAGGCACGGGGCTGGGCGTGAGGCAGGTTCAAGGAAATACGGCATCCATTACACTTGAGAGGCCCTAGACGACAGATCGGCAAGCCAGAGACTGAAAGTCAAATCGAGCCTGTCACCTGCCATTTGTAAATAAAGTTTTATTGGAACACAGCCAGGCCCAGGTGCTAACCTATTGTCTCCAGCCGTTTTCATGCTGCAAGGGCAGCACTAAATAATCATGCCAGAGTTGGAAATATTTACTGTCTAGGCTTTTGCAGAGAAGGACTGCTGACCCCAGCTCTACGTGGGAAGTGGCATCGCGGCCTGACGTACCCCTAAGGGAAAAAAGGCCCAGGAAGACGGGGAGAATAAAGACACTCGGCCACAGAGTACAGGGAAGGAGTAAATCCACCGCACAAAAGGGGGAATGCAGAGACATGCCTCTCTCGGTCCTGGCGCTGGGTAGAGACAGGGGTGCCATCTCCCCAGCCGAGACCGACGGGCGGAGAATACGGGTTCCTAGTGGCTGCCACAGGCCAACGCCGCCCCTCTCAGTAAGAACCTGACTTCCACTCCAGCAGAAGCAACTATGGGATACCACTGGCTCTAAGAATCACCTGACTTCAGAGGTGCGAACAGGTAAAACCGGAAGTGTGCCTGGAAATCAACAGAGCACGGCAGTTACGGAGGGCAGGCTAGTGTCCCTGCCTCCCCCGCCCTGGGTCCTCAAGAACCCCACTCAGGGACCCCCCCCCCCCAGCTCCTTGCGTGGATGGGGAAGCTGTAGGCCACTCTGGGCAAGGGGAACCAGAAAGCCAGCGTGGGGGCTGGAGAGAGGCCAGAGCCCCAAAGCCCCCTGCTCATCTGGCCCAGCTTAAAGGGCCACTGTCGACTTAATGCTTCTCATCTAGAAAGAACACACGTATAAAGAGAACAAAGCTCGCGTCGGCTCCCTGGCACGATGCCCTAAAGACCGCAGACGTGAAATCGGCTTTGTGGATGGACAGATGGACACATGAAGGTCACTCAGCTTGCCTGAGCATAATAAGCGTACCTGCGTCAGCTCTGCCTGTTTATTTCTCCCCGGCCTACGTTTTATGGAAAACTGGCAACCTGGCAACGGTCACGAGAAGACACTGAGACATGGAACCTCGTCTTCACGACGCGGGACACACGGCCGGCACCCCGCTGCGAACGGCTCCCAGGGCTGAGACAGAAACTGGCCCAGCACTTTGTAACCGGGAGGAAAAGGAGAAAATTTCCTTTCCTTTGTCTAGAAAGGAAGGAAATCTGGCGGTAAATGTTTTACAGGTAGAGGGGATTTTGATAATAGTAAAAAAAAAAAATAGGGGCGCCTGGGGGGCTCCGTCGGTTAAGTGTCCGACTTCAGCTCAGGTCATGATCACGCAGTTCGTGGGTTCGAACCCCGCGTCGGGCTCTGTGCTGACTGCTCGGAGCCTGGAGCCTGTTTCAGATTCTGTGTCTCCCTCTCTGTCTGCCCCTCCCCTGCTTGCCCTCTGTCTCTCAAAGGTGAATAAATGTTAAAAAAAACATTTTTTTAATTAAAAAAAAAAAGAAAGGAGACTACGTAAGGTATGGTACCTTTAATACATTTTCCACAGACTTAAAACTTGTACTTTTTAAAAATCAAGGAAAAGAGATGATTTTAAAAAATAGTCTCTTCCAGCTCACAATTTATAAGAACGCCTCTTGCTGGTCTACGGTCACGGACAAAAAGACCCCTCCAGACCTTGGTCCCCTCACCCCCAGAACATTACTTCATCCCAGCGTGCAGGGGCTGGGACCAGGATGACGACGGGGATGTCCCAAACCCTGACAATGCAGCCTCGAGTCCTGGAGCCCCGTGCCTGGCTGGGAAGGCTGCCTGCACCCGGAAAGGCAGTGAAAACAGGCACGCGTTTTCAAAGTGTCTGCTCTCTGCGCTGTGTTAATGGGGAAGAAAAAAGCTGTCCCCGGGATGAACAGCTGAACTTTATTCAAAAGGAGTGGCTTCAAGCCACCAGGAACGGACGGGGACAGGCCATCCCAGCAGGAGAGACTTTAAGAAGACACATCTGTTGGCGCGGATGGAGACAGACCGGCGGGTTTCCCTTGTGGAGACAAATGGACGGCGTGTCTGAGCACACCACATGCAAATGATCAAACAGCCTGCAGGCGGTCCTCTGAGAAAGCTGTGCTTATTCAGAGACAGGGTTTCTGGAACTTGCCTAAGAGATGCCTTCGGAACCACTAGAACATTCTTTTAAGCAGCCCTGACACCAGCAAATCCTTATCTTAGTGTCAGTTTCTGAAAGGGCCAAGGGTCGGCTGGTGTCAGGAGAGTAGCTAAAAAACAGCTGAGCAGGGCACCTGGGGGGCTCAGTCGGCTAAGGGTCAGGCTCTCAGGTTTCAGCTCAGGTCATGATCTTGCGGTTCGTGGGTTTGAGCCCCATGTCGGGCTCTGCGCTGGCAGTGGGAAGCCTGCTTGCGATTCTCTCTCTCTCTCTCTGTCTCTGTCTCTGTCTCTCTCTCTGTCCTTCCCTTGCTTGTGCGCTCGAGCACTCTCTCCCCCTGTGGAGCCCCTCAGCCTTACAGCATCCCCTCAAATGCCCGAAATGAAGGCAGCATCCCGGAAACACCAGCACCCCGTGGCCATCTGAGGGGCACTTAGGATCCAAAACACGCTGCCTCGGTCCTCACCCCTGTAAGCGGGGATGCGGTGGGGTGACCGTGCCCACAGGTACCTGCCTGAGGTCCCGCAGCCAGGAAGTGCGGTGACCCCGTGTGACCTCTAACGGAGCGCACACCCGCTCAGGGGCTGCAGAAGCAGCAGATAACTCTGTGTTTCCCCATTTGGAAAAAGAAGACACGGTTAAGCAGTCAGCCTCTGGCCTTCAAAATGCGAGGGGCCCTTTCCCAAACCCTCGCTTCCCTGAAGGGCCGATCGCCTATTCCGGCATGTTCCTCGTGAGTCTCATCTCCGTGGGGCCCCCAGGAAGCGTCCTGGGCACAGAAGACTTTCCGAGGAGTCCCGGGGCTTACAGTGGTTCGGGGGGATGGAGCCCCTACAATGACCCGGAGGAGGGAGGTTGACCTCGTTCTCCAAGACCTCCTCACCGACGGCACACACCTCCACCGCCCTTCAGGTTGCCTCACCCCCGCCCCCTCCAAAATAACACGGGGCGGGGGGGGGGGGCAGGGTAAGTGGCGCAGGACACACAGCTGACGGCCTGCCCCAGCCGGGCCCCTCCAGCAGCGGGAAGCCTGCTTACCTGAGGTGCCGGCAGAGAAGTTCTTCAGCGAGGGCCTCTGGACCACGGTGTAGGACTCGCCCACCACAAACACCTTGTACAAAACGGCGTTGTGGTTGATGAAGTTCTGGACCACGCAGGGCGGCTGGATGGCACTCAGGCCCTCCTGGTTGAACACGATGGCCATCTGTGGAAACGGAGACAAGGCCTCTGTCAGAATCTACCACCTACTCAGCCTTGGACACAGGGCACGTCACCTGTCCAGGGCTCTGCTGCCGAGAACCATCCCTGGGAACTGAGGGCTCCCCTGAAAGAATCTCGAGCCAGGGTGCGTGGAGTGAGACTCAAGAATGAACACTGGGGGTCAATTCGCTCCTGCTGTGGGGATTTGGAAATCCTGCACCGTCAGGCTGTCCATGTAGGGCTGAGCTGGTTGTGCACTGCACAAGTCCACACTGTAATCCCAGGAATGGGACCCCTGGTTGTACACTATTCAATCCTTAACGACGTCCTTAGAGATTCCTCCGTGAAGATCCGGGAGAGGCAGGGGGTGTGGATGGGGAGTTGGGAGGCCTCGGGTCAAAGTCTGTATAAGGGCACGTGAGTCACCTGGAGGTGTGCTCACGCCGCACCTCCGAGGTGGGCTCTATTTCCGTGCACCTTTTACAGATGAGGGAGCTGAGGCCCTGAGAAGCTCAGTGGCTTGCTGGGAAGTGACGGAGCCCAGGATGGGACTGCCTCTCGCACACGGAGTGAATCACACGGATGTTAGCGCAAATGGGACTGCGCTGCTCCGAGTCCCCGACTCCTCTGGGGACAAAGGTCCCCACTTGAGAGGATCTGGTAAGGCCGCTAAGGTAGGGAGGGCAGAGGCTGGAGAAAATCTCTGCTTTGGCTCAGCTGTCAGAGCTGGGGCCGAGACTAATCCCCCGCAGCCCACGGGCCCCAGGAAGGAGCCAGCAGATGCCCAGGACCGGGGGCAGGAATGACGGAGCCTGGACAGCTGGCCGCCGCCCCTGACGTCAACTGTCACAGAGTACCGCCCCGACGTTCCTGGTGCCCAGGCAGGGCATAAGTCAGGCCACACGCAGAACCAAACAAGGCGTGCATCTGCGTGCGTGTGTGCGCACGTGTGAGGTCACGTGTGTACGCATGCAGGCGTGTGCCGCAGGGACCGTCTCCTGAGCCTTCTGACAAGGAAGGGAAAGCCCACAGGCGACTCCGGAGCCAGACGTGGGGTTACGTCCTAGCTCCGGCGCCCGGCTGCCTGAGCGCAGGCAGGGGACTCGCCCTGAGCTCGTTTTCCTCACTTACTTGTAAAATGGCAACAATAACTACCTAGACAGCTTCGGGGGCACTTTGAGCTTTCGGCTCAGTGGTTTAACAAAAGGGGGGGGGTGATGGTTTCACTGCCCAGCAAATCAGTGTGCGAGCACTGGCTTAAAAAAACAAAACAAAATAAAACAAAATAAAAACAGCTCTGTGAACAGGAAATAAAAACAGAGTGGTTTGGCAAAACTGGTTGATTTTAGTTGAGCCTGAGATTCTGCGAGCGGGCTCAGGTACACCTCAGTACAGGCAAGGACCCTAATCAGAAAGCCTCACTTTCAGGGCGCCTGGGTGGCTCAGTCAGTTACACATCCGACTTCGGCTCAGGTCATGATCTTGCAGTTTGTGGGTTTGGACCCCGCGTCGGGCTCTGTGCTGACGGCTCAAAGCCTGGAGCCTGCTTCAGATTCTGTGTCTCCGTGTCTCTTTCTCTCTCTCTCTGCCCCTCCCCCACTGTGCTCTCTCTCAAAAAAAATAAACAAACATTTTTTTTTTTAATTAAAGAAAAAAAGAAAGCCACACTTTCCTGTTTGAAGCACATCATGTCGCCAGACCTGTCCTCCATCTTTGCTGCACCCAACATCCCCAGGTACCCCCGGAATAGCGGAAGAGCCTTGCTCCCCCATGCCCAGGCTCATGCCATGGAGGGCACCGCACTCAAGCGGGCGCCCCTCTAATGTTAAAGCCTCCCAGGAGGTGGGCGGCCCAGAGCACACACAGACTCCCCGGGAGTCTCCAGAGCCCGATCTTGGGTGCTCTGTTCCCGATCTGGAGGAGCCCCTCCCTGAAACAGCACACTGTGGGTTGGAAGAAGTGTGTGGCGGGGTGGAGGAGACAGGGATGAACCCATGTGTACATTTTGGAGCCAGACTCAGCTAGACTGAGGGGGGCAGGCCTCCCCTGAAGGCGCTGGCCCCATGCGCCGGCAGGAGGGAGCTTACTTGGACCCGGAACCCCCGCCGTGTCTCCCGTGACCTGGCAGGCCCCACAGCAGGTGGCTCCCTGACAGCGCACCCGGCGGGTGCAGGGCAGCACGCGTGCCGACTCCCCCGCCCCCACCCCCGAGATCCTATCCCCACTCTCAAGTGCAGGCAGACACTCGGCGAGGCTGGGTAATGTGCCCCAAGTCCCACGGCTGGCGGTGCGCACGGCCAGACCTGCTCCCTGGTCCACGTGATCCCAGAGTTCTCTCGTGAAGAGAGAAGTGGCTTCCTCCCCGCAGGCTGACCCTTTCTGCCTCAGGATGGTCCAAGCACGCTCGTGACGACGAGAGTCACCCTTCCATTCAGAAAACCGCAAGGCACTGACCAACAGAAGAACTGGGTGCCAGTGGGGAGGGCTGGGGGAGGCTGGCAGGCAGGTGCTGGTGCCAAGGGGAACATGGGCTCTGGCGACACGGCTACTCGGAAGCATTCCCGCGCCCCCCCCACCCCGGCGCCTGGCACAGCGCGCACCCCCGGCCCGGAGCCCAGGCAGGCCCAGACAGGGATGGCTCCCCAGGGGCTCCTAGCCCCAGGAGGCGGCTGGCCTTTGCGGCAGGCCGAGATTTCCAGGGGCTGCCCCCACATCCCTTCCCACGAGCGGAGGCACGCCCTCAGCCCGGCGGCTCCCGCCACATCGGGCACCGTATCACACTGACACTGTCTGCTTACTGCCGTTTCGCCGTAAACGCACGCCAGGGATAAAGACCGCCACGGAAATCGGCGACCAGGCGCTGCGGAGGGGCTGTCCGGGTTTCGTCCTAAGGTTTTGGGGAGCATTTGACTGGGTCAGACTCTCCGCACAGGGCCGTCCGGGACGGGCCCCAAGTCTACTGCCCAGCACACCTTCCCGGGTGCCTAAGAGGGAGGCCCCCAGGCTGGGCTGGCCCCTCAGGGTATGAAATCCAGATAATATAGAGGGGGGAGCCCTGAGGGCAATGTCCCCGGGTGGTTCCAAGGACAGCAAGGGCAACCCGGTGGAGGCCCTGCCTGCCCACGGGCTCCTCTTACCCCTGGAGGCCCCCCCTGCCTATGGTCCTGCAGTGTATCTCACCGGCCCCACGTCTCTGGGACTCCGTCCCTACCATTGGGCAGGATGCACCTCCTATGCGCTCTTCGCCGGGGAACTGAGTGGGGCAGGGACACCCCCGGGGGAATCAAGGAATGCCGGAAAGGGTGGAGGAGTCCCCACACACTAGCGAGTAGAGTGCTGCTGCCTCCCCCTCTCCCTTCTAAGTTCAGCAGGACCAGCGTCTTTGCAGGCGGCGACACCACTCTTCCCGTCAGCAGCCCTCGGAGGCAGCTGGCACAGTGGCTGGCACAGAGCAGGTGCCCAGGGAGTGATCGACGCTGACGAGCCAAAGCGTGGAAAGTCGGACAGGTCACACTGGGATGTGATGTGACCCCCGGCACGCCCATCCCGCCCTTGGGGACAGGACAGGCACGGGGAGAGGCTGGAGACCACGCACAAACCCGGAACCAGGAGCAGGACAGGGGCAGGGGCAGCAGGTATGAGATCCGGCACACAGACCCCTGCGGGCTCCCAGAGAGACACCGTGAGCTGGAAAGACGGGGGCACGGGGAGATGGAGGAACGGGGCGCTCAAAGCTTCCACTCACCTCGTGAGAGTTGGTGCCATGAGCCACTCTGGTTTTGCAAACTATGGAGCAGGGAGAGAAAAGCAGAGAAGTTAGTGAGGTTACTGCCCACCAAGCCCGGCCTGCAAAACAGGGAGAGACTCTTGACCCTCCCGCAACCCGTGGGGAGGGGGGCCGGTGGGAGGCACGCTGACTCAGCGACGGCCAGTGTCTGCTCTCAGACATCTGGACAGATGCTGCCGGGCCGGCAGAGGGACGCGTTCCGCCCACACCACCCGATGACCCGCTGCGTGCTGCGAAGCCCTCCCTGGCCCCCAAGGCCTCCGCGCATCCCGGGGAGCATGGCCAACCAGCCCCCACCAGCCCGGCCAGCCTGCCCAGCGGGGCCCGGGGGCGTGGTACGCACTGAACGGGAACGCCAGGCCGTTCTTCTCCAGGAGCCTCATGGTGTCGTCTCCGCACAGGCTCGTGAGCTCCATGAAGGGCGGCGAGCAGATCCTGTCATCTGGGGACGGCGAAGAAGCCCAGGTCAGCACGCCTGCCCGCTAGCACCTGGGGCCACCTCCGGTGACAGAGCCACCTCCCCGGGGCGACCCTCAACAGCCCCGCTCTCCTGAGCAGACATCCCCAGGTCTGCAGTGGGTGCACATGTGTGCACGCGCACATACCGATGGTAACACCAGCCTTTCTTGAATTACATTTCTTTTTTTTTTTTTTTTTTTAATTTTTATTTGAGAGAGAGAGCGTGCATGCACATGCAACTGAGCACGTGCGCAGGGGGGTCGGGGCAGGGGTGGAGGGGAGAGAGAATCCCAAGCAGGCTCGATCCCAGTACAGAGCCTGACTCGGGGCTGCATCCCATGACCCCGGGATCACAACCTGAGCCTAAATCAGGAGTTGGACACTCGGCTGACTGCACCACCCAGGTGCCCCTTTAATTACATTTTCTAAAAACGTTTCCATAATTACAAAACCAATATAGAATTAGTGTGAAACTTGACCTAGAAAAGTAAGAACCGCATGCGTTCACAGATAAGCCTATGACTGCACACTTCTCAGCCGGAGGCATATACACATTTACACACGGATACTGTTTTGTGACCCAAGTTTTCTCTCAATAAACTATGAACATTTTTCTTTCAATGAAGACCTCTCCCCCCGTCTGCCTCATCGGCTTAACAATAACCGCAGCAGCGGTGCCACCTGTGGCTCCTGGCACGTGTCTAGCACCGTGCAAAGGACTTTGCCAGCGTCACCTCAGAAGTCTGCAAAATAATCCTACGGGAAGGAAGCGGAGGTCGGGGAGATTAAAGCCCCTGCCCAAGGGTGCACAAGCGTTCCTGTGCCTGGGGACACAAGGGCCCTCACCCTCCCGCTACCTGAAGGACACGCCTCATCAGCCGCCTGCCTGCCGGGCTGGCCTCCTGCCTCCGTGCCTCCCTCCCTCGAGCACACTCACCACCCGTTTCTCCAGCCTCCTGGGGACACGCTCCAGCCCCGGCCCTGCCCCCTTGCCAACACCTTCTCACACCCTGCCTTTCCCGAGTCCCCGGTCTCAGAGGGGTGCCCGTCCAGTGGGTTCTCGGCATGTTTGGTTTTTCTGAGAAGCTCTGGACACTGGGTCTGTTCTGGTTGTCAGGACACTCCCGGTGCCAGGCACTGAGTTAGGGCAAAATGGATTATTTGTGGGGTAACCGAATGCGCTCCAACGCTCTCTACTGATTGGTAAATGACACTACTTTGTTGGTTATTCCTGCTTCCCGTCTGCTCCCCTTCTCAGATCAAGTCACCTCCTCAGGAGGTGGGACCGCCCTGTACTTCTGGGCACAAGGGCCAGGAAAGGGTGAGCATGAGGTGGGGGTGCCCCCCCAAAACTTGGGAACCAAACCAAAAGTAAACAAGCAAAGAGCTTCTAGCTACTTGGCTGGCTGGGTCAGTACCTTAAACCGAGCTTTAAGATCCAGCCTCCTATAGCTCATAAAAATGAAAGCCAAGACTCACACCGGGCATATTAAAAATGCCCCTCTTCCCCCCGCAAAATCCAAACTCCAAACAGGCGCCAAACTGTTGGGTGTTGGCAGATTTCAGGGGCCGCGGGTCTCCTTGGGGACCATGGAGGGCGGTCTGGGGGCAGCGTCCGCTGAGCCCTGGCAGATGGTGCTGCGGGCCTTCCAAACACAGAACTCCTTGATCCTCAAATTGCTGCGACAGTGTCTCCATGGGCAGAGGCCAAAACAGGCAGCCTGCCCCAAGTCACATGATGGTCAATGACAGAGGTTCAAAGGGCAGGCCAGGCAAAGAGAAGTCAGGAAAATCGGGGTGGGGAGGTTTTGGGGCTACGTCCTGGCTCTCAGCTGCAAGCCACTGCCTAAACGAGGCCCCATTTCTGCACCCCCGTTCTAGACTCAGAGCCGGGGCGGGAAGCTTATTGCTGCAAACACACAGCCCCTGCAGCCCAACCCGATCAGAACGTGACCCTCCAGGCCTCAATCTGCAGCAGACAGGTGCTCACCTGCTTTGCCAGGAGCCTGGAGCCCCCTTGGCCCATCACCTCCCACGGGAAGATTCAGAGACCCCTGGGGCCCAAAAGGCCACTTCCTGTAATAGCTTTCAGACTCCCCATCACCGGATTTTTCAGAGCAGATGCCCCGACCTGTCCTTTAGATTTGCCTTGCAATGCCCCCCTGTCAACGTCCTCTCCCACCCCAGCGCACCCCAACTTTTACGTGTCACTGAAAACAGCCAACTTCTCAGCAAACTGCACTTGACGTGTGCCAGACAACACAGTCTACAAAGCAACTCAAGCCCCCTCACAAGAACCCCATGAGAAAGTACTGTCACTCCATTTTCCAGAAGAGGAAACGGGGCACGGAGAGGGGGAGCTCCCTGCCCAGAGTTACACAGTGAGTATGTGGTGTAGCTGCGGGGGGAAGGGGGGGGGCTTGTACCTGGGCAGTTGGCTCCCTGGTAGGAAAAGTGCCCATTTCATATTAGCAGGATAAAGGGCAAAGCTTTTATTCGAATGATCATCTCCACAGACTCAGAGAAAGCACCTGACGAAATCCAATGACCTTCAGGATAAAAACACTCAGCAAGCTAGGAAGAGAAGAGACTTTCTTCACTGATTAAAGTGCATTTATAAAAATACAGAAACGTCCTACTTTGGGGTGAAAGACTGGATGCTTTCCCCCTAAGGTCAGGAATAAGACAGGAATGTCTGCTCTTGCTCTTTCTATTCAGTAACGTACTGGAGGTTCTAGCCAGGGCAATTAGGAGACAGAATGAAATAAAAAGCATCCAGACCGGAAAGAAGAAGTAAAACTACCTCTACATGCAGGTGATATGATCTTGTATACAGGAAATCCCAAGGAATGTGACCCTCAAGGCCTCAATCTGCAGTAGACTGACACAAAAACCCAAAAACTATGAAGATAAATAAGTTCAGCAAGATTGCAGCATAAAAGATCAACACACAAAAACAATTATATTTCTACATGCTAGCAATGAACGATCTGTGAAATTAAGAAAATAATTCTACTTAGAGTACTATTAAAAAAATAAAAGCACTTAAGAAATAAATTTCAAAGACTTATTAAATGCTGGAAAAGATGAAATATTGTTGAAAGACATTCAAGAAGATCTCAATAGATAGAAAGACATCCCATGTTCATGGATAAGACATTTACTATATTAAGCTGACAACACTTTCACACTGATCTACAGATTCAGCACAATCGCCATTAAAATCCCAGCTTTCTTTTAGCAGCAAGTGACAGGCTAATCTTTAAATTCATGTAAAAATACAAGGAACCCAGAATAGCCAATACTGAAATCCTGAAAAAGAATAAAGTTGAAGACTCACACTTCCCAATTTAAAAACTTGCTATAAAACTACAGTAGTAACGCAGTATGGTAGGGGTACAAGTTCAGACATACGCATCAATGGAATAGATTGAGAGACCAGAAACAGACCATATACCTAGAGTCAACTGATTTTCCACCAGGCTACCAATACAATTCAGTAGAGAGAACAACAGTCTTTTCAACTAATGGTGGGACGAAAACTGGTTATTCACGTGTGAAAGAATGAAGCTGGAACCCTACCTCACGCCATACATAAGAACTCATTCCAAATGGATCATGATCTAAATTTAAGATCTACAACAATAAAACATGAGTATAAATCTTCATGACCTTGGATCAGATAACGGTTTCTTAAGACACTAAAAGCACAAGCAATGACAGTAAAAAACAGACAAACTGACATCATTGAAATTAAAACCTTTTGTGCTTCAAAGGACACTATCAAGAAAGTGAAAAAGACAACCCATGGAATGGGGAAAAATATTTGCAAATCATACATCTGATGATAGTCTAATATCCAAAACATATAAAGAACTATCAACAAACAAACAGTAAAAAGACGACCCACATTTAAAATGGGCAAAGGATTTGAATAGAAAGTTCTCAAAATAAGGCACGCGGATGGCCACTGTGCTTGTGAAAAGATGCTCGACATCATTAGCCATCAGGGAAACACACATCGAAACCACAAGGAGAGCCTAGTTCACATCTACCAGGATGGCTGCAATCAAAAAGACAGGATGTAACAAGAGCCAACGCTGCTGGTGGGAAGGTACAACGGCACAGTTGCTTTGGGAGACAGTCTGGCAGTCCCCCGAACAGTTCGACACAGAGGTACAGTGTGATTCCACTCCCAGATATACAACCAAGGGAATGGAAACCTATGTCCACATGAAAACCTGCCCAGAGGAATGTTCACAGAAGCACTGCCAGAAAGCGGCAACAACCGAAACGCCCATCACCTGATGAGTGGGAAAACGAGAAGTGACGCGCCCATTCAGCGGGGTATCATTCAGCCAGAAAAAGCACTGGAGTGCTGGCACAGGCCACAGCATGACCTTGAAAACTGTAGGCTAAGCGGAGGAAGCCGGTCACAAAAGCCCCAGATTATGTGACTTCATTCGTATGAAATGTCCAGAATAGGCAAATCTGTCTATGGTGGCTGCCGGGAGCTGGGGGGCGGGGGGAATGGGGACTGACGACAAATGGGTACGTCTCTTTCTGGGGTGGAGGAAAATGTTCTGGACTTAAGATAATGGTGATGGCTGCACAATTTGGGGAAGACATTTGAAACTACTGAGCTGTACGTGTACTTTAAAAAGGTGGACTTTCGGGGATGCCCGGGTGGCTCGGTGACCCCATCGTCGGGTCCAGGGTGAAGTCAGACCAGGACAAGGCACGTGCTTCCCCCCAAGATGTTTGGGGTCCAGAGGAGAAGCAGAGATGAGACCTTGCCAGTGAGTGGGCCCCATCCAGCATGCGGCCAGACAGCCCCGCTTTTCTCAAATCTCAGGCTCTGCTGTGACGTGGGCCGCAAGAGAGGTGGCACCAGGCAAGAGGGGCACGTGCACAGTCACGGTCTCCCCTCTCCTCCTAACTTGGAGCCTGCTGACCACACCCTGAGCAGCAGCCGCCACCGGCCGCCCACCCCGCTCTCGCTCTAGGGGTACGTGTGGGCCTGGGACTGGCCAAGCACACCGCCAAGAAGGACCCACGGGCAGAGCTCAGTCACCAGCAAGAGGCCAGCACGGGGTGAAGGCAGTCTGGAGCCTGCAGGGCAGAGGCCGGGAGGGACCGCTGTCCCACGCTAGGCCATGGCTGCTCCACGCTCCGGGCCTGCCCCTCTCTGGACTCGAGTACAGGAGACGATGATGTCTTTACTGCCTTGAACCAGGAGCATCCTGCATGTCCGTGAAATCACATTAAATCAGAAATGACCACTGTTCCTATTTTGGGTTCAGCAACCGTTCATCGCCAGCGGCAAGACATGTGTTGCGTCGGTGCTCTGCTAAATCCTAGGAGCCAGAGATACGGCACTTAACAGACATGCCCACGCGCTCGCATGGGAGCTTACGTTCCCAGACGGTAAACCAGACTGGGAAGTGAGGTGTGCAGCTAGACGGGGCTGGTGGGGTGCCACAGAGGGGTGTCGGCAGAGCAGGGGGCGAGGTCGGGGAGCGCCTTGCGGAACAGAGACAAGGGAAGGTGAGCAGGCTGCGAAGGCGATGCATCTGGGGTCAGTGCGCTCCCAGCAGCGGGGACAGGCCATGAAAAGGCTCTAAGGGCGGTGCTGCTGACCGCACACGGGGACCCCAGCCTCTGGGACGAGGAGGCAGCCGTCGGGCTAGCTCTACGACAGAGGGGTCACCTGGCCGAGGGGGGGGCCGGTGAAGGAACCAGGCCCTGGCGGCATCAGAGCCAGCGCCGTGGGGGCAGCAGACTCGCCGGCCCCGCCTCGGGGCTGGCGGCAGCAGAGGGTCCCGCCAGCTCTCCCGTGGGAAACTCGCAACGTCGCCAGCAGCTCCTCTCCCCAAAGAGAGACTGAAGACTTTCTAGAAGTCAGCACTGGGAGCCCGGGAAGCTATTTCTGGTTCCCAGAAAAAGGCTGCTGTTGCTTATTTATCTATGTCTTTATTTCTGGATGGGAGCTGGAAAGAGGCTTTTTTTAGTCGGATGGTGGGCTGCGTTCTGTTAGAGCTGAAATGTTAGCCCCTGGGAAACTGAAACACCCCCATCTTCCCTCTTCTGCCACCCTCATCACAGAGTGTGACGCTGGAGGCCCTCAGAGATGAGCGAGTCCCAACCACGCGTGCACACACCCAGAGAGAAAGGGAACAGTTCAAGGCCACACACAAGTTACCGGCAGACCGAGGGTGAGGGCCCGGGCGCCTCGAGTCACTGAGCCCCACTCTGCCGGGTGGCCGCACTCTTATCTGACTGCAGGCAGCCGCTACAGAACTACCAAGAAGATAAAATACCAACGACAAACAGGGGGTTCCAGAAGACACCTAGAGGTGGGAGACAGAGAGATGGCACCCTGAAGCCTGGCTCTGAAGCTGGGGTGAATTACTCATCAGCGGTAACCTGCGGCGAGTGACTACACTCTGCTGGGCCTTACGCTCCTCGTCTGTAAAATCTCCCTCAAGGGCTGTCGGAGACTTGGTGCCTAACAGGTACCCCGCAGGGGCAAGGCCGGCTGGGGACACCCACGGGGGAGCAGGCAGATGCTGCATCGTGGCCACTGGTCCATGTCCAGCCTCCTGGGGCCTGTCGGGTGCCGGGCCCCGACCTCACTTGCTTTCTTGTGTGCCCCGCATGGTGCTGGCGGAGCGAGCCATCCTCCTGTGGCAATGAAAGTCATCTTGGCAGGGCACTGGTGGCGGTGGTGGGCCTGGGCACAGCTGTAATGGGACCTTGCCTTGGCTCCCAGGCTTAATTAAAATTTACAGGTTTACTTTCTTCGCCCAGGCAGTATCTGATGCAAAGACGACCCAGGGGCAGGGGACAGTCCCCGAGGACATGCAGGGCTGGAATCCTCTGAAGCTTCTGTGGCCGGCAGGGCCCCAGCAGTGAACAATGCCCAGGAGTCAGGGCTGGGCAGAGGGGAGAAGAGGTGGAAGACAGACCAGGGAGGGGACCCGCGTGGCCAGGAGCCTGCCGTGTGGCCCTGAGCAGTGAGACAACATCACGAAAATGTACCAGAGGAAACACTTCTTATATTTGCCAGCTCTCGTCTCCCTCTCTAGAAGGTCAGTTCTACGAGGGCGGGCAGGAGCTTCTGGTTTTGTTCAGCCACAGCCTGGTGCCTACAACACTGCCTGGCACATAGCAGATGCTCAGCAAACACTTGCCGAGTGAGTGATCTGACCCGTTGAGTGAAGGGGTCACTGTTGCCCAGGCACAAGGCTGGCTCCTCGGGCATCTGGGCCACACCTGGACAGACACGGGGCACGTGGCCGGCGTGTCAGGGCGCCCCCTGACCCACGCCGTGTACCCAGCCTGCCGCACGGGCCTCGTGCCATCATGTCGTCACACCCCTCCGCCTCTGGGCTTGTTACGCGTGAGAACAAGAAAGCGGTCACATACGTCCCTGCTCAGCCCGGCCTTTCCCTCTCGGAGGGGCCTCCCCGGCACAAGGATCCTCTTCACCTACTTGGCTACGACCGTGACTGGACCTGCCTTCCTAATTCTGGTTCTGCCGGACCCCGGGGCCGTCACTATCTTCCCGGACTCTGTGTATCCTGCTCACCTGACCGTGACGCTTCCCTGAAGTCATTTACATTTGTGCCCATTTTTCTCCACCAGAGATGGCTTCCATGAACGTGTCTCACGCGTAAGGCTTTGTGCTCACGGTAAACCGCTTCCGTAGGCCAAATCCCCAGAAGTGACTTTCGGGGTCCGCGGGAACCGACATTTTTGCGGCAACCGCTGCACAGTGCCGCGCTGTCTCCCGAGAGGACCGCGGGTCTTCGCCGCGGCAGCTGCAGTAAACGGTCTTGACCGTGCCCTCTCAGCCCTGGGTAGCCCTCCTTTCAGAAATCTGGGTAGTGCCTTCGAGGACAAGGCCGTGGGTGGCGTGGGGACATGCGGTCACTCCGGGCCCAGAGGCCTACCTGGAACAGTGAGACGGTGAGGCTGGTGTGGGCAGTCACTGCCAGCAAAAGCGCTGAACTGGGGCCTGGACGCGGCTGCGCCATCCCAGCAGCTGCCCTGGGCCCAGGGCCCCGGACCAGCAGGACGGGAGTCGTAACGAGCCAGCCCTGTCTACACGCTGCCGCTGCAGCGAAGGCCGAGGACAAGGACGAAGTGCCATGGAGCCTGCATGAGGCCAGATAAAGGAGCCGACCCCTCTCGGGGACACCGACGGCCCTGTACTGCTATCTGTTCACTCCTTCCCCACACAGTTGTGGGCCCAGGTGCCACCGTGAGCCGGGTGGTGGCAAGGGCCCTTGGCTCCAGACAGGGACAGAGGCAGAGACAACAGGAGCACCCCAACCCTGTGCGTGCTGGAGGCAAGGCCGGGAGAAAGCCTGTGACTCAGAGTTCCAGCCAGCGGGCCGGGGCTCCCCGACCCCCGGGAGAGCCGGGCGGCCGAGGGACAGCGCCCCCAGCCCGGGAAAGCCGGGCACTAGGAAGCACGTGGTTCAGGAAGGCGGACCCTGGAAAGACGGGGAGGGCTCCACAGGAGGAGGCCGTGCCAGTGGACCCTAGCGAAGGCGGGAAGAAGGTTCCATCTGGACAAACCCTCTCACCTTAGCCAGAGCTGCTGCACCGACTCGGGTCCACCTTTCAGGCAGAAGGTTGGCCCCAGGAGGGCAGGGGCTTCCTCCATCGTGTTCATGGCCCGACCCCCAACGAACGAGTGGATGAGGGAACAAAGCAGACACCGGCCTGGGCGCCCACCTTTCCCGGCCCAAGAGAAGCAGCCCCATCAAAACTCAGTTCCCACGGGGCCCGCAGCATCTCGTCCAGGGGCCCTGATGCTGCCTCTCTGAGCCGGGCTCCATCCTGCCTCCCTGAGCCACTCCCCACACCCAGGGCCCATGTCCCAGGGCAGGACGCAGTCTTATGCAGCGGTGTCGCTGGCAGAGCAGGCTCAGGAAACGGTGCAGGGGCAGAAGGATCGGGTCCCCACTCCATCTTCCGAGAGCTGAGGAAGAAACCGCGCCCTGTTGTCCCCGGCCCGGAGCCTTGCACATGCTGGTCCCTCGGCCCGCCAAGCCCTCTCTTCTAGCCCCTTCTCGGCCTCGTGAACTTCTGCCTGTCCTCCTGGCCTGGTCGGGCCCCCTCTGCACACCCCCTTCCTGCGCATCTAGGAAAAGGGCCCTTCTGCTGGCTCATCTCGTCTCGGGGGCTAAGGACGTGCCGGCCTCCGCACACACTGGGGACCCTGGAGGGTCTGCAGGAGACAGAGGCCACCTGGGTTTGAACCCCAGCTCCACCTCACGTGGGCTTTGTGACACTGGCCAAGTACCTTTATCTCTCTGCCTCAGTGTCCTCACGAGGAGATGAGGACAACAGTATCTACTTCACAGGGCTGCCCCCCGTCCCCATGAAACGGTCTGTAAATACAGAATATATGTCCACACCGTGCCGCAGCTACAGAAACCTTTCTATTTAATGAGAAATAAACCGTGGCTGCTACAGCCAGATCACAGATTACCAAGCGCGAGGGGCAGAAGTGAGGTGTGCTGGGGAAGGGCCGGCGGGTCGTATGCCAAATACGTGCCCCGGACATATTCCGCCACGACGCGCGGGGCCAGGGCAGTCACGGGGGACCGCCTGGAGGAGGCCCTTACCACACGTGGAGGCCCAGAAAGCAAAACGTGACAGCGACAATGAGCATCGATTCTGCAGCCTGTGCCACCCAGGCCAGGCCGGCCACCCCCTCATCTGTAAAATGGGGAGGCAGCACTGCCCACCTCCCAGCTACCACAGACGCTTGGTGAGACCACGGCCACGACGGGCGTCTGGAGACACGTGAGAACCAGAGTTAGCCCTGGTTCTCTAGCCACGCCACCCTCCTCAGGGCACCTCTGCAAGTCCCTTCCCTCTGGGAGGGGAAGCACCAGCCCAGGGTTGGGGCAGCTGCAGTGGTCTCAGCCAGTCCTCCTGGGACGCTGACCAATGGGTGCTGCGGACGAGCACTGGGGCTCCTTCCAGCTGCCTGGCTCCGTGATCCTGGAGTCTGTGAATCTGGGAACCCCCTTCTTGGTACCCTCGCCCCATTTCCGTCTTCTCCCCACAGCCTCTGCTCTACCCACAAACCCCTGGACTTCCGGCGTCTTGCCCACATTACTCACCGTCTAACCCGGACCACACGTCGCTGTCAGCTCCCGGATCCTCTTTCTAAAGCTCTCACCTGGACACTGAGGCTGCTCTCAGCTCCAGAACTCTCCACGGCTGACTCAAGTGGAAGTCCAGAGCCCTTCCAGGCTTCTGCAACTTGACCTTGCTGACCTTCCTGTCATGGGCTGGACCGTGCTCCCCCACAATCCATATGCTGAAGTCCCACCCCCCAGTTCCTCCGAATGGGACTGTATTTGGAGACGGGGCCTTTAAAGAGGTGATGAAGTTAAAACAAGGACATCTGGGGGGGCCCAGATCCAATCTGACAGGTGTCCTTATGAGAGGAGATTAGGACACAGACATGCACAGCGGGGAGACCCCGTGAGGACACAGGGAGAAACCGGCCACCTACAACCCAAGGAGCCAGGCCTTGGAAGGAGCCGGCCCTGCGGACACCTCAATCCTGGATTCCGCCCTTCAGAACCATAAAGCTCTGTTGTCGAGGCCGCCCCATCAGGTGCTTTGTCCGGGCAGCTCTAGCCAACCAACGCACTTCCCAACTCCTCCTGGAACGCAGACCCAAGATCCTTCCCGGCTGAGCCCTGGCTCCTGGCGGAGCTCTCACTGTTCCCCACGCGCACCTCTGGGACGCCCTCCTCCCACCACTTGGCAATGACCCACTCATCCAGTTCCCCTGTGTCCTCTCCCACTGACGCCGCCTTCCAGCAGCGCCTCGCCCAGAACCTTCCACCAGCAGACTCGCATATTCCGGCACCACCTCTCTCCTGCCCTGCTACCTCGTCTGTCTGCTCATGTCTCGGACCCTGTTAAATTTCCGCAAGTTTGGGCTTTGACTCGGGAACCAGGAGGTACATTCCTTGGGGTTAGGATCCAGCCTTCCCCACCTCCGGCACAGCCCTGACGAGGCAGCAAGAAACATCTCTCTGGCAAGTGCACGTGTGTGCGATGAACCGGGAGACAGAATAAAAGTGAGCCGTGAGCACTGGAAACAACAGAGCAGGGGAAGCAGGGAGCCAGCACAGGGAAAGGGGGTGGCCCGCAACTCCCCAAGCGGCCACCATGTGGCGCTGCTGGTCTGGGGCAGCCCTGATGACTGGCGTGTGGCCGGAAGGGGGTAAAGCCCTGAGAGCCCGGTCTGCCAACCTGCAGGCGCCAGTGTCCATGACTCAGTGCCTGTCTGTCCAAAGTGGCCTTCCCTCTGCCGGTAAGCTGTTAGGGCTCGGAGCCACGTGCTCTTGAATTCTAGGCAGGGAAAGATGTTCCGAGCATTCTGGGTAAACCAAGTTTCAGCTTGACAGCAGCTCTGAAGACAACCGGAAGGGCTTTTCGGTTCATGGTGATGGCGGCCCCCCACCCCCACCCCACCGCCGGTGACTTGGAAGAGTCGAGTCACAGGCATGTGGGCGTGGGAAAGGGCTACAGGCCCGGGCTGGGAGGCCAGGAAGGGCCCAGAAGACAGCCCCACGGCTGAGAGGAGATAGATGTGGGAGCCGGTCTCTGAGCTGGAGCCGAGCCTGGGCCTGCAGAGGGCAACCCCGTCCTCGGCACACCTCCCTGCTGCCGCTGTCCAGAGCATCATGTCTCATCCCCCCGGCCTGGCCAGGAAGGGCTCCAGCACGGTCTGAGCAACGGCGTGCCCTTCCCCAGGCGGCACTCCGTCCTCACCTCCTGGCTCTGCCGGCCTAGTCCTCCCCTAGGACGTCCTCACTGCCCAGGGCTCCAACCCCCCGCTGCCCCGCCGTCAGCTAAGTCAGAAGCTGTTCTTCCTCGTTGCCGATTCCCGCCAGTTATGCCTACGACCGGTCCCTTGCTCTGTCCGCTCTGTCCCTGAACACCTACTTCCCCAGTTCCTTCTGCATTCTGTTTCCGGCAGGTGACT
Organism: Paguma larvata; assembly: GCA_030068075.1. Lineage (NCBI taxonomy): Eukaryota > Metazoa > Chordata > Mammalia > Carnivora > Viverridae > Paguma > Paguma larvata. Next base: position 37,740,167 of record CM057827.1, read on the forward strand.
CACCTCTCCCTGTACCCTGAGGGCCCCTTGGATTTGTTGGGGGGATTTGAATTGAGCTTCAAAAGGGTGGAAACAATCGGAGGCACTGAAGTCATGATGCGTATCTTCAGACCATTCATAGCCTCCAATGAGATGAAACTGAATAGGTTTTGTTTTATTTAAGACCCTTACGCCCCGAAGCCGGCATGCCCCGGGGATGTGGGGACTGGGGAGCCTGACTCATGGAAACCACCTGGAAATCTGCCGGGGCTTTGGGTCGGTCCCAGGAGAAGCGGTTCCTCGTTCTCCCAGCCGGCCCCTCACAGGCTATGGGTACACGCAGTAGTGGGCCGAGTGCCTGGGTTCCAACCCTAGGGCCCCTGGCTCACCCTGGGCTGCTTCTCCGTGCCTCAGTTTCCACATCTGCGAGATGGGGATAACACCAGCAGCTACCATACAAAGGACCACTGTGAGGCCTAAATAAGCCACCGTGAGTTACCGTGCCGGGACCGCGTGTGGCATGCACTAAGCAGCAGGAGACACGGCTTCACTGCTGTTGCCAGTCACGGTTGGGTCTGCTCCCCTTACGCGCTGAGGTCCAGCCAACACCCCAGGGTCCAGGCCGAACCCACGACAGGAGCCAGGGCTGTCTCAGGACTATTAGGCATAGGACAGGGGTGCCCTCTTCTGGCACCCCCCGTGTGGTAAGAGAGGAAGGGGGGTCCTGTGCACGTCGCTCAGGCACTGCGGAGGTCACATGGAGCCGGAGGCCAGTCAAGGCCGACAGGGAGCGGCCCACAGGAAACCGCGTTCCTGCAAGGCAGGCAGGGGTGGGTGTCGCTCGTCTGTCCAGTTTACCCAGAGCAGCTGAGGGAAAGAAGGGCCTGACACCTCAAAGGGCCTGTGAGGACAGTGGGTACAAGGGAAGGCCAGCCAGGGCTCCTCCTGCCCAGGTCCCCGACCACACGGAGCAGGCAGGGGCCGGGAGGCCAACAGGCACAGGGTCAGGCCCAGACGGCGTTCCTCCCCAGGACTCCCCTGAGGGGAGCGGCGGGGGAAGTAAGGGGAGACGTGGAACCTCCCGAGAGCAGGGGGGGTCTTGTACTGTCTCCTTACTGCTCACACAGAGCAGAGGGGGAGGCAGGGGCGAGGAAGGCCCAGCAGGAGTGACAGCCGGAAGCCTTGCCTATACCTCCCACCATACCCCGCCCCCGAGTTCTGGAGAAAACAGGCTTGGCTCGGCCTCTCGCATAAATTCGCTCTCCTGGGCTCATGCCCCAGCGTGTGCCTCCCACCCCTGGTACCCAGTCACCCCTGGTGAGACAGGACTCGCTCACCTCAGGACACATGGGGCGCGTCCTAGGGCCGAGAATGCTGCAGGCCTGCACTGGATACGCTGTGGAGAGCTGGGCAGGCCTGCGGCATGGGGCCTTCCACAGAGAGGGGGACCCAGTGCCAGGACCCCGGCACACCCCTGCAGGTCTCAACTCGGGATTCTTCTAGCAACGCTACGGGTGGAGTACGACCGTCACCCCCATCGTGCACGGAAGGACACCGAGGCCCCGGGAGGGTACGTTCTGTCCTCGGGGCCAAGAGCCAGTATGTGGCAGAGTCGGCTTCCACCCTCCTCACAGCAGCCTGTGAGTGGAACCCCACTACCCTCCTCTCCTCAGTCCCACCAGAGGCCTCTGGGCCTGGAAGGAGTTAGAAAAGGTTCTCACACCACCTCAGAGGCCAGGACGCAAGAGGCGTCAGGCTGGCGAGGCTCCCCCAACGCCGTGTGCCCAGATACTCCAGGCTGCCTGGGAACGTGTGACCTTGAGGAAGTTCCTTCGCCCCTCCGTGTCTTAGCTTCCTGGTCTGTGAAATGGGCGTAAGAACACTCCTCAGTCCAATCTGTGGGCCTGCGGCCAGATCAAACGGACTGACGTTTAAAACACTGCCAACAAAAACTGGCACAGAGTAGGTGCTGAGTGGTAGACGCCACCACCCCCTCAACCCGGATTGCTGGGATGGTTATTTGAAGGTCTACCTTTTTAACAAGTCCCAGATCACCTCAGTGAGCCCAGCGCGGCTCTGCCTGGCCTGACAGGGCCCCTGGGGAGAAGGAAACAGAGAGTGGACGAGGAAGAGCGTCATGCCGGCGTTTTCCTGCCCGGAGACAGCGCTCTCGACACCGAGCATTAAAGGAGACAGAGCCTCCGCGTCCACCTGTCCACCGGGACAGAACCGGGCTCTCAAAGCGATCGGCAGCCAGCACGCAGGCCACCTCCGGAGGGCCACCACTCTCCCCTCGGCAGAGTGCACGGCTTCGAGCAACATCCTCACGCATGCTCAGAAGACCGGTCAGGGCTGAGCTGTCGGTCCCCGGCAGGATCAGAAAAACCTCGACGTCAGCAACGGGCCGAGGGGACACGAGAGAGACGAGAGAGACGAGAGACGTCCGCAGGCCTGGCGGCGTTCTCGGCCGCGGCCAGAGCTCTCTGAGGTAGCGGAGTAAAACCTCCCTGGCGGAGACTTCTCCAAAGGCAGCCCCGCTGACGTGGGTCCTTGCCTTGCCCGTCGTCTGGAGACAGTGGCTGCAGCCCCTACCCTGCTCCCCGGAGGGAGGCTCTGAGGGGCCCAAAGGCCGGCTGCGGCCTCCCTCCCGGCGGCTTGAGCCTCAGGCTCTCCAGCCGCAGGGGAGGTGTCGGGGAGGAGGTGGGGGGGGACAGACACCGGGAGATGTGGAGTCAGCCCAAAACTGAGGGAGGGGGGCTGCCTGTGGGCAGGGACAGAGGGAAAGAAAGGCCACAGACCGGACACTGCTCCGGGCGGCGCGGTGAGAGCAGTTTCCGCCCACCCGACGGAGCCACGACCTGTCCCATCTCAGGGCCCGGAGTGCCGCTTGCGCTGGGGCGTTCACAAAGCCCAGGAACAGAAGAGCCAGACGCGGGCCCGGACGGAGTCGGACACTCCTGAGCCCGGTTCCAGCCGACACAGACGGCTGCTGGCCGAATGCGGATGAGCCCCACGGCAGCCGCTTCCAGCCCCTTCCGGACAGAGGCAGACACTCGCTGCCCCCACTCAGTGCCGGCTCCCAAAATGCGGCCGCCTTTTTGTTTGTTTGTTTTCAAGACGTTTCAAAGATAACGTTTAAAGTGCTCTCTCTGGCAGCACAAGTTCTAAAAGCAGAACAGAAAATGTTTGCTTGGCCCCAGTGCAGAGATGAAGCGTCCAGGGATGAAATGGTCCATGTTTTAAACAATGAGACGACTTCCTTAACCTGGAAAGGACTCTAACCAATCAAGACGACGACCAGCAACCCGACAGAGAAGTGGGCAAATGAAGAGATTCACGCACGGAAGAAATGCAAAGGGCCAGGAAGCACATAAAAAGATCTTCTATCGGGGGCGCCTGGGCGGTTCCGTCAGTTCAGGGTGATGTGGCTCAGGCTCAGGTCGTGATCTCACTTGTGGGTTCAAGCCCCGCATCCGGCTCTGTGCCGACAGCTCGGAGCCTGGAGCCTGCTTCGGATTCTGTGTCTCCCTCTCTCTCCGCCCTTTCCCCACTCACACTCTGTCTCTCTCTCAAAAATAAAGAAACATTAAAAAAATTAAACAAAAAAAGAGTTGCTCTATCTTGCCGATGACAGAAGAAACCCCAATTAAGACAGGTATCGGATCCCTGGCAGGTGGGCACAGGAGAGTGACACGGCCTTGAACCTTTTGAAGAGCCACCCAGCAGGAGCTGCCAACATGAGGAGTGTTTATAAAAATCTCTCCCTGAGAAATTCCACCTCTAGAAATTAACTTTACAGAAATACGCAAAAATCTAGGTTTACTACGGCCCAGCTAATAAAAAAAAATTAAATTGGGATGTCTTTATGAGCTCAATATAATCGAGTAAATTATGATCCTATCAATCATGTGCTGAAATCGTAGGCTGCCACCAAAAAAGAGCCGAGCAGACCTATCTCCCTCGTCTTTTACGGGCCATGGAAAGAAGCCAAGATACATATGAAGTAGGGAAAAAACAAGTTTTATGAGAACACATGTAATATGATCCTGCCTCTATTCTTTTTTTTAAAGGGCATACATATATTTGTACGGGTATGAGAAGGGTCTAGAAGGATGGATTCCACACTGTTGAAAGCAGCTGCCTCTGGGAAGTGAGTCACCAGCAATCAGGGCCCTGCCTGTTGATATAGAGGGAACTCAAGGTCAGGTTTGTGCAGGGCTGGAGGTGAGTAGCATCCAGTCTGGGAATTCTTTAAGTGTGCGGGGTGGAGCGAGTGTCTCACCAAAGCCGTACAACGAGGAGGAGGAGGAAGACCTATGACCAATCAGGCGGAAAAAGCCAAATGCTGCCATATTCCACTGAATCTAAGACATGTGTTTTTCTTTTTTTCTTTTAATTTTTTACATGTTTATCCATTTTGAGAGAGACGGAGAGCAATCAGGGGAGGGACAGAGAGAGAGAGAGAGAGAGAGAGAGAGAGAATCCCGAGCAAGCCCCACACCATCAATGCCGAGCCCAGCGCTCGAACCCACAAACCATGAAATCATGACCTGAGCTGAAATCAATAGTCAGACACTTAACCGACTGAGCCACCCAGGCACCCCCAAGACGTGTGTTTTTTCATTTGCCGCCTCTGACGTTGAGATGGGTCTCATCACTGATGCTGTATCACAATTTAATTGGCACTTTCCCCCATCTGTGGGACATAAACTACCGCTGTGTCTTACCATCAGTGGTGGAATTCATCACGCCACCCTCCAGAAGATTCATGAGTCACGTTGGCATAATAAAGGCTCTGAGAAGTCCTGCAGCAAAGAACCTTCTCTAACACAATCCCCTTTCTTTTTCCTTCTTAATTCTCATCTTTGCCTTTCTCTTTACTTACAAATGAGAATATGCTAGGGCTCCACAAAGTGCCCTCCTGTGGCTGCCTGCAAAAGTCCTGGTTTGAAGAGGGGCATGCTTATTTTTTAAAATTCAGGGGCGCCTGGGCGGCTCAGTTGGTTGAGCGGCCGGCTTCGGCTCAGGTCATGATCTCACGGTCTGTGAGTTCGAGCCCCGCATCGGGCTCTGTGCTGACAGCTCAGGGCCTGGAGCCTGCTTCAGATTCTGTGTCTCCCTCTCTCTCTGCCCTTCCTCTGCTCATACTCTGTCTCTATGTCTCTCAAAAATAAACATTAAAAAAAAAAAAAAAGAGTTTAAAATTCAATAATAATGACCATTTGGCAAGTACCACAGTGGCAACACCTGTCGTCAAGAACCATCAACGGTTCTAAAACAGCAGGCAAAAGTATGACGAGAAACAGGATACCTGCAAAGGATCTCCTTACGAGATAACTGCCAATTACAGAGACGAACAGAAACGAACAGTAGAGAAACGTGACACACAGCACGCCAACCATATGACCAGTCAACCGGAGAGAACACACGCCAACGTCATGCCCTCCTGATGGATAGGACGTGCAAACAGGGGCACGGCATTGCTGGCGGGGCGTTCCTGCCCGAAATGCAGACCGCCAACCGAATCGAATCGCGTCAACACCAGAGAACACCTGGTAAGCCCTAAGTGAGGCTGGCGTGGCAAAACAACCAGGCAGAGCTCTTCCATGGCGTCCCAGGCACGAAGACCAACGGCCTGAGGCCCTGCCCCAGACGGGAGGAGACCACAGAGAATGGCCGGAAGACGGCGGCAGTGAGAAAGCTGGGGAGATGGTTAATCACGGTTTTGCTGCTGGCGCGAACTCCCGGGCTTAGAGAGCTCTTTCACGGTCCCGGGAATGTCGAGGCAGAGGCAGCCGTGGGAAGGGCATGAGGAAGCTTTGTGTACCATTGTTGGCAACTTTCTCGGTAAATCTAAAATTATTTAAAAATCTAAAAATTACCCTAAAAACTGTATAATGTGAACTTTACCATAAAACCGTAAAAACTGATTAAAGAGCCAATGGGGACAGGACAAGAGCCTGCATGTGTATATGAGGGGGTCGCCCTGCAAATTCTCGTTCGGGGGAAATAAGCCCAGGCAATGCATTGACAGTCGTGGGGCTGGGTGTTCCAGGAGGACGGAAGCAGAGGGGCCTGGAGGGGCCCAGAATCACGGGGGTCGGGAGGCCCACAATCCAGCTCCCCAGCACAAACCCAGTGCTAAACAGAAGAGAAGGAACTCAAGATTGGCAGGGGCACAACACACGTGGTGTGGTCTGGAACCACAAAGCAGTGTCACCTAGAAGAATTACCGTCTATTGAGTCTTTATGCCCTAAATGCATAAAACCGTGTTTAATTCTTACAACGACCCCATGAGGAAGGTGCCACTATCAGTATCCCCATTTTACAGAGAGGAAAACTGAGGCTAAGGACAGCTAAATAACCTGCCTAAATGCAGACAGCTAGTGTAAGGACAGCATCTGAACCCAGGCAATCTGACTCATGATGCTTCTGAGGGGATTGCTACAGAGGTCTTGGGGCCCACGGAAAGACCACCGAGGGGTGCTGGGTCAGTCCTGCAACTCCTCTGGGCCCCTTTCCTCATCTTAAAGATACAGAGAAGGGCAGCTTTGGAGGCACTGAGAGCTCAGGATCTCTTTCAGCTGGAAAGACACTAAGTGGGCCTGAAATTCACACTAAATGGAAATGACTAATGTTTGATACTTCCTGATCAACACGGCCAACAAGTATGTTTTGAGTATCCATCTGCCCTACTATGTCCCAGGGAAGAGATGCTGAGATTTCTTATGTGGGTGCTGGGAGACGTTGCGTGTGATCGGGGATGGGGGAGGGGGGAGACTCCTGGGAGTCTCAAGTCTGCAGGGGTTCGTCATCACAACAAGGGAAAAGAAATTCCAGAAAATAGAGCCAGGGTCTCAAAGACAAACAGCATCTGGCTCGCCAACTGGGCCGGGGGGTTGGAGGGGGGGGGTGCGGGGAGGGCAGCCCTGTATATTCGGGGAAGAGAGGACCAGCCGGCCTGGAGGAGCCATCAGAGCCTGGTGGGGTCAGTCGGGAGGGGTGGAAGGGTGGGTCTGGGGGTCAGGAGGAGACAGGGTTTCCCTGCGGGGTTTGTGTGCCAGCGGACAAGCAAGAAGCCTGGTATCTCATCCAGAGACACCAGGCTAGATGGAGCTGGAGGGAGGCACCTGTCAGGGGAGGGGCTGCCCCTGCCTTGCCGCTATAGACCCAAAGGCTCGGAAGGTCCAGTGAGAAGCTCTGAGGGCACCAACGGGAAAGTTCTTTCCCAGGATGGACCTGAGTCTCCTCGGGAGGCTGCAACCAGCCACCATGAGAGCTCACTTCACTCCTGGAATCTCTGCTCGGAGCTTCCAGTCCTACGTCCTGGACCACAGCAGAGGAAGCAAGGAATCTAGCAGAGGACTGCCAGAGAGAGACCGGCACGGAGGAGGCCCCCCATGAGGCTGCCGTGGCAGCGGGAAGGCAAGGTGGGGAGCTGGGTGCCGGCCTGTCATCATTCGGTCAGACCACACCTGCTCTGGGACGCTGGCTTCCGGTGTAACCACCGAAAACAAGGAGCGAGGGGACACCTGCACCCGCCCCCCAGAGGGAGTCACTGCATCTCCAGGTCCCTGACCCAGCAGGACCAGCCCCTGGGCCACGGTGAGGACCTTGAGAGCTCTGAGGAAGAGGCTGAGTCTGTGTCCCCAGATAACAGGGGCCACAGCCCTCAGCCTTCTGGAACGCAGGAGCATGTCAGGATGGAGGCTGCTGAAGAGGGGCTGGGGTCTGCGCATTCCCCAAGGCACCTGTCATCTCCCCGCTGCAGGCAGGCCAGGGCAGGGAGACACCAAGGAAACGGGTCTCGGGTGGGTGGAGAATGGGCAGGCCTAGGCCTGTGGGGGGCAGGCGGGGACAAGCAGTGAGCAGACGTGAGCCTGTGGGAAGTCCTCCCGTGCTCTGGGCTCTGCGGTCTCCACTGTGAGCCCAGCTGGCAGGGCCGACACTCTCAGGATTCCTGGGAGCGGTCCAGGGCCTCACCTCAGAAGGGGACCCCTGAGGGCTGAGGATGAGCGGGCAGGCGGGTGGGTGGAGAAGGGAGAGACGCAGAGTCCCCGCAGGGCTGGATGTCTGGACCGCAGCAGAGGTGACCCCTGACGCCAGGCCTGCGCAGCAGGTGTGGCCTCTGCCCTGGAGCCAAGGACAGGAGCAGACCCCAGCCAGGGTGGGCAGAGGGCACAGAGATGGGTGGGGCTCAGAGACTTAGCTGCAAAATGCATCCGGTGCGGGAAGGAGACCGGGTTTTGGAGCCGGCACAGGGCTCGACGGGAAGACGTGGCAGCTGCGAAAGCTTCACTCTCTCGGCCTCCGCTGGCTCATTTGAAATGGGGGGAAAGCACAGCCGTGCTGGGAGGACTGACCTCGAGGAGCGGAGGAGCTGCCCACCTAGGCCCAGGTGCAGTCCTCGGCACTACCCTTAGCATCTCCCTCCTCTTGGCAGGTGACAAGAGGGAGGCTCACCAAGGCGCAGCCAAGATGCCACCGGGCTCAGGCCCAGGGGCCGCCTAGTGCTGGGAAGGGGCCCACGGACGGTGCTCTACCCGCCGTCCTGCTCCGCAGACCCTCCACCTCCATCCGGACACGGGTCTCTACCTGGGTCCCGGGAAGCAGCCGACATGACAATGAGGACAGTGTGTCTCCCACACGTCCCCGAGTCCAGGAGGGAACCCAGGAGCCAAGGACCCGCCCAAAGCCCCCGTGCCCACCCCAGCTTGTAGACGCTGTGCCATCTGCACGGCCACCTGTTCCAGGAGTTCGTCCGGGCCTGGCCTGATGCCCTGTCCCCTCGGCCTCAGCTCTGTGGGTCAGGCTGGCTGACACTCGAGGGAGACACAGGCAGGCAGACACTGGAAGGCCTCTTTTGAAGCCTGCTCAATAGGTGTGAAGTTTTTTTTTGACGGGCTGTTCCAAAACTCCAGCCTCCGGCACAAAATCAAGCTGGAAGCTGGCCGACTCGGGAGTGTCAGTCCTTGGGAGGGTTCGTTCCTGTCCTCCGTCCTCAACTCCAGGCCCCGCTACCCACTACCAGCTTCTGCCACACGCCTCCCGCCTAGAACCTGGGCGGCCGGCAGGACCAAGGAGAGGGAGCTGACAGCATGGGACACTCAACTCGGGGCCACACTCGCTGCAACGAGTAGGGCCCGGCCCGCTGTACACTGTCCCCCACGGAGGTGACAGCAACCCCTCGGGACAGACGAGCAGACGACTCAGAGAGGGCCAGTGACCGCGCAGGCCCAACGAGGGGAGCGGAGGGCTGAGCCCAGGTCTGTCGGGACCAAAGCCTGTTCTTTCCCATGACCACGTGTGGCTGCTCTCACACGGAACAGACCAGTCTCCTGTTTCACCAGGAACTCTAGGGCGCAGAGACTCAGCGTCCGTATCACGCAGAGCTGCTAATTCTCTGTGGGGTGGACCCCAGGGACCTTCCGTGGTGTCACCTCCTGAACACCAGAGGGCACCCAAGAGTACCACAGCTGGCAGTGCCCGCGGAGCCCCCCCCATCCCACCCCACCCCCACCCCGTCCATCCAGGCGTCCACCTCAGTCGGTCCCTGTCAGGGACGGGGTGAGTGGAGGCAGCAGTACACGCAGGGGTCCAGGCACCAGCAGCTAAGAGCATAGACCGATGGCGCGCGGTTCAAATCCCAGCTCTGCCCCCTAAGTAGTTCTGTTGGCCTGAACCGACGAGCCCACGCACTTCGGGTCACTGTGAGGGTTAAATTAGCAAATACACGTAAAGCACTTCGAGCAGTGCCTGGCCTGCAGGAAGTGCTGCCTCAGGGCCCGACAGAGCAAGCTCAGAGAGGACAGCGACATGCTCAGAGGTCCCGATACGGGAGCACAGGCAGATCTGAGGCCCAAGCCCTGACTCCAAACCCCCAGCCTGGCCTCGCCTTCCCCACCCACAGGCTTGTGCCGCTCCCTCCCCCCCAGCTCCACCACACCCCTTCCACCTGGCCACCCTCCCTGACCGAGGCTCTGTGGGGAATTATTCCTCTAGGCTCTGAGGAGAGTTCCTTTCTCTTCAGATTATTCCATTCCCAACGGCCTCCAGGGTGGGCCCTGATGAACTTCCCATAAAACCACTGGCAGAAATGCTGCATCTGAGGTGTGTACCGCCCTCCCCGGGGAGGCCTGGCGTCCCAACGGCCACCTGCTGCCTCCAGAGCATGTCACCCATCGCCCACAGCTGTCATCAGCTCGGAAAGCTCTCTTGAGCCCTCTGTCCTGTGGCCCGATAACCCTCCATCAGCCACTGCCCCCACCCCGCCCCCGACTCCCGGGGTCAAAGAGACAAGCCTGTGTCCTCCAATCACAGCCCAGCTTTCTCTCGTATGGCTTTGGCCAGTTCAGGAGCCAGCTAGAGCCTTGACCAGAATTGCTCAGCTGGGGTGGCGGAGCCAGGCCTTGGCCTCGGGGCTTCCATCTCAAAATCTTGGCCCTGGGTGGCAAAGCAGGTGGCAGGGAAAGAAAAGGCCTGCAGATGTGTGCTGGGCAATCACGACTTACTGACCCGGTCTCCCTCCCCCGCCCCTTTCCCCTTTCCCCCGCCCCCCCCCCCACCCTGTGCCTACACCGGGCAATGGTTCATTTCTGGGAGGTTTCGGCACTTGGTTTGAATTGGATCCAGGTTCAGTGCCATCTGCTGCCTCTGGCTAAGGGGTGTGGGTACGGCCCTGCCCAGAAACAGTCATCTCTTAGAGAAACCTGTGGCCCAAACGCTCTGGGGTATGTCACTCTGCAAGCCTAGTGATCTCACGCTGCTTTAAGCTGCTGTGTGGAAGGAGCTTACGGCTAAGTCACAGGCTGAGGCCACAGCCCCTGCCGCCACAGCCCCTGGCCACCTGGAGGAGGAATCGTCATTCCAAGAGTCATTCACCCACGGATTCCCCACGGAGCAAGCCACTTCTCAGAAGGAAAGAAGGACTCTCAGACGGACCAGTTGTCCCTCAAATCTTGTTCTCCCCCTTCTTCCACAGTGACAAAGCTCCCAAACTTTAGCTGGGCACGGGGCTGCCCAGAACAGAGACCACATGCCCCGACTCCCTTGCAGCTCAGTATGGGACTCAGTCCTGCCCGTGGACAGAGCATCTTGTCGCAGCTTCCAAAGCCTTTCCTTAAAGATAACTAGGGCCGTGTCCCCTTGCTTCCTTTTCCTTAGCGCCCCTCCCCCTCCCCTCCTGTCTAGATCTTGGATGTGACGCCTAGAGTTTCAGCAGCAGCACCGTGGACCAGGAGGCCCGCATGGCGGAACGACCAACTGGAAGAATTCTGGGTTCTCCCTTCTGGGCTTTTCCATGAGAGAGAAATTTGAAGTCCTATCTCATTTAAGCCATGGTTACTTCGGGTCTCTGTTGCTACAGCAACTCTAGCACTAGCCAAATGCACGAGTGTTAGACAGATGGGTCTGAGGCAGAGAAAGGACCCTGCCTCCCCCATATCCCGGCTCTGAATTAGAAGAGCGTGAGCTCTGGGAGCCGGGAACCGAGATGGCACCGAGGTAGGCCGACAGAGAGCTGGGGGCTCCAGACAGCAGGCATCACCTGACGCTGCACAGTGAGAGAGAGGGCCTGCTGGGTGTGGACCCCTGCTCTGAGCGCTCTGCCGTTATTCCCGGAGGATTCCCACCCCCCCCATCCACGCCCGCCCTCACTACGGGGCTGGCAGCCCTGGCCACCTCCCCTCAGCGGCCTCCCCCGGTGTGTCTCTGCAGCCGCCCAGGCTCTCTGAGGCAGAGACGGCCACCTCAGCTGAAGGACAGGACACCTCAAGGAGGTCCCCACCTGGCCCCTTCTTCCAAGGCACAAACAGCTCTAATTGCCTAAGAAGCTTACGGGGTAATTACGGCCAGTACGCTTCACAGGCTGTCTCCAGGAATAGCAAGAGAGGGGCGGAGGACTGCCGGGGACGCGTAGAAGGTTCTCTGCATCTGCAGGGAGGAGGAGCCCCCGCTCCGGGAGCCGGCAGCGCCACCACGAGAACAGCCGTGGGGGGATGGGGGAGGAAAAGGCTCCAGGAAATCCCAGCTTCTGCCCACCCTTCTGGAAGAAGGCCAGCCGGGCTCGGCGTGGACGATAAGGAAACCCCAGGGCGCGGCGGTCACGGCCCGCCCACGAAACAATTCCTGCTGGCCCAGGACCAAGCCTGCCTGCAGGGTTTGGTCGGCACGTCCTTGCCGGCCGCGGAGAGGCCCCGACCCTGCAGGCAGCTCCCGAGCTGATGACGCCCGAGTTTGAGGTTTCTTGGACCCGGCAGAGTGGGGTCTGGTGCTCTCCCCACTGGGGGTCGGTCACCAGCCCCTCACACCTGTGGCTCCATGTGGGGCCCCTTTACAGCAGGATATACGTAATGCCCATTAGAACCTGTGTCCCCAGGCCACACCCACACTGATCCCAAGTGTGTTCCCACCCCTCACTCACCAGCTCGCACCCCTTCAGCGGCTGCTCATGAACGAAGTCCCCCCGCACTGACCCAGCGGCCTGCAAGTCACGCCCCAGCCCCCGACACTGCAGCACCCTCCCGCTCTGCGCACACTACCGCCCTATCTGGGAGGCCTAGGCTGTCGCCCTCAGTCTCGCCCACCACGGACGTCCCTGCTTCCCGTGCACACTCACGGTCCAGGCCCAGGCTCACCCTTGACCCCAGTTCTGATTGTCTAGGCATGAAAACTGAGAAAGACTCCAAGGTCCAGTCCAGACGCTCCTGCCCCTTCCACGGTAATGGGAGCTGTGGCCGCAGCTGCCATTCCCGGGTGACACCGCGAGCCAGGACCCATGCTAAGGGCTCATCAGATGCCATCCCAATTAGCACAACCCCAGACCCCGTGGATAAACCACTCGTTACCAACATCTTAACGAAACCAGGCAGAGCCAGGTCAAGGGACTTGGTCAAGGCCACGTGGCAACAGGAGCCCAGGTTCAGATACGACCTCAGTCTGTCTCCCCCCGAAGCCTGTGTTCTTTGCTCTGAAAAAGCTGTCTCGGTGGTGACCGCCCCGACCCCATTAGAACACATCACTCTTCTCGTGGACTTGACACATGACGTGGCTGCTGATGACCTGCGACTCCTCCCACCAACCAGGCCATCTCATCGGGATCCGATTCACCTCCTGTCCCTCCACACGGTTGGTATCCAATGCACAGAACTCCTGGGGAGAGGCGGATCTCCTTTCCAGAAGCAAAGTTTAGCCACAATGTCCCCAGGGATCTTTCTTCTCATCGGACGGTTCTAGTTGGACCCAGGGAAAGAACGCAGAGGGGAGCGAAACCGACCTCATCACTGGCCGTTCCGGGCCCGAGGGAAAACGGATGCTGGCGTGCTGAAAGAGCCTGGCATTTGGGCGCCACCCAGGAAGCCCATGCTCTATGCCCCCTGCTAAATGTCAGGCACCCAGGGAAACAGGCCTCGAGACGCCTTCCAGGACAGCCAGGTCCAACACCCCACTCTTCCACAGGGCACGTTCCTTGGAGTAGTATGGACTCGCCAACTCCCCCGATCAAGGTCCATGACTACTCCATACAAGGTGCTTGCCAGACCCAGGGCCCCCTGGCCATGCACACGGAAGTTAAGTTTAGGGGCTAGGAGGCAGGAGCCTGAGTCAGAGAGACCTGCCCGGATGCTGGCTCTGCTCCTCCCAGGCTGTGTGGGGTCAGCCCGTCTGCTCAGCTCTCAGTCTCCACTACCGTCCGCAAAACAGAAAGATGACCGAGGCCACCTTCAGGAGCAGAGAGAAGGCAACAAGCCTCGATCTTGCAGACAGGCTGCCTCTGGTCCCGCAAGCCAAACTCTTCCCGCCGGTCCCACCGCCACACAAAACAACGCCGGGCCAAGTCACCAAGGTTCTGGGCTCGAGACAGCCCAGAGAGACCACACTCACGGTCTGCATGGCAGGAGCGGGGGCTCTACGGTGAATCTTCACAGAGCCCCAGGACATAGACAAAGCGCTTTTCCTCAAAATTAAACGAGAACTCTCAGCAGGGAATGCTTGGACCAGGCCAAGAGAACGAGGTTACTGTTAACATGAATCTCCCCCAAAAAGCCCTTCTCACATAAACAAACACCTTAGGAAGGCAGTCCCACTTCGCCAGGGCTGCCCAGCCCAGGGAGGTGGGGAGGAGGAGTCCTCAAGGACAAGAGGATGTGGCTGGCAGGAAAAGCGCCCGCGGCTAAGCGGGAGGCGCCCGCCCTCCAGAACAGAGCGTACGCCACGAGGTCCAGCCGCCACATTACACAGCTCCATGTGTTTGATTAAAGGCCCTTCAATTTCTCTGCTTGTCTCCTTTGCCCGGTTACATAACCCCCCTTCCCCGCCCGCTGCTCGGCTATTCCACACACACTCCTGCTCTCCAGCCACCCTGTTATGGGGACACTTCATCGCCGCTCTGTGGGTTTAAGACAACAAAACAAAACCGTCTTGAAGTGGCTACAGCCACTCTCTCTCCCAACGAGCACCGTGAGGCTTTTATTTCCTAACTCTGCTGGTCACAGGAGAGAAAAGGGCCCTCCCAAGCACGTGTGCCCTCATGGACTCCAACTGCCACCTGTCCCAAGGGGCTTAAAAAGATCAGACACCCCTCCGCCTCCCACCCCATGCGGAGGCCACCCTGTGACTGCCACCTGCCACAGCGACCAAGCCACATGTGTCCGTACCTTTCATGTAGGCCTCGATCTTCCGGATGAGTTCATAGGACTTGGAGCGGTCCAGCAGGGTCCTGATGGCAGGAAGGGGGTCCAGGACAATGGTCTCCGGGTGGGCATCGATGTATTCCTGAAAGGAAAACACATCTCTTCCGGTTGGAGGTGGGGGGACTGACGTGGACATGAGGCTTCCACAAGACGCCATCCCACGTGCCCTTCCGCATCCAGCCCTCCCTTCTCCCTCCTTCCTTCCCTCCGCCAGCCCTGACTTCCGCTGGGGGTTCACATGGTCTGGGAAAGCTGCCCCCATGCACTCAGCCACACCGGGATCACATGACATTGGCTAGACCAATTAGCATATTCCACCCTGGCCACCGGTTCAGGAGAGAACATGTGACCAGAGCCGGTCCAATCAGAGGCAGGCTCGGAGCTCTCACTAGGAATGCTGGGACAAGACCATCCTCTTCCGCGCCGGGGAGAAGAGGAAGCACAGAGGCTGCGCAGCTGGGAGCAGTCGCCCGGAGATGGCGACGGCCGGGCTGACAAAGCCGAAGCTCAGAAATGGAGCCCGAAGAGAAGAAGGAGCATCACCAGGTTCTCATCAGCTTGTCTGGCCCTGGATAAAGCCTCACCTGAAACCAGATCTGCTCCGTGTGGGGACTGCACTCGAGGAGGGCGGCCCACACCCTGCTCTGATAAGGGTTCTGAGGCCGGGATTCGGTAGGAGGGCTGCTGGAAGGCTTGCTGACAACTCGCCACAGGGCCGCCGCCTGGCCTCAAGTGCCTCCTGCAATGTGCTTCTTCAATACCTACTAGCGTCAGGGTAGAACATGCACCTGCGAGCAGAACCGTGGCCACATCGCCTTTAAGGAAGTTACAGTCCCCTTGGAGAAATAACGCTAATGCGCACGGGGAACAAGAAACTCTAGCAGAATTCAACATGAAACTGAGCAAAACATTTCTAGGAAAAGAAAACAAGGATCCTGCCCCTTGTCACCTCTGCGACCACACGAGCCATGCCACGGCAGTGGGCCAGAGCAGCTCCTCAGGCAGACACAGTACACGAGATCGTCCCTCTGGCCCCCAAACTCTGCGTGTCTAAGGACAAAAGTATGGAGTGCCGGAGTAACAAGAGAGGGGCTCGGAGAAAAGGCTGGGTGTAAGGGAGCCCGTCCACCAGCTGTCGTTATTGGGGGTGGACTCGTGTCCTCCTCCACAGGTCTGTTCCAGTCCTGCTAAGCCCCGGTGCTTGTGACTGTGACCTTATTTGGAAATAGCGTCTTTACAGATGGGCTCAAACTAAAAGGAGGCCATACGGGATTAGGATGGACCCGAATCCACGGACTGGTGTCTTTTTTTTTTTTTTTTTTAATGTTTATTTAATTTTTGAGACAGAGAGACAGAGCGTGAGCAGGAGGAGGGCAGAGAGAGAGGGAGACACAGAATCCGAAGCAGGCTCCAGGCTCTGAGCTGTCAGCACAGAGCCCAATGCGGGGCTCAAACTCACAGACCCCAAGATCATGACCTGAGCCGAAGTCGGACGCTCAACCGACTGAGCCACCCAGGCGCCCCATGGTGTCTTTAAGATGAGGGAAATTTGGACAGCGAGACACACAGCGAGAAGGCCATCTGAAAACAGAGACGGCGACTGAAGTCGTGCAGCTACAAGGCAAGGCTGGCCAAGGACCACTGGCCACCGCCAGAAACTGGGAGAAACGCATGGGGCAGATTCTCTCCTGGCGCCTCCAAAAGGAACCAACCCCACAGACACCTTGACTTCAGGCTTCGAGCCTCCTGAACTGCGAGAGGGGAAAAAAACTCCCTTGTTTTAAGCCACCCAGTTGGTGGTACTTTGTCCAGGCCACCCCAGGGAATGAATACACCAGCTTAATTCATCCCCCTGCCCGCCCAGTCTACCAGATCCGTCTGCGAGGTCAGCAAAGGCCAAGAAACAAAGCCACAATGCTTCTTTTCAAGTAAGCCTTATCAACAGAAAAGAAAGCTCCATTTGGAATTGCTCTTTTTTTTTTTCTTTCAGTGAACCTATTTTGGTTCCTTGTCATCATTTTTAAGAGCTCTCAACACAAAGCCAGAGATTTATATCTCCTTCTCCTCTGAAATCGGCTCCCCCACTTGTGTTTCCCACCGAAGTATCTGGTTATGGGCTCATTTGTGTCTTTTTTCTTTTTTTTGACTGTTTAAAATTTCTTCTCTGTTCCTAAGGGGTGGTCAGTACGTGCCCGTGAGAAGCCCATCCTCCCATCCTCACATCCAGGAACTCTCTGGGGCCGACACGCTCTCATCCCCTCCTCCCTACACACCCACCCTACAAATACAAACCTGAAGAAAAGCCACCTTCCTCCTCCTCCTCCTGCAGGAGGCGGCTGTCAGCAAGTCAGCTCAGTGGCTGGCCCACCTCCCTGCTTATACAGAAAAAGCCCCCAAGATGATGAGGGCAAGCCCACGTCTGCCACCCACAGGGACCGTGAAGGCAAGCTAAGAAGTGTCTTTTTTTTTTTTTTTTTTTTAATTTGAGAGAGTGTGTGTGTGAGCTGGGGAGAGGGGCAGAGGGGGAGAGAGAGAGAGAGGGAGGAAGACAGAGAGAGGGAGGAAGACAGAGAGAGGGAGGGAGGGAAAGACTCTCAAGCAGGCTCCATGCTCAGCACAGAGCCCGACTCTGAGCTCAATCCCATGACCTTGGGATCAGGACCTGCGCCAAAATCAAGAGTTGGGTGCTCAACCGACTGAGCCACCGGGGCACCCCTGAGAAGCGTCCTCGAGGAAGCTTTATCCGGAGACGCCTTCGGGCTAGGGGCCATGCCCAGCTCTGCGCTTCTACAGCCTCGGCCTCACCGAAGTGCCTGCACCTCCCCATGGCTGGCTCCCCAACGGCAACTATCCGCGTTGGCACCATTCCTTTGAACCCGGTCTACACTGCCACAAGAGCATGTCACTCATGAGACACCGAGATTCCCACAGACGCATGAAATCCTATTACTGTCTTCGTGTTAAATGGTCATTCACTCAACAAACTGCACATGGTGCACCCCGCTCAGATCACCGTGCAGAGGACTAGGGACACCTGGATGAACGAAAGCCCTCCAGGCCTTGCCCTGCTGGATCTATAATCCTGGCCAACAAATTCACGTTCTGGGCTATGACCTGAAGGCATGGAACTATCCCTACACACCCCCTCTTCCTCTACCCCGACACGCCGGGAAGCAGCCTGGTGCGGAGGGAAGAGTACGGGCCCAGGACTCAAGAAACCCAGGCCCCCACTGTTATCACCTCTGAAAGTCACCTTAGGCAGATCATCTGGCTTCTCTGGGTCTCAGTTCCCTCATCTGCGACGTAAAAGCCTAAACTGGAGAAAACTGAAGACTGGTGTGCATGGAGGCAGACTTAAGGCCACACGTGGGGCTGTTTTAGAACTAGATGGAACGCCACCTGTTAGAAGCATTACAGGTAAAGGAAGGGACACACACGCATGCCTGCTGCCTTCCTTCAAAGAGAAGGCGGTATCAGAGAGCCCATCACTTTGATGGGCTGGCCCACCTCCCTCCCAGCAACTGAGTCCCATAAAGTCCAGACACGCTCCTTCCTCCCCATGAAACATCCCCTCCGACCAGGGGGTTCTGGGTGGCTCAGTCGGTTAAGCGTCCAACTTTGGCTCAGGTCATGATCTCACGGTTCATGGGTTTGAGCCCCGTGTCGGGCTTCTGTGCTGACGGCTCAGAGCCTGGAGCCTGCTTCGGATTCTGTGTCTCCTGCTCTCTCTGTCCCTCTCCCACTAGTACTCTGTCTCTCTCTCTCAAAAATAAATAAAATATAAAAAAAATTTTTTTGTTTAAATCCCCCCTCCCCCACCAAGCCCCAAGAAGAGTATCCGAGTGGTTGCTGGATCCGGTTCCACTTTTATGCGTTAGGGCGGTGACCTTTAAAGAGAGAACTCAGAATCATTAAGACATGAATTTAAGCCAAACTCATGAGGGAAAGAAATTAGAAGAAACCGAAGGGGAAAATATCTGACAAGCAGGCGCCAACAAGCTTTTGACCCGGGATGAAAGCATCAGTATTAACAGAAGAATTATTCCTAAACACAATCTCTTTTGGGACAAGGACAGAGAGGGCAAAGAAAGAGTTTTTCCAATCGCCCCGCTACCCACAAGTGGATTTCCTTCCAAGCCTTTCAGCTTATCTATTGTACCACAGGCCTCATGCATTTTTCACAAGTCTCTTAGAATTACCAAACAAATTGCTGGAAGGGTGAGCGCCCTGTACCATTTTATCGCCACTCAGAAGAAGAAAGGCCCAAACGGTCTCCATGGCAAATGGTAAACACATGTTTCCTCAGCGCGCCGGCCGCCGAGCACCTACAAAGGGAGCCTGGACGTTAACAAGGGGGAGCCTGGCTGGGAGCCGACCGAAAAGAGGGGAGAGCAGACACAGACAGCCCTGGTCAGAGGGCCAGAGAACGCTATTTGTTGAGGGGACGAAGGGGCAGAGGCTAGCCAGGTGCCCCCCCGACCTGAGGCCCATGGGATGATGATGCCAAGAGGGAAACTGAGCGCACTCTGCTAGGCTGGGGGAAGTCAACGCCTCCCCACTGAGAATGTGAGCCAGATGAGAAGACCGGGGTGAACATCAGAGACACCATTTCCCCTGCAGTTCCATTTATGGACAGGAAATGAGCAGGGAGACGCAAGCGTTTGCTCTTATCTAACAGAAAACGCAGGCAGAAGTCCCAAGTTCAAATCCTGCGTCTACCACTCACCCGATGTCTGTGAAAAAGAAACTGCAGTATATCTCTGAGATTCTGTTTCCTGGTGCACAAAATGCACGCTTTGAATAAAACCTATGTCAGGAGCGGCTGTGGGCAGTAAGACCCGGACAAGAAAGGAGTTGGTAGATAGAAAAACAAACAGGATTCTCATGACTGGACATGTGGACTCTCGGCAGCAGACCTGACTCAAGGTCTCTGAGCTCGTCCTGCCCTGCCCCCTCCAGCAGACTGAGGGGCATGCCAGCCCTGCCCCTGAGGTCAGCCCTCCCGCTGACGCCTGGAGCGCCACGCAATCCCCTGCCCTGTGGTAACCCAGGCTCCAGGGTGCACCCCTCTGTGGACCGCTCAGGTCCTGGCTGAGCTCACAGTGCTAGCTGGCTCCTCACAGGGGAGGGAGAGAGGCGCCCGCGCACAGCTCCTGCCCCCTTAGCTCTCAAAGGCAGTGGGCGCTCTGGCCCACTCCCCCAAAACACTGCAGGTCCTCTTTTAGAAAGCGGTGATTCATTTTGTAGGGATGCGTGCCCAAGTGATTTACAGATTAAGTAGGACGTGTGGAATCTGCTTCCAAGTAACCAGGCACAGGGGACGGTGAGGTGAGGCAGAGGTGAGACGAGAGGGGTTGTAAGCCGCTAACTCGCGAGATCGGATGCTGGCACCCAGCAGTGTGCTGCAGGAGGCCGTCAAGTATTTTTAAATTCTCTGTAATAACAGAAAATTGGGGGTGGGGGGGATGGAGGAAGGGGGCTAAGTAACCAGGTCTTCCTTTTCTTCAATCCCACACACCCCTCATGCCGGAGACAGGTTCAAACACCAACACTCTCTTTCCAGAAGGAGCAAGAGACAGCAAGTCAGACAGGAAACACAGGGAGAGATTAATTACAGAAAAGATGATAATAAATAAAAACCATCATTATCATAACTTTAAAATAATAGTAGCCATCATGTGCCCAGGACCAGCTACATACACACTGCTGGGGAAATATGGTTTTCAAGCACCGTGTCCTTTAATATAAAAATCCTACGAGGTGGGACCCCTGAGTGTCGATGGTTGGACGACGGTTGAGCGTCCGACTCTTGATTTCGGCTCAGGTCATGATCTCACGGTCAGGGACTGAGCCCCGCGTTGGGCTCTGTGCTGACAGTGAGGAGTCTGCTTGGGATTCTCTCTCTCCCTCTCCCTCTGCCCTTCCACGGCTTATATGTGCGTGTGCTCTTTTGAAAAAAAAAAAAAAATCCTGTGAGGTGAGAGCTGAAACTATAAAACTCTCAAGATAACACTGGTGTGCATCTTCCTGGCCTTGAATCAGACAACAGTTGCTTACGTATGATACTAAAAGTACAATCAGGGGCGCCTGGGTGGCTCAGTCAGTTAAGCGGCCGACTTCAGCTCAGGTCATGATCTCGCAGTCTGAATTCGAGCCCCATGTCAGGCTCTGTGCTGACAGCTCAGAGCCTGGAGCCTCTTTAAGATTCTGTGTCTCCCTCTCTCTCTGCCCCTCTCCTGCTCCCACTGTGTGTGTGTGTCCCTCTCTCTCTCTCTCTCTCTCTCCAAAATAAATAAACATTTAAAAAAAATCTAAAAGTACAATCAATCAAGAAAAGAAAAAATAAACTGATGTCGACACTAGGAGCTAATGGGAGTCAAGGATGCCACCCACCTCAGACTTGGCGCACGGGCCTCACCTCGTCGCACTTGTGACCCAGCCGCTGAAAGGCTGCCCGCTGGACCGTGTGCGCCTGAGAGCCCAGCCGGGCACTTCCTAACCTCTAACCTCCATGGCAGGAGAGGGAGATTCGAGCCCAGTGGACTGTTCTCGAAATCTCCCCTGTAGAGGTGGGGGAGCTGGGAGGGGGAAGGGGCACCACACAGGGCACTGGGAGTCGCTTCTCCTCTCCAGGCCTCTTTCACCTCTGTAAGGTGAAGGCTGGTCCTGTGAAGAGGCTCCACGCACGGGAGTGGGGAACCGCCGGACCCGGGGTACAATCCCGCTTTCCCTGCTTGTGACTCTGGCCTCTGGAAGCCTCAGTCCTCATGTGTGAAATGGAGGCGGTCATAGCTCCTACCTCATGGGAGGTTTCTTTAAAACAGGTTTATTGAGCTATTCCACATACCACCCATATTTAAGTGGGTGCAGTTCACCCACTTAAAGCTTACAATTCAATGGCTTTCGGTATTTGACAGAGTTGTGCAACCATCAGCAGTTAGAGGATATTTTCATCACTTCAAAAAAAAAAAAAAAATCCTACACCTTTAAGTATCAGCTTCAGTTCACCCATCCCCTACAGCCCCCGGAAACCACTTTTTGCCTCTAGACTTATCTATTCTGGACACTTCTTATAAATGGAATCAAACGCGGTCTTTTGTGCCTGGCTTCTTTCACTTAGCGTAGCGTGTCCGGGGTTCATTCGCGCTGCAGCACGTGTCACTGCTTCACTGCGTTCTATGGCTGAGTGACAGTCCACTGTGTGGGTACGCCGCCTTTGTCGATCTGTTCGGCAGGTAACGGGCATCTGGTTTATTTTCACCTCATGGCTACTACGAATTAGGCTCCTGTGAACATTTGTACACAGGCTTTTGTGTAGATGAATGTTTTCGTGTCTCTTGGATTATATCCCATATGTTCTTGGGTAAGAATGCAAAAGATCGCAAAACTTCTCAGCTCCTCAAGCATGGACATTTTAGGCAGTAATCAAAACAATCCACCAAGGCACAACAGGGACACCTGGGTGGCTCAGTCGGTTAAGCGTCAGACTCTTGATTTTGGCTCAGGTCATGATCTCACAGCTCGTGAGTTTGAGCCCTGCACCAGGCTCTGTGCTGACGGCACGGCACGGAGCCTGCCTGGGATTCTCTCTCTCCTTCTTTCTCTCAAAATAAATAGATAAATAAATAAACATTTTTTTCAAAGTAACAATCTACCATGGTATACAAATAAACCATTTTTCTGGTTTCCAAAAGCTGCAATCACACAAAATGTTAGATTTGACTCACATAGCAATCTCTGGTCTATAAACACCTATATTTTTATTCCCATTTTATAGATGAAAATGCTGAGTCTCTGAGAGGCAAAATGAGTGGCTCAAGGCCACGCAATGAGCTGGGGCTTTGCCAGGATTCAAAACCAGCCGTTACAGCGTCAAACCCAAGGCCTCTGCAGTGCACCCTGTCACCTCCCAAACCCAAGTTCTGTGGCTGAAGTGCTCTTAATTCCCAGAAAGTCTACGGAGCCATTTCGAATCTAAGTGCTGGAGGACCGTGCACGACTCAGTCGAGCAGGCCTAGAACAGGAAAAGAGAGGGCTGAAGCCTGGGGCCGGCAGTGGGAGAATGAGAATGAAGAGGCTTGGAACCGCCCAGCCCTCCCGTGGGCCGAGCAGTCTGGGTCTCTGGGAGGGCGGCTCTCTGAACGATGGCTTCCTGAGTGGTCCTACCTAAGCACTTACAGAGGAAACTTGAAGCAAGCACTGTGGGGACAGCGGGCCCTTCCTGTTCTCCGGGACTCTCCATCTCCAGCGAGGTGGGGCAGGAAGCGGCATGGTGAATGAGAGTCACATGCAGGGCCGGGTGAGCTAAGGGCCAGGTTCCCCTGCCAAGCGTTCTGCGTGTGAACCTAAAGCTGGAGGGAGAGGCAGAGATGCTTTCTAGGAGGAGAATTTTAGGATTGAAGTACGTTTCAGAAAAACCCTGCTGGCCAGGAATGGTGTGGGAAGACGGGACTGGAAACCATTCACGGGACAGGGAGTTGAGAGCATCCAACATGCTGGAGAAAGTTCATCTTTGAGTCTGCTAACCAGCCTCCTTCCTTCCTTCCTTCCTTCCTTCCAGAGTCCTTGTTCCCCTCCCCCAGGAAGATGCCACATGGGACGAAAGAAGTCCTCACTGGGAGTGGAAAGAAAGAACGGGCAGGACAGGTGGGGCACAGGCAGGGGAGGGGTGGGGGGCCCACGAGTGGCTCCAGGGAGCAGCCCTGCTCTCCGGTTTGAGCTGGTGGTGGATCCCAGGTGGACCGGGTTTGCGAAATCCCTCAAGCTGTTCGCTTATGCCTACGGGTTTCTATGTGCGTGTTATACTTCACCTTATAAAAAAGGGCAGGGAGAAAGAACACAAGCACTGAACTAAGCAGGGAACCAAGGACCTGCTCCCTGCTCTCAGTGGGGCCTGCCTCGCGCTCGCCCTCTCTGGGACTCCAGCCTTCCGGGCGGAGTAGATCGGGGATGGGAATCGGGGCACGATTCCACCACACCTCCCCAGGGCCACTGCAGCCATCGCCACGGATCACAGCAGCGATCAGCCGGAGATCACAGCAGGTGGGATTCAGAATCCTGATCGCCGCTTGGTTCCAGAAGTTAGAGAAGCGCGGGCCCTCAGGGCGAATGCCACGAACCACGCCCAGAACAAGCTCTCGGGCTGATTCCGTGAGTCAGGGTGGGCGTGTTTTGACCAGCGCTCAGTCACCCAGCGAACGCTGGGGAAGACCTGATGGCCCTGCCCTGCGGCTGCTGGACATCACTCACAGGGGCTTTCGTGGGACAGAGGTAACCTTGGGCTTCCTCAACATAATCTCGCTCCTTCAGACCCTTCCTGAGAGCACAACCCGCGCCCAGACCTTCCAGCTGATGGCCTCAAAGGCTGCCCTTTGAACTAGCTCCTTCCACACCAAGTGCCGGATGAAAGCCAGGAAGCTGCCAGTTCCTAGAGTCTTAACACCATGATGGAGGGCCTGGCGAGATGTTAGAATGAGTTATTATTAATAATTACAATAATGACGGTGATGAGAGCAAGGAACTTTTCCTGAATGCTCACCAAGTACTGAATGGTATTCTACGCACTTTCAGGTTCTGGTAGCAGCTCCACTTGACAGACAGAAACTGAGGCTCAGAGCTCCCCGGGACCTGGCCCAGGCTCTCAAGGGAGGAAGTAGCCATGATGGCATCAAAATCCAGGCCATCTGGTTCCGGAGCCCTCTGGTCGGCAACACAAGGCCTGGGGAGGCCTGGCCACAGGAAGAGCATCTCAATTTTAGCTACGGCCACAATTTCTCACGTATGTTCTTGTAAAATTCTTGTTAAAAAAAGAAAACTACGCCTTTCTCATGTGCCGTCGACCCGAGCCTAGGCCGCGAGCCTGCTGGAACAGCCTGTGAGACCAAGCACCTGCATCTGGTTCAAGGACAAGGCAGAGCACCCAAGGAAAAATGGCAACAGAGTTGGCAAGTTCTTTTGGCAGCAGCAGAGTCACAGATGGTCAGACCTTGCCAGACCTAAGGGCCCCTTAGTCCAGCCCGTCTTTTTCAAAAGGAGAAAGGAAGTAGAAATGAGCCCGAGGGCACACGGTGAGGTGGCAGAGGTGAGCTCACGGCCCCATCTGCTCCTCCTGGCACCCCAGGGTCCACCCTGGTTCACTCTGCTCCCAAAGGCCCCCAGGTGCCACCACCTCGGCCAGAGTCTCTGCTTCTATTCCCGAGCCTGGATCAAGACAACCTACAACAACCACAGGGTCAGCCACCTCTCAGGAGAGTAAACAAATGACACGGCCAGATGCCAGGGTCCACCACGGCCTCTAGACAGATCCACGCGGCGCCGAGAGAAGGATGCGTGCAGGATTCTCAGGGCCAGCACGTGCATCTCCGGACGTACAGGGTGCCTGCCGTGGGGGAGTGGGACCCCCGGAGGGAGGACAGACAGATACGGCGGTGTCAGGAGCAATCGCACGGTCGAAGGCACGGTAAGCTCCTGCAGAAAGTGACCCCGTTCCCGGGAGACTAGCTCCGCAGGAGGATGAGGTCATGAGCCGTGCTGAGCAGAGCTTTCCGGGGAGGACAGCTAACGAATCCTCCGGGCAGACTACCGAAGCCATGAAATCAACCACTATTCACGGACGTGAAATCATCTGAAAGCCAGGGCCAAATGTCCCCCAGGCTCAGCCTTCCCGGCACCACCCAGAACGCGTGCCTATTCATCACACCTTACAGAAAACCACATGCCACAGACGGTCCTGAGGAATCCGCACTAGAGCCAGATGCCTGGATGCAACGGACTGTGCCAGGCAGCCGACCACGGCCCTCGCCAAACCAAAGCACCCGCGGCTGTTCAAGAATCACAAGCCAGGGGTCTGAAGAGGCAGCCAGGGCTGGCACAGGGCTGGGGCTGGGATTCATGCAGCTGAACCTTGGGAGTCGGTTTCCAGAGGCCAGGAGAAGGTTGTGGTAGCATCCGGTACACACCGGGGGCAGGGCGGCCAAGTCCAGCCACACAGGATGCCATTCACGGTCTGCCACTGAGCTGTGCAATACACAACCTATGTAACCGTCCCTGACCATCGGCCGAGGCTTTTTTGCCTTCCAGTCACTGGTTGACCACCTCGTTCAGCCCGACTGCATCTGGGTGATCCCAATTCCAGCACAAGGACCCTAAGACACTGTGACAGTTACGGCAAAGGCAGAGTTAAGAAATTTGGCTTCAAGTCCTGAAACTGCCATTAACTTTATGCATCCTTCTGAAAGCCACCTAAGTCACTTGTATCTCAGTCTTTCCATTTACAAAACAAGTAGGTTGCAATGATGCACTTATATCCTTTCTGACTTTCCAGTCCTGGGATTCTTTGATACTTTGAAGTGACAGATGAACAAAGAAAGCTCTTGGGGACCTGGAGCCCAGGGCCTGCTGCCCTCAAGCGTGTACTCAGTGTGGCACCTACACAGAACCCAGTCTCGTCAGGGCGGTGACACAACAGATGTCACTGCTAGGACAGTGACACAGACGCCCACCACAGTAGAGGGGAGGACAGGCACACGAATGACAGACAGCCAACGGCTCCACGTCAGGGACGGACATCAGTTCACTAGCTTGAGCAAGACCAGACGTGCCCGGACTGCCTCCTGTGCGGTGACTGTGATAACTCTCCATTCCTTACGGACGCGGCCCTGGGATGCAGACGGCACCTCCTCACCTGCTACGTCTCGAGCCTTTCTAAAAGGGCTCCTTGGGGAGAGCTGGCCTTCCATGGCCCCAGACACCTTGGTCTTAATCAGCCCTCATCTGTATTCTGGGGAGCTGGCCAGTGTCTGAGAACTCAGCCTGAGGCCTCGCGGAGAACATGAGGCCAGGAAGAGAAGGAGCTCCTGAGAAGTGTGTGTGTGTGTGTGTGTGTGTGCGCATATCAGGGTGTGTGTGCGCATGTGCGCACACGCACATATCAGGCTGTGTGTGTGTGCGTGCATGCATATCAGGCTGTATGTGCGTGCATATCAGGGCGTGTGTGTGTGCGCGCGTGCGCGTGCATGCATATCGGGCTGTATGTGCGTGCATATCAGGGTGTGTGCGTGTGCGTGTGTGCGTGCGCACACATATCAGGGTGGGCGCGTGGCAGGGTGGGGGCACCTCTGCAGCTACAGAGCATCCGCGTCTGCCCACTCACCGGGGGCTCCGAAGTGCGGAGACATGTAAAGGCGAGTGGTGAGGACGGAGCAGGGAAAGGCTGCCACATGGGAGGATGCAGGGATGCGGGTCAGGGCACTAACCTAGCTGTGGGGGCGGGGGGGAGGGAATAGACAGGGTTTCCGGAGGCCAGTGCTGCTGAGCCGCAAAGGGTCACCGGCATGGGCCGCGAGGAGAAAAGGCATTCCGGGCAGAGGGCACAGCGAAAGCAAAGGCAGGGCGAGGCAGGGGTGAGGGAGCCCGGCATGGAGGGGCAGACGTGGGTCTCCAAGGGCAGGCTACCTAGGGCAGAAAGCAGGACAGCTGGAGACACGCCAGCCAGGGAGTCTGGACGCGACCCTAAAGCAACAGGGTCCTGAGCCGGGGTGTGGCGGGGCCAGCTTTGAGTTCAGCACTGACCAGTCTATCGCCATGCGAGGCCCAGGGGCCGAACTTGGAAGGGACAGGCCTGAGCGGCGTGTCCGACACAGAGCCGGCATTAGGGGCACGTGGGCCGGGCTGGGCCACGCGAGAAGGACTGAGCCACTGCCTGACCTCCGGCCGGTGAAAGGAAATGACGCCCTCTGCCCCTCAGTGTACTTGCTCTCCAGGCCCGTGACTTACACCCGTGAGCTCAGGCTGGGGCGGCCAGGCCCTCAAGGCACAGGCAGTTCGGAAGAGGAGGGCGAGGTGTGAACACACGAGCACCAGACAGAAGCGAGGTGGCCTAGGTTCAAGGTCCAGACGGGCTGCATAAGCCTGGCACAGACGCTGCCTTGCCAGGGCCCTGAGCGCCAGCGGCAAACACAAAGGGATGGGGGTATTATAAGGGTCTGGTCCCCCCCCATACCCCAGAACTCTGTGCCAAATTAAACCAATGAGAAGCATTTCTAAAAGTGGGGGGACACGGACCAGCTCTAGGTTGGTGGGAGCGTAAACCAGTACAACCTTATGGGAAGACACCAGGTACCAGCCGAAATTAAGGAGACAAACTCGGCGTTTCTATTTCGGGTATTTATCCCACAGAATTCCCCACGTGTGCACGCAGATTCGTGTACAAGGTTATTTCATCACTATGGCTTGCTTCTGAAACATCAGTAGGGAACTGGTTAAGAAAAGGATTTAATGCAATACCACGTAGCCATTAAACAGAACGAGGCAGGCTGAGGGCTGATGTGAAACCATTTCCAAGACCCACTGTCAGAACAATGGCTTTGTCCAGACACACGGGAGCCCCTGAAAAGGCTCAAGGCCGTGGGGAAACCATCTTGGCTGCGCCCAAGATGGAAGCAGCCGGCTGGGCACCAGAGGTGGGAGGAGACAGGACCGCCGAGAGCCACGCCTCAAGGAATCCACCAGAATGGCCGTCCACGAGATGACTGGGAAGGTTCACTGGCCCCGGCTGGGCACGAGGTGGGAGGAACACTGGGGCATTTGGGAAGGGACAGACAAAGCTTCCATGGAGCAGAGCACCAGCAGTGACTACCCTCGCACCCGTCCCTGCTGGCGAACAGAACAGTCACAGAATAAGGGGTTCAGGAGGGAGGAGGAGAGATCGGAGCAGCCAGGACCCTGTCCTCACAGTGAGTGGTACAGACTCCTACCGCTGATGGGACATCGGACCCTTTCCGGATGAGGGGAGGGGAGGTGCTGAGAGAGGGGCCTGTGTGGGGCAGGGCTGGACCACGGGTTCTCCTGGGCGTGTGGCTCTGCACACTGGCCCCAGTGGCCCCGCCTGTGGCCTCCAGGTCACGTGCCCCCACGGCTGTCTGTCCACCTGGGCTATCTTCCCAGACAATCTAATGTCATGTGCCCCACTCAGCCACCCGGCGAGCAGCGTGAGCACGACAGGGTGGTCCCCGTGGGTGAGAAACGGTTGTTCCCACAGCTGACAGAAAGCCTCTGAAGAAATTAGCTCCCACCAAAACATCACCCCAAATGCTGAGGAAGAAAGGGCTGGAGGTACACGGAACACTCTGTTACTTGAGACGGCAAATGCCTTCTCCCCGCCTTTCCCAGGGCCCCCCCTTTCTGTCCCCAGACTTCGGCACCAAACTTATATGTGTCTCCATCTTCCGTCGGCGGGAGGTTGGCACAGTTCGCCCTGACAAACGTCGCGTGCCCAGTCACAGCGCCTCCGGACCTGGGAAAGGGACCCGCAGGGCTGGGTGCCCCTTCCAGGCTGACGCTAAACCAGGACAGACTAGCATTTCCAGTAAGGGATCGCTGTGGGGGCCAGAGGGCGGTCCCTGCAGTCACCTGGCCCCACGGTCAGAGCCGGCAGCTGAGCGAAGTGAGCACCAGAAAGGGGCTGCCCGGTCCCGGGTCACACGGCAGCCGCTGCACTCCTAAACACCTGCCTTACCCCCTGTGCGCGTCCCCACCACGGGCCCACAGGCACACCTCCTCCACGAGCATCCCCACACACCCGCACCCTTCCCTGCCCCTGCCCCTGGGCCACCTCCCAGGATCCAGGCCACAGGCCCGCCCCATCTGCCCGCCCTCACCCAGCCCTCCAGCCGGAGCTGAGCTCTCAGTTCTCAGAACAAGCCAAGGCCTCCCTGATGCCCGCAGGCTCCTCCGGGCTTTGCTGGGGGTAGGAGCCTTGCTCTCGGAACTCAGGGTGCCTGCGCTGCTGCCGGTGGGGGTAGAGGGGTCACGTGGAACCAGCACAGGGTGTGCGAAGCGCTGCTGAACTCTGGGAAACCAGGGGCCACTCCTCACCTCTGCGCTCGCCACCCCAGCTGCACAGGACAGACGGCCACTGCTGCACACCACACACACCACACCCCGTGGCAGTGACCCCTGGTGCCGCAGGCAACTGACTTCCCAGAGTCCTTTCCGGCCCTGCTCTAACCAGCGGCCATCGGGCACGCTCGCTTTGTACACTCTTCCCCCAGCACCAGCCCATTCAGGATCCCCTGTGCTGTCCTGCCAAAGGGCCTGGCAGGCGCGCCCCCCTGGCCTGCGCCACGATGGCCCCTCAGTCAAAAGGCCTTACATTTCGACCTCAGCCCCCTGTCGACTCCTCAGAGAGGCTGCAGGATGAAGTGACCAGAACTTCCCTGTTACCACAAGCCTTGATTTCTCTTCCTCCTAGAACCTCCCATAATCGGAGACCATGTTACTTTTTCCTCTGTTTGCTTGTGTTTGGTTTGCATTCCCTGTCCCTGCAGCCCGCACACAGATACAACTCTGCAGGGGCAGGGGCCGAGTCTGCCTCATCTGTCTTACTGATCACTGTACCTGCAACTTCTTTGAGGATCTCTGGCACACGGTAGGCACTCCATTAAGTCCTGTCGAATGAGTGACAAAACGGACCTTCGATGACTGGTCTCAGAGACCAATGAACAGGCTGAGAGGCGCAGGCCGGGTCCGGGGCTGGAAGTGCAGGGGTGTGGGCGGTGGGAGGCCTGAGACAGTGGGCCTGGACCCTGCCAGCACGGGCCGTGCCGGGAGGGGCTCAGAGAAGGTCCTCATGCCTCGGAGGACCGAGGTCGGCAGAGGTCGGCAGAGGTCGGCGGAGGCCGGCTTGGCTGGTGAGAGGCTTCGTGATTTACCGAAGGGGAAGGAAACCACGGCGTGGTAATCGTGAGCATACAGCCTGCACGGGGAGCGTGGAAGCCCAGTCAGGAAGTCAAGGCCCCGAAACAGGCCAGGTGGAGAACGGAAGACGGTGAGCTTTCTGCTACAGGTGTTACCGAGGGAAGAACCCACGAGCCTTCAGACCTCTTGGCCTGAGATCCCAATCTCCAAAACCCAGGTACCGTACCCAGTGAGGCCTCAGTATCCCCGCTTGTAAAACAGAAGGGCCTCGCTTCCCCACCGGAGCTCTCAGAGCCGGGGAGCTCCGAGAGAGGCAGGGGTCTCAGCCAGGGGCGAATCTGCCCCCGGGAGACGTGCAGCAGTGTCCGGAAACAGCTGTGGCTGTCACCATCGAGGCTGTTGCTATTGGCACTGAGTGGGTGGGGGCCGGGGCTGCTGCTGGACGCCCCACGGCGCACAGGGCGGCCCCACAATACAGAACCACCCAGCCCAACAAGTCAACGGCGCCAGGCTAAGGAACCCTGAAACAACGTGCCCAGAAGTTCCTTCCTCAACCCTGGAAAAATTTATTGTTAATAAATAAACGTTAGTATTTCTGAAAGCCAATGTACCTCAAACCCTGACCGCCCCCCACACACGCGCGCACGCGCACGCACACACACACACACACACACACACACACTGAGTGTCCACACGCAGCCAGTGTGCCGGGTCAGAGCTCAGGCTTCCAGGCCAGCCGTCTCCTCCCACTACCGCCCGGTGCTGTGCAAAGTCCTGCTCTGCGGGGGACTGGTGACAGGGTCATAACCTCGTGGGTCTGCCCGGGGGGCCAGTCTTCCTCTCTCCACAGGAAACGCCCTGCACACAGCTAATGGCACTAAATGGCACCAACCTCCCCTGGGGAGAGAGAATGATTCACCGCCACCGCCTGATCTGGGCGCACAATGGGCGGATTGTGCGGCCATCTCCACCGCGGCGGGGGGTGGGGAGGGTGGCCTTGTAACCCAGGGCAGGAGCCGTGAAGAGACTGACCCCATGGCCACCTCAGGACAGGATCTGTCCTCGGAGGCCAGGGTCACCCAGCATGCCCAGCCCTGCCTCCCCTGGCGTATGCTGGTTAACGCTCATCACCGCGCAGCACAGCTGGGTCAGAGGCGATCCCAGACGGTGACCTCTTCCCCCAGGGGACCCTGAATCACTGGCCCTCACACCCTCCAGGGGTCCGTCAGCTGCCCGCCAAAGCCGTTCTGAGGCAGGTTTGAAAGAGCACGAGTTATAATCCTGGCTCTGTCGTGTTTGGACCAAGCGACCCCAGGCGAGCGCCTTAACCTCCTCGGGCCTCTTTCCTTACCTGAAAAATGGGGAAGTGACTCCATTTTCCCCGGGCGCTGACGGAAGGACAAAGTGAGGTCAGAGGTGTGGAGTGCCCCAAGCACAGAAGGCCAGCTGGGACCCGCTCCAGAAGCGAGGCCTCTCCCAGGGCTCCGCAGTGACCGCCTGAATCCTTTGCTGGGGCCCGGGCTCCGACTCTGACACCACCAGCCAGCAGGCCCACAGGCCACTATGCTCTGCTCCCAAACTGACAGAAACTCAGGTGTAGATACCATCTCCCTAATCAGGTTAGAAGGCCTAGAACGACAGAATCTGGTTTCTTCCGTCTCTACTCTGTCCCTCCAAGCCGGTGGCACAGAGCCCCATGGTGGCGGCCACCCAGTAAACATCGGAGGTGGAAAGGGTTTGATCCAACACAGCTGCGGAATCATTTCTGAGCCCTAGGGCTCGGGGGGCAGAGCGGGGCTCTGGTCTCGGAGGTGACCACCGCTGCTCACGGTGTCCCCATCCTACGGTGTCATCCCAGCACGCTCCCGGGGCGGCAGGTGGGGCAGCAGGTGAGGGGCGGAGGCGGGCACAGTCCCCATGTCCCCTGACCACCACCCGGCCCTGCCTTTAGTTAAAGTCAGCGCACGTTTCACAGAGGACACCTCCGACCTGGGGACATTTTCCTAATCGCTGCCTCGCTGACCCTCACGACTGAGAACTGCTAGGTCAGCTGTGACGGGGAGTGCTGTCGGTATGGTGGTGGTGGTGGTGGCGGCAGTGGTCGTAGCAGGCTGGCCCGACTGGACGCTCACTCCGGGCTACACGTTACCACACCCCAGGCCCTCACGGTAAGGAAGAGCGGGGACCACGTGCACACGCTCGGAGCGGGGGCCGTTCTAAGGGCACTGTGCCTATCAACTGTTCGATCCTCACAGCAACTGTCATTTTTAATTCTTAGAAGGAAAGAGCACGGTGGGGCTGCTGTATTACTGTCGCCATAGCCGGCTCCTGGCCTGCAAACAAATCCTACGCGCCTGACTCCCTGCGGTCAGTCATGGCCCCGAGAATCAATGAGGCCACCGAAACGTTAAGAGTCCACGGCACGTGGCGCTCTGGGGCAGAAACTATGAGCCAGAGCGCGCTTTGTGGGCTTCCTTCTGCCGTGAGGACCCGTCTACCCTGCCGCCCCAGCTCTCAGCCGTGCGGAGCTCCGCCTGCCCTCTGATGACGTGGGCCGCGGGGGAGGAATACGCCTGGGCTGGGATGGAGGGCCTGCTGTTCCCGAGGCGTGGCCGAGCCCGTCTGGATAGACCGGAGCAGGACGGGCCTTGGAAGCCATCCTCTCCCATGTCCAAGGAGGAAACCGGACTCCGCGGCTAGACTGGTAGGCCGGGGCAGGCCACGCACGGGCCCCAGCAGAGGCCCTGCCTGGCCTCCGGGACCGTCGATGGCCAGGGCTCTGAGCGCTTGCCACGGTCAACACGCTCGGGCCTCCCGCGGCCCCGGGAGGCAGGGACCAGGCCTGTCCGTATCTTACAGACAAGGGAACTGAAGCACAGGGGAAGCCAGAAGACATTCCCAAGGCCAACCAGCAGGAAGCGGTGGGGAGAGCTCTGAACCCGGGCATCGGGCTCTGATCTCGGTGTTCCGAGCCATTCTGCTCTGGGGCACGCTAACAGGCCAGAGGAGGAAAAAGGCAGATCTGTGGGCAGCGGGAAGATCCACAAGTGACCGACGAGCACACGGAAAGATGCCCGACAGCATCGGCCGTCGTCAGGGAAATCTGAACCGAAATCACAAGATGCCACTTCGCCCCCACTAGGGCAGCTGAAATCAAAGCTGGAGGAGTGCTGGTGAGGACGAGGAGAAAGCGAAACCCTCTGCGCTGCTGGTGGGAAGGTAAAACGGTGCGGCTCGAGGAAAAACAGGCTCCTGGATCGAGTCAACAGTTGCCACGGACCCAGCAACCCCCCGTCCTGGGTGAAGATTACCGAAGAAATGAGAACGTGTACATGAAAGCTTACGGCGGTGGTGTTCTTAACAGCCGGAAGACAGAAACCGCCGCCCGAGGCCTGTGTACACCGTGCGCCGTATCCAAACGGAAGGCTACTCAGCCATCAAAAGGAAGGGAGCGCCGTTTCGCACTGCGACAGGGACGAACCCGGAAAGCGGTGCCTAAACGAAAGGAAGTCATGAGCGGTCAAGTACTCTATGATTCCGTTCCTACGCAAGTCCGGAATGCGGAAATCTATTGAGACGGAAAGTGGTGGCCACCAAGGGCCGGGAGGGGAGGTGAGAGTAAAGATCTGGGGTTTCCTTTCGGGGTGACAAAAATGTCCATCTTAGGCCCCAGATCTGTGGACTGCACAGAGCTATGAATACACTAAAACCCGTCGACTGTACACTTAAAATGAGTGCATGCAATGGCATGTGAGTTCTATCTCAATAAACTGGTTTTTCAAGAAAAGGGGTGGGGGATGGGGAGCTGGGCTACTGAGGGTTGATTCAAAAAGCCGTTTCCTTTCAGGTAAAACGATGGCTGAAAACAACCAACGCGCAAAGCGTGCCTTCTCTGCCTGCGACCAGGAGGCCAGGAGGCGAGGAAAGAGCTCCCTTCCCAGATCCATCTCATACAATCAAAGGGCCGCGGGGGCCCGAGAGGGGAGTGGGCACTGCCCCTCGCGGGCCTGTCGTAGGGGCGCTCAGGATCACAGAAGCACCGGGATGCGGACAGGGGCACCGCTGAGCCCCCAGGGGCACGAGCTCCCTGCCCACTGCAGAAACTGCCAGGCTCCAGGGACTACAGTGTCCTCACTACCCAGAGTTTACCCTGTCTTGGCAATTCCCCCTCCTAAGAAGGCCCACCCTTGTTCTAGTGAAATCGGATCTTCTCACCCTAATCCCTGGCCTGCAGGATAAAGTCCCCGCTCCCTAGCCTGGCAGGAAAAAGCCCCATCTTCCCAGCCCGCTCCCCAGCCTGGCAAGAAAAACCCCCGGCTCCCCAGCCTGCACCCCAGCCTGGCAGGAAAAAGCCCCATCTTCCCAGCCCGCTCCCCAGCCTGGCAGGAAAAAGCCCCGGCTCCCCAGCCTGCCCGTCCTGCAGCTGCCCACACCCCACACCCGGAGGCATCGCCATGCGCACCGACAGGCAGCTCCCTGTGTCCTGCTCCCAGCTGCCCCTGGAGCCATCTGCTCCCTTCTCTGACCCTCAGGACGCCCTGCACAAAGCCGGCGCTGACAATGCTCTTTCACTTCACAAACACATGGGCGCATTTCCTACGTGGCAGGCACCACGGGGGGCACCACGGGAGGCAAGGAGGATCCCGGGTTCCCTCAGAGCAGCCGCAATCCCCGCCCCTGCGCAGCTAATAACCCCGAGAGGGAGGGACAGACAGTAGGGACTGATAAAGCATCACGCATTTCCGCATTTCCAAAGCGAGGGAAGGAGAAGCTTGAAACTGTGAGGGCCTAGGAGGCGATGCGTCCTCGCTGAGATGATCGGGGAGGGACCCCTGTGGAAGCGGTGCCTGAGCTGAGAGCTGGGCGTGAAGAAGGAATTCCAAGCACGAGGACAAAACAGCTTGTGCAAAGGCACTGAGGTGGGCAAGAGCTCAGAGCTTGAGGGACGGGTGGGACAAGATGATGTGGAGAGAGGAACAGCCAGGTCACACAGGCCTCAGGGGCCTTGTGAAAACTGAAGTCTTTGTTGTGGCTGTGAAGAGAAGGTACCCAGTTTGATGCCAGGGCGTGACCATCACTCTGGCAGCTGCGAGGGCAGCTCCTGGGCTCCCCCTCGGGCTCCCCTCAGCCTCCCCTCGGGGCTTGGCCTCACATGGAAGGTCTCGGTGAACGGCGTGTGGCACACAGAACAGCTCCGGTATTCAGACGAGGGGTCCGGGGACTGTCTGTGGAACACTTCACAATCTCCCAGCCAATCAAGACAGGAGAAGAGGCAAGAGGCGTCAGTTTAAACCCAAACCCCGTTCTTCCAAGCTCATTCAGGGAAAGCCCCAGGACGCTCCTCCCAGAAAGCTCCACGTGCCCCACAGAACACAACCACTGTAACCCCTCTGGGCAATTCTGAGGCTGGAAGGGGCAGCAGAAAGTCCGCCCCCGCCCGCACCCCCACCAGGTGGCCCTGGAGGCCACGGTGAGAAGAAGGTTCTCCTTGCTTCCCTGAGGAAACAGCTCAAGAGCCAGGACGCCCCGAGCACGGGGACAGGGACCCTCCCACCACCGTGGCCCCACTGGCCCACGTGGGCGGGGCCCCCAAGTCTGCGCGCTGACGGATGAATCTCGGGGCAGAGCCACGGCAGCGCCAGCCTGCTG
This sequence comes from Paguma larvata, assembly GCA_030068075.1. Classification (NCBI taxonomy): domain Eukaryota; kingdom Metazoa; phylum Chordata; class Mammalia; order Carnivora; family Viverridae; genus Paguma; species Paguma larvata. The sequence continues at coordinate 37,776,179 of CM057827.1, forward strand.
GCTGCACATGAACCCTGGTGCAGAAAAACAACTGAATCATCCTGATAATTCTCCAAGCAAAGCTCTCTCGGGGCCGATATTAAAAAAAAAAAAAGACTTGGGGAGTGGTTTCTACGGCAACCAGCTTTAGTGATCCGCACGGAACCCCAGGCCCACACCCTCCAACCTGTCCTCAAAGGCAGCCAAGGAAAGAGCAGAACCTCTCAGCTCTGCGAATTCCCTTCTACCCCAGGCTGGAGCCCCCGCGGCAGCACCCCGGGAGCAGCACGCTCTAGGGTTGGTCAGGGCACCTCGGAGACTCCTCTTCGCAACTCCCTTCTCCTGGGACCTGAATACGGCACCCAGAGAAGGCCCTTCAAGATGAGCCCCTTCCAGGGGGCAAGCCGTCTGACTCTGTTTCTTCACTCACAACCACCTGCGGAAAGGCCAGCTTTGCAAACCCGAGCCCGGGCTCTGCTTCCCCACCACAGACCCTTCACCCACCCGAGCCAACGTCTCCTTGTTAAGGGCTAGCACACATATTCAGACGAGAGTCTGAACACGAGGGACGTGACCAAGGTCAAGTGCCAGTTTATCTGGCCTGGCTCTGAATCCCACAGCAGACGCGGGTGACCAGGTCAGCGCTGACAGTGATTCGGTGGCAGGAGGGAGGCCGGAGTGTGGGCGAGCGAGCCTCTCCCCTGGCCCTCACCCGGCGTCCCTCGGTCCTTCTCTTCACCAGACCCTCCACCTATCCCCTCTCTGGGGCCTCTGGAAAGCTCAGCCTGTCACCCTTTTCCCTAAAGGATTGTTCTCACAAAGGAGGAAACGTCCTGGCCTTATCAGATATCCGGCTCCATGCTCGAGCACAGAGCGCAGGGAAAATTTATCCCAAAAATACCAAGGCTGGGAGGTTATACTGAGGTCACCCCAGTCATCTGAGGGCCGGCCGAGTGTGTGTGCCCTGGCTGGGACAGGCTCCAGGGAACCCAGTCAAGACTTCCCTGGGAAATGCACCCGGCGGCCAAAACCCTGAGGCCGCATGTCCCCAACCGCCCCCCCCCCACATGTTCTCTCCGTAACTTTCTCTTCTACCAAGAACACGACACGGGGAACCCAGCTCTCCTTCACTGCTTGGCCATCCCTGTCCTGGGCTGTGGGCGTGCTACGGGAAGTGAGGGATGGGAGCCCCCCGCGGGATGGGGCACTGGGACAGGCCGCAGGGGACGGCGCTTTATCTAGGAGGACAGCAGGAGCGTCAGGGACGGCAGGGCCATGCTCCAGTCCACACGGCGGTGGCGGCTCCTTCACACACACGGACGTGCACTTCTCAGAGCCGCCCGTCCATCCTAAGGGGCAGGAACTAGCAGCATCCCCATTCTACAGAAGAGGAAACTGAGGCTCAGGGAGGTCGTGTGATCAAAACGGCAGTGACCTTCTACTAAGCACCTGCTGGGGCCTGAGCGGTGTCAGGTACTCCCGCCGACATCATGCGAAATTTTCCTGATCCTAATACCAGTTTGTAGATAAGAACACGGAGTCTCGGCGAGGTCACGGGCACCTCTCCCACGGCCTCCAGCCCTATGAGAGTGGGAGGGACTTCAGGCGGGGGTGGGGGGGTGGGGGGGGCAAGGCAAAGGCCCTGAAGGACACGACATGGGGACAGCACCTGTCCCCCCCCCGCCACCATGGGGGCCACCAGCAGGGCTACCAGCCGGCCACGCCTGCTTCTGGGCTGTCTGCACACAGGAAGTGGGAATCTGTGGCCGAGCTGGCCAAAGACGGGGTGAGAGCCACAGGGAGGCAAGGCGGGGAGGCCGAGGGCAGGCCCCTGGACACCTGGGGGAAAGAAAACGCTGTCAGCGGGAGGGCTACCGTGTGGCGAGGAGGCTAAGGAGAGTCCCCTTTGTCCTGATAGAGAAAGACAGGATGTCAAATCTCCAATTATCACACGCTGACGAGTGCTCGCTCAAGCGTCCCCTCCCGCCAGGGAGGCCCTCCGTTCTGGCCGCATTTTCACTGATAATATGACGTTGTTTTTTGTACCCCTCGAGCTGCTTTCTAGAGGAATGAATCACAGTCTTGTCCGCAACAGAGAAAACCCAGGGCAAGGCAGTGGGGGCAAAGGCAGCACCTCCCGAGGTGGCGGGTGGGTCACCGCGGGGTCAAGGCTGTGGGAGGAAATGGGGCCAGGAGGCGGGACCGGCCAAGAGGATCAAGTCCACGCTCAAAGACAGGCACGCAGGGGTCAGAGCAGTCGGCACAGCGAGGGGCTCCCCACCAAGGACTCGGGGAGCTAAAAAGGCTGTTGTTTTTTTGTTTTGTTTTGTTTTACATTTATTTACTTATTTTGAGAGAGAGAGAGAGAGAGAGAGAGAGAGAGAAGGGGGGAGGGGCCAGAGAGACAGAGAGAGAGAATCCTAGACTCTGTGCTGTCAGCGCAGAGCCTGATGCGGAGCTCAATCTCACAAACCGTGAGATCATGACCTGAGCCGAAGTCAAGAATCGGATGCTTAACCGACTGAGCCACCCGGGCGCCCCAAAGCTGTTCTACTTCAAAGGCCCCTAGGAGTCCCCTTCTCAAAGCCTGGCAAGAGGGTCCCACCCCTCATGCCAACTCAGAACCACTGACCGTGACTGTGTGTGCCGAGGGTGTGGGGGCCACATCCGGGCTCCGCGGTGCTCTGATCTATACGGGTAGACAGCAGAGAGCCCTGCTGCTGGCTGGACCCCATTTGACACCCGAGGAGACCGAGGCCCCGGCGGGGAAGCACCTGAGCTCCAGCCCGTGTCCTGGCAGCAGGAGAAGCATTACCGAGGACTACTCGGCAAGCCGGCTGCTGCGGCTGCAGGGCTGCACGGAGCCCTTCTCGGGCCTCCCCTCCTCGCCCTCGTCACTCACCTGGAACCTGTGTACCAGCTCCAGGGACTGGCTGTCATTCTGGTCGGCTTCGAGGATGACATCGGTCAGCTTGTGGATGATGACGTCCAGGGGGCCCTGTTCTTCAATCGGCCGGCTGAGGTTCAGCTGCCGGGGAAGAGGGGAGAAAAAGAACAACCTCAGCACCGGAGCCCGCAGCCCCCGCTGTATTCTCCCCCCCCCACCCCATCCGCCTGTCCCTGACACACTGGGGAAACACTCACGGGAAACACAGACGGGACAAAGAGCACACACCCGCTCACACCCCGGGGGCCTCCAGGGCAGGCCCCGCGTCTGCATTTCTGGCCCTGAGCCCCAAGCTGCCCCGCATACAGAAGACGCACACGTGGAATCGATGCATCCGCCGGTTACACGAGAATCACGACGGAATCGCTGGATAGAGAAACTGTATGCGGAACGCATCCCATCCGCTCAAGGACCTGGACTTTTCAGGGAGGGAAATGAGGGCTCTCAAGTCACACAGCCGGGTCTAAACTGAGATCTAAGGAGATGCTCTTCCCACGAAACTACACGGGCGCAGCAAAGCTGTGAAATTCACGAACCAAAAAGGCGCTGCTTTCACGGACCGGCAGCTTGCACTTCACAGGGACACCAGGGCTCATCACAGACACAGTGAGCGAGAGCGGGGCCGCCTGGCCCCGCTCCACTGGGGGCTGTGTTTAGTGTTTCGAGAACTCGGGGTTAGGAAGATCACGTCCCTGGGGAGCCAGAGTCGCCTGGCTGACAACAGTCGGCATCGCCTGACCCCAAGCCAGGAGCGCCTGCCAACAGCCAAGGCGGCCTGACACCACACTTCCTCACCCGCCAGATGTCTGCCGCCCGGCACACGGCCACCGCCACCTGCAAGGCCAGTCCCTCGGAGGCAGCGGCGCCAGCCTGGCACCTGGCTGACCCCCTGGACGGCCTCAGCAGAGGCCAGAGAAAGCCACCAGCCCCACCCCTACACTCATCCCCACGCAAGTGGGGCTCCCTCCAGGAGTCAAGGCTCTTTCTAAGTTGCTAGTAAAGAAATCACAATGACGGCTACAAATGTTTGCTCTGGGTAGGCATCGTGATAAAAACGACGTTTTCGTGTCCCAACCATGGGGATAAGAAGTGAGTTTGCAAATGAGGAGAGGAGGGAACACGGACTTGTGAACCCTCCCTAGGGTCTGCCGGTGAGAAAGCAATGGCGCCTGCGTGCACGGGTGAGGCTGGACTTGTCACTCAGTGCCCCCGCCCCCATCCCTGACCCACCTGAGCCTCGGAGGCTGTCCTCTAGCGCCACAACCACCTGGCCGCCCTGTCCTCTGGCCGAGCGGCCGGCTGGAGGCACACGAGAAGACGGGAGAGAGAGGAGTCTGGCTGTCTGTTCCCACTGCGCTCGCATCCCGCCGTATTTCCGGCAGCAGCTGCCATCTCTGTCGAGCAGACAGCCCCTCTGCTGTCCCTGTGCCCCCGTACACTACCTTCCCTCCCCGTGTCCCCTCCGGCCTGGGGTGGTGACAGCTTGCCACTCTTGGGGTGCCTCATCACATCCTGCTGGCTGCTTCGACCCACACCTGTCACCCTCTCTTATTTAAACTCTCATCCAATTAAACCTTCAGAACGTACCAGCTCTTTTCTCGTGGTATCCCTGACTCCTTGTTATTGTGGTGGTGGTGGTTGTTTTTAATATCTGCCAGAAAAGATGTTAAGGGATTTCCCCCATTAAAAAATAAATAATAAAAAAATAAAAAAAATAAAACAAATAAATAAATAAATAAATGATAAAATCCCAGGGCGCCTCGGTGGTTCAGTCGGTTAAGTGTCAGACTCTTGCTTTCAGCTCAAGTCATGACCCCATGGCTAGTGAGATTGAGCCCCAGGATCTGCACTGACCGCACGGACCCTGCTTGGGATTCTCTCCCTCCCTCCCTCTCTGCCCCTCCCCTGCATGTGCTCTTCCTCTCTCTCTCTCTCTCTCTCTCACACACACACACACACACACACACACACACACAAATCCCATCTTTTTTTAAATCCCATGGACCCCACAACAGTACTGAAGTAGACTCTTCCTGCCCCATGGTGACCAGCCTGTACACAGAACAAAACAAAAGTCAGACTAGCTGGGAAGCCGACCATCTCTTCTAGGGCTCCTGGGAGGAAAAGGGAAGCAGCATGTGCTGTCCTCACAGCAAACCCTGGAGCCAAGGGTGACACTGTCACCGTCACAGACCAGGACACCAAGAGCCCCAGGCTCCCACCAAGTGACCAGGCAAGGCCATGCGGTTAGGAAGCCGCCCACCTGGAGCCTGGATGGAGGCCGAAGAGCCGCCCCTGTGGGCTCAGCCTGCAGCCTAGTGCCCGGTGTCCTGGGCCTGTGCACGAGCCCAGCTCATCGCCCACCCCTCAGCCCTGGGCCTCAGTTTCCCCTTCAACAAACACAGAAACTTGCAAAGACCCTTCTGGTTCTGTCTGTGGATTCAGTTTTACATTCTCGTCCAACCCCACTTCCCAGGAAAACCAAACAAAGTGAGAAACAGAATTTGAGGGCAAGGACCAAAGCTAGTGGGAAGTGGTGACTTGGGCAAAGAACAGCAAATTCTCAAGAGATGCCACAGACGCCAACCCATTTTTGCTGTAACCCGTGGCTCCGCTGTGACAGGACTACAAACAGGAGGCCAATATTTCCAGACCAAGGCAGCCAGAAACAGAAGAGAGCTGGGTGACCCGGGTGACGCCGGGCCTGTCAGAAGCTCCATCCCCACCAGCATGCACGCCTCCAAAGAGAAGCTTCCAGGTCTCCTGGGCAGCATGAGGGGACACATCTGTGTGGTTTGGGGGAAGGAGGTGGACAAAGGAGATGCCCCGGCCCGTCCCTGCCTGGCATCAGCCTGCAGCCTGTAGGCCTGACAGACATGGGCTGTTTGGAAAATATGCTCTCCGCGTTCCCGGCCGCTCCACCGAAGGTAAACAGTTGAGTTCTGGAAGCTGGCCATCTTCCTTTGTATATTTTCCAAGCATTTTTATGCCAGTAAAACGCTTTCACGAGAACGGCAACTTGGGACACACGTCAGACCTGGTCTGGTCCTGGCCCGGCCATCTCTCACTGCGGTATCTTTGCTGAGGCCTGAGTGGAGCTGTTGCTGGCTCCAGAAGGTTCCCCAGCACGGCTTCTCCTCAAGTAGCCAGACAAGCCATGATCGCCCTGAGGGGTCTGTCCTCCTGCAAATGCCTCAGGGGGACTTTGGTCTCTCCCTGCTGACCGGGAAGGAGAAGGTGGGTCCTCTGGGGGTCCTCTGGGTCCCGTCAGGAGGGGTGCTCAGGCAGGGTCCCGGTGGGCGAGGGCTGGCTCCCAAGAACCCAGGACACGGCACAGGAGAGGGCCGTGGTGGGCCGGGTTTCGCTTCTCAGATGGGGTGGGGAGGGGGGCTCCGGCAGAAGGGAACTCATTTCAACTGTTTTTTTGTTTTTCTGACCACACTCCGCCTCCAGAAAAGGGAACTTTCCCAGGAACTTGTTCTCTTCTGCAGAAGGGGTCCGATCTGCCCTCAGCCAGGAACAAGGATGTCTCAATGAAAGGGCTGCCCGCTGTGGCCAGAGGAGGTCTGTGGGTGCCACACTTCCAGTCACGCCATCCTGTGAGGCCAGTACTGGACGCTGCTCTGCCCGGAGCTCAGAGCTCGGGATTTGGAGGAAACAAGGGCCCACTGTTCCCCTCAGCTACGAAGGCAGGAGGCTGACTGGAGGTGGCAGGGCAGGCTGGGCACAGTTAGGACAAAGGCCTGCAAACCCCGATGGCCGGAAAGTTACCTCTGGCTCCCGAAGCAAGCAACCCAATCGTGCCCAGCCCAGTATCCAAGGTGAGCTAGACTCTGTCCCCACGTCTCCCGCCACCTGGTCTGGGGGGAAGAAGGGCATGGCGGATGCCTGGAAACCCCACCGCAGCTCAGGTGCTCTTGGACCGGGCAGGTGACTTAACTGCTCTGTGCCTCAGTTTCCACAAAATGAGGATGTTACCTTGCGGGGCTATTTCGGTGGATTAGAACACCCCGTTTATGGATGGGGCACCTGGGCAGGTGGGTTAGAACATCCTCACGGATGGGGCACAGGGCGGCTGTACAGCAGACGCAGTGTTAATACCGCTCCGGGTACTGAGATAACTTCCCGCCTCTGCTTGCTCACTCATTCATTTGACAAGTGCTCTGTGGGCGCCTCCTGGGTGCCAGGCACGGAGAGTCCCTGTGCCTCCCTCTCGAGGCTCTCGGTCAGTAACATGAGTGTCCCAGTTCACCCTGGAAGCTGGCCCAAGCAATACAGCTGCTCCGGGCCCTGTGTGAGAGACGAGCTCCTGTGTCTGAGTGCCCGCCTGCCCAGAATGTTCCCTGGCCCCACGGCCCCACGACCCCACGTCACCCACAGTGACAAGTCCCAGCTCCAAAGTTCGATCGCTTTCCGGACTTCTCAACTCGCTCCACTCCGGGAGGATTCAATGGCTCCCTGGCCTCACCCATATCCCCGGGACCCCCTGCGTATCCTTCCGGGACTGCTCCCTAACTTCCATATGTGAAGTCATTCCTGACTAACCCTGACTCGTCCGCCAGATGCTGAGATCCCCAGACACCAGGGCTGGGCCTGGCATCCGGGACCTAGAACAGTGGCTTGAGGGAAGAGCTTGCTAACATGTGCCAAACGCAACCACAAGGCAGGCCTACCGGAAGGGGCATCCCGTGAAGCAGGGCGACTCTCTCCTGCTCAGGGGATTACAAACAGCCTCCTGGAGGAGGGAGAAGGCAAAATGGGGCCTCCGGAGATGGTTGAGGGGAGGAAGGTGTAACGCGGGCCTCCTGACAGTTGTCAATTCCAAATGCGTCAGGTGCCACGGGCTACCCTCTGCAGAAGGAGCTTGTCCTACAGCACTGACCCCTGAATGCCACCCTGGCAGGGGTGGCCCATGGCCACCACTGTCTCGTGCTGCACCTGCAGGCTGGAACCAGGGGGTCCTGGGGGACCAGGCACCTCCCATGATCACAGTTGTGCCGTGGGGTGAACACCTAACAAATCTCAAGTGTGCTAAGGCAAAATGTGGAGGTTGTAGGGAGGTCTGCCTCTCCCGACACAGTCCCCGAGGAGAGTGTGTGTGTGTATGGACAGAGGAGAGGAGAAGGGTCCCCCAAGATGAGAACTGGCAGAAGGTTCCAGCTCTGGCTTCTTGCCTAAACTTCCACACATGCTTCCCGGATATGAAAAGAACGTAAAACCATCTCTGGGGCCCATCGGGGAGGCTGGGGACCCGGGGAACACTGGCCCCCATCCCAAGCTGGGGCCGCTCACCCTCTCCGGATGCAAGATGCAAGGTGTTCTGTGACTGCAGAAGCCTGGGCTGCTGACAACAATCTGCGCGTCTCTGAACAGCCAGATGGGCTGCAAGTGCAGCCCGCATGGGAGTCGGGCTTCAGGACTATCCTCCCGGAACCTCAGGCTCACGGCTCGAAGACCCATTGTCCTGCGGCCAGGACACAGCTCTCGCCCACTTGCTCTGAGCCAGGCCCTGCTCTAAGTACTTTATGCATACAGTTTATCACATAGTTCTTGCAACAGCCTGAGATGGGGACCCACTATAGGCAGAGATGTTACACCACACACCGAGGACTCGCAGCTCACGCAGACTCGTAACCGTCCCCGGCCAACCGCACGGTTGTGAAATAACCCCGTGGGACTCCCTGGGTGCCAGCACGGTCTTTTGTTCTAACGAGGCCCAGCTTGGTGGGCCTCCAGATGGGAGCCGGTCACCAGAAAGACCAGGCCATGACTGGAAGTCTGGAACTTTCAGCCCCATCTCCTGTCCTCCAGCAGGAGGAGAGGGGCTGAAAAGCCAACATGATGAATACTCCACAAACACCCCAAAGGTCCGGGGCTCGGGGAGCGGCGGTGGCCACACGGAGGCGCACGAGAGGACAGGGAAGACCCGCATCCTTCCCCACACACCGGGCAAAACAGTCAGCCGGCAAAACAGGAAGTAAATTGTTCCTGAGTTCTATGAGCCGCTCTAGCAAATGAATCAAGCCTGACAAGGGGGTCCTGGGACCCTCCGACTGGGGGCCGGCTGACTGGTCAGGAGCACGGGTGACAAGCTGGACTCGTGAGTGGCGTCTGAAGGGTGGGGACTGGGGGACAGTCTTGTGGGACTGAGCCCTGTGCCTGTGGGATCCAGCACCGTCTCCAGGTAGAGGGCATCAGAATTGGGTTAAATTGCAGGACGCCCAACTGGGGTTACAGTCCTGCTTGGTGTCGGAAGCGTTTTGAGCGTGTGGAAGCGTGAGGGCGGTAAAGGAGAACGCAGGAGGTGTTTTTCCCTACTGGATAGCGCGCCCCATAAATGCCAGCTATCACATTCCCCTGTCCTCACTCTTCATATTATTGCTGACCAGCGGAAACTTCCCTGACTTTCCTATCAAGAAGGACTCAAATACAAGCCAGAATTTGAGTTTTGCAAAGCTAGGTCACTTGTACTGACTCACGTTAGACTCCCAAGGGCTTGCTGCCACAGTAAAATTTACCGTCATTGTTGATGATGAACACTTACAGAGTTCCTACCTTGGGCCACATCCCACGCGAACCAGAGCTCACTGCGTGAGGTGCAGGCGAGGACACTGAGTCTCAGAGAGGTTAAGTAACGGGCTCAGGGTCACGGTTACAGCTGCATGGGACTCGCATCTCTCTCCCGCCAAAGCCAGACAATTAACCTCTACACCAAAGGGTGTCTTGGGTGCCTGGGGCCTTCCTTCCATCCCCGTTTTCCCTGAATTCACCCCTGCAGAGCGGTATGTTTTCAGCAGAGGCTTCCGATTGAAGTCACTAGATGAAAAGTTTTGTCTCGACCAAGGTCCAGACAAAACAGCCCGGATGAAAGGCGAGTGGGCGCCAGTCTGTTTTATTCCTCTGCACTCTCCACGGAGCCGGGCATCTGGGGCAGAGCTGCCATCTGCAGCGTTTGAAGCCTCGCCACGCGGGAGCAGGTCTCTGTGGAAGGAAAAGTCGGGTCTGGTGGCTCACGATCAGACTTCAAACAGGAGCCTGGCCTCGGCGATGCAGTGCCAGTCGTGTTTTCAGCAGGATCGGTTCCAAAAGACAACTTTTGGACTCCCTGAGCCTTTTCTCGGGGAGAGAAGACTGAAGGCTTTTCCCCGGCAAGGGCAGCTCGCACTCCCAAAGGAGCTCAAAGTGGCCCTCAGAGAGGTCAGGAGCTGGCGGTCACATGGGGTGACCACCAAGATCGGCAGGTGGGGCCAAAGGCAGTGCTGGTCACCCCAGTAGCTCCTGCCCCAGGATGGGCAGAGGAGCTGTAGCCAACACTCCCCGACCCGATTCCCCAATTTCTTAGTAACTGGTCTCCAGTTACTGGGTAATAAGAAACAGCGATCTGGTTAAAGCAGAAGAGTGATAACCTTTCTCCCCCAGGAGATGATGAGGAGCCAAGGTTGACTAAATGATATCATGACAAACACACCTTACAGTTCCAAAGTTCTGGGCATTTGCAAGCTGACTTTATTTCGAAGAGCCAAAAAAACTTACACCCACTCAGCAAGCGTGGTTCCTTAGGAAAAAAGCTGACCCCAGGTTCTTAGGAGCTGAGAAAACCCTAGCCCTCGCCCAACCAGGGAGCCAAGTTCAAGAGTAGATTAAAAAGTTAAACATAGGGGCGCCTGGGTGGCTCAGTCGGTTGAGCGTCCGACTTCGGCTCAGGTCATGATCTCGCGGTCTGTGAGTTCGAGCCCCGCGTCGGGCTCTGTGCTGACAGCCCAGAGCCTGGAGCCTGCTTCGGATTCTGTGTCTCCCTCTCTCTCTGCCCCTCCCCCACTCATGCTCTGTCTGTCTCTGTCTCAAAAATAAACAAACATTAAAAAAAAAATTAAAAAAAAAAAAAGTTAAAACATACCCATGCCCTTTGACCCAGTAAGCCAACTCCTGGGAAGCTGGCCTAAGAAATAAATCAACAGGTGAAAAATCATTTCTGGCCCAGGGACATTCGTTGAGGCACAGGACACGGAATACAATGTCCCCAAACGGGGGACTGGCTAGGTAACAACAGGCACCCCCACACCAGAAGACATTAAAGAATTACCAGGTGGACAAGGTCTAGGAGAGAGGAGTGTGGAGGTGTGTCCCAACCACGTGAACCCACGTGTGCTGTGGACAAAGCTGGAAAGGAAACACGAACCCCAGCACGAGAGGATCCTGGGCACAGAGGGGTCATTAGGGGTCTAGCAGCCCATCTGGACACAGGGCAGGACGCACTTCCTGATTCCCTCGCAGCTGGGTCCAATCATGTGACTGGCTCTGGCCAATGAGCTGTGAGGCGGTGAACCGTCACTTCCTGGCAGAACATTTACCCACAAGGGCCAGGGCCTCCGGGACCCTCTCTTTCCCTCCGCCACAGCATTAACGATGTTCAAGGCAGAGCCTTGGATCTCTGAGCAAGGATGCACAGAGGCCCCAGCTGCCCCCCACGGGGACATGCGGCGTGAGCGAGACAGAACAACTCCCTGTTTGAAGCTGCTAAGACTTGGGGTTACTGGTTAACGCAGCACACCCTAGTCCTAACTTTTCTCTTTTTCCATTTGTTGAAACAGAAGTGTGGAAGGGAAGGGGGAGAAAAGAAAATGGTGACTTACAGGTAACTTATCAGGTTGAGACTGGGCTTTTGTTTGTTTCCTTAGGTGATAATTCAGTATTTGGATGCGGTATGACAATGGGGGTTTATCCTGTAAGGGGGAAAATTAAAGGTCCAAGCCCCTAGGACTGAAGGCAGAAACCTTGAATGGAGCCATGCCATGAAGTGGCCGCTCTCCAGCACCCCCAGAAAAGTCCGACAGACCCCAAACTACCCAATGAGTCCCTCAACCCCTTGGGGCTCAGCTAAACGGGCTGCTTCCAACTCGCTGTGGCTCGCAGTGGGGCTGCCAACAGGACTTGGGGCAGCGGAAACCAGACCCTCCCATTTGGTGCGGGGCACCAATCTGGTCCTGTCCCGAGGGGAAAGTTCGAACCAACACTGGCAAAAAAGAAAGAAAACAGTGTGAGAAGGGCTGGCGGATCTGGGCCCCGGGGAAGCAGAGTCAAAAGCCATATTAACAAAGGCTGACTGCAGAGAGAGAGAGAGAGAGAGAGAGAGAGAGAGAGAGTCAGGATGGGGGGGGTTCCCCCATTCAATCCCCTGTCCCCAGGCCAGAAGAGGAAACCCAGAGTCCTCTTGTCCGTAGCACACCCTGTTCTCCTGCGGGCCCATTCTCTTCCTGAGCCACCACCAGCTCCGAAGCATCCCGCCCCCACCTCAGGCAGAAGGGCCCTAAGGTTTCCTGCCCAGGGAGGAGGGCACTGCCCCCGCCTCCCTCAGCCGGCTTCCTCACCTGCAGTGAGGGCGAAGAGACAGCCTTCCTAACTAAAATCATCACCGGCACGCCAGGAGGGGACAGGCACGGGCTCCCTGCGTGAAGGGACCAGTACACGGCGTGCAGATGTCAGTAATTAGGATGTTCCTCCTTACGGGAGGCTCGATTTTCTCCTCTCCTGCCTCGTTTGACTCTCTGCCAGCTCGGTCCTAATAATCACCACCGCCAGGACCCCGAGGACATCCCAGGCGCTGTGCTAAGCACCTCGCATACCCGTTTCATCTAATCCTCACAATGTCCCTAGGAAGCAGGGGTGGCTCTTAAACGCCTGACATATGTGGCAAGGAAGGTTCCAGAAGGCAAAAGCAGCTGTCGGAGGCTATATAAGCAGTAAGCAAGTGGGGGACATGGGTCTCCCCCCTCCCCGGTCCCGGTGGTTCCAGGACGGGCGTTCCTAAGCCCTCTGCTTTCCTTAGGAGGTAAAGCGGCCAGAGAGACATCTTCCCTCGAGGTGACAGCAGTGGGCTGCGGTGGCTGCAGTGTGACCCAGACACCATCTGCGGGCCACTCCCACCCACCGGGGCTGGAGGCAGGACTGTGTCCTGGGGTCACCACAGGCACACGGTCTTGCCCGCAGCTCCAGAAAGACCAAAAGAAACGCGGGAGTTAATATATGAGAACAGTGGCATCTGAAAATTATTAATAAACGTCCTGGGGTAATTCGACATCCACCTGGAAGAAACGTACACGGAGACGCACACTTCCGGTCTCCACCTCAATCAATTCCAAGTGGAGCAAAGGTTTAATGACAAAAATTTACAAACTGAAAACAGAAATACCTGGAGAAACCATGAGAAAATTTAAAAAATATTTTGGGGCGTGAAGAATCAAGAAATGAAAACATCAGGGGCACCTGGGAGGCTGAGTCATCCTACTCTGGATTCTGGCTCAGGTCGTGATCTCACGGTTCGTGGGTTCGAGCCCCGCGTCCGGCTCTGCACTGTCAGCGCAGAGTCAAGTGAAAAAGGTGACAGAGTGAGGATGTTACACGAGTGTTATGACCGTGCCGTGGGTGCCTTTGCTCCTACCGGGTGGGGGTGTCGGTGTCAGCCCACTTGGCTGGGGAGCTTCTGCGGAGCGGACACTGGCGTGCTGTGTGGGCAGCAGGCAGGATGGCAAAATCTAGAATCCAGACCCCTGACACGCTCAACGGTGCCTCCACTATTTTCATTATTAATCCCCCCCTCCTTTTTTTTTTTGCCCTTTTTGGACCCTCCATTAACTTGTATCGTCTGGCACCAATACCACAGTGGTTTGGCCTTCTTTTGTTTCCCCGCCCACACTATTTCAATTACGGTAGCTGTAGGAGATGGTTTAATACCCAGAAAAGCCAGTTCCCCCTCACTCTTCTTTTTTTGGAATTTCCCTGAGAGTCATGCTCATTTCTTTCTTTCTACATGTCTTCTAGAGTAGGACTGGGGCCGGGGGCGAGTTCCATTTACAGACAATTTAGGGAAAATCATGGGGTGATGTGGACTCGTCCTACCCAGAAGAACATGGCAGGCAGCTCCCATCACCAACGTCTAGTTTTTTCATATATAATAAGCGCCAACAAATTGCCAAGAAAGAGACAACACTACAGAAATAACAATGAACAAAAGATATACTCAGACATAGGTAAAGAAAAGGAAATAAAAACAGCTCCAAATGTACAAATGTTAGAACATGCGAAACGTCACACGGGAGACAAAAGCAAACTACTACTACAGTAAGACACTGCTCTTCGTATTTCGTGCACCACATCGGCTAAAGCCTGAGAAACTGATAAAACACTCTGTTGACTGGGGAGAGGGGAAGCGAGCACTTAGACCCATGGCAGTGGGGAGTGCAAATTCGAATCATCTCAACGGGAAGCAAGTTGGGAGTATCTGTCTCCATTTTAAGTCACACACCCTCTGGTCCGCAGGTCCAACTCTAGGACCTGATCCCAGGTGAAGTGCAAGGTTAGGCACTGCTGGTGCGTTTGCTATGCTTGGCTGCACAGCAGAGGAGGAGGAGGACAAGAAGAAGACAGGAGGAAGGAGGAGGGAGCCAGGGATAAGAGCCCATCGAGCGGGGCTGATGGAGGCACCGATGGTAATCCTGAACGTGGGACACTACGCACCATAAAAAGAACGGGGAGTGTCTTCTGTACTGAGAAGGAAGCTCTCCGAGAAGGCACAGATCACCAAGTACAGAGTGTTACACGGGGAGCGTACCTTAGGAAGTTCACAAGAAGCCGGCCTCTCTTCTCCAGAGAGAAGAACCAGGAGCTTTCCAGGGAGCGGTGTGTGAGTTTTTCATTTCCGACCAGTGACGTGTATCGTTATGTACATTTCTAAGTTCCCAGGTAAGCGGTATGTATAGAGAGCACTTGTTCGGAGTCAGACCCTGACTCCGAATCCAGCCGATATCTACCACCCGCCGAGCCCCTGCTGTGTGCCAGACGCTGCTGTAAGCACTGAACATGAATTATCCTCACCACCACCTGCGAGGCAAGACATTTATCATTCCCATTACACGGATGAGCACCCCAAAGTTTGGAGAAGGTGAACGACTGGCCCCGTTCACAGGACTAATCAGGGAGGAACCAGGATACGCAACCAGGGAGACAGATGAGCCAGACGGCTGGAGAAGCAGACTCCAGGGACTAAGGCTCCGAATGCCCAAGACACAGCCATTTCAACAGCGTGCACGCTGTCAACCCCTCACACACGCACACACGCTCATTACTCACCACCCAGCTCCGGCCACCCAGTGAGCAACGGGATCGCCGGCCGCGGAGGGCGGTGCTTCCCATCGCTTCCACCTGGCTCCATCCCCCCAACTCATACACACAGTTTGCCCCTTCTCAGCCGTGTCCATCTAACCGGCCCGCTTTGGTCAAGAGCAGCAAGGGGTTCATGGAAAAACTACCCCTCCCTCCCGCTCACCGCGCAGGCGGCAAAGCCAGAAGGAATCCCCGCCCTCTTCTCCTCAAACGCTGGTGTCAGTGCGTTGTGCCCCAGGGAGCAGAGGCGAAGGAGGAGCTGGTGCTTGGCTTTCCACAGTCAGAGGACGTCGGTGGGAAACTGCAGCACCACGTGCCCAGGCACCTGGGCTAAGAGAGCTCAACGCTCTGCAGACCGCCTCCCCTGACTCCATCCGTGCCACTAGAGAGAAGGACTCTGGGATGAGAGTCACACGACAGAGGGAACCACGGTCTGGAGTTCCTTTCCAGAAAGACCACGAGACTCCATGAAAACGTGACACAAGCAAGAAATGGAACCTTCACTGGGTTAAACCTCTGAGATACGGGGGGGAGGGAGAGGTTACAGTGGCTGAGCTTAGCCTCTGTTGACAAACACCCCCACAGGAAAACCTCTGCCTGGGCCATGTGTCACTATGCAGCGAATGCCAAGTCTCTGGTGCTTGGGAGAAATGGAGGAAGGCAGAGGCAGCTGCGGACAAAGCCTGGCCCTTCAGCAGGTGACCTCCAATCCCTTCGAGCCTCCGTTTCCTCATCTGTAAAATGGAGCCGATGGCACCTGCCTCCGCGTTTGACACACAGAGGGGTGGTAAAGCCCAGACCGTGCCAGGCCCATGGCAGGCCTTCTAGAAAGCAAGATCCCGAGAAGAAGCCCATCGGCTCTCCCTTGCTGGAGACTGTTCTGCTCTCGGTGCCCCCAGACCCTCACCGGTCACAGTTTTTGCTAGCTCCTGATGCCAACCAGTAACTGCCATTCGGGATCAGAGCAGACTTTCCAGATGCTCTGGTTCCCAAGCATGATGCTTATACCACTGAGGAGTTGCAGAAGGAGAGTCCTCTGTGGCCTGTGCGTCCTTGCCAAGGTCAGGAACTATGTCCTATTCCTTCCTGTGACTCCGCATGGCCTGGCACAGTGCCTGACTGAGCCAGGGGCCGGCAAACACGCCCTGGACCGAATCCCCGAGGCCGAAGACTCATAGCACCCACTCACCTGCCATCCGTGCGCGCCACCTTCATTGAGCACTTACGAAACCACCCCTCCGAGTGCATGTTAACCACACTCCCCATTAAAAAAAAAAAAAAAAAACGAGACAGAGAGGGCACCTGAGGGGCTCATTCAGGAAAGCATCTGACTCTTGGTTTCAGCTTAGGTCATGATTTCATAGGTTCGTGGGATCAAGCCCCGCATCAGACTCCACACTGACAGTGCAGGCCTGCTTGGGATCCTTTCCCCCTCGCTCTGCCCCTCCCCTGCTCCCGTGTAAGTGCACTCTTGCACTCTGTCTCCTTCTCTGTCTCGAAATATACAAACTTAAACATAAAAAAAGAAAGAAAAGAAAACGAGACAGAGAGAGATTAGGTAACTCGTCCTAGGTCACTGCCAACAGGGGGCAGTCCTACCCACTCCTTTCCCCATGGCCACACCCCATTGTGTCTTGAGCAGACTGACTGACCCACCCACGACCTGGACCCCCAAGGCCTCCAAGCTTGTGTGCCTGTGCTGGGCTTAGGGGGGTGGGGAGGACCTCAAGTCATGATCTCAGAGCGGGTGAGTTCCAGCCCCACGTCCGGCTCTGCACTGACAGTGCAGAGCCTGCTTGGGATTCTCGGTCTTCCTCTCTCTCTGCCCCTCCCACTCTCTCTCTCAAAAACAAATAAACTTAAAAAAAGTAAATTAAAAAAAAAGCAGACAAAGAAAGGAGGCCTGTACACGAGCTTCGGCACCTCATCCGACCGTCTCCCAGAGCTAAAAGCCTGAGCTACCATGAGGTATGGGTCTCCATCTGAGCTCCCAGCCGGATGAAGGCAAAGGCTCCCACCGCCCACCCCCGTCAGGCCCCCCAGCTGCGTTCTCCCGTCACTTCCTACAGAGGATTTCAGACCGAGCCCCACTGCCTGACCTGGATCCCAACCTCCGCCCCACACAGTAAACCTGAAGTTGGCGCCCAACGCACATCGCTCCCTCCCCCTGACCCGCCAACGCCTGGCACAGACGGCGTGCTCTGCCCCCGTGGTGACTGAGGAGTGAGAGAGCAGCACCCCGCCGGCTACCAGGGTGAGCGTCTGCATGCGGCAGAAGCGGACGGGAAAATGCAAAAATAAAATGAGGTGTGATGTGCCCCATTTGACAAACTCTCCGAACTTCAAGAATGTAAGAATAGCAACCCTTGCTTCTGCTCTGTCAGATTTAAATAAAGGAGAAACCGCTACCAGTTCGCAAGTCATACATAAAAGACTGTCCTTCATTCTGTTCCTGTTTTCCGGAGACCTCGGTTCGTGTGGGTGGTAAACGGGACGAGAGTATCTGCTTCACGGGGCTGTGTTCTCATCCAGCCTTTCATCCACGCCCCCATTCATTCCTTCCTTCCTTCATTCCTGTAAGCGAACACTTGGTGCCTGGCAGTGCCCGAGCACTGAAGACGGCAGGAGGCCAGACGGCCGCGGTCCGTGTTCTCAGGGTCTCATGCTCTGGTCTGGGGGAGACGGACAATGAGCACACAGACAATTATTCCAGATGACCACCAAGCCTTACATCAACAAAATCAGTGTAAAGAGCATGGTGGGAAAGGTGGGGGCACTAATCAGAGAAAGCCTGTTATGGGTAGTTGTGTCCACCCAAAATGTTATCTTGAAGTCTTAACCCCCAGTATCTCAGAATGTGACCTTATTTGGGAACGGGTCATAACAGATGCTAAATTGGCTAGGATGAGGGCACGCTGAAGTAGGGAGGGCCCCTAACCCATCAGGACTGGTGTCCTTACAAAACGGGGAAATTTGGACCCAGACACGCAGTCGCGGAAAATGTTGTATGCGGAGGAAGCTGGAGATCACCGTGATGCATTCCCGACCCCAGGAATACCAAAGGCTGCCGGCAAAACCAGCCACTGAAGGAGAGGCACGGACCCCACTCTTCCTCGGAGAAAGAAGACCCCACTCCTTCCTGAGAAGGAACCAACTCTACCCACATCTGGTCTCGGCATCCAGCCTCCAGAACTGTGGGACAAGTGGTTTGCTGTTCAAGCCCCAGGCTGTGGAAAGTCGCTACATCAGCCCAGGGAAATCGTTCAAGGCTCCCAAAGGAGGCACCATCTGAGCAGAGACCAGAAGGAGGAGAAGGGCTGTGGGGGACAGGCTTAGGAATCCCCTGGGCTTACATCAATGGGTTAACAAGGCATAAAGAAATAAAAAGCCATAGGACGCTCACACCCAAGTAAACGTGATTGGCACCCCAAGAATAGGGGGGTGCTGAACCCCCAAAATAGAGAGGGACAGGTAAAGGCCCAAAAATAGGAATGGGCGCAAAGGCTCCCAATACAAAGGTATATGAGCTAAGCAAGATTAGACATACAGTGCAAAAGTGCCCCCCAATTTAGTCTTAGAGCAGAAAGCTGCCTTAGCCGGAAGGAAGGACCAAATTAGGTAAGCAGGTAATCAGGGATGTCTTAGATCCCTGCACTGCCCTGCTGCAGATGCTGCTGCTCAGCGGAGCTAATTTACAAAAGAAAAGGTGCCTTGTTAAACTTGAAGTGTTTTGCCTTATCTGTCTCATCCCCTAGGCTAGCTAAGACAAACAGACACAGCCTCCTTGCTGCCGTTAACAACCACCTGCCCATCTGCCTGGTGCCAGGATTTTGTTTTATATTGACCCAAACCCCAAATACTGTCTATCTTCAAAACCCCCCCTTTCCCTCATGCCCGTAAGTTGATGCTCACAGTTTGTCTCTTTGTGCACGCATGTCACGTTTGTAAGCCTTCTGATCTTAATAAACACGGGGCAAGGACCCTTATTCGGGGCTCTTGTCTTTTCCCGGACATCAGCCATCTCTCGCTTTAATCCTGCGTCCCGCTCTCTTGCTAAGACAAGGGAGAACTTTAGACCTAGAGTCTATGATGAAGGACCCAGGAGAGATCTGAGGGACGGCAGCTCCAAGGAACTGGGAAGGTCAGTGTGGAGCCCCGAGCAGAGGCTGTGTTTAGTGGGTCTGAGGGCGAGGGGGACACGGAGAGGGGGCAGGTTGTGCAGAATGTGTTTCCAGGGGGAGGGGAAGCCACTGGAGGGCGTCGGGCTGGAAGTTATGCTCTCGGTTCCCTTTGGAGAGACCGCTTTGGAAGTTAACACATGTCAGGTGTCAACACCCTGCCTGGTATGTGTTTTAAGCACTTAATACTTGGCAGCTGTCTTTTTTTTTTTTTTTTTAAGTTTATTTATTTTTGAGAGAGAGAGGGGCTGAGAGACAAGGACAGAGGATCCGAAGTGGGTTCCATGCTGAGAGCAGAGTCCAACTCAGGGCACAAACTCATGAACCCTGAGATCATGACCTGAGCTGGAGTCGGACACTTAACTGACTGAGACATCGGGTGCTCTGACAGTTGTCATTTTTGTGGCCCCCATGGAACAAGGGGCTTAGGTAAGAATTTCAAACTCTAGGAAGCTTCGAAGAGAGCAGGGAACCATGGGTCAGGGGCCTGGTGCTGACGCCTGCGGGCCCAGGCTTTAACATGAGGGTCCACTGAGGCCTCGGGGTCTGGCTGTAGGAGCTCCTGGGATGAGAAGAGCCACCCGTGCCCAGCCGGGAACCCCACCGCGTGTCCCAAACCACGCTCCCTTCTTCCCCACCCGACCCGGGCTCACAGTCCAGGGTGTTTTTCTCTGCTGACAATGGAAGACATGTCTCGGTATGCCCTTTATCTCCACCTTCCTCCCAGGAGGGCAACTGGCAGCGCAGGCCACAAACGGCTAAGCATTCCCCAAGGCGAAAATACACACCCTCTGTGCTCCCTTTAACAACGAGGCAGGAAAACTCTGAGTCAAACTTCTACAAAGCCTGCACAGATTATGTTTAAGCCCCAAAGCGGGCCTCTTTCTATCTTCACTTACTTTCAGTCCAAAAAAGACCGTTCCTTCAGGCACTTTCCAAGCTGGCCTTTGATGTAATATTAATCAAAGAGCCTTTAAAAAATTAAATACATTCCATGAAAAAGAGAAGTTCAGTCCTCGAAATCGCTTGAGAAGGTGCCGGCTTGGGTCAAGTTAAACAGGTATCTTTAGCACAGGCCTTCTTAGGGACTTGAAAATGCTTGTGTACCCTGGAGGTTGACACAGGGGGACCCCGAGCTCACTTGGGAAAATTCCAGACAATAATGCCAGGTGACAGAAGTTTAGAAACTTGACTGGATCACCAGGGGAGATTCTAGAACATGCACGTGACCAACCCCAGCTCTGCAATGAGAGGAAATCCCCACGGATCACGCACATACCAGCAGCAGGGCGGCAGCTGGATGCCCCTGACTGTCTCCTGCCTACTGACGTCCCGCCATAGCGCGCGGTGACCTCGGTGAGCGGCTAGGACTCCCGGGCGGGGAGACTGTCCTCTACAGACTGTGACGCACTCTATGGCTCTGAGCAGCTGCTCCGAAGCTCAACTTTGAAGCTCAGCCAACAGGTGACAACAGGCCGAACAGCTCACGTACCCGGCAAAGCCAGTCCTTCCCTGCAGGCTGAGCCTGGGCCTTCTGCAGAGGGCCTGACGGGTGTCCTCTCACTGTGGCAGCAGCCGCTCAGGAGCCGCTCAGGAGATCAAGACACAGAGATGCCCACGAGAGACTCAGAGTGAGACCAGAGATGTGACAAGTCCCTCGGGTCACGTGGAAGGTACCGCTTTCTAGAGCAGAGCGGTGGAAGGAAATCGGGCACGGGCTTTCCGAGTCTACAAATTAGATCGGGCAAATTCAGGCTTGCTGGGTCACAGATTCTGCCCCAAGTCCTACAGATGAGAGGAAGCCTGGGTGGGTGGGGGACAGGGTCAAGGAAGGTGTCCCAGAGAGGGCGATTTCAAGTTTAAGCTAACTGTGCATTAGCACAGGTACACCTCCAGCAGCTCGAAGAAACAACCCTTGCGTCAACCGCAGGGCTATCTCCCCAACATCGCTGCTGCTGCTCATCGTCCCAGGAGCCATAGGCTCACTCTGCCCCCTCCCTCCCCACCACACCCCCCAGCACCTTCCCTGGGCTAGACCGCATGCTGGGTCCAGACACAAGGACCAGGGCTGGCACAGAGAGAAGCAGGCCAGTAATCCACAGACAGTGGCCATGGGGTGGCCGGGGCAGGCGCGCAGGATGTGTGAGGGATTAGGGAGCCATGGGCAGGGGAGTCCCTCCTGCTGGCGAAACCAACAGGGAGTAAGCTTTGTCAGGGAAGAGGCCACGTCAGAACCGGCTCCTGAGTATGGAGCACTGGGCCCCTGAGTGAAGAGGCTCAGGTCAGACAAGAGGTGGGCCTGCCGGGACGGGGCAGAGTGGCTCCAGAGGGGATCACACAGACTCCCAGGGCCTCGGGAGCCAGAGACGGTTTGTAAGGGAGAGAGAATGGCCTGCGTGTGAGTCCACCTGCCAGGGAGGGTTTGTAACAGGGGAGAAGGGCCCAGTGTGTGTGCGGCAGGGGGAGTCCAGGGCACGGGGGGCTCCTCGGCAGGGCACAGGGGTAAAGAGAAGTATCTAGAACCAGGGCAGTCATGGTGGGGAGAGAGAGGCAGGCACAGTGACTGAGTGGCCAGGACCAAGGATGGGGTGGGTGCGCACACAGGGCAGATTCCCACCAAGAGGTGGGGTAAGGGAGCCCCAGCCAGCAGCCTTTCCCCAAAGCCAAGAATGGGGAGACAAGAGTGGGCTCTGCTGCTGGGATCCCAGCCCCCAAAGCAAAGTGTGAGCCCGCCAACGCAGTCTAGTATTTTCCGGGTAGGTCCCGCCTCACCCATGACCCAACTCCTTTCGCCCAGGTGCCCTCCCTGAGCATCCCACCCCATCAGGCCCCCCACGGGCTGACTGGTTTAGGAAGCGGCTTCCCCCCGGGCATACTGGCACCTACAGCAACCAGTGGTTCCCATGGCAACCACCCCACCCTCTCTGCAGAAGAGGACGACACAGGAAATCCTGGGAAAACCCGTACCAACCAAGAGCAAAGCCGCTGGGTTTACTTAACACAGAGAGGCCCCTAAGTTCCTTGCTTCTGGCACGGCTAACGCTTCTGCCCTCTGGGGATCCCACAGGCCTCCTCAGAAGGTGACTCCAGCCCCTCTACCCAGTTATACCTTTACTCATATGTATGCTTTTCCAGAACCTTCCACCAGGAAAGGGAACAGGAGGCGGGCTCCACCACAGCTCCCACAGTCCTGGGTTGGGATCGTCTGTCTGCTGCGAGCGCCCCCTCGGAGGGCAGGACACATCCGAATCACCTGGGTCCCCCTGACCCCGGAACCCTCAGGAGGTGGGGACACGGCAAACGTGCGTGGCTGGCTGAATGGAGGCCCGATGACCCAGCGGGATGCTGAGGAGGGAACCACAAGGGTGAACCCGCCGCAGGTGGGGTGGGCGAGTCACGCCTGCAGCCAGGGGCCGTGGCACGGCTCCAGCACAGAGGGGGCGGGCAGTGGCGGCGCCCCGGGGCCCGGGCTTCCGCGCGGTTCCCTCCACCCCGACATGCCGTCCCCCTCACCTCTCGGGTGCAGCGCCTCCACGGGCCTCCGCCCCCTTCCCCAGCCCACCGCGGGCGGCACCCCCGCTTCAGCCAGCACGCGCCTCTCTGGGGCCTCCCTGTCCTCACTGGGCTCTTCTGTCTCCCTGGCCCGCCCACTGTGTCCTTTGAAACAAACACTGCCACCCCGCCGCTGAGGGTCTCTGGGACCTCCGTCACACCACTTCACGGTCATTCACTTAGCGCATGAAAGCCAAGTGCTCCCCGTGTACCTAACCCCACGCGGGAGGAGACACAGCCGCCATGAGGGCGGTGAGGCAAAAAGAGGCCGGGGCTCTCCCTGAACGAGCAAAAAGAATGTGGTGCGGACACAAACAAAGGTGCGGTTACCCAGGTGGGGGCCCCCGACGTCAACCCAGAGGAGGTGGCTGGTGAGCGGCGCCAAGAAGACGGTGGGCCCGCTGCCCTCATGGGTCCTCTGCCAACGCAGGCCAAGTAGGCCCAAGTCAACCCTGCAGACCGAAGTGCTATGGGGGGAAAATGGGGGGCAGCCGATGGCCAGGAAGGCAGCACTGCCCTGGAAACAAGGTTTAGAGAGCAGGGCGGCTCGCTCGCTCTCTCTCAAAAATAAATAATAAACATTAAAAAAAATAATAAAAGTAAAATAGAGAGCAGAGCTGTCGGGAGCAGGGGGTGGCGAACGGGAAGCTGGCCCACCGGGCACGGCCGACGCTGTCCCAGGCAGCGAGAACCACCGCTGATGGGTAGCGGGTGCCCCGGCCGCACTGCGTGACTTTTTCTCACCCTCCTTAGTATGAGGCCATAGCAGAGCCACGATTCAACCAAGCCCAGGCTGGCCCGGGGCAAAGGCTGGACCCCGAGTGTCTACAAAGGTCCATAAAGGTGTGAGGCCTGCGGCTGTGGGGCTCTGGGCCTGGGCACACCAGACCAAACGTGGCGGGAAGCGGGATGTGGTGCCCGGTGGCCGCCCCTTCCCGGCCTTGACTTGAGCACTGATGACTGATTCATGATTTTCTTCTTCCCAAGGAGCACCCTTAGGCAGGATAGAAACAGGTGGGAGGGGGCGCCTGGGTGGCACCGACTTCAGCTCAGGTCATGATCTCACGGAGCGTGAGTGCGAGCCCCGCATTAGGGCGTCAGGCTCCCTGCTGTCAGCACAGAGCCCGCTGCAGATCCTCTGTCCCCTCCTCTCTTCCCTCCTCCCGCTCGTGTGCACGTGCTCTCTCCCTCTCTTTCTCCAAAATAAATATAAGCATTAAAAACAAGAAGAAAGAAAGGAAAAGAGAGGGGAGGGAAAGGGGTGTTCACCAAGGCCAGGAAACGGGTGTGGTCAGTGAAACCCCTTCCCCAGGTGCTCCCCGTCGGCAGCCAGGCGGACAACCAGACGGATGCTGCCCGCATCCTACCGGGAGGGGATGGAGCCCTGTCCTGGGCCTGGAGCCCTGTCCTGGGATGCCTGCCCAGGTACAAGGGACAGAAGCATCCGAAGGGCGCCTGGTCAAGGCCACAGTGGTCAGCCTCTCTGTGACAGCAGGAGAAAAACTGCAACTGTCTCGTTGGGGTTGAAGGTAAAGTCAAAGGCAAGAGAACGAACAGCAACGTGACATGCGCCTCAATATGCATGCCTTCCTCCGAGACGCTGGCGGGCGGGTGGCCCATCCGACCCTCAGGCCCTTGCTGTTTGCGGGCAGCACCCTCCCCACTGCCCCCCACCCCCCCCCCCAGCCTGGCCAGCTTTGTGAATGGC
Source organism: Paguma larvata (assembly GCA_030068075.1). Lineage (NCBI taxonomy): Eukaryota > Metazoa > Chordata > Mammalia > Carnivora > Viverridae > Paguma > Paguma larvata. The sequence goes on from CM057827.1 coordinate 37,800,702, forward strand.
CGCCTGCCTGGAGAGGGAGGCGCGGGGCTCATCGGGAGGGCACGGGCCTCGCCCCGCCAGCTCCACTAATTACTCGCCCTGGGAACACAGGCCCTATTCTCTAGGCTCTGGGACCGCGACCAAAAACCTGTGCTGTCATCTCCATACCGGGAGCAGGGGGAGGACGCGGCTCTGAGAACTGGGAAATGCTAAGAAAAACCCTCCCCGGGCGGGGCTGGGAGCGGCGCAGCTTCCGCAGCCAACGCAACCCTGAAGGAGAAAAAGGACCTACCTGCCAGAGAGCGCAATCTGGACTGCCAGGAACTCGGTCTCCTGCCAGCGATGACCCGATGACCCGCCGTGTCCCCACCCCCACCCTCTGAACACTGCCTTTGTTCTTGGGCAGTGACCCCACTCGCCAGGGCTCTGTTCCCTAACAAGGCCACCCCTGAGGCCTATTCCCCTGCTCCCTGGGTGGCTCCTGCTCTGGGGCATAGCCAAGTCAGTCTCAGTCCCTGGGGCCACATGGGAACCCCTAGACCAGAGCCGACCTCCCTGTGGAACCCCTGACCCCAAGGCAAAGCCACCTCTGTATCCCCCCGCATGGTTATGGGGGCAGCAATGACCTCGCCTCCGAGGTCAGATCTCACCTGCTTGTTCTACAAGGGTGGGGGACGGGGGCAGGGGACGGGGGTCCTACCTTCCTTCCAAAGACGTGACCAAGGGTCAAATTCATATCACAGCTAACAAATATTCAAATTTTAGTAAGGATTGGATTGAAGGTATTTTAAGAAACGTGAAGGTTGGGTGTCAGTGTCCGAATGAAATGGTAGCCACGGCTGAAGGCCAGGCTCCAGGCTCCAGGCTCCAGGCTTCGGCCCCGGGACAGAGCAGCCTGACCCACTGAGCCACCTGCAGGCTCCGTCCCCACTGCACCAAGGGGAGCCGGGCCTGGGACTCCAGAACACCCGACGAGAGACTAGAGGGCCGTTGGGGACACCTACCTGGCTTCCAGAGGGTGTGGTCTGAAAGCCCCAGAGCAATGTCACTTAGCACCCCGTAAAACCCCTGAATGGGACATGGAGCTCACCTGGGGGCTCAGAATCCAGTGTCCCAGAGCAGAGAGACGAGGAAAATCAGGCAGTGTGCAAAGACACCAGGTGTGGCTCTAATGTAATGCAGCTTAAAAAAAAAAAAAACCTGATCAAATTAACCAAGGCTCACTGGAAGACGCGTTCAAGTTCCAAGTTAACTTCTTCACACCAGACAACTCTTCCTTGCTCTCAGAGACAACTGATGGTATTTTGCATACATCCCTCCAATTTGAGATACATATTTTTTCCCCAAATTGGGACCACGCCACATAAACAGATTCGGATCCTACTTTTTCTTTTCTTTAAGTTTATTTTTGAGAGAGAGAGACAGAGCACGAGCAGAGGAGGGGCAGAGAAAGAGGAAAGAGAGACACAGAATCTGAAGCAGGCTCCAGGCTCTGAGCTGTCAGCACAGAGCTCAATGCTGGGCTCGAACCCACCAGCTGTGAGACCATGACCTGAGCCGAAGTCTGACTCTTAACTGACTGAGCCGCCCCGGCGCCCCTGGATCCTCCTTTTTAGGTAAACATGCAATAACAGGCATGATCTCGCCGTTCTTGAGTTCAAGCCCCACATCGGGGCTCAGGGCCTGGAGCCTGCTTTGGACTCCGTGCCTCCCCCTCTCTCTGTCCTGCCGCCGCTCATGCTTTGTCTGTCTGTCTGTCTCTCTCTCTGTCTCTCAAAAATAAATAAAACACTTAAAATTTTTCTTTAAACATGCCATAACAAGAGGCTCAATCAGCTAAGCATCTTTGGCTCAGGTCATGATCTCACGGTGTGTGGGTTCCAGCCCCGAGTCAGGCTCTGTGCTGACAACACAGAGCCTGCCTGGGATTCTCTCTCTCCCTTTCTCCCTCTCTCTGCCCCTTCCCCACTTTTCATGCTCGCTCTCTCTCTCAAAAATAAGTAAAGAAGCTTTAAAGAACACACAATTTCCTGTGCGATTACGTATTCTTCTGACACATCATCACTTAAAGATCGATAAAAGATTGGGGCGCCCGGGGGGCTCAGTCGGTTAAGCATCTGACTTCAGCTCAGGTCATGATCTCACAGTTCATGGGTTTGAGCCCCACATCGGGCTCTGTGCTGACAGCTCAAAGCCTGGACCTGCTTCGGATTCTGTGTGTGTGTGTGTCTCTCTCTCTCTGCTCCTCCCCTGTTCACACTCTCTCTCTCAGTAACAAACAAAAAACATTAAAACAAGGTCAATGAAAATTTTTTTAAAAAGGGTCAAGCAAGCATCATTTATTTCGCTACCTCCCTACCATTTAACGTTTGGCTGTTCCTAACTGTACGATCGTACACGACATGGGACAAGGATGAGACTGGATCCCATCTACTCTTTTCAACAAGGAAGAAAAGGAGGGTAACGTGTTTAAACCTGGACAACCATTCTTCTGGAAACAAACAGCTCAGCTCCGAGCAACTACCTAAAAAACCCATTTAGTGGAAACCTTCATTTCTTTGTCACGCCAGAAAATAAGATGTTCGACAACAATGCCTGGAACCTGTGACCGGATTCTGGCTCTCTTCTTCTGTGAACTGAGCCCCCTCGTCAGACACACCCCGAGTTCTGGAGCGAGCTCACTGTACTACTGCCGCTGATCCGTGGACACCGTGGCGTCTCCCCGCAGCCAGCTCTCATGGGGACGCTGCTGTATCAAAGCCCACCACCAACTCCCCTCGTCCTACCAAACGAAGCCCGCAGTTCCTGGGTGCCCGGCCTCTCAGCCGGATCCGGCCCCAACCTGCCATGGGCTCCCCTCCCCCCACGTCACTCCGTGCACCTGCCAGCCGAGCAAGACTATTGCTCACCGCTTCCCAGAAACACCCTGCATCGCCTGCCACCTCCTTGTCTCAAACAGGCTTTCCTGGATCGACTTCTACGGGAACCCCACGCCTCCACTCTGTGCCTGCGTCTTTGTAAACCTAAGGAGCTTGGCGTCAGGCCCACAGACCCCGCCTGGGTGGTCACTTAACCCTGCTGTGGGCCAGAGGAGGCACCAACCCTCCCGGGGTCACTGTGAAGTCACTCCTGACAGATGCTAGCCTCCTGAGCACCCACCGTGCCCTCCCAGCTCGGCACCCCACCAGCTGGCGGTGCGACAGGCCAGCAATGTGACGAGCCAACCACACTTCTCCGGGGCTCGCACCGCCGCAGGACATGAAGTCCAGGGACGCAGAGGGAAACACAGGGCACTTTCACTTCCCCCTCCAGGACCGTCTCCGCCCTCGCTGGCCCCACCCCGCAGGGACTATTCCTGGGGTGAGGGGGGACACTGCTCTGCAGACCTACAGGCTCTCCGCCTGACTCCCCGGATGAGGTCACAGTACGCACTGGTGTCCCCCATGCCCGACCACGCTGGGAGATACCTCACCTCCAGGGCAGGCCTAGGAAAGCACACACAGTGCCTTTCTACATTCATGCAACGTTTTGTTCCTTCTGAATAAAACAGACTTCATTTTAAAAACTACAGATTCACACAGACGGCAGCCGCTTCCTCCTCCTCATCTCCCTGGGAGGAGAAACAGGTGATCTCACCGCCACTCTACGGACCAGAGAACAGAAGCCCCTGAGGGTGTGTGCGAGGGTCCAGAGTAGTGGCCCCGGGCCCGGCCCAGAGGTTGCCCCTGCCATGACAGTGGGGCCTGTGCTCGGGGCTCTTGGCCGTGGCCCTGAGGTATAAGGATGGGGGGTGCGGGCACACAGGTGTTTGGCCACCAGTGCCAAGCCTCACCTGCACCAGCTCCTACCAACGACAGGATGAGGTCCGAGTCCCCGGCCAGAGCACGCAGGGTCCTCGGTCACACCGCTCTGCCCCCCGCTCCTGCCCAGGCACCCCCACAAACACAGCACAGGCCAGTCACCCCAAATGCAGCTTCCCCAAAGGCCCACGCTGGCTCAGGCCCCTGGCCTGTGCCCCTCTCCCTCACCTGCCTGGGGCGCTCCCAGCGTGCTCCGACGGGGCTACTCAAACGCTCCCTCCTCGGGGAGCATCCCCGCGTGCGTCCCAGCCCACCCGGCACACGGCCCTTCTCTTTCCCCCAGGCGTGGTCCCGTGGGGATGTGGAAATTGCCAGGCTTGGGGGGCTGGGGGGCTGGACAGAAAGTCCTGTTCTACCGACTGGACGGCCTTGGAAACAGGGTGAGTTACTTAGCCTCGCCGAGGCTGTCTCTTCAGATCTTACGTTCTCCACAGGGTGTCGTGGAGATTAAACAAGACGGGCCTCGCTGGGCTCAGGGCAGAAGCCACAAACACACCCCCCACCCCACCCCCTCCCGCCAACCAATCCGGAGCCGGGTCTTGTGGCCACTATGGTTGACATTTCACTGAGGAGAAAAGAGACCCGAGGAGGCCGCGAGGCCAGAGCCAGCCGCCCTGGCAAGTGGCACAGGCGGGATTCGACTGAAGCGGGGTGACCAGCTGGACAATCTCTGTGAACGCCTGAATGAATGAATGAGCGAACGAATGAATGGAGCAGTCCTTGTAACCGCATTTTGTGTTCTCTCATCACACACACTTGGCCCAAACCTCATCCACAACTCCTCCCGCCAGGCCTTTCATCACAAAGTTCCCTTCTGAATGCCCCTTCCTCCAAGAAGTCTTCCTTGACCCTCCCCTGCAGGCAGAGGTGGCAATCCTTTTCTCCCTCCCTGCTCTCAGCACGTGTTACTCTGGGTCCCAAAGACCAGAGGGTTCTGTGAGCACAGGGTTGACCAGAGGTTGGCATGAGCAGGAAAGGGCCACGCTGCAAGGTCACCGTGCAGCTCAGGGACCTCAGGAAGCCAAGAGAACCACGCCCAGAAACGGGACCTCGGCAAGGGAGGCTGTGCCCAGAAGCACGAGGCAAGTGGGCCCTGCAGCGTCAGATTCAGGACACACCGCCCAGCCCAAACCCACGCACACAGCACGCGCTGCCCCAGCTGGCGCCGACCCCTGCGACCAGGCCCTCGTGACAAATGCTCCCTGTCCCTGCCCCCCCAAACACCGCAGCCAGGCGGCGCGTGGGGCTGGCGGGTTCCCAGGCACGTGCCCACACCTAGCATGGGCCCATGTCCCCTTGCAGGACGGGAGAGAGCCAGGAAGGCCCTTCCTGTCCGGTTTCCAATGACCCATATACAAGAGAATTCCTCGGATGCCAACTGGGAGGAGGGGCTGATGCTGGGAGCCCCCGAAACACAGCAAACCTCTACAGTGGCCTGGCACTGACCCTCTCTGATCACGAGCTCTTGGTAGCAAAGACCCCACCTCACCCAGCCTGTGTCCCCCGGGGCCTCCCGTAACCACGGACCACCTTACAGAATGACGACAGCAGCCGTGACCGCCCGTTACACACCGGCCACTGGCAGGCACCTTCACAGTCTCCAGGACGCCCACTGCAGTGGGTGCAACCAAAATCGTGAGTTCAGGTTAAGGAAATTAACCTGCTGGAGTAGAGATGACTGAAATACCCTGATCTTCTAGAAACAGATGCGAGATTCAAACACAGGTCTAACAAATTGGAAACACATGTTTCTTCCTACTCCTCCGCCTCATGTTAGGATAATAGATCTAATAGATCGTAGGGGTGCCTGGTGGCTCAGTCGGTTCAGTGACCGGCTCTCGGTTTCAGCTCAGGTCATGATCTCTTGGTTCATGAATGCAAGCCCCTTGTCCAGCTCTGTGCAAGGCAGCAGGAAGCCTGCTTGGGATTTCTCTCTCTCTCTCTGCCCCTCCCCTGCTTATGCACACACACTCTCTCCCTCGCTCTCAAAATAAATAAACATTTTTAAAAATTTAGGATAAAATATAAAAACTTTGAATAAGACTTTACAGTTCGGGAGGCAGGGACAGGGAGCATTCGTCACGAGGGCCCGGTCTCAGGGGTCGGCGCCAGCTGGGGCAGCCAGCGCGTGCTGTGTGCGTGGGTTTGGGCTGGGCAGCGGGTCCTCCATCTGACGCTGCAGGGCCCACTTGCCTCGTGCTTCTGGGCGCTGCCTCCCTTGACGAGTGAGTGGCTCTCTTGGCTTCCTGAGGTCCCTGAGCTGCACGGTGACCTTGCAGCGTGGCCCCTTCCTGCTCATGTCAACCCCTGGTCAACCCTGTGCTCACAGAACCCACTGGTCTCTGTATCGTAATGAATGTTCATGGAACGAATGATAGCCATCTATGCACAGAATGTGTCGCTAAGAACAAAAGTAACTCGGTCCCTTTCTCCTCAGCTTGAGTTAGCTTCGATCCCAGGGCGTGGGCGGGCCTTGGTGCTGGGGGGTTTGGAAAACACCTGGTACTTCTTTCGGCTCACCAAACACCCCCCGACACGTAGCCGTTGGCAAAAGGAGTTGCCGGGGGCTGTGATCTCCCCTGTTTTGAGGGTGCTGATCGAACACCCTCACCAGGGACAGGGCTGGGAACTGGGCCAGAGTAGAACTGGGTCCTAACCGGACTTTGGAGGAAAGTTCTGAAACGCGGCCTGTGTGCTGCCTGCCTTTCCGGGGGACCGGGGGCTTGGGGTGTGAGCCAGGCACCGGCGGCACAATGCTGGGGGGCTCAGGAACAGAGGGAGTGCTGATAGAGAAAGGAAGAGGGGCCTCAGACAAAGAGAAGAAAATTAAAAGTTCCAACCCCATCCCTACAAACCGACTTGAAGCCCAAACCCTCTCTCATGTAGCTCCCGCCGGGATGAGAAAACCAGGCTGTCCACCAAAACCCACGCTCTGAGCAAAGTTTTAGAAACTTCTCGGCACTGGCACAAAACACTGACCCGGCTTGGCCACCCGGGCCCCAGGTGGGTTCATGGCACACACGGCTGTGAAGCTGGGTCTCGGCGAGGTAAAATGACTTGCCCGAGATCACACAGCTGGGGAGGCCAGGATTAAAGCCATCCTTGCGTGTGCAGCGAGGCCTAAGGGAGGCACATAACAAGGCAGGCAGGTGGATTTCCGAGGGCAGGAGCACCGGCAGAAAGCAGAAGAAAGTGGGCGCGGAGATGGCAAAAGCCCCCGTGCTCTCCCGGGTCACTGCAAGAAACGAATCCACACGAGTCGTCCCACTGACCATGCTTTCCTTTGGGGCCATTCCCAGCAGAAATTCCACAGGACCCTGCCAGGCAGGCAGAGTGCCATCCTGGAGCCACACTGGCAGGGCAGGGCGGCCCCGCCCCACGCGGCCCTACCTTCCCTGGAAGAACAAAGTGCACCAGGCAGGAATGCGCGCCTGGCCTCGGCCAGCCCTGGCCTGGCTGGGAGGCGGCTCTTATCTGTGGCCTGATTAAAGCCAGGCTTGATTACCGAGATCTTTAAGCCCCGGGGCTGGGGATGCTGTAATCGGGTCCCTGTCACTGCGGCACAGCAGGGCTCCGGGGGGGCATGCCGAAACCACGATCTCTGCTGGACTTGTCGGGGCAGGCCTGGCATCCTGCCCAGAGCCCTACAGGGAGCTGCCCGCCGGCCCTTCCCACACCACGCCCCGTTCTGCCCGAGAGCCCCGCTCACCCTCTTCTGCAGCCCCGGGTTCCACTTTGTCCCCGAGATGTCTATTGCCTCAAAGTCCACTATTCAAGCGGCATCCCCACCCTGCCTTCTGCGCACATGCAGGAGAACCTTCTCCTCGGGCCCCAGAGCCCTCGATTCCCACCGTTCCGGAATCTGGCGGGTGCTTGTAAACGGCCAGCCTCTCACCTCCGCCCCATTACCCAGGGAGGCCAGAGCCAGAGGCAGCGGGGAAATTCCGGGCAGGAGGGGCCTAGAAGCAAACGGAAGAGAGAAGAAACGTAAAGAAGCAGCTGGTGGGGGAGAGCAGGCAGCGTCGGGGAATGCGGGCAAGCGGTTTAAAGACGGGCAACTTGGGGTGCCCAGGGGGGCTCAGTCGGTTGAGCATCTGACTCTTGATTTCAGCTCAGGTCATGATCCCAGTGTCATGGGATCAAGTCCCGTGTCGAGCTCCCTGCTGAGCATGGAGCCTGCTTAAGATTCTCCCTCTCTCTCTCTCTCTCTCTCCCCCCCCCCCGCCACTCTCCCCTGCTTGCATGCTCTCTCTAAGAATAAAATAAATCTTAAAAAAAAGAAAAAAGAAAACCAGCAACTAATTCCAAGGAGAGCATGTGAGAGTCCCGTGTGGGCCAAGCGAGTCACCTGCAGGCCAGACACTGTCCAAGTCACCGGTTTGTGACCTGGTCCACCTGGCTCTGCACAGACGGGGAAGCCAAGGCCCAGCCACGAGGAAGGGGAACATGACAAAGGTCACATCGGTGATTACCGAGAAAGTCCAGAACAGAATTCAGCCCGAAGCCTAGACCCGTGCTCATTAACCACCTCTCCCACCCTTGCGGAGCCGCGGCGCTGGGGAGGGACAGGCCAGATGGGAACTCAGACCGGGAGGGGATGGACTCATACGCAATAACTAAGCGATGCTGACCATCCCCACATCCCCAGCCCCGTGGGGACTCAGAACCTGCAGGAGGGAGGGAGCGAGGGAGGGAGGGCGGCCCGGGGGCACCGGCACTGCAGGGTGGTGGGAGGCTGTGGTCTGTATGCCAGCCCCATCGGAGGGGCCATCTCGAGCACCCAGGCTGGATGAGGAGAAAGCAGCAGTGACAATGTGACCCACCAGGTCCGGCTGCAGGGACCCCGGCTGGGGGCGGGCTCCGGGGCTCCAGGGCCAGGGCCCGTCTGGCGACGGAACCGGGGAGCTGGAAGGAAGGGGCGTCTAACGGCTCCCACCCTCAGATGCACCCTAAACAAACCAGAACTCTGACTTCACAGCCCGCGCCGTACTTCAGACTGAGACTCAAGTCGGCGCCTGCATTTCCAGGTTCGGTGATTCACCAGGCACCACGGTCCTCGCCCTTGTGTGCACAGTGTTCCTGGACCGGGTCAGACCTTCACGCCTCGCGGCTCAGAAATCAGCAGGGAGGCCGGTTCCTCTCCGGGCAGGCAGACCCTCGGGATCCTCCCTCCTCGCCCGTTGGGATCCGCCTGCCACTCAGCGCCTCGAGGCGCTGGGCCACTCGGCCAGCAGGAAGCGGCGGGGACCGGGCCGGTGCTGCCTGCGATTCCAACTCAGCTCCTCAAGGCCCCGGGAGAACACCGCGGCAGCCCAGAGGCCCGAGGCGGATGCTGGGCCTCCCCCTTCAAGAGCACGGGGAGCTAAACAGCACCTAGCTAAAAGGTGCTTCAGCTCTTAAAAGCCGATTAGAGACCCCGGTTTACTCGCAAATCGGAGAACTGATTAACAAGGACCAGTCCGTAAAATTACGCGATCTTTTTACTGTTTTAAACTCTCCAACTCAGACCTTTTACTGCTTCAGAACTAGCATCAGAGCCTCATCTCCAGTCTGGGCAAAACCTAGGGGCGCCTGGGTGGCTCAGCTGGTTAAGTGGCCGACTTCGGCTCAGGTCATGATCTCGCGGTCTGTGGGTTCGAGCCCCGCGTCGGGCTCTGTGCTGACAGCTCAGAGCCTGAGCCTGCTTCACATTCTGTGTCTCCCTCTCTCTCTGCCCCTCCCCCACTCATGCTCTGTCTCTCTCTGTCTCAAAAATAAATACACATTAAAAAAAAAAAAATTTTTAAAAACCTAATCCTCCCCTGGGCCAGAAGTGCCAGAGTACCCATCCTGAAACCGCCCTTCTCACACACTCAAAAACATTCAATGGCTCCCCACTGCCACAAGACAAGGCACCGCACTCACAGCTCACTGCTCTGGCTGGTCCACCCCTGGTCCCGGAACCAGACCCAAGCCCTCGCCTGCACACACACGGAGCCCTCTCTGGCCCCCTCGTCACCAGCTCTTCCGTGATCACCCGTGTGTGGTTTCGAGCAAGCCTCGCGCCCCTGTGCTAACTCTCCGCACATCTCGATCGCAACTCCCCGGCCAAGCAGAGGCTCCACCTGGGACTTCTCTGCGGCCTGTGCTCGCTCAGGGTCTCAGACACACACACACTTGCTTACGGGAAACTGCTTACAGGAAAAACCACAGCCAGTAAGCAGGCCAGGGGCTAGTCTCATTTTCTGTTTCGTACAGGAGAAAACCGAGCCTCAGAAATAGCGCTAACCCGGGGCCCCCAGGGCCCCCGGCCGGGGTGGCGGCACCGGGACCCGCGCCCGGTCTGCCTGGCTCAAATTTCCTCTCCCACGTGTCCCCTCATGTGCTCTAGATAAAAGAAAACTATTAACCGTGTCCCTGTCATAAAAGAGATAAGACCAGCATACAGGAAGTGGGGAAACGGCTGGACGCAATTCGGTGCCCATAGGCTTTGGGACCCTCGGGGAGGGCCGGGGGGGAGGGCAGGATGGACCGCCCGACGGACTGGGGGAAAACAGTGCAAAGAGAAATATCCCCAAATGAGTGGTCAGCTGGAAAGCCAGGAATGGCATCGGGGAATCGGTATTTTTCCATTTCTCCACGGGCCTGAACACTCAGCAGCCCTCATCCTGCCCCATGACATTGCTCTGGCCTCCACGGCGGCCAAGGAACTCCAATAAACAAAAACGGCACTGTTCATTGTCGGCAAAGCTCAACTTCTAACTAACCGACCCAGGCTGTGTCCCCACAACAGTAGCTCTTGGCAGGAGAGCCACCTGAAGGATGGGCAGCGGGGTGGTGTGTGCCCGGCTGCCTGCCCACTGTAAGCCTCGGCCCCAGGTGAGCTGGGAGGAAGCAAACCACAGAGGCCTCTGGGCTACTGCTCTGCTTGCTCGCTCCATCCACCTCCCAAGGGAACGAACTGCCCTCTCCCTGAAGGCCACGGATGGAAGCTGCTGGAAGAGGGAGAAGAGAATCAGATCGACGGACCCACCACACGTAATCCGCAACACCGGGGCCCCCACAGCCGGTTGCCAGCAAACCACCGGCGCTGTTCTTGCCAGCCTCGCATCTGTGGCCTGCCCTCCTCTAGTTCCCTTGGAGAACCTTCTCCACTTTCAAGTCACACAGTTCCAGAGAGTGGAGTTGAGCCCCTACTCACTTCTGGGGTGGGCAGGCGACTCAGGACGGGGCAATGAGAACATCGCGTCATCCAGACCGAAGTGACTGGTTCGACAACAGGTGCTATGGGCTGAACTGTGTTCCCCGACCAAGACAGACTGAAGTCCCCACCCGCACCTGTGATGGTGACCTTACTGGGAAACAGGGTCTTGCCAGATGTAATCAAGTTGAGATGGGGTCGTCAGGGAGGGCCTGGGACCAGTACAACTGGTGTTCTTAGAAGAACTGGAACTGCCTGGTGAAGACACAGACACGCAGGGAGAGCAAGGACCAGGGTGATGCTGTCACCAGTCAAGGAACCGCTGGAGCCACCAGCAGCTGGAAGAGGCAAGGAAGGACCAGAGGGAGCGTGGCCCTGCCAAGCCTTGAGTTCTAACTCCCAGCCTCCGGAACGGAGAATACGTTTCTGTTGTTTTAATTTGTTACGGCAGCCGCAGGAAGCTAACAGGAAAGGCGGGTGACTTGGGCCGGACCGTCGGAACCAGCAGGCACCAGCCACTTTCACGGGAACTCGGGGCCGGAGGAGAGGCGCGCTTGCGTCTGGGAGGGTGTTACGCTGAGGGGCTGGAGCCACCAGCAATCGTCGTCACGGGACTTGGCAAACCTGCCCCAAGACGACCTGCACGGGGAGGCTGGGAAGTAAAACTATGCCCGATGACATAAATTCGAGTCCCCGGTGGCCTGAAACCGGCCACACTTCCCCTCTGGACTTGATGAGACATCCCTGCTGACAAACTCAATGTATCCGTATTTCCTGAAGTCTTTCCTTCCATAATGGAAATCTGTCACTTACAACCTAAAGGGCCTTTAAGTTTTATCGCATAGGGGGTACGATTTTGTTTTTTAACATGACATGTGTCCAAATGAACTGGGTCCCCAGCAGTCACCTCGGGCACCTACACTGACAACACGAATGGTAAGAACACTCAAGCGTCGTGTCCTTCTCTTTGGCCCACAACCTTCAGCCCTCAAAGTTTTGTGATGGCCAGTCCTTATCCCAAAGGTGCACTTGAGTGTGGATAACAACAACAACAAAACAATCAGCCAAGCTCAGAAGAATCAGTGAAGACGTGTTCGATTTTAAGAAATGCTGCCTAAGAATGGCTTCCATCATAAGAACAGAAAGTCTGAAGGGTCTCTGGTGTTTCAACAGAGCAATGTCAGCAAGAACCCAGGCTCTTTTCAAGTTTCTATCTTGCCATGCTTATTACTATGGTAGATTTCCGTCCTCATGCCTATTACCTCATGGTCACAAAACAGCTGCCAAAGCTCCAGGTACTCCATCCCCAGAGGGTATCTGGAAGGCAGAGAAAAGGGGACAAGAGCCAAACAGCTGCCCTGCTGGAGACAAAATACTCTTTCTCCTTATATCTTACTGGTCAGACCTGCAAGACACGGGTGCCCCTGGCTGCCAGGGAGGCTTGGGATGTGAGGCTCTGACATTGGGAACCGTGTTTTCATGACAGGCCTATCTCAATCACCAATGCCACCTGGAACAAAACAGGGACTGTGTAAGAGATGGAGAGAGATGATGTACTGGGAGGGCAACCCCCCAGACAGTAAAGATACTAAATAATGGAGTCCCTGTGCCCCTGAAAGTCCTCAAAAAACCAAAACACAAAAAACAAAACTTCTGTGGCTTTTAATTTGACGTTGGGGTAAACTCAACAAATACGTAAGAATCATTTATCAAGGGCTCCCCATGTGCCAAAGTCCTTGCTAAGTGCCCTTCCTTGCCCTCGAGGACCTCACAGGTAAGAGTAAGAGAGAGTCACCCGCCCCCCCCCGCCCCCGCCCCGAAACAGCGGAGAGCCCGGAGAGAGCGCCAGGAGCCTGGGCACCGGCAGAGGCAGCCGGTGGCAGGAGGAGACAGAGGGGGAGTGTGGGAACGCTTCCGCCAGCAAGGACACCCGAGAGGGTGTGCCAAGGTGGGCCATTAAAGGGCGTGTGTGCAGCGGCACAGGGACGGGGGCGGTGGGGTGGCTGCGGGCGCTGGACCTGGGGAGTGGCAGGAGGCGAGGTGGCCGGGCTGGCGGGGCAAAACAGGGAAGGGCTCCATAAACCGTACTCAAGATCCAGACTTTCTCCCTAAAGACAACGGGAAGCAGGGGAGAGACGCAGGCATTCCTCCGGAAAGACTATTCTGCAAGGCGAGGTGGGCAAGAGGCAGGGACGCCAGCCAGGGCTGGTGGGGATGGGGGGTGGAGGGGCGGGCCCTAGGACGAGAGGATGTAGGTGGGAATGGGCAAGGAAGCGTCCGGAGGGAGAACCAACAGGCCCCGGACACCGACGAGCCTGTGGACGCCACGGAGGGCCGGCGGCGTCTGGGCAGGCTGCCCGGGTGGGAGACAGGACCTTCACCACGACCCGAGAAAACAGGAGAGGGTGCAGGTTTGGAAAGGAAAAGAGCGAGTTAAGTTACAGAAAATGATGCCTCCAGACCGAGGTGCTCCCCAAACATCGTGGGCCTGCTGAGGGGGATGGGGGGCCGGAAAACCGAACCTCCCTTCTGGGAAGTGCACCCCCTGCCCAGCTTCGCCCAACTGCAAAAGACTGTGTGAGGAACGGCCTTCCTGGGGCAAGGCAAGGCCAGGGGGGCAGCAAGTTGAAGAAGATCCTCTCACTGCCTTAAATAGAAGCAAGCTGCTCTGGCTGGTGTGCGAGAGTTTACACAAGGCGGGCTGGGTGGCGCTCGGGGCCCCCACAAGGCACGTGTTAAAGAAAGCCCAGTGGTTAGGTTTCCCTGGCTGTCCCGCGTGCGCTGGCGGCCTGTGAAATCGGAACTCAGCTTGCGTTTGTAAAAGTCTTGTCTTCCAAGAGCCTCGAGTGGGCAGGATACCACCTCTTATCTCGACCACATCCGTGCAGCGGGGGTGGGAGGCAGGCACCTCCACTCCGCTTGCCCCGTAAACCACCAGGTCCCTGTCCTGTACCAGGAGGCCCTTCACTCTAGAGCGCCATGCCTTCCAGATGGTTCTCCAAGAGCCCCAAACAGCAGCTTTGGCCCTGTCCTCAAGAGAGAAAGGAACAAAGGCTGACACCAGGGGTCAGGGGTTGCCGAGTGGGCATTCCTGCAGCTGGCCTTTGAAAGCACCCCACCCCACCCCCCATGCTGCAAGGTCCGACCTGGCCTCCGCTTCTCTTGGCACGAGTAACATTTCTTCCCCCATCACCCACTCAGAAAGGTAGCAAATCAAAGTCCTGGGTGGTGAGAGGTTTGACAAGCACTACTCTTGAAAGACAGGGTCAGGTGAGGGCAGGTTAGAGACCCGGGAGCCACAGCCGCCCCGACAGTAGAGCCCGCTCTGACGGGCAGTGTCCAGTAGGTGGCGCACCCTCGAGGTCTGGAGAGGAAGCGAATGATGCTGACCAGTCACGCTGACTTGTCAGCACAAATGAGACCAGCAGCAGCAGCATCTGTGCAGATTCAAATGCTACGCTCCTTGATAACAGTGCCCAGAAGGTGCTGAAAGTCATAGGCATCTGTCTTCCCAGTGACTGGAAGCTCCGTGATTGGGACAATTTTGTTCTCAACTGCATCCCCCATGGTCAGCACAGGACCCTGCAGGCCCGGCACGCAAACGAAGGTGACAAACAGTCCACGGATGAGCCAAGCCAGTGGTGGCCAGCCTCCACTCCGAGGCCTCCCAGCCCAGGCCGTCCTGCTCACCCAGCGGCCCCACTGCACTCTGCAGACGCCTCACCTCAGGGACCGAAGCCCCGGCTCCCGCCTCCTGGCTCTGCCCCCGACACCAGTGGTTTTCAAACACCCCTGAAACCCAGGGTCTTGCCTGAAATGAAACCTAACATGGAGACTCCCAAATCAAAACCAGATCACAGTTGCTGCACAATTGAAGGGAGCCTGTTGTGTGTGGGGAACAGCAACAGCCCCCTGGAAAAGCAGGCACGCACCCTTCAAGGAACCCCTAGGTTCCTCAAAGAGCCCAGTGTGGAAACTGCTGTGTTGTCCCCTTGCTAACCCTAATCCAATGGGCTTGAAACACCCTGTGCCTCACAACGCCCTGGCGTGGGAAACAGTTAACAGCAGACACAGCAGGAAGCTTCCGCTCTGAAAGCTGAGCAACTCACCAATCCCTGCGACCATTACAGACACGGGGCCCATTTCCACACCTTTGGGAGGAAGGTCAAGAATTATCACCCATTTCAAGAACAACTCTGTTAGAAATTCTAGCACATTCCACCTCTGGAAGCACCAGCGTCTTCACTTTTGTAGCCAGAGCTCACTTGGGAAGCTCTATTGCGGGGGGGTGGGGGGTGGGCAGAGGGGAGCACCTGGAGGCGAGGGGAGGGCTGGGAGAGCAGAAGGCACCTTGGGCTCAAATCCCGGCTCTGCCAATTAGCAGCTCGGCGACCCTACAGATTCCGCATCTAAAAGGCAGGACAATTACTCAT
The DNA here is from genome assembly GCA_030068075.1 of Paguma larvata. NCBI lineage: Eukaryota > Metazoa > Chordata > Mammalia > Carnivora > Viverridae > Paguma > Paguma larvata. The sequence continues at coordinate 37,816,154 of CM057827.1, forward strand.
CCCTACAGCTCATGGGACTGTCAGGTTTATAGAAGGGATTTTTTTCAAGTGCTTTATGAAGCACTCCCAAATGTTAGCTGTATTTACATGATTTTACTATCGGGCTGTTAGAAGCTCGAGCAGAGTAGACCAGTTTCTACTGAAGGTCTTCTATACCGGCCCCTGGGCTCTGTACACGGCGTGCAGCGCGTGAAGCTGAGCATGCCCCCACCCCCCGCCGTGTGCCTGCTTTCACCTGCCTCCTCATCTGCAAACGGAGGGTATTAAGACGCTGGAATGGGAATGCAGTGCCCGGCACAGAGAAAACACACCGTACACACAGGCTGCTCTCAACCGGCCGGTGCGAACCGGAGCCCACGTCTGCTCCACAGAAAACGGCGCCCAGACGATGGATGTTCTCACCTCCTGCCGGCGCCACCTCTCAGGCGTGGAAGTCGGGGTTAGAGAAGAGAACACAAGAGGGAATCTCTCCTTCCACGTCCACACTACCCAAGACCGGCTGGACGCCCTGGGACAGAAACACCCCTCGTCCCATAAGCATTCACAGAGCACCTGCTCTGGGCCGGAGGCGGGGAGAGTACGGAACCTGCATGCCTTTGATTAGAGGGAGGCTCCGGGCCCCTTAAGGGTGAGAAGGGCGTTCCGGGGCGACCGGCCCCGCTCCAGGGCGGTCTCCTAGGACCCTGTAGCGTCAGTGGCAAGGGGAGCACCCTCCCCAGAAGGGAGCCTCAGGACGGGGGACACTCAGTCCCAACAGGCATTGCTGCTCGCGGACCAATGTTCTAGAGAGAACCCAAGGGTACATATTACAGAAAACCGCACACCCCTGCCTCCTGTGGCTTTTTCTGCCTTTTGTTTTATAAGCGTTTTTACTGTCCAAGGCATGATAACGAGAAAGCGTGTATCAGGAGCGAGCAGCTTGAATATTCAAACGGACACCCGAAATCAAGACTGAGAAGAGGTCCCTGCAGGACCTGGCAGAGCTGTCATGTCCCACCCACTCCCCTGTCCCCAAAGGTCCACACACCTGTCTTCTTTCCCACGGGGTAGTTCTGCCTTCTCAAGAACTTCACTTAAATGGAACCAACCACACGGCACGCACTCCTCTGGGTGGGCCTGTCTGGCTGAACTCTGTGACTCGTACGGGTTTTGCACGGGGCGGCCACCAGCTCGTTCTCACTGCTATAGAGAATTCCAATACGGGGCGCCTGGACGGCTCGGTTGGTTAAGCATCCCACTCTTGATTTCGGCTCAGGTCACGATCTCACAGCTCGTGAGATTGGACTCCCAAGTCGGGCTCTGCACTGACAGCACGGAGCCTGCTTGGGATTCTCTCTCTCCCTCTCCCTCTGCCCCTCCTTGCTCACACAAGCACTCTCTCTCTCAAAATAAACATTAAAAAAACTTATGGGGGACCTGGGTGGCTCAGTCGGTTAAGCATCCGACTCTAGATTTCGGCTCAGGTCATGACCTCACAGTTTGTTGAGTTCAAGCCCTGCATCAGGCTCCACGCTGGAAGTGTGGAGTCTGCTTGGCATTCTCTCGCTCTCTCTGCCCCTCCTCAGCTCTCTCTCTCTCTCTCTCAAGCAAATAAAACTTTAAAATAAATTTAAGAGAATTACGACACGCGACTATAACACGATCTATGGACCCATTCTACAGTTGGTGAACACGCGGGCGGTTTCCACTTTGAGGCTATTCGGCCTACGGCTGCTTGGAACCTTCTACGTCCGCCTGCGGGTGGACCTAAGCACTCTCACGAGGGTGGAGGGGCCGAGTCGAAAGGCAGCACACGTTCGGCTTTACGGAAAGCGTGCTCCGAACCCCTCTCGGCCTCAGCCCCTCGCCCTGCTGCGTTTCCCCTCCACCCCTGCCGACCATCCTCCCCGTTTCACGTGCTCATTTCCCTGTGTTCGGTCTCCCGCCCTTCTAGACGCGGGTGCGCGCGCTGAGGGCAGGTCTGGGCACCACAGGGCCCCCCTGAGCCCTGACTCTGCCCGGCCCAGAGCAGGAGCTGGAAGAACGCCTGCAGGGCAGCTGAGCTTCTGCACTTCTCTCCTGCACGCGGGAGCTCAGGGCACCCCTCAGCTGTCCCCGTGGTCCCCTCCTCCTGCGGGCACCTTCCCAAAGCCCAGGACGACCCCCTCACCCGCACCCAGTCTCTAGCCACAGACGCCGGGTAGGCCTGGACCAGAGACTGGGCCCCCAGCAGCCCCTGCCATTCCTGCCGCACACCATCCCTTCCCCAGGACGGAGCGTAAAGGCTCCTGGGAGAAGTCCAGGCTCAAGCCTGCCGGCTGACTGGAGTGGCACTGCTGAGTGCCGGCCGCAGGCCACGCCCCCAGGAGACAGGCAGAGAGCAGAGTACCAGCGAGCTCCCGGTCAGGGGAGAGGTGGGGAAGCAGTCAAGCAGCCCCGTGAGGCTGGGGCAGGGGAGGCCTCTGGGCCGCGGGGAGCTCGAGCACGGCAGGGCCCTGACCCGGTCAGGGAAAGCAGAGAGGGCCTTCCAGAAGGATGTGTCGGGGCCTGCCTCTTCTGAGATGCCCGTTACTCCCCAGAGAGAGAAGGCTGGGGCAGGCAGCGCACGCAGAGACCGACGTGTGCGAGGCCGAGGGCTGGGCTGGCTGTGGAGGGGTTGAGGGGACACGTCCGCTTCCGGCAGGACAGAAGGAAATGAGGGAGATGAATTAGAAAGATCATGGGGTGGGGTGGTGGTGGGGACCTGCCAGGCCAAGGCCTCTGGGCTCTGTCCTAAAAGTAATGGAGCCCCGGGGGTGTCGCAGAGAGGTCGCCCGATGACGATGGGCCAGGCACAGGGAGAAGGCACCTGTCAGCTTACGGAACGGCAGACCCCGACCCAGTAGATTGGGGGAGGGTGTACATGTCCCTGTGGTGCTGCTGACGCTGCGTCCCAGACACACTCGGGGCAGCGACGCTGCGGGACAGACAAGGAGACCCCGTCTATCCCCCGCCCCGAGGGGAGAGGGACCAGCGGGGCAGGGAAAGGTGGAATGCAATCCAGAGTCTTAAACACCTTGCCTGACCCAAGCCGGCCCTCAGTGTGGCAGCCACCGCTCTCCTTCACACCGCCGGCTTGTTCCGGAACCTTCCATGCTGCTTCAGAACAGGGCCTCTCCTCTAGAGCCTCAGACCCCAGCGTCGCCATGGCAACAAACGCAAACACAGGAGCCCGGGCCTCTGTGCCATAAACAACCCTGACAGATTCAATAAATATAGATGTACTACAGCAATTTGTGGGGAATTTATGAGAAATTAAAAATTCAGCTTGGACAATAAACAACCCGTTTCAGAATTTGCCCCACTTAAAGTTAAATAAACCGCATGCGAGCATTTTTTGAGCATGATGTTTCAAGATGAAAAACTGGGCCTTGCCAGAAATGCTCCCTGAGCCTCCAGAGCCGGGGCTGCAGTGCAGAGCACAGCCGCACATCTGCTGACCTCAGAGAGCACTTTACAGTTTATAAAGCACCTGCATTCACCCACCTGCTGTCCGTGAGGCCCTGGGGCAAGTGTGAGTAACGCCATCGTGAGGATGAGCCTTGAAGTCGATGAAGGGCCTACAGCGCAGTGACTTGCTCGAGGTCACACAGAACTGGTCAAGGTCAGAGACAGGATGCAAACCCAGGCCGGCCCCACTCCAAAAACACCGCGCGCGCACAGGCAGCCGCACGTGCGTTTGCTACAACACACGAAGCGCACCCAACTGAGCCTGACGTGGGGAGCTAGCTGTATTCTCTGGAAATCTGTCCTACTTAAATAGCATCAAAGGGGGTTGCTTCAAACAGATCAACAAGTTAGCTCGGGGGGGGGGCGGGCGGGCGGGCGGGCGGGCTCGGATCCCTGAGGCAACTCCACCGGGCTGTCTCCAAGATGAAAGTCTAAGAAATAAGCAGATGGAGATGGAGAGAGCATCGGGGGAGGACTCCCACCCCTGCTTTCTGAAGAGTCAGAGATTCACGAGAGGGGAGAGTGAGGTGAGAGGCCAGAGATCCCAACAGGGGCATCGGTCTGTTCCACGCAGAAGGAACCAGAACCCAGCCCGGCTGCATGACAGGCAGGCAGCGAGCCCGGGGCTCCGGCTGCCCGGCCAGGGACCTCCAAAGCCAGTCACCTTGACCCAATAACGCCCTTTCTTCCCATAAGCATCGTGCATCTTGAGAACGCCTGCAGGTGCCCTCCTGGTCACTCTCTCCAGGCTCGCTGGCTCCGTGACCAGAGTTTCCGGTTTAGCAACAGACTAATCGTCTCGAGAGGCCACAGCCAGGTGGGGGAGACTCACCAGCTCTGGGCACGCTGTGCTGACAGGAGGGCTCCCCAGCTCCCAGGTCAAGGCAGGAGCCCGCCCTTCTCCTGCTCTTCTGATGCGGCCCTAGGGTTGTGTGCCTCCCAGAGGCACAGGCACCAAGGTAGCTGACGCTGGGAGACCGGGTTATGTCGGCGTTCCCAGGGGACAACAGAGGCAGGGCCTGCTGGCAGGGGCCCAAGCCAGCGCCCTGTGATGCAAAGAATGAAGGGGCCAGCCCCAGGCCTTAGTCCTGCAAGTGTCAGCTCTCCCAGTCACACCCACAAAAACGGACCTGTAGGGTAACAGCCACAGGGACATCTCGGAGGGCCGGACAGGAAAGTCAGAGCTGGGGGTGGGGGCAGGGGCGGGGGGGGCGGGTCATGCTAGAGCCTAGTAGGGACAGAGGACCCTGAGTCCCCCTCCCAACAGCCCCGGGATGGCACCTCTGCGCCACAGGACACAATGCTGCTCCGCGCTGGGGTCCACCGAACCATAATGCAGGGGGGAGAGGGGTGTGGGCCACTCCTTGCTGACCCCCCCGCCTCCACCCTGCCCCATGCCTGAAGGCTGAGCTCTGAGGACTATGAGATCCTGGGCCTCCAGCTCCATCCGGCCAACGGGAGGTACCAGGAGAAGATCTGAGGGCAGGAAGAAAGCGAGGCTGGGGTATTCCCTCCACGCCCTGCTCCGCCGACACGCCTCGGGCAGGGGCCTCAGCCCAGCACCACTGCGGCTGCCTCACCGGCCCTGGGAGCGGTAACAGCTCCCCACAGCTCGGCTCTCTGGAGCCTCTCCGGCCCCCTCCGCCCCCTTCACCCTGCCCACGCCTCTGCAAGTAGTCCCCACATTAAAGTCACATCACCAGAGGCGCCTGGGTGGCTCAGTCGGTTGAGTGTCTGACTTCGGCTCAGGTCACGATCTCGTGGTTGAGTTCGAGCCCCACGTCGGGCTCTGTGCTGACAGCTCAGAGCCTGGAGCCTGCTTCACATTCTGTGTGTGTGTCTCTCTCTCTCTCTGCCCCTCCCCCACTCATGCTCTGTCTCTCTCTGTCTCAAAAATAAATAAACATTAAAAAAAAAAAATTTAAAGTCACATCACCAGAGCCACGTAGAAGGAGTTTAGGCAGGGACAGGTCCAAGTCCTCGAACAGTAGAGGACCAGAACAGTGAGAACAAACGAATCACAGAGAGGAGTATAAAACCACTGTTCGGAGCAGGCAGGGTGTGAACCTTCTCACCCGCAGTGAGGGCGGGCTGGGCGGCGGGAGGCTGCAACAGGCGAGCAGCAGCACGGGGGACAGTGGACAGAGGTCGGGAATGGCAGTGACCCTGCTCTGCCGCAAAGGCCTATGCAAGATCCTGAGGGCTGCGGGGGCAGCTGGGTGGCGCGGTCGGTTGAGCATCCAACTTCGGCTCAGCTCATAAAATCACGGCTCGTGAGTTCGAGCCCTCCACTGGGCTGTCTGCTGTCAGCACAGAGCTCGCTTTGGATCCTCTGTCCTCCTCTCTCTCCCTCCCCCACTCACACTCTCTCAGAAATAAACAAACGTTAAAAATAAAAGATATTGAGGGCCGGGTTCACGGCAGCCTTGGAAAATTCAGGAAGGGCACAATAGGTTTGTTTTTTTTTGTTTTTTTTTTTTAATATTTACTTTTGAGACAGAGACAGACAGAGCATGAGAGGGGGAGGGGCAGAGAGAGAGGGGGACACAGACTCCAAAGCAGGCTCCAGGCTCTGAGCTGTCAGCACAGAGCCCAACGCAGGGGCTCGAACTCACAGACTGTGAGATCATGACCTGAGCTGAAGTCGGACGCTCAACCGACTGAGCCACCCAGGCGCCCCCACAGTAGGTTTTTCCGGGAAACCAGCGGGGTCAGGTTAGCACTAGGGCAGGGGCGGGGAGGGCGACTGGCATAGAGGGCGCCCGGGCCACTGGGATCAAGGCCGCCTGGGTCCACAGACCACAGCAGTCAGTCCTTGCTAGCTGTGACCTCGGATTCGTCCTGAAGCAAGTGACATATCTGAGCCTCGGTTTCTTCGTCTGGATAATAAAGAGATCCCACGCCACAGAGAGGGCGTGAAAAAGTAAAACTGTCCATGAAAGGTGTGGACCCAGGCTCAGCAAAGACGAGCAATTAGCAATCAGCTCCGAGTCACATGGTCAGAATTCACTGGGGGGCAGGTGACCCATATCCGCGCTGGAGATTCTCCTCCGAAGTCTGGGCTGGGCCCATGCCATCGGGGAAGCACTAGATTGACCCCCGGCTACATCCAACTCCCCCCGCTCAGAGGGGAGCAGGCTCGCAAGTGGGGTCTGAGATTCCTCTTCAAAAGCTCCCTGCCCAGTCCTCAGTTCCCTGAATACACACTGGCAGCTAGACATGGATCACTGAACATAGATTTTGTGCCAGGCTTTGCAGTGAGTGCTCTGACGCTCTGTCTCAATTAGTCTTCTCAACCTTACAGGTAGGTGATTGACAACCCCCTCCAGGCAAGGAGGCTGCGGCCCAGGCCTAGAGAGCTAGCGCTTGGCCACCAACAACTGTGTGGAAAAGGCTGGTGCCTGGAGCACAATGCTTGCTGCGGGGTGGGGGGGGGGGGGGGGGGGGGTACAGGGGAGTGGTAGCTCCAACTCACCTGTCTGGTGCGGTCAGAACTTCCCCTTGGCTCACAAGCTGCACAGATGCGTAAACAAGAGTAAATAAAGCACCTGCCCGCAGGAGGGGTCCCAGGGAGGAACGCGGGACCACAGTGTGGACACAGCAGCCCTGGGGAGCAGCCTGCCGCTGGCTGTGCTGCAGAGAAGCAGGGCTGGGGACCACCCAGGGACCAGCCCCCCTCCCCCCCCCCCCCCCCTCCACGCACTCTGTGTCCCTTTCCCTGGGTCAGGAACACACACAGGGCAAAACGCCCAGGGGCAGGGCGGCAGCCTGGCCCAGGCCCCCAGTCACAATGGGCAGACAGGAGGGTCTGGAGCGTGGATAAAAAAGAACAGGAGGGGAGAGAAGGTACACGGGAGAGAAACAGCCTCTGCCTAAGACCTGGGTGCATTGGAAAATCCAGAAGGGCAAACTCCAAAACAAGGGTGTCTTTCCTCAGTCCTCTATAGCGTTCAGGGGTTTTTTTCCCCCAAGAAGTACAGATTACTTTTAGAAGCTGCCAAAACAATCAATGAGACTTATTATTTACGTAGCCCCAGAAATCATCACAGACTTGCCCGAACGCTATCAGAAGCAGATGGCCATGACAACAGCGTCACGGGGACAAGCCAGAACCCCCACCAACATCCACGGAGGGAAAGCAGTAACTCTGGTTACAGGGAGGATATATTATGCAGCGACTAAGAACACAGGCCGAAGTCGAACATTTAACAAAAGGGGAAACACTAACAATACGCTATGCGTGTTTGTGGGGAGCAGATTACAAAAGGATAACAATTTTGTTTAAAATATATAAATACGTCTTCCATTTCTACACACAGAGAAAAAAGTCAAAGGGCGTTCGTGGAGTCTGACTGCCGGTTATCTCTGGCCTACCGGCTACCCCAGAGGGGCTTCTGGACCTTCTCGAAAGGCATTTTCTCTTTCTTTCTTTTCTCAATGTTTATTTATTTATTTTTGAGAAAGAGAGAGAGCGTGGGGGACGGATTGGGGGAGGGGGGACACAGAATCCGAAGCAGGCTCCAGGCTCTGAGCTGTCCGCACAGAGCCCGACGCAGGGCTCGAACCCACCAACTGTGAGATCATGACCTGAGCCGAAGTCAGCCGCTTAACCGACTGAGCCACCCAGGCGCCCCTTGAAACACACTTTCGAACCCCTTCTGGAGGATCAAAGACTTCTGTTTCCCCTTCTCCCCAGGATACGCTGGCTGGGTAGAGGCCCTTGTCCCCATTAGACAAACGACAGCACCAAGGCCTCATCCAGCAAAATTAGGAGGCCGAGGCCCAGAGCCGGCTTTGGGACGCCCAGGTCTAATGAACATGGGAGCCCCAAATGGTCAGCCTGGAACATCCAATCAGCACACAGCTTTATCAGGCCCTGGGCTTAGGGGAGGGCAGCGCCTCACAGTTACCAAGTTCAATCAAGTGTGCCCCTCACTGTGCGGCTCCCCTCCCTCTCCCGTGCCTAGGCCATTAGCTCAGTCCCAAAGGCATCCTTTCCTGTCCAGGCTTTTGATGATCCTGTCAAAACACTGTAAATAACTTATTTCCACTTGGCAGGGCCCACGGCAGAAACCTGATCCAGGCCGGGGCTGCCTCCACGCCAGGAAACCCACACTCATCCTGCCCAGGGACCCGCAGGCCCCCACCCGCCAAGGATGGGAAAGACTCAGTGTCGAGGCCAAACTTCTGCCCAATTAGACAAGGGGATGGGCTTTCTAAGAGCCTTCAAGTCATCCCGGGAACAAGAAAGCAGTGAGCTTCTCGGAGCTCCTTACTACCCCACAACCCTGCACACCACCTGACACCCCGTCCTGACCCCAGGCTGCTCACGCACCCCCCCCAGGAGCGCCTGCTCACCTCACCCTGCCCTATCTCATTCATCCGTCTTGTCGCTATCCGGGAGATGAGCCTCCGAGAGGTTTTGCCACTTCCCTGGGGTTGCATCGGCAGACTCTCGGTCCAGAGAGGCAGCCTACAGGCGTTGGCCTTGCCATCACCCATGCCGGCAGTCCAGTCCCAGCCCTGCTGCTCACTTGCTGGGTGGTGGCAAGGCAAAGACACTCCAGGTGTCTGAACCTCAGTGCTCTCACTTGGCAAGCAGGGACACTAACAGTGGCACCCAGCAAGCAAGGCACAAGCAGGAGTTGTCACTATTGCTGTCCGGGCTGGAAAGACACCAAAGCATTTTGAAATTCTTACGAGGCCATCTCAGAGCTCCGAAGCGATCTTCCTAGGTGACTACTGCCCGGATGCCCAGGAGCCCTGCCCTACATGTCCCCCCAGGACCCCTGATCACACACCACCCAACCCCCGCCTGACCCCTGAGCGCCTCCAGAGTGTCTTCTGCAAAGCGACGACCGTGCCCTGCTGCGCCGCCAAGTCCCAGACACAGTGCGAGCCAGGATCTCCTTATAGGGTCTGCTCTGAGGCCATCACAGAAAGTTCAGAAATACCGACGGCCCTGCCCTGGGTAGACAGGGAACCCGGGACCCAGAACAACCAGGTCCCTGCAGGAGCGACCCTGCCGGCCACTTGTACAGGACCTCGGAGAACTCAGGAGTAGGAGGGGGCTGTGGTGCTCCCTGGAGGAGTTCTCAAGGCGGGGGTGGCTGAATGGGAATCGGAAAGAAAGAGCCAAGTCACGGCCCTGGATTTGCAAACTTTGGGGAAACGCCGTGAAACCTCAGCTGCGCTCGGGACTCCCAGGACCTGCCCCAGCCAGGGACGGGGAGTCAGGACGCTCAGCGGTGATGCCTTCACCCCGCCGTGGCTGGGCTTGGAGATGCAGAAAGAGGAAGGAAATATATCAGCCTGTGCCCTCGAACGCACCCCAGCCAGGGCAGACTCTGCTCTGATCCCGGGGGACACTGCAAGCCAGGCCGCACCTACCCCCGCACAGAGGAGCCGGCCTCGGGCTCCCACAGTTGGAGGCGGGCTCCCACAGTCGGGAGGCGACACCCTGAGCTGGGACCCCGCTGGCCCGCAGCAGGAAGTCACCCCTGGCGGCCCCTCCCTAAGCAAACCAGACATGTTAATGCTTTGGCTTCTTTACTTGTGACAACAAATCAAACAACAAGGGTCGTTTTATTTTGGCTCATCTACCCATCCCATCACTCAACGGCACGCCTCAATCAGACTCCTACTGATTTCCACGGGCCCCCGAGGACAGCCTCAACAATGGTGGCACCAGCCAGGAAGAAGGAGCAGCTCCTTCTGAGAAGGTGCTGTGTGCCAGGCTCTGGGCTCCTCCTCCGCTGTATCGTGTCCATGGCCCAACTCGGAGGCGGGCTCCATTATTATCACCGTTTTGTAAATGAGGAAACCCAGGTCCACGGGGCCCGAGTGCGCTGGACACGGCTAGCTGCAGCCCAACACCCATTCCCAATTTCCCTCCTCAGTAACAAAACCCCAGGCTCCCATGAGGCGGCTGCATGCCCAGCAGAAAGAAAGGTGATCTCTTCAGAAGTGCTGGCCACTGGGTGTGGGAACACGCGACTGTGACCGAGGCCAGCATGGGCAGCGGTATAACACGGGACTTCTGAAGAGATCACCTAATGAGAACAGATTCAGATGTAAGGCAGGGGTGCTCTACTCTCATATTGCCTTCCTATGACCTGGGATGTATACACAACGGCTGGAGCCCCAGCAGCCACTTTTACAAGGAGGTGAGTTTGGGCCCAGAAGACAGTGTGGCACAAACACAGAAAAAAGGGTTCTTTACAACTTTATGGAGCCCCCACCCCAGCCCCAGGTTAGCCTGCATCCCAGCTTCTTTGGCGCAGAGAGAAATAAACGTAAGATTTTATTTAAGCCACGGTTATTCCCAATCTGCTACTCGCAGCTGAATGCTAACCCTGATGGCTGCACAGTGAAGCTGCAGGCAGAGGGGTGGTGGGAAAATGGCCAGGCAGTGATCCCCCCAAAACACAATACCCTTGCATGAGAGAGTCATGGAGAATGTGCTCAGGCCGCGCACGTCTGCTGGTCTTACAATTTTCTGTTTTCATCCGCATCGAGGCGACAACGTCCCATCTGTGACACTAGGAAGGTTCAAGCCTCTGCATAGCTTTCACTCTCTCCCCTGGGGACTTAAGAGTTCTCATCTCATTTCCCTGCACGCACTGGCTCCCAGGAAGCTCAGAACTACCCTAATGTGTCCTCACAGCAACAGGCCCAACAGTCAACACGACATCTCCCTCCGCTCCTCACCCCGATTCACTTCTCCCGTGTCACTAACCTGCCCTTCGGGAAAGAGAGAGTATGTAAAGCAGACAGAACGTTAAGAGGGAGGAATCTCCTGGACTATAAAATTAGTGAAAGCAACTCGTTCTTCTCTGAGTAGCTAAATGCCAAATTCTCTCTTAAGGTAGCGCTTCGCAAGAACGGGGAAGTTCTCCAACTCGTGTATACTTTCTGACCTTTCGAAATGGTGCCACGTGACAGACCAACGTGTCACTGAGAAGGACACGCCGAGGTCTGCCAGCCGGCCCCTGCCCGGATGCACGATCAGGCCCGGATGAGGAGATTCCCACGATACACAAATACGCTATTCACGGCATTTCATCGGGCTCAAAAACACCGTCAGAACCGTCACATTAACCGTTCGTTAAAGGGTTTTTAAGTAGGTATTAGGGAACCAAAAGAGCAAAAAAAGGGTAAGTTAGTATAGACACAGAAAACCAATGGAGAGGTTTGCAGTGATCACCTCTAGATGAGGGGGAACTTTGCCAGTTCATAGATTTCCGTAATATTTAACTAGTTTCCACTGATTTCCAAAGAGTTCCTGAGAAGGTGCATCCATGAGCCAGGATGCTCGGCCGGCGCCGTCTCCAGAAACCCCAGGCAAGGTCCGCGGCCCTGAAGGGGGCTCCGGAGAAGTGGGAGAAGCCCGCGCAGCCCATGATGACACCATGAGACGGGGGCTCCTGTGCCTAGGAGCCAGGGTGCACAGGAGGGACGCCCGCATGAGGGAGGGACCCTCTCGGCCTAGCGTATCCAGGAAGGCTTTAAGCAGCTAGTGGCCGTGAGTTTGTTCAGACAGAGCAGTGAGTGCCAGCCAGATGGACGAGGGGGAGGGGCGTGGCAGGCTGCCGGGAGAGGGTACGCGGGGGACCAGGCCTCGCCAAATGCACGCTGGGACTCTGCACAGGGCGCGTTGGGGTGCACTTGAGGAAGTGGCCCGGGCCACGTCCCCTGGAGTGGGAGCCGAACGTCAAGGGCTTCATTACCCCTCCGAGGGATGGGTCATCACCCTGTACCCCGGTCAGCCTCGCTGGGTCAAGACGGGGCTTGTTCGAGAAAGAGCACTTTAGCAGCTGGACGGCAGACAGATGGGCCCAGTCCAGAAGACCGTTCAAGACACCGCAGGCCAAGCAACCGCAAGGGTCGCCAAGCTTTCGGAATGACGCGAAACCAGCAGCGGACGCTCGCGGGGTCACGGACAGACCAGGGAGCCGGCGTGCTGGGTTTTCTCTGCCTCGTGCTAGCCGAGGGGCTGGGGCGAGCTCTCCCGGACTCCGTTTCCTCATCCGTAGAGTGGGGGTAACGGAAGTTTACCCACCAAATAGCACCCACAATAATACTAACAGTCCTTCTCCGGATCGTCGGGGGGACTGAATGGGGCAGCAGAGGAAAGTGCTGACGGAGGTTCCCGAACCACAGGAGCCCGCGTGCACATCTGCTCCGGTCCCCTCCCCCACCCGTCATGGCGACCCCTCCCTGCAGAGGCGCCCATCTGATCGGGATCCTCAGGACCCGATCGACTCTCGCACAGCCTGGGTTTCTAACGGTTGCCCCCTCCCCCGAGTCCCAGGGGCCTCGAGGACCTGTCCCAGCACTGTCCTCCCTCACCTCCCAGAGGCCAGAGGCCAGTACAGTGCAGGGGGGCAGTCACGGCAATCTTGAGCCAGCATGGCAGGGTGGCAGCCACACACCACCCTTACTGAGGCATTAGCCATGTCCATCCTTGGGTCCCCCAGCCCTCCCCTTCTGGCACAGAGCCAGGCCAGGGGACACTGTGGTAAACCACCACTGAGTTCACGCTGCGGGGAGCAGCTCGGGGCTGCACACGGTACAGGCCACAGGGCTCCACACGCGCTGACATCTTGGTGCCATAGACTCAGTAATGTCGCTTCCAGAGGGCGATCCAAAGAGAGAACCTGAGGTGTGAACAGACACCCGCAGCAGCACTGTCCACAACAGCAAACCAGAAACCACTAGAACCTGAGACTCCAGAGCAGAGCAAAAGTTCCTGATGCGGGGACAGCCAGACGGCGGAAAATGGCCACCGCCCTCGTGAGGGTCACTTCCGAGGGGAGGACACAGCACAGGCGAACGCCGCTCCGTCCTCCAAACGCAGGTCACAAAACCTGCAGACATAAAGGCCCGACCTGGATTCACGCGATACTTGACGACGTATTTTAGGTGAAGGTTCGAGAAAAGACTGAAGTAAGTGTCTCAAAGATTACCTCCGGGCTTTCATTTTTATGCCTGTCTTTCTCTCCCCAAATTTCAAACACGAACACATAGTACTTAATGAAGAAAGAACAATCAGGAGGGTTTTGTGTCCGTTGTTTGTTTCTTAACAAACACAGACGCTCGGGGCCTGCGTGCCGTGAGGGGGCAGTTCAGGCCTTAATTCAATCACCCGCATCACCCAGTAAGTGGAGCACACACCGGGGCCAGGCCCTGCACTCTCCAGAGACAAGATCTTGCTCTGGCCCAGGCGGAGACATCAACTAAGGCATGGGAGGCGGGGGGAATGGGGGTGTCTGCTGGGAGAGCCAGGAAGGTGTCATGGCCAAGGTGACGCCTGAGCACAGCCAACAGCACAAATAAAAACACGACAGGGGGGAGGGCGAGGCCGGCTTCTGGGCCAATGACAGATTCAAGCCGCCTGGCGGTCCATGAGCCTGAGCTGAAGGCGACGCCGCTTCCCCCAGGGCAGGTGGCACACCCAGGGCCCTTCTGTCAGTGCCCCGCGTCGCCCGGTCTCAGCCCCCAGAGCCCCCACCCCCACCCCCCCCCAGCTGCACTGACACGTCTACGACCGCACTGAGGATCGGGATTCGGCAGCTCCGGGCCGCGCCGATGGCGATGGCGATGGCGATGGCGATGCTGGCGACGGCGATGCTGGCGCTGGGGGACCGCACTTTGAGCAGCAACGCCCTGGACAACTTCACCTCCAAGCAACCTCAAAACAGGCAGTGACTTCCAGTGGCCCTTTTCATTCCTTCCTATTTCGCCCCCCGCACCTCTTTTCATCTCTTTGCTTTTACGGGCAGTGCGTGGAAGGGGACCAGGGGGCCCCAACTCCACGTGGAACGGTAGGGAGAAGCCTGGGTCCCGCCGGGGCACCCCCAGGCACCGCGGAGCACCGGCGCCCGGCCGCCCTGGTAGGGCGGCTTTCTGTTTTAAGGACAAGCTCAAGTTGACTCAGCGAGTCAAAGGCTGGGAGAAAAGAGCACCCCGGAACTGAGAATCGCAGGCCCCCGAAGCCACACGGGACTGCCCTGACGCCAGAGACAGTTTCCATTTGCAACAGCAAGCCTAAAAAGCTCAAGGGTAAAAATAAAACTGACAAAACCGAAACCACTCAGCACACACGGGCAGCACTTAGTAGCTGGGGAGCACTTTCCCACGTTGTCCTCCAAGACGCGTCTCTTAACAGCTACTAAGAACATCTGGTAAGAGCACACCCTGAGTTAAAGAAGCTTCCCCCACCCCACGCGCCACTGTTGTAACAAATACTCTGTGATGTTTTCAGATAAACTTGCCTGACTCTGTTACATATATATGCTAAGTAAATGACGGAGAAAGAAAATAATTTTCAATGTTTTGAAAAAAAGAAATATAAATACCTGCAGTTGAAATGGTAAGAAATAAAAGGTATCTTTAAAAAAGGAAATCAGGGGCGCCTGGGTGGCTCAGTCGGTTAAGCGGCCAACTTCGGCTCAGGTCATGATCTCATGGTCTGTGAGTTCGAGCCCCGCGTCGGGCTCTGTGCTGACGGCTCAGAGCCTGGAGTCTGCTTCAGATTCTGTGTCTCCCTCTCTCTCTGCCCTTCCCTTGCTCAAGCTCTGTCTCTATGTCTCTCAAAAATAAAATTAAAAAAAAAAAAGTTAAAAAAGGAAATCAGAGGCGCCTAGGTGGCTCAGTTAAGCGTCTGATTTCAGCTCACGTCATGATCTCCCGGTTCGTGAGTTCGAGCCCCGCATCAGGTGGACAGCACAGAGCCCGTTTCAGATCCTGTGTCTCCCTCTCCCTCTGTCCCTCCCCTACTGGCACTCTGTCTGTCCCCTACTGGCACTCTGTCTGTCTGTCTCTCTATCAAAAGTAAACATTAAGGGGCGCCTGGGTGGCTCAGTCGGTTGGGCGTCCGACTTCAGCTCAGGTCATTATCTCACCGTTCCCGAGTTCGAGACCCACCGGCTTTGAATTCTGTGTCTCCCTCTCTCTCTGACCCTCCCCTGTTCATGCTCTGTCTCTCTCTCCCTCCCTCTCTCTGTCAAAAATAAACTTAAAAAAAAGACTTAAAAAAAAAGTAAACATTAAAAAAACTTTTTTAATTAAAAAAAAAGAGTAACCTGCATCCTAGTAACAGACCCAAATGACCACAGAAACGTTCTGCATAGATCGATTTCCCGATCCCATGGCCTCGCTCCCTGGAGGTGCTGCGGTCTGCTGTCAGGTCAGGATCAGAGTCGCGTTCTGGTGGCCTCGAGAAAGCCCCTGCCCATGAGGCAACGGCTGGAGAACTGCCATGGGCTCTTCTAGCTACGGGGACGTCAGGCCCCCAGTAAACACCAAGGGACCTATATTCCCGCAGCCCCTGTGTTTGGCTCCCAAGCACCAGGCAGAGGGGGCGGGCGATGTCCACCCCTCATGGACCCCAATTACCTGGAAATAAAATCTAGTAAGGGCGCCGAGGCCAGGCAGCGAGAGCACCATGCAGACAAGTGTTGGCGGCAGAGGGAACCCCGCTGATTAATCGCCTGACACATTTAAGTACGTACCTTTTTTTTTTAATGTTTTCATCTTATTTTTGAGAGAGAGAAAGAGGGAGACAGAGCACGAGCGGGGAAGGGGCTGAGCGAGAGAGTGAGACACAGAATCCAAAGCAGGCTCTAGGCTCTGAGCTGTCAGCACAGAGCCCGACACGTGGCTCGAACTCACGAACCGTGAGCTCATGACATGAGCCGAAGTCGGATGCTACACCAACTGAGCCACCCAGACGCCCCTAAGCACGTACCTTTTAAGGCAATTTTTGAACCACTGAAAATATTACCCAAGTAACAATTTTTTATAGCTGGTCAGAGAATTCAACATCTGTAAACCTTGGAAAGAAGCACACTACTCAGCCCACGGGCTCTCCCTCCGGCTTTCAAAGAGGAAGCCAGCTACTGGATTCGACCTGCCTGTCTGAACCAGCCCTTCCCCTCCCCCCCCACTGCTCCTCTCCTTGCACCCCCACGCATGGCCAGAAACAAATCTGGGAAGTGACCCTCAAGCTCCCTCACCCGCCACATCCACCCACGTCCCACCATCTGTCTCCCCCTGCCTTCCACTACTGAATCAGTTCCAGCGGGACCCATCGCCGCAACCGACACCACCCCAAGCTGTGGTCCCGGGCTCCTTCCGGAAGACCCGGCTCTCCACCCTCTAGCCCGGCCTTATCTAACCGTCCCCCGTGTGCCCCGCAGTAGGATCTCCCGTCACGGCCTCTCGCTGGGGCACACACCTCTCCCACACAGAAGCCCATCCATGCCCGATAAACCCACGTCCCATGAAGAGCTCACCAGCCGTCTCTAGGTTTGGCCCTGCTGCCCTCTCCAGCCTGGCTACTTGCCAACTGGATCAGGGCCAAGGACCCACTCACAGTCAACAGACTCCCTTGCCCGGCTTCTGGGTCCTTGTTCACAGGTGTCGTCTGCCTATAACGACATTCAAATACCTTACTCCCCACCCACACCTGAGCCGGGTATATCCTGTATCGAGAAGCATCGACTTCCCTAACAAGGCCTTCCTCACCCTCTGCACACCACCCTTTAACTGTCCACCCCTGGGCCCCCACAGGCCCCCACCGAGCACGAACAAGCCCTGGACCCCTGGGGCTGGCCCACAAGCTCGGGACAATTGACACTGTGGCCCCTGCCCAGATGCCCAGCACACACGCTGCAGCTCTCGGCCTCTGTCTTTCCCTTTCTGCTTGAAGGTCCACCACCCAACCTCCTTCCCCAAACGGTCTGCACAGAAACAGGGCAAATGTGTCTACAAAGCACTCCAACATCTCAAGCAAGCGACAATCCTGGAGAAACCCGGAGCAAAGGCCTGCTGCCTGCCTTGCGCTCTTTGCAAGCTGGGGAAACTTATTCACGTCCTTGCCCGCTCGAGACACGGCGGCTGCTCCCGGACTGGGTTTCGTCATGTCTGAATTCTCAAGGAATTTGGAAGGAGGACAGTGAATCTATGACGGGTGGCTGTATTTCCCATACTTAGAGCTCGCTCATTTGCGTGTTAAAATACAACCCCGGCCCCGTCTCCTGCAAACAGCCCTCTCCTTCTCCCCTCGTGCTTTGCCCCCATGAGGTGTGAGGCAGGGATGCAAAACGCGCCTTCCCGAGGATGCTGAGGCTGGGGGTGACGGGACGGCAGACGAGCTGTTCTTTCCAGATCTCCTTCCATGAAGTTCGGGGCTGCCCTAGAAAGGGCCGGTGGGGTCCAGGGGCAGGGAACCTCCAGGCTTCCCTCCCAAGCCTTCCCACAGATCAGGTCAGAGTGGAAAATGCTCCCAGTGCTTCAGGGCTAATGCCAACTTCCTGCTCGGCCCTCAGCAGAGTCCTAGGCTAAAGCCCCAGGTCCCCTGCCACAGATGGCCCACGAGGCCAAGAAATGTTTTCTCCAAATGAAGGTTCACCGGGTGGAGGGACAGTGATGGCTGTGCCGTGGCCGGCGTTTGGTTGTTTCTAGCACCTGTGTGTTGCAGGGGCAGGAGAACAGCCTGGGACGTAGCCGAAGCACCCGGCAGGGCCACGGTCTTGCACCTGCCTCCCAGCTAGGCTCTGTCAGGTGGATAAGGCTTATAGCCACAGGCCAGGCCTACCCTGCCTTTCTCTGGGAAGCCTTCCTGACTCCATCTCTCCCGCCCTGTGCAAGTGATCCCAACCAACTCCGGCCTCCGGATGCTGACTGCAGACTTCAGAAGGAAGGAACCTGGCTTTGGAACGGTGAGTCCCCAACACCTACAGCAAGCACCCACGAAAGATCTGCTGAATGCTGCCTTGCGGGGGCGGGGGAGCCCGGTCTTCCCAACCCCCACCTGCTGGCTGGGAGGGGCCTCGATGGCTATGCAAGGCCTGCAACGTGGAGTCAGGGCAGGGCGCCTGTGTGCCCAGCATCCTCTTTATAATAACACTGAGGACAAAACCGAGGCAAACAGGTACCTGCGACCATCACTGTCACGACGGGCGGGACAAAGGAGCAGAGGGCACCCAGTCCCACAGCGCGCTCCGCTCTCCCCTTGATTTCTTGCCTGAGCCCCGACATCAACCACAAGGCAGCGCTCCTGCCGGACTCGGGGCCTCTCATGCTGCCAAGCAGGGAACGGCAGGTTTTCCTAAGCACAGCACCACCTGGCCTAACGGACCCCGGGGAGGGGACACCAGTCGGCCTGCTGCCAAGGCCTCTCTGGGTCTCAGTGGATGCACAGGCCCCAGCACCTGGATGGCCTGGGAGCCAGGCCGCCACCCCCTCCGAGAGGGCACCTGCCTCGGAGCCCAGTTCTGAGAAGCCAACGGAGAAACGTGCTAAAGCGGCGGCCTCCCAACCAAAGCCCCCGGGATAAATGTTTACAGCTACGTCTCTGTTTGTGCATTTTCAAGCTGACATCGAAAATTTCTCATCATAAGTTTGAATACTTGGAGAGGATGTAATTTCTAACATACTGTAAATATTAACATTTCAAAATAAAACTGTTCCTGTTTCTCTTTTAAATGGATCCAATGGAATCTAAATACCAGAGCGATTTGAGGTCCACCATCATCCATCCTAGAATTACGGAATCCAGAGCCTCCTAAACACTGGGAGGTTTCGAAAAGTTCCTCTTGCCTCCTCCAACTCCAATTCCAAGCCCACATCCTTCGGTGAATTTTATGCTTAAAGGCCCTTTACTGAGTAGTCTATTACACTGCTTGGCAAAAAAAAAACCATAGGCATATAAATGTTTTAATTTTTTAATTTCGCGGGACCATAAAGCTCTCGGCGTCAGAAATTTTCTTCTGGCTTGAATTATTATTACGATTAGGATCAGTACCTGATGGATGCACCGACGGAAACGGACTGTACAAGGAAAACCATCACCGCTTATTAGCAACACATCTCAGAAGAGAGGAACGGGAATTCTTCCAAAGTGTTTCACGCATCCACAGATGAAGAGAGAACTTACGGTCATTTTATTTTTCCGTGTTTACAGATGCAAGGGCTAAAACTGCTCCTTCAAACAAAAAGCTGGAGTGGGAAGAGATTTACACAGCAAATTCTCTGAGTTCCTTTAAAATTATAGGCCAAGAATTATAGTAATTTGTTATCGAAAATCATTTCTAATGTTCTACAGCCCACTCAGGTCCTCTCTCAAGTCTGTTGCAAAAGAAGAACTGGCAGGGGCGCCTGGGTGGCTCAGTCGGTTAAGTGGCCGACTTTGGCTCAGGTCACGATCTCGCAGTCTGTGAGTTCAAGCCCCACATCGGGCTCTGTGCTGATGGCTCATCAGAGCCTGGAGCCTGCTCCGGATTCTGTATCTCCCTCTCTCTCTGCCCTTCCCCTGCTCATGCTCTATCTCTATGTCTCTCAAAAATAAATAAACGTTAAAAAAAAAAGAAAAAAATTAAAAAAAAATAAATAAATAAAAGAAGAACTGGGGAAACCTTACCTGCCCCAGGGTGACCACGGGTGACAAGTCCTAGGCGGGTTTTATGCTCCAAGGTCGTATCTGCCTTGACGATAAAAGTAACACGCTTCCCGTGTGCGGGGCACGGTGCCAACTGCCTTACCCAAATTAACTCAATCGGGCCTCGGGTGACCCCAGGGAACAGGCACGACTATTATCCCTGCCTGAGGCTCTGCGTGGCTAGGCATCTAGACAGCAAAGAGCCCAATGTGGGGCTCGAACTAGCGGACGGCGAGATCATGACCTGAGCCGAAGTCAGACACTTAAGCAACTGGGCCACCCAGGCGCCCCAAATTCTGTTTTCTTAAACGTGTTCCCATCCTACCTTGGAGAGGTTACCCACAGATGCTTCCATCACGTAAACGGTATCAGTGCCGGGTACCCCAGCGTCCCTGATAAATGCCAACACGCACGTTGTTACTACTGCCAGTAAGTCCCAGGAAGAGCGATAACTTCCCGACAGGAGGACAGCTCGGGGCCTAACCAGCACTGTACGGCCTTGGTTCCTGACCAAGGACCCCAATATCCTTTTTTTAAAAATAGCAGCCAAAGCCCAGGTGATAACAGGCCTGGAAACAGGAGGAATCCACTAACTGCAAAAGGAGCAGAAACACCGTGGGCTCCGGAGACAAACCGGCCCTCAATCAAAGCCCGACTGGACCCCTCACCAGCTGAGCGCCCCAGGGGGAGTCACAACAGCCTGCGCCTCAGCAGAGGCTCCTCTCTGCACTGGGCGTGAAAACGCTACTCGGGTCGCTGGGCGGCTGCACAAAAAGGGACAGTGCCACTGGGGGACCAGATGCACGAGGCCGACGGCAGGCGTCCTCTCCTCCCCTTCCGTCACTGATGCCCTCGTGTCTGGCGAGCGCCCACCGTCTCCGGCGCCCAGCGGCCCGCCAGCCCGGGGACCTGGCACACCGAGGCCTGGCTGATTTTGAAAAACCGGCCAAGTGTCTTGGCTTCCAAATGTTGCAAAGAGTCTTTCCCTACATCTTGAAATTTCAAGTTCTGCAAACACTCGGGGATGCCAGGACTAGGTGAACAGAGAGGCGTCGCGGTGGGTTTTATTTTTAGATACGGGCGTGGAAAGTGTCCAGTTTGGCTTCTCTCTGGTTCCCAGTCACCACTTCCTCCCCGAAGTCATCACCGAAAGGCACGGCAGACACCTCTCAAGGAAGATTTTGCAACTCTCCTTCTGCTGGGTCTACTCCATAACAATGGCTCCAAGGCTTTAGTCTCGGGGCACCCCGGCGGCTCAGCTGGTTAAGCGTCCGACTCTTGATTTCGGCTCAGGTCATGATCTCACGGTTTGTGAGTCCCAGCCCCGCTTCGGACTCCGTGCTGACAGCATGGAGCCTGCTTGGGATTCTCTCTCCCTCTCACCCTCTCTCTGCCCCGACCCCGCTCATGCTCACTCATGTGCTCTCTCTCTCTCTCTCTCCCTCAAAATAAATTTTAAAAACCTTTAAAAAAATTATAAATAAATAAATAAAGGTTTTGGTCTAAGCCTTCCCAGGAAGTCCCGTAAAGCAAACACACCGACCCCTAGGCTATTCCTCACATCCTGAAATTCCAAGTCCCTCTCCCTCCCTCCTCTGGTAGGGGTAGCAGCAACCTACTGGGTTCGTCTGGGATCTTCCAGGACAGGAATCAGGTATTGGGGGAAGGGCCCATTTCTTCCCCTTTTAACAACGTGTTTGTGGGTGAGCACATGAACTCGCTTCCGCTAAGGATTGCTCCCCCCGCAGGAATTCCTGCGTGAACCCAGACAAGTGCTATCGTTACCCTCGGGGAAGCACCTGGACCTTCTCTTAGCAACCTCCAGCTACAGCTCCAACTACAGGGCCAGGCCTTGATGGCGGGTTCGGCGGCATCTGCAAAGGATCCAGGGACTTCCGAGGTAACCACAGGTAAGGACTAAGAGGCCAAAATAAGCCAAAGCACCCCAGAGCAGGGCCGATCCGAGACACCTGGCCCCGGAACGACCGATGTTCAACTGCGGCTCCTCTGCCCACTGCGGGACCCCCGACAGGCGTTATCAAGCAACCCCTGCCCTCAGCCATTCCCAGACTCAGAGTCCTCCAGGCAGCCACTACCCGTCAGGCGGAAGCGGCCCCGAATGCACACTTCTCGGCATTCCTGAATTCTGACTTCCCTCCTTTAATGTGTAAGAAATCAAGGTCCACAGAAAAACTCAGTGCAGATCACACAACCGTAAGGCGCCGAAGTGAGCCTGGATGAAAACTCTGCAGCTGATGAGGGACTTCCAGAAACTACCTCCTCCCCCAAAACCAACCTCAGCCTCCAGGTGACAAGTTTGACCTCCTACAAGGAGTGAGACCAGAGGGAGACCAAGGCTTCCAACAGAGACACCCAGCCCCACCCCCCCAACCACCCCCAGGGCCACTGTCAGAGCAGGTACATCTATTGTGGGGCCACAGACCCCGCCCCAGGCCCTGGGAGGGTTCTCTCTCCATCCATCCCTCCTTCTCCAGCCAATGAGCACCTGACTCAAGTCCACCCCAGTGAGGCAGCCCAAGGGTCAGGAGCCCCCCATGCTGGCTCCGTCCACCTTCTAGGAGCCAGGGGCCCATAGAGAAGATCGGGTGTCACCAACTGATAGCAGGATGGGGGTGCAGTTGACCTGGGGGGGGCAGGGAAGGAGAGGGCGCAAGAGTACTCTTGGAGACGATACCACTCGCAAGAATGTTCCGAGGTAGAAGACTCACCCTCAGAGGGCCGAACAGCCAAGGCAGGGGCCCAGGGGGACATCATCTCTCCCTCGGCAGAGACGGAGGGCAGGCAGGGACCGACCGCGGGAGAATCGGGGCCACAGATGTCTGGCTGGGTGGCTAAGCTCCCACACCCTGTACCCCCACTCCCATCCCTTCCACCGATGAAGCCACTGCAACTCCACAAGTCCCAGGGGCCACCAAGCATGACAGAGGCAGAGGCCACGTCCTGCCAGGGCAGAAACCACAGAGATTCCACAGGGGAAGAAGTTAAAAACGCCGTGCAAGTGAAGAAGCTCAAGCACCCAGACTCGGGGGAGAAGGGGAAAGGGGGCCCCAAGGGCCCACGCACATGACCGACAGCGAGGGCACGGTCTGTACTCACCTGCACGACTTCTATCCCTCGCTTCCTGTGGAGAGAAACAAAGAAAACAAAGGTTACTCAGGCAGTCAGGAAGCATCCTTCCAGAACATTCCCTACAGCCAGCTGGTGGCAGGACCCCTCAAACACAATCCCAGAACAGCCTCATTTGCAAAGGGAAGGTCTGCAAACGCCTAGCCAGTCCTCGAGGCCACCTTTGGGCAGAGAGAGAGTTGTTTCCCCAGAGGGACTTGGCTGTAGTTCTACAAAGACCCCAAGTTTGCTGGTTTTCCTCCCAGCCGTCTCTGTCTCCCTCTCCAAGCTCAGGGCCAGCCCTCCACAGGCACAGCTCCAGCCTGGATCACCCCAGCACCCTTCCCTCCACCTTCTTTACCACCGACGGCCTGCCCTTCCCTCCTGGACTCAACCACCTCCCGTGGCTCCCCACTTCTTCCCGCCTCGGGTCTACTGCCTTGGCCTGGCCTCCGGGGCCGCCTCAGCCGTCTGCTCTCCCACCTTACAGGGGTTCCCAGAACCCCTTAGCCCTGCTCAGCTCAGTGCGACCCGGGCCATCTCTAGCCCTGACTGTCCTCCTATGCATCCCCTGACCCTGACTCAACCACCGCAGGCCTTGCCAAGCCCGCAGCAGGACTGGACCCTGCCTCTTCCATCTCCCACCCACGACCCGTGGCCACCATCGTCCTCCGCACGTGCCCTAACGCGCCCCAACCCATCACAGACAGGATCGGGGGCTCTGAGGAACGCACGAAGGCCCCCTGTAATGCACCTGCCTCTCCCTCTCCCTCCCTACATTCCTTCCTGCAAGGCTTCGGGCACAGGGCTGCACCCCTACTCCAAGCCTTGGTCCCCACCCTCCATTCCAGCTTTCGGGATGTGGCTCAGACAGAAGCTCTCCCAGGAAGCCTTCCCTGACCCACGACACCCTCGCCCCACTGACCCGCCCAGAGCCAGAATACTCCCGAGGACCTGGGGCTACCACCATCCTGGCCCTCCATTCCAGAGCCCCTGACGGGCTTTCGCCTGGGGCGGGCTGCTAGGGAAGGCACAGGGTCTGCACGGAATGCAGATGGCATGCCGATGGCCGGGCCCACGTACGTTTTCCTGAGAAGAAAGGCTAGGCCTCCCACGGACGCTCAGAGGACACTGTGACCAGGAAAGGTCACGAATTAGAGCAGGGACGATGACAGATTCAATGGCTGCGTGCACCCTGTGCCTACTTACGGTGCCCGCCCGGCATATAGACGCTCCCTAAACGTAAGTCCAGGGGCGCCTGGGTGGCTCAGTCGTTTAAGCGGCCGACTTCAGCTCAGGTCATGATCTCACAGTCTGTGAGTTCGAGCCCTGTGTTGGGCTCTGTGCTGACGGCTCAGAGCCTGGAGGCCTGCTTCAGATTCTGTGTCTCCCTCTCTCTCTGCCCTTCCCTTGCTCACACTCTGTCTCTATGTCTCTCAAAAATAAAATAAAAACGTTAAAAAAAAATTTTAAATGTAAGTCCATAAACACTCCGCTCAGGCTCCTGTGTCCCGCCTGGCCTAGCACTCAGGGGCACAAGAAACGCAATAGCCATTGCTCGGGTCCTGGAGGGGCTCAGGGGCTAGGGGAGGAGGTGGGCACAAAGCCCCCTGAAAGTCTCTGGGCACCAGTGAGTGGGCACCATCACCA
The DNA here is from genome assembly GCA_030068075.1 of Paguma larvata. Lineage (NCBI taxonomy): Eukaryota > Metazoa > Chordata > Mammalia > Carnivora > Viverridae > Paguma > Paguma larvata. Next base: position 37,840,842 of record CM057827.1, read on the forward strand.
GCCCCTCACACAACACAGCTGAGGTGACAGCTACCAATCTTACGTTTGTAGGTTAGCTCATCCAAGTGTTTCCCAGCACCTTCTGCGAGCTGGGCACCAAGTGGAACCTCGAAAGGAAGCCACTCTGTCAGTCAAAGAGGGCAGACCAGGTCGCCCTGCAGGATACGCCAAGTCCACCTTCCTCTTAAGCCCCCACACCTGACACGACCTCGGGCCCGGGGAACCCAATGTGAAAACCACAGTGGCTGATGCTCTCAGGGGGCCCCACCATCACTCGGCTTCTCCAGAGTTCCAGAAGGAATGACAGCCAATATCCGTGTACTGCCGTGACCCCACGGGGGGAGGCGGGGACAAGAGCACGGCCCTGGGCCACCAGCGCCCATGGCAGGGGGACAGATGGCGCCAGGAGGAGCTTGTGCCAGCTCACAACCCACACCATTTCTGAGCCCTGTGGACACCCCGGAGCCTTCACCTCATTCCCAAATTGTCTTGCCCCCTGTAAGCGCGGGTGACGGGAACCGGCCCTGGGGCACTTGGCTCGGGACTGTGACCAGCAGGTAAGGTTCGGCGTGACTCCTCACTTTGCCCCTGCCCCAGGACAGAAATTTCAAACAGCTAAGGGGGCAGCCCCTCGGCGAGTCCCAAAGGACAGACCTGGAGCCACACATCGGGCCAGATGGACAGCACTGAAGGAGACAGAGGGCACGAGGGTACGTGACCCGCACCAGGTAGAGAGGCTTCCGCTGGGCTGCAGCCCAGACCTGGGTTTTCCCTCTTTGTTAATCCTCACGGCACCCCGATTCCGGCGTGTGGCTCTCAGCTCCTTACGAAGCCAGCTGCGGGTCACTTCCAACCCGTCTACACCTGACACCACCCCAGTCAGCTCTCCCTCCTCCAGTCCTAAAAACAAACAGGACGCTAACTCTGAGCTAACTCTGAGAACACGAGAGACCCACGACATAAAAGAAACCAAAACGGTGATCTTGAGGAGAGGCGGGCTGAAAATCTGAAGTGTGGCTGAGCTGCCAGGGTCGGACCAGCTCCTCCGAGGCTCGGAGCTCCAAGAACAGAATAAATGGCGACTCTGGCAGAAAGGAGGGGGCGCGGCTCCCCTTTCAGCCCACATCGGGCCACTCGGGTACACAAGACACCCTCAAGGCGAAGACAGCTCTGGGGCGCCTCCGCAGCCCAACGAGGGGCAGTGATGACCCATTACTTGGAGGAGCAAGCAGAGGCTGGCCCTCAGGAAGCGGGCACACTGGCCCTGCGGCCAGGCTCGCCCACGCCCCGGCGGTCACCGGCAGGCCTGGCAGAGCTGCCACAGGAGGCACTGGGATGGGCCAGCCTGGTCTCCGTGCCGCAGGGCCTCGGTGCCGGGGCGGGGGGGGGGGGAGGCTGGCAGAAAACCACATGGCCCACGGTGGCAGGACCCCACACACACCACCGCGGCCCACACGGGAAAGGAGAATGTACACCCGCCGGGGCTGCCTTCCTCTCCTGAAACTTCTGCGGAACAGAAGTACCAACAGCCCTCATTTTCCAAATTGTAGGCTCCCGAAATCCCGCAAGTTCAGAATTCGGATCAGGACCCCGGAGGGGAGGACGGAGGGGAAGACAAAGCAGAGAACTCATTGTCAGGTGAATACCTGCTCCCCCTGGAAACGCCAGCGACACCATCCTACCCCCACAGATGTCCCCAAACTTGCAGTGTTTCAGGCCGCGGCTGTTAACTGCCACGCTGTGACAGCAGAAGGCCGGCGGCACCTGACACGCCCCAAGAGACCATCAACAAACCACGCGTGGTCAGTGAGTAAAAGGAACGCGTTAGTCTTGCACGCACCCGGAAGGCTTTACCGCTAAGACACGGCCACACGAAAATCAACGCCCCGCGTGCGGCGTGCAGTTACCTGGGTTCAGAAGCGCATCCGGCACAAGAAGGCGGGCTTGCGTATACACAGAGTGAATCCGAAAGTACCACCAGGAAACAGTGGCGGCATGGCCTCTGGTCAAGGGCAAGGGCAAGGGCAGCTGGGGGTGGGGCGAGAAGACTTCTTCCCTGTGCACGCTTATGCTTGAGTTTTGTGCCGCGGGCCTCCGACAGCATACTCTAGAAAACTAGAGGAGTGTGTTTTTCGAATTATCTTTTAAATAACAGGTAAAACTCCGGGGCGCCTGGGTGGCCCAGTTGGTCAGTTGGTTAAGCCTCTGACCCTTGATTTTGGCTCTCGATCACGTGGGTCATGAGTTCGAGCCTCATGTCGGGCTTGGGATTCTCTCTCTTCCTCTCTCTCTGACCCTCTCCCACTCATGCGCTCGCTCTCTCTCTCTCTCAAAAAAACAAATATTTTAAATAAATAAATAAATAAATAAATAAATAAATAAATAAATAAATAGATGGTAAAACCCCAGCCGCCAGCATTCCCGGTAATTGGCATAAGGTCAATGCCCGATACAGGCACGTATCAACCAGTCAGTCAGTCAGTGAAGTGAAGCAGGAGTTCGGGATTCATCTAGAAAAACTTCCGAGTTGTGCTCACGAAGAGCTGAAACCATGCCCATTCCGGAACCACCAGACTGCCCTCCAGGGAGGACCCGGTCAGGATTCTAAAGATATTTAAATATTCGAGCGTCTGACAAGCAGACCAGGAGGGGAGGACGGGGCCTGTAGACTGTGGACGCAGCAGTGTTTTCCTTCACGTTTCCTTACGCTTTCTGGGTTCTCACGATACGCACAGATATTACTCCCAAAACGATAGAAAAAGTCACACCAGAAGTTAAAGCTAAATAACCAGAGGGGTTTATTAAAAACCTGCCCCTGGAGAAAACGTCTACAGGCCCTAAAACCGTTGCTTTCTCAATCTAGATTGCACCGACAAGTCGTGGACAGAGATCTACCCCGATAATGCATAAACCTGTTTTTCCAAAAGCTGGAGAGCTGTGCAGGAAGGACCTATTTTGTAAAAGGACCCCTCCTCACCAAAAGCCTAAGGAAAGCACAGCCTTGAGGAATTTAAAATGCTCATTTACAAAACAAACTAGCCTTTCAGGAAAGGAGAGCAACCAGGGAAGACTTCCGGGAGGAGGCAGCACTGGGAGGAGGCAGCACTGGCCGTTTCAATGACAACTGAAGGGAAACTAGAGACCAACACCAGGGAGGAGAGACTAAAGAGGAGTAACACCCTTCCCAAAAGGCATCTGGGAGTGTGGGAGCCGAAGATGCACTACCAGGAGTGGGCAGGGGCAATGAGAAGTGGACGGAAGATGTGGGCAAGCCCCAGAGGCCCAGAATGTCACGGGGCGGCCCGGCTTGACCCCGCGGGCCAGCGGATCCCTGATGCCAGGGTGAATGACTAAGAATCACCACTGGAGTTTGTCAAAAATACCCTCGAGGTCTAGTCCCACAGACTCCGATTCGGAAGGTCTAAGGTCTAAGGCCAGGAGGGACTGGGGGCTTGTTCGAGCCCCCCGGTGTTGCTCAGGGGCAGCCAGGTGTGAGAAGCAGGAGCAGCGGGACCGGATTGGGGGGGGGGGGGGGCGGGGGGGGTTCACTGGTGCAGCCCTTCCAGGTCTTGGGGACAGGACTAAAGGACACGCGAGAACTGCGACAGCTGTGACATCACGGTCTGGGCACAGTAGGCCGAGGCCACGTGCCAGCACCAGCAGAGGACGGAGAGCATACTGCGTGACGATGGTCGAGTCTTCCGTTTTCTCGACCACGGTCGTACCAGGAGGTGATGAGAAACCCAGCACCGAGCTGAGGGGACAGCTCGGGGCTCAGAAAATGCAGTCGGGGAGGCGGGTGGAAGGGGAAGAGGTGGGGTGCGTCTCCTCCTAAGAGGAGACCATGGAACCAGACCTAACCGTACCTTGTGCCTCAGTTTCCCCATCTACCAAGTGAGGAGATTCCTGCCACGCACCTCACAGGGCTGCGGGGGCCCACACTAGGAATGTGGGCTTCTGGTACTTTGCTCTCTGTACCACCTTCCGGCCTTCCAGAACTATCCCTCCTTGATCTCACGTCATTCTGACAGGCAAGCAAACCACGGGAGGGGCTGCACCCTCTCCAGGGGTGGCACGTGGCCTGGCACCCCGCTGAGATGCAGGGCAGCCACGAGACTTGAGCCAGGCCAGTCCCGGTGCCTTCCAGGATGGGTTCTGCGGGCCTGTCCACAGCACAAAGAGTATGACTGGGAGCACTGGCACGCCGTCGCCTCTCTGTGGCCACGCTCCAAAGGAGGGGACCACACTGAAGAAGAAGCCAGCACCCTCTGGCTGCAGCTCACGACCCCGATCCAGCCGGCCTGGAGTCTGGCCTCTCCGGACTTCCGGTTGCAGATTATCTGCCTAAGCCGGTTTACCCTGAGTCTCTGTCACTGGTCACTGTCTTGCTTACTACAGCAGGTGCTCAGCGTGCTACCACTTCCTGAGGGGGACGAAATTACCCGATGACCCAGCAGGGGAGGAAAGGAGACGACAAAGGGGTCCAAAGAGGAGGGTCAAAAGCAGGAGTTATAGAAGGTCCCAGAAGCCAGGGAGGCAGAACGTCCGGAGGGAGAAGCTTCCATGAGCCCGCACCACACGCAGGCCACGTAAGGCCTGGGCCGTGGCCACTGCATATGGCCTCAGGAAGGCTAACCGGAACACCTTGTTACAACGACCCCCTTTCAAGTAGCAGGCCTGCCTCACCGCAGAGCAGGGCCCTGTAGAAACAGAGCAGGCACGGGCCTGGGTCTCGGCTTTCCTATCTGGTAAAGGGGTGCGATCCTTCTGGCCCAACAGAACCTTCTAGGGCAGGTGTAAGCCCTGAGGACCGCAGACAAGTAAAGCACGGAGATGGTGAATCAGCAAGGGGGAGGGGGTGATGCTGAGACACAGAGGTCCCCGCTGACTAAGAAGGAGAGAAAAGTCTGGTGGCGACAGCTACGAGTACTGCAGGCACTCAGAGCAGAGTGACAATCACATAATTCAGCCTGTCAAAAAAGGGGACTCTTGGGCTCATCAATAACTGCTTTCGGGGCGCCTGGGTGGCTCGGTCGGTTGAGTGTCCAACTTCAGCTCAGGTCATGATCTCACGGCTCTCTGCTGTCAGCATAGAGCCTGCTTCGGATCCTCTGTCCCTCTCTCTCTCTCTCTCTCTGTCTCTCAAAAATGAATAAACATTTAAAAAAAAAAAAAAAGAATTGGTTTCTTGCAATCTGCAAGGCCATGGTCACCGGCCCCCTACCCAGACACAGCTGAGGGCTGGCCGCAGGGGGCAGGGCGCTACTGAAAGGGCCCCACGGGACAGCCCAGCTGCGGAGGGAGGCCAGGCCTCCCTGGAGCAATTTCGCAGCAGAGGGAATCAACCCGGAAGCGCAGGCTCCCTCCCACCAACGGGAGGGGAGAAAGACGCTGCACCTGCACCCAGAGCTGAAAACCACTTAGAGACGGGAAGTGTGTAATTATGCGAGTGGAAAGCCAGGCACGCGCTCATCCAAGCCATTTGTAGCACAGTTTGGTAACTGCCAGATTTTCGGAGCCCCGAATAATAACGCCCTTTAGCACCCACGAGGCCAGCAGGCAACCTCCCCGCCTCCCGCCTCCCGCCTCCTGCCTCGCCGAGGGGAGGCCCCTGGAGTGCCTCTAGAGGACCTGGGGTTCCCTGGACAGGCAGCTGGGCCTCTTCCCTCACCAGTGTGTGGGCAGAGGGACATGCCTCCCGCTGCCCCCAGCTCCCCCACACTCGAGGTCAGGTCCTTAGGAACCTTCCTTCCTTGGCTCCCAACCTCCTCAGAGCCCCTGGAACCCCAGTGCTGAGCACAGACCTTAGAGGGTGCCCGGCCCCGTGTGTCACTGACTCCTACCAGGCTAAGGGCACTGAGACAGACGTGAACGGTGGCCCCCAATGCTGGCGGTTCTGCTGGACACTCCCTTGGCCTCACACCCCCACCAAATTAAGCATGGCCATGGGGCTTCCTCAGGCCAACGAACGAGCCCAGAAGTGACCCATGTCATTTCCAAGTAGACGTTTTCAACTGCCAGTGCCCAACTCTGCAGCCGGTCCTCCAGAACACCCTCACGGGAGCACGAGGGCGCAGATGGCCCCAAAGCTGGCCCAGACCCACTCCTGGAAAGAAAGCTGGCTGAGTGGCCACCCAGCCTGGCTGGGAACCAGAAGGAAACCGTTAAGAGGGACCTTCAGCCGGTGGTGGTTTCCACTGGGGCGATTTGACTTCCAGGGCACAGTGAGCAACACCTGAGGACATCTTTGATGGTCACGCGAGCAGTAGTGCCGCGGCCATCCAGAGGGTAGAGGCCCTACGAGACACAGCCCCCCAAAACAAAGGACTCTCCGGCCTAAACTGTCCACGGTGCCAAGGCTGAGAGACGCCGGGGTGTGGAGACCAGCACACAGCCACCGGACTATGAACGAGCTATAAATAAATCTGTTGTTGCAAACCTCTTGGGGTTGTTTGTTTTTGCAGCCTATCCTGACCGATAAACGCCCCGTGAAGAAACAGGGCCTGTGGCCTCTGTCTACACCCCAAATTCTGAGCACAGCGCCTGACACACAGCGTTTGGAGGTGCAGCATGAAGGCACTGGGGGGCAGGCAGCACGCCGTCCTTCTTCTCATGAAACCCTCCCGGGGGGTATCCTATTTTCTAAAACCACCCGCGCCTGACCAAACTCCATGCCTCTGCACAAACTGTTCTCTCTGCCTGCCATGCCCTCCCGCCCCCCTCCGCCCCCCCCGCCACCCGGCAAACTCTTGCTCGACCATCGAGAACAGCTCAAGTATCAGACCTGCCGAAGGCTGTTCCCCTGCCCCTTCCCAGGGGCAGGAACGATGGCTCTGCAGCCAAACGGCCATCTGATACTTAGGACTGCTCTGTGCTCGGTTTCAGACCAGGAGCCTCCGAGGCCAGGGACCGTGTTATTTATTTCAGCACCTGGTGCCCGCCACGGACCCTCGCAAGCTCTTCCTGAACGGACGTCCCAGCCTCCCGGTGCCAGGACTCCGACCCTGAGCCATCCCTGCCCGTGTGCTTCCCCGGCAGCCTGGCTCACTGGCTGACGGTCTCGTGACTTGGATTTCCCTCTTATTAACAATGCCAGAAACTGAAATGGCCCAATATAAAGGCAACATACGAACAGGATTTTAAAGCCAGTACAAACATTTGAATTGTTTGGACAGCTCCAGCAAAGAACCAGATAAACTGGAAGCTGCCATATGTCTTTCTTTTTTTTTTCTTTCCTCTTTGGGAGGGGGGGGGGGCGGGTGCGGGGGGAGGGGAGAGCCGTTCCCCTGACTGGACAGTCGCCAACTCTCCTAACTGAAGGAAGACCTTCCCCCATTCTAGGTGCCCCACCTGGAGGAGGCGGGCGGGCCACAGGTTCCTCACAGTGCAGACGCGGTCGGTCGTGTGAGTCAGCGTGTTCCTTCAGACCTAGAACAAGCCCACGGGGTCCCCGGCGGCAGCTCCCTCATGAGCCCAGGAGGTGGGCGAGAGGCAGGGCGAGTGACTCACCTCCCCAGCTCCTCCTGGAGGGAAGGAGAACCGCCGGGGCTGACAGGCACATGACAGCACAGAGGCCAAGGCACCTTCCAAATCCCACCCCTCGACTTTCAGGGTAGGGAAACTGAGGCAGGGGCGGGCTAGAGATTCCCCAAGGAAGTGTTCTGCATCCCAAGTGTCATCCTTTCAGGGGCAGCTGGGTGGCTCAATCGGTTAAGCACTGGACTTTCGATTTCGGCTCAGGCCGTGATCTCATAGTTTGTGGGATCGAGCCCTGCATCGGGCTCTGTGCTGACAGTGCGGAGCCTGCTTGGGATTCTCACTCTCTCCTCTCTGCCTCTCTCTTGCTCGTGCTTTCTCTCTCTCTCAAAATAAGTTAAAAAAAAATTTTTTTAAGTGTCATTTCAGACTGGAAATCACTCCAACTTTTCATCTGAAAACAAAGATTGAAATCCCCTTAATGGCACTCAAACCCATTTTATTTTCTTAAAGTTTATTTATTTATGTCATCTCTACACCCAATGTGGGGCTCAAACTCACAACCCCAAGATCAAGAGTCATGTACTCTTCTGACTGAGCCAGCCATGCTCCCACTTTTTTTTTTTTTTTTTGATGTTTATTTTTTGAGGGGAGGAGGAAGGGCAGAGAGAGAAGAAGACAGAATCTGAAGCAGGCTCCAGGCTCTGAGCTGTCAGCACAGAGTCTGACATGGGGCTCAAACTCACGAACTGTGAGATCATGACCTGCGCTGAAGTCGGACGCTCAACTGACTGAGCCCCCCAGGCGTCCCCCCACTTTTTAATATAACAATTCTCTAACAGAAATTCTTTTTGAGTCTCTTACTACCCCTTTGCAGGTGCTATAATTTTTATTTCTTCTAATTAGGGATGAGCCCTAAATTCCTAGAGGGGTGGGGAGGGTGTTCCTAGAAGCGGGAGACCCACAGGGGCTGCAGGAAGGGTTGGTTCCAGCAAAACCACCCCTACCACCTTCCACCCAGTTGTCCGTCTGCCTGCCTCGGGGCTAATGACTCAACCTGTTCTCTTTCCAGCAGCTTCTCATTCTCAAGAATGCAAAGTCATTTTAACATCAACCTAAGTAAGCTACAAAACTAAGTAAGCTACAAAGTAAGCTACGTCAGGAAGACAAACAGGAATTCCAACGCTGACATTTTCCTCCTTCGGAGCCCCTGGGGGGGAGAGAAGCCTGCCCGAGAAGGTCTGAATGTTTGCAGCACCCATCCTCGAGGGACCACACGCCCTTAAAATAACTGCGCAAGTGTGAGTCCTGGGCCTGCACAGGGACGGTGACCCTCTCACAGGCTGTGTCCCAGCGTACATTACACAGCTCCGTCCGCCCAGCCCCTGCTGCTAACACTCCCTTGCAATTGAAATCTCCCTTCCGGCCGGGCGGCTGGATTCCAAGAGCATGAGAAGGGTTCTTTGAGCCCTTGCGGTCTGCGGGAGGGGGGGCCACAGAAGCGCACAGCTCCCCGTACGACTGCCGTCAAACATTTGCTGCGCTTCTCTTTCCACCCCTCGGCCGGCCTAGTACAGAGGGGCCCCCAAACCACAGGCCCCCCCTAGAGATGTTGGTGGCCACGAGGCCCCTGAACACAGCAAACATCTGGGGGAGGGCAGGGGGCACGGGAAGGTTATTCAAGATGGCTGTTCGAGCTGAGCCCTGAGGGTGGCCAGGAAGGAGGCTGCCCGGGCGTGCCAACAGGCCTGCTAAATACCGGACGCAGCTGGGGCAAAGCCAGGCCTTCCGGGCACTGGGGTTCCCCGGGTCCCTCTGGGTCCCTCTGCCATAGGCACCGGGGTTACTGTCCCATCAAAGGAAAGATGAGGTTACCCCCACCCTGATATCAGGAAACTTAAACCACGAAGCGCCTTATTCAAAACGTCCCCAACCCCTCAGCTATTCACAGGGCATCCGGCTGGCGGTGGCATCCAGGTCCAAGAAGTCAGTCAAGTAATAGCCTGATCCACCGGTCTGTGGTGAAGGGTAGGGACCCAGGCCCTCCTGCCGGCCAGCCCCCAGCCGGGGGAAGAGAAAGGCAGTGGGTATGAACGCTGTATTCATTTCCTACTGCTGTTGGGACAAATCACCACAAACGCAGTGGCTGAGCACGACGCAAACTTCTCTTTCGGTTCCGGAGGTCAGGAACGGGTCGGCAGGGCCGCGTTTTCCTTCTGGAGCCTCTCCGGTTTTCTGAGGCTGCCCGTATCCCTCGGCTTGTGGCCACGTGGCTCTGACTTCCGCTTCGCTGTCTCATCTCCTTCCGCCCTCCTGTCTCCCTAGTACAAGGACCAGTGCGGTGGCGCTGGGCCCACTCGGGAGATCCAGTACGCCCTCCAATCTCAAGATCCTTGACCTCAGTCACAAGCGCGAAGCTCCTCCATGTCAGGGACCATATTCACAGGTTCTGAGGACATTATAGCCGTCTACTCCAACGCCAAGGCTCTCGCAGCTCTGCCATCTCCTGAATCTCGGACGCTCCCCTGAAGTGTCCACCAGCAGGCAGGCCGGGTGCAGAGCAGGATTCGTCCAGAGCTTCCTTAGGTGCCTCGACAGTCACCGAGGAGACTAGAGCTCGGCCCCCACATGCCCACAGGCTTCTAAAGAGCCGCTGGGCAGGGCGCCTGGGCGCTTCAGTTAAGCATCCGAATCTTGATTTGGGCTCAAGGCATGATCTCGAGGTTTGTGAGTTCAAGCCCCATGTCGGGCTCTGCACTGATAATGCCGAGCCTGCTAAGGATTCTCTCTCTCTCTCTCTCTCTCTGCTCCTCCCCTGCACCTGCTCTCTCTCCTCTCTCCAAAGTAAATAAATAAGCTTTAAAAAAATAAAATAAAATAATAAGAAAAACATAAAGAGATACTGAGCAAAACCAAATACCGACCCAGGGATGTCTCATGGCGAGGGGCGCCCCGGGCCTGGGTGGTGGAGACCTAAGGCCCCAGACTGGGAAGCCTGGGCTCTAAGTTGGGGGGAGGGGTAATATTCCTGACCCCTGGGTCCATCGTCAGGCCCAGGAGAGATGCCGAGACCAGCCGGACCTTCTCACCGCTCTCCAAGGCCACCTGGCTTCACTGAAGGCCAAGTCCCTCAGACCCTGCCAAGTGACACTGAGTAGTGACAGACGCTCCCCAAAGAGAGGCGTTTGGAGCCTGAGCCCAGCACACGGCATGCCAAAGCCAACAGGGACCCGCTGGGTCCCCCACTCACAGGCCCGAGGGTGCTAGGCCCCGGCCTCGGCCGCCTTCCCAGATGAACTGAGCACCCGACTCTAGACACAGGCAACGGTTTCATCAGGCGCTCCCGGAGCCCTCAGATCTAGGGAAGGTTCCGAGGCCCCGGCACAATGCAAACGAATGACTGGCAACAGCAGTTAATTCCTGCGTCCCCTTCTCTCCCCATTCAGGCCTGTTCTCCCCGAGCCAGGCAGAGGGGACAAGGGACGAGACAGGGGCCAGAAAGGGCACTCACTTTAAAGGTTCCATTAGGGGGTGTGACAGTCCTATTTTTTCAAGTGAGCAAACTCAGAGAGCTCAAGAAACTCGTCCAAATGTTACACTAAATGAAGAAGCCGGACAGAGAAAGACACAGACTGCACGGTGTTACTTACATGTGCGAACTGAAAAAAAAAAAAGCGTTGAGCTCAGCTCATAGGAACAGAGACCAGAATGGTAGCTGCCAGAAGCTGGGGGGCAGGAAAAACGGGGGGTGGCTGGTAAAAGGGACAAGCTTTCAGTTCCAAGATGAATAAGGTCTGAGGTGCAGTCCATGACGCAGTGACTAGAACTATGGTGACGACTGTGGAGAATACTGCATTGCGTAACTGAACTTTGCAGAGAGTGCAACTTTTTTTTTTAATGTTTCTTTATTTTATTTTTATTTTTATTTTTGAGAGAGAGACGGAGCACGAGCAGGAGAGGCGCAGAAAGTGGAACTTAACTGTTCTCATCAGCACCGACAAAAACAAATATGTGAGGTAATGAATGCATTAATTAACTCAAATGTGACAATCATTTCACAACTTATACCTAGAACAAATCACACTGTACACTTTATTTTTTTAATGTTTTTAATGTTTTATTTATTTTTGAGATAGAGACAGAGCACGAATGGAGGAGGGGCAGAGAGAGAGGGAGACACAGAATCCGAAGCAGGCTCCAGGCTCTGAGCTGTCGGCACAGAGCCCAACATGGGGCTTGAACCCATGAACTGTGAGATCATGACCTGAAGTGAAGTCGGACACTTAGCCGACGGAGCCCCCTAGGGGCCCCCCCGCGTCGCACACTTTAAATACATTACAATTTTATTTTTCAGTTATACCTCGACAAAGCTGGAAAAACTATCTATGTATTTAAAACAAAAAGAAACTCATCCGAAAACCCAAAGCAAATAAGCCACGGCAGAACCACGATGTAAAGCTGTGTCTGTCCGCAAACACCATCCTCACCCCGCGGCCTGGGAGGGCGGGGGTCCAGCCAGGTCTGTGGGGGTGAGGCTTCTGGGGTTTGTGAAAGAGCGACTGTTCTGGACGCAGCCGCCCCCCCACCCCCACGCAGACAACTGGCCCAGCCCTGGGCTGAAGCCCCTCCTCCCCACTTGACCCCAGGGGGGGGTGGGGGGGGACTGTGGGTCAAGAGCCAGAAGTCACTTCCGGGGGCTGTGACTGGCCTCGGACGTCCCGAGACCAGGTAGCGTGGGGACTGGACACGCCATGGGCCACCTGTCTCTCCCTTCTCCACCAGGCTGACGGCTCCTCTGACTAAGATGTCCCTTGGAATCCACACTCTCCAAGCAGAAGGACCGCGGAAGCAGAGTCCAGCTCAGTCGTAGGAGACTTGCGGCTCCCGAAGGCAGGCAGGTGGTGACTGGCCCGTGACCGCCATCAGGGCGCGGGGTCTTGTCGGGGGGAGGGGTGGGGGGGCTATGGTCTCAGGAAGGTTCTGAATCTGCCATCGAGAGAGGGCAGCTGGCCAGGGGAGCTGGTCACTGGTTTCAAGGGGACCAAAGGTGCCCAAAAGCACAGGCCGGTCGGGCCTCGGGGGACCCAATGCCTGCTCCCAGTGACGGACGCACGCCCCCACCTCCTTCTTGTTCGGGCTCTCGCCCCGCCAGGCTCTGTAGCCGCAAGCCACGGTGACGCGAGCCCCAAACATCTCGAGAAATTCCCCAGAGAGCCCCACGCGGGGTGTCACAGCCGCAACCTAAAGCCAAGAGCCTGGGCCCCGCGCAGAAGTGAGAAACGCCCAAGAGAGGAGGCTCTGAGTCTTCAGAAAGGAGAAGCCCGAGTGTGGGCAAAGGGCGGCCTCCCCTGTCCCGGAGGCCACCGGCCTGCCGTCTCCGCACACCCCACCCCCCAGCCTGTGACGCGGAAGACATGACTCATCAGCTCACCACACCCCCGAGTCGGCTGCGGCTTCCCCTGACCCCCACGGGGGATCAAGGCCTCTGTGACAGGTGCCGCCCGCCTGGTCCAGGGAACCTCGCCCCTGTGCTGCTGGCACACCCGGCGCCACACCCTCCCCCGCGGGCCGCTGCCTTCACTCTTCCCACTCCCTCTCCACGCGGGCGGCCCCCCATCTGGAACAGCCCCACTCCCTGTGCCACCCCCAACAACAGACCCCGGAGGGCAGCCCAAGGGGAAGGCCCATGAGGAGCCAGGGGAGTCAGAGCACAACCGGAACCAGACTCCGCACCGAAGGGTAAGACCCACGGCCCGCTCCCATGCTGTGTGCGGGGTGGTGGGGGGGGGGGGGATCTCTAAACATCCCAGCCCACTTCCCTGACTCAGGATGCTACTCTGCAGGTCAGCTCTCCAGGAGTGATGGTCACTGCCCGGGTAAGAACTCAGGACACAGAGGAACGAGCCCAACTAGCAGGGGGAGACAGAGGGGGCTTTTTTTTTTTTTTTTGGCCAGGGTTTTCTTAAACTCAATTCCTCCTGATAACTTGCTTTCTCACAAACTGCCTTTCTGTCCAAAGTATTCTTTTATTCATTCCTGCACTTCTTTCATGCATACTTCCTGAGCACCTACCATGTGCCCCTCACGGTTTCACCACCGGGGACACAACAGTAAAGAGAGTGGAAAGGACTCCTGTCCTGAAGGAACTTAGAGCATAAAGGGAAGGGTGAACAAGCAAACGTCTGAAATAAATACGACGTGTGACATGTTGTGAAAAGACCACTGAAGGGGCCGAGGCAGAGAAGGTGGGGCTGTGCTGAGGTATAAAGGCTAAGAGGCCAACAGTGGGGGTCGTGGAGGGGGAGAGCCTGCTAGAAGCAGGAGCAGCATCATGTGCAAAGGTCCTGAGGCAGGAAAGAGTTTCGAGCAGCTGAGGAATCGAGAAAAGATCACAGTGCAGAAGGCACATCTTGGGGGCCCTCAGGGGCTGTTCCTGTGCCATTCGGTAACCTGGGCCAAGAAATTCTCTTTTCGCTTAAACTCACCTGAACTGGGTGTTTGTTCTGTCACTTGCAACCACAAGAATCCCGGCTTCCACAAACCAAACCGTCACATTCCACCACCTTCACCAACAACCTGCACCTCAAACTTGACAGCACCCACCAGCACCCACCAGCAGCCCCAGCCAGAGCCCGGCATTGCCCCCCACCTCTCCTCTCCCTGGTCCCCCGCCCCATCAGTCACCAAGGAAAAGCTTTCATTTGGGCCTCTAGGTAGCCAAGGCCCGGGGGTCCCTCCCCCAGGGAGGTGGCCTACTGCGTGCTGGAAGGAGGGGCAGGAAGAGGAAAAACAGATGGCCTCTCGGCTGAGGGAGAAAAAGAACCCCCAATAACGCTGGCTGGCTGATTGCACGTAATTATGAAGGAAAACGCTCCTTAAAATTAGCTTCCCCAACGTGGAGATAATTTCAAGTGTCCCTTGCAGTGTGATTACGGCGTCAGCCCGACAAATGCTTTATCGTCAGCTCAGATCGTTCGGGACCCTGCAGGCAAAAAATAACGAAGCCAACGGAGGCGCCGGAGCCAGCCAGACAGCTCCGGCTCCCGGGGACGCGCTTCCAGCTGCCCAGGGAAACACCAGCACAGGAGCCCCCGCACACTGGGATCCGGCCTCGCTCCCCCCACCGCGGGCACAGGGCCCCGCCCCCAGCACGGCACACGCCACATCTTTCTTCTCTCTTCTCTCTTTCTGGATCTTCAGAATCCTTGATGTTCAGACTCAAATCCTGAGAGCGGCCAGTTAATAACAAGGACAGCTTCACATACCGGGTGCCTCCTATGGCCAAGGGCTACACTCCGTAAATGGGCATGTCGACGGCGTGGAACTCATCACACGAGGAGCGAATGATGCCTGGCACAGAGTGCGTGCCCAGTCAATGCCACCACAATCCTCCTCCTCCTCCCACTGAACCCTCGAAGACCGGCTGGTTCTACAGACGTGGACCTGGAGCCCCTGATCTAGTGGGGGAGGAGCGGGGATGCAAACGCAGCCCTACCCGAGTCCACGCCCCACACTGCGTCCCGCTGGGTCCTCGCTGGGCTCAGGGGGAGGTGGAAAAGGCGTCACTCTGAGCTTCTCGGTGTGCGTCTGGACCGCGGGGGGCAGCTTGGCCCTCCCCCCGCTCTAGCACGCGACTCTCTTCAGGCGTCCGGGTTCTGACACACCGCGGGCTCCGGCTCTGTGTGCTCCCCCCTCTCACCAGGGGGTGCTCCCTAGCTTGGGGACCTGCACCGCCCTGGGTCCCCTCATTTCACACACCAGAACCAAAGCCAGGACCGAGAGGGACCCGAGGTCACGGGAAAGCAGGAGGAGATCAGCTAACTGTCACCAGGCACCCATGACGGCCCGACAACGGGGGATGGGGCGCACCACCCGCCAGCATCCCCGGTCCGCACGGGCACCCAAGGACAGAAAGGGCTCTCACAGCCCCATTTCAAAGCTGAGAACACTGAGGTCTAGAGAAGTGTACGGGACAGGTGCAGGGTCCCCAACGAGGGAGTAGGAGGGCCCCGATTTTCCATCCGGGCCTCCCTTCTCGCAGGCCAGAGACCCGGCCACCCGGAGTAGCCATGAGCACACATCACGAGGGCCTCGACAGGTGTGTGAGAACAGCGAGCGGCAAACAAAGCAGGCCAGACCCGCGCCCGGGGAGCGATGACGCCAGGCTGGGAGCCAGATGGGAGCTATTGGGGGGACGGACGGCTAGCACCGGTTCTTGCTGAGAGGGACGCCACCCCGGGGACATCTGGCAATGTCTGGAGACATTTCTGGTAGTCACGACTGGGGGGAGGGGGGCCTGGCACCCTGAGGCTGGAGGCCAGGCCTGCTGCTGAGCACCCTTCGAAGCCCCAGGACAGCCCTGACGCGATGGAAGGATCCAGCCCCGAAATGCAAACGGCGCCCAAGCCGAGGAGCCCTGAGCTACCGGCATCTGCGAACGAGCATGCGGATCTGCCCGGACCTGCGGTCGGTTCAAACGGCCAGAACCCCCAAATAAGTAAATATGCCTGCGTGCATATGCGTTGTGTATATGTGGGTGTACGCGTGCACATGTGGTCTGCATGTTCTAGAACATCCTGGAAGGACAAAAAAACAAGGAGCAATTCTGAGGGGGCAGCTAGAGGTGACAGCACAGCTGGGACAAGACCTTTCTCACTCTAAGTCCCTTCTTACCTTTGGATTTGAACCATGGGACTGTACTGCCTCTTTCAATACACTTGCATTCTCTCAAAAATCACAAAATACCGCCTCCTTGCATCTGCACGGTCTCCCTCAACGCCCCAACCTCCATATTTTGAAAGCCTCTGGAGCAGAATATCCCAAGGTCGACCGCCCCAAAACTGACAACTAACTAGAGCCTTGCCTCAGATGCGCACAGGGGCACAGAGGGTTTCCACGCGTCCCCCCAACGTCCCCACCCCACCTGCACGCACAAAGCTGGGCCTCCGGCAGCCCCGATCTGGGGACGGCTGATGGCAGGGCCTGCGGGGTGACCCAGCCCAAGCTGGCCACGCTATGGTCCTGGCTGATGCCAACCGGGCCAGCCAAGTTTCCATCCCGGAAGGCAGCGGGCGCTCACTGGCTGAGCCCCACCGCGCCTCGGCACCAGCAGACTCCAGGGGGGCCGGGAGCAACCCAGGGGCTGGAAGGGCGTGCTCACCTGCCTCAGCTACACTCCCGGGCACCAGGCACTAAGTCACCCCGTCCTCATGCCAGGGGCACCTGCCTCCCCGGATCCGCCCCCCCCCCATCACATTAACCTCGTCCCCCAAAGAAACGTATTTCACCAGGGCCTGGCCGACACCCGGCCAGCCTTTCTGGAAGTTGCTTCATTTGGTCCTCCCCCATCCTTCCCCAGCCCTCACCCCTGCGCACTCTGCACCCTCTGCCCCGCCCTCCCAGAACGACCACTCATAAAAGCAGGACTTTGCTCTCTCCTCTGACCCGCTACTCACGCATTTCCTGGCCCAGTAAGGAGATAACCGCCCAGCTCCGCAGGGGGGTAGGCTCGCCCCACATCCAAAGAGAGGCTTCACAGGGGATGGGCCTCCAGGTTCCAGAGCGCCGAGGGCAGAACTGGGTGCAGTGGGCGGCCCTGCAGAGCCCAGCCCTTTTAGGCCTCCTCCGTGACCCCTCTGGTCCTCGCGCTGCCCTGGGGGGTCACGATGGGAACCTGAGTGCACTGAACATCCCGATTCCTTTGTGCTCTCCTCCCGCCCACCCCCTGCCCTGCACTGCCGTCCACAGCCCGCCTCCCCACGGGGCAGGTGTCAGCCTCACCCCCCCTTCCCTCTCCCAGGCCCGTGCCCAGTGCTCCTCAGACATGAACGTACGACAGGCACGTGGCCTCCCGGGCGCTCTGCTAAAATGCTGATCCTGACGGGCGGGCCCGGGGGCGAGGAGATGCTGCACTTCTCACAAGCCCCTCCTGGACCACACCCCGGGTAGGAGCGAGGTCCTGACGGGTCCTCGCGTCTGGCCAGCAGTCGGCCCCTCCCCGCTGCCCCGTCAGCCACAGCAGCCCCCACCCTGCAGCCCACGGCCCCGTCATCTCCGGTTTGTCCCTCGAGGTGCTGGCAGAGCCCACGGGGGCCTCGGCCCTCCCTGCTGACACGCCTGCTCGGGCTCCCACAGCCTCCGAGACAGAGGCCAGGTGCACGGTGATGGCTTACAGGACCCGGGCCACCTGGCCTTGCCTGGGGCCTCGTCCCCCATGCCGAGGCTCCTGAGGCTCCTTCCGGGAGGGCGTCTGCTGCCTCAGCTCTACCTACCCTCGGAGGAGGGGCCGGGGGTCCCCCAGCAGAGGGTATTCAACGTCGGGCCTCCTCGTCCATTCAATGCCAGGACCGCCGCGCCTGACGACGTGGGGGTCCCCTCCTGCCTGCTCCCAGCCGGGAACGTTCCGCAGTGGCGAGAGACCGCCAGGGCAGGGGGCCTGGGGCAGACACAGGAGGGCAGCTGCTCCGTGGAGCGCTTCGCAATGAGACAGAAAGGAAACAAGCGGGCTGCGTCTCTGGAAACTCGTCTGCGCCCCCCGCTCAGGGGAGGCTGAAGGGGACCTCCCCCCACCCCCGCACACCGCCCCTGCGGCCAGACCAACAAGGGGCTGTCAGCCGGACTCGCCTCCAGCAGCAGGTGTGAAAGCCACCATTTTGCCATCGAGTGCTTGCCTCGTGCTGCGCGACCTCCCGGCCCCCCAAAGCGGCGAGCGAGGTGGGGCCTATCGCCTCCCCCGCCGAAGCTTCCGGAGCGCCAGGATCCGTGCCGGGGGGGCCTCCCCGGGCTCCGGGCTCCTGACTACTCAGCCTGGGTGCGGTCTGCGCCTGCCACTCACAGAGTGGACAAGACCTGCCGCGGTCCCGGGGACACCCCTTCCCACGCTCCATGTTGCTGCTTTCCAGATGCTCTCAACCCAGGCTTCCAGGGGCTCCCTCGGCCCCCTCAGCCCCCGACCCGACACGTCCAGAGTCCCTGCCTCAGGACCCCTGACCTCACGGCAGCACACCGCCACACGTGCGGGCTCACCCCCTGAACCGCTTCACCCCACACCCCGCCCAGCGAGTTCCTCCTGGCCCCCGAAGACCCAGCAGAGGGTCACCACCCGCACAGGCCCTCCTCCGTCTTCCCAGACAGAGAGCGCGGCCCCCTCCACCACTCCTCGAGCAAGCCTTCAAGGCCCCTCTACGCCCGTGTCGCCCTCCCGCCTGGGCTCCCGGGGCGTGGGAATGGCTGTGTCCCCGGCACCTGTGGTGTCTTAACACAGACCCACAGCACTGAGCGACACCCCCTGTCGCAGCGGCAATACCGTCCACCTACCGTTTACCGAGGCGCTCCAGCGCGGTGTTTCTGAAAGCTACAAATAACTACACATGGCAGGCAGTGAACTACAGGCTGCACACTCATTACTTCAACCGACACACCAACTGTCAAGGGCAAGTGCGGGCTTCTCCTACAGGTGTAGAAACTGAGGCACAGAGCAGCTCAACAAATGGCCCGGAACCACAGAGCTGGACAGTGACAGAAGCAAGGTCCCTCCTTCCAAGGGCAGCGTGGGCACCCTGGCCAGCAGCTAGACGGAAGACAGCCCAGGCTGCCCGTGAGGACAGAGGGGCCCACCCAGCCCAGAACTCCCGCCCCAGGGCACCGTCACCCACGTGAGGGCTGCGCACAGCCTCAGGGAGGGTGGGAGCACTGCTCTGGCAGAGGACATGTAACATCCCAACACGCACGGCCTACGCACCTGAGCACGGGACTCCGGGGAACCGCCCCACTGTCAGTGAACACTGCCCAAAGCTTTTTATTTATTTTTATTACTTATTTTTCAGAGATCGAGCGAGCATGGGAGGGGCAGAGAGAGGGGGGGACAGGGGATCCAAAGGAGGCACCAGACTCTGAGCTGACAGCAGTGAGCCCGATGCGAGGCTCTAACTCACAAACCGCGAGATCATGACCTGGGCCGAAGTCGGACGCTCAAACAGACGGAGCCGCCCAGGCGCCCCTCTGCCCAAAGCTTTTTAAAGGGTCATCGATGTCCACGGACTGTTTGGTGTAGTAATTTGATGGGAGCCTTTGCCCCCCACCTTAAGTAAAACTTACGCCACCCCCCATGGCCTGGAAAGCCCTGATCAATCGGGCCCCACCTGCCCCTCTCCTGTTCCCTCCCTCACATCTCCAGCCCTGCCCTCCCCCTGCTGCTCCACCAACACACCAAAGCCCTTGCTCAAAAGCACCCCAGGGCCTTCACACTGGCTATTCCTCCCACCTGAGAGGCTCTGGCCCCAGCCTTTCAGATAACTCCTTTCTCACCAGTCAGACCACAGCCCCGAGACACTCTCCTGTAGAAAAGGCCTTCTGTGACCACTCTGAGGACGGTCACCCATCCTCCTCACATCCCTGCTGAAATCCCCCCTCTGCCTTACTGGCTGACAGGTCTGTCGCTGCCCCTCCTCCAATTTCTCCCCACAGACTAAAGCTGCAAAGGACTCGTCCACCTCGCGGCCACCGGTCTCTCACACAGGTCCCTGGTGGCTCACGAGGCCTGGCATGGAGGGATGCCAATGGAGGTCTGAGAACAGACACTCTACCGCGGGCGATGCCGGGGGTGCCCCGCTGGAAACGCACAGAAGCAGACCAACAAGGAGCCTCCGGGCCTGGAAGCAATCCAGAAGCACTACGGCACCCACCGGCGCAGGAGGGAGCGATGGCCAGCTTCCCACGAGTTTCCCCACTGAACACCCCAGGGGCTCTGCCCGCCGGAACAGTCTAGGATTCGGGGCTCCTCTGTTCTTTCCTTTCTTCCAGCGAAACAAAATGAAGGTCAGCAAGGGGGCCAGCCACACAGGTGACACCGGGCTACAAACCAGGACCGAAACCCACCACCGCGCACAGTGCAACCACGCCTGCCAAGTACCCCCTCATTCGTCACCGATGCGAGCGTCCTCTCCTTACACTGACACCAAGTTCCCGGAGGGCCACGCCAGAGAGCACCAGGCTGGAGGCGGGCACCGAGTGTGTTCCTGAAATGGTTCCTGAACAATGCACTGGCGTCCATCCCTCTCGGAGCCTGCTCAGGAATGAGCACCCTGGGGTCTCCCGAGGTGGCCCGTCTTTTCCACCCCCTCCATGCCCAGCATGGCACCCTCTGAGCACCTGCCAGGCACCAAGGAAGGAGGGGTCTGTGGGGTGCCGGGCTGGCACTCAGGGTGACACACGCCCTTGTGTACAGAAATGTCCTCGATTCTTGACCCTGCCTAGGGTCTGTGCCCTTTGCAATGACTTTGTGCTCCGATCAAGAGGTGTCGTTCGCTGTGCAAGCTAAGCACTGCGGCGTGGTATTAGGGTCACTGTCCAAATGTCACAGATTAGAAAACCGAGGTTCACAGAGCTAAGTGCTTGGCCAAAGGTCGCAAAGCTAGTAAGTCGCAGAATAGGTAGGTAGGTAGCAGACCAAGTTGTACCTGCCCACGTCTCCCGGAATGTCTTCTCCGAGACGCCAATATGTCAAGTGCAAAACGCTAAGTGTTTTCAGTCTCACGGGATCCCCTGCTCCCCAGACTAAAGTGACCACAGAAATCCTTTAGCGGGTTATGTTGTAAGAAATCCTGTCGTGAAGAATGCTTGTGTATCGTCTTTCCCGAAAGTCTACGCAAGCGTCAAACAAGAAAGGTTTCTGAGACCTCTGGAACCTGTGGCCTTCTCTATATTTTGGTATTATTACGAGTATTTTCCTAGGAGTGGCTTTTACTTTTTTTTAATGTTTATTTACTTTTTGAGACAGAGAGTGCATACTTTTTGAGACAGAGAGCGCACGTGCCTGTGCGGGGGAGGGGCAGAGAGAGACGGAGACACAGAACCTGAAGCAGGCTCCAGGCTCTGAGCTGTCAGCACAGTGCCCAACGCAGGGCTCGAATTCACAGACCATGAGATCATGACCTGAGCCGAAGTCGGACGCTTGACCGACTGAGCCCCCCAGGCGTCCCTCTGGGAGTAGGTTCTATAGCTTTCATCTGAACCTCAAAGGTCTCAATAACCCCCAAGAGAGGCTAAGGAGCCCTGTTCTACAGAAACAGGTGATTTCTGTCAAGGACTCTGTATTTTCTCCAATAAATTCCATTTATTGCTTTAAAAAAAAAAAGAAGTGAAGTTCATTTTGACCCCTTGAGTCTAGGCTGGCCCTGTGCCTTGTTTTGGCCAACAGACGTGGTAGAGCCATGAGGCCTCCAGCGGCCTCGGACGTGCCCACTGCGCCTTGGATCCCTGCCTCCTGCGTAAGAACACACTGAGGCCACCTGGGCGAGGTTGAACACACGCAGCCCCTGCCATTCCCAGCGCCCGGGGCAACCCTGACCTACAGCTGACGGTAGATCCACCAGGGCCGGCCTGAACTGTCACCCCACCGAATGGTGAGTCAGACAAATGCTTACTGCTTCAGGCTGCAACACTCAGATGGTGTGTTACTCAGCGCTAACTGATCCGATCTCTTCCTGAGACATAATGGATCGGAACGGGAAGGAAGATGTTTGTATTCACACGGAGATGTCCCAGGCAGCACTATCTATGGCAAGAAAGGCGGGAACAATCTAAATATTCAGTAATAAGATTACAGCTTACCGTGTCACGGAGCTACAATAGAAAGAACTGTTCCACAGCGAGGAGGAAGGATTATGCTCTGGGGCGCCTGGGAGGCTCATTCGGCTGAGCGGCCAACTCTTGACTTCGGGTCATGCTCCAGGGTCATGGACCAAGCCCCGGATCGGCTCCCTGCTGAGCTCCTCGCTGAGCGTGGAGCCTGCTCGAGATTTTCTCTCTCTCTTTCCCTCTGCCCGTCTCCCCGGCCCTCTCTAAGTGAAAAGCTTTTTAAAAGGGTCAGGCTCTGTCGTGCTTTATTTTATTTTAGTTTATGTTTTAAAGACCGTGCTGAAATATTTACAGAGGAAATTTACATCCAAAATTATATGGGGGAAATAAAAATCAAGTTTAGCCATATGTCAATAATGGTTAACACTTATTAGTGGGGGGGGGGCTGTGTTCATTTTTTTATTCTTTCTTTTGTATACTTTAGAAATTTTCATATTAAAGGTTCATAAAAACGACATTTTAGGAAGATCATTCCGAACACTGTGGAGAAACATGGAATTTGTTTATGCCACACTGCTATGTGCAGAAAACAAAAACCGAAATGCTGTGTGTATAATAATTCAACCCTGGGCCTGTTACACACAAAACAGAAAGAGGGAAAGACACGGGGCGGGGGGGGGGGGGGGGAGGGGGGGAGGGTTTGTCTCTTCGAATTTTGCTCTCACAATGTTGAGCCGTCTTCACAGAGGACAAAAAAAAAATTTTTTTTTCAGGAAAAAGAATGACATACATTCTTTCACTTCCTTCAGCTGGGGTTCAGCATGCAGAAGGCGCTAGCCAGTGGGGGGCCCTCCCAGCCGTGTGGGGGCCGGGAAGCCACAGGAGGCCGCAGGACCCTCAGGCGCCCTCGCGGGTCCCAGCCTCCGAAGGCAGGGAAGAGTGCGGGGCGGTGGGGGGCTATCAACCAAGGCCTGTCCTCCCCGAGTCTAAGGGATCACACCGGCCTCTTCCTTTGACCAGTTTTGACATTAGAAGTGACCCTCAGGTCTCTAAAAATGTATCTTCGGACAGAAAAAAAAGGGTGGGGAAGGTAAATTGCAATCAGATCCCCCACTACGTGCTAGAAACCACCTGCACCAATACCGTCGTCTCTCTGACCTCCCCGATCTGCCCCGCAACTGGGTGCTGATGGCCCCATTTTACAGAGGAGGAAAGGGAGACCCCTCACCTGCCCAAAGTCAGTCACGCGCTGGGGCCACTGGCCAGCACACCTGTCAGCTCCTTCCCCAGGGAGCACCTGCACCGGGGCCGCATGCGGGAGGGGGAGGAGGTAGAGGGACCACACCAGGCTGAGGCCCCTCCCAGCAGCAGGGTGCGGAATAACGCCCCCATCAGGAGAGATGCTGCGGACTAAATGTTTGAGTCCTCCCAAAATGCATATGAAGGCCCTAACCTCTCCTGTGACAGTATCTGGAGGTGGGGCCTTCAGGAGGAGACTGGGGTTGGATGAGCTCAGGAGGGCAGAGCCCCATATTGGGGCACTATGTGTGTCCCCCCTCCATGTGAGGTCACAGGGAAAAGGCAGCTGTCTGTAAAGTAGGAAGAGAGCTCTCCCCAGGGACTGGACCCTCAGCCTCCGGAACCATGAGGAATAAACACCTCATGGTTGTTCAAGCTACGCCGTCCGTGGTATCTGTCGGAGCAGCCCGAGCTTATAAGGAAGACGGTAAGGTGGAAGCCCTGGGGGCAGGCCTAGAACCCCGCAGAGAGGCTGCCAAGGGGCCCCGTGTAGTGTAGGGACGGTGCAGGTACTGAGCCCTCTCTACGCTGTATTAAATGAATAAGAAGTTAAAGGTAGGAGAGCATAGGTAATGGGCCATCACCGGTGTGGAAACGGAAGTGGAGGGCCGTGTGTGTGCACGCGTACCCACCGGCTGGTCAGACACACGTCCAAGAGGAGGCGAGAATGTGGAACCGCAGTTGCCTCCAGGGGTCAGGGCCAAATGTGAGAAAGAATAATTTTCTACTCTATGCCTTGGTAGAATTCCACTTTGAAATGCTATTATTATTTTTTTTAATATTTACCATTTGGTCCTTCACGGAAGTTTGCCGTTCCCTGTTCTAGGCTCAGTGTTCTTTTCTTTCTTTTATTTATTTTGAGAGACAGAGTGCGAGTGGGGCAGAGAGAGGGAGACGGACGGAGAATCTCGACCAGGCTCTCAGCGCACAGCCCAACACAGGGCTCAGTCTTATGAACTGTGAGATCACAACCTGAGCCAAGTCAGGAGCCGGACGCTTACCCAACTAAGCCACTCAGGCGCCCGTGAGATGCTATTTTTTAAGAAAAGGTGGTTTGTGTGTTTGTGTGTGTGTGTGTGTGTGTGTGTGTGTGTGCGCATGTGTGTGTATTTTTAAGGGTGCTTGGATGGCTCAGCTGGTCGAGTGTCCAACTCTTGATTTCAGCTCAGGTCATGATCCCAGGGTCGTGGGATCAAGCCCTGCATCAGGCTCTGCACTGAGCATGAACCTGCTTAAGATTCTCCCTCCCTCTTCCTCTGCCTCTCTTCCTTCCTCTCTTTCTCTCAAATTAAAAAAAAAGAAGAAGAAGAAAAGTTCTTTTTTTAGTATTCACAAGTCAGATACGAATCTACCCCAGAGAAACTCTGGAATTTCATGCAGACAAGTCAGCGAACTCCTTGCACTTGGTTTCGAGGGCCCTATTTTCATCAGTCGATAAACCGAAATGACCCCCCACTCACGGCCTCATGTAACAGACACGAAGTACTTCCCCCCCGTTCTTCACTGCCCAGCGTGACAGCTCGGGTGCAAACGGCAGTCTCGCCAACTACGCCGAAAGGGCTCCGAGACGGGGTCCTCA
Source organism: Paguma larvata (assembly GCA_030068075.1). NCBI lineage: Eukaryota > Metazoa > Chordata > Mammalia > Carnivora > Viverridae > Paguma > Paguma larvata. Next base: position 37,865,773 of record CM057827.1, read on the forward strand.
AGTAGGAGCTCCTAGGAGGGCCCCACGACTGAACAGCAGAACCAGACCTGAGCTCCCTGACCCGGGCTCCTGCCACCTCGTACAGTGCCAACAAGGCCCTCGGGGCTAACAAAGACCAGGCCAGCTTTGCCTGCTGTCCGTGGTGGGCAGGCAGAGGGGAGAGCCCGGCGCCACCCTCACTGCCACTCCTCTCCCACAAGAACCACCTCTATCTGCCTCAGAAGGCCATACCACTAAGAAGAGCCACTGGCCTGTGAGGACTCTGGAGCCCCCACATAGAGGGCAAGGGCTTTGGGCTGGGCAGCCACTGGCTTCTCAACGGTCCTCGCTTCCCCACCAGTTCCAGAAAGGAACCACGAGGGACGACCTCAAGCCCTAATTCGGCCCCGCCACGCACTGAGCCTTCTCCCAGCCTCGGCCTCGCTCCTTCGCCGGGGGCCTGCAGGATTAGGCCCCTAGAGGTGTGCTAGCCATTCCCTTCCTCCCCCTTCCAGCTGTAACCCCTCCCAGCGTGTCCTCCCCTCAGCTCCCGCTGGCCCGCTCAGGGCGGAAGGGCCGCAGCAAGCGCCCTGCACCCCGCGTCCCCGCCTCAGGGCGGACTGAGCTCCCCTCCAGCTCCACAGCCCCATCAGACAGCTCGTAGCTGCGATGTTCTCCAGGCTCCCGGTCTGGGAAGGAAACACATTTCTAAACGTTCCTCGTGCACGGGACAAGGCCATCGGTGATGGTTTACATAACACGGGGCTGCTTTACCCCAAAACACTGTCCCACAACAAGGTTCCGCACAGCACAGTGGGGCAGGGACGACATCGGCCTTCACCCTGGACTCCTGGCGGCCTTGGCCTTTCCCCACAGTCCCATCGAACTCCATCCCTCGAGGCGGAATTACACGGGTCATTTCTCTAAGATGCCCAGCGCCGGACCCCCGGGCCCAGGGCCCTCAGAATCTACCTGTGTCCAGCTGGCTGTGGGTTTATCTGAGGAGAAAGATCAGACCAGGGGCCCGGCCTTCGGCTCTGACTTGTGGGGGTTCTCTTCACTCCCCTCTCCGGAGCACTTCCCTGGCCCAGGAGACCGTGTGTGTGGCCCCTCAGGCAGGCAGAAAGCGGCCCCCACCCTCACTCCAGCCGGCCGGGGAACCCAGAACCAGGGAGCACCCCTGACACCCCGACCGCTCAACAGCCTTCACGGTCTGCTCAGCAAGTAGTCCCCAACTTCCTGTGTGGGATCTGCCCTGCCCACACCCGCACCATGTGGCCGGGAAAGAGGCACTCCCTGGCCTCAGCAGCTGGCTCAGGGACAGGCGTGTGGCTCAGGCTGACCCATCAGGGCCAATCAGAATGAATCCTGGGTCCCTGGAGACCTGCACCCGGGTTGGAGGGAGGCCCTGGAGTCAACCTACCCAGGCCTGAATCCCAGCTCTGCCACCTGCTAGCTGTGTGACCCCTCTGTACCCCCATTTCTATTAGAAAACAGCGGTACAAGCCCACACGATCACAGGCTTTCGTGCGGGTCACATGAGAGCACACGAGGGACTCGGCACGCTGCCGGGCTCGGGATAAAGGTCGGTGTGAGGACTCACCCTGGAACCACACGGCCTGGGAACGAAGCCAACAGGAGAGAGGTCAGGTCCCGAGACATCATTTGAGCACCTGAATCCGCCTATGCCTGAAGCCAGAACTCTCCATGGAGATAACGCTTACAGAGGGCCCCTTCATTACTGAACCTAGCTGGCACTGAGGTTTCTGTAGGAACTGACACTTCCCTGTGACTTGTAGGAATCAGTCATACAATCGACTTTCTGCTCAGGTCATTAACTTCATCCTGACGGCATCGACAATGATTGAGAGAGGGAGAGGACTAGATGACACAGCTGCCACGGTGTCCTCCAGCAATGGGGACAGACTTACGGGCACATGGCCAGGTGCACAGGTCTTGCTCTCAGGGGAATCCTGTCCGCTGATGGTGCAGAAGCAACCGCAGAACTGCCCACGTCCCACATGGCTGCCCACTCCTCTACACTTCCCAGGGAAGTTTCTGGACTCCAAAGAGCTGGCCCTTCGGCACTCCCAGCAAGGCTGGAGGAAGAAGGGAAAGACTGCAGGGGTGAGTGGTGGAGGGACCCCAAACATCTGGGCCCAAGGATGGAAACAGTTCATCCTGACCAGGGGGTGGGGTCTGCCAACGACAGCCCAGAACAGAACAGATCCTACCTCACCCTCGCACGCAGTTCCCTGGAGGCCAAAGTGGGGGCACGTGTGGGCTCCGGAGCAGAGGCCCATCCCGGCCCGCCGCACGGCGGTGGGCGCCAAGCTGCAAGGCCTGTGCTCTGAGCTGCAAAGACCCCTTGTAGCTCAAGGTTCTGGACAATTACTCCTCCAAGATGGCAAACCTCTGCACCTCACCAGAGGCGAGACACGAAGGGTCTGATGACGGGTGAGGAGGGTGAGGGGCAGTCCCCTTTTCCCTTCAAGGATGGTCTCTGGCCCATTCGAGAAAGGAGGAGGTCTGAATGCCAAGCACCTCCCGTGCACGGGCACGAGGCCGACTCTTAACAAGGAAGAAACTGAGGCCTGGCGAGGGCCTGAAACGCACCCTGGGTCACCCATCCAGGGAGAGGCCAAAGCAGGGTTCAAATCTCACCACCAACCGGATCGCACGTTGTCCCTGGGTCACCACTCGGAATCCATGGCCAGCCTCCCCAGCTGAGCAGGGATCAGCTGAGTCGGCACCTAAGTTTCCCGACTCTGGGCAAGGAGGACGTCCCGATGGAACGGAGAGGGGCACGGAGAAGAGCTAATAACTGGTGGCACTGAGGACGAGGCGCTGGAAAAGGGCACAAACAAAAGGAAAGCCCCCTTGTCATCTTCTGGACCCATCTACCAAACACAACACCTCCGTCACGGTCAAGAGCACAGCTTTGGATTCACATAGACTGCTGCTCAAATCCTACCCCCGAGAAAGCCGGGAAGGCCACGTACCCTCTTGGAGCCTCAGTTTCCGAATATGGACTGAGAGCCTCGAAGCACAGCGATAGGCCCAGAGCAGCTGTTACTTTGGGGCTAAACCGTTCTTGTTTCGCAGACAATAATACCACAGGGACACTCTGCTGTCTCTGGCAGAGGCTAGGTGCGCCTCTGGAGGAGGACCCCACGGCGCCCCTCCACACCAGAGGCAGCCACGTCAGCTCCCCCAGGGGACGGAGGAAGCACCCTCCTCACTGCGGGGACACTTCCCAATTCACAGACAAAGGCCTCTCGGAGGCCCAGAGGCTCAAGCCTGGACCTCCCTCCCCAGAGCAGTGAGGAACCAGGCACCCGAAGCTCAGACACCTGCGCCCAGGTCAAGGGGTCTGGAGCTGATTCCTCAGGAAGCAGAACTCCTTCCCGACAGGACTCCAAAGCCTTGCCCAGACCTGCTCAGAGAGAGGCAGGAACGGGCCTCTGAAGGAATGGTCAGGATTCTTTTTCTTTTCAAGGATCCACAATGAATTTTAAGATAAAGATTTAAGAAAAAAAATCTTTTAAGAATAAAATACTGGAGCGCCTGGGTGGGTCAGTCAGTTGGGCGTCTGACTTCGGCTCAGGTCACGATCTCACGGTGCATGAGAGTTTGAGCCCTACATCGGGCTCTCTATCAGCACAGAGCCTGCTTCAGCTCCTCTGTCCCCCTCTCTCCCTGCCCCTCCACGTCCCCCCTCTCAAAAATAAGCAAACATAGAAAAAGAATAAAATATTAAAGAAAATAAACTTCAGCATCAGTAATGCCAGGTTCAATTCCAAGTTGCCCCTCCCACTAGCTCGACAACTCTGGGGCTGCAGCTCCTTGCTGGGCCTTCATTTCCCCCTCTGTAAGATGGGTGGGTGCAACGAGGAAATTCCAACCAGAGAGAAACCAAGAGAGGGGCCCCTGGCTGGCTCAGTCAGTAGAGCGATGACTCTTGATCTTGGGGTTGTGAGTTCAAGCCCCACGCTGGGCATAGCGATTACTTTAGAAAACTAAATAAATAAATTTCTTTAAAAAAAATTTTTTAATTAAAAATAAAGAGCCCAGGGAGAAACCAACAATCCCACAACACTGAACATTCCTCATAAAAAAAGTCCAGGATCCTAAAAGGGCAGGAGCCAGCCCTTCCAGGATGGGCACCTGGGGTCTCACGAACACCGCCCCCCACATACCAACACGTCCCTTCTCTCCTCTCCAAGGGTCCCCCCAGACTCCGGGGAGAACAGAACTCCACACAACCTGTACCCTCCTGTAGCACCCTCCCCTCGTAGGGGCCCAGCCCAGCAAATGTTTCCTAGAAGGGCTGGGGCTGCCCCTGGGGGCAGAGGGTGCTCACTGCTATATGGGTCCCTAGAACCCAAGACTGGCCAGCACGCAGCAGGCACTCAGTAAATGAACCTACGCTAGGACAAGCACCCCAGGGTGGGGCCCAGATGTTTCCTCACCTCCGCACCCCAGCCCCCCACTGTTGGATGGAAATACGGTGCGAGGCAGAAATGAAAGCGAAACTCTCGGCACCCACCTACCACCCCCAGGCCCTCCCAGGAAGCAGTGAGCTGGGAGGCGGGAGGGAGGCACGTCCTGGCCACTGACACTAGAGGACCCTCGCACCAGGAAAGGATCAGGAAGGGAGGCAGGAAGGCCGGGCTGGGGGTACCCACCAGAGATAGGTCAGAGGCCTCAGGCCCCAGCTGGGACAGGCAGGAAGGCTGGGGCGGTGGCCTCCTGGGGCTCCCATCTGCCATGCTTGCCAGCCCTTGAGGTGGCTGAATTATGCCCACTCTACGGACAGAGGAGCGGAGGCTCAGGGGAAGGCAGAGTGGCTGGTCTAGTCATCTACAAACAGTTGGGCAAGGCTTGTGCTCCGAGTTCACTGCCATCCACCACCCACCACCCTTCTGGGCCCCGTAACTGTACACAGAGAACGCTCAGAAAAGAACGCCTTGGTTTTCTTCTGAAATGGTTATCAAGCCAATGGTACTCGGATGTTCCGGTTCAAGGTGGAGGCGAAGGCCACCAAACAGGGTAGAAACGGCAATGGTACTCGGATGTTCCGGTTCAAGGTGGAGGCGAAGGCCACCAAACAGGGTAGAAACGGCGCGGTTTCAGGAGTCAGCTAGCCCCTGGGGCAAATCCCAGCTCTGCCACTCACAGTGGGGGGGGGGGGCAGGCTGTCATCTTGCCCCTCCCTGGGCCTCAGTGTTCTCATCTGGCACATGGAGACACAGCACCCACCTTGGAGTGTAGATTTCCGACCCGCAATAGTGCCTGACCTGTGGTAGGATCTCGCCGGGCTCTGTTGTGAGCCACTTACTTGGAGGTGCGGGGAATGTCACCACAGCCCTGCTGAAGCGTGGAGGGCCGCGTGGACGAGCCCCAAGTCCCGGCTTCACGGCTCGGGCTCCCAGACCCAAGCACGCAGATCTCTGACGGGTGTGCAGAGCTAATCGCAAAGTGAAGTACCACGGGCTGGGCCGCTGCCTCTGCTCCCAGCCCTGCCCGATGACCGGGTGACTCTGGCCAGGCCGGTCCCTCAGGATCCACCTGAGGGTGGAAGTAATTCCAGCACAAACCGGCAGCCAGAGGCAAGAAATGTTTAAAAAAAGAGAGAGGATTGTCGAAAGGGTACCGAGCAGAGCTGGGCGGGTGTGCTCCGAGGAACACAAGACCCCTCGGGGACCCCCAGGACCCACCGGCCGGGGGAACCTTTATATCCGGATGCCTTCCTGGAGAGGACCTGTCCCCGAGAGACCACTTTTCACCTGTTTAACGCGGCATTAAACATGCCTGACAGTTAGGAGGTGAGGCCCAGGAACGCACTTCAGGTCTTCCGGAAGAATCACCAGGCCCTGATGTTAAGAGAAAGCTCCCGGGCCCGAGCTTCTCCTGAGAGGTAGACTGAAGGATGTGTATTTCTCACCAGGGCCTCCAGGTGCTACTTTTGGGGGGCAAGTTCACAAACACTGGCCTGCAGGAAGGTAAACTAAAGAGAGCAAGCTTCAGTGGCCTCCACCCCCCCACCCCCAGACTCCACCTTGAGGCCAAACCTGAGCTTTGAGGAAGGGGAAAGGTCGGCTGGCCCAGGGCCTACCAACAAGGGCCGGGGATCCCCGAGACTCACTGCTCCTTCCTGAACACAAAGGCTGGACCGGACCTGACCCAAGGGGAGCATGTGGTCTCCTGTCCCGGCCCCCAGATCACAGCTACAGCCTCAGGTGGGAAGAAGGTCCCAGGGCCACCCACCCGGCCCCCCAGGGAACAAGGACACCAAGGACACCCTGCTGTCTTCTTTGACCACCTGTCTGAAGAAACCAGGCAGCCCTTTCAGAGACATCGGCCCCCAGTCCACACGGAAGCCAGGGCTACGACAGAGGCAGGTCGAGGCGTGTGGCCTCCAGGCAGCAGACACAGCCCACCCTGTAGCTCTTCAGCTCCTAGAAGAACGGGGCTCTCGGCCTCTTTGGTTAAATGTCACCTCCTCAGAGAGGCCTGCTCTGACCACACAGTGCTTCAGCGGCCTCAGCCACCCGTTGCCACGGTTCTCTCCTATTTGCGGCTTCCCGGCACTAACTACACCACACAGCATTTAAGCGTGACTGTGTGCTGACCTCACCTTCATCTCCTCACCAGGCATGGAGGTGCCTGAGGGCAGGAACCAGCACCCAGCACACTGGCTGGCTGGGTGCGTGCTCAGGATTTGCTCTGTGAATAAAAGAAGGAAGGAATGGGGCCCAAGGGCTCCTCCCTGGCCTGGGCTCGCCCCTTCTCCTCCCTCCCCAGGGTTTCCATCTGGGCCCAGAGCACTCCAGAGCCACAAGCAGCTTTTGGCTGAGCCACAGGGACGTGCAAAAGGCTTCCAAACCCCACCAGTCAGTTCTTTCACCCACTAAGAGATACTCTTTTGTGCCTCTACTATGGGCACTGTTAGAGGCCCTGGGTCTCCACCTTTACGGAAGCGCCTTCGAAGACAACACGCAAGTCCAGAGAGAAAGAACAAACCCACCAGGGGCTGGCGATTCCAAGAGAAAGGGAAATAAAAGGCGCCTCTCGGAAGCTGTCTTTGGGAGGGACCGCAGCCTGACTGCGTGTCCACACTCTCCCTGCAGGGGCAGCCGATGGCTGGGCAGCGGGCTCGGTCACCAGGGTTGACCTGGAGCACGGGGAGCAGTCGACAGGGTGGGCCTGGGACTTCCTCATGGGAGTGATTCTCAAATCCCCACAGGCAGTGACAGATCCGCCCCCTGAGCCCTAAAAGCAGGAGTCGGGGGAGGGGACACTCCCAGGAGCTATCACCGTCCTCAGCCTGGCACCATGACGGGCCCACACAAACAGGCCCGTGAGGCCCAACTGGGGAGGTGCGGGCCCACAGGCGGCTGCTTTCCGAGGGAGGCCTGCAGCAGCCAAGACAAAGCATCAGGCGGAATTCAAACACCCAATGGGAAAGGCCTGGCGGCTCCCTAGGCACCCTGGTTCCTAACTCCAGAGGAGTACTGTTTAAGAGGCGTCGGCGGGCAGCGGGGAGGGCACAGTGGTCTTGCAGCGGGTGAGTCCCCCCAACACACACATCTCACTGTGGGACCCTGAACAAGCCACTCGCCCCACCAGGCCTGGGTCTCCCCCTTGGGAACCCAACCAACACCGTCCCCAGACAAGGCCACACCCGCCCAGGCCAGCTTCCCCAGGGCCAGTGGAGGGAGAAAGGCTGAGGGTGGCCAGATTGGTGCAGGAAGAGGGGAGGGGCAGGTGCACAGCTCCTGGATGACGGCTGGCTTTCAAAAATGAATCTTACCTTTCAAAAAGCGAGGTACCAGCACATTCCCTCAAAAAGCTAGCTTACCGGCTAAATTCACAATACGGGGGGGGGAACAGAAACCCCATTTACTTCCAACTGCTGTGAGGAACTGCACTCAGGAGGCACTTCACTAAGCACTTACTGCATGCCCTGGGCCCGTGAAACCGCGTGGGAGACACGACCAGCGGAGGCAGGACGGCCTAGTGGTTAGGGGTGGAGGTCCCGGCCCGCCGGGCCTGCCCTGGCGCCTGCCTCGGGCAGTTGTCGTGCCTCCCCCCACCCCCCACCCCCACTCCCACAGCGTGAATCAATCTCACTGTCAAGAGAAATGCAAATCAGAAGTACCATCTCACCCCTGTGCTTGGCCAAGATCAAAACGTTTGCCACGGGGCTGCTCTGGGGAGGGCGTGGTCCACGGGCTCTCCCATTGGCTGTCTCGCGGGCAGTGCTATTTCTCTGTGGGCAACTTTACTACTCCCCTGGAGAAGGAGCCGCCTGTGCCCTCTGACCCCGCACTCACCCGTCTGGCAGGGAGTGCCCAGGCGATGGGGCGGGGCACTCGCTGCCCCACTGTCTACACCGGCAGAGGCCAACCCGAGGGGGAGAGAGCTAGTCCATCGTGCTAAGAGCCCGACCACTCGGCCAGTAAAGAAAAGAGGGAAAGGACACGGATCCACCTCCCGACGGACCAGAGATGGGCTATTTCTCTAAGACCTGGTGTTCCGTGAAGTGAGTCGCGGGCAGAGAGGTTCGCACGCAGAGACCAGAACACGCGTGTGCCCGTCTGCACAGAACACCTATAGAGAGAGGCTGCTGACAGCAGCTGTCCCTGCCTGACAGGAACCCGGGAACAAGGGAGTCACTGACTTTTTGTTGTACTCTGAGTACTCTTGATATTTTTTTAACGTATGCATGTATTAAGCGTTCATAAAGATAAAGAGAACGATAAAAGTTACTAGTAACAGCAACACGATTGCTCATGAAGACTCAGCACCTTCGGAAGCCCAGCACAAACTCTTCTTGAATCGCCAAACTTTTTTTTTTTTTAATGTTTATTTACTTTTGAGAGAGAGACAGACAGACAGGCAGTGAGCAGGGGAGGAGCAGAGAGGGAGACACAGAGTCTGAAGCAGGCGCCAGGCTCTGAGCTCTCAGCACAGAGCCCATCATGGGGCTGGAACCCACCTGCCGTGAGATCATGACCTGAGCCGAAGTTAGACGCTTAATCGACTGAACCACCCAGGCGCCCTGAATCTCCAATCTTTAATAAAAAATGGAAGTACCATCTTGCATTAACGTATGGTTTTCTCAGGTTCCTCATCCGTAAACGAGGGCAGGACGGCGCCCCTGCCTCCAGGTGGGGGGGCCCGTGTTAAAGGAGAACACCCCACTGGGAGGGCACCGCCTTGGCTGCCCCTGACGGCCCCACAAAGCCCACACCCGGCAGGGCGATCGGGCAGCACCCGTCGTGGGCTTCAGGGGCCCTCAGGAACAGCCCAGGCCAAGAATGCTAGACCCACAAGTGCCAAAGATCCCGGAACAGAGAGGCGTCCGTGGGCGGAAGCCCGCCCCCCACTCCCCAAGGACAGCTACAAAAACAAGCAGCAGGCACCGTCTGCCGTACCTGGAGGCGCTTCACGTGCCCCGAGTCCTCACTCCTTTCATGCACACAACAACCCTGCGCCGTGTGGCGCTAACACCCTCGCTTTGCAGGTGGGGAAACTGAGGCACAGAAGGCCCAGGACCACCCCTGTCCAGATGGACGTCTTCTGCCACCATAAGTCCAGCTCTCTCCCCTGGAGGAGGCAGGGAGGAAGCATTTCTTTGCAAGGCTGAGTTACAGACAGTCTCGGGGAACTGGGGCCAAGGAAACCTGCTCGGTACCTCCTCCCACCCCCGCGCCCCCCCAAAATGGTGCAAATCCAGCATGGAGACAAAGAGAGCCATACCTCCCCACAGAGCAGCATCCCTTAATCCTGGAAAGGATCCTCCTTCTTCCCCCTAAGAATCTCCTGAAAGACTTCCAGCCCAGAATGCTAAGCCATCCCAGCAGAAAGGGACCTTCGAGATGCCCCCTTTTAAAGGAAGGAACGCAGACGAGGAGGGGAGGGGACGGCCTGATGGCCCCCTTACGCCCTTCCCTGGCATGCTTCCCCAGGCCAGGCTGCTGTTGACACCACACTCCCAGCTCCCCGAGGACAGGGGCTCTGTCCTGCTGCTCCCCAACCTGCCGCCTCTCAGGCCAAGCCCCCAGAAGGTGCTGGGTAAACGTGAGCTCAGTGGACTCCGGGCCCCGTTCCCTCTGAGGGAACTGCGCAAAGGTTCCCCGGGCGGCACGATCTGTGATGATCACGTCCGTAAACGCGTTTCCTGCTGGCCCCTAAGGTTCTCGAGGAAGAGAACCTCACAGACATTCTTCTGCTTTTGGAGGCTCCGGGAAGCCCCGCCTAACCTGGGCAGAGAGGAGACTTAACACGGAAGCCATGTCCCCCGGTGAAGGGGCCTCGGGACGGGGCACAGGAAAGCCACACGGGCTGCGCGAGCCTCTTCCATCTACTCCCCAGGCCTCGGCGTCCCCATCCCTGCGTCCCGGGCTGCTGGGAACATGAATGAGAGGAGGTGTCGGGAAGGACTGCATTAAAAAGGCAGCTGACAGGACAGACAGACAGACAGCGGGCCACCCACATCTTACACCAAAAACGCTTCATGACGTCCCGTGACTTTTCACCACCTCCCCCGGTACAGGTTCAGGCACAGGACAGAAAAGGGTAGGAGGGTGAGGAAACGGAGGAGAGTCACAGAAAACAAAGGGAACGGAGAGGTGGGGGCCGGCCGGCATTTCCAAACGAGACACTGTGGAGAAGCTCAAACTCAAAAATCAAAAACCCCCCAACATTTCCAACGCCCAGCTTCATTTCTCGGCTTCTCCCTTGGGAGTCCCTTCTGGGCGTCTCGAAAAGGGTACAAGGAAAATGTTTTAAAAAAATATATTTTTAAAGGAGCACCTGGGTGGCTCAGTCGGCTAAGCATCCAACTGCGGCTCAGGTCATGACCTCAGGGTTCGTGGGTTCGAGCCCCATGTTGGGCTCTGTGCTGACAGCTCAGAGCCTGGAGCCTGCTTCGGATTCTGTGTCTCCCTCTCTCTCTGCCCCTCCCACCCAAAAAAATGAATAAACATTTAAAAAGAAGAAGAAAGAAAAGGGTACAAGGAGAGGGCGTGAGGGAACCGGGAGGCTGCTCGGGTATGAGCAGAAGGGCAGGGAAGTTGGCGGAGGCAAAGAGAACACAAACCAGAGCCTCATCCATGTCCCCGTCCCTGAGGGGAGAAGAAACCGAGGACAGTGACAGGAGCAAACACAGTACCACTAAAAACAAGCTGAGTCAAAGGCCCATCTGCTGACTAGTCAGGGGGCCGCCCTATGGAGGTGCCCCAAGGGGGTGAAGGGTGGACCCTATGCCCACCAGCCGTACCCGGGCCCGGTGCCAGCCCCCTGCTGCCACCATCCACATGCGATGCCCGCCTGGCCGAGGAAGGCAAGGAAGAGTCTCCGGGACAGGAGGGCAGCAGCTGGACCCCCGTGAAGGCACGAGGGAGGTGCCCAAGTAGAAAGGGCTTTCTGTGGGGGTCTCCGGGTCACCAAATGGGGCTCATTCTAGAAGTTAAACAAAAAGGAACCAAAGGGCGGAACCTACCGCTTCTCGTGCCTGCTTCCCCATCTGTAAAACAAAGGGGCTGGAAGCGGTTATCCCCAACATCCCTGCTCTAAGATTTTTACAAGGCCTGACATCCAACTAAACGACTCGTCTGGCCCCTTCGGGTCACGCTCTCTGGCGCTGACACTTGCCCTAAACATTCGGAGCGGAGCTTCAGATCATTTTCAAACATTTCTGGACTTTCTCATCAGAGAAAAGTCACAGGCGATTCATCATCCCTCAAAACAGGAACGCTGCATCTCCAGATCGCGAATGTCGAAAGCGTGACCGTGTCCATCCACATCACCTCTCGGGTCACTAAAATCAAACCAGCTTTCCCTACCAAGAACACAGCGACCGCCAAAGGCTCTGGCCGCCCTGTCAAGACCAGGAGCTTTCTGCACCAAGTAGAAAACCATGGCCACCAGGGGGCGCTGCCCTGAAGTAATAAAGAAGAGGGGAAAAAAAAAAAAAAAAAACTCTTTCTTGGTATTTTCTTTCCCTTCTTAAGGTTAAAAGACACTATATCTAGAGCTCCCCTAACGAAAACACAAATGGGCTTCCTGAGGTTATAGAATGGCCCAGATGCTTTCTGTCTTGACTCCCTGAAGCCAATATTATGGCTGGAAGTAGGCATCCAGACTTTGAGGGCAACAACGTTTTCAGAGAAATTAATCCTCCATGCCGGGCTTCCCCCAGAACGGTTGACATCGCAAGGCTTGCCCTGAACAGCCCTGCTTAAAGGCAGGGGGGTGTCCATGGAAAGAGCAGGCAATCTGCAAGTCCAGCAGCGGGACCCAGCCCCGAGTCTGGGCTGGAACTGTTTTTGCGAGAGCCTCCTAATTAGCGAGCAAAACATACCAGCCAGATGACAAACCTCAGGCTTTAGCTGCGGACGCAGGATGACACAAATACAGACAGACCTTGGGGAAAAAAGGGTGCAAGGTATTAGCTGGGATTTCCCAAGTCTCAGATGACTCCGGAGCCTAACACCAGAATGCCCCTACCACCAGAAAGGGACATCCAAAACCTGTCAAAGGGGCTTCATATTTCTCCTGCGTCTAGGGCGCTTCCCTCCCCCCCCCCCGTGTGTATGTGTGTGTGTGTTTGTGTGTGTGTGTGTGTATCTGCGGCGCAAAGTTCAAGTGTCCTTTTTTAATGTTCCGAAAGTCCTCGGACCCATTTTCAAAGTTCTGGCTGCAAGTTCCTCCTGATTTCCTGATTTCCTTGTGAATTCCCAGGCTGCTTGGCATGCCCTACCGACCATGAAAAGCTTGCTTTCTCCTTAGGAGACCAGCCTGAGAAATGGCGGCCAACTCCATCCCCAGGCCAAAGGATGCAGAGCCAGGAGCGGTGTTACACAAGGTGCGCCCCTCTGGCTGCAGGGACAAGAGTGCCTGCGGGGTGTGCCAGGGCAAAGGAGCAACAAGCCCTCAGGACAGGCATGGGGGGGGGGGGGGCGGGGGCGCAGAAGCGCCACAGGCCAGGCCAGCATGTGAAGGCCAGCTCAGACTCACCACTTGTTCCGAGCACCAGGAGATAAGGGAGCCCAGTTGTTCAATTCTGCAACACGTTGAGGGACCCAACGGGGACAAAAAATGTAAGTGAGACACATTTTCAAGAATCAAATCTACCAAGTGGAGACACTGCATAACAAAAGGATTCCACCAGGACTTTGCAAAAAGGCTTGGGGGAGCCAGATTCTCTCAGGCTTTCGATAAGAGCAGGATTTCACTGACCGCTTCCCAGAGGCAAAGCCACAGTCATAGAGCAAGGTGGGGGATACCTGCCTCAGAAGCGGAGGCTTCCATAAGAGACCAGGAATGTAATCTTATTAAAACACCATGCATCTCCACCACTGAGCAGCAGCTTGGAGGGGCGGCGGGGAGCTTGTCGCGGGAGGAAAGCCGTTCTACACAAGCATTTACCCCACCTCCCCTGCACCAGACACTCCCTAGCTGTGGGACCCCACGCAGGGTACCCCACTTCTCTGCAGATCGCTCCCCCTTCTCAGACACATGGCCCAGAATCACCACCCCGGTCAATTCTCAAAGCTGGTGCGAGGCTCTAATGAGACAGCAAATCACCACGTACATGCCAAGTATTGCTACTCGCAGCACAGAGGCTTAACCCAGTGACATGCAATGACAGCTTCAAGGGCTGCACACGCGGGGCACACAGTAGGCGGTGTGCAAACACACAAACTGTGCTGTCCTCCTCCACGAAGGGAAAGGAAGGAAGGAAGAAAAACACTCCAGACTAAAAGTAACCTCCAGCCACAGGCAGACAGAGTGGGTTCCCCGGTTTTCCCAGGTCCCTCTGCCACCTTTAGCGGCGTCCCCAGCGCGCTCCGGGCAGCTGGGGGCTTCCCCACCGAGGGTCACGGTGCACCTGGAAGCCCCGGTCCGTGCCACACCGCCCATCCTGGCCGCCGCTCCCCTCGGGCACAGCCGGCGGCCACCAGACCCACCTGGCGGCTGGGACTCCATGTCCCCGAGCACCGCTCCCTCCCGAACGCTCCAGCCTCCCCAAAACAGCGGCTAAGGCTGAACCGGGCTCCGGCCGGGGGGCTCCCCGGGCGCCGGGGCCCCGTCCCTCCTTACCTGCACAGCTCGGCGAAGGCCTGGAAATTCAGCTTCTTGATTTTCTTCTCGCTCAGCCAGTAGCCAACTCTCTTCCCTTTCAGAAAGGTCTGCATCTTCCTCCTCGCGCGGGGAGCTCGGGTCCGGAGGAAATCGCCCACAGGCCGAGTGTGGCGGCCCGGCGCGCGCCGCGAGCGTGCGGGCACCTCCTCCGGCGGCGGGGACGCGGAACGGGGCTCGGGGCGCGCAGTCCTGCCGGGAGGGGAGGGGCGGGCCGGGGCGGGCGCCCGGGCGGAGGGAGCGGCGCTCAGCGCGGCGTGCCACTGGCTGCCGCCGCCGCCCACGCCCCCGCCGCCCGCGGGGCTCGCCGGCGCGCCAGATCGCCAGCGCCGGGCCGGGGCCGGGCCGGGACCGGGAGCCCAGGGGCCGCGCCGCACGGCCCCCTCCCCCCCACTCCCCGGCGGCCCTGGCGGCGCAGGCCCGGCCCCCGCGCCCCTCGAGGCCCCTCCTCCCCGCCCTCCCGCCGGCGCCGGCGGCCCGGGACTCCGAGCCCGGGGCGGCGCGATCGGCCGCTGCGAGCCGGGCGCGTGCCCTTCCCGGCGCGCCGGGACCCCGGCGGGGCGCACGCGGCCGCCCGCGCCCCCCGCCCCGCTTCGCCCTGGCCCACCGTCCTCACCCGCCGCCGCCGCCGTCTCCTCCCCGTCCTCGTCTTCGCCCCCGCGCGCAGCCCGCGCACCCGCCGAACCCGGCCGCCGCCGCCGCCGCCGCCGCCGCCGCCGCGCTGACCCGGCCGGGCGGCCCGCTGGACCCCGCCGGGGCGGAGGAAGCGCCGCAGCGCCGGCCGCTAGGGGGCAGCGTCGCCCGCCGCCTCTTAAAGGCGCCGCGCCCTCCCGGCCTGGCTGTTTGGGGCTTGTTTGCGTCGGGGCTCAGACTGGTGAGCTTCGGGACGGAGGGCGCGGGACGGGGCTTGGGGCGGCCATTGCCAAGTGGTTTTTGCTTTTTAAAGGGACGAGAGGAGTCGTGGTGTGGGCATTTTCGGCCTGTCAGTTGGGAGTTTCTTAAATCAAAAGCATCTCTGTACCCCCAGTAGTATTCAGCGCCCCCCTACCCCATCCTGGGTAATTTACTGAAACTGCAGCCGGGGTGGGGGGGGAGCGGATACGGACATTCAAGGAGATCATCTCTCTTCCCCTGAGGAGACAGATCCAGTCCCAGGACGGGGCCCCCTGGGGTGGCGACCTGAGCACCCAGGGCCTTCTCACACTTAAGGTATTGACTGCCTCTTTGGTCCCTTTCCACCGAGTGAGGACAGAGCGGACGCTAGAAACATCCAAAATGGGGTTGGAACACTCCCAGGGGACCCTTTCCCTTTGGAGTGCAAGTCAGCAGCAGCCTTCTCGTCCTTGATTCACTAAACCCCACTGTGCCCTGCTTGAGCCCTGTGGGACAGTAGGGGAGCGTCCAGCCTTCCAAGAGCACTGGGTTTGGGAGGAGAAGACAGGCAGGAAAAATGAAAGGGGGGGGTGGGGCTCAAAGTTTCAGGGGAGACATTTAAGCTGGCCTTGGAAAATAAGGAGGACTTTGGTAGTCTTAAGAAGAGAGAATAAGGGTGCCTGGGTGGCTCAGTCGGTTGGGCGCTGACTTCGGCTCAGGTCATGATCTCAGCTTGTGAGTTCGAGCCCCGTATATGGCTCTGTGCTGACGGCTCAGAGCCTGGATCCTGCTTCAGATTCTGTGTCTTTCTGTCTCTCTCCCCCTACTCTGCTCACACTCTGTCTTTCTCTGTCTCTCAAAAATAGATAAACATTAAAAAAAAAAAAAAGAAGGGAGAATAGCTACAATTGATTCAGGGAGGAAGAACCAGGTCGTTAGAGGTAGCGGACTCTCCTTAACCAAAATTGGGCTCATTCTTTAAGGCCCAGCCCTAGGGGCCTGCCTTCTTCCCCTAATTATAACCTCCCCACCCTTCTCCTGGCTGAGAGGCTGGTTCACACTGGGGCGTCAGGAGGGATCACGCATGTTCGCCGCCTCCACCTCTCAGCTTGCCCTCCACCACTCACCTCACTGGTGCTTGCTGTGTGACCTTGCAGTCCACTCAGTCCTCTCTGAGCTTCTGGTCCTCCATCTTACCTCAAGAGCTAAGCGGTGTCTCTCGAGAGCACTTCAAACTGCAAGAGAGCAGTGGGTATGAGGTCTAAAATGGATGATGTTGTGGGGCGTGGGGGGAGAGAGAGAAGATGAGGTGTCTCAAACATGGGGGAAGAACGGTCTTTGGCTTCTGAAAGACCAGACTTGGGGGTCCTAGTTCAGCATGGCCCCCAGCTTGGTCAAGTCACTCTCGCCCTCGGAGCTTCAAGGATTGCAGCTAGGATTAGAACAAGGTCATGGACGGGTCCTCAGCAGGCCTTCAAAAATGCTGCTTGTTACTGATTCATCCAAGGATCCAAGATTCCAAGGATTCTTACCTCGAGGCCCAGGTGAGAGCTCACCCCACCCCAGGGCTTCAGGAACCCCTGTCGCTGCCAGAAATTATGTACACAATGGTCATAGCTTTTTACAAACTCTGCGCCTCTGTGATTTGCCTCAGAAGAATCACTCATTACTCCAGGGGCTCCCAGGTGGCTCAGTTGGTTGAGTATCCAACTTCAGCTCTGGTCATGATCTCACGGTTCGTGAGTTTGAGCCCCGCATCGGGCTCTGTGCTGATGGCTCAGAGCCTGGACCTTGCTTCAGATTCTGTATCTTCCTCTCTCTCTGTCCCTTCCCCACTCACATTCTGTCTCTGTCTCTCTCTCTGTCTCAAAAACGAATAAACATTTTTAAAAAGTAAAAAAAAAAAATCACTAATTACTCCAATTTTAGGACATGTGCTGCCAAAGCACGCACAAGAGTCACTAATTACTCCAGCTTGCTTTCTTTTTAAGTTTATTTATTTACTTTGAGAGGGAGAGGGCACGAGTGAGCAGGGGAGGGGCAGAGAGAGAGGGGGAGAGAGACTCTCAAGCAGGCTCCGCACTATCAGCACAAAACCCAACTCGGGGCCCAGACTCACAAATCATGAGATCAGGAGTTGAAATCAAAAGTTGGACGCTTAACCGACTGAGCCACCCCGGTGCCCCTCCAACTGGCTTTCTTATCATGAAGAAATGGGCCCAGAGAGGGAAGGGGATTTGCCGGAGATCACCGAGCAAGCCAGTGGGAAAGCCAGGACCAGCAACCCCAGGCCACCGTCCTTCTGGAGGTAGGAGGGATACGAGAGGAGGGACAGGTGCTGAGAAGCAGACCGCTGCCCAAGGTACAGCGGGAGCCTCCGTCTGCACTGGCGGGCCCAGGGACCCTCCTCCATTTCTCTGGTACCCTGAAAAGGTGCTGGCCTCCAGCCTCCTCTCCACAGAGAATGGGAAAGTCTACGTCTCCGTCTACGGTTTTTATCTCTGTTGTAAGATCTTGGTCATGCCACAGGGGGCTCTAGGAGTAAAACCACCCTCCAGAGCTGTCCCACTTGGACTAAAGGAGTGAACCATTTCGCCCGCCCCACTCCAGCCCTGTCCATCAGTCTTCGGATATGAGCTGACCCCTGGGGAGAGGCATCGCCTTGGGCCAAGTATTTCCCAGTTCACTACCTCCTCCCCTAATTTGCGTGCCGCGAAAGTACAGCACTGGTCTGCCCCTGGTAGTCGGTAGTCGCGGCTAGTCTGTTCTCCACTCTTCAGCCAGGACAGTATTCAGAATGCAAATCCACTGTACTTGGAATGAAAGCCAAAACTCCTAGACGAGCCCCGTGGCCTCATCTCCTCACCTTGTCCTACCACTCTGGTCTCTGTGATCCCTGCCATCCTAGGGCCCTTAGCCATTCAGTTCATTGTTCTGGTGTGTTCTTCCCTCTTTTTGCTTATTAACTCATCCACCAGCTCCCAGCCCAGGGGTCCCTTCCTGGCATCTCAGTCTAGTTCAATGACCTGGATGGTAATCACACTTGGACTCTTCTTGGAACCGAGACGTTACTAATGTTTGTCCCACCGCTAACTGTGAACCCCTCGAGGGCAGGAACTGTGTTTTCCTCTTCACCAGAAGCCAAACTGCTCCATGAAAGTGACTGACTGAGTAAATGAAGGTCAGATTGGTCCCCCCAGGCGGTCCCTGACCTCACTTGAGGTAAGGAGAGGCAAAACTAGGAAAACTCCAGAACAGGAAGCTGGAGCCATCTACATTCCCTCTGGGAGGCAGATGGACCATTAAGGGATTAAATGGGCTATTGTGCGACCATGGCCTGGGGCCATCAGGGAAAGGATTATTCTGGAGCTGGAAGAGGAGCAGTAGTAGAGGGAGGGCCTGGGGGAGGAAGGGCACTGCCAAAGGATAGAAGTTGGCCACCAGGAAAGCCCTCCTAACCCCACTCCTTCTCCTGGGGGAGACTTGGGCTTTGGGAAGTAAGACAATGAAGTAAATTCCCACCTAGGATACGGCTAAGGACACTGACCAATCTACCTAGCCTCTCTGAGCCTTGCTCACCTCATCTGAGACCCTTAAGATGGTGTCCATTAAAAGGAGACTCGTTAAGAAAGTGATGGCAGGGCACCTGGGTGGCTCAGTCAGTTGAGCGCCAGACTTCGGCTCAAGGTCATGATCTCATAGTTACTGGGTTCAAGCTCCACATTGGGCTCTTTACTGTCAGAGCAGAGCCAGCTTCGCTTAGGATCTTCTGTCTCCCTTTCTCCAGCCCTCCCCCGCTAGCGCGCACATGCTCACACACGCAGGCACGCTCTCAAACGTAAATAAACATTAAAAAAAAAAGTCGTGGTAGACCCATTCTGCAATGGTTTGTCACAAGGAATTAATGTTTATTTATTTTTGAGAGACAGAGAGACAGAGCGTGAGCAGAGAAGGGGCAGAGAGAGAGGGAGACACAGAATCCAAAGCAGGATCCGGGCTCTGAGCTGGCAGCACAGAGCCCGACATGGGGCTCAAACTCACAAACTGTGAGATCATGACCTGAGCCGAAGTCAGGTCTCACTGACTGAACCACCCAGGCGCCCCTGGCACAAGGAATTAAAGATGCAGCCAACTGGGGCGCCTGGGCAGCTCAGTCGGTGAACCACTGGACTTCGGCTGGGGTTATGATCTCCTGTTTCGTGGGTTCGAGCCCCACATCGGGCTCTGTGCTGACGGCTCAGAGCCTGGAGCCTGCTTCGGATGCTGTATCTCCCTCTCTCTCTCTGCCCCTCCCCCACTCATGGTCTGTCTCTCGAAACTGAATAAACGTTAAAAAAATTTAAGGGAAAAAAAAAAAAAGATACAGCCAGCCCGGCATGACCATTTATTATCTGTGCGACTGTGGGCACATTAATAAATCTGTCCGAGCCTCAGTTTTATAATCTATTAAATGGAAGCAACCAAAATTAGATACTTTGAAAATAAAATAAAAATAAATGGGAGTAACCATCAAACCTAGTTCATAAGATCATCGAGAAGTTTAAATGGGTGTAACTATGTAACGGACTATAAGTTTGTAAAGGAGCTAAATTCATGAAGGACCGTATCAGACGTGTCTTATGAGCGTTAGCCACTGCTGTGCTGCTATTACTACATCGTTCACAGTGTGGGCCTCTGCAGCCATTAAAATAATCAAACAGAATAATATCGGTTCATTCCTTCAGTCGCTAAATATTTACTAAGCACCTACTATGTGCCAGACACAGGGATATATTCTAGGCACAATATGTTCTATATTCTAGGCACTAGGGATACCACAGTGACAAAAAACAAATCTCGACTCTCATGGAACTTATATTCTCCTGGGGTGGACAAAGAATAAACAAAAGAAGTAAATAAATTGTGCAGTATGTTAGCCAAGTGATATATGCTACAAACAACAAGCACGCTAAGGGAGACAGGAAATCGTGGACTGTGATCTTAATTGAGCGGTCAGAGCAAACCCCACTGGAAGGTGACATTTGAGCAAAAATGCAATGAAGGTGAGCAAGCTAGTCGCAAAGATATCTTGCGACGAATGCCCTGAAATAGGCTGGGGCCCGGGCGTGGACAAGGAGGCCGGTCTGGCCGGAGCAAAATGAAAAAAAAGAGGGAGGAGGAGGAAGCACCAGAGAGGGAACAGCCAGACCACACGGGGCCGCCGTGAGGGCCTCTTACTCCCAGCGAGACGGCATTCCTTGTCTGGTTTTACTGGGACTCTACTGCGGCGCGCAGGGGAGACCGGGGGAGGCAGCGAGGACGCAGGAAAGAGCCGGTCACGATTCGATTCGTTTGCGACAATCCAGGCAGGGAAGGATGGCGGCTCACACCCACCCAGACCGGAGCTGCGGTGGCTAGGTGCTGAGACATGGTCACATTCCAGCTCTAACTGGAAGGAAGGGTCACTGGGACCTGCGGGCAGATGGGAAATGGGGTTGAGCACGAGAGAGGAATTCCGGAAGTCTGAGGTTGGGGGCCTGGGCGACTGGAACAATGGAGCTGCCCACAATCGAAACGGGGGGAAGACAGAAGTAGGTGAGGGTTTGGGGATTACGTCAGTTCTGTTTCGAACGGTTTGGGTTTGAGATAATCTGTCTGGCATCTGAGGGACCTCAAGTAGCCCATTTCGATAAAGAATCTGGAGTTCAGGGGCATGACTCAAGCAAGAGATATGAAATCAGGAGTCGTCAGCACAGAAAGGGTACGAAAAGCCGTGAACCTGGGTGAGATCACCAAGGGTGTGCGCGTAGGTGGAGGAAAGGTCAAGGATGGGCCTCGGGGGCATGGCAATGTACAGAGGTCAAGGAGCAGCAGAAGAGCCGGAAAAAGAGCTGAAGAGACAGAAGTACACCCGAGAGCTCTAGCCTGGAGGCTGCGTGAGGCAAGTCTTCCAGGAGGAAGGAGCCATCAGCTGGCGGCAGGATGGGAAGACAGACGGGCGGCCTTGGACCTGACAGTGGGAGACCATTGGCGTCCTTCCTGAGACTGGATATGGAAGAGTCTTTCAAATATGTTAAGTCAAAAAAAACAAAAACAAAAAAAACAAATGTAACTGCGTACAGATGGTAGGGGCTGCCCCCAAGCAAAAAAGTCCAAGGCCACAGATTCATGTATATGTTTGTGTGGAGGGAGAACGAACGTCTTGTTTCTAAAAAGATACATAAGAAACCATTACCAGTGGTTGCCTTTGGGGAGAGGAAGTGGGGGCGGGGCGTAGAGGTTCCCTTCTGTGACAGCGGGCTCATATTTCATGGCGTATTTGTTCGGCAATTAAAGTTTTTTTCATCAAACAGGTATTGCTTTTTCAATTAAAAATAGCTACAAAAAGGAAAAACATGATTTTAATGAATGAAATGAGAAAATGTAGGAGTGCTGGCACACAGCAGATTTCCAATAAAGGTACGTTTCTGTTGAAAGGCACGCTGTGGGGGCACCCGAGTGGCTCAGTGGGTTGAGAGTCTGACTTCCACTCAGGTTTTGATCTCTCGGCTCGTGAGTTCGAGCCCAGCATCGGGCTCGCTGCTGTCGGCACAGGGCCTGCTTTGGATCCTCTGTCTCCCTCTCTGTCCCTTACCTGCTCGCTCTCTCTCAAAAATAAATAAAAATTTAAAAAAGAGAAGAAAAGAAAGATACTCCTGTGGGTTGGCTTGAACTTCAAGCTGGAAATTAATCAGGATCGTTTTCCTGTGTGCATGTTTTTAAAATAACATTTTTCTGGGACGCCTAGTTAGTTCAGCTGGTTAGGCCACCGACTTCGGCTCAGGTCACGGTCTCATAGTTTGTGAGTTGGAACCCCACATCAGGACAGAGCCCGCTTGGGATTCTCTCTCCCTTCCTCTCTCTCTGCCCTTCTGTGCTCTCTCTCTCTCACACACACACAAAATAAATAAATAAACTTAAAAATAATAAAGTAATATTTTCTAATTGAACCAAATTAGCCATATCATACTTTAAAACATGAAAAATAATTATTTGCTGTCATCTAAAAGCTGATCCATATTTGAATACCCCTAATTGCCTCTAAAAGTTGCCTTTATGCCTGGTTTGGCCAAACCAGGATCCAGACTGAGACTTCAAATTGCCCTTGGTGGGGATGTCGCTTCCCATCTCTTCGATCTTGACCAGTTCACCTTGCAAAAGAGACTAGGCTGGTCAACCGGCAGAAGGGCCAACCTTCTGGATTCCTCTGCATCCTCGAGGTGCCATTTGACACCTTGTGGTGTCAATCTATCCCTACACTTCCTGGAACCTGGAAGTTAGACCTAAAGACTTGATTAGAATCAAATTGAAAGCTTTTGGCTGAGAGACACCTGAGTGGTTCAGTCGGTTAAGCATCTGACCCTTGACCTCGGCCTCGGCTCAGATCAGCTCGAGCTCCAAGTCAAGCCTCCGTGTCACACCCTGCTTTGGGCTCTGCGCCGACAGCAAGGAGCCTGCTTCGCCTCTGTCTCTCCCTCTCTCTGCTCCTCCCCTGCTCTCTTGAGCATATGCTCTCTCTCACTCTGTCTCTCAAAATAAATAAATAAACTTTAAAAAAAGGAAAAGGCTTTAGAGGCACCTGGGTGGCTCAGTTAAGCTTCTGACTCTTGGGCTGGGCTCAGGTCGCAATCTCATGGTTCATGGGTTCAAGCCCCCCATCAGGCTCATCACCGTCAGCGAGGAGCCTGCTTGGGAGTCTCTGTCCCTTTCTCCCTGCCCCTCCCCTGCTCACTTGCTCTCCCAAAATAAATAAATAAACTTTTTTAAAAAAGCTTCTGGCTGAAAAAAATATATAGAGATGGTATTATGTACATTAGAAAATACCTAAAATCTGGGGCACCTGGGTGGCTCCGCCGGTTAAGCCTCTGACTTTGGCTAAAGTCATGATCTCACAGTTTGTGGGTTCGAGCCACACTTCGGGCTCTGTGCTGACAGCGCAGAGCCTGGAGCCCACCTCCACTTCTGTGTCTCCCCTCTGCCCCTCTCCCGTTCATGCTCTGTCTCTCTGTCTCTCTCTCAAAAATAAATAAACATTAAAAAAATACATTAGGCCTGCTTGTGCTAAGATTTTTACACACGTATCCGCCCACGTTACCTCAGCCCAAATCAAGACAGAGGATGTTCCCAGCTCCTCGGCTGGCTTCCTCTCCTGCCCCTTCCCAGATGATGGCCTGTGTATTTCATGTAAATGGAATTTTATAGTATGAACTCCTTCACTCAGTGTTGTCCGCGAGACGCGTACATATTGTGTGTATCAAGGGTTTTCCCCATCATCGTCTTATTTCTTTGAGCGAATATGCCTCCTTTCCTTTGCTGATACACTCCTTTGGTTTGGACACCAATCGATAATTCTGCCTGAATCCCCGAGCGCCTCAAGAGTTGCGAAACCCGAGCAAACTCTCAAGTCAGCTGTCGTCCCCAGAACGAGTGGGGTAAGCGAGACTTAGGGTGACGCTGCGGGGGCGGTGGGAGGTTGCTGATTCAATTCAAGAGACCTTCGTGCAGACGACACGCAGCCACAGAGCCCCTGAGCCTGGTCTGCAAAGAACCCCTCGATGCCTGCGTTAAGGACGTCATGCCCACCCTGCCGAGAAGGTGGTGTGTCTCCCACTGTAGCGAGGGAGGACCTCCAGGGTGAACCGCCCGGCTGAAGGTCCCCCCTTGAAGGCGGAGTGGGGCCTGCACCCCATGCTGGGCATTTCCCTTTTCCTGTTACTGCGGGAAGTGGCGAAGAGGAGTCGAGAGCAGGAACCTTCTTCTCAAGAGCTCCAGGGGAAAGAAGGAAGGAAATACAGAAACGAGACGGCGCAATCCAATTTCGAAACGCCGCTAGCTGCGACAACACGCCCTCGATCCAGGCCAGTACGCCCGGGCACAGGGGGGAAGCGGGCAGCCTCCAGCTCTGCCTGCAAAGCCAGGCTCCGAGGATCAGGGGCAGAGAGCTTCCTCGGGCAACGCTGGTTCTCTGCTCACACCATTCTACTCAAACCCGGAGCCAAAGTGCTCGAAAAGCAGTGGTCAGGCTGCACGTGGGGGTTCGTCTCCATGAAAGCCCCCTCCTCCGATATCTGTCCTCCTTCCGAGGCCTGGGAAATGTCCCTCTCAAAACCGTCAGTCCCCTCCACGCCAGACGTTTAGCGACATTCTTTTAGTCCTCTGTGGCACTTAGAAAACATAGCTATTGACTAACTATATTAAGAAATGCCATCCGCAGAGCCCACCCCCGTCAGCCCCTTGAGCCCCAGTGACGTCCACTCTCCGGGGTCATGGGGAAAGAGGCTCCCGGTGGCCTCTCGAGTCCTAAATTGCTTTTCCTGGCACAGTCCAGCCCTCTGGGCTCTGCCAGACAGAGAACTGCAGAGAGCCCTTGCTTTACCAGAAACCTAAATTAAAAAAGGAAAAACAAAACAAAACAAGTTCGCAGCACTTGGACCTCAACGGCCGGTCGTTTCTCAGCCTCACCTGCCCCACTCGGGTCTAAAATAGGATTCCATCTACAGCACGGTTTCTCAAACACCACTTTCAAGCACACATCGGTTGCGGAAATGGAAGCGTAACCCACACATGGTACAAGAGCCGTGTGCTTCTTCAGCTTCAAAGAAGACAAAAATCACTCGGAATCTTGGTAAGGTACAGGTTTTGATTCAACGGGCCTGGGGGTGGGGGCCGGGACCCCACCATTTCTAGCAAGTGATGCTGCTGCCCGTCCAGGGGTGACTTTAACCAGCAATGTACTAATAATGATAACAAAACACTAATTCACTGGTTCCCTGGTTGCGTATTAGAACCACCGAAGAACTTTTATTTTTTTATTTATTTTTAATGAGTTTTTTTCTAAGTTTATTTATTTATTTTGAAACGGGGAGGGGGCAGAGAATGAACAGAGGAGGGGCAGAGAGATGGGGAGGCAGGGGGAGGGGCCCGTGGACAGAGGATCCAAAGCAAACTCCATACTAACAGCAGAGAGCCCAAGGCGGGGCTCGAACTCACGACCTGAACTGTGAGCTCATGACCCGATCTGGTGTCCACTGCTTAACCGACTGAGCCACCCACATGCTCCTGAAGAGCTTTTAAAAACAATCTCTCTGTCTGCACCCCACCCAGACCAATGGGTCAGAATTCTTGTATAGAGAGAGAGTTGAAATGAAAAAAAAATAAAATAAAATAAGACCAGCATCTTGCTCGTACCAGTCATAACGATGGGCAATGAAATCTACAATTCTTAAAATCATCTGCTCCTAAGATCAACATTAAAAAATGCGAGAAATGGAACAGTCTTCCCCAAGGTATTTGGAGACACATGGGATTGAGAACTATGGCATGATACCAGTACGGGGGGGAAATGAGTCATGAAATCACCATCACCATCATCATCGCCATCATCATTTATAATCAGGTATCCAATATTCCTTACAGTTCAAAAAAAGAATACAGCAGCATCTGGGTGGAGTCAGTTGAGCCTGTGACTCCTATTTTCGGCTCAGGTCATGATCGTGGCCCCATGTCAGGCTCTGCACAGAGCTCGGAACCTGCTTGAGATTCTTTCGCTCCAAAAAAAGAAATAATAAGTACACTTCTCATGAAGTACACTGAATAATTGTTAAATTATTAGTTATTGTTAAATTGTTATTGCTAAATTATTCTAGCAATTGTCAGAATTGTTAAATTATGAAATTGTACACCTGAAACTAACATAGTAAACACTATAGGTAAACTATACTGGAATTAAAATAAGAAACTTAATAGGAGAGTCTGGGTGGCTCAGGAGGTTCAATGTCCAACTCTTGATTTCGGCTCAGGTCATGCTCTCACAGTTCACGGGTGCGAGCCATGCGTTGAGGTCTGCACCGAGTGCGTGGAGCCTGCTTGGGATTCTTTGTCTCCCTCTTTCCCTGCCCCTCCCTGGCTCACGTTGTCTCTCTCTCTCTCATAAGTAAATAAACATGTTTTTTAAAGTTAATAAGAAATCCTGTAAGTGCTGAAAGAAGAAAAAGAAAGTAAAAAAAAAAAAGCTCCCAGACATACACGTACACATTTCTTTTTTTTCTTTTTTTTAATATTTATTCATTTTTGAGAGAGAGACAGAGCAGAGCATTAGCAGGGGAAAGCAGAGAGAGAGGGACACACAGAATCTGAAGCAGGCTCCAGGCTCTGAGCTGTCAGCACAGAGCCCGATATGGGGCTTGAACCGTGAGATCATGACCTGAGACAAAGTCGGACGCTTAACCGACTGAGCCCCCCCAGGCGCCCCCACACGCACGCATTTCTATGGCTCTGACCTTGTACACACAGCATTCAGTCCTCACGACGAACTTTTGCCGGGACGACAGCTAATTTCTCCCGTTTGACACCCAAGGACACTGAGGGACTGAGAGGTTAAAGGAGTAAGACGAAGGGGCTGGCGAGGCTGGAGCTGACCCCTGAGTCCACGCTGTAAACCGGGAGCAGCAAGCCCGAGGCTGGCCAAACCCTACCCACATCTGGTTTTTATACGGCCCATCGGCTAAGAATGGTTCTTCATGTTTAAATGGTCGAGGGAAAAAAATCCAAAGAAGAATTTATGACATGTGAAAATGACCCAAAATTCGGATTTCCGTGCGCACAAATCAAGTTTTCTTGGCGCGGGGCCGCCCACCTCGTTCGCGCGGCGGAGGCTCCTGCTGTAATTACAGAATAATCGCCGCGGGGACCCGATGGCCTGCAGAGCTTCCGGTGTTTACTTCCGGGCCTTTCCAGAAAAGGTTTGCTGACCCCTGCTCTGAATGGTCACGCGGTTTGTAAATTCTCCACTTTTCTTTTTTATGCACTTAACTGACTACTGTTCCCCCATCCCCCGCCCCCACGCCACGCTCAATGGGAACATGTATAAAGTGGCTTCTATGGAGTCATTTAACACGAAGTCAGCTGGTGGCTTGTCCAAGATTTCTGGCGATCACTTTGAGCCCGAGTGAACGTGTATGCGCTGGTGCGCGTGCGCGAGGCCACAAAAGCACTTAGAGCGACGGCAAGACTCACCTTTCTCGTATATCTCTATCTGGCAACAGTCCTCGGGAGGCGACCTTAGGCCAGACCCGGAGAGAGCAAGCAGCTAAGTAAAGTAAAATGACAGACTAAAGAGGGCGAGGTACCCTCCACAAACTCTGTGCTATGTTCATAGGATATACGAAACATTCATTTACCGCACAGTCGGTTGAGGCACAGCCTTGGTCTCAAGAAGCTCATGATCAAGTGGGAAAATTAGGTAAGTATGTAGGGAGCATTCCGGGAACGCAAGGATAGGGTATCCTGGAAGGCACCCTGGAGGAGGTGAGTCTAATGAGGCTAAGTAGCAGGTGCTACATAAAAGCATTTTGCTGTAATTAACACCCTCCAGGGCAGGTTTGCTTGTTTCTCAACTCTGTTGCAGGCCAGTGCCTGGTACCTAGGAGGCATTTTTTTTTAATGTTTATTTAATTTTTGAGAGACAGAGCATGAGTGGGGGAGGAGCAGAGGGAGAGGGAGACAGAATCCGAAGCAGGCTCCAGGCTCTGAGCTGTCTGCACAGAGCCCGATACGGGGCTCGAACCCACAAACCGTGAGATCATGACCTGAGCTGAATTCGGACGCTTAACCGACTGAGCCACCAGGCGCCCCGGGAGGCATCTATTAAACTTTATCTCGAATGTAGTGGAGGATGGGAGAGAAAATGGGAGAATTACAGTATAGGCCTCTGCGGTGGATTCTACACGGCTACCTTCTACCTACGAGAAGACGCTTCCGTTTGGTTCTGTTTGTTGATGAGAACATTATCACACACTCCTTAAAGGATTGTCGGAAAAAAGAGACCAGGGAAGCAAAAACTATCTAATGATCACACTTAGCACGTTCTGCCCTTCCAGCGTCTTCTCTATAAATTGGTAACAAGTTTTATTTTAATTGTTTTTCCTGCGTTCTCCCCACTCATTAAGCATCCTCTACGTTGGAACAGCCTCGATAATCATTAGTTCTAATGACCTGCGATTCTGCCTAGCGATTAGGCCACCACCTCACTTAACTAGTCCCCTGATATTGAACGCCAGAGTTATTCCCTGGTTTTCAGTCTTGTTGTGAGGAGTAAGTGATTCGCTCGGGCACAGCACTGCCATGGACATATTAGCGATGATTATAGATCGTGCTGGCCGTCTTCATCTAAAGCTTACTTATGATGTTGTCCTTGGAAATGACTCCTCAGAGGGGAATAACGGGGTCAAGCTCCTTCAATAGCGAAAAGTCAAAGGAGTTTCCCAAAGGCTAGCACTGACGTGAGCTTCCCCGGGAAGCTTTTAAGATGGTGATTCCTGCTCAGAGGGGCCATATCGGTGTCCGTTATTTCTCGTGCAATTGAAGCCAAGTTTTCATATGCAAAGGCACAATGCGCTGAAGCCCCCAATTACCAGGGTTACCAGGGATGTCTTTCTTTGACAGGTGCTCGCTCACTTGCTTTACAGACCCTGGTTTTAGCCCCTGATTACGGACCATATTTATTTTCATGCAGCCCCCAAAGTCGAGAGATTGAATAAATAAAAATACAGGAAGCCCAGTTAAATTTGAGTCTCCAATACACAGTGAATAATTTTTAGTATAAGTATATCCCAAATGGGTTGCGGGATATACTTATACTGTTTTGAAATTCGGTTTTCACAGGACATTCCAATTTCACTGGGCCTCCGGTGTTTTATCTGGCAACCCTACCCCCGAAAAGCCCCATCCAATCTTTGAAGCCACCTCAGTGTGAAAGTGACCTGTATCCAGCACCTGGGGTTAGCCCCTCCTCTTCTCCTGGGAGTGGGACTCCCCACATTGATTGGATTCCAAGGGTATAATCCCCGATGTCATATTCGAGAAGCTGGGCCAGGCCTAGAAGAGCTAGTTTGTTTGTTTTGTTGGGTAAAGATTTTTTGCCCGCTTACATTAGTGGGTAAAGATTTGTTTTCTTTTGGGAGAGCCAGAAATATCCAGCTAGGCCTGGGCCCAAAAGAGCTGGGGTAATAGGGCAGAAGTGGCTTCCTTCATGTCATCCCTGAGGAAAGGGCCTGAGGGATTTTCTAGGCCCGGTGGGGAGAGAAAAACAGCACTCAGCCTTGAGATGCAGACCGCGGGGGCCCATGCAGGGAGGCCAACCCAAAAGAGATGTCAGGGACCATCCCCCCAACACGGTGGTGTGGAAGGACCCCAACACCTCTCCTCACCCAGAGTGCCCCTCTCCACCAGGGCGGCCCATTCGGCATCCACACCCTGTCTTCCAGAAAGCACTTCTGTCTTTCAGTGCCCAACCTCCACCTCCCTCAGGTGGACTCAGGAGATTCGATCTTACTCTGCGGAGGCTCCTCTCTGACTTCTGCAGCGTGAACCTTGACCTCTCTCCTGGACCCTGACCATTGGTCAGGGGCGCCAAGGTGCCGCTGGGATTTGTAAGCAGCAACTCTGCCCTCTGGGCTGCCCTACAGAGAGAAGAAGACAGTCACCCCATCCTTACCCCGCCTCCCCTCTGGTCTTCTGTCCCAGGCCAGAGCGGCCCCATTTTCTCCAGCTGGAGCTGCTCTCTGAGCTGCTTCCAGGCCACCCCCGCCCCCGCCCCCCACCTTAGTCAACCCTCTCGCTGCCTCCAGGCAGAGTTGAATTCTCTTGAAGTACAGAGCCATGTGCCTATATGTCAGCAGCCTCTGGTCACTGGCTTTTACGACTGGCTCTACCCCTTCACTACCTGGATAAGGAGGCTGAGGCTCAGTGGCCTGCCCAATGTCACCTGGCAAGCTGGTGGTAAAACAACACCTTGAAGCCAGGACTCTGGTTCCTTAAGCGAGACTTCTTTTTACTCCATCCCGCCCAGAGCACTTCAAGAGGAGGGGTACAGCCTGGAGGCTCCACGTGTGGACGGTTGAGTGCCTGGTGTTCAAAACCCAGGTTCTGGGTTGGGTGGGAGACATTGAGAATGTTTCCCAGCCTCTCTCCTGATCCTCAGTTTTCCCACCTGTACAATGGAGGCAACTCGAGCACCCCACTCGAGGGATTTCCCAGAAGATCAAAGAGATGGTGCTTACGCAGAACTGGACCAGTACCGGTCATGTGATTAGCACTTAGCGACTATCACGAACCCTTATTATCCTAAGATCTGCTTAAAATATGATTTCAGCAAAGAAAGGGAAAGTGGTGGCCACTCTGTTGTTACAGATCTCAGTGTTGGGGGCGCCTGGGTGGCTCAGTTGGTTAAGCGTCCAGCTCTCGATCTCAGCTCAGGTCTTAATCGTGAGTTGGGCTCCACGCTGGGCATGAAGCCTGCTTAAAAAGAAAAATCTCGGGGCGCCTGGGTGCCTCAGTCGGTTGAGTGTCCGACCTCGGCTCAGGTCACGATCTCGCGGCTTGTGGGTTCGAGCCCCGCTTTGGGCTCTGTGCTGAACACTTGCTCAGAGCCTGAAGCCTGCTTTGGATTCCATGTCTCCTTCTCTCCCTGTTCCTCCTCCACTCGCACTGTGTCTCACTCTGTCTCTCAAAAATAAATAAATGAAAGAAAAATTTAAAAAAATAATAAAACAATGTTTAAAAAAAAAAAAGAAAAATCTCAATGTTGTACAAAGTTGGGGGTTGCACGTCAGTCTGCTTTGACTTCCAAATCTTGTATCCTCTTTGAGATGATGGTGAACGCACGGTAAGGCAGAGTTCTAGGGACAGAAATTAGGGCGATCCTGGCCCCCCTCCCTTACCCACTACTTCGCCGAGTGCCCGCATGTGCAAGGCGCTGGTCTAGGCCTCGGGTATGCGTCAGGGGCACAAACAAAGCCCTGCCCTCTTGCAGCTCACATTCTAGGATTGGAAACGGGAACTGCACATATTTAAAAAATGTAGTTTACAAGATCAGGGAATGCTGACGGCGAAGAAAAATAAAACGAAGGCCCAGCTCTGGTTCTTTCTGGATGGTAGCGACACCTAGCGGACATTTTGAAAATATCCAGGGTTGTCGCATGGGGGAACAACACACTAGGCGTTTAGCTGGCCTGTGTCAGGGACACCACATCTGGGACACACGAGACAGATCACAGGATGAAGGGTTGAGGACTAACCCCCTTCATGCAATTCTAGAATGTTCCAACAGACAACCATGTGGGTGAAAAATCTGCTTATAATATACCTATAATATGAACCTGGAACCTAACTTGGTTTTATATTTAGGCGCAAAGTATTTTTACACTCACTGCATCTCCAGGCATTCAAGAACTACACACACAGAGGGAAAGTTATACCTTGTTTTGTTTGGGATTCCACCAAGAGTTGGTCGCTGTTTTAGGAAACCCCATCTGTGTGGAATTTGAGTGAACACGTCACATCTTGGGGCGCCTGGGTGTCTCAGTTAGCTAAGCCTTCGGCTCAGGTCATGATTTCATGGTTCATGAGTTCAAGCCCTGTGTTAGGCTCTCTGCTGTCAGCATGGAGCCTGCTTCAGATCCTCTGTCTTCCCCGCCCCTTCCCCTGATCGTGCTCACTCTCTCTATCTCTTTCTCTCAAAAATAAATAAACATTTAAAAAAATAAATCACATCTTTGTCACTGTCACATTTATAATACCTCTAGGTATAAAAGCAGGCTGCTGCCAAACATTCATATATGAAAATACTTATTAAATTGTTAAATATTATCTTCCTTTTATCTCTCTTTTAAATTACGGTATACCCTATTGATTTTTTAAAGTATATGCTTAGGTAGATTTCATTACCTGTGGATACATTTCATGTTGTGACGTTGATAAAAGGAGCATTTGGGGAAATGTGCAAACGAGCAGAGGTCCTGCAGGGGAAGAAAGGACCCACGGGCTTATCTGGGGAACAGGGTTCCGGGCAAAAGGAGTTGGAATTGGAGATATTAGTGTACACTCGCGGTTTTAAAATATACACAGAGAGACAGAAGTTGCTATTAGATGTACGTATTGTCTACACGCACACGCACACACACACACACACACACACACAAACACACACACACACGTCCCAGTTCCGTCTTCTGGACAGCCTAGCGGCAAGTGGCAGCTCAGTGGCAGTTAGCACGCCCGGAATGCTAGTTACCATCCCCCACTAGCACGACTCAAACTCATCACTGAAATGGCTGATTCCAAGGTCGAGGCGTGGAAATTACTGATAAGAACAGATACTACACTTGATCTTAGCCAAAAGGCCAAGAAGCGATGAGGCGTGGAAATTACAAGATGAGCCCAGAACACCTTGGGCCCAAGTGTAAGGAAACAGTCAAAACACGAAATAGCGCGTGTGTATCAAAGTAACACAGGAGCCAACCGAATGAGCTCTGGAGAAGCAAAGCCAAAACAACAGAGACCTTTGCCTGGCTCTTTGCTGGATGCAGGGAGCTCCGTAAGGGCCCACTGAGGGTCTCAGTCCACTCAGCTGCTCTGCCCCAAATGCCATAGACTGGTTGTCAACCGAACTTTCTTTCTTTTTTTTTTTTTTTAATGTTTTTTAAATTTATTTTTGAGAGAGAGAGACAGAGAGACAGAGCGTGAGCAGGGGAGGGGCAGAGAGAGAGGGGGAGACACAACATCCGAAGCAGGCTCCAGGCTCTGAGCTGTCAGCACAGAGCCCGATGTGGGGCTCAAACTCACAGACTGCGAGATCATGACCTGAGCTGAGGTCAGGCGCTCAACCGACTGAGCCACCCAGGCGCCCCTAACATAGGAATTTTCGAAGAACATGAACATTTAGTCTAGAAGATTGAGTATTAGGTAAAATGGAGGTTTGGTTGCTGTAATAAAACCCAAAGATTGACAATAAGTAAACAAATAGAAGCTTAATTCTCTTGCACTTAGAAGTCTGAGCTTTTAAGGTAGTGTTAGTGTGGCGTTTCTCCTTTGCTAAATCAATAGGGACGTAGGGCTCCTTCTGTCTAGTTTTTCCTCAATACTCATCTTCTACCTCATGGGCTGGCATGGGCTGCTCCACCTCCTGCCAGCGCATCTCTGTTCCAGCCACAAGGACAAGAGAAAAGAAGGAAGAGGTAAGTATATGCCTTCCCTTTTAGGACTTGACTTAGAAGTTGTACATCCCACTCCCAGTCACATCTCACCCTCCAGAGCATAGTCACCAAGTCATGTCAGCCTGCAAGGGAGGCCGGTGGGGGGTGCGGGCAGAAACATAGTGTTTCACTGAGCAACTATATTTTTATAAATAAAAATTGGGATGCCTGGGTGGCTCAGTTGGTTAAGCGACCAACTTCGGCTCAGGTCATGATCTCACGGTCTGTGAGTTCGACTCCCACGTTGGGCTCTGTGCTGACGGCTCAGAGCCTGGAGCCTGCTTCAGATTCTGTATCTCCCTCTCTCTCTGCCCTTCCCTTGCTCATGCTCTGTCTCTATGTCTCTCAAAAATAAAATAAAAACGTTAAAAAAATAAATAAAAATTATTTTATCACGTAAGAGAAGAGTAACAGAAATTGAGGGACAGTTAGCGGCCTCTGCCTCTCTTACAAACACATTTCTTGTTTGATTTAGTTTAACAGCGTTGCTTTTTGTTGGGTAGGACTAACGAGACAGGAATACAGGAAAAGGAGAAATTGACTTTTATTGACCATCTCCTGTATCCCAGGCACTTCGTATACATTGTTTCTTTTAATCCTTTTATTTTTTTAATCTTCTCCATTCTTTTTTTTAAATTTTTAATGTTTATTTTTGAGACAGAGAGAAGAGACAGAGTATGAGCAGGGGAGGGGTAGAGAGAGAGGGAGACACAGAATCTGAAGCAGGCTCCAGGCTCTGAGCTGTCGGCCAAGAGCCCGATGGGGGGCTTGAACCCACAAATCGTGAGATCATGACCTGAGCTGAAGTTGGACGCTTAACCGACTGAGCCACCCAGGCACTGCTGTCTCTTTTAATCTTAACGGTAACTCAATAAAGAGAAAACAGAGGCTCAGAGACAAAGTGACCTGCTCATGGTCACAAGCCTTAGTGACAGAGTCAGAATCTGGGGCCCAAAGTTCAAGTTTTCCCATGGTGCTCCTCCTCCTCCTTTGCCCTGGGCACCCCCCACACCCTGAGCCCCTGGTGCTGGGAATATTCTGGCCATAGCGAACCCTGCTCCTCATTCTCTGCGTGTGTCACAGCCCGTCTTTGGTTGGCATTTTGTCCCTTCAGCGATGTCGGTGCCATCCTCAATGACGCACCTTTGTGCTTAGACAGCAGACTGTGTCTGAAGCTGCGCCCCGATCTCATGATTAGAACCTGGGTGTCAAGACACATCTGTCATCCCTCCTATGTAATCATTATTAAGACAGCCACCTATGTAATCATTAGTAAGACAATAGTGCTTCCTCAGGAAAACTCCCAGCATAGCGAAAGACTCAAAAGTAACCATAACGTAGGGGCGCCTGGATGGGTCAGTTGATTAAGAGACCAACTCCTTTTTTTAATCCTTTTTTTAAATTATTATTATTATTTTTGAGAGACATAGAGACAGAGCATGAACAGGGGAAGGGCAGAGGCAGAGGGAGACACAGCATCCGAAGCAGGCTCCAGGCTCCGAGCCATCAGCACAGAGCCCGATGCGGAGCTCAAACTCACAGACCGTGAGATCATGACCTGAGCTGAAGTCAGCCGCTTAACCGACTGAGCCACCCAGGTGCCCCTTAAGTGATCAACTCTTGACTTCGGCTCAGGTCATCATCTCATGATTTGTGCGTTCAAGCCCCATGTGGGGCTCTGTGCTGGCAGCAAGGAGCCTGCTTGGGATTCTCTCTCCCTCTCTCTCTGCCCCTCCCCTACTCATGTGCTCTCTCTCTCCCTCTCCCTCTCTGTCTCTCTCTCTCTCTCAAAATAAATAAGTAAACATTTTTTTTTAAATAACTGAAACGTAGAAGCGTTGAAGATGATGAGACTGTGGTCAGTGGCGAGCAAGGGCCCGCAGGCCGTGGGAGTCAGGAAGGGCTTCAGAGGAAAGAGGATATTTGTCCACAAATCTCCCGAAACTCTATGCAAACGCATGTGTGTCTGTCCGTGTGTTTCCTCTGGGGCAAAGGTCCATGATCTTTATCAGATTCCCCCGGGGACTGACAACTGGTGGGGCGAGACTCTGGGCTACAGGCTGAGAAGGCAGAGGAAGGGGGGGGGGATGGGGTGGGGATGGGCAGGCAGGGAAGGAGCTGGCAGGAAAGAGCCCGGAGAGAGAGGCGAGGAGGGCGAGGGCCACTGACTGAGGGTCAGCCTGCCATGCTAAGGAGCATGGACTTCACTCAAAGGCAATAGGCAGTTATCGCCTAGGTGGGGTGGGGTGTCTGTTTGTCTCCTGTCCCATGTCACGTAACTGAGTTCTGGATCGCCTCCTGGCGTCTCCCAGGCACTGAGCACATAGAGAACGAGCTTCTTACAAACACCAGGGGAGGCTTCTCACAGACGCACAGGGTCCTGAAGTATGAGTAGGAGTTTGCCCAGATGTTTTAGTCGGAACAACTCTCTGGAACTGTCTTAAACCCAGGGGCCCGCTCCCAGATGTTCAATAACCAGCTTTTAGCAAGGGATCCCTAATTTGCGGTATTCGCCACTTTCTGTGGTGTAAAGGCTGCTGCAGTGACCTATTTTATTTTTTAATTTTTTTTTATTTTTTGTTGCTGTTGAAAGCAGTGACCTATTTTAAGCCACCATTGTGATGCCATCGAAGACATACATACAGGAAGCTTCCAGTGCGAGCCAACTGCAGCATTGCTCAAACCCCATTTATAATAAGAATATAAGATATGTCGTGGGGACCAAGCTGGAGTTGCAGCCGGGTCTCATATCCGACTGGGAGCAGGAATTGGTGTGCTTTTGCAACATGGGCTATCTTTCCTCTCACTCTTCATTCTCCTTCCTTTGTGGCCGACCGGCTTTCTCTGCTCCCGAATCCATGCGGCAAAGAACTGCTATTGCCAACAGTTTCCAGGTTTTCAGGTCCCTCTCTACAGAAAGCAGCCAGGTTGAAGCTTCACCTCCCAGTCCCAGTTTCAAATTCCCTGGAGAAGGAGTCCATTGGTCGAGCTTGGGTCAGGTGCTCAGCCCTGGTCCAATCAGCTGCGAGGATGGCTACACCAAGATGGCGGCCAGCCCCGGCCTGTGTTGCCGCTGGGTGTTGGGGAAGAAGTAACCGGAGAAAAAGGAAGGGAACTCTGAGCAACCAACGCCTTAGATGTCTTGAAATGGGGCAGAAAATGGGGGAAATTAATCATATAATGGTTCATGCTAGCTAGGCTTTTGAACTACCCGTCCAGATCGTCACTAATTCACTTATTCATCCATGGTTTCAGCATTAATTTGATATTTATTTAATATATATACTCTATATTAGACCATACATGGGGCTAACAGTAAGGGGAAGGACAGATAAAATGTAATCTCTGCCCTCAAAAAAGAAAAGTTTGCAATACTGAAGTGAGACAAAGCTCCCATAAGAAAGTGGGAAAAGCTCGGGGAGAAGTATGAACAAAGGTGGGATCTCCTGAGGACTGCCACGGGGAGCTGTGGCTGCCAGCTTCCGAGGCGGCTGAGTGGTCCCTGCCTCCCGGTGTTCACGCTCAATATAGTTCCCTCCCACATTGCACGTATGTGTGCAGAAGAGATAAAACATCTGAGATGAGGTTATAAAAGACCGTGGCTTCCACCTTGGGTATGCTCCATCTTGCTCTCTTGGGTCACTTGCTCTGGAGGAAGCCACCTGCCACGTGATGGGCAGCCCTATAGGAAAGGCCCATTGGGCCAAGAACTGAAGCCTTCTGCCAACAGCCACAGTGGTGGACTTGCAAGACCATCGTCCGGCCCCAGCGAGTCCTTCAGAGAAGACCACAGCCCTGGCTGGCCGCTTGACAGCAACCTCATGAGAGACCTTGAGCCCCAACCACCCAGCTGAGTCAACCTCGGATTCCTCACCCCCGCAAACGAGGCGTGGGGGGAGGAGGTAATAAGCATCTCTTGTTTTAAGTGCTAAGTTCCCGGGCACTTTTGTTACAGAGCAAGAGAGCAATAGATGACCGACACAGGAGGTGATATTTGAGACAGATGTTCAAGAACGAACTCACCAAGCGGAAACAAGTCGTTCTAAGCAGTGTCGGATGCAAAGCTGTAGGCCAGAAAGTAAAGGGCATAAGCAGTGGCAGCAGCTTGGTGTGGCCAGAACCGGAGCTGGCCGGGAGGGGCCGGTACACAGCCGTTCCGGGGGACCAGGCAGGAGAGGACTGTGGATGCCGTCATCCGTGTAGTCAGTGGCTTTGAACCTTTCTTAGTCCTAGGAGCGCGTTTAAGTAAAATGTCGCCGGGTGCCTGGGTGGCTTGGCGGGTTGAGCATCCAGCTTTGGCTCAGGTCACGGCCTCACGGTTTGTGAGTTCGAGCCTCGCATCAAGCTCTCTACTGTCAGCACAGAGCCTGCTTCAGATCCTATGTCTCCCTTTGTCTCTGTCCCTCTCCCGCTCTCATAAGCTCTCTCTCAAAAATAAAAACATTAAAAAAATTTTTTTAAATAATAGAAGCAAAATAAATAAATAAATAAATAAATAAATAAATAATAGAAGCAGAGACATCCTCAAACTTCACCTCTACATGATCGATTATATTTACGAAATGACACTTCCCCCTACAGGAAGCACAGTATTATTTTCACACCTCACAGGAGTAAAAACAATTCCTTTTTGTCATCAAATCCCCAGCCTACATTCAGATTTGCCTAAAGGTCTCCAAAATGGCTTTTACTGTCACTTTTTTCAAACTGCGTTCCAGTCGAGGTCAATCCGTTGCTCTCAGAGGGTGTTTGCTCTGAGGACGAAACGAATCGATAACCATCAAGGGCTTAGACACTTCCCCGGTGTGGCGAGTGTGGTGCGCGCGGCGGCTTGTCTTACTCGGCATGAGGGATGATGGAGAATGAGCTCCACTAGGCCCGGGCCTCGCGGAGCTATGGACGCATCACAGTGGGATTGCTGAGGCAGGGAAGAGAAGGACTGAGGCCCAGAAAACCCACATGGGCGGGGTGACCCTATGACGGAGCCCGTGGCCTAGCACAGAGCCTCTGGCCTGGGTCTCTCCTCTAGGGGTGAATTCCTCAGGACAGCGTTTCCCCAGGGGAAGGGGGAGCGTCTACCTGGCGGAAAGCTTGTAGCGAAGGAGGACCCTGCAGGCTGCTTCCAACCCGAAGTCCCCGACTGCCGCGTAGACTCGGCACTCGGTGGACTCAGATGTGGAGGCCGTTTGGATCCCTGGGAAGGCTCTGCATCTGAGAGCTTTCGGGCAGACAGGCCTCCATGGTGCTGTGGAGTAGAGAGGGCCAGTGCGGCTTGGATATCTGGGTTGGAAGGCCCGAGCTTTGCTTCGGGGACAGCCCCTTGTTGAAGTAAGACTGGCCGGCCCCAGTTATGGTCTCCTACACCAGCTCCCAGGAACTGGTTCTCTAAGGAGTCGGTGTGGGAGGCAACGAGAGCTGGGGGCAGGCCTCCCCTTCTCCCCTCTGCGGGTCTGCCCTGGCTGGGAGGACACAAACTCCCTCCCACGTGCACCCAAGGTGCTCCCCTTCCCCCGCACGGTACCCCATGTGGCATTTCCTGGGCCTCACCTCGCCCTCTTCTCCCAGGCTTTCCCTGACTAAGAATAAAACCAAAGTGGACTAGAGCAGAGCCTAGGATGGAGTGAGGGGGTTTCTGATACGCTGTGTAAGCACTGCGCTTAAACAAGAGCCAAGTTTTCAGTTACGCCAGCTAGAGTTCGTAACTTGGCCTGAGTTCCCCAGAAAAGCAAAGCTTGAGGGGGTGTCTGGGCAGCTTAGTTGGTCGAGTGGCAGACTTGCGATTTCAACTCCGGTCATGATCTCATGGTTCATGGGATGGCGCCCAAGTGGGGCACTGTGCTGCGAGCAAGGAGCCTGCTTGGGATTCTCTCTCTCCCTCTTTCTCTCTGCCCCTCCCCCCTCCCCCGTAAATAAACTTTAAGAAAAAAAGGAAGGAAGGAAGGAAGGAAGGAAGGAAGGAAGGAAGGAAGGAAGGAAGGGAGGGAAGGAGGGAAGGAGGGAAGGAAGGATGGATGGATGGAAGGATGGATGGAGAGAAGGAAGAGAAAGCAAGCCAGCCTGAGGCAAAGGCCCATTGGCTCCTAGTTTATAAGGGTGGGCAATCCCAGAGGGCAGGAATGGGGACAGAGAAGTGAGGTGAGGAGCCATTGTTAGTTATGACGGTGCTCCATCTCACAGGAGCTGCTTCTCAAAAGCCACATAAATCTCACCTCAGGACAGTCCATTGAGGGGAAAGGGGGAGAATTTAGCCGTGTCTCCTACCTCCTATTGGTCAAAGATTTGATGGCTGGGGCCTGAACCTCCCTGCCATCCCCCACCCCCAAGGTGCAAGGCTTTTTATTCCTTTGAGGGGGGAGTTGTTGGAGCCTCTGCCAAGGCCGGAAGTAAGAATCTTGCAGGGAAGACCGGAGGTGAACAAGTAGCTACATGGTCGAAGATGTTTTGAAGAAGTAGAGAAGGATATTCTGGAGGGGGATCAGGAGAGGCCATCTGAAGAGGTGGGGAACTCAGACTGAGGAGCAAGAATTAGCCAGGCTGAGGGGGTGCAGGTGCGGAAAAACCAAGGGGATAGGAGTTCAAGTGGAGGGGGGGGGGGCGCTGAGACCAGAAAGAACTCTCACTGTACTTGGAGAACTGAAAGAAGGCCAGCACCCTGCACCATTTAGAGCCAGGCAGATCGCTAAGCATTTATGGAGCGCCAAGGATATACGGGATATGGCCCCCTGTAGTTGGGCTACCCCCCCTTCCCTGTTTTTCAGGGAATTGTGTCTTCTTCCTTCCTGCTCCTGCCAAGTGGTTACCATAGGAACAACCTTGCTCCTGCGACTGGACCACACCCCTCTGGCCACAGTTGATTGGACTAGAGGTGAACACCTCACCGAGGTTGGGCCAATCAGAGTCTCGACCCTTGGAGACTCGGGAGTTGGCCGCGGTGCTGAGGCTCCGGACTGGACAAGTTGCTCCCTGACGCAGGAGATACGCTGGCAGCCAGGTTTTCAGTCGTGGGGTCCACGAAGCAGGGAAAGACACTTCTGCACCGAGGAGGTGTGAATGAGGTAGATGAGCAACAGTGAGAGAGGCTGGTTCCTGCTCTTCGGGGATGTGGCGGCACCCCTGCCCTGGAGCTCCTTGAAATAAAGCCTCTTTTTGCTTAAATTGCATCCAGTGGGTTTCTGTCTTTCGCAGGAAAACAAGCCCTAGCCAATAGCTTGCCAAGTGCTAGGGCTTTATAGATGAATTAATAGGGCAAGGTCTCTGCCCTGAAGAAGGTCATAAACCACCGGGAGAGACGGACATACACACTAAACATTAACTACAGGGCAATAGTGCTGTAATAAAAATTTATTCCAGGCAGGGAGGTTGTTCAGAGATAAACGAAGATAACAGATGTAGAAGCATTTTGAAAAGAAAGATGTAGCGTGTGTGTCCCCTCTGATCATACTTAGGGGATTCGACTGCATTTCGACTTTTAGTTTAATCGAGAACACAACCGGAACGAGGCTGTTTGGCGCGGCAGGTGCTGGGGTTACCTGGCAATGAGGGAGTGATCCAGGGTCTCACGCTTTCGGTTCCTCATTTGTGTTTGGTTAGTGGATGGGCAGATAGCATTACAGCGTCCCAAAGCATATGGAAGCATTTGTGGTTTGTGATCTTCCTGCTGTCTTCTGTGCCCCTTCTGTCCTGCCTCCCTCAACCTCTCCTTGACTCCGTGAAATTACCAGGCTGCTGACTCAGCTAGAATAAAACCCTGCCAGTGAATCACTGATTGATTGAGAAGCTGGCCGATAGACGTGCCCCTGCGATGTTAACCACGCATGGTGACATTATGTCTGGAAAGATGTGACTTCTGCTTAAATAATCTTTAAAATCATCTTTTCCAAGGACACTTTGAGTGTTCTAATGGTTTATGAAAGAGCAATGATATCTTGTTGAGAAATGCCTTCCCTCCACCCTGTCACAGACAGACACCTGTTTATTTCTGCTGAATTTCTGATGGCAGAGATAACAGCACCGACCATTGCTTACTGGCACTCTGGCCTAGAGGAATAAAGCGGCCTTTGTGTCAACTTGATAGAGGTTCAAATATCCCAGCTTCACAAACTGCCCGCTGTGGGGTCTTGGGCAAATTAATTAACCTCTCTGAGCCTCAGCTTCCTTGTCTGTTGCAGGAAGGAAAGACATGGACGAGAGGTCACCTGTAGGGTGGACAGGTATAGTACAGCACCAGGTAGGACTAAGAGATTAAATGAGAGAAAGGGAGGGCGCCTGGGTGGCTCAGTCAGTTAAGCATCCAACTTTGGCTCAGGTCATGATCTCACGGTTCGTGAGTTCGAGCCCTGCGTTGGGCTCTGTGCTGACGGCTCAGAGCCTGGAGCCTGCTTCCGATTCTGTGTCTCCCTCTCTCTCTGCCCCTCCCCTGCTCATGCTCTGCCTCTATGTCTCTCAAAAATAAATAAATGTTAAATGAGAGAAAGTGGATGAAAATAACCTGCTATGAAATGGAGCTGAAAAACTGCTTGTTTTGGGGTGCCTGCCTGGCTTATTTGGGTCGGGAGTTCGAGCCCCTTGTTGGGTGTAGGGATTGCTCAAATAAATAAATAAACAAACTTAAAACTGTCTGTTTCTCCTGGTGTATCGTGGAGCGAATTGGGTTTTCTGGGACAGGCTGGGAGGGCTTTCTTACCAGCAGAGCTGACATGCGGCTAAGAATCAGAATCCGATCCACCACTTTTAACGACAATGAGATTGTATCATTTAAAACCCCGTAAGTCAAGAATCATTTTCCTGTAAGCATAACTCTAATGTTGGGGATTTGATCCTCAGAGCGCAAATTCCACAACCATTGTGGTATTGTGCTTCCACTGAACTTTAAAAAACATTTGTCTTTTAAAAACGTTGTAAAGTGTATTTATTTAGAGAGAGACAGCGTACGTGCACGCGTGCACACGTGCGTGCAAGCGTGGGAGTGACAGGGAGAGAAGGAGAGCGAGGATCCCAGAGCAGTCACCACACTGTCAGTGCCCAGCGGATTTGAGGCTCAACTCAAGCTCATGAACTGTGAAATCATGACCTGAGCCAAAATCAAGAGTTAGACACTTAACCGACTGAGCCACCCAGGCGGCCCATATTTTCTTATTTTTATTATCGCAGTATAGTTGACATCATCCTTTGCATTTTTTTTAATGTTTATTTACTTTTTACAGAGAGACAGAGTGTGAGCAGGGGAAGGGCAGAGAAAGAAGGAGACACAGAATTAGAAGCAGGCTCCAGGCCCCGAGTTATCAGCACAGAGCCCGATGCAGGGCTCGAACTCACAAACCGTGAGATCACGACCTGAGCCAAAGTCGGTGCTTAACCGATTGAGCCACCCAGGCTGCCCTAAATTTTTTTTTTAAGATTTTTTTTTTTCATCTGTACAGCCAACGTGAAGCTCAAACTCAACAGCCTTGAGATCCACAGTCACGTGCTCTCCTGACTGATCTAGCCAGGTGCCCCTGAAGGTTTGCCCTCTGCCCCATTTCTATTATTTTGCAAAATGCTCACTCATAAATGAATAGCAAGAGC
This sequence comes from Paguma larvata, assembly GCA_030068075.1. Classification (NCBI taxonomy): domain Eukaryota; kingdom Metazoa; phylum Chordata; class Mammalia; order Carnivora; family Viverridae; genus Paguma; species Paguma larvata. Next base: position 37,908,393 of record CM057827.1, read on the forward strand.
TATCCCAGTGAGCCTCCTTCTTCATACACTTTATCTCAGCTGACCTTCCCATGAAAGTGATTACAACAGTGATGCACTTTTGAGCTTCAGCACTTCCAAGACCACTTGAACTTGAAGTCCCAGTACACCTAAACAGCCCTAAGGCTGACTCAGGATGTGTACTTCTGGTTCTCTGCTAATGTGGCGCCACCCTGTGGCAGCTCCGTGAATAGTGTACAATCCCCAGTCCCTCCAGTTTTGAAATTAAGGGACTCCTAAATGATTTTTTAAAGTTTTTAGGGGCGTCTCGGGGGTCAGTTGGTTGAGCATCCAACTTTGGCTCAGGTCATGATCTCGCGGTCCGTGGGTTGGAGCCCCATGTCAGGCGCCTGCTTCGGATTGTGTGTCTCCCTCTCTCTCTCTCTCTCTGCCCTACATAAAATGTAATTGCCCTATACTGGATTTACTTAAATCTTTTAACTCCACTTTTTTGAATTTTGAGAAGTTTGCAGCGTAAGTTTCAGGGAAGCACAGTGGAAAAGCCATCATATGTCTTTTTTAAAGTTTTTTTTTTTTTCTTTTTTAGAGAGAGAGAACATGTGTGAGCAGGGGAGAGGGGGAGAGGGAGAGAGAATCTGAAGCAGGCTCCACACACAACGCGGAGCCTGACCCAAGGCTTGATCCCATGACCCTGGGATCATGACCTGAGCCGAAATCAAGAATTGGACACTCAATTGACTGAGCCACCCAGGCGCCCCTTGTTTTTAAATTTTTATTATTGAAGTATAGTTGACATCATCCTTTCAACTTCTTTTAAAAATTTTTTATTTTTAAGCTATCTCTATACCCATCATGGGGCTCAAACTTATCACCTCAAGATCAAGAATCACTTGCTTTACTGACTGAGCCATCCAGGCGCTCCTGAAGTCATATATCTTATGTTATTTATTTCCAGAAGGAGCCCCACTCTGGGTAGGATTGCACCAGACTGCCTGGAGGAAGCCACCTCTTCCTTGCATGTATAAGAGGTATCTATTCTTTTCCTTGGAAACTCACTCCCACTTCCTTCCGTCTATTGGAGTCTCCCCAACCTGTTTTTGCAGGGCAGCGGCGGGCACCTCTAGGACCCACGTGTGTGGTCCCTGAGCAATCTCTTTTCATCCCAACCTTCTCCCTTCGTAACTCAGGGTGGTCTGTTTCAAATTGGGGTCTGCAGGTATATTCTGGGGTGGGGGGGCGGTCTAGGAATTCTACCAAAAGTTTCAAATGTTGTGTTTTCATTTTGGGGTGATCTGGATGGCCACCCCAGAACCAAGGGCCACTTCATGATTTTAAACCCTGCTTTTCCATTTGGACTAGGGTCCTGTTCATGGCAGATGAATCAGTATGTGGTATGATCAAAGGCAAATAGCTCACCAGAGTTCAAATAGAGAAAGATGGCAAGAGAAGTAGGGCGGTCCTACGAAATGAAGGATTTTGCAGCTCCCAACTTCTTCCCATCCAGGGTGACAGCAGGTACTAACAGTAAGGTTTATAAATAAACCATAAAGAGGTTCCACTAAATACTATTTAAATATTTTCTGCATTATATTTTGTGTTTGTTGTGTTTTTAGGTAGGCTCTCCGCCCAACGTGGGGCTTGAACTCACAACCCTGAGATCAAGAGTTGCATGCTCTACCCACTGAGACAGCCAGGTGCCCCTCTGTATTATAGTTTGGGGGTGCATGATTAAATGGATTGGCTTGTTCAAATTATGACTAGGTGGTTACAAAAGAGTTTATTATTCGAAACATAAAAAAATCAACAGTAATAAGGTCGGTGATTCAAATAATGGTCCACCATCCAAAACCAAGCAAAACTCAAGTTGAAAATACATCCTTCCACCATTAAACCGCACACCAGTGGTTCACGGTGATTTAGTTTTAGTAAAACACCATCCATCACTTCGATTTAATATTGTTCATTTTACGTCTATGACTTTTTATTTGCATTTTTAATTTTATTTTAATTTAAAGCTGTGGCAGCATATGAACTTTTTAAATATGGAAATTTAAGGGTTTTTTTTTCCCCCTCATTTTCATCCCTGCTTCGGAAGGATTCAATACAATTTAAGAAGCGGGACTCCCCCTCACCTCCAAGCATACCCCCCAGTGCAAATATTTCCCAATATTTCCCTTCTCTTTCCAGGGGTAAATGAAGAATGAATTCTTCCAGCCCTCTGGGCCAGCAAAGCCGGCTTCTCAATGGGTAACGATTTAGTGTCCAGTTTTATTGGCCCTTCAGGGTCTACCAGGAAAGGAAAGAGAGTGGGGCTTTTGTGCGAGGGGACTAAGAGGGAAGGGCTTCATGTGAGGCTCTATTGAGCCCAGGAGCTGTGCTGGAACTTTCCCAGCTGTCCGTAGGAAACTCTGGATACAGACGCCTCTGTCGTCTGCGTGCTGGACAGGGTCGGGTTCTTACCAGGGGGGATGACACCCAGCGATGTCACAAGACCGTGTTCTGTCCTGGTGTGACTCTGCAGGGTAGACGCCTTCTTAAAATGTTCCGTGACCCCTGAGAGCCCAAAGTCCACCCCACGGCAGGGAAGGGGGGGCCTCAAGCTGCACTCATGGGAGAATGTCTTCAAGCCGGAGGTCCCTAACCTGAGAGATGACTCGATCACCGATCAGCCCCATCGGGAAAACACCCCTGGAAAGGGGGCGCTGCCCAGCCACAGCTGCTACATGGTGAGGGAACCACGGAGCAGGTCCCGAGGTGCTGAAGGAACAGAGGCTGGGAACTGACCGCTGTTGCCAAGGCAACGCAGACAGGAGGCTCGAGCAACGGGAAAGATGTCCCTTCTCCCTTCCCCCATGCCAGTCTTTTTCTAGATGGGCTGGGTCTGTCGGAAGTCAGCCGGCCAAGGATTCGGGAGTATAGTTCTCAGAGTCCCAGCCCCAGAGCAGGTAGGCAGGTGGGCTTGGGGCCGAGAGACACTGGGCCAGTGACCACCAAGCCCAGCTTAAGGCCAAAGAGGAGTTAATATCCGGCACCTCATTCAAGACTCTCAGCGGCAAGCTAGAGAAGCTGACTCTGGCCAGGTGAAGCTGCAGAGGAATCTACCAAAGGCTTTTGAGAATCTCCCAGAACTGACTTGAGAACGGAGCTTAGAAATCAGCTCAGAACCAGACCAGAAAGGACACTGCTGCCACGGGGCATCGGACGCTGCTGCCATGGTGTGCTAGGTTCTGTTACTTTCCAGAAGGGATTCCTTCTCTCCTCTTCCACCCAAGCCTCCCTGACCCACTGGCTTTGGGCTTGGCCCTGTGACCCGCCCTGCCCATGGAATACGGGTGAAATGGCGTGTTCCCTTCCTGAGCAGGATTCCTGCCCCACTCTCCTGCCATCTTGCATGAGGAGAGCCTGCTTCCAGGGGCTGCTGCTCCTCCAGCCTCGGCCGTGCAAAGACGTGAGGCACACTTGAACCCAGCCTGCAGCCTGGAGCCCAGCCTGTGGGAGTCCAATAGAAACCAGCCCAGCCACAGTCCACCGGCATCCTGTCCACAGAACTGTGAGTGAGAAACACGTTTGCTGGTGGAAATCACTGAGATTTGGGGGTGTATTTTTTTCACCATGGTAGAAGCTGACAAGCGCACATGACCATCTAGAAGAATCTCTCTTCTCCTGATTTTTTATGAAAAAGCTCTGGGTCCAGACACAGAATCCTAGGCAGGGGTGTCCGGCTGGCCGAGCCCCGGCCTCACGTCTGTGTGGTACCTGACAGAGAGACGAGGAAAATGCCTGTCAGGAGTTTTTATTTTCTACAAAAGTAGGTTGGCGCCAAAGCCTCTGTATCCCAATCCGACTCAGGGCGGGCACGCTGGGTTGAATAGTGTTCTCCATGAATTCATGTCTCCCTGGAAACTCAGAATGTGGCTGTATTTGGAATAGGACCTTTGTTATATAAGCGGTTAGGATATGGTCATATTGGATTAGGGTGGGCCCTACCCCAGAGGCTGGTGTTGTTAAATTTTCTTTAAGTTTCTTTATTTATTTTGAGAGAGCAAGCGGGGGAGTAGCAGAGAGAGGGGGAAAGAGAGAATCCCAAGCAGGCTCCGCATTGTCGGCACAGAACCCGACGTAGAGACAGAACCCACGAACCAAGAGACGGTGACCCAAGCGGAAACCAAGAGTCAGATCCTCAACTGACTGAGCCACCCAGGTGCCCCGGGACTGGCGTTTTCATAAGAAGAGAAAACCGAGACACAGAGACACAAGGCAGAAGGCCACGTGACGATGGAGGCAGAGGTTGGAGTGACACACCTATAAACCCAGGAACACCAAGGAGCCGGAACACCTAGCCGGCGACACCCGAAGCTGGAAGAGAGGCATGTAACTGAGCCTTCCCTGGAGACTTCCCAGAGGGCATGACCTTGCTGACACCTTGATTTTGTACTTGTATTAATTTATTTAATTTTTTTTCATTTATTAAAATTTTTAGAAAATGTTTTATTTAGTTTTGGCAGAGAGACAGAGACAGAGGCAGAGACAGACAGAGTGTGAGCAGGGGAGGGGCAGGGAGAGAGGGAGACACAGAATCCCAAGGAGGCTCCAGGCTCTGAGATGTCAGCACAGAGCCTGATGCGGGCCTCGGGCTTACAGACCGCGAGATCATGACCTGAGCAGAAGTTGGACGCTTAACCAACTGAGCCACCCAGGCGCCCCAATTTTGCACTTTTCATCTCCAGCATTGTGAGAATACATTGCTGTTGTTTGAAGCCTCCGGTTTGTGGAACCTTGTGACCGTGGCTCCAGGAAACTAACACAGTGGGCAGACCCTCATGTATAAGAAGGTATGAGAGCATCTCTCTTCCGCCAGCAAAAAAGTTAAACTTCCTTTTCTCACTTGTTTCAGTAATATTCTGAAACAATGGTTCAAGAGGCAGAGCCTCAGAATGTTTCTTCTGTAACAGCGGTTTGTACGTGCATGTAAGGAAATTCGCCCAGGGCGGCGCCCCCTGCAGAAGGAATTTAGTGTTTGGGGTCTCTGCCGTCTCTTGGATTGTATTTGATCCAAAAATAACTCTGCCTGGATAGGGCTACTTAAGATCCTTGGGTGAAAAACAGATGCCTCTTCAAAAAGTCTGAATTTCAGAGTAAAAGGACTGTGTGGGGACAAAATGGCTGGGGCTCGAGTTTGGTATCTGAGCAAGACCTAGCGATTCCATTAGACTTGCAAGGGACCCCACATGTCTTTCTATCAAAGAATAGTGCGCTCCGTTAGACTCTCTCAAAGCCATTTTGGAACAATGTAGGGAATATAAATTTTTACTTGAGAGAGAGAGAGAAACAGAGAAATAGAGAGAGAGAAATTTTTTTTTTGCTCCTTCTGGCATTGGATTTTTTTCTTTTTAATCTAATTAATTTTTTTAAAATTTGTATCCAAGTTAGCTAGCATACAGTGCAACAATGATTTCAGGGGTAGATTCCTTAATGCCCCTTACCCATTTAGCCCATACCCCCTCCCACAACCCCTCCAGCAACCCTCTGTTTGTTCGCCATTTTCAAGAGCCAGAGAGAGAATTTTAAGCAGACTCCACGCTCAGCACAGAGCGAGACATGGGGCTTGATCCTGCAACCGTGGGATCATGATCTGAGCCAAAATTAAGGGTGGGTCGCTCAACCAACTGAGCGACCCAAGTTTCTTATGAGTCTTCTTAAAGTTGGAGATTCAACAAGGCAGTGGCTCGAGGAAAAGGGAGGGGCCGATTTCGCTAAGAGACTCTAGAGGCACCAAGACTCGCCTGTGGTCTTTGTTTGGATCCGATCCCGATTCCCATCAACCATGAGAGATATTTTTGAGATAATGAGGGAAGTTTGAAAAGGAACAGGATATTAGATGATGAAGTCATTATTGACAATTTTATCAGATGTGATATTGGCATTATAAGAAAAGGGCGATTTTTAAAAGAGGTACAAAGTAAAGACAAAAATGCTTTTAAGTTTTGGGATATGCTTAAAAAAACATGGTAACAGTGGACTGGAATTTTGACCATTGCACTTAGGTAAGAGGTGTGATTTCTAGCATCCCGTCGTCCTGCCCTTCGTATGAGACTATTTTTGAAAAGAAGCAAATAAATATTGTAACAAACGGAAGAAGTAATAAAGCTATTTGCGAAAATATTTAAAACCAGTGGAGAGACATGTGGTTAAACGCTGTATATTAAACACACATGTTTATATTTATTTCCATTTGAAACCCATCCAAAATGACAGTCAAGGACTAAAACAAGTGTAAGCCTTCCAGAACAAGGAGGGGGGTACATCCACTGCCAAGAAGTGCGCCTCAGTCCACCCAGACGGCGGAGCAGAGTACCGCAGACTGGGTGCTTATAAGCAGCTGGCCTTGATTCCTCACAGTCCCAAGGCTGAAAGTCCAAAAGCAGAGAGCCAGCATGGCTGGGCGAGAGCCTTCTTCTGCCTGCAGAATTCTCGCCTCGTCCCCACAGGGCGGAAGGTCTCCGGGCCTCTTTGATAGGGAACTAATTCCATTCATGAGACTCCACCCTCATGACCTAGTCACCTCCCCAGGGTCCCACCTCCTAACACCTTTGGGGGTTAGGTTATCGACACATACATTTTGGGAGGCACACACATTCAGACCATAGCGAGATGTCAACACATTTTTGGAACATGGAGAAGTTTCGGGCGTTCCTGGTTTTATTGTGCTCACACGGGGCTCGCATTCACAAACCGTGAGATCATTAACCTGAGCTGAAACCAAGAGTCAGACTCTTTTTTTGTTGTTGTTTTTTAATTTTATTTATTTATTTGTTTACATCCAAGTTAGCACACAGTGCAACAATGATTTCAGGGGTAGATTCCTTAATGTCCCTTACTCATTTAGCCCATCCCCCCTCCCGCCACCCCTCCAGTAACCCTCCGTTTGTTCTCCATACTTAGGAATCTTTTATGTTTTGTCCCCCTCCCTGTTTTCGTATTATTTTTGCTTCCCTTCCCTTATGTTCATCTGTTTTGTATCTTAAAGTCCTCATATGAGTGAAGTCATATGATATTTGTCTCTCTCTGACTGATTAATTTCACTTGGCATAATACCCTCTAGTTCTATCCACGTAGTTGCAAATGGCAAGATTTCATTCTTTTTGGTTGCCAAGTAATCCTCCACTGTATACATGCACCACATCTTCTTATCCATTCATCCGTCGATGGACATTTGGGCTCTTTCCATACTTTGGCTATTGTCGATAGCGCTGCTACAAACTACAAACTTTGGGGTGCATGTGCCCCTTCGAAACAGCACCCCTGTATCCCTTGGATAAATACCTAGCAGTGCAATTGCCGGGTCGTAGACTAAGAGTCAGACTCTTAACCAACTGAGCCACCCAGGTGCCCCATCTCACAATATTTCAAAGTTTTTCATTATTATTGTATTTGTTTTGGTGATCTGTGATCAGTGATCATGACTCACTGAAAATTTAGATGATGGTTAGCGTTTTATAGCAATAAAGTATTTTTAAATTATATACTTTTTTTAGTCATATGCTATTGCATACTTAATAGACTACAGTATCATGTAAACATAACTTTTAAAAATGTTTATTTGTGGGGTGCCTGGGTGGCTCAGTCTGTTAAGTGTTCAACTTCAGCTCAGGTCATGATCCCATGGTTCGGTCCATGAGTTCGAGCCCTGCGTCAGCTCTGTGCTGACAGCTTGGAGCCTGGACCTTGCTTCGGATTCTGTGTCTCCCTCTCTCTCTGCCCATTCTCGACTCATGCTCTGTCTCTCTGTCTCTCAAAAATGAACAAATGTTAAAAAAATTTTTTTTCAATGTTTATTTTGAGAGAAAGAGAGCATACGCAAGCGAGGAAGGGGCAGACAGAAAGTGAGAGAGAGAGTCCCAAGCAGGCTCTGTGATGCCAGTGCAAAGCCCAAGGTGGGACTTGATCCTACAAACCATGAGATTGTGACCTGGGCTGAGATCAAGAGTCAGACGCTTAACCAAATGAGCCACCCAGGCGCCCTGTAAAAGTAACTATTGTAGGCACTGGGAAACCAAAGCTTCATCTGGCTCACTTCAGTGCAGTATTTGCTTTATTGCAGTGGTCTGGAACTGCACCCACGATATCTCTGGCTGTGCCTGTACTGAGGGAATAGTACTGACCTAGGAGAGCAGGGGCAGCTGTACTATAAGGCCCTGCAGAGGGGACCAACTGAGAGCAAATCTTGGAGCATCCAGGTGGCTCAGTTAGTTAAGTGTCTGACTCTAGCTCAGGTGATGATCTCATGGTTTGTGGATTGCTTCAGATCGTCTCTCTCTCTCTCTCTCCTTCCCCTGCTCATGCTCTCTCTCTCTCTCTCTCAAAAATAAACATAAGAGGGGCGCCTGGGTGGCTCAGTCAGTTGAGTGGCCAACTTCAGCTCAGGTCATGATCTCACAGTCTATGAGTTCGAGCCCCACGTCGGGCTCTGTGCTGACGGCTCAGAGCCCGAAGCCTGCTTCGGATTCTGTGTCTCCCTCTCTCTCTGCCCTTCTCCTGCTCATGCTCTGTCTCTATGTCTCAAAGATAAATAAACTTAAAAAAAAATAAACATAAGAAAGAAAGAAAGGAAGAAAGAAAGAAAGAAAGGAAGGAAGGAAGGAAGGAGGAAGGAAGGAAGGAAGGAAGGAAGGAAGGAAGGAAAGCAAGCAAAGAAAGGGCCTAGGGTCGTTCAGTTGGCTGAGTGACGAACTTCTGATTTCAGCTCAGGTCACGATCCCAGGACTGTGGGATTGGGCTCCGCACTGAGTGTGAAGTCTGATTAAGATGCTCATTCTCTCTCTCTCTCAAATAAATAAATAAACATTAAAAAAAAGAAGAAGAAAGAAAGAAAGCAAATCTTCACCCTTCATGGAACTTCCAAAATGCATTGCTTATTAAAAGACACAGAGCGGGTTTGACACAGACACAGAAGAGAAGGCCGTGTGAAGATGGGGGAGAGAGAGATTTAAAGATGATGGCCTGGGGGTCCCAGGGTGGCTCAGTCGGTTGAGGATCTGACTTTTGATTTTGGCTTCGGTCATGATCCTAGGGTCATGGGATTGACACCCACATCAGGCTCTGCACTTAGCATGGAGCCTGCTTGAGACTCTCTCTTTCTCTCTCTCTCTCTGTACTTGTGCCCTTCTCCCCCAATAGGCTGCTCCCTCTCTCGCTCTCTCTCTCCTCTCTCTCAAAAAAAAAAAAAAGTTATAAAGATGGTGGCCTTAAAGATCGGACTAATATGACCACAAGCCACAGCATGCCAGCAGCTACCAAAGCTGAGGAGGCAAGGTGTGAACCCTTCCCGAGAGCCTGTGGAGGGAGCGTGGTCTTGCTGACACTCTGATTTTGGACCAGTGTAACTGATTGTGGACTTCTGGCCTCTGGACTTGGGGGAGAATCAAGTTTCTGTTGTTTGAAGTCATCGAGTTTGTGGTAGGTTGCTCTAGTGGCCACAGGGAGCTACTCAGAGTTTGCCAGATATAAGGAACAAATCATATTGGAGGCTGGGAGGCAGCCGGAGCCCCAATCCACCCTGTGCTGCTCCCTGGGCAGGAGACGGGAGATTTATTCTCTGGGTGAGTTTAATTTGAACCCAAGACGCTCCTGACTCAGGGATGCCAGACACAGTGTGGGGTGCAGGGGAGGCTCCTGACTGAAAGCCAGGAGAGTGACAAGGGTCTGCCTTCCCCAACAGGGAGACCCGGGGCCTCTGTTTCCCACCCGGCCCCTGAAAGTAAGTAGGCAGGCTGATCCCCCCGGGCGCCCCTACTTATTTATTTATTTATTTACTCACTCACTTACTTATTTACTTATTTAAGTAATGTCACACTCAACATGGGGCTCGAACTCACAACCCCAAGCCGACTCCAAATATGCACACTTCTTTTTTTTTTTTTAAATTTTTTAACGTTTTTATTTTATTTTTGAGAGACATAGAGACAGAGCATGAGCAAGGGAAGGGCAGAGAGAGAGGGAGACACAGAATCCGAAGCAGGCTCCAGGCTCTGAGCCGTCAGCACAGAGCCCTACGCGGGGCTTGAACTCACAGACCGTGAGATCATGACCTGAGCTGAAGTTGGACGCTTAACCGACTGAGCCCCCAAGGCGCCCCCAAATAGGCACACTTCCTTAGCCATGCTGGTCTCAGCTAAACTCAAATGGGGATCAGTCACTTAGACACGAAACTTGTTTTCTGAGTGACCCAGGCTAGGTCACTAAGAGGAATGCCCTCTGGCCAACTCAAGCCGACACATCTGCTCCCTCTGGTGAAGCTGCCTTACCCCTGCTTTGCCTAATGCATTATAAATTACTAATCGAAAATAAGAGACTAGTGTTTGCCTCTTGGAAATTGTCTCTTGTGATTTTTTAGTTTTTACTTGAGAATCTTTAAACATTACACTGATGGGAAGTATTCATTGGAGAAAAGCTGAAACCTCATTTTTTTAAAGGGTAAAATTGCCCATAATTCTGCCCCCCAAAAGTAACTACTGTTTTGTATTTGCATATCAAGAAATACCCTTCTATTCAACTGAACCATACAAAATTACCAAAACATAACCAGTTTTGACCTACAAACAACGATTGCCCACATTTCCATCCAACACAATTTTGTTTTAATGGCTACAGAGTATATAGCCCTTTGGATATGGCATAATTTACTCAACCTGCCACTTGTTATTGGGCATTTCTGTAATTTTTAACTTTCCAAAATGATAAAAAAAAAATTACAATGGAAAACTTAGCCGGCTCTTTGTGGACATCCGTTCTTAGTTTCTTGGGAGCTATTTCTATAGCTGGAATACGTTAGGTGAAAGGAACACACATTTAAAAATTTTTTTTAATGTTTATTTATTTTTGAGAGAGAGAGAGAGAGAGACAGGGCACGAGCAGGGGAGGGACAGAGAGAGAGGGAGACACAGAATCTGAAGCAGGCTCCAGGCTTCGAGCTATCAGCACAGAGCCCAATACGGGGCTCGAACTTGTGAACCGCAAGATCATGACTTGAACCAAAGTCGGACGCTCAACCGATTGAGCCACCCAGGTGCCCCATTGAGCCACCCAGGTGCCCCAGGAACACACATTTTAAAAGCTTCTGTTGCAGGGGCTCCCTGGTGGCTCAGTCGGTTAAGAGTCTGACTTTGGGGGCGCCTGGGTGGCTCAGTCGGTTAAGCGGCCGACTTCAGCTCAGGTCATGATCTTACAGTCTGTGAGTTCGAACCCCACATCGGGCTCTGTGCTGACGGCTCAGAGCCTGGAGCCTGCTTCGGATTCTGTGTCTCCCTCTCTCTCTGCCTTTCCCCTGCTCACACTCTGTCTCCGTGTCTCTCAAAAAATAAATAAACGTTAAAAAAAAATTAAAAAAAAAAAGAGTCTGACTTTGGCTCAGGTCGTGATCTGCTCGTGGATTTGAGCCCCACATCGGGCTCTGTGCTGACAGATTCTCTGCTTCGGATTCTGTCTGTCTCTCTCTCTCTCAAAAATAAATAAACATTAAAAAAAATTTTAAAGCCTCTATTAGAAGTTGGAGGTATAGTTTCCCAGAAGCCAGAGGCTGCTTGGTACAAGGTAAATCTCCCCGCCGTCGGGAGGATGGGAGCGTCAGGGCCCCGCGGGTAATTGCTTCTCCTAAAAGGCCGCTTAAAAGGGAGAGAGGCGAGATCAGAAGGGAATTGGAAACTGAGAAGCAGCTGGACATTTACTGCTCGGCGTAGAGAGAGTTCGCGGAGGCAGTTATGCCTGAGCTCTGCAAAGCCGAACATATATGCTGGTTGTCAAACCCAAGAGGGCGTGGCAGCCTGAGAATGGACAAAGCAGCATCCTATGTTTATTACGCTGATACAGGAGCGAGTTAGTGGCACGGAAGGTAATGGAGGCTTTTTTCTTTCAACGTGGGTCTCCTAGAGGAATTTTATCATTTAAAGGTAAAATATAGGGGCGCCTGGCTGGCTCAGTTGGTTAAGCGTCCGACTTCGGCTCGGGTCATGATCTCACGGTTTGTGAGTTCGAGCCCCACCTCGGGCTCTGTGCTGACCGCTCAGAGTCTGGAGCCTGCTTTGGATTCTGTGTCTGCCCTCTCTCTGGCCCTCCCTGACTTGTGCTCTGCCTCTCTGTGTCTCTTAAAAATAAATAAATTTTAAAAAAATAAAAAATAAAAAAATAAAGGTAAGATATAGTAGAAGTAACAAAAGCATACACTTGTTCTCTGTATTTGTAAAGAAAAGTAACAACAGCTGCCGTAGGCCGCCTCTCAGCTGACCCTCAGTGTTCTCACCGCCTGGAATCCATGCCCTGTGTCGCTTCTTGTCCTTGAGTCCACGCTGGGATTGTGAGCTTGCTTCTGGTGAATAGACTAGGACGGAAGTGATGGGGTGTCACTTTTGAGATAAGATTAGAAAAAGACTGTGGCTTCCATCTTGGGGTATTCTCTCACCCCCCCTTGGACGGCTTGCTTCCGGTAGAAATCAGCTGCTGCGTCAGGAGGCAGCCCTGCAGAGAGCCCCCCCCCCCCCACCCCGGGGCCAACTCGGAAAGTCTCCCGAGAGACGGCCACAGCCTTGGCCGACACCTCTGTCGCAGTCAGTGAGGCAGCCAGGACCTCACTGTTAAGTGGCTCGCAGACTCTTGACCCACAGACACTTCAAGACAACGACTGTTTCCAGGCACAGGGCTCGGGGCAGGTTTTGGGGCAGCAGTGGGGCACACATACAACAGCTGCTTCTCTGTACTCGCCCCGTAGCAGGTACGGCCCTTGGCACTTTACGTGATTAGGTCATTCGGTCTGCACAACGACACTGTAAGTGCCCTTCTCGCCCTCGTTTTCATCTGCAGAAACCGGAGCCCCGCAAGGCTTAATAAACTCGCCCAAAGTCACAGAGTTGGGAAATGGTGACGCTGGCATGTGAGCTGAGGTGCTGACATCAGAGCCATCCTCACATAAATAAAGGTTTAAAAAACAGCTGCTCACATTTCACCGGAGATAATTGCATTATTTACCCGCGCCTAAAACAAGCAGTCTGGCAAAGGGCACGGAGTCATCTTCAACTAGTCAAAACTTCCCACCCCCGCTGTCTGCAGGGGCTGTGGAACAGCTGGGTTTCCCCCGAAATTCATGGTTCTGTGAGGTGGGTGAGCAATCGGCTTTAGATGCAAAGGAGGAAAAGGACTGATGGTTGCTGAGCGGGAGCTAATGGTGCTGTCTCTTCCGCAGCATATGTCGCGTTGTATTATTATTATTATTATTATTATTATTACTATTAATTTTTGGAAGGAAATGGCAGGAAGTGGTGATGGATAAGATCCAGGTTATATGGTCAGGAACCGGTTCCCCAGTGACCATATGCAGGTACCGCTCTTGACAGGGTGCTAGTTTGGTTCAGAGCCAAGAGACCCTTGCAGGCGGTCTGGCACAGTGGTTAAGGCCCTGGTTCTGAAACCAGAGATCTTGGCAGTTTTTAGCCGTGTGACTTCGGACAAACCACTTTCCCTATCCAAAGGTCTTTTTCCTCATTTGAAATTAGGAATCATCATACACACAAAGGACCGTGGTCAGAATTAAAGAAGGTGACGTCTGTAAAGCATTCGGCACCGTGCCTGGCACAGAGGAAAAGCTTAATAAGCTAGCCATGAGTATTCTTCTATAAAATAAGGCACATCAGAGCACTACTAAGTAGTTGTGAAATAGTCCCTTCCAAGTGTGAAACGCCATGTTGGGCTTGTAGGGGCCATAATATATCTGATACCAAGAGGAACAGAGAACTTTGTTGGGGAGCTAGAAAGTATCCTCATTGGATGATATTCTGAGCATATTTGGGAACACATGTTAAGTGACATATATTAGGCATGTTAAGAATTTAGAGTCAGTTTTTAAATTAAGGATATTCAAATAGAGGTAACTAGGAGACCTTTTGAGTCACACAGTTTTAGAGCTAAAAGGGACCATAGATTTTGTAGGTTAGTCAAGTGAAGTCCAAGAGGAATTTAATGCCCTTACTTACAGGTTATGGAGCAAGCCGGGAGGAAGCTCAGATTCGGGTTCAAGCTGGGGCGCTGCCACTAGGTAGCTGTGTGTTCCTGAGCAAGCCACTTTACTCTGGCCTCACTTGCTTCACTGGCAAATTCTATCATTTTAGATCCCAGTCTCCTTGTCCTCCTCCTCCTCCTCCTTCTTCTTTTTCTAAGATTTTAGTTTGAAGTAATCTCTATACCCAACGTGGGACTCAAACTCACAACCTTGAGATCACGAGTCACATGCTCCACCAACTGAGCAAGCCAGAGGCCCTTTAGGCCTTCCGATTTGCCTCTCAGAATGATGACGAAGAGCCTTACAGCCCTATTTGACACTGAATTATTTAACATACTGGTCCAGGGTATAGGGTAGTCCATGTGTACATAAGAAAACTCACGTCTCTGAAAGCAGAGTTAGGCTTGCTGGCAGCAGAAGCAGGATAGTAGATGGGAAACCCACCATAGCTAGAGAGTACCTTAGACCTACATGTCACACTCTTTAAACTAAGAGACTTTCTGAAGTTGAATTCTAAAACTGCCTAGTTTCCAATTTTATGAAATGTTCTGGCTGGAGGTGAAATGCAATCATTAAGGATATTCTCACTGACATAGAACATCAGTCCATTTCCCTAGGCCAGGTCTCTCTGACAAACCAATTAGAAGATTCTAGAAGTGTCACAGACTAGAGAGGAAGTCACTGGCCCATATTGAGCACTTAAATATTTTTCTAAGAAATTTTCCAGTCTTTGATGGGGGCAAGTATGACGCCAGTTATGTAAAAAAGAATCCCTTTCTGCTTGGCCCGGCCGCACACTACTCTTGGTGCCTATTTACTGCCACCTGGTGGTGTTTAGGTGAACAACCGTCTTTAGGAAGGGTGGGCACTCAAGTTATTCACTCGTTAGTGACTTATTTCACTGGTTGGCACGCCAGGTCATTTATTATTTGCTTGTGCATGTAGGTGTGCAAGTATCTGTGTATGTCAGTGAATATTTTAGTTATTTTTAAGTTTGTTTATTTAAGTAATCTCTACACCCATCGTAGAGCTCAAACTCATGACCTAGAGATCAAGAGTCACGTGCTCTTCTGACTGAGCCAGCTGGGCGCCCCTCAATGAACATTTTATTTTAGAATAGTTTAGATAACTAGTTTAATAGTTTAGAAAACTTACAAAGCTAGTACAGAGAGTTCCCATACACACATACATACATACATATATATAATATGTCATGAGTTCAAGCCTCACACTGGGCATAGAGCTTACTTTAAAAAATACACTTTTAGGGGTGCCTGGGTGGCTCAGTCGGTTGAGCATCCCACTTCGACTCAGGTCATGAGTTCAGCACAGTTCGTGAGTTTGAGCCCCACATCAGGCTCCGTGCTGACAGCTCGGAGCTTCTGCTGCTGGAGCAGCTCTGGCCTGCTTCAGATTTTGTGTCTCCTCTCTTTCTGTCTCTCCCCCACTTGTGCTCTCTCTCTCTCTCTCAAAAATAAGTAAAGAAACATTAAGAAAAAACACTTAGAGGAAGCAAATGAAATTACCTTTACAATCCCATCATCCCAATACAACTAGTTAGCTTTTTACTGTTTTGTTTGTTCACATTTTTGAAACATAGGTTTAAAAGAATTTTTTTTTAAGTTTATTTACTTTGAGAGAGACAGATACAGCATGAGCTGGGGGGGGGGGCCAGAGAGAGGAAGAGAGCGAAAATCCTGAGCAGGCTCTGTGCTGCAAGTATAGAGCCAGATGTGGGGCTTGAACTCATGAAACTGTGAGATCATGACCTGAGCCGAAACCAAGAGTTGGATGCTCAACCGACTGAGCCACCCAGGGGCCCGAAAACATAGCTTTCGAAGAACCTATTTGTACTACTTCATGTGATTCCATAAACATAACTGCCATTTTTGGTTATTATGTAGTGTTTACCAGATGCGTGAGTCAGAATACCTTAAGAAAAGTTCTCTGGAGTCAGACTATGTGCCCTTGCTCCTGGCACCGAACCTTCCTGAGCCTGAAGCTTCTCATTCATAAAACAGGGAAATGATGGTGTTCTACAGGTTTCTGTGAGATTTTAACCAGGCAGCATAGACCAGGACTTTGGAAAGAGAGGCCTGAGTGTGAATCCTGACTCTGTCGCTTATGAGCTGGGAAAACCTGGGCAAGTGACCTAACTTCTCTGTGCCTTAGTTTCACCTATAAAATGGAGAAAGCAAAAAGCCTCGCCTCTCAGTATTATTAGACTAGAGGTGTTCAGCAGAGCCCACGGCAAGCGTTTTGAGGTCAGCTGTTATCAACTCTGGGTAGACCCCCGTGGCAGGCATCATAACCCGAATGTAACTGTATAGTGTAACCGCCCAGCCCAGTGCCCCACGTGCAGGAGAGGTACGGGGAGCGCGAACACCTGTGTGTGAACAGTGTCTGTTTATCAGCAAAATGCAGGTGTACCATTTCCGAGTGCTAAAGTAACAAAGTACCTTACACATACAAACAAGATTAGAATTATACCTTCGATTTTATCTAGTCTATGCTATCTAGTAGTTAGCTTGTTTCTCCTCTTAATGAGGTATGATTGACAAGTAAAAATCATATAGAAGGTGTATAACGTGATGGTTTGATCTGTATTTAGCTTCCCATGGTGGGAGGACTTTATAAAGAATGAAACCAGGACATTGTTGTTGTTGTTTTTTTAATGTTTATTTATTTATTTAGAGAGAGAGAGCATGCACAGACGTGCAAGTGAGAGAGGGGGAGAGGGAAAGAGACAATCCCAAGTAGGCTCCCTGTGGTCAGCATGGAGCCCCATGCAGGGCTTGACCTCACCGACTGTGAGATCACCTGAGCTGAAATCAAGAGTCACACAGACACTTAACTGACTGAGCCACCCCAGTGTCCCACAATGACATTGTCTTCACAGAAACATCTTCCTATGCCTTTGAATCTAAAACAATGACATACATCCCAAATTTGGTTCTTTGGAATATTTTTATTAAAGAGGAAGACTTTTTTTTTTTTTTTAAAGTAGGCTCCACCCCCAGCATGGGGCTAGAACGCACAACCCTGAGGTCCAGACCTGAGCAGAGATCAAGTGTCACTCAGTGAGCCACCCAGACACTTCTTAAAGAGGAAGACTTTCTCCTACTTTTCGAACTTTCTTCGTGCTGTGATTTTTTGTTTGTGTTTGTTTAGGAACCTAATCACTAACCGCTGCCCACCCTCCTGGCTGCCCCTAGGTCTTACAGGTTCTCATACTCCCCACTTCCAATGTCTCGTTTGCAGTAACGATTCAGAATAAGGTAATCTACACTAATGCATACAAGACACTTAATAAACGTGGCTAACACGTGCCGTGCCTCCCTTGGGAGGCTGTTGGGTGCAGATACCCCTGGGACTGCTTCTCTTTCTCGGTAACAGAAAGAATGTGGGCCTTGCGGTAGGGCAGAAGACAGAATTCTGCACCCACCACCTACTAGATGTTTCGCCTTGGGCAAGCATTTTTTAACCTTTCTGTGCCCATTTCTACGAGTGAGAAACTGAGTTTTCCTGTATTGCAGGGTTTTTAGGATTACGTGAGAGAGCACACGGGAAAGCTTTAAACTTCATCCAGTCTTTAACCTTCATCTCTTTCCTTTCACTCTCCAAATCTGACCTACGGATGCATTTGGATCCACTGACGCACTAATTTGTGTACAATCTTGTTCATTCCGTTGCGCGCCATACAAGGTCGCTTTGCCAATCTCACTTAGAAAACTACTCCCTACTCCTGGGCGCTAAGAGGAAAATATCCAAGAGACTAAGATTGTGTAACCTCGGCGATTTTCAGGTTTATGCTTTGGGAACCCTTTTCTTGTTTATTTTTGAGAAAGAAAGAAAGCGCGCCAGCAGGGGCGGGGCAGAGAGAGGGAGACACAGAGTCCGAAGCAGGCTCCAGGCCCTGCTCTGTCAGCACAAGAGCCCGAGGCAGGGCTCGAACTCAGGAGAGCTGGGAGATCATGACCTGAGCCGAAGCTGGACGCTTAATGGACTGAGCCGCCCCTGCGCTGCTGGAATCCCGTGTTCAGATGAAATCTCTCTTGGAATCTTGATATAAATAAAACAGATTTTTTTAAAAAGGTCATTTTCTTAGCATTCCTTTATTTTAGAAGTCCACGTCACTTTGGAACAACACCTATTAAAATGGCGTTCGGCACCGGATGTTCCGATGATGCATCAGAAATCTGGGGTTAGAAGTGACCGCTGACAAACTTACCAACCTCAGCATTTGATTCTGCCTCTTGTTTTGATCGCACAGAATCAGTAAAATTGTGCTTCAAACAGAAAATACCTTAGTATCTTAACCACTGTTCCCGTCTTCGTAATACAGGTAGAGCCACGCGCACCTAAAAACTGTCTATGATAATCACATCCAACATGCTGTCCTTGCACCTGTTACCGCGGAAGCTGACATCTCAACGGCTGGCACGTGCAACTGAGCCTTGCCCGTCCTCTCGGAGCACCGTACACACGTAGCGACAGACCCTCTGAACAATTCTGTATGGCACATTCACAGCGGTAAATTTAATTTTTTTTTAATGTTTATCTTTGTGAGAGCTAGAGAGAGAGACAGAGTACAAGCAGAGGAGGGTCAGAGAGAGAAACAGAATCCGAAGCTGTCTCCAGGCTCTGAGCTGTCAGCGCAGAGCCTGACGCGGGGCTCGAACTCACGAACAGCGAGATCATGACCTGAGCCGAAGTCGATCCCTTAACCGACTGAGCCACCCAGGCGCCCCCACAGCGGTAAATATAAATACATAAATACCAGCGCAGGAGTACATCCTTCCTAGCCTACGACACACTTAGGAGACATTAAAGAGGCACAGAAACGACAAAGGATTTACACTGAGAACCATGCGCAGTGAGTTACTCGGCCGCGCGAGGAAGGGATAGGTTGACGTCCATCGCGGAGTCCAATGACTGTTCTACCTTCGCGCTCTGCTTGCTGCCAACTGTCCCTTCCTGGTTTCCTACAATTCAGGAGAAATGCCCTTCTAACCCTGCCTGGAGAAGGGCCTCCTCCTGCTCAGCTGCCTCTTCCTCCTTTACCAGGGCCAGTAATTCCAAGAAGCCAGGGGCTGGCCCATCCTCTGGCACCGCGAGCTTCCTGCGAAGCGCTCTGCGGGTTGCCCCGGCAAAGATCTGGTCTAGGCGGGCCTGATTCACAACATCTTTCTCGATCACTCCTCTCTCCACCAGCTTCTGTAATAAAGGCTCCAACCTCAGTACGTAAGCAGACAGTTTTTCTTCATCCTTCTGATACGTGGTCAGATATTTGACCTGCAATTCCCTGGGATTGTCGGTCACCCCAAACACCTGCTCCAGGGCCTGCAGGCATTCAGCGACTGTAATGGACGGATTGCTGATCTTGAGGACGCGAATAACCTCGAATGCTGGGCCTCGAAGGCTCTCTAGCAACCGCCTTCTTTTCTCTGCATCTGACACCTGCCATGTCTTCACCATCTGAGTCGTATGAAACAGCCAGGATTCAAACTCCTGTTCTCCTGGTTCTGGAGGAACGCTGCCCGAGAACACTCGCAGCTTTTTGTATCTCAGGTATTGCAGGGCAGGCTGAAGAGCCTCACCTAAAACCTGTGCCAACCAAGGGGCCTGTATTTCCGGGATCCTGCCCTGGTCTAGGTCAAAAGGGTCATTTCCATATCCAAGAGCTCTGGTCAACTCACCCAAGGTGGTGCCCTCTCCCTCTAAGAATGCGTTTAATCGGCTTAAAAATTCATTATCCGGGTCCGGGGGCTTAAAGATCACTCTCCAGACACCCCCTTTTCCGGGTATGTCCTTCGGGACCAGAGCATGACTAGTGTCCTCAGTTAGCCCTACTAAGGCCACATTCCAGTTCTCCACCCGCCGGAACATCCTCCCCAGCAGTCTGTACTCGCCCAAGGGCGCCAGGCCAGCCCGCAGAGCCTCCTCGATTTCCGCCACGGTGCAGGTCGGGGGGATGCCGGCAATCAACAGCGCCTTCCGAGGGCTCACATCCATCCCCCTGCACCAGTCTTCTAAAAGTCTCAGCGTCATGGTGCCCAAAACAACAGATTTAAATTCTAATCTGGCCGGGACACTGGCGCCCCCGCGATTCACGGCGTTTCTCTGCGGCACCCCAGGCAAGGGCCGTCAACGTCCCGACCGGCGGCCTGCGAGGACAAAGCAGGTTAGCTGCAGGTGCCAGTGACCGCGGCGACGAGAGGCCCCGCACCGGACCGGTTGCAACAGGCGGCCGTCTCACCGTCTCTGCGGCCGCGGGCGCCCCTCGCCGCTATCCAGCCGTCAGTGCCCGCGTCCCTCGCCGGCGAAGCCGGGAGGCCGGCCTCTGCGCCGCTCGGAGGGAGGGCCACCCGGGGCTCCGCCAGGCGCGACCGGGGGGATGGCGGCCCGCCCCGTCGCCGCGCTATCCGCGGCGAGTCACCGGGAACCAGGCCGAGGAGCTCCGAAGACGCCAGGCCCAGGCGGCGGCTCCCCGGAAAGGGATGCGCCCGGCCCCGCGCGGTCGCAGCTGCAGCCCCAGTCCCCGTCCTCACCTGAGCAGGTGGGAGCAGCGCCGGGCGAGCGGGGAGGCGGCGCGGCGTCACGACGGGGCGGAGCGCGCGCCCTTCCGGCCCGAGCCGGAAGTCCCGACCGTGGCAGCATCCGGGACGGCGGGCGGGCGGGCCAAACGGGACAGGAAGGTGAGATCCGGGAGCTGCCCGTCTCTGCAGGCTCGGCCGGTGGCCGCTGTCCGGGACTGGGTTCCCGGCGCTGCGAGGCGGAGAGGCCCGGGCCCGGCGCCGCCCGCGCAGCCCTGGTCGCGGCCGCCGGCGCTGCACCGCGGCGGGGGGCGGGGCCGGCAGCCGGGGAGGCCCGGGGGGCTGGGGAGCCTCCCGGCCCGGGCCGGGTGACACGGGCTGGGGCTCCGGCCGCAGCCTCAGCGGCCGGGCAGCCGCGTGACTGGCCGCAGTCACGCTGTGCTTAATCACAATTAGCTTGCGCTCCGGGCTGGCGGCGCTCCCGTTTCTCCCAGCCGGTGACCCCGGGGATTTCTCTTATGGTGGCTTTCTCTGAAATGCCAAAACCACCCGAGTATTCAGAACTGAGTGACTCTTTAACGCTTGCCGTGGGAACAGGAAGATTTTCGGGACCATTGTAAGTGTTTAAGAGTTACTGTCTTAACTTGGGGGCTCCGACGTTGGTTTGACTTGGAGAATCGAGCGTTCACGTCCGAAACGGTACTTCTGTTTAAGCCAGAAAGTACTGGAACTATAAAAGCGAAGTGTTCCGTAGGAAACCGGTTTAATTCCAGTTTCTCAAGGGAAGTTGTGCCGGACCCATTTAAGCCGGATGTAGTGATTGGATTTTCTTCTGTGGGAGTCACATAAAAAGCACTCTCAATATGTACTGAAAACTTTACTTCTTCGTAATGATTACCTAAAAGAAGCTGTGAGTTGTGTACGTTTCCTAGTAAATGTAAACTTAATGATTTTGAACTGTAAATGCATTAATGGGGAATAGTTGTCATGACAGCGTTTCTAGATCCTGATTTGTAATTTTTTTTTTAATTTGAAGGCACAGAGCATGGAGAATGATGAACTTCCGTCAGAGGATGGGATGGATTGGAGTGGGATTGTATTTGTTAGCAAGTGCAGCGGCATTTTACTATGTTTTTGAAATCAGTGAGACTTACAACAGGCTGGCCTTGGAACACATTCAGCAGCACCCGGAAGAGCCCCTTGAAGGAACCACATGGACACACTCCTTGAAGGCTCGGTTACTCTCCCTGCCTTTTTGGTTCTGGACAATAGTTTTTCTAATCCCTTACTTACAGATGTTTCTGTTCCTTTATTCTTGTACAAGAGCTGACCCCAAAACGGTGGGCTATTGTATTGTCCCCATATGCTTGGCAGTTATTTGCAATCGCCACCAGGCATTTGTCAAGGCTTCTAATCAGATCAGCAGACTGCAACTGATTGACACGTAAAAGCGGTCACCAGTTTTTCCTTACAATTACAAAACTGCCAGCACTGCGTGGAACCTGCTCACAAGACTGCGGTTTCTTCCCAGATCTCAGGAAGTTGTGGTGGGGCAGAGGCCTTCTAGACAGCGGGACCGGGACCGGGGGCTCTCTTTATCTGCATAATGATGACTTTTTAAGCGAAGCCTGAGATACAGTACTACAAAATCATGTTGACGATTTCAGCTTTTGGAAAGTAAAATCGTGTCTGTTATTTGCATTCTTTAGAAACTTGAGAAGTGACCTGAACTCCTGTTTTTATTCTACTGTGCAACATAGTGATGATTCAGAGATTTTTCCTTTGGGGGGAAAAAATAAATATGAACATTTGCGTTGTGCTTCAGTGTAAAAAGGTCCAAACATGGTCATAAAATTTACATTTTATACAATTACCTGGCTTGCTTTAAAATTCTTCAAACTAAAACACCAGTTCAACCTTGTAAACTGAGCCAGCTGTTTATGCTTGCTTGCTGTCAGTTTGTGAGAAATTGGTATCAGATTATTGAGGCGATGGCTGTCTTGATAAGCAAAGCTTGTGCTTCCTTTTGGTAAGGCTGCTGGCATTATCAGCCTTATTAATGCCACTGGTTTTTAAAAAATTGCTTGGGAAGAAACTCACTGTTTGGAAGTTGAGAACTCTTATAGAAGATGGAAACGTGTCCAGTGAAAATATTTAGTCCGGTTCCTGGCAGACGCGTGACCCCCCCTCCGACACACTACCAGCTCATCCTTGTGATTTTCTCTTCTGGCCTCAGGTCCGGCCTTCGGGCAGCAGGTTAATTGCATGCAGACGCGATCCCTGTACTTCCTCCTCTGCGTTTGTACTTCCTAGCTCGTGTCTGGTACCAATACAAATAACTAACACATGGAAATCTCAGATTTTAGGATTTTTTTTTCTTTTTCTTTTTTTTTCTGGGTGGGATCAAGATGTCTTTTTATACAGTTATGTCATTAATGCCAAGGAAATGTTTTACACTGAGAGATATTAATAATAACCATAGCCTTGTTGGGTGCTTCTTCTATTGGGCCTTCTTCTAAGAGCTTTACGTGAATTAACTCATTTAATCCTCTAAACAGCCCTAAGAAAACAATTATCCAGGTTTTACAGATAAGGACACTGAGTGGAGAAGTGAAGCCACTGGCCTGGAAGGTCACACACCTGGTAGGCAGCAGAGCCAGCGGTAACCAGGCACCTGCTTCCTTTGTGCCTAACCACCGTCCTTTGCTTCTCACAAATGACACGTTTCAGGGTAGTGTCTGCCTAGCCATGCCAAAGAACGGAAATGGCATTGAAAGGTTTTTCTCAATTTGTATGAGCTACCTGAAAATCGAAACGTGTTCTAACAACCTCGCCCTTCAAGTCTGACTTGATTAGAATGGAGGGCCGACCGTTCCACAGCAAGCTTTACTCACGAGACCGAGCGGGTACGTTTGTTAACCCCAAAGCAGCACGGTCAGATCCTTCTGGCAATCAGTCTCACTTGCCCTTTACTCCTTCTAAAGGTCTAGTGACCGAAGTGATCCATCTTTTGGTACAATACGCTGAATCTTCCAAGTAGGCAGCAGTTTGGAATACCGGTTCTGTGAGGGTCAGGTGACCAAATCGCTTGGCATCTTTTGAGCCCTTAGCTAGTAGTATGCGTACTGCAGACCCTGCCTTCTGAGTGATTTACTCTTCACAACAGGCCCCTGAGGCAGGGGTGCGCTGGTCCCAGTGCCCTTTTACAGAAGAGGAGAAGGAGGACGACCTGAAGCCCAGGAGTTAAGAACTTGCCCTTGGTCGCACAGCAAGCACGTGGGAGAGCCAGGCTGTGAACCCAGGATGTCTGGCCTCCAGTCTCCAGCTCCATCACTCCGTTTTACTGCTTCTCAGACAAAAAGAGGATAATTTGGGCAAAGTCACTGAGCAGTTTCTCACTTTGATGATTCTCGAGGCAGTGGTAGCTCGAAAATGACTTAAGAAATTCTTTCATTATTTTTCACTTTATAAATGCTTGATATATATACAAGGTTTGCGAGTTTATCATTTGTCTAATTAAGTAGGGATTCCTTTTTACTGAAGTAGGTTTTATCTCTTATACTTCAAATTCTAGTGTTTGGGGATTTGGTAAGTGAGTGCTCAGTCCATCTCTTTATCTTTCCAGACCAGACTGCATTGGGAGTAGAAATAAAATAATTAGGAGTAATTCAGTACTTCCGAAAGTAATTACTAAGTTTCAGGTTGCAGGGTTCATGTTGTTTGGTTATTAGGAATGATTTATCCAAGTCGTGAATTATTCCTGTTTTGTCTGTGGCTATTTAAGAGTTCAAAGCACTCTTTGTAAAGGGAAGCGTGAAATTAATCTAGCTCTGTTAGATTGAGGGCGAGGTTAAAACTGATGGATACAAGACCTGTGTGTTACACCAAGTCCTTTGTTTCATATTCACACCGCAGACAGTAAGCAGTGAATACGGGATCAGGTAAACGGCAAATCTAGGAAGTGCCTCACGGGCTTTAGGGAAAGGGACGAGCATCCGAGGATCCAGAAGTAGCCAGCGACCTCTGCTTCCAGAGGTGAGAAAAACAGAACAATTTTCCCATAGTGGCTTAATAAGGCACCTTATTTGCGACCACACCTGAAATGAGGTAAAACCTGTTGAGTGCTTTGCGTGGAAATATGTCAGATATTTTGTTTTTTTGAAAGTGCCTGGATAGAGAATAGAGAACAATGCAGGAAGAAACATCTAACTCATGGACTCACCACATAACCTTTCTAGTTCTAAAGGTGCTACCGGTTTTAAAGTAAAAGTGTGATTTCCTAAGTTTAGAATTTGATTCTATTTCAAAGCCTTCATAATTAATGAAAAAGCTTTTCTTTGGGGAGCTGGATCATGAGATAAAGTACCACAAGAGTAACTGCTCCCATGAAATAATCACACTGGTATGTTTATTCACCGCGGGTAGTGATCTCGTCTCCTATTAAGATTATCTAGTGTTGATTTCCTTCTCGATGGATTTAACGTTCTCAGTCTCCAAAACACTGGTAGAAGAGCTTACCGCAATACCGCATGACTCATTCCTTTTTGCACCAAGTGTGTGCCATCACTTTATAAAGTCTCCAGGATATTTTCAAGTTCCATAAACTTCTGGGCCATGGTTGGGAATCCTGCATTAGTATTTTTGTTCTGGTCTAAGACAGTGAATAGGTCTTGGACAGGAGCTGTATATTAGAGTCGTCCAAAGAAATAAAAAAAAAGAAAGCAAAACTCATATAAACCATGCCACGATCCCTACCCAGTTTTCTGTCTCTGGGGGAGGAGAACAGACAACTGTGTTCGTAGAGCTCTTCAAATCATCATACTGGAATCACTGGTCGAAGTGTGTGTGTGTGTGTGTGTGTGTGTGTGTGTGTCTATTTTTGAGAGAGGGAGAGAGTGCGAGTGGAGGAGGGGCAGAGAGAGAGGGAGACAGAGGATCCAAAGCAGCCTCTGCTGACAGCAGGGAGCCCAATGTGGGGCTCAAACCTACAAGCTGTGAAATCATGGCCAGAGCTGAAGTCAGATGCTTAAAGGACTGAATCACCCAGGCGCCCCTGGGCCATGGGTTCTGAAGCACCACAAAGATTCAAGATCCTCGAGTCTCGGCGCTTAAATTACTCATGGGCAGTTTTTGACGTGCTCCCTGTCCTTGAGATACTTTCTTCAATTGGTTTCTGGATCAGTAGTGCCAGCAGAACTTTAGTGATGGTGGAAACGTTGTATGTCTGTCTGTGCTGTCCAGTCGGTAGCCACTAGCCACGTGAAGTGAGCCCTTGAGATGCGGCTAGTGTGGCCGAGGAACTGAATTTAAAATTTTAGTTCAGGGGCGCCTGGGTGGCTCAGTTGCTTAAGCGTCCAACTTCAGCTCAAGTCATGATCTCAGGGTTTGTGAGTTCGAGCCCTGAGTTAGACTCTGTAATGACGGCTCAGAGCCTGAAGCCCACTTTGGATTCTGTGTCTCCCTCTCTCTCTGTCCCACCCCCCCACTTGTGCTTTGTCTCTCAAAAATGAATAGATGTTGGGGCGCCTGGGTGGCTCAGTCGGTTGAGCATCCGACTTCAGCTCAGGTCATAAAATTGCAGTTCGTTTGAGCCCCACGTCTGACAGCTCAGAGCCCGGAGCCTGCTTCGAATTCTGTGTCTCCCTCTCTCTCTGCCTCTCCCTAGCTCACTCTCTGTCTCTCTCAAACAAACATTAAAAATATATATATTTTAATTAGTTCAAGTAGCCACATGTGGCTAATAGCTACCTGGCATTTCCCCAGTTCTAGACACTTGCCTGTTTTGCCTTCTTCCTCACCAGCTTCTGTCCCTTTTGCTGGTTCCTCCCTGGGGATCTGCCCAGTTTCTGAATGCTGACGTGGCCCAGTTCTCATTTCTTTTCTTTTTTTTAAAATTTTTTTTAACGTTTATTTATTTTTGAGAGACAAAGAGACAGAGTATGAGAAGGGGAAGGGCAGAGAGAGAGGGAGACACAGAATCTGAAGCAGGCTCCAGGCTCCGAGCCGTCAGCACAGAGCCCGACGTGGGGCTCGAACTCACAGACCGTGAGATCATGACCTGAGCCGAAGTCGGCGGCTCAACCGACTGAGGTGCCCCCCAGTTCTCATTTCTGTACTTACTCCCTTGGTCATCCCATCCAGGCTTGTGGCTTTAAGTGCCCAAATTTATATTCCTACCTCGCATCTCTCCTGAGCGCCAAACTTGGACATTCAGCTGCCTATTCGGTATTTACTAAGATGACATACTAGGCACCTGAGATTATCCTGTTTAACATCAAGCTTCTCAACTCTTCACCTACCAAAATCTGCCCACAGCCCTTATAAGTCTATCAAACAAATGGCAAAGGTTTCCTTTAAAATGTTATCCCTCTCAAAAACCCTATGGCTTCCCTTTTGAGAATGAAAATCAAAGTCCGTAACATGGCTTACGAAGCCCTAAATAAATGGCCTTTGACCATTTTCTGCATTTCTCCTACTACTCTCTCCACCCCTCACCCCACTCTAGCCATTCTGATCTTCCTGCTGATTCTAGAACATGCCAGAAAAACCTGTCTTGGGGCTTATGCACTCAGTATACCTTCTGTCTCGATGCTCAGCCCTGGCCTGCTCTAACCCTGTCTTCAGACCTTTGCTCAATTGTCGGCTTAGTGAGGCTTCCTCTGACCAGCCTACGTAAGTAAAATTAAGCATCCTTTTTCCATGTTTTTCTCCAGAGCGCTTACCGTCACATGACAGGTTATGTATGTTTTCAGAATCTAAACTCCATGAGGGCAGGGGTGTGTCTGTTCACTGCTGTACACCCTGTGCCAAGAACAGCACATAGTAGGTGCTCATTAATTACTGCAGGAATGATTCTTACTGCCACTGAACACCTCTTTCATTAGACTGCAGAACAACCTAGTTTGCTCTCCAGGGAAAGTAAAGGTTAGAGTTAACATTTTCTACCAAGTGTATCGCCTACCCTGTCACATGTTCTGGATAAGTTCAGTGGCTAAGCTTTTTTCAGGTTTCAGTTCTTTCCGAGGCCAAGATTTAAAATGAGCCTATTTATTTTTGCCAACAATGATGTTGGTTGTCTTGGGACTCTCCTTAATCAAGCAGGAAAAAAAAAAAAAAAAGAAAAAGAAAAAGAAAACCACATACCACCTTCACAAACAAGATTTTAAGTGATGGTTAGAGCCTTGAGTAATTCTCAAGTTACAATCATGAAGGTAACAGTTTGCTAAACCACCTAACACATGCGGCAAGCGTCCTGCAAAGCTTTTAGGGCCACAGCACACAATTTTCATTATTCCAGTGGTTAAGCCAATACCTTGAACCCTGTAAATTACTCATTTAAAGTAGTAATGTGTTTTTATTATTATTATTGTAAATGCTTATTTTTGAGAGAGTGAGCACGAGTGGGGGAAGGGCGGAGAGCCAGGGACAGAGGATCTGAAACGGGCTTTGCGTTATCAGTGCAAAGCCTGACGTGGGGCTTGAACCCAGGAACCGGGAAAGCATGACCTGAGCCAAAGTCTGATGCTTAATCAACTGAGCCACCCAGGTGCCCCAAAATGTGTTTTAATTTTTATTTATTTATTTATTTACTTATTTATTTACTTATTTAAATGTTTTATTTATTTTTCAGAGAGAGAGTGCAAGCAGGGGAATGGGAGAGACAGGCAGACGGGGGATCCGAAGCGGGCTCCGTCCTGACAGCAGTGAGCCCAATGTGGGTCTCGAACTCAGGAACCGTGAGATCATGACCTGAGCCAGAGCGCTCAACCCGACGAGTCACCCAGGCGCCCTGTAATATGTTTTTATTTTTTTTATTAAAAAAAATTTTTTTTTAGCGTTTATCTTTGAGAGACATAGAGACAGAGCATGAGCAGGGGGAGGGCAGAGAGAGAGGGAGACACAGAATCCGAAGCAGGCTCCAGGCTCTGAGCCGTCAGCACAGAGCCTGACATGGGGCTCGAACCCACAGACCGTGAGATCATGATCTGAGCCGAAGTTGGCCGCTCAACCGACTGAGCCACCCAGGCGCCGCATAATGTGTTTTTAGAAGTTAGTTCCATCTCCAGCAGAATTTTTTGCGTTGTAGTAAATTTGTTTTATTTATTTATTTATTTTTGCATTGGAGTACATTTTTTTTTAATGCTTATTTTTGAGAGAGACAGAGCATGAGCAGGGGAGGGGCAGAGAGAGAGAGAGAGAGAGAGAGAGAGAGAGATACACAGAATCTGAAGCAGGCTCCAGGCCCTGAGCTGTCAGCACAGAGCCCGACGCCGTGCTCGAACTCACGAACCTCAAGATCGTGACCCAAGCCAAAGTTGAATGCTTAACTGACTGAGCCACCCAGGCGCCGTGGAGTAAATTTCTATTTAAAATCGTACCCCAATGGCCTTTCGCTGACCCAGTGTAAGCTGCTGCTTTTTAAAAGATTTAAATAGAAGCTTATATTCCTGCGCTCACTGTTCCCTGGGCCATGTCTTTAAATAGAGCAGTTCTGATCCCAAAGGTCACCCCAGCACTGGAACAGTTACAGCAACGCTGTGAAATTCATTTCATACTTTAAGACTAATGCACTGGCGAGAGGGCATGTTTTCAAGTTTAAGCCTAGGTATATCAGTTTTACAAACACCTCCTCCCTTTTTTTTTTTTTTTTTTTTTTTACAGTATCCTACCTCACGTTACCTAACCTCTTTAGAAGTCACATTCTGCTCCCTTTTCTGACAAAGTAGTAATCAGATGGGAAATGTGGAAATTTTTGGTTTTTACGTCTAGATTGGTTAATTTTTGCCCTGAATTACTTACGCACCTGGCTGGCACAGTCAGTAAAGCACGCAACCCTTGATCTTAGGATCCTGAGTTTAAGCCTCACATTGGGTGCAGAGCTTACTTAAAAAAAATCGACAGTTTCAATAACATTTCAGGAACAGTAACTTGTGTGCAGAAAACTACAAAATACTATTTTTTTTTTAAACGTTTATTTATTCTTGAGAGACAGAGCATGAGCAGGGGAAGGGCAGAGAGAGAGAGGCAGATGCAGAATCGGAAGCAGGCTCCAAGCTCCGAGCCATCAGCACAGAGCCCGACGCGGGGCTCGAACTCACAGACCACGAGATCATGACCTGAGCCGAAGTCGGCCGCTTAACCGACTGAGCCACCCAGGCGCCCCTACAAAATACATTTAAAAAAATGCAAAGAGGTAAGAGCGTACGGCGTACGGTGAAAACTCTCCCTCTTATTCCGAGCCCAACTCCCTCTCTGCCCAGAAGCAGGTACACATACGTGTGTATCTCACCAATATTTTCCAATAGCGGCGTTCTACACTCTATTCTGTATCTTGCTAGTTTTCATTTAACATCGTATCTTAGAGATTTGATCTTTCACATACAAAGTTACACGTTGGTCTTTTTTAGTGGCTGCCCGAATTATTGTATGAATATTCTATTGTTATTAAATTAGCTAGGGTCTTCTGCCAATGGACATTTAGATTCTTTACACTCTCATTACTAAGAAATGCTGCGCTGAATAGTGTTGGAAATAGATCTATGCACATGTGTACTGTTATCACTGGGTAAGTTTCTATAAATGAACCTGCTGGGTCACAGAACATCTAACATCTTTTTTTTAAAGTTTATTTATTTTGAGAGAGAGTGAGAGCACAAGCGGGGGAGGGGTAGAGGAAGAGAGAGGGAGACACAGAATCCGAAGCAGGCTCCAGGCTCTAGGCTGTCAGCCCGGAGCCCAACGAGCCCCGTGAGATCATGACCTGAGCCTAAGTCAGACACTTAACCGACTGGGCTACCAGGTGCCCTTCAACTTGACTTTCAAAGAGCTTGTACCAAGTTACACTCTCATCATCCATGCTGTATAGCCCTCACATCCTTTCCAGCCTGACGTTACATCAAAACTTTTGATCTTTCAGTCTGAAAAGTAAAAAATGGTTTCACGTTGTGGCTTTAATTTTCATTTCTTTGAAGTATCACCTTTTTTTCATTTAAAAACCATGTGTAATTCTTTTCTTGTGATCTTGCCGTTTCTTTCTTTTACCCACTTCTACGGTTTGACTGGTATACAAGATCTATAAAAGGAAATAGTTCTGAGTCATTATGCGCTGAAAATACCAAATACTTTTTCCCTCTTTGTCTTTTAACCTTATTTATAGAATGTTCCAAATTTTTCATTATTACGCGATCACATTTACTAACTTCTTTTATTATGGTTTCTGGATTTTAAAAAATCTTGCTTAGGAAAGACACCTTCCTCATTCTGAGACTATAAAAACTATTACTCCATTTTCTCTCTTTTAAATAAAAAAGTTTATTTATTTGAAAAAAAAATTCTTTTTTTTTTTTTGAGAGAGAGGGAAACGCACGTGTATGGGAAGGGCAGAGAGAATCCTGAGCAGGCTCCTTGCGTTAAGCTCGGAGCCCGATGCGGGGCTTGGTCCCACGGCCATGTGTTCATGACCACAGGATCATGACCTGAGCAGAAACCAAGAGTTGGATGCTGAACCAAATGAGCCACCCAGGTGCCCCTACTCCGTTTTTTTGTTTGTTTGTTTGTTTTTTAGTACTTCTGTGGTTTTGTTTTTTTAAACATCTTGATTCTCTCTGAAGTTTACTACGTTCTAAGTAGTGAGAGATTTAAACTCTCGCAAAAACTAGTCAATCTGTTTCTCATTTATTAAGAGTGAAAGTGTCATTTTACGAATATTCTCCATTAGATGAGGATTTTACATTAAATATCCAGGAAATAATTATCACAAATGATTGTAATCAATTTCCTCAAACATGTAAATTGTATTTGTAACCATCACCTGCTACACCTTGTGGCAATACAGTTTTGAATTTTGCGGTGCTCAACCACCCCACAATAAGTTCGAACAGGAATTTCCTGTAAATGTTTTATCACGACACAGTGATTGACAACTGAGTTAAAAAGACTAGGGTTTTAGGATATCTTATGTATGAAACCTAGGAATATAGAAGATATTCTATATTTGTTCAGATTGAACGACCCCACTGAGAAATAGATGTATCTTTAATAGGCTAAATAGGAAGTAAAAGTACTGTGCAATAAACTGAGGGCCACAGTGTCCTCCAACTGATTTTCTCATTTGGAAGAAAACCTAAATTTTTATTATTATTTTTTTTTAACGTTTATCTATTTTTGAGAGACATAGAGACAGAGTATGAGCAGGGGAAGGACAGAGAGAGAGGGAGATACAGAATCTTAAGCAGGCTCCAGGCTCTGAGCCGTCAGCACGGAGCCCGACGTGGGGCTCGAACCCACAGACTGTGAGATCATGACCTGAGCCAAAGTCGGCCGCCCAACCGACTGAGCCACCCAGGCGCCCCTGAAGGAATGATTCTAATAAAGAATATTTCATTTTTTTAGCTATTAAAATTTTTTCCTAATGTTTATTTTTGAGAGCTCGTGTGTGCATACATGAGCAGGGGCAGGGAAGTGAGAGGGAGACGAAGGATCCAAAGCAGGCTCCAAACTGACAGCAGAGAGCCTGATATGGGGCTCAAACTCACAGAACCCCAAGATCATGACCTGAGCCAAAGTCGGATGCTTAAGTGACTGAGCCACCCAGGCGCCCCTAAAGTACATTTCATAATACAGGGTTGGGGGTGGGGGAGAAGAGGGGGCTGTGTACCAGGAAACACACAGCGTGAGGACCTAACATCATCTAGGAAGCCAGGAATGTCTCCTGGAGGAAATGGGAAGAATTAGACACAGGTAAAGGAGGTCACAAATCCTCTGAGTAGGAACGCCGTCTCTAAACTGGGGGGACATAACTTGCCATATTTTTTCCAGAGTAAATTTTTCTTCCCCCAAAATTAATTTTTTTGTTTATTTATTTCGAGAAACAGCGTGAGTGGGAGAGGGGCAGAGCGAGAGGGCGAGAGAGAGAATCCCAAGCAGGCTCGCACTGTCAGCACAGAGCCCAAGGTGGGGCTTGAACCCATGAAACCGTGAGATCATGACCTGAGCCAAAACCAAGAGTTGGATGCTTAACCAACCGAGCCACCCAGGTGCCCCAAAATTAATCTTTTAAAAGTAACCTCTATGCCCAACGTGGGGCGTGAACTCATGAGTCTGAGAACAAGAGTCACACGCTCTAGGGGGCATGTGAGTGGCTCAATCGGATGAGCATTAGACTTTGGCTCAGGTGATCTTGTGGTTCATGGGTTCAAGCCCTGCGTCAGGCTCTGTGCTGACAGCTTGGAGCCTGGAGCCTGTTTCTGACTGTGTCTCTGTCTCTCCCTGCCCCTCCCCTTCTTGCGCTCTGTCTCTCTAAAAGAAACATTAAAAAATTAAAAAAAAAAAAAGTTGCTTACTCTACCAACTGAGCCAGCCAGGTGTCCCTCTTCCCAAGTTATTATTTTTTTTAATGTTTATTCATTTTTGAGGCGGGGGGAGAGGCAGAGTGTGAGCAGGGCAGGGGCAGAGAGCGAGGGAGACACAGAATCTGAAGCAGGCTCCAGGCTCTGAGCAGTCAGCACAGAGCCCGACGCAGGACTCGAACCCACGAACCATGAGATCATGACCTGAGCCGAAGTCGGGCGTTCAACTGACTGAGCCACCCAGGCACCCCCAAGTTATTTTTAAAAAATCTTCACACTTTCTAGCTTACAAACAACACTAACCTATTATCTATAATAGGTTCCTCAGAATGCTATTAAAACAAGTATTTCTTGGGACACAATCACTTTTAGAAAAACCGTCATGTTGCAAATGTCCATATATTTCATATTTTAAACTCCATGTCTCACATTTTAGAAGATTACTTATCTAAGTCTGGTGTTAAGCTTATTTTTAGCTAGGACTATGGGGCTGACTTTCCTGTACAAAAGCAAACTCAAAAGAAATTCAGAGATTAACGGTGTCCCGCTTG
Organism: Paguma larvata; assembly: GCA_030068075.1. Lineage (NCBI taxonomy): Eukaryota > Metazoa > Chordata > Mammalia > Carnivora > Viverridae > Paguma > Paguma larvata. The sequence continues at coordinate 37,941,850 of CM057827.1, forward strand.
CCTGTGGCTATGTTTGTACTCTTAGAATCAGAAGATTAGAAAACCAGGCAAGGCACTTCTTCTATACTGGGCCTTCACACGGATCTTTTTTGTCACACATGTAGCTCACTTATGAAGCAGAATTAGAGTTAGCATCAGTACTAAAATTAAGGAAGAGATCAATCAGACGTACAACCCAGATCTCAAAACACTGGACCACAAGCACAAAGATCTTGAAGTTTCTTCTTTATAAACAGATTTACTAAACAAAGAAGGAAAAAATTTTAAAAAAAAAATGAAGGAAGCAAAATATTCTGGAGCAAAATCCGCTATTACTTTAAAGATATGAGCTATTTGGGGGGCACCTGGCTGGCTTGGTCGGGAGAGCATGGGACTCTGGGTCTGGGGTCATGAATTTGAGTGCCACGTTGGCTGTAGAGATTACTAAAAAAATAATAACTTTAAAAATGAAAAAATTTAAAAAAATATATGATCTATTTTAACTGTACTTGTAAGTTTTTTTAAGGATTGTATGAAGAAAAAGATTATCACAAGTCAATAACTAAGTTGAAGTCCCAATGCTAGAGACATTGTCACAAACTAAACAAGGAGATTTCTGACCATTTATAGAACTTTTCCTATGGTTTTGATTACATAAGAGACTTAGTGGAAGGCTGATGTTCCAAGTAATACAATACTTTAAAGATATGAAAAGGCATCGGAGCACCTCGTGGCTCAGTTGGTGAAGCCGACTCTTGATTTCAGCTCAGGTCACGATCTCACAGTTGTGAGATCGGGCCCCATCTTGGGCTCGTGCTGACAGTATAGAGCCTGCTTAGGATTCTCTCTCTCTCTCTCTCTCTCTCTCTCTCCCCCTCCCTCTCGCCCTCCCTGACTTGCATGTGCTGTTAATCTCTCTCTCAAAATAAATAAACATTAAAAAAAGATATGAAAAATTATCTAAATTCAGTTTCCTTAATTGTGTGTACTTTGTAAACTATAGATTTCAGCATATGTAACTGGGAAAGTACTATGATAATCTGCTTTTTGGGGTTTTTGGTAATCTGTTCAAGGCTATGTGTACAACCCGTCTCTGCCCATGTTCAGCTCAAATTCAGGACAAACACCTCTTCTAAGATTTGATTCATCTTGGAAATAAGTCATACATAATCGGTAAGGTTACTTCCAACTCTAAAATTCAATAACTATTTGTATGTCCTTAGATACATGCTACTTGATTTCCTTGCATTTTAGCTATCTAAATGGATCAGGAAACATGCACGGGAGATAAAAAAATGCCTTCGTCCCATCAACAAGCAGAAAAGGAATACACACACACATGATAGGAATATATATGTATTTTGAAGGAGTCAACAGTCCTTTGGTAAGCAAAATCAAAGCATGGATACAGGATGAGGAATACCTTAAGTTAAAGTCAACATAGATTGTTTAAGACTCACATTTGTGTTTATACACGTAACATGTCACAGCATAAAAAGCACCCCCATAAAAGCACTTCATTCTCTTAGGTTACAACTTAAATGTATATATTCATCGAGAGGTATCATCTCCTGTATACTGGGTGTGAGCATGGCCTCCAGGTTTTCTTGGGGCCTCTCTCAAGGGCTCGTCTCCTTCTTCAGTATTTCTCTCTATTCCCATTTTCCTTCTTCTTGACACACAGCTGCCATTCTTAAATTTAATATCCGATTTTCTCCACTTACGTCTTCTTTGAAATGTTATTGTGCAAGACTATGACGTGTACTTTTTATAAGGAGCAGAAGCCACGAGATGGAGACGTCACACAATTTAATTCGATGGTTATTTAAAACATCGAAAACAATAAAAATTCAGTTGCCAACTTAGAGGATTTTATATAGCATTGAGTGTTCTAGCTATTTCCATAGTATGAAATTTATTTCTCATCCAAGAAAACAGATTCATTTCTAAACATTGATTATATCTTTCTTTGGTGGAAACAGAAGATACGTGTTTTTTTTTTCTTTGACAAAACTGTCCTCAGAGAATAAAACAAATGCCTTTCCAAATCAGAGCACCGGTCTTTCTTAAATGTCAGCGTGTGAGAGTTCGGATACAGTAGCAGTCTTTTAAATGTCATAAAAGCTATCGTTAAGATGGTGGTTTGGGCCGTTTTGCAGATGGTCCATCTGAGTTAGTTCTGTTATCAGTGTTATTTTCATCTTCTGCATCATCTTCATCATCACCTTTTAAGATAAATATTTGTTATATGACAATATGTTCAGTGGTTCAAAGAAATAGATTACCAAAATGGCTGATAATGAGACCATTTCACTTCAAGGATTAATAAAGTCAAAGTCAGGCATATGTCGGATTCAAAGTATGTACGGTTAAAAAGATTTCAGGAATTTTGGTGTTTAAAATATTTTTTTTTTAATTTTTTAACATTTATTTATTTTCGAGAGACACAGAGACAGAGCGTGAGCAGGGGAAGGGCAGAGAGAGAGAGGGAGACACAGAATCCGAAGCAGGCTCCAGGCTCTGAGCTGTCAGCAGACAGTGAGATCATGACCTGAGCCGAAGTCGGCCGCTTAACCGACTGAGCCACTCAGGCGCCCCTAAAATCTTTCTTATCTATCACTTGTTTTGGAGATATAATCTATACACCATAACGTTCACTCTTTTAAAGTGTATAATTTATTGATTTGTAGTATACTCCCTAGGCTGAGCAACTGTCACTGTTATTTGATTCTAGAACACATTCATCATCCAAGAAATCGCACACCCACTAGCGATCAATTCCCATTCCCCTTAGTCCTTGGCGACCTCTAATCTACTTTCTATCTCCATAAGTTTGTCTCTTCTGGACATTTCATATAAATGGAATCCTAAAACATGCGACCTTTCGTGTCTGCCTGCTTTCACTTCACGTTTTCGAGGTTCATTCATGCCATAGCATTTATTGGTACTTCATTCCTTTTTATTTAAAAATTTTTTTTTAATGTTTCTTTTATTTTTGAGAGAAAGAGAGAGAGACAGAGTGTGGGCAGGGGAGAGGCAGAGAGAGAGGGAGACACAGAATCCGAAGCAGGCTCCAGCCTCTGAGCTGTCAGCACAGAGCCTGACGTGGGGCTTGAACTCAGGAACCGTGAGATCATGACCTGAGCCGAAGTCGATGCTTCACCGACTGAGCCACCCAGGCGGCCCTCATTCCTTTTTACTGTTGAATAATACTCCATCGATGGATCCACCACATTCTGTCTGTCCACTCATCGGCTGATGGATGTTGTGTTGTTTCCACTTTCTAGCTATTACAATAATGCTGCTACGAATATTCATGCAGAAGTCTGTATGCGAACGTATGTTTCCAGTTCTCTCTGGAGAATTAGGAGTGGAGCTAGGAGTTCCTAGGAGTGGAATTACTCCTAAGTCATAAGGTAACTTTATTTTAACGTTTTGGGGAACCGCCAAGCCGTTTTCCGAAGAAGGTGTATCATTTCATATCTCCGCCCATGCCAACACTTGTGATTGTGCTTTTTGATTAAGCCATCCTAGTGAGCATGAAATGGTATTTCCTTGTGGCTCATTAGGATTTCCCTGAGGGCCAGTGATGCTAAACATCTTTTCCTGAGCTTATTGGCCATTTGTATATCCTATTTAGAGAACTGTCTGTTCAAATCCTTTCACATTTGGGAACTGGATTGTTTGTAAACCAATTTTAGTACTGAGTACCTTTTAGTACTGAGTTCTATCACTTGTCTTTACTAACTGGTACAATTTTAAAGTTTTGTAGAATTCATAGAACACGAAATGCACCACGTCAACCTCGATTACTTTTAACAAAGGAAATTCGAACCTAAGCTTTATGGGGTCTTCGTCAAATAAACAAAAACATGTCCTCTGATACAAATATATTACTGACCTACCATTAATAGGTGGCAGTTATTTTTTCAACACATAATGATATTTTAAGAATCTATCTAGCTATACTCATCCTTACACCAATGATAACATTTTCTTTCTTTTTTTTTTTTTTAATATTTAATTTTGAGAAAGGGAGACAGAGCATGAGAGGGGGAGGGGCAGAGCAAGAGGGAGAGACACAGAATCTGAAGCAGGCTCCGGGCTCTGAGCTGTCAGCACAGAGCCGGACACAGGGCTCAAACCCACGAACTGCAAGAAGATGACCTGAATCGAAGTCGGACGCTTAACTGACTGAGCCACCCATGTGCCCCAGTGATAACATTTTCAAGAGATTACAGAAGTACTTCTGGAGACAAGAAACAGGACTTCATTCTCGATACACTGGTACCCCCAATTAATATATCCATGAAAACAACCTATGGTCTGAACTCACTGTAGTGTTCTGAACTGGCTCCTTCACAAAATCACAACTACAAAGATATAAACAAGATGGAACGGAAAAGGAAAGCACAGTACAGTGTAAGCCCCTTTACAGAGGAGTTAAGTCCTGACTCCAATCTTGAATTCTTAGGTCCTTCAGCTCCAGGCAGAAAAGGTACCTACCTCTTTTTGTGTTCAAGACAAGACTTAAATTTCACATTTCTCCTTTCAAACTGCACCTTCTAGGTTGGGATATGGAAAGGAGTCCCTTAGAGTTAAGACTCCTTAAACTGAAACCTTCAGAACTTACTCTGAAATTAATTCTAAAATTATTAAATAATAAATAATGAAATTATTTTTTAAAAATTTAAATCCAAGTTAGTTAACATGTCGTGTAATAATGAACACAATTTAGTGATTCATCACTTACCTGTAACACTCAGCACTCATCCCAACAAGTGCCCCTTGCCCGTTTAGCCCATCCCCCCACCCAACACCCTTCCAGCAACCCTCAGTTTGTTCTCCGTATTTGAGTCTCTTATGCTTTGTCTGGCTGTTTTTATATTATTTTTGCTTCCCTTCCCTTATGCTCATCTGTTTTGTAGCTTAACTTCCACACGAGTGAAATCATATGATATTTGTCTTTCATTCTTTTTGACTGCGGAGGGCAGTCTTCTTAACGTATTAGTAACTTCGTGAAATTTTGTAAATTCGTGTAATTTTGTTAAATTACAAATACGTTAAGAAGGTAATACTCCTTTTCATCCTACAACACCCAGCTCAAAAGTGTTGCCCTCTCTGAGGCCTTCTTGGGTCCTCTCAGTTTGCTATAGTTACAGAGAGCCATGGGGTCATACTCCCAATCTGTTAATAAGTGTTTGCTTGTCTAACCCCCACCAGCCTGAGAGTTTCACAAAGCCAGGAACTGAGTGGTATTCACCTCACTGTTTCTCAAGAGCACAGCCCAGTGCCTGGCACAAGGAGCAGTCGGCATTCAGCACGCTTTTTGTGATACACATGCAAAGAGAGTCGTGAAAACGCTTAAACAGAAGCAGCTTGGATAAAACGGCTGTAAGGGCTAAGAATTTTTGGACTCTTCTTCCCCCAAGGCTCACTGGCTCCAAGTCTGCCACTCTACCCGGCCTCCCCTGCCCCGCCCTCCTGTCGTTCCAGCACCTTCTCAGGGCTCACCGTCCAAAGCCTCTTCTTGAGCCGCCGCCACCCGGTCTTGCCCTTCCTGCTCTACAAGGAGGCCGAAGAGCTCTGCCACCAGTTCTCTCATCTGGGCCACGCCAGACAACAGGATCTCATAAGGATCGGCGTCTGCCGGCACCTCGCAGGACACCCGCAGCTGCTGCTGTCGCCCATCCAGCCCGATATACTCGCCCAACAACTCCATGGCGACGGATGAGCTTCAAGAGCGAACGACTTGCAAGCGCCACCCGGAAGCGGAAGTCAACTCTCCTGTGGGCGCAGCCTGGCGCAGGCGGGAGAAGGGAGAGGAGTGACTTCCGTTTGTCGGAAGTTGCTCCTCCCCCTTCCTTCGCTTCCCTTCCTTAAGATTGGTTCTTAGCACCGGGCCCCGCCTCCTCCGGCCACGCCTCTCGCAGCCGCTTTTCCCGCCTCCGCCGGGGCAGAGCGGCGGTCCTGCTGACAGTTGAGGATGGCCGGGGCGGAGGGGTCGGCTGGGCGGCAGTCGGAGCTGGAGCCTGTGGTATCGTTGGTTGATGTACTGGAGGAGGACGAGGAGCTGGAGAATGAAGCGTGCGCTGTACTGGGCGGCAGCGACTCCGAGAAGTGCTCCTACTCGCAGGTGGGCGCGGGGCCCTGGCCTCGCCTTCCCCGGGCTCCCGCTGAACCTCCTGTTCCCCGCCAGACTTGCCCCATTCCCGCCTGTCGCGGCCCGGCTCCCCCGTGGTGGTCCCACGCCGCCGTCCGTCGTAGGCTTCCCCGTCCCAGGCCCAGCTGTCCTTAAACCTCAGTCCTCCTTTCTCAGCTTGTTTCCAGCAGGGTCCCCCTCCTCCCTCGGGCTTCCTCCGTGTGGTCCCTCGGGATTCTCCAGGCTTTGACCCTGGGGCCCCTGCCCTTTCCTTCCTCTCCCTTCTCTTCTCCATGCCTCGGCTGCTTTTCAGAAACCATCCCCGTGACCTCTCAAAAATCCGACATCTTTGTCCTTACTTTTCCCATCCTATGAGTGTTTATTTGGAACCGAATGGGAGTGTCGAAGCAGAGTTAAAGGAGAGACCTCTGAATTTGAAAATCTCCCTGAGCTGGGCTCCTTGACCGCTAATCCTCGACAATTTAGTTTGACAAGTGCTAGCTGGCAGATTTTTTTTTTTTTTTTTTTTTTTTTTTTGCGAGGCGAAGCAAGTATGGTGTCTCTCTGCAGTCCGCCCCCCATGGAAATAGACCGGAACCACGACAGCAGGTGGCACTGGCAAAGAAGGGAGGAGGGGAGAGGATTTGCTTGGAGGGTAAATTTGGCATTTGAAAGACATTACGAATCAGGATTTGAGGGGGTGTGTTGTAGTGGTTGGTGACTCATCCTATATTTGTAGGTACAGAAATGGGGAGAAGGTGGATAGAAGAAAACTTTACACGGGATGAGAATTGGTAGGAAGCAGGTTGCCTAGGCCGGGGGGGCGGGGGTGGCGACACTGGGGGAGGAGGTGAGAGACTTGGGGTCATTATGTGGTGTGGACCGAGCTCATAATACCAGTTGTCATCGTTGGCCAGTTGAGTTTCACCCTGCACGGTGGTTAGATTGTTGAAAAAACCTGGTATCCACAGACAGTCCCAGATGTTGGCTGGTATTTTAAAACCTTTGGGCACCACTAAAACAACGTTTTTTCTGCTTTCCTTAAAAAAAAAAAAAAAGTGTAAGCTATTTTTGAAACGTCGTTAGCTTTATAAAATGGACTTCCTAATTTTTTTCTTCTTACTGCAGTAAAAAATGTGGAAAATGCACAAATCATGTGTATGGGTTGGGGAAAAAAAGTGAGCATTAGCTTGTATGTAGCCCCCCCAGATCAAGAAATAGAACATTACTGGCGTCCCGGAAGCTTCTCTGCCTCACTCCTCCTGGAGGAGGGTAACCATTGTCGAGATTTCTAAAAGCTTTGCCTGTTTTTTTCCTTCAAATTTTAATTGCGAAAAATTTTAAATCTACAGATAAGTTGAAAGAATAGCATGACGAACATCTGTGTACCTCTTTCACATTTTCACTTTTTGCCACACTTGTTTTCATCCCTCTCCTCTGTATAATACACTTCCCTCTGCGCCCCCCTCCGCCCCGAACCACTTGAAAATAAGTTGCAGACATCATGACACTCGAAGTATTTCAGCATGCATCCCCTAAAAATCAAAAGGATTCTTTTAATGCACTGACCTTCTCTTTGGTGGAGTCGCAAGTGTTTCCCAAAATTATAAGTGTGATGTCGCTAACATAAGCCTGGACACACTTTCCTACATTTTCATGTGTTAAAATGTGGGTGCAGGCCAGCCGATTCTTCTCTTCAGCTGCCTGAGAATTTTAAACTCTCATTCTAAGAAAAAGCGGTAGGAAGATGAGCGCTGCCGTAGTGCGTATACAATGCCGTAGGCCATGCAGCGGTGTTTTGGCGCTCTCCCGTCTCATTATTCTCCTTCCGTTTTGTGGCTTTTAGGGCTCAGTGAAGAGACAAGCGCTCTATGCCTGTAGTACCTGCACCCCAGAAGGACAGGAGCCTGCAGGAATTTGCCTAGCTTGCAGTTACGAATGTCACGGAAGTCACAAACTCTTTGAGCTGTACACAAAAAGGTAAAAACAGAGACTGGTGCTGGATGCTTTTTAAATGTTTGGATTCTTTTCCACCTGCACTTTTTTCTTGTTTTTCCATTTAAAGTAGCTGTGCCACTGGTAGAATTTATATAATTGTTTTATGTGATACAACTAGAATAGATTTTCTAGCGGGCCTTTTTAATTACACCCGAAACTACTTTTACCATATACGTTAACTAGAACTTAAATAAAAACTTAAAAAAAATAAAATAACATTGTACAAACCCAAACTCGTCCTCCTTCTTTGTCATTATTTTACCGTGTGTATATGTATGTGTGACATAAATGTTTCTGTGCATGTTAAGTTCCCAAACTATTAAACCTTTTATTGTTTGTGCTTGGAGAAATTTCAAATTGGACATATGAACAGCAACCAAGGTCACTTTCTAGATCCTAGAAACGAGTTGAAAGGCAAGGGACTGTGAACTAAATTTAAAGAGTAACTCATTAGGTTTAAAAGAAACACTAAAATTGTCTCTCCCTCATTTTTTTTTCAGAAACTTTCGTTGTGATTGCGGAAACAGCAAGTTTAAAAATTTGGAATGCAAATTATTTCCTGTAAGTAAGCAGTATAAAAATGCATTGTAAGTAGCTGAGATGGATATTTACCAGAGTGGCTAAAAACCATACATTTTCCAAAAAGGAAATTCTTTTTTAAAAAAAAAAACAGGGGCGCCTGGGTGGCTCAGTCGGTTGGGCGGCCTGACTTCAGCTCAGGTCATGATCTCGCGGTCTGTGAGTTCGAGCCCCGCGTCGGGCTCTGTGCTGACGGCTCGGAGCCTGGAGCCTGCTTCCGATTCTGTGTCTCCCTCTCTCTCTGCCCTTCCCCTGTTCACACTGTGCCTCTATGTCTCTCAAAAATAAATAGACATTAAAAAAAAAAATTAAAAAAAAACACAAAAACATTTATTTATTTTCGAGAGACACAGAGCACAAGTGGGAGAGGGGCAGAGAGAGAGAAGGAGACACAGAATCCATAGCAGGCTCCAGGCTCTGAGCCATCAGCACAGAGCCCCATGCGGGGCTTGAACTCACAAACTGTGAGATCATGACCTGAGCTGAAGTTGGACGCTTCACCAACTGAGCCACCCAGGTGCCCCCAAAAAGGAAATTCTTATGCTTATTTTTCCAAGTAGGCACATGGGTATTAGGCTGTATTCCGTTTTTTATTTTATTGGAAAACTAACCTGTTTAGAGCTTACATTATAGCATTACAGACTGTAGTATGAAAGATTTTGGTGGGAATATTCTTTAACTGAGGTTTAAGTGTGTTGGGTGTGTTCATCCTTCAAGGCTTTTAAAGCAAAAGGTATAGCTTTTTTTTTTTAATGTTAATTTTATTTTTGAGAGAGAGGCAGAGTGCGAGTGGGGGAGGTGCAGAGAGAGAGAGAGAAGGAGACACAGAATCCAAAGGAGACTCTAGGCTCTGAGCCATCAGCACAGAGCCCGATGCAGGACTTGAACTCACAAACTGTGAGATCAAGACCTGAGCCAAAGTCAGATGCTTAACAGACTGAGCCGCCCAGGTGCCCCCGCAAAGGGTATAACTTTAAAAACTGAATTAATAAAACTTGGTAATAATGAATGTGAGCTAGGTGCACATAGGGCTTACTCACTGCTTTTTGGCTAATAAAAGCTATACTTACACAATAGCATTTACTGAAGTAACAGAAACTAGAATGTCTGGGATTTTATATTGTTCACTCATAATTGCTAAAACTATCCTGCTTTTTCCCTCCTTTGAAGGTTATTTTTAGACAATTTTCTTGCTTTTTACCTTCTAGTAACCTGGGAGCCTTGGCTATCACAGCTGGGCATTAAGAAGTACTTTGGGGTTCCTGGGTGGCTCAGTCGGTTGTGTCTGACTTTTGATTTCAGCTCAGGTCATGATCCCAGGGACGTGAGATCGAGGCCCGGGTTGGGCTCTGCACTGAGTGTACAGCTCTGCTTAAGATTCTTTCTCTCCCTTTGCCCCTTTCCCCAACTTGTGCATTCTTCCTAAAAAAAAAAAAAATCCTTTGAAATTGTAGGCCAGTGTTCACTTATAGAGCTTGGTGATATGTATAATCTTATCAGCATTTTGTTAATGGATGTACTTGGTTTCCCCAATTCCTACAAAGAAGATACAAAAAATCAAATTTATTCTCTGTATCCTGGAAAAAATAGCCTTTTAATAGGAGTGAATTCTTTTTCTTTGTGCTTTGAAAGTTAAAAACCAGCTTCTGGGGAGGAAGATATTTAATGCTGAAATTAAGGAATGCGTTACCTTCATGCAACAGGAAATTTATGATGTTTTGTTATTGTCGTCATGGTATTTATTATGTCTTAATATATTGATGCTATATTATAAATGTGATATATACCTATATGTTATATTTGTACGCCATTAATAATTTATGCTTTCACGATGCCTGAAATTATAGTTAAATTTAGACTATATGACATATTGAAATTAATATATTTCAGGACAAAGCAAAGATAAATTCTGGCAATAAGTACAATGACAACTTTTTTGGATTGTACTGCATTTGCAAGAGACCTTATCCTGATCCTGAAGACGAGGTAAGAGAATTGGAGGTTAATTGGAGGTTAATGCCTCTAGCCTTCACTCCTTAGCCTGCTGTCCAGTCTGGGCCTCTGTAGCTGTTCAGAAGGGATTTGGGGATTGCAAGAGGCTTCTAGGTTTATCCTTTCTTAGGAGTCTGGGCCAGAGCTGTAACCGGTACAGGTCGTGACTGTTCTTCTAGCTCTACATTCCAGGAAATATTGGACAGAACATTCTCAAGGCCAGTGCTTTCTTCCTTCCTCTCTCGCATTGCCCGCCAGCTCCACTGTCCCCCACCCCCAAGCACTCTCCCAATAATGATTTCCAACTTCTCGCCTGCAAGGAAGAAAAGAAATGGGTGTACAGACTGGGTCCTCAATGAGAAGTAAACACAAAATTAGAAAAGAAAAAGAAGTGTACACAAAATTTAAAAATAATTTTTCTTCCTCATTCCATCTTACTTCCCAGGTATAACCACTGTTAACACTTTCTGGTGTATATATTTTTAGACCTATTTCTATTTGTTTCCTTTTAACAAAAGTGAAAATTCAGTATGTTCACTTTTGCAACTTGCCTTTCTCACTTCTCAGTATATCATAGACTTCTTCCCATGCTAACTAGCAAAATCCACCTTGTTCTGATCACAGCCAAGTACTCCCAACGTGACATGCTGTAAGTTAGCTCCCTAAATGTTCTGGAGCAGACCGGTTGGGGTCTCCTTTTTCAGCATTCTGAAGAAGGCTGCAATGAACATCCCTATACGGTAATTTGACTCAGTAATACTCCTGCGAGTATTTATGGATCCCTAGAGGTAGAACTGATGAGACGTAGGTTATTTATATTTAATATTGTGTTGGGGCGCCTGGGCAGCTCAGTACAGTGAGCGTTTGACTTGGGCTCACGTCGTGATCTCACAGTTCGTGAGTTTAAGCCCCACATCGGACTCTGAGCCGACAGCTCGGAGCCTGGAGCCTGCTTCAGATTCTGTATCTTCCTCTCTCTCTGCCCCTCCTCCACTTGCACTCTGTCTGTCTCTGTTGCTCTCAAAAATAAATATACATTGAAAAAATTTTTTAAAAAAGACTGCTTCAAAAAAAAAAAAAGTTGTGATCACCTCTATCAAAAGAGTTCAGTCACCAACAGTAGGTGGTAGTGTTTTTCCCCAATACTCTTGTCAGCCCGACGTATTGCTGGTCTTTTTAAGTTTTGCTATCTTGATAGATGAAGAAGTGTATCTTTTTTCTTTTCCCTGATCATGAGTGAGATTATCCATCTCTCATGAGTTTATTGGACATTTGTAATAACCTATCTGAATTGTCCTTTCATATTCTTGGCCCATATTTTGACTGGTTTGGGTTTTGTTTGTGTATTTGCGGATTTGAAGGAGTGCTTCATGTTTAGAGAAATTAGCCTTCTGCCTTCTTCCTTGCTTTCTAGTTGTCTTGGAACTGTAATTGAACCAGATTATGTAGAGGAACAAGTTGAAGATATCTTTGATTTAACAAAGATATAACCTTAAAACTGAATATTTTAAGGTCTGGGGTAAAGTGTTAGAACACTGATAAAAGACAAAAAATAAGATGCCGAATAAATTGATCAAGGTAGAAGAAAGAATAAAATTGCTTTATATATATGTATATTATATATGTATGTGTGTGTGTATATATATATATATATATATATATACACATATATAAAGGCATATATGCTTTTCTTTCCCCTTTAAGAAGTTATAATAGGGAAAGGACAGAACAAAATTGGAATAGTAATCCGTAGATACAAAAGTCTGGGAATGAAAGAAAAATCTTTCCAAAAACGGTCTGTGCCCTTTGGTGTATCATTTCCCTAGGGCCAGAATTTAATTTTTAACTAATTCAAGGTAGGGAAGTTGTTGCTGTCCATGTTAGCAAGAGACTGTTTATAATATTTGCTTTTCACTTTAAGTAAAATGAAGGGCTTGAAGAATATGGGTTTGCCACATTCTACATCAGTCCATTCATCTTCCCTTCCCGGGTCTTGGTTTACACGTAAAATGAGATGTTACTTATAAAGCCTGGCGAGAGTCAGATGCCGAGTGACCAGAGTGGACCAGCTTTGACGGTTGTTTCCAAAGTGCTCATCTCAGTGTAACCTTTCCGCAACAACAGTTCACGCAGAGTGAACTTCTCGGGCCCCGCGGCCTGCTGTTTCTCCCTGGCCCCTTGACCGTTGGCATGTGGACAGCAGTCTCACGGAATCGGTGTAGAGAATTACTGAGTATCTAGTTCTCCTGTTTGCCAGGTTTACTTCCCTGTCCCAGAATTCACTGTAATCTTAACATACAAACTTCTTTTCCGTGTCAGATCCCGGATGAGATGATCCAGTGTGTAGTCTGTGAAGACTGGTTCCATGGAAGGGTAAGGAAGGTTTTTACGTTGTTGTCGTTTTTAATTTCTAAAAAGGTTTATTTTTTTGAGAGAGAGAGAGCATGCACGCACGTGCACATGCATGGGGCGGGCGTGGGGGCGGGCAGATACAGAGGGAGAGAGCGAAGCCCACGCAGGCGCCATGCTCAGCCCGGAGGCCGGCCCCGGGTTCCATCTCGGCTACCAAAAGACCGTGACCTGAGTCTATAACGAGTTGGGCGTTTAATTGGTCGAGCTACCCAGAGCCCCCGCTTTTACCTTTTAAAGCCATTGTCTGCACAGAAAGAGAAAAGATCTCTTCTTTCTTCTTTTCGAATTGTGTTGTATTTTACATTATAATTCCTCTTCTAATTAGAAAAGAAACTGGAAAGATATGGTCAGTGTTCTATTGCAATATTTCTTTATCGAACAGTGAGCATTTCGGACAATCTGGGGACTACCAGGAAAATAGTGGGTTTTCTGTCTTCACAGCATCTTGGTGCCGCTCCCCCTGAGAGCGGGGATTTCCAGGAGATGGTATGCCCAGCGTGTATGAAGCGCTGCCCCTTCTTGTGGGCTTATGCTGCACAGTTGGCAGGTGGGTGCCTTGGGGAGTTGGTGTGCCACAGACTCGTACTTGTGAAATTTCTCTGTTCGTTCCAGAATTTTTAGCAGCCGATTTTGACCAGACTCCGAGGTGTAGAAAAAGTGTAAGATACATTCCTTCTCCACTAGGTGCTTGGTTGGGACACTACCAGGAACAAATCTATACTTAAATAACATGATGCAGAGGCTGGATGAGACCAGAATTAGGGGAAATGGAGTAGGCAGTTTTTGAATGGGACTTGAAAGGTAAATAGAACCAGAATAAGTTGTTCTTTTGTTTGTTTCTTTGGTGTTTTTTTTTTTGTTTTTAGGGTTTTTTTTTTATGTTTATTTTTGAGAGAGAGAGACAGAGCACGTGCAGGGGAGGGGCAGAGAGAGAGAAGGAGATACAGAATCAGAAACAGGGTCCAGGCTCTGAGCTGTCAGCACAGAGCCTGACACGGGGCTCGAACTCAGGAACAGTGAGATCATGATGACCTGCGCCGAGGTCAGACGCTTAACCGACTGGCTCCCCAGAATAAATTGTTCTCAAATATAAGATATGCTATTGGTTTGGAGGGGTGGGATATAGTTTGTTTCCTAGTGCTTTTATTGTACACAAAGAAATTGGCCCAAAGCAACTAATCAGCAATGAATGGTCTCAAGGCATTATTTAATTTTACTGGTAATGCAAATGTGTTACTTAATTTATTTTTAGACTGGCAGTTACTCATGGTATCTGCTGCTCTGACCTCCTAATTTCTTGCCCTTCTCACCTTCAGGGAACATTTTACCATACAAACCGCAAACAGCATCGCCGTACCTAAATCTCACCCTACACTTTTGATTTGTCTCAAAGTTCTTTTTTTTTTTTTAAGTATTTAAGTTTTGGTTTTTTGTTTGTTTGTTTTTCAAGAGAGAGCCTGTGAGCTGGGTAGGGGCAGAGAGAGAGGGGAGGGGAGAGAGAATCCCAAGCAGGCTCCATGCTGTCAGTGCAGAGCCTGACTCAGGGCCCGATCTCACAAACTGTGAGATCACGACCTGGGCCAAAATCAAGAGTCGGATGCTTGATCCACTGAGCCACTTAACCCCCCTCTCAGCGTTCTTAAACTTGGTGCGCCCTCCTTAGGTTCATACCCTCTTCGGTTACATCTCTCGCTTTCCACTGGGCCTGCATCTGTATCTAACTGGGTCTTCTTAATCAGTCCTCCCCCTCTCCATTTCCTTCCCCGTCGACAGAGGGCCTCATTTCCCACTGAATGGAAGTGCCATCATTCAACATGAACTTCCTTCTCATTTCTCTTCTTTTCGACAGTGTTTCTGGATCTGTAGCCATCCTTTTTTTATTCCTTCCTCTCATTGAGAAAAGCTGTTTTTTCAGAACTACCCTTCTACCTGTATTTGTAGTTAAATCTCTTCCTGCTTCTTGCTGGTATCCTACCTCTTTTTACTGTCTGCAATATTTTTCTTTTTCCTTTACATAGAAAATGTTTAAGTGGTGATTGGCATTTTTATTTTTTATTTTCTTAATGTTTATTTATTTTTGAGAGAGACAGAGTGCAGGTGGGGGAGGGGCAGAGAGAGAGGGAGACACAGAATCTGGAGCAGGCTCCAGGCTCCGAGCTGTCTCCACGGGGCCAGATGGCGGGGCTTGAACCCACAAACCATGAGATCATGACCTGAGCCAAAGTCAGACGCTTAACTGACTGAGCCACCCAGGCGTCCCTATTTTTTTTTTAATTTTTGATCTTTTTAAAATTTATTTTTAAAGATTTATTTATTTAAGTAATGTCTACACCGAATGTGGGGCTTGAATTCATGACTGAGGTCAAGAGACACGCCCTCTCACTGAGCCAATCAGGTGCCCCATGATTGACATTTTTAAATGAACTGCTCAATTGTTTGAACTCTGGAGTGGCAGGCGTAACCTAAGGAAGAGTTGATAATTCCTTTCTCATTATTCCAGAGATTAAGGTTGACTTTCTCTTTTTCCAGATTCTGAGATCTTTTTTAATTAGACTAAGTGATTTCACTTTCTGTGGATATGTGTGTGTGTTTCCTTTTGTTGGACCCACAGTAACCAAAGCATCTGCGGAGGATGATGCGTTGGTGCTGAATGTCGACGGAATAGGTGATCAGGAAGTCCTCAAACCTGAAAATGGAGATCATCAAGATTGTACCCTCAAAGAGGATGTTCCGGAACACGGAAAGGATGCTGTCAAGGAGGTTAAAGCGGAGCAGATGAACGAACCGTGTGCCAGCTCTAGCTCTGAATCTGATCTCCAGGTAACATGGGCAGTGTAAGCTGTAAAGAAATAAAGCTTAAGCAAAATTAATTCCGTAAGCTCTGTAGCTTTGGATCTCAGCTATTAAGTACCCTCTGCCTAAAGAAATTCCTGTATGCAGTCTAAGCTACGGAAACTGTCAGAGTGTAAAAAACACACTTCGAAACTTAATTTTATTTCAGACAGCACTTAAGAATCAGCATCTCAACACAGAATCACAGTCTGGCTGCAGACTTCGGGAGCTTAATGCTAAGCAGTTTATAAAGAAAGACACTGCCACCTACTGGCCCCTGAACTGGCGTAGCAAGTTATGTGCCTGCAAAGACTGTATGGTGAGTGCCCGATCAAGGTCAATGTTACTGTGTTTTATGGACTGATACCTAGAATAAGACCTCCTGAAAAATATATTTATGAAATTGATGTTAGGACTGTAGAGAACTCTAAAATATTTCGTAGTAAGCAAATTTATGAAATGCTATTTGCAGTCTGAATGCTTGTGGAAGAAATGAAGAATTATGCAGTACTTTTTATTTACTTCTTTTCATTTGAGTGAAAAATAGAAATTCTTATCTTTTTTATATCATAGAATTTGGTTGGGAATAAAACTTACTTGAAAGTTACAGTAAGTCAGTCACTGGTTTTCATTTTCGATTGAAAAAATTTTTTCTTCATGGTTTTTGAATAAAGATCTTTTAGACTATATAACACCCACTGGGAAGTTGGGAGATTCCTAAAAGAGTTTTGGGCAAAAAGAATAAATCGTTCAAGCAATTCTGTACTAAAAGGCTCAGGTTTTTCTGGCAATTAATTTAAGAAAAATTAAATAAATTTTTAGTGAGTCTCCTGAGGTTGACTTCCTGAGAATGACATACGTATGTTCTAATGGGAAACCGGTTTTATTTTTTGAAGAACATGTATGGTGAGCTAGATGTCCTGTTCCTGACGGATGAATACGACACAGTTCTGGCTTACGAAAACAAGGGCAAGGTCGACCAGGCAGCTGACAGGAGAGACCCGTTAATGGACACCCTGAACAGCATGAACAGAGTCCAGCAAGTGGAACTTATTTGTGGTAAGTGCTGTCTGAACAAAAAGTCACGAAGTTCATAAAGATTCTTTCACTGTTAAAATACTATAAGGAGGACTACTAATACCTCCAGTTTTAATTGAATACAAAAAAAAGCTTAAAATTGGAGTTACAGAGTAGGCTTCAGTTATGCTTGCCCAATTGTAGCGTTGCTGCGTGTTTAGCTGTTATTACCGCCGAGGCAGAGATCGGTGCTTTATGTGCTTGAGAAACCTTAACATGCTGTTTTGCTTCAGGGTAGATGTATGAATACGGAATACTAGAAAATCAATTTCTTTGTCCCTCAATCGAAATAGTTTTCATGGAGCACTACGTGTCCTCTTTTTGAGCAAAGCATGTCATCTTTTTGAGGTCCTCGAGGCTGCTTTAGTGGTTCACAGGAAACCGCCAGAGGGGAGAATGTCCCTGAGCCCTTAATTGCAGGCTTTTGCATTTCTCCCCCCAGCATGCCCAACCGCTTTTAGTGACTTCCACCCCAGTCAGTTTCCACTCAGATGCCACCACCTCTGTGGCTTTGGTCATTTCTGTCTTTTATTTTTAACTATCTGATACATTTCTTTTGCCTTTATTAGACTCAAAGCTTTTCGAGGAGGGAGGCTGCATTTGAAGGATTTTTGTAGCCCTCAGGGTGCCTCACGCCTAATATGAACTGTTAAGTGAGAGAACGCGTTTGAAACTTAAAGTTTGATGAGTCTAAGATTATTTCACCTACTAGATTTCCAGAGAGATAGGAAACCCTTTAAAAACTTCTTAGCTAATCTTTTTGGAATGAGGATTTTTTTTTTTTAGTTTTTTGTTTGTTTTGTTTGTGCATTTGTTTTAAGAAGTAGGATCCTCAATATCAAAATGGAAGAACTTGAGAGAAATTGGGAGCAAGTTTCGTGCATGTTTCATTGAGAGAAAAATTTAAAGTATTAACCTACTCAGCCATCAGTGGGAAAGAAGCAAATGACCCGTCTAAAGTCTGCGTACCTTTTTGCTTGTTTTGATTTAGAATACAATGACTTGAAGACTGAACTTAAAGACTATCTCAAGAGATTTGCTGATGAAGGCACGGTATGTATGTTGCATTACAGAATTTTAATCATAGCTCGGTACATTTTGAATATAGTATTTCTTTTCTTGGATGAAAAAGCGACTGCGTGTCTTAACCTGGATCCTTACGAGGTGACTGCCGGCAGAGCTGGGGGAATCGAGCAGATGGCGACTCAAGGGCCCGGCCTCACTGGGAGTCCTTTCCGGCCCTGGGCCCGAGGGGGTGGGGGTGGAGCAGCCACACAGGGTCTGCAGATGCACTTGTGGCTGGGGGGAAGGCCAGGACGTTGGCAGAGATCCTTGGAGGAAGAAGGAAAAATGACCAGGCAGGGAAAAATTAATTCCAGACCCCTTATTTTGGACTTTGGATTCCATAGTTTAGAATAAAAGAACTTCAGAATTGAGGCTAAACCATTTCTCTGGCTAGTAAGAGAATCTTTCTATTCTTAAGAGCGGCCCTGATTCTAAAATGTATAATATTTAAAATAGTCACGGGGCGCCCGTGTGGCTCAGTCGGTTAAGCGTCCAACTTCGGCTCAGGTCATGATCTCGCGGTTCGTGGGTTTGATTTTATATTTGTGTCTGACTATAAAACAAGAACACTTAGGGGCTCCAAATGTCTCCGCCAGTTGAGTGTCCCACTTCAGCTCAGGTCATGGTTTCACAGTTTGTGAGTTCGAGCCCCACATCGGGCTTGCTACTGTTGGCCTAGAACCCGCTTTGGATCCTCTGTCCCCTTCTCTCTCTCCCTCCCCCTCTCATGCTCTCTCAAAAATAAATATTAAAAATAAATAAAATGAAAAAAACACTTAGGAACTATAAAACTTCTGCAAGAAACCAATAAGATGATTTATTATTGAACCCCAGTATTTATTCTTTAACCTTTCTACTCTGCATGTTGGTTGTGACCGTGTGAGGGTCTAGAAGCTAAAAATTGCGCACTCTGATTTATGTGCTTTTAGGTCCCCTCTCCCAGCATCCCTGCAGGAAAAATTCTTTTCTTCTTTTGCCTTTCAGTGTTTCAGGTTGGTGCTCCAAAGTAGGGACGGATCCTTCCCATCGGGATTTCCAAGTGTCCAAGTGTTAGCGTTTTGGACGTGTGAATTTCCAAGCCATTTAGCAAATACATTAGAGCTTTGAGCTTTCGTATCTCGAGTAACTTCAGTGTCTAGATCTCGAATCCGTTAGGGGTTCTGAGTCCTCACTGGCTGACCAGCTGTCTCAGCCTTGGTGCTTGTGGAATCGGTGTATCAGTTCCTAGTCTGTGCCGTCCTTCCGTATAGAGGATTAACGGGCGTCTTCCCCCGAGGAAGGTCCTCAGGTCGCATTGCTGTTTGTGGACGTTCGGCAGCGCTTACCCTCGGGGAGTGAGAGGGAGAGTTTCACTTCAGTTCCAAGTGTTTATCCACCTCCTTTCCTTTTCCCTCTCTCACTCTTGCTCACCTGCACTCACTGGGCTTTTTCTTTCTCTCTCCCTCCTTCTCCCTGCCCCACCTGCGTTCCTGCAGACCAATAAGCATGTGTCACCTTTGTAATTAGAAAGTAAGCTGACAAACCTGTCTCCCGTGACAGACTGCTGGGTCGGCTCAGCCGGCGGAGGCCCTCTCGCGCGAGCCGGGGCTCCTGCCAGGTTTTCCCGGTTTGCTTTTTCATCCATGTTGTTCCATTGCCTCATTTTCTCATTTCTAGTGTTTTCTTTTGCTAATATCTTGAATACCTTTGTATGATGCTCTGATCTTTTTCCACGGAAACAGAGGACAGATTTCTCATTGCATCGAGCGGATTTTCCATTTACTAAGAGTAGTGCTGCTTTATTTTTTGCCAGGTGCTCTTTTTATGTGACTAATGTGTCTAATTTTGGACTCCTGAAGAGGGAAAAGTTTCTTGGCTCCTTTTTTTCATTAAAGAAGAAAACACAAATCTCAAAGCAAAACAGATTGTGTTTCCTGTGGGCACTCACGCGGAGCTGAAGGATGCTCCCGAGAGACCGCTGTGGTCCTGGGCGAGAGCAGCAGGCTTGGGAGAGCCTCGGGCGCTCCGTTAACAACTTACTGCGCAGGGCACCTCGGTGGCTCAGCCGGTTACGCTTCCGACATTGGCCTAGGTCGTGATCTCATGGCTCATGAGTTCGAGTCCCACGTTGGGCTCGGTGATGACAGCACAGAGCCTGGAGCCTGCTTCTGATTCTGTGTGTCCCCGTCTCTCTGCCCTCCCCTCCTCACACACACTGTCTCTCTCTCTCCAAAAATAAACATTTTTAAAAGATTAAAAAAGTACAAACAAGAACTTACTATGTGCTAGGCAGTGTTTTACAAGCATGAAATCCAGTCTAATCTTTCATCCCATTGATAAGTGCTGCTTTCATTTCATTTCGTGTGAGGACACGAGGCGGGCTGTGGAACCTGCTCTCGGCACTCTTCTGCTCTTCCTGGCTGCGTGCTTCTGGCCTGGCCCGCGTCTGTGCGCCTGGGAGAATGAGCGCTCTCTAGGATGGAGGTAGTATGATTAGTTACACACTCAAATCATTCTCTTTTTTTAAGTTTATTTATTTTGAGAGAGAGAGAGAGCATAAGCAGCAGAGACACAGGGAGAGAGAAAGAGAGAGGAGCAGATTGGGAATCCCAAGCAGCCTCTGTCAGGCTGACACAGGGCTGAAACTCACGAACCATGACATCATGGCCTGAGCTGAAACCAAGAGTCAGTCACTGAACCAACTGAGCCACCCGGGCGCCCCTAAAAGAATTCTTACCAGCAATATCGTTCAACGTGCTTGTGACAGTGCGGCCGGGCACCGCTGCTCTGCAGCGCACGTCCCTTCCCTAACCTTCGCTTTTTCCTCAACAGGTTGTTAAGAGAGAGGACATCCAGCAGTTCTTTGAAGAGTTTCAGTCAAAAAAGAGGAGGCGAGTGGACGGGATGCAGTACTATTGCAGCTAGAGCGGACGGTGGCGCCTGCCCGTCCAGGCCAACGCCGGGGCCACTTACTGTGCCAGGAATAAAAGAGGCGTGTCTCACATCTGGTCCTGTCCCGGCCTCTCCATGGAGAGGCTCCCCCTCCGACCTTGAGCTTCCTTTCCTCCTTAACCACGGTCGCCACAATGTTTATGCTGATTTCACAACCAGCACCCTCTGACTCCGCTCAGTGCAGCTCGCTCCACAGACCGCCGGCCCGCCGCCCGACTACCAGATAACCCCCAGGGTATTCGCTTAGAAGTTTTAAGAAGTTCGATTTGCTTTTGAGACAGTAAACTAGTTTTTTTTCCTAATGATTTGTTCTTTAACTCCTGAACGAGTCTACTCTGTCACAGAGCTGCTGTCTCCTGGGACCCTCTCCGCGGGGCATGGCGGGAGCGTCCTTCCTGTCCACCGCAACCCCGCTGGGTCCCTCACCCCTCTGATCATGGTGCCTTGGGTCAGAGCTTCCTCAGGCCTGGTCTGCCCCTTCTCCCACGTCCCTGCTTTCGCAAGTGTGGTCACGGCTTTGAGGGCATCTCGAAACTCGCCTCCCCTGGGCCCGACCTCTGGTGGAGTCAGGGCTGATGGTTTTCCGGGCTGGACGTCTGTCACGGGCAGGGAGATTGGCCGATGGCAGGATTGAGGAAGCCAACTTTTGTTCTGATTTTTACTAAGAAAGTGAAAACTTCGTTCACAATCCCGCTGGCACTAGGCTATTAGCGCGTCAGTACTGTAGTGCTCACAGGGCTTCCTGGAGAAAATCTGCCAGTGTCCTCGTCCCTCTTCTGCTGCCTAGAAAATAGACCGGGTACTCCCCTGTGAAATCTTAGTGGTTTACAAAGTCCTCTGGATTTCTCTATCTTATCAGGGATATTCATAAGCATATATTAAAAACGGACCTATTTTGATATTGTTCTGTTATGAAAATGTTACTAGAAGCCCAATAAATTATTATTTTTCCCCTTGAATCTGTGCTGAAGGAAAAAAAAAAATTCTGGTTAACTTACTTGTAGTGAGCAGGGCAGGGAGGGCCCTGTTTTGGAAGAGGCAGATGGTGTGAACGAGACTCCAGACAGGGCCCCAGGCTGCGCGAATGAGGAGCTTCTTGTAAATAAATGTTACGTCCACGGCTGGTTCCCTAATGACCATGAGACCCGCTTTTGAAGAACCTTGTGGAATGTTGTATTTAGGGGGAAGTCCGTTCAGTCGGTATGAAATCTCTCACAGCCCTCGGCCTATGCGGAAACACCTTCGATAAACGCAGACCTCAGTTGCTGTCCCTCAGGAGCAACACGGTCTCACCTGACAACAGATGACACACGGTAAGGTATGTGACCCTCAGCACTGGAGGCTTTGGGGCCGCGAGTGTACACTGAGCTTCCCTCGTGTGTCCAGCAGTCGCATGCAGCAGTCCCTGGATGCGACGAACCCGGCCTCCAGGACATCGGGGCCTCAGAGAAATGGTCCCCCCCGTGGTTGTCTGCACCAAGCCTCCTCGTTACGGATCCCGTGGAGAGAGACGTGTGGAGCCAGAAGGTCTTCGGCCACAGGACCTGTCGTGTGCCCTGAGCTGGCCTTGCAGAGAAGCCAGCTCGAAAAGCTCGGGGCATCTTTGAGACCGTTTGCTGTCCCCGGCTTGGGAACCCTCTTCCAAGTCTGAGGACTGCGGGGCGCCCTCCGCCAGGTTGCGCTTGCCGTGGCCCCGAGGCTCCTAGCTCCTCAGACGTCTGCTCAGACTGCCGGGAAGTTCCTTGCTCCGGTGGCAGGTCAGGGCCAGGTCTCAGAGGCGACGCGTTCCCGCGCGGCACAGCGGCACGCGTCACCCAGGGCTGAAGGGCTCGTTCAGAAAGGTACTGCTGCTCCTTTTAACATTAACCAGAAAACCTCTTTTCTCTTAATCTGTGTTCACAGCCGGTTTCCTTAGTGACCGTAGTGGACCGTCTCTTCTTGGAGAGACTGATTTTGGCCGACGTGGTAGTTGGTGTGGACGCGTGTCCTCTGCCGAATGAGAATATGACATTAGTTGCTTCTAAGGAATTCTGGCCTCATACGCGCATTTTTGTAGACTTGTTACTGGACTTACAATTACATACTTCAATCAAGTTTCTGTAAAATTTAAATAAAACGAGTTCAACAAAGCGGTGGCTTTCAGACTGTTTCTAGTCATATTTAAGAAACATAAAGGTGATGCATTAGAGCAGCTGTCCCCGCCCTGGGGTCCTGCTCAAGCCGCGGGACTGGTTAATTTCTCCCCGGCTGTTCTAGAAGGTGTGGCCTGAGCTGAGGTCCGCCAGGCCAGGCCAGTGAAGTTCCTGCGCTGCCCTGGCTTTACAGCGCCTCCTCCGAGGGCGGTTCCAGAACTCCTGCTGGGCCCCAGGGAACAGGAGAACTGAGCAAGGGGCGTGGGTCGTGACCAGTGGCAGCGTGTTCAGGTACTGCGGTGTGTGGAAAGAGGCCAGGAGCCCACAGCCCGGGGAAAAGAGGAGGCCCGCCTCCATGGTAGCTCTTATTTCAAAAGGCAACATGAAAACAGGCCAGTAAGCCCATGGAGAGGCCCCTCTTCAGCCTCGCCCCAGCTCCCCAGCTCTTGCTTCTGCGGACACTATTCAGACTCGTGGTCAGCACCCGTGGTGAGCTGAGCTCAGGCGAACGAAGTGCTTGCTGTCTGTGGCCCGAACTGCCCACACGTCTGACTCGGGATTATATTGCCCTCGATGCCAGGAAGGCCGCAGTCCTCCCACCAGGGGAGCAGAAGGAGATTGAGAGCAATCCAAGTACTGCAGGACCTTGGCGGTGACCTAGTTCAGCTCCCCAGTGAAGACGAGTGTGGGCCGGGGAACATGGGAAGTACAGGAAAGCAACCCGGTTCCCAGCAGCCAGTGACGCGGTCTCCCAGTCAGGGCATCCCGAAGTGGCTGCTGGAGGCAAGCCTTGATCTGAGGAGGCGCCTCACTTTTGGCACTGGGCCAAAGCCAAACGTGCCTCATCTGCCCCCCTGCACCACTGGGCATTAGACAGTCCCCTGCTTACAGTCACTAGGTTGGAAGGGGCCTGAGAAGTCACCCAGCCTTGCCTTCTGTCGGGACAGGAGGTCCTCCCTCACAGATGATCCTCACAGGTGATCTATGCTGGTCTTGGCCACCGGGCTCCCTGGTCTCCATGCTGTTGGTGGCAGTGCCCCGATTTTCAGTTCACTCTCTGCTCCCCACTTCCCTGCCATGCGGTTTGAGGTTCATTGATCACACCACTCCCAGCTGCTGGTATCAGTCTTCTAAGCAACGGAGGGGTCAGCCTTTGGAGAGCGTTGACACCATGGAAGGCAAAGAGGAGAGAAAGATTCAGTGATTCAGGCATCGAGCCCCTGGATCAAGCCTGACCTGAAGCTTGTACAACTAGCAGACTTCTCTGCAGCAGAGAACTGTACTATGGATCACCTGCAGTGACAGACTGCTTGCCGCCTCGCACGGTGCTCATCCCCTGTTCTCCCAGTCCCTGGTGTACTTTCCCAAGCAAAAAGGCTAGTTGTGGCTTCCGGACTTTTCCACTGGCCTCCCATCAAACCTTTGGTCTTCTCTCAGTGATGCCTCTGGCTGGAGTGGGAGGGCTGTTGATAATGCTCTCGGGCACCTGCCTTAGCAGTTCCGCCCTGACTGCCCACCTGGAGACTCCCACCTGGGCTTCTCCTCAGCCAACTTTCCTCCTGTGGGGCCCGTGGCTTGTGCTCCCCTTCTCTCGCACCCCCACCCCCAGTCTCCTGGCTTCCTGCTCTTGCCTCCGGCTCAGGCCTGAAGGCTCCTCGGTGCAGCTCTACCGTAGTGAGAGCAACAAGTTTTAGAACTGAGTTAGGGTTCTCTGGAGAAACAGAACCAAAAGGATAGAGAAACATATCCTACTGGATATGTGTATACACACACACACACATTTACATATATTCGATATATATTATCTGTATATATCGTGAGGAATTGGCTCACACAATTCTGGAGGCTGAGAAGTCCTGCAATCTGCTGTCAGCTGTGGACTCAGGAAGGCTGGTGGTGTGGTTTCAGTCCAAGGCTGAAAACCCAAGACCCAAGGGGAGCTGATGATGTAACCAGCAGCTGAGAGCGGACACACCCTCCCAGTTCAGAAGATCAATGTGCCAGCGCGGACAGTTGGGCGGAGAGTACATTTTTCCTTTCTCCACCTTTTTCTTCTATTCAGATCCTCAGTGGATCGGATGGTCCTGCACCCCCCGCCCCTGCGGGGGTGGGGGGACTGCCTGCTGTACCCAGCCCCTCCCTTCTAATGCTAACCTCATCTGGAAGCGCCCTCACGGACAGACACCCAGATTTCATGTTAGCCAGACATCTGGGCACCCCGTGGCCGAGTCAGGTTGATGCATAAAATTAACCATCACTGCAAACGACCCATCTATTTTGTCTCATTTCCCCGCAAGCACGTTTGCGCAGGAAGGTCGGCCCCTGGGGTCTCCAGGGTCCTGCCCGTACCCCTGGGACCAGCAGCCGCCTGGGCTCTGCCTATTGTCATGTCCTCTCTTGCCCTGGGCACAGCTGTTCCCGATGTAAGAGGCCAGCCGAGTGGGACCCGAGGCTGGGCAGACCTGCCCTCACACCTCTCCGGCCTCAGTTTCCTCATCTGCCAAATGGGGGTCATGATACTTCTGTGCCTCACTGGGATGTGGCGAGGATGAGGGGCCCCGCACAGGTTAACGGTTGACAGTTAACCAAGTGATGACCATTATCATTACCCAGCGGCCGGTGAGGAACCTGAGGCTAGTGGAGCAGAGACAAGCCCACGGTAACTCAGCAAGAGCCAGGCAAGACCCCAGGTCTCTTGCTATGTATTCGATTCGGTGAGTTTTTTTAATAGAGGAAGTCGAGTCTGTGACGACCTCAGGATGAAAGCATTTTGAAAACGAGAATGCGCTCCACCACCAGGTGGTTCCTGTCTTCAGCCTTTCATCTCCAGCTCAGGGCTGGCATTCAGGAGGCGCCCAACAAGTGTTTCTGAACGACTGAAGGAGCTCTGTCCAGAGCAACGTGGGGTCTACACAGTCCTCCTCTCTCCGCGCGCGCGGCAGCTCGTGTCATGTTCGCCGCTTGAGCCTTTGCGGCCCACGGCCCGACAGGACCTAGGGGATCACGTTTCCGCAACCTTGTCACTCTGTATCCCGCATGCGTTCACGCCCGCAGTGCCCGTGTCTCCCTGGTGGGGCAGGGGAAGGGACTCCCGGAAGATGAGGCTGAAGCGTGGGTCCACGAGGTGGCGCCACCATTAAGTGAGAGGCCGCGGCAGGTGCCCGGGTGGCTCCGTCTGTCAAGCATCCGACTTCGGCTCAGGTCATGATCTCACGTTTCATGGGTTTGAGCCCCACATCAGGCTCAGTGCTGACAGCTTGGAGCCTGGAGCCTGTTTCGGATTCTGTGTCTGCCTCTCTCTCTCTGCCTCTCCCCTGCTCACACTCTGTCTCTCTCTTTCTCAAAAATGAATAAACATTAATTTTTTTTTTTTTTAAAGTGGGAGGCTGCTGGAGCTCCCTGTGTGGGAGTCTCAGGGACGTAGGATCGTAGGGTGTCCAAGGAAGACCACAATGTCGACTAGTGACTTAGGGACCTGTGGACATCGGGTCTCCACCTCACGCCGTGAAGAGTGAGGGAGGGACCGAGCGTTCTGTGGTGACGCTGGGTAGGTTTGCGAGGAACGGAGAGGTGCTGGGTTGGCTGGAGGCACTCTGGGGGCATCGGAGAGAAGGTGTCGTCAGTGGGCCTGACTGACGCATGGGGGTCAAGGCAGGGGTGGAGCTGCGAGTCATCAGCAGGCTGAGCGATGGAAGCCGTGGGCATGAACGAGCCCTTCCACAGGGAGGGATGTGAAGAGCGAGGAGGTACGATGACAGGGAGCGCCTGGGAGGGGTGTCAGGAGAAACAGGAAGCCAAGAGGCAGCCAGAGCGGTGGGCCGGGACCTGGGCGCCACAGCACAGAAGCCAGGGGTGTCTGGGGTCACCGTTGCCAAGTCACGGAAGACGAAAAGCGCCTGTTGAGATCTAAACAAGCTCTAAGCCAACCGAGTGAAGAGACAAAGAGGTAAGATGGGTGGGTTTCTCCCCCACCCCACCCCTTCCTTCCTCATAAAGCTGATTTGGGTAACGTGGCTTTCTCTGTGGGGTCATGGGCTCCTGACCCTGAACTCTGGGGTTGGGCGGACGTGGCAGGCACCCAGCTGCAGGACAGACAAGCAGGGTCCCTACTGCTGGGCTGGCTTCCCCGCTGACCGAGGACGTAGGAGAGTTTCTGCCGTCTGTGGGTAGCTGGTTCCCAAGACGGAGGAAGGAGAGAAGAGGCCGGCCCGGAGGCAGAGCCTTGCCAGCCTGTTCCCTAAAGTCAACTCCCAGCAGTCAAGAGCACTCCCGAGTGCCCTCCACATGGGGGGCACGAGGTGGGCAGTGCCCACCCTAATTTATCACACGAAGGTTGTTGGAGACCAGGCCAGGTGTGGTGGCTGGGGAGGGAGGGGAGCAAACAGCGGGAAGGGCAGGGAGGAGGGCAGGATGGAGAGGGAGGACATGCACCTGGGAGATGCGGCTGAAAGGTCAGAGACACTAGGGCGACTAAGTGCTGTGTGAGGAGGCGACGCCCGGAGCAGATAGGGCTGCAGGTGACAGGGCATCACTGACCTTAGGAGACAGGATAGGGTGTGCTCCAGAGCCAAGCGGGCAGGGGGCCAGGCCGCCTCCCCGCACCGAGGGTGGGGGTTGTGGGAGGGGTGTTGGTCCAAGGCCAACGCCGTGTGCATGTCCATCTGAAGGCGTCTGGCCCGCAAGGCCAAGGAGCGAGCAGTGAGCCAGAGACTGGCCCTTTGGGAAGGTGGGGAGAGCAGGTGTGGGCTGGGGACCATGTGACTGTCTTCAGTAGTCCCCCGGAGCTGGGTCCAGGTGCAGGACATGGATGTGTCCATGGTGTATGTGTTGAGTTTGGCCAGGATGGCGGACGAAGTGCACGAGGGGAGGAGGCAGACACCGGGAGCGGGGAGCCGGGAGGCCAGAGGCCAGAGTTCCAGAGAAGGCAGAGGAGGGGCATCGGGAGGACCTGCACAGGGGAGATGGGGGCCTGAGAGCAGGAAGTGAGGTGAGCCCTTCTGGGGACAAGGGGAAGGCATGTCACAGAGTGGGCAGCACAAGCGTTAGAGCAGGTGGCTGGAGATGGTGAGGACGTGGATGGAGAGGACAACAGCCAGGCTGAGTCAGGGTATGAAAGGAGAGCCAGTGGGGGAGGGGGTGACGAGCAGGGCAGGCAGACGGTGGGACCTTCGAGGTGCTACTGAGAGAGGCCGCCGCGCACCACTTGTCCTGACCTCAGTGCATGGAAAGTGCTGGAAGGAGCCCATGCTCGGGAGCAGGCTGCGGGGTGTCGGGAGAGCTGGTTCCCCACTGAGCTGGAAGAGGAGGAGGAAGGTGTTGCGGGGGCAGGACACCCAACCCCAGGGTCAGGGACTTCTGTGGGAGCCGCAGGGTCCTGAGGACTGGGTAAGGCCCCAGCAGGCGGAAAGCACAGGTGGGGGCAGCCCTGAGGCGGTGGGAAGTGGGAGCACTCTGGTCTCTCAGGGGTTTGGGGGCACCCGCTGGAATATGCAGAAATGGGAAAAGCAACTGCTTTTAGTTCAGGCACAGAGGGTGGGGAGGTCTTATTTATGGTACATTCCAGATACAGAGGACACTTTCGTAGCTGAGTAGTGAAGAGGGAAGGGTTTCCGGAGGAGCGCGCGAAAGGCAGCAGCTCATAGCAGCTCACAGCAGCCCTGCGAGGCAGGTGCGAGGAGTTTCTTGCTCTGGGAACGGGAGCAAGAAGACTTTGGTTCAGGGTGCCTTGAGGATAATGAGGCAAAATACACAAAGTCCACCATCAGAGCTCAATGAGTAAACTGCTGTCACCCCATTCAAGGATGAGGCCCTTGAGGGTTAGCCGCTTGGCCCCAGGTCCCTGAGGCCCGGAGGTGGCCTGGTTGTCACCCTGGGGACCGTCCTCGCTGCGCCCTTCCTCCCTCGGGTTTGCTCACTCCCTCCGAAGTCCGGCCGCTATCCAGCGGACTCCCCAAAGTTTAGAGACAAGAGATGCTGGCCTCCAAGTCTGAGGCTCTGCAAGGAGGTGAGGCTCCCACCCCGGAGACCTCAGAGGAGGACGTCCCCCTGGTGCTGACGCAAAGCTCGGGCGGGCATCTGAAGAAATGCGCCTGGTCAGCTCCGGGGCGGGGATGGGGGGAGGTTTCAGAGACTGAATAAAAAGGGGTCCACGGGCCAGAAATACGCAGATGGAGGGACAGGTCAGGGGGTCCCTGAAGTGAAGCCTGTGAAAAATCCCAATGTCATATGTAAAGCTGCATCTGGAGCAGGTGACGGAGGGCAGAACCTCGGACCCGACTTCTGTCCTGTCAAAGGGAACACCCTTCGAACCCGGACAAGCAGAGAGAATGTGGCAGGGAGGACCTGGGGATCCCGAGGCTCACTTCCTGGGAGGCGGCGTGCCACTGTCCTTCTGTATAGGACGACCAAACACTAGGAATGACCGAGGGTCTCAGTGTACCTGCCCCTGGTACCCCTAAGTGGGGGATGGTAGGTCCTGGTAACTGGGACCAGGGACCCTCCCTGGCGTTCATTCCCTTGAGGGTTCTAAGATGAATTACCAGCTATTGCTGAACGAGCCCCGAACACCCGCAGAAAGCAGCTGGACGAGGAACGGGGCTCCTCTCCCCCGGCCCCACCCCAGAGCCGCTCAGGCTGGTCTCTGCCTGTCACCTCCCGCTCCCTCTATCCCCAGCCTGCAGCCTCGACAGCCTCACTGTCCTCCGTGGGCTGCTAGCCCAAAGCATCTTTTGGGCCTTACCTTCCCAAACCTGTGAGCAGCAGCTGCTGGGGTGAGGAGTGGTGGGATGGGTCTCTAGCTTCATCTAAGTAGCTTGAAAAGGTAATACATGCACGTAACTTGAAAATTCGACCAGGACAAAATGTGTACAGTTAAGCCCCCCACCTGCCGACAACGCCCCTTGAGGCCGTCCTGGGAACACTCGCACGGACCTTGTGGACATCTTTATGTCTGTGTGAGTGTCTTACAGACCTTTTGTCTTGTTTTCCCACAAGTGTGCGTTACTTTGTATTTTCACTTCTTTTACTTTCTATATTCTGAAGAGCATAGTCCCTGGTTTTTGTTTTTTGGTTTTTTTTTGAGACGGCCGGGGAGAGAGTCCGAAGCAGGCTCTGCACTGTCAGCATAGAGCTCAATGTAGAGCTCCAACTTCACAGAACTATGAGATCAGGACCTGAGCCAAAGCCTTAACTGACTGAGCCACCCTCATAGTCCTTGCTTTTTAAGCAGGCCCTGCCTGGCCTTCAGAATGCCACACATGCTGCTTTCCTTTTTACCTGGTAGGCAGCCTTAGCCAGCAGCGCCCTCCAGCTGAACCGTGAAGGTCCGAGTTCCTCCAAGTTGAACCCTGGGCCTTCATCTTTTTTTTTTTTCAATGTTGATTTATTTTTGAGAGAGAGAAAGAGAACACGTGTGCGTGAGCAGGGGAGGGGCAGAGAGCGAGGGAGACACAGAATCTAAAGTGGGCTCCAGGTTCCGAGTTGTCAGCACAGAGCCTGATGCAGGGCTCAGACTCACAAACCATGAGATCAAGACCTGAGCCGAAGTTGGATGCTTCACTGACTGAACCGCCAGGTGCCCCGGGCCCCCTCTTCCCCTGTAGTCACCCACCTACTCCCGAGGCTTTCCACAGCCCCACCGATGTGGACAACATCCAGCTAGCACCCTCAGCTTGGACCCTTTCCCCTGAGAGCCTAGCTTGCACCAAACGGCCAAGGGCACACGCCCGACTTCAGACTCCTCTGATTTTCTGCGGACTCGACTCCTCTTGCCTCAGGTTCTGCATCTTCCTGGAAACCCTCCCTTGCCCGCGCTCTACAGCTCACTTCCACACTGTCTTCCCAATCCTGGGACCAGTTAGACCCTCAGCCTTCACCTTTGTAATAATCCAGTGTCTTTTCTTCCTCGAGACCCAAAAATTTTAATGGGCACGACTGTGTCTTGTTCATCACTGTCGCCTCAGGACTTAGCGGTCTGGCAGTTAGAAGTTACTTACTTATTGAACGAATAACTGTTTGCGGAACAAACGCACGCCACACTCGCGCCTACCTCCACCCCAGGTACATATGCTCCCCTGCCTGGGCCACCATACTTCCTGGCGGGCCGTACAATTCCACGGTTGAGAACTTGGGCTCGGGAGCCACACTGTCTGGGTTTGAGCCTGAGGCCTCTACCAACTTAGTAGTTGTGTGACCTTGGACAAGTTACTTGATATCTCTGTGCTTTGGTTTTCTCATCTGTAATAAAACAGCACTAGTGATAGCATGTAATTCACAGAGGATTAAAGGAAATAATATCTAATTCATTGATTAAAGAAAAAAAAATAATCGAGTGCCTCGCATTGAATCCGGGATCTTTCTCCTCCCATTCATTGCTGGGCCGTGTCAAGCCAGTCTTCCTCTCGGCCATGACAACCTCCTACTGCTCTGTACTGCTTTGTTTCTGGGATGAAAGTCATTTCCACCAAGAGTCCAAAGTTTCTGAGAACAGGTGTCCTGCTGGCTCTCTCTGCTGCGGAGACTGCACTAGGAAAGGTGAGGCCTGGCGTGGCTAGGGAGCTGCCTGAACCCGCCGCCCCAGGGCCATCTGCGAGCGCAGGAATGAAAGCTGACTTACTCACTTCTCATTTGTAGATTTTTAAGCAGTTCACATACCAAAAAAACCCCTGATATCTTGGAACACCGCGGTTAAACCTAAGATGGTCACAAAATACAGAGAATCACCTAAGTAAGGCACGAACGGGGCAAGGTTAGAATGAACTTATTAGTAAAGTGATTAAAATAAAAAATGATATACTGATTTTATAGCAATTGAGAAAATAGGAACTAGAAAGCTTTCTATTTCACATATGGTTTTGCAGAAACCTAACTAGATCATGACTCCGTTAACCCTTTCAAATTGAAAAATATGAATGAGCCCTAGTTTGAAAGAGAAAACAGCGCAGACACTTGGACACCTGTGTGTCTTGGTTAAGTAAGCATCTGGGTCTCTCACTGACTGACCATCGTGCTTGGCACACTGTGGGCGGGGGATCCACGTGGGCAGAATGCAGAACTTCCTTTGGAGACCCCTGTGTAAGTAACTGCTAAAATTTGTAAGCTGAAATCTCTCAGAATTGTCCCGGTGCAATAAAAGAATAACTGACTCAGATGAAAATGTGGTATTCCCAGAAAACCGTAATAATTTTAAAAAGCCCATGACGGACTGAAAGCCTGGAAACAGAGGGGCCGTTCACCTTTCCTCCCAATTCTACCCATGGAGTGCTACCACCGCCCCTAAGTTGAGGACTGCATGCTCTAGGGCTGAGAAAGACTATCCAAGTCAGCAGGTTCTATACAAGCCGTTTATTGAAATGCCAACTATATGTAGGATAAAGTCAGTGCTACATGCGTATCAGTAACAGTAGAAAAATAGAACCAGTGGAAACCTTTGTACAACCGTAATGATACTCAAAAGAGAAATGTATCGTTTTACAATGCTTCACACAGACGAATTCAAGTTTGGAGGTACCTAAATAAAAATACCATATATTTCTTTAAAAAACACTATGTACAATTGAAGCGTAAACAAGTTTTACAAAGTACTGGTTATGCAGGTTGTAGAAAACACTTGCATAGGACATGAAATCAGTTTAAGAAAAATTTCTGAGCCTTTAGCATTGAAGGCACTTGACTTTATACCAGTAACAGCACAACCACAAGAAATGCAGTGTTGTAGAAGATACCACCTCTCTGAAGTCTAGACGTGGTACATAAACAGCAAGTGGAGTTCAGGAATCTTTATCTTTCGGTCACCCCATCTAAGAGCAGGATCCCATACCACCTGCCCACGGAACCCCGATATACAGTCACGTGTAGTACACAATGAAGCTTCCAGAGCTCCTCTCACCTCTTAGAACCCACGTACACACACAAACACGAGAGGTTATTTTCAAGACACACACTTGCAAGTCATCTTTCTATAGAAACGGCCACAGCATTATAATATTCAGAATGTGGAAGATTGACACATGGTCTGAGGGTTTTCTAGAAAAAAAAAAAATCCAAAGACTTGCCAATAAAAGAATTATATAACCACTATTGCAATCTACAGGACAAAAAGACAACGTTCATAAAACATCGTTCATACAACAGTGTTAATGGAAAATAGTCAAATACCTTTTAGTGTGTGACGGCAACTCTTTTAGTAAGGTTATGTGTAGTGAGGTTTGAAAGTAAACCACTTAGTAGACAAAGTAAACCATTGCAGAACCGGGAATAGCACCCATCACTGCTGCTGTAATAGTAACTTTCAACCAAAAGTTGAAAGTCAACCAAATAATAATTAAAAAAAAAAAATCAAACATTTCCCTTTGAGTTCATTCCTAAGATAAAAACATGAATGCCTTAGAATTGCAAAACAAGTGTCTTAGAAGTGTTTCATGAAACATGTTTCCCCCTAAAAGGCAGAATACACCTTATGAAAATACCTATTCTGTGGAGTAGTTACCGAGAAACGCTAAGCCTTCTCCTCCAGAGACTGGTGCGGGTTGGCTGCGAGCTCCTGCCCCTCCCCCCCACTCGGCTTCATCACCCGCATTCAAATGGACAAGGGCAGCCCACTGCCAGAATGTGACCAACTGACCAAAAGAAAATCCGATGAAGGATGGCAATCTTGTAACAAAAAGAGTTGACGCAGAACCAAGAATTAGGTAAAGTTTCATGGACAGTTCTACAAAAAGACTCAAATATAAAGAACTTGTTAAAAATCCTGAAGATCCAACTGGTTCTGGAAATGCCAGGAGAGCTTAGGTCTAGGGCGTGTGCCCGGAGAAGGCTAAGGGGCCTGGGGCAGGCGCCGTGGTATGCGGAAAACTCAAATGGCTGCTTTTCAGCGATCATTTTTGCCTTTCATGCTGCAATTTCTTTTCAAGTCACAGGTGACTTTGAACATAAACTATCCATCAAAATCACAACACTAAAACAAAAAGTAAGAAAATGACCAACAGCATCTTGAAGAAACATGGATCTTCTCTTTCCGCTCTAGGGGCTAAATGGTAGTTCTCGAAACTGCCACTCGGCGGGCACCGAGGGTGGTGATTGTCTGAGGGCCTGATTGTCCACAATCTCAAGAGGAGACGTGGTATTCTGAGATTTGGTTCTCGTGAAATTTCTAAACCGAGTGAAATGCCAGGTCCCGTGGCCTAACTTTTATATTATATACATCCTTTTTTCCCCTAAGAGCCATCTTACTCAGACTTCACATTTAGTACAACAGCATTAAGAGATTTTAATGCCCAGTCAGCATTACAAAAGATGGAAGAGGTGGGTTCCAAAGCCAGAGGCACAGAGCGATTCACCTACCCCGGGCCACCACACCTCACCGGGTGTGACGCCCACCCGAGCCACATCTGCTTACCTTCTGCAAGTCACACCGGTCCACAATCCCACGGATGAGAGCGAGTTCCTCTCTACACACAGTTTAGTCAGAGCAGCTACTAAATTGGTGAAAGCAAACTTCGTAATTAAAGTAGGAACAGTGGCCACTTGTTTTTGTTTGGGGAATATGAAAGGATATTTGACAAATTTTCAGAAAAGTGAACGTGTGACATCAAATAGCTCTTGTCTAACATTTTAAAAAATACAGGTCAGAGATGAGAAAGCTTTTTCCCACCCAAATTAGCTCTACTCGCTCTTACTTGCAGTACCAGCGTGGTACAGTCTGAATTCAGAATAGAAATTTAAAACTGGATCAAAATAATTCATGTCAATACATGTATATAAATACACATTAAGGAATACGATGGAATTAACAGTTTTTGTTTCTGAAGAGAGACAGAATGAGATCGGCTTCAAAAGACACCATCATCTATTATAAAGAGTCAAACCTCCTAAAAACGAGAACAGAGTCCTATGTTTTTCTATCTCTAAAAAAAAAAAAGGAGCCTCAAAGGCGATGCCAGCCAACCTCCCAGGGGCCGCGCGTTCGCTCTGGGAGGCGTGCAGCTCAGCGCGCACTGCCGCCAGCATGGAAGGGTGCGCCAGCAGCAGCTCACTAGGCGGGCGGCACAGCGCGGGGCGGCGGTCTGCGGTGTATGCGGGTAGACGGATGTGTTCCCCATCTTTGAGACTACCTACTATTAGGGTTTTTAAAAATGTCAGATTATTCCTGAGTGTATATCCACAGGGTAAAGTAGGAAAGACTGTAAGAGAAACTACGGCTTCGGGAGGAACCAGAGTTGTTGACACCCAATAGAAACCTATTTACTTAAAAGTGCATGTAATTCATTTATATGGTAGCTTGTAAAGGCTCCCAAGCCCTGCATAGTCTTAGAGTGAGTGTGAGTGATTTATAGTTTTATATTTATATACATACACAGAAAAGAGGCTCCCAGACATCCTTCAGAAGACGGGATGTTCAGCAAGTCTCTTTTCTTCTAAGTGCTACGGCTGTGTGTGTATGTGTTTGTAAAAATACAAAGTGAATGCTCAAATAATGTTAAAGTGATTTAAAAACTCAAATACTAATATATTTACATTGGAGAGTAAGAAAAAAAAACAGTCCTTAGCTCACACATTGCCCTTCCAAGGGAGAGGATCTCAAAAGATCCCATGTGCTCAGTGGTTCAGTAAAATCCTAAACCAGCGCCCCCCAATGGAGTTCAAGTAGGACATGTAGTGTTTCACTGGGGGAAAAAAAAAGTTTCTTTTTCTTTTTTGGTGACAAAGCATTATGCATTCTACAACTTTTTTAGGACACCAAAATTCAGACACACTTTGAGAAACACTTAAAAGAAAACACAGGCTTACAAACACCGAATGACATCCATAAGACTGAAGCCCTTTTGTTTTTTTTTTTCCCACAGAGAGCAAGACAACTGAAGGCAGCGAGCAGTCCTCAGCTGGAGAGTCGAAGCTCAGAACCAGGAATCCCGTAGTGCACGCTCTAAGTCACTTCGCTATTTCCACCGCCTTAGGATTCCAGGAAATCTGATGTCTTTAGAACCACATCTAGTGACACGCTGATCCATACTACCGGCGTTCGCAGGAATTCGGACAGTGTCCACGCGGGGAACAAAGCGAGAGCTTTAGCCTGGGCACAAAAGGCTTTGCTCCTTTCTGTTCTTTATGGAACTAGAAAACTTCAGGATCCTGACTGGACTCCCGCTGGAGGAATGAAGACCAGCTCCCAAGACTTATTAAGAAAGAATGATACTAGGATTATGGAGATTGAGGAGGAAGATTTCTGAACTGAAACAATTACCAAAAAGAGAGGAGCATTTTGATGTGCTGTTCTTTGGAATTCCTATAATTAAAAAATAAACACAGAACTATTTCATAAGAAAATACATCTTAGTGTGCAATCCAATGCACATGGAAACTGGTAGATGAAAGGTAAAATGCAAAAAAGTATGAAAATACAGTTCCTTTAAATGTGGCAATAAAGTTTAACATACTGATATAAAATCAACACAGAGAAAATAAATGTACAAGTGCAAAAAAATCCCATCATTTGTAAAGAGAAAAAAAAGTGCCAGCTTGCTTGCTCTTAAGAACGCTTCCCCACATAATTGTCCAAACACAAAATAGACAGATGCAGCATTCAAAATAACCCTCTTAGCATGCCATGTCTAATAAACATGTATATACAGAAACGAGGATAAAATGGCGTGAAGCTGAGCTAGCTGGCGTCGACAAACCGGTCTCTAAGTTGTTGGGTTACATCATAGAATGGGATGTTTCACATCTCAGGCACAGACGACTTGGAGGTTGCGCTCAGAGGGCAGACTTTTTGTAGAGGAAGTCTGGCTTGCTTGGTGACCTCCTTCCCCTGCTTATTGAATCTTCCCTTTCTAATTCAGAATTTCGCTGAGCTCCATGGCCCAGGGCCTCGCTGTCGGCCAGTCTCCTACTGGGTCTCTCTTCCGGAGCTTCAGAGCTGCATGCAGAGTGTGAGGGTCTGTTGGGAGTCAGCCCAAAAGTCAAGTCGGTTTCTACCGCTGTTCGTCCCCTGACGTGGGCTGGACCGTTGCCAACATTTTCTGGGGCTGCCGAAGGAAAGTCTGACCGCTGGGGAGGTTGCTCAACGACATCGAGGTGTATCGGCTCATTCTTTTGTCTGTGTAGATGCCCGTCAGGGGAAAGTGGATATTCTCTCCTAGCTTCTTCCTGCTTTTTAGGAGAGGCCTGGCTAGGTAGGTAGGCTGACTTTAAGCCACTTGGTGATGCCTTATTGTGGCTATACAAATCGGGACCAAAATATCCACCTTGCGAAGGGGAGGGGGTGCGTCTGCCAGGAGCAGGCGTGGAAGGTCTGCAGGCAGCATTCGAGAAGTCATAGAAATCCGGATATTCCTGCTGATTTTCGCGAGCATCCGCTTTCTGCTCTAGTGTGTGTTTCTTTCGAGACGTGTGTGTATGCCTCTGCGGGATACACGACAGATGCTGGGGCGGCCCTGGTCCTACTTCGGAAACTGATTGGCTTAATTCTGTGTCCACGGCCAGTTCTGGAAGCCTCCTGTCCTTGAGTGACAGTGTGGACACACCCATGGCAATGTCCGGCATGAGATCGTTTAGCACAGGTTGTGTACACTGCAGAGATAAGGAAGAGAGCATTAAAAGAAAAAGGCCCATGACTCCCTCTTTGTAAAAGTGATGTTCACTGATCTTGCTTCCTCATTATAAAAGTAATACATGCTTATTTTTAAGAATGACAAAAATACAGAAAACCATAAAGGCCAAAAAAACCCCAAAAACAAAAACATTAACCTTCCCTGAGATAACCACCACTAACATTTTGAGGTATTTCTTACTCTTTTTCTCTCTGCACATATATTAATTTTCACAAAATGCAGTGCATATATAACGTCAGTAAATTTTGAGATTACTATTCCATTGTACCGATGAGCCACGGCTTATGTAATCATTCTCCTGCTGTTGATATTAAGGTCATTTCCTATTTCTCATTATCGTAATCAAGACTGTAACGGGGCGCCTGGCTGGCTGGGTAGGTGAAGCATGCGACTCTTGATCTTGGGGTTGTGAGTTTGAGCCCCATGCTGGGTGTAGAGACTATTTAAAAATAAAAGCCTAAAAACAGAGACTGCGATGAACATACAATAAATAACCTTTAAAGGGAATTTTATTTAAAATAAAAAGTAGGGCACTTGGGTGGCTCAGTCAGTTACGTGTCCGACTCTTAATCTTGGCTCAAACCATGATCTCACGGTCCATGGGATCAAGCCCCACGTCGGGCTCTGATCACAGTGCACAGCCTGCTCAGGAGTCTCTCTCCCTCACTCTCGCTGCTCCATCCTTGATCCCATGCATGCACGCTCTCTCTCAAAATAAATAAACTTACAAATAAACTAAAAAGTAGTAGAACTTTGTAACTGTAAAACTGAGGGCCAGGCCAACTGGATGGGGGATTTGGCTTGTCAAATACTATCAATCTCTGTCATTTCTTCTTTTCTTAGGGGGCTGGGAGCACAGGTGGGAGAGTAGGTAGCAGGGTATAAGGTGAGGAAAAATCATAATTTAACCCAAGGTGTACACCAGTCCACAGATTCCAAAAGTTGTATTTTAACAAAGATTCACTGAATTAACATATGTATCTTTTGTTTTTCTATTGAAGGCCACTGATAACATGTGACTGCTCAGGAGGACTTAAAAATCACTACTATTTTTTTTTCAAAGGTATTATATAAACAGAAATCCAACCTTTCATACAGCGCATAATTGAGCAAGGTCCTCGCTTACTTTACTAGCTACTAACGTTTGCTACTGTGATTCCCAGTCACACGAGTCCCCAGATGGAAGAGCTTGCCAGAGGCTGACACGGGCATGAGGACCGATGATTTGTCCACGTTCTGAATGGGGAGTCTTCTGCCACATTGTTCCTGACAGTCTACATAGCTATAGATAACTTTCCCTTCCCACCTCATCAAAGCATTTGGTAGAAGAGTAGATTCTATAGAAGAGAAGCTAGGGTAGATTCTAGACATGTATTTGAACGGAGCATCATGAAACTGAGAATATTCAGTGGCAAGGCCCAGTAACACCACCCCTTCCAAGTACCTACGATGAACACAAAGACCAGGAGGGTACCGGCCACCCTCCCCACACATCCTGTCTCTCTTCCGGTCTTCTCCCTCTGCTCCACCTCCTTCTCTCCATAGTCCTGGAGTCCATGCTTTTGGCTTGTTAGTGATACTTCTGGGCACTGCTGAGTCCCACTAGGGCTCTCGGGGTCAGCAAACTGCCTCTAATATTCCATGAACATTTTATTTTCCCTAAATTAGTGAAGTGCTAACTTACCACTTGTTTCTCAGAAGCTACTGCTGCCGAGGTGGTGGCAGTGGCTGCGGTCTGTCTCCCCAGTCCTATGGTGTTGGTGCAATCAGGTGCTGTTGCTTTAACACCTGGCAAGTAGACGGGAGGGGGGCCGGCTTTAGGGGCCGTTCTGGAGTGAAACAGTGAATGATTACAGGGATAAGAGAACGAACGTGAAGGATGCTGGCTGGGAGGTCTTTGTTTCCAGCCTGCTTTCAGTTGGTTATGGATTGGGGTCGCTGGGGGGTGGTACGGAGGCGGTGGTGGGGGCAAGGGTGGATGGAAGGCCACAAAAGAGTCCAGATCTGTAAACATGGTTTCTGCAGTGGGGGTACTGTTAACTCGACATCTCCCAGACTGTCTCATTGTCAAGAGTGGACTTTCATCCCCAAAACGTTCATCCGGAAAGAACTTGTGAGGATTCTGAAAGATTTAAACAAACGAGACATTTATTAGCTGATTTCCTATGTGGAAACTTACAGGCTGAGAGCAGAAAGTGAGATCCGCATTCAGTAAGAGCGAAAGGCACAACATATTTCTCTAGGCCAGAAGCCCAAGAACAATTTACCGTAATAACAGCACAAAAGGATAGAGTGGCGCCTCTGCAGCCTAAGACACAGCTTTCAAGGAGAGGTGCTTAACTGAATATTCCAGCAGGCAGGCCGGTAATCTCTTGCAAGATTATGCGATAATGCAAAAGCAGGAAATAAAACCTAATTCAAAGGAGTCTTTGCTGAGAAAATAAAATTAAATACCAAAGGGAAAAAAAAAAGGCATAAAAGTGAGGATCCTCCTAGAACTTTCTGACAAAACATCTGTACTCTGTCTGAAATAAAAACTATAAAATACTAATCCTTACTTATATATATGATTCAGTTTTATTAGTGTTTTGATAAACATTATGTAAGAATACTCAAACTATAAAACTTTTATACAATTTAAGATATCAAATCAAGATACAGTTTAGAATGGCAAAGGGGAAAGAAATGAACACAAGACTCTATTTCAGCGATGGAAACCACAGCAAAAAAATAAAGAGAGAAAATCAAGAACCCACAGGCGGCCTGCTCCCCTGCCTAAGAACATCACGCCATGTTCTTCTTTGAAGACTCTGGCTCACCAAGTCTGGAGTCTGTGGCAAAAAAATTCAATCACTTGACCAGACAAAATTAAATTTTATTTTAGGCTCTGATTTAGCGGCTGCGAACAGACTACTTTACACATTCTTCCTTCACTGCAAAACTATCACTACTGCTCCTGTACTCGGTAAGAAGGGAGTTTTTTTCCCTGCTGGTTAAAAAAAAAAAAAACTCATTCCTTGATTCTCATGCTTATAGGATTTCCAACATCATGCAGGAAATATCTTACTGTATGGAAGAGGAGAGAGGAGTACGAGGAGCACCTGGAAGACCTGTTAAGTCTGGTAGTAGGCCATGGCCTGAAATCTAGAGACCCAACGAGGGACAGAGAGTAGTGGAAGGTCAGAATTTTCTACTTTCTTTTTCACCTTTGATGGGCATGCACACATTAGCTTTTAGCAGGCCTACTGGGTATTAAGAGACATGGCTGCTTACAAAGAGCACCTCTTGTCTTCACAACATCCACTTTACTGGTAAGGAAACGGATACTTGGGAGTGGTTAAGTGGCTGGCCCAAGTTAACTGGCTGGTGAGCAGCAGAGCCGAGCTGTAAATTCAGCTCTCCCGCCACAGCCCATGTGCTCCATCCACTCTACACGCCGCCTCAATCCAGGGGGGACTTCCGGGCTATCCCAGACCCTTGAGGCAGTGAAAGGGCAGGCTTTAAGAAGCAGATGCATGCTGGGAGGGCTCCGGGGAAGTCTGAAACAGCATCCGCACAAGGACCAAGGCTCCCTCTTTCACATGACTGAATGCCGGCCCCACCTGCAAGAGCTCGGCAGCGGCGTCTGCAAGACCAAACTCTCTCAGCACTCGGATCTGAATTTCATAGCTGACCGTGGCACCTTCCCCACAGTTGAGCGCATAGGCTCTCTGCACCTGCTCAGTGTGCCGTAGTTCCTGCAGACGTCTCACCATGTCTTTCATAATGAGGAGACGAGGAACTGAAAAAAAAAGAAAAACAGTCTGTAGGCAAAATATCTGAGCTGCATCAAAGGCCACCCACTGAGCACAAGACAGAAAGCTTGTGTTGTTCTGCATTAGAATTTTCTTAGACATTTGTGGATAGCATTTTAATTTCCTGGAAACATAATTTATATGCTTCTAATTATTTTTTGAAGTTTTAAAACTTCACTGTGCTCAAAACGCTGCTGACAATACGAACAGTTACTGAACTGTCTTCTTAGCTCACAACCCAAGTACAATTTTACTTGCATATATACTCTTCTACATCTCGGGGTATTTCAGAAATCTTTTAAATATATTTGTTCTTTTATTCAAATAATTTTTTGAGTCCTGGTTATGTGCTGGGTATTGGACTTGGGCACTGGGGTGCTCGGAATCCAAGATGTGACCCCTGTCCTTGAAGAGCTCTAGCTTTAGTGAGGGAAACGAAGTAAGGTAGTAGAACCCAGGCCACAAATGGTCCCAAGGGCAAACATGCAAAGGATGCTGACGGGACGTGGAGGAAGGGCCCATCCCCGCTGGAGGCAGGCGAGACAGGTTTCCTGGAGGAGGGGAATCCTGAGTGGAGTCTCGAAGAATGAGAGAACAACCAGGCAGGTAAAGAAAGTAGAGTGAAGGTGTGTGTCTCGAGCACAAGGACCAGGCATGTGTCAAACACACAGGTGGCAGCAAGGCACAAGCAGCCGGCAGCACTAGCAGGACTCAGGGTTCGTAGGTACGAGCAGGAGTATTGTTAGGAGAGAAGGCGAGAGCGATGGGTAGGACCAGATCACGAATGAGCCTGCACGTTACAGTAAGGAATGTGAATTGTACCTTGTGAACAACAGGCAGTCCCTCATGCAGGGGAAGACAGGATCGGTGCGGTGACGGAAAGCGTGCTCTGAGAACAGCGTGAAGCAGGGGTTGGCAGACTATGGCCTGTAGGCCGAATCAAGCCCGCTGCCTGTTTTGTAAATGAAGTTGTACTGGCATACAGCTACACTTATTTACGCATTGTCTGTGGCTGCTGTTGACAGCAGAGTTTAGTTATGATGGAGACTGCATGGCCACGAAGCCTAAAATATCTACCAAATGGCCTTTCCAGAAAATGTTTGCCGAGTCCTGGTGTAAAGGCCAGAATGGGAGTAAGGTTAGAGGCAGGACCACCCGTTAGGAACCTAGTCTAAGGATATATAGCAGAGGGCTGGGGAACGGAGGACAGAGTCTTATATATCTAAGAGACAAACTGACTAGAGTGGCCACTGGCTATTATCTCTGGGGAAAGGGAGCTCCCATTTACTGAGTGCTTACTTTGTGCCAGGTACACTCCTAAGCATCTTACTCATGGTACATCTTTGAATCTTCACAACAACGCTAGAAAGGAGATATTGTATACATTTTGCAGATGAAGAAATTAATACTTAGGGAAGTAA
Source organism: Paguma larvata (assembly GCA_030068075.1). Taxonomy (NCBI): domain Eukaryota; kingdom Metazoa; phylum Chordata; class Mammalia; order Carnivora; family Viverridae; genus Paguma; species Paguma larvata. Next base: position 37,984,813 of record CM057827.1, read on the forward strand.
GTTATCTTATCCAAAGTCATATAAATAAAGTGGCAGAGTCAGGATATGAGCCCACGAGTCTTCTCCAAGAAGCTATATGGCCTTCCTTAGAGTGTGGTGGGCAAGGAAGAGGGAAAAATCGGGTAACACCGCAATAGGACCAGGTCTTGTTAACCAAGACAAGAAAGACAAGTTCTCCTTTTCTGAATGTACTTAATTGTGAATGTCTTTGGGCTTTTTAGATTCAGTTCTAAGATAAAATTATGCTGCTATTTAATTGTGTTAATTTGAGCTGATAAAAACTAGGCTAATTACTACTGTAGGTTCGATATCTGCATAAATCAGCTACGGAAACATTTCTCTTCATACTGTTGTCCAATGTATACTTTAAATAAGTGACAGTAGGTATTTTTTCAGTAGTGGCCAAATCTGATAAGGCCAACAACTGATTAGACATTAGTCCCAGAATAAAATGTGTTCAATTAAAAGTTCTGTTATTCTTTTACTTATCCTTAATTGAAACGACACTCATAAGCAGAAAATGAATGGGGCTATTTCCTTTTTTTAAAATCTTTATTTATTTTTGAAGGAGAGAGAGAGAGAGAGAGAGACAGAGAGTGAGCAGGGGAGGAACAGAGAGGGAGACACAGAATCCAAACCAGGCTCCAGGCTCCGAGCTGTGAGCACAGAGCCTGATGCGTGGCTCGAACTCACATACTGTGAGATTATGACCTGAGCCAAAGTCAGACGCCCAACTGACTGAGCCACCCAGGCACCTGAATGGGGCTATTTCTAATAATGCTACGTAGTTTGCCAATGTTTTTGAATCTTGCGGTGGTAATTGGCAAGAGCTGTAAATCTCTGACCCCCAGATCATCATGCATTTTCTTACCTTAAAAATGGACACTAGAGCCCTTTGGTTAAAGTCAACATCACCTGATGCTCAGAAATTTTTGGATATAACAGTTATATCTCGATCTATGGTCAATTTCCTCAAAGTCATCACATTAGCCTGCACTACCAACAGAATTCACAGAGCAGATCCTGGGAAGCTGGATGGATCTCTGGGAAATCAGCAGTGACCACATTTGAGGGGAGAGGTCTAGACTCAAAGATACAAGTTTATAACTCAAAAGAGTCTTCTGTGAGATGAAAAACCTGAATTCCTTTGAACTAGTGGTTCTCAACAGGAAGCGATTTTGCCCCAAAGGGCACATTTAGCAATGTCTAGAAACATAAAAATGTTTCCAAAGAGTTGTCACAAAGCAGTGTGTGTGTGTGTGTGTGTGTGTGTGTGTGTGTGTGTGTGTGTGCATGGTACTGGCATTCAGTGAGTACAGGTCAGGAATGCTGCTGAACACCCCGCAGTGCACAGGACAGTCCCCTCAACAAAGCACACGCCAAGACCGCTACAGTTGAGAAACTCTGGGCTAATCAGAAAACCTGTATACACCTGTTACTGGAAAATAAAACATGAAACAAAAACCCGAGCTTATTAAGTATTAATTCTATAACAAGAACAATGCATAATGGGCTTAGGAAAGTGGAGAGAATGAGTACATACAAAAAGGCTACAAAAATGATCAGATAATTCATTTAAATATAAAGTCCTGACAGAAGGCTACTGCCTCACCTGGAATTTCATTGGCTACGACCGAAGGAGGGCTTGACTGGTGACTGCTGATCTGCTGGTGGCTCATCATGTGACAGCACTGTGGCACGGCGGTGTTGACCATGTAAAGTGTGTCTGGTACATTGGACATCCTAACCATTCGCAAACGCACAAGATCTGTCTGCTCCACCATCATCTCGTCCAGCACTGACTGAAATAACAATCCGGTATGAAGAGAATCAGTCAAGCATCTCTGTAAATCACATCCGGAAAAAGATTACTGCCTTTGGCATAAAAAAGTAATTAATTTATTGTTTCAGTACATGAAGCTTTAAAATAATGAAAGGAGAAAGAACCCTTATCTCTTTAATTTTTTTTGGTCTGTTTATTTTAGGTAGGCTCCAAATCCAGTGTGGAGCCCAACATGGGGCTTGAACTTATGACCCTGAGATCAAGACCTGAGTTCAGATCAAGAATCGGACACTTAACTAAGACACCCAGGAGCCCCTTTACCTCTTTTTTTTTTTTTTTTGAAGTTTATTTTGAGAGATAGAGTGAGTGGGGAAGGGCAGGGAGAGAGGGAGAGAGAATCCCAAGCAGGCTCTACACTGTCAGCGCAGAGCCTGATGCGGGCCTTGAACTCATGAACCGTGAGATCATGACCTGAGAAGAAACCAAGAGTTGGACATTTAACCCCCTGAGCCACCTAGGTGCCCAACCTCTTTAATTTTTAAAAAATCTTTCTGTAGCATCTTTGAAATAATCATCTTCCGAAAACTTTGCTTTTAATCGCGGTAGTTGAAATTTGAAGGAAGGTATAAAATTAATCAGAAGTAATTTATACCTAAAGTTACCATAAAGAAAACAAGGTATACATGGGCTAAGTATCAGATCCAACAAGAAACGTTCAAAATACAAAATACTGAAGATGGATTTTAAATTCAGCGGACCTATATATAAACCCAATTGTTAAGTTAGTTTCAGATGAATCTCAACAAACTGCAGAATGGCCAAAATGAAGTAATGTATAAACCTTTCCCACATTTACTGAGGGCAATTATCTGTGAAGAGTGGGCACCGCCATCTGGGAACAGGGAGGTCCTGGAGGACTATCTGATCAGCTTCCCACTGCCCCGTTCTGGGACAGAGCCAAGGGCAAGGCGGTTTATTACAGACCTTTAATCACCAGCTGTAACCTTGGTGAAGGCCTCTGCTACTTGCGTGTTGGTAAGCACTGAACTCATTTCTAAAAGACTAGACCCAATCATTATGCTTTTCCCCCTATTTTAGAGTATTTAAAGTGTCAATTACTCTGAGGTACATTGTCGATCTAGTCAATAAAACTAACTTCTCACAAATCTTTTCACATATCTCAAGCTAGGAACTCTGACAATCAAAAAGAGAAAAAATTTAAGATAACTTAATTCTATACCCAAACAATGCTTTGCCTGTTAATTTGTTTCATGAAGCTTAATGGTGATTTCTGACTCTCAAAGAGTGTCAGTTCCTCAAAAGGCCATCCCAAAGTTCTCATGGCTAAACACAGCTAATAAAAACCACAGTAATCTGGTTTCATGTTACCAAATTTTCTTGGAGTTCTTCATATTATAATACATAATTTACTTAGAAACCCTGAAATTTTATCTTAGTTTTGTGTACATATTCTAAAACTAAAATATAATTTCCAAAAGTCAGCCATTACAGAAACATTTTGCAAGAAACTGTGTCATTTCTTTAGTTTACGAAAGACAAAATGTGTGCAATCTTTTCAGAACATTATTCCCATCTTGAAGATCACAAAATACTGACAATCATTTCAGTAAAATTAACTTTTTTCCAAATTAATAATTTGCAACACGACTAAGATAAGAAAAATGTAAAATGCAATTTAATATGAACTAAGTTACAAAGACATGCTTGGTAATTAAACATTTCAGAAAAACGTTCTGGTGAATAAACCAGAGTTCGCTTGCACTTTCCCTATTACCGACTATTTAGGCCATCTCTAAATATTTCTACAATGCTCCAATGAATATCTTTGTGCTTATAAGCACGAACTATAGTTCGTAAAAGGTACTCTAATATCTTAAAATGATTTTCATTACCTTTGCTTCCTCCACATACGGAGAGAACAGTCGAGGACGAACATATATTCCAGCATTTTTCTGCCGTAACCAGGCATTGGACTTTCCACCCTCTGTTGTAGGAAGCATATCTGATGGAGGAGTACTAATCAAGCCTCTTTTCATCTTGAAAAAAAAAAAAAAATTTCTTTTTAGGTGAACTAGAGATTTGAGTGAACTAGAATATTACTAAGATAAAAAATCATACCTATTAATCATAAAAATTTAGGAATAGATGTTAAATTTCAAAATATTCCAAATGTTTAATAATATTTCAAAAATTCAAAAAAGGTACTACAATTTACCACTTTCCTCTATATAGGAAAACAAGAGCTATAGTAACTAAAAATATAATGAGCTGGATGGACTAGCTTTCAGAACTTTTAATGAAAACCAATTTCTATTTTTTCCTTATTCATCTACAAATAGATTCCATCCTCCCCCCTCCCCCCAAAAGATAAAAGAACATCTTAGGCCTAGACCTACAGCACCAGGAGACAGGCAGTCTGCGTGGTTAGGTTAGGGGGCAGACTTGACACAAAACCCTAACTCCCCATTTAACAGCTGCATGACCACAGACAGGTCCATTTTTGTTTTTTGAATGTTTTGTTTATTTTTGAGAGCGTGCAAGCGGAGGAGGAGCAGAGAGTGGGGGACAGAGGATCTGAAGCTGGCTGATAGCACTGACAGCAGCAAGTCCCATGTGGGGCCTGAACTCAGGAACCGCAAGATCATGACCTGAGCCGCAGTCGGATGCTCAACAGACTGAGCTGCCCAGGAGCCCCCACAGACAAGTCCTTTTATGTGAGTTTCACTTTAAGGGTTGCTAGATGGCCCTGGAGATGGAACACTGCACAACTATATGTGGTGGCCCTGTTGTTTCCTTGTCTATGCTGGGAGAAAATAAATCAAGTACCTACATCTCCTAAGGTGGTTGTGAGGCGGTCATGCAGGTAAAAGTACTCCACGCATGCTAAGAGTGTTTTATGGTTTTAATAGCATGACTAGGAAACTTTCACTGGGGACTTAGGTGTGAAGCATGGAATTAAGAACAGAGATAGGTATTTTCTAAAAAAAAATTTTTTTAAATGTTTTGTTTTTGAGAGAGAGAGAGAGAGGCAGAGAGAGAGAGGGAGGGAAGGAGGGAGGGAAGGAGGGAGGGAAGGGGAGGGGCAGAGAAAGGGAGACACAGAATTGGAAGCAGGCTCCAGCCTCCAAGCTGTCAGCACAGAGCCCAACACGGGGCTTGAACCCACAAACCGTGAGATCATGACCTGAGCTCAAGTTGAATACTCAATCCACTGAGCCACACAGGAGCCCCTAAAAAAATTTTTTTAAATGTTTGTTTATTTTGAAGGAGAGACAGAGTGCGAGTGGGTGAGGAGCAGGGAGCGAGAGGGAGATGGAGAACCCGAAGCAGGCTCCTGACTCTGAACTGTCAGCACAGAGCTCGATGGAGGGCTTGAGCTTACGAACCAAGAGATCATGACCTGAGTCATGACACTTAACTAACTGAGCCATCCAGGCGTCCCAGAGATTAACTATTTTCTAAGTCTACTAAACCAAAGTTCTAAAATATTTTTCTAGGGGCACCTGAGTGGCTCAGTAGATTGACCATCCGACTTCCGCTCAGGTCATGATCTCACGGTCTGTGAGTTGGAGCCCCGTGTTGGGCTCTGTGCTGACAGCTCAGAGCCTGGAGCCTGCTTCGGATTCTGTGTCTCCCTCTTTCTCTGCCCCTCCCCTGCTCACACCCTGTCTCTCTGTCAAAAGTAAATAAACATTAAAAAAATAATAATAATAAAATAAAATATTTTTCTAAACCAAATTCAGGGTTCAATTTGGTTTGTGTCCCAGGTTTTAAATAAAACCAAACATTGTTTCTCCAATATTAATCTTGTTAAACATAGTAAATATCTAATTGCTGCATTAGGTAAAATTGTTTTTAACTGATAAAGTATAGCATTAGATAGGATTTAGAAAACAGAGAAAAACTCCTGACTCTATTACAACTGTAATAATGCTGATATATTTCCTGCCAGTATTTTTCAAATGGATATTTATAGAATTGAGTTCTAGAATACATAAAAATACATTATTTTGTATGCTTCCTTCTAAAATTATATTCCATTAGCATTTTTCAGGTTGTTGTATTAATCTTTGTAACTATTGTTCAGGGCAGCAAAATACTCTGTTGAGTAGTCATACTATAGTTCAGTTTATTTTTTTCTGTTATTAGACATTTAAGCTATTTCCAAATATTTAAGGACAACGCTACTAATGTACCAGCTATACTTCCCCTGTGGGATGGTAATATTATTTCAAAAATTACTGACTTTATAGGTGAAAAAAATGGTAACTTATGGCTTTATTTTGCTTTCTTTGGTGTGTGTGCTTACTAATGAGACTGAACATTTTTTCTAATCAGAAATACCATTAATATTTAATTATTCTCTTCTAGTTTTTCCATGTTTCGATTTAACATTTAATTCTTCAATCAAGCAGGGATTAATTTTGTGTACAAGTGAAATAAGGGTTTAACTTTAAACAAATTTCCCCCTGCTCATCAGCTAGGCTAGCACCACAATGATTCACTGATTCGATAGATTATATGTTTAATTCTCTTTTAAAATTTATTTTGTAAGAGATAGAGCATGAGCAGGGGAGGGGCAGAGATAGAGAAAGAATCCCAAGGAGGGCTCCACTCTGTTAGTGCAGAGCCCAACACAGGGTTCAAACTCATGAAGCCATGAGATCATGGCCTGAGCAGAAATCGGAGGCTTCACTGACTGAGCCATCTAGGCACACCTATGTTTAATTCTTATGTATGAATTAGGATCTTTTCCCCCTGGCTATTTTGTCTTGTCTGTTTTGCTATCGTCACAGATTAAGTATCAGAGGTTTTTTTGTTTTGTTTTAAAGTAAGCTCTAGGCCCAATATGGGGCTTAAACTCAGGACCCTGAGATCAAGAGTCACATGCTCTACCAACTGAGCCAGCTAGTCGCCCCTTGAGTTTTATAATGTATTTTAAATTCTGGAAGAGTTATCCTTTCTTCATTATGTTCTTTTCAGAGAGCTTAAAAAAAATTCTTATCAAACAAAACACACGAACAGCAGGGGGGACAAAAGGGAGGAAAACCAAGAAACAGACTTAACTATAGAGAACAAACTGATGGTTACCAGAGGGGACGTGAGTGGGGGGTGAAATAGGTGATGGGAATTAAGGAAGGCACTGACTGTGATGAGCACTGGGTGTTGTATGTAAGTGATGAATCACTAAATTCTATACCTGAAACTAATATTACACTGTATGTTAACTAACTCGGATTTAAATAAAGACTTGGAAAGAAAAAAAATAAAACACTTGTCTAAAATGGAAAAAAATTTCTTATCAGTTTTTTTCCAGATGACTTTTATGTTTCTGAGCAGTTGAAAAAAGTACATCTATAAACAATGCACTAATGTTATAAGTCAATTTTTATAGAAGTAATATTTATATTTATTTTTCACATCCATTAATTCAAGCAATTCTACTGGTTTAAAAAATTCACTTTGAAAAAATTATGAAAGTTTGAGCCCCGCGTCGGGCTCTGTGCTGATGGTTCATCAGAGCCTGGATCCTGCTTCAGATTCTGTGTCTCCCTCTCTCTCTGCCCTTCCCCTGCTCACACTCTGTCTCTATGTCTCTCAAAAATAAATAAAAACGTTAAAAAAAATTTTTTTAAGAAAAAATTATGAAAGTAACATGATCGGCTCCATTAATCTTTAACTTACTTTAACTAATCTTACCATCAGAAGATTCTGTCATCCTTTTCGCACTGAACCAATCTCCTTCTCTCCTGCTCCCTGAGTTATTGCTGTGTTTGAAAAGTCTCCAGGGGCAATTTCTACCCTTTCCTTTGTGAAGAAGGGTCTACTCGACCTATGCTGATAAACGGCTCAAGTAACCGAGACTATCCTCTTGAAAAAGTGAAACTGCTATCCCGACTCAACTCTCATTCACCAAACCTTTATCTGTGCCAGTGGCCGACACTGGGGACATGACATGGTACAAAACACATGTCTGTCTCTGTCCTCATGGACCTTACAGTTTCACGGTACTCTTATTAGAACTTATGTATGATGATTAAAAAAAAAAAAAGGTAAGCCTGTACATTCTGGTGCATTTTCCTTTCACGAAAGAGATAAATGAAGAAAGACACTTACTGCATCACTGAGGACTTCACTGTTTATGGGTAAGATGTGTTCAATTCGCACGAATGGTAAGAGAGAAGAGAGGATTTCTCTAAGCTCTTCGATGTCCAGGTCTCGTCTTTTCACGCCTCTTCTGTTCACACTGTGGGCAGTGCCACTCAGTAAGTTTGGCTCTATGAGACAGAAAATGAGAAGTCTCCAACCAAATCCAAATTTTCAAACTTTTCTCTCTAGTACACTTTCAGTAACACCCTTTATACGTAGGTTCATCTGTTTTAAAAAGGAATATAAATTTTTTTTATGTCTTAATACCTTTACTTTAATAGAGATGTTCTTCGACAGAGAAGAAGCATAATGTCGACAGCAGGAAAACTGTTTTTGATCGTTCTGCCTGAAGAATTAAGAATTCTTTTCTGTATACTAACTCGAAGGAGGAAAGAGGACAATCTATTAAAATCTAGCTTGACCAAGGGCTTTTTCTTAAGCTTTCTCACTGTAGTGACCAGTTTTTAGTACAATTAAGGGGACCACAGGGCAAGCGGTGTTTCTGGTCACTGTAGGTTATCAGTATCCTCGTTAGGCTACCATCTGTTTACCAGTAACTTAATAAGATCTTGATTACCTGGCATCTAAAGCAGCAAAACCTAATGTACACTGTACTTAATTCTGATTTCTATGACAGTCTCCTAAGTTTCCTCACTATGGGAATGTTACTGCATAAAAGTAACCCTTTGATCTCTGACATGCAATGTGTTTTCACTGTCCAGAGCAGAGTCTCAAGGTTTTCTTCATTAGGTATCAGTGAAAGGGGAAGATCTGTGGTACATATAAGCTGATGATATTGAGGTAAAAAGAAAAATTACTTAAATTTTGGGACTGTTTAATCATGTCTATAACGTAGGGACTATGTATTATTTTTCTTTAAAAAAATAAGATCTTTCTCATTCACAAATATAAATGCTGCCTTTTTTGCAAATACACTAGAGGCAAATATGTATTTCTTTTAAATCACGTGATAGACAGATGGATAGAGAGATAAATAAATTGTTTTTGAAAAGCTAAGCTTTTTCTGGCATCATTCGATAAAACTTGCAAGCATTTTTCCCCTTGCCTTGCTATGATTTGGCTTCATACTTACACAAAGCATTGCTCTTCAAAAAGAAAATTTCCCCTTAGTGACATTCTGTTTTCAAATGAAATCTTACATAAAACTCCCAAATACGTAACGGCTTAGGGCAGAACCGTTATATATGAAGGTGACTGAAAGGTGCGGCCTGGTTTGCTTAGGTTTCTTCTCATTCTCATCCCTGTGGAAGAGTCTTCTCTTCTAACCTGGTCTGAAAACTACTGGTTTAAGGGAAATTTTATTGGGGTGCCTGGGTGGCTCAGTTGGTTGAGAGTCAGACCCCAGCCCAGGTCATGATCTCATGGTTCACAGTTTCAAGGCTTGCGTCAGGCTCTATGCTGACAGCTTGGAGCCTGGAGCCTACCTTGGATTCTGTGTCACCTTCTCTCTCTGCCCTTCCCCTGCATGTGCACGCACACACACACACACACACACACACACACCCTCTCTTTGTCTCTCAAATAATAATAAAAAAATTTAAGGAAAATTTTATCAAGGATACTCATTATCTGCTCAAACTAAATATGACATTTCATCCTTACCAACCTTGCATCAATGAACAAGCCCATGGCCTATAATGATTATGCAGAATTATATACATCTATTCTTGTTATCTGGAGTAGTCATATTCTATAGAGTCACTGTAAACAGTTTGTAAATACTGAAACACTGCTCTTAAGGGAAACGCATGGTTAGGTTCCTGTGAGCCTCTGTTCCCAACAATTTTGTCAACCCATCAAGACATAACCTTCTTTTATGTGTTTCTGTTTAGAGACACCTTATTATTAATATATACTGTTGATTTATTAACAATGAATTCATAGTTGATAGCACTGTCACTCATACCTGAATGAAGCTTATTTAACTCATAGTTTCTCTGTAAGGCACATCGAAGCCTTCCTGTGCTTAGGGACACTACACGGCACTAAAAGTTACACTTGGAGACCATTTTGATCAGTGAGATCACACCCTCATAAAATATGAAAAACATGGCACTGAATAGACTGTGAAAAGGACCTTGTCTGCAGTGTGAGAACTTAAATAAGAAGGCAGAGTGTCATTCTGTTCCACCTTAAGCTCGGAACATGTGCGACAAGGAACTCAAACTTTTTGTCACTCTGAGCATGTCTGCAATTGACCATGGAAGTGCTGTAGGTACTGATTTTGAGGCTATAAATAAATTTTAGCAGGTAGGTGATTTTGCAAATATAGAACCTGCATATAAGGATAGGTGGTGTACCGGCGTTTCAAAAAGTCCCAAATTAATAGTAGTCACCTTAATATTAAAAACCATTCACATCTGATGCGCCACCTGGGTGACTCAGTCAATTAAGCATCCAACTTCGCCTCAGGTCACGATCTCATGGTTCATGGGTTCGAGCCTTGTGCCAGGCTCTGCACTGTCAGGGCAGAGATTCTCTCTCTCCCTTCTCCACTTGGGATGCTTTCTCTCTCAAAATATATAAAAAGTTAAAAAAAAAAAAAAAGTCACATCTGAGAATTGCTAATGGCTTTTGTAGCCCACAGAAAAATAAATTAGGAAAAATAAGAGATCCTGAAAGACAGGCTTAGCTTGAAATTTTTATGGATTTTAAAATGTGACAGAACAACTCTGTAAGTGCACTAAAAATCATGACTTGAATATTTTAAATAAGTGAACTTCATGATGTGTAAAGTATATCTAAATACAGCCATCAAAAATGACAGCAAAGGGAAATCTGTATTTTTCTAAATTAAAATGTTTTGAAAAAGATGTGTGGATTTGGGTTTGCTATGTAGAGGAACACAACACTCTCTGAGGGAAGGAGCATGCGTATGATGCTTCCACCTCTTCTGCAGTATCCCTAGTTGGAAACCATTCAAAAGCACTATTTTTCCTTTATCTTCTACAAAATCAAATAATAAACAACAAATAGGCTTCTTTGGGGGGTAGTCATATATTTTTTTATTGAGGTAAAATTCACATAACATAAAACTAACCATGTTAACCATTTTTTTTAAAGATTATTTTGAGAAAGACACAGAACAAGTAGGGGTGGGGCAGAGAGAGAGGGGAGAGAGAGAGAATCCCAAGCAGGCTCTGTGCTGATGCAGGGGCTCAAACCCATGAAGCCATGAGATCATGACCTGAGTTGTAACCAAGGGTCGGATGCTTAACTGACTGAGCCATCTGGGTGCCCCGCCATTTTAAAGGTATAATTCAGTGGCTTTTAGTATATACAAAGTTTTTTTGTTTTTTTTTTAAACAACAATTTTTTTTTTAACGTGTGTTTATTTAGGGGCACATGGGTGGCTCAATCGGTTAAGCATCTGACTTCGGCTCAGGTCATGATCTCGCAGTTTGTGAGTTTGAGCCCTGCACTGGTCTCTGTGCTGACAGCTCAGAGCCTAGAGCCTGCTTTCGATTCTGTTTTCCTCTCTCTGCCCCTCTCCTCTCTTCCTCTCTCTCTCTCTCTCCCCCTCTCAAAAATAAATAAACATTAAAAAAATAATAATAAATGTATGTTTATTTTGAGAGGGAGAGAAAGTGTGCGCGCATGAGCAGGGTAGAGGTGGGGGAGTGAGGGGGGGAGAGAAAGACAGAGAGATTGAGAGAATCCTAAGCAGACTCTGTGCTGTTAGCACAGAGCCTAATGTGGCGCTCCGACTCACGAACTGTTGAGATCATGACCTGAGCCGAAATCACGGGTTTGATGCTGAACTGACCGAGCCACTCGGCATCCCCAGTATACACAATGTTACACACACACCACCACTATCTAATTCCCAAACATGTCCATCAACAATATGCTTTGGTAATATTTTAATCATTAAATGAAAAATTTCATTCTAATACTTCCATAAGTCAGTATATAATACTGTATGTATTATTAAGCACAGAGAGACATAACATTAAAGTACGCTTTTAAGTTGTAAAATGAAGTTTTCTGGTATATTTATTTCTAACAAAGTATACTCTTCTCCGCTAAAGAATTTGACGGACTATAAAAATTTCTTTTTCACTAGGCAATAGTGGTTATTGTCAAGACTGACACACAGTAAGCTTCTAGATAAAAAACTTATAGATAAACTAATTTTCTGAGCTTACCTCTGTCAGCTATTCTTTTCATCAACTGATGCTCACCCCATTTAATCAGATATTTAAGGATATCTTGTTCACTTGCCTATAATAAAAAGAATAGTTTCGATTTATTTTGGTGAAATTAGGTAAATGGCAAATTTCATTAATGACTGTTCCTCGGTCATAAGGTACACAGTGTACGACTTAACCACGTTTCACTCTGCACTGGCTGTGTGAAATGTTCCATTAAAGCTGAGGCCACCAACACCACACACAGAGGACCACTTTGCATGTGTTCTGTCCAGTAACCTACCTCTTGGCTCCAACTAAATTTTTTATTCTTGTTTTCATCTTTATCTTATTCTCTTCACCTATTTTAAACTTATTGTTTTTCTGTATGGTCTCTACACAGCTTCCTTAAATTCTTTTTGGGACATGGTGGAGATAAATAGACGAAAGTAAACGTATACAGACACCAAGTGATTACTGTCTCCTGCAAGAACAGAGAAAACAGGCACGGCAACCTGCTTTGGCAGAGAGACTACAGTTCGCACACAGTAGGCTACTGGCTGGTGAAGGACCCTTCAAGCACAATCTGTGAAATGGCAAGGTGCCCCTCATTTCTTTGTACTTTACTAAAAATCTTAGAGCAAACCCAGGCTGCTCTCCAAGGTTTTCACCTTGTAAGTAGAAATACAAAGCTTTCTAAAGACAATAATCTGAGAGATGTGACAAATCCTAACTCCTATAATCTACGCAGTCTACATCAGTACAATGAAACGAGGTTAATGAACACAGATTCTAAATAAATCAAATCCAATTACGACAACATTTGTACTGCAATCAAATCACAGGTGCCAAGTAGATTATTTATCTCTTCTCTTAATTTCCGACTGGCATGGAAGCATTTTTATAATTTTTCTAGTATAAATATAAAGAAAGAAGAAATGGCTCAATGGGTTTATGTTTTTATAACATTAAAACTGTTGTATAGTTTCCGGCATAAAATTCATACAACCAATGCCAGAAAAATTAAACTTGAACATATGTTACTTCAAAGTATTTTTTGCAATATTTTAAATCTATTGTTGGTTTAAATTACCAAATTAGATTGACATATATAAGACACAGGAATTTGCTAAAAGCTACTTCTGATTAAAAACAAATAGTTGAAAACATTATTATATTTTGGCAAGACATACACAGAGTTTTTATAAGCATTTAAGTAGGTCAGAAATTGAATACTACTCATACTTTGTGCTTAAGCTACTGTCTACAGTCTAAGTATCTGATACTCCACTAACACCAATAAATTGTTACAGTGAATTAATGGAAGCCAATAAATCACTGTTGGGATATGCTTGTGACCTTGCCTACTGCCTCAACCCCTCTGGTGTAGGTGGTTGGGACCTGGGCTTATTTACAATGCTGAGTCATAGCAGCAGGTGCACAGAGGGCCAGAGAGCCAGAAGGCTTTTCCTGTACACATGTGAAGAGGGCATACCCGAGTGGGCTGATCTCCCCAGATGGGAGAATAGGAGAGTATAGATGGGTTTCCTGGTGCGCATATGGATGACGATGAATTTGTGAGGTGGATAAATGATTACCTGTAGGTAGTCAGACTGGATAGCAGTAAGCAGATGATCTTTGCTGAGTTCATAAAAAACATCCGAAGTCATGACCTGGGAAAACTCCTCACAGAGGAAATGTAAAGCTTGCCGGTGCACCCACTTAGAGCCATATGGATGAGAGCTCCACTTGAGGATGGCAAGTAAGGTATCTAATGAGATGCTCTCAGCAATGATATCCTCACAGCCTAAAAGAGAAGGCAAATACTTCTTAAGATTAATCATAAATATTATTTATTGAACATCGTGTGTTAGACACTATACTTAAAAGTAGCAACAGTAAAAAAGAACAAGGAGATAAATAAAATTTCATGGAAATCACCAAGACTGGTGGAATGGGATAACCATAGGTAACAGCAGACTATAACATCTTTAGGAAATCTGCTTTTCAATAGAGACAGATCCACAGAAAAAGACAGAGAATCCTCACAATTGTTTAAGAAACTAAGTATCTATGTGCAAATCCAACAATTTGAGTAAGACAGTCTAGTGGAGAGCACTGGACCAAAGGGGAAAGAAAAGAAGTTAGAAATGATACAGTTGTGGGAAACAGCCAGTCAGAGGAAGGGCACAGATGACACTTGACTGCTAAGAGAACCCACACCTGAGAAGACAGGCGGGCTTTCTTCCACGAACTAGTAAGACATCTGTTCTTTGCATCATTCTAAAAACGAAAACAAAACCAAACCAAAAAACCTTGTATTATTGATAGTTCAATCTCTCAGCACAGAGACAATATATTGTAAATTTATGCTCATCTGAGATTAACTTTGATGAATTAAAAAGAAGTAGTTTAAGTGAAAAGGACCAGGCTTCTGGAAAAAGTGACTATGACACTGTAGGGGCCCCAAGAAGTAAAGATAACCTGAGGATATTCAACTATTTTCCTTAGGAAAGATCATTACAAAATATCAATACAAAATATAAGTAAAATCTGAGTGACGAAGTTTGTGGAAGGGAAAATGGCTGAAGTTTTATAACTAAGTTTACTGTAAAATCAAAAGGAATCCTGATAATTCGGGGGGAAAAAAAAGAAGTGTTTACCACTACCAACAACAATAACGAGGCTAAAAAGGCTTTGAAGGATAACAGCCACAAGAAAAGGCATCAATGAACTCCGGAGACTTGCAAAGCTCAACATTACTGTGAAACCATGAAAGGTGAAAACAGAAAGGTAACGACCATGGTCACCCTTTCCAGGTGATGTAAGATCATCAGTAGCCAATACGGAGTGCAAAAAATAATGCTTCATTCCTTTTTCTGATCTGGTACCAGATAAGGAGAACATCACAGAGATTCGTGTAACCTGATCTTTGCAAAGCATTTAACAATATACTTCTAGTCTCTAGAAGACAGGGACTGCTGTCTTCACTGTACGTCTAGCACCTTCTTGCCATGGCAGGCACTAAATAAAAATTTGTGGAGTGTGCAAACGAGTTCTTTGCAGATGAGATGAAGAACCGTAGATGGATGAGAGAACAGTGGTTAAGGGAACCACTTGGAAGTGGCACTAATTAATGTGGAGGATGGAGTGTGGATTCTGTTTTCTTGATGTTAATCAAGAACTTGAACGAAGATGTGAAAAATATGCTTCGAAATCTCCAGGTGACCGAAAACTGGGAAACACAAAGACACACTGGATGATATGATCATAACTGGCTAAATGGATGGGTCAAAATGAGGGTGAAAAAGAACCAGGAAAACTAGAAGGTTCTGTATTTCAATGAAAGAAAATCAACTGTGCAGTAGACGACAGGGGAGAGCTAGCTTAATCACAACCTATGTAAAAATAATACGCGGGTCCTTGAGGGGAACAAGTGCGGGATGTGGTGTGGCTGCTGCGGAGCTGAGGCGACCTCAGGCTCTCAAGACCCGGCCCGGAGTCCTCCTCAGTGGAGCACTACTGCACTGCTCTACGGTGTGTGGAGGGCTGTGTTCTGCTCTGGGCCGTGTGTACAGAGTTTGAGACCCGTCACAGAGGAAAAGCTCCGAGCAACCCAGATTACTTGGCTAATGGAAGAGAAACCTGAGGAGAGACCCGGGAGCTGTCTTTAAATGTCTGACGGATCTTCAGGAGGCAGAGGAGAAATGACGGACTTCCCTGTTGTTCCACAGGCAGGTCCAAGACGTGGATGTAAAAAGAAGGGGATTTCTGCCTCAATACTAAGAATTTCTAACAATTAGATTTGCTCCCCTCAAAAAGAAAAAAAAAAGGATCCTTCTAGAAAAAAATGCAGGCGCAAAGGCTGGCTCATCACATGAGGGACAGAGTGCGAAGAACCCATACGCTGGATATGGAGCTGAGGTCACATAGCACCCAAGCCGCTTCCATCACAAAGATAAAATCATTTTGAGAAAAGTGGTAACAGAGCATCACATAATCTAAAGATTAAAGATTAATTTATTCAATTAACATGAGACCCAGATAAGGAACAATGAGACCACCGCAATGAAATATGCATGTAAACAACCCCCGAAGACATGAAAATATGCTAATGGGGAGTGAGAAATACGGAGAAGTTCTATCCACCTCTCATGATTTTATGGTGAGCCAAACGCCAAGCTGAGGAGAACAGGCCTCCCCCGGCAGCCAGAGGAAGACTTGTGTCCAGCTGCTGTTATAAACAGGCACTAGACTAGAGTTAGGTAGAATGGGTCAATCTGATAGATGTGCTTGGGAACGAAGCAAGTGAAGTTAGAGAGACAGTGGTTACTGAAAAGGATGTATCATGATCCTATGAAACCAGGGTATTGGCAGAGTTGTAAAGAAAGGAAATTAATAATAACATCATATATATTTAAACTTCTGAAGTTTTCAAAGAAGTTAGACATGACCTTAACCTCCTTCATCTCCGTGAGCCTGAAATGTTTCTCATCTGTAAAACTGGGATTATTCTCTAACTCAAGGTTGTTATGAGATTTAAATGAGACTGTACCCTTGATACTCTTCTTCATTTGTTCATTCAGCAGTGCCTACTTGCCAAACGCTGTGAATACACTGCTCTTTTCCCCGCACACTTTCCTGGGTGATATCATCTGTCCCCTGTGGCCTTAACTCCCAAAGCATCCTCATGATTTTCAAGTCTACATATAGTTCTAATCCGGAGCTCTTTCCTGACTCCCAAACTCACCCATTCAACTTCCCACTGGAAAGTTCTGGGGCTATTCTGCTGACCTCTTAAATGTAAGTCAATTTGTTTCCTATGGGAAATCTAGTAACCCTCTTCTTTTTTTATTAAAAAAACTTTTAAATGTTTTTATTTATTTTTGACAGAGAGAGACAGAGAATGAGCAGGGGAGGGGCAGAGAGAGAGACAGAGACAAAGAATCCAAAGCAGGCTCCAGGCTCTGAGCTGTCAGCACAGAGCCCAATGCGGGGCTCGAACCCACAAACCATGAGATCATGACCTGAGCTGAAGTCGGACACTTAACCGTCTGAGCCGCCCAGGCGCCCCCAGTATCCCCCTTCTGAACACCTGCTTTAGAGAACGATACCTCTTCCTCCCAGTCACCAAAGCCAGAAATCTTAGTACTATTATTGATTCCGTCTGAAGCCCACGCCCACTAACCATCAAATGCTGTTCATTCTATTCTTATTTTAAATCCATCCCCTATGCTGAATCTTTACCACCGCCCCATTTCAGATTCTGATACTTTCTCCCCGCATCACTGAAATAGCCTCAAAAAGTTCCCATATTTCTCCCTTCCAATCTGTTCTCCATACTGCTGCCAGATGATCTTTTAAAATGTAAATTAGATTATATATGTAACAAATTATTCAATAGCTTGCAAATAACTTCAAGCTAAAATCCAAACTACGTATTCTTGACGGTCTGGCCCTTGCCAACTTCCCGAGTTCCATTCCTGCTCATATTTTACATTCCAGTCACACTGCATTCATTACTTGCCATTTCCTAGAGTTCCACCAAACTCTCACCTTCAGGCCTTTGCATATGTTGTCCCATTTTTCTGAAAATTTTTTTTGTTATTTTTAAAAAAAGTTTATGTATTTATTTTGAGAGAACA
Source organism: Paguma larvata (assembly GCA_030068075.1). Classification (NCBI taxonomy): domain Eukaryota; kingdom Metazoa; phylum Chordata; class Mammalia; order Carnivora; family Viverridae; genus Paguma; species Paguma larvata. The sequence goes on from CM057827.1 coordinate 38,002,563, forward strand.
AGTCAGCATAAGGGGGAAAGGGCAGAGTGAGAGAGTGAGAGAGAAAGAGAGAGAGAGAGAGAGAGAGGGAGAATTCCAAGCAAGCTCCACACTGCCAGTGCAGAGCCTGAAGTGGGGCTTGATCCCACAAAACCTGAGATCATGACCTGAGCTGAAATCATGAGTCAGATGCTTAACTTAGCCACCCAGGCACCCCTGAAATGCTCTTAATATTCCTTCTTAACTTGTCTACATTTTTTAGACTCAGCTTAATTGTTGCCTCTTTCAAAAGCCTGCCTTGATCTTGTTCCTGAAAGCCTAGGTCGCATGTTCCTCTTACCAGTGTCCAGGCTGACCTATTTTTTTCTATATAATAGCATTAAATTATTTTATATTTCTGAAATATTTGTCTGAATCCTCTACCAGACTGAGAATTCCTTTGGGGAAGAGGCCCCACCTTAGTGATTCTACAATGCCTGACATCTAGTAGCTAATCAATTAAAACCAAAAATTGCTAATATTTTTGATATTTCTTATGTGCCAAGTCTGTACTTAACTTACAATTATTTGATTTTAGCACTCTTTCTCAAAGAGGGTGGTATTATTATTACTCCCATTTTACAGATAAGAAAACTAAGATTCACAAAGATTAATGCACTTGCTTAAAGTAATACATCTAGGAAGAAAAGTTGTACTTAACTAAACATAGCCTTCCCCTCCTGTCTAAAAATTTCTCCCCATTTTTATGCCTCTAAACTTAAGTCATATGAAACAATGCTCATTAGAACCTCTTCACTTTGGACCACTCCTCTTATGGACAGAAAAGCACCTTATAAATATACCAAACATGGTGACATTAACTCACAAATGTGAAAGGAAGACAATTATAGGCAAAAAACTAGAATGCTGAAAGATATATTTTAAGAAGAGATTTATCTGGGGCACCTGGGTGGCTCAGTCGGTTAAGCGGCCGACTTCAGCTCAGGTCATGATCTCGCGGTCTGTGAGTTCGAGCCCCGCGTCGGGCTCTGTGCTGCCGGCTCAGAGCCTGGAGCCTGCTTCCGATTCCTGTGTCTCCCTCTCTCTCTGCCCTTCCCCTGCTCACGCTCTGTCTCTATGTCTCTCAAAAATAAATAAACGTTAAAAAAATTAAAAAAGAGACTTATCTAATGTTGTCAAACGTAATATTTCCGTATTACAGTAAAGGATTTCAGCTAGCAGTAATCTGCATTTTGTCAAGGTTATCTATAATGGAATGAAAATGTATATATAGGAGCAAGGCGGAAAGGATGCTGGCAGGGAAAGGCCAGCAAGCAAGATGTAAAAAGGCTTCACACAATGCCATTTCCTTGGTAAATTTCAGACCAGTCTTGTTGGTCCAAAAACAGTCTCAGCACACTCTCAAAGATGGCTGGATTCTTGTTCACAAAGTGATCCTAACCCAAACCCTCTAAGATCAAGGTACTAATCAGAAGGTTCACTTAGTACAGTGTAGGTATTCATTCCCAGTGAGCAGAATGCCATATTCTATCTCAGCTCTTCTCAAACTATCTTGGGTCAAGAAACAGTTGTTTTTGCTTCTTTTTAAATTTCTCATCTGTCATGGAGCAATAGTTTAATAAAGACACTGCTTGAAACCTGTGGCGATGTCAAAGTGCCAAGAGTTTCTCAATCTTACTCGCAGTAACTGTACTTACCTCACTATGGACACACTTTGAGGAGCACCACTCTGTCCAGAATCCCTTCTGCTATGACATGTTCATAATATATAAAGGTCTGATTTGTTTCCTGCCATTTGGTAATAATTAATTCTCAGAGAGAACTTTTTCTTCCTTTTTTGTTTCTCTATAGAGTTTACTAACACCATTTCCTACCCAGAGATAAAATGGTATCTATATTTCTTTAAAATTAAAAAAAAATACTTATTTATTTTTGAGAGAAAGAGAGACAGAGAGACAGAGAGACAGAGTGCAAGCAGGGGAGGGGCAGAGAGAGAGGGAGACACAGAATCAGAAGCAGGCTCCAGGCTCTGAGCTGTCAACACAGAGCCCGACGGGGCGCTCGAACTTGCAAACCCTGAGATATGACCTGAGTCGAGGTCGGACGCTTAACCGACTGAGCCACCCAGGCGCTCTGGTATCTGTATTTCTTTAAAGACAACTAAATATACAATCGGAACAATTATTTTATCTTTTTTAAACTAGAGACTTAGAGCTCAAGCCAGGAATCCAGAGATGGCAAATTACACGGTCACCACCACCTAGCCCTCTGATCCCACCCCACCATGGGCAGAGGACACATCCTGACCCCAAGACTGGGAATTGGCCATGAGATCTTCTTTCGACCAATGCAAAGTTAGTGGATATGATGTGACGAAGTTTCAAAAGCGCTTTTAGGAACTGGGCTTGCCCTCTCGCCTTCTGCCACCGCCACACTGAGAACATAGTGTGGCTAGCTGGTTGACCCTAGGAGAATGAGCAGCAGTGGAAACAGAGCCCAGCCCCGCTAAACCACAGTGACAACTGGAAAGACCCCAGCCGCTGCAAACTTAAATTTGTAGTTTTAGCTGACCTAGAAATTTGTGAGAAATACATGTTCATGTCCTATACCACTGAGATTCCCCGGCTGGTTGTTACACAGCAATGGTTGACCAATATACCATATCCCTTTTTGGATGAACTTACAAGTCTTTGCCAATTTCCTTGAAAAAGAAAAAGTCATCTATAGCCAAGACATTTAATGGCTCAAAGGTGCCCATGTAGTCTGCTCAGGTAGCAGATTTTCAGTGATACGGTTGTGAGGTTAACAGGTGAAATATGAAGTCCACTTCTTAGGATTTTTCCTTTTTGGCTTGTGTGGAAACTGCATTTTACAGATCCGGTGCCTACTTGCTTAATCATTTCTTTTATTCTCCTTTACCAGGATATTTTCTTCCTAATACTTGATGTTGGCAAGACGCCTCTTTCTAAAAATTTGAGCTACATACCATGAGTGACCAAGGCAGAGATATAAAGAAAAAAATTAATGTGACATTTAGTAATACAAATGACTGTTTCTGCTACATGTAAAACAGGATCACTTTGTTTTTACTATCGACATTTTCCACTCTTCTCCGTGTCCTTCTGATAAATAAGCTTCAATGTTGACAGATTTCCTGAACACACTGTCAGGATCTGTCATCATTGCCACTCTCAAACTCTTCATTATTCCTAAGTACACTCTCATACTTTTTTCACCAGCACCGGTGGGAAACCTCTTCATCGGCTCATGTCCATGTGCAGCTTCTAGATTCGGAGTTTCATACTGGGGTCGTGGGGTGAAAAGGAAGAAAACAGGCAAGGGGAAAAAGTGAAGGGAATGGAACAGTGGAGGGAGATTATAGCTTGCCATGCTCCCGTATAGGTATACGATACAGACAGTATAATAAATTTGGAGCAGGCACGGTAGCTTTTCAGTGACATCAGTCAGAAATAGAAATAAGACTTCAAGTGCAAATAGGCTTGAGAAAAAAGTTGCTTCAATTCTTTCCAAGTAACCTGTATGGGACTGACTCCAGTTCCCAAGAACAGGAATCATGCAACGAGAGGGACGTGAGGGCAGTCGAAGAGCATAGAGGTTTGAATTCAGGCAGTTTCATCACTAACTCCTGACTCTCTCCCTTAGCACCCTGTGCGGATCGCAGAACACCCTCATTCAAAAGATGAAATAATCCCATCGGAGTTCTAAGGATTATGTTAAATAACATCAGGGGGCCAGTATGTCCATCAACACTCCCCCTCCTTTTCTAGTCTAGAAATCTTAAATCAGCTGTGCTGACACCACCTCCCTTAACATATATATAAACCTGGTCAATGTGTCCTACTGATTTTCCCCTCAAGATGCTCTTTGATTAGTTTCTTTATTTTCCATTCCCAAGAACATGACCTCTGTCTGAATCATCAGTGCCTCACACATCAAATACTGAAAAGCTTGCTACTGTCTCCCTCCCTCAGTATTCCAATCCACACTGAGCACATGGCTGAAAGGTGTACCACCGTCACACCATCCCTGCATCTTCTCCATTTTAAAAAGGCAATCGGAATTCCAGAGCCAAGGCAGAAAACGAGAGTGAGATATATAAGGATTAGAAGAAAGTCGATCTGTGCTGCAGTGGTTTTAACTGCCAGTCCTTGGACGCTGCCATTTGTGAGAGGGGGCTGGAGAGTCCTCCTCTCCCACTCCTTAGGAGGACCATGCTGAAGATTTTACAGAGCGCCTCAGAGGTCCTGGCAGGGCTGAAACCCTGGCACCTCCAGTGGCAACCACCCCAAGGCCACTCTTCTACTGCTTTCCCTCCCTCCCAATCTCACGCTCGCCGGGCAGCGCTCCTATTCAGGGAATTACTTATCGAATAAGCTACCTGCACGCAAGCCTGTGTTTTAGGCTATTTCAGCGTGGGTTGTGGGGAAATGGGAAGAGACACTCACACATGAAAGGAACAGAAGTGGCCCTAGAAAACAAGATTCCTCAATGAAACTCTGAAACTGAATGAGACTCACTCACTGAACAAAGGTCAAGAAGGACCCCCATTCCTAGTGGTAAGTGGGGTGGTGGTGATCCCTGCACCCAGCAGCATGACAACACTACGGTTCTTCACTAAGTGAGGTGTCAGTTCAGTAAGAGTAGTGGCACTTGAATAGAATGGGACATTAGGAACTATGAGGACCTGAAATTGGCTGGCTTTAGCTAACTGGTTTCAAAGACATGACAAAAGGAAACAACCGGCTCAAGTTAGCCACCCCTCAATCTAGGCATTCTGTCAAAGTCGGAAGACTTCTAGGTCAGTGTTTTAAAAAACTCTTATTTCTTGCAGCTGCAGAACAGACTGCCAAAACTCAGACTCCAGATTTAAGTTTGAAGATATCAGACTCACAGAGACTTGAATGCAAAGCCTTAACAAATCTAAGATAAAATCTGGGTCCTAATAGAAACAGTCGGTGACAGCAATCTGGAATGTGTATATTTGGGTGGATGAGTGAGGAATGTCAAACCCCAAGTTTTGTCTGCACTTTCTGGCTTGGGAGAAACAGCTCTCCTAACTCCTTGTAGAGGACAGCAGCCTCCAACTGTCAGGAGACCCTGCAGGTACCGGTAAAGACAAGGCTTGCCCAGATCTGTCTCTGCCTCGTCTCACTAGCTCTGAACCAATAATTGGGATCTGATCACTCGTGATCAAAGTCTGAGTGAGAAAATACAGTTTCTGTTATGGGAGGAAAAAGTGTATTCTTTCTCCTAAGAATTACAAGACCTGGCAATATGGACTGGCAGTGTCTAAAGAATTGCTCGTGGGAGCAGATTTTGAGAGTGCTGGACCAGGATGCTAGGTCTGGGGCAAAACAACAGGTGCAGGAAGGTGTCTGTCTGAAATTCAAGGGATTCACCAGGACATACTTTGTTGTGTCTCTGCCCAGTGACGACAGAGACTGAGAAAATGTAGCAACCATGGATAAAGCAACTAAGAGCTCAGAGACCTCTGGGATCAAAGTCTGGGTCATCCCACCCGGCAGGGTGCCAGACCTGCTGAAATATTAGCAAAGGATAATGAAAATCTAGGTGGGGTGATAGAAGAGGGAGACGGTGCTAATTTGTATTGTTTCAACTCGCTTAAGCCTAAACTGTTTCCCACAATCTCCATTCCTATGCGGTTCCAAGCAAAGCTGGTCAAAGGAGAAATGTGTAAGAGCTAGAAGGCAGAAGCAGCAGCAGTCATCCCTCTCTGAAAGTCACCATAACTGGGTTTGGGGACAGACAGACGCAGAAGTGCCCCTGGGTTCTAGCTTTTCCTCGTTCTCCTCTGCTCCAAGTCCAGTTCTCCCTCCTGGCTGCAGCCCTGGTGACTACACCAGCCCCAGGTCACCACCCAATGCTGGACAGAACAGCCACTCTCCACCCCTCCCTTGCGCAGCCTCAGGGCAGTGGCTCAGTGTGCTGGGCCCCTCAGGGGGACCGGCTGTTAGCTCCTCTGCATTCTACTTCCCTCCCGTTCCCGCCCTCCCTTCCCCGGCTTCCTGCAGTTGTGTGGGGCTCAGTTCCTAGAATTCCCTTGTCCCATAAGTCAGAGATGCTCAGCTTCCCTAATTGAACTCTGAGTGATACAGTTTTGAGGAGAAAACCAATTACAGCCTCCAGCCAGTTGCCGCAGCTGGGACTGTGGCTAATCGCGCCATCTTTCCTGAATTGAGTCTTTTGTAGAGGTGTGGCTGATTATCACCGTGAAGGCTTTGTGATGAACTGGATCTAAATTTCTGTTAAGTTAAATCACATCGAATTGTTGACATTAAACCATTTTGACATGTGAAAATAACATACAATCAAATAACGTATTAGTTTTCTCTTACTGTGTAACAAATCACCACAAACTTAGCAGGTTAAAACAACAAATCATCTCATATTTTGTGGGTCAGGAATCTGGGCACAGGTCACCTGGGCCCTCACTCAGGTGTCAGCTGGGCTTGCATTCTCATCTGAAGAACCGGGGAAGTTCTGGGGAAGAACTGGCTCCCAAGCCCATTGAGGTTGTTGACAGAAATCATTTCCTTGTGGCCATACGACTAAAGGCCCAGCTTCCTGCTGCTGGCTGGGGGTCTCACGCTCAGCTGGCTGAGGCTGCTTGAAGTTCTTGCCGTGGGATCTGCTCAACAGGCCATCTCACGACACAGCAGCTTCCTTCTGCACAGCCAGCGAGGGAAAAAGTCTCCAGTGTAAGTCAACTATTAAGACGGAGTCTTCTCAAACATGATGCAATCATGGGAACGACCTCTCCTCTTTGCCATACTGGACTGGCTAGAAACAAGATGCATGCTGCGCTCGCACGTAAGAGGAGGGGACTGCTTTAAGGTACAAATACCAAAAGATGAAGACCATCAGGGGTCACCTTAGGGTCTACTTGTCACAGCAAGTTTATGACCAACAGAGTAACACCGTCTGACACACTGGACGCTCCTCACCGTTTTAGTCTGCCCTGAGTGCTCCTTTCTTTGATCTGCTGCAGTTACCTTTTCTCAGAACATGTCTAACTTTCCACTTCTCTGAAGAGGGTAAGAAAAACTCCGATGAATATTTTAGGTAAAGGTGCATTATAATTTGGCCAAAAAAGAAAAAGAAAAAAAAGGCTAATTGAGAAGGGAGCCAAGAACACTCAAGGGGAATGGTTTGTTTCTTCAAAAACTGGTACTGGAAAAACCGGACATCCGCATGCAAAAGAACGAAATTGGACCCTACCTTACACCACTCACGAAAACTAACTCCAAATGGATGTAAGGACTTAAATGTAAGACCTGAAACAATGAAGCTCCTAGAAGAAAGCATAGGAACAAACCTCCTTGACATGGGTCTTGGTAATGGTTTTTTGGATAGAAGACCTAAAGCACAAACAAAAAAATAAAAAATAAACAAGTGAGACTATATAAATTAAAAAGCTTCTGCCCAGCAGAGGAAACAATCAACAAAATCAAAAGGCAACTTAAAGAATGAGAGAAAATATTTGCAAACCATATATGATAGGGGGTTAACATCCAAAAGGTAGAAGGAACTCATATACCTCAACAGCAAACAATCTGATTAAAAAATGGGGCAGAGGACTTGAATAGACATTTTTCCAAAGAAGACACATATGAATGGCCAAAAAGTACATGAAAAGGTGCATGAAACGTGAAAACCACAGGGTATTGCCTCACACCTGTTGGAAAAGCTATTATCAAAAAGACAGGAGATAAATGCTGGCAAGAATGTGGAGACCCTGGTGCCCTGTTGGTGGGAATACAAGCTGGCGTAGCCACTACCCAGAACAGTATGAAGGTTCCTCAAAAAATAAAAGCAGAATTACCATATGAGTCAGCAATCCACTTCTAGGTCCGTATCTAAGGATGATGAAATCGCTATCGTGAAGAGATATCTGCACTCCCATGTTCACTACAGCCTTATTCACAACAGTCAAGATGTGGAAATGAAGGGATAAAGGAAACGTGGTGTGTGTGTGTGTCTATATATATAAAATGGAATATTATTCAGGTATAAAAAAGGAAATGCCAACAAACGGATGAACCCTGAGAGCATCACGTAAGTGAAATAAGTCAGACAGAAAAGACAAATACCGTCTGACCTCACTTACATGTGGAATCTAACAACCTCGAACTCACAGAAACAGAGAACAGAATGGTGGTTTCCAAAGGCCGAGAAGTGGAATGGGGAGATGTTAATCAAAGGGTACAAGCTTTCAGCTATAAGATGAATAACGAACATCCAGAGATCTATTGTGCAGCACAGTAACGACGGTTATTATTTTATTGTATACTTGAAAGTTGCTTTGAGAGTACAGCTTTAGTGTTGTGACCATAACAACAACAAAATGCTAACTATGTGAGGTAAAGGATGCATAAACCAATATTACTGTGGCAAACGTTTCACAATATATACAAGTATCAAATCATTACATTGTGTACCTTAAACTTAACACAATGCTATATGTCAATTATGTCTCAAAACTAGGGAGAAAAAAGAAAAAAAAAGAAATTTAGATTAAAAACTGTTTTCACTACAAAGAAAAAAAAAGATGAAAAGTAAGTTGAGTTTTTCTGGGTTTTATTTCTCATCCCCTTTTGGCTATGGTCTCATAACATTTTAGCTAATGTTCAGAATTTGCTTGTTCCTGTTGGGTAGATATTAAAAATACCCTTGGGGCTCCTGGTGGCTCTGCTGGTTGAGCATCCAACTCTTGATTTCAGCTCAGGTCATGATCTCAAGCCCCGCCATCAGGCTCTGCACTGAGCTTGGGGCCTGCCTGGAATTCTCTCTCTCCCTCTCTCCCTGTCCTCCCCTGCTCTTTCTCTATAAATAAATAAATAAATAAATAAATAAATAAATAAATAAATATTACCCTCTATACATAATATAGAGGCAGACTCTTAAAGCACACTGTATTTATCTACATGGAAGGATATCTTTCAAGTTTCTGTCCCTTTTAATTGTCTCACAAGTTCCTTGCAATACTTAAATGCCAGAGGGCATTAGTAATATTATAGATCTATTCCAAATACCTTTTTATGTTTCCTTTCAATATATTTTAAAAGATATGTACTGAGACTATCTCTGGATTATCTACCTTGACAGACAGATACACAAGAAACTGGTAACACCGGCTGCCTCTGCGAAGGGAACTCCGTGTTGGGGGACAAAAAGTTGGGAGAACAGGAGACTCTTCGCTGAGTACTCTTCATATCTTTTGACTTTTGTTCTATTTGAATATATTATCTATTCAAAAAAATCAAAGCAAAAACAAACAAAAACCATCAGGATATGGAAGCTGCCGGTAGTTCCTTCCCTCAGAGCCAATATAAAATCAATCACTGACCACAAAATCCAAGCAAATATTGGAAAGGAAATGAGAAGGTTCTCTTCTTTGAGAACATTACTCCCTTCTGATGGAAAAGAGGCAATCACCAAGATTCATGCTGCTTCTGTGTGAAAATGTACCCTTAGTACTCGTATTCTTTATTCAGATAGCTTTTCCCAAGCTGTGTGGAAAGAAAGAATAGACAGAGGAAGATAGGAAAGAAGTTACTGTAGTAACTTGGTGAAGAAGGGAGGAGGCTAAAGCACACAGACAATTATAAAAGATTAAAGATTTCGCTAAGACATGAAAGGAAAAAGACAAGACCAAGAACCCTTAAGATACTTACTTGGATATACATTTATATTAGTGTTTACTTTATAACTTAATGTTTAATATGCTATTTTTAATAGGCTTAAGGGTTTTTTGGGGTAAGTGAAAACAGCACAATGAAAAGAGAAAGCATTCGCAGGGATGTCAGTTCTGTAAATACAGACACCCTATACATTATGTAAACCTCTGCTATATTACAATGCAGGGGGATCTAATTCTGGAACCTATGGGATGCCCGATCTTGAAATTGAACACATATTCTAATGTGCAGGCATCTTACTAGAAGAGAGGTGCAAGGTACACTGTTAGAGTCAGACTGACCAGAGACCCAATCCCAATTCCCTTTAACTGTGATGTGTGAAGTTTTGCCTGTTTCCGCATGTGAAAAATGTTCCCTAATCCTCAAAATCTACCTCACTGGGTTATTTTGAGGATTAAATAAGCTGCAACTCTCACTATAATTAAGTTTCCTTATGCATTATTATCCTGGTGTATTCTAATTCAGAAGCAAGCATGGGACCTGGGGGAAGTAGGAAAGGACAGGAGAGCACAGTCTGGAGGGGCAGAGCGAGTCAAAGATCATAAAGGGGACAGAAATGCTGACAACCCAAACGTACTGTGCACTTCCCATTCATGTGTCATTTATTAACATGTTAAACAAAAACAATTCTAATAGTCTCAGTGTGTGAAAAACTCAGAGGTTCACATCCTTTGAACTAAAAACAAAAATACCCATTTACATCTATACTTTGTTTACTATCCTTAAACCATTTTCCCACTGTGGCAAAACAGTAAGTTAGTATCCTTAATTCCATTATAATAATAAAGAAGATCCAATACTTTTGGGGTAGAGCCATGTTACGATTTTCAGAAAACTTTGTGGTATTTATTGATGAGTCACCTCTTAATACGATTGTGCACTCCCTCCAAGACTATGTACCTCACCGATGACTCCTTCTCATGGAGACCGTGTTCCCTCTTCCCCAGCGATGGGAAAGAGTAGCTCTGCAGTTGGAAAGACCAGCATTCAAATTTTGGCCATAACATTTTCTAGCTATAAACCCAGGTAACAATACTTTTGAGGGTCAGTTTACCTGTAAAATGGAGATAATACCTACCACAGAAGATCATGGAAGTTAAGAGCTTAGCACAGCGCCTGGCAAAAAACAGGTGTTCAAAATTTCTACTAAATAAATGAATAAATATAGCAAGAAACTTTAAAAAAGAATTAGCAATTTTTGATGTGTAATTTATAGACTGTATCTGTTTATGTATTAGCCCCCCCCCACCACTATTTCTGGAACATTTCTAAAGGTGTCTGCATGCTGCTTATGATCTCAACCAAAGAGATCTTTCAGAAAATGCATATGTAATCAGGTCATAGTACTTGCTATGTTCAGGATAAAGCCAAGTTCTTTATTATACACCCCTACTTGTCTCTGTGGCCTCACTTCTCACCACACCACTCTTCTCTCTGCCACCCCTATTCCAACCCAAAGTGCCTTGATCTCATTTATCTCTGGGCCTTTCTACCTGCTTTCCTTCTGCCTAACTTTTATCTCCAAACTTTATTTACTTAACTCCCATTCATTCTCCAGGTCTGCTTTCCCTAACCTAACTGCCTATACTGAGGTCTGGGGCTCCTCTTCCTGTGTGCTCCCCTCCCATTCAGTGCCTCGCTCTACTTGAGCACTTACACAGTTTTGGTACTTTCCACTAAACTCATTACCTCAATCTCAGGGTCTGGCATACAGTAAGTCTGCTAAATGAATAAAGCATAGGAGTCATAATCCTAATTCTATACCAAGGTTGAACTGACAGGTTATTTTCTTCCTTCTCCATAATGTCCCATTTTCACCTATATTTGCTGAAAACTCAGGCTGCTGCTATTCTCTCAGGATTACAGACCTATTATGATGATCAGATTTACAACACTGTATTCATCCACTTCTATTTAACTTAGTACCTCTAAAAATTTCACATCAAAACGTGGCTTAGAAGGGGGCTCATATCACTGAAGACTTTAGATACTTTATATTTTTACTGCTGACACTTATAAACAAACGCTATCAATGTAGAAGTTAAGATAATGCATTAGAATAACAAAAACTATGTAACCTCAGTTTGGCTTAGAAAAATTTCTGAACTGCTCACAATTATATACAGCTCAGATATGAACAAGTTTAGAGAACCAATGTGATACCTATGTATCTTCTAGAAGTATTTTAGTGAATCTGTCAAAATTCAGCACTCTTCTTGAATGGAAGCTTCCATCGGGAAGAAACAAATTGACAGTGGAAACAGTACTAAAACCCACCCATTCTGGAACAGGCCTACCTCTATGATGGTTGAAGAGGAATATGGTTAGAAACAAAGATGTGTAAGTGTACAAACTGTGTTTTGGGGTTTTGGCAAAACTTTTAGGTGTGCGGATATTTCACCTTCAAATGCCATGACATGTAAAACACATATCAGAAGTTTTACAGACATATTGATGCTAAGTATGAAGTATATAAAAATGTTATAGTGAAGACAACCAAAACAGAACTCAAAGTCTTTCTATAAATCAAAGTCATTCCCTTCACGGAGACAAAGTGAGGCCAGCCCACGTTAATTTGTAATATAAACTGGTATTTCTTTTCATCTAAATATATGAAAACAGTTGGAGGCAAGAACTGTCTGGTCAGTTATATATACTCCAAACTAAGATTCAGTCTTTACGAGACATTTATAAAAAGGCACTATTTGTTAGCAGTGTTTTTCACTGGGAAGTAAGACCGAAGGGTTCTTAAACACCTTTTATATTATCTGTATTATCGGAATAAGCAAACATCAGTACATCTCTCATATTACTATTTTTTTATTTTTTGAGAGACAGAGCACATGCATGTGTGTGCATGGCAGAGGGAGAGAGAGAATCTTTTTAGAAAAATTTATTTATTTGAGAGAGAGCGAGAGAATCCCAAGCAGGCTCTGTAAGTGCAGAGCCCGATGCAGGGCTCAATCCCACAAAATGAGATTATGACCTGAGCCGAAATCAAGAGTTTGACACTCAACAGACTGAGCCATCCAAGTGCCCCAATTCTTATATTTTTAGAAACAAAAGAATACATTAACATAAAGTTAACTCTACATGTACTGACACAGCTTTTCCAAAGTTTAAGTGTGAAAAAAGTAAGACAATAATATGTATGGTGTGGTGCTATATTTACACTACAACAGAATAAGATATACATGTGAAACAGAAACATGCATTCGCATACCTATAAAGTAGATTTGATCAGCAGAAGTAGCCTTGGGGAAGAAACAACATATTTGTTCCTGCATCTCTACAATGGGAATAACGATGCTAGCTACCATTCAGGTTACCATAAAGATTAAGTGAGGTATTCCACACAGTAATAGCTAAATAATGTCATTATTAATCAATTCTTGGAACAGTTTCTTCCTGCCATTTCCAAACCCAAAGTAGACAAATGCCTGTGTCTGGTCAAAGTCCTTCTACTCTAAGTATTTCAGGAGATAGGTAGAATATTTGTTTTTAAGGCAGAAACTTCAACTCTGTATCTCAATACTGAGTTTGAAAAGCCAGGATTTTGTACAATGCTGAGGTTCTTCCTTCTATCATTTTCTTTCCTCAATCACTAATCTCTTCCCCCAAATAACCTGCGTCTTGGATTGCATTAGTTTCTGTACTCCTTGGTGACAGAAGGTGTAAGAGGAGTGGTCACAATTTGACCACGGCAGAGTCAGAAAAATAATAATAAGTTAGGGCTTTCAGAAAAGCGAACAATTAGGCCACTTCTCTTAGTGCTTCTGTGAGGAAAAAGGGACTATAATAGAATCAAATGAAGTGAGAGTTTACACCAAACAGTCTATCACCATGGGAAAGCTCTATGGACCATTTTTTTATGGCCTTGTTTTGCCATCTGATACTGAATGTTCCCTGCAATTGTAATCCTATGCATCAGTGTTAAAAATGTCTGGATCTGGTAAATTTTTGTTTAGACTTTGGAAACTTGGAACCATGTTGTCAAACGATGCATAAGGAAAATAACTCAACTCTACCTTTACAAATTATCTACCAGAGAGTTGATGTAATTCAGTTTTAAAAACATTTATTAAGACCCTCCCAACTGCCAGGCATAGTGCTTGATGTCCACACTCCAATGAAGAGAAAGGGACAAGCTCCAGTTGAGGAACGGGAAGAATTTATATGGTTAGTTCGTGACACAGCCAGAGCTAGAGCACAAATCTAACCTCAGACTTCATATGTATAAAATACCATTAAATTTGAGTACTGTTATTTATCTCTGAACCTGAGCAAATGAGAGACCCATTCTCTAAGCTTCACAGGGTTGTTGTGAAGATGAAAAGAGGTAAGTGCCCATCATGATGCTAGATACATAGACGCTAGATACATTCAAACACTTCCTTTTACTTCCTTTCTCCTTGGTACTGCATCTTGCATAGCAATGTTGTTCGAAAAATGCTAACTTGAAATCAAGTCTCTACTTTGGGATACAGGTATTGGGTGGCATCACTGCAGATGCTTTCCACTCTCCTCATGGTGTCCAGAGTTCAATATACACTTTAAATAATAAATGCACAGCTCTTTCTTGTCCTCTTGTTCAAAGTCTTGTGTTCATATCCATGATGACCTGAGTATGGCATTTCATCTTTTGTCTGATTATATTAATTAATGTCTGTAAAGTTTAAATTAAATCTCTCAGATCTTGACAATAATAAACATAATCTGTGTTGGGGAAGAAAAATGAACCAAACCAAAACAAGCAAGTCTTCCTGTTTCATCATTTCCCTCAACTGTGGCATCCCTGGGATTTTAGTGTGATAGAGAAAAGGTTTTGTTTATTGTTGAGAAAAGGCTTCTAACTGTCCTCAGATTAAACTTTCTGGCTTCAAAAGATTAATAGCCTTGACTGGCTTCCAGGAATATTAAAAAAAAATTTTTTTAAATGTTTGTTTATATTTAAGAGAGAGAGAGTGTGAGCGGGGCAGGGGCAGAGAAAGAAAGAAACACAGAATCAGAAGCAGGCTCCAGGCTCTGAGTTGTCAGCACAGAGCCCAAGGCGGGGCTTGAACTCACAAACGGTAAGATCATGACCTAAGCCAAAGTCGGATGCTTAACCGACTGAGCCACCCAGGCACCCTCCAAGAATATTTTAAATTCAACTGATATCTTATTTACATAACAGTGGACAATAAAATATAAAGTTAGGAAGACAACTTTATGTGAAATTTAACTTAAAATTGAGTTTAATGGTATAGAATTATACAGTATTTAGACCACCTCTAAACTTAATTTTAAAAATAATGCTTCAGGGGCACCTGGGTGGCTCAGCTGGTTAAGCATCTGACTCTTGGTTTCAGCTCGGGTCACGATCTCACGGTTCATAAGTTCGAGCCCCATGTCGGGCTCTGCGGTGGCAGTGTGGAGCCTGTTTGGGATCCTCTCTTTCCTTCTCTCTCTGCTTTTCCCCTGCTCGGTCACTCTCTCTCAAAATGAATAAATAAACTTAAAAAAAATAAAAATAAAAATAATGCTTCATATTTATCTCCTAGATTGAGCCATTTTAATTTTATATGTAACTTCTACAGTTAAACATTTATTACATACCCTCTCCCCTCTCCCCGCTTTTAAAAAGAAAAACTCAGTTTTCATATATATTAAAGATAATTTGGCGCGTCCAACTTAATGCTTGGCGGTTGAGCATCCGACTTCAGCTCAAGTCATGATCTCATGGTTTGTGAGTCTGAGCCCCACATCAGGCTCTGTGCTGACATTGGGACCCTCTCTCCCTCTCTCTGTTTCTTCCCTACATGTGCACGTGCACGCTCTCTCTCTCTCAAAATAAATAAATAAACTTTAAAAAAAAGATAATTCAAAATAAGTAACTGAGAGTCCACTAAGAGCAAAAAAGCACTGTGCTAGATTCTTTGGGTACTTCAAGATGACCAGGATTTTGGCCCTGTCTTTAGGGGGTATATAATACACTAGTTGACAGGGGAAATGATACATGTATGTAGGAAATTCCAAAATAAGTTAGAAGATGTGGAAACCTAAAAGAAACGTAAAGGAAGTGTTTTGGAAGTTTGCAGGAAGTAGAAAATACTTTTAATTTGGAATGACTGAGAAGAAACAAAGGAAGTAGCATGTGAATGTGGTCTTAAAGAGTGGAGTAGAACTTGGACATTTAGTGGTCAAAGGCAAAGGTATTCTATGACAAAAGAAAAGTGTGAGCAGAGAGGAAGACGGGTAGAGGTGGAGAGCTTGTAGTTTACATGAAAAATGGTTCAAGTTCTAAAATAAAAAATGCAATAAAACATTACACTTTAGAACTCTACTCATAATTTTGAGTAAAGAATCTAAAGTGCTAAGTGTCCTTATAATTAGAGATATAGAACTTGAGAGTCACCTGAACTGCCATTCCTGAAGCTGAGATTAATTCTTCATCTATGTTGCATAGTTAACTGAAATCTCCATTTACTATTCTGATCTGTTGATAATGGTCTTTAACTTAGCTCCATTATTCTCTAGGAAGTATATTCAGACTAACTTGCTGAGGGGGAAATAATTACAGACAGAAGTAAAATGAACTGCCAGTTCAACTGAACTGAGACAGAAGAAGAGTGTTAACACGGGGACAATGGAGAGGACGGGAAGAGGGAGGAATGGCTTAGTGAATGGAGACAGTCTTTACTGCTTTGCATTTGTTTCAAGTCACACACTCTTGAAGTCTGACCAAGTTGCTAAGGGAAAAATTAGGTCATTGTTTTCAGTTGTTTCTCTGTTAGATTTTTAATTCAAAAAATACATAATCACATGCACAGTAACTAAAAATATGGGCAATGCATTACGGGGTCCACTTCAGAACTGTTGTTGTAAATAAATTTCATATTCCAAAGACTGAAAAATACATTTTTGATCAAGCTAAAAAAATAAAATCTGCAGTTTAAAGTACACTACTGTAAAATATCCTGAACTGGGTGCTCGCTTCGGCAGCACATATACTAAAATTGGAACGATACAGAGAAGATTAGCATGGCCTCTGTGCAAGGATGACACGCAAATATCCTGAACTAGAATACGCATTTACATGTTGGTGATAATTTGGGCTATTCTGTTCTGAGGTCAACAGCATTTTTAACAAGGAAACATAAGTTCTTATGGTAGGCCATGGGTTGTTAAAATTTAGGAGAAAACCTATATTTTCTCTAAAGGTGGATTTTTACTCAAAAAATTAGAAATCAATAGATATTCTCACCGTGGTGCTCATGTTTTCAGAGGTGTTTACACAGTGTATGCTAAAATCATTGTGAAAGTCAGTGACCAAACACCTGATCCTTTTTTTGAGGGTCTTCTAATCTAGCCATCTATTTTGAAATTTTATACACTGGTCTTTCTAATATAGGTACTGTTACCCACCAGGCTTCCAAGCTGTAACTCCAGAAAACAAGTCTAGTTGGCTTAAATAGAAAAGGACTTTATTTGAAAGGATACTGTTAGCCCGAGTTGCTGGGAAAGTTGAAGACCAGACTCGGAAAATAAACAAGAACAAAGGCCGTGCGCTGAGGACTACATCAGGGAAAGAGCCCAGTGGGTAGGCTGTGTTGCTCTGGGCCCCTGGCCACTACAGCTCCTGCTCTGTGTAGAGAGAGTAGACACCATCATTGGCATCACTCTCACTGACCTCTCTCTTTTCCACTGGATATTGCTGCTCCCATCCTGCTTACAGAGAGAATTCTCTACAGCCCTTGCCTTTAAACAATGTTTTTAATGTATATGTTATTTTAATTTATTTGAGAGAGAGAAAGAGCACACACATGCATGAATGAGGGAGGGGTAAAGAGAGAGGGAGAGAGAGGGAGAGAGAGGGAGAGAGAGGGAGAGAGAGGGAGAGAGAGGAAGAGAGAGAATCTTAAGCAGCCTCCATGCTTAAGATCCTGAAATCATGGCCCTGAGATCATGACCTGAGCCAAACTTCATGTCAGATGTTTAACTGACTGAGCCACTCAGGTGCCCCAAATTTTATTTATTTTTTAAAGTAATCTCTACACCCAATGTGGGACTCAAACTCACAGCCCTGAGATCAAGAGTTGCATGCTCTACCAACTGAGCCAGCCAGGCACCCCTCTATAGTCCTCTGTGCTATGAACTCCTGATGCAAAAAATCCAGGTAATGTGCTTAAACATTAATCACTGAGAAGGCTGAGAAAGCAAGTATTTAACCTATTAGGTTTTTACACTGGGTGGTGCACTCTGCCTTCAATCAAGACCTGTATAATGAGGAATTTCTCAAAACTAGGAAGAAGGTTCTTATGCTGGCAGCCAAAAGCCAAATAACTGATACAGGAACACTCATATATTCAAAAGAACAGCCTACTCAGTACAAAGTCTTCTGTTCTCTAGCTAAGTGCTCTGAAGCAAAGTCTGAGTGGTGATCTACCCAGGCCCTCGCTCCCACAGTTTTTAACCTCCTAGCTGGGCCCACATTTTCCTCACTTACTCCGACCCAAGGGATTCAGCACAAATCAGGTTCATGACTGAGACTCCTCTGAGTTGATGCTTCGACTGCTAGTCTACTATTCTGTTCCTACAATTAGGCCCACAGTGGCCTCCCACCTTCACCTCCGGAAACTGGTTTCTGGGCTTGGGGTCTGAAGAGCTGGTATGAGTCACAATCTTACCACTGACAAGCTAGAGAAAATGCTAGTTCTTCATCTCTGAGCCCCACCATACTGACAGCTTGTCAGGACAACCAAATGAGAGAAAGTAAAAACCTTTTGTAACCTAAAATGATAAACATGACCTTTTTAGTTATCATTAGTGATAGGTATGACAAATCCCCTAGTTCCTGAGGATTATGGTCTATCCTACCTAGGTCTCTCTGGTTCTTCCGAGCACTGATGTCATATTATAAAAAATTTAATTTTGTAATCAAAGCAGCATATGATCATAATTTAAAAAGTCTTGTAGCTAGTAGTAATAAAAAGCATCCTCTAAAAACAACCCCTCCCCCGCCCTATCTCTTTTCTACTCCCAGTTCTGCTCCTCAGAGTCAACTACTCTCAATTCTTAAGTTGTTTCTTCTGGTGTTTACCTCTCTATGTTATAATTTGTATTAAATCAATATTCAGTGTTCATATTAAGACTATTTAAATACTGCTTACTGCTGGGCCAAGCTGTGCTACCGGAATTATATTTTCTTCCAGATGTAATTTTAAATTTTTCCTGGAGGTATTATTTTCTTCTTTTCCCACTTGCTTCATTTTCTCTAAACCTATTGTTAGTTCTTCATAAAAGCACCAAAAGATCCATGAAAAATTTTTAAGGCTTATTTATTTTGAGAGAGAGAGAGAACATGCGCACACTATCGCACGAGTTGGGGAGTGGCAAAGAGGGAGGGAGAGAGAATCCCAAGCAGGCTCTGTGCTGTCAGCTCAGAGCCTGCTGTGGGGCTTGATCTCACAAACCACGAGATCATGACCTGACCTGAAATCAAGAGTCGGCTGCTTAACTGACAGCCACCCAGTTAAGCCACCCCATCCCCTGCCCCCATGAAATAAATCTTTCAATGCCACTTGTCATCTAATGTTCCTGGAGGCTTTCACCCTCCAAGTCCAGTCTAGACTTGATGCTCACCAGACTTACTATACAGCTAGTACCTAGGATTTCCCTTTCTTATTTCCTGTGTTTGACACCATTTTCTGGATCCCACACTTGTTTGTTCTTGGTTCATTATTTAGAGGACCACATCCTTAGTAACTTCCTCGGCAGGGGTGCAGGGGAGATAAATTTTCTGAGGCAAGACTGAAAAAAATGGCTTTATCTAGCCTTTCACTTGATTGACAGTTTGGCTAAATATAGAATTTGTGTAGAAAATAATTTTCCATCAGCTTTTTAAAGGCGCTAAGACACTGTATTGCAGCATTCAGCTGCTGCTATTGAAAAGTTCAATACTATTCAGAGTCCTATTTCTTTGTACGGATCCTAATTTTTCTCTCTCTGCAACATTGTAGAATCTTCTCTTTTTCCCTAGCGTTTCCTAGAGAAAGGGATAAAACTTTTTAATACAGAAATTCCTTTGGCTTTAGTAGTATTTCTTATATTACCACTGGCTTCTCTTCCATTTTCTCTGGTATGTTTCTAAAACCACTGCTTGTTAAATTGTTACAATTTCTGGACCAATACTATAGTTTTCTTATTTGTCTCCACTGTTGTCCATCTCTTTGTTTTACTTTCTAGATGTCTTCAATTTTACCTTTCAATCTTTCTATAGTATTTTTCATTTCTGCTACCTTATTTCCAACAGCCCCTGTCTTTACTCTTACAGAATCCTATTTATGTCTCATTGATTTAATAGAACGCTTTTATAAAAGGGCTTTTTTTTTTTTTTTTTTTTTTAAGTAGGCTTCACGCCTAGCACAGAGTCCAACACAGGGCTTGAACTCCTGATCCTGAGATTAAGACCTGAGTTGAGATCAAGAGTCGGACACTTAACTGAATGAGCCACCCAGGTGCCCTGATATAAGGGCATTTTGCTTCTGTTGAAGTTTTCTTCTGCTTTCTTCAATGGTTTCTTCTAATACTTTGTTCTTTTTGTTCTGATCTCTGTGTCAATTTGGAAACTTTCCTCAAATGTTCACTGAACCTCAGACGGGTTTTCATAGTTAAGAATGAAGCACTAAAGAGCTGTGTGGAAGCTCTGTTGCAAAAGCAGGCTTGCTGACTATAGTCTTCTTTGTAGAACTGGAAGGCAAACTGGTTTTTTCACCACGTAACTCCTGAGCATAACTTCTTCATGGAACTCCCCACATCAGTCTATATGCTCTTGGGCTGTTCCTATTTCTAGAGCTCCAGGTTTTTAAATCTTTTATCTGCTTGGCTTGGACTAGAGCAGGGAAGAAGAGTGATCTTGACATTTAGTTTGTAGGCTTTTACATAAATTCAGATTTCAACCTTGTGCTTTACCCCACACCTCCACCCTTCCTTTCACAGCTATTTCCAGATTTGAGATCTCTCTAGTTCAGTTTCTTCAGAAAATAAATCTCAGGTTTATTGTGTTTGGTGGGGGGAGGGTGTGGGGGTAGAAAAGAGAACTGAAGGGCAGATTAGGATTTGTTACCCGGCACAAGTGATATTGATGCAAGAACAGCCAAATGGGCCATGGAGATAAAAATGGAAAGCACAGACCCATATATACACGGGAACTTAACAAAAGCACAAATCAAAAGAGAATATGGATTGTTTAATACAGGGTACTCAGAAAACCAGCTCACTCAATGAAGTAAAACAAAACCCCATTCCTTTCTGACACCACCTATGAAGGTGAATTCTATGGTAGGGGGAAAGGGTTCATCCATTCGGTATTCAGACTTAAAATCAAATCTCCTTTTAGTTTACCATGCTTATCCCTTTTTTCCAGAGTACTACGTGGCCCCTGCGAAATGCCTCCCTTATCCTCTGTAGACCCCTCTAGGCTCTAGAGTTATAGACCTCTCTGGTAAGCCAATAATCATTCATGATCTGCTTCCCAGCTTCCAAAACTTTCAATATCCTTTTTTCCACTATTGTTTTCCTCTCAAGTATCTTTGTCCTGAGGGTTTATGTTTGTTTTACTCCTTTACTATACTATTAGGGCTTTGGAGGAGACAGAAATAAACTTATGTTTAATCTGCTATGTAGGAAATCAGGTGAAATCAAATTGAATCCTAAAATGCCAGGCTAATAACTTGAGGCCCCATTACCTGCTAATTCACCTCCCTCACAGTGACTGCCTATTTGTCTGAATAAAACACATTCTCAGTATAAGCCAGGAAGCTACTCTTTTATCCAAACCACTCTGGCTGTCTGCCTATACTGCCTCTTTTTATCATGCTCTTGACACTATTAAATCATCTCTCCATCTTGAAGGACATATTTAGTCTCAAGGTCCTGGCCTCCCCTGACAGATTTGTTTCCTTTTAAAACTGGGCTTTAACTTTTGAAGTTAAATCTAATTTCAAATAAAAAGCAACAGTCATTAATTCAAAATCATTTACTGAATGCCCACCATGTCCCAGGCATAGAGGACACAAAGATGAGAACAAGATCCTCCAACCTCAAGTTGCCCAACAGGCCAGTCTGACAGACATTTTTAACTGGAAAGTAAGCCCTTGGTCTGAATCAGAGATCACAGATGATGATTTGGGTGACTATCTTCTTAATTTTCTCCAAAATGGCACATAACTTCACCATGCTGGATGCATCTGAGAGATGCTAATTCATCAGATACCATAGATGTATGAATGAATAGATGAATCACAGGCTTAATCTGCTTGTACAACTCCTGCTGAGAAAAACCGACTGTAGAATGACAAACAGCCAGACATTTATAATAGTTTGATGAGTGGCATGTACCATCTCACTAGTGATAAAAATTATAAGAAAAACTTAAAATCAGTAATAACCTAGTAAAAATCTATAAAATATGCTTAGTATTATGTTTAATCAGCAGAATTATAAAATTATTTTTAAACATAAAAAGTTTTAGAAAAGAACATGGTAGAGAATGAAATATGTTTTGATGATTCTCATTTAGCAGCTAATATTTATTGAATGCTAACTATGTATCAGGTGCCAGTCAAATCACTTAATATAAATTATTTCCTTTAATCCTTGTAATCCTACTTTACAGGGTTACTATTCTTAATTTGCAAATGAGAAAATTGGGGCTTACAAAGCATGGAAAGAACCCAAATGTCCATCGACAGATGAATGGATAAAGAAGATGTGGTATGTATATACATATATGTACGTATATATATATATATACACACACACACATATACACAATGGAGTATTATTTGACGGTCAAGAAAAATGAAATCTTGCCATTTGCAACTACGTGGATGGAACTAGAGGGTATTATGCTAAGTGAAATTAGAGAAAGGCAAGTATCATATGACTTCACTCATATGAGGACTTTAAGATACAAAATAGATGAATATAAAGGAAGAGAAACAAAAATAATACAAAAACAGGGAGGAGGACAAAACATAACAGACTCTTAAATAGGGCGAACAAACGGAGGGTTGCTGGAGGGGTTGTGGGAGGGGGGATGGGCTAAATGGGTAAGGGACATTAAGGAATCTACTCCTGAAATCATTGTTGCACTGTATGCTAGCTAACTTGGATGTAAATTAAAAAATAAACAAATTAAGTAAATAAATAAAAGAGAAAATAGGGACTTGGGCAGGTGACTTGCTCTGAGGTCAAGCAAGTTAAAACATGATAGTGAAGGAATCGAATCCAGTTTAGTTCCAGAACTTGAGCTCTTAAACTGCATGGTATAAAATTCCTCTCCGAGCAACCAAATATTCTCTTTCCTACAAAAATGAGGTAAAAATTATGTTAAAGGTATGGTCTGTTATAAACACTAATATGATTGGTTAAATGCCATGGGCATGGGAGAAAAATAAGGCTTACATGGAGTGCAAAAACCAAAACACCAAATAACCTCAACTCTATATTACGAATAATGAAAGGAAACAGAGTCATTGACACCCAGGTTTAAGGGAATATACATATATTTTTTACAGCAACCAAGACATGTACAAGGAGTGCTGTTTTATATCTTTAAATGTACTAAGAAAAATACAATTTCTAGCTCAATGATTAAAAAATTAAACTCACTGAACACGAAAGAACTTTAGACCAAGTGTTAAGAGCTGGCTCACAATTTTACTTTTCATTCAAAACTTAACAACAACCCCCCAAAAATCTATATTTTGGAATGCTTTCCCATTTACAAAAACAATTTTTTTTTAGTTTACTTATTTTGAGAGGGAAAGAGTGAGCAGGGTAGAGGCAGAGGGGAAGACAGAGAGAGACAGAGAGAGAGAATCTCAAGCCAGCTCCTTGCTGACCTGCCATATCTCAATGAACCGTGAGATCATGACCTGAGCAGAAATCAAGAGTCAGATGCTCAACTGACTGAGCCCCCCAGGAACCCAGCTTTCCTGTTTTTTAAAAACAGCAAAGTGTATACAACACACTTCGGTTTTTTATTATTTAAACATGTCAGAAAATAAATCCAATTTGAGGAAATAAAGGTTATTACATCTTTTGAATAATGTTGCAAACTTCAAATTTTTCTGGAGAGGCATTTTCTGATACATTTGGTTTTAAGAATAAAGTAGTGTAGGTCAAGCTGCTGGGTTATTTTTGAGAACACATTCCCTATAGTCTGACATCAAAATAGCCTATATTATTAATGTAATGTTTCTTATTTTAAATTCATAAAAATGTTTTAATGATTTTGATTGTGGTAATGAAACTAAATTAGTACCATTGCTAAAAAGATAATGGTAAAATAAGATTTTAAAAGATCCTTTATGAAAAAAAAGACACAGAGAGGGAGGGAGATAAAACATAAGAGACTCTCAACGACTAAGAACAAACTGAGGGTGAAGGGGGTAAGAGAGGGGGGACAGGGAGTGACGGGCATTAAAGAGGGCATGTGTTGGGATGAACACTGGGTGTTATATGTAAACCAATTTGAAAATAAACTATTAAAAAAAAAAGATCCTTTATGTAATAGAAATCTCAACTTTTTTCACTCAGGTTTATCAATTCCTTCTTCTGCATAATTCCTCTCATTGTATTAACTAATCTATTATTGTTGTTTAACTGGGGCTTTTATCTCATTTCTCAAAGTCTTATTAATTTGTTGATTGAACCATACAACACACATTTTATTTTCAAATTAGAAAAATGTGCTCAGCTTTCAATTATTCCTTAATTCATTAAATTCCTGTTTTACCCCAGCCATTAACATTTTCTTCTAATTGGCAACTTCTAATGTTCTTTTAGCAAATATTCATTAGTTGAATTTCTCAAGTAATTATATGTCATATAACTTGTTTTGTCTTAATATATGGCCACAGAAAGCAAAGCATGCATCTTTTCAAGAAGCAAATTTTCTTTGCCATGTGTGGAAGGCTGATTTCCAGCTCTGAAATTTTAAGATTCTAATGTTTACTGATGGATATATAATTCTTTAATGTTACTTTCATGTATTCATTTGCCATAACACACAAAAAATGTGCCATCCTAATCTAAAAGGTTTAGTTTAAATTAAATGAAGAAGGCACAGGAGTCTAGCCCTACCTCACACACTGTAGGCTGCTGCTTGATGTGCAAGTTGATCTTGAAAAGAAGATACAGAATATTTAAAAATTTAAATAAAAACCCCTGCCTAATTCTTTGATTCAAATACACTCGTATCCAAATGTGACTATCTTCATTTTTGGAAAGAATATTCATTCTTCTTCTAAACATTTAAGCGTCAATAACTTACTGAGTATAAATATGAGAATCTAAGTTATCCAAGAAGTCCTAGATCAGGAATAACCATGAAATCTGGGAAACGAGGCTAGTTCAAAGCTTGGGTGTGGACAGGGTGCAGGTGGTAATTATATGTTCCCACACCTATTGTCTCACATTCGGGGAAAAAAGAGCCTCACATCTCATCTATTGCTCTTAGTCACTAGTTTTGAATGCTTGGTTTTAATACTAAATGAACAACCACATTAATACTAACATTCGATTCTTTCTCAAATTTTGTTAACTATAGATTTGAAAAAACTGACCCTGTCACATCCCAAACAGTGAAATCATGGAACATACTGGCTGCGTTTTCAATGTGGAAGACAAATATGTAATTCTAGAAATCAAAATTTCTTACCTTGTGCAAGCATGTTAAATTCCAAGAACAGTGCTATGTGGTAAAGTTCCATGGCTTCTTCTGCCCTGGTCATGTTTGGCTTCCCTGCGACGAGAGCCTGAACTTCACTGAGACTCCCCACAGAGGGGCTACAGTGCAAACCGGAGAGGTCCACCACATCCGTATACATACAGTGTAATATAACTTTCGCATATTTTTTGGGTATAATGGATTCGTCTAATATAATTCTGGTGGGAGTCCTCAAAGTTCGGTCTGTGATTTCTTCACCAGTCCGTATCCTCCTTTGTAATAAATTCCGAAAAAATGGGGAACGTGCTGAAATAATAGCCTTGTGAGCTTTGAGCTCTTCATCTAAACAGTTCTGATTTCCACCAAAAGCTTCAACCAGTTCAGAGTCTGAAGAAAAACTAAGGACGACATCATAATAACACATGTAATCAAAAAGTCCACGCATATCTACATCAAGGGAATTTGGTGTTCCAAATTCTTCACTAAGCTGGACGAGAATATCAACATTCTGAAACCTTGAGTCCTCCATACCAAACTCTCCTGTATAAAGGTAGTGTAGCAAAGCAGAAAACATGGGCATGTCTATACCAGCCGTATTGATGTCCATAATGATCTCTGCCCCATACTCTGGTGAGGAAGAAAGCAGCGTTTTAAAAAATGGACACCTTGCTGCCAAAATGGCACGATGAACAGGAAAACAAGTTTCTTGAAATATTAAGTCTACATCAGTACAATACTTGTACTCATAAAGATCGGCCATATCTTTCTGCAACGTCCGAGCTTCTGGTCTAGCCAAACTGGCTTGTAGAGAAAGCTCCTTTAAGGCTGAAGTTCCCTCGTATTCCTCCACTAAAGCGTTAACATCTCTAACATCCCACCCAGAGAGGAGTTCTCGCATCTGCTTGGCATGATCGGCAGACCTATTAGATTTTCGACGCTTAATAAACTTCTTTTTGAGGGTGGCAAGGCCAGAGGTTCTCTTTTTTTTGTCTTGTGGTTTCTCATGGCCATGGTCAAGGCTATATAATTTTGATTCACAACCATAGCCTTGCTGAGAATAAGATGATGTCCCTAAAAAGGAAATGAAACAAATGAAAAACGTACTTCTTTGTTCTTAACATTCACTTTCAATGTTCACTTGAACACATATTTCGTGCTAAAAATTTTTAGAGAAGACATTCCTGAACCATTCAAATAAAGTTGAGTTTTGTTTCTATAAAGAAATGAAAAAGATCAAATCACTCATTTTTATATTAAATAAGGAATAGAAACTGACAGAGCAGATTACTCTTTACTTGAAAACATGCTTTTGGTTCTCTGGTTATCAAAAGCCAGGTATCACAGATTTTAATCATGGAGTTTTAGGAAATGAGAGTTAACTGAATTTGTAAATTCAGAATACTACTTATACAGAATTGTGAAATGTTTCTTCCTTCCTTTTTTTTTTTTTTTAACTACATCAAGGCTGCTTTGCACTGGGGGAAAATAAATGGACCAGGACACAAGAAGCATGTATTTCACTATTTTCACACCAGTGGAGATTGCTAGCCTTCCTGGGGCAGATGGTAATTATAGTTAAGACATGAAAGAAAAGATCAATGGTGCTACGGCAGCTTGGTTAGGACAAAAATCATACAAGCCAGATTCACATTTGTTGGGGAAAACTCTGGATGCTACAGAATTATTATCTATAACTTCTATAATTTCTTCACAATTCAATTCTCTTTTCATCCAAAAAGATCACTGAAAACACAATTCTATTTATATTCACAAAAGAAAATGAAATCAGAAAAACTGAAACCATTACCTATAAAAGTCTGTTGGGCTTGAGGATTTCCCCCTACCCTCGGGGAACATGAATGAGGATAGTTAGATGCATTAGCACCCATTTTCTTCAGTCACTCAGGCATTCCATCTGCTGGTTCTTCAGAGTGTAATCCCAGAGGCCTTTACGAACTTTCAACCCTGGATCCAGCAGCCTCTTTTCATCCATTTCTTGATATGAAACAAAAATAATTTTATTCATTTTTTTCAAATGTATCTCAGATTGCACAGTTTAAAAAAAAAAGCAAGCTATTGAAAACTGCTTTTATTTGCAAATGACATGCTGTCAAATTCACATGTAAAAATTTCAGAAGATGTAAACAAATAGTTAAACTGGAATTATGAATCAGTGTTAGCTGTAATCTTGAGCCATAAAATATACCAATTATGTACTAAAGGCAATGAAAAGTAACAAATCAGACTAATTTAAATACATAATTATGGAAAGAGTATTTCAAATCATAGGAAAAAGTAGTTAGAGACTAAAAACTTAAAAAAATTATTTATTAATTTTTTTTACTCCTTAGAGCCAACCACCAGTTATAATCTAACATTTTAAGCAATTTATAAACACTGAAGAGGTTGATACCAAAAGTTGATCCTCCTTGTGAAGTTCTGAAATAAAAATACTACTTTCAGAGCTCAGAGCAGCTGAGTGGCTCAGTCGGTTAAGCATCCAACTCTTGATTTTGGCTCAAGTCATGATCTCGTGCATGGTGTGTGGGATTGAGCCTCACATCGATCGGGGTCTGTGCTGACAAGTCAGAGCTGCTTGGGAATCTCTCTTTTTCTCTCTCCTTGCCCCACACCCCGTTCATGCTCTCAAAATAAATAAATAAACTTAAATAAATATATTGCTTGTTATTATTTTTTTTTTAATTTTTTTTAATGTTTATTTACTTTTACAGACAGAGTGTGAGCAGGGGAGGGGAAGGGAAAGAGGGAGAAACAGAATCTGAAGCAGGCTCCAGGCTCTGAGCTGTCAGCACAGAGCCCGATGAGATCATGACCTGAGCCGAAGTGCTTAACCGACTGAGCCACCCAGGCGCCCCTACTTGTTATTATTTGATATGACGACTACACATGGATGGGGAGGTACCAGTAAGAGATCATTTCAACAGCGTAAATTCCATACAATGGAAGCTTAACTCTCAGAGCTGCCAGCAGAAGATAAACGCACAAAGAAGCTCTAATATTAGAGAACAAGGTTAATAGGAACACTGTATCTGTACAGCATCTGGATATATAAAATTTACCTGAAAGGGATCATGACTGAAAGGAATAATGGTTTAAGAGAAAACACAACCTAAAATCTATTGTTGGAATTATTTGGAAACCAAACAGGAAGTAGTTAATCTAGCCTCATAATGAAGGATGAAGTGTTTTAACAAATATAGTTAAATAAACACATGCAAAATCACAAAAAACCTGCTAGAAAAAGAACTTTGTCAAGATTCCTGGAATTTATTTTCATCTCTGTTACTGACAACAACATAACCTTAGGAAATCAAGTTTAAGAAAATCACTGTTAACATCTGTGCTTCCTTCAATCTTTTCCCACTATATATATGAGAATTTAAGCATTGAGTGATCTACCTATAGTGTTCAAAACTGACAAATCTTCTACAAAGTAGAGATTATGCAAAGTGGCAGTAACTTCAATCAAATCATATACTCACACAGGCATATTCCTTATCTGAAATTCACCTACCTACCAAGGAAAACACAGTATGTTAGACTTTTTAGTCTGGAGCATGCTTCTCAAGTCAGAACGCTATGGGCGGCCTCAGATGTGACAGTGTGTTCTGTAAGAACTACCCAGCAAAGAATCCAGGGTTTCACATACTATTTTGTAAACACTAAATGGTCAAGAAAATTACTTCTTCCAGCAAAGTCTGTTTTCCTAAAGTCTGATGCTTAGCGTAAGTTAAATTCACAGTTTTCTATCCTTAAATATTAGCAATGTTACAAGGCGCTGTTTTAGGTAATTTTGAATATTGTCAATTTAAAAAATTTTTTATCACTGAAGTATAGTTGACATTAAATGTCAATTCTTATAAAACAGAAATTAAATCTGCCTGTGTTAATTTTAACTTAAACTTCAGAAACAGTTAAGTCTAATAAATCTTAGTTTTCAAATTGAGTTCCTTAAAAGCTTCAAGGTTCTACCAGGTACTTTTAGTGGTTCTTTTGAAGAAATTAGGGTCCTAGAAGCCAAGTTTGTGGCCTTATTTACAGGTTAAATCCTTTTCTCACGGAAGATTTATAGTTAAAATGCAAAAATAGGGGTGTCTGGTTGCTCAGTTCATTAAGCGTCAGACTCCTAATTTCGGCTCTGGTCACGATCTTACTGTTGGTGAGATCCAGCCCTGCCTGGGGCTCTGTGCCGACAGTGTGGGGCCTGCTTGGGATTCTCATTCTCTCTCTCTCTCTTTCTCTCTCTCTCCCCCCCCTCCTCACTAACACTCTCTCTCAAGATAAATAAATAAACATTTTTAAAAACCCACAAAAAAAAAAGCACAGAGAATTCTTTCTCAAATTTGAAATATATTAAGAAAAATCCAGGGGTGCTTGGCTGGCTCAATCGAAAGAGCCTCTGGCTCTTGATCTTGGGGTTGAGGCTCAAGCCCCACATTAGGTTTAGAGATTACTTAAAAATAAAATCTTTTTTGTTTGTTTTGTTTGTTTGTTTTGTTTAGAGAGAGAGAGAGAGAGTGAGAGAGCGAGCGAGCATGCATGAGCAGGGGAGAGGGGCAGAGAGAATCCCAAGCAGGCTCCATGCTCAGCATGGAGCCCAATGTGGGCTTGATCCCATGACCCTGGGATCATGACCTGAGCCAAATGCTCAACTGACTGAGGCACGTTGGCACCCTCAAAATAAAATCTTTAAAAAAATCCAGAGTAAAAACACTATGCAAAATAAAAGACTTAGGAAAATGAGAGAGCTTTACCAAAAAGATAAGCTTTGAACGTGGAAGTAACAGATGGTAAAACTCCTGGTAAGTGTCCCTCCCCCGGTTGGTCTCTTCTCATTTCCTTCTTCACTCATTCTGGAAGTTACATATTGCTTCATTTGTTTTGTTTTATTTGCTTTTTAATTAAAAAAAATTTTTTTAAACATCTATTTATTTTTGAGAGAGAGAGAGAGAGAGAGAAAGAGAGGGAAAGTGCACTCATGTGCACAAGTGGGGTAGGGGCGGAGAGAGGGAAACAGGATCCGAAGCAGGCTCCGAGCTGTGAGCACAAGCCCGATGTGGGGCTCTAGCTCATGAACTGTGAGATCATGACCTGAGCCGAAAACAACTGAGCCATGCAGGAGCCCCTGCTTTTTAATTTTTAATGACCGCACAGCAAACTCACAAGCATGGCAACAACTATGCTGCTGAGAAAAAAGAAGAAAGAAAAGCACCGTGCTTCTAGATGAAGACAAATAAGAGTGTCCAGAGTAGTGGACAGTTCCTACACTCACTTTGTCACACTGTAACCAAGTGTGCAAATACACACAGGAGAACTATTTCCAATGAGAACTTTGCAAGGTTTGTAGGGACACAAAATACTATTATACTGGCCTGTCTGAAATTTAAACCATTTCAAAAAAATGCCTTTTTTTTGTTCTTCTTTTTTAAAGGTTAATTTTACAATGAGCATAATTAGATATTCTAAAGCAACCGTACAATGGTTGCAAGACATCATTCACCCCACTGGAGACACAAGACCACCTAGCAAGCACTAGGGAAGTCACAAGCTGAGATAAGGATGCTTGACGAGCTGCCACTGTAATTAGCACCACAGGGACAGCTGGGGTCTTGCCCTGGAGAGGTGACTTGAAATAAAAGTCTCTTTGAGACTTAGAGTCTTTCTTCCTGGTAGCTCCTAGTCAATAGAGATCCCCTTCAAGATGAAGTGATTTGGACAACATTCATATCTCCTACTGGAGCTCTAATACTAAAATAAACACAGGGTCTTGGAAAGATTTAGTGGGAGAGATTTTCTGGATCAGATATAACCCTTAAGTCTACCTTGGGTCCCCAATTCCAAATCCTGGGGGTAACTCTGACTGTGCAGTTATAGTACCAAAGCTGTATTTCTTAAAATTCTCAGAAAACAATTTTATTTATTAAGTAACCAAAAAGCCTGTGCCATATGGAGCACAGTAGTTATGTTATTTAGTTCTTAATCTAATCCACTGTCTTCAGATGCTGGAAATGAGAATAAGTCACAGTTTAATCTCTCCAGGGATATTTTCATTTTAGGCAAGCTTGGTCTGTCTCCTACATAAAATAGGATGAAATCCAATCTTTGAATGATACAGCAGGAAAGGAAAGGAAAAGAGAGGGCTTACAGGACTGGGAGAGGTCCACAGGATGCAAATGGCCCTAAAAGGCTGATAAATCCTTTTTCTAGAATCACCATTCTGGGGGAGCTCCCTCTGTTAGTCAATACGACCAATCTCAATCAAATCTCAATCAGAATCAAACTGGCTTACAACAAGCTTCAGTGATTGTAGCCGACCCAACTGAGGGGAAAAATGATACTGAAGGCAACAGAATTAACAATCTTGTGAGAATATTTTTAGAAAAAAAAAAATCAACCTCTCTGCCTTCCAAAAAACCCTACACCAGCATTTCCAAAGAGTTTTCCCAAAGTTTGGAAAATACAGAATTAAACAAAATGGATAGGTTTCTTCACTTCAAAATTTTGCAGCATCTTTAAAGTGCTACGGTGCATCGTGAACCTCCAAGAGGAGGTATTCCACATGATCTGAAGGAGCCTTTTGCCCCATAGAGCATAATGCACTCGGATGACACACTTTGGAAAACCTTGACCTTTGCCATAAAAACACTTTTTACCACTTTACACAGTAGAGACAGCAGTGGGCGTCAAGTTACTTGGGATAGAGTACTGTCGTCACTAATTTAACACTTACATGGGATAAGTCACATTTAACTTCTATGAACCTCAGTTTTTATAAACTGAAACTGAGATGTATGGGTCTCGGCATCTGTAAAATAAAAAAGCTGATACAGGGTTCCCCAAATCCGGTGAAGTTGTATGACATATTGGTTTGGAAAATGAGGACAGGGAAGGGAGTTACTTCTATATTAAAGTTAGTGTACAAAGTGGAAAAAAAGGCAAGGGGATTTTGGGCTTTAAACACGTTTTCTTGGGTCGTCTGGGTGGCTCAGTTGGTTAAGTATCTGACTTCGGCTCAGGTTATGATCTCACAGTTCATGGGTTCACACCCCGTGCCTGGAGCCTGCTTCAGATTCTGTGTCTCCCTCTCTCTCTGTCCCTCCCCTGCTCATGCTCTGTCTCTATGTCTCTCAAAAATAAATAAACATTAAAAAAAATTTTTTTTAATAAAGAAATAAACTTAAAAAAATGAAACAAAACAAAAAAACTCCTAAAACGTAAGTTAGAGCAATAAGACTTCCTATGTCCATCTCATTCTCCAAACATGTTTTACCTAACGTAACAACTCCCATTTATTGAGGTTTTACAATACGCCAGACTCTCTTCTTAGAACTTCACATGAATTGACCCATTTGATTCTCCCAATAACTCTTTACTGATGAGGCTGAGAGGTTAGTAACTTGCTAAGATTTCAGAGATGTTAAGTGAAAAAGCCAGGATTACTTTGTAACTTTCAATTCTATCCTTGGATACATTTTAAAAACAACACAACAAAGAGAGACTGCGAACAGCTGAGTCAGAAGCAGAGTCAGCAGTAGACCCTTGCTGTTAGAAGATCTCTTCAAAAAGGTGAGAGCAGATTGGAAGGGAGTTCAGAAAGCCACCGACTAGGCTCGCACATCTCCTGGGGGGCCAGCTAATACCGGGGCAGACGACCTCCACTCAGCACCCCAAACCTCACTCATTCCAATGACACAGAATAACAGTGTTTATGATAGGAGCAGCTTACCAAAAAGGCAAAATTATGTTCCACTCAACATTTATTAAGGCAGAGAATCCACAGTGATGGAGCTGGAAGGGGCCTTCAATTTTCTTTTGGTCAACCTTGTTTTTGAAGTGAATTATAACCCTCATGGAATGGGAGAAAATATTTGCCTATCATATATCTGATAAGGGATTAATATCCAAAATACATAGAGAACTCCTACAACTCAACAACTAAAAAAAGCCAAACTGATTAAAAAAATGGGAAAAGGTCTTAAACATTTCTCCAAAGAAGGCATATGGATACCTAATTAAGCACATGAAAACACATCACTAATCAACAGGGAAATGCAAATCAAAACCACAATGAGACACTACCTCACTCCTACTAGGATGGCTATTATCAATAAAATAGAAAATAAGTGTTGGCAAGGATGGAGAAACTGGAACTTCTGTGTACTGTTGGTGGAAACATAAAATGGTTTGTTGTGGAAATGGCCACTGTGAAAAATAGCACGGAGGTTCCTCAAAATATTAAAATCAGATTTACCATGTGATACAGCAATTTCTGTACCTTCTGGCTAAACATCCAAAAGAACTGAAAGCGGGGTTTCAAGACAGTACACCCATGCTCATAGTAGCATTATTCAGAGTAGCTACAATGCAGAAGCAACCCAAGTGTCCGTCAACAAATGGATGAATAAGCAGAATGTGGTATGTACATAAAATGGAATAATTCAGCCTTAAATTAAAAGGACAAAGATTCTGATACACACTAGGACACATAGGAATCTTGAAGACATTATGCTAAATGAAATAAGCCAGTTACAAAAAGACAAGTATTGTATGTTTCCTTTTGTATGAGGCACATAGAAGAGTCAAAACCGTAGAGACCTAAGTAGAATGGTAATTGTCAGGGGCGGGGGGAAAAGGGAGAGTATGAGGAGTTGTTTAAAGGGTATAGAGTTTCAGCTGAGGAAAATGAAAGAGTTCTGGAGACAGATGGTGGTAACAGTTATACAAGAATATTAATATATGTAGGTACCACCAAATTGTACAGTTAAAAATGGTCAAGATGGTAAATTTTATTATATATAATACTACAATTAAAAAAAATTATAAACATTGCTATCAAAAACCTGTTGTCATCAAAACCCAGATATTTTTGAAGCTTTATGGCTAAGGTTCAAAATTTACTTAATCTAAGAAAATTTCTTTCCAGGTAAAGTAAAATAGTTATTATTGTATTTCTCTTTAAGCATTAGAGAATTCATCTGAAAAAAATTTAGACAGGCAAAATCTTTCCATTTCAGGAATGTCTCATTGTATCAATCATTAATAAAATATATTCAAATATTTCGATGTCAAATTAAATGAAGAGTATTTCATAAAATTATATTTGCCAGAAATAACATAGTACACTTAAATTAATTTTTGTATCTAGACGAAGTTTTATTTGCAAACTTTTATATTTATACACTTCTGATTTTAATTTTTTTTTTAATGTTTATTTATTTTTGAGACAGAGAGAGACAGAGCATGAGTCGGGGAGGGGCATAGAGAGAGGGAAACACAGAATCCGAAGCAGGCTCCAGGCTCTGAGCTGTCACCCAGAGCCCGACGCGGGGCTCGAACTCACAGACCGTGAGATCATGACCTGAGCCAAAGCCGGACGCTCAACCGACTGAGCCACTCAGGCGCCCCCACTTCTGATTTTAAATTCTATCATGAAAAATTTCAAAAATACACAAAAGGTAGTAGTGTAGTGAGCCTTCAAGCCAGTATCATCCAGATCCCAGAACTGTCAAAACTGTTTTGGCTTATGTTTAAATGTTTAAATTTGACGGATAAAGCTTATGGGTAGAATTTAAATGTTTGTTATTAGCTTCTTATATAAGTAAAAACCTGAAGAGATATATGCATATTATGATTATAATCATCATAATACTGATGAGTAACTTCGAGCCAGCCATTCTTAACCACTGCACATGAATTAACTCCTTTAATATCCGTCACCCCCTCTCCCCTCTCCCTCACCTCCCTCACCTCCCTCACCTCCCTCACCCTCAGACTGTTCTTAGTCTTTGAGAGTCTCTTATGTTTTATCTCCCTCCCTCTCCTTTAATTTTCTCCATCAGATCTATTACTATCCCCGCTTTGCATAAGAAAAAGACTGGGTGGTTAGGAAAGTGAGGCATGCAAGGCTTAGTTACTTATCCAACACCATAGAGCTGGTAAGTTGCAGAAACGAGGCTTGGCATTCAGGCTCTTGTATCTATGGACAATATTATCTTTGTAATTTTCCCCCCTAAATGTTTGAAGGTAAAGTTTCCGGAGCAGACAAATAAAGTTCCATTCCGGAAATGGGAAGTGAGTACACACCTGACAGTGCACTTCTGGTGCTTTAAATAATATCCTGACAGTGTTACTTCTGGTGCTTAAAAGGCTCTCTCATATAAAGCAAAAAATCACTTAATTGAAAGGGTAGCTTATGAAATAAAAGCAAAAGTGCCCTCTGGCAGCACCTGGGTGGCTCAGTTGGTTAAGCGGCCAACTTCTGCTCAGGTCATGATTTCACAGCTCATGAGTTTGAGCCCTGCGTCTGGCTCTGCACTAACAGCTCAGAGCCTGAAACTTGCTTCAGATTCTGTGTCTCTCCCCCTCTCTCTGCCCCTTCCCTGCTTGTGTTCTTTCCCTTCTCTCTCCCTCTTTCTCTCAAAATAAATACATATGCACTCCTTGATGGCAGGATGACACTTGTTTATGCTTGGTCATCCATATATCCCTCCATACGCCCACCCACCCAACTCTGAGCACGTGCCATGTGCAAGGCATTCTGACAGGCCCTAGAAACACAGGGGTGATTATACCCTGAATAGGATTTCTCATTAAATTTTAAAAAAGGTTACTGTTCTGGCATCTTAGTTTCGAGCCAGAGCTTCAAGAAGTAATAGGAATGCATCAAGTAAAAAAGGAAAGGTCATTCAAGTTAGAAGAAACAGGATGAACAGATGAGAAAAGTCTAATCCCAGTCAGCGTCCCTGTCCCAGTTCTCACAACCCTGTACCTCTATTATCTACTAACACCGCAGTGTGATTATATTTCCACTGAACTGTACACTTCCCAAAGATATGCACTGAGCTTCTTTAACTTCCTTACTGTCTACCACAGAACACAAGTAGACACAACATTCGAGTGAATAAATGTTAGTGATTATCATCAACATAGATAAATAATGTGTCTCAGGCCTAAGGAATACCTATGTTTTAAGTGTATGGGCAGGGGTTGGGTCAAAAAGCCTCAAATCCCATACTAAAGTGTTGAGCCTTTACTCAGAACACAATGGGGGGTACTACTGGAGCAAAGCATAGAATAGTGTGAAGGAAGCACCCTTACATTTGTTTTAAAAGATTACTAGATGGTCTGAATGCAGAAGACACTCATTGCAAGAAGACTTATTATTAGAGGATTCTTGCTATATAGTCCAAGAAACTGGCTTTCCTAATCCCCCAAACAAGGACACTATCACCTACTTCACAACATTAAGAGTTAAGTAAAATAATATGGACCGACTGTGGAAAGCAGAAACAGCCCATCATAAGGGTTTTCATTAGGAGGCTGGTCTTGTGTCAGGTCTGACCTGGCCTGAATGAGATACATCTTAGAGATGTTGAGGTATTCTAAAATACCTGTCTGTCAGTTTCTAGACATTTAAAGCTGAGGCCAATTCCCAGAAAGACGGGGATAAAGGCCCCATAAGGCTATATACAGTGACGATGTGAATAAGCCTCTTACTCTGCAACCTTTATCTCAGAGCTCACATTTATAATGCTTCATGGAGACCTAGAACCTCAGAGTAAGATCCTCCCGAAGTAACTGGTGGAAAAATGGGAATACAGGGTTAAAAGGTTTGGAAGCCTGACTCTCAGCTCCTGGGTTTTTGTCTGTCCCTCTTGTCTGAGCCTCTGGCAGTGGTAACTGAGATCTGGTGGGGCCGCAGGGGCCAGAACAGTGACATCTACAGCAACCAGAGCAGGAGCTGCTTGCCCCAGCCATCCCCGACACCCAAGCCTTTGCTGTCTTCTAGCAGCTATATTCCCCCAACTGAGGTAGCTCTTAAGGAATGGGAAAAATGTTCTTCAAAAGCTAGGAAAAAGGGTCTGTAAGCCAAGGGTGGAAATGATTATGAGGCCCTCCAAGACAGATTATAGAACTGTCCAATCAACTGTCTTAGAAGATAATGGTGTCATTTAATACTTTTGCATTTGTGATAGGAAGACAAGTTTTGAGCCAAGCACACAATATTTGAGTGAATAAGTAAAATTGCTGTTCTAATCAGGGACAACTGCTTTTACTGTTGGCTTAGTGGTATATAAAGAAGCAGCTCTGAATGATTCAGAGAAGGCAATAAGAAATCTTAGTCTAGATTTGAGTTTATAAAGGATTTACAGAGAGGAATTCGAGCTGAAATCAGACAATATACTTGAGGCAACTGAATTTAAAAGAAAAAACATGGATTTTCTCATAAATTCATTCAAAGCCAAAAAACTCACATTTTCTGAAAACAACTTATGAAAATGTTAAAAAAAAATACAAGGACATATTTTTGTTGATGAGTTTCTGTGGGCTCTAGTGGTAGAGATGGAGAGATTAAAAACAAAAACAAAAACAGTAAGTTGAGTGAGCCTGACGGTAAAAGACTATGGCTGCACATGGAGAAAAGCAGAATATAGAACAAAACAGAAACATGAGTACAAAGACTCAAAGGTATCTTCATCCAAGACAGACTTCTTAAGGACATCAAATTCCAAACTACTGGAGCATCAAGGGAATAGTCATGTGAATGGTCCCATTAATTATTCAAGTTGTTATAAATGGGAAAGTAATAACAGTTTAGAAGTCAGAGACAACTCTGTACTAAAATTGTATTTTTCCTCACATCAGTCAGTCTAGAAGAGTCCAAATAGATATGGGAAAAAATCCCATTACTTTAAATTTTCAGTGAAGAGGGATGGCAAGCTACCTATAATGGGGCATTAGCCTTAATAAGGGCCACTCGTTCTGAAACTTAACAGAATTTTTGTTGACATGTCAAACGAAGAGTGTTCCTCCTAATTTTTTTCTGAAGTCTATAGTTAGAAAGAAAGACTCTTGTATACAGAGGTGCTGGTAAAAGAAATTGGTTTGATGACAAACAAGTTTTGAGAAATGTCAGCTAGAAAGGACCTCTAGCAGAGACACCAACAAGGCCTCTTTGGTAAAACAAGAAGTAGAAAATCAGACAAAACTCTTACCCTCATAACGATTATTAGAGACCTTTCTTGGAACTATGATAAATTTTTTTCCTCTGTCCTCCCTTGACCCCACTGCTCATCCTGTGCTACCCATTTGCTGTAGAAGAAACACAGGAAGAGGACATTACAGTCCAGATATGTAAGACTGAAACTGATATTGTAGGTCCTGTTTATGCAACGTATGTCTGCATCTTAAAACACTATTTTGTATTTGTTTAGGAGATCTAATATTAAAAAATTGAGATAATCCCTATGAAGTCCTTATCACAGAACATCTCACCAAATCAGTGAGAGGATGATGGAAAGGAAGAAGGGAATAATGATGATGTCTCTACCTTGCATGACCAGGTGGTTAGAAATGCTATGAACCTCAGAACATACAATTTGTGGGTAAACTGGGAGTAACAAGGAAAATGGGTTTGAGGTTTCAAAAATGTGGGGTAATAGGTTCAAGAATTCCTTATACTTACATAAATGAGTTAGAAAAAAAAGCCTACGGTGGAAAGCTGCCACCATGGGGCGAAAGCACCCAAGGTTAGTTAGTTAGCAAGATATTGTAATGGGATCACGAGAACCTTGTTATATCACCTCCAGGAAATTACTTTCCATGTGGTACCAATGTACCTTGATCACAAACACCACTCACCCCCAGACCCTTTGCTTCTTACTTATGCAATTTAATGATTACTATCTGATTGTTTTCTTCACATTTACCACGTGTGTAAGATCTCGAGCGCTCAATAAATATAAAGACGAAACCCCTATTCAGGACATTAGCCTCTCTCATATTCAATTCTGCATCCTCTCTCTTACTGGACAACAGAGAACTCCAGACTCATAGTCTGCGACACAGAGAGACACACCAAGGAAGAAATAATATAAACAACATACGTAAAGGAAGAAGTCTAAAAACAAGATTTTCCTAATACTTTCAATTCTAGAGGGAACACTCAGATATGTATTACAATACAGCATTCTCTCAATATGATAATTTACTTCTAAGGACATAATTTATAAATGTCCTATCAATGTTTGCAAAAGAGAGAGAGTTTAAGAAGTGACAGTGTTCTTTTTTTCTTTCATTTTTTAAGTAAGCTCTATCCCCAATGTAGGGCTTGAACCCATAACCCCGAGATAAAGAGTCCCATATTCTACTGACTGAGCCAGAGAAGCTCCCGCACACTGTTGATTTTCTGAGGCCTAAACCATCTCTGGCATAACTTCATTACTGCATAATGCCCGGTGAAAGCAAGGTGATACTGAAGCTCTCCTCCAATCCTTAACATGTCTGAGTCTGTGTGTTGTAATAGCATTTGTATTACTGTTACATACACTATCAGTAAGATACGCTGGATATTAAAACATTTTAACTAAGACTTTTAGATTTCTTGAAACAGAATCTTTTTATCAGTTGTCTCATTTCTGCCTTCTCTGAACAGATGATAATACCCTTTGGGTTCACCAGGCCAAGAAAATTATACCTTAGAGGAAGACGATATATCTTCCACGTGGTAATCATTATTGGAATGTCTTGTCAGCAGTAATATTTTGCCGGTATCTTCCACCCCACAAATGAATAGATGTACGATATTTTCTAGAATCATTATCAGAATATATAAATAAATCTCCCTCACATTTTTTCCATCTTAAGTTTTCCCTTTCTTTCTAATGAGATATCTTAAACCAATTCATTTCTTTATATGGATATGGGGTACTGATTGAGATAGACGGGTCTTCATTTGACTGAGGCATCTCCTTAGAAAGCACTGCCTGCTCCTACCTCAGTCCTGCTATTACTTTGTCTGGAACACTTTTCCACAAAGTCCTCATATGGATCACTCTCTCATTTTATTCAGATCTTTGTGTAAGTGCCATGCCCTCTAACAGGATTTCCCTAATTATCCTCTAGAAAACAACATGCCATCTTATCCCGTCATTTTCTATCCCCTTTCTTCAGCTTATTTTTCTCTACAGCACTTTTCAGCACTTTTATACTTGTTTCTTGTTAACAGTCTCACACTACGATGTAAGCTTCGTGAGAGCCAGAACTTCATGTATTCAACATTGAATCCTCAGCACATAGAACAGTGCCTGGCAAATATGAGGTACACTGAGTTGAAAACTGCGG
Source organism: Paguma larvata (assembly GCA_030068075.1). Classification (NCBI taxonomy): domain Eukaryota; kingdom Metazoa; phylum Chordata; class Mammalia; order Carnivora; family Viverridae; genus Paguma; species Paguma larvata. Next base: position 38,043,144 of record CM057827.1, read on the forward strand.
AATGAAAGCAATTTTTAAAAAATAAGCATTACAAAAGGAAAGATCTATTTATAATTATTTTTTAAGGTTTTCAAGCCAAAATTGTTTCCAAGGATCCATTGGATATAGTCTAAACCTCTTAAAAGAATGTGATTTAAAAACTGCACTGGTATTTGGGAGGAAGAAAAAAAAAAACTTCTAGAAAAAAGACCCCTGAATCACAGTGTACATATGGCCTTAAATAGGACACTCTGTTCAGATGTTACAAAATGCACAAACAATGGAGTAATTAGTTTAAAAAACCCACATTGAGTCCTCGAAAAATTAAACATGGAATTACCATATGATCCAGCAATTACACTTCTGGGTATTGAAAAAATGAGAACCTAATGAAAACAGTGACTCGAGCTGCTATCTGTACACCCATGTTCATAGCAACAGTATTCACAATAGCCAAAAGGTGGAAGCAAACTAAGTATCCATGAACAGATGAATGAACAAAATGGCATATAAGATATGATGGAGTATTATTCAGCCTTTAAAAGGAAAGAAATTCTGACAACATGCTATATCATGGGTAAACTTTGAGGATATCACGTTAAGTGATATTTCAGTCGACTGATGAAGGACAGACATTGTATGATCCTATTTTACATGAGGTACTCATAGTAGTCAAAATCATAGAGACGGAACGTAGAATGGTGGTTACAAGGCAGGGGAAGTTAATGTTTCATGGCTATAGAGTTTCAGTGGGAAAGAAAAAAGTTCTGAAGATGGACGGTGGTGATGGTTGCATAACAATGTGGATGTACTTAAAGCCATGGAACTGTATGTGCACTTAAACCTCGTTAAAATGATACATGTTATGTTATATATATTTTCATGTTATGTTATATATATTTTTAACCATAATAAAAAACTAAATGGAAAAAATCTCCATTAAAACAGACTGAAAAGCAATGTCTTTCCTTTTTTGATATTCTTTTAATGATACAGTGAGAGTATCTTATAAGAGGGACATAGAGTTTATAAAGTCCTTTTCACACAGTAACTCATTTTATTCTCACGTCAGGTCTTCGATGTGGACAGGACAAGCTTCATTCTCTAATCCCTGATTAAGGCAAGAAACGCAGAAAGTGACTTATCCAAAGTAAATATATTGCAAAATGGCAAAGCCAAAACTACATCCCAGGCATTCTGATCTCTAATCTAGCGTTTTTGTCTCCTGAACAAGAAAGCACCTCAAGTCTTCAGTCCTATACCAACCTTTCTGAACAGAAGAGCAATGTCCTCTTTATGCTTCCCTGTGTCTACTGCCTGCTGTTCTTGTTATTCATGTCTCAAATTGCTAAAGTTTCTACTTAATCACTCAATTATGGTTAAGGGATAGATCTTAATCTCTAGTGTTGTACATTGTGGGTGAGCAATAAAAAGTTCCCAGATTGTGGATTATATTCTATAAATACCAACCCCCCTAGTGACTATGCTTCTCTATTTTCACTCCTTCCCATTACTTTTTTCCTCCTTTGCAGAAGACACTTTTGCAATTTCCATAATAATGAAAACAATGTACAAAGATAGAGAAAACAGTAAAATAATCTCTGTCCATTATCAAGTTTCAATAATTATCTATCTGTGGCAGTCTAGTATCACTTTATCCCAATCCATTCTCTACCCAACCCCTCTGGATTATTTGAAACAAATTCCAGATACCATGTATTATTTCATCTGTAAATATTTCTTTATATGTCTCTAAGATAAAGGATGTAAAAGAACTATAATATTATTATTACATCTAAAGCAATGAGCAATAATTCCTTAATATGAATTTCCCAAGCAGTGTTCACATTTAAACGCTGGTTTATTTTTTCTTAGTTTGACTGTGGATCCAAATAAGCTCTATACATTGTGACTTCATGACCATGTCTCTTAAAATAGGTTCCTCCCCCCCCCACTCTCTTTTTCCTCCTTGCAATTTTATTGTTGTTAAAAATATCAGACTACCTGGTAGTTTCCCACAGTATGGATTTTGCCAAATGCCATCACCAGGATATAGTTTAATATGTTCCGCTGGCAAATACGGTATTTACTGTAATTGATAGAACTAGTGATTTGATCAGATTCACGATCATTTTTGTACTTTTAAAGTTTATTTTGCCAAGACTGCTTCACAGGTGGTGATGTGTAATTCCAACAATAGGTACAAAATGTCTACTTCTCGGTCTGTGATATTAAAAATTATCGATCACCAACTAGAATCATTAATTAGGAGTTGCAACATGGCATTGTTCTATCATCACTTCTTTATTCATTAGCTGGAATACTTCTGAAAGAGAAACTCATTAACTATTCAATTGTCTGATGTATAGTTTAAACAGAAAAAAAGGCACAATAAGTGAATGATTCCTTACCTTTATTTACTAATTTTCAAAACAATGAGTTTCCCAGCATTCTCTAAGGATGATCAGCAAGTTTAAAAGAATTTTAAGTATTTATGTATTTCAATCCTTTGTAGTTATACTTACTGAGGCTCAAACTGCCCAATATTTGGACAGTGGAAGCTTATTTAAATTGGCTCTTGAGATCTTATGACACAGTACTACCTGTCTCTGATAGCTTCTTTGCTTTCTGGGGCTATATCTTATTCCAGACATATCTTGTATTTTTCTATCTTTAGACCAAGAATTGGCCATTTCTTTAAAGAAGTTCTAATTTCTTTTGGTGGGAAATAGTATTTAGAAACCACGATCTGAGTGCTAGGGGAGCTAAGTGCCTTTTAAGTACACAGAGATAGGTAACTTTATAGACACATATTTATATAAGCATGTACATAGATACATACACATATATGTCATGAGTTTCTATTAATGCTTCCAGCTCAAATTCAGATTTACAGAGTTTTTACTTAATCTCATGGATTCTTCATTTGTTTCTCCCTTCTTACATGCCAAAACCCTATTCCCCAATGCTGCCTACACAACTATTCATTTGCTTCATCCTGCAGTATACACGAAACAGCTGAGAATTAAACTGTCGTACTGGGGCACCCGAGTGGCTCAGTCGGTTAAGTACCTGCCTCTTGATATTGGCTCAGGTCATGCCCCCTATCAGACTCCACACTGAGCATGGAGCCTGCTTGGGATTCTTTACTCCCTTTCTCTCTGACCCTCCCCCACTCAAGTTCATTCTCTCTCTCAAAATAATAAACATTAATATATATATCTATATATATCAGTCCTATCTACCATCAACAATATGATAAATGAAAATCACTTTATGTTTATTTATTGCAATTCTTTCTACCCTTAGGATATTACTCAACTCAAGATATCCTACAAATTACCGTGTATGTGAGTCACTTGGAATAGTTTACTCTGTGTGATTATATCAGTACTATAAGAAACTTTCTAGGTTTTACATTACTTTTGATTTTTAGGCATTGCATTTTTAATTTAACTGCTACATAAAATATTTAGATGGGTTTAAAGTCAAAACCACAAAACAAGATATATTAAAAGATGACTAGTTCCCTTCCCTGTTTACTCTAATTTCATCTCTCTCTGCCCCATAGGTAACTTTATTAATGCCTTTCCCCCCCAAATGTCAAGAGTTCTTGGTCAGACTTGAAAACACTTTAAAAAAAGTCCTTGGCAACCTCCAAATTATTCTTGGTGACCCTGATATCCCTCTGGCCATAATCTTGGGAACAAAAGGGCATGTATAATATATATAAGTATTACTAATACTTCTACTTAATACCCCCATTCCCTCTTTTTTTGGTTACTATGTACTACATCTCCCTTCTATAAGCAACAATGAAATTAGCTAGTGACTTCTTTCTTTTGTCTGTCTACTCCACCATCTAATTTTAAATAATATTTTTAATTTTTTTAAACATTTATTTATTTTTGAGAGACACAAACAGATCATGAGCAGGGGAGGGCAGAGAGGGAGACACAGAATCCAAAGCAGGCTCCAGACTCCCAAACTGTCAGCACAGAGCCCAATGCGGAGCTCAAACCCATGAACCGTGAGATCATGACCCGAACCAAAGTCAGATGCTCAACTGACTGAACCACCCAGGTGCTCCTAATAATATATTTTCATTTATGGTTAATACCTAGGAGATAATCAATGAGCTTATTCTACTTTTTATATATTCTCCCCACATTTTTGATAATTAAACTTTATCTACAGAATCAAACTATTGAGTGTTACATACTATACTGTCTTTTGATCTTAGTGTCACCATTAAAAAATATATTTAATGTCCATTAACCAGTTTAAAAATGTTATTCAGAACACAGGTCCACGATCCCTTATCAGATAGAAACGTCTGGAGCCAGATACGTTCTAAAATTCAGCCTTTTTTCTTCCTCTTTCTTTTTAAAGAAAGTAATACAGTATGTGGGTTATTTACTGTATGTTATGTAAATGCCCCAGTTATATTTAACATAGCACCCCATAATCAAATTAATATTCTGTAGTAAAGTATATTAAATATTTAAATGAAGCTATGTTAGTTCAGATCAGGTTTTCTTCCCAAATGAATCCACGTCATATCGGTGTTTGCCATCAAAGGAGTCTCCCTAAGAAATGGTTTTCAGAACTTTTGGAAATTCAAATTATAAATAACAAAGTGTCAACCTGCAGTTAGTAGCTCAAGATTATAAGTTAAAAATAATGTTTCCCTGGGCACCTGTGTGGCTCAGTCGGTTAAGTGTTCAACTCTTGATTTCAGCTCAGGTCATGATCTTATGGTTCATGAGATGCGATCAAGCTCTGCATTGGGTTCTGGGCTGACAACATGGAGCCTGCTTGGGATTCTCTCTCTCTCTCTCTCTCTCTCTCTCTCTCTCTCCCCTCTGCCCCACCTCCTTTGTGCTTGTGTGTGTGTGTGTGTGTGTGTGTGCATGCGCATGCTCTCTCTCTCTCTCTCTCAAAACAAACCTATTTTTTTAATGTTTATTTTTGAGAGAGAGAGAGAGAGAGAGCGAGCGAGCGAGCATGAGGGGGAGCAGCAGAGAGAGAGAGAAAGAGAGAGGGAGACATAGCATCCGAAGCAGGCTCTGTGATTACGCAGAGAGCCTGACACGTGGCTTGAACTCAAGGAACTGAGATCATGACCTGAGCTGAAGTCGGATGCTCAACTGAGCCACCCAGGCACCCCAACAAACTTTAAAGTAAGTAAATAAAAACAGTATTTCCCCAATCCAACCAAAAAAGTCAGAAAACATTAAATGAAGATATTTATATTTATAAATGAAGATATCTTTTATATTAAATGAAGATATCTTTTTTGTATGGTTGACATACAATGTAATATAAATTTCAAGTGTACAACATAGTCAACAATTCTATACATTATCCAATATTCACCATGATAAATGTAGCTACCATGAAGATATCTTTTATTTATTTTTTTTTTTTTTTAAAATTTTTTTTTTTAACATTTATTTATTTTTGAGAGACATAGAGACAGAGCATGAGCAGGGGAGGGGCAGAGAGAGAGGGAGACACAGAATCCGAAACAGGCTCCAGGCTCTGAGACATCAGCACAGAGCCTGACGCGGGGCTCGAACTCACAAACCGCAAGATCATGACCTGAGCCGAAGCCGGACGCTCAACCGACTGAGCCACCCAGGCGCCCCGAAGATATCTTTTAAAATGCCATTTTTCTATAAAATTCTACTGTATTACCACAAATAGAAATTACTTGTTAGAGATTTGCTTAGGAGAATCTTATTAAGCCCATGTGTGCTTTTTCTAATATAACCTATTATAATTCAAAGCAGCTGTCAATCCCCTGCTGATACTTTTATTTCCTATTAAAAATACACTTTTAAAAGAATATAAAAGTACATCACATTCCACTAATCTATGCAACATTCTTTTAAGTGTAACCATTAGAATTTTTAAAACTAGAAATTGAGGGAAAGAATGCAAGGAGATGAGCCTGGTTCTTAGAACTCTGGCTCTACTGCGGAGTCACAGCTTAATTTTGGGATGAAAGGTATCTGAGTTTTTGATAATAAAATGAGAATTATATTTAAAAGAAATTTTTTATGTTTATTTTGAGAGAGAGACAGAACATGAACAAGTGGGGAAGGGGCAGAGAGAAGAGAGACAGTATCTCCGATCAGAGCCTGATGTGGGGCTCAAACTCACAAACTGTGAGATCATGACCTGAGCCGATATCAAGAGTCAGAAGCTTAACCGACTGTGCCACCTAGGCACCCCAAACTTATATTCTTAATGTTCTCTTAGTATTTCTGGTTATGAAATACTTCTTAAAATAAAATGCCTACTTTGTAAATGTATATCTTGGGACATCTGGGTGGCTCTGTTGGTTGAGCATCTGACTTCTGCCTAGGTCATGATCTCAGAGTTCCTGAGTTTAAGCCTCATTTCGCACTCTCTGCTGACAGCTCAGAGCCTGGAGCCTGTTTCAGATTCTGTGTCTCTCTCTCTCTGCCCCTCCCCTACTCATGCTCTGTCTCTCTCTCTGTCTCTCCAAAATAAGTAAACATTAAAAACATAAATGTATATCTTACATGGTTGGAAATTTGTTATCTTTTAGCTGTTTAAATGATTTTTAAAAGGATAATCTCTAAGGAGTCATGAACAACCTAGGAATGGTCACTATGGATATCTTGTAGATCATCATTCTAAATAGGTTAAGAAAATCAAAACCAATAAAAGAATAATTAAAAGAGATATTCAATGATTAGAGATAAGTTTTAAGCATAGCTACAGTAGTCGCTCTTTATCCATGGGTTCACTTTCGGTAGCATATTGTCAGAAGGTCAATAGCAGCCTTAATGCTTCGTCACAATGCCTTTGGTCACTCACTTCACTTCATCACATAGGCAGTACAATAGTAAGTACTCTTCCTTTGAGAGAGGAAGAGACCACACTCACATGACTTATATTACAGTATATTGTTATAATTTTTCTATTTTGTTATTGTTGTTAATCTCTTAGTGTACCTAATCTATAAATTAAACTTCATCCCAGGTATGTCTATATAGGAAAAATCTTAGTATATATCGGGTTCAGTACTATCTGCACTTTCAGGAATCCACTAAGGGTCTGGGAACATACCTCCCGTCCATAAGGGAGGGGGGCTTCTGTGACTACAGATTACTATGTTGAACTTTAATTTATTTGACTCAAGCCAACAAATAGTGAAGTATACCGAATCAGGAATTTAACTCTCCTTTCCCATCCTTCCACTTCTGTCAGACTTTATTGTTGAAGCATGTGACAGAACTATGACTTTGTAATTAAGGCTATAATGAGATTTCTCTGTCATAAGCTATTACTAAAATTTGCTATAACTCATCTAATTCTGCCACAAAGCTTTTTTTTTTTTTTGCTTACCAGAAAATTCTCATATGCAGTCTCAAGCAAGTAAGAAATATTTTGGGAAAGTCTGAAGACAAGAATAATTAATTAGGTCTTGGGGCACCTGGGTGGCTCAGTCGGTTAAGCATCCGACTCTGGCTCAAGTCATGATCTCACGGTTCGTGGTTCGAGCGCTGCATCAGGCTCTGTGCTGACAGCTCAGAGCCTGGAGCCTGCTTCGGATTCTGTGTCTCCCTCTCTCTCTGCTCCTCCCCCACTCTTGCTCTGTCTCTCAAGAATGAAAAAATGTAAAAAAAAAATTAAAAAAAAAAGAATAATTAGGTCTTATGAAGTATATTATGGAATTTTTCTCTAAAGAACAATTCACAAATAAATTCCAGATAAAACAGACAAAAATGTAATTTCAAAATATAGAGAAAAAATACACATATTACGCTTTAAGTTAGTTCTGGCATTTATGTCTCCTCCTAAAGAAGGAAGGAAGGAAGGAAGTTGCACAGTAACAACACAATTCATTATTGCTCCTTCCAGGACTCCTACTTTAGTAAGATTTTTCATAAAATTCAAGGCACTGTGGCCAAAGGAGGCTGTCAAACTTTTTATTTAAGTCAACATTTTAAAAAAATAATTAAAGACTAGCAAAGAACACTTTGCATGTCTAGTCTAATTGATTTCTCCATTTCACTTTACAGACAATAACATACCTCACATACTTCATGTTTATTTAAAACATGAGGTCTGTTATTTTCATGTCATTATTTCATCCTAACATTGCACTTCTAAATATCTATAACGTAGCAGACACTGTGCTGCATCCTGTAGGCTTTGGCTCAAAGTACACAGAGTTACATGGAGGAGTCAGACTTACGAGCAAGTGATTATAGTACAGTTGCAACAGGGCCAAAAGAGTGGGCCAAGGTACTAAGTGTGTGAGTGTACAACTACTGGTAAAGGTCATATTTGAACTGAGTCTTGAAGAATAAACACAACTGTATCAATCTGGAGATTTTTAATAGCAAATAACTCCAAAGAAATGGCTTCAAGAATAAGGAATTAATCTCTGAGGAGGAGAAATCCCATGGTAGGGAAAGCCCCAGACCCAGTATCTTATTTGTCTAAAATTATGTTATCTTGGGCCTACATACATTCTCTCTGCTCTGTCATCTTCCAGGCATGCTTCATCATCCCTCGGGGTCGTAAGACAGCTGCCAGTGGCAACTGGAGTCACATGTTCTCTTGTTCATATACAACAGGAGAAAAAGTCCTCTCCCCCAGAAACAGAATGTCTCCTTCTCTTCAATCTGACTGGGACAAATAACAATTTACAGGGAAATGCCCTGACTTGGAGTAATCAAAATCTACCCCTGGAGTGGGTGATGAATCATCTTCTCAGAGTCTCCTGGATGACAAAAAAAAAAAAAAAAAAAAAGAACTCTAAGCACTGGGATAAACACATGAAATACAGAAGCACAGGAAACAAGGAACAGCTTGGTAAGGCTGGAGTGATGGGAAATGGAAGGTTGGACACAGTCTACAAACTCTTGTGAGTTTGGACTTCATCCTATAAGCAATGGGAGGTTAACACATGTTTTTTAAAGTAGGGTGGTAACATGTCCCAATTGGGTTTTTTAGAAACACAAGTGTGGTAGCAACATAGAGAATAGAGAAGGAGAGGGAGAGTGCGAAAACAAATGGCAGAGACTTGGTTGGTAGCGTGTTCAATAAATTCAGACTAATAACAGGGAGACAAAGAATTGAAGAACAAACAAGGTGGCAAAGTTGCTTTGTAAAACATTGTGACCCGCATGTGTGCATGTGTACATGTGCGTGCATACACACGCAGACGCCTTAGGAAAATGAAGCCCCAGACAAGTTAAAGGGCTTGCTTAAGATCACAAACCTATAAACAGTAGTCAGAATCGGAATGGAGGTTTGATTCCTAGTCCAATGTTCTTTTACATAACAATTATATTTAAAAACTCCAATGCTCAAAAAACTTTTTTGAATCCTCTGATGTAAAGGATGCTCTATGTTCTGGATTCAAGTGATTCCTATTTATTCCAACCTTAACGTAATGTTCACTACATATATTCAATATCAATTTACATAACTTAATATATTATACGGTTTTGAAATTTCTATATTAATTGAGATAGGATGTGTCAAATTTGTAATGTCAAATTTACAGACTGTCAAAATTTTTAAAATAAAAAAAAAGGATACTAAAATACCACTGCAGCTTGCATTAAAAGAATTTTAAATTTGTTTTGCATAAACTAGGTACTGAATATTTGAATTTCATTATAAATCTGGAGTCAACACACAACTGAAAAGTTTCTTCTAGGTTTGCCTCCCTTTGAAACTTTGGATTCTGATAAGCAATTTCCACTATCATCGATTTAAAAAGAAAAATGTTGCCTCGCTTTAAAAAAAATTTTTTTTTAGTGTTTATTTACTTTTGAGAGAAAGAGAGGAAGAAACAGTGGTGTAAGCAGGAGGGGCAGAGAGAGGGAGACACAGAATCTGAAGCAGGCTCCAGGCTCTGAGCTGTCAGCACAGAGCCCTACGTGGGGCTCAAACTCACCGACTGTGAGATCATGACCTGGGCTGAAGTCGGATGCTTAACCGACTGAGCCCCCCAGGTGCCCCTGGTCTCACTTTTAAAGACACTTGTTTTAGAAAAAGTCATTTGCCTGTTTCTTTTCAGAGCAGAGAAGTCTGATTTTGTTTTGTTACCACTGTACCAAAACTGATTGCAAAATATTTTGCTATTAAAAAATTATAAGCAATGTAGTGTTTTGGCTTATTTGGTTAAATTTTAAGTCTTTTGCTTAATTCAATTAATAACTTCAATGAGCACCTATGTCTTGGCACTATGCTAACACTGGGAATACAGTAAGCAAAATTATACTATAGCTATTCAAGAATATATTTGTACGATTATTTGATTAGTGTCACTCTTCTCTACTGACTTAACTATAGTACTATTTTTCATCAGCCAAAACATGACTGCAAATGTGTAGAGACAATGCCTAAAACATTAACTGGGTGTTAGTATGTTATTTTGCCAACGACAGCAGAATTTTCCCTTTCACCAGGCTAGAGACACTCTCAGTATCCATAACTGATTTTTTTTTCATCAAAACATACCTGCTAAAACACTCTAACACACTAGGAATATAAGGAAACCATTTCAACATAATAAAGGTCATAATAAAGGAAAACCCATAGCTAACATCATACTCAATGGTCAAACATTGAACATTTTTCCTCCAAGATCAGGACAAGACAAGGATGTACATTTTCACCACTTCTATTCAATATATATAGTACTGGAAATCCTAGCTAGCACAATTAGGCAAGAAAAAGAAATAAAAGGCATTTGCATTAGAAAGAAGAAATAAAATTCTTTCTCGAGGACATTATCTTACGTGTAGAAAACGAGAATACACACACACACACACACACACATAAACCTATTAGAACTAATAAATGCTTTCAATACAACTGCAGGATACAAAAATTAACACACAAAATGAGTTGTGTTCTAAACATCAATAATGAACAATCCAAAGAAGAAATTAAAAAATCAATCCTATTTATGATAGTTTCAAAAAGAATAAAATATTAAGGAATAAACTTAACCAAGAAGATGAAAGAATTTTACACTGAAAACTACGGAATGTTGTGGGAAGAAATTAAAGATACATATAAATTGAAAGTTATCTGGTGTTTATGGACTGTAAGACTTAATATGTCAATATTGCTCCAATCTATAGATTCAGTGCAATCCCTATCAAAATCCCAATGGCATTTTTTGTTTTTGCAAAAATAAAAAAATCCATCCTAGAATTCATTGGGAATCTCAAGGGACCACAAATAGCCATAACAATCTTGAATTAGAACAATGTTGGAGGTCTCACACTTCCTGATTTCAAAATTACTATAAAGCTACAGTAATCAAAACAATGTGGTACTGGCATAGAGACAGACTCACAGACCAACAGAACAGAGTTCAGAAATAAAGCCATGTACAGTATAGTCAAGGCATTTTCAGTAAGGATGCCAAAATCATTCAATGGAAAAAAGACAGTCTTTTCAACAAATGGTGCTGAGAAAAACTGGATATCCACATACAAAGATCTAAACGTGAGACTTTTCTAGGAGGAAAGCTTCATAACTTTGGATTTGACAATGATTTTTTGGCCATAACACCAAAAGCATCAGCAACAAAGAAAAAATAAATAAACTGGGCTTCATCAAAACTAAAAACTTTTGTGCATCGGGGCACCTGGGTGGCTCGGTAGGTTAAGAGTCCCAATTCAGCTGAGGTCATGATCTCAGGTTCATGGGTTCAACCCCTGCATCAGGCTCTGTGCTTGACAGCTCAGAGCCTGGAGCCTGCTTCAGATTGTCTCCCTCTTTCTCTCTACCTCTCCCCCACTCAAGCTCTGTCTGTTTCTCAAAAATAAATAAAACGTTAAAAAAAATTTTTTTTAACTTTTGTACATCAAAGGACAGTCAACGGAGTGAAAAGGTAATCCACGGAATGGCAGATATTTGTAAATCATATATCTGATAAAGGATTGATATCTGGAATATACAAAGAACTCCTACAACTTAACAACCAAAAAGTGAACAACTAGATTAAAAAATGGTAAAAGAACTCACTAGATATTTCCTCAAAGAAGATATACAAAAGGCTGAGAAGCACAGAAAGAAATCATTAAACATTAGAGAAATACAAATCTAAACCACAATGGGGGGACCAGGCTGGCTCAGTCAGGAGAGCATGTGACTCTTTGGTCTCTGAGCTGTGAGTTCGAGCCCCATGATGGGTATAGAGATTACTTAATAACAATAAAGCCTAAAATGACAAATCACTTCATACCCATTAGGATGGCTATTATCAATAAAACAGAAAATAACAAGTGTTGGTGAGAATTGGAGATATTGGAGCCCTTGTACACTGTTGGTGGGAATGTAAAATTTTCTGGGTTATACCCCGAAGAAATGAAAGCACGGACTCAGATACTGCACACATCTACGAAATAGTATTCAGCTTTAAAAATGAAGGAAATTCTGACAAATGCTTCAACATGAACGAATCTTAAAAAAATTTTGCTAAGTGAAATAAGTCAGTCACAAAAGGACAAATATTACAGGATTCCACTAACACGAGGTACCTAGGGTAATCAAATTCATAGAGACAAAAAGTAGAATGATGGTTGCCAGGGGGTTGGGAGTAAAGGGAAATGAAATGGGAGTTAGCGTTTAACATGTAAAGAGTTTCAGCAGAGGATGAGGAAAAGGTTCTGCAGGTGGATGGTGGTGATGGCTCCACAACAATGGGGATGTACTTAACGCCACAGAACTGTGTACTGAAAACCAGTCAAAATATCAAGTTTTGTGTTTATGTATATTTTACCACAATAAAAACAAAAACAAAAACAACACCTGCCACACATCCTTTCTACTGACTCCATCCTAGCCTGCGGTCTCATCTCTTCATATTTAGGTAACTGCAACAGCTGTCATTGCTGGTTTATTCCATTCTCTCCTCATTCGAACTCAACCTGTAGATTACAGACAGGTTCACCTTTCTGGTTTATCACATCAGTATCTGGCTTCCAACCTTTCAAAGGCTCCCCATATCTTGCCCAAGAGGATAAAAATCCAAATCTCCTCACACTAGTACTCAAACCCTTCTACAGATATCCAACTGTGTGGTTTTTTTCCTTTTAGCCTTCCAAATTCAGTTGTCAGCTCATCCTGGTTTCCCTCTATTCCCCTCCCCCAAAGCTAATCTCCACATCATATTCTCGCTTCTCCCTCACAGAGTAACTGCTCCAGTATCTCTGTAAATCTAAACCCTCATAGGCTAGCTCAAGTCCCAAGTGTTCCAGTAAGTTCTTTAGACTCCTAAGGCCTCACTCATCTCCCTCTAACCAGAACACCTTCAGCATTCTTTGTATTCATAGAATGTACTAGATTGTCTTCTACAGTCATAAGGGTACAGCTTAGCTTTCCTGAGGGCAAAGTCTATGTATTACACTTCTTTCTTTTCTGCTACAGCAACTAATCGAATGCAAAACGCAAAGCAGACTTTCCATAATCACAGTTTAATTAATTGAACACAAGGAACGACTCTGATATGTGAGTTTCCCTGACTAGAATATGATCGGAATCACTCGCCACTGCATTTCTGAAGGTTGGCCCATGAGACACAACAAAGACGACTCCTGTCCTTCCCCAAGAAAATACGTGGAAACTAGGCAGTATAATCTAGCAAATGCAACCCACGTGCTTTAAATCTTAAAAGCAGAGGGTGATACAAAGGACTGGTTTCAATGCTGGTGTCGGGGCGCAGAGCAGTAGTTTGGCTTTGTGGGACAGCACGTTGACTCCCGGTTTCACGGACCGCATGCAAGAATGGCCCATGCCTGTAACTGGGTGAAAATATAGTCACAGGCCTATGAAAACTCTAAATGAAATGTCACTCAGAGTCAGCGTGAGGCACTCTCTCTCGTTTCTGCTTTCAATTTTATTGCACAAAGACCTAGAGGCACTAGTAGTGGTGGTTAAGAATGCATTTCTCAATGAAGAATGAGAGGCTCAGGAGTGTCCCGAAAAGAGCTCTCTGAAGGGGGGCGTAGGGAGGCTCAGGGCCCAGTTGTGGCCCGATCCCTGGCCAGCTGCAGGACCCACAGCAAGTCACTCATCTCCCTAGGCCTAGATGCTCGGCTCTAAGACAAGTCATACCAGAGCTCTAAAGGTTTTTCTGACTCCAAAATTCCAGGATGAGTTTAATCCCAGCATCCATCAACATGCATGATTCTTGCTATTCCAAAATCTTTCTTCCACGTTTCCGGAAGAAAGTAAAGTACTTTGGCGACCGAAAAGGAATGGACGCTACTCAGAGACAAAAGGTTCCGTCAGTTGGAAAAAAAACACTAAGGAATTCTGTAAAAATGCCTATTTCCTCATTACAGTAAGACGTTTTGGCAGAGGGAACAGTTCTCCGGTAAAGATAACCAAGCCTGCTTCCGTAAATGAGGCCTAATCCAGAGTACTTATTATCTGTGCAGGTATGTAAAGAGGTGCTATCATAGTTCAAAGCAGAAGCAACACTCCTCTGAGCTTCTCCAAAAAGACGGCGAGAAAGTTCTCATCCTCGGGGTAAGGCTAGTGAACAGCTGTGCAAATGATAAGGCACTGAAAACGCACGCTTTGAGCCATTCAAGTGCTCCGGGCACAGACTCCTTTATCAAACACTCGGTATTGTCTCCCTCCCAACCTGTCAAAACACAATCCCAGTTGGAGCCTGGAACAGTAACTTACCCCGGCAATGTAACTTCTCTCCCCGCCCCGGGGCGGCCGTCCGCAGGCCCGCTCCCTCCCCAATTCCGGCCCGCCGCTCTCACGCCCACCCCGGGGCGGTCGCAGCCCCGCAGTCGGGTAAACACGCGCCCGAGTATCGGGAGCGGTTTCCCGGCGTCCTGGGAGCGACGGGTCCCGCCCCTTGGAGCCCGGAGCTGGCCGGGCCGTCGTCGCGGCCACCTCAGGTCGCTCTCTCCGTCCCGAGTGCCACACCTCGCGCCTCTGCCCCCGGGACGACGGCGCACAGCCCAGTCCGCCCCTGGGAGCGCACGGGGACCGGCCAGTCCGCCGCCGCCGCCGCCGCCTCAGCTCCAGACGGACGACTGCCCTCTCCTCTCCCCGCCGGCGGCGCCTCCCGCGGCGGCCGGGCCGTAGCCCGGCGGCCCCACCTCTTAGACACAGCCCCTTCCTTGCCGGGACGCCCCGCGCTGCGCCGGGCACAGCCTCGGCTCCCAGCCTCGGAGACACCGAGGGACACTCACCCCGGAGGCTCCTCCCGCCGCTGCTGCTGCTGCCGCCGCTGGGACCGCGGCCGTCGCCCCCGCCGCCGCCGCCAGCACCGCCGTCCGCACCGGCGCCAGCACCCCCTGCCATCCTCCTCCTGCCGCCGCCGCCGCCGCCGCCCTCTCCGCTCCTGTCAGTGGCTCAGGCTCCGGGGCTGCTCCAGGTTCCCCTCGCCGCCATTTTGACTCCTAGAGGGAGCAGGAGGGGCTCGGCTCGGCGCGGCCCTGGGGCGCCTGCGCGGCGCTGCGGAGCCGGTCCGAGACCCCGCCCGCCTCCGCCCGCCTCCGCCGTCGCCGCGCCTAGAGTCACGTGGGCCGGCGGCGCGCGCGCGCACGCGCTCCGGGCCCGGCCGGGCCGGGCAGGGGAGGCGCGTTCGCGAGCCCCGGGAGCGGTGGAAGCCGAGTGCGCGCGCATTATTCCCGCTCCACGCCCGGGAGCGTAGAGCCGGACGCTCGGGGTTTGAAGCCCTTTGCAGCATCCTGTTTACCCCGGGAATTGCGACAAATCGTTAAATGTATCAGAATGGAATTCTAGTAACTGCGTTACTGGACGACCAGTTCTACCAATTCCTGTTGCTATTCGGTGGCCGGCATCCACGGATTGCACATCTTTGCATCCACGTCAAAGAGAAGACAGCGCTTCCGCGGAAAACTTTCTGACAGTCTTGGCGTTTCGGTGGTTTGTTGGCAGTTTATCTTAACCTCTGCTGCATGGCACTTTTACAGACAGCACCTTGCTACTTGCAGGTTTAAAAAAAAAAATCTCAAAGACACTGAAAAGTTTTCCTCAACAAAATACCTCCGTGAATGAGGAACAAGAATTGATGAAAGAGCATGTCGTGAGTGAGAAACAAGAATCGATGAAAGTGCACGATCTCTACACGGATGAGCCAAATCGCCCTTCCCTGGATGCCCCTTGTCTGGGAGTTTGCAATAATGCCAGCGATCCAGTAACAAAACAACAACAAGAAACACCTTATGCTTCTGCACCACTTTATGGTACTTAAAACACCGTCAAAACACCAAACCATCCTTTGAAGTAGTCGGGACAGGTATTATGGTTATAGCCGTTTTATAGCTAAGAAATAGGTTCAGAAATACTCTGTCGTTTGCCCCCAGGCACACACGCAGCATTAATAGGTAGACGTGGGCAAGCCCAGACTAGAAGTCCAGACACATTGACCCTGGTCGCCTGGTACATCACCCCTCACAGTTCCCAGGTAGGGCTTAGCAATACTTGATGTACTTGTCCTCTGGGAATTTATTTAAAACCCTCATTAAGATATTTGCATTTTCTTTTTTCTTTAAAATTTTTTAAGTATCTTTTTATTTTTGAGAGAGAGAGAGAAAGAGACAGAGTGCGAGTAGTAGGGGGGCAGAGAGAGAGGGAGACATAGCATCTGAAGCAGGCTCCAGGCTCTGTGCTGACAGCTCCCCTGTGGGACCGAAGTCAGGAACCAGGAGATCATGACCTGAGCCCAAGTTGGTCGCTTAACCGACTGAGCCACTCACGTGTCCCTAAAGTTTATTTATTTTTTAAAGTTTATTTATTTACTTTGGTGAGGGGAAGAACAAAAGGAGGGGCAGATGGGCAGGGACAGAGGATCTGAAGTGGGCTCCAGGCTGATAGCATAGAGCTCGATGTAGAGTTCAAACCCATCAACCGTGGTCATGACTTGAGCCCAAGTCGGGTGCTCAACCGACTGAGCCACCCAGGCTCCCCAAAGTATTTGCATTTTCGATCCCTACCCACCCTTTAAAAAACAAGTTCTCTAAGTCACATCGAGTCGTTTTGTTGTTCTCAAACTACCTCTAAGCTTCGAAAAGTAAGAGCAGTTTTGAATTCTGTGATGTTTTAAATCATCTCTTGGTCCTTTATTATTTTATCCAAACATTTCATATGTGATTGTAGGATTTAATATTTTTTGACATCCTCCAATGGAAGGACTTTATCTCTGTGAATATTATAGTTGCTTTCCTCTAAACTTTCTTCAGATTTGTGATATCACAAATCATTTGAACTCTTGGAATTTTATTTTTAAGTAATCTCTACAACTAACTGGGGCTCCAACTCACAACCCTGAGATCAAGAATCACATGTTCTAACAACTGAGCCAACCAGGCGTTCCTTACTTCCCCTTTTAAAACATCTTAAACATCTTAAATCAAGAGTGGCGAATTTGTGTTCTGTTCCTCCTCCTGTTCCCTCCATCAGCAAATGGTACCCTATCCACCTGGACACCGATGCTGAAAACCTGACTCATATCTTGCATTAACTTTGTCTTCTGTTTTCTTCTACTCCAGTCTGTTCCTTCCTTTTTCTTTTTAATTTTTTTTTAATGTCGAATTATTTTTGAGAGAGAGAGAAAGAGAGAGACAGACAGACAGACAGAGCATGAGCCGGGGAGGGACACAGACGGAGAGGGAGACAGAGAATCCGAAACAGGCTCCAGGCTCTGAGCTGTCAGCACAGAGCCCAACGCGGGGCTCGAACTCGGGAACGGTGAGATCATGACCTAAGCCGATGTTGGACGCCCAACCGACTGAGCCACCCAGACGCCCCATGTTCCTTCTTTTTTCTACCATACATAACCATCCATTGAAGTCCCTTCCTAGGCTCCTTTCTGGAATACAGTATGGAAGTGTGGTTTTTCAAATGAAAAAAGGGAAAATTCTATTTCTTCTTATGCTTTGCTTATAATGATTCTGTTTCCAAGTGTTTTTCTGAATCTCCTAGAGTCTCAACTATTAAGTGAAATGAAAACACAAGTGTCCAAGTGCCCAGGATAGTGACCGGTACTTTGAGAGATGTGGAAGATGTCTTCCTGATCCTGGGAAGAAAAAAGCATTCTTGTCACCAGAGAGAGAGAATCAGAGAGTCAAAGATTAGGGGAAATGTATATGTACAAATCTTGTTCAACTAAGCCTTATCTTCCTAGTCACTTCACAATTAACTGCTTGGACTCGACACTTTTTCTTGTTCTGTTTTCTCTATTTACTACACTTTGTCCATCTTAGTAGATAAGTGTTTTACTGCTTCTTTGGGTCTTCACTTTCCTATCGCAGCTCCCATGTACGTGTAAAAATATGGATGTCTTTCTCTTGTTAATCTGCTTATGTCAATTTAATTCCTAGTCCCATCCAGAGGCCCTGAGGAGGTAGAGGTAAAGTTTTGTCTCCCCTACGCATGAGCACGGCCACATTTAAAATACGAACTTCAGTTCATCAAAATACACAATAAGGAGAGTAAAAAGACAAGGCACCCAATGGGAAAATATATTTACAATGCATAAAAATGAAAACAAAAACAAAACAAAAAGGTTTATACCTAGAATATATAAAGAACTCCTATAACTCAAGAAGAAAAAGATATCCCAATAAAAAAATGGATAAAAGATGTGAACAAATGAAGAAATCCAAATGAGACACAGAATATGTTCAACCATGAAGGAAATGCAAATTAGAGCTGCAGTAAGATAAAACCACTGACTCATCAGATTGGTAAAAATGAAAAAAAAAAAGACAGTATAAAGTGTTGATGAGAATATGGAGTAACAGGGACTCTGTACACTTCTGGTGAGAGTGAGAAAAGGAAGAAACATTTGTAAAAGCAGTTCGGCATCGTGTAAGGAAGATGAAAATCGGCTCATTCTGTCTCAGCAATTCTATTAGTAGGTTTGTAGAGAAACTTATGCCCATATGTACCAAGAGATACGAATAAGAATGTTCATAGCAGCTCTGTTTATATGAGTAAAAAAACTGATAATTTAAATATCCGTAAATAATAGCAAGGATAAAAATATGGTATATTCATGCATTATATGAAATCGAGATATAAAAGACATGGATGAATCTTACGAACACGTTATTAAGCCAAAGAAGTGAGACAGAAGTAACCATACAAGATAATACCGTGTATTGTATTACTGTATTTCATCCTTTCTAAGATGTATTTTTTTTTTACATTTTTAAACGATGCTGAAATTTATTGTCTTACAATTTTTTTAGAAAGCTATTTATTTTCAAAGACGGGGGGGGGGTGATGGATATAGACAGAGGGAGAGAGAGAGAATCCCAATCTGATAGTGCAGAGCCCAACATGGGGTCTGAACCCATCAACTGTGAGATTATAACCTGAGCTTAAGTCGGATGTTTTACTGACTGAGCCACCCAGGCATCCCTGTCTTACATTTTTTTTAATGTTTATTTATTTTTGAGAGAGAGAGACAGAGTGTGAGCAGGGGAGGAGCAGAGAGAAGGAGATGCAGAATCCGAAGCAGGCTTCAATCTGTCAGGACAGAGCCTGATGCGGGTCTCAAACTCACAAACCGTGAGATCATGACCTGAGCTGAAGTTGGGCACTTAACCGACTAGGCCACCCAGGTGCCCCTACATTTTTTTTAAAGTAATTTCTTTAAGTAATTTAAAGTAATTTTTTAAAGTAATTTCTACACCCAACAGGTGTATGTTGAACTCATATCCTGAGATCAAGAGTTGCATGCTCTACTGACCGGAACCAGCCAGGCACCCCATCTTACAATTGATGACTGCTTAGCACTGGGTCCTGATTTAGTTACAATATATCTATTTTTCTTAGCGAGACATTAAATAATGGCATCTTAAATTCTATAAAATTAAAAAAACAGGAAAAGCTTGGGGCACCTGCCTGGCTCAGATGGAAGAGCAGGCAAGTCTTGATTTCGGGGTCGTGAGTTCGAGCCCTATGTTGACTATAGAGATGAATAAATAAATAAATCTAAAAATTTTTTTTTAATGGGACTTAACATTGTATTAAAAAAAACGACAAAGCTAAACCATTTGGTTTATAGATATAGAAACCCTAAACTGAATGGAAAGGCAAGGATGAGTAGCGGTGATACAATCTCAAGTATTTAAGATATTATGCAACATTCTGGAGGTCTAATTGGCAAGGGCGCCCACCAATCCTTAATCCTTTGGAAGGATATGTTTCCCCCACAAAACCTAGAGATGTAATTCGCCTCAGTTTCCTCAGCACCCGACTTCCAGGCGCATCCTCCCAAATTGTCACCGCCCTGCATCCACTTCCCACCCTCCTCCTTCTTCGTAATGCCTCGTTTTCCCCAATTCAGTGGTTCGAGTGCGATCGATCCCATGTTTTGTACCTGGTTGCCTGATTTAAAATTTTCGGAGAATGCTATTCCCCTGACTTTAAAGATTAGTTCAGGAAGGATATGGAACCCCATCAAAAACCAGGATGCAGTGAAATGTTTGCTAGGACTTCTGGAAGACAGTATCTCTTCTTCCACAGAAGTGCTGGAAGAGTCTTTCCCTCTTCCCTCAAATATGACTGAAAAAGGGTGTAGCCCCAGGAGTTCTTCACAACCCTGTTGCTACCTGAGGGAAGTCTGCCTTAAGGTGATATCAGCTTGTTCCTTAAGAAAAACTGACACACTGGTGACATCATGAGAGATTCTCGATCAGGCTTTACCTGAAACTAGTCCTTCTTCTGGCCTTTCCAATTATGTGAGCCATCCATTTTATTATTAGGTTTTCTGTAACATTCATCCTAAGTAGTCTTTTTTTAATGTTTATTTATTTTGAGAGAGAGGCAGAGAATGTGAGTGGGGGACGGGCAGAGAGAGAGGGAGAGGGAATGCCAGAGCAGGCTCCACAAGGTCAACACAGAGCCTGACAAGGGGCTCAGTCCCATGAATGATGAGATCATGACCGGGGCCAAAATCAAGGGTCGATGCTATCCAGGTGCCACTCACTCAAAGTAGTCTTAGCTGATATATACTTGACTTTATTTAATCTCCACATCAGCATTTTAAGGGAGATCTTCTTATACTAACTTTGGGGCTTTGCAGCTAGTAAATGATAGTACTCAGTTCTGCCTTTGATCTTTTGGCTTCGACTCCTAATGCCTTTCTGCTCTAGTATAACAGAAATCCATTGAAGAACTTCTGGATGTGGTTCGGGAGAGAAAGAGGAAGTCAAATGTAAGAACGAAAAGGTGGGAGAAGAAAACTAAAATAGCTTTCATCACATGTAATTTTTTTTGAAAAAAGAATCCAGCGGTTCTTTCTCAGCCTTCTTTATGATAACAGACACTGGCTTTTGTTGGAGCACTCATTACGGTTGTGCTGGCAATTCAGAAGTATGTTACTGGGGTGCCTGGGTGGCTCAGTCAGTTAAGCGTCCGACTTCGGCTCAGGTCATGATCTCACGGCTTGTGAGTTCAAGCCCCACGTCGAGCTCTGGGCTGAAGGCTCAGAGCCTAGAGCCTGCTTCGGATTCTGTGTCTCCCTCTCTCTGCCTCTCCCAATTTGCGGGCTCTCTCTCTTTCTCTCTCTCAAAAATAAAAACATTAAAAAAAAAAAGTATGTTACTAATGTTACAAATTGCATAACTCTGGAATGTTTTTCCCACATTTGCAACTCTTCTGCTTTTGCTTCTTACTTATTTGAGTGTCTCTATCTTTGAGGTCATGCAATTGTAAAGACAGACACAAATAGACCTAGAGAGACGCGCTGCCTTCTGCGAAGACCTTTGGTCCTTGAATAGCAATTAAATATGTTTTTCTAGAAAGGAGAAGACATCAAGATGGTTGGGCCAGAGGTAGCGCAGTCTTAATTCATTACATAATTTTCTAGAACACCAGTTTGCTTAGAGCATGAACATTTATAAAAATCACATTAAAAAGAAGCCAGTGGGCGAGCATGCCTTACTTGTTCATTGTATATAGAGCTAACAAATCAAAAAACCTGATCTCTAGGGTATGGCTCTAATTATGCCCTTTTATACAACTGCAGCAGGAAGGTCCCATATTGTAGGTCACCGAGAATATATTGAATCCAGGGCCCTCTAAGGCCTTTCCTGAAAATTGTAGAGGTTTGAGTTAACAGTGCTAGTCTTTTGTGACTTGGAGAATTTAAACAGAGGAAGGTTGTTTGTACCTGTAATTTGAGAAGCTAAAAGTGCCACCTCCTGGGGTAGGGGTAGGTGGCAGGGAGCTTAATTGTGTCCTTGCTGAATTTGGAGTCAGATTTACTGACACGGTCAAAAGTAATTTAAAGTTTTCGTCACAGAAGAAGATCTAAAGTGCTTGATTCTCACATCAACAGCGCTGTAGTCTAAACTTTTAAGATTGGGATCAGTTTAGTCAGGGTCGTCTCTCATTGAGCTCGCTTTTAGTTTACTTCAGCATTTTTTGTTACTCTGTTTTAATAAAAAGGGGGGGGGAACCTCAAGAAGACAAGACTTGAGTAATATTGCCTTCATTAAGACTCTTTTGGTTGCAAGTGATAGAAATCCAGCTACCACTAACCTAAACCAAAAAGCGAGATTATGGGTCGCCCTGGCTGGCTCAGTCGGTAGACCATGGGACTCTTGATCTTGGGGTTGTGAGTTCAAGTCCCATAGCGGGTGTAGAGATTACTTAAATAAATAAAAAAATCTTAAAAAAAAGTGGAATTTATCATAAAGAAAATAAAGTGGCCCAAAACTCAAGGACAAGACACTCACCCAAACTTTAGGAACGGTAAGAACCAAGAATTTGAATATGGTCTGGATGTTCCTTCTCTCCCTTTTCTCTGCTTTTTCAGTGGCCCGCTTTCATTATTAACTCACCATGGAAAGGCTTTTTCTATCAGTAGGAAAACAAAACAAAACAAAACATGGCTCCTTAGACTGTCCATCACAAAAAGCAGTCTGAGTTCCAGGCTGCTGGTCCCAAGCATAACATCCCTACAGAAGGGTCTTTGGCCTGGTATTTGTCAGGAACCCAACTTTATGTATTTATTTATTTTTATTTTTTATAATAGTTTATTTTCAAATTGGTTTACATATAACACCCAATATTCATCCCAACACGTGCCCTCTTCAATGCCCGTCACCCCCTCTCCCCCCAGGAACCCAACTTTAAACTAATCAACTGGGGCCAGGAAATGGGGCAAGACTGTATTACATCAGCTCTCTTGGGATTCATTATGTAACCAGGTACTCCAACTATGTCTGGGGATTTAGGAGTCCCCTGGATCATTTTAGGGGTCTTGCAATGTCAAAATTAATTTTCGTGAAAACCAATTAAACAAAAATTATTTTTATAATAGCGCTAAGATATTTGACCTTTTCACTCATTCTCTGAGGAGCGTACGGTGGATTTTTCCAAAGGCTGAGTGACATGGGATATCAGAATAGACTGAATGCAAAAGCAGATGGGAAAACTCATGTAGCCAAATCTTCTATTAGGTCAGAGTTTAAAGAGATTTTAAAAAGTAAAAGAATGCCACTCTTCTCACTATTGTCGACGCAAGATGAACAAACCTTTTAGAATTTCTTTTTAAAAAAAAAGGAAGAACGTTTTCTTAGAGCCGAGTGAGGACAGCTTCCCCGGATATACAATCTTCACTAGGAAGAGAGTGTTCCGAGAAGGGATGTTTAACACAGGGTTGTATATGTTTTTTGTTACATCAAGAGTTACAAATCATCATGATGAAGGACATTCCAGAAAATTATAGACTTTATCTTATGCTTTTATTTTGTGCAAGGTTACAGGCTTCAAAGGTATGGGTATGGAATTTAGAAGAATTTTTTTTACTCTTATCTTTAGTTTGAAATGTTTCTTTTAGGTTATTTGCTAACGAAGCAGATGTACAATGTGTGCTTGGGGCAGAAACAGAGCTCATGCTTTGAAGTCATTCTGACCTTGGTAAAAGTTAAAGAATAGCTTCCCTGGGGGCCCAGGAGAAGCACCCACAAACATTAAAAATTGATAATTTCCAGGGCACTGGGGGGCTCAGTCGGTTAAGCATCCGACTTTGGCTCAGGTCATGATCTTGTGGTTTGTTGGTTCCAGCCCTGCAACGGACTCTGCTGACAGCTCAGAGCCTGGGTGGAGCCTGCTTCGGTTTCTGTGTCTCCCTCTCTTTTTGCTCCTCCCCTGCTGATGCTCTCTCTCTCTCTCTTGCCCTCTTAAAAATAAATAAACATTAACAAAAATTTAAGTAGAAAATTTCTTTTATTATTATTTAAAAAACCTGAATTTCATAAAACATTATTCATGTTAGTATGTTCTGGGTTTGTTGCTGTTATTTTTTTAATATTTCATTTTTATGTAATCTGTACACCAGTGTGGGGCTCGAACTTACAACCCCTAGATCAAAAGTCGCATGCTCTATTGAATGAGCTAGCCAGGCAGGCACTGCTGTTACTGTTTTTTTGTTTTTTAATTTTTTTAATGTTTATTTATTTTTGAGAGAGAGAGAGAGAGGGAGAGAGAAAGAGTGTGCGTCAGCAGGGGAGGGGCAGAAGGAGAGGGAGACACAGAATCCAAAGCAGGCTCCAGGCTCTGAGCTGTCAGCACAGAGCCCAACATGGGGCTCAAACCCACGAGCTGTGAGATCATGACCTGAGCCAAAGTCAGACGCTTAACTGACTGAGCCACCCAGGCGCCCCTACTGTTATTTTTTTAAAGTTTTGTTTATTTAAGTAATTGCTACACCCAACATGGGGCTTGAACCCTGAGATCAAGAGTTGCATGCTCTTCCAACTAAGCCAGCCAGGCAACTGTTAACTGTTTTTTTTTTTTTTTTCCATTACTGTTATTTTTAAGTGAATAAATATTTAAACATTTCTTTATTTTATTTTACTTTAGTTTTTTAATTTAAATCCAAGTTAGTAACATTAAATGTAATAATGATTTCAGGAATAAAATGTAGTGATTCATCACTTACCTATAGCACCTAGTGCTCATCCCAACAAGTGTCCTCCTTAATGCCCCTCACCCGTCTAGCCCATCCCCGACCCAACACCCTGACAGAAACCCTGTTTGTTCTCTGTATTTAAGAGTCTCTTGGGGCACCTGGGTGGTTCAGTTGGTTGAGCGTCCGACTTGGGTTCAGGTCTTAATCTCATGGCTTGCGAGTTTGAGCCCCCCATCGGGCTCTGTGCTGACAGCTCAGAGCCTGGAGCCTGCTTCAGATTCTGTGTCTCTTTCTTTCTATGCCCCTCCCCTGCTTGTGCTCTGTCTCTTTGTCTCTCTGTTTTTATATTATTTTTGCTTCCCTTCCTTTATGTTCATCTGTGTTGTTTCTTAAATTCCACATATGAGTGAAATCATATGATATCTGTCTTTCTCTGACTTATTTTGCTTAGCATAATACACTCTAGTTCTACCCACTTTGTTGCAAATGGCAATATTTCATTCTTTTTCGTAGCCAAGAAATATAACATTGTGTGTATACATATACATATATATATGTATTGTGTGTATATACACACACACACGCATATATACATGCACCACATCTTCTTTATCTATTCATCAGTTGATGGACATTTGGGCTCTTTCCATACTTGGCCATTATTGATAGTGCTACTGTAAATATTGGGGTGCAAGTACCCCTTCGAATCAGCACTCCTGTATCCTTTGGATAAATACCTAGTAGTGCAATTGCTAAGTTGTAGGATAGTTCTATTTTTAATTTTTTGAGGAACCTCCATACTGTTTTCCAGATTGGCTACACCAGTTTGCATTCCCACCAACAGTGCAAGAGGGTTCCTCTTTCCTCGCCAATATCTGTTGTTGCCTGAGTTGTTACTGTTAGCCATTCTGACAGATGTGAAGTGGTATCTCGTTGTGGTTTTGATTTGTATTTCCCTGATGATGAGTGATGTTGAGCATTTTTTTTCATGTGTCTGTTAGCCATCTGGAAGTCTTCTTTGGAAAAGTGTCTATTCATGTCTTCTGCCCATTTCTTCACTCGATTATTTATTTTTTGGATGTTGAGTTTGATTAGTTCTTTATAGATTTGGGTACTAACCCTTTATCTGAAATGTCATTTACAAATATCTTCTCCCATTCTGTCAGTTGCCTTTTAGTTTTGCTGATTGTTTGTTTTGCTGTGCAGAAGCTTTTTATATTGATAAGGTCCTAATAGTTCATTTTTGCTTTTGTTTCCCTTGCCACTGGAGACATGTCAAGTAAGAAGTTGATGTGGCAGAGGTCAAAAAGGTTGTTGTTTCTTTCCTTCTCTAGGATTTTGATGGCTTCTTGTCTAACATTTAGGTCTTTCATCCATTTTGGGTTTATTTTTGTGTATGGGTAAGAAAGTGGTCCAGGTTCATTCTTCTGGATGTTGCTGTCCAGTTATCCCAGCATCATATACTAAAGAGACTGTTTTTTCCATTGGATATTCTTTCCTGCTTTGTCAAAGACTAGTTGATGATTCGTTTGTGGGTCCATTTCTGGATTCTCTATTCTGTTCTATTGATCTATGTGTCTGTTTTTATGCCAATAACTTACTGTCTTGTTGACTACAGCTTTCTAATACAGCTTGAAGTCCAGAATTGTGATGCCTCCAGCTTTGGTTTTCTTTTTCAGGATTGCTTTGGCAAGTCGGGGTCTTATCTGGTTCCACACAAATTTTAGAATTGTTTGCTCTAGTTCTGGGAAAATTGCTGGTGCTATTTTGACTGAGATTATATTGAATGTGTAGATTGCTTTGAGTAGTATTGACATTTTAACAATATTTGGTCTTCCAATCCATGAGCATGGAATGTTTTTCCATTTCTTTGTGTCTTCTTCAATTTCTTCCATAAACTTTCCATAGTTTTTAGTATATAGAATTTACACCTTTTTGGTTAGGTTTATTCCTAGGTATTTTATGGTTTCTGTGCAACTATAAATAGGACCGATTCCTTGATTTCTCTTTCTTGATTTCATTATTGATATATAAAAATGAAACTGATTCGTGTATGTTAATTTTATATTCTATGACTCGACTGAGTTCATGGATAAGTTCTAGCATTTTTTTTTGGTGGAGTCTTTTGGGTTTTCCATATAGAGTATCATGTTGCCTGCAAAGAGTGAAAGTTTGACTTCCTCCTTACCAATTTGGATGCCTTTTATTTCTTTGTGTTGTCTGATTGTTGAGGCTAGGACTTCCGACAGAATGTTGAATAACAGTAGTGAGAGTGGTCATCCTTGTGTTCCTGACCTTAGGGAGAAAGCTCTCAGTTTTTCTTCATTGAGGATGATATTAGCTGTGGGTTTTTCGTGTATGGCCTTTATGATCTTGACGTATGATCCTTCTATCCCTACTTTCCTGAGGGTTTTTATCAAGAAAGTATGTTGTATTTTGTCAAATGCCTTTTTCTGCATCTGTTGAGAGGATCATGTGGTTCTTATCCTTTCTTTTATTAATGTGATGTGTCACATTGTTTTGCAGATACTGAACCAACCCTGCAGCCCAGGAATGAATCCCACTTGACTGTGGTGAATAATTTTTTAAAAATATTGTTGGACCCAGTTGGCTAGTATCTTGTTGAGAAATATTGCATCCATGTTCATCAGGGAAACTGGTCTTTAGTTCTCATTTTTAGTGGGGTCTTTTTCTGGTTTTGGAAGCAAGGTAATGCTGGCTTCATAGAATGAGTTCGGGAGTTTTCCTTCCATTTCTATTTTTTAGAATATCTTCAAAAGAATAGGTGTTAACTCTTCTTTAAATGTGTGGTAGAATTCCCCTGGAAAGCCATTCAGACCTGGATTCTTGTTTGTTGGGAGATTTTTGATTAGTGATTCAATTTCTTTACTGGTTATGGGTCTGTTCAAATTTTTTATTACTTCCTGTTTCAGTTTTGGTAGTTTATATGTTTCTAGGAATTTGTTCATTTCTTCCAGATTGCCCAATTTATTGGCATATAATTTCTCATAATATTCTTTTATTATTGTTTGTATTTCTGCAGTGTTGCTTGTGATCTCTCCTCTTTCATTCCTGCTTTATTTATATGGGTCATTTCCTTTTTCTTTTTGATTGGTCTGGCTAGGGGTTTATCAATTTTGTTAATTCTTTTAAAGCAGCAGCTCCTGGTTTCATTGATCTGTTTTTTTTTTTATTTTGATATCATTGATTTCCACTCTAATCTTTATTATTTCCCGTCTTCTGCTGGTTTTAGGCTCTATTTGCTGTTCTTTTTCCAGCTCTTTTAGGTGTAAGGTTAGGTTGTGTATTTGAGGCCTTTCTTCCTTCCTTAGGAAGGCCTGGATCACTATATACTTTGGTCTTATGACCGCCTTTTCTCTATCCCAGAGGCTTTGGGCTGTGGTGTTTTCATTTTCAATGGGTTCTATGTACTTTTAAATTTCCTCTTTAATTTCTTGGTTAACCCATTCATTTTTTAGTAGGATGTTCTTTAATCTCCAAATATGGTCTTTCCTAATTTTTTTCTTATGGTTGATTTCGACTTTCATAGCGTTGTGGTCTGAAAACATGCAAAGTAGGAGGGGGAGGTTCAAGATGGCGGAAAAGAAGTAATACCCGCTGCTGGTCTCTGGCAACTCAATCTGAGAGGGACTGAGACCGAGAAACTCTCAATCGCAGGGATCTGCAGGAAGAGGAGTTGGAACCTACAGGAAAGAGAACGCCAAAACCAGAGCATCTGGGGACACTGAGTGAGTGAAATCTGGGAGAAAGAAAGAGAGCCGCGGAGGTGCAGACTGCGGGGAGTGGGCCCAGGGCCCTGGGCCCCTTCCTCCGAAAGACAAGGGGAAGAGAAAGAGCAGCAGGGAAAGTACCTCGAACCCGGGTGGAGAGGGAGCTTATCATCCAGTTCCTATCCGCAAGGCTTTTTGAGAGAGGGTCGTTGCTCACGGTGGAGCTGGCGGAGCTTTTCTCACTCCGGAGCCAGTGACGCTGTCCCAGCCCCTGACACGGAGAGGCGCGCGCCATTGCTGGATCGGTGCTGAGTCAGAGGCATAATTCGGGTGGGGAAGGCTGAGCGTGCAGGGTCTCACGACCACCCAGCGGGTCGTGCTGCCCCTGCACCCTGACCAAGTCGAGGACGGACACAGAGGAGGGTTCGGAGACTCTAGCTCCGTGAAAAGAGGCTACGGGGACGCCATTGTGGTCGAAGCGGTGCTGAGTCAGAGACTCAATTTACATAAGGCCTGGCGGTCAGAGGGAGTTAAAGGAACTCAGATGAGCTTGGGCGGCGCGACCGCCCAGCAATTTGAACTGTGTTGGTAATCTGGATGGAGTTGAGGACGGAAACTGAGGAGTGATCTGAGACTGTGGGTCCGTGAGGAGTGATCTGAGACAGTTGGCAGGGAGGGCGCCATTGTGGTCGTGCATTCCCATAAAGCCAAAACCTAGGACTCCACCCCCAGCGGTGGAGGTGGGACCCGCCTACACCAGGCAACGCCCCTCCTCATATGAGAGACGCCCTTCTCCGGGAGTGGTAGCCACGGAGACACAACTACTGCAGCATTGCCTGGATTAACTCTAGGTCAATTCTTCGGTTTTAGATATATTCTTCCTCTTCTTCCTCTCTCTCCCCACCTCTAAACCTGTCACCAAGGGGTTTTGGCTTGCTTAAACAGACATTTTACCCACTCTCTCAATGCATGTTATACACCTCCCTCTCTAATTTCCTATCTCTCTCTATGGAACAGTCAGACCACATAGTGCACCTGGACAACATCTAACTTCATTTCTCTTTCCTCGCATCCTTCCTTATTCTGATTTCTCTCCTGCTGGATCAAGTCTTCTAATCTCTCTACCTGGTCAAAGTTCAATTTCTTCTTCTGCCCACACCTGTCACTACTCTATGTATGCTCTGCCATCAGCAGAGCGCACATCCCATCATTATCGTGTAGCTGGTACATCAGGTTGCATGCCTTCAGAGTGTCATTTGTTAATCTTTTTTATGTTGTGATTTGTTTGTCTGTCTCATTGGTCAGTAAGGTTGTGAGTTTGTGCTTCCTGTTTGTCAGTCTGACCCTTTTCCTTTCCAGGGAGAAATAGGAAATAAACCAATACACACATTGCCAAAATGACCAAACGGAAGAACGCCCCTCAGAAGACTGTACAGGAAATAGTGACAGCACAAGAAATGATGAAAGCAGACATAAGCAACTTAACAGAACAAGAACACAGAACGATAAATATAAAAATACTCGCAGGGCTTGAAAAAAACATAGAAGAAATCAGGGGGTCCCTAGAGGCAGAGATCAAGGTCCTAAAAAAAGATGTACAGGAATTAAAAAATGATTTAAATGAGGGGCAAAACAAATTGGAGGCGGCCATAGCGCGGATTGCAGAGGAAGAAGATAGAATAGGGGAATTAGAAGACAAAATTACAGAAAAGGATGAAGCAGAGAAAAAGAGAGAGAAATTGATTCAGGAACAGGAAAGGAGAATTCGAGAACTGAGCAATGCAATCAAACGGAATAACATCCGTATTATAGGAATTCCAGAGGAAGAAGAGAGAGAGAAAGGAATCGAAGGGGTATTTGAACAAATCATCAATGAGAACTTCCCCAACATGAAGAAAGAAATGGGCATTGAAGTCCAAGAGGCACAGAGAACTCCCCTCAGACGTAACCCAAATAGGCCTTCAGCAAGACACATCATAGTGAAGCTGGGAAAATACAAAGATAAAGAGAGAATCCTAAAAGCAGCTAGGGATAAACGGGCCTTGACTTACAAAGGCAGACACATTAGGGTAGTAGCGGACTTATCCACAGAAACTTGGCAAGCCAGAAAGGAATGGCAGGAAATCTTCAATGTGATGAACAGGAAGGACATGCAGCCAAGAATCCTTTATCCAGCCAACCTGTCATTCAAAATGGATGGAGAAATAAAGGTCTTCCCAAACAAACAAAAACTGAAGGAATACATCACAAATAAACCAATCTTACAAGAGATCCTGAGGGGGACTCTATGAAGGAAAAGTTGCAAGGAACACAGAGCACCAGAGACATCCTTACAAACATGAAACCTACAGACAACACCTTGACTCTAAACCCACATTTTTCAATATTAACACTGAATGTAAACGGACTAAACGCTCCAATTAAAAGACACAGGGTAACGGAATGGATTAGGAAACAAGACCCATCTATCTGCTGTCTTCAAGAGACACATTTTAAACCTGAGGACACCTTCAGACTGAAAGTGAGGGGATGGAGAACTATCTACCATGCTACAGGAACTCAGAAGAAAGCTGGAGTAGCCACACTTATATCAGATAAACTGGACTTTAAAGTAAAAGATGTAATAAGAGATGAAGAAGGGCATTATATAATAACCACAGGGACTATCCAGCAGGAAGAGCTAACAATTATAAATATCTACGCACCAAATTCTGGGGCACCCAAATTTGTCAAGCAACTAATTACAAACGTAAGCCATCGTATTGATAAAAATGTGCTAGTTGCAGGAGACCTTAATTCCCCACTCACAGCGCTGGATAGATCCACTAAACAGAGAATCAGCATGGAAACAATGGATCTGAACGACACGTTGGAACAGATGGGCCTGACAGATATCTTCAGGGCCCTTCATCCAGAAGCAAAGGAATTTACATTCTTCTCAAATGCACATGGTACATTTTCCAAGATAGACCACATTTTGGGGCACAAGGAAGCGCTGAATAAGTATAAAAAAATTGAGATCATACCATGCACAATTGCAGACCACAATGCTTTGAAACTTGAAATCAACCACAGGAAAAAGTCTGGGAAGCCCCCACAAACATGGAGGCTAAAGAACAACCTACTAAAAGACGAATGGGTCAACCAAGCAATCAGAGAAGAAATTAAAAAATACATGGAAACAAATGAAAATGAAAATACGACAATCCAAACACTTTGGGATGCAGCAAAGGCAGTCCTGAGAGGGAAATACATTGCAATCCAGGCCCATCTCAAGAAACAAGAAAAATTCCTAACACAAATTCTAACAGCACGCCTACAGGAACTAGAAGCAGAACAGCTAAGACAGCCCAAACCTAGCAGAAAGAGAGAAATAACAAAGATTAGGGCACAAATTAATCATATGGAAACAGAAAAAGTAGTGGAACAGATCAATGAAACCAAGAGTTGGTTCTTTGAAAAAATAAACAAAATTGATAAACCTCTAGCCAGGCTCCTCAAAAAGAAAAGAGAGAGAAACCAAATCAATAAAATCATGAACGAAAATGGAGTGATTACAACCAATCCCTCAGAAATACAAGCAATCATCAGAGAATATTATGAAAAACTCTATGCCGTCAAATTGAGCAACCTGGAAGAAATGGACAAATTCCTAAACAGCCACATGCTACCAAAACTCAAACGGGAAGAAATTGAAAACTTGAACAGACCCATAACTAGTGAAAATATTGAATCATTTATCAAAAATCTCCCAGCAAATGAAAGTCCAGGGCCAGATGGCTTCCCTGCGGAATTTTACCAGACATTTAAAACAGAGTTAATACCTATCCTCCTCAAGCTGTTCCAAAAAATTGAGACGGAATGAAAACATGTAAAGTATGATCTTGATCTTTTTATACTTGTTGAGGGCTGATTTGTGATCCAGTATGTGATTTATTCTGGAGAGTATTTCATGTCCACTCAAGAAGAATGTGTGTTCTGCTGTTTTAGGATGAAATGTTCTGAACACATCTGTTAAGTCCATCTAGTCCAGTATGTCATTCAAAGCCCTTGTTCCTTGTTGATTTTCTGCTTACATGATCTGTCCATTGCTGTAAGTGGGGTACACCCCTTAATTATGATATAATGTCCTTCTTCATCTCTTGTTGCAGTCTTTATTTATTTTTATTTTTTTAATGTTTACTTTTTTTGAGAGAGAGAGAGTGCGAGTTGGGGAGGGGCAGAGAGAGAGAGGGAGACACAGTATATGAAGCAGGCTTCAAGCTCTGAGCTTCAGCACAGAGCCTGACGCTGGCCTTGAGACATGAGATCATGACCTGAACTGAAGTCAGATGCCTAACCGACTGAGCCACCCAGGCACCCCTACAGTCTTTATTTTAAAATCTAGTTTTTCTGATGTAAGTATGGCTACTCAACCTTTCTTTTGACAACTATTAGCATGATAGATGGTTCTCCATCCCTTCACTTTCAATCTGCAGGTGTCTTTAGGTCTAAAATGAGTCTCTTATCAGCAGCATATAGATGGATCTTGTTTTGTTATCCATTCTGATACCCCGTGTCTTTTCATTGGAGCATTTAATCCATTGACATTTTAGAGTGAGTACTGAACGATATGAATTTAGTGCCATTGCGTTGCCTGTAGAGTTGGTGTTTCTGGTCATGTTCTCTGGTCCTTCCTAATCTTTGTTGCTTTTGGTCTTTTTTGTTTTGTTTTGTCTTTTCTCCAGTCAAAGAGTCTCCCTTAAAATTTCTTGTAGGGCTGGTTTAGTGGTCATGAACTCCTTTAGTTTTGTTTATCTGGGAAATTCTTTATCTGTTCTTCTATTTTAAATGACATCCTTGCTGGATAAAGAATTCTTGGTTGCATATTCAACATGTCGAATATTCCTGGCCACTCCTTTCTGGCCTGCCAAGTTTCTGTGGATAGGTCTGCTGCGAACCTAATCTGTTTTCCCTTATAGGTTAAGGACTTTTTTTTCCCTTGCTGCTTTCATAATTCTTTCCTTTCCTGTCTGTGTGTTTTGTGAATTTGACTATGATATGCCTTGGTGATGGTCCGTTTTTGTTGAATCTAATGGGAGTTCTATGTGCTTCTTGGATATCAATGTCTGTGTCCTTCCCCAGCTTGGAAAAGTTTTCTGTTATAATTTGCTCACATAAACCTTCTGTTCCATTTCCTCTCTCTTCGTCTTCTGGGACTCCTATGATTTGGATGTATTCCTTTTTAATAATCACAAGTTCTCTATGTCTTGTATAGTGTTCTTCTGCCTTTGTTTTCCTCTTTTTTTCTGTTTAATTATTCTCCATAATTTTATCTTCTGTATCACTGATTTGCCGCTCTTCTTCGTTCATCCTTGCCGTTGTGACATCCTTTCGAGATTGCATCTTGGTTACAGCATTTTTAATTTCGTCCCGACTAAATTTTACTTCTTTTATCTCCACAGAAAGGGATTCTATGCTTTTTTTAAACCCTAGCTAGTATTCTTACTGTTATGGTTCTAAATTCTAGTTCAGACACCTTGCTTACATCTGCGTTGATAAAGCCCCTGTCTGTCATCTCTTCCTGTTCTTTCTCTTCGGGTGAATTCCTACGGAGTTCTGTGGCTCAAGTTATGCAGATTGTTGTGTTAATCCTCAGATCAATTTCCTAGGTGTTCAAAGTGGTTGGATGCTAATCTAGCTGTGATTTAGGGACGAGATAAGCTCAGGGTCTCCATGCTGTTCTGCCATCTTAACTCCTCCTCTAATATTTCTTAGTTTTCATTTCAAGTAAATATTAACAGTTATAACCTACATAAATGAAAGGTCTTTAGAATCATCAGTAATTTTTAAGGGGTTCCTGATATCAATAAGTTTTTGAACCTCTAAAATATCTGTGACAACTCTGATTTTTCTAAGCCTCAGTTTCTTTATCTGTAAATGGAGATAATAATAGTGCCTACCTCATGTGGTATTGGAAGCTTAAGACAGTTAATACTTACACAGTGCTTAGAGCAGGTGCTTATAATAGGTGCTTTAGAAGGGTTAAATCATCGTAATAATAGCCACCACTGCATGTGGATGGGGGAAGGGCAGTTCTTAGGAAAGAGAGGCTATGCAACAACATTGGAACCAAGAGATAATCATTCAGAGAAAATTATACGAAAATATCAAGGATCCTATGTTAAGGCAGTTAGTACACAAAAAGAAGTGCAAGGGTAGAAATTATCTCATTACTTGGGCTCTTTATGTCTTTTTATATTTTATTGTATTTTATTGTTTTATTTTTTATTGTCAAAAGTAGCTAACATTCAATGTAGTCTTGGCTTCAGGAGTAGATTCCTGTGATTCATCACTTATATATAACATTCAATGCTCAGCCCAACAAGTGCCCTCATCTATGTCCATCACTCATTTTCCCCGTCCCCCCAAAGCCTCACCCCTATCAACCCTCAGTTCATTGTCTGTATTTAAGAGTCTCTTATATTTTGCCACCCTCTGTTTGTATCTTAATTTCCCTTCCCTTCCCCTATGGCCAGCCGTTACGTTTCTCAAAGTCCACACCTGAGTGAAATCATATGATATCTGTCCTTCTCTGACTGACTTATTTCATGTAGCATAATACCCTGCAGTTCCATCTATGTTGTTGCAAGTGGCAAGATGTCCTTCTTTTTTATCGCTGAGAAATATTCCTTTGTGTATGTATACTACATCTTCTTTGTCCATTCAAAGTTGATGGACATTTGGGCTCTTTCCATGATTTGGCTATTGTTGATAGTGCTGCTATAAACATTGGGGTTCATGTGCCCTTTTGAATCAGCACCTGTGTATCCTTTGGATAAATTCCTAGTAGTACAATTTTTAAGTTGTAAGGTAATTCTATATTTAATTTTTTGAGGAACTTCCATACTGTTTTCCAGAGCAGCTGTACCAGTTTGCATTCCTACCAACAGTGCAAGAGGATTTCTCTTTCCGCACATTGTCGCCAACATCTGTTGTTTCCTAAGTTGTTAATTTTAGCCGCTCAGACCAGTGTGAAGTGGTATCTCATTGTGGTTTTGATTTGCATTTTCCTGATGACGAGTGATTTTGAGCATCTTCTCAGGTGTCCGTTTGCCATCTGGATGTCTTCTTTGGAAAAGTGTCTATTCATGTCTTCTGCCCATTTCTTCACTGGATTGTTTGTTCTTGGGGTATTGAGTTTGGTAAGTTCTTTATAGATTTTGGATACTAACACCTTATCCAATATGTCATTTGCAAATATCTTCTCCTTTTCTGTAGATTGCTTTTTAGTTTTGTTGATTGTTTCCTTTGCTGGGCAGAAACTTTTTATCTTGATAAGGTCCCAAAAGTTCATTTTTACTTTTAATTCTCTTGTCTTCGGAGACATGTTGAGTAAGAAGTTGCTGCATCTGAGATCAAAGAAGTTGTTGCCTGCTTTCTCCCCGAGGGTTTTGATGGATTCCTGTCTCACATTTAGGTCTTTCATCCATTTTGAGTTTGTTTTTGTGTATGGTGTAAGAAAGCGGTCCGGTTTCATTCTTCTGCATGTTGCTGTACAGTTCTCTCAGCACCATATGCTAAAAAGACTGTCTTTTTTCCATTGGCTATTCTTTCCTGCTTTGTCAAAGATTAGTTGCTATACATTTATGGGTCCAATTCTGGATTCTCTATTCTATTCCATAGGTCTATGTGTCTATTTTTGTGCCAGTACCATACTGTCTTGATGATTACAGCTTTGTAATACATGCCAAAGTCTGGGATTGTGATGCCTCCCACTTTGGTTTTGGTTTTCAACATTACTTTGGCTATTCAGGGTCTTTTTTGGTTCCGTACAAATTTTAGGATTGATTATTCTAGCTCTGTCAAGAATGCTGGTGCAATTTTGTTTGGGATTGCCTTGAATGTGTAGATTGCTTTGGTTAGTATCGACATTTTAACAACATTCGTTCTTCCAATCCATGAGCATGGAAGGTTTTCCATTTTTTGTGTGTCTTCTTCAATATCTTTCATAAGTTTTCTATAGTTTTCAGCATACAGATCTTTTACATCTTTGGTTAGGTTTATTCCTAGGTATTTTATGGTTCTTGGTGTGATTGTAATTGGGATTGATTCCTTGATAAATCTTTCTGTTGCTTCATTATTGGTGTATAGACATGCAAATAATTTTTGTACACTGATTTTATATCCTGCAATTTTCCTGAATTCATGTATCAGCTCTAGCAGTATTTTGGTGAAGTCTTTCGGGTTTTGCATGTAGAGTATCATGCTATCTGAAGAGTGAGAGGTTGACTTCTTCTTTGCCAATTTGGATGCCTTTTATTTCATTTTGTTGTCTGATTGCTGAGGCTAGGACATCCAACACTATGTTAAACAACAGTGGTGAGAGTGGATGTACCTGCTGTGTTTCTGATCTCAGTGTTTCTCTATTGAAGATGGTATTAGCTGTGGGCATAGATATATATATGAATAGACCAAAAATCAAATTGAAAACTATGAGCCTGATTGCGAAACAAAAAATAGAAGGTATAAAGAAAAAGAGAAAAGAGAAGAGAAGGAAAGAAAAGAGAAAGAGAGAGAGAGAGAGAAAAAAGCAATAGACTAACATACAAAACTGCAGGAAAGTTGTTATTGGTGCCTGGGACCGGTGGCTATGCTGGTCTGGAGGAGAGGCTGTCTGGTTCACTCAGTGTCAGTCTTACTCCAGTAGATAAACAGTTGCCAGGCTCAGAGGTTTGGGGTTTGGGGTAAGCAGGTCCTGCCTGCACTGGGGGCTGCTGTGCTGTTCCTCGAAGCCCCACCATGTTGGTGATGGGGAGAAAAATGGTGGCACCTCAATCTCTCTTCCCCAGACTGGGTGTCTCAAACCACGCTGTTCAGGCAGCCCTCATGGAGTAGCGCTGGCAGTCAGCCTGTCCTGCTCCAGTCTCCTGTGCCTCCTTGGCACTCAGCTGGGATTCAAAATCCCATGTCTTAAAGGATCCTGCACCATGAGGCCCAGTGCTACTGTGTCCTGCTGATATAGCTGGCTCTTGCAGGGCCTTTTGTCCTTTGGGGGAGGCAATATACCCTCTTACCATGGTACTCAAGGGAGGAGTGTACCCTTATCCCAGTGTACCCTTGAGATCACTCTGTCTTTTTCTTTTTAAATGTTTATTTATTTTGGGGGCACATGGGTGACTTAGTTGGTTGAATATCCGACTTCAGCCCAGGTCATGATCTCGCAGTTTGTGGGTTCAAGCCCTGCATCTGGCTCTGTGCTGACAGCTCAGAGCCTGGAGCCTGCTTCAGATTCTGTGTCTCCCTCTCTCTCTGTCCCTCTCTCAAAAATAAACAAACATTAAAAACTTAAAAAATGTTTATTTTTGAGAGAGAGTGAGCAAGAATTGGGTAGCGGCAGACAGAGAGGGGGACAGAGAGGGCAGAGGATTCGAAGTGGGCTCCAAGCTGACAGCAGAGAGCCCGATGCAGGGCTGGAACTCACAAACCACAAGACTGTGACCTGAGCCAAGGTCTGATGTTTTACTGACTGAGCCACCCAGGCGTCCCTTTATATGTCTTGATTCAGTAATGTAAGTTTCTGTAATAATGATATGATAGCTGAGTCTAGGTGTCATAGCAACTTTCCCCACATGGCTTCTCTTTACATCTACTTTGAGTATTTGCTGTTTCTTAATCCGTAATTTGCCCTTCCCTGTTAGTTATACACAAGTGAGTATGATACCCAATGTGTCATTCTCTAGGTGCTAAAAGTACATTTGGGGCACCTGGGTGGCTCAGTTGGCTAAGCATTTGACTTTAGCTCAGGTCATGATCTCTGGGTTTGTGAGTTTGAGCCCTGCACTGGGCTCTGTACTGTCAGTGCTTGGGATTCTTGCTCTTTCCTCTCTCACTGCCCCTCCCCTGCTTATGTTTTTTCTTTCTCAAAATAAATAAACTTTAAAACAAAACAAAACAAAGGCACATTTAATCCTCTTGGCATTCCTGAATTTCTCCCTAGTGGTGAGATCATGACCTGAGCTAAGATCAAGAGCCCAGTGTGTACCTGACTGAGCCACCCAAGTGTCCTAAAGGTAGGTTTATTAACTCAGTTTCACAAATGAGGAAGTGGAGGCTGAGAGAGAATGTACATGGCTCAATATGACAAAGTTAAAAAATAACAGAGCCACAGGGCGCCTGGATGGCTCCGTTGGTAGAGCATGTGACTATTGATCTTGGGTTTGTGAGTTTGAGCCTCACTTTGGGCCTACGTAGAGATTGCTTAAAATTAAAATCTTAAAAAAATAAATAAAAATAAATTGGGGCGCCTGGGTGGCTCAGTCCGTTGAGTGTCTGACCCTGGCTCAGGTCATGATCTCATGTTTGTGAGTTCAAGTCTCACATCAGGCTCCGTGCTGACAGCTCAGAGCCTGCAGCCTCCTTTGGATGCTGTGTCTCCTTCTTTCTCTACTCCTCTCTCTCTCTCTCTCTCCCCTTCAAAAATAAACAAACATTAAAAAATAAAATAAAAATAAATTAAAAAAATAATAACAGAGCTAGGAATTAAACCTGGATTTGTCAGATCATGAAGTCCAACATCTTTCCAGTGTTCCATCTCATCTGCTATATAAAGAGAAGGAAAGAAAGTCTTTAAAGAGAAACAAACTTTTCTACTGCTCAATTGGAGGTGAAACACTTAATCACAGCTTTCCTCTTTTCTTTGTTTAAAATTGAAATTTAATTTCCATCATTGTGTAAGATGAAGGTGTACCATGTGTTGATTTGATGCACTATATACTGCAGCATGATCATCACCGTAACCTTAGCCCACACCTCTCTCACATCACACAGTGATCGCTTATTTTTTATGGTGGGACTTCTTAGTCTCTGAGCAATTTAGAAGTATGTAATGCAGCATTGTTGACTATAATCACAAGGCTAGGCATTAGATATCTAGAGCTTATTCATCTTTTTCTTGCAAGCTGGTCCCCTTTATTAGTATCTTCCCAATTTCCCTACCTCCTAGCCCCTTTTAACCCCCATTTTACCCTCTGTTTCTACCAGGTCAGCTTTTTTAGGTTCCCCGTGTAAGTGGTATCATACATTATCTGTCTTCCTCTGTCTGGCTTATCTCACTAAGTGTAATGTCCTCCAGCTCCATCCATGTTGTCTGGATGACAGGATTTCCTCTTTTCTATTGGCTGAATAATATTCTACTGTGTATGTGTGTACGTGTGTGTGTCACATCTTCTTATCCGTTCATTCTTTGATAGATGAATGATAAAGATAAATTATGCTTCAATAAATGGAAATGCAGATACCTCTACAAATTCCTGTTTTCATTTTCTTTGGGTAAATACTCAGAATTCCTGAATTATGTGATAGTTGTATTTTTAATTTTTCAGGACCCCCCATACTGTTTTCCATGGTAGTTGCAACAGTTTACATTCCCACCACCGGTGCACAAGGGCTCCTTTTTCTTCACGTTATCACCAATGCTTATTTTCTTTTGTCTTTTTGATGATAGTCAGTTTTAAAATTATTATTATTTTTTGAGAGAAAGAGGGAGAGAGAGCATACACATGTGAGCGATGGTGGCAGAGGGAAAGGGAAAGAGAAAATACTAAGCAGGTTCCACACCCAGCTCAGAGATTGATCTCATGACCAGGAGATCATGAACTAAGCCAAAATCAAGAGTCAGACGTTTAACTGACTGAGTCACATAGGTGCTTAATGATAGCCATTTAACAGGTGTGAGGAGACAGCTCATTGTTTCTTTTTAAAGATTTTACTTTTTAAGTAATCTCTGCATCCAACATGGCGCTCATGAATTGTTCGCCCTTCATCTGTGCTAATATTCCCTGCTCTCATATTTATTTTGACAGTATAGCTAGTCCAGTTTCCTGTAAGCACTATTTGCATGCAGTATCTCTTTCCATCATTGTCCTTTAGTGTATCTATATCTTCACCTTTAAAATGGGTTTCTGGGGCACCTGGGTGGCTCAGTTGGTTAAGTGTCTGGCTCTCGATTTCAGTTCAGATCATGATCTCACAGTTTGTGAGATTTAGCCCCACGTCAGGCTCCTCACTGACAAAGTGGAGCCTGCTTGGAATAATCTCTCTCTCTCTCTCTCTTTTTGCCTCTCCCCCCTTGTGCTCCCTTTCTCTC
Source organism: Paguma larvata (assembly GCA_030068075.1). Taxonomy (NCBI): domain Eukaryota; kingdom Metazoa; phylum Chordata; class Mammalia; order Carnivora; family Viverridae; genus Paguma; species Paguma larvata. Next base: position 38,083,918 of record CM057827.1, read on the forward strand.
TCAAAATAAATAAACTTAAAAAAATAAAATAAAAAAATAAAAGTTTTCTTTTAGACAGTATATAGTTGGATCCTTTTTAACAAAATTCAATCTGACAACTTTTGCTTTTTATTAATTACATTTATTTATGTTTAATATAAATGGTCTAAACATATGTAACTTTTATAGTTATCAACCATATGGTCAGGCTCAGATATGTCAGTTGAGATCTAGAATTTGTGACCCAGAAACAATTTCAAAATTACAAGTTTCCATTTCAATTTTTCAGCTATCCTAAAGGGGACACACAGATTATAGCAATCCTTCTCAAAAATTTCTTTCATTTTTCTTTCTACCTTACTCACAAAGTAGAACTCTTCACACTTCTTTTTGACTCTTCGGAAGATTGCTCCCAAAAGTATCTTCAAAAGGGTATTTCTGACACCTTTCTTGGAGGGTGAAAGGGAGAAAGAAATTGAGTGGGCAAAACTAGAGTCCTCTTTGATCCATAGAAGGAGAGAAACATCTGGGAACAGTCACACATTAGTATATTTTGTCTAGTCATGCTCTTCCATGGTTGGTCTCATGGCTACAAAGAGATGACCAATATCTAAATTTCCCACATGCGTTCATTCTCTCTTTTCACAATCCGGCGCCTTCCTTGCCTATTTTTTTCAGCCTCTGCTGTGTGGGAGAGGGTATAATTCCCCTCAGCATTTAATCCTCCATTCTCTCCAGGCAGTGTCTTTAGTAGGGAAAGGAAAAGAGAGCACAGAGGTATGAGCATTCAATCATTCAACAAACATTTACTGGGTACCTGCTATGTGTGAGGTGCTCTTTGGAGTGTGTTCTGGTAAGCAAGTCAGACAAGACCCCTGCCCTTGGGATATTCACCTTCTAGTAAAAGAGACACATAATTAACAAAAAAATATATATATATTCAGATCATCCTTATGGGCCATGAAGAAAATCAAGCAGAGAGAGGGAGAGAGAGCAGTTGGGAGCAGGGTCAGAGCTGTTTTTTGCAGGGCAGTCCAAGGACTGAATGATGTAAGGGAGTGAGCCATGAGAATGGGTGGGGGAGATTTTCCAGGCAGGGACCAGCAAGTGAGACAGAAGAAGCTAGGTAGATTCAAGAGGCAAAGGGGAGAGTGGAGACAGGGAGATGAGGTTAGGGAAGTGGCCAGGCACTTTCATTCGGGACCTGAATTGATCAGGATAAAATTCTAGAGCAGAGCTGTCCAAGAAATGTGTGAAATATATCTGTAATTTTAAGTTTTCTAATAGCCATGTTAAAAGAACTAAAAAGGAATGGGTATAATTAATATTTATAGTGTATTTTTAAACCAAACATATCTAAAATTAAATCATATCAAATTGTAATCAATATAAAACTTTATTAATGAGATATTATGCATTCTTTTTTTAAAAGTTTATTTATTAATTTTGAGAGAGACAGAGAGAGCTTGAGCAGGGGAGGGGCAGAGAGAGAGAGAGAGAGAGAAAGAATCCCAAGCAGGCTCTAAAGGGTCAGCCTACATTCATGGGGCTCAGACTCACAAAACTATGAGATCATGACCTGAGCCTAAATCAAGAGGTGGATGCTTAGCCAACTGAGCTACCCTGGTGCCCCGAGATATTCTGAATTATTTTTTCTTACTAAATGCAATGAACTTAATGCTTGTATTCCTGTCCCCCAAATTCATATGTTGAAATCCTGATTCTTAATGAGATGATATTTGAGGTGGGGCCTCTGGGAGGTGATTAGCTTATAAGGGTTGAGCCCTCACCAATGGGATTAGTGCTCCTATTTTAACTGCCCCTATTTTATTTTTATTTATTTATTTATTTTTGTAAATTTTTTTAAATGTTTATTCATTTTTGAAAGAGAACAGAGTGTGAGTGGGGGAAGGGCAGACAGCGAGGGAGACAGAATCCAATGCAGGTACTAGGTTCTGAGCTGTCAGCACAGAGCCCAACACAGGGCTCAAACTCACTGACTGCAAGATCATGACCTGGGCTGAAGTCGGACACCCAACTGACTGAGCCACCCAGGTGTCCCATTTATTTATTTTGTGTTAGAGAGAGAGAGAGAGAGCACGTGTGAGTGTACACACAGGCACATGAGAGGGAGAGGGGTGGAGGGAGAGGGAGAATCTTCAGCAGGATCCATGCCCAGTGCTCAGCCTGATGCAGGGCTCCATCTCATGACTGTAAGATTGTGACCTGAGCTGAAACCGAGAGTTGGGTGCTTAACCGACTGAGCCACCCTGGCGCCTTGGGATTAGCACCCTTATAAAAGAGATCCCAGAAAGCGCCCATGCCCCTTCTACTACTAACGTGTGTGGACATGTTAAGACAGCTGTCTTTGAATTAGGAAGTGAGCTTTCACCAGACGCCAAATCTGCCTATGCCTTGATACTGGACTTTCCAGCCTCCAGAACCGTGAGGAAGAAATGTTTGTTGCTTAAGCCCCCCAGTCTGCGGTACATTGTTTTAGCAGCCTGAATAGACTAAGGCACTACATTTAGCAGTTACAGTCACAATTCAATTCGGATATTAAGTTTTCATCCAAAAACCTTCATCTATATTTAGATTTCATAAAATGTATAGCTGAAAAAGTAGATTGAAATACCGAAGTTGTTCCCAATATAGTTTTCCAATAACTGAATCAAGCATCGTTTTCAAATTAAAATTAAATAATACCAAAAATTCAGTTCTTCAGTAGTATTTGCCACATTCCAAGGGCTCAGAAGCCACATAAGGCTGGTAGATATTATATTGGATAGCACATGTAGTTAGTGGGTATCAATGACTGCAATGACTTCTCACTCCATATTTCTCTACAGAGAAATCACAGATCACAGATCACAGGGTGATCTCTGAAAAAATGGAAATCAGTTCACATTGTCCCTGCTTAGAAACTCTAGTAGCTTCCTATGACATTTGGTAAATCCCAATGACTCAAGTGGGGCATCCACTGTGAAGCAGATGAAGAGCGCCTGTATTTACAAATCTTTCCTGAAATCCCATTACAGTGATAGTAAAGAAGTACAAGAAAAAACAAATCCATGAGTGAAATAAGAGGTGGAGAAGCAGGGCTGTATCGACAAATGTAGTTTTGGTGAATTTCCCTAAGATTGAAGGTAAATGTGATCTTATTGATTGGTAAAGCAGAGAAGAAGGAGCCATAGCTCTGAGCACACGAAAGGCTGCAGGGAACAAGAGAGACACTTCCATAGTATCCCAGCTACTTAAATGATGAGCTACAAAGACTGGGAGTGGGAGGAAAGGCACAAGTTCAAGGGAACTGATGGAAAACAGTGAGTGGAAAGGATGTGTGGGTTTGCTGCTCCTCTTCTTCTCCCTCAACTTTGTGCATATTTTGGCAGTTTGTCCTAGGTACTGGCTATAGAGAAATCCTTCTAAAGAAATCATGTTATTCCTTGGATGGCAGCAGTTGGAAAGCCTAGAGTAGAACCTTACTCACTTTGACATGGGGGTGAGAGAGGAAGTCTTCCTGCCCACCATTTGACAGTCAGCTGGCACACATAGATCATGTAATCAGCATTTTCATTCTGGAAAGGGACTGGTGACAGAAAAGAACCCAAGTAATTCATCTGGCTCCTCATATTCATCAAAAGGACAATCATGGGCCATAAGATAGTTGCACAAAATCATCATAGTTGCACAAAATCATCAGGACCAAAATGAATAAGAATCCACCATAGAAGAAACAGAAATAGTTCATGGTGTAGCAGTGAACTTAAAAAAAAAAGTGAAATTAATATTGTCAGAGAAATTTGAGGAGAAAGTGCATCTATAAATATATTAATATAATATAAATATAAATATATTAATATAAAATAAATATATTTAATATATTAATATATTTATATATTAAAACAAATATAAAAAACTATATAAAATAAAATATATTAATATATTAAATATATAAAAATATAATATATTGCATAAAATATTAATAGATGACTCTAAAAACCCCAAATATTTAATAAGTGTTAGAAATATAATTGTAAAAAGAAAAATTCAACAGAAAGGCTAGGAGGAAGAAATCAAGGGAATCTCCCAGAATGTAGAACAAAAGAACAAAAGAGAAAAGTTGAAAGACAGAGATGACCCACAAAGAAGAGCCAACATACATCTAATAGGTGCTTCAGACTGAGAGTAGAGAAAAAGTAGATCTCCCAGAGCCAAAGATCCATGTCTTCACCCAATGCTAATCAATATGAACGAAAAGAGACCTGTGTCTAGTCATATCTTAGAGAAACTTCACAAGTCCAAAGACAAAAGACTCTTAAAAAGATTCCAAACGGGGAAAAAAAAATCAAGGGTTGAGAATTATACTGGCATCACACTTCTCATCAGTTATGCTATATACTAGAACACAAGGGAATAATGCTTTTAAAAATTCTGAGGGACAATGATTTTGAGCCTAGAGTTCTATAGCCAGCCAAATTAAGATGTGAGTGGGGAGCAAAATAAAGATTTTTTTTTAATGTCCAAGGACTGAGGAAACTTATCACCTACACCCCACTCCCAAAAGAACTGCCTAAAGATGTACTACAGCAAAATGAAATAGGAATCTAAGAAATAGGAAGATAATCAAGTTGCAGGAACTGGGCAATTAAAGGAAATCTTTGAATGCTAGTTGTGTAATAAGGTTAAAACGTGTGAAGAAACTGGATCATTTTAGAGAGTGAATAAAGGTTGATTACAGTATTACATTAAAAAATACGTTCCATTTTTCCTGGAAGAGCTACAAGTTTAGCGACAACACCTTTGCTACTGGATTGCCTATTTGAGCCTACGATGAATTTTTTTTTATATTATCAGCACACTAGAGATAATTCTTGGTTTTCAACTTTGAGAATTAACTTACAGACAATATATGGAAAACTTAACTATCATTAGAGAACAGAGTATGTTATAAACTTTGCCAATGAGAAGTAATGTCCATTGAGAAGATAGAAAGACAAAGGGAAGTAAGTGAAGGGGGTTGAGAATCACACCTTACCCAGAACACTGAGAAACACTGCACGTGGGGCTGGAGGTGCTGAGCATGGCGAACAGGGGAGAGACACTGAGTCCTGAGGCACAGGCATGAGGGCTAATCCGGTAGAGACGCGCGGGAAGAGACTGTTGAGGTCTGACGGGAATGAGTGTGGAGGTGGGGGTGAGCAGAACTGGCTGAGCGGAAATAGCGAGGGGGGTATGGGCGGAGAATAGTAGGGTACCGAGCGGAAGGGGCGGGGCAGGGGCGGAGCGGAGCCGCGGTGGCCCAGGGCGCCTGCGCAAATCAGCCCGCTGGAAGCTCGTGCTGTCGTGCAGCGCCTCGCATCTCCTCGCGCTTGCTGTCTCTTCAGCCTCCAGTCGCTTCGCTTCACCCGACGCCATGCCCCGCCTGATCGTTCTTTGTCTGCTTCCTCGCCGCCGCGTGACCCACCTGAGGCTACAGCCCGGCCGCCGCTTGGCCCGCTCGGAGTCCCGCCGCCGCCAGCACCCCAAGTCGACTGTGGTGAGTGGCTGACCACGCGTCGCGGCGGCGCGGAGCCGAGGCGGGAACGCCCGGAGGGACGGGGATGAGCCGGGGACGTCGTGCCCGGCGGCCGTTGGGGGTTCGGGGGTGGGGGGCTCGGGGAGAGCGCCGAGGGCAAGGGCGGAGCCGTCGTTACGCCGCGCGGTGTCCGTCGCCCTGGAACGCCGCCTTTGGTACCGACGCCTGCTGCTTGCCGTCCAACGCGGGGAATCCTGGGTAGCACCTTCGGTGCAAGGGTTCAGCGGGAGATTGGGGGCGGGGGGCGTAAGAAGAAAGGTGTTTGCTTCCCAGATTGGAGTTGGGCCATCTAGGAAAGGAAGTCCTGCCTTTTTAGGCCTCGCCAGGCCGCGTCACGGGAGAACAGCCAAAGTCCTCGGAAGGTGGACGCGGATCTTGTTCGGCACGCGAGCCGCCATTAACTACGTTCTCCGTCTTCTCTCCCAGGACAATGGCGTTGCGCTCGTGATGTTTTTCGCGACCTTCTTGGCACCGAGCGGATACATGCTGAGCAATCTGAGCGAGTTCAGAAGAGCGTAGATGGAAGGAGGCGTGGAGCCGCCGTTGACACCCGAGGAGCGTTCAGAAAAAGCGGCGACTTGCTTCAGCGAGGAAACGTGCTCAGTTGGGTTGACGGTGCAGCCATTGTGGGTATTCAGTTCATCACCGTGTGTTTTCCGTGAATAGTTTGCACTTTTTGGGCACTGTGTGGTACACGCAGATGAGTGTGTGGAGTCATTTAAAAATGTTGAATAAAGTTGAAATGTTCACGCACGGTATGTGATCTCAGATTATTTTCTTGACAGTGATAGCTGATGAGAATTTCATGAGGAAAAATAGAATAATAAGAACAGCAACGAAAGGTCAGTGCTGGAGGTCACTCCATCAAATGTATTTTATGGGAGTGAATGCGTGTCTAGTGGTATCAACCTTAAAAGGTTAGATAGGTAGCAGTAAGGTAATAAATGATTCTTCTGGTTTTAATGTTCCATTGGTACTACCCCTTTTATTTACTTACTTTAACTATAATTTTTTATTTTTATTTTTTAAATGTTTTTAAACAGAGTGAGTGGGGAGGGGCAGAGAGAGAGGATCCCCAGCAGGCTCCACGCTCCTCATGGAGCATCTTGTGAACTGTGAGATCGTGACCTGAGCGAAATCAAGAGTCGGATGCTCAACTGACTGAGCCATCCAGGCGCCCTGATTTTTATTTTTATTTTAGAAAGCATGAGCTGGGGGAGAGGAGCAGAGGAAGAGAGAGAGAGAGAGAAAGAGAGAGAGAATCTTAAGCAGGCTCCACGCTGAGCGTGGAGCTGGACATGGGGCTTGATCCCACAACCCTGGGATCATGAGATGAGCCAAAATTAAATGCTGGATACTCAACCCACTGAGCCACCCAGCCCTGTACTGCCCTTTTTAGTAATGACATGCTGACTTTCCTTTTCACTGGGATAAATAGGACTTTCTATTACTTTCTCTTAAATGTGCCTCTACAGTCTGGGATTTAGTAATTATCTTTGTGTTTTATTTGTACCTCTATTAATGGATTTTGTTATTTTCTATAAGTTGTCTTTCAGATTTGAAGAATCTCATATACCTTTGTTTGCATTTCAGCTCACTTTGCCAGTTACTGTGACTGTGGGCCGCAGACCTAAACTCAGTCTGTTTACTTGTCTGTGTATATAATGGGAACTTAAAATTGGTCTCTTGAAGGGATGTTGTGGAGGAATAAAACACTGAACAAAGATAAGACACCTCCTAGCATAGTGCCTGAAACACAGTAATCAATAGATAGAAATTATTGAGTGAATATATGTTTACTAATATTCATTCACTTAACAAGTATTGCATTTGTTTGCTGTACCAGATATTGTCCAAGGTCAATGAACCGAAAGTAGATCTCTGGCTTTGTGGGGCACAGAGGACTTGCATTCTAATTACTTCAATATTGTATTTGCATTTTGAAATTTATATTGGTGTGTTAGGTTTCTCCAGAGAAACTATGCCATTTTGTGTGTGTATATATACAGAAAGAGAGAGGGAGAGGGTGAGAGATTGATTGATTAGTTGATTTTAAGGAATTGATTCACAGTTGTGAAAGCTAGCAAGTCCAAAATCTGCAAGGGAGACAGTCTGTGGCAAGCTGGAGACTCAGGAAAGAGTTGCAGTTTGAGTCTGAAGTCAGTTTCCTGGTGGAATTGAACTCTCTCAGAAGAAGTCAGTATTTTTCTTTCAGGCCTTCAATTGCTTAGGTGTAGCTTACCCACATTATAGAGGGTAATATGCCTTAGTCTAAGTCTACTGAGCTAAATGTTAATCCTGTCCAAAAATTACCTTCATAGAAACATCTAGAATAGCATTTGACCAAATATCGGTACTATGGCCTAGCTAACACAAATTTAAAGTGTCACAATTGGGTAAAATAATTTTTCAGAGGGAAACCATGAAAAAGATTTGGTACTTCTAAAATTTAAAGGTAAGAGTACAGGGACTTATTGAAATCTTTTCTACTTAAGATTTACCTTCTCTCTTCACTGGTGGCAAACCTGCTCTTAGGCCCTTTAAAGAACTCTGGCCTATCAGAACACAGGCTCTATTTCGGTTTCTTGTACTCACCAAGACCATGTTTAAACTTACTGCCCATTTTGAACTTACTTTTTTCTTTTCTAATTCTAGTGATTTTGTGGTTAAGCTTCTGATGCCTGCCTCTTTATGTTATAGCTGATGACAGAAGACTGGTCTACCTTTGCCCTGACTGGGGAAGACTATTGAACTGTAGGAATAAGCAGTCTTTTCCCTAAGGATACCAGGGTGGCTTAGTTGGTTAAGCGTCCAACTTCAGCTCAGGTCATGATCTCATGGTTTGTGAGTTTGAGTTCTACATCTGGCTCTGTGCTGATGGTGCAGCGTCTGCTTAGTCCCTCTCTCTGTCCCTCCCCCACTTGTACTTTCTCTCTCAAAATAAACTTTAGGAAAAAAAAAAGAGTCTCTTCACTAGAACTTAACACCTATTTTCTGAGCCATTTATTTGACATCATTCTCATGGAACAATGCTGTGTTGGGAAGTGGTAGCTGATTTTGATGAGTGAACTCTGTTGCCCTGTCATGTTGTTTAACTTTCACTGTATAAAAGTGTCACATTAGAAGTACAGTTCATTCTTGTTATTTGGAGTAGTTATACTCTATAATAGTCAGCATGAACACTGAATTAGTGAATACTGAACCATTGCTCACATTAGGTTCCTGTGAACCTCATCACAACATTTAAACACTATGTATGGAGTCCATTTTAAACAGGGAATTCACCTACAAAAAGTCCAAAAATTTAAAAAACTGACACCAAATAGGCCATGGGAGGCTGTACATTCGTTTACAGTATTACAGAATGAGAGCTGGAACAAGAAGGTGGAGCTTCGGATTGTTTGACCTCAGCGTTACGTGATTCAAATTTTTTGCGACTGCATGTCTGTGAACGATGAAGTGTTGTATTGATTTTGAGTTTGAAAATAATTTTTGTGAGTAGGAGAATTTGCAGACATGGAGTCTACAAATAATGGGAATAAGCGTTATTCCTAGAGGAAGTCTTGTTCTCATTTATGAATCATTCTGGGAATTCTTATTTTGAAATTTTAAGAATTTGCAGGATGTTCTTTTGGGAAGAAGAGTCTGGAGAAACCTTCATCCCTTGAGGTTGGATTTTTGTGGAATAGCTTAAAAAATGTGGATTTGACGTTGGGGAATAAATGAAGTAGTGCACTTCTTCGCTTAAAATGAGATTTGATAATAAAGTAATGATCTTAGTGAAACTGGGAAACTGCAAAAAGAATATAAAATATTTTGATAGTAGTATTGGTGGATTAGAGCTTTCACTATCCATTTCCCAGATGAGTACTCTATTGGCCAACATCCAGTTGGATATAAACTTCTGGCATCTGATAAATAGTTAACTCACTAGTGGGTATATATAATGCTTATATGTCTCATCTCTACGCCCGATTTAAAATTCCTTGAGGAAGAATGACATATGATAATATTTTTAATCTTTAGGTGTAGCATAGTGGGTAGGTCAAAATATTTACTTTGATCAGAAGACTGAAATTGCTTCTTCCTATAACCAGGTATGTACTTAGTGAGCTTCTATTATGCATGGAAGTATGGATAGAAATATGAATAGTTTTTGTCTTGTTTTTCCAGCGCATAACTCAATCCCTGGTACATATTCTGAGGTGGGTTTTTTTTTGTTTTGTTTTGTTTTTGTTTTTTGTTTTTTTTTAGTATACCAACTGAGTGTTTAAACAGCTGGTAAGATGAGTAGGGTTCATCTCACTTGCTAATTCTTCTTTTCTAGTAATGGCTGTAGTGCTGTGTTGAGGAAGATTATAAAAGAAATGAAATAACTTTAATCAGCAGTGTGAATAAAATATATCCTATATATTGACTGAGCATGTCAATTTTTCCTTGATAATTTGTGGCAAAGAAATTTATAGAAATTGTAAATTAGACAAGGGCTAATGAATTGTGTAATATATTAATTTATACGCAAATCGAACACAATGTTTAATTTTAAGCACAATAAAATATTCGTGACATTCTGAGCTTCTTAAAAGAAAGGTTTATAAAGAAATATTTCTATTTAGAAGTGTAAGGAGTGAGTTATTTTTCAATTCAGGAAAAAATTTTCTGAAAAGTTCCATTTATTTTTAAAGTTCTGTTGCTATGGCAAGTTGCTGAATTTGGATAAATCACTTGATTTCTAGAAGCCTGTTTCCTTTTCTGTAAAATGAACAGGTTGACCTAGACCAGGGATTTTTAACTTTTTCCTTTATTCAAATCAATACATAATTATTGAAGTATTTTGTGACTTACCATGTGAACAGGGCATTTTGATTTTTTTAATGGTAACCTGAGTTAGTAAGAATTAAACTTTGTAAGTCAAGTATTATTTAAAAGTATTTAAGATTTAATAATAAGTATATAAAATTGATCCTATTTATAATTTACCCATAAACATGTACATACAATATGACATTTGAATAGACCTTTTATTGGGGAAAATCACTTCTCTAATGTGTATGTCAGCTTTCACTCTATTCAGCTTTACCACTACATGTTCCCACTATACCTTTACTTGGCATTACTTAGACTTCCACTCTGTTCTTCTCCATCAGGACCTCGCAATTTTTTCTTTTTTACTAACCCAGCCTTTCCACCTTATCTACTTTCATTTAAGTGTTCTATTGCCAATACCTTTAACTTATTTGTCCTTTTACTTTTTTGTTCATTGTACTCTCCAGATACAAACTGTGGATCAGTCATAGTCCCTCAACTTTGGCTTGGGCAAGTGCTGCATAGGAAATCATAGAATCACACTGTTAGTGCTATTAGAAATTCATTGTTTCCATACTCATAACCCCACAATGCTTCCTAAAATTCTTTTCTCTTTTCCTTTACTTTTCATGGTAGTGACTAATTTGAATCCCATGTATCTGAACTTTTAATTCTATTAGCTTTCTACCCAATTTTAGTAGACTACCTCGTTTTCTAATTCACAGAGGAAGTTGAAGCTATTCCTTAATTATTGCCCCCCCATCTATAAATGTAATAGAATTCTACCCATCTTTCCTCTTAGTGCAGTGGAAGGAGAATTAATATTCTAAGGTTGAATCCTTTTGCCTGTGCTTTGGGCCCTACATCTTTCCTGTGGGGTATAAGCTCTAGAAGTTGTCTAAATTTGATTTCTAACTCTATTGATTCCATCTCAGATAATTAAAAAGCTCAGCTTCAGCCTTTAAAAAAGAAGAAAAGGCCCTAAGATCCCCCTTTTAACATAAGCGTCCAAGTTTTTGGTAGCTTTATGGTGATTCTTGCTTTATTGTGGTGGTCTGAAACTGCAGCCAAAATATCCTGATGTTAGCCTGTAATTGAAAATATATTTCACTGCTATCGTAAGTCAGTGGTTTTGTCACTAAATCTAGTAGACAGTTTTTAGTCCTTTTTGCAGTGTTTGATGTTACTTACTCTGTTTTTGAAGTACAGGCATACCTCAGAGATGGATATTAGGGGTTCGGTTCCAGACCATCACAATAAAGCGAGTCAAATGAATTTTCTGATTTCCTGGCTCATATAAAAGTTATGTTTACACTTCACTGTGGTTTATTAAGTGTTCAATAGTATTACATCTTGGGTACATATCTTAATTTTAAAAATACTGCAAAAAAAAAAAACAAACAACCCAAAAACAAAACCTAGCTATCATCTCAACTCTCAGCACATCAAAATCTGTTGGTGAGGAGGGTCTTGCCTCAGTATTGAATGGCTGCTGACCAGGATGCTGGTCATTGAAGTTTGGAGTGGCAGGAGCAATTTCTAAAATAAGACAATAATGCAGTTTGTCCCAATGATTGGCTCTTCCTTTCATGATTTCTCTGTAGCATGTGATGCTGTTTGATAGCATTTTACTCACAGTAGAAATCTTCAAAATTGGAGTTGTTCTTCTCTAACCCTGCCACTGCTTTTTCGATGAAGTTTATGTAGTAGTCTAGTTTTGTTGTTGTTGTTGTCTTTTTGACAGTTTTCACGGCATCTTCACCAGGAGTAGATTCCATCTCAAGAAGCTACTTTCTTTGCCCCTCAAGAAGAAGCAACTCCTCATCTGTTAGAACTTGATCAAGAGATTGTAGCAATTCAGTCACATCTTCAGGCTCCACTTTTAATTCTAGTTTCTTGCTGTTTCCACCACATCTTCAGTTTCTTCCTCCTCTGAAGTCTTGAACCCTCAAAGTCATCCATGAGAGTTGGAATCAGCTTCAAAACTCCTGTGAATGTTGATATTTGACCTCTTCCTATGAATCATGAATGTTCTTAATGGCATCTAGAATAGTGAATCTCTTCCAGAAAGTTTTCATTTACTTTGCCCAGATTCATCAGAGGAATCACTATCTATGGTAACTGTAGCCTGTGTCATGTAGTTCTTAAATAATGACTTGAGAGTCAAAATTATTCCTTGATCCATGGGCTGCAGTATGGATATTATGTTAGCAGGCATGAAAACATTTATCTCCTTGTACATCTCCATCAGAGCTGTGGGTGACCAGGTGCATTGTCAATGAGCTGTAATATTTTGAAAGGAATTTTTTTCTGAGCAGTAATTCTTAACAGTGGGCTTAAAATACCCAGTAAATCATGCTGTCATGCAGGCTTTGTTTATAGAGCACAGGCAGAGTAAGCCTGAGACAGAAAGACAAAATGTGGCTCTCTCTCCATTAATTATGAAGTAAGAGGGAATCAGAAGGATATGGTATGCTCTAAGGTGAGTAGCTCTCAGGGACAAGTAGTTCTCAACCTACTTGCTGCTTACTGGTTCCCCTTAATGACTTCTAGATCTGCTGCAAGTTTTTGATTCATGGACACAATGTGTTTTGATTATAGCTAAGTGTATAAGTATACCTTGGAGATACTGTGGGTTTTGGTTCCAGACCACTACGATAAAGAGAGTAAAATTTTTTGGTTTCGCAGTACATGTAAAAGTTATGTTAATATTACACAGTAGACTGTTAAGTGTGGCATAGCATTATGTCTAAAAATACAATGTATATACCTTAGTTAAAAGATATGCTATTGCTAAAAAATACTAACCATCATTTAAGCTTTCAGTGAGTCATAATCTTTTGCTGGTGCAGGGTCTTGCTTCAAAAGCAATGGCTGCTGAATGATCAGAGTAGTGGTTGATGAAGATTAGGGTGGCTGTGGCAATTTCTTAAAATAAGACAACAGTGAAGTTTGCCTCGCTGATTGACTGTTTCACAAATGATTTCTCTGTAGCATGTAATGAGCAGTCCTATTTTATAATATTACTGAGCAGTAGGTCTCAACAGTGGGCTTAAACTCTTCAGTAAATCATCTTGTAAACAAATGTATGGTCATCCAGGCTTTGTTGTTTCATTTATAGAATACAGCACAGGCAGAGTAGATTTAGCATAATTCTTAAGTGCCCTGGGATTTTGAGAATGGTTAATGAGCATTGGCTTCAACTTAAAGTCACCAGTTCTATTAGTCCCTAAGAAGAGAAGAGTCAGCGTATCCTTTGACACTTTGAAAGCTGCGAAAGTTCGAGATGGCATATTCTCCAATAGAAGGCTATCTCATCTGTCTTGAGAATCTTGTTTATTGTAGTCACTTTCATAAATTATCTTAGCTAGATCTTTGGGATAACTTGCTCCAGCTTCTATATTAGCACCTGGTGCTTCACCTTGCACTTTTATGTTATGGAGATGGTTTCTTTCCTTAAAATTCATGAGTCAACCTCTGGTAGTCTCAAACTTTTCTTTTGCAGCTTCCTCATCTCTCTCAGCCTTTATAGAATCGAAGAGGTTTAGGACCTTACTTTGCATTAGGCTTTGGCTTAAAGAAATATTGTGGCTGGTTTGATGTTCTATCCAGACCACTAAAACTTTCTGGGGGAAGGCTTTAAGATGGTGGAGAAGTAGGGAGACCCTAGGCTTGCCTTGTCCCTCAAACACAACTAGATAAATACCAAACCATTTTGAACACCCAATAAATAGATACTAGGACTGAGAGAGCAAAAACGCACAACTAGGGGTGAAAAAACTGCCACATTGTGGAAGGTAGGAGCTGCATAGTTGATTTCAGAGAGAAGACCTGTGGGTGCTATGATGGGAAGGGAGCCCTGAGCATGGAGAGAAGCAAGAGAGAAAAAGAGTGAAAGTTTGTGTAGGGAATTGTGCAAGAAAAACTCTTCCCCCAAACCATTGAATGGAAAAGGGAGAGGGGCTGAATACCACAAGATTTTATAAACAGTGAAGCACAAGAGTCTGAAATTTTGGAGGTCTGCGCCATCACCAGGGTCTCGCCTGGTGGGCTTAGGGGTACTCCAGTGGGAAAGGGGAGTGGAGACCCGAGAATGGGCAGGGTGGTCTGAGGATCCCCTGGGTTGAATGGGGAGAAGCAGTTCCCTTACTTGGAGTGCATTGGGAGAGGTGTCCCATACTGTCTGGGGCCAAAGAACTGGCAGGTGCCATTGAGCTGCCCTGTTCACTGACACAGGAATGGGGATGCTGGCTCAGGGCAATGAGTCTTGGTGATGGCTTTCTGCTTTGCTTTACCATAAATTCTGAGCTGCTGTAAGGTCACACAACCAATTTCTGGAACAAGCTGGCATCAGCCACAGCACAGTGAGACCGTACCTCAGAGGATCAGTGTGGGTCTGCATCAGGTGGGTGTCTAAAATTTGGAGTTTTGAAACCCAGGCATGCACCCGAGATAAAACACAGGAGTGCTGGGCCACCTGGTATGCAGACAGCTCAGACAGAGGCAGAGTGAAGGTGGGGATCTGGCAGAAGCTGGAGACACAAAAGAGGTGATTGTTTGCTCTTCAGTGAGGGCTTCCTGAAGAGTGGCAGGTGCAAGCTCCCCAATCCGGGGTCGACTGAGCAGGGTGACACCATTTCTCCTACTGCCCAATTAGCACAGACTGACTTCAGTGAGGAAAACAGCGCCACCATGTGGAGGCCAGAGCCTCTTACACCAACCCCCGCCCCCCTGCACCCTGTAGGTGCATCTCCACTAGGGCAAGTCCATCTGAGAATTAGTGCAACAGGTCCCACCCCCAGAAGACTGCCACGAACCCCTCACTCACACCAAATCTACTGATCAGAGTGCTGCAGAGTTTCAGCTCTAGGGGAAATAGGATCTAGCTTTGTGTTTTGTTTTGTTTTGTTTTTGGATCTATCTTCTTTTAACAAGTAGACCAAAACAAACCTAGATCTAACTTCCTTTTTGTTTTCTTTTTTTTTTTTAACCTTTTCTTAATATAGCCATCACTCTCAGGAGGAGGAATATAACAGGATTTCCTAAGAAACACACAAAAACACTGACCTTGATGATAAGACAAGATGGAGGAATTCTCTCCAAAAGAAAGAGCAGGAAGAAGTAACAGCCAGGGATTTAATCAATATAGTTATAAATAAGATATTTGAACTAGAATTTAAAACAATTATAAGGATACTAGCGGGGCAATAAAAAAGCATAGAAGACACTAAAGAATCCCTTACTGCAGCGATAAAAGAACTAAAAACTGGGGTGCCTGGGTGGCTCAGTCAGTTAATTGTCTGACTCTTGGTTTTGGCTCAGAACATGATCTCACAGTTTTTGAGATTGAGCCCTGCATTGGGATCTGCGCTAACAGCGTGGAGCCTGCTTCAGATTCTCTGTCTTCGTCTCTCTTTGCCCCTCTCTTGCTTGAACTAATGCTTTCTCTCCCTCTCTCTCAAAAATAAGTAAATAAACATGAAAAAAAGAACTAAAAACTAGTCAGGCCGAAGTTAAAAATGCTGTAACTGAGATGCAAACCATAATGGGTGCCATAACAATGAGGATGGATGAAGCAGAGAAATGTATCAGTGATAAGGAAGGTAAAATTATGGGAAATAATGAAACTGAAAAGAAGAGGGAAAGAAAGTTATTGGATCATGAATGTATACTTAGGGAACTAAGCAACTCCTTAAAGCTTAGTAACATTTGTATCATGGGAGTCCCAGAAGATGAAGACCGAGAAAATGGGGCAGAAGGTTTATTTCAGCAAATTATAGCCAAAAACTTTCCTAACCTAGGAAAGGAAACAGACATTGAAATCCAAGGAGCACAGAGAACTCTCATTAAATTCAACAAAGGCTAGCTATCACCATGTGACATACCATTGTCAAGTTCACAGAGTACACAGACAAGGAAAAAATCCTGAAAGCAGCAAGGGAAAAAAAAGTCCTTAACCTACAAGATTAGGTTTGCAGCAGATCTGCCCACAAAAACTTGGCAGGCTAGAAGGAAGTGGCATGATATATTCAACATGCTGAATAGGAAAAATTTACTGCCAAGAATATCCAGCAAGGTTGTAATTCAGAATAGAAGGAGAGGAAGAGTTTCCCAGACAAGCAAAAATTAAAGGAATTCATGACCACTAAACCAGCCATGCAAGAAATATTAAAGGACACCCTTCGACTGGGCAAAAACGAACAAAAGCAGCAAAGACTAGAAAGGAACAGAGAACATCACCAGAAACACCAATTTTATAGGTAACACAAAGGCACTAAATATCCATCAATAATCACACTGAATATAATTGGACTGAACGCTCCAATCCAAAGACATAGGGTATCAGAATGGATAAAACCCACAGCAAAGAGCTTTTCATCTGTAGTCATGAACAATACAGGGATGTCCATTCTCACCATTACTATTTAACAGAACTGGAAGTCTTAGCCTCATCAATCAGACAACAAAAAGAAATAAAAGGCATCCAAATTGGCAAGGAAGAAGTCAAACTTTCAGTATTCTCAGATGACATGATACTCTATATAGAAAACCCAAAAGACTCCACCAAAGAATTGCTGGAACTGATACATGAATTCAACAAAATTGCAGGCACGAAATCAACATGCAGAAATCTGTTGCATTTCTATACACCAATGATGAAGTAGCAGACAGTGAAATCAATGAATCAATTCTATTTACAATTGCACTAAAACCCATAAGATATCAAGGATAAACATAACCAAAGAGATAAAAGATCTGTACTTGAAAACTATAGAACACTTATGAAAGAAATTGAAGATGACACAAAGAAATGGAAAAACATTCCATGCTCATGGACTGGAAGAACAAACATTTTTAAAATGTCTATACTATAAAAGCAATCTACACATTTAGTGCAATCGCTATAAAATACCACCCGTGTTTTTCACAGAGCTCAAACAATCCTAAAATTTGTATAGAATCACAAAAGTCCCCAAGTAGCCAAAGCAGTCTTGAAAAAGAAAAGAAAAGCTAGAGGCATCACAATTCCATACTTCAAGCTATATGACAAAGCTATAGTCCTCAAGACAGTATAGTACTGGCAACAGAAAAACTGACACATGGATCAATGGAATGGTGTAGAAAACCCAGAAATGGAGTCTCAATTATATGGTCAATTAGTCTTTCACAAAGTATGGAAGAATAGTCAATGGAAAAAAGACAGTCTCTTCAACAAATGGTGTTGGGAAAACTGGACCACTTTCTTATACCATACACAAAAATAACCTTAAAATGGATGAAAGACCTAAATGTGAGAAGGAAACCATCAAGATCCTAGAAGAGAACATTGGCAGCAACCTCTTTGACCTCAACCATAACAACTTCTTACTAGACACATTAATGGAGGGAAGGGAAACAAAAGCAAAAATGAACTATTGAGACTTTATCAAGATAAAAAGCTTCTGCACAGTGAAGGAAACAATCAAAACTAAAAGGCAGCATATGGATTGGGAGAAAACATTTGCAAATGACATACCTGATAAAGCGTTAGTATCCAAAATCTATAAAGAATTTACCAAACACAACACCCCAAAAACAAATAATCTAGTGAAGAAATGGGCAGAAGACATGAATATACACTTTTTGAAAAATATCCCGATGGCTAAAAAACACACGAAAAGATGCTCAACATCATTAATCATCAGGGAAATACAAATCAAAACCATGATGAGATATCACCTCACACCTGTTAGAATGGCTAAAATTAACAACGCAAGAAACAAGTGTTGGTGAGAATGTGGAGAAAGGGAAGCCCTTTTGTACTGGTGGTGGGAATGCAAACTGATACAGCCACTCTGGAGAACAGTATGGAGGTTCTTCAAAAAGTTAAAAACAGAACTACCCTACCATCCAACAATTGCACTACTAGGTATTTACCCAATGGATGCAAAAATACATATTCAAAGGGGTCACATGTTCTCTGATGTTTATAGTAGCATTATCAGCAGTAGCCGAACTATGGGAAGAGCCCAAACGTCCATCAACTGATGAATAGATAAAGAAGATGTGAGATACACACACACACACACACACACACACACACACACACACACACATGATGGGCTATTACTAAGCCATCAAAAGGAATGAAATCTTGCCATTTGCAATGATGTGGATGAAACTAGATTGTATTATGCTGAGTGAATTAAGTCAGGCAGAGAAAGACAAATACCATATGATTTCACTTATATGTGGAGTTTAAGAAACAAAACTGATGGACATATGGGAAGGAGGGAAAAGATAGAGGGAAACAAGCCATAAGAGACTCTTTATGATGGAGACCAAATGAGGGTTGATGGAGGGAGGTGGGTACGGGATGGGGTGATGGGTATTAAGGAGGGCACTTATGTTGAGTACTGGGTGTAATATGTTTGTGATGAATCACTAAATTCCACTCCTGCAAATAATATTACAGTATATGTTAACTAACTATAATTTAAATAAAAATTAGAAAAGAATAAAAAGCCCAAAGCCAAACAAAGCAAAAAACAAAAAGCCTTTCTCTGTATCAGCAATAAGACTGTTTTGCTTTCTTATCATTCATGTGTTTGCTGAAGTAGCACTGTTAATTTTCTTCAAGAACTTTTCCTTTGCATTTGTAACTTGTTTACCTGGCGCAAGAGGCCTATTTTGGCCTATCTCAGCTTTCAATATGTTTTCCTCACAAAGTTTAATCATTTCTAGATTTTGATATGAAGTGAGAGACGTGCAACTCTTCCTTTCACTTGAAGACTTAAGAGTCCATTGTAGGGTTATTAACTGTTGTGTGTCAGAAAATAGGGAGGTCCAAGAGAATGAGGTAGAGAAATGGGAGAAAAGCTGATCAGTGGAGCAGTCAGACACACACAACATTTATCGATTAAGTTTTCCATCTTATATGGACATGGTTCATGGCACCCCAAAACAATTACAATAATAACATCAAAGATCACTGATCACAGATGACCATAACAGATGCAATAATAATGAAAAGTTTGAAATATTGTGAGAATTACCAAGAAGTGGCACAGAAACACGAAGTGAGCAAATGCTTTTGGAAAAATGGTGCTGATAGACTTGCTTGATGCAGGGTTACCACAAATCTTCAAGTTGTAAAAAATACAGTATTTGAGAAAGCAAAATAATTTGAAGCATAATAAAATGAGATGTGCCTGTAGTCTCTTCAATAGTATCATACACTTATGGGATCACACACTTTTTATTTACCTCCTATCAATTTGATTGTGCCTTTCTTTCTAAATTGAAATATAATTGACATATAACATATTAATTTTAGTTGTACAACATAATGATTTAATGTTGTATACATTGTGAAATGATCACCACAATAAGTATAGTTACCATTTATCACCATAAGAGTCATACATTTTTTTTTCTTATGATGGGAAGTCTGAAGATCTACTTTCTTAGCAACATTCAAATATGCAATACAATATTATTGGCTATGGTCACCATGCTATACATAGTATCCTCAAGACTTATTTTCAGCTGGAATTTCATACCTGTGATCCTCTTCACACATCTCTGCAACCACCTTTCTGTTCTCTGTATCTATGAGTTTTATTTGTTTTTATATTTCACATATAAGTGAAATCAATCAGTATTGTTTTTGTATTATTTTACTTAGCATAATACCTTCCACCCTTAAAGTCCATCTATATTGTCACATGCAAATAATAAGATTTCATTGTTTTTTTAAATGGGTGAGTAAAATTTAATTATATATACTATGTATTAAAGCCACATCTCATAAGTATGTATACCACATCTTTATTCATTCATCCATCAAAGGACTCTTAGGTTGTTTCCCTATTTTGGCTATTGTAAATAATGCTGCAATAAACATGGGGATGCATGTTTACTCCTTTGTCTTGACATCGTGTTTTCATTTTCCTCAGATAAGTTCCCAGGAGTGGAATTGCTGGATCATATGATCGTTCTATTTTTAACTTTTTGAGGAGCCTCCATGCAGTTTTCCACAGTGGCTGCACCAATTTACATTCCCACCAATAGGGCATGAGGGTTCCCTTTCCTTCACATCCTTGCCAATACTTGTTATTTCTTGTCTTTTTGATAATAGCCATTCTGACAGGTATAAGGTCATATCTCATTGTTGCTTTGATTTGCTTTTCCCTGACTAGATATTGGGCATCTTTTCATGTGCCTCTTGGCCATCTGTATGTCTTCTTCGACAAAATGTTCATTCAGGTCCTCCACAGTTTTTTAATTGGATTGTTTGTTCTTATTGTTGTTATTGAGTTGGATGAATTCTTTATATATTTTGGATCTTAACCCCTAATTGGATGTGTTGTTTACAATTATCTTCTCCCATTCAGTAGTTTTGCTTTTCATTTCCTTGATGGTTTGCTTTGTGCAGAAGCTGTTTAGTTTGATATAGTCTCATTTTTGCTTTTGTTGACCTTGCCATCAGGGTCATCACCAAAGTCATCACTAAAACCAATGTCAGGGAGTTTCCTGCCTATGTTTCTTCTAGGAGTTTTATGGTTTCAGGTCTTCCATTCAAGTCTTTAACCCATTTTGAGTTAATTTTTGTGTGTACTGTAAGGTAGTGGTCTAGTTTCATTCTTTTGTGTATAACAATCCATTTTTCGCAATATCATTTATTGAAGAAACTGTCCTTTCTCCATTGTATATTCTTGCCTCCTTTGTCTTTAATTAATTGATCATATATGCATGGATTTATTTTTGGGCTTCTATTCTGTTCCATTGATCTATGTGTTTGTTCTTATGCCAATAACACTTTTGATTACTGTAGCTTTGTAATAAAGTTTGAAATCAGGGAGCATGATGCCTCTAATTTTGTTATCCTTTCTCAAGATTACTTTGGGTATTTGAGATCTTTTGTGGTTCCATCCAAATTTTAGGATTGCTCTTTTTCTGCAAAGAGTGCCATTGGAATTTTGATAGAGATTGCATTGAAATTGTAGATTTCTTTGGGTAGTATGGGACATTTTAACAATATTAATTCTTCCAATCCATGGGAAAGGAGTATCTTTCCATTTAGTGTATCTTCAGTTTCTTTTTTCAGTATCTTACAGTTTTCAGTGTACAGGTCTTTCACCAGCTTTGTTAATTTTATTCCTAAGTATTTTATTCTTTTTGATGCAGTTATAAATGGGATTATCTTAATTTATCTTTATGATAGTTTATCGTTACTATATAAAAATACAACAGATTTTGTATGTTAGTTTATACCCTTTAACTTTACTGAATTCATTTATTAGTTCTAATAGTTTTTTTGTGTATGGCATCTTTAGGGTTTTCTATACATGAAATCATTTGTCTGCAAATAGCAACAGTTTTATTTTTTCCTTCCCAGCTTGGAATGACTTATTGTTTTTCCTGCTTGATTGGTCTGGTTAGGACTTCCAGTACTATGTTGAATAAAAGTTTGATTGTCTCTAGTCTTAGCCTCTCTTCCCCTTCTGCTTAAAATTTCTTCAAAGCTCAGAACCTAAAGTTCAGAACTCAGAAGATTTGGATCTTGTGTCTCTCTTTCTCTCTGCCCCTCCCCCACTCATGCATGCGTGCTCGCGCATGCACCCACACACATACACACTTTTTCTCTCTCTCAAAAATGAATAAACATTAAAAGTGTTTAAAATTTTATACTATCTCTATATTCTCATACCTTTGGATGGACTTAAGTTATCATCTACTTGTTAATTACTCCCAAATCAAATCTTTCTATCCTAGATCTTTCTTCTGAAATCCAGATAGTTATGTCTGTTGGCCTAGCATTTTCTCTTGGATATTGCGTAGATATTTCACATTAGAAATATCCAACTTAGGGTGCCTGGATGGCTCAGTCTGTTGAGTGTCCAACTCTTGATTTTGGCTCAGGTTGTGACCTCAGGGTTGTGAGATCGAGCCCTGTGTCAGGCTCTACACTAACAGCACGGAGCCTGCCTGAGATTCTTTCTCTCCCTCTCTCTCTGCCTGTACCCTCATCAAAACAAATAAAACATAAAAAAAATCTAACCTGAAATTTTTCTCCCCTCACATCGGCTCTTCTTCCTGTATGCATTCATTCATTCATTTACTCCGTATTTGAGCACCTCTTGTATACCACTATACATTGTATTTGGTACTAGATATATCTTAGGAATTAAATAGATAACATCACTGTAGTCTAGTTAGTCTAGACTCAGTCTAGAAGGGGAGACAGACAAGCATGTAAACTTAAATATATTATCACAGATAAGATACGAAGAATAACCAGGGGACCTAATGGAAGTTGGGGGATGGGGAGCCATTGAAGATATGTTTGTTATAATTATATATAATTTGAGACCTAAAAGATAAAGAGGTGGAGAGTGGGGAAGGAAATTAAAATTCTATACAGAAGGAACTTCATGCAGGAGACCCTATGTGGCCAAGATCTTGACATTTTATAGAACTAAAGAAAGCTATATAACTGTATGTGCTGTTGGTAAGAGGCAAAGTGTAGTGAGAAAACGATATGGGGTAGGTGGGAGCCAGATCATAGATGGCCTTATAGATCATGTTATAGATTTTAACATTTCTTATTGTATGTATAAGAGAGCTATTTAAGGGTTCTAACATGGAGGTGATAGGATCTAGTTTTAGGAATATAACACAAGTAATTTAAGCTTATCAAAGTAAATGTAATTAGAAGTGAATCATGTGTTCCTTGAATTGCAAAAGTAAGATACCATGGTTTCTGTTTCAGCTGCTTATACCGGAAATAAACATAGGAACCATTCTTGGTTTTGTTTTCACACACACACAGACACACACACGTATCTCAATAACATATATAAAAATATATATTTATTTAAATTCAAGTTAGTTAACATATAGGTGGTATTGGCTTCAGAAGAATTTAGTGATTCATCACTTACATATAACACTCAATGCTCATCCCAACAAATGCCCTCCTTAATGCCCATCACCCATTTAGCCGATCCCCCCACCCACACCCTCCAGCAAACCTCAGGTTGTTTTCTGTATTTAAGAGTCTCTTATGGTTTGTTTCCCTTTCTGTTTTTGTCTTATTTTTCCTTCCCTTCCCCTATGTTCATCTGTTTTGTTTCTTAAGTTCCACGTGAAATTATATGATATTTGTCTTTCTCTGACTGACTTATTTTGCTTAGCATAATACATTCTAGTTCCAGCCACATTGTTGCAAATGGCAAGATTTCATTCTTTTGATCACTGAGTAATATTCCAGTGTGTGTGTGTGTGTGTGTGTGTGTGTGTGTGTGTGTGTGTGCGTGTATACCATATGTTCTTTATCCATTTATCAGTTCATGGACATTTGAGCTCTTTCCATAATTTGGCTATTGTTGATAGTGCTGCTATAATCATTGGGGTGCATGTGTCCCTTCAAATCAGCATTTTTGTATCCTTTGGATAAATTCCTACTAGTGCTTTTGCTGGGTCATAAGGTAATTCTGTGTTTAATTTTTTGAGAAACCTCCACACTGTTTTCCAAAGCAGCTGCACCAGTTTGCATTCACACCAACAGTGCAAGAGGGTTCCCGTTTCTCCATGTCCTTGCCAACATTTGTTGTTTCCTGAGTTGTTAATTTTAGCTGCTCAGACCAGTGTGAGATAGTATCTCAATGTGATTTTGATTTGTATTTCCCTGATGATGAGCGACTTTGAGCATCTTTACAGGTGTGTCTGTTTGCCATCTGAATATCTTCTTTTGGAAAAGTGTCATTTGTTCTTTTGGAAAAGTGTCTTCACTGGATTACTTGTTTTTCAGGTGTTGAGTTTGGTAAATTCTTTATAGATTTTGGATACTAACCCTTTATCCAATATGTCAATTGCAAATATCTTCTTCCATTCCATGGATTGCCTTTTAGTTTTGTTGATTGTTTCCTTTGCTGTGCAGAAGCTTTTTATTTTGATGAAGTCCCAATAGTTCATTTTTGCTTTTATTTCCCTTGTCTTTGTAAATATGTCAAGTAAGAAGTTGCTGTGGCTGAGATCAAAGAGATTGTTGCCTGTTTTCTCCTCTAGGGTTTTGATGGATTCGTGTCTTATATTTAGGTCTTTCATCCATTTTGAGTTTGTTTTTTGTGTATGGTGTAAGAAAGTGGCCCAGGTTCATTCTTTTGCATGTTGCCCCCAGTACCATACTGTCTTGATGATTACAGCTTTGTAATAGAGGCTAAAGTCTGGGATTGTGATGCCTCCCACTTAGGTTTTCTTTTTCAACATTTCTTTGGCTATTCGGCTATTTGGGGTCTTTTGTGGTTCTGTACAAATTTTAGGATTATTTGTTCTAGCTCTGTGAAGAATGCTGGTGCAATTTTGATTGGGATCGCATTGAATGTGTAGATTGCTTTGGATAGTATCGACATTTTAACAACATTTGTTCTTCCAACCCATGAGCATGGAATGTTTTTCCATTTTTTGTGTGTCTTCTTCAATATCTTTCATAAGTTTTCTATAGTTTTCAGCATACGGATCTTTTACATCTTTGGTTAGGTTTATTCCTAGGTATTTTATGGTTCTTGGTGCAATTGTAATTGGGATCTATTCCTTGATTTCTCTTTCTATTGCTTTATTATTGGTGTACAGAAACGCAACCGATTTCTGTACACTGATATTATATCCTGTGACTTTGCTGAATTTATCTATCTGTTCTAGTAGCTTTTTGGTGGAGACTTTTGGTTTTCTATGTAGAGTTATGTCATCTGTGAAGAGTGAACATTTGACTTCTTCTTTGCCAATTTGGATGCTTTTTATTTCATTTTGTTGTCTGATTGCTGAGGCTAGGACTTCAAACACTATGTTAAACAACAGTGGTGAGAGTGGACATCCCTGTCGTGTTCCTGATCTCAGGGGGAAGGCTCTCAGTTTTTCCCCATTGAGGATTATATTAGCTGTGGACCTTTCAAATATTGCTTTTATGATGTTAAGGTATGTTCCTTCTATCCCAACTTATTGACAGTTTTTTTTATTAAGAAAGGATGCTGTATTTTGTCAAATGCTTTTTCTGTATCTGTTGACAGGGTCATATGGTTCTTATCCTTTCTTCTATTAATGTGATGTATCACATTGATTGTTTGCAAATACTGAACAAGCCCTATAGCCCAGGAATCAATCCTGCTTGATTATGGTGAATAATTCTTTTAAAATACTGTTGAATTTGATTTGCTAGTATTTTGTTGAGAATTTTTGCATCCATATTCATCAGGAATATTGGCCTGTAATCCTCCTTTTTAGTGGGCTGTCTGTCTGGTTTGGGAATCAAGGTAATGCTGGCTTCATAGAATGAATCTGGAAGCTTTCCTTCCATTTCTATTTTTTGGAACAATGTGATTACAAATAGGTATTAACTCTACTTTAAATGTCCAGTAGAATTCCCCTATGAAGTCATCTGGCACAAGACTCTTATTTGTTTGGAGATTTTTGATAACTGTTTCAATTTCCTTGCTAATTATAGGTCTGTTTAAAATTTCTATTTCTTCTTGTTTGAGTTTCGGTAGTGTGTGGGTGTCTAGGAATTTGTCTATTTCTTCCAGGTTGTCCATTTGTTGGAATAAGTTTTCATAGTATTCTCTAATAATTGTTTGTGTTTCTGGGGTATTGGTTGTGATCTCTCCTCTTTAACACATGATTTTATCTGTTTGGGTCATGTCTCTTTTCTTTTTGAGAAGTCTGGCCATAGGTTTATCAGTTTTGTTTATTCTTTCAAAAAACCAGCTCTTAGATTCATTGATCTGTTCTACTGTTTGTTTTTGTTGTTTGGATTCTATATTGTTTATTTCTGCTCTAACCTTTATTATTTCTCTTCCTCTGCTGGCTTTGAGTTTTGTTGTTGTTATTGTTGTTGTTGTTGTTGTTGTTGTTGTTACTCTGCTTCTAGTTCCTTTACATGTGAGGTTAGGGTTTGTATTTGGGATTTTCTTATTTTTTGAGATAGGCCTGGATTGCAATGTATTTTCCTCTTAGGACTGCCTTTGCTGTGTCCCAAAGAGTTTGGACTATTGTGTTTCATTTTAATTTGCTTCTATATATTTTTAACTTTCTTCTTTAATTGCCTGGTTGGCCAATTCATTCTTTAGTAGGATGTTCTTTAATCTCCATGCATTTGGAGGCTTTCCAAATTTTTTCTTGTGGTCGATTTCGAGTTTCATAGTGTTGTGATCTGAAAATATGCATGGTGTGATCTCAGTTCTAGTTTCATTCTTCTGCATGTTGCTGTCCAGTTCTCCCAGCACCGTTTGTTAAAGAGGCAGTCTTTTTTCCATTTGATACTCTTTCCTGCTTTGTCAAAGATTAGTTGGCCATATGCTTATGGGTCCATCTCTGGGTTCTCTATGCTATTCCATTGGTCTATGTGTATGTTTTTGTGCCAATACCTTACTGTCTCGATGATTACTAAAGCTTTGTAGTAGAGGCTAAAGTCTGGGATTGTGATGCCTCTTGTTTTGGTTTTCTTCTTCAATATTACATTGGCTATTCGGGGTCTTTTGTGGTTCCATACAAATTTTAGGATTGTTTGCTCTAGCTTTGAGAAGAATGCTGGTGCAATTTTGATTGGGATTGCATTGAATGTGTAGATTGCTTTGGGTAGTATTGACATTTTAACAGTATTTATTCTTCCAATCCATGAGCATGGGATGTTTTTCCATTTCTTTCTGTCTTCCTCAATTTGCTTCATAAGTTTTTATAGTTTTCAGCGTAGAGGTCTTTTACATTCTTGGTTAGGTTTATTCCTAGGTTTTTATGGTTTTTGGTGCAATTGTGAATGGGATTAGCTTCTTTATTTCTCTTTCCGTTGCTTCATTGTTGGTGTATAGAAATGTCACCGATTTCTGTACGTTGATTTTGTACCCTGCAACTTTGCTGAATTCATGGATCAGTTCTAGCAGGCTTTTGGTGGATTCTGTTGGGTTTTCCATGTAGAGTATCATATTGTCTGCAAAAAGTGAAAATTTGACTTCATCCTTGCCAATTCCAATGACTTTTATTTCGTTTTGTTGTCTGATTGCTGATGCTAGGACCTCCAACACTATGTTAAATAGCAGTGGTGAGAGTGGACATCCCTGTCGTGTTCCTGACCTCAGGGGGAAGGCTCTCAGTTTTTCCCCATTGAGGATGATATTAGCCATGGACTTTTCATAAATGGCTTTTATGATGTTTATGTATGTTCCTTCTATCCCAACTTTCTTGAGAGCTTTTATTAAAAAGGATACTGTATTTTGTCAAATGCTTTTTCTGCATCTGTTGACAGGATAATATGGTTCTTATCTTTTCTTTTGTTAATATGATGTATCACATTGATTGATTTGCAAATATTGAACCAGCCCTGCAACCCAGGAATGAATCCTACTTGATCATGGTGAATAATTCTTTTTATATGCTGTTGAATTCGATTTGCTAGTATCTTGTTGAGAAATTTTGCATCCATATTTATCAGGAATATTGGCCTGTAGTTCTGTTTTTTTGCTGGGTCTCTATCTGGTTTGGGAATCAAAGTGACACTGGCTTCGTAGAATAAGTCCAGAAGTTTTCCTTCTGTTTCTATTTTTTGGAACATCCCTTCACAGCTTGAGAAGGATAGGTATTAACTCTGTTTTAAATATCTGGTAGAATTCCCCAGGGAAGCCATCTGGTCCAGGACTCTTATTTGTTGGGAGGTTTTGTTTTTTTTTTATAATAGTTTATTTTCAAATTGGTTTACATATAACACCCAGTGTTCATCCCAACACATGCCCTCTTTAATATCCGTCACCCCCTCTCCCCCCTCCCTCACCTCCCTCACCTCCCTCACCCTCAGATTGTTCTTAGTCTTTGAGAGTCTCTTATGTTTTATCTTGTTGGGAGATTTTTGATAACTGATTCAATTTCTTCACTAGTTATGGGTCTGTTCAGATTTTCTATTTCTTCCCATTTGAGTTTTGGTAGTGTGTGGCTATTTAGGAACTTGTCCATTTCTTCCACGTTGTCCAGTTTGATGGCATATAATTTTTCATAGTATTCCCTGATAATTCTTTGTATTTCTGAGGGATTGTTTTAATCAATCCCTTTTTGTTCGTGATTTTATCTATTTGGGTCCTCTCTCTTTTCTTTTTGAGAGCCTGGCTAAAGGTTTATAAATTTTGTTTATTTCTTCAAAAAACCAGCTCTTGGTTTCATCGATCTGTTCTACTACTTTTTCGGTTTTTATATGATTAATTTCTGCTCTGATTTTTGTTATTTCTCTCTTTCTGCTGGGTTTGGGGTGTCTTTGCTGTTCTACTTCTAGTTTCTTTAGGTGTGCTGTTAGATTTTGTGTTAGTGATTTTTCTTGTTTCTTTAGATAGGCCTGGAGTGCAATGTATTTTCCTCTCAGGATTGCCTTTGCCACTTCCCAAAGTGTTTGGATTGTTGTATTTTCATTTCCATTTGTTTCCATATATTTTTAAATTTCTTCTCTAATTGCCTGGTTGACCCATTCATTCTTTGGTAGGTTGTTCTTTAGCCTCCATGTTTTTGGGGGTTTTCCAGACTTTTTCCTGTGGTTGATTTCATGTTTCATAGCATTGTGATCTGAAAGTGTGCATGATATGATCTCAATTCTTTTGTTATTTACTGAGGGCCTCTTTGTGCCCTAGTATGTGATCAATCTTGGCAAATGTACCATGTGCATTGAGAAGAATGTAAATTCCATTGCTTCTGGGTTGTAGGGTTCTGAAAATGTCAGTCGGACCCATCTGTTCTAATGTGTCGTTCAGGGCCATTGTTTCTTTAGTGAGTCTCTGTCTAGTTGATCTATCCATTGCTGTAAGTGAAGTATTAAAGTCCCCTGAAATTAGCATATTTTTATCAATAAGATTGCTTATGTTTGTAATTAATTGTTTTACAAATTTGGGTGCTACTGAATTCGTTGCATAGACATTTATGATTGTTAGCTCTTCCTGATGGATAGTCCCTATCCATTATTATTATATAATTAGTATATAATGTCCTTCTTCATCTCTTGTTATGGCCTTTACTGTAAAGTCTAGTTTGTCTGATATAAGTGTGGCTACTCCAGCTTTCTTTTGACTTCCAGTAGCATTATAGATAGTTCTCCATCCCTTCACTTTCAATCTGAAGGTGTCCTCAGGTCTAAAATGAGTCTCTTGTAGACAGCAAATAGATGGGTCTTGTTTTTTAATCCATTCGGTTACCCTGTGTCTTTTAATTGGAGCATTTAGTCCATTTACATTCAGTGTTAATATTGAAAAATATGGGTTTAGAGTCATTGTGTTGTCTATAGGTTTGATGGTTGTAATGACATCTCTGGTACTTTGTGTTCCTTGCAACATTTCCTTCATAGAGTCCCCCTCAGGATCTCTTTGTAAGGCTGGTTTACTTATGATGAATTCCTTCAGTTTTTGTTTGTTTGGGTAAACCTTTATCTCTCCTTCCATTCCTAATGACAGGCTGGCTGGATAAAGTATTCTTGGCTGCATATCTTTCCTGTTCATCACATTGAAGAGTTCCTGCCATTCCTTTCTGGCCTTGCCAAGTTTCTGTAGATAGGTCTGCTACTACCCTTATGTGTACCCTTTGTATGTTAAGGCCCGTTTATCCCTAGCTGCTTTCAGAATTCTCTCTTTATAGTTGTATTTTGCCTGTTTCATTATGATGTGTCGTGCAGAAGATCTATTCAAGTTACGTCTGAGAGGAGTTCTCTGTGCTTCTTGGATTTCAGTGCCTGTTTCCTTCCCCATGTTGGGGAAGTTCTCAGTAATGATTTGTTCAGGTACCCCTTCACCTCCTTTCTCTCTCTCTTCTTCCTCTGGAATTCCTATGATATGGATATTGTTCTGTTTGATTGCATCGCTCAGCTTTCGAATTCTCTTTTCCTGTTCCTGGATCAGATTATCTCTCTTTTTCTCAGCTTCCTCTTTTTCCATAATTTTATCTTCTAATTCACCTATTCTCTTTTCTGCCTTTTCATTCTGTGCTGTGGCTGCCTCCAATTTGTTTTGCTCCTCATTTATAGCGTTTTTAAATTCCTCCTGACCATTTTTAAGGTCCTTGATCTCTGCAGTGATGGACTCCCTGTTGTCTTCTACGCTTTTTTCAAGCCCAGCAGTTAGTTTTATGACTGTCATTCTATATTCATGTTCTATTATGTTGCTTATATCTGTTTTCATCAATTCTTGAGCTGTCACTACTTCCTGTACTTTCTTTTGAGGAGAATTTTTCTGTTTCATCATTTTGGCTAGTTTTCTGCCCTTGTAAGTTTTAAAAGCTTGTTATGTGCTCTGCTTCTGCAGGTACTGCTATATTAAGGGGGGCTCATATACTGTCCAGGGCCTGGCCTCTCGAGAGTTTTTTTTTTTTTTTGGAGAGTGTTACTTGGTCTCTGTTGTTTTTACTTTGGTTGTCCTTTATCAGGTGTGGTTTGGTTTGTTTCCTGAGGTAGCCCTGGAAAGGAAAACAGACAGACAAACAAACAGGAAACAAAAACATGCAAACGTACCAACAAACAAAACAGGCAAGCAGATCAAAACAGAAAAAAGAATAACGAACGACACTCTGAAGGCATACAACCTGAAGTACCAGCTACAAGTTAAGGACAGGGTGTGTGCTGTGCTGATGGAAAAGCATATACAGAGACAGTAATGGCAGGTGTGGGGAGAAAGAGAAAATGAACTTTGACCAGGTAGAGAGACTGAAAGGCTTAATCCAGAGAGAGAGAAATCAGAATAAAGAAGGAGGCGGGGGAAAAAGAAATGAAGATAAAGTTACCCAGAGGAACTATGTGGCCTGATTATTCCAGAGAGAGAAATAGGAAAGTAAAGAAGGAGGTGTTGAACATGTGTAGAGAGAATGGGTTAAATGTCTGTTTAAGCAAACAAATACCCTGGTAGCCAGCCTAGGGGTGGGGAGAGATAAGAAGGAGAAAAGGGAGCATATATCTAAATAACCAGAACTGACCTGGAGCTAATCCAGGCAATGCTGCAGTACCTGTTTTACAGCGTCTATCTGGCTCCCGTTGAAGAGTGGCTTTCCGATGAGGAGGGGTGTGGTTTGGTGTAGGCGGGTCCTGCCTCCACTGCCTGCTGATGGACCGATCCCTGAGGTCCCCCTTGGTGATTTTGGGGAGAAAAATGGCGTCCCCCCCAGTCCCTTGTTCACAGACCAGGAGTTCCAAATCACCCCTTTGTTTCCATTCTCACTCTGCCAGGGATGCAGGTGCAGTGGGATTTGTCGTTGCACGGTCCCCTGTGTCCCACGCTTATCTGAGTTTTTAAACTTGCTCCAACCGCTTCGCCCAATTTCCCTGGTGTAGATTGCATTCCTGGCGTAACACCAATCTGGAGGTGACTCCCCAGTTATGTGGTCTGGGCCTCCGCAGGCCCCAGTCGAAGAAAGCTTAACCATTAGAAACAAGACTTCTCTTCAAAAGCCCAGTGGATAGGGACTGGATGATAGGCTCCCTCTCCATCCCCGTCTGAGGTTTTTCTCTTGTCCAGTTACAGTCCTACGCTTCCCCAGCCGCTCTTTCTCTTCCCTTTGTCTTTCCACAGAAGGGGCTCCCTCCCCTGCATACCTCAGTGGTCTGTTTTATCTCCCCCAGTTTGCACTTACACATTTATTTAGGTGCTTCCTGGATTTCACACTTTCTTCCTTGTAGACTCCAACTCTTTTCCTCCCAGACTCTTGGGGTTGAAAGTCCTTTGGCTTCAGTCCTTCTTTATTTGAGAGATGCAGGAAGCCCGGGTCCCCCCACTTCTCTGCCATGTTGGCCTGAAAACCCTAAATTGAACCAATTTTTTAAAGCTACCTCATTGTTAGAAATTCAAGAATCCTTTTTCTTTTTGTTGTATGATTGGTTAGTTTCCCCCTAGAAAATATTTATACTTTGCCTAGTTTTCCACCACCCCTCCCATTCTTCAGTTTTCTTTAAAGTCTCAATCCTTGGTCCTGTGCTATTCTCTATGCATACTATTTCACTTAGGAAGCTACTCTTACCCTGTAGTTCAACCATCACTTTTATGATGATAATTTCTAGGCTTTTACTTCTTATTCAAACTCCAGTCCAATTATTTTGATTTCTTTGGGATGTTCGAAGGTCCCATTCCACCATAGCTTCAAGCTAAATGTCTTTTTAATAGAATTCCTAGAAATCATGCCTAACTTCTTTCAAACTCCCAGCTTCCACCAATAGTTCTACTATTCTCAAAACAGAAATGAAGACTATTTGACTGTAAAATCTATGATTTCATTGATCACCAGATGATTAGCCTTCTCCAGCTATGTGGTTATCTCCACTGAAGTTTCACACTGGAATAATAACTGATAGTAATAATAATGATACTTCATCATTAAGTACTCACTAGACGCCACGTACTTTTCTAAGAGTGTTACTTCTATTAACTCATTTTATCCTCCCATCAACATAGATTGATGATTATTGCTTTGTTCGGCTGCATTTTAAATCATATAGGAGAAAAAAGAGTTACAAGAAGTGTATTTTTGCTGCCTTTTATGTAATTACCTTTACAGTACTCTATTTCTTCTTGTGGATTTGAGTACTTTCATTTCCTTTTCAAGGACTCTCTTTAATATTTCTTTTAGGATGATAGGCTAGTGATGAATTCTCTAGGTTTTTGTTTATTTGTGAATATCTTAATTTCACCTTCATTTTTGGAGGTAAGAGTTTTTGGTTGATAACTTTTTTTCTTTTAGTACTTTAAATAGATCACCCACCATTTCTAGTACACATGATTTCTTTTTTTTTTTTAAGTTTATTTATTTATTTTGAGAGAGAGTGCTCACGTGAGTGGCGGAGGGGAAGAGAGCATGAGCAAGCGAGAGAGAATTCCAAGCAGGTTCCGCACTGTCAGCATGAAGCTGGATGCAGGGCTGGATCTCACGAATGGCAAGGTCATGACCTGAGCCAAGATCAAGAGTTTGTCACCTAATCAACTAAGCCACTTAGGCGCCACTAGTATACATGGTTTCTGATGAGAAATCAGCTATTAATGTTGTTGAGGCTCACTTATAAGTGATGGGTTGCTTTTTGTTCACCACTTTCAAGATTCTGTTTATCTTTGACTTTTGACTGTGATGTGTGTGTCTAGGTGTGGATTTTCTGAATTTATTCCACTAGGCATTTGTTGAGCTTTTCGGATGTGTAAATTAATATTTACATCCTATTTGGAAAGTTTTAAGCCATTATTTCTTCAAATATATCTGTATCTTTCTCTCTTCTCTTTTTGGGACTTCCATTACACATATGTTAGTATGCTCGATTATGCCCCACATGTCTCTGAGGCAGTGTTCATTCAGTTTTTAAAATTACTTGTTTGTTTGTTTCCCATACAAGGTACTGTCAATTGGCTTGTCTTCGAGCTCCCTGATGTTTTTCTTCTCTTTGTTTAAGTCTTTCCCTGAGATTGTCTAGTGAATTTTTTGTTTCAGTTGCTGTCATTTTCAACCCCAGAATTTCTTCGGCTCTTTAAAAGGCTTCCTTTTTATTGCTATTTTCTAATTAGTGAGACGTCGTTCTGATACTTTCCTTTAGTCCTTTATATGTGTTTTTTTGTTTGTTTGTTTGTTTTTAGTTCTTCGACCATATA
Source organism: Paguma larvata (assembly GCA_030068075.1). Classification (NCBI taxonomy): domain Eukaryota; kingdom Metazoa; phylum Chordata; class Mammalia; order Carnivora; family Viverridae; genus Paguma; species Paguma larvata. The sequence continues at coordinate 38,117,890 of CM057827.1, forward strand.
AAAATAGCTGATTTAAGTCTTTGTCCAGACATTGGGCTTTCTCAGGGCCAGTTTCTATTGGTTGCTTTTTTTTCTTGTGTGTGGGTCATACATTCTTGTTTCTTGGCCTCTTCAGTTTTTTGTTGTTGAAGACTGGACATTTAAAATAACATAATGTAGTAACTCTGGGAATCAGGTTTTTCTTCTCTTTCCAGGGTTTGTTATTGTTATTGTTTTGTTATAGCTTGTTTAGCTAGTGAGCTTTCTTAATTAATTATGTAAAGTCTGTATTCTTTGTTGTGTGTAGCCACTGAAGTCTCTGGTTAGCTTAGGGGTCAGCTAATTATTGGATGGAGATTTAACTGTTTGGAACCAACAAGCCTTCCAGTCTTTGCTGAAGATATGTATGTGTATATTGGGGGTAAACCTTCAACTCTCAGGCAGTTGGCAACTCTGTCTTAGCTTTCACTTCATATATAATGTCTTATGATCAGCCAAAGGTTAGAGCTTAGGGCCTTCTCAGGTATTCCCTGAGCATGTGTATACCTTTGGGTAAATGCACTGCCCTTTATGTCTGGATGGTCTTCTAGATTCTTAGGAATATGTTGGAGCTTTTCAAAGCTGCTACAACATCTCATTCTCCATCTTTTCCTTTTAAGCTTTTTGGTTAGCCTATTGTTTACCCCAAATATTATACACCCCCTCAGGCAGCTGTGAAGTTAAAAAATTGCCAGAGATTGTTTTCGACAAATGCCTCAGGAAAAGTCTTTTTGAATCTGCATTTGGGCAAGCTCCACGTCAGGTTAAACACAGGCAACCTTGTAAGTGCCATCTGCCAGGAAGCCAGTAGGCAGACCAGATAATGAGAATCCTCTTTGAATTGGGCTTTGAAGAAGCCCCCAGCTGACTCTGCCCCATCCAGTGGCTGCCAGATGCTGGTTTGCACTGCGATTGCAGTTTGTTAGTTTTTAAGGCTGCCTCAGAACAAGAGAGTGGGGGACTGGACTAGGGCAAGTTAAAATGCCACAAAGCTCTCTGTTCTTACTGAGACTCAAGGTTTTTGTTGTTCTTTGTTTGTTTCTTTTTAAAATGCTGCTTGAGGGATTCCTGGGTGGCTCAGTCGGTTAAGCGTCGGACTTTGGCTCAGGTCATGATCTCACGGTTTGTGGGTTCAAGCTCTGCATTGGACTCTTTGCTGACAGCTCAGAGCCTGAAGCCTACTTCGAGTGTCTCTTTCGGTCTTTGCTCCTCCTTTACTCGCACTCTGTCCTCTGTCTCTCTCTCTCTCTCAAAAATAAACATTAAAAAATAAAAAAATGCTGCTTGGATTGCTGGAAACTTTTAGTTAATTTCCAGAGTTCAGACACTGACTCTGATTTTGCTAGTTTTCCTTTTGCTTTTATGGAAAGAATTTTCAGACGTTCTTACTCCCTCCTTTTCCTGACATCTTATCTGTACCTATGAAGAACTTAGCTGCTCTGTTTTATATGAGGTGGGTATATGGAAGCATAAGATATATGTTTTTGCATGCCATGGGAATCTCATGATTTGGTCCTATCTACCAGATTGAGATAAACCAGTGAGGTGGGGTGTTGCCCCAGGCGCAAGATTGAGTGTAACCAGGAGGACTATATGCCAAGGGAATTTGAGGTAGAGCATCCAGGATAGTGAAGCAACAACATTATGGAGAAGAGCCAGAGTTGGAGCCTGGATTATAATTTTGCACATAAATTTGGAAGGGTTCTTAAGTTTTACACATGAAGTTAGAAATGTGTGCAGAAATAGAAAATATTTAAAGTAATTGGTAAAGTCTTATCACGTAAGCAGGCCCAGTGGTTAGTTTAATACTGAAATTTTGAGAAGCAGGCTGGACTAGAGAGCTCTATGTACCTGATGTTCGTTGTATGGCCCTGGGGCAGTGTGGTACAGGTATTGTGACTCACAGGAGTTGCACTTGGCTAATCACTTGTAGTTTGATTGTCAAGGCAAAACCATAATGAAGCACTGAATACTGCCAAGATAGTTTAGGAATTCCCGAATGTTTTAGTCCATAAATGTTGAAGGGTTTTAGAGGAGAGGGAAGTCAGTAACAGCAGCAGTAGTCAGGAGGGTCTTCATGTAGGAGGGAAAACTGCTCTTTGAATAATAGATAGAGTTTGGATAGGCAAGAACCTCAAGAATTGTTTCATGTACCCTCAGACATGAAGGTAGAAATGAATATGAAATGGAAGGTGTATGTTGGGGTAAACAGGGGAATTCACTTTGGGTTATGTCAAATTTCTTGGTGAAATACTGAGGAATAAGAAGATTTTAAAAGAGGAAATTGTCCAGAACAGAATGATAAGTGGCTACTAGGGATTCAAAAAGAAATATGTGAAATGATTGCTAGGTGCTATTCGAATTAGACAACATGAATTAATGGTAGGTCTATTCTGTACAGTCATTCTATTATTATTATTATTTTTTTGCTATTTTTTCCTATTCATCTCTTATACTTTTTGAGGAAAAAAGAGGCCTAATTTTACTAGACATTTAATATATGCCAAGCACCATGCTAAACAATTTACATGTATATTTCATTTAATTCTCACATCTGACCTTTTGAAGTAGTCATCATTACCCATTTTACAGATACAAGGAATTTGGCATGTTAGCATGGCCCCTTTGTTTCAATGGACCCAAAATTTACCACAAGTAGTGGAGATTTTATTGTGGGGGCAATCCCAAGATTAGTTGGGGTCTTTCTTCGCAGTAGAGATCTGGTTAAATAGGCCTTTCTTTGGTACTTCCTTGTTCTTTGTCATGTTTTATCATGCTTCTCTCAGCCGCTACCCCTACATCTCTGAGATTATGTGCATTTTGTCTCATGTTGTCTTGACCATAGAGCCTAGATTCTTCTTTCCACAAAATAACCCCTTGCACCAAGACTTTTTACTATTTAGCTAACTTTGTTGAACATTCAGGGGAGAACAGAAAGGACTCCAATCAAACACTGGACAGACTTCGATCATTTTTCTGTCTCCACTTTTTCCTTCTCTTTTCCCTCTCTTTATCATGAATAACAAGAAAATACCTTATATTCATGGCAGAATACTTCTCTCAACACCCAAATCTGTAAGACTTTCTTTTCCCAAGCACTTGTCAGAGTATTTAGACTAGAGTAGTACCATTGACCTCCTAAGAGGAATTGTAACTCTACTTTTTAATATAAAATATAATAGTATATTATTTCATAACGTTAATAGTTTAGTATAATAATATATTAATATTTGCACACCTATAAGAAGATATGCAAATATTATTATATTAAATAAAGGAAATGTATGTACGTGTTTGTGTGTGTGCACGCGCATGTGAATGTAGGAAACAGGAATCTGAGTTAATAGTTGTCTGGGAAAAGCTAAATTACTAGACCTCAGGAAGACTGAGAACCATGACAAGCTGAGATAGAGCCTGGAATGAGGTGGTCATTCATAGTTCTTGGGAGTTTTAGGGGCCTCAGATGCTCAGACTGTGGGTCTTTGTGCAGTGGTCTACCTCTGACTTATCTCAGGAATCCCTACTTATGTATCTGTGCTCTTCACTTGCCATGACTAACTTGCTCATTTTGAAAACATTTTTGTTTACCTTTCTGTGAGGGGAAACTTTTTGGAAGGAACTTCTTATATTCTTTCTGTAGAGGCTGTTTTGGGTCAATATACCTAAGAAGCTGCTGAGGTACCAGGCACGGTATTTGACAGATTTAGTATTTAGGGAAATTTAATATGCCCAAGGTTAAGCAGTGCTAAGCCAGCATTTGAATGACAATTTATCTTAAAGGTTATATTCTTTTTACTGTTCTTGTGGTTAAGCCTTTTCTTACGTTTGATGTTGGTATGTAAATGACCCCGTCCCCAAGGAACTAACAGTAAATAGATGGCATAAGTAGGTGGTGTAAGTGAACAAGTGCCAGATGAATAGCATTGGCAGAGCATTATGGGAGTTCAGATGAAGGAGACATTTTGTCTGAGCGAATGCTGAGGATTTTTATGGCTAAAATAAGCAATTGAACAGCAGAGGTAGGCTTTCAATATGTGGAAATATACAGAAAGGAATTCTAGGCGAGGGGAATAACATGAATAAAGGCTTAATGATGGGAAATTACAAGGATCAATTTGACTGTAGGATAGGATACTGGATCTACGGTACATACTACTTTGGGATGATTAATCTTGGAGCAGCATGAAGAATGGATTAGAGTGGAGTGAGAGTGACATTAGGGGAACTACTAGGGAAGAAGTTTCAGTGATTCAGATGTGAGATCAAGAAAAAATGGATTAGTGTTATAGTAAAAAAATATGGCAAGAAAGAATTGAATTCAAGGATGATTCTGAAAGAGAAATTATGTGACTTAGTTTTTATTAGTCTGCTAATACTATAGAATATCATAGACTGGATGGCTTAAGCAACAGAAATTTATTTCTAACAGTTTTGGAGCCTGGGAAATCTAAGATCAAGGTGCTCGGTAATTTAGTTCCCTGGTGAGGGTGACTGAAGATGGTCACCTTCTCACTGTGTCCTCACATGTGAGAGAGAGAGAGAGTGAAAGAGAGCAAGCTCTTCTCTGTCTCCTCCTGTTCTCATAAGAACACTAATACTATCGCGAGAGCCCCACTCTCATGGCTTCATCTAATCCTAATTCTCCCAGAGGTCTCACCTTCCAATATCATCACACTGAGGGTTAGGGCTTTAATATATGAATTTGATGGGAAAGACATCATTCAGTCCATTGCAAAGCCTGATTAGTGTATAGGGATGAGGTATAGTAGAGAATAAGACAACTTTGAGATTTCAAGTCTAGGTAACACTGAGAATAATGGCTCCATTATGATAAATAAAATCAGGAAAAGGTGTACGAAAATAATGCATGGTTTATATATATTGAATTTAAGGTAATAATGGGACATCTAGATATAAACATCTATCAAATAGTCAACTATTTGAGCTTGAATCTTGGCAGACTGCTGGGGAAAAATAAAGAGAATTGAGAATTTTTTTTACATTTTTACAACATGTAAGTTGTAGTTGAAGCATGGGAATGGATATATCTGAAGGAGGAGGAGATTTAGAGAAAAGATAAGAATTTTAAGGCTGATGCTTTGAGAAATGACTCCCATTTGAGGGGAACTGAATGCAAAAGATGAAGAGTCAATTGAGAAGTAGTCAGATTCTACTTGGCCAAGATGGTAGTATATTTATGCATTGGGCCTAAACTTATAGTAATGATAGATAAAATATGGCTGAGCTCAAAACAAGATAAATACCAATTTGTACTGGAAACAACTGCAATAGAAATTTTGAGTAGAGTTGGTGTCATAAGCCTTCTGGACTCCAGGCTAAAAGTAGGCAATGGTGTGTTGGACTTAGCTCTTCCAAGGTAATGGGAGTTAAAGTGTTTCATATCAGACAGGCACTAGAACTACACTTACTGCTTGAAGTCTTCTGCTTTCCCCAGCCCTACTCCACCTTAAGAAGAGTCTGAAAAAAGAACTATTGGTTCCTGCTTGGGATACATACAGCTTAGAGCACACTGTAAACATAGAGATTCAGGAAGATATTGAGATAGCCTTGAGACTTGAACTGAATCAAAATTGCCCAATCACTTGTTGCTGGATTTGTGATATCTCTATTTAATAATCTTATCTGCTGGCATAGGAGCTGGTAAGGAAAGGTTGAACACAGAGGAAAAGAGAGAGAAAGATAAAAATAAGAAGAAAAACCTTTTAAATAAGATACATTAAAACAAAGATTACACAAGTAAGTCTAATGACAAGAAACATGGCCAAGAAAAAAATTATAAGATGAATTCAATATAAATAAATTTATTTTTAATGGAACAAGCTATCAAAGACTTTAAAACAAGTATGTTTTAGATTAAATAAAGGACTAAAATTCATAGAGATTAAAAAATTATGAACAAATATCAAACGTAAATGAAATGAGAACAAGTAGATATGAATAATACAATTAAATATGTAAAAATGAAAATTTTACATCATTGAAATTAAAATCTCAGTAGTTGGGACACACATCAGACTGGACATAAAGAGAATCAGTGAATTAAAAGATAATTCTGAAGAGTTTACTCAGAGTGCTCCATGAGAGGTAAAAAGATAAAGAATATGAATAAGGAGTTAGGAGATATGGATAGAATGAGGAGTTATGAAATATCATATAGAAATTCCACAACAAGAAAATGGAAGAAGCAGGAGAGAGCAATATTTAAGAGAAAAAGGCAGACGTTTTCTGGAATTAAAAAATGTCTGGCTTCTCAGATAGGAAATGTACTCTTAATACTAAACGATATAAAATAAATTTACACATAGACATATCATAGTGGATCTGCAGAACATTGATGATCAAAATAATGTCTTAAATGGTACTAAGAGGGAAAAATGGATTATTTAATAAAAGGCAATTAGAGTGATAGCAAATTTTTCACCAATAGAGGATTCCAGAAAGCAATGAAATAACATCTTCAAAATGTTGAGAGGAAAATGATTTTGAGCTAGAATCTTATACCCAGGTAAATACACATGAAAGTGTGGCCAAAAGGGACACATTTCACTATGTGGAAATTCTCCAGCTATCTACTTAAAAAAATAATGTTTTTCAGTAAGAAAGAAAAGTGAACTCGGAAGTAAGGTATGATATATAAGAAATAATTGTGAGCACAGAAATTAATAAAATATGTTGTTAAATATGTTGATGAAATGAATGAGAAGTTTTATTTTAAAAGGCAAACTGAAACTCTAGGTAGTAACAAAATGGGGAATCATGTTCAATTGCAAAGATGATAGAAATATTGATAGTTTGAGTTTTTAGAAATATAGTTCAGCATTTTATTTTAAAATAAGTAAAAGTAAACAGTAAAAGACTAGAAGCACAATCTATGAGCAGAGGAAAAAATAAAATTTTTACAAGTTTGTTTATTTATTTATTTATTTATTTAGAGTGTGTTGGTGGGGAGAGATGGAGAAAGAGGGAGAGAGAGAGAATCCCAGAGCCTGTCATCGCAGAGCCTTACATGGGGCTGCAACTCAAGAACTGTGAGATCATGACCTGAGCCAAAATCAAGAGCCAGATGCTTAACCAACTGAGGCACCCAGGCACCCAAAAAGAAATTTTTTAATTATTAAGTAGTATGGAAGAAAAGAAAAACTATAGGCAAATAGTTTCATGCATGTATGAAAAGTTGATTTATGACAAAGTTGGCATGGGATTAGAAATTATTAGGGAAGGGGTGCCTGGGTGGCTCAGTTGGTTGGGTGTCTGACTTGGGCTCGGATCGTTATCTCACGGTTCATGATTTTGAGCCCCCCGTGTCCAGTTCTGTGCTGACAGCATGGAGCCTGGGCCTGCTTCAGATTCTGTGTCTCCTTCTCTCTCTCTACCCCTCCCTCACTCACGGTCTCCCTCTCTCTCTCTCAGAAATAAATAAACATTAAAAAAAAGAAATTATTAGGGAAGAATTGAGTTAAGTGTTTAAGCATGATACTTATCCATATGGGAAAAAGTAAACCCTACCTCATAGTATACAGAAAGATAAGTTTAATTTATAATTAACACTTAAATGTAAAAGTAAAATTTTAAAACTTTTAGAATGAAATATAGGAATATCTTACAACCTTGGGGATAGGAAGGACAATTCTTGAAGTACAAAAAGCACGAATTATAAAGAAAAACATTGATAAATTTGACTACATTTACATTTTAAAACTTGTGTTCGATGAAGGTTCTATAAACAAACAAATGAAAAACAAGTCACAGCCTGGGAGAAGATCTGAGTTTTCATCTGTATCATTTTTAAAAAATTTTTTTAATGTTTATTTTTGAGAGAGAGAGAGAGAGAGTGCGCGCGCACATGAGTGGGGGAGGGGCACAGACAGAGAGGGAGACAGAATCTGAAGCAGACTCCAGGCTCTGAGCTGTCAGCACAGAGCCTTATGCGGGGCTGGAACTCAGGAATGGTGAGATCATGACCTGAGCCGAAGTCGGAAGTCAGATGCTTAACTGGCTGAGCCACCCGGGCGCCCCTCATCTGTATCATTTTTCATCAGACTGAAGAATTTCTTTTACCATTTCTTAGAGTGCAAATTTGTTGTTGATAAATTCTTTTAGTTTTCTTTGATCTGAAATGTTTTTATTTTGTCTTTATTTTGAAGGATATTTCTGCTAGATATAGAATACTGCAGTTTCCTTTTTCCTTTCAGCACTTTAAAGATGTGATTCATTATCTTCTGATTTCCATTATTTCTTTTTTAAAAAATATATTTTTAGTAGATAATTTAAATAGACTAAAACTACAAACTAACTCAAATAATGTTTATTTATTCATTTATTTTTGAGAGACAGTGAGAGAGATAGAGTGCAAGCAGGGGAGGGGTAGAGAGAGGGGGAGACACAGAATCTGAAGGAGGCCCCAAGCTCTGAGCCGTCAGCACAGAGCCCAACATGGGGTTTGAACTCACAAACCAGAGATCATGACCTGCTCCAAGTTGGATGCATTAAGCTATCCAGGAGCCCCAGATCTCCATTATTATTATTATTTCTGATTAGAAATCAGTGGTAATAGAATTGATATTTTTTTGTATGCAATTGTCTTTTTTCTCTGGTTGCTTCCAAGATTTCCTTTCTATCTCTGATTTTTGTCAGTTGGAATCTGATGTGCCTGGACATGATTTTCTTTGTATTTCTCCTGCTTATATGTTCTCAGAGCTTCTTGAATTTGTAAATTTTATTTCACCAAACTGTTTTTTTTTCCAGCCATTATTTCTGTAAGTATATTTTTTTTCTGCCTGTTCTCCCTATATTTTCCTTCTATGACTAATACTACACATATTTTAGACATTTTGCTATTGACCTGAAGGCCTCAAGGCTGTGTTCATTTAGTACCGTCTTTCCCCTGTATCTTTCTTCAGATTGGGTAATTTCCACAATCTTATATTCAGGTTTACAGTTTCATCTCTTTTATGCCACTAAGCCCACCCAGTGAAATTTTTATTAGAAATATCATATTTTTATGTTCTAAAATTTCCAATTGGCTCTTTTATAAAAAAATTTCTATTTCTCTGCTGATATTCCTGTCTTTTCACTCATTATGCACTTATTTTCTTTTGCCTCACTGAGCAGAATTAGGCTTTCAAATCTTTGTCTGCTAATTCCAACTCTGGATCTTGATTTTTCTTTTTTCTTTTTTCCTTGAGAAAAGATCCTATTCTTTATGTGTCAAATAAGTTTGAATTGTATTCTGGACATTGTGAATGTTATGCCGTGAAGACTCTGTATTTTGTTGTTTTCCTCTAAAAGGTGTTTTTTATTTTTTAGTAGGTAATTTAAATAGATTAAAACTACAAACTAATTCTTGGGTGGCAACTTAAGTCTGAGTTTAGTTCTTTTATCCCTAGCTGATTTGTCATTGTTGCACACAGTCTTGCATGTGTATGGTTCAGGGATTAGCTAGAGATTTGGACAGAGATATGTAATTTACATTTCCTTCTCTCTGGCTCTCACTTTCTTGTGGTTCCCCTTTCCATTTCCAGTAGATACGGTTGTTTTAAACTATGTGCTTTGGTAATTCAGACCAAAAATATCTGTGAGCAAGCTATTGGAATTTTAGCCACTCTGTGTGGCACAAACTAAAACCATCATCCAGGCTAAAAGCCATAAAGAATGGAAACCCATATTCCTGTGCCATTCACTTCTTCCAAGTGTTAACACCTCTCCAGAATCTACCTGCTTTTGGTTAGTCTTCAGTTGCTTCAGGTAGGTTACATTTTGTTTTGTTTTGTTTTTTGTATTTTATTCAGTTTGTAGCTGTTATCTTTGAAAGGGTAGGTCCAGGAATCATTTATTTGGCCATACTGCAAGTGGAACCTGGAAGGAAGTATAAGTTGATACAATAATTCTAGTGAGGAATTTGGCAGTATCTAGTAAAAGTTGAAGTTGAGAATGTCCTAAAAATTTTTTTGCACAATATACATATGTAAAAATGATCATTGCATTTTTTTTTTAGTAATAGGAAAAAATGGCAAAATAACCCATATGTTTGTCAATAAGACAGGAGGAAAATTGTGGGATATTTATAAAATGAAATTCTATACAGTAGTAAAGATGAATAAATTAGTGCTATATGTGCCAATGTGAAGATGTCAAAGTTCAGTGTTGACTAAAAAGTGTTAAGTCTCAGAAAGAAATGTATGATATAGTATTAATTATATACATTTAAAAAATATGTGAAACAATTCATATTGTTTGGAATACAGATATATATGGTATGTCTGTAGCTACCCTTATCTAAAATTTTACCCTATCCAGAATTCCAATCTCTTTAAACATTTCCTAACTTGTTTACCTGGATTAGCATTTTTTCTTTTCTGCAATTATCAGGTTTTAATGTACTATATGTTTACCTCATTTAATTTTTTTTTCTTCTCCACTAGACTATTAGCTCCATGATGGCAGAGATTGGTGTTTTCTTTGTTTACTATAGTATCTCCAGGGATATATATAATAGGTACTCAATAAGTATTTGCTGAATGAATAATTGATAGTATAGATATATGAAGGTTTGATTAGCTGCAAAGTTATAAAAGTTTTCTGGGGACTTCTCATGAATTTAAAATGTTTTATTTCTTAGGGTGCTTGGCTGTCTCAAGTTGGTAGAGCATGTGACTCTTGATCTTGGGGTTGTGAGTTCGAGTCCTACACTGGGTGTAGAGATTACTTAAAAAAAAAATCTAGGGGCACCTGGGTGGCTCAGTTGATTAAGCATCTGACTTTGGCTTAGGTCATGATCTTGCAGTTTGTGGGTTTGCGTCCCACATTGGGCTCTGTGCTGACAACTCAGAGCCTGGAGCCTGCTTCGGATTCTGTGTCTCCCTCTCTCTCTGCCCCTCTCCTGCTCATGCTCCATCTCTCTTTGTCTCTCAAAAATAAATAAACATTAAAAAAAATCTTTAAAAAATAGAATGTTTTATTTCTTTAAAATAAAGTATCTAGTGAAAATGTGACAAAATATTATCTAATGGCATGGGATAGTGGCAAAATTTGTGGTTATATTGTTTTTTTATATTTTTACGTGTTTTTTATATTTGTGAGAAATAACTTCGTAAAACAAAAGAACAACAAAAGGTTTGGGAAAGGTTTTTCAGAACACTGTAGCATATAATTTAAGGGAAGAGGTAGTTTTAAAGATGAATAGGGAGATATTCGAAATGCTGGAATTAGTCACTAAGAGATAAGATAATTGTAATAGACTATTAGGAAATTATTAGTGACTATTGAAAGAAACTGTTTCAACAAAGAGTTGCTAATAGGTGGGATGCTGAAGAAATGGAGGCAGTAGGTGGAGAAATGGAGATCACTTATTCAGTATTATGACAGGTACAGCTTTTCCAGAATTCATGTTCGTGAGCACAATCCACTGAAAAGATAGAGACCTAAAATGCTGTAAAGAAAGGACAATTCATGGGAGCGTCTTTGATTAGAGGTATAGTTTTAGAAAAGGGCATTTCACCTGGCAATGAGGAGAGGCACTCCTTTTGCAGTAGAATAAAAGACAGGTTGACACAGGTAGGGGGAGACAAAAAGAAGTAGAGGTTCATTTTTGTTTCTTTGAAGTAGTAATTTAGGCCAGATGTTGGAGTGGAGAAAAAAGATAATGGATATGATCCAGGTTAGTGAATTAGCATGTTAGAAGGTTGAGGTTGTAAGAGACTAGGTTGTTAATTAGGGTATCAATTATATGGATAATTTCAGGCTTTGAAGGGTTTGAAACAGTCAGAACTAACCTTAACAGAATGGGTACATTTGAATGCCTGAACAGTAATGCTAACAAAAGCAAACACTCACATGTATCAGGGATTATTCTAGATTCTCATATCATTTAAAATGTGTCAGGGATTATTCTAGATTCTTCGCATATACTCATTTAATCCTGACAACAACCTTTCAGGTTGCTATATTATTATGAGTATTTTGAAGGTGAGGAAATTGAGACATAGAGAAGTAACTTGCTCAAGGTCAAGCTGAGGCAGAGCTGAAAGTCAAACTTAGACTATCTAACTCCTGAGTTCTGTACCCCTTAACAATGTTATACTCTCAGTGGGGTAGTAGGAGGTTTAATTTATGACAAACAGTAAGATTAGTAGGCCATGGGAGAGTAGTTTCCAACACATTGTTGCTTTGTTTCTGGGTTATCCATAGGACATCATTAAATTTTTTTTCCAATTATTTTCTTTATCAAAGCCTCAAGCTTTCCAGAAATTTCTGAATAAATCATTGAACCTTCTTTTAATTACACCAAATGCTTGATATCTTCAAAGATTTAGATTATATTCATATTTTCTTTAAGAATGGTTCCAACTTATTTTTACCCCAAATTAACTCTTCGACATTATTCTTAAAAAAATTTTTTTTTAATGTTTGTTTATTTTTGAGAGACAGAGCATGAGCAGGGGAAGGGCAGAGAGAGAGGCAGACAGAGAATCCAAAGCAGGCTCCAGGCTCTGAGCCATCAGCACAGAGCCCAATGGAGGGCTCGAACTCACAGATTCACAGATCACAAGATCATGACCTGAGCCGAAGTCGGCCGCTTAACAGACTGAGCCACCCAGGCGCCCCTCTTTGGCATTATTCTTTACATCATTATTTATCTTTGGCTGAAAAATGGAACTTCTCTTTGGGATGTATTTTTGGGAATGAACAATAGTATAGGATGATCAGCCTGCTTAACCAGACCAACCTGTCAATCGGTGAGGTGATGTAGTCTTAGTTGTGTATACACCCCAAAGAGCTAAATTACTAACAACATTTTTGCCAATATTATGAAGCTTGGCCACTGTGTGTATCATAACGGGCAGTTTCCTTGCTGTCAGAAGACTTTTTAGGCTTTTCAGAAACATCTTTTCTTGATATGTGGTCACATACTTTTTTCTTAATTGTCAAAGATTTATTTTGAATATGTTTTACATACATATTCAATTTAACATCCTTTTCCCTAAAATAAGGATTATTCTTTTTAAGTTTTTATTTTATAATTGTTAAATTATTTTTATTTTATTTTAAAATTTTATTTATTTGAGTTATCTCTGTACCCCACCTGGGGCTTGAACTCACAGCTCAGAGATCAAGAGTCACATGCTATTCCGACTGACTCTGCTAGGCGCCCCAAGGATTATTCTTTTTTGCTGAGACGGAAAACTATTGATTTAGTCACCACAGTTATTAGCATTAAAAATAATTGGTCAACTCTTAAAGTATTGTTTCCATAGCGTTTACTAAATCAACGTGCTTTGATCATTGCTCCTTAGCTGAATTCACAAACTATTTAGGTTATTTGAATTAAGAGTGGTCACAGCGGTTGGCAAATGTAGGAGTACTTTAATTTTAAAAAGACTATAATTAAAAGGACTTTCATATCCATGACCATTTGATCTGCCCAATAAGTCTTTAAGCGATCAAGCAGGTTTTATTCTCATTTTACAGATGCAGAACCAGAGACTCAGAGATTAAAAGATTGGTGCTAAAATGATTAAGTCTTGAATCTGGGTCTTCCTGACTCTAAGTCCAGGCTCAGAACGACCCTCCACTCCTTAGTTGATTCTTTAAATATCTTCCTTCCTATTAATATGCATGATGCCCCTTTCCATTGGCTTCATTTGATTTTTCAGCAAAGGGGCTTCCTCAAGTGCCATTTTCCATCCTGGGTGGTTGCAAGGGAGCACACCTGGGTTCCTTCTGTCTCTAATCTTTCATTTTTCTTTTCTGTGGCCCTCCAGCTTCACCATCCGTGGTATTCTCCTCCTTCCTTGGCCCCAACTTTTTAAGTCGTCTCCCAGCCCCCAGGCAGTGGGACCTCCCATACTAATCATCAGCAGGAGAGCCCATCAGAGAGGGGAGGCAGAGGGCACGGACCGCAGCACGCCGGGAAGCCATGCTGAGGGTTACTTGTGCATTTCCTTCCTCGCGGTCCTCAGGAGCGTCCTCGCCGCCCTCCGGCCCCGGCTGTCTCCAGCCCGCACCGGATCCGCCTCCCCCTCCTTCCTCCGGGAGGTTCAGACCAAGCGTGGGACGCACCTGTGTCCCTCTCCGGTCACCCCGTTGAGGCACCGGGGGCTGCTCCGGGAGCAGGATTTACAGGCCCGGAGAACGCCAATGGGAGATCCAAATGGTCGGGGACTCCGGCACTTTAAGAGGCTTTTCTCTGGGAAACACCCGTCCCCTCCGAGCGCCTTATGAATGGAAATACTCCTCCCCCGGTCGAGCCCATTTTCCCATTTCACCAGGAGCCGCAGCTTGCTCTCTCCTTTCGGTCTCCCCGCCCACATCAACGCGGGCAGCTCCAGGAGGGGACGGACAGGAAGCCTTTGGCCGCCTATTAAATCCCACCCATTTCTCCGGGGGCGATTTCCTAACCTTCCGGGACCGAATTCTGCAATTTGATGTGCGTTTTGTCCGAATGGTAGCGACACGGGCCTAAGGGAGGGGGAAAGCGAGGGGGTGGGGGGTGGGGGGTATGCGCTCTTTTCCTCGCAACATCGCTGGCGGAGCGAGGGAGCTCACACGACACAGATTTTGGGGCAAAGCCTTTCCATCTGGACAGCACCATGTCCACCAAAGCGGAGCAGTGTAAGTAGCAGCCGGCCCGGCGTTCCGGCCCGGCCTCCGGCTGGGAGCTATTGCAGTTGCGGCGTTTGCGGCTGCCGGGAGACCTTGGCATCGTGCTGGTGCGGGGGTGGGGGCTGAGGTTGGGGCGGGTGGGGGGTGGGGGGCGGAAGAGAAAGTGGGGGAGGGTGGACGTGGACGGCAACGCGGCGCTGTCCCTGGTGCTGAAAATTAATGCGGTCTTCTCCTGCTTGTGGTGGTGTTTCGCAAGACTGAAAGACCCTGCGAAATGAAATTAAAATGGGGTCATTCTCGGGAAAAAGAGGCCTCATATCTTTCAGATAAACATTTCAGTATCTCTTGTTGGAGTGGGGGAAGGGGGGCAGCGGCAAATCAGGGGCGGGGAACTGTCAGTGCAACCAAAGCCTGCCTGGCCTTCTGAGCATGCCCAGTTCTAGGTGCTGGAGCCATAGGGGAGTTTGAGTCTGCAATTTCCACTTCGGGTTGGAGAGGCAAGATAGGAGAGAAGGGGGGAGGGAGCCGGGAGTCAGGCAGGATTCTGGACCAGTGTGAGGAAAATCAACTCCGGAATACCTACACTAATGCAGAAACTAACCCCGACCATAGGTTAAAGCAAGAGTTGGTGCTTTGCTTTAAGGTGAAAGGGGCTCTGGGAAAATGATCTAATTATTTTTCCAAAGAGGTTTCCTTTGTAGGGCAGCTCACACAAACTGCAACAAATAGCAAGAGGATTTTAGTTGTCCCAGTAATGATTGACTGTGTGTTTGGTTGGAAACAACCTGCTAACTCCTTGTGGACAGGGGAAGTTTCTAATATGCTTCCTATAGCCTCTCTTATTGCAGTGCGCATTTGTAGGCCGGTGGTATGTACTTCGTAGGTTGATTAATGTGACATCTTTTCCCAAGTGCACTTGAGGGATTCAGGAACTTAAAGTTATGTTTGTAAATAAAAGATGTTTTTATTAAGCAGTGAGTTTGAATTTTTAACAAATATGCCAGAACTGGTTCATCTAATTGACTCTTGTTTCTTTCAAAGAAGTACACAGTTATGTTGATAATGCTGTCCTGTCACTACTTAAAAGTCTTTATAATTCTTCTTTGGAATGGCTATTAAAGCCATTTTGTAAGACACCCAAAACAGTAGTGTCATTATTGTGGGGCAGTATGTTGTATATGATATGCGTTTGCAGTGTGCCACTTATTCACCAGATAGATGAAATGAACTGAAGGCTCATAGAGTTCCCAGATGGATGCTTCATCAGAGATTGTCTATGCCCACCTACCATCCAGGGCTTGTACCTTTTAACAATGTCATTTTTGGAATCTGGAACACCTGAGTTTGAATCCTAGTTCTGCCATTTACTGTTTGACCTTGGGCAAGATAATTGACGTCTCTAAACTTTATTTCCTCATCTGTAAACCTGGGGTAATAATGCTGATGGGGTTGTTATGATTATAAACGAAGGAATACACATGGAAGAATGAGTAGTGAGCCTAGCACATAGAAGAACGCAATAAATGATTGCTATTTCCCTCTTTATATCCATCTCTTCTAAATAGTTAGGAAGTTCTTTTGTGAATTTTTTGGCCTATTTTCAAAAGTTAAATCTAAACCTAAAAGATAAATTTTGCTTCTACAGAGGCTTTCAAACAAATTGAATGCATTGTGTTTTGAGAAATGGTAACATAGTTGGAATCAGTGTGAGCTTTCTACTTGAGGATATCATACCCTTGAAGGTTTTATTATAGTATGTTGTTAAAAAACCCACCACTTGTCATTTGATTTTACAGTTACATATTACGTAACGTCAGGTTAAAACCAGTGAGTCTTACTGTCTTCTTTCTGTGTTTTCTTTTCTTATTATATTTGAGATGCACTGGATGCATCGTCTTGTCTCTTCCCTGGGCAGTTAATGCCAGGATGAATAAAACCTACCAGTGGATTTGGTTCTGTAGTGCAGGTAGTGTGTAGTTAAGAAGCTATTTTAGAAGTATTTGTAAAACAGATTCTTTTTCCTCTGTAGATAATGGAAAGGACACCATATTTGAAGCTAGAACATGTGGATTTGAGTTTTGCATGCTCTTCTGGTTAACTGTGAGACATCAGGCAATTAACTTAATACTTTAGTGCCTCAGTTTCCATCTATGAAGTAAGGAATAATAGTAGCAGCTGTCTTTGTCCTAAGTGTTCTAGAAGGCAAAGAAGGTCAATGGGAGTAGGCTGTTGAAAGGATAAGGATGATTTGGGTGTTTTGAGGTATCTTTATTTACAGTGAAGGGAAGTTAAAAATTTCTTTTTTTTTTCTGTTTTATAACATGAATGGATTGTCACTTGAGTGCACATTTGTATACCTGAAAATAGAGCAAACACATGAAAAGCTGCATGGTTGATGTTCATGAAGGGTGAATACTTTTTAATAAAGAGAAGTTGCAGATTTGTGGTATTTTATCCTTGAACTTGGTAGGAATATGGCTAGGAGGAAGGAGAAAGAAGGGAAGGCTATGAGATTTTTCTCTCCTACTGGATGTGAAGACCACCAGAACAGGAGACAACTACAGAGTTTATTTATCCTCTGCATTCAGGAGTATGCACGGTACCACTTGCCTAAGGACCAAGGGGAAGAATGAGGTTTCATATAATGTCACAATATTATTTCTATTGCTGTTCTTCCTGAGGCGTCTTGATGTAGGTAGAGGTTTCACTGGTGCAGGAAGTGGACATAGTTTGGTTGAACCAGCAAGAGGAAGCACTTGCATTTCAACCCAAACAGATTACGTGATTTACCTTTGAAATGTAAAGTGTCACAGATATGTGAAAAATGATTTTATTTTTATGTAGTGATATTTTCTTCTATGAAATAAGTAATGATGAAAGAGAGGCTAGTTTTAGCTAGGATATTTTGGAGCTGTTTTTATACATTTACTTGGTTTCCTGTATTGTGTGCAGAACATCATAACAGAAGGTGAAAGCTTCCTAGCAGTTTCTGAAGGTGACTGCACAGAGCTAAAACTTTTTTCCTCCAAATGCTTCTTTTTCTTACAACATTCACTGTAGTGAAAATGTTTTGTAATTGCTATAGAATCTGAGATGATAAAAAGTAAGAATTTATCATTCTTTTATTTGGGGTTCTAAGGAATCTACCTCCTCTCCCTTTCTCTGTCTTCTAAGAGTTAAAATGGAATAATGTGGAGTAGTTTGGATGTTTTCTTTCAAAAGAAGCTTCTTTCAATAACGCAGAAGTTAAGAATTGGGGTTCTAGAATCAGACTGCTCCCTAAGTATAAATTCTGGCTCTGCTTCTTGCAGTCTCTGTGACCTTGGACAAGTTAACTCAACCTCTCTAAGCCTCTGCTGTATTATCTATAAAATGGGGATAGTTGTAGTTGTGAAAATTAAAATGAGGTGATCCATGAAAAAGTGCTTAGCACAGAATCCTGGCACATAATGAGGGGTTAATAAATGCTAGCTATTATTATTATCATTATCAAGTATAAAATCTTATGCTTGCTGTTAAAATGAGGATAATTATAAATTTGGATCTAGCTCCCCCCAGAGTGTAGCAGAAAAAAAAGTAATCATGATGTTATTTAAATGGGACATGGTCTATTAGACTATTTTTCATTCTCCTTTCCTTTTCTCTGGGTCTCCTCTATAGCAACCAGCCTAACCCATTTTAGGTGGGGCGGGGGAATCTCTGCATGGCAATTCCTCGACTTGGTATATCTAGCAAGGCACTGGCTAATCACCTAAACGGAGGCTTTCCAAAGCATGAAATCCCTATCCATCACCTTTTATGTTATAATAACAGTGTAGTAGCTGATAAACACAAACCACTTATGTAAATATCCATCAAACTATTTGTCAATTTGAAATTAGCCTGCTGAGTATAAGTTCAAAAAAGCTAATTATAGAATTGTGAATATATGCTATTTTTAATGTACTTATCCTACTCAACATCTTAAAAAAATTTTTTTGGGATGTTTATTTATTCTCGAGAGAGAGAGAGCATGAGCTGGGGAGCGGCAGAGAGAAAGGGGAACAGAGGATCCAAAGCGGGTTCTGTGTTGACAGCAGAGACTCCGATGCAGGGCTCAGATTCATGAACTGTGAGATCATGACCTGAGCTGAAGTCAAATGCTTAACTGACTGAGCCCCCCAGGTGCCCCAATCCTACTCAACATCTTTATCTTAGTAACTAAAACTCTTTTGATTATATGAAAAACACTTTTAAGATTAGAGATAATTAGCACTATGATTTGAAGTTGAACTTGGCCCTGTCCCATGCATCTTTAAGGGTCATATTTAGAGAAATTGACAGTTAAATTTTTTTATGTACATTATATTACTATATAGAGAGTATTACTGAATTACTAGTATTATTATAATAGAAAAACACTTCTTTGAATAGCACTGCAACTCGTAGTCGTTTAGAAATCTTGGCACAACAACATTGCTAACCTCTTACAGAGAAGACTAGTTTTATTCACATATGCAAAAATTAGAATATGGTTATTAGGCATATTTGTGGTAGCAAAAGGAGCACATGGTTTTTAGCTCTTGTCGTACATGGTTTCTCTGCATCATTTGATAGTAATTGCCACATTTTAAATTGAACTCTCTTTTTCTTCTTTCTTTTCTGATCTTCCTACTCAGATTACTTCGCTTAGGGGCTACTTTGTTCTCTCTATCTTTTATAAAAAGCATTTTGCCAATAGGTTCCTCCTTCCTTTTTTAAATTGCACAGATTCTTGATTTCATTCACTTTCATGGTATCAGTTATCACGTCTATGTGGATGGTACCCGAATACAGTTTTAGAGTCTAAGCATTTCTCTTGAACAAAAGTCTCTCTCTCTATCCAGGCATCCTGTAGGCATCTCAAACCCAAACTCTTTGTCTTCTGCCTCACGCTTGTACTTCTTTATGTATTACTCATTTTAATGAATAGCACCACCATCTACCCATTCACCCAAGTGAAAAAACTGGGGAGTCTTCTTAAACTTCTCCTACTCTCTGTTATTACAGAGATTCAACAAACCGCCAACCCCTGTTGTTTCTAGCACATGCAACTAAATTGCCACCTAGCTCTCTGAGCTAGTTATGTTGGATTTTTTCCTAGTTCCTCCAATGTACTGTGTTCTTTTTGCCTGAAATGCTTTCTTTTTCTCCATGCTCTCTTCTTTGCCTTTCTTTTGTCCAATATTTAGCTTGGAAGCCCTGCCTGATTGCCAGTCTTCCCTTGTATGCCCCTCTCGTGTACTCACAGTGTATGGAATAATTTGTTTTCTTGCTAGGTGACTTCATTTACTTTATGTATAGACTGTATTATGTTCATTTCTGTCTCCAGTGTGCAAACACCATTGTCTAGAGCACAGTGTATGCACAAAAGCTGTTTCTTCAAAGTAAAAATGATTGAGAGTGAATTAAATGTCTTTTATAAAGAAGGATTACATAACCCAATTTTTGGATATATTAATTTGAAGATTTCACATTTTCGTTAATGTAAAGTTCTACACTGAATACAATATGAATAAAAACTGTATAGAATGCATGCTTTTCAATTAGATTTATAAGTAAATAAAAATATACTTTGAAAGTATATAAAATGTATTTGCTAAATCAAATTTTATAGTATTTATATAACGAATTACACGTTTTCTGAATGTTAATTTTGTTTTTGTTTCTTTATCATTAGCTAAAATTTTCTGTTACTATATTCGGCATAATAATTATGATACCTAATTGGTAGACAATCTCAGTATATAGCCAACTGTTTTTCCTATGATAAAGTGACAGTAACATTTGAAGCCAAGGACTCTTGATGCTGTAATTTGATGTGGATCCTTTGATAATACGTCTGTTCAAGTTTTATGTATTGATTACTCAGCCTGTAAGTAGGCTTTATGTTGGGATTTTCATTTTGTAGTATTGTTGTGTCGTAAACTCACATTTATTGCTTATATTCTGAAAAGATAGGAGTAGTTATTCATAGATGGGCACATATATTAGCTTAGAACTAAAATGTTTATTGCATCAAGAAGTACATTAAAGAAAATATATTTTTATCAATAAGCTTGCTTTCTGTAGTGCGGAAGTCTCAACCATTTTATTTAGAATTTTTAGCTTTTTTCAATTCATATGTTATATTTTTGTCTTGTTTTTCTCTTCTTTTGTGGTACCAAGCAATCCATATTTCATCAACTTGTCCATTCACTTATTCAGCAAATATTTATTGGGTGTTTACAATATGTCAGACTCTGTACTAGGCTCTAGAGGAGCTTACAGTTGAGTACTCAGGGACATTCCACTTTGCTGAGGTGTATATACTCTATTATCAGCTTTCCTTTGATATGCTGCCTAGGTCCCTAAAAATAATAGGAAGTCGAAGTGAACTTGTCATGACTTACTCATAGAGAGACCATGCTTGCTCCTTGTGACCATGATTGCTTTTTTGTTGTTGTTGTTGTTCTTACCGAGGCTAAAATTTTTGTAGAGAATCTTGTTAGAATCCCCTGCCCCGACTCAACATTGTTCTTATTTTTTAGACTTTTCTGGTTATTGTTTTTCAATCTTCCAAATTAATTTTATAATAAAGTTATATATCTCCAAAAAAGCCTGATGGCATTTTTATAAGTATTACATTAAAATTAGAAAATAACTTATATAGGGGGAACTAATATCTTTTGGATATTGAATCTTTATTTTAAAAAATATTTATTTATTTTGAGAGAGAGAGAGAGAGAGAGAGAGAGAGTGCATGTGCGCGAGCAGGGGAGGGGCAGAGAGAGAATCCCAAGCAGGCTCCGTGCTGTCAGCGCAGAGCCCAATATGAGGCTTGAATTCACCAACCATGAGATTATGATCTGAGCTCAAATCAAGAGTTGATGCTTAACTGACTGAGCTGCCCAGGCGCCCCAGGATATTGAATCTTATTATCTTACAACATAGTATGTCTTTCCATTTGTTCAAGTCTTCTCATGCCTTTTTAGGGGTGCTTTAGAATTTTTTGTTAAGCTTATGTTTAGTATTTTCTCTTTTTTTCTATTATAATTGATGTCTATCTTCCATCTTTTAATTTTTTTACATGAGGCTATAGATCTTTGTATGCAAATTTTATAATCTTACTTTACTAGATTATTTTCTTTGTGTAGTGGTTTACCTTTTATTTTTTGGGTTTTCAATATGTATAATCATACAATCCGTGAACAGGAAATAATTTTATCCTTTCTTTTCTATCCAATTCTTATATCTTGAATTGCTTTCTCTTTTCTATCTCCAACACAATGTTAAATACGGAGTAGAGGGTGGGTATTCTTGCCTTGTTTTTAATTTTCGTAGAAAGCCTCTAATATTTCTCTATTAAATAAGCTATTATTTGGGACTGAGATAATTTGCTAAGGAAGTGTCCATCAATTTCTATGTTATTGAGCTTTTTACAAAAACCTGACTGGTGCTGACTTTTCTATATCTCTGGAAGCCATATGACCTCTCTTAACTTTATGAATATGCTGGATTGGATTTTGTCATATTTTCTTTAATAATTTTTGCATTGATATTCACCAGTTAGATTGGTCTACAGGTTTAAAAAAATATTTATGGGGGCATCTGGGCTGCTTAGTCGGTTAAGCACTTGACTCTTGATTTTGGCTCAGGTCATGTCTCACCAACTGTGAGATCAAGCTATGTGTCGGGCTCTGTGCTGACAGTGTGGAGCCTGCTTGGGATTCCCTCTCTTCCTCTCTCTCTGCCCTCACCCCTGGTTGTGTGTTCTTTCTCTCTCTTTCAAAATAAATAAATTAAAAAAATTATTTATGTATTCATTCATTCATTCATTCATTTATTTTTGTAGGTGTAGAGGCTGGGAGTTCTAGTCAAGATCTGAGAACAATGTCATATTCCCTATGGAAAATGAGTTTGGAAGTTTTCCTTCTTTTTATGCTCTGGAATGATGAAAGTAACATTGAGATTATCTGATCTTTTTTTTAATTTTTTTTTAACATTTTTAAATTTATTATTATTGAGAGACAGAGACAGAGCATGAGCAGGGGAGGGGCAGAGAGACAGGGAGACACAGAATCTGAAGCAGGCTCCAGGCTCTGAGCTGTCAGCACAGAGCCCGATGTGGGGCTCGAACTCACAAACTGCGAGATCATGATCTGAGCCGAAGTCGGAAGCTCAACCAACTGAGCCACCCAGGCCCCCGAGATTATCTGATCTTTAAGTTTGTTAGAGTTCCCCTGTGAAACCATCTGGCTTGGTGCTCTTTTGTAGCGGAACTCTTTAACTTCTTTTTCTATGTCCTCTATGACCCTTGTTCTGTTTAGAATGTCTGTTTCTACTGGGGTCTATTTCGGTAAGTTTTTTATGTCTAAAACATTCATTTCATCTAAGTTTTCAGATTTGTGTGGAATTATGCAAAAGAGTCTTTTAGAACTTTTCTAAAAATTTTCTTTAACTTGCTTGTCATTTCTAACGCTGTGCTTTTAAGCTATATGTTTATGTTTTCTCCTCATTGCCCCCCCCCTTTTCTCTTGAGTGAATTAGTGGTTTGACCATTGTTGATTTCTTTTCTAAGGAACTAGTTTTTGGATTTATGTATTGATTCTCCTGTTTTTTTGGTTTCTAAATTTATTTCTGCCATTTATTATTAATTCTTTTTCTTAATATCTTTGTTTTATTTTGGTGTTCCCTAGAAAGCTTTTTGAGTTGGGTGCTAATTTATTTATTTTAATATTTTCGATATAGGCATTTCATGCAGTATATTTTCCTTTGATCCTTCCTTTCATTGTAGCCTACAGATTCTGACAATGTCAGGATTTTATTATTATTTTTAAGTAATTCTACAGTTTAATTTTGTATTTTGCCTCTGATCCAAGAGTTGCTTGAAAGTAGAAGGATATTTTAGTTTTTTATTTTGTTTTTGATTTCTATGTTTATTGCATTATAATCTGAGGATGATATTTGCATTATTTGTGTTCTTTGGACCTTACTGAGGTTTTCTCTGTGGCCTAAGATTTAGTCAGTTTTGTGAGTATTCTACATGTACTTGAAAAGAAGTTGTAATCTCTATTACTGGGGTTCAGAGTCTGATACGGATCTATAAGGTCTATCTTATTTATGTTGTTTAGGTCTTCTGTACCTTTATTAATTTTTCATCTGCTTGATCTTGGATTGTGAGAGGTATGTTAAAGTCTATTATTAATGTGTTTTTTTGTCTATTTCTCCTTGCATCTCCTGTAGGTTGCTGCTTAATGAAGGCTATTGCTGTGTTATTGGGTACATGAATATTAATAATGATAATATCTTCATTATGCATTGTAGACTTAAGCATTATAAAGTGTCCTTCTTTATATATTTTAATGCTTTTGGGTCTCAATTCCACCCTGTCGGTTATCAAGATTGTGAACCCTATTTTCTTTTATTTGTGTTTGCCTGATTTATCTTTCTCCATCCTTTTATTTTTAACTCTTTTGAATCTCTTTGTTTTAGGTGTGTCTCTTGTATTCTGCATAGTGTTGGATTTTGCTTTATTAGCCAATCTGAAAATCCTTTTCTTTCAATAGGTGAGTTAAGCCCATTTACATCTATTGATATTATTAATATGTTTGGCCTCAGTTCTATCATATTGTTTTATTTTTGTGTATTTTGTATCTATGCTTTTTCATCATGCAGTGGGTTTTATCTGCTTGTGTGTTTCCTTGGTTAACTTTTTACTAATACCTTTATATACCATTAGTCCATTTTTGGGGGGCATGCTTACTGGTTGCCTACATTAAACAACATTGAAATTATCTGGTAACCTCTTCTCCCTTGCTCTACTCCACTATCTGATCTAAATTTTTTCCAATTAGTGTCTATTAGACAATCATATCTATACGCACCCCTTATTTCCCCACCCCAACTGTTGATAATTATACTGTACTTACTCTATTGTCTCCTTTATAACCACAGTTTAGCTTTGTTCTACAGGTATATTTATATCTAATGACCATTACAGATTCTTATATTACTGTCTCTCAATCTTTTTGATTATCTGAATGTCTTTTTCTAATAGATTTTTTAGGAAGGGCTCACAGGACCAGTGTATCCCAAATTTGACAAGTTTATAGTTGTTTGCAGCTTTGTACTCAGAGATCCTTTTGGTTAGCTCTAAAACCCTTGACTTATATTTCTTTACCTTGAGTATTTTAACTATGTTACACTATTTTTTTTGAGGGTGGGGTGAGCATTAAGAATTGTTGAAAGTCTGATGCAGTCTTGTTTTCTTTCCCTTATGAGTGACTTAGCCTTTTTGCCTGGTTGCCCAAAAGTTTTTTTATTTTCCTTTAAAGTAGTTTTAACTATAATATGATTCTGTGTCGGCCATGCTGAAATGATTGTAGTGTGTGTTTTCAATATGTAATTTCAAGATTTTTTAAAAAGTATCCACATTTTTGAGAGAGAGAGAGAGAGAGAGAAAGTGCAAGTGGGGGTGGGGCAGAGAGAGGGAGACAGAATCTGAAGCAGGCTGAAGGCTCTGTGCTGTTAGCACAGAGCCTGACGCAGGGCTTGAACTCATGAACTCTGAGATCATGACCTGAGCTGAAGTCAGATGCTTAACCGACTGAGCCACTCAGGTGCACTAATTTCAAGATTTTTTAAAATTTTAGTAAGCTGTTCTGAAATTATAGTTTAGTGTTTATTTTGTTTTATTGAATATTCTGCTGAATATTTTTAAAGTCTCTTTCTTCATTTCTTTTGAAATTTTTAAGTCACCCACACAATATACTTTTATTTGTCTATATGTGAATCAGCCTATTCCTTGTGATTCCACATATATATAGAATTATATTTATTTAATCCTTAATTTGAAATGTCAAATTAATTAAATAAAAAAATGAAACAGTTCAGTTGAATATTATCTTATTTCTCACAAATTTAAGCTTATTCATTATAAGTAAGTACAAGCATCTGACTATGTCATCATGTCTTCTAGTGTAAACATGCCCAAGTATCTACATATTGGAATACATGTTATTTTGTTCTCTTTTTTTTTTCTGGAAATAATTATACATAAAAAATTCACCCATTTTCAAGGCGAGGTTTAATGAATTTTGCTAAGTATATATAATAGTGTAACTACCACCCTAACCAGTATAACAAATAGTCCCCTTATCTTAAAAAGAGTCCTAGTGTGCCTTTGCTCTTTTTGTTTGTAATTGAAGTACAGTTGACATACAATATTACATTAGTTTCAGTTGTACAACATACTGATTTGACAAGTTTGTACATTATGCTATGCTTATCACAAGGGTAGCTACCATCTGTCACCATATAAGGCTATTATAGTGCAATTGTCTATATTTCCCATGCTGTACCTGTTATTCCCCCTGACTTTTTCCATAAATGAAAGCCTATATCTCCTACTTCTCTTCACTCATTTTGCCCATCCCTCTATTGATCTCCCCTCTGGGAACCATCCATTTGTTCTCTGCATCAATGGGTCTGTTTCTTCTTTTTGTTTATTCATTTGTTTCGATTTTTAAATTCTGTATATAAGGGAAATCATATGGTATTTTTCTTTCTCAGTCTGACTTATTTCACATAGTGTAATGTCCCCTAGGTCCATCTATGTTGTCACAAATGGCAAGATCTCAATCTTTTATATGGTTGAGTAATATTCTATTGCCTATACATACCACATTTTCTTTATCTGTTCTTCTATCGATGGACACTTGGGCTGCTTCCGTATCTTGGCTATTATAAATAATGCTGCAATAAACATAGGTGTGGATGTATCTTTTTGAATTGGTGTTTTTGTTTCGTTTGGGTAAATACCCAGTAGTGGAATACTGGATCATATGACATCTCTATTTTTGATATTTCGAGGAACTTCCGATACTGTTGTCCACGGCGGCTGCACCGATTTATCTGCACCTTTGCTCTTGATCCCCTTCCTCTACTCCTGGTGCCAGGCAAACACCGATCTGCTTTCTGTTGCTATTGTGTTGTGTTTTCTAGAATTTATATAAATAGAACAATTCAGAACATAGTCTTCTGTTGACTTCTTTTGTTTACCATAATATCTTTGAATCTAATTATTGTTGTATATGTTAATATTTTGCTCCTTTTTATTGTTCTGCAGTATTCCATGGTATGCATACAATATTTGGGCTGTTTTCGGTTTTTGGCTATTACAAATAATACTGCTCAAGGTATCTGCATACATATTTTCATGGGGCCATATTTTTTATTTTTCTAGGGTGAACATCTAGGAGTAGAAATGCTTGACAGTATGGTCAGTGAATATTTAACATTATAAGATATTGCTGTATTGTTTATCGAAGTGACTGTAACATTTTGCTTTCCCACCAGGACTGTAGGAGGGAGTTCCAGTTGTTCCACATCTTCACCAGCACTAGGCATTGACTTGGTATTAACTTAAGTTGTTCTAGTAGGTGGGTGTAGTGGTGTCTCACTGTGGTCTTAATTAGCAATTATCTTAGGACTAGTGATGTTGAATATCTTTTTATGTGCTTGTTGGCCATTTGTGTATCTTTTTATGGGACATGTCTCAATCTTTTGTCCCTTTTATTAGATTTTTGGCCTTTTGTTGAGTTGTAAAAGTTGTTGATTCTGAATACAAGCTCTTTGTTGTGAAATATTTTGCTTTTATTTATGGCTTACCTTTGTGTTTTCTTAACTGATTTTTGAGAAGTGAAACTTTCAAATCACGAAGTCCATTTTATCAAAAAGTTTTTCTTTTATCATTTGTGTTTTTGGTGCCTGTTTAAGAAATGTTTGCCTCACCTAATGACACAAAGATTTTCTCCATTGTTTTCTTCTAGAAATATAATAGTTTAATTTCTCACACTTAGGTCTATGAACACTATGAGTCAATCTTTATGTTTGGCAAGAGGTAAGGTTTGAGGTTCATTATTTCCGTATACAATATCCAGTTGTTCCAGCACCATTTGTTATAAAAAAGTATCTTGTCTCCATTGAATTATCTTGGTAACTTTGTCGAAAATCAACCCCCCAATATGTTTGGGTCCCTCCCTAGACTTTATTCTGTTTATTCATTTATATGTCTATCCTTAGGCCAGTGATATACTCTCTTTATTACTGTAAGTTTATAGCAAGGCTTGAAGTCAAGTAGTGTAAGTCTTCCAACTTTGTTCTTATTTTTTTTTTTACAAATTATTTTAACTATTGTAGGTCCTTTTCTTTCCATGTAAATTTAAAAACCAATATGTCATGTTTTTCAAAAGAAACTCATTTAGATTTGACCTATACATCAGTTTGAGGAGGATTACTATTTTAGGAACACTGAGTTTTCTAATCCTTGGATTGATATGTATGTGTACTTATTTAGGTCTTGTTTGATTTCCCTTTATAATGTCTTGCAATTGTTACATCATTCATTAAATTTATTCCTAAGTATTTTTTGGAGTTGTTTTCCAAATTTCATTTTCTAGTTATTTGGTGTTAGTATAGAGAAATACAGTTAATTTTTCTATTTTGATCTTATATCCTGCACTGCCGCAATGCTCATTACTTCCTAGTCTAGTAGCTTTTTGGGGGGTATTACTTAAGGTTTCAAGACGCACCATCATGTCATCTGTGAATAAAGAATGTTTTACATCTACCTTTCTAATCTTTATCCTTTAAAAAATATGTTTTGGGGCACCTAGGTGGCTCAGTTGGTTAAATGTCCAAATTCGGCTCAGGTCATGATCTCACGGTTGGTGAGTTCAAGCACCGCGTGGGCTCTGTGCTGACAGCTCAAAGCCTGGAGCCTGCTTCAGATTCTGTGTCTTCCTCTCAGTCTGCCCCTCCCATACTCACACTCTCTCTCTCTCTCAAAAATAAACGTTAAAAAATTTTTAAAAAACATTTATTTATTTTTGAGAGAGTGAGAGAGCATGAGTGGGAGAGGGGCAGAGAGAGAGGGAGACAGAGAATCCCAAGCAGGCTCCATGCTGTCAGGACAGAGCCCAATGTGGGGCTCAAACTCACAAACTGTGAGATCATGATGTGAGCCGAAATTAAAAGTCAGACACTTAACTGGCTGAGCCACCTGCATACCCCAATCTTTATGCCTTTTATTTCTTCTTAGTGCCTTATTGCATTGGCTAGGACCTCCAGAATAATGTAAATGAAAGTTATTTGAACAGACATCTTTGCTTTGTTATTGGTCTTAGGTAGAAAGCTTTGAGCGTTTCATTATATTTTACCAACCTTGCATTCCTGAAATAAATTGCATATGGTCATTATGTATATCTTTTAAAAATGGTATTGTATTTTATTTGCTAATATTTTGTTAGGGGCTTTTCTATCTATATTCACGAGAGATATTGGTCTATAGTTTTCTTGTGGTATCTTTGTCTGGTTTTGGAATCAGAGTAAAATTGTCCTCATAAAGTGAGTTGGAAAGTGTTCTCCTTTTCTGTATTTTCCGAAAGAGTTTGTAAAGAATTGATATTCATTTTTCCCTAAGTTAAAAAAAATTTTTGAAGGTGTTTTCAGAGACAGAGACAAAGTATGAGTGGGGGAGGGACAGAGAGTAAGGGAGACAGAGAATCTGAAGCAGGCTCCCGGCTCTGAGCTGTCAGCACAGAGCCTGATGTGGACTTGAACTCACAGACTGTGAGATCATGACCCTAGCTGAAGTCAGATGCTTAACCGACTGAGCCACCCAGGTACCCCTATTTTTTTCTTAAAATTTTGATAAAATCCATGACTGAAGTCATGGGCCTGAGGGTTTTTCTTTTCTTTTTCTTTTTTGTGGGAAAGTTTTAAATTTTATGTTGAATTTAATAGATTGGAGGTGTTCAAGTTTTTTTGTTCTTTTTATTTTAATTTCTTCTTTATCAGTTTTGTTCTTTGTGTCTTTTTAAAAATATGTTTATTTTATTTATTTTGAGAGAGAGAGTGCATACATATGCGTGCACACACAAGCAGGGGAGGAGCAGAGAGAGAGGGGGAGAGAATCCTAAGCAGGCTCTTTGTCGTCAGCATGGAGCCCGATGCAGAGCTCAATACCACGGCTGTGAAGTCATGACCTGAGCTGAAATCAAGAGTCGGACGTTTAACCTACTGAGTCACCCATGAGCCCCTGTTCTTTGTGTCTTTTAAAAAATATGTCTGTTTTTTCCATTTGTTAGATTTGTCCAGTTGTCCACTTATTGGCATAAAGTTAATTTGTAACAATCCTTATTTCTTTATCCTTTTTATATCGGGAGAAACTGTTGCTATTCCTTCTTTCATTTCTGATATTGGCAATTTATATTTCTTTCTTTTTTCTTGACTTATCTAGTTAGAGGTTTATCAGTTTTGTTGATCTTTTCAAATAGTGAGCATTTGGCTTATTTTTGCTAATGTTTGCCTGTTTTTCTGTTTTATTGATTTCTGATTATCTATACAATTTCCTTTCTCTGATTTACTTTGGATTTAATTTTTCTTCTTTTTCTAGTTTCTTAGAGTGAAAGCTTATATTACTGAATTCAGACCTTTCTGCTGTTCTAATATAAGTACTTAAAGCCCCAGATTTCCTTATTAACTCTACTTGAGCCACGTTCCACAAATTATGATGGGTTGTATTTTCCTAATTGTTCAGTTCAAAATATTCTCTAATTTATAGTGTAATTTTTCTTTGACCCCAAGGTTCTTTAGTACTGTGTTAATTTACAAATAATTGGAATTTTTCCTGGTCATCTTATTTATTGTTTTTGATTTCTAACTTAATTCCGTTTTTGTCAGAGAACGTAAATATGATTTCAATCTTTTGACATTTATTGAGACTTGTTTTATGGTCCAAACTGTGGTTTATACTGTAAATATTCCCTGTATAATTGAAAAGAATAAGTAGTCTGCAGTTGTTGAGTGATGTGTTTAAGTCTATGTCCTTGCTATTTTTTGTCTAGTTTTTTTTATCAGTTGATAAAAGCATATTGCAGTTTTTAACTATGATTATGAAACTATCTATTTTTCCAATGTTTGCTTCATTCCTTTTGTAGCTCTGTTATTGGGTTCATACTTATTTATGATTGTTATGTTTTCCTATTCAATCTTCTATTTTATCATTTTGAAGTATCTTCTTTATTCTTGTTAATATATTTTGCTTCAAAATCTACTTATCTGATATTAATAATGCTATTCCAGGCTACTTTTGTTTACTGTTTTTGTGGCATATATTTTCCATTAATTTCATTACAGTCTTTAAACATTTCCTATTAGCTTCTTTTTTTAAATGACTTTTTTAAAAAAATGTTTATTTAGGGGCACCTGGGTGGCTCTGTTGGTTAAGAGTCTGACTTCGGCTCAGATCATGATCTTGCAGTCTGTGAGTTCGAGCCCTGTGTCAGGCTTTGTGCTGACAATTCAGAGCCTAGAGTCTGCTTTAGATTCTAGGTCTCCCTTATTCTCTGCCCCTCTCCCACTCACACTGTGTCTGTCTCTGAAAGAGAGAGAGGGAGACACAGAAACTGAAGTGGCTCCAGGCTCTGAGTGCTCAGCACAGAGCCCCGTGTAGGACTCGAACTCACGAATGGTGAGATCACACCTGGACTGAAGTTGGATGCCCAACCTACTGAGCCACCCAGGCGCCCCTATTTTATAGTTATTAAATGTAAAACATCTACAAATGTTATATACCCCACAAGGCAATGTTATGAATTTGATGTTAAAGTTATATGGTTAATAAAGAAATTAAGAAGAAAAAGAAAATATAGTTTTTTGTATTTACCAAGAGATATGTTATACCCGATGCTCTTCATTGTTTTCTGAAGATTCAGGTTTCTATTTGGTATCATTTCTCTTCTACCCCAAAACACCCACTTAGCCTTTTTTGTAGTGCAGGTTTGCTTGTGACCAAATTTCTTAGGTTTCTTTTGTCCGAAAATGTCTTCAGTTTGCCTTCATTCTTGAATAATATTTTGCTGAATGTAGAATTCTGATCTGATTCTTTTTCTTTCTTTCAGTACTTTAAAAATAATATTTTATCTGGCCTTCATGTTTCCGAGGGGAATTTAGCCATCAAGTGCAATCCGTGCATATTATGTGTGTAATATACTGTTTTTTTTCCAGCTGGTTTCAAGATACATTGTTTATCTCTGGCTTTCAACAGTTTGAATGTCATATGGGCCTCTATTGGAGTAGGAAATCTTTGGCTGCTATTTCTTCATATATTTTTTCTGCTCCATTCTTTCTTTCCTCTCCTTCCAATTACACATCCATAATTTTACTGTGTAATATTATCTAATAGGTCTCTGGAGCTCTGTTCATTTTTTCCCCCCAGTCTTTTATTTTCTCTGTTCTTCAACCTTGGATACTGTCTGATGATCTATTTTCAAGTTCATGTACTCTCCTTTGTCATGTGCTTTTGACTGTTAAGCCTATCCGGTGAATTTTTTATTTCAGAAATTATATTTTTCCATTCTAGAATTTCCATCTTGTTCTTTTTTTTTATTATTATTATTTTTCTGCTGAGACTTCTTATTTCTCTGATGAGAGGTTCATGCATTGAAAGCATGTTTTGTTTTACTTCATCGGAGATAATTCTAGCAGTCGCCATATACCTTGCTTGTTAGTTCCAACATCTGTTTCATTTCATGATGGAAACAGACTGATTTTCTTTTCTTCTCAGAATGTGTTTCATTTTCCTGGTTCTTTGTCTTGGATAATTTTGGATTGTATCCTGGAGACTATAAATGTGAAGTTTTGGATACTTTGGATTTTGTCATTTCCCACCGATGAAGAATGTTTTCTTTACTTTAGTAGATCATTTTCTTGGCTGAACTTGAACCGCAGATTCTGTTACTTGTGCAGTAACCTCTTACTCTGCTCAGATCTTTTATCTTTAACTAGGCTGCTTTGAGTCTGCTTTGTATTTTTGTGGTTCAGGTGTTAGGGAGTTGAGTACTTGGAGTTTGCGTGTACCCCGTCCTGCTCTTTCTTTGGTGGGGTTCCCCCTCTTGCTTCGCCACCAGCCACCATTCACGGCTTGCCAACATTCCTTTTCTGGTTCCCCAGGCCAGAAAGATTGTGGGTTCTCTCTGTCTGCCTTCAGCACTGTGCCTGCTGCACGAACTGCACTTAGCCCCAGGCTAAAAGCCGTGGCAATGGGAACTTAACCGGTTTAGCCGCCTGTCTTCCCTCCTCCTTGGTGGCTGGAAATCCACTGCCCTTTACCTTCAGGCAGTTTGTTTTTCATTATATGTAAGCTTTGTAGCTGTTCTGTGTGAGAGGAATTGGGATTATTGGTAGAGCTGTATTTTATCATAACCCAAAGCCCTTTATTTCTTTTTCATTTTTAAGAATTTCTCTTTTTCCATGGTTTATTTTTCTTAAGCATTTTCCATTGTGCTTATTTATTTCTGTGTTCCTGCTGGTTTAGTCTTCATTTTAAAATTGTCTTTTATTTCTAATTCTCTCCAGAGTCCTTTTACCTTTGTCAAAATCTCTCTATTCTCTAGTCACCTGAATTTCAGTGTGTTCAATAACACAGCTCAATTTCCTTCAGCTTGTTTTGAAATATTTGGTCAACAGTTTCATCTGATTCGTGCACATGTCTCTGCTTGTTACTCTCTTTTCCTATGATAAAGTCATATGGAATTTTCTGTTGCTCATTTTTTAAGCAAAATAAAATTTCCTATAATTTCAGTCGGGGGAGGTCTGGATAATTTTAGGGCTTCTCTTTTCTGTCTCTCCCTCTCTCTCTTTTGTTTTTGCAAAGTGATACAAAATATCCTCATGTACTTTCTGAGAACTGCTTTCATTGGTTCCCATCTCCACTTTTATTCAGACTTTCTTTCTCTTCTGCATTTCATATCCTTATACTGTTCAGTTGGGATTCTAGTTCCAGCAGTTTCTTCTGAGCTCAGGGCTTTATCTTGGGGATTGCCTTGGTTTGATAGGTTTTAGAGCTGAGGCTCTGCTTCATCATAACTGTCAGGTCTTATCATCTGAAGAACACCCTCCTTGCTTTGACTTTGGTGTTCAGATTGGGCCACCACAGGTTCTACTGAGTATCTGTGGACAATTTAGGAGTTCTCTTGTCCAGAGGACCATCGGAGGTTCAAAGGCTTTCATTTTGGGTCTTCTAGCATGGATGCTGATACCACCTGGGCATGTAGCTGTCAGAAGTTGTCTCCTCCTCTCATACTTGGTTCATGGGGCCATCTTGCCACCTAGTTTTGTTGTAGATACACTGGGTTTGTCATCGTCATTGATTTGTTTTTAATGGAGAGGCTTGGGTTGATTAAAAAACAATGCTGCTCTCCTTGCCCTCTTCCCAGAATCCTCCTCTTTTAGCTTACTTAACCTGACTTTTTTTTTTTTAAACCCTATTTTCTGGTATTTAAAATCCATTTCTTGAATATGTGGCTGCTGCTTTTAGAACCAGGCTATGCTTGTGTCAAAGTGAAGTTTAGAGAGCCCCTTTATTCTTTCTTTTTTCTTGTTGCCATTCAGAGAGGACCAAAACTTGTAAATATGGGAGTGTTCAAATCGGTGGCAATATTGTGTTTTCCTTTCCCCAGTGGGTTAGTGCTTGCTCTTTAGTTTTTTATTTTTAAAATTTATTTATTTATTTACTTTTTAAAGTTTTATTTATTTATTTTTTTTTTTTGAGAGAAAGAGAGAGTGTGTGAGTGGGGAAGGGGCAGAAAGAAGGAGAGAGAGAATCCCAAGCAGGCTTCCTGCTGTCAGTGCAGAGCCTGACTCGGGGCTCAAACTCACAAATCATGGGATCATGATCTGAACCGAAGTCAAGAGTCAGATGCTTAACTGACTGAGCCATCCAGGTGCCCTGCTTTTCTGTTTGTAAAAATTAAATAATTTAGTGTTTATATACACTATACACATGTTCAGGATAAAATGATAAAGAAAACTAAGAGACTGACTAACAGCAGTCAATACCTCTATGATGAGCAAGGGGAATGAAATTATAGCTGGATACAGGTAAGAGAGGGAATGTACTGCCTTTTAATCTGGGTGATAGGTACCCAGTTTGTATTTATGTGTTGTGTTTATTATTATTTTTGAAATTGTATACATAATTCAGTGCCCTCTTTCATTTCATGAAAATAAGTCAAACATAGTGTCTGGGACACGATCTGAATTTGGTCTCATTGAGAGCCCCTCCTGGGGAATAACACTGAGCAAGGTCAGGAGTGGGTTCAAGGAAAGCAGGATTCACCACAGTTGGACTTTAGGCAGATATAGCAGTGTTGTGCCAGGGACTGGACTTTCGGCAAAAATATGATTAGGTAGTGAGTTACTCTGTATGTTTTACTTAAGTTCAACATGGTCTACCTCTAGATCTTAGAAGTAGGTCAAGGAAGAACACTTCTTTGGGAGTAAAATGAGTGTCCTTAGTTGTTTCAGGAGACTGTGGAAGAGAATAGGAACTTTATTGACTCAAGAACAAATTAAGAATCTGGGCCACGTCGCTCAGACATTCTGCTTTGGGTTAAAAATCCAATATATTGGCTGTAGGAGTCTTGGTGATGACATCTTTCAACAGTCTGTCTCTTGAACTATATACAGTGGTTTCATAGTGACAGATGTCTCTCTATGTTGATGTATAACTGGGTCTCTCCCAGGCGAAAGGACACATGGGGAATAAATTTTTTGAAATCATGAATGTCTAAGTATGCCTTATTCTTTTTTTTTTTTAAGTTACACAGTGTAACTTTTTAAAAAAATCTATTCTTTTAATTTACATCCAAGTTAGTTAGCATATAGTACAACAATGATTTCAGGAGTAGATTCCTTAATGACCCTTACCCATTTAGCCAATCCCCCCTCCCACAACCCCTCTGGTAACCCTCTGTTTGTTCTCAATATGTAAGAGTGTCTTATGTTTTGTCCCCCTCCCTGCTTTTATATTATTTTTGCTTCCCTTCTCTTATGTTCATCTGTTTAATATCTTAAAGTCCTCGTATGAATGAGGTCATATATTTGTCTTTCTCTGACTGATTAATTTCTCTTAGCATAGCATAATACCCTCTAGTTTCATCCACATAGTTGCAAATGGCAAGATTTCATTCTTTTTGATTGCCGAGTAATACTCCATTATGTGTGTGTGTGTGTGTGTGTATATATCTATATCTATATCTATATATCTATATCACATCCTCTTTATCCATTCATCTGTTGATGGCATTTGGGCTCTTTCCATAATTGGGCTATTGTTAACAGTGCTTCTATAAACATTGGGGTGCATGTGTCCCTTCAAAATACCATACGTGTATCCCTTGGATAAATACTTAGTAGTGCAATTGCTGGATCGTAGGGTAGATCTATTTTTAATTTTTTGAGGCACCTCCATACTGCTTTCCTGAGTGGCTGCATCAGTTTGCATTCCCACCAGCAGTGCAAAAGAGATCCTCTTTCTCTGCATCCTTGCCAACATCTGTTGTTGCCTGAGTTGTTAATGTTAGCCATTCTGACAGGCGTGAGGTGGTATCTCATTGTGATTTGTGTTTCCCTAATGATGAGTGATGTTGAGCATTTTTTCATGTGTTGGTTGGCCATCTAGATGTCTTCTTTGGAGAAGTGGCTATTCATGTCTTTTGCCCATTTCTTCACTGGGTTATTTGTTTTTTAGGTGTTGAGTTTGATAAGTTCATTATAGATTTAGGATACTAACCCTTTATCTGATGTCATTTGCAACCATCTTTTCCCATTCCATCAGTTGCCTTTTAGTTCTGCTGATTGTTTCCTTCACTGTGCAGAAGCTTTTTATTTTGATGAGGTCCCAATAGTTCATTTTTGCTTTTGTTTCCCTTGCCTCTGGAAACATGTTGAGTAAGAAGTTGCTGTGGCCAAGGTCAAAGAGGTTTTTGCTTGCTTTCTTCTCCAGGATTTTGATGGCTTCCTGTCTTTTATTTAGGTCTTTCATCCATTTTGAGTTTATTTTTGTGTATGGTGTAAGAAAGTGGTCCAGGTTCATTTTTCTGCATGTCGCTGTCCAGTTTTCCCAGCACCACTTACTAAAGAGACTGTCTTTTTTCCATTGGATATTCTTTCCTGCCTTGTCGAAGATTAGTTGGCTATATGTTTATGGGTCCGTTTCTGGCTTCTTTATTCTGTTCCATTGATCTGAGTGTCTGTTTTTGTGCCAGCCTTTATTCTTGATTTATAGTTTGCCTGAATATAGAGTTCTACTTGGGTAATAATTTTTTTTCAGAGTTTTAAAGGGACTGCTTCATTATTTATCTTGCTTCCAGTGTTGCTTTTGAGAAATCCAAAGCCATTTTGATTTCTGATGTAAATTTAAAAAATCTGTATTTTATTAAAAATTTTTTAATGTTTATTTTTGAGAGAGAGATAATGCAAGCAGGGGAGGGGCAGGGGGGAAGAGGATCTGAAGCAGGCTCTGTGCTGATAGCAAAGAGCCCAATGTGGGGCTCGAATTCACGAACCACGAGATCATGACCTGAGCTGAAGTCAGATGCCTAAGCTACTGAGCCTGAATCACCCAGGTGGCCCTAAAAAATGTCTTTAAAAGCGTGTAGAATATTTTTTCTGCCATCAGTTTCTGATGTTTCACTATGATATGTCTTGTTATGTGTTTATTTTTATTTATTGTGATGGATCTTTTTAATCTATTTTCTAAAATTTTATTTTCTTTAAAGTTTGTTTATTTTTGAGAGAGAGAGTGCATGCTCATGAGTGGGGGAGGGAGACACAGAATCTGAAGCAGGCTCCAGGCCCGAGCTGACAGCCTAGAGCCTGACATGGGGCTTGAACCCACTAACTGTGAGAGCATGAACTGAGTTGAAGTCGACTAGCTTAACCGACTGAGCCACCCCTACAATTTTCTTAATTAATTTTGTTAATGTTTTTAACTCCTCTCGTTTTGCTATTGCCTTTTTCTGAAATTCTTTTATTCTGATGTTGGACCTCCTTGATTGATCATATTTCTCTCTTACTTTGTCTCTTCCTGCTGTACTTTGGGAAAATTTTCTCAACTCTATCTTCTAGCCCTTCTGTTAATTATTAATTTCCTGAGTCATGTTTTTTTTAACTTATTAGAACTCTGTTTTCTTTTATTTTGTGTATTTTTTTTTATAACACTTGAACATTCATTCATAGGGTAGAAACTTTCATCTTTCTGACAATAATATTTTTTTTTTTGAAGATTTTCTTCTACATAGATTCTTTTTTCTCCAAGTAGTTGATTTTCTGTTCCTTCTGGCCTTTCTTCCATGTTAGAGGCTTTATTTTAGATGGTTGGCCATTCTTTGCTATCCACTCACGGTTAAGGGTTCAGACTAAGAAGCTAACCCTGTGATTTGATGAGGCATTTATCGGGAACCTCTGATATCACAATCTATCTTCAGATCTTTCCTCTTTGGTCAGATTCACAGAAGGAAGGATTTAAAAAGGAGCTTCTTTTCTCCAGTGTGAAGAGTGAGGGTCTGGCTGCTAGGTATTGAGGGGCAGGGCTTGGTTTGGTTCTGTATTCTGTATTCACACTTCACATAGCCACCAAAATTTCCTTGGTTTAGGTCTGTTACTCTGGTCTTCAACTGTGTTTGGTTTCTCCATTTCAGAGACCCTCTGGTGTAGATTCTCTTTAGAAAAAAACTTTAGATCCAGTGAGTTGGGGAGAGGTATTCTCTCAGGGATGAGATAGGGGAGAAAATGTAAGGACCCAATTGCTTCTTAAATAGCTTTCAGCCAATCCCTCTTTTTATAGCTCCCATTCCTTTCCTGCATCTCTAGCTCCAGAGCTATCTGGTACTGCCAATTCCATGCCTTTTGAGAATTCTGAGATGCACATCAGTGGTTCTCAGCTTTCCTTGTTGCTGGCCTGGAATTCTGCCAAGTTAATTGTTACTTGTCTATTGGCTTTCAAGCTTCCAAAATCATGTTGCTGTGTGTCTTGTTGCCTATTGTCCCTTTCTTCTTGTCTTTAAAAAAAGTCTTTTTACTGTAATTTGGTGGGATTCCAGGTGCTATGATTTGGATGATTGTGTTCACTTTGTTTTCTTAACCTACAAATTTTCTCCTACTTTTTTCTGGCTAGCACCTTCTCATTCTTATATCTTAACTTAGATATAATCTCTTCTCAGAAGGCTTCCCAAACCCCCTATGTAAAGAAGGGATTCCCTGTTGCCTTCTTTGTTCTTTTGTATTTTTTTTTCTTCTTGTATGTTTCTTTATAGATGTTTAGAACAATTTCTTGTTCTCTTTGTTCACCTTTTACACTTCTCCATAGTATCATGAGATCAGGGGCTGTAGCTGTGTCATGTACTGTTATATCTGAGATGCACATCATTGGTTCTCAGCTTTCCTCCCTGCTGGCCTGGGATTCTGCCAAGCCAGTTGCTACTTGTCTGTTTGGCACATCATTGACCTCCAGTGAATATCTGCTGAATGAGTGAAAGAACAAATTATATGTAGACTGCATGATTTAAAAAAATTGATGATAAATTCCCCGTTTTTTTTTCATATGTAGAAAAAAGAAGGGCAGGGGAATAAAATGAGATTTATCTTATAAGCTTGTTGTGAGGCTTACAAGAGTTAAAAGGCTAACATGCTTAGAACAGTGCATGGGACATAGTAAATACTGAAGACGTGTTATAATTTTAAGAGTTTCAGAGAGTCTTTAAAGAGTTGTGATTTTATATTTTTTGCTCCATTTTGTTTAAGTTAAAGAAAATATTGTATGATGGACTGGATTATTCTTTTTTTTCAAAATTTTATTATTTATTTTGAGAGAGACTGTATGTAGGAGGGGCAGAGGGAGAGGGAGAGAGCAGGCTCCATGCTCAGCACGGAGTCTGACACGGGGCTTGATCCCACAACCCTGGGATCTTGACCTAAGCTGAAATCGAGAGTCGACTGCTCAACCAACTGAGCCACACAGGCACCCCTGGACTGAGTTATTCTTGAGTATTACGTTGTGTGTTCTGAGTCATAGCACGTCTGACTTTTAACCCCCGATGGGCC
This sequence comes from Paguma larvata, assembly GCA_030068075.1. Lineage (NCBI taxonomy): Eukaryota > Metazoa > Chordata > Mammalia > Carnivora > Viverridae > Paguma > Paguma larvata. The sequence continues at coordinate 38,157,478 of CM057827.1, forward strand.
ATGAATCTCAGCTTGGACTTTGGCACTGTCATGGAAGACAGTGTACTTGAACAGGAAACAGGATCCCAGATATTTCCCGGAGTTTGTCTATATAGCCAGACATTTACACTTCCAGCCAGTGCTGTCTATAATTCATCTTATTTAGGCAGTTATGGGATCCATATTTCCTTAGGTAGTAGAATTTATTTTCAGTGCAGTCCTTTCCTTTTGAAGTGGAGCCACATTGATTGATTGATTGATGGTTGATAATTCAGATATGTCTTGAGTATTGCACTTAGATGTAGGAACACAAAAAAATGATTCATAGTCATCAGCCTCTGTATAGCTCTGAAATTATTTCCACCAAATAGTTCCTCAGTTCCTCAAAAATCTGTGATTATAGAGAGCTCAGTACAGTTTAGCAGTGATAGATTAAAACATTCTCTAGTTTTCATCTGCTAAATCTGTATCTGGGTTTATATTTCCCCGAACAAATCAGTGATACTCCTGTTCCCCACCCCCCACCCTCATCCTTGCAGTTTCAAATACAGTATTCAGATGTCTTGTCACATCAGAAGGAAGGTACAAGTTTGTGAATGAATCACTCTTTGGATAGGGTGGGAGATACTTAAGATTTGGCCTCTTGGGTTCTCCAGTCTCAAAATCTTGATCTGAGGATGTTGCTCAATAAACTTTTAAAACAAACTTCTATAAACTGACTTGATTGTGTTAAAATAGAATGAAGCTCCATATTCCATGTCAAATCATTGCTAATATCCAACACAATACTCAGTTTGAAGAAATTTCGCTGCCTTTATCATTTTCTCCATCACAGCATGGAATCTGACTTTCATAGTTCCTAGAACAAACTCTTCTGACCAGTAGTGCAATAAAAGCTGGAATAGCAGTCTTCTCTTTTGACTTGAACACATTATTTTTTCCCTTTTCTTTATTACAAGTGCCTCATCTCTGGCAAATGAAGTGTTTCCATGTTAAGACATTTTCTGCTTGGCAAGTGGTTAGGTCTCACTAATTCGTGCATGAAAGCATTGGGTGATTTTATGTATCTATATATATATTTTTTTAAGTGCTGAAAAATGTATGGTGGGTTACAACCAGTTCAGTTGTTTCTCTTTATAGGTGACATGTCAGAAAGTGGCTTTATCATTTATCTCCTATGTGACCTTGGGCAAGTTAACCTCTCCAGAGCTTTGGTTTTCTTATTGGTAATATGAGAATAATAATAGCAATACTATTATTTTTGTGTTAATGGCACAAAGTAAATATTCAGAATTTAGAATTATTATTGGGATTATTGTGACCCATAGGGTGATGATTACGCCTTTTTTATTGTTGATTTATTCACAGCTCAAATTTCGTGGCATATAGTGAGTATTCAATTAGTATCTAATGAATAAGAATATTGATATATTTTCCTTTCCCTTTGTTGCATAAATTTTACTTGATGTCTAAAATTCCCTTCAACTCCTGACTTACAGTGTTTTTTCTAAGTTAACTACACAAAAATGTAACTGAATAATGTATGTGGAAAAATGTAAATGGCTATACAAATGTAATTGATGATGATAATGTAATGATATACCATGTAATGATGTTGATGGTGTTGGCCTCACTTGCCAAAGAACAGGAGTGTTCTTTGCTAATGTTTGCTACCTGGAACTAAAACCCACTGAGGAACACATATGTAAGTATATGAATATTTGGACGAATTAACAGTGAAATTTGTGACATCTGAAATTCTTTTGCTTTTGAAGGGAGATTTGACTCTTTTAGCTTTCTAAATAGGTGTATCCTTTTCCATCACCCTTCGTTTGTATCTTTTATGAGGTTTTGCTTTCAGTTGAAGAGGATGACCTTCCTCAAAGAAGAAGGATCACTCTTTGATCAAGGATTTACAAAGAGATCTGGTTTCTCGCTAGACCTCCCAAACAATTGTTCTCCTCACATCTCCACTTTGGAATGTCTTTATTATTAGCTATATTTATTTTTTATTCTTTTTTAAAAATTTTTTTTAATGTTTATTTATCTTTGAGAGAGAGACAGACAGAGCATGAGCAGGGGAGGGCCACAGACAGAGAGGGAGACACAGAATCTGAAACAGGCTCCAGGCTCTGAGCTGTCAGCACAGAGCCTGACGCGGGGCTCGAACTCGGGAACGGTGAGATCATGACCTGAGCCGAAGTCGGACGCTCAACCGACTGAGCCACCCAGGTGCCCCTATTTTTTATTCTTTAAAAAAGATAAGTCTCTGAATATAAAAGTAGATTTCAGTACCAAATACAGTAATAGATTGTATGTGTGTGTTTGTGTGTGGATGTGTGTGTGTGTAGGAGGTTGTGCTTGATTTTGTTGATGAAAGATCACTGCTGTGTTTTCCTTACTCCACAGGCTATTCCTTTTTAAGGTTCAGAGTATTGGACTGGGAAAGGGAAAGGAGAAGAATCACACATGTGGCTGCTAATTATAGTAGCAATTTATTGTCTGTTATGTGGCAGTCATTGTGCTAAGTAGTTTATTTATGTAATATTTAAAAATCCTCAAAGCAACCTTCTGAGGTAGATATCATTATCCCCATTTTATAGGTTAGGAAATTGAGGCTCATAGAAGTTCATTACTTTACCTAAGTTCTCATAGCCAGTAAGTAGAAGCGTCTGAATTCAACTGACAGCTGGTTTTAGTTTAGCTGACCCCAGTGTTTCTATATGCTTTTAACTCTTGGTCCCTCCATCTTTCTGTCTGTAAAATGGAACTTTTTGTGTGTGAAAAGCTCCAATTGTTGGGGGTGAGGTGAGGAAGATGGCTGAGGTGACTTTTGTAGTAGCTGTAGAAAATGACAGGTATATAATGAAATAAATAATGAAAGGCTTGGAGGAGCTGGGATGTGGGACAGAAATGGAAATGAGGAGACCACAGGCCCATATTCTCTGTGTTCTAGAGCCTCCTTAGGATTCTGGTGAGTGCACAATGAAGCTGTGATACCAGAAGGGAATGAGGAAGGGATGCAGATGCAATTTGTGAAATGCCCCTTGCAAATCTTGTTTGACTCCTGACATTAAGGGATGTATTTGTTAATATTATTGGGTGTGATGGTAGTATTCTGATTATAAGTGTCTTTATTAGTTGGAGATAATACTAAAGTATTTATAAGTGGCATGATCTGATGAAAAAATAAATGTGATAGTGAAGTTTAGTGTTGGGTACATGACTTCGTTTTATTTTTCTTTCGACTATTATGTGTTTACTACAGTTTCCATTGTAAAAAGTGAACAAATAAAAAGGCCAAAACCTAACCCCATCACCCTAAATTCTATGTGAAAATAAAGGATAGACAGAAATTAAATACTAATGAGGACTTTCAAATGCAATAAGCTGAATGTAGGCTCAGTGGGCAGTAGACAAGACTCTAAATTCTGGTCTGTTGTATAGCCTTATTCTCAACCAAAGTTCCCTCAGCTTGACTTCTTTACCAGTACTAGAGGTTCAAGTTGTGTCTTCAAATGGGGTAGCCTGGGCACCTCTCTGTGGTCCTTATGTAGCAGAAGAAGTGACCCTAATTCATTCTGAATAGAATAGGACCAATTTTAGCTGTGCCAAGCCATGTATATTTTCTACTTCTCCTCCTGAAATTATTTTTGCCAATTATCCTTCCTAAGGGTGTGCGTCATTGAAGGGTATCTCACGTTCCTGAACCTGGAGGTACATAGCTCTAATCTTCAGTTGAGACTGACTCAGAGGATGAGGATTATTTATATTCTTCTGGTCTGATTCTGTTCCTTGAGCTGGTTAGGTAAGAGTGGGACACATATTGTCCTATGACTGTAAGGTCATGCCTGGTTTCTCACACAGTTAAATTTTTAGAGTGGGGCTTTCTGTCTGCTCCTCTTGACTCTTGGAGTAGGTAGTCTTTTGCTCTCTCTTCATCTTTGAAGACACAAGCCCATCCTTAGCCTTCAGTCAGCTTTCAATCAGACCCCTAACATGGCTAGTGGTGGAACCGGGAACTGTGGAAAAAAGTGATACAGTAGTTCTGGGGATGTAAATTGTCCTTCCTACAAGAAATAGGAAGAAGAGGTAGAGAGAATTAGTGTCGTATCCAAGATCCAAAACCAGCCCATGAAAGGCATATAAATTCTAAACAGCTTTGCTACCAAGAATCATGTGATCTGTGAATTCATTCATTCATTCTCATTCATCAGACACTTATTTAGAACCAGATACTTACTAAATTCTGGGTATGCAAAAATAAACGAAAAAGTTTCTGATCTCAAAGACCTGATAGCCTAGTAGAGGAGACAGTTAATGAGTTAATGATTATAGAATACAGTAGTAAGTGCTGTGATAGAGGGAAGATTGTGTGCTATGACAGCACCAAGGAGATGCATCTTGTGGTAGGGTAGGTTACTTATCTACAGTGGAAGTGGTTACAACTGAGCTTTGAAGAATTATTAGAAGCTGGCCAGGCAGACAAGTATGGATTGCATTCCTGCAGAGACAATAGTGTACAAAACTATGGAAGGGTAAGAGCAATATGAATTGAGGTTTTTGCAAGTCATTATGGCTAAACTTTGATACATATGGAAAAGACAGATGAAACTTGACAGATGAACAGGGATCTGTTCATGTTGGACTCTTCTAGCTAATTGCCTGGATTTCAACCAGCAGGAAATGAGGAAGATTTGCATTTTAGAACCATCACTCTGGAAGAGCATGTGAAAAAGGGATCATAAGGATTTCAGTGTGGATATCACAGCAATAATCTAGGAAAGAGATTTGGAGGCTTAAATTAAGGTGATGTCAGCACAGTTGGAGAAGAGAGTAGATTTTAGAGATGATTTCTAGATAGAACCAACTGGACCAACAAGTAGAATCTTAAGGACCTAGGAGACACAAAAGTCATCTCTTAAGATATGCAAGGTGATTAAGAAGGATGTCCGGTTCTTTACTGATCCTCTAATCATGAGAAAAAATGAAAAAGGTATGAGGCATAATTTTTTCTTCATCCATTATGGTAAATATTTATAGTACTCCAAATTTGTGAAGTATGTCCAAGCCTCTTTATTTATGTCTATCATTTCTCAATGAAAGTTTAGCTGAAAAGAAGATGAATAGTTTAAAAGGGAACAATGGCAGCAAATCCATAAAGTCCTGGACTTTATGTAGTGGAAGAAGAAACCAATAAAAATTAAGATGGAATCAGGGTATATGCTTTCAAATCTACAACATTAATAACCAGCTTATAAAGAATATGGAGGAAGTATTATTTTAATTTCTCATTTGGCAAAACCAGAATAGAACAACTCAAAACGGACAAACAAGAACCCCTGAGGCTCAGAGATATTAAATGATTCACTTGAGGTCACACGTAGTGTAGGTGGGAACTCACGCTGCATTTCAGAGCTGTCTGCAGGACATTGTGACAACTCCAAGACAGTTACCCAGAATGTTTAGGGTCCAAGTCATGAGAAGGAAAATGAGTGGCCTGTTTGAAGAAAAAAATGAGTAAATTTTGCCAACGATAATGAAGAACCTTTAAAAATGTTTGGAATATATCAACGGAAATAATTATTTGGAGTTGGGAGGAAAAGATGAGAGATGGGAAGAAAATAAATTATGAAAAAATTTCTGCACTATTTACATTTTTTAAGCCTTTGTTATTTCTTAAAATTTAAATCCAAGTTAGTTAACATATAGTGTAATAATAATTTCAGGAATAGAATTTAGTGATTCATCACTTACTTATAACATCTAGTGCCTATCCCAACAAGCATCCTCCTTGTTATTAGCTGTGAGTCTTTCGGATATGGCCTTTATGATCTTGAGGTATGATCCTTCTATCCCTACTTTCTTGAGGGTTTTTATTGAGAAAGGATGCTGTATTTTGTCAAATGCTTCTTCTGTGTCTATTAAGTGGATCATGTGGTCCTTATCCTTTCTTTTATTAATGCGATATATCACACTGATTGATTTGCATATACCAAACCAGCCCTGAAGCCCAGGAATGAATCCCACTTGATCATGGTTAATAAATCTTGAATGTATTGTTAGATCCATTTGACTAGTATCTTGTTGAGAATTTTTGCATCCATGTTCATCAGGGAAATTGGTTTGTAGTTCTTTTTAGTGGAGTCTTTGTCTGGTTTTGGAATCAAGGTAATGCAAGCCTCATACAATAAGTTTGGAAGTTTTCCTTCCATTTCTGTTTTTTGGAACTGCTTCAAAAGAATAGGTGTTGACTCTTCTTTAAGTGTTTGGTAGAATTCTCCTGGATAGCCATCCGGTCCTGGACTCTTGTTTGTTGGGAGATTTTTGATTAGTGATTCAATTTCTTTACTGGTTATGGGTTTGTTCAAATTTTCAATTTCTTCCTGTTTCAGGTTGGTAGTTTATTTTTTTCTAGGAATTTGTCCACTTCTTCCAGATTGCCCAATTTATTGGTATATAATTGCTCATAATATTCTTTTATTATTGTTGGTATTTCTGCAGTGTTGGTTGTGATCTCTCCTCTTTGATTCCTGATTTTATTTATTGGGGTCCTTTCCTTTTTCTTTTCGATTGATCTGGCTAGGGGTTTATCAATTTTGTTACTTCTTTTAAAGAAGCAGCTCCTAGTTTCATTGATTTTTTTTTTTTAATTTCGATATCATTGATTTCTGCTCTAATCTTTATTATTTCCGTTCTGCTGTTTTTGGGCTTTATTTGCTGTTCTTTTTCCAGCTTTTTAAAGTGTAAGGTTAGGCTGCGTATTTGAGACCTTTCTTCCTTCTTTAGGAAGGCCTGGATTGCTATATACTTCCCTCTTATGACCACCTTTGCTCTATCCCAGAGGTTTTGGGCTGTGGTGTTTTCATTTTCATTGGGTTCCATGTACTTTTAAATTTCCTCTTTAATTTCTTGGTTAACCCATTCATTCTTTAGTAGGATGTTCTTTAATCTCCAAGTATTCATGTTCTTTCCAAATTCTTCCTTGTGGTTGATTTCGAGTTTCATTAGCGTTGTGGTCTGAAAATATACAAGGTATGACCTCAATCTTTTTGTACTTGTTGAGGGCTGATTTGTGACCCAGTATATGATCTATTCTGGAGAATGTTCCATGTGCACTTAAGGAAAATGTGTATTCTGCTGTTTTAGGATGTTCTGAATATATCTGTTAAGTCCATCCAGTCTAATGTGTCATTCAAAGCCCTTGTTTCCTTGTTGATTTTCCACTTGCATGATCTATCCATTGTTGTAAGTGGAATGTTGAGGTCCCCTATTTTTATGGTATTATTATCAATAGTCCCCAATTTTATGGTATTTATGTTCATGATTAATCAATTTATATTTTGTTAACTCCATATTGAGAGCATAAATATTTACAGTTGTTAGATCTTCTTGATAGGTAGTCCCCTTAATTATGATGTAATGTCCTTCTTCATCTCTTATTAAAGTCTTTATTCTAAAATCTAGTTGCTCTGATGTAAGTATGGCTACTCTAGTTATCTTTTGACAACCATTAGCATGATAGATGTTTCTCCATCCCCTGACTTTCAATCTGCAAGTGTCTTTAGTTCTAGAATGAGTCTATTGTAAGGAGCATATAGATGGGTCTTGCTTTGTTATCCATTCTGATACCCTATGTCTTTTGATTGGAATGTTTAGTCCATTGACATTTGGAGTGAGTACTGAAAGATATGGATTTAGTGCCGTTGCGTTGCCTGTAGAGTTGGTGTTTCTGGTCACGTTCTCTGGTCCTTTCTATCTAGTCTTTGTTGCTTTTGGTCTTTTTTGTTTTGTTGTGTCTTTTCTCCAATCAAAGAGTCCCCCATAAAATTTCTTGCAGGGCTGGTTTAGTGGTCATGAACTCCTTTAGTTTTTGTTTATCTGGGAAATTCTTTATCTGTCCTTCTATTTTGAATGGCAGCCTTGCTGGATAAAGAATTCTTGGCTGCATATTTTTCTGGCTCAACATGTTGAATATATCTTTCCACTGCTTTCTGGCCTGCCAAGTTTCTGTGGATAGGTCTGCTGCGAACTTGATCTGTCTTCCCTTATAGGTTAAGGACTTTTTTTCCCTTGCTGCTTTCATAGTTCTTTTCTTGTCTCTGTGTTTTGTGAATTTGACTTTGATATGCCTTGGTGATGGTTGGTTTTTGTTGAATCTAATTGGAGTTCTCTGTGCTTCTTGGGTTTTTAATGTCTGTGTCCTTCCCCATATTAGCAAAGTTTTCTGTTGTAATTTGCTCACATAAATCTTCTGCTCCTTTTTCTCTTTCTTCATCTTCTGGGACTCCTATGATTCAGATGTTATTCCTATTTTTAGTATATGTGCTGCCAAAGTGAGCACTGTTATTCCTTTTTAATAAGTCACTGAGTTCTTTAAGTCTTGTATAGTGTTCTTTTGCCTTTGTTTCCCTCTTTTTTTCTGCTTAATTATTCTCCATAATTTTATTTTTTATATCTCTGATTCACTGCTCTGTTTTGTCCATCCTTGCCATCATGACATCCATGCGAGATTGCATCTCAGTGATAGTATTTTTAATTTCATTCAGACTAGATTTTATTTCTTTTATCTCCACAGAAAAGGATTCTACGCTTTTTTCAATGCTAGCTAGTATTCTTACTATCGTGGTTCTAAATTCTAGTTCAGATATCTTGCTCACATCTGTGTTGATTAAGCCCCCAGCTGTTGTTTCTTCCTGTTCTTTATTTTGGGGTGATTCCTTCATCTCGTCATTTTGGAGGAAAAAATTTAATAAAATAAAAAAATAAGAATTAAAAACTTAAAAACGAAAAACTAAATGAAGATAGATCCTAGGTATGTTTTGGTTTACTTGTTGAAGGAAGCTCATGGTTTGAGTTTTTCAGGAGTTTTCATGTCGTGAAGCTATGTTCTCTGCTTCAGTCTCACCAGCTACAGTCAAGATCTCAGCTGGGCTGCATTCTTATCTTCTGTATCCACACAAGAGACACAGGAAAACAGAGTAAACCTCCACTATTTACATTTTATACAAACACATTTTATCTAGAAATTACTTATTTGTATAAATGTCACTAAAGTTTTAAAGAATTTATTTAATGAACATTAATAGGATATAACATAGGTGGCATTTAAATATTTAATTCATTTTAACCACTGTGTTAAGGTTGACCATCTGTTATGCACCTAGCATTGTGACAAATTCTAAGCGAATTATAAATGATATAGAAGACAGTTATATCCTCAAAGGTATTAAGGTATTGTTAGGGTTACTAGATTTGCAAACATGGAACTAATTTAGAACCATCTGGACCAGTTTATTATCAGTGATAAATTTATATAATGATGTGACAAAATTTTTGAGGCAGATTATGAGGGCTCTGAGCAGTCAGTCAGAAAAGGGAGGTGATGATAATGTCTGGAGTCAACCAGAACACTTCATGAATGGTGTGACTCTTAAGATGGTCCTTGAAGTTAACAAGGATTTGGTTTTTCAAGAAGAAAATTGTGGGACCAGTGAAGTGAACAAGTATCAGTTTGTGTTTTCTAAAAATAAAAACAAAAACAAAACTCATTTAGTTTTAATATTTCATATGCTTACTGCAGTGTTCCTTAATGAAATACTGGAAACAACACAATCATCATATAGTGAAATAGGGGAAATGTCAATATTTCATGCTGTATCATAAAATTAAATATTATTAAACTCATAAAAATAAATTAAAGAACAGTGAGGCCTGGAGGGGAAGCCTGGCTTAATAATCAGAAAACTATCAGTTCTGCCACTTACTAGCTTTGTGCTTTTGGGTAAGTCAGTTACACTTAAGCTTTGATTTATTCAACATTATTTATTTATTTATTTTTAATAAAATAAATAAGGTTTAAGAGAGAGAGAGCATGAGCAGGGGAGGGGCAGACAGAGAGGGAGACAGAGAATTTAAAGCAGGCTTCACGCTGTCAGTGCAGAGCCTGACCTGGGGCTCAAACTCACAAAGTGTGAGATCATGACCTGAGCTGAAATCAAGAGTTGGATGCTTAACTGACTGAGGCATCCAGGCACCCCGGTTTATTCACCATTAAACGGAAATGGTAATAATCACTCCAAAATGTTACTGTGAAGATTAAAAATAGTGTGTATGGAGCACCTGATATATAGCAGACACTCAGTAAACATTGTTCATTATTATTCATATGTACATGAGCATATAAAGAGAAACAATCTTTCTTAAGGAAAATGTCTTAATTCCTATGAAAAGCTTTAAAATGAGTATTTCTTGTTTGATTCAGCAATTCTGTGACTAAAAATGTATTCTAAGGAAATAGCTGAAGATGTGTGCACATGTTTGAAAGGATATTCTTTGCAGCATTGAACAGAATAGTGAAAAATAACCCCAAATCTCACAGATAGATGATCGGTGACATAAATTACAATTTACTTACATAAATAAAATGTACTTACATTGAAGTGATGATGTAGAAATGTATTTCTGATGTATGAAGTGAGGAAAACAGATTTTAAAACTATATACAGAATAATCCCAATTTTGTAAATTGAATTTATGCAGAGAAAATTTCCTGGAAGGGCAATACACCAAAATGTTAAGTATAAGTCTCTCTGAGTAGTGGGTCTTTAGTTAATTTTTATTTTTTCATTGGAATTAATCTGAATTTTTTACTTTTATGGTCATAAGCATAGATTGATACAAATTTAAAAACAGGAATGGGTTGCTATTAAAAATACTTAGTGACATAGGGAAATACTTAAGATTTATAGAAAAAATGATTTAAAACTTATGTACTATATGATCTCAATTTTGTTAAAGTATTTGTATATCTGTGCCTAAAATGAATGCCTGAATTTTGCCTTTGTGGCATTTTCTCTCCACATGTAGCAAAGCTTCTAGCAAATGGTGAGGCTAGGAGCAGAGCAGAGATTAGACTTGCATATGCCTGGATAAAATTCATCACTTTTTTAGACTCCTTTCTGTTTTCTTTATTTTTATCACAGCTTTAACAGTTGGCTTTCTTGGATATCTTCATAAAGAAACAAAGTTTAACAAAGCCACTGTACCCCTCCCTCTCTTCTTTCCTTTCATCCTTCATGGGACCCAGCAAATTCAGCATCCATTGGGCACTTGGGGATATATAATGGAGAGCAAGGAGCCTAGTTCTTGTAGCCTACTGTCCACTTGAGAGAGACAAGAAAAAAATCACCCAAATATATATTAAAAACTGTGTTAACTACTGTTGGCGGCGGGAGGAAGAAGAGGGTATTATGACAGAGCAAAACGAGGGTGGAGGAAAGAGAATCAGTTTAGACAGGGAAGTCAGAGAAGACTTCATTAGGAAGTAATATTTTAAGTCAGCCTTGAAGTAGAAGTAGGAGTTAGCCAGACAAACGTGGAGAGAGAAGCATTCTAGGAAGCAGTACAAGCACATATAAAGGTTTTTAGGGAAAAAGTAGCTTTGCCAGTTCAAAAAACTGGAGCAAGAGCCGATGTGTCTGGCTGTTAAGGTATGATGTGAAGATGGATTTAGGCAGGGACTGGTATAATATGTTCAGGAGTTTGGATTTCGTTCTGAGGGCAATGGGAAGCCACTGAAGGGTTTGCATGAAATAGTTTCTATTCTATTCTATTCTATTCTATTCTATTCTATTCTATTCTATTCTATTCTATTCTATTCATTTAAAGTTTATTCATTTTGAGAGAGAGAAAGTGTGTGTGTGCCCATGCATGCATAGGGGAGGGACAGAGAGAATCCCAAGCAGGCCCCATGCTGTCAGCACAGAGCCTGATGAGGGGCTCAGACTTACAAACCGTGAGATCATGACCTGAGCTGAAATCAAGAGTCAGATGCTTAACGGACTGAGCTACCCAGGCATCCCTGAAATAGTTTATATTTTAGAAAGATCTCTTTGATTGTTCTGAGGAGAAAGAGCTGGAAAGAGGCAAGAGGGAACCAGGAAGATGAGTGAGGGGGCTTTCACAATTGATGGAGACATGATGGTGCCCCGTAATGATAATGAAGATAAAGAACAGAAGACACATTGGAGGTATATTTTGGAGGTATATTATCCATTGACAAGATTTAGTGACAGGTTGGATTTAAGGGTGTGAGGGAGAGGGAGCAGGAGCTGTCAGGATGATTCTCAGCATACTTTGTTGGAGTGACTTGGTAGATTGCATAGATGGTGGAGTAGGTTTTTTAGGGGATAAGGGGTGAGATAAGTGTTCAGTGTGGAACATGTTTCCCTTGTGATATCTGTAAGATTCCTAAGTGGAGAAATTGAATAGATGAGGTCTGTTTCTCAGAAGAGCTAACCATCTGGGACTGAGGTATACATTCAAGAGTAGTTGACACAGATCATGCTGCAGGCCCTATGGATGGGTGGGATTGCCTGTGGAGAGAATATGGAGAGAGAGGAACAGAGAATCTAGGGCTGAACCTTGAGGAATTCTCACATTAAACATTAAGTAATGGAGGAAGTGGTGGAGCTCAGTGGGGGGCTGCATTGGAGCAGTAAGGGGGAAGACTAGAATGTGGGGTTGCTGGGAAGCCAATGGGGGTGAGTTCAAGGAGGAAGGGATTGGCTGTATGGAATGGGCTAAAAGTTCCAGGAAAATGATGACGGGAAAGTGCCCATTGGATGTGGCAACATGGAAGCTCCAGATGATGGCGGGAAAGGGGGCTTCAGTGCAGTGGTGGTGGCGGAAACCTGACAGGAGTGAGTCCAAGAATTGGAAGTGATGGAGAGATGAGAGAGTGTACACAACTCTTTGTAATCTTGGCTCTGAAGAGAGAGGCCAGTGCTGGAGGGGAATATCATGTCAAGGGAGAGGTTTTTTTATTCCCCTTTAACAAGGGAGATTCTAGAGTTTATTTGAATCTTACGGACATGATTCAGTAAGAGGGAGAGTGCTAGTGGTCTGATCGATTATGTTTGATTGGAAAAAGAAAGAAGGACATGCAGGTAGGCTTTGCTATCTACTCTATGTTGAGTTTGTACTAGGCATCATGCTAAGTGGTTGGCATAGTATATGATTAATATTCACAGTAACCCCATGAAGTTGGTATGATTATCTCTATTTTACAGATGAGGAAACAGGGGTTAAGTAGAAGTAGAACCAAAGTCTTAATCCAGAAGCGTTTGATTTCAGAGCTTGGACCCTTAGCTCTGGCTTATACTATTGGAAGATTTCCTCTTTGGTGGTGTATTAGTCAGTTTCCTAGGGCTGCCATCACTCATTCCCACAAAATAGGTGGTGTAAATGACAGAAATTAATTTTCTTACTGTCCTGGGGGCCAGAAGTCCAAGATCAAGGTGTCGGCAGGTTTGGTTTCTCCCGAGGCCTGTCTCCTTGGCTTGCAGATGGCTACCGTCTCCCTGTCCTCACATGGCCTTTTCTCAGTGCACATGCATCCCTGGTGTCTCTCTTGTGTCCTAATGTCCTCTCTTTATAAAGGCAGTTGTCAGACTGGATCAGAGCCTACTCTAAGGGTCTGATTTTTACTTAATCACCACTTTAAAGGCTTTATTACCAAATACAGTCACATTTTGACATCAAGCCTTCAACCTATGAGTTTGAGGGAAGGCACAATGCAGTCTGTAACAGATGACTTCTGTTTTTTTAGAACTGTAAGGGAAAGAGTGGGTGTGGGGGAGTTTTGAAGCACGTGGAGAGGGACGAAACAGTGATTGAAGAGGGTGGAAAAAGGAGCTTACTAAAAAAGGGTAGTCTTATGGTCAGTTGAGCGTGGAGATAGTTTGTTTATATCTCAATTATCTGAGTTCCTGCAGCAATATTCTGGTAAATGGTTGGAGTAAAGAACAAGAACTCAGTGCTGCAGTGAGGCTGCTGGTTGCTCATATAGGCTTACTAACCCGCAGCAATATTCTGGTAAATGGTTGGAGTAAAGAACAAGAACTCAGTGCTGCAGTGAGGCTGCTGGTTGCTCATATAGGCTTACTAACCCGCTGCCTGACTATTTTTTGTGTGTACGAAGTTGAAATGTAAGTGTGTTCTATTCACATCCTCAGCACAATTACACATTGCTGTATGTCAGGGACCTTTCTGGATATTCTCAAATAGTTGAAAACATGAAAGTTACATAAATCTATGACTGCCGAGTTTTTGTTGCATTTCACCAATGCAAAATTTAGCTTGAACATTTTCCCAACAGGTTCTGCAAGTTGTCTTTCATGATTACTCACCACTCTCTTTGTTCTTTCTCTCCCCCTCTTTCTTTTATCCCTGTTTCCATCTTCACTCATCGGTTATTTATTGAGTATCTACTAGATGTCTGGCACTAGGGATAAAAAGCGTCAACACTCTAGTGTGGGAGACAGATGTATATATGCAAAAAAAGCCCCCAGTTGATAAGGGGTATTATTAAGGTAATAATTCATTTATTCATTTATCCTGCAAATATATCGAGTATCTAAGTGCCAGGCAGTGTTAGGCTTGGTATAGAGACAGGAGTGAGATATAGTTTCTGCCTTCAAGAAACTTACAACCTGGTATAGAAAACATAAGCAGGTAAGTAAATAAAGACAATGCAATATGACATTTGTAAAATATTAAAATCGCTTCTCAAAGAAGGAAGTGATTCTTGTTTCTGCTTTCCATTGCGTGTTTGGATACATGCTGAAAGGAGCCATTGCTGCATTTTAACAAAAGGAACTATAAAAAGAATATCCATTCATTTCACACATGGTTTTGAATGCTTGTTATTGTTGTGTAGTGGGGGTTTTGAGCTCTTGAATTATGAGCAAGCATTGAGTTTGGGATCTATGGTTTTTCTCTTCCTATGAGTTTATCGTCCACAGTCTCCACCATCAACACCTTTTTTTAGGTGATGGGATAGTTAATGGTGTCCCTGAAATACTTGACAGAAACCTGCTGGATATTAAAGCTTGAGAAAAGCCACAGTAACAGAACATTCCTGTGGTGGTAGGTGAGCTGAGAACATGTGCTAGCGAGAACATACTTCAAATATTTGGGACTTGAAACTATCAGTGGGTGGGGGGGGGTTCCCATTAATGTGGTTTTTTTCAAAGGTGGTGAACAGATCAAAAACACTGAGAAGAAAATGGGTTTTTGTAGATTGTGTAACTGGAACATTTTCAAGTATCCCTTCTTTTTACCTCGTCTCAGGAAAACAGTTATTTACAACCAAATACTTATGGGGTTCATTGAGACAACGGCTATAAACTTGTTGGTTTCTTCAGAGGTGATGTGCTATACAAACTCAAGGTATTATTATCTGCAATCTAGACTTACTTTTGTGGGAAAATGCTAACCATATTATGGAAATAGTGCAGGTAGTAGGGGGGAGGAAAGGCAAATTCGATTAATGGTATGTGTGAGATTTAGAATCAATAATAGCAGCTGAAAATTGCTTTGATATCACTCAACAAACACCACTATCTGCATATTGACTTCATTTCAGATTCGTAATTTAGAGTATGTCCTAGTGGAAAGAGCACAGAAAGGGGGCTAAGGGTATAAATTCTGGCCTAGCTCTGCCATTGACTACCTATGTGCCTCATTTTCCCTATCTTTAAAATGAAATGGTTATGGGAAAAGGTCGCTAAGGTCCCTCCAGTTCTATTTCTTCACTCTGTGAATCTCTGCCTATCAAAAGCATATGACTTTTTTTAAGTTGCTTACGCCAGCGTTTCAGTTAGAATTGCATCCAGGAGCTTGTTTCCATGGGCCGTTGGGAACAGCAAGACCTTGCTTCTCCAGGACTTGATATGTCTTCTGTTAACTGCTGACAGTGAGCCATTACCACCTAAAAGGCTCTTTGGTAGCCTTAAAGATTGCAAGGACAAATGGACAGTGTTGAGAGCTCTGTGGAAGAGGAGACCTGAGAGACGGTGATCACCATGGCCCCTTGGGATTTGCAAAGAGGAATGACTAGCACTGGGCCATTCACTGCAGCCAGGTCAAAGGTCAGGTCAGGAATGTGGACAATGCTGGAGACTCCAGGTAGGTCTAGGAGGGTAAACAAGAGCATTGAGTCCCTCCTGCATCTTGAGAAGATCTGAGCAGCTCTGCTCAGAAAAGCTATTAGGAAGTCTCCTAACGTATGAAACTCCTTGGAAGGAAAAAAATGTGACATTTATTTTTTATATTTTTATTACTACCCAGTCATTATATTCTTACTCAACACTCATCAAGTTACTCTCCTCTTAGTGTATTCTCACAGTTGAAACATTCAGTTAAACATACTACATGCTTTTATGATTACATGTTGAGTTAAAAATGTGTGACTGATGCCATTGTGCAACGGACTCCCTGTATGTCAGGAGTTTTGGAGTGTTGTTGAAAGACCTTTGAGTTTTCTCTTAGTAAGAACTCTTAAATATAATTCTCTGGTGGCAGAGATTTATATCTATTATTATTTGATAAATAAGAAGCTAACTTGGGGGTGATTATACAATGATTTGGAGCATTGCCTTTCTTAGTGATAAAAAAAGTAGTGGAAGATTTGTGAATAGACTATTAAGCCCAACAACTAAAAAAAAAATTGTGTGCTGGATACAGTTATAAGAAATTAAAGGTCTTTTAAATAGTTTCTATCATGGAATTCCAGTAAAAATTTAACATATTTTCCTTAAAATACTAATTTAATTCCTGTATCTAATCATTAAAATAAAACAACCAATAAACCATGTACCTAATACATATTACAAGATAATTTTCCTTTTTTTTTTTTGTTTTGCTTTTATCTAGTTGCTTCCAAGATCCGGTACTTACAGGAATATCATAACCGGGTTCTTCACAACATTTATCCTGTACCTTCAGGGACAGACATTGCAAACACCCTGAAATACTTTTCTCAGACCTTGTTAAGGTAAGCTTTAAAATATCCTCTACTTCAAAAGAATTATTAGGTAGTACTGCTGAATTGATTGGGACCTAAACTTTTATCACACTGAAAGTTTTGTAGGGCCTTATGTTTTCTAGTGCTCTGCCAGAAGAGTCTGGACTCAAGTTCTCTGGGTGTATATAGCAGGTCAGCTCACAGGCCTAACTGAAAAAAAAAGGGGAGATGCATGGCTACTGCCTGCTTGCCTCTGCTTTATGTCTTTTCAAGAGATTTATACAGTGATAAAGATTATATGTCTGGCACTAATATAGAGTGAGATTGACAGGAGAATTTACATTGCTAAAATTAATAAGGATATCAATTAAGTAGTGTTTTCGGTTCATCAACAGTATTTCCTGTTTCTTGAAGGATAATGTGTGGTAATAACAATAACAGTCTGTGCAATGCTTCAAGGGTTCAACATACTTTACAATTGATACGGAAATTCTGAGGAGGACAAGGAATGAAAAACAAATCCTGGCTGCTTTTACTATAAGACGGAGACAGGAGGGACCTATCTGCTTGACAGCTCTCATTAGGAAAGCGAGGGGAGCCTTTCAAGTAAAGACTCCATTGTCTGGGAAATAACACCGAAGAATTGAGGGGAACGCTTCACTTTCCATTACATTCTAAGGCTTGGTCTCCCCATTACCATTATCTTCTCACTCCACATCTGATTTTGGGAACACACAACTTGACTTGCTACTATTTCTTTTAGCTATGTAGCAGCAACATTTTTGTGAGATAGGTATTGGGGAAGGAACACCAATTCCGAATGAGTGTAGTTGCCTTGGAGTCTCTGCTCACTCAAGGCTCAGCCTTCGGCAGACTGAATGCTTTGTAGAAAAAAGTTTCACGTGTTCAAGTCAGCTTCTTGTCTTCTGCAGCCCTGGCGTTTGTTCCTCTTATTCTTTGGGATATCTTGTCTTCTTTAGAACCTTTGGTGTCCCTGTTCTGTACTAAAGGGATTCTATGTATCAGATTCATAGATTTCATACTTGCTTAGTAAGCAGAGGTGATTTCCCTTCTTTTCAGATTGCAGTGGGATCATTTGCTCGGTGTTCATTGAAATAATCAGTTTGTTTATACACCAAGCATCTGATCCTGCTCTTTTGAATTCTTTTGTCTTTGAGGTCAGGGTTCTCAACGGGAAACATTGTCTTTTATCACAAATTCTGGGAGTTTTCAAAGTAGGAGGCATTTTTCAGTAGGAAGCAGATTCTGAATTCAAAGAATTCTTTGCAAAGAAACTGTGACATTCTCATTGGCACTTGAAAGCCTACTGTTAAAGTCTTAGTCATTGTGTCAGAAAGTTTGGAAATTTAGGATACTGAAGTCATGTTTGCAGGACATGAAATTTCCATTTTCTTGAGCAATGGATCATTAGGATATGACTATGGTTCATAGCATTTTAATGATAAAACTTATGTTAAGGTTGTTCAAGTAGCTGTTGGACAAAATTCTATGCCATTAAGGTGAGTCCATATTCTTTATTTAAATTTATTTATTTAGACTCAAATTAGTTAACATGTAGTGTAGTACTGGCTTCAGCAGTAGAACCCAAGGGTCCTCCTTAATGCTCATCATCTATTTAGTCCATGCCCCTGGCCCCCTCCCCGCCAGCAATGCTCAGTTTGTCTCTATATTTAAGAGTCTCTTAAGGTTTGCCTCACTCTCTGCTTTTGTCTAATTTTTTCCTTCCCTTACCCTATGTTCATCTGTTTTGTTTCTTATGTTCCACTATTTTCAAAGGGAGACAGCATTAGCAGCTGCTCCTAATGGTAGTATTTACAATAGCTACCATTATCATAGCAATATTGTATGATAATACCAGTAATTATATGTGTCAAACAGTCTTCTAAGCACTATACATGTCATCTCATTTAATTCCTTATAATAATTATATGAAATAAATGTAGTATTATACCTATTTTACAGATAATGAAACTAAAGAATAGAGCAGTTAAAGGAATTGCTCAAAGTTACCTATCTAGTAACTATTGGAACCCAGATTTGACCCTGGTGGTCCTAATCCATAGCATACTCTCAATAATTGCACTCTATTGCTTCTCCCTTGTACTACTAGTTATCATGGTACAAAGACACTTCTTTTAGTAAATACTTGAGTTTGGCCTTTGGGAATACCAGCATCCATTATGAGTAGCATAGTTTTCGCTTTCCTTGAGATTAAGGGAAGAAAAGCAGTGCTCAGTGCAAAGATTGGCCAACTTTTTGGAAGTTAAATTGAGCTGTACTTGAGGTGATATGGACAGTGTTTTAATTCCCAGATGCTTTAGCTCTGTCTCTCACTTAGCAATTTGTTGTGGATAGCAGGTCAGAGCAGAGTTGACATCCTATAGGACACACTCATCCGAAGTGGGAGGAAGAAATAAAACAGTAAGAAGCGTAACATGTCACTAGTTGACCTTCAGTACTTAGAGGTTCAACTCTGGGGCTGAACCCAAAGCAATTTCTTTCTTCTTTTTGCCTACCCCAGTATTAAAAAAACCAAAAAAACAAAAACCACCAAAAATAAAACAAAACAAAACCGAACTCAAACTCTAATTTCTTTTGTTTATTGGAAATATAGAACTTACAACTCTTGTCCTATATTGGGCCAAGCTATGGCCACTTTCACTGTTGGTATATATACCCATAATGATAGTATTTATATTCATTTTATTTATGCTATTAGAAAATTCAAGACAGATAACATGGTCTAGGTATTTGGTGTCAAGATTATTGATAGTAAGAGTTTCTGCTCACTAACAAGTTGGTTCCCTTTGCATTTTAGACGTCTTTTACATTCAGAAGCACTTCTCCCTTTCAGAATTCAGATTCTTGGGAAGAAACAAGAAGGAAGAATTAGAGATAAATTCTCACAGAGTAATCCTCTGCCTATTTGGATGTCCTCAAGGAAGTTAAAATTACTATTATTTTGAGTAAAATCTGCAACTTGAAGTACCAGCAGCTTCATTTGAGTCAGAATTGCATTTTTAGAGGAATAGTCCTCTGGTATTCATGTGTGACATGTGACTCTTAACTGATTTCGTAGAGCTTTGTACATATTCCCAAAGGCAGAGATTAACCTAGGCGTTTAACTTCAATTAATTTAATCCACAGGAGAGGAGAGATTATGTGTTACCGTAATTGACAATATCAGTGGTTGAATAGTCCACATCTGTCCACTTAGCTCTTAATTAGACTCACATTAGTCTAATGTGGTTCATGGGGGTTCCCTAAATTTTAGGTTAGTAGAAGGTGAGTCTTGTGTGTTATTCAGCTTACACAGCCCTTGAGCTTAGAGCAGAGTTTGGTCCTTTGAAGAGGGTTAACGAATATTTGTTGAATTGAGTTGATTTTGGTCCAGATTTCATCCATTGCAGTACCCTTCTAGAGCATTATTTCATCTAGCAGTGACCTGGGGTACTGGGTAAAATGTTGTCTGAGTGCTGACTTGTACTCATTTTAATTTAGTAGGGACCTAAGTATGGGAACAGACACACAATTTACACACAACTTCAGAGTTTAGTTTTTTGTTTCCTTTTAGTATTAGACGGAACTATGAAGATCATCTAGTTTAATCCCCCCCTCATTGCTACAGAGGAGTCTGTCCATTTTACATTGAAAGCATTCTGGACAATATTTAAAATATCTAAAGTCTTCTTTAAGGATCTTGCCTC
This sequence comes from Paguma larvata, assembly GCA_030068075.1. Lineage (NCBI taxonomy): Eukaryota > Metazoa > Chordata > Mammalia > Carnivora > Viverridae > Paguma > Paguma larvata. The sequence goes on from CM057827.1 coordinate 38,177,995, forward strand.
TTACCTGGCAGGATATTTAAAGGTTTCCAGTCTTCCTATGTCATGCAGTCTTTTGGAATTCCTTTCCCCAGATCTCTCTTCTGGTGCCATTCAAGCTGCTTGCACATAAAATCTTTTTGAAAATCATTATGTTTGGGGAAAACTGCTTGCTGCTAACTCTCTAGAAAATGTTTGATATGTTTTTTGAAAGGGATTCTAGTCTCAGTTCAATAAGCTTAATTGAGTTGTAATTTTTACTTGCTTAGGACGAAAACATAGACCTTCCAATGACTAATTTGGAGTCCACAAAGTAGCTTTTGAATATCACATGATTAAGTAAATTTTATTTAGTGTATAGATTCAACTCAGATGTCAAAATTTATAAGCTTATAGAAAATTTATTTGATGTATTACTTTTCTGTGCTATAAATACCTCAGGGCAACTTTTCGTCTTTCTCCATACCCACAGGGGTCTTCTTCTCTTGGTTCCTCTTGATGTTGGAAGTAAATGTTTGATAAAGAGGATCTCAGGAGGGAAAAGGAAAGGTGAAAAGTTGGTTACTGGGTCAAACTCTTCTGAGCAGGGCATTCTTAATATTCTTTTTGGTTGGGTGTATAGACCGCTGGGAAAGAATTTTAGATGGGGTAGATGGTTTTATCATTCCCAAGTTAGACAGTTTGGTTGGGGAAATAAGTTTTTTTTTTCTGAATAAACTTCACAAAACATCATAAAATCACAATGCATTGTACATTGATTCATGAGCCCTTCTTAAGTTTTACCACAAATGAAAACATTTCCTTACATTGAAACATGAATGGTAATTTAAAACTGGTTTCATGGATAACTCATCTTCAGCCATTTTTTCCCTCAACCTCACCTATTTATTAAATCTAGAGGCAGTGAGAGAGAAGTTTTACTGTTTCAATGCTGACATTCTCCCTCCCTGCATGTATGAACTCGTTGCTGCTATCATTTGGGAACCCTACATATACAGGAAGGAAAAAATATCAAACTGGAGTCTCCAAAGTTGATTTGACTAGTGTCTTAAATTATATCCAACTTTGGAACAATACTGAAGTCTACTTGAAAAAAATAATATGCTATATTTCCCCCACCAAGGAAAAGTTGATGACAGAATGTTACTTAGTTTTAAAGGATAGCATTAATATATGATATGTAGCTAATTTTATTCTCTAAGGCAAAATATTGTTTTTCTATATCACTTCTAGAAGATCCACATCTTATAATTTTGAAAAGATGCAGGTAATAGGGCTAACTTAGGGCCGAAGTTTGGGAAATAGTATTTCAAACTTATATCTATTGTGATTTTAAAGGAGTTTTCAGTGGGATAGAATCCTACAGGATTAAAATAGATTTTGGTGAGTGGGCTTATCAAGAATATAACATTTAAAGGTGGTGCATTTAGGAATAATCAAGTTATATGAGGAAACTATAAAGCCTGATGGAAAATCTGACGGTACTGGATGTCGATATTATCCCATCGTAAAGTATAATTATAAAGTATATGTATCTTACTTTAAGATAAATACATCACACACAAAAAAAGTTTAATCCCTTTAAAAGTAAAAAAAAGATTACACTAAATCTTAAGTTATTTCTTGCTAAGAAGTATTACATAACTATTCTGAAATTATCTTTATTATTATTAATTGTTTTTCCCTGGACATTGGGTAACAGAAGACAAAGGAAATCGAGGTAAATTAGGCACATGGAAAATAAAAAGCATGGAGTCATTTTTCTTACATTGTAACATATTTTGCACTAAGAGTAAATAAAAATAAATGTAAATTTGAAATAGCAAGCATGCCGACACTAACCAATTCTTCACACCACTGTAAAATTGTAAATGTAATATCATATTAACTAAGAGCTTAGTAATGTTGGATGCACATAGAGTAAGTGTAAAACAGTTATTTTTATGTAATGAAACATTTATAACTTGTGATCTATTTAGATTAACATATAAGTGTACTATATAAAAGCACTTTGTCAGTGCAGCAGAGATTATCATTATAATGTATAGCTATTGTCTTTAATGATAAATAATAAACCTATTTTTAAAAACTTAGACATCTGGCCAAGCAGTCATTTCTTCTATTTTTAAATTAACAACTTTTCTGCTTTATCCCTTTTACTAAGAGGTTTTAACTTAAAAATGAAGGCTAAAAGAAAGCCAGTTTATTTCTAGAGTTTATTTTTATTCCCATTAAACTTTTTTTAACTTTCTAAATTATCTTTCCTTTAGTTTTTAGTGAGTTTTGTTGAATAATAACGTAAGTAGCAGCAGTAACATATGAGATATTATTGTATGATGTGCAGCTATATGGCAGACACTGCTTGCCTAGACTTTAGAATTTTGAAGGTAACTATTTAATAAACCACTGTTTGTATTCATAAAATAAAACGTTTCCTCCCCAACATGCAAAATTAAAAAAGCACACATAAATAACCATTATCATTAGTTCACAAACATATGCTACGGACCATCAACTATATATTATTTTATAGCTTTTCCAATGTAGTTTAGCTAACATTTTAGAAATATGTATTATTTCTAAATTCATATGCCTGTTTAAACTTCATTATCTCAAATGATACTGACAGAATGTCATGAAACAGTATCATAATATACATATAGACATTATTTTGATGCAATAAACATGTGATTTTTAAGACTTTCTTAATAAACACACATGTTTATTCTTTGCTAAAACATGTTTCTGCAAGTGCCATACCTATATTTTGCAGGTTTTTAGTTCCCCGATTAAGACAGCCCAGCTGAAAACGTCCTTTGCCTTGAAAGCTCGTTTTAATTAGTAATAGAAGCCCTAATGCATTAGATGAAACCATTGTTTTTCCTTTGAGGAAACCCCTCCTTCACCAAACCGATAAACTGTAAAACATGGGTTTGGCACTGAAACATGCATTTTTATATTTTTGCTCCTTACGAACCAGATAACACATGAGATGCAATGCAGTTTCCACAAAAGAAACCGTGCGTTATTGGTATCTCTGAGCACGAAGCTATGCGACCCCTACCTGATGTGTAGACACTGCTGGTGTGGCAATTGCATCTTATGTGGGATATATCTGGAGTTTTATTATTTGTTTTAGAGTGTCATTTCAATGTAATGTGCTGTTCTTTGTGTCTTTGTTGTCTCTTTTTTTTCCTTGTCCCCCCAACAGCATTTTGTCCCGCACAGGGAAGAAGGAAAACCAAGATGCCTCCAATTTGACAGTGCCCATGACCATGTGTCTTTTTCCTGTGCCATTCCCACTCACCCCATCTCTAAGACCGCAGGTCAGTTCCATCAACCCTACTGTTACTCGCTCCCTCCTTTACAGCGTCCTGCGAGATGCTCCCTCTGAACGCGGCCTGCAAAGTCGTGATGCTCACTTGTCAGACTACCCTTCTTTGGACTATCAAGGCCTCTACGTGACTTTGGTGACTCTTCTGGATCTAGTTCCTTTACTCCAGCATGGCCAACACGGTGAGCATTTAACCAAAACCTTTGAGAACGTACATGTATGTTTATGCACGCCGGAGACCGTTGTTAGTGTAATAGATTGCTTGAAAGGTCTTTGTGTGACTAAAAGCCTTCTTATATGGAAACTTAATTATGGCATTTCCCATCCTGTCATTTTTTCGCTCTTTTATGACCAGAGGGATGTTATCCCGGTGGGCCTACATTTGGAGGGGAATGGGCTGGAGGAGGAGTAGAGCTATAGTAGGAATTCACCTTTTTTCTCCTGATCTGCTTATCAGAGTTGCTTGTTGAAATTATGATTTGTGGGCGAAGATTTAGAAACTTGCCCCACATAAAATGTAAGAGGTGGAGCCTGAAGAGCAGGTCAAATCCACTGACCAATTCTGTGATTTTTTTTAGGCGCAAATCACAGAATCTCTCTGGGACTTACTTTTCCTGTCTTTTAAACCCAGGAGGTTCGATAAGAAGAAATCTCTAAGAACTCTTCCAAATTTAACCAACAATAACAAGTTATTACAGAGTGTTGGCCCTTGGTATGACGTACGGTGCTGCTATAAGCTGTATGTGGCATATACTACACGGTATTAGTGGTGCTTCAGGACAGTGGCCTAAGAACATGTTTCTTTGCCTTAATGGTTTCCCTTTCCATAGTGTGTTTTAGCCAGTGTCATTATCTTGCTTGCTTACCATCTTCTTCTAACCCATAAAGAAGAGCATAATGTCTATTGCTTATCTATTCAGTATTACATTTGTGAGAATCGAATGGAAAACCATGCAGTAAGAAAAGGGATTTTTGCAGAGAATGAATGTTTAAGACATTGGTTAAAACTTCGTTTTAACTTGAAAACACTGATAATTCGGTCAGTATGATTGGATAATTGGAAGTACGATACCCAAAGTTTCACTGTATAGAAAAATTGGAATTTGGGACATGAGTGGGTTGTGGGGGTTATTTCACCTTTTACTTACAGCTAACTCTCCTAAGAGAATGCTTAATTTTTTAAAATAATTTTTTATTGTCAGATTGGTTTCCGTTTTTTTTTAAAATTTTTTTATTTAGTTTTTTTTAATAATTTTTTATTGTCAGTTAATGGTTTACCGAGTAAGATGTGTTCCTAATTAAATAATTTAAAAAATCTACTTTCTTAAAAATGATGAAGTGATGATTATTGAATTTGGTTTTTTCTTATATTTACAGTTCTGTATTGTAGTGAATATGAAAAAATGTAGACATTTATAAATTTGCTTGTCGTATAACTTTGTAGCTGTTTTGAGCCCAGTCACTTTGACTGTGATCCCTATCCCCACCCAGAGTTTCAAAGAGATGACTCTGAACATAAGACTGCCAGAGCTTACCGTGGTGATGGGCTTATCAGTACTTTTCCTTTGTGACAACCAGTCCCGAGGTCACTGTAGACTTGCCTGGTCCTGGGCTGGGCCACTGGGTTAGAGCATTTATTAAGATAAAAAGCATTCAGTTTGGTAACTCACAATCCATTTAGCTGCAGTTTAACTGTGTTAAATTACGACAGTTTCAGGGGGGATGATTTATATATTTGTTTTTATACCTACGACTATGTTGCAACTTTACTCTTCACTGTTATCTGTAGACTGTGTTCTTTTTCTTAGAAGAGAGGAAAAAACTAGACTCTCCCTTGGAGGTTAAAAAGCAGTACAGCCGTGTTTCCTAACAACATTGGAATCACCGGGGGAGCTTGAATATGAAATTCTGGGTCCCACACAGGGATTTAGGAATAAGAATCGCTGAGGGGTGTGTCCTGGGGATCCATATTTTTACTGAGCTCTCTGGGTGATTCTTTTGTGTACTGAGCTTGTGAACTACCGTACGAGGGCTTGAGGCTGTGTCTCCACAGGGGGAAGGGCCACGCACTGGTGAGGACCGCAGTCTTGACACGGTTCAGCTGTCAGCTGTCAGGTGATCTTGGACCATCTCTTTCCTTCTCTGGGCCTCAGTTTCCTCACTTGAAAGATATCCCAGGTGGGCTCTCAGGCCCGTTTCAGCACTGACGTTCTGTAACTGGGCTACAGTGTAGCTGAGGTGTCTTTTATGCACAGCCTCCTTTAATTCTTAGTGAAACACCTATGAATTTTACGTCTCATCAGCTTGAGCCCGAGGTTGACCCTCGCTCGCTAGTGCGCAGTGTGGCCTCACCCTCTCTGTTGTCAGTTGATGTGCTTGTTGAGATGGCATGTGAATTCTAAGGATGCTTGGAAATAACATTAGGCATCAAAATTGCACTAAGAAGGTAAATCTCCTGCGAAACAAGAGAATCGGATAATTTTCTTTTATAATGGACAGGAAAGTGATCCAGGTCTTCACTGTGCGGTCTTGGCTGATGACACACATATTGGGAGATCCAGAAATATCAAAAGATATTCAGTAGGGGTGTTTGGGTGGCTCAGCTGGCTAAGCATCCGACTCTTGGTCTCAGCTCAGGTCTTGATCTCAGGGATGTGAGTTCAAGCCTGTGTTGGGCTCTGCGCTGGGCATGAAGCCTACTTAAAAACAAAAAGATATATTCAGTATATTGGGATTTGGTGTACATGCATTCTAAAGCTAAATAGTTACTTTTTTTTGAATGTCCTTTATTTTTGCTCCTTGCGCAGGTAATAATAGTAACTATTAATATTAATAACAGTGGCTCATATTTGTGGAGCACATATTATGTGCTGTGTTAAGCACTCTCTATTAATCTCATGTAAGCCTCCTAACAGCCCTTCTAGAAGTGAGGTAGGTATTCTTCCTATCCCCATTTAAAGATGTTGATAGAAAGATTACCATTAGGTCGCACATCCTTCCGTGGTAATTGATAACCGAATGCACAGGGCCACACAGCCTCAGTTAACAGCTTCCTTTCTTTGGCGCCTGCGGAATATGCTGCCGTACTGGAAGGTGCATGTTCCCTTGCTGCCTGAGACGCCAGATGTAGGAAGACTGTGCTTTTGGTTGATAGGATAGCCTGGCTTGTATTTCCAGTCCTGCCCTTGACTGCTAAAACTTCCAGTAGGAAAATAATGCAACATCTTTGTGCCACAGTTACTTTGTGTAAAATGTAATGGAGGTCAGAATGCTAGACGACATTTCAGGAATCATGATCACATGGAAAGTGCTTTTAGTTTCTCAACTCAAGGAATAATAGGAATCCCCAGGATTATTGAAGATTGATAGAGGGTTGAAGAAAAGCTCATGAAATTGATGTTTATATTTCTTAATGCAGTCATTCACCAGTCATTTATTGAACAAATACACTGTCTATGTACTCTACTGAGCATTATGTTTCAGAAATCTTAATAAGAAGGGAGCAAAGCTGCTTATAATTTAAGCCAGTTCATAAGAACTAAAAATATAGAATTAGCATATTTTGTTAAAATATTCAGTGACTGATTACTCACTTTTGTTTTGTAGATCTTGGACAGTCGATATTTTATACAACTACATGTTTGCTACCCTTTCTCAATGATGATATTCTGAGTACTTTGCCCTACACGATGATATCAACGTTAGCTACCTTTCCTCCATTTCTGCACAAGGATATTATTGAATATCTTAGTACATCTTTTCTACCAATGGCTATATGTAAGTTCAATCTTACCTAATACTAGATTCTTTTAACGTATTGTACGAATGGAAATTGCTTTTGCTGTTTTAGGCTGTAGATTTTCAAGATTATAATGGAATCACTTGCTATATACATGTGCTATGATTTAAATTGTCATTTTAGCATGATGATTATGGAGAGAATCAAATGACTGATGATTATACCTTAGAATTGTTTTATTTGTGTAATTTGATTTTATAGCATAGGAAGAAAACATACCAAGGCACAGTCTGTATTACCTACATAGAAACTATGGTATTTTGTGTAACTTAAGAGAAAAGTATGGAGAGAGTGCTGCCTCAGGTGTAGAAATTCTTATCTTTTGCATCTGAAGGCAGAAGGTTGTGATGGGAAGAGCAGCGTCAGGACATATAGATCCTAGTTTCAGCTTCACTTGTAAATGTGTCGGGTGGTGTTAGGCATCTCACGTGGTTGATACCTCATCTCAGAATGATGCTAGCATTAGTTTCTCGTCACAGGGGTGTTGTGATGATAAAATGAGTCGAAATGTGTGAAAACATTTTGGAAAAAGGCTTGCAGCTCATGTGCAAGTTTCTGTTATAAAAGTGGAGCTGATTTGAATTCTGTTTCACTTTTACAGACTTAATTCTAATAGGCTTTCCAGACATGAGAGCAAAGAGAAAAAAACCAGACTGGGTTGTGGCTTTTATGATCAAAATCCTTCTAAGGTATTTTTTAAAGAAATGGATACAAGGGGCGCCTGGGTGGCTCAGTCGATTGAATGTCCGACACTTGATTTCGGCTCAGGTCATGATCCCAGGGTTGTGGGATCGAGCCTTGCATTGGGCTCTGGGCTGAGCGTGGCGCCTGCTTAAGATAATTTCTCTCTCTCTCTCTCTCTCTTTCTCCCTCCACCACTCTCTCCTGCTCGTGCACGCTCTCTTAAAAACAACAACACAGACCTAGATTATGAATCAATCTATACGTCAGTGGATAACCTGAAAAGATTGTGGATTTAGGAGTCAAACGGATGTAGATTTAAAATCACAGCTCTGCTGCCAAACTAGTTGTGTGCCCCTAGGCAAGTTAACTAACCTTTCTGTTTCTTACCTATGAAAGGAGAATAATCATAATAGCTCCCTGGGTGGCCTGGCTAGCTCGAGCCAATGATGCCGATGCCGAGTGTTCACTAAGTGTTAGTTTACTGCGCTCCTTCCTTCAACTTTTGTCCCATTAAAATACCTTTATTGTCACATTTGATTCCTAGTGACCATTTTTCACATTTAGATTTTATGTACTTATGATCTTATTAAAGTTGTCGCTATGTAATAGTAGTTGGCAAACATAGGTGCCTTTAAGCTACGTTACTTATTTTACAGTTAAGCTTAATTTTAGCTAGGGAATTGTAGTTTTCATGTCTTTTAAGCAAAGCGTCTGATTTCTGCCTAAATTTTATGGCGATTCAAGCACTTGCTTATCGATACGGCCATAGAATTGTATAGTTATGTTAACTGTGAAATTCAGACATAGGAATTCTTATTTATTTATTTATTTATTTTTTAAGAATTACAGGTAGGGAGCATCTTTGGAATAATTAATCTAAATTCACTGTACCCTCCTTAGAATCAGTTAATAATTTAGGGAGAGGCGTTGAACATATCAGGCCTCTCAAGTCATGCCTCGCATTGATCAAGCATTGTGATGACTGGCAATTTGTTTGTTCATTCCTGGTTATTAATTTCTACTTCAATAGAAGCGCAGACCCCAAAACATGCCTTAAAATCACATGAGAATCCTTATTTATTTAAATGTGTGAACCTTGGCAACTGAGGGGAACAAAATATTGAGCTGAGTCTACAAAATGTGTGTGAATTTTAATACTTACTAGTAGAGTAACTTGGTGTTCATTTAAATTATGAACAAGCTGTGTATGTCTCTGGGACTCCGTTGTTTTTTCAGCTGTAAAGGAGAGGTTTGGGAAACATGTTTCATCTCTAAGGTTATTTCTGGCTTACTAATTTTAGGTTAAATAACATCAATCTTATTTTATGTAAGAGGCACATGTCTTCCTCTAGCCCAGTTGTTGATCTAGTTCATTTATCTCTATTGCTCTGGTTTTAGTTTCTTAATTGTGACTTCCGTTTATTGTCACCCTCCCTGTGGGTTGAGGAGCCTTTGAATCTTTGAAAATAAATGGTAGTAATACCCTTTTTTTAAAAAAAGTTTATTTATTTTTGAGAGAGAGAGAGCATGCACCAGTTGGGGAGGGGCAGAGGGAGAGATAGAGGATCCCCAGCAGACTCCCTGCTGTCAGTGCAGAGCCTGATGAGGGGCTGGAACTCAGGAACCACAAGATCATGACCTGAGCTTAAGTCAAGAGTCGGTGGCTTAACCGACTGAGCCACCCACGTGCCCCAGTAGTAATACCCTTTAAAACCACATTCTATTAAACGACTGAGGTGTTTTTTTTGTATTTGTTTCTTTGCAAAGACACAGACCCAAAGAACAAGGGGATCGGGTTCCAGATTAATCATGTGTAAAGGAATCGGTGTGAGAACATGTGTCTGTTGCTTGCATCCATGTTGTTTGGAAGTTGTTTTGGTGTCTGGAAATTGCGACCGAAGCAAGAGAGGAGCATTTAACTTCTTCCAGAATGTTTTTATTTCAGGACTGAGATGTTAGGATGAAGGAGGTTGCATTTTCTGAGTATTTGATAAAGTCTTTAAGACAAGACGGCTTCTATCTGTCCCTTTGGTGTGATGTTCACAAGGTCAAATGTAAAATGTGGGCCGTTTTCAGGTGTTAAATGTCTGTGTCATTAAGAACCTAGAATTTGGAGCTCCGAGTTCGGAAGCGGATCTAACGAAGTGTCAGCTCTCCGTGTCAGGGCCGTGCGTGTTTATCAGTTACGCCCTCCTGTCATTTTTGTCAGTAAATCTCGTACTGTGCCTTTATTTTAAATCACTCCTTTTGAGATGCTGCAGAGGAAACTGCAATTTATTTAACAATTTCCTCTGACATAATCTTTTCTCTTTAACTCCTTCCACAAACAAGATATACTTCCTTTTATTCCAAATGTGTGCAACAAGCTCTGTTTTAAAAAAAAATATTAAAGGATTACTAAGAATTGAAAAAGTCATTAGCATTTCACCATGGAAACCTCTCTTTTTCCAATAAAGGGTCTGATTTGTGGACCAGCTTGAAATATGAATGTTGGGAAGATGATATGGATGTTGGCAGAGAAGAGAAAAGCTGACCCCGAATGAACCTTAATTGATACAGACTCTGTTATTTCAAGGACGATAATGAGGCTGAGCAATGATATCCGCGAAAGACCCTTCTAGTATATCTTGGTAGCCTAGACTGTGTAGTCTCATCCAACTTAAATTTCCTCAAAAAGTCACTTACTCTTAGGAAAAAGAAAGGTTCATTTAGATCTTTGCATTGACTTGAAAGCAATTGTGTGGTTTAATTGAATATCTCGTTCCAGGGCATTAGCTCTGGATCATTTTTCTCATTTTTCTTTGACTGCTACTACAGAGGATGCTCGTGATGCTTCTACGATCCTTCAACACCTAATATATATATAAAACCCAACACTCCATGTTGATGACATTTAAATATTCTTCTAGATATAACACTTGTTTTATTAGCTAATGATTGTTTTTTATAAAGTAGCTCTTACTATTCTGTAAGAGCTTTATTGTTCAATTGGTGGAAATACGTTGGAATTTCCAGAAGAGCTGAATTGTGTAGTCTTTCACCGGTTGGCAAATCTCTTAACCTCATTGAACTTTAGTTTTCTTAGCTGTAAATTGTGAATTATCATAATCTCCCCTGCCTGCGCCCCCATGTTTGTCATGAAGACCAGGAGATAACATACAGGAATGGCCTTTGAATATTGTATCATGTTAGACAAATGTATAACGGACCAGCTCCATAGCCGTGTGACGGACATGTCAAATCCCATTGCAACGAATTCCAGTATTCTGCACCAGTTCACACGTTGTCCTAAAGTTTTATCATTTTAAGCATTGCTTGAGAAAAGGGGCCAGCCTCTGGGGCTTGGGATTTTTCCCACCCTAGAGTTTGTTGTATAGTAACAATAATGACCAGAATAGGTTTTGATCTCATAGAATCTGACAGAACACCTCTGCATTGTTTTTTTTTTTTTTTAAGATTTTATTTTTTAAAAGTAATCTCTAGATCCATCGTAGGACTTGAACTTACAGCCCCAAGATCAAGAGTTGCATGCTCTGCTGACTGAGAGCAGTTCACCTCTGCATTGTTGATGGGTTCTCTTGTCTCTATGATTTTCATTAATCTAGCAGTCTGCAAATATTTTTTTTTAAAGGAAACAATTCTTTTTTTTTTAATTTTTTTAGCATTTATTTATTTTCGAGATACATAGAGACAGAGCATGAGCAGAGGAAGGTCAGAGAGAGAGAGGGACACAGAATCCAAAGCAGGACTCCAGGCTCTGAGCTGTCAGCACAGAGCCCGATGCGGGGCTTGAACTCACAGACCGTGAGATCATGACCTGAGCCGAAATCAGACGCTTAACCGACTGAGCCACCCAGGCGCCCCAGTCTGCAAATATTTTAATACTGCATTGACTTTTGGGTCATAGTGTCACAGTCTTCCCATTATGTTGAACTGATAGGCCCTTCTGAAGGCATAGGTATCTTATGCTCAAGCTCTATCTCATGGAGCACAAATACTTCTGCTTACACTGAGATGCTTGTTAATTCAGACAATGCAGTCTGGCCAAACACAGGAAATGGTTTTGTTGTATGGCACCGAAATGTGTTCCTTCTTACCAGACGACTCTCTGACCTTTACCCCTTAAAAAGGAATAAGGCTAATGGGGTTTATTTAAATATTTTCTAATTCAGACCACTTCTTACCACCATCTCTCACCTGGACCAGTCCAGTAGTTTCTGAACTGGTCTCCCTGCTTCTACTCCTAGCAACCCTACAGTTAGTTGTTCTCCATCAAACAGCCAGAGCCATCCTCCAGACATGTAAATCAGACTGTGTCACTTCCTTAATCACTTTCCATCACTCTGACAAATCAAATTCGACGTCCTTCCCTCGCCCACACAGCCCTCTGTGCTCTGGCCACTGCTGACCTCACTGTTTCATTACTATCTCTACTCTGTTCACTCCATGCTGTCCACATTGGCCTTTCTGCTGTTTCATAAAGGCACTAAGCTTTCCTGTGTCTCAGTAGCCCTCGTCCCAAATGGTCACATGATTCTTTTTCACTCTCTTTAGGTCTCAACTCAAGTGTCTCCTCTTTCAAGGTGCCTTTCCTTACCCTCAAGCTAAAACAGGACCCTCCATCACTTTCTATTTATTTCCGTGCCCTGCTTTACATTTCTTCACGGGTACTTGTTTGCCTGTTCCTCTAGAACGGCTCTGTCTATAGAACTTTCTGCAATGATGGAAATGTTTAAAAAAACTCCATGCTGTCTAATATACTAGCCACATATGGCGACTGAGCACTTGAAATGTATCGAGTGAGACCGAAGAACCGAATTTTTAATTTAATTGAGGTCTAATTAATTTAAATTTAAATAGCCACACGTGGCTAGTGGCTACCATATGGGATGGCAGAGCTCGGGCATTTAAGCTCCATAAGGACAAAGGCTTACCTGTCTTGTTTACGGCTGTGTCTCCAGGGGAAGAACAGTGCCTGGTACGTGACAAGTATGGGAAGAATACTCTTTGAATTTGTAAATGAATTTTGAGTGAATAAGTCACTAGAACATTATCTATGACATTAAGTGACTTGGGCTGTTGTCCTACTAATTAGTTTGGTGCTCCCATGCAAAGGATCTGATTTCTCTTTATAAAATGGCCTTCCTCATATACTTATTTGTTTTTTGGGCAGGCATCACATAAGAGAGCTAGCTGTACAGGATATAAGATGCAGGGGCAGATTAAGGAATTGTTATGGCTCATAGAGGAAAGCTTAGAAATGGTTGTTCTGATGGTGGCGGAGGATCAGGAAATAGGTCTTAAAACTTTTAATTGTTTTTCCTGAGCACAATATTACTTATAAAATTTTCCTATTTTGATTAATTCTCTTCTTCCTTCCATTGTATGTAGCTTTGGCTTTAGACACTAGCACGGGGACAAGCTGCACAGGTGTTTACATCCTGCCTTTTTACTGAGATTCAATAAATGATGTGTGTCTGTGCATGTTTATTAATTAGAATTGTGGTGTTTTTATTCAGTCTGTCAGGAGGCTAAGCAGTCGCAAGGCCCTGTCTGTTTATAGAGGTCCTGGAGCCAATCTCCTAGGGCTTGAACCAGGGGAACACTTTTGGCTTTGTGGTTGACCACACTTGACGGAGAGCACGGATCTGTAGGGGTAAAAGGGACATGCAGAGGTCACGGAGCCATTTGGGCTAGTCTCCAAATAGACTTCACCTAAGTCATCGAGACATTTTGGGCATCTCTCCCAGTTTTAAAGGCCTCCAGGAGTAGGGATTCTCAGACTCCCTTATAGCCGTTTTATTTATTTTTAGAAACATTTATTATTAAAAAGTTTCAGATAAATTTAAACGAAGGGAAAAACACTTGTCCCAGGAGGACCACCTATCTATCTATCTATGTATCTATCTAATTATTTAAATGATGTAATTATTTTTCCTTGAGTATGTCGGAGACTAGACTTTCCTGCCACCATCCCGCCCCCTCCCCCCTTACTGAGACACCTTACTGAGTGCTTCCTCTCTTATTTCTTATCCCTCTAGTCATGTTTCTCCCACAAGGCTTAGGGCCCGCTTGATCAGAGTCACGTGATGTGCTTGTTAAACTTGTACCTTTTCTGCTTCCAACTGATGGAGTTAAACTCTAGATATGGGCCCCAAAGCTGAATTTTAACAAGCTCCCTGGCTAAGTCTGAGAGCAAATGCATCTTGTTCTTTAGTATTTGGCTCAAAATTCTCTTCCCTTGATTTATCTCACTTGATTAATCAGCTTTACCATCTAAGAGCGTTGACTTGATCTGCATATCTTCGTATAATCATTAGTACTCATTTATATTGCAGAGTCAAACCAGTTTATCTACCTGAATATCACCTGCTTGGTGGGGGGGACAGCATCCCAGCTGTGAGTGATTAATAAAAGCAAATTTGGGTAAATAGAATATAATGATAGATCTCTTGTCTTTATTTGTTTGCGTATGTCTGTCAGGCTGTTGTAAAGGTCACCATCCATAGTGGTCTCGAAGTCTTTCACGTAATGAATAGAATCATGTTAAAATTTCTGTCTTCTCTACTTTGTTACATGACAAATCTCATAGTAGTGTTTTAATGGTTCTTTTGTGCATGTGCATTATTATAAGTTGCCTTATTCTTTATGGATGGAGGTGAGATATTATTTCCACTTATTGCACTTTAATGTAAAATAAAATAAAATAAAGCAGATTTATGGGTCATCTGCTTTTTTTTGTTGCCCACATTAGTAGTTTTCTCTACCGTGTGGAGGAAACTGAGAGTTGACTGAGGGGGTCGTACTCAGTGTACACCGTTCTGCTCATGCTTTCCCGATGAACTGCCACACTGTAAGGGGAGATTTCTCCTACTTCTGCAGTTATCCCTGAGAAAAGGAATTCATTTTATATTCGAGGGCTTTTAATGTTTCTCCTATGTGAGCCCTCTCTCAATTACTGGTTCGAATAATAAAGTACTCGTTGGAGACAGCAGCTCTTTGGAGCATTATTATCCCAAATGACCTCCAGCAGTGCTAGTTTTGAATGCTTGTTGGAGTTCCCTGATACACCACTAAAAAGGAGAGAGAAAGAAACATAATATAGTGTTGGCTGCATCGTAAACAAGCCACTTAAAGATGTCTTAAAAGCATCATGTAAGTGATTATCAAGTGGAGACCACGGATACACAGCTTTAAGATGAGTTTTGAAGAAACCGGCTTGCTTTGTGACTGAATACTGTGGCACAGGTTAAAATGTTCAGCGACAGTGTTATTCACAGATTCAAAAAGTGCACTCTTTCTAACAACTCAGCTGGATCTGAAGATGGTAAGCTCTGGAAAACTAAAACAGTGGTTCTCATGGTGATGAAGATGCTGCTGATGGCTTACATGTCAAGGTTTGAATAAAATTGTTTAATGATATGTGAGAGCTGAAAATAAATTTTACATTAATAGACAGTTTTTTATGCTATGTGATTTGAAATTTGTGTGTGTAACTGAATCAATAAGGTCCCCATTATAAGTGGACTATTATTTCATTTGCATCTCTGAGAGGTGATACATTCAAGTTGAGTTCAAAATAACTAAACCTTTTATTTTTGCTTTTGTTGGGATAACCTTCAACATGCCTTTCTATTTGGGGATGTGAGGATCTTGCTTTTTCTTTCTTTTCCACTTAGATATAAACATCTTGGGAGCAGAGATCACATCTAAGTATGTCTCTGATAAAGCCGTGACATCACACTCTGGCGCTGTTTCTGCTCCTTGAAGATTCTTACCAAATGTTTGCTGTTGATGATGACAGTTGTAATATTTGTACGCTAGGACAGAATTTGTGGTTTTATTTGTGCAGAACACCCACTGAATGGGTTCAGACTTTAAAAAAAGAGTTTCCCCTCAGCTATCATGCTGTATGACCCGCAGTATACATACAGACTAATTGTGTCTAATCAAAAGATATTTTTGTTTCAGTGGGTTCCTCAAGAAGAGAAGGCGTTCCTGCCCATGTTAATCTGTCTGCGTCATCCATGCTAATGATTGCAATGCAATACACATCCAACCCAGGTAAGTGACCTTTTGAATGGTTGACTAATTTCAGAAACGATTATTAAATGAGATATGAAACAAGTAAGCCAGAAATTCACGTGTGGGAAGAGCTCCTCTTGGTGGATAGACTACTGGGGATGTGTGGCAAGACAGACTTTTGGGTCGAAATAAATTCATCTTGCGTGTTGCTATTAGCAGTAATCTTGCTGGCTAGTCATATTTCTTGAATGTTTGGGGCAATTTTAGAACACTGCCTAGAAATTGAATGTAAGTATATAGGAATAAGTTAAATTAGAAATGTAAAAAATCATCTGCAATTCTAATGACTGAAGATAATCACTGTTAATATTTTGTGAATTTGCTAATCCAGTGCCACACAAGTCTCCTTGAACATGAATCTTTTACTACCTTTCTGATTATTTCCTTAGAACAGATTCATAAAAGAGGGATTAATAAGTTAAGGGACTTGAAATAATTTCAGTAGTCTCATTAACTACATTCATGAGAGTACAGTAACCTGTCATTGAATTTTATAAAAGTTTGTATTCTGTCAGACAGATGAGAAAGAATATCTCATTGCTTTGACTTGTATTTCTTAGGACTGATATTGGACAGGTGTCATTTCCAGTCATCTGTATAATTTGATTTTCATTCATTAGTATAATTGCACATGAACTTTGGGAAACTGACCCAAAAAAGGGGCTGACTGTTGGCATCACATGCTGCGATATGAACTCAATTTTAATTTTCATATGTCGTTTATACGGAAAGTGAACAAATTTGATGTCACTGTTTTCAATCTCTACTTAATTACATAATAAATAATAATTATGTTCTTGACACAGGTTGGGGAAAAAGTATTGTATTTATTTATTTATTTATTGTTTATTTTCAAAAGTATTTTTAAAAAAGTGTTTTTAATGTTTATTATTTTTGTGAAAGAGAGAGACAGAGCATGAGTGAGGGAGGGACAGAGAGAGGGAGACACAGAATCCAAAGCAGGCTCCAGGCTCTGAACTTACAAACTGTAGATCATGACCTGAGCCGAAGTCAAATGTTCAACTGTCTGAGCCACTCAGGTGCCCCTAAAAGTGTTTTGGTTTTTTTTTAAATGTTTACTTTTGAGAAGAGAGAGAGAATGTGAGTGAGATGGGGCAGAGAGAGAGGGAGACACTGAATCTGGAGCAGGCTCCAGGCTCTGAGCTGTCAGCACAGAGCCCGACACGGGGCTCCAACTCAGGCCTCTAGATCATGACCTGAGCTGAAGTCGGCTACTTAACCAACTGAGCCCCCCAGGTGCTCCTAAAGTGTTTTATTTTGAAATCTTAAAACTTCTTCATTTGGAGTGTTACCCTTTAAATATGAAATGCCTTGTGTTATTATATGAGTAATTAAAATGTATACTTTTTTGGAAGTTCTCTCTCATGTCTCACTCTGGCTTGGAGGGCCCTCAAAATGTCATTTGTATTTATTATATATAATTTTTTGGAAACACCCTTCATTTGGGGTCTAGTAAGTTGAAATCTCACCCTGAGGCTTTGGTCCTAATTTGTAAGTTGGGAGGCAATAAGGTAGGGGCCCTAAAATCATGAGGTTAAGGTCTGTGGGTCATATCTGAGCTCACCAGTAAATTGAGCAAATTAGTGTTAACCTTGAGCAAGTTTTTTAACCTCTCTAAGACCAAGGTTCCTCATTTCTAAAAGAGGAATAGTAATTTCTGCCATGCCTTAAACTGTCGTGAGCATCTAGAGTTGAGTATACGTGAAATGCTCGTGTAGCATAGTGACAGGCACACGGTGAACGCTCAGTGAAAAGCAACGCAATCGCTTCAGTCTGCCATCTTCTTCTTGGAGTTGAGCGTTTCGCTGGAAAACCACTGTGATCAGGCTGCGCTGCTTCCGTTATTCCCAAATCTACATCTTTGTCTGTTCTTGGGAAATGTTTATAGCCAGCTATTCCATGCTAGAAATTACACTTGGGACCCAAAACTAGTCTTTTGTTGTGGGAAACTGTTAAGAGTGAGGCGATACCCACCGGGGCTTTCGGGGACCCAGTGATAGGGTGTCATTTTGTCACTTGAATTTTTATTGCGGGGGACAGCAAGTGGCAGGTTGGTCCTGGTAGCCCATTGTGTATCAAGAATGGAGCATAGACCTGTTCAGCCACGTAATTCTTCGTTCACTGCTCGGAGCTAGACACTGTGAAAACCACCCAGAAACACAAGGTGTGGCGCTTGCTATGGATCTGAGGTCCAATTGGAAATATTAGGCATATTCACATAAATCATTAATTTACAATGTGAAGTAGTATATGGAAAGTACAAAATATGTACTGTAGACTGTATGCATTCATCAGAGGGAGAGAACTCTGTGGATTGAAAATTTTAGGAAAGACTTCAGGACACTTGAGCAAAGTGTGGGTCTTAAAATGTGGGTAGAGTTTTGACTGATAGGGTAAGTGGAACAATCTGGAAGGGCAAGCAGTTCAAACAGAGGGACTCTCCAAGTGTGTTCGTGGGGCAGTCAGTGGACTACTTGGAACTGGGTTCACGTGATAGCCTTATGGAGAAAGAGAAAGCAGCCTGGAACATCTGTGCCTGTGAGCTCACTGATGCCTTAAGGACAAAATTCCAATTCTAGAGGGTTATTTATATTTTCAGTAAATAGTCACTGAATATCTAGTATGTGCCAGACACTGGAGAAACCATGGTTAGCAAAACAGAACTGACCTCTGCACCTGCCTCATGGAGCTTATATGGTAGTGGTGGGAGAAGACATTAATTAAATAATTTTCAAAGCAAATATAAAGTTTCAGCTGGTACAAGCACTTTGAAAGATGTACTTTGTACTATGAGACCCTATAAAAGAGGATTTTTCTTTTTTTTTTTTTAATGTTTATTTATTTTTGAGAGACAGACAGAGCACAAGCTGGGGAGGGGCAGAGAGAGAGGGAGACACAGAATCCAAAACAGGCTCCAGGCACTGAGCTGTCAGCACAGAGCCTGATGCTGGGCTCGAACCCATGAACTGTGAGATCGTGACCTGAGCCAAAGTCAGACACTTAAATGACGGAGCCACCCAGGCACCCTGGGATTTTTCTTTTCTTGAAGAGGTCAGAGAGGGCTTCTCTGGGGAAGTAACCTTTGGTCTGAGGACTGAAGGATGAGTAGCATTCACAAGGCCTACAAGGGGGAGGGGATTCAAGTAGAAGTGTCTCCTGTGTCAGAAGGGAGCCTGGAGAGCAGGTGGGACTGAGAGATGGGTACAGCTGGAGCTCAAGTGAGGGCTGCCTCCTAGGAAGTAAGATTGGGGACGTCTGTGGGCCAGAACATACAGCATATGTGGGCTCTGTTTGGCAGTCCTGTGTTTATCCTGAGTCTAATGTGAAGGCTCCAGAGGACTTTGGGTAGTTGAGTACCCTGACTGCAGTTGAGAAGAGATTTAAAAGGAACCAGAGTGGAGGGCCTGGGTGGCTCAGTCAGTTAAGTGTCTGACTTCGGCTCAGATCATGATCTCACAGTCTGTAGGATTCGAGCCCCACATTGGGCTCTGTGCTGACAGCTCAGAGCCTTGAGCCTGCTTCGGATTCTGTGTCTCCTTCTCTCTCTGGCCCTCCCTCACTTGTGCGTGCTCTCTATCTCTCTCTCTAGTAAACAAATAAATAAACTAAAAAACAAAAACAAAAAACCAGACTGGATATAGATTGACCCTCGAGGATCCCTCGTTGTTTGTCTTGGCATGTAAAAGTCAGGGGCAGTAGAGACCAAGACAAGTAGTATTTAAAAAGTAAAATTGATAGGAGTTGGTGACATACTGGATATAGAGAATTTTTGACTTGCATAACTGGGTGCATGATGGTTCTGTTCATTGAGAAAGGAGACACTGGAAGGAAAAAACCAGGCTTTTGAGGGAAGCTCACGAGGGATGTGTTTTGGACATGTGTTCAAGATGTCTTTGAGACGTTGAAGAGGAGATGGTATATCTTGGACTAATACAATGTTAAATGTCAATTGTATCTCAATAAAACTGGAAAAGAACCTCACACATAGTCTCAGTAATAATTCTATATGACCAAAACACAACACTGCAAATCAATCAGCTTCCTTAAAAAAAAGAGAGGCTCTGGTAATTAGGAAGTTGAGTTATGAGTCTGTAACTCAGTGCAGAGCTCTGGGCTAGAGATAATGAGCATTGAACCGACCTGTAAGTGTTCAGTGACCTTTATTGAATTGCATATGGATGGTAACTGAAGTTGTATATGAGTGTGAGGTTGCTTAGGAGACAGCACAGAATGAAAAGTGGAGTGGGCTTATGATTGAGCTTTCAGGAACTCCAACAGATAAAGGTCCAATGGAAGAAGATGGGCTTGCCAAGGAGGCAGAGAGGTTATATCAGCGAGGATGTGTTTTGAATTACAACAACGTTTGTCGTCTACTTTGTTTACTTAGTAGGAAGTCTTGCAGATAGTGCCGCGGTATCAGGGGACTGAGATGGCGTCTCTGTGTTTCTCTTGGACTTCCCCTCCTGTTTGCAAGATGGCTGCCACAATGGGAGTTGTTATATTCTTACATAATCACATCCACAAACAGGTAACAGGATCAGTCAGGGTAATTAGAGAGGTCTCCTGTTGTCCTTCTTTTATTAGAGAAAAAATATTTCAGAAGCCCCTCAGTGGATTCTCTCTTAGGTCTTACTTGCCAGTTACATGGCCATCCCTAGCTGCCAAGGGCTCTGGGAAAATATCTTTCTTTGTAGTCTGTGCATTGGGAGATACACAAGGAAGAAAGGGGTGTTGATAGTGTTTGAGGAGCAACAACAGTGTCAGCCACAGGTAATAAAAGAGGATTGGTCACGAAGTAAGGGAAGAGAGTGTTGTTTTTTTTTTAGTGTTTATTTAAACATTTAAATGTTCATTAAACATCCGCTCAAGGGGCAGAGAAAGGGGGTGGGTGCAGAGGATCTGAAGTGCGCTCTACCCTGACAGCAGAGAGCCTGATGCGGGGCTCGAACACTAACCGTGAGATCATGACCTGAGATGAAGTTGGACACTCAACCGACTGGGCTAAACCTTCCCAGGTGACCTGGGAAGAGAGTAATTTGAAAAGGAGACAGCAGTCAGCAATACTGACTGCTTCTGAAGGTCATTAAGAGGCAGACTGAAGTATGTTCATTGAATTGAATGACACAGAGGCCATCAGTGACCAGTGGAACAGTGAAACCTGTTTCATTGCTGTGATAGGGTTGGACGACAGATTCAGGAATATATAAAATGGGGGTCTAACTAGGTGAAGGTCTCTTTCTCTCCCAAGTGAACATAGATAAATCAAAGAAGCTTGCTGTTACGTGGCCTCTAAGAATTCCTCAACAAGGTGAAATTGGTGACTGAATGATAAAAGACTCCCGTTCTAATCATCAGTCTGTTACTTGCTATTTGTTTAACCTCAAGCAAGATAGGAAACGAAGCCTGTTTCCTAACTGCAACATGGTGGTTATGAGATAACAGGTATAAGACTTTTAACACAACACCCAGCACATAATGAAGCCTCAATAATATGAGGTTTTTTTACAATCCTATTGGGTAACTCTCTATCCTATGTAGTTCTTGATCACATTGATATAAGTTTATATTATACAATTAATATTACTAGGGATTTTCCTTAGTATTTCTTTTGTTAATAAGATGAAGGATCTCAGAAAAAGCTTGATAAAGTCAAGGGCTTGCATGATTTTTGAAATGTCTGAATACTATAAGGGCATAAGTAGTTTTTTATTTTATTAAAATTTTTTGTTATTAAAAATTTTATTATGAAAATATAGCTGACATACAATTATATCGGTTTCAGGTGTACAACATAGTGATTCAACAATTCTCTACATTACTCAGTGCTCACTGTGATAGTATGGTCACCATCTGTCACCATACAATATTATTACAATATTATTGACTGTATTTCCTATGCTGTATTTTTCATCTCCATGAGTTATTTATTTTATAAGTGGAAGTTTCTACCTCTTAATTTCCTTCACCTATTTTGCCCATCCTTCACCCTTCTTCCCTCTGGCATCCGCCAGTTTGTTCTCTGTATTTATGAGTCTGTTTCTGTTTGTTTTGATTTTTAGATTCCACATATAAGTGAAATCATATGGTATTTGTCTTTCCTTGTCTGACTTATTTCACTTAGTGTAATATCCTCTGGTTCTGTCCATGTTTTCACAAATGGCAAGGTTACATTATTTTTCATGGCTGAGTAATATTCCGTTGTGTATATTATATCCATGTCTTCTTTATCCATTCAGCTATTGATGGACACTTAGATTGCTGTCGTTGTAAATACTGTTGCAAGAAACATAGGATTGCATGTATCTTTTCAAATTAGTGTTTTTGTTTTCTTTGGGTAAATATCCAGTCGTGGAATTACTGAATCATATGGTGTTTTTCTATTATTAATATTTTGAGGAACATTGATATTGTTTTCCACAGGGGTCGTGCCAACTTACATTCCCACCAACAGTGCCCAGAGGTTCCCTTTCCTCTATGTCCTCACCAGTACTTGTTATTACTTGCCTTTGTGATGCCAGCAATTCTGACTGGTGTGAGGTGATATCTCATTGGGTTCTTGATTTGCATTTCCCTGATGATGAGTGATGTTGAGCATCTTTTCATGTGTCTGTTTGGCCATCTGTATGTCTGTTCAGGTCCTCTGCCCATATTTTAATAAAATTATTTGTTTTTTTGATGTTGAATTGTGTGAACTCTTTGTATGTTTTGGATATTAGCCCCTTATCAGATATATTATTTGCAAATATCTTTTCCCATTTAGTAGATTGCCTTTTTGTTTTGTTGATTGTTTCCTTTAATGCACAAAACCTTTTTATTTCATTGTAGGCCCATTTGTTAATTTTTGCTTTTGTTGTCTTTGCCTAAGGAGACAGATCCATAAATATGTTGCCAAGGCTGATGTCCAAGAGTTTACTGCCTATGTTTTCTTTTAGGAGTTTTATGGTTTTAGGCCTCACATTTAGGTCTCAAACCATTTTGAATTTATTCTTTTAAAAAATATATTATGTATTTTGAGAGAGAGAGTGGGCACACACACACACACATACACACACATGTGTACACACACACATATACGAGCTAGGAGAAGCAGAAAAAGAGGGAGAGAGAATCCTAAGCAGGCTCCTGATGGGGGCTCGATCCCAGGAACCATGAGATCATGACCTGAGCTGAAATCAAAAGTCGGGCGCTCAACCAGCTGAGCCACCCAGGCTCCACCATTTTGAGTTTATTTTTATGTATGTGTAAGATAGTGATCCAGTTTTATTTTTTTGGAAATAAGTAACTTCTAATTTAATGATTAGAGTGAAAAGTCATACTAATATATTTTATTATACTGAAAGAATGTTTTATCTAGTATTTACAATTCATGTTCAAATTATATTTTCTTCCTCACAGTGTATCATTGTCAATTATTGGAATGCCTCATGAAATATAAGCAAGAAGTCTGGAAAGTAAGTTTTGGGCCAAATTTAATTCATTGCCACAAACTTCATTTATAAATATAGTAAAAATTGTTTGCAGAAAAACAGGTCAGATTTATTGATGTCTTATTATTTGGCGTGGCAGAACTTGGAGTTCTTTCCTTCCTGGTAAACTTATTATTTAAAGCAAGAATGATACTTGAGGAACACAGTAGCCTGACAGAAAAAGTAATTGAGTATCTCTTATTCTTAGAATTTAATAAATACTGTATTAATGACAATTTTATTTAATTTGAAATGATGCTCAAGAACCTGTCTTCTTTCAAATAGGAGATGTGAATCGTTACAAAATACGTTTCAGGAAAATGTTTTTAAAATGCAGTGTTTGGCAAACCAGTTAACACTATTCTAAAATCTTTACGTAACATTATCCTGGGTAGAGAAGAATTTGTTAAAAGACAGTGTAGTTTTGCCCATTACCTGAAGGGGGGATTAGGGCGGGCTTATTTACAGAACCAATAAGTAAATAATAAAAAATAATGTTTTAATGTGATCTCATCTGAGAAACAGACGTAGATAATGAGGTGTCAGGGAAATTAACCACCCAACCCTTCTACTGGAATTTTCGCTGCTTTGGTAATATTAAGTGAGCTGTTTTTATTTTTATTTGATGATGCTAAGTCCAAATATGCTTCCTGTTTCCCTTAGGATCTTTTGTATGTGATTGCCTATGGGCCTTCACAAGTGAAGCCTCCGGCTGTACAAATGCTCTTCCATTACTGGCCCAATTTAAAACCTCCTGGGGCAATAAGTGAATACAGGGGCTTGCAGTACACAGGTAAGAAGAGCCCTGTGATGCCCCATTTTAATTCTCTTACGCCGCATTTGCCTCACCGAGTTGTTTTTTTTTTTTAATCTTGCTGGATTATATTTACGTGCCTTGAGACATCGTCACAAACCCTATCTGAAACTAGGTGTTATAAAATAAAATCATGAAAATCAATTTCAAAAGCATTTCTGACATTGCAGCAAAGAGCCTGAGTCTTAGTCTCATTCGCTGTACACCTGGCTTGGGGTCCTAACTATCGCTAAACTTAATCAAAGGTGTGAGCGGTGAGTGTGGCCGCTGATTTGCCCACCATGTAGCAAAACCTTAGCTGGCTAATTCTGCCTGGAGAAGAAGACTTGCACGTTCGACATTACCAGTTCATACACCAAATAAAAATTAAGTGACTGCGAGAGCCTAGTTGGACAGGAAGAGGCAACAATTGGTGAATATTTGTGTAACTAATAACCAAGAAGTAAACATCGAATTTAAATGTAAAGACATATATGTACCAAAAAACCAAACAAGCCTTAGGTCCTATTGTTTATGTTTATATATTGTAAAATCAAAGAAGGAACCTATGGCTAATGGAGTTTCTGGTGCCCCGACTGCCCTCACCCCCGACTTAGTTGTCTACATACTTTCGTGAAAAGAGGAGAAGTGGATATTTTGGCAACGTTAGCTTTTATTTAACATTGTGAGATTGTACATTGATGCTCTGATAATCTCCTTCTTTCTTGGTATTACTTATCTTTCCAAAGATGACTTGAGGCGATTCAAAGGGGATTTAACTTAATTCGGGTGTCTGATTTATGTTCCTGATGAAAGCCAAGTGTGCAGAGATGTTAACACCTGCTTTTTGGGTTTTGATGTTCTTTGGTGGGCTTGTTCTGAACTCAGAACAAATAATATTGGCTTTAGTGGTAGCAATAATATTCATTAAAACAATGAAGGTAAATAGTAAGTCCCTTTTTAAAAAATGGAAATTGGTATCATTGGTGTTTTAAATCATGGAGAGTAGAGAATGTTTAAATGTTGCTAAGTGGATAATTTGAATATAAAAACAGGAAAAAAATTTGGATGCATTAATAAAATAGATGAAATGGCTGAAATACTCAATTTTTCACTAGATCCCTGCAACATAAGTATTACATGATGTAGGAATGGGGAACCAGTATCAAATGAAATTTATTTGATAAGTGTTTGAAGAGTAATATCATCTGCCAGGCACTGTTTGCTGATGCTGTAAGAGCCGATTCAGAACCGGACCCCGTGAAGCTTAATACGTCTGATTATGGAAACTGATTTACTTACTCAGCGAAGGTTTATGGGGTGTCGACCGGTGTTGTTCTAGGCACCGAGTGGTAAAGTGATGTAAAAAGCGGACTAAAATCACTGCGTGTGGACATTTCAGTTTTCTGGGAAAGACCAGGAAACTGCCTTTCGGTGTAATAGAGGCTAAAGCAGAACAAATACAAAGAGCTGTGGGAATATGCAGCAGGGGCCTCTGACCTCACCCTGATGGTGGGCAAGTTCGGGCAGGGTTAAGTTGTCAAGGAAAGTTCTTAAGTGAGTGACGTGTAAGCCGATACCTGAAAGATATGCACACTCTAGATGTCAAAGGGAGAGTGAATCATGAGTGGATAAAATGTAAATTTGAGGCAGAAGGAACACCTGGGTTCAGACTTGGAGGCCAGAGATAGCATGATCCTATTTAGGACCCGGAAAAGGTTGTGCAGCCAGACAATGGAGTGACAGGAGGAGAGCAGCTGGAGATAAGCAGAAAGCCTGGCAGGGCCTGTGAAGGAGCTGGGATGTTATCCTAACAGCAGAAGGAAACCACTGACAGGTTTTAAACGGAGAAGCCGCATGATGAGATTTGCCTGTTCAGAGCCTCCCACAAGCCTGCCAACTGACAGCAGCTTCCGCTTACCCCTGCGACCCTACCTGCTGGGAAGAGCCAGTCAGCCATGTCTCCCCAGAATAGCTCAGTCTATGCCTGCTGAGATGACGGCTACTCTTTCATCTTTCCTTGGCCTATCCGAACGAGATGTCTCTGTCTACTGGCATCCATTCTTCAGTCCGTTCCTGTGATCGTACCTCCATCCACTTCCATTCTTTCAACAGTGTGTCATTGAATGCCTGCTACCTGCCAGGCACTGTCCAAGGCCCTGGGGTAGTGACTCTCTGGGAACCCCCATTCTAGCTGACCATGGCGTTCTATGCAGGAAAGAAGAGAGCATGGGGAAAACATGAATCATTCTGGTCCATATATTACTATTGATCTAGCAATGGTCGTTTGTCAGACATTGTTCTAGCTGCTTCTATCTCACCTAATGTTTTAACCTTCTCCTGACTGGGCACAGTTATGGACCAAGTATCATATTGGGTTTTACAGACATTTTCTCAGTTAATCCTCACAAAAATCTTGAGATGTAAGTTTTCTTATTTCCATGTTATAGGTGATGAATGGGACATAGAGTTTGAGTCACGCCCCTAAATTCACACAGATAATAAGGGAGCACAGCTTGAATTTGGACTTTGATTCTGTTCATTGAAAACCCACATTTTTCTGTTCTAACAGTGTGATATCACTTCTGTGAATTTGGTTCTTTAATTAAACTTGAGCAGGAGCATTAGAAATTTTCTGCAACATCTGCTATACAAGGAAAGATGCATTGAAGGTTGTCATCAGCATTTAGATGTTACTCTGACTCTAAATGTACATTATTCTTAATAATAAAAGTTGTATGAATACAGAATTTTATGGCCTTGGAAACTCAAATATAAAATACTTTCTTCGGGACCAGAAGCTTTCTCATGCTTTCTGAGTGATGTGTTTCTTTTTTAAAAAGTTAAATTAATTTTTTAAAAGGAAACATTGCTTTTAGAAAAATTATAGAAATATATAAGAAGAAATAAAGACTACTACTACCCAGAAATGACCAGTGTTAACATTTTGGTATATTTCTCTCTAGGTTTTTTTGATGCATATTTTAAAACAAAATAAAGCTCATATTGTATATAATTATACAAGATTTCCCTCCAAGCTTTCATTATGACATTTTTTTTTAAACATTTATTTATTTTTGAGAGACATAGAGACAGAGTATGAGCAGGGGAAGGGCAGAGAGAGAGGGAGACACAGAATCCGAAGCAGGCTCCAGGCTCCGAGCCATCAGCACAGAGCCCGACGCGGGGCTCGAACTCACAGACCGTGAGATCATGACCTGAGCCGAAGTCGGCCGCTCAACCCACTGAGCCACCCAGGTGCCCCTCATTATGACATTTTTAAAATACAGAAAATTTCAAAGAATAACAGTATGGACATACCTATAGCCACCTAGATTTAATAATTGTTAGTAAGTAGCCATTATTTTAATTTGACATGTGTGTATGTAAATTATGTGTTTCTCTTCAAGCGTAGTAAATAGGAATAATGGCAGCTGGCATGAAGATCAGATAGTGAGGATTTGGTAATATGCGGTGTTTGCCTCTTTTGCACTTATTACTATTTATCAACAACAAAAACTACTTCAATTAGTTTGGTCATTGAATATGAGTCTTAAAGATGCAGAAATTACAAGAAGTTTCTTGGCAATGGAAATAGCCTTTCCGTTGCTCAGTACACTCTGCTTCTATGGAGGAGAAAGAAAATATTTAGCTTTTTTTTTTTTTTTTTTTTTGTATGTGTGTGACAGTGTCTCAACTAGTGAATAATTTAGATCAGCCCTGGTCGTTGTGTGGTTTCCATCTGAACTATGGAACAGAAGACGTGGCACAAGATCTACATTTCCAAGACAGAGTTTGTTGCAGAAGTGATAAAAATTAGCGAAAGATAAGCCCTACAAGGTTAGACTTTGGTCTAGGCTACCAGATGTCTAACCGTACCTTACTTAGTACGGTTGGATTCTTGAGTTGTACAAGTAGAAGGTCTGCCGGGACTTTTATGTCATAATTGCTCCATTATTGAGTTCTTATTTGTTTTTTTGTTATTTTGTCTCCACAAATTTAAAAAAGTATTTCAAACTGTTTTTATTTGTATGTTATACACATGTGGAAAAACACACAAATTTTAAGCGTATGGGGGAACATCTCCCGCCATGTTTACCATCAGGATTACCTCCTCCTTCTATCAACCACTACGTTGACTTCCAGCATCCAAGATTATTTTTACTTATTTTTACTATTTTTGAATTGTATATAAATGGAATCATACATTATTTATTTGTGTGTGTGTGCGCGCGTGTGCGTGTCTGCGCATGTGTGTGTGTGATTTGTCTATGGGTTGAGCATAACTGTGTTCATTTTTATTGCTACATATGTTCTACAAAATTAATGTGCTACAGTGTATGTATTGATTTTACCATTAATGGATAATTGGGTTGTTCCAACTTCTTGATTCTTACAAGTAATGCTGCTGTGAACATCCTTCTTTGTATCTTTCGGTGTGCACATGCACGCATATCTGTTAGATATGTACCTCGGGTGGGATTACTGGATCAAAGGGTGTGCATATATCTAATTTTTTTCATCTCACCCTCCCCAGCATATATCTAATTTTAATGGATGCTGGCAAACAGTTTTCCAAAAAGGATCGTTAATGTATACTCCCATTACCAGTGTATGAAAGTTCTTTTTGTCTCTCTTCCACATTTTGGGCAATACTTTATTTGTTTTCAAAATTTTACCTTTTCCATTTAGATATATCTGAAATTAATTTTTCTGTATGGTGTGAGGTAAGGTTCAATTTTTTCCTCTATGGATAGTCAGCAGACCGAACATCATTTATTGAAAAGATTGTCCTCTTCTTATTGCTTGGTACCAAGATGTTTGTCCTAAATCAAGTGTTTATTTAAGGACAGTTCTCTCTGGGTTCTTTATTTAGTTTAATTAGTATATTTTTCTTTTCCCCAAAACCACGCTGAGCTGAATAATGTAGCTTAATAATAAAACTTTATATCCTTCAGTACAAGTCTTTCTACCTTGTTATAATTGTTTTTCTCTTCCTTGTCTCCCCCTGCTTTCTCTTCTTCCTGTTCTTTCTCCTCCTTATTTTCTTCTTCCTACTTCATGGTTATTCCTAGCTATTTGCTAAGTTAAAGAGTTAAATTAAACAACACAAACACACCTTAACTACTAGGATTTTGACTGACATTGCCTGGAATCTCTAGATCAATATGGGGAACTGTCTTCTTTATAATATTAAATCTTCCAGTCCATGTACATAGCATATCTCATTTATTTAGACTTTCTTTAGTTTCCCTCAAC
The DNA here is from genome assembly GCA_030068075.1 of Paguma larvata. Taxonomy (NCBI): domain Eukaryota; kingdom Metazoa; phylum Chordata; class Mammalia; order Carnivora; family Viverridae; genus Paguma; species Paguma larvata. The sequence goes on from CM057827.1 coordinate 38,207,412, forward strand.
GCTGTTATATAGTTTTCTATGTAGGTGGTTTGGCTAAATGTCATGTAGTGTGTGTTCCTAGGTATTTATTTATTTTTGATGTATTGTCAGTGATACAGCTTTAAAAAATTATACTTTCTAACTCTTTGTTGCTAGTATGTATACATGCAATTAATTCTTGTATATTGATTTTGTATCCAGAAACCTTGCAAAATCACTATTTAATTCTAATGATTTATTTTCAGTTTAAAAAAATTCTGTATGTGCAATTATAGTATTGCTCCTTTTAATGTCTCCTTTTCGATCGTTAGGTCTTTTATGTCTGTTGACTTATTGAGCTAGTTAAAACCTTCTTTGGGGCGCCTGGGTGGCTCAGTCGGTTAAGTGTCCGACTTCAGCTCAGGTCATGATCTCACAGTCTGTGAGTTCGAGCCCTGTGTCGGGCTCTGTGCTGACCGCTCAGAGCCTGGAGCCTGCTTCAGATTCTGTGTCTCCCTCTCTCTCTCTGACCCTCCCCCAGTCATGCTTTGTCTCTCCTGCTCTCAAAAATAAGTAAAAACATTTTTAAAAAATCCTAAAACCTCCTTTGCTATGCTGAGTTTTAAGTTCCTTCATGGTTTCTTCCTTGACCCATGGGTCATTTAGAAGGATGATGATTGATTTCTAAACACATGGGGATTTTCCTTGTGAAGTTTTGTATCGATTTATGGTTTGATTCCTCTGTGGCCAGACAACATACTTTGTATTATTTCATTTCTTTAACCTTTTTACACTTTCTTTAGGACTGAGCCTATTGTTATTTTGTAATGTTCTGTGTACTTAAAAAACAGCTCTTGTATTTGGCAGTTGTTTGATACTGTGTTCTATATATGTCAAATAAATAAAATTTGTTAATTGTATATTTTAAATCTTCTATATTCTTATTGCATCTTTTTTTCTATTCTATCAAATAAATTTGTTAATCGTGTAGTTTAAATCTTCTATATTCTTATTGCATCTATTTTCTAAGGGTAGAATATTAAAATCTCCTACTATGAATGTGGATTTGTGTATTTCTCTTTGTAGTTCTGCCAACATTTGCATTATTAGGTGCTTACAAATTTAGAATGCAATATATTTTTTAAAAAAATTTTCAACGTTTATTTATTTTTGAGAGAGAGAGAGAGAGTGAGTAGACGAGGGGCAGAGAGAGAGGGAGACACAGAATCTAAAGCAGGCTCCAGGCTCTGAGCTGTGAGCACAGAGCCTGACAAGGGGCTTGAGCTCACAGACTATATAAGATCATGATGTGAGCCAAAGTCGGATGCTTAACTGACTGAGCCATCCAAGCTCCCTAAGAATGCAGTATTTTCTAGTGAATTGAAACTTATACCATTATGAAATGTAGGTCTTTATCTCTAGTAATGCTTATTTGTGTTAAAATCTACGTTGTTCTAGACTACTATAGCTATACCAGCTTTCATGAGTGTTTGCATACTATAACTTTCCACTCTTATTTTCGACTATTTTATATTCTTATATTTCACGTTTGTCTTGTGAGCATCATAGAGTTCTATATTTTAAAGTCAGTTTTCATGATTTTTGCCTTTGTTTGGAGCACCTAGTCCATATATATAGAATATAATTACCAGCATATTTCATTTTAAATTAACCATTTTTCTATTTGCTTTCTATTTGTCCTGCCTTTACTGTGTTCCCATTTTTCTCTCCTTTTTGCCTCATTTGCACTAATTAAGTATATTTAAGTATTCTGTCTTTGTCTTATTGAATAATTCAATCTTCTGTAGTCTGTTAATTACTACCCTAGAGTTGATACCAGCATTCTTATCAGTGTCTAGTATAAAATAGTACCTTTACTCTTTCCTGTAAAATGACAGATGATTTTAACTTTTTTTTTTACCCCCTCCAAACTTCCGTGCTGTATACTCTTTCTATTTTTTATAATTTTATGGCATGTAATTATTATTGGTCTTTGCAGCCAATATTCGTTCGATTCTCTTTTTTTTTTTTGTCTCCCGCCTCCGCCTTTTATATTTCTAAGCTCCCACCTGGGATTTACTAATTTTTCCTTAATAATACCTTTTAATATTTCCTTTACTGCCCTTCTACTGGGGATAAATTGTCTCAGTGTTTGTTTGAAAATATCTTTGTTTTGCCTTTATTTTTTAAAGCTATTTTCTCAGTATATAGAATTCTATAAATACAGTGATTTTCTTTTCACACTTTGGAGATATTTCATGATCTTTTCATGTTCATTGTTTCTGCTGAGAAGTCAGTCATCTGTCATTGTTGCTCTTTGGAAGGTAAACTGCCTTTTTTATTTTGAGTTTTTTCTATTTTGTTGAAATTTAAAAATTATCTTTTCCCAGTTTTATTGAGAAATAATTGACATATATCACTGTAAGAGTTGAAGGCATACAGCATGATGGTTTCATTTACATATATTGCTATTATTACAATAGCTACAGCTAACCTCCATCATCTCATATAGATACAGTATAAAGAAAAGAAAAGAGAAAAAAAAGAAAAATATTCTCCTTGTGTTGGGAACTCTTAAGATTCACTCTCTTAACAACTTTCCTGTATATCATCTGGCAGTGTAGTCATGTTTTCCATCACATCCTCAGTACTTATTTGTCTTATAATTGAAAATTTATACCTTTGACCACCTTCCTCTGACTCCCCCTCCCCCGCCCTCCACCTCTGGTACCATGTCTGATCTCTTTTTCTTTTTTCTATGATTCCAAATATATGTGAGATCATACAGTATTTGTCTTTCTCTGTCTGACCTAGTTCACTTAGCATAATACCTTCAAAGTTCATTCGTGTTGTTGAAAATGATAGGATTTCCTCATTTTTAATGGGCTAAATAATATTCCATCGTGTGTGCATATCACAACTTTGCTCATTCATTTGTTGATGTACACTTAAGGTCGTTTCCATGTCTTGGCTATTGCAAATAATGCTGCAATAAACACAGGAGATGCAGATATCTTTTTGAGTTAGTGTTTTCATTTCCTTTGGATGTATTCCCAGAGGTAGAATTGCTGGATCACATGGTAGGTTTAATTTTTAATTTTGGGGGGATCCTCCATGTTGTTTTCCTTAGTGGTTGTACCAATTTACAATCCCACCAACAGTGTGCAAGGAATCCCTTTTCTCTACATCCATGCTAACATTTGTTCTCTCTTGTCTGTTTGATCATTGTCATTCCAACAGGCATGAGGTGACCCTCACTATGGTTTTAATTTGTGTTTCCCCAGTGACTAGTGACATTGACCACCTTCTCATTTGCCTGTTGGCCTTTCATAGATCTGCTTTTAAAAAATGTCTCTTCAGCTATTCAAGCTCTTTGTACGTTTTTTAAATTGGGTTATTGTATGGATTCTTTATATATTTTAGATATTAATCTCTTAGATATATGGTTTGCAAATATTTTTTTTCCCATTCTGTAGGTTGTCTTTTCACTTCGTGGTTTCTTTTGCTATATGGAAGCTTTTTAGTTTGATGTAGTTTGATTTTGTTGCTTATGCGTTAGGTGTCGTATCCAAAAAATAATTACCAAGACCCATGTTAAGGAGCTTTATTGCTAGGAGTTTCTTGGTTTCAGGTCTTATTTAAGTCCATAATCCATTTTGAGTTAATATTTGTGAGTAGTGTAAGATAGTGGTTCAGTTTCGTTCATTTGTATATGAATATCAAATTATACCAGCACCATTTTATTGAAGAAATCGTATTTTCTCCATTGAAGTATTCTTGACTCCCTTGTCAAATATTAGTTGGTTGTATATGTTTCAGTTTATCTCTTGGCATTTGACTCTGTTTCATTGGTTTAATGTCTGTTTCTATGCAGTACCGTACTGTTTTGATTACTATAGTTTTAAAATATAGTTTAAAATCAGGGAGTGTGATGCCTCCTGTTTTGTTCTCCTTTCTTAGGCTTTCTTTGTCTATTTGGAGTCTTCTATGGTTCCGCATATATTTTGGTAGTGTTTTCTCTACTTCTGTAGAAAATGCCATTGGAATCTTGATAGGAATCTTGCATGGAATGTATAGATGGCTTTGGGTAGTATTGACAGTTTAATAATAATTCTTCCAGTCCATGAACATGCAATAACTTTCTATTTTTGTCTTTGGTTTCTTTAATTATTGTCCTAGAGTTCAGGTAGAGATTTTTCTCCTCTCTGGTTAAATTTATTCCTAAGAATTTTATTGTTTTTGAAGCTATTGTAAATGGGATCATTTTTTTAAATTTCTTTTTCAGAAAGTTCATTGTTAATGTATAGAAATGCTACTGATTTTTATCTGTTAATTTTTGTATTCTATAACTTTATTGAATTCATTGATTAGATATAGCAGATTTTTGGTTGAGTCTTTAGGATTTTCTATATAAAATCATGTCATCTGCAAATAAGGATAATTTTACATCTTACTTTCCAGTTCCAATACCTTTTATTTCCTTTTCTTGCTTGATTGCTCTAGCTAAGATTTCCAGTACTGTGTTGAATAGGAGTGGTAAGAATGGGCACCCTGTCTTGGTCCTGATCTTAGAGGAAAGGTTTTCAACCTTCGATTGCTGAGTTATGTTGTTAACTGTTGGGCTTGTCATAATAGGCCTTTAGTATATTGAGATATATTCCTTACATGCCTCATTTAAGAATTTTTATCATGAAAGATGTTAAATTTTGTTAAGAGCTTTTTATGTGTCTATTGAAATGATCATATTCTTTTCTCTCATTCTATTAAGTGATGTATCACATTAATAGATTTGTATATATTGAGTGATCCTTGTATCCTGGGGATAAATCCTACTTGATCATGGTAAGTGATATTTTTATGAGCTATTGAATTTGGTTTGTTAGTATTTGCTAGTAGTATTGACAATTTTTGCATCTATGTTAGTCAGGGATATTGACCTATAGTTTTCTAATAGTGTCTTTTTCTGGTTTTGGTATCAGGATAATGCTGTCCTCATCAAATGAGTTTGGGAGTGTTCCATTCTCTTTGATTTTTCTTGGAAGTATTTGAGAAGGATTGATGTTTTCTTCTTTAAATATTTGGTAAAAGTCATCAATGAAACATTTGTTATGGGCGTTTGTTCATTGGGCAATTTTTGATTATTAATTCAATCTTCTTACTAATATTCAGTCTATTAGGATTTTTTTTATTTCTCTTTGATCCAGTCTTGGTAAATTGTATGTTTCTAAAATTTTTTCCATTTCTTCTAGGTTGTCCAGTTTGTTGGCATGTAGTTGTTCACAGTAGCCTTTCATGATCCTTTGTATTTCTGTGGTATCAGTTGTAATGTCTCCTTTTTCACTTATAATTTTGTTGACTGGGGTCTTCTCTCTTTTTTCTTTGCTTATGTGTAGGTAAGGATTTGCCAGTTTTGTTTATCTTTTCAAAGAGCCAACTCCTAGTTTGGTTAATCTTTTCTATTGCTTTTCTACTATTTCACTTATTTCTGCTCTACTCTTATTTCCTTTCTTCTGCTGACTTAGGGTTCAGTTTTTTTTTTTTCTTTTTTAGTGGGGTTAGGTTTTTTATTTGGGTTTTTTTCTTGCTTCTTAATGTAGACATTTTTTACTGTGAACTTTCCTTTTAGAACCGCTTTTACCACACCCCGTAAGTATGTTTCCATTTTTTGTTTGTCTCAGGAAACTTTAATTTCCCCTTTAATTTCTTCTGTGATCCTTTGGTTGAGCAAGAGAGTGTTGTTTAATTTCTGTGTGTTTATGAATTTTCCAGTTTTCCTCTTGTTACTGACTTCTAGTTTCATGTTGTTGTGATCAGATAAGGTATGTGGTATGATTTCAACCTTCCTGAATTTGCCAAGACTTGTTTTGTGGCCTCTCTCTCTATGTGCCTTGTATATATGGTCTAACTTGGAAAATGTTCCATGTGGGCTTGGGAAGAAAGTGTATTATACTGTTGTTGGACAGAATGTTCTGTATATGTCTGTCATGTTCATTTGGTCTATAGTGTTCAGATGTGCTGTTTCTTATTGATTCTGTCTGGATGAATCCATTGCTGAGAGTAGGTTTTCTTTATTTTTTATTTTTTCAGCAGCTTTACTCCGATACATTTAGTTGTGATATTATGTATGTTTGTCTTTTGGGGAGTTCATAGGACTTCTTGGCTTGATATCTCTTGTCAGTTTTGGAAAATCGTTAGGTATTATCTTTCTTTTGTTGGTGATAAAGGTACTTTATTAAAGCATATTCCATATATAGCAAGATGCACAAGAGTATGGCTGGGTCAATTTTGACAAATGTATACTGCTCATTTAATTCTTATCCATAAAGATAATAGAATGTTTCCATCACCCCAGAAAGTAATGGCATGGCTCTTCCCAGTTAATCCTCTTTCTTCCACTCTGATGTAGTCACCACTGCTGTTTATGTATAATTCCTATATTCATATAATTCAGGGATTTATATAAGTAGAGATCAAAGTATGTATTCTTTTATGTCCGACTTCTTCGCTCAACATAATGTTACTGAAATTAATTTGTATTGTTGAGGATATTAGTAGTTCTTTTTATTGCTAAGTAAGTATTCTACTGCATGAACATACCATAATTTTGTTTTGTTTTGTTTTGTTTTCAGCTCTGATATTGATGTACATTTGGTTTGTTTTAAGTTTATGGCCAATATACATGAAGCTGCTGTGAACATTTTATACAAATCTTGTGTGGGCCTATGCATTCATTTCTTTTGGGTATATACTTCTAGAAGTGGAATTGCTGGATCATAGGGTTTATAAGAAAATTCTAAACAGCTCTGTAAAATGTATGCCATTTTACATTTCATTCAACAATGTATGAGAGTTTCAGACATTATACACCCTCGCTAACACTTTGCAGTGTTTTGAATTTTAGCTATTCTGGTGGGTGTGTATCTCATTGTGGTTTTAATTTGCATTTCCTGGATGACTAATGTGGGGTATCTTTTCATATGCTTATTGGTCATTTAGATATTTTATTTTATGAAGTACCTGATAAAATCTTTTGCATAGGCATTAATTGGATTGTTTCCCTTTTTTATTATTGTTATACCGTTGTTTTTTATGTAGTCTGGTAGGAATCGTATGTTAGATTTATATATTACGAATATTTTCTTTCAATCTAGGATTGCTGTTTTACTTTCCTAACTGTCTTTTGATGAGCATGAGTTTTTGATTCTGATAAACTGAAATTTGTCATTTTTTCATTTATGGTTAGTGACTTTTTGTTCTAAAAACTATGTTCCTTCTCCAAGGTCCTGAAGATAGTCTCCCTTGTTTTCTTTTGGAAGCTTTTAGTTTAGCTTGCACATTTAGGTGTATGCCTCATTTAAATTTTTTTTAACATTTATTTATTGTTGAGAGACAGAGAGAGATAGAGCACAAGCAGGGGAGGGGCAGAGAGAGGGGAGACACAGAATTGAAAACAGTCGCCAGTCTCTGAGCTGTCAGCACAGAGCCTGAAGCAGGGCTTGAACTCATGAATGGAGAGATCATGACCTGAGCAGAAGTCGGACACTAAACTGACTGAGCCACCCAGGCATCCCTCCATTTAAGTTTAATTTTTGTGTGTGGTAGGTATGATTCATTTATGTCCTTATGGTTTTTTTCTAGCACTCTTTGTTGAAAAGTTTATCCTTCGACTTATCGTGGCCTCTTGTCATATATATGTGCGTATGTTTCTGGAGTCTATTTTGTTTCATTGATCTGAATACTAGTACAAACTATGTTAAATACTTAGACTTTATAGTCTTGAAGTCAGATAGTGCAAATCTGCTTTTTCTTCTTTGATCATCTTGCCTATTTATGTCTAATGCATTTCCATGTACATTTTAGTATCAGCTTTCATTTCTGCAACAATTATTCTGCTGGGAATTTGATTTGTATTGTGTTAAATCTATAGTTCTATTAGGAAAAAATTGACATTGAAAAAATATGTTTTCTAATCCATGAATATGATCTATTTCTTTATTATTTAAGTCTTCTGAAATTTCTCTCAACAGTGTGTTGCGTAGTTTTCAGTATAGAATTTTGTATTTGTTTTGTTAAATTAGTTCCTAGATATTTGATTTTTTTGATGCTGTTGTAAATGGCATTATTTAGAAATTTAATTTCTGTTTGTATGTGTATAAACAGTATGCAGAAATTCAGTTGATTTTTGCATATTTATCCCATGATTTTGCTAAATTCAGTTCTTAGTTCTAGTAGTTTGTTGATTAGTTGACTTTTCTATATTAACGGTGTCATCTGTAGATAAAGACAAATTTGCTACTTTCTAATTTTACTACCATTTATTGTTGTTTGTTTGTTTCATTGCCTAGAACTTTCAGAACAATGCGGAATAGAGGTGGTAAGAATGGCCACCATTGCTTTGCTCCTAACTTTAGAGAATATGTCACCATTAAGTGTGGGTTTAGCTCTAGGGTTTTGCAGATATCCTTTATGGTCAGTTTGAAGAGGTTTTGTTTTATTTCCAGTTGAATGAGAGCTTTATCCAGGAAAGATGTTATTTTTTCCTAAATACTTAGATGAACTAAAACAGCAATAGCGGAGAAGAAAACAATAAAAGTTATGCATTTCATTGCTCTCTGTCCTTATCTTTGTATTTTCTTCCTTTTCTTTTTTTGAATTTAATTTTCTCTTCTTTTATATCCTAGCTTCTTGAAGTCAAAGATTCACTTACTAGCTTTCAACGTTAAATTTTTTTCTAATTTTCCAGGTTAAGGTTATCAGTTTCCCTGTAAGCTCTACATTAGCTGTATCCCACAAATTTTGATTTGCTGTGTTTTTACTACCATTGATTTAAAAATGTTACACATTTTTAGTGCTAGCTCTTTCTTTGGCTGTGTTATTTAGGAGAATATTTCCAAATATTTGGGTTCTAATAATTTTTGTTTTGATTTCCACTGTAATTGCATTGTAATCTGAATCTTTTTTAAGACTTCAAAGATGTCATTCCGTTGTTTCTGATAATGAAACAAATTATCAGACAGAAATTAGACATCATTCTTATGATTGTATCCCTAAATGTAATATGATATTTTTTTCTCTGCCTCTTTTAAAGACTTTCTGCATATTTTTGGTGCTTAGTAATGCTACTAAATTTCATATAGTTTCATTGCGATCTGCTTAAAGTGTAGTGGTTTTTGGGGCGCCTGAGTGGCTCAGTCGGTTAAGCGGCCGGCTTCGGCTCAGGTCATGATCTCACAGCCTGTGAGTTCGAGCCCCGCGTTGGGCTCTGTGCTGACAGCTCAGAGCCCGGAGCCTGCTTTGGATTCTGTGTCTCCCTCTCTCTCTCTCTGCCCTTCTCCTGCTCACTCTCTGTGTCTCAAAAATAAATAAACGTTTAAAAAAAAATAAAGCATAGTGGTTTTTGTATTTGTTCTATTTGAGATTCGTTGAGCTTCTTGAATCTGTGATTTCATGTTCTTCTTCGGTGTTGGAAAATTTTTGGGTGTTTTCCTCTACAGGTATTTATTCTGCCCTTTCTTTTTCACCTCTCATTTTGAGATTTAAAAAAAAATATTAGCTATTGTTTCAGAGGTCTCAGGTACTCCATCCCCCACTACCCCGCTTTTTGGGGAGAGTGGAAAGTTTGTCTGTGCTTTAGTTGGGTTTATATTAACCTGTCTTCAAATTTACTAATCCTTTCTTCTGCTGTGGCCAATATTTTTTTAAAAGTTATACATGTATATGTGTATATATGTGTTTGTTTTGTTTTGTTTTTCTCATCCCTCTTTCTGGAATTCCAATTATACATATGCTAGCCCTTCTGTGTCTTCAATGAATAATTCTTGTATTCTCCTCCCCCATTTCATCTTTCTGTCCTACATTTTGAATCTTACTTCTGACTTGTCTTCCTGTTCACTAATCCTTTAGCCTCCAATTGTATTTTTAGTTTTGTTCACTGCGTTTGTAAATTCTAGAATTCCCATTTCTATTAAAAAAGAAATTCCAATTCCTCGATGATATTTTTAAACTTTCTTTTACTTTATAGAACATATTAAGCATAAGTATTTGAAAGCTGGTTTCTGATTATTCAGTTTTTAAATCTCTGGAAATTCTGATTTTATTGTTTCTTTTGTTTACTTGTCTTATGTGTGTGTGTATAAATTTCTGCATTCATTATTTATACGTATATTTATATTTATATATAAATTGTGTGCAAGCCAATAGATAGATAAACTATAGAGCTAATTTGAGGTTTAGAAGGTTATATTTCTTCAAATAGGACTGGCTTTTGCTTCTGGAAATTTTGAGGCAATGGACATTAGCAATCCAGGTCACTTTAATGCAGCTTAAAAAAAGAAGCCCTATGATCCATTCTTGAGATGGTTTGAGACTGGTTTTCAGTTCCTTTGAGGGTTGGTCTAATTCTGGTTCCCCTTTACTCTATGGTGTGGCCTTTTGGGACCTCTGCCCACATCCTAGAGGGATTTTTAGGTCTCCCATTTTCAATTTTTGTTCCCCTATACTTCAAAGAGTTTGTTGAAATCTGCTCATCTTGTGAGATTGGCATATAGAGAAATAGGTAATATAAAGAAGGAAGTGTGGCATCAAATGCCAGGTCTACCTTTTGATGATTACTTCTTTTTTTGGATCGTGATCCCTTAATACTCCCCTTAAGTTCTCGGTTTTGTTGTTGTTGGTTTTGCTTTTAATCTTGTCCAGTTTCCTAATTGTTCTCAGTACGAGAATCAGCTTAAATTAATTTGTCTGTCATTTTTGGGGAAATGTAACCTAAACTTTTTTCCTATAATATTTTCAACAGTGGAATGTAGGTCATATGTATTTTTGAGTTTAGGCATATTTAAGAATGTCTTTCTGTTTCTTCACACATGAAGAAAAACTGCTTCACTGTGAAAAATATGTAAATATTGCTTCATTATTTTCTGGCATTTAGAAATATAGAAGACAAATCTTAGACCCGTGTGATTCATCTGTTATAGAAATCCTTTTGGTTGTTCTTAATTCTTGGGGATTTACTTATTAAAAATACTTTTAAAAAATATCTTTTTGTATGAATATCTTTTAATTAACTTTTGCCTATAACGTTAAGAGTGCTTTCAGATCCCTTTTCAATCTTTTATAGGAAATTTCTCATTAATGAAATCATAAATTATTGCTTTTTCAAATTGTTTTGGTATGTCCTCAGGAATACCTATAATTCATAGGTCAGGTTTTCATTTGCAGTGCTGTGTAGCTATTCTAACCACTATTTCCCATATATTTATCTTCTATATTCTTAGCTTCTCAAGTTGGTTTACTGTGTAATTTAATTGACTTTTCCCCAAAATCAGGTCTATTTATTGCTTCGAATTAGGATTTCTAATTCTGCCGTTTTATTTTTAGGTTATTTATACTTATCATATCTCTTGTCAAAATTCCTTTTTACCTCATTCCGTTAGCTTCCCATCTCACCATGAATTTCTATGACTTTCTACTTCTGTTTTTATAGAGGCCATGTGTTCTTGCATCAAGTTGCAGATGCTATACTACCTTCCTAAAATATTTTGATTCATAGACTAGATAATTTTCAGACATGTTTTCTCTCAAGCATCTGCATGATATTTCCTTTCCTCTGAAGTATAGGTTTGGTTGGTCCTTTGCTTTCTTCTTTTTAAAATCAATTTTGCTTGTCCCATTAAGTGGCCAGGTGAGTATGGACCATGCCTCATGGCGGTGCTTTTCTGGCCCATGCAGCATCCAGGTGGGCCTGAACCAGGACTTAAGTCCTGCCAGTGGGGACCATCTTGTGCATGGCCTCCATCTCTTCACCCTAAAGGTGCAGAGGCCTGAGCCATGCTAGGAGTGTTGGGTCTCTTGGGCCGGATGCACATGTATCTTTGCCTAAGGGAGCCCCACCTGTGTGAATGAAGAGGCTGTGGCCAGGTGACTGGACCACTGGCCACTGCTGAAGCATCAGCTAGATCATCGTGTGGCCTGATTGCTATGTTCATTCCATATATGTGCAAAGACACAAGTCAGGCTGAGTGAGTTCAGTCCTGACTCCAGCATGACCTCACTCCATGACCTTGTCAAGTTACTTATGCTCTCTGTGCTCGATCTGTGACCTTTGAGGATATGGCCTTGGACTTACCACTGAAAAAGTGGCAGCAGCTTGATCTTACTTAAAGAACTACCTTCAGGGACATGATGCTAGAGAGATATAGGAACTTCACATCAGTGGGGTCTCAGTTTCCATGTCGGATATGATCTTCACATTGGAGTCAGGAGAAAAGCTGTGGATAGTAGGGGAAGGAACACCCCTCCAGGTGGTCCAGGACATGACTAGGAAAATGGATGCAGCAAGAATTTAAGGAGGCTTTAGAATCAAGTGAATTTCATCTATGATAAAACACCTACTAAGCAGAAAATCTGTGGATACGAAGCTTTTGCAAACGTATTTCATCTCAGTGTAAACCTTGTCCCATAAGATAAAAACTCCATGAGCAAGTCTTAGGTGGAAGGAGTTTGAAAGATAACGTAGATTTACTTAGAAGAAAGAAGATTTATTTAGAAGAAGAACTTTTCTGAATTTAATGGAGATGAAAAATCATTCGATCATAATTAATTTCAAATTACCCAGGAAAAAACTGATAAAGGTGAGAAAACCTTATGAATGAGGGAAAGTATTTAGTCAGAAGTCATACCTGAGTGGACACCAGAGAGTCCACCTTGGAGAGAAACCCGATGGATGTAGTAAGTGTGAGAAAGTCTTACTGACTGATCTTCCTTTACTAGACACAAGAGATTTCATGCAGGTGAGAGGCACTATGAATGCCAATTCAGCCAGAAAGCCTTTAGCAGAAAAATCATACCTCATTATACACCAGATAATTCAAACTAGAGAGAAATTCTATGAATGCGGAAATGCCTTCAGTAATAGTTCCTACCTTAATCGGCATGAAAAAAAATGCATACTCGTAATAAACCGTGTAATGTAATGAATGTGGAAAGCTGTTCAGTCTGTGGTAGCTTGTTATACCAGCCCCGACAGACTAAGACATAACTATTCGACAGACTAAGACATAATTATTCGATACAAACTTCAAATCATCAAAATTACCTTGACAAGAAGAATTCTGAAGTGTTTTTGTCTTCTGAACTTGCATCAGTTAGGATTCCTTTGTGTTGGAAATAGCAGAATGTTGAAACTGACTTAAGCAACAAAAGGAAGTTTATTGGTACATATCAATAAAACTTTTTTTTTTTTTTGAGAGAAAGAGAAAGAGAGTGAGCATGAGCAGGGGAGGAGCAGAGGGAGAGAGAATCTTAAGCAGGCTCCATGCCCAGTGTGGAGCCTGACACGTGCCTCAATATCACAACCATGAGATCAAGACCTGAGCGGAAACCAAGAGTCTGATTTTAACCAACTAAGCTATCCAGACATCCAAGTATAGCTATTTAAAAGGAAGAGAAAGAGATAATTTGACACCTTGGAGAAAAGACTCAAAATTGAGTCTTCTGATCTTCGAACATGGCACGTCTAACCATTTATTTCGGCCTTATTTAATTTGTCTCAGCAATATTTTCTAGTTTTTAGTGTATAGGCCTTACAGATATTTTGTTAAAGGTATTCCTAAATGTTTTGTGGGTTTGGATGTGGTAAATAGTATTTAAAGTTTTAATATTCTACTTGTTTATTGCCATTGTATAGACATGCAATTGATTTTTCTATTTTGAGTTTATATCCAACAACCTTGCTAAATTCACTTATTAGTTTTTGTAGCTTATTTGTAAGTTTCTTAAGATTTTCTGTGTACATGATTATACTCTCTGGCAAATTACTATAATTAAAAATGTTTCTTTTTCATTCCTAATTTGTATGTCTTCCTAATTTGCCTCCCTGCCTCCTTTCTTCCCTCCCTCCCATCCTTTCTTCCTTCTTTTCTTCTTTCCCACTGTCCCTCCTTCCTTACTCTCTTTCTTTTTCTGCCTCAAATCTCCAGTTCAGTGTGAAATAGAAGTGCTACAAGTAAATATCTTTATTTTCTCCCTCAGTCTCTATGGGGCATGTATTCAGACTTTTAGCATTAAATCTGATGTTAGCTGTAGGCTTTTCACAGATGGTTTTTATCAGAGTAAGGAAGTTCCTGTCTATTCTTAGTTTACTGAGAGCTTTTATCATGAGTGAATGTCATTTTTGGTCAAATACATTTTCATCTATTGAGATGATCACATGACTTCTTTCCTTTATTTTGTTAATATGGCAAATTACATTGATTTGCTTTGCATCATAATCCAACCTTCTATTTCTTGGATAAACTCCACATTGTCAGCTATATTATATTGCCAGACTCAATTTGCTAGTTTTTGTTAAATTATTTTGCTCCTACATTTATGAGGGACATTGATCTAGTTTGATTTTATTATAATGTCTTCTGGTTTTGTTTACAGAGTAATGCTGGCCTCATAAAATGAGTTGGGAAGAGTTTCTTACTATTCTATTTTCTGAAAGAAAATAAATTTGTATTATTCATTCTTTAAATAGTTAATAGGATTTATTGGTGAATCCATCTATACTTGGGGTTTTCTTTATAGGAAGTTTTCACATTATGGATTCAATTTAATATTATGTGACATTTAACTTTTCTACTTTTTATTCAGTCATATTTGTAATTTTGTAATCTTTGTTTTGAGGAATAGATAACATGCATTTTCCAACTTGCCAAATTTATTGACATACCTGTAAGATCTGTGGTGATGTTCTACCTTTTATTCTTGATTGATAATTTGTTTTTTTCTCTATTTTTTTTATTCATCAGCTAGCTTGGGAGCTTATCAATTTTATTGAACTTTCCAAAGACCCAGCATTTGGTTTTATGATTTTCTCTATTGATTTCTTATTTCCAACTTCATTGATTTCTGCTTTTATATTTTTTATTCCTTCTATTTTTTTAAATAGTTTATTTTCAAATTGATTTACATATAACACCCAGTGTTCATCCCAACATGTGCCCTCTTTAATGCCCATCACCCCCTCTCTATTCCTTCTATTAACATTGAGTTTAACTTGTTCTTTTTTATGTTTTAAGATAGAAATATAAAATGCTTTCCTATCGTATTAAAATAGAAGTGTAAATCGTTAATTTGGACCTTTAATGTTATCTAATTTAAGAGTCTAAAGCCATAAATTTACCTTTAAGCATTGTTTTAGTTTCAGCCCACAAATTTGATATGGTGTGATTACATTGTATTTCAGTACAGGATATTTCCTAATATTCTTCATGATTTTTTCTTTGATTTATGGATTGTTTAGAAGTGTGTTTAAGTGTACAAGTTTTTGGTGATTGTTCAGGTGCTATTTATTTCTAGTTTAATTCCATGTGGTCAGAAAATTTACTCTGTGATTTTACTCCATCTAAATTTTTGAGCCTTGATTAATGGACCAGAATACTGTCTCAATACTGACAGAGGATTGTTGAAATTTGCAACACTAATTACAGATTTCTTTCTCTTTTAGTTCTGTTTTGCTTCATTTAATTTGAAACTCTATCATTAAGTGCACACATATTTATGATTGTTATGTCATCTTGATGAATTAACTCTTTCATCATTGTCAAATATCCTTCTTTATTACTGGTAGTTTTCTTTGTTGTGGGGTCTGCTTGTCTGTTATTTATATAGACACTCCAGTTTTCCTGTGATTAGCACTATATTAGTGTGGTATAATCTTTTCTGTTTACTTTTTTTTGTCTGTAATTTATTTATTTTTTATAATTTACATCCAAGTTAGTTAGCACATGGTGTAACAATGACTTCAGTAGTAGATTCCTTAAGCCCCTTATCCATTTAGCCCATCCCCATTCCCAGAACCCCTCCAGCAACCCTCTGTTTGTTCTCTATATTTAAGAGTCTCTTCTGTCTTGTCCTCCTCCCTGTTTTTATATTATTTTTGCTTCCCTTCCCTTATGCTAAGCAAAATTAGTCAATCAGAGAAAGACAAATATCATATAATTTCACTCACATGAAGACTTTAAGATTCTGTTTAGTTTTTTAAAAAATATTTATTTATTTAAGTAATCTCTACACCCAACATGGGGCTTGAACTCACAACCCTGAGATTGAGAGTCACATGCTTTTTTTTTTTTCCCCACATGCTCTTTTGACTGAGCCAGCCAGGTGCCCCTCTGTTTACTTTTAACATAGCTATCTTTATATTTCAAGTGTGTTTCTCATAGGCAGCATTTATTCAGGTCATGCTTTTTGAAAAATGTTAAATGCTATTTGACAATCTTTGCCTTTTAGATCTTTTACATATAATATAATTATTGTTTAGGCCATTTACATTTAATGTAATTACCAATAAGGTTGGGCTTAGGTCTGTTATCTTACACTTGTTTTCTATTTGTCTCATCTATTCTTTGTTTCTTTTCTTTTTAATATCTTATCTTCTTTCTGGTTATTTTTAGCATTTATCTCTGTATTAGCTATACCTTCTTTTAAGAAGAATTACTCTCGGGTTTACAATATGCACCTTCAACTTTACAGTCTACCTTCAAATAATATTATACTAGTTTACATATAGTGTAAGAACCCTATGCAATTTCATTTCCTCCCTCCCATCCTTTTTTGTTCTTGTTACCAAATATTTACTTCTTTTTTTAAAGTTTATTTATTTATTTTAAGAGACAGTGGGGAGGTGTATGAGGGGCAGAGAGACAGAGGGAGAGAGAATTCCAATCACATTCCATGCTGTCAGTGAAGAACTCAACACGGGGCTTGAACTCGTGAACTGTGAGATCATGACATGCGCTGAAATCAAGAGTTTGATGCTTAACTGACTGAGCCACCTAGGCACCCCTCAAATATATACTTCTATGCATATTATTAGTTTCACAATACATGGCTGTTATTTTTGTTTTATACAGTATATCATCTTTTAACAACATGCTAATATAACTGGAAGATCTCTTGTAGTTATTCACTGTATTTGCTCTGTGCAGAACTCTTTATGCCTGTGTGTAGGTCCTAGCTTCCATCTGGTATCATTTTCTTTCTCTCTGAAAATATAAGCAGTATGATACTGTGTTATTAGAGTAGTGGTTTCTGGTCTGTACTTCGCATCTTCTTCTCACATAAATTGACCCACTGTGTATTTTTAAGGTCAATGGCTCTGTTGATCATATTTTCCTAAATTTCAAATCAGACACATAATCTTATACCTGGTCTAACTATAGGCTAGATTGGAAGGTAGAACACCCCTGGGGGAAAAAAACTTTATAATATATTTGGAGCATT
The DNA here is from genome assembly GCA_030068075.1 of Paguma larvata. NCBI lineage: Eukaryota > Metazoa > Chordata > Mammalia > Carnivora > Viverridae > Paguma > Paguma larvata. The sequence goes on from CM057827.1 coordinate 38,224,638, forward strand.
AATTAGGTCTGGAATATTATCAATACATATTCTTGAATTACAATTGGATATATAAGTAACTAAGAATATCCTCTCATCTGCAAATTCTTGTATAGTAGGCTAATCATAGTCCTAGAATTTGGTGATTTAGAAAAATGTCTTACTTTCAAATATGTAATTTTACTGCATTTTTAAATGATGGAATATTGTTGGCTAAGTGCTTTGGACTACAGAATCATCTAGATAATGATAAATACTTGTCATGACTTTCATTCCGATCTATCCCAGATCCCTTGTTTCTTATCCTTATTCTGCATGCATATTATGCTAAGGAGTGGGTATTAACAAACTAGCAGACATTAGTCTGTGAGTCCTAATCTGTGGTGTGAGAGAGAGATGTATTCATCTGGGCAAGAAATTCATCTTTTCAATCTCCACATTTGATGGGAATGAAGTAGGAAATGGAATAATGGAGGTTGCCTTAGCATTTGTTTCAATTATTATCAGTTTGAAACACTTCCTGGTGCCAGAAATGTAGGATGTTCAGCATAGTATACACTACAATGAAAAGCGCAGTGTTAAGATCCAAGAGATAGAGGTTCTAGTCTCAGCTTGTCATGTACTAACTCTGTGACCATAGTCAACTACTTAACCTTTTTCTTTACTTACTCATATATGAAAGGGGGTTAATAATCTGCTGTAACTGTTCTACAGAGTTGTTGGCAGGATGAAGTGAAGCCATAGATATAAAACCTTGGAGAACTTACTAGTGGTATATATATATCATTGTGAGGTAATGTTATTGTACCATGTATGCCGTATTATACTAGCTTGTCTCTCCCCATGGGAAAATGAATGGAGTTGTGATATCTTTGTTCAATTATTAAATTTGTCATAGATTTTAAAAAATGATTATTTTAGGAAGCCTTCCTATGATGGTTCTACTTAGGAAAAAGAAAACTAGTGTAGTATCTGCTATGCTTTTACTAGGGCACAAACAATCTCAATGAGAAGTATTCATCAGCTATGCTTTGCTTTACAGCTTGGAACCCCATCCACTGCCAGCACATCGAATGCCACAACGCAATTAACAAGCCAGCTGTGAAGGTACTGTTTTATTAGACCTAGTGCCATATTGTATTGTCAGTGGTCAAATTATCAGGAGCAAATTGCTAAATGAAATGGAGTAGATCACATCTTTCTCTGTAAAGCAGAAGCCTGTGCTCTGTAGTAATCTCAAGCATCTCTGTGTTCAATTTGACTGTACTTTGGTGGGTTGGTTCAGGACAGAGCAATGAATGGTGAATGGTGTCTGCAGGTTTGGCTATGATTTCGTGGTCAAGCGCTGTGTAGCGATGAGTAATTATCAGAATAATCCTGGCGAAACATTTACACAGTCCTTACTTGGCTTCTGTCTGAACTAATAAACTCAGGGAAATGTACTTTGCCCCTGTTTCACTCATTTCAGATTATGATTGTCTAGTGTATGACTGTGAATTTAAGTGTCATAGACAAAAATAGATAAAATTGTTAAGTCTTAGATCACAGATATGACTTAATCAAAATGACTGAGAGGTAGTTGGGCAGCAAACACATGGAAAAGTACCTTAGAGGTAAGGAATAGTGGTTCAGAGTGTCCAGAGTGTCCTGGCCAGGACACTTTCCTAAGCCAGAACCAGGTGCTTTGACTCTCAGCCTTATTCTTTCTCTGCCACATCAAATTGGTTCTTTTGTTATAACCTTGAATTGTTGAATTCGAATGTTAGGAAAAATAATCACACCTCTTAACAAAATTATTTATGGTATATTTGTTGGACACAACACTTGGCTGGAGAAACCTGTGTCTGGATTTGCATGGATTAATTTTTGTATTATGAAGAGTGGGAGTTAGGTCAAGTGATTCGAGTTCACAGATAGTTTTTAGAGCCTGGTGTCATGGGAGTTTGCCTCCCTTCTAAAGAGAAGACTGTAAAGATTACTGAGTAATAGAAACATAATAGTATCATCTTATAGAAACAGTCAGAAAAGTGCCAAATGTCAGAAGAGTGCCAATAATAATATTGTCATCCGGGTATACCTTACTAACAAAGGACATTGTTGTATTATTATGCTTGATCCCTGCTTTTGTAAAGGCAAATTGAGGGGCACACCCCCCTCAATTTGAGCTGAGAAGTTGAGCATCCGACTCTTGATTTGGGCTCTGATCATCACGACCCCAGGGTTGTGAGATTGAGCCCTGCATTGAGCATGGAGCCTGCTTAAGATTCTCTCCCCCTCTCTGTTTCTCTCTCTCTCTCCCCTCTTTTCCTCTTCCTTGCTCATGCTCTCTCTCTCTAAAAAAAAAAAAAATAGGAGCATGTGGATGATGCAGTTGGTTAAGCCTCCAACTCTTGATCTCTGCTCAGGTCATGATCTCACAGTTCGTGAGTTCGAGCCCCACATCCGGCTCTGCATTGGTGGTGCGGAACCTGCTTTGGATTCTCTCTCTCCTCTCTGCCCCTCCCATGCTTGTGCTCTCTCTCTTTCTCTCAAAAATAAATAAATAAACTTTAAAAAATTAAAAATAAATAAATAAAGGGGTACCTGGGTGGCTCAGTTGGTTAAGTATCCAACTTGGGCTCAGGTCATGACTCATGGATCGTGAGTTTGAGCCCCACAATGGGCTCTGTGCTGTCAGTGTGGAGCCTGCTTCAGATCTTCTGTCTCCTTCTCTCACTGCCCCTCCCCACATGCACTCTCTTTTTCTCTCTTTCTCAAATAAATAAAACATTAAAAAATAAAAAATAAATTAATTAAAGAAGGCAAATTTAATGAATTTATGTTGAGAAAGAGCACGTGAGGGTAACCCACTAATAGAAGCATATAGTTCTTACCCGTCCTGCTATAAGCACCCGTCCTCTGAAATTCCACAGACATTTGGGGTTCAAAGATACTTTTCTTTGGTATGATGACATTTTGAGCTAAATACATGTGAGTTCATTTTTACCCATGGAATTCAGCTTAATTCTTCATAGTGGTGAGAATTGCATAGCTCCCTTACTCTGCTTTCTATAGCTTCCCTTTTCTCTTTCTGCCTATGTTACAATGCCCTCTTTTCATTCACTCAGATATGGATAGAAAGGACATATTTTTTGTCTGATTTTTCCATTATTTTCCTCCTGATATTATGTCAGCCTCAGGAGTCGTCTGACTTCCTGATTAGTAACAACTTTGGTTTTCTACTCACGGAAGTCATCATGAATTAGATTTTCTTGCTCCCTTCTAAGCAAAATGGTTTAGTCCACCCCCCTGGTCTGGCTTTGCTTTTCTTACAGGCCGGTCCCTATAACCAGTTCTGTAGGACAGGCCACACCATCCTACTTTCTGTACCGTTTTTATTGAAGTGAAATTCATATAACATAAAACTCCAAACCCGAAAAACAAACAACCCAGTGAAGAAATGGGCGGAAGATATGAATAGACACTTCTCCAAAGGGGACATTCAGATGGCCAATAGACACATGAAACGATGCTCAATGTCACTCAGCATCAGGGAAATACAAATCAAAACTACACTGAGATACCACCTCACACCAGTCAGAGTGGCTAAAATGAACAAATCAGGAAACTATAGATGCTGGCGAGGATGTGGAGAAGTAGGCACCCTCCTACACTGTTGGTGGGAATGCAAACTGGTGCAGCCACTCTGGAAAACGGTGTGGAGGTTCCTCAAAAAAATGAAAATAGAGCTACCCTATGACCCAGCAATAGCCCTGCTAGGAATCTACCCAAGAGACACAGGAATGCTGATGCATAGGAGCACGTGTACCCCAATGTTCATAGCAGCACTTTCGACAATAGCCAAATCATGGAAAGAGACCAAGTGCCCATCAACTGACGAATGGATAAAGAAGTTATGGTACTTATATACAATGGACTACTACGTGGCAATGAGAAAAAATGAAATCTGGCCATGTGTAGCTAGATGGATGGAACTGGAGGGTATTATGTTAAGTGAAATAAGTCAGTCAGAAAAAGACAGATACCATATGTTTCCACGAATAGGTGGACTTTGTGAAACTAAGCAAAAACCAGGGGGAGGGGAAGAGGGGAAAGAAAAAAAAGACACAGAGAGGGAGGGAGATAAAACATAAGAGACTCTCAAAGACTAAGAAAAAACTGAGGGTAAGGGGGATGAGGGAGGGGGGAGAGGGGGTGATGGGCATTAAAAAGGGCACATGTTGGGATGAACACTGGGTGTTATATGTAAACCAATTTGAAAATAAACTATTATAACAAAAAAAAAAAAAAAAAAAAAAAAAAAACTAACCATTTTTAAAGTGAGCAACTCTATGGCACTTAGCACATTTACAAGGCTGGGTGACTACCACCTCTCTCTACCCGAACATTTTATCACCCTCCAGATTTTGCTTTCTGAACTTCAGTCTTCCTAAAGAGTTTTCTTTTGTATTTTTACTCTGCTTCCCTGGAAAGGTAACATTCTTGTTAATGATTTCTGTGCGGGGGCTGTGTTTGCTTGACAACAGGTCTGGCTCAATATTATTTTTCTCGTTACAATATAAGCACTCCCCAAACCCACATAGATATGACCATATGACATGTAGGTTGAGAGTATGCAACATCCATATAAGCACAGAATAATGTTAAATGAAAATGAAGTCATGAACTTGTATAGTATGATGCCAATTTAAAATCACATATACATATATTTATATTCATATTTATAGTGAAAAACAACCAATAATGCTCATTAGAATGTTATTAGTGATTGCATTGAGATGGAGGGTTAATGAGTTACTTAAATTTTCTTCTTTTCTCCATTTGCTCAAGCCTCTACATTGGGCATAATTGTATTTATAAATGGAAAATAACTATTTTTAATGCGACAGCCAGATATGAACATATTAATAAGCATGTAAACTGGCCTGTTCAGAGGAAACAGGGTTGGCCCCTCTATCCACAAACGTGAGGGATCATATGAACTGATTCATTTAACATGTCTGAGGTCACCTAGCTAATCTCTAATGATTAGTGTTCTAACAGTCTAGGAGCTTTTCCTTTGCAGTGGAATGAAAAAATATCTTTACCTGACAAGAGTATCAATGACTCACTAGAAATGAAAGTAAAGTAACTATATTGAAGAACAGATTTCACAGGGTGAAATGACTCAGGGAGAATGGATTTATCCTTACAAAAAGTACTCTCTCCATATTCGTGAGCTTTACCACTAGGCAGTGATGATGAGCCACAAAGAAAAGTATTACCTCTTTTGGTTGCAATACATTGCAAAAAATTACTTCTTAAGCAAGAGCCAAGAGCCACGACAGGATTCAAAGTGAAAATATGCTGAAACTTAGAGTTCATTATGTCATACTCTGCTTTTGGTTTTACTTGGTTCTGTTTGCAGATCACTTTATGAAATACTTCAGAGCCCAGATAATTATCTAACATGGGAGTCAGCAAACGATGGCCCATAGCCAAATTTGGGCTGCTGACTGTTTTGTAAATAAAGTTTTATTGGAACATAGCCATGCTCATTTGTTTACTATTGTCTACGGCTGCTTTCATGCTGCAACAGCGGAGCTGAGTCGTTGTGACAGACAACGTATGGTCCACAAAGCCTGAACTATTTACTCTCTGGTCATTTCCAGAAAGTTTGCTAATCTTTGATTCAACACACCAAAAAGTAGTTATTCATGGCACCAAAGGAAGCATGAAACTTCTCCAAGGAAAATTTTCACACTGGGCCTGTAGCATCAGGGAATATATAATTTGCAGATTTTGATAATGTAATGAGTGAAATTTAGGAATTCTAACCCTTGTTCCCCCAATCATTGAAACTCTTCAGGGTTGTGTTCGCTTTGGCAGCACATATACTAAAAATTACAGAGAAGTTTAGCATGGTCCCCACCCAAGGATGACATGCAAAACTCTTCAAGGTTTTAACATTAAATGTCAGGCTGTTTGGGTTATAAGTTTGGTTCATTTTTCCTCCCAAATCAGTAAAAACAGCTTAAAGAAAAGGCAGAGTGGAGTTCCAGAAAAATTTGTGTCCTAGCAACATTATCCACACAATCAGCTATAGCATGGATTCGTTATTTTTTGAAGGACAGGGAAACAGAATTCAAAATGACTTTGGTACGTTGTAGACATTTACCTGATGCAAAGTACAAAATTCAGCTAGTAGCATTCACTTGATTTTAAACATCCAGATATTTGAAAATACATTGATGGTCACTAGCAAAATTAACATTTCTTCACCTCTGTGCTTAGACTCATGAAAACTCAGCCGTAAATAATCCAAAATAGAGCAGAGCTTAGGAAATCACAGGTTATATGTGGAAGGAAGAAACCTCTAAAAATGCAACATTGGATAATTGATATAGAACTTAGATTCTGGAGTAAGAAAAGCAAATTGCTCACTGTTAGATTTCGTGGAGAATTTTTTTTTTAATTTAAAATAGTTTATTTTCAAATTGGTTTACATAAAACACCCAGTGTTCATCCCAACATGTGCCCTTTTTTGATGCCCATCACCCCCTCTCCCCCCCCATCTCCCTCACCCTCAGTTTGTTCTTAGTCTTTGAGAGTCTCTTATGTTTTATCTCCCTCCCTCTCTGTGTCTTTTTTTTTCTTTCCCCTCTTCCCCTCCCCCTGGTTTTTGCTTAGTCTCACCAAGTCCACCTATTCGTGGAAACATATGGTATCTGTCTTTTTCTGACTGACTTATTTCACTTAACATAATACCCTCCAGTTCCATCCATGTTGCTACGCATGGCCAGATTTCATTTTTTCTCATTGCCACATAGTGGTCCATTGTATATATGTACCACATCTTCTTTATCCACTCGTCAGTTGATGGGCACTTAGTTTCTTTCCATGTTTTGGCTATTGTCGAAAGTGCTGCTATGAACATTGGGGTACACGTGCTCCTATGCATCAGCAATCCTGTGTCTCTTGGGTAGATTCCTAGCAGGGCTATTGCTGGATCATAGGGTAGCTCTATTTTCATTTTTTTGAGGAACCTCCACACCGTTTTCCAGAGTGGCTGCACCAGTTTGCATTCCCACCAACAATGTAGGAGGGTGCCTACTTCTTCGTGGAGAATTTTTTAAATGAGGTTTCTCTTCAGAAGCAAAATTCTCTACTGCCTGAACTTTGGTAGTGGTTATGATTTTAAAATCTTAATACATTTTCCTTTTCCTAAAGAGAGATTGCTATGTTTACCCCTTTCGAGAAGGAATTACCGTACGAGTAACATAGAGGCAATGCAAGCCACTATTGAACAAGACTTTCTCTCTTTGTGGAGGAAGGGTGGATTTCTTGACACTACTTGTCACTTGAACCTGCAGATAACAGGAGAAATGAAAAACCGCAGTAGCCACATTTAAATCTCCAGTGTGGACTCCTCAGCCAGTGCAGCCAAAACAGCTGTCGGTTAAAATGGGTTTTACTAAAAATATTTATTCCGGTTTGCTTTCGAAAATCTGTCACAATGGAACCCTTTGTGCTTACAATATGGGGATGTGAAGAACAGGACAAGAGAGTTCATTCTGCCTTTTCCTGTGTTTCAGATGTGTATAGACCCTTCCCTGTCAGTAGCTCTAGGGGATAAACCACCCCCGTTGTATCTCTGTGAAGAATGCAGCCAGAGGATCGCAGGGTAGGTATGAGTCCTCCGAGAAGAGGAGGTAGGGCCACCAAAGACAAGAACAATCCATTAGACTTAAATGGGTTATATTACCCACTTTCCCACTAACCTCTCTGTTTTTTAAAGCTTAGTTTGTCAGATATTTGATATATAGCAAACTTTCATTCGGGAGATTTCAGCTTTGAAAAATTGCAATCCTTCTCCCCATGAGATAAGAGAAAGCGGTTACACTTAATAAAACAGCTCCAATTTCAAGTGACCCTGTAAAAAGGCCACAGAGAGAAAGAAAAGAAAACCGTGGCTTTCAAACATGACGTCTAATTCAAAGGGTTCTCTCTGCTGGTTAGTTTCACAGAATCACACTTGGGGTTGTACACCTCATGCTGTACTTTGGTTGGCTTCATTAGCATCTGGAAAGTATCACTTCAAGATAACTGAATATGATGAAATGCCTATAATTTATAATTTAGCTGCAATGCATTAGACTTTTAAAAAGTTGATTAGGATAGTGCTCTTAATTACATTTCCTTTCTATTGAAAGCCTTTTAATAATAGCATGCAGCTAATTATTATGTGGAAGAGTAACATTACAAAGAGGCTCAAAAATGAATTTTGCTTTTCTTTACAGGGACCACAGCGAATGGCTCATTGACGTGCTTCTGCCACAAGGTATGGTTTACTTGAGAAAGGGTGAATAGTAAGTCATCATGACTAATGGCATGGTTGGTTTGTCTCCTTTCGTACTGTATTGTTTTACAAGGACAGTAACCAAAGTATGATATTCTGTGAATAGTCATTGAGAGGAAGCATTATATCAATGTCTTGCTTATATCCACACATTTAATAATAAAGGAAGAGATATCACCTCTACCGAAATCGAGGGTAGATGTTGGAATTAGGATTCTGTGTGACAAAAGCCCTGCTGAATTATGTCTTAAGAGATTTTCTGTATATGTAACAGGCATGTTTGCTGAGCCAGGTCGGAAGGGGAATAGGGAACATCAGAGGGAAGAACACTGAATCATGGGCCTTTCTCCTACCCCTGTTACTAGCTCTGTGTTTTTAGGGAACATCATTTCATCGCTCTGAGACTCAGTCTCCCTAGGAAAATGGGGATAAAGGTTAGCTGACGATGGGACTGTGATGTTTGTAGTTGCTTAGAGTTCCGAAAGCTCTGTCTTGTAAGTTGGCAGGTCCCAGACAGAGGTTTCCTTCACACATCTGGAAGCACGTATCTCAGCCACTTAATTCGAGGCTGAAATGACCAGAGAAAAGTATTCAGGAAAGCAGGGGAAAGATGAAAGGTGGAAAAACCTGGGGGGCCGTAGGAGGAACTTGATGTATGACTTCAGAGGTAGATAATAAAAGACTTGCTATGAAAGGCCACATTTAAGAAGAACTGTAAAAACCTTATGTTAACTAAATTCTGTGAACATTAAAAAAAAAACAACTTAAGTCCATTTTCTTGATGATAATTACACTATTTCTTTGTAGTCTTTTTTTTTAATGTTTGTTTATTTTTGAGAGAGAGAGAGAGAGACAGAGACAGAGACAGAGACAGAGACAGAGTATGAGCAGGCAGGGGGCAGCGAGAGAGGGAGACACAGAATCCGAAGCAGATTCCAGGCTCTGAGCTGTCAGCACAGAGCTTGACATGGGGCTCAAACTCATGAACCGCAAGATCATGACCTGAGCTGAAGTCAGACTCTTAACCGACTGAGCCCCCCAGGCGCCCCTGTAGTCTAACTTTTAATATTAGGTCATCTCACCCTTAAGGAATAAATTAGTGAGTGATCTTCATCTGTAAAATGGGTCAGTAATGTCAGCCTCTATATCCTTCAAAGAGACATTTTGAAAATTTATATAAGAATAACTGTAAAAAGATTTGGGTTTTATGTGTAAAGGTAAATTCCCCCCCTCCGACCCCCTTTAAATTAGGCTACCTTGTTAGTGAATTTCCAGTGCTCCAAGGTGAAGTCTATAGTCAGGAGCAAAACTACATTTTTAAATATCAGATATGTTGCCAAATTCTGGTCACCTTCTCCAGACGATACTCATCTTTGGAAGAAAACTTGTGACAACTTTTAATTCTTTATCTAGAGGTGTGATGCTAACTTCAGGTGAAGACAAGCTCTAAGATATCAAACTGTTAAGTAATAACTATTAATTATTCAAAACCAGTTTTAAAAACCGAGTTGTACATTTCATTGGTTTGGCATCTACTAATTCATAACTTCCAGACAGTTTGGGAGACATTGATCTTTGTAATAAATTATAACATAGACTATACTGTTAAGTGATGCTTCAGTTTATTTTTTGAACACTTAACTATTTCAGGGAGAATGTTAACATATTCCTGGAAACATTATTTTCAAGTGTTCTCAAGCAGCAATTTTCACGAAAATAATTTGTATGCCCACTGCAAAGAACTTGTGTCTCCGTGTTAGGGTCAATCCCGAAGCAGACAGTAGTTTGACAGCCGTACTCTAACTGGCCAGTCCATGAATCTGATGATTGCTTTCTCTGAAAGGAGCATGCAGGTGGCTTGACACTAGTTACGGACTGACATAAATCAATAATTCATGTCTGAGTAATCCAGGTTAGTAAGGCGTTTCTGCAGTTTTGAAATAGCGAATCATCTCCATGGTGAAGCTCTAAATATATCCCATCAACTCGGTGTCACAGTGTAATGGAAGACGGTAAACAGGGAATCCAGGGATGTTATCTCAGATCAGCCTTTATCCACTGATAGCCTGTGTGTGCCGAAGCAGTCATGCAAACCTCAGTTTTGGTCTATGTCAGATGAGGAGGTGAGATGGATGTTATTTTGCTTCGGTTTTGACATAATCTGAATTCTTTTTATTTTATTTATTTTTTCATTAAAATTTTTCTAATGTTTATTTATTTTTGAGAGAGAGAGACAGAGTGTGAGCAGGGGAGGGGCAGAGAGAGAGGGAGACACAGAATCTGAAACAGGCTCCAGGCTCCAAGCTGTCAGCTCAGAGCCTGATGCGGGGCTCAAACTCACGAACCATGAGATCATGACCTGAGCCAAAGTCGGACACTTAACCAATTGAGCCACCCAGGCGCCCCTAACATGATCTGAATTCTAAGTCATGTTTGAGGAGGTTGAATTACTTTTAAGAATAGGAGAAGTACTTGCAGCATGCAGGTGTTCTAACCTCATTAAACACAGGGAGATGACAATTAAGACAAGAGAGAAGCTGTTTAGGTCTAGAGGTTGTGTTACTAAACTTGCTTTTACTCGCCTTTGTGGTCGCCTTCATTTAAAATGGGCTGTCTTTCTTTGTTGATATATTGTGTACCTTCCCCTTACAGCTGAAATATCTGCTATATGTCAGAAAAAGGTAAGAGTAAACTCTCCGTGTGGTGGGGGCATGATTTACTGTGTTCGTATGTAAATTCATTCATTGACATCCGCCTCATCTCTGCACCACGGTTTCCCAGTATGTACATGTCACTGTGTTCGTGAAGGGGGAAAAGAAATAATTTAGCATGCAAGACTACTGTGTCCGAACAGTCTCTCTTTCCATTTCTGCTTTTGCTCACCCATCTTATGCAGTGTTTTTGGTATGTAATCTGAAATAAAAGTATACGTGTGACTCTAATTACAAAAAGCTTTGTTACCTTAACTTTGGTAAAGGATGTATCTTGTGTGCTAAACATCTTTATTGCTTTGAAGTAGAGTGCAAATAGTTCAATATATGTATGTCAAAAACATACCCAGACTGGCCGTATATATATATATATATAAAACCTTCATTTAGGTGTAAGTTGGATGAAATCTCTAGCTAAAGATTCCACCTTCAAATTGCCTTTAGCCACTTTTCGTGACAGTTTCCCTAAGCCATTTCCATCCTCTTTTCGTGTTCTAGTTGTTGAAAAGTATAAGAGAAGGTAGTATGGCATCATACAAAGAACTTTAGATTAGTTGGTTGAGACACTTGGTTTCTGGGCAGCTCTACCGCACCTACCTATGAGACCATGTACAAGTCACTTAAATTTTTTAGGAATTGATCATGAGTGGGTACCTCGGAGGGCTATTTCAGTGATCTATTGTCACGTAATCTAAAATGTCATGGCTTGTAACAACAGATGTTTATTTAATCACAATTCTTTGGATTGGCAATTTGGCCTGTGCTCAGTGAGGCAGTTCTTTTGATAAATTCCCCTAGGCTCACTCATGTGCCCCCGCGGTTCATTGGCGGGTAGCCTTGGGATTGGCTGGTCCCAGATGAGCTCACTCCCATGTCTGGGGCCTCAGCTGGGACAGCTGGAATGGCTGGGTGACAGGGCTGTCTGCTCTCCCTCTTTCCATTAGGCGTCTCATCCTCCAGGGGCGAGGCTGGATTTGTTCACGAGGTTGCAGTGTTCTGAGCAAATGAGAGAGGGAGTCGCAAGGCCTTTTGAGATTGAAGCTGCTAAGTCACCCAGCACCACTTCTGCTGTATTCCACTGGTCAAAGCAAGTTCCAAGGCCAGCCCAGATTCAAGCAGTGGGGACACAGACTTCTCCCCTTTAGAGAAGGAGCGACAAAAATTCCGTGGTCACGTTTAATCTACCATAATCCACCCTCTGGACATAATTACTTATATTTCTTCCGCATGTAAAAATACTTCCACCACCTTACGAGCCCTCCTACAGTCTTAAATCCATTTATGGCTTCAGTTCATCATCTTGTGATCTGCACATGGTCTGGTCTCTGATGAAACTCCGTGGGTACAAATTCTCTTGATGCAGAGACCCGTGAACTAAAAAGGCAAGTTACCTGCCCCCTCCACACCCTCCACGTGATGGTGAGATAGGGACAGGATGACAGCAGCGGACCTCCATTTGGAAGAGGAAGTGGAAGCACATAGCTGTCAGGGGACTGTAGCAGCTCCAGCCACGAGCATGACAACAGCTCTTCGGTCTCCAGGGACAGCGAGTGTGCCTTGACTAGGATGTGGTTTTACATCCTGGGAGTAGTTCCCTAATCCGTTGTTGTTCTCCCGCGTTCTGTGCTCCACTCTCTGAAACATCTTCTCCAAGAAGAAATGACACATGGTACCATTGAAGGGCTCCCTTAGCTTGCCCTCTGATGTGGAAGTCGGGGTCCCCTAGACTTCCTTTCGTGTTGAACTCTGTCTGTTCCCTGTAGTCTAAGTCGGTGGGCTTTTGCTAATAAGACTTTCTGTAAAACCCTGTGGATTTTCAAGAAATCTCATTGGAGTTCAGTGCCCTCAAAGCCACTCTATAATTCTTTTGGGGATGGTCCTTTCTATACTTTGGGCATTTCAGGCTGCCCTTAAAATTATTAGGAGCCCTCTTCTAGCTGAAAGGCTCAACTGAGAATCATCATCTTATATCTTTCTGAAGGATTGTGCAGCCAGTCAGCGTACTTTTGATTTGATTTTTATCCTGAGGCTATATCCTACTTTGAGAATCTTTTATAAGCTGGAGGGACAAGGATGAAAAACAGTTTTATATTCTAAATTAGCATGTCTTGGCTCCAGTGGTATACCTCACATATTTGAGACCCAGAGTGGATCATTTTTTAACACCGTCCTCCTTTATATGACAAAATTATTTTTAGTATTAAACTTCAAATTAGCAGATTTTTGTTATCCTTTAGTAAATGTTGTGTTTTACATGAAAGTTAATTTAGAGAACATTCATTAAGTTCATACTAGTTCAGAATTGTTCGAGCTCGCTTTGGGTACAGTTTGTGTCTACCTCTTCTGGAGTACATATTCCTGCATTCGAACAGTAGGTTTGAAATAAGCATCAAGATCGTAGAGGTAAAGAGACAGATTTTGATATGTTTCAGCTCTGCCATTCTGTGAAACAGGTCGGAGTTAATTTTTTATGTTTAAAGTTCAAAGCAGTGAAACAGAGTAGCTAGAGAAACCATGCCCATCTGAATTTGAATCTAAGGGAAATTTCTCTAGTTTACTTTTGAAATGAATGCATATAGTTCAGTCCACATGGGTTGAGGACAGACTGTGGCTTATTAAAACTTAATGGGAACCACAAGAATTGGTTAGAACTTAAGTCAACCAAAGTTTACTTTGGGGCAAAGTATTTTATTGCGGATATTATTTAGAATTGGTAGCACATGGTGATAAAGCAGGTTGACTCTTAGTTGGTGTATATCCAGATAACTGCATAAGAAATCACCAAATCACTAAAAATGTAGCAGCATAAAACAACAACCATTTAATTATGCTCATAGATTCTGTTGGTCAAGGATTGGGACAGGGCACAGTCCAGAGCCTGTCTCTGCTTCATGATGTTTGAGGCTTCATCAGGGAAGACTTGGAATAACTGGGGGCCGGGATTATCTAGAGGCTTCCAGATCATATGTTTGGGCTCTGGGATGGGGTGACTTGAAGGCTGGGCTGAGGCAGCACTGTTGACAAGAGACTTACCTATTGCCTCTCTACATGGCTTGGCCAGGACAGAGTTCTGAGTATCACAATGAGGAAGCATCCGAAGGGAGAACATTTCAAGGTGACCAAGTGAAAGCTGCATGTCTTTTTAAATCTGGCCTCAGGAGTCATATAGGTATCACTTCTGCCATACTCTCTTGGTTGAAGCAGCCAGGAGCCCATCTGGATTCAAAGCAAATGAAGTATACCCAAAGAGCCTCCTACACAGCTGGACTTGATTTAAATGACAAGACCTTGAACCTCCAGCTAAGAATTTGCATGTGGGAAGAATGTAAACAATATGTGAACAGAAAATAGGATGGTAAATTGCAGGCCTTAAGCTTCAGGGCTTTATTATAGTGAATAACTACCCACTAAACCCATATCCGCATTCTATTGTTTATAGAATGGTGGGAATGCCAAAGGAACAAAGACTAATTATAACCGAAGGGAAGAAATTAAACACTAAGAACACACTCTGATATACACCACACTGCTAGTGGTGTGGTATTGGTTTGGTGGGAAGCAGAAGCCCCAAGCCAGTAAGGATTCTTGTGCTTCCAGAATGAAAGTTAGTGTGTGAGAGAGAAAGGAAGGACACGCAGGAAAAATACACCACTTGGCGAGTCAGGACCGAGTTGGATGCGCACAAGACTTGGGCCTCAGTTGCAGAATAAACACCCTGTATTTTAACAAATAATTTAAAAAACCTTATTAACGAGAAGAGAAAAATTACAAAAATTTTAAACTCGTTTTATGATTTGCAGGCCTGAGTTCTGTTCAGAAAATGAGATTTGCCGATACCAGTATCCAAAGCCATGTGCTAAAATCGAGGTGGAACAAACCCTACTTTGAAATGGTCACTCTGATAGGCAGTTCAATACATTGTCAGTGTTTCATGTAGGTTTTGTGCTGCCCTCCTTCTTCTTTTGTCTCCTCAAAAGATCTGTCACGGGCGGGTCTCAAATCTTCACCAGGCTGAGTTCATAATGGCCTATTCCCCTCGAGGTGTTCACATCTTTATAAGCTCTATTGAAAGTCTGAAAAGCTCTTAGGACACAGGACGTTGAGGACGTGGTGTGGCATCTCTCACGGGCTCGGGACACATGTTTTTGCAGAAGTCGGGAGTGTTTCCTCACAGCTCCTCAGATGGCTTCACATGGATGGTGCCTCTCTCCTCTGTCTCTTGTCAGGGCAGCTCTGCCATAGGCCCACTGGACTCTGGAATCTGGTGCCATAGGCCCCATGGAACTCTGGAAAAGTGCCATGCCTACTTTTCTCACTGGCATCCCTTCACCTGTTGACTGTAGTTGATGTCGGCAGCTGCTTCTATGAATGGTTCTTGCTGTGTTTTGCTGTGTTCCTGTGGTGTCCATTGACGTATTTGACATATTCTTTAGGTCTTAATGGAAAGAATGCTGGCAGAGGGGGTGGGTGGGTGGGAGGCCTGCTTTGGGCCCAAAGGTCCAAGGACAGGGAGGAGCTACACTGGAGTTCTCCTCCTTCAGTGGTGGATAAGATACTTTTGAAAGTATTTTGGGGGTGAAAAATATTCCTTTCCTATTCTGATGTGCTGTGATGCACTCTCTCTGGGCCCTGGTTTTGGGTTTTTTCCTCTTGTATTTCTGCGGAAACCCGTTGAAACACTAACTGGAAATAATCCAGAAAGTACCCCACCCTCGACCGATGACTGAGGCAGCTTTACGGAGGGCTTTTCCACACCGGTCCACTCATCTTTAGAGCTTTTCTGCCACTCACACCAATAGAAACCACATCTTACCTTCGTTTTTAACTCTGCCTGAAATCTAACTGGTTGGGGTGACCTGTGTTTTGGAAACTTTAGAAATGTACAGCCACTGCCGGTGGCCCCTTCACCTTCCATTTGTTCCACTTCTTAGCTCCATTCACCTCAGTGACCAGTTTTAGTTGATTTCGCTATTTTTTGCCCCTAGAACTGCAGCTCCCACGTAAGAAGAGCGGTGGTTACCTGCTTTTCGGCGGGGTGCTGCGGCCGTCACGGCAACAGGCCTGTTCGGTACTGCAAAAGGTGCCACTCGAATCATCACAGCAACGAAGTGGGGGCCGCGTCGGAGACCCACCTCTATCAGACCTCCCCTCCACCCATCAACACGCGGGAATGTGGCGCCGAGGAGCTGGTCTGCGCCGTGGAGGCCGTGATCAGGTAACGGGCAGCTCGTTGGCGGCCTACCGGAAACACCACCGCGGCTGTGAGCCACCCTTGGCGCGTTGGTGAAGTTCACTCAACTTCGGGTGCCCTCGGCCTAGCCTCTCACCTTCCATAATGCAGTGACGGTGATTTTTAAAGTTTATTTATTCATTTTGAGAGAGAGAGAGAGTGTGTGTGTGTGCAAGCAAGTTGGGGAGTGGCAGAGAGGGAGAGAGAGAGAATCCCAGGCAGGTTCCGCGCTGTCAGTGCAGAGCACAGAGCCCTATGTGGGGCTTGAACTCACGAACCATGAGATCATGATCCGAGCCGAGGTCAGATGCTTAACCAACCTGAGCCACCCAGGCGCCCCAGGGATGATGTTTTAATTCATTCATTCAACCGAATTTATATCGATGTGCCAAGCATGTGTTAGGCACTTGGGAGACGAGAGAATAAAATGTAGTCTCTGCCTTCACCTTACCCACGTGGGGGCTATAAAGACAGAAGCACGGGATTGCCGTTCAGTACGGTGAGCACAGTGATAGCGCAGGGCGGAGTTTCAGGAAAAGGAAGTGGAGTGAGGGGCGAAGGGGGTGCCTGAGGCCTGACCCTGCCCTGAGTCGGGAGAGCTCCAGGTAATTGGGCGCAGGGGTTAAAGCCGCCGGCCCTGCGGTGAGGCGGGAGCCCCTCCTGCAGGCAGTTGGCGTCCTCTCCTATCACGGGACAGAAGGGGGAGCTTTGGAAATGATAACTTCCAGATTTGTTCTCTTTTCGTATGTTCACTGAGGCAAGACGTTTTAAAATTAAAGAAATAATATTAAAGTGTACGTTTTAAGGATAGGGACTCTTTTCTGTGTCTCTTGCCTCGCTCGCTGATCGTGTAGAAAGGCAATAGATGTTTGTCAAATGGAGCATTACAGAAAGTTTGGAAATAGAAGGAAAAATCAGCTATGCTGCTGTCATCATTATCAGTTCTGCACAGGTTCTTCTAGTTTTACTGAAATGCACATCTTATTTATAGAACTGTAATCACGGTATATCATGATTTTTTTTATATAACATTATACCATTAGCTCTTTTGCCTGTTGTTTCTGTATTTACCATTTTTAGTGGAAACATAATTTTCGTCTAGATTATTTACCTCTACCTTTAAATTTTTAGATTACTTCTGTTTTATACTATTATACATTATTCAGATAAATATTGTTGTGAATAGTGCTGTTTTTCTATTTTTTCTTTTCTTTTTTAAAAATTTTTTTAATGTTTCATTTATTTTTGAGGGAGAGAGAGAGTATGAGTTGGGGAAGGGCAGAGAGAGAGAGGGAGACACAGAATCTGAAGCAGGCTCCATGCTCTGAGCCGTCAGCACAGAGCCTGACGCGGGGCTCAAATTCATGAACCACGAGATCATGACCTGAGCCGAAGTCGGATGCTCAACCGACTGAGCCACCCAGGCGCCCCTATTTTTTATTTTCTTAGGGTAGATGACTGGATATGTCATATGACCTTTGGCTAGGTCAAACGGGAATGAATGTTTTAATGGCTATTGTTACGTTACCAAACTAATTTTCAGAGTGTGCATATGAATTTATAATGCCAAAAGCATTGTATGAAATAGCTAGTTTGGGCTACATTCTTGCCAACATTGGGTACTATTTTTAAAAGTTAGACTTGTTGGGGTGCTCTGGTGGTTCAGTCAGTTAAGCATCCACCTCTTGATTTCGCCCCAGGTCATGATCTCATAGTTGGCAAGTTCCAGCCCTGCATTGGACTCCACACTGACTGGCAGAGACTGTTTGGGATTCTCTCTCACCCTCTCTCTCTGCCCCTCCCCTGCTCGCACTTTCTCTCTCTCTCTCTCTCAAAATAAATAAACTGAAAAAAAATTTATGACTTGTTTAGCAGATTGGAAAAGGAGTCCGTTGCTCATTCCCAGATCTTCAAATATTAGATACTGAATATTTTTCCATTTGGGCATAAATTCCTCAGTCTCTCTTTGTACCATGCATTTGAGGTCCACATAACTTCAGACTGGATGCAGAGGAAGTATTGACATCTAGTGGGATGGTTGGTGCACCGGAAGCCAGAAGGCATCCGTTCTGCCCAATTCTAGATGATTGGTGGAAGCAGCCTCTTTGTGCCTCAGTTTGTTTATTCTAGAAATGGGGATGGAGTACAAAATGATAAAGAATGGAAATTAGGCCTGTTGGAGCAGCTTCTACCGATTGGGAGGAGAGCAATCAGTGATGCTTGAGCACACGTGGAGTAGTTGCTCTGAATAGGTCGTAACCTAGAATGTGTTTTTTGATCGCCTAACTCGACATCTCTCGTCTTCGGCAGCTTGTTGAAAGAAGCCGAGTTCCATGCCGAGCAGCGGGAATATGAGCTGAATCGCCGGCGGCAGCTGGGACTTTCCTCCTCCCACCATTCCCTGGATAACACTGACTTTGACAACAAAGACGATGATAAACACGACCAGCGATTACTCAGTCAATTTGGAATATGGTTTTTAGTAAGAAAATAAGTTAGCTATTCTCTGCTTTCTTATTTCTCATGACAGCATTGCCCTGATGAGGAATATTTCCTGTTCTTTTTAAAGAAGTAAATAGTGAATAGTGAAAAGTTAACCTTAGCAGGGGGACTCTGTATTGTAGGACAGTGGGCTCTCAGCCCTGGGCTGCACACTGGATTTCCCTGGGAAGGCTTTTAAAGAATGGTAACGCGGGGTGCCTGGGTGGCTCAGTTGGTTGGGCGGCCGACTTCAGCTCAGGTCATGATCTCACGGTCTGTGGGTTTGAGCCCCGCGTCGGGCTCTGTGCTGACAGTGCAGAGCCTGGAGCCTGCTTCGGATTCTGTGTCTCCCTCTCTCTCTGCCCTTCCCCTGCTCACATTCTGTTTCTATGTCTCTCAAAAATAAATAAACGTTAAAAAAAAAAATTTAAAAAAAAGAATGGTAACGCCCAGATCCCACCCTAGAATCTTGGGGGCTTTTAAAAGAGCTTCCTAGCTGATTCTAATGAATAGCCAGGTGTCAAAGCCAACCGGCCAGACCTTGATGGTTTGAAATGCACCTTTGGCAGAAAAATGAATGGGAATGTTCCTAGGATGTGTTGTGAAATAACCGAGTCAATATAATTTACAGATCATTTGCATCCCATCATCTATATACACGACAATTTTTCTTGAACGTTCAGTATCTGTGGCACTTTTAAGGCAAGTTTGTCTACAGCCAGAAAAATCAGAGCTGTATTAACACAAGGAATTTGATTGTTTTTGACTGATTGACTGGCAACATTCATTCAGTAAAGATCAAACATTCCGATCCCAAATTCCACGCGAGCTGAACTTGGCAGTTTTGTTAGAGAAGCAGACTTTTGTTTTGCCCATCGGAGACATAGATTGGGTCTCCGGAGTAGCATATCTCTTTTATGCTTTTACATAGTTATCTGAAAAAGTTGTGTTTTGTTTTGTCTTAACCAAATTGGTATTTAATTGCTGATTTCACATGTTTTGCCCCTAGAACTTACTATCTAATGACATAATGACTGCTATTGCGAACCCTTTGAAGGCAAGGAGAGTGTTTTATCTATTTGTACATTCCTGAACCCTACTATAGCGTTTCATAAAAGATTATTGCAGAATGAATAATAAATAAATGATGAGCTGTTTTTGAAAGTCTATTTATAATGTGCTGAATTAGGGGGCTCTAAGCTTTCAGGATTTCTGATAGAAAATCCTTACTTAAATCTGATAATTTTAGAATGGAAACGTAGGTAGATATTTTTTCACTGAAGATATTTATGAAGTTTCACTTTGCGGACCTGACTTTAAAAATGCATTTATCTAGTGTAGATTACAAAATAGATTTCTTCTAGGAGAAAAGGCTGATGGAAAGGTGCAATCCCGAGGGGAAATTATTGTTGCATCCATCTCTCCTTGCAAGGAATGCAGTTTCTGGGTTAAATGATCCTGTCATTTATAAACTGCCTAATTTAAATGGATTATTGGGAAGCGTTTTTTTTTTTTTTTAACATTTATTTATTTATTTCGAGAGACAGAGAGACAGAGTGTGAGCAGGGGAAGGGCAGAGAGAGAGGTAGACACAAAATCTGAAGCAGGATCCGGGCTCTGAGCCATCAGCACAGAGCCCGACGCGGGGCTTGAACTCACAGACCGCGAGATCATGACCTGCCAAAGTCGGCCACTTAACCAACTGAGCCACCCAGGCGCCCGGAAGCGTTTTTTTTGTTTGTTTTTTTGCTTTTAAATGACTTTGTAATAATTATGTAAAATGGATGGAGGCTGAAGCAGAGTCCGATCTGCCCATTTCCAGGTGAGCCTCTGTACGCCCAGTGAGAACACGCCTACGGAGAGCTTGGCCAGGCTGGTGGCCATGGTGTTTCAGTGGTTCCACTCCACGGCATATATGATGGATGATGAAGTTGGAAGTTTGGTGGAAAAACTGAAGCCTCAGTTTGTCACCAAGTGGTTGAAGACAGTCTGTGATGTTCGCTTTGATGTCATGGTCATGTGCCTTCTTCCCAAACCAATGGAATTTGCCAGGGTAAGTGGAGGCCCCCCACTTGGACCTTGTTGGAGAGGAATTAGGAGAAGCACTGCCCTAGCCATTAGCATGTTATCATTGACTAAAGAAGAAGAGCGTCTCTTCTTATTTTAGTCAAAACAGCTGAATGAGGTTAGTTGAGCAACTACATTTTAGGTGATGTGCTGCTTTGATGTTGGTTTGGGGTGAAGAATGGTAAGACGAATATGTGAGGTATCTAAGAATTTACGAGAGCATAAAAAAAATTGGGCCCCTTGGTGGCTCTGTAGGTTGAGTGTCTGGTTCTAGATTTCGGCTGAGCTCGTGATCTTGTGGTTTGTGGGATCATGCCCCATGTTGGGCTCTGAGCTGACAAACTGGTGCCTGCTTGGAATTTTCTCTCTTCCCTTCTCTCTGTCTCTCTCCAGCTCACACGCTCTCTCTTTCTCAAATTTAAAAAAAAAAAAAAAGAATTTAAGGGAGGATTCTTCCCTGACTTTGCTGAATATGTATTTTTTTCACTAAGAAACAGAAGAAACAAGTTTCTCTGTGAGATTGCTAGGTCTCAGTCCTTCTCTGGTCTGTTGTCTGTGTAAAGGCTAACATTTGACTAGGAGCAATTTCTGTGGTTTCACATATATTTCTAGAAGTGAATGGTAGAAATCCCTGCCCTCTCATTAGGAATGCTGAAAAAGACTCAGGGTGTGCCCAAATGCTCCCTTTCCTCCGGCTTACAGGGTGAATTCCTCTGAGCTCATCCTTTTGCTCAGTGGATTATAAGCCTCAGATATACAGCTGGGAAGACCCCATATTTTCAAACTACAGTATAATTTGTGTCTAATTTAGCAAGGTGGATGTCCAGAATCAATTTTTGGCAGAAATATAGGAAATTTATTCGAGATACTTTCTGAATTTTATTTTGTGTTTAATTTGGTTTGCCTTCAATGAGCTATTGAGGCATTTTTCAGTTTAATTAAGACATTTAAGGATAAAATAGAACACAGACCATCCAAAGAAATAGCTTTTCTTAGGTTTCTGGGACACAAGTTCTGTGAGTGATTCAGAGAACACTTTTTTCTTCTTTGGTGCCACCTACTGACTCACATATAAAATTGGATTTTTGCATAACAGAAATTCCCTATTTTGTGGCATTCTTTGACTGTGTTGATATGTTTTCTATTATTATTTCCTTTGAATAGTGAAAGATTGGTCTGATCTGATTATCGAAGATCAGAGGAAATGGTAGCTGAGGACCTGCAACAGACACATTCAGGAGAGAAGAGGCAAAGTTTATTTATACTTATAGTGAGTACTCAGTACATCACTGAATACTCAGTGATAGGTATCTCCCTCAGTAGCCAAAGAGAAAAAGTGTTGGGTGGGGAGTTAGGGCTGGAACGGGAAGATATGGAAGGTTCTGTTGAGCCTTTTGATACTGGTGGCACTGGGCAGTCTGTCCCCACAGCAGCTGACTTCACGTGCAACTCTCTTTAATGGAAATATTTCCGGAAGCTCTGCTTTATTCAGACAAAGGAAGCTGGGATAAGGTTTCTCTCTACGTCTTCTTTAGTTCAAATGTTTTCATTAAAATGATCTTTATGCCAAGTCTGGGGGTCTAAGTGGTTCCCCACATTTCTCTCATGTGAAACTCTCTCAGAGTTTCACACCGAAAGGAAGCTGGGTTGATTGGATTTGAGTTAGGAGATTCCAGGTAAGAGATCTGCAAAGGAGGAAGCAGGCATAGATCAGGACAAGGAAACAAACAAACAGAAAATCCCGAGGTTAATGGTGACAAGTAGACTCTAAACCTAGTTTCCAAGGCCAGAGGCAGGCAGGCAGGTAGGATTTGTAGATGTTGGGCTCAAAGTGTCTTTAGATGACAGAGTGAGATCATTGGTGCCTTTGTCATGGTTATGAGCAGCAGATGGAAGATGCGGGTGTTTGGTGAGCTTCCTGACTGGCCTAGGCTGTTGCCGCCAGTCCTTTGAAGTTCAAATCAAGTTGTCTTGCTCAGGCTTGCAGGGCTTTGGGACAAGACAACCTAGAGTCTCAAAAAGGATCTGGGCCTTCGGGTTTTAGTTTTCAGTGACACCAAGTCAGCAGGGTGGGAGGAAAATTGGAGATATCAGTTATTGACAAAATGTGCGCGACAGCAGGATTAGGTTTATGAGGAGGTGACAGATAGCTCAAAGACAATGAACAGGACTAGAATCTAACTCACAAGGGTGGGTTATAGTTTTCCTTTGAAACTCTCTGTAGTCACCTCCCATTTTGATCAAAGATAATCAAAGTAAGACTAGTCTCATTAAATTTGGCCTAATTATTTATGTAGATGCAGCAACAATGGTAATTGACCAAATAGACCTTTAATGTTGGCTTTGCAGGAATTTTTATGGAGAATCTCAGATTGGGCTTTTAAAAACCACTAGAGGTTAGGATGCTAAGCCAGTAACTTGTCGTCATGCTTCACTGACAGTACCTCTAGGTTTGCGTGAATTTCTCTCTGAGCTCACCAAAATATTCTAAGTTTCCTGGACCTTTCAGAAAGTGACATTTCTTATTTGCTTATAGGCTGGGATCCCCATAAGCCAGGTACCAGGCTGTTTTTTTCTAAGAGGGCTTCGTAAGCACCGGCTTCTTCATGTCAACCTTAGTTCCTTAAAACTGTCTGGTCATATCTGATTCTATGCACATTCTTCTCTACTATGATATTCCAGGCAAAGCCTTGGTGATATAACCAGTTTTTCTGATTATGTTCTTTTACAAGGAGAACAGATTGAGAAACTTGTGCATGGAAGTAAGAATATTCGCTAAGAGTTTCTGAACTCTGAAGGGTCAGATGTGGGGGAGAGAAAGACAAGTATTTTGTTGTTATTTACAAAGATAATCTACTAAATTGTCGTGAGTTATAGCTAGCTTGAAAAAAACCTTATCTCCAGAAAATAGAACATTAAAGAGCCAGCAATGTTCCAAACTAAAAAAACACAAAAAAATCATTACCTTTCTTCATCGGTTTATTCAACCTCCTCTAATTAATTTTTTTCTAAGTTTATTTTGTTTATTTTTGAGAGAGAGAGAGAGAGAGAGTGAGAGGGGAATAGAGGGAGAGGGAGAGAGAGAGAGAATCTCAAGCAGGCTCCGCATGTAGGGCTCGAACTCACAAACCATGAGATTGTGACCCGAGCCGAAACAGAGTCAGATACTTAACTGACTGAGCCACCCGAGTGCCCCAACCCCATCTAGTTAATTTTTGTTCCTCTTGATCTTGGGGTAGCTAGGAACACATCAGCTTCTCCACCAGAGTTCTGGAATCCTTTCTCAGGCTGGCAGGATGCCATAGAACCAGAAGCTTGTACCCATTATTGCCTGGTATACTGTCCCCGGGTCTCAGGCGCAGTTCTTTTTGCTAAAGCCAAAGCCTTCTGTCTAGTGACTGATTACAAGAGCTTTTAGAAAAGCGTCAGAATAAAATAATAACAAACCGTGAATGAGAAAAGACTTTAAAAATGGCTATAATCAGATCTGCTGAGAGTAACTGGAATTATGATCACATTAGGCAAAGCATCAGGAGGCTGTGTCATGAACAAGAAAGGCATTGACAAATTGGTAGAAATTTCGTATAATTCCTGAAGTGTTTGTATTAAAAACATTTACCTATACAAATATAAGCTAGGGAAGGTTAAGCATCTCTTCATACTTGATGATGCTTTTCATGCAATTCAACATATCAAGTAAACCTAACTGGTTTAATATCTTATTTTACTAGAAAAAGAAAAAATCCTTTGAGATTTTCTAGAGGCCCTCTCAGAAATCTCAAAGTCATTTTGAGATCAAGATTTCATTAAGGATTTGATTTCGGGAAGGCAAAATTGAAAAGTTGTCAGAAATGTCAAAAGGTTTAAGCACTTGATTAACCAGAATCACGGGGTCACTATGAAACAATACTTACTTATCCATTTAACCAAAATGACAATAAAGATTTCAAAAGTAAATATAGGTTGTAACGTGATAATTAAAAAATTAGCTTTTTTGTTTTAATTGAGAAGACTTAGTTCTCTTAAATAATTGAGGACATGAGGCACAAGAAATTCTGGTAAGACACAGAATGGTTGTTTCCTAGACACATTATTGAAAAGGCAAAGAGAAACCTTGTTCAATTTCTTTTTTTAATCCTTTTATTTTATTATTATTATTTTTAAATTTAAATCTCAGTTAGTTAACATATAACATAATAATGATGTCAGGAATAGAATTTAGTGATTCATCACTTAATAAAACACCCAGTGCTCATCCCAGCAAGTGCCCTCCTTAATGCCTCTTATCCATCTAGCCCATCCCCTCACCCAGCACCCCACCAGAAACCCTCAGTTTGTTCTCTATATTTAAGAGTCTCTTATGGTTTGTCTCCCACTCTGCTTTTATCTTATTTTTCATTCCCTTCCCTTATGTTCATCTGTTTCGTATCTTAAAATTCTCATATGAGTGAAGTCATATGATACTTGTCTTTGTCTGACTGATTAATTTTACTTAGCATGATACCTTCCAGTTCCATCCATGTAGTTGCAAATGGCAAGATTTCATTCTTTTTGATTGCCGAGTAATACTCCATTGTATATGTATATATACCACTTCTTTATCCATTCATCCACCGATGGACACTTGGGCTCTTTCCATACCTTGGCTATTGTTGATAGTGCTGCTGTAAACAATGGGGTGCATGTGTCCTTTCGAATCAGCACTTCTGTATCCTTTGGTTAAATACCTAGTAGTGCAATTGCTAGATTATAGCTCAGTTCTTTTTTAACTTTTTGAGGAAACTCCACACTGTTTTTCAGAGTGGCTGCATCAGTTTGCATTCCCACCAGCAGTGCGAAAGAGATCTTCTTTCTCCTCATCCTCGCCAATATCTGTTGTTGCCTGAGTTGTTAATGTTAGCCTTTCTGACAGGTGTGAGGAGGCATCTCATTGTGGTTTTAATTTGTATTTCCCTGAAGATGAGTGATGCTGAGCATTTTTTCATGTGTCTGTTAACCATCTACATGTCTTCTTTGGAGAGGTGTTTATTCATGTCTTTTGCCCATTCACTAGATTATTTGTTTTTTTGGGTGTTGAGTTTTATAAGTTTTTTATAGATTTTGGATACTATATCTTATATGTCGTTTGCATCTTCTCCCATTCCGTTGGTTGCCTTTTAGTTTTGATGACTGTTTCCTTTGCTGTGCAGAAGGTTTTTATCTTGATGAGGTCTCAATAGTTCATTTTTGCTTTTGTGTCCCTTGCCTCTGGAGATGTGTCGAGTAAGAAGTTGCTGTGGCTGAGGTCAAAGAGGTAGTTGCCTGTTTTCTCCTCTAGGATTTTGATGGCTTCCTGTCTAATGTTTAGGTCTTTTATCTATTTTGAGTTTATTTTTGTGTATAGTGTAAGAAAGTGGTCCAGATTCGTTCTTCTGCGTGTTGCTGTCCAGTTTTCCCACCACCATTTGCTGAAGAGATTGTCTTTTTTCCATTGGATATTCTTTCCTGTTTTGTCAAAGATTAGTTGGCCAACATTTGTGGGTCCATTTCTGAGTTCTCTATTCTGTCCATTGATTCGAGTGTCTGTTTTTGTGCCAGTACCATACTGTCTTGATGACTATAGCTTTGTAACACAACTTGAAGTCTGGAATTGTGATGTCTCCAGCTTTGGTTTTCTTTTTCAGGATTGCTTTGGCTATTCAGGGTTTTTTCTGGTTCCATACAAATTTTAGGATTTTTTTGTTCTAGTTCTGTGAAGAATGTTGATGTTAGTTTGATAGGTATTGCGTTGAATATATAGATTGCTTTGGATATATAGATTGTTTTTCCCCATCGAGGATGATATTAGTGGTGGGTCTTTCATATTTGGTCTTTATGATCTTGAGGTATGATCCTTGTATCCCTATTTTCTTGATGGTTTTTATTACAAAAGGATGCTGTATTTTGTCAAATGCTTTTTCTGCGTGCAATTTCTTATTAAGAACACACCAGTTACCCCAAAAACTTTGTCCTTTTTTGAGAAAGAAAACCAAACTCAGGGGCACCTGGGTGGCTTAGTTGGTTAAACATCCAACTTTGGCATAGATCATGATCTCATGGTTCGTGGGTTTGATCCCTGTGTTAGGCTCTGTGCTGACAGCTCAGAGCCTGGAGCCTGCTTCGGATTCTGTGTATCCCTCTCTCTCTGCCCCTCCCCTGCTCGTGCTCTGTCTCTCAAAAATAAATAAACATTGAAAAATAAAACAAGCCAAACTCAGATTTTGTACTGATACACTGTTAACATTAAAGTTCATTTAAAAATAATAAATCCATCAATCTTAGCCAGTTGGACCACACAAGGTAGGGTTCTCTCTCTGCCCCCCACCTTCCACACCATCCTTTACAACTTTTTGTATCTATTCAGGTTTTTGTCCTTCACTTTCCTCTTTTATTTTTTTATTCTGGAAAGCCTTCACACCACCTCTAAAGAACGACTTTAAGGCAGAATTGCTCTTTTTGTCTTTAGCAAAAACTGTCTCATACATTCCTTAAATATTCTTCATATGGAGTTTTTTTCCATCCTTATTATTTCTAATAGTTTCACTTATATATATTGATCATAGTTTTCAACACTTAGTAAATTATATTTTTCAGAGAAAACCAGGAGGTAGACAGTTTGTGAATTTCCTATGACCTACCAGTGTTTTGTAGCATATTGGCAAATTTTATGAATATATTACTTTATAACCTCAAGAGCTATGCTTCATAGTATAATTTCTCAATATGGCAAAAATAACATATTTATTAACAGATCAAAATATCTTTAGTCTCTCTGTCAAAGTAGGAATCCAAAAGTAGGTGCACCTGGTGGCTCAGTTAGTTAAGCATTGATGATCTCATGGTTTGTGAGACTGAGACTCACGTCAGTGCAGAGCCTGCATGAGATTCTTTCTCTCCCTCTCTTTCTGTCCCTCCCCCTCTCGCATGCCCTTGTGCTCTCTGTCTCAGAATAAATAAACATTAAAAAGAAAAGAATCTAAAAGTATATAAACTTATATTCAGTAATTAATGTTTCAGTGTTTTGCCTTTTTTTTTTAATCTTTATTTATTCTTGAGGGAGAGAGACATAGCACAAGTTGGGGAGGGGCAGAGAGAGAGGGAGACACAGAATCTGAAGCAGGATCCAGGCTCCTAGCTGTCAGCACAGAGCCCGACGTGGGGCTCGAACTCGCAAACGGTGAGATCATGACCTGAGCTGAAGTTGGATGCTTAACCGACTGAGCCACGCAGGCGCCCCTCAGTGTTTTTTTTTGTTTTTTTTTTAACGTTTATTTATTTTTGAGAGACATAGAGACAGCCTGTGAGCGGGGGAAGGGCAGAGAGAGAGAGAGAGGTACAGAATCTGAAGCAGGCTCCAGGCTCTGAGCCATCAGCACAGAGCCCAACGCGGGGCTCGAACTCACAGACCTGTGAGATCATGACCTGAGCTGAAGTCGGACACTTAACTGACTGAGCCACCCAGGCGCCCCATCAGTGTTTTGTCTTATTTAGAAATGGTCTAGATAGTCAACAAATATATATCACTTAATGTAACTTAGTATAACTTCAGTTTCAAGCTATCAAAAAGATTTTGGAAGCCACTTCTAAGTAGACATATTATAAAACATAGCAATTGGTGAAATAAAGCTTGTCAGAATAATAATTTAATTTAATTAAAATTAAACCTATAAGTTTTATAATCTTAAACATCTAGTAAATATAATATTAACTTATTTGACCAGAAAACCCACGTAGAATAAAACTGCCTGATCATATCATACTCAGGGCTGATAACTCAGAAGACCCTGCTGTTTTAATCAAACCAACTATATTAATCATGTCTTATTTATGAAAGATTTACCCAAATCACATGATCTTGAAAAACATTTGGGTTACTTTCTGTATTTCTGAGAGTTTGGGGAATATTTAATTCATATCAGCATTTGTTTTTAAAGCTCATTTAGAATAGAGATCTTATAATGGATTTATAAATTAATTTGTCAATACCTTTCAGAGGTAACAAAATCTCACATATACCTAATATACCTATGCAAATGTATAGACACACATACAAATGGTCCCCAATTTACCATGGTTTGACTTACGATTTTTCGACTTTATGATGGCACAAAAGTGATACACATTCAGTAGAAACCATACTTCAACATGTGAATTTTGATCTTTTCCTGGACCAGTGGCATGCAGTACAATCCTTACTCGTGATGCTGGGTTGGGGCCACAAGCCTCAGCTCCCAGACAGCCACATGGTCACTGGGTCAACAATCGCTATACCAGCTACCGTTCCGCACCCACACGGCCATTCAACTTTCACTTGCAGTACAGTATTCAATAAATTACATGAGCTATTTAATACTTTATTATAAAATAGGCTTTGTATTAGGTGATTTTGCCCAGCTGTAGGCCAATGTGAGTGTCCTGAGCACACGCAAGGTGGGCCAGGCTAAGCTATGATATTTGGTAAATTAGCTGTATTAAGTGTATTTTCAATTTACAATATTTTCAACTTACGATGGGCTTATTGGGACACAATGCAATTTTGAGTCGAGAAAGAGCTGTAGAGACCTTAACAGTAGAGACTGCCACAGTAATATCAAACTCACTAGTTTATGTAAGAGTTGTTTTTCAAATTCACTTTTCATCCTCACTTTTATTCAAAGTATGTTTCTAGCAGATAGAAGAAGTGGTTAACCTGTTCAATAGAAAGACCAAAGCTTTTTATCAATATTTGTGGAGGAGACCTTCAAGATCTTTTTATTTGCCCTGATGTGTAAGGAATGCTGTGGTTCAGCCTTAGACAGTTATTTTAGTTCTCTAAGAAGTTACTTTTTATTCATTTTTTATTTTTGTGGGGAGTCTACAATCTTTATTTCTTTATTTATTTTTAATAAAATTTATTGTCAAGTTGGCTAACATACAGTGTATACAGTGTGCTTTTGGTTTTGGAGGTAGATTCCCATGATTCATCGCTTACATACAACACCCAGTGCTCATCCCAACAGGTGCCCTCCTCAGTGCCCATGACCCCATCTTCCCCTCTCCCCCACCTCACCCCCATCAACCTCAGTTTGTTCTCTGTATTTGAGTCTTTTTTTATTTAAATAATTTATTTTCAAATTGGTTTACGTATAACACCCAATGTTCTTCCCAACACGTGCCCTCTTTAATGCCCGTCACCCCCTCTCCCCCCTCCCTCTCCCCCTTTACTCTCAGTTTGTTCTTAGTCTTTGAGAGTCTCTTATGTTTTATCTCCCTCCCTCTCTGTGTCTTTTTTACCTTTCCCCTCTTCCCCTCCCCCATGGTTTTTGCTAAGTCTCTCAAAATCCACCTATGCATGGAAACATATGGTATCTGTCTTTTTCTGACTGACTTATTTCACTTAACATAATACCCTCCAGTTCCATCCATGCTGCTACACATGGCCAGATTTCATTTTTTCTCATTACCACGTAGTAGTCCATTGAGGGCGCCATTGTAACAAATGGATAAATAGAATTGATTTAATTGTTTTGAACAATCTCTAGAAATAATAATTAAATGTTTAAAATTGGATTCATTAAAAGTAATTTCCAACAATTCTTGCATTATATGGTAAAGATTCAGGACCAGTCGAGCTGTTCTTACTTTGACATACATAATAAGAATGTAAGATCTTCATCTAAAAATGGAATTATAGGGGCGCCCGCGTGGCTCGGTTGGTTAAGCGTCCGAATTCGGTTCAGGTCATGATCTCACAGTCTGTGGGTTCGAGCCCCGCTCTGGGCTGACAGCTCAGAGCTTGGAGCCTGCTTCAGATTCTGTGTCTCT
Source organism: Paguma larvata (assembly GCA_030068075.1). Classification (NCBI taxonomy): domain Eukaryota; kingdom Metazoa; phylum Chordata; class Mammalia; order Carnivora; family Viverridae; genus Paguma; species Paguma larvata. The sequence goes on from CM057827.1 coordinate 38,255,266, forward strand.
CCGTCTCTCTCTCTCTGCCCCTCCCCCACTTGCACTCTCTCTCTCTCTTTTTCAAAAAATAAACTTTATTATAAACAGAACCCAAATTTAATTCCATTTAATTTTTTACTGCACTAGAAAATGAATATACTATCTTACTTAGTAAAAGTACATTTTTGGGAGAAAAATCGTGGCACAATAGAGCCTAGGGAAAAATACCACTCTCTGCCACTTTATTTTCCACGCTGAAAAATATTCAATGCAAAGTGTACAGTAGTAGAAATCTATATTCCTCTGAAGCACAGGTATAACTACATGGATTTGTAATGGGTTCGTCAAACTTTAGAAATAATAATGCTCCAAGTGTGTGGTCATCCTGTTAGGAATAAATCTTTGCAATTTTAATTCATGTGTGATTTGGACTGCAGTAGAATACTTCAAATTCAGTCTGTGACTAATAATTGAACCTATTTGTAACTATGGTTTCTTTTTTGTAATTAATGTATCCTGGTGGTTTCTGCATTCTTACAAGTCTCACTCTGAAGATGCTTGACCCAGGAGTCAGATCTCATGGATCGCGGTCTTTCTCTATCCCCATTTCCTTTCGGAAGTCCTTAGAGTATAACCTTAACAGGTGCATTTTGTTCTTTTCCCCTATGGCTGTGGAAATGCCCTCAGGTTGGTGGATACTGGGATAAGTCCTGCAGCACAGTGACTCAGCTGAAGGAAGGTCTTAACCGAATCCTCTGCTTGATCCCCTACAATGTGATCAGTCAGTCTGTGTGGGAGTGCATTATGCCCGAGTGGCTGGAAGCCATCAGAACAGAAGTCCCGGATAACCAGTTAAAAGAATTCAGGGAAGTATTAAGGTGGGTAAGTAGTTTAATGAAGTCACCACAATTATAATGACGTCTGACATTTATTGAGCATGTAGTGTGTGCCAGGAACTGTGTATTTTATATAATCTTGTTTACTTTTTAACAACCCTATAGAGAAATTTGAAGGTGCAGAATGAAGTAATTTCAATAAACTGTGCTAAGATGACCTGGAATTGTTGAGAAAAGATTTTTGTTCTTGTGGATAATAGATACACCATATTGTTTGCTTATTTTCAAATATAATTATGATCTAGATAAAGTGGGGAGAGTGCAAAAGGATAATGTTTTTAGATGCTGGGGAGCAACTCTAATTCCTTAGAAACGCAGTTCTTTCTGTTAAGCCTAATATGACTATAAACGCTGATTTTATTAACAATGGTATGAATTCTTTACATCTACTCTAATGGCATAAACTATTATAGTAAAGTGAAACATGATGATAACATTCAGAACACAGCCCAATCTAAAGTGTCCGGCTCCCCAGTTAAAAAATGCAACTCAGCCCTAATATATGTGCATTGGTCATTTACTTTCATTGCTCTGCTTTCCAGCAAAATGTTTGACATTGAGCTCTGTCCTCTACCTTTCTCATTGGAAGAAATGTTTGGCTTTATTAGTTGTCGGTTCACAGGATACCCTTCCTCTGTGCAGGAACAAGCTTTACTGTGGCTTCATGTGAGTAAATGGTACTTTTAATCATTTGGGGCAATAGTTCGTAGCCTGGGAACTTTAGATCCCCGGGTAGAGGAGCGGGGAGCTATTATGGAACAGAGTCCATAACGTGCGTGTTTGCTGAGGACTGTCTATAGACTAATAACTCATTGCATAGATAAATAACTGTATTTCAAATATATGTGACTGTAGTTATGGTTAATAAAATATAGATTTATGCCATACTATTACTGAATTCATAATAGCTTTTGATTCTTATGTATTTTTCCATCAATAGATTCTAAAAGTATAATAGGCTGTCTTGTGGGGTTCTTATAAATCTTTTGATCTTAAATAGATGCTTTACTTGGGAACGTTGAGGGCTGCTGACTTAGGGCGTAGCTCATGCTACTCCCCCGGCCTGGAATGCCTTTCTCCCCAGTCTGCATTTGTAACTCCGGCTTATCCTTAAAGCCCAACTCAAAAATGATCTCATCTATGAAGTTTTCTTCACACCCCATTTTCTCTTTGGAACTCATTATACACCTTCCCCCAGTACAGGCTCCTTGCATAAATTTTATTCAGCCTAACATTGAGTTCATTTTTGTCTCTTCTCCTGAGTGCAAATGCATGGAGTGCAGGGACCTGGCAGGTCTTTTTTCATTTCGAATTCATGCCTCCCTTCATCCTTTCCTCTCAGCATCTAGCACATGACTTGTATTTATTTAATGAATGTTCTTAAAAATTTATTAAATTGAGTTGAATGTCTTTCAAAAAGTTAGGCTAGTTTCAAAAAAGGAGGCCAGAGTCAATGTTTAGGTTAGCTATGGGTGCTGATACCTTGCTATATCATAGAAGGATGACTTTTCAAGTCACGAAGATACCTTTCTGGGTTCTAAACGGAGGAACAATATTTTCCACAACTGACAAAGAGTAAAGGGACCATTTTTTAAAAAGTCACCTTTTGGACCCAGAATTTTAACATTTCATCCCCAAGTAGATCTCAGCAAGATAATTTCTCATGTTAGGAAAGCCAGTCCTACAGATGGCTAGGTGTTGTTACTCAGTTACACGCCATTTAGGCTGTGTTCTGTAGGGGTGAGTGGAAAGGGCTCTAAACCTCTGTCCTAACCATGGCTAGAGCAACTATAGCTGCATGTTTTATGGACTGGGCTTTCCCAGAGTTCTGGCTTGAAGACAGGGTGCTGCAACTGAAGGAGGTTTTAAACCACTGGTCTGACTGTTTGGAGAATAGAGTGAACAGTATAGTGATTGGAGTTGACTCATTTATTAATTAATTGTGGAAACATTTATAGAGTTCCTCTGTGCCAGGCACTGTGATTGGCACAGAGATGAAAATGGGATAAGAGATGGTCCTTTCCTCACACTTTCTTTCTTCTGGGAGCTTACAGTGGGAGAGATAGCATCCAGTAGTCAAATATAATGAAAAGTGATCATTGCGCTGATAAATGTATGTACAGAGTTCTAAGAAAGTGTAGAAGAGGAATGGATTAATTCTATCTGAAGGGAAGATGTGTCTCTTTCCAAAGATTCATGACAGATAAGGTCACTTGATTTCGGCAGAGGATAGCTGAGCTTGCATCAGAAAGCAAGATCAGTTGGTGCGTCAGATCAGAGGGAGGATGGACTGGAGGAAGATCACACACAGGTTACGCTAGTCCAGGAGGAAGATGATGAGTAAGGCACTAGCAGTGCTATGGAAAAGAGGAGACAGCATCAAAAGATACTGAGAAGTTTTAGTAGAAATAATATGGCAGTTTACGGGATATGGGGAGCGGGGAAGATGGAAGGTCCAATAGTAACTTCAGTTTTTTAGTATGAAAACTTGAGTTTGGCTGTGCTGATAGAATATACGTAAGGCTAAGTATCCTTATGTTCAATAGTTCACTTTGGGAAAAAATGTTAAATGCAGTTTTTTTTTGAGTTTTAAAGTTTATATTTTGGGGGGATATATGCCTTTTTTCCCCAGGTATTATCGGAGTTAGACATCATGGTTCCACTTCAACTATTGATAAGTATGTTTTCTGATGGAGTTAATTCTGTTAAAGAACTGGCAAATCAAAGAAAATCAAGAGTCAGTGAACTGGCAGGGAACCTTGCAGCTCGAAGGGTAATTATTGCCACAACTGTTTTTGTCTTACTTGTTAAGATTTTGTCAATTATACCAGGTCTAAAAGTAGCATCATAGTAAACTTCTCTGAAAATGCTTTTTCATCCCATCTCACTCTGTTAATCTTTTAAGCACATTAAATAATAGAAAACATTGATCTAAGATGTGTTCTGTATAATCTATGGTCAATAAATTATTGAGTTTTTATTTTCCTTTGAGTTTTTCTCCTGCACATACCTATTAGCTGTCTCTCACCTTTGATGAAAGCAAAAAGAGTAGCTTTGAGGTATTATTCTTTTTTTTGTCTTCTGTTGATCTCCTGGTGAATAAGAATTCTTTACCAGCTGCTAGGCAGATCAGTCCTTTACTTTGGGGATGAGGAGTTTGGATGTTTTGTTCTATCATGTTTTGAGAAGATGTGGTCATCCGATGGTGACTGTGAGTGATGCTGTCACTGTGGACCAACTGAGCCCATTTTGGGGGTCCCTTTGTACTTTTGTGAATGAGAAAAGTCAACATAGCTTAGTCCGAGGTGTAGGAAAACTATTGGGAATTTTCGATAACATTTCTATGAAGGACCTGATAGAGCTTCTGTTGACATGCTGACATTCCTAGACGAGGATCGTTTTTGGAGAGGTTCACTCTCAATGTGACGGTAGGCAGAGACTGTTCTCTACTTTCCCTTGTCAGCTTCTCCATACCATTTTTCGTACTGTCATTCTACCTTATATCTAGGGACTAGAAAATATATCAATATCATGGGATCATAGTTTGTATTCAGTGCTCTCTTTTGGTTTTTAATTGTCGCTACTTTCTTGTCTGCCTCGTAAGAACCAGCTGGCGAACATTTTTATGTTGTTTCTTTCTTCTGTAACCTTTAATATTACATAACTTAGTTGGTGCCTTATACGGTGCAATGTATTCACAGTGAACCATATCACAGAATTGTGTGAAGCAGTTGGAAAAGAGCTCATTGTTCTCATTGTACAAATACTTAACCTGAGGTTCAGTGAGCTGAAGTGATTTGCCATAGATAACACTATCAATATCCAGGTATTCTGATTCTTGATTGGGTACTCTTTTTCTTTAAATATGGTGTTCAGGGAATTTTCTGGTTATTAGATCTTTAAGAGAGAAAATATGATTTCAGAGTGATATACAGGTATGTCATTCAGGGTCCTGGTACAGAATTTATCCCAGGTGGTTCAAATGAAGAGACTTTCATGGAGACTCTGCCTATAGAGTTATGAGGAAGGTTAAGGGAGCAATAAGGACTTTTGAGGCACCTAGGTGCCAGCAACAGCTCAGTAGGAAGCCATTAGACCCTTAAGGCTGAAGGAACAAGGAAAAGAGTTCCTGGAGCCCACTGAGAGCTGAAATTTTAAGGAAGGGCTGACTAAGAGTAATGGAGAGAGAGACAGCCAGAGATATAGCATCAAAGCAGGCAGGGGGTGGGAGATACTCTTCTACCTCTCTCTCCTACAGCTTCAGGGCTTCTGTTGGTGTCTCCCATTGACTGAACCCACTGGGAAGCCAGAGAGCGAGAATGTTAGAAGAGACTCCGTCGTTGGCGTCCTGGGGCATAGAGCAGGACAGAAGAGGGCAGTGAGGAGCTTGGGTAGGCAAATGGAGAACAACCAGTATAACAGATTTGACATATATTGTTTTCCCATTATAGTTTGATAATTATAATACCCAGATGCCATTCATTTTTAATCAGTCATGTTAAACTGAGATTTTGTGCTTATGATTCTAAAACTGATCTTGCAATATCAGGTTATGTTTTTAGGTTGATGCAAACAATTTACTTGAATTGGAAACGTGTGATGGGATGAACAATATAATGGCAAAGGCAGCTGCCTTCATTCTTCAGGGTGCTGGTATTTCATTCACCTGACAATTAGTCACAAAGTTCAGATGATTTTATTTCTTCTTTTATATTTTGAGAAGATCTGTAGTATTTGGAAGTACTAATGCTATTGACTAAGGAAGGAAATCAGTGTGACAGCTGGAAATACCTTCCATGAGTCCCCAGCTATTTTATATACATGTGAGCTTCTGTGAGTTCAGTTATGTGTGTTGATGTTCTTTCTTCTAGGTGAGTGTTGCCTCTGATCCTGGCCGACGAGTTCAGCACAATATGCTGAGTCCATTTCATAGTCCTTTTCAGAGTCCATTTCGGAGTCCTATGCGTAGTCCATTTCGTAGCCCTTTCAAGAATTTTGGACACCCAGGCGGAAGGACTATTGACTTTGATTGTGAAGATGATGAAATGAATCTAAATTGTTTCATCCTCATGTTTGATCTTCTCCTGAAGCAGGTAGCTGAAGCATGAGCTTCCTATTGTTCAGAGGTGAAGAATAAGGGAAAGCATTGTATAGTGATTCTCGTTATGTGTTTGACATCTTCATACTTGCTGAAATGATGCAACATCACTCAAGACATTTTGCAAACTCCTTTTGGGATTCCCTAGAGTCTGAAAAATACTTATATGAATATCTGCAACGATGTTGACATATGAGAATGTATTATGAATTTTTGAAACACTCTAGCATCATTAGACTGGATTCTGTTGAACAAACTTGGTGAACTGAGTAATGCTATTGTTGGAAAGAGCAAGGTGCAACTCTATAGTGATGGGCTGATATAGATATATTCCAGAAATTGATTTTTGAAGGTTATTTAAAAAGAAGTTTAAAAGTCTTTGGTCAGGAGAATATTTCTTCTTAACTTTTTATTTTGAAATAATTTCAGGCTTGCAGAAAAGTTGCACAATAGCACAGAGAATTCCCACATACTCCACCCCCAGATTCTCCAGATGTTAACACTTACTACATTTATTTCTCTCTATTGCTCTCTTAATCTGTATATGTATGTATGAGTTGTAGACTTTTTAAAATAAACCATTTGAGGGTTAAGTTGCAAATATGGTTCTCCTTTATCCTTAAACACTTCAGAATGTATTTCCTAAAAAATAAGGACATTCTTTTATATAACCAAGTATAAAATAAGGAAATAAATCAAAATCAGGAAATTAATATTGTTTTAATACTATTATCTGTTATCTGACCCACAGAAATTAATCATTTTTTAAGTTGACATAATGACTATATCTTTATAGCAAAAGAGAAAAAGTGTTTTTGATCTAGGACACAACCCAGCATCACTCATTGCAAATATTTGACTTGTCTCATTAGTCTTCTTTAATCCAGAGCAGTTCTTCAGTCTTTGTTCATCTTTCATGTTCTTAGTATTTTTGAAGAGTACAGTCCAGTTATTTTGCAGAATGTCCCTCAGTTTGAGTTTGTCTGATATTTCTTTATGAATCTATTTGGGTTAAGCATTTTTTGGCAGTAACACTACTGGTGTGATGTTATATCCTTTTTAGTGCATCATATCAGAAGGCACGTGACATGATAATGTTGCCTTACCTAGTGGTGATAACTTGGGAAGGTGAATTCTGCCAAATTTCTCTACTCCGAAGTCACTATTTCCCCTTTTGTAATTAATAGGTAACTTGCAGGCTGAGATTTCCCATTTCTTATCAGACTTTCACCTAATAGTTTTAGCATCCACGGCTGATTCATGCCTGGATCAGTTATTACTATGATGGTTGCCAAATGATAATTTTCTAATTTTATCATTTCCTTTAATTTATTAGCTGGCATTCTACTGAAGAAACAGTTTTGCTTCTCTCCCATTTCTATATTTATTTGTTCATCTTCTTATACCCACATGTACACATGAATTCTTATTTCATTAAGTGAGTTAAAATCTGTTATTATGATTATTTATTTTGATGTTCATATTGTCCTGTATTTGACCAGTGGGAGTCCCTTCAGCCTGGCTCCTGTGTTCTTTTGACATATTCTAATCATTCCTTGAACACTTCCTTAATTTCTGGCATAACAAGATGTTCCAGGCTCATTTTATATTTTCCTAGCCCCAACCTTGAAATCAGCCATTTCTCCAAGGAGCCCTGGTTCCTCTTAGTGGATAATGGATAATGGTATTTAGAAACCAAGATCTGGACATTAGGTGAGGAGCAGCATTTTTTAAATGTGTGAAATCTCACAAAGTGATACGTTTAAAAAAACAACTTTTTAAAATGTCCTATGTGATTTAAAAATAATTCCTATTGTTTGTCTTGTGTTTAGATTCTTTTTAAAAGAATCCATGGAAAGCAATATATATTCGTGGTCTATATAATCCTTATCATCTTTAAATAACTTAATATTGTTAGTTAGTAAATTTTATCCCCAATTAGTATGCCAGTGGAATATCGACAAAAGGACCAAATTCCTTTTTCTTTTTTCTTTTGTCTTTCTTTCTTCTTCTTCTTCTTTTTTTTTTTTTTTTTTGGTCTTTATTTTGATGTCTTTCAGATGGAGTTACAAGATGATGGGATCACGATGGGTTTAGAGCACAGCTTATCAAAGGACATTATTTCCATTATAAACAATGTCTTCCAAGCCCCCTGGGGGGGCTCCCACACTTGCCAGAAGGAAGAAAAGGCAATTGAGTGTAACTTATGTCAGTCTAGTATTCTCTGCTATCAGCTTGCTTGCGAACTCTTGGAGAGACTGGCTCCTAAAGAAGAAAGCCGGCTGGTGGTAAGAAGTTAAAGAAATGAGATGGCCCATGTCTGATAGTGGTAATGACAATAGAAGCAGGTATAATGGGTCTTCTTCCAATATTACATTATGCTCCATGCTGGGTTATATGTGAGACTGTGGTAAAAGAAAAGTTTTCCTGTTCCTTCCACCAACTTCTGCTCCTAAAAGGGATATGAGCTGGAGTATATCATACAGAATTCTTGAGTCTTGAGTTAGGGTTGTGGTGGATCCATTCATGCAACTTTCATAAATACAAAGCATTATTGGTAATCTTGAAATAAATTTTATTATAAAGTTATATTACAAAGTTCAGATAACAGTGAAAACTACAAAATATACATATCAAATATTGAGGACATAGATTGGATATGAGTATTGAGAATTCCTAGGTAACCCTGGTTTGGAAAACCCATTGACTTCATCAACAACCGATAAAGACTTCGTTTCATTTCCTACTTTCTAAGAAGATTGTTTCAAAAAGAAACAAGTAATAAGTGCCACACATTAGCTACTCCATACATTAGTTTTTTATTGTTTAGCCAGTTTTCATTTAAGATACACATATCACCAAAATACTCTCACACCGTCAAAGGTAGATGAATCTGTATTATTCAGGCTTTTGTTTGCTGTCTTCTCTTTTTCTTCCTTTCCACTAATATTTATCTAAGTAGACAGCGACTTTTTAAAAAAATCTTTTTGAGGTGCAGCAAATTTTTTCTACAGTTTTTAAATACCTTTCCACCTACTGAATTCGTTTATCCCACATGTTGCAAAATAACATCCCTGTAGTATTGTCTTTCAATATTGTCATTGGGTACTTAACCAAAAAAATAGTCCCAGTTCTAGACGATGTAAAAACAAATTAAAATTGGGGCGCCTGGGTGGCTCAGTCGGTTAAGTTGTCTGACTCTTGATTTCAGCTCAGGTCATGTACTCATGGTTCATGAGTTCAAGCCCCACATCAGGCTCCATGCTGACAGTCCCTCTTTCTCTGCCCCTCCCCTTCTTGTGCTCTCTCTCTCTCTCTCTCTCTCAAAAATAAATAAAATAAACTTAAAAAAACCCACCAAAATTAAAACCAAGCAGCTTAGAGTCTAATCAGGGATATGTTTAAATAAATGAAAAACCATTAGACACAGTGATGAGTGTCATGGGTGAGGTCTGAACGAGGGGACTATGGGGGCAGAAGAGGGTCAGCACTTTTAGCCTGGAGGTGTGGTAGGAAGGAGAGAGCTCCTGGATTCGTATTTGAAAGGAGTGGAGTTAATGAAAGGAAGGTGGTGGGGAGAAGGAGTTTCGAGACCCAGAAAACTCTCTGGTTTAATGATACAGAGGAAAGCAGGGAATGATACCTTCAGGAACCTGCAAGCAGTTCAGTGTTGCTAGAGCAGTGAGCAGAGTGGGAAAGTAGTGAATGAAAGCTGAGTCAAGCAAGATGGACTCGGTCTTATTTTCACATTCATTAAGAGCTCTGTCTGCCAAACTAAGACGTTTGGATTTTGTCTTGGTGAATGGAGAACTCCTGAAGAATTGAATCAGGGTGGTGATATAATGTGATGAATTTGAGAAATTCATTCTGCCATTGGAGAAGAGAGTTTGGACGATTTGGACCCTGGGGATAGATATCTAATCAAAAGGTTAATGTGGTCACTCAGGGAGAAAATGGGCAAGTCTGAATTAAAGCAATGGTGGTGGGGATAAGAGAGGGGGCAAACGTGGTGGATTTTTAGGAAAGAGAATCAGCAGTGCTTGGTGTTTATTTGGCGTTGAAGTATGGAAAAGTTGAGGACAAACCCATGGTTTCTGGCTTGGGACCTGATAATGTTGTCGTTTATAGAAGATTATTACTGGTGTAGAAGTGATCTTTTTGGCAGGAGTGGGCATGATGCGGGCACATTCAGACATAGTGAATTGGGACACCTTCAGATATCCTGGTGGGGTTGTCATGACCAGCAGGTGTGTGGATCTGGTTTTTAGGAGGAAGTCAGAAGCAGATAAAAGTTTGGAGCTGCCAGCATACTGTGCTGGGATGCACAGAATGCGAAAAGAACCACAGCTAGCATTCTGGGAAGTACCAACTTGGGAAAACAGGAGAATTGAAGACCAGAAATAAATTGAGAAGGTGCCAGAGACACAGGGGAAAAGCCAGGGAAGAACAAGAACTCCAAAACCAAGGTAGGAGGCAGTTTAGAACAGAAGGAATAGTCGAACACATGAAGAGAAGAGAGGAAAAATAAAGGATTGAATGTGCCCATGGGATTCTGAGATTGAGGGTCCTCTATCCCCTTGGGGATGGGAGTAACCATGGATTAGTGTCTGTTTAAGAACAGAATCAGCTGAGGATGTGGCTGCGTGAAGTACAGACTTCTCTTTCAGGGAGGGAATGCAAGGGTGAAGGCGATGGAGGCAGATGCCCCGACCCCCACCCTGTCCAGCAGACCGTCTGTGTTGTGTCCATTGCCCCAGCACCATCCCGGGAAAGGAGGAGTGAGCAGAAGTATGGAGGAATTGAGCCATCCAAACAGTCTCCCATGTGCACGATGCTTTTGATGTTTGTCATGTGCTGAAAATAATAAATTTGGAGGTGAAGCCAAAGGATTCTGTTCTCCTCTCTTAAAGTTTTATGGGAGAGATGCTCATCAATGAAAGAGGGCTATGCCTTAGAATGCATGTCAGCCACCTTCGCTCTTTAGTTCTCTTCCTGGAACAGGCAGGGGATAAGAGGGTGACGGTGTGGTATAGCGGTGAGCAGCAGACTTAAGCTAGTATGCAAGACGGACAACACCAGTCCCTGCCACCTAGAGGATGATTCCAGACCCCTGAGTGAGCGTCGAGGTGTCAGTAAGTAGCAGGAAACTCTTTACCATCTCGAATTTCATGAAGCTCGCTTTGTAATTTGATTTCGTACCGTGCTCATGGGCGACCTAGGGACAGGGTTAGCCTTAGCAAGACTGTGAAGTTGGCAGAGATACTCTTCAGGGCCCTCCCAGCCATTGTGCTCATTTTCCTGCGGGTGACCTGGCACCCCATCCATCCTGATCTCCTCACTTGGAGCTGGCCATCAAATAATTCTTGAGAAAATGTGTATTGGTTAAAGTGTTAGCCAAAAGAGTATGATTTTAAAAGAGGATATTCGAAATGGGACTTGAAGGAAAGAAAAAGGCTGGAAGAGGAGGACGACTGGAGACGGACGGTTCAGTGGCAGCCGTAGAAGTGCTCTCTCCCTCTCTCTTAACCTTCCCAGCTTCACCTGTGTTTGCAGCTTGTTTTACGCATGTGTATTACATACGGCATGCATTATCTATACATATATCGTGTGCGGTATATTCACATCGTTGTGCAGCCAATCTCCAGAACTTTTTTCGTCTCACAAAACTGAAATTCCGTACCCCCTACACAGTAATTCCCTGTCGTCCCGCCTCCCCTTAGGCCCTGGAAACCACCAGGGTTCTATTTTTCTGTGTCTCTGAATTTGACTTACTATAGAGACTTCATATATCTAGAACCATGTGATACTTGTCCTTTTTGTGACTAGCTTATTTCACCTAGCACAGTGTCCTAAAGGCTCATTCATGTTGTAGCATGTGTCAGACTCCCTTTTTAAGGCTGACTAATGTTTCATTGTGTGTATATAGCACATTTGGTCTATCTGTTCGTCTGTTGATGAACACCTGGGTTGCCATACCTAACTCTCTTTAAGTCACGTGTGAGAGCAATTTCTTGCTTCTAAAAATTTGGCTTCTCTGGATAACCAGTGTTTGTATCTTAATATACGGCTGTGAACCCTTTATTATTCCCTGCTAATTAAGTACTATTACTGAACAAAATGCACATGGATTGGAATCACTTGGTGAGTGAGACAGGCTCGTAGGGAAAGCCGACCCAGGCCGATTGAGCAACGTTTTTGAGATTTTTTCCATATTTATTTCAAGGCAATGAAAATGTTTTGGTAACAGCTGATCCAAATCTCCTTTAATTATTATGGAAAGAAACTCACATTTTCTTCTGAGGCAGGTGCATTTGCCCGCTGGGGCTCAGTACAGGGCTAGGACACAGCAGGCACTCCATCCATCTTCATTGAACTGAGCGAAACCGTTCTTTACCTCCCCAACAGGCTGCTCACCCGGCTGCTTGTCGTATTTGTTTCAGGAGCCCACAGACAGCCTTGAGGAGAGCCTCCTTTCTTCCAGACCAGAGTTTATCATAGGCCCTGAAGGTGAGGAGGAGGAGAACCCCGCAGCCAAGCATGGGGAGAACCCGGGCAGTCACGCCGAGTCCACGGAGCACGCTGGTAGGTGAACTCTGGCATCGCCCAGTGTGCACAGGCCTGACCTTCAGAACCCTGGTTTTTAGATTACTGTCAACTCTGACAAGTTCAGGCTTGGCATCCCTAGTGGAGACCGGCGCAAGTGGACCATTTCCCCTCGGGTTATGAAGTGCACAGGTCCAGGGTGTGCTTCCAGCAGAGCCACCGTCGCGGAGCATCTTTCTGGCAGCACGTGCTTCTTAACAGAGCCCTGCCACGTTAGCAGCGACTTCCTGCTTCCTTCCGGTGTATCATGTTCTCGGTGGAGAAGTAGCCCTGAACCAAGGCTGAACGACTGGAGAGGAAGGGTTTCGGCACTCTCAACAGCCACATAGGGCATTTGGCCAAAGCAGAGGGTTTTGGGATACAGCCAATGGAACTTGAGCTCATGCAGCTTCTGAGCCCCAGGGCCTAAAGGAAAAAAGGATTTTACTTATGATCCAATAACCTTGAAGTTCTCTCTGTCTCCTTCTGCCCCTCTTCCCTGCTCAAACACACTCTCTCTCCCTAAAAAAAAAAAAAAAAAAAAAAAAGATATTAAAATAACATTAAAGTGCAAGATCGCTAATAAACTATTTAGTATATATGCTAAGAGAGTTTGACTCCTGTTGTCTCTGGTTCCAGAAATTGCCAAAACTTAGAACAGTGATTTGAAAACGTTATACACTAGTTTTTACATCTGGCTAACTTGTGAATTCTCTTCTCTAGTGTGCCTCACATACCACAGACCACCATCCCCACTGTAGGAGCAAAGCTATTAGAGAAACTCGCAGGAAGATAAAATCATAAGTAGTTGTTCTGATTTGAATATGCCTAACTTCTTTAAGACACTCCCTTTGGCATGAGTCCATAGGATAAATTCGTCCTTGGGTGCTAATACAACCTGATACCTCTCTTTAATACCTTCTTATCTCCCTTTCATTAAGGAAGGCACACCTAGTCAGACACCAGACTCCTCCAGGTAGCAGCTAAACTCTCTGCCCACGGGAGCATAGATCCGGGCTGGGGTGACTTTAGGGAGCCAAGGACACCTGAATATATGGTGGGCTACAGTGGAAAAGGAAACTGAGAAGCCTGAATCTAGAAAGTTTCCTGCACTTGCATCATAGAAAGGATATATGCTACCTTGGAGAGCCAATAAAAGCATTACCCAACATGCCTTTTAATGTATTGTATATTTATTTACACTCCTCTTGGTTTTATGGTCTTGATCAGGTCATGAGTGGTGGGGAAAGGAAGAGATATGCTAACCTTTGTGTAATGATTTCTTCACAGCAATAAAGAATGACACTGAGAGAAAGTTTTGCTACCAACAGCTTCCAGTAACTTTGAGGCTAATATACACCATTTTCCAGGTGTGTTTTTTGAGATATTTAAGGGTTTGCTTTGGTGGCATTGCTATTCAGGGCAACTCAGTAACCGTGTGGTTCTTTGCATAGGAAATGGCTAAGTTTGAAGAGCCAGACATTCTTTTTAACATGCTCAATTGCCTGAAGATTCTCTGTCTACATGGAGAGTGTTTATACAACGCTAGGAAAGACCATCCACAATTTTTAGCCTATATTCAGGATCATATGTTGATTGCAAGGTATGTCTTCCAAACTGTTTGTTTCTATTTTAGGCCTTAGCTGTGAAGATCAAAGTTAGGACAAGTCTTACCAACTCCTTTAGGTTGTTTCTGGAAGCCATTGATAGCCAGTCAATCCCAATTGCCTATGGGAATGACTTTTTTGTTTTAATTTCAGTATATCATTCACTGTATTTTTAGGGCAGTCTTGTTAAACTTATAATTATATCTTTGTTTTTCTCCAATGTCTATTTTTCTTAAAAGACTATATATTGTTTTAATTTCAAGTCTTATTTGGGTTTTGATGAAATTTGAAACAAATCTATAGATTAATTAAGAACATTTCCTCTAAAAAAATTATAAGACTTCCCTGTTCACGTCCTCTTACATTTTCCTCAAAAAGTTTTTTATTATTTTCATTCTACTTTTTATTTGTTCTTTTTTAGAAATAAATTTTACGGTTATTTTAAGTCATATTTATTCCACTCATTATATTTTCTGATTATAGCAAGAGTTTAGGAACATCCTGGTTTTTGTATTTTTACTAACGTTATGGATTTCATTAGTTCATCTTTATTAACTTTTAAAAACATATTGTAGGGGCACCTGGGTGGCTCAGTTGGTTGAGCATCTGACTCTTTGTTTCGGCTCAGGTCATGATCTCAGTTTCGTGGGTTCAAGCCCCACGTTGTGCTCTGTGCTCACAGTGCAGAGCCTGCTTGGGATTCTCCCTCTCCTCCTCTCTGTCTGCCCCTCCCCCACTCGTACTGTCTCTCTCTCAAAATAAACTGTAAAAAAATAAAAACATAAAAACATATTATAGGCACTGCCTTATGTTTACCTAATAAACCTTTGTCTATTCTTTTATATAATAAAATTAATCAGTAAATCAATATCAAACAATCGATCAATCAGTAATGGATAGTTACTGATCAATATCATTTTGCTTTTTTTTGTCTTCTGCTAATAGGGACTGAACATTCTTTGTTTTTATTTTCTTTTGGGTATAACTTTTATTTCTTTTATTGAGTCTGATTTTTAAGGAATAGTAATTTTGTTCACTAGATTCTTTGAAATAGAAAAGACAGAAAAAGGAATAGTTAGTAATCAGTTGTTGGATGGCTTAAGGATATAGTGTCCCCTAGGGCGCCTGGGTGGCTCAGCTAGTTAAATGTCCAACTTCAGCTCAGATCATGATCTTGCAGTTCCTGAGTTCCAGCCCCACATAAGTCTCTGTGCTGACAGCTCAGAGCCTGGAGCCTACTTTGGATTCTGTGTCTCCCTCTCTGTCTGCCCCTTCCCCACCCGTGCTATGTCTCTATCTCTGTCTCTCAAAAATAAACATTAAAGAAAAAAAAAGAATATAGTGTCCCCTAAAAAAATGTCAACATGTGCTAAGTTACCGTGTACATAGTATTATCTAGTATAACATTAATACTAAAGACTTACTCAATTTCTTACTTGAATAGAAGTGCTAATAGACATCAGAAATCTCTCCACATATTGTCTGATAAGGTAAGTTTTAGAGACTGTTGAAGCATTTTGAGAAAAATAATAAAATATTGCCCTGGCTTTATATAAGGTTTTTCTTCCTGAGGACCTTAAAGTAACTGTTACAGTCTCCCAGGAGGAAGTCAGAAAAATATTATCTTCATTTATATGTAAGAGAATGAGGTAATAAGAAAAAAGAAAAGGTTGGCTTTTCTTGACAAAACCAACTTGAGGCTCTGTCTTCGCTCATTCTGATCATTCCTTGAGTCATTCATTCAACAAATATTATTAGGGGCTTACAATATATGTTCTTATTCTAAGCACTTTGGGAATTTGCAATCTAGTTTGGAAGGGAGTGGATACTATTTTTAGTGACCACATAATTTATTCTTCATGTTGGTCTACTTTTCAGAGTGATGAAGGGGTGATATTCATAATGACCTCAAACAATAAATATAAAGTAGACTAAGATCTGGGATAAACTGAGATACATGGTCACCCTTTGTATATGTGAGTCATTGTGAATCCAAGGGATGCGTGATGGATGACGATTTGGATAGTTTGGGGCTGGGAGAGGTCATTTCTGGATGGCTAGAGAAGGGTTCAGGAACAGATACTACATGGATGGGCGTTGAGCGGGTGATAAAATTTTAACAGAAATGTGAGATGGGCAGGACATTTCGTGGAAAGTGGGAATGTCAGGAGTAAAAATGGAGGAGGTAGAAGGGACAGGAAGTAGTGCATACTTCGGTGAACCCAAGGTTTTATCTTTTGCTACATGGTGTGGTTTTGGGGAGTAATGCAAAGCTGGAGAAGTAGGTTGGGACCCGAGTGTGAAGGGCCTTGAAGACAGACTTCATCTTATGATGTTTGGAGATCTATGGAAGATCTTAAAGCAGGGAACAGGGTCAGAGTTGTACTGTAATAGCATGCGTATGGAGAAAGAGGGATCCTTAGGGACCACCCACATTTAAGGGAGTGCAAAGAGCATGTTGCAAGGGCTTTGGGAATGTAAGGCTGTAACACAGAACTTTCTTCAGAAAAGGAAGAGACGGATCAGATATTTAGAGGGGAAAAGGAGTGGATGTCAAGGATTTTTAGGCTAAAGATCTGAAAATATTTATTGTTAGTGGAATGGCTCAGAGGAAAGGCAGTCGTTGGTAGAGCGAGGTCCTGGAAGGCAAGAATATGCGATCAAGAACAAAGGGTGGGTGGAAGAGAGGATGGATGTTCTTTCCTTTGTAAGGAGATAAATTTTGAGGAAAAGAGAAATAAAGTGTCCAAGGGAGCTCATTACTGATCCTTAAGAACAGTGTGTGCTGATGTCTTTTTCTGAGAGGGAGGAGGATAGAGATTAAGCTGGGAGCTCAAGGAACATGGAAAAAAGTATGGAATAGCTCATAGAAGAAAGTAGAGTGCCAACCAGAAGCAATCTAAGAATGACCAGCTTCAGGGTCAAGCTGACGTTAGCTAGCACCAGTTTGCGGTGGATCAAGTTAGTAGGAATTAGTAGGACCAAGTTAGTTCTGAGGTTTGAGAGTGGATGAGAAAGGAGGCAATGTGGGTTTATTTAGGAGTGGGGATTCATGATTTGATTGTGGTGGAAGTCAGGGAGAGAAGGAATTTTAGGGTAAGGAAGTAGTTGACTCTGGGATCCAGTCTAAGATGGGAGACAAATGAAATCAGAGTAGGATTGATGTTTGGGAGAAGAGTATGGAAGAGAGGGAAAGGAAGTCTTAGTCAGGATTAGGAATATTTTGGGTGGGAATACAGTTCGACCCAGTACAGAAGCATACAATGGGAAAGGTGGAGGGTCTCCAGAAGTTTCCTCATGATAAAATGGGATTCTACAGGTGTAATGGGAGGAGCTGGTGGAAGGGTAAACTTGGCTGACCTGGATATGGGGAAGGCTAGGACCGATCTGGACGGAAGGATGAGCAAGTCCAGGCAAAAGCCGTGAAGGAGCAGGGTCAGGGGCAGTTAAGCAGAAGCTCCGTGTATTCTGTGGGAGTGGGAATCCTAAGTGGGCCGGCTTTTGTTGTGAAAGCAGCCTCCTCCAGGCCATTTACCCAGGTCAAATGGATTGTTGGTGCTGTGGGGACTCCACCTTGGCCTTTGGGCTGCATAGCCAAGGTTTTTCTCAAAATACCACCCTGACACAAAAGCCATGATGGACAATGATGGGATCTGGGGAAGGACCTTATTTCCCTTATTTCAAACAAGGCTGCCTTGGAAAGCTGGGAAGGCCATATGGGACTGGTGAAATACAGGGTTTTTTGTGTCACCGAGATGGTTTTCTATCAGTTCTAGTATACGGTTTGCTAGCTTCAACTACTTTGATCAGCCTTGGTTTTGTGTTCACTCTCATGATTAAGGAAGGGGGGGACCTTGACTGACACCCCTGCCAGTGAGTGGAGAGGCTCTTCTTTTTTTTTTTTTTTAATATTTATTTATTTTTGAGAGACAGAGAGAGACAGAGCATGAGTAGAGGAGGGGCAGAGAGAGAGGGAGACACAGAATCCAAAGCAGGCTCCAGGGTCCTAGATGTCAGCACAGAGCCCAACGCGGGATTCCAACTCACGAACTGCGAGATCATGACCTGAGCTGAAGTTGGTCACTCAACCCACTGAGCCACCCAGGTGCCCCTGGAGAGGCTATTCTTAACAGAAAAAGAGTTGTTCTTTGCTAGAATAAAGAGGAAAAGGCTGCTGGGCAGGCAAAACCAACAAAAGTCCCCAGATGTTCACTATAAGAAGAGTTTTCAAAATATGACTTCTCACTCCCAGAACTAATGTCATTTTTGTATATTATTTAAGTCACTGTTCATTTATACATCTGATTTGCAATATACAATTTTTAATTTTTATGTTAATATTAAGTGGTGTTTTCCTATGTTGTTACATAAAAGTTATCTCTTTAAAAAAATGAATGGAACAGAGCATAGGAAAAGTTTACCAGAGGTTTATAGTCTTGTGGATGAGTGTAATTTCACCAAAAGCATTCCTACCAGCCACCTGTTAATGACATTTCCCATAAGTTTAGATAATTGCATTTGTTTCCTTTTTTAAAAGCTTATTTTTGAGCGAGAGACAGAGAGGGAGAAAGAGAGCAGGTGTGCGAGTGGGGGAAGAGCAGAGAGAGAGGGAGACAGAGGATCCAAGCAGGCTCCATGCCGTCAGCACAAAGTCCTATGCGGTGCTCGAACTCATAAACCGTGAGATCATGACCTGAACGCTTAACCGACTGAGCCACCCAAGGGCCCTCATATTTGTTTTCTAGAAACGTTATCATAACTGTGACCACTTTACTTCTTCTTGGTTCCTCAGCCTGTGGAGAGTCGTCAAATCTGAGTTCTCGCAACTGTCTTCATTGGCAGTTCCTCTGCTTCTCCATGCTCTGTCACTTCCTCATGGTGCTGACATCTTCTGGACAATCATAAATGGCAATTTCAACAGCAAAGACTGGAAGATGAGGTTTGAAGCAGGTACCTCCGTATTAGCTTAAAAATTCTCTCAGGGTTACAGGGTCAACCAGATGTCCAGTCATGACGTCTCTTGTTGGCCTTCCCTTTTCTCATTTCTTTTTAAAGATTGCTGTCTTCCTTGCTAGTGTTTTTTGGTGGTTCTACTTAATTGAGCTTCCTTTATAATAGTTTTTGCAAAATGGTTCTTAGGGAGGATGACCATGTTCAGGTTTGCCTGGGATAGTCCTATTTTTTGCCTGTTGTCCAGGTGTATTTGTTAACTGTACACTGTTTACTCTCAAATGGATCCTGGCTTGAATGATAATTATGGAGTCAACATAATACATGACACGACATGGTACAAAGTGACTGGGGATGTTTGTTAAACATGCAGATTGTTGGTAAGGCCGGGAATCTACATTTTTAACAAGATCTGCAGGTAATTCAGTGAAGTTTGAGAGTCTCTGCTGTTATGCCCTTGCCATTGAAGCATTAGAGACCAAGTCTGGTGCAGTGATGGGTGTAATTTCCTGTGCTGAGCATGGCGAGCGCTCAGAGGAACACGGTAAGGAAGGAACCTGGACATGTTCACTTAGCCTCACATCTGCTGCCTCCACTGTCGTCCCAATCCACTAGTGCTCCTATCCTCAGGGGGCAGCAAGCAGGGCCCGCACGCCATGCTGTGCCTTACGGAATGGTTCTGTATATTTTAGTGTCTCCAAAATTCCACCAAGAAATGGAAGTTCCATTAGATGAGTTGACTATTATACGTTAGAGTTTAGCTCTCTAGTCTGTGGCCACCTCAAAGAGTTCTTCTTTTTTAATCCCTGGTGAATCCCTGGGTCTGGTTTATAAGATAAATCCAATGTTGTCCCATGGTCTAACTGTGAGTGTTTGCAGCCTCATTTCCTGCTCTTCTGTCTAACATACCTTTGCAGTTTCCCCATTGCTTCCTGCTTCCCTTCTCCGTCTGGAATCCTCTTCCCTTCAAGCTCCATTCAAATGCTGCCTCCATTTGATCCCCTTCAAATGCCACCCTGAGTTCCACCTTCTTGGTTTCCCGGTGGAAAGCTATTTCTTTATTTCTTGGTCTCCTTGGCATTTTATTTATAACTCATTAGTGGCATTTATAGCTTTAAAAATTATATTTCAGCTATAGCTGTGCCTGTCTTATTTCTTTTAGTTGACTTGACTTTTAAGCCGAGACTTAAGAATAATTCATATGTTAGTGTGCTGAGGTTGCTCAGGTAGTGACAGAACACCCTAGACTGGGGACTTAAACAGTGGACACTTACTTCTCACAGTTCTGGAGGCTGGGAAGTCCAAGATCAGGGTACCGGCACGTATGGTTCCTTGGGGAGGGCTCTCTTCCTGTCTTGTAGCTGCCTGCCTCCTCTCCGTGTCCCCCATGGCAGAGAGAAAGAGAGCTCTGGTTCCCTTCCTCTTCTTGTAAGGATACAAATCCCATCACGGGGGCCCAACCCTCATGACTTCATTTAAACCTAGTTATCTTCCAAAGGCCCCACCTCCAAATGCCATCGCATTGGGGGTTAGGGCTTAACATATGAATTTTGGTGTGGAGGGGGAGGAACACAAACATTGAGTCCCTAACAATTCATTTTCCACTTTCTTGCATCGTCCTCCAAGTACCTTGGATAGTTTCTTAGCTATACACACACATACACGTGCACACATATTCTTTAAATATGTGAATATATTTTTTAGGTATATGTTTTTAAATATAAGTGAATTGGTGAATTTACTGAATAAATATATGTACTAGGTACTATGGGACCAATAAAAAGAAGTATTAGAGCAGATTCTTGCTCTCAAGAAGCTACTAATTTAATTGATGAAGTCAAATATAAACATGTAGGAGGTTAAGAAACCAGAGACACAGGGGCGCCCCGGGGGGGCTCAGTCGGTTAAGTGTCCGACTTCGGCTCAGGTCATGATCTCCCGGTCTGTGAGTTTGAGCCCCGCATCGGACTGTGTGCTGACAGCTCAGAGCCTGGAGCCTGCTTCAGATTCTGTGTCTCCTTCTCTCTCTGCTGCTCACCTGCTCACACTCTGTCTCTGTCTCTCAAAAGTAAATAAACATTAAAAATAATTAAAAGAAAAGACACTAAAGATACAAATATAATTCAAGACCACAAGAGAAGACATGTCACATAGCTATGTATGGGCACACAAATGTCTTATGTAAATGAATAGGTGTAAATGAGTGGTATTTTTGCAGGAGTTCATGGGACCAAAAGGCCATTCTTGGGCAGAGTAGACTTTACGGAACAAGTAGAATCTCAGCAGCAGATTCTTTAAGGATGGTACAATAGCGATAAGCAGAGAACAGAAAGAGTATTTTTGGCTGCTGGAATGGTTTCCACAAAGTACTGAAATGTTTTATTTTCATGTACTTCATTACTAGTACTTCATTAGCTACTTTAACTTCTTAAAAAAAAACATGTTTTAAGGGTGCCCAGAGTCACTTAATATAGTTTTTTTTCAATGTTTATTTTTCAGACACAGAGAGAGACAGAGTGTGAGCAGGGGAGAGGCAGAGAGAGAGGGAGACACAGAATCCCAGGCAGGTTCTAGGCTTTGAGCTGTCAGCACAACGCGGGGCTCAATCCCATGAACCGTGAGATCATGACTTGAGCCGAAGTCAGAGGCTTAACTGACGAGCCACTCAGGCGCCCCTGGAGTCATTTAATTTGGATTTGCAGAATAATTTGACTGACTGACTTATAGAGTTGGGTGGGGGATGGGTGAAATAATAGGCGATGGGGATTAAAGAGTCCACTTACCACGATGAACACTGACTAATGTATAGAACTGTCAAATTACTATACTATACACCTGAAACTAATGTAACGCTGTATGTTAACTATACTAGAATTAACATAAAGGGGGTCCAGAATCTAGAACCAGGCCTAGTGGGCACCTCCTATCTCCCCGTGTGGCCCACAGAAGGTCTTACGGAATGGACAAAGAAACTTAATTAAAAAAAAGAAATCTATCAAGTAAGCAAGCATGTATCGCATATAAAAAATATGTGGCTGCTATAGCCCTGGGAAGTCCGTTTGTTGTCATTTTGTATCATGACACACTAAGGGTGGAGTAGGGGTCCAGAATCTGAAGCCAGGCCCGATGGACACTTCCTGTCTCCCCGTGTGGTCCACAGAAGGTCTTACAGAATGCACGAAGAAGTGAGCACGGAGACATTTCGAATAGTTTGAAATGTAGTTTGAATTAAACAATGAGGAAGACCATAAGAAAACAAACAAACAAACAAACAAAAACAGGCAACCCACAGCTAAATCAAGCCTGCCCAGCAGGAAGACACTGCACTAGGTAGAAACGGTCTCTCTTGCCAGATGAGATGGAATATGCAAGAAAGTGGCATTAAAATTTACTTTCGGTATTTCAGAATAGTTCGCGGGGGCCCAGAGTTAACTTTTTCTTTATATGTTCGGTTCTTAGCTTATTAAATGTCCCCTCCCCCTTTTTTTCCCTCTGCCTTTTACCTTGCAGTGGAAAAAGTGGCTGTGATTTGTAGATTTTTGGATATTCACTCAGTGACCAAAAACCACCTGCTGAAGTACTCCCTGGCACACGCCTTCTGCTGCTTTCTGACGGCCGTGGAGGATGTCAACCCGGCAGTGGCTACCAGGGCCGGTCTCCTGCTTGACACCATCAAGAGGCCAGCGTTGCAGGTGACGTCCCTCAGACGTATGTTGTCTGCTCTGCAGATGGTGGTCTGGTCAGCCATGTCATTGAGTTATAAACATACAGTAGTGATGATGATGATGATGGTGATGATGATGATGACAATGACGACAAGAACAGTGGGAAGTTTTAAATGGAGAAACACCCCCGAACCGCACCTTACCAAGAGACCTCTTGTTTTTATTTGTCAATATTTTCTTTTCTTTGTTCACATGGCGATATCACTTTTGACAGATATAATTATTGTATATCTTTTTTTGTGTGTGTGACAGATTTTTAAAGTAGGCTGGTTTATCTTATACTATTTAGCTAGCTCCTGGGCTGGGAGCTCTTGTGTTTAAAGTTCTAGATACTTTAAGAGGAATCTTCATGATGAATTATCGTATAAATCAAAGCAAAACATGAGAAGGCAAATATGCTACGAAATGAAACACCACAAATTAAAGTCAAAGGAACACAAAATATGAGACCTGGAGAGGGTCGTGTATTTATTTTATTTGGCACCTTTGTTTTATAATTGGAGAAACCAAGTCTCAGAGAGATAATGTGACTTTTTATTTTTTATTTTATTATTATTTTTTTTTATTTTTGAGAGAGTCAGACAGAGTGTGAGTGGGAGAGAGGCAGAGAGAAAGGCAGACACGGAATACGAAGCAGGCTCCAGGCTCGGACCTGTCAGCACAGAGCCCGACGTGGGGCTCAGACTCGGGAACGGTGAGATCATGACCTAGGCTGAAGTCAGAAGCTCAACTGACTGAGCCATACAGGTGCCCATAATATGACTTTTTAAAGGACACAGAGTGAATTAATAGAAGAATGGAGACTAGAACCTCCAAAGGTCTGATCTGTTTCCCCACAATGGCACCTGGTTTATTATTATATCATTATAATTAAAACTAATAATGATGGCAAGAGCCAGAATTTGTCAGATAGGTCCTGTCTTTCCAGGGCAGTGTATTAAAAGTGTCCCATCATCCATAGTCTCATTTAATCCCCACAATAACCTCGTGGGTTTCCATTTTATAGATAGAGACGCTGAGGGTCAGAAGGGGTAGAGAACTTTCTCAGAGTCACACGGCTAGTACGTGACAGAGCAGGCTCAGGTCTGAGTCACAGTAAAGTCCACATTCTTAACTGTCTGTGCGTATACACTGCTTCCAATCCAGTGTGAAGGTTCTTCCTCTAAACGGGACCAAGAGGAAAGTGCAGGAACTGAGAAATGAGATGGTTTTGCTGACTGTGGACTCACTCCTTCCCTTATAAAAATTCCCAGTTGTCTTCTGGATAGTCCTACCCCTGCTCAGGGTGTGGAACATAGGAGGCACTCAATAGATGAGAGATGAATGAATTAACAGAATAGTGGAATGAAGAATGGTTTTTAAATTTCATGGGTGGGGGGATGGGCTAAATGGGTGATGGGCATTAAGGAGGGCACTTGTTGGGATGAGCACTGGGTGTTAGATGTGAGTGATGAATCACTGGGTTCTACTCCTGAAACCAGTACTACACTGTATGTTAACTAACTTGAATTTAAATAAATAAATTTAAAAAAAGAGGAGGGGGAAATGGTAACCAGACTCATATACCAGAGAAATGGATGCCCAATCCATTCCGACTTTGATTTTTTAAGATTCTGTGTTCCACTCACATTGCGAGATGACAAGATGAGTTTACTTTCTTTCAGAACCATGGAAGAGAGCATTGAAAGAGAACTAGAAAACCGTATTGTGTTTTCTAAAATGTAGCTTTGGAAGTATGATTCTTTTGATAGAAACTACAGATAGTGAAAAAAGAAACATTGGTTTGAGAGCATTTGGATCAAGTGGTTATTACTGAATGCGTCTAAAAACCAGTAACATATACTTAATTTAGATTTCCGAACGAAAATTCAGGAGATACTCTACAAGTAGGAGAAGTTCTTCTTCTGCATTTTATTTCTACCAAACTTGCAATGAAAAAAGATTTTAGTTGGATTATTCTACATTATATTATTCTATATTATGTCATATGTATGGATTGAGGATTGTCTTACTGACTTTGCTTAGCGTAGTTGCTTTGAAGTAACTTAGATGTCCACATCTGACTTACCTTTTCTCCCTTTTCTGCCCTAGGGTCTGTGTCTTTGTCTTGATTTCCAGTTTGATACTGTGGTTAAAGATCGACCCACAATACTGAGCAAGCTTTTACTCCTGCATTTTCTTAAGCAAGATATTCCTGCTTTGAGCTGGGAGTTCTTTGTCAACAGATTTGAGACCCTTTCTTTGGAAGCTCAGCTACATTTGGATTGTAACAAAGAATTTCCTTTTCCTACGAGTAAGCAAAATGAAGAACTTGCCTTAAACAGTCACAGTCACTGTTCTTGTACCTGCTAGAAAAGCAGACGATACAGTGCATGTCATTTAATTTCCCATAATGGAGGATGCCCTGACTTCACGAACTCAGTTTATCAAATATTTATTGAGTAACTCTGTAGTAATCCATAGGTTAACCATTTTCTGGAATTCCAAAATCAAAACTCTTCTCACTTCCTTGAGGACCTACCATAATCATTTGTGATGGTGTGTTTCTTAAATATTATTCAGTCATCATATTTGCAATGTTTGCAAGCAGTTTTGTGAGATGTATTTACACTTCGCAAATTCACTCTTGCATGCTCATTGATTAGTTACCTACAACAGATGGGAAAAGTTGGTCACTCACCTATTTATCCAGTGATAATAAAAATCAGACAATTCAATCTCATAGTCTAAACAGAAAAATCATAGGTGAGAGATGCCTGGGTGGCTCAGTGGGTTGAGAGTCTGACTCTTGATTTTGGCTCAGGTCATAATCCCAGGGTTGTGGGATTGAGCCCCATGTCCAGCTCTACATGGAGCATGGGGCTTGCTTAAGAGTGTATCTCTCTCTCCCTTTGCTCCTCTCCCCCACTTGCATACTCTGTCTCTCTAAAATAAAATTTTTAAACATTTAAGGAAAGTCATAGGCAATAGTCATGATAGGCAATAGCGATGACTTTTTTTTTTAATTGAGAAAGAGATTGTAGAGGAGAGGCAGAAGGTGAGGGAGAGAGAGAATCCCAAGCAGGCTCCATGCTCCCTGCAGAGTCAGATGCAGGGCCTGATCTCATGACTGTGAGATCATGACCTAAGCAGAAATCAAGAGTCAGATGCTTAACCAGCTGAGCCACCCAGGCGCCCCAATAGTGATGACTTTTTGTATAAGACTCACCATGAAGAGAGAGAGATGAATGATTCATGTATCCATGAAAGATGTATTTTAATCTTGAAAATATACACAGATGGATTGTTTCAAACTAGTTGTGCTATATAGCCTGTTAAAGAAAATAACATCTAATTCCTTTTGCACAGCTATCACTGCTGTAAGGACCAACGTCGCTAACCTCAGTGACGCGGCACTGTGGAAGATCAAGAGGGCTCGTTTTGCGAGGAACCGCCAGAAGAGCGTGCGTTCTCTGAGAGACAGTGTGAAGGGGCCCGTGGAATCCAAGAGGGCCCTCTCCCTCCCTGAGACCTTAACCTCCAAAATTCGTTGAGTATCTTCTTCCGTCCTTCCTTTAAATCTGTTTAATGTCTTTCTGAGGCTGCCTTGTCTTGTTGAATGTTCACAGAGAGTAGCGTATTTAGCAAACTGAGCTCCTTCAGCAGTTTTGGGCTTCAGATTCCCTAGAGGGTCACCCCGGGGATATCAGTGCTATGGGGGGCTTTTTCCAGTACGTGGGTGAAGCAAAGCCCTGGTCCAGCAGTAGATTGTTTTGAAATGTAGAGGGCAACAAATCCACTGATGCCTGGCCAGAAACGCAGAAACCCCATTTGCTCCTAAGTCCTAAGATCTGAAGGTGTGCACGACCAGCCTTGTAACCAAAGAGTTTCCTGAAGAAGGCGTGGACAGGTCAGACCCATGGCAGTGGAGGAGGTAGAGTAGAAATTTGGAGTGCATTTGCTCTTCAGGCATGATGGAGACAGTCAAACAAGCTCCCAGACAAGCCAAAAATAATGGTTGCTTTCGAAAAGGAAAAACCAGGCTGAGGAGAAGTTGAATTTCTGAGCAACTTCACCAGATAATTTATACATAAAAAGAAGCTTCATCACCAACTTGAAAAAAAGACCACATATACTTGTTTTCTAAAGGTCTTTCTTTATATCGCACTTTGAAGGAGAACAAAAGTTTCCATCAATTACCAAATGACTAAATGACCGCTAATGATTAGCAATGGCTCGTGATGACAAATTATTAAAAATTCATAACTAAATCACCATACCAGTGAATGGGCATATTTAAATATGTTACTAACTTGTAAAATTTATTAAATGATTTAATTTTTAAGCAACTGCTGTGATATTCATGACACAACCCCATAAAACATATTTCTTATCCTGTCAGAAGTGGGAAGGTTTGCTTTTTTCATTGGCATTTATTAGAAGACAGCCTTATATAACATAATCATTTTTAATCATAAATATGATTTGATTTTATTTATTGCATTTTTCTCTAATTTATGACAAGCTATGGAAATGTGGTATTATGAAGTTTGGAAGGAGTCGATGAAAGCCCACTAAGCTGTCAATAACTCAGTTTTTCAGGGAGCACAAAGATAATAGCAGGTGGCCATTTAGGAATAACCCGTATTAGTGCTAAGCTACAGGGAAGACTGAATCAGATCCTAGAAACCGACATCTAGATTAAATAAATTACAATTTCTATGAATTTCCCAGTTCTTTTAGAACTTAACTAGTCACTCTGGGGATATAAAGTTTGTTTATCGTTCTTTCTGGTTAATTGATTCCACATAACAATTTTGAAGATTGAGAACTGAAGTAACACTAAAGGATGTTCTTGAGATGCACATAAAACCACAAAGCTTTTGTGACTCAAACATCTTTTGTGCAACGTTAATTACAAGTAGGAAAACTAAACTTAAACATGCCCCTACTATCCAGTGAGTTAGCGCTGAGTGTATTTTCTAGGCTCAAGTTGTTTTTAATGCTTATTTAAATAGAGTTGTTGTTGATTTTTAAGCTATGAGGTTGACCAGGCATGAGCAGTCTGCTCCAGCTCTCGGTGGGACACCCGAACAGACACCAGGTAGGTACTTCTGATGTGGAAGGGCTGTGTGCAAGTGTCTCTATCCCAGGTGGACAAGGTAAAGAATGCAGTGCCCGTAACTGGACCAGAGTGCTAGATTTAGGATTTGCAAACTGGAAGGGTCTTACCCCAGATGCTCAAGCATTTGAGTCCCTGACATAGCAATTCCTTCTATCTTAACATGGGCAGATGACTTTATGATCCCATTAACTTTTGGTCCAGTAAGAGGTATCCTGTTACCTGAATATGCACTTTTCCCCAGAGAGCCGTTATGACTAGAACTATACATACTACTTATATTTGTATGTGTATTTCCACATACAAATACTATGTTCATCTACACCTGCTATAGGAAAAAGCATACATTTCATTTACATTTTCAAAGGTTATACATTTGAGCCACCATCATTCACCCATCCCCCGTAGCCATTCTTGATTCTTTGCAACTCTACATGCATTTCTGTCTCTCAGAGGAAGGAGGATTTCAACCATTTGGAGGACTGTAGGATCATCTTCAACTTGGTACAGTGTAGTTACCATTTGATATCCCGTGAGAGATGACAGTTCATCATGAAGGATGCTGAGGGTTGCAGGGGCACTGGCAAGGCTGCGACAGATCGAATGTTGTCTGCACAAACGCCACAGTGCATTGGGAGGGTCGTAAAGGGTCTAAATACTTGCTTTTTTGTCAAAAACAAACTTGGTAATTACCACCTGTGTATCATGGTATAGAACATTTGGTTTTTCATCTAAGAACAGTTTTAGATAAACTTTTCAGAATGGCCTCAGAAGGAAAATTTCAAATCAGGAGGCTTTTCAAGACCACGTATGCTAAGTGTTATGAAAATGATGCCAGCAAGGAGAGGCAGGTAGGGGTGGAGTGCAGGGAAGAGAGAGCCCCAAAGATTATGAATGCCGACGGCAGGTGTTGGCCAGAGTATATTTTCTGTCTTAAAATTGTTGAGAAAGAAGGATTAGGAAGTCCTTGGCTGACGGCCCCTACCTTGTTTTCTGCATTGCTGGGGCCTCAGCTGTACTGGGATTTAAAAAAGAATAAAAGTAACAACTTCTGACCCTTAGCTTCATTACAAATGTGGAATCCATCCAGTTCCCCTAAGTGAGGTCTTTTTGAGATGAGTCTTAATGCAATTTCATAAATTATCTTTATTTTACCCCATCTTTTCTTTTTGTCATAAGGCTTAGTTGAATTAATTATTCAATTAAAGTCTTTATTATTATTGCCCATTTTCGCAATCCAACCAAAGGACTCCTCCCACTTCTCTTTGGGAAAATGTATACATGTATTTCTTGAAGTTAAAGAAAAAGGCTTCAGGGCGCCTGGGTGGCTCATTTGGTTGGGCGTCTGACTCTTGATTTTGGCTCAGGTCATGATCTCACAGTTCGTGAGATGGAGCCCTACATTGGGCTCTGCGCTGACCGTCCAGAGGCTACTTGGGATTCTCTCTCTCCCTCTCTCTTGACACCTCCCTCCCTCTCTCTCTCTCTCTCAAAATAAATAGATAAACATTAAAAAAAAAAAAAAAGGCTTCGGGCCTTAAATTGTCCCACCAAAGGTACCAGATGGAAACGGGGCAGATAACAGCATCGTTTATATTAAATATAAAGCTAACGCCCCTGGAAGGGTAATTTACACGCCACCACCATAGTAAAAACTTGCTTGGGTTTGGAAACCAGTGGCTTAGCTTATGAGGCCACTTCAAACTAATTTTTCATTTTTGCATTATTATTTACTAGACAGTAAGTTTTTTAACTTGGGAACAAAGACAGGCCAGGATAATCATAAGATTACACAGGATGGTATAAGATAGTAATTAAATGGAAACTGAAGAACTTGTTAGTTACAGAACATACTTTTGTTCCATCCAAGTCTTGAGCTTCTCTGTGCAAGACTTCTTACTGACTGAGCCTGAAATATAGCATATGCCCTTTAATTGTGCAGCAACACTTAATAAATTAATTGCTGTTCAGGCTGAGCTTTTTGACATTGAATTTGTAACTAATGGCTTTTTGATCTTAGCTTTTACATATTACATATGGCAGATTTTGTATCAAATACACTTGTATAGGAGGTATACTTCACAAGCCCTAGTGAAGAGCAGCATTCCTTTATGACTTTTATGAGTCAAATCAAAGACCTTTGCTCATAAATGAAATTCATAGGAAATTATAGCTGGAATATTAGAGATATGTTAACATTCTCATTTTAACAGAAGAGGAAACTGACGTTGTGAACATGTTTCACAAGCTGTTAGTGACAGATCTGGGTCTAAGCCCAGGCATCTTGATCTCCTGTGCAAGGCATGCGTGGTAAATGCCAATTGGAGCTCAGCACCTTTATTTAATCCTAATTGATGAAACATACAGTTTCACCTGCTAATCTGAAATTGGTATAATTATAATTATTTATAAGGTGTATTTTCACTGAATCTGTGAACACTAGGAATTACCTTTGGTGATTCAACTTTTTTTTTTTTTTTTTTTTTTATTTTTGAGAGACATAGAGACAGAGCATGAGCAGGGGAAGGGCAGAGAGAGAGAGAGGGAGACACAGAATCCGAAGCAGGCTCCAGTCTCTGAGCCGTCAGCACAGAGCCCGATGCGGGGCTCGAACTCACAGACCATGAGATCATGACCTGAGCTGAAGTTGGCCGCTTAACCGACTGAGCCACCCAGGCGCCCCAACCTTTGGTGATTCAGAATACCTGTTGAGTATTAGTTGAATATAATATAGCAGTTTTGATAGGTTGTAACAGTACGGCACTGAAAAACTGGTATCCACCCCATGTGGTCATGGGGAGCTTAATTATATCCTGTTCCTCATCCCCCTGAATAAATAATTAAATAATGGTAGGCATAGGTGGACTTTGTGAGACTTAACAGAAAACTAGGGGGGAGGGGAAGAGGGGAAAGAAAAAAGACACAGAGAGGGAGGGAGACAAAACGTAAGAGACTCTTAAATACTAAGAACAAACCGAGAGCTGAGGGGGGGTAAGGGAGGGGGGAGAGTGGGTGATGGGCATGAGCAGGGTATGGGTTGGGATGAGCACTGGGTGTTGTACTGAAACCAATTTGACAATAAAAAGTATTAAAAAATAATAAATAAATAATAGTAGGTATGTAATAATAAGAATAACAACATTTCGTATATGTATAGTACCTCTTTATCTATTAAGAGTGTTTTTAATAAGAATAATTTTGATTTCACAACTCTGAATATATATAAAGTATTGTTATTATTATTATTATTATTTTGCTTTACATACAGACAGGAAAACTGAGGTCCTGAGAGATTAAGTAATTCTGCTTGCATAATTTGCCCAAGATCACATATAACTGACTAGTTGGGGACTAATGCTTGAGTTCAAGAGACTCTTGATGCGTTGATGTTAGGGTGTCCTTCCCCATAGCACACGAAGACACCAGTCTGGTTATGGAGCTAACCTGGGCATTCACGTTTGCTACGGTGTGCCTTAAGGTCATGAGCGTCCACACCAAATGACCTTCCCATTTAGGACCCACAGATTGATCCAGAAGTATCCTAATCCCTAAAGCAACATGAGTACTCTCATTTCTACTCCAGGCTGCAGAGAGATCTTGAGGTCTCTTGGTCTGAATTTGTATCAACAAGAGAAGGTGTCCAATGCTATGTAGCGTTGATAAAACTCTTGTATGGGCCTTTCCTGCCCCCGCCGTTAGTGTCCCAACCTGAAACTCCAAATTCCTTCTTTTTGGGCTCTGTCTTTCTTTCTAAAAGTGGTTAATAACTCACATCTTCACTAACTTGCAAAGTGCCTACTGATCATTAAATCCAGTAACTCAAGGAGAATAGTTATTTTTGTAGGAATGCCCTTGTTTGAAATAATCGTTTTGGGAAATGACAGTTTCTATTGAACAAACATTAATTGGGCACCTGCAATCCTAGGAGATATGAAGAGTGCAAAGACATGTCAGAAATTATACTCTCAACTTGCTTGTGGTCACATAAGGGAGATAAAGGATGAACACAAGTAAGCCCTCTCTCAGAGTGACCGTGACAGTGCTCCGGGTGGCTCACATCGGGCGCAGCGGGAGGAGAGTTGGGGGCAACAGCAGAGCCTTGACTGGTGGACAGGATGGGAGAGCATGAATGTGAGACGGGGGAGGCAAAGGCAAGGATGGAGCGCATACGACAATATGGAGTTAGTCACTGGCCCCAGCTTTACAGCCCTTCTGTGGCTGTGCACACACACAACAGATCTGCTGTGAGCGAAGCTTTAAGTTGGGTTGATGGGCCAGGGAGATCGATGAGGTGGTGTCATTAGAACTACCGACATAGTGCACACTCATTTACAGTGCTTGATCATTGGTTTCTCTGGAGCAGATGCAGAGCAAGCTTGTAGAAGGTATGCGTCCTTCCTCTACCCATCACTTGTTGGCTTGACAGAGGGGTCAGCGAGTCCGCTTACACGGAGGAATATTCTCTATTTCTCTAGCCACTTCCTTGCTGTTTGGGGACTTCATTAGTTTTTCTCTTACATAGAAGAAATATTTATCAGATTCATTTATTTGAATTTGGTGTACTTAGACACTTAGGAATAATAAGCATCTAGTATATGTCAGAACCTACCCCGTATTCTGTGAGGAATATAAAAATGTTTAAGACCTAGCTCTCACCTTCAAGGACACTTTGTTCCCATAAGGGAAACAGGCAAACAAGTAAATAAAAAGTTCTGCCTTGCAATTTGCCACATGAGAGTTAGGAAATGCAAATGGAAGCTTCTCCCCATTCTTCTCTCCCATCCTCCCTCTTCTCTTGTCTTTGGGGATTTATAGAATTTAGGGATCACACCCAAGATTCTGAGAGGCTGAGAGGAGGGTGGGGATATGCAGTAAGAATGGCTTCTGAGAGTCACAGGATGGGATTGGGCGGGGTTGGGGGTGCTGGGAGAATGTATCACCCTGAGCAAAGATACAAAGGCGAAAAATTGTTCTGAGATCCACGCAGAGCCCAGCTTGTAAGAATGTTGAACATTCGGGGGGGAGCAGTAGGAGATAAGTCTGGAGAAGCAGATCCTGATCCTGCCTGGTTTCAAATCATCAAATAAATAAAATTATATTACACTTTGGCGTTTCAATCAGTTGTGCCACTCTGTACACCGATTATGATGGAAACAGCCCATGATAAAGTTATGGTAGGAATAACTCGGCCTCATGATTATAAAGGTGCTTACATTTTTCTTTAGAGAAATGGTAAAATCAAAAATTTAACAAGTTAAATCTCCATAGTTAAAAACAGATCTAGGAATTTCATAAACTAGAATTCAAAACTAGAATCCCAAAGTGTTTCAATTGATGTGACAATCAAAGGTCATAGGCCTTCAGCTTCAAAATGGAAATTTCATACCCTTTGTCGATAACTAAACCAGTAATACCGTCTGTATCCATAAAGAAAATCTCAGCTTTTTAAAGCTCATTTCTTCTTAGGGATCTGATTGAGGAAACTTTTTTTTTTTTAATGAAGAGTGTCCCAGTGACAAACTTATGCTATTGTAAAGAAAGATAATAGACAAGGCATAGACTTGCAAAGCCCGCACTAGAGGAGAAATTTTTGGAATGAAAGATTTTTCTTTTCGCTTTATGCAAAAAGTTTCATCAACTAGTTCTTTTTTTTTTCAGTACATTTATTTAATGGTTAAAGATCACTTGTTATTACTTATTCAGGGGAAGCAAAGAAAGAGCAGCAGACTTAAGGCTGAAACACTGAAGTTCAATGAAGATGTATTTCAAATGAAAACAGGGCATTTGTGAAGTGTACTTAATCATTAGGAAAACAGGATTTGACCAGAAAGGTTAGGTTACACACTTTTTAAATGAACATCTACTTGCAACGGGAAGAAGGATTTTGAAATATTTAAAATATGAAGTCTGATGATTTATTTTCTAGACCTGAACTCAGATGGAATGAGATCAGGAGCCAGTGTCTAGTTCAGCCTTGTTTGGAACCCCCTTTCTTCTTTATTGAGGTCCCTGGATACTCAGGGCCATAAAATAAAGGGCGACTCCTTTGCAAACGCTCCTTCGTTCCATTTTTAACACTGGGATTTTGGAGTCTAGCCAGTCCGAACTTGGAGGTGGCTGCCCAGGACAGTGATACAAAGTCCCTTAAACTTTGCCCCCCGCCCGCCAAGAGCTGAAATAAATTGAGGAATGAAGCTATATTGTAACAGGCATCACTTGCAGCTACAATAACATCGAACTCTCCAGGGAGCCTACCTTCTCACACTTGTGACATTGTCGGCCTGAGCTTGCCCAGAGCAATAAAATAACTCCTTCTAACTGTAAAGTAATAGTCTAGAGAAGCAAAAAAAAAAAAAAAAATCGAGATTAAATAGTTTTCCATGCCAGAAAGATAGTTCTCTAAACTTCTCCTATTTTGTTTTATGAGGATTTACATCGGTATTGCTTTTGGTCTGATCTATTTCAGACATTTAATTTAATTGTAATATACAGCAATGTTTCACATTTCTGGCCTCTTGGTGAAATAGGGTCTTCCATATAAATGACTTCTTTTTCCCTGGAGGCTGACGCGCGCCTCATAAATAACGGTGCTAGCGAAGTACCAATGGCTGCCACCGATGCGTGCGGAACGCTGCGATAAACAGGCCGTAGGTTTTACGGGAACAGTTTTTGGTGGAAGCTTCTCTAAAGTACATCGCACACGTTTACTCTTCATACACAGACTCTATGAGACAGAAAATGTTAACGTCCTTGGGTCCTATTGAAGCTTGTCGGGTGGTTTCCCCTAAGTGAGGGGCTCTTAAGACTTAGTCGACGATGGTGCTCCTCACCCACTGCCGTGACCCCCTCTCAGTGTATATCCCTTTCGAGCAGACAGACGTTACTCTGAGCGTCTGGGGAAAACTAGACAGCCCAGCTCATTACCTCACACACACTTCTAAACTAGTAAATTCTGAAATTGACGTTACCTTCATGCCTCTGCTCTGGAGAGAAGTGTTTGGCCTGAGACAACTGGTTTCCTCAGTCCCCAGAAATGTTTACTCTCTCTCGTTTCTCACGGCTGTGTCCTGGAAGATGGAGATTTGGCCAAATTAGTTGAGGCGTTCATGGATGTAAATGACTACCTACCTCCTCTTTGTAGCCTTCCTCCCACAGTTACACCAGATATAATCAAAGCCTGGTTTCTCATGGTTTGTAATCAAAGCCTAGCATTGTTCCGCAGAACCTTTCTGGCGGCATGCGAAATGAGAATGCTGGTGTGTGTCACCTAAGCCACCAGGCAAAAGCCTTGTTTTCAATTGAGAAATTCTGATGTTGCTTGTCAAAGAGGACACGGATACAAAAGGTATTTCCAATAAGCCCCAAACATAAATATAGAAGAGCAAATCTCACTCTTCCTTCACCAAAAGTCCCACACCAAGCAAGATCGGAAGAGACAGAAAAACGAGTGGAGACAGGGTATACCTTCTGACTTTGAAAAATAACAGAGAGAAAGTCAGTGTCAGGGAGCTGCTCAGATACAATTCTTCGTTAGGTTAAGAGTAAGTCAAGGGCTGAGGTAATTTTTCTTTCCATGTAAACTCTCGGCTCACCTTCATGTGGTATTTTTCTGTTTTTAAAAGCTCATGCTTCTTTCTTCCTGTCTGTTCCCTCCCTTCTATGTTTCTCATTACATACAGCAGGGATTATAATTTGCTATTTATAACTTTGACTCTATCCTTCAGAGAGCACACACTGCTAATATCTCAGGATTTGAAAAAGAAAACTTTTACTTTCTTTTTCCCCCCACCAGCTGATTGATGAACATAACCGAATTGAGCTAATAATTTAAACAAAATAACTCATGGATGTTTTCGTGCTCAGTGGATTTTAGAATATTATTTTTGTGGTTATCTTTACGTGCTTATTTTATTCTGGAAGAGAAACTTCTCTTTATCCGTGAGGGTCAAACTTTGCCAAGATACTCAAAAAATCGCTAAATACAAAGCTTATTTAGGTATTTTTCTTGCTGTCTAAAGATAACCTTGCTTTATAGTGCTTACTTTTATTCCTATTCCCTTATGACTCCCAAACTACTTGGTTGTGAATGGACACAATGATGTCCACCCCCGGACTAATGCTTTGCTCGGTAGGCCATAGTTTGCCTTTAAGTTTGTCCAGAACAGACCCTTTCAAGTATTTAGTGGAAGCAGCGAGAACGGTGCTTTATCAGCAAGCGAGATTTTAGTGTGAACTTCCCTGTGAGGGAGCCACCCCCTGATGGCCTTTCTTGTACTGACAGGACAACAGTCTCCTGAGAACGACAACACCATCAAGGACTTGCTCCCCGAAGATGCTGGGATCGACCACCAGACCGTTCACCAGCTGATCACAGTGCTCATGAAGTTCATGGCCAAGGACGAGAGCAGCGCTGAGTCAGACATCAGCAGCGCAAAGGCCTTCAACACGGTCAAGCGGCACTTGTACGTCTTACTCGGCTATGACCAGCAGGAAGGTTGCTTCATGATCGCACCTCAAAAAATGCGCCTGTCAACTTGCTTTAATGCGTTTATCGCAGGAATTGCTCAAGTAAGTGCAAGCTTTCAGGAGTCCTGTTGTTGGGGTTTCAGCAGAAGCAAGTCATTAAGTTCCATTTGGCCACACTGGTTCTGTGTAAAGATTTACGCAAGTTACTTGTATGGGGGGGTGTGTGGAAGGGAGTATGAGATGAGTAAGATTTATAAGGAGTATAGGATTTTTGAGGGGCCAGGAGTGAAATATACCTAACATAAAATTTGCCATTTTAACAATTTTTAAGTATATAATTCAGTGACATTAAGTATATTCACATTGTTACGTAACCACTATCCATCTCTAGAACTTTTTCATTATCCTAAACTGAAACTCTACCCATTAAACAATAAGGGAGTGTAGAATTTTTGTTTATGGGTTTTTAAAAATCTCTTGCTATTTTTGCTCGAAGTGGAGAATTGAGTTAATCATACAACTTACTCCATGTTGCATTTTCCTCATTGGCTTTTTCCATGTTGTCTATTACTGCTAACTGCTGCATTTTACACCACAGTGTACATTTACCATGCTTTCACTATCCAGTCCCCCCATGATGGACCCTCATTCCCCCAGTGATGGACGCTCATGTTGCTGCCAACCCCTCACCACTCCCTACAGCTCAGCAATGAACATCATCCCACACACGGTCTTACCTATCACTGTGAGAATTCCTTTGAGACACGAATCAAGGGCAGAATTAATGTATTATTGGGTGTATGTGTGCCTAATTTGACCAGTGGTACAAATCTCCCTCTCCAGAACCGATCTGCAAAGAATGTCGAACATGGGGCTAGGGAGAAACTGATATGAATTTCAACTCTGCCCCTGTTATTAACTGTTATGGCCTTAGGCATCCCCTGCTTCTTTGCTCATTAGTAACAGATTTTTGTTTTGAAAGATTAGAGACAACA
Source organism: Paguma larvata (assembly GCA_030068075.1). Taxonomy (NCBI): domain Eukaryota; kingdom Metazoa; phylum Chordata; class Mammalia; order Carnivora; family Viverridae; genus Paguma; species Paguma larvata. Next base: position 38,292,656 of record CM057827.1, read on the forward strand.
TATTGCAAAGCCTTTAATCATGTCTGTCTCATGGTAGGAGCTCAGTGATGGTAGCTTTTATCAATTAGCTCAAATAGATTGTAATATAATGAACAGAGATAAGCAAATTCGCAGCAATATGCACGCAGTTGTCTTTCGCTGATGCTGGTAAGTAGATGAATCAGCACGAATACTCAGGTGTTTGTGATGGAGGGAGGATGCACCATTTCAGGTCCAGACTCCCCTCCCTTCCTTTCTTCCCCAAAAATTTTTTTAAGTTTATTTATTTTGAGAGTGAGAGAGCACAAGCAGGGGAGAGGCAGAGAGAAGGAGAGACAGAATCCCAAGCAGGCTTCACATTGTCAGTGCAAAGCCCGATGCGAGGCTCAAACTAACAAAACCTGAAATCATGACCTGAGCTGAGATTAAGGGTTGGACGCTTAATGGACTGTGTGCTACCCTGGACGCCCCCCCCTTTGTAAATTAACATTATGCATATTTATTTTAATAAAGCAAAAAATTAAATACAAATCTCCAGGAAACCCACGACAAAATAAGTTACTAACATTTTGGTGTATATTACTGGCTCCAAATTTGTATACATTCATATATGCATATATACATGTATATGTATATGCACACATATTTTCTACAATAATGGGATCATATTGTACATGTGGATAAATATATGTAACCTCTTTTAAACTTGGCCACATAGTGTTGTCATACAAACAATCTTTCACTTAACTAATCCCATATTGTTGACTATGGAGGCCGTTTTCAATTTGGGGTGACGATAAGGCTGGATATCTTTATGTATACATCTTGCAACAGTTGTCTGAGTTTTTCCTTAGGGTTTATTTAAATACCGTATTGGAGGCTGTGTACTTTCTCTTACTTCTGAATAGATATTGCTAAATTGCTCTCCTGAAAGGCTGTGTTGAATGATACTCCTGCCAGTGACATCCGAGAATGCCCGTTTCCCCAGTGATTCCCAAAAGTGGGTTTTTTCACTGATTCTAGTTTAATAGGACATTTTAATAGGTAAAATTTTATTTTTAATTCATAATGTAGTGGATACATTAAACAATTAGATAATTAAGTGGACCGAAAGGATTTTAATTTACAAGTTTTTTTTTTATTTCTTGTGAGGTTTAACTTTCCCCCCTCTTTGTTCACTGACCATTACTGTTAATATTTTGTGAGATGCCTTTTAAATATTTTGCCTGTTGTTTTGATGGTTCACATTTTCCTTTAGGCTTATGAGCATTCTTTATAGCTTTCCTTCAGTTATTAGTATTTTTCCTCTTTCAGGTTATGGACTATAACATTAACTTGGGCAAACACCTTCTCCCCTTGGTGGTTCAGGTGCTCAAATACTGCTCTTGTCCTCAACTACGGCATTATTTCCAACAGCCACCTCGTTGTTCCCTCTGGTCCCTAAAACCTCACATCCGGCAGATGTGGTTGAAGGCCTTGCTTGTCATCCTTTACAAGGTGAGTTGCTGTCATCACTCCTTTTTAGGTGCGATGATTCTCTTAGAGAGGAGAACACTGAAGAGATCTAACTCGAGAATTTTGTAGGAGAGTGATTTGACCTTCAAAGGAAGAAACATGATGTACCATTAGTGTTGAGAAGTAAAAAGCCATTGGAATAGAAACAGAAATAGAGACCAGGCCAACGTATGTGCTACAGATGTCAGAAAGAAAAAGTAATGAATTGTAGGCTACTGAGATCAACAATCTCTGTGTATGCTCAGAATCTCAGATTCGATCTTTGTTTTAATTATTATGTCAGAAAACAAAGAAAATATTTAAAATTGTGTTCCTGTGAGAGAATTTTCTCGAAAGGAATTGTAACTGTGAACTGGCATGCATTGCCGTCCATGGTTTGGTGCAAGAGGAGGGGAATAGGATCCCTTGTCAAAATAAGGCCATAATAAAAACTTAGGGTTTTGGTTTTCTGTATTTTTCTTTTTATCCCCCCAAGAAATACTGAGAAAAATATCGGCAAGATCAAGTGGAAAAACTTACCCTTAAAAATAACCGTTTCTATTTTTCTCCCTCCATTGTATTGAGCAGTATCCATACCGAGACTGTGACATCAGCAAGGTCCTGCTGCACCTGATTCACATAACAGTCAACACGCTCAATGCACAGTATCATAGCTGCAAGCCCCACGCCACGGCAGGACCCTTGTACAGCGACAACAGTAACATAAGCAGATACAGCGAAAAAGAAAAAGGTACTTTAGCTATCTCGATTCTATCCCAAACTCAGCTTGAATACATAATAACATTTCTGGACAATGTTTTTCTTAGGAGGTAGCAGAGCACCCCCAGGTATCATTCCGGAATCAAAAAACCACCTACTGCTTCATTAATGTTCCAACTTTCCTATGAATGTTGCTGCTTTAATTTTTTTTAAATGAACATTCCAGAGAAATAACAGATATGCTTCTAAAGCCCATTTCATGAGAAATGTATTGTAAAAAAAAAATTGTCTGCAATTTGGTTAAGTAGCCTTTGTAAGCCTTTGCCTGTGTGTTGGAAGCGTCTTGTTCTGGGCTGTGAAGTACATCTTGGTCGGCACTCCGTGGAGCCATAAGCCATAATCCTGTTGTCTCTAGTTTGTTCCTGAACTTTGTGCTCACAGATTTGAATGAAGTCTAAATTTGCCAACGTGCTTCCTCCTAGCTTTCTTCTTCAATAAGAATTGATTTAAGACAGCTGAAATGAAATTTTTGCTGCGTGGGTTTAAATTATTTCCAATATCAACACTTTTTATATTGATAGCTTTTCTGCAAAGGAGGCAGTAGAATGAAACTTTAGATGGAGTAAAATCCCAGCCTGGATGTTTTCAGATGAGAGGTGAAGAACCAAGGTTCTTCATGTGTCTTTAGTGCAAGTCACAAGGTATCTAGACTTGCAAAAGGTGACATCATCTAGTTCAATCCTGGGAGAAGGCCAGGCACCCCATGACCCTTGGGTAGATTCTGACTTGCTAGGACTGCTCTGGAGATACCTCACAAGGATGGACTGGAACCAGTGTTCATTTATTGCGACAAGGTCCAGGAATCTAGGTTGGCCATAGACAGAACTGTGAGACTGAAGTTCTTGAAGTTCTGGTAGCATTCAGATCCTTCCTGAAGAATATCTTGTCTACCAGCTTCGCTCCCAGTTTCTGGAAAACTGGATAGATTCAGTTAAACTATAGAGGCCCTCAATCTGGGCTCAGCGTTTGGGCCAGCCTCAGATGAGCCCTTCTGAATGGGAGGAGCCATCTGGAAGTCCTTCCATCTCTCGTTTGGTACGTTTTGAGAATTATTTCAAAATTATGTAATGGAAGTCACATAACTATGTCCTTGAAAAACTGTATTTTTCTAAAAGGAATATATTTTTTAAGGGACGTAAAGAAATAAAACAGATTGTTGTGTTGCACCTCCCCAGAAACGTGGGGATCCGATAGGTTTGTCGTCTTTGCAGACGCTTTGTATCATTTTGATCATTAACACTTAGTTATCGTTTGACCCAGAGAGATTAGCGTGGTTGCTTTATCTATCATCTGCGGCTTCAAATCGTATTTAGTTGTAGAGTCTTGTGTCTTAGGACAGGATCGGCCCTTAAGATTTGGCTCTAGCCCTGTACTCCCCGAATACTCAAGAAATCTTCAATCACCATAATCACACCCGAGCCTCATTTTGTCATATAGGTAGATATAAAAATCCGCCAAATACTATGATTTCAGAGATAGTCGCCTTGAATAGCAGGTTAATTATGTTTATTGTGGCATTAAATGCATTTCTGTAGACTTTTTTTTTTTCCGTTGCTTGGTATAGGGCTTTGGCTTTTCCAAAGGATGAAAGAAGAAAATTTATCAGGTGAACTTTGTGGGTTGCAACATAGCAACCCTTTCCTCACTAATATGTTTTTGGGTTTATCTTTGATTTAAAAGTGGCTAAACAGGGATAAAAGAGTACGCAGAAATAGTCTTGCTAGGCACTCTAAGTGACAGGCTTGTGTACGGAGCCTCAGGATCATTGGAGTCAAAGAGTCTTTCTGGGATTCATAATAGTTGTACGTGGCAAACTGCCCAGAGAAGGGTCTTACTTTAATAGGGGAGGAGTGTTATTTTCTGTTTTCTTTTTCCTTTGTTTACTCTTTCAGTCCATAATCATTTGTGGAGCTTTTGAAATGACCAGTGGCTTTTCTAAGCTTTTTCTGTGTGTCGTGTGTCTCATTACCCAATGTAGAGTACAGTATTTTGCATTCACAAAATATAAGGTGCATGTACTGTTAGGCTGTGTCTATGCCAGTTCTCAAATCCCAGGAAGGCATATGTTTTTGGAAAGGGAAAGACCTACTCATTGTGTTGAATTCTCTTTTGCCGAATGAGCCTGAAAATTCACCCAAAGCAGGCATGTTCAAGGAGTGTCACAGGTCCTGAAATGTATGTGTTATCCGATTTTACGAGCATTGGAAAAGTGTCCCCACGAAAGTCCTATTGGAATATTGAGATGCCTTTCTTGAAAATGCTGCCAGTTGTCACATGGAAAATGAGAGCCAACCTTCTAACAGGTTGCTCTGTCAACATCTGAATAATTTGACATCTGGATGAAATACCAAGCTGTGGCCAGAGCTTGAGCTGGTGTAGAAACCACCTCCAACTTTGTTCCCTCATGCTTTCGTTGAAATGCTTGTGTAGACACAGCCTAAGAGAGAATAACCTCCTAAGTGTAATTTTGACTTTCTCTCCCCAATTAGAAGAAGATAGTGTTTTTGATGAATCTGATATTCATGATACACCTACTGGACCCTGCAATAAAGAGTCTCAAACTTTTTTTGCAAGATTGAAAAGAATAGGCGGCAGCAAAATGGTGAAATATCAGCCGGTTGAGATGAATGTTCAGAGAAGTATGAATTTTTTCCTCTTAGTAATTTTATGCAGAAATGTTGTACTCTACCGTTTGTTTTGGGGTGAAATCTTAATTTTATTATGTTACTACACATTTTAATACCGTTGATTTTATATATATGTATGCACAAACAGTATATATATATACACACCTATATATATACGTGACTGGACAGATACATCATTAACGTCATGATCGTCTTAGAGGGCCATTGCTTGATTTGATTTGTTGCAAAATGTTTGCTTCTCTTCCACACAATTTGAATACGGTTTCCTAGATCTGCCTCAGCCAAAAGCGATCCCCTCTCCTGTGCACAAATGAATAGAGCTGAGGAATTATCCTGAAGCCTGATTTTGGAAATAAGATCTTAAACTGCCATTTCGGGTTCTTTCATTCCAGAGTTTTCTGGTTTTCGAAATTAGAATTGAACTTTGCAAAACCTTGGCCAGAAAGTCAGTTTTACCTCCTATTGGAGCCGGGATTGTGGTTATGATTTATGCCAATTGTGTGCCCGAGTATGAGAGGGAAAGAATGGTGACGTCTCCAAGTAAAATAGTACTAGCTTTTTCTGTTTTAATCAGGTGAAATAGAACTGGCCGAATATAGAGAAACGGGTGCATTACAAGACAGCATTCTGCACTGTGTGAGAGAAGAAAGCATTCAGAAAAAAAAGCTGCGATCTTTAAAACAAAAATCTCTTGATATAGGGAATGCAGACTCCCTCTTGTTTACATTAGACGAGCACCGGAGGAAGTCCTGCATAGACCGGTGTGACCTAGATAAGCCTCCCGCCCACGCTGCTTACGTCATGCAAAGACATGACCACGGACGTCCCAGACAGAACTCCGCCACGCGGCCGGACGACCCCGAACCGCCCGAGAACCCCGCAATGGAAAGTTTCCAGGAAGCTCGCAGGCCCGTGATACCCGAAGTTCGGTTAAACTGCATGGAGACGTTTGAGGTCAAGGTCGATTCTCCTGTAAAGTCTGCCCCGAAAGAGGATTTAGATCTGATAGATTTGTCCTCCGATTCGACATCTGGGCCTGAGAAACGCTCGGTGCTCTCGACGTCTGACAGCGACTCTCTTGTGTTTGAGCCCCTTCCCCCTCTCCGAATAGTAGAGAGCGATGAGGAAGAGGAGACCACGGGCCCGGGAAATGAGGGGGCCTCTGCTAAGAAGGCCGCCTCCTCTCCCTCGGCCCTCGGCCCCCGCTCTGTCCCCAGCCTCAGCACGCCTCCCCTCGTGCAAGTTAGTGTGGAGGATTGTTCCAAAGACTTCTCTTCCAAGGACTCAGGAAACAACCAGTCAGCAGGTGCCAGGGACTCGGCGCTCATAGCTCTGGAGGACCCCGCAGACTCCACAGAATTCTCAAAGCCCGGGGAGCCGCAGGACTTGCCCTGTGGCAGCCCGCTGACACTGAAGCAGAAACGAGACCTCCTTCAGAAGTCATATGCTCTCCCTGAGGTGTCACTGGACGACAGCCCGGAGCCCGGCGTCCAGGAGGAGAAGCCCAGTGGGCCAACACCAAGTTCAGGGGCGAAAACCGTCCTCCTCAAAGTCCCCGAGGATGCTGAGAACCCAGCAGAAAGTGAGAAGGCCGAGGCCAGCGCCGAATCGGATACAGAACAGAATCCGGAGAGGAAGACGGAAGAGGAGGGAGCTGAGGAGTCCGAATTCAAGATTCAGATTGTTCCCAGGCAGAGGAAGCAGAGGAAGATCGCTGTCAGTGCCATCCAGAGAGAGTACCTGGACATTTCCTTCAACATTCTAGACAAGCTGGGAGAACAGAAAGATCCAGGTAAGCGCCTCTCTCTCTTTTCTCCCAGCCTGGTGTTCGAGTCCATGCCTTTTTCTTGTGAGGGTCTCGCACCGACTGGGCATCAAAGTCTCAATCTTATAATGTCAGGGAGTGACATTATAATTGCTTCAGAATCACTCCGAATGCTTCCTGCTTACTAGAGCGTGTTGGATTCAGATGTGGTTCTATTGGCTCCATCGATGTTTCTGTATTTGTTGTTTCTAAAGCTTTACAGTCAATTCTTGGCCATCCTTGGCAAGAAGAGGCCATAGTTAATTCAAATCTAGATATCCCAAATATCGCAGCCTTCCTTTCAAACAGAAAAAGTCATTAATTTGAACTCCGTTAGCTCTCTTTGTTTTCCCATACTTCAGCCAGCTTTGATTCATAGGAACAAACATGAAGGGCTAACGAAAAGCAGAGCGCTTGGGAATGGTTAAGAATTGACTATAATCATGTAGGGTCCACAGCGGGTTACATCTTCTCACCAAACGTCAGCAGTCTGGTGGACGTTGTGTGTCCTCAGGAACCGAAAAAACCCAACTTAAAACCCAGACCCTAGTTCATGGGCACCAGTTAGTGGTGAAGGTGTCACGGCACTTGGATTTCCTGCCTCAGGTGTCATTTCTCACGTTTCCTTGGACGCACTGTTTTTAAGAAAGAGAATTTGAAAAAGTGGCAAGCCAGTAGTCTGCCTCCTCCTAAAGCACAGTCTTTTGCAGTGTTACCATAAGGCTGATCGCAACACTTCGTGTCTCAGCTCAGATCTTAAAAAAAGAAAATGTATCTCGGTTAGAAAAAATGAAATTGGCCAGGGATGATTGTTGTAGTAGGTTCATAGCATGGGGATCGCTGAGAATTGGCAAAGATCTTGGAAATTTGGAGTGGAAACCCCGTCCTTTTCTGTCGAAGGAGATAGAAACTCTGAGGAAGTCATGTGCCCGTTCCTACAGCTAGGCAGTGGCAGTGACAGAATTCTTGCCCCGATTCTAGTCCTTCCTCTCCCCCTGCTCCACACAAAATCAACTCCTAAGACAAGGGGTTCAGATCTTTTATTCGTCCTGGGCATTTCCTGAGATTTCCAGCTGCTCTCCACCTCCCAGAACAGAGCTGTGTAGCTTGAATGTGCTCTGTAAAAATCTGTTGAATGAACGCGAGTATGTTTGGAAAGGGTCACGGGAAGACCCTTTCCAGGCAGTGGGAAGAATAAGATCCTGGTAATAACAGGACAGTTTAAGAAGGTTTCTAGGGAAACGGATAAACCTTTTTATTGTGTAGAGCCAGGAAAATTGCTCCATATAGATGGAGGAAAGCATTGACCTAGAGACTATAGGTCTAGAGGTTTATAGGGTGGGTATATAAGAAACGAAGTCCACAGAGTGGGTGTGTATGAGATATAGGTTGTCGTATGTGTGTGTGTGTGTGTTGCCCCCTTTATCCATCCTATGTCAGACTGTTCCCCAAGCTACCAGGGAGGAGACTGGTTTCATATTAATACATTTGTTATCAGAACAAGAGGAAAGCACCTGACGATTATGATAATATGTCTTTAAAATGTTTCTAATATATGTGGCATTGCCATAGTTTTATATCTGTGCAGTGTCCCACTTCCCACAGACACACAGAGCTGCTCTCCCTTGCGGGGAGCTGGAAGGACGCCTGTGTGCTCAGAAGAAGACACAGGCTTCCCCAGACCTTCTCCCTCTGTCAGCTGGAGTAAAGGGAGGCTCCCAGTCCTTCCGAACTCAGAGCCTTCCCACTGCTGATTGCCTTGAACCACCAGGTCTAGCCGCATCGAGCACTCTCTCTCTTCATGTGAGTTTCTGAAGGAAGGCCCAGGTGGCCCTTCTAATTTCCGGAAGACTCTGCACATCCCCTGTTCTGAACCTTTGTCCCAACTTATGCTAACTACTGAAACCCTTCCTTCATCCTTGGTGAGCAAAAACTCCATTATGCTCTCTCTGCTGACAGCTCCCTTCATGCCCTGGTCCAGCAGAAACCCGGCTCTGCCCGAGGACACAGCTTTCCTCAGAGCCTTGTGCCCTTGGGCTTGGGCGAGGGGAGGCCCCTTCCAGACCATTCCCACCTTATCTCTGAAAACACCCAGCTCTGAACCTCATTACTGACCCCTGATTTTTTTTTTTAATCTGGTGACAGTTTCACTCCTGGTTCTTTTCTCACTCTTTTCCAAACTGTTTCTGCCTTAATGCTTAGTGATCCCCTATTAGTGTAGATGACTCTCCTGAGGCTCTGGCTTCTTAGTTCCTGGAATTCATCGTCTCTAGTGACTTGGTTTTTAACCTCCACCCTGGCTCAGCTATTCACTCCCAAGGTCACATCACAGACCTTGTTTTCACCAACAAGGGCAGCCTTCCTGTGTCATTCCCACGACTCCTATTGTCTGATTGCTATTTCCCTCTCTCTGGACGACGCTGCGCCGGTCCGACTATCTTTTGCGTCCCTCCCCTACTTCATGTCTCCTCTCCTCTTCCTTACTCAAGTCAATCAGTGGGATCCTTCCAGCTCACCCCCACCCCCTCCACGCTGCAATCTCCCCGGCCTTTGCTTTTTCAGGCTTGCTTGGCTAAACACAACCTTGTCAGACCCACCTTCCCATCTACCAGCGTCTGTACCTATTGGATGACGGCGACTGGAGAAAAACACATAGCAGTAGTGTCTGGTCTCGTTTCAGATTCGTGACCACAGGCCTCAGCTGGCTCTTTAAGCTACCTGGCGCTCACACCACATTTCCGCGGCCCGTTCACGTTTCCCTTCTCCTAAGCAGCTAAGTCCTGGCTACTTGTCTTTCCGAACTCTCGATTGCTCTTCCTGTTTGACATAATCAGAGGAAATTTCCACAGCCTCCTACCACTTCCTCTGCCTGCCTTCCAGTGTCTGCACTTGTACACCTGGCGTTCCTGGCTTGGGCTACAGGTGAACTGTCTGGTTACGGCCTTTCCACATGTGGACAAGATTCCACTTCTCTTATGTACTCAAGGACATAGGCCTAGAAATTCTCCCTTCTTTATCCCTCTTTAGTCTTTCCTTCCTAAGGTATTCTTCACTTGAGCGCATGAACATAATCTCATTTCTCTCTCTTACAAAAAAAGCTCTTGATCCCAGTTCTCCCAATTATTATCTCACTTTGCTCCTCTCCTTTTAGCAAAATGTTTTAAAGAGTTGCCTATACAACCATTATCTCCAATTTTCTCCCGTTCTTCACTCTTTTTTTTTTTTAGGCTTATTTATTTATTTTTGAGAGAGAACGTGAGCACCAGCGGGAGAGGGGCAGAGAGAGAGGAGAGAAAGAATCCCAAGCAGGCTCTACGCTCCACACGGAACCCAGTGTGGGGCTCGATCTCATGACCCTGGGATCATGACCTGAGCTGAAATCAAGAGTTGCACACCTGACCAATTGAGCCACCTAGGTACCCCCCCTACTCTTTTTTTTTTTTTCTAAAGAATTCATCATTCCTATGACTTTTCATCCCCAGTGGTTCACCCAAACATCACTTGACAAGGTCACCAGTGGTAAGTTCTTACCGCCCTCCCCCCCATTTTACTTGGCTTCTCTGATACCATACTCTCTCGGTTTTTGCTTGTTCAGTGGTCACTCCTTCTCAAACGCTTTTCTTGGTTCTTTCTTGTCTTCCTAATGAGGGAGTGCCCCACGATCTCAGTCCTCTGTTCACATCCACTCTTCCGGGTGATCTCGTCCAGTTTTATGATTTTACATATTGTCTGTGTGCTGAGACAACTCCATCAGCTGCCAGTTGCTGGAAGAATGCCGTGTAACAATCATAAAATCTCTGCACCATCTAGCAATAAGTGATGCGTATTTATTTAATTGGACAGTCTGGTGGTCACTGTGGATTGGCTAATGTAGGCTGAGCTGGGCTGGGTGGCCAACCTCCTCCTGGGACTCTTGGAGCTCAGGAATAGCTTCTCATGATGATGGCAGAGGCACAGGGCAGCAAGCCTAACTGCACAGGTGCTTTTCAAGCCTTTGGTCACGTCATGCCTGCGGACGTTTCATTAGCCGAAACAAATCACCTGGCCACACCCCAAAACGGGAGGGAAATATACCCTGCCTCCTATGAGGGAGGGACTTCTAAGTCACATGGCAAAGGACATGGATTCAGGGAGGAGTGAAGGATTGAGCATATCTATCAAGTATTACATGGATGTACTCATAATAAAAAATTATATGTTGGTTATCTGAAATTAAATTTTAACTGGGCAGCCTCTGTTTTGTCTGGCCACCTTAATCCACTTCAGAGCATACCCAGAATCTGGTCCCTTCTTACCATCTCTCCTTCATCCTCTTGGCTCTGAGCTACCAACACCCCTCACCTGGGTCAGTGGCGATAGCCTCCTACCTGGTCTCCTGCCTTCTACCTCTATTGTCTTCATATCTTCTCAACACGGCAGGTGGAGCGACCCTTTAAAACGCGAGATTACACCATTCCTCTGATTACAATCCTCCATTGGCTCCCAATTTCTCCCAGAGTAAAAGCTCAGATCCTTTATAGTCCTGAAGGGCTGTGTGGTCTTGACTCTCATGAGCTCTCGACTTCATTTTGTGCTGCAATCACCACATTGCTTCTCCTCAGCTGCAGTCTGCCTGCCATTTCTTTTTCCATTTTTTTTTTTTAAATTATATTCAAGGTAGTTAACATACAGTATAGTCTTGGCTTCAGGAGTAGAACCCAGTGATTCCTCTTTTACCTGTGACACCCAGTGCCCGTCCTGAAAATTGTCCTCCTTGATGCCCGTCACCTATTTAACCCATCTCCCACCCCGCAGGAACCCTCAATTTGTTCTCCGTATTTAAGAGTCTCTTATGGTGTGCCTCCTTCTCTGTTTTTATCTTATTTTTCCTTCCCTTCTATGTTCATCTGTTGAGTTTCTCACATTCCACATGTGAGTAAAGTCATATGATACCTGTCCTTCTCTGACTTATTTCGCTTAGCATAATACCCTCCAGTTCCATCCACGTTGTTGCAAATCCACCTGCCGTTTCTTGAGCCCTCCCCACATTGCTTCACCTGAGGGTCTTTACAACTGGCTGCTCCCTCAGCCTGAAACTGTCCTTCTCACGTGTCTGCCCAGCTCACACTCTCACTTCTTTTGATCCTTCAGTCAAACACCAGGCTCCCAATGAGGCCTGGACCACACCCCTCCTTTCCATCCCTGTCTGGCGTCTTGGAATCCCTTCTTTTCTGGTTCTCTTCTACAGAGAATTGCTCTTCTAACTTCAAATTTTACTTTTATGAATCTTAATTAGTCTGTTTCTCTCCACTAAAATCAAAGTTCCCAAAGGGAAGGATCCTTGCCTGGTTTGTTCACTGATTATATATCAAGTACCTAATAGAATTTTGGCAAATGTTTGATGAATGAATGGATGGTTATGGGGTTTTCTACACATCACTATAAAAACTGAATAAAAATATAAAGGGGCTCCTGGGTGGCTCAGTCGGTTAAGCGTCCAACTCTAGCTCAGGTCATGATCTTGGGGCTTGTGAGGTTGAGCCCCACGTAGGGCTCTGTGCTGACAGCTCAGAGCCTGGAGCCTGCTTCAGATTCTGTGTCTCCCTCTCTCTCTCTGCCCCTCCCTGCTCACACTTGTGTCTCTCTCCTTCAAAAATAAATAAACATTAAAAAAACGGAATAAAAATATTTTAAGCTAAGTGTATAGGTCTATTCAAATATTTGTTGTATGTCTTAAACTGTATACAAATGGAAGCTTTCATAAAATGATTTAAGATTGAGCAAAAATTGCCTGACTTATGAAATCTTTGTACACTAACGATTATTAACAACTACCTTACAGTAAAGAAATTACCTTTGTTTAAAATTAGAGACACACCAAAGATTTCAATAAGCACAGCAAAACTCTAAGAGTCTCGATAGTCTTTCAAAGACTTCTCTAAAATGAGCGTTAAGCTTTCTTGTTCTATATTGTCGGTGGGATTATTTTACCATGGTAGTGGCATACCTAAAACAGAGGCAGATGAGGTGAAGAGAGGCGATTGTGCATTTATTTGTTTGTTTGTTTATTTATTTATTTATTATTTTTTGATTGTGCATGTTTTTAACTAGAGGTTTGGGGAGAATACCTAAAAGTAATAACCTAATATCTAATATCTTAGTGACTAAGGTAATTTAAAACAGATAGTCCTTTTGCGCGTAATTACTCAAAAGGGTGCAGGAAACACTGTAACAGTTATACTTTTCTTTTTAAGTCAAGAAATTATTAACCTGGCAGTCGTATCTATTCAGAAGGACCTCGGAGACTCAAAAAGCGGATGTCCTAGCGTCAGTGCTTGAAAACTCTCCTCCCAGGGTCTCACCCAGGACTGATTTTACTTTTATTTCCGACAAGTTTAGTGGTCACCCAACAGTAGAATAGCATCTGCATACTTCAGTCGTATGTATGGAGAACGCATGGTGACTTGGTCTGGATAAGAGAAAAATTGACCATATAAAAAGAATGGGACCGAATCATCGTGAAGCTTGAGAACTGGCAGCCATGTAGGAGGGGCGTCCCGGGTGATAGCAGGGAACATTCCTGGAAGCCTGCAGGGTAACGCCAGGCTGCTCACTCCATACAGTATGTAGTGTTGCTCTAAGATGGCGAGGAGGTTTGTAAAGAATTTCAGGGGGTTTGCCATGATAAACTATCAAGTTTTAAAGGATCGTCTTTACCTAGAATCAGGTGGAACAGCTCGTTTTCCATTACCGATAGATGAAGAAGACAACAGTACCTGCAGCAAGTATTTCCTCCTAGATACGTTTATCAAACAGACGGAGCACATGAATAGTCTGTTTCTTGCTCAGCTAATAAAATAGAAAATCTGAGTTAATACTGTTGATTCCAAGTTAGATACAATCTCTGCTCTGCAGTATTGACAGTTTAGCTAAGGTGACAGACAAGTATGTAGAGAATTCCACCATAGTGTGTTAAGTTTGGGAAAGGGTAAGGACAGGGTGCTCAGGGATTACATAGGAGGATCGCATGACCCTTTTTTTGGTTTGTATTTTTTGCGGGGGCGGGGGGGGGGCCTTGAAGACCTTCCGGAGGAAGAATCGTCTGTATCACTGAGATGTAATTAGTGAGTAGGCTATTGCCAGAATGAGGTGGGGTGGTGGGATGATGTAGGCGGTGTGAACTGTAAGCATCTTTAGGTAGTGGATGAAAAGAAATTCAGTTCTGGAAAGGCTAAGTGACCTGTTCGAGGATATGCAGGAGGGGCATGCTCGGAGCTTGAACTCTGTAATTACACTGTTGTTAATCTCTGGGAGGCATTTCCACAGATGCAGAGTGTAATTTGGGAATTTTGAAACCAGTGTGTATAGAATTCTGTTAAAGTAATTAATAGGGCCAGAACATACAGACGATTCGAATGGGTGTATTAGGCAAGAGAGAAAAGATATGGGAAAGGTTCTTGACCTTACTTTTACTCAGTATCCTGAGCTTTAAATCATATTTCTGTTTGCAGATCCCTCGACTAAAGGACTTTCAACTTTGGAAATGCCACGAGAATCCTCGTCTGCCCCAACATTAGAAGCAGGGGTGCCAGAAACAAGTAGCCATTCCTCAATATCAAGTAAGATTTCCTTTGGCGATCATTTCACCCGTACATTGATTTTGTAGCAATATCTACTGCATTATTTTCAGTGTTCACACTCCTCGTGTTGGTGGGGCTTTTTCTGTATACATGTCATGTTGGTTTCCTGGGTGATGCTCTGCGGTAAGACCTGAGAGATCCTGAGACGTAGGCTCTGTGTCATCAACATCTCAAGTGTTCGATAAATCACTGCGGTTATCGATTGGCCAAGAATCCTAATTTGTTACTGATTAATCACTGAATTTTGTAATTTAATAAAATAAGAATTGTGTATGACCAGCCTCAACCTAAGGCATAGAACCGGTTTGGGGACCAATGAAAAGCACTGTTTGTGACAGAATTTTACATACATTGAATACCTGTGTTCAGTTTGAATCATTTCCATCACTGACACAAAGTTATCTAAGTTATCATAAAGTAAATGGCACAGCTATACCATGCCCCCAGTGTCAGGACTGAATCTAGCCCTTTTGGACCTGAAAACCCAAATGGCATGAAATCCTTCAGGGTCCGTAGGAGGCAGCTGTTTCGAAACTGCCTTCTGTGGTCGGGTCCTAGGTTTTGTCCTCAAGGAGCATGAGTGCCATCAAGGCGGAGGTAAGCTGTACACCTGGCTCAGTGGAGCCAGTGAAGAGACGCTAGCACGGGAGGCTCTCAGTGGGAGCCAGAGATGCAGAGGCGCACCTCCTGCCAGCCCTCATCCCACGTGCCGGTCTATTTTGTGTTCCGTGGGAACGCTGCCTGAGGAGCTAGTTAACTCTTCTCTGACTGCCTTTTGAAATGAGGATGATCCTGAAAACCAAGTCAAGATCCTAAGTTAAGTGCTGGACTGGTAGTATGGAACCGCTTTGTCGTCTTCATTATCCATCCATCCATGCATTCATTCATTCAGCAACTACTTACTGAGTGTCTGCCGGGTGCCGGGCACTGTGCTCGCCACTGAGGGTCAACGGTGAATAAATAAGAGACGCCGCTGGTTCAAGGAGTTTATAGTCATAGTAGTAATAAGAGCCACCATTTACTTGATACTTTTTGCCGGCCACTGTGCCTAATGGTTCCACACATTGTCATCTTACTCAGTCCTTACATCAGCCCTGCGTGGCAGATAGTATTGAGCCCATTTTATAGATGAGGAAACAGGTAAGAGAGGCTAAGTGACTCACCTACAGTCAGATAGCTACTAAGTCACAGAGACAGGGATT
The DNA here is from genome assembly GCA_030068075.1 of Paguma larvata. Taxonomy (NCBI): domain Eukaryota; kingdom Metazoa; phylum Chordata; class Mammalia; order Carnivora; family Viverridae; genus Paguma; species Paguma larvata. Next base: position 38,308,182 of record CM057827.1, read on the forward strand.
GATGCTCGGTCTCTTTGATATGCAAGTCCGTGCTCTTTTTTGGTATAACCCACTGCCTCAGAATAACTCAAATTCACTTCTAATAGGGATTATAGATATTCTAAGGAAGTGTTTTCAAGTGACGGTTACTTACCCTTCTGGTAGCAAGGAAGAACAGCTAGTTCTGAATGTAATTGTTCTTTTATCATAAAAATTTGTTTGATAACATGCTAAAACGCCCATTTTTAAGCCCGCATACTAAAATCATGAAAGTCTATTCTCTCTCCTCCTAATTCACACGAGTCATCTAAAAAAAAAAAGAAAAAAAGGAAGATAGGAAATTCTAATTAGAATTCCAAGTTGGGTATAAATTGAGAGAGGGCAACTAAGTCAGCTTGACTTCAGTGCTAGTTAAGTGTCATAAAATGAGTGTATCCATTGTCTTATGATCCTAACATCATGACCGAATTGAGCTTTTCCGGAGTTAGCATAGTGCATCATTACACGTCCGCCTTCCTCCTCCTCTCCATTAAAAGCATGTATCCGATCGCTCTTGGGGGTGTGTTCTTGGAGGGCCATGCCAAGAACCTCACACACTGAGCTAAACATTCAGGGTTTTTACTCTCAGGGAATTCTGCTGTCTTTATAGACAACTGAGAATTGGAGAGATTATGAAATCACTAGAGGTTTTAAATCCTCCTTTGAGCACGCTAATTTTTAAATTGGTTAAGTCTTCTAAAAAGATTTCTGCTTTTGTATTTTACCTGAAGTCGCACCATTTCCAGTGAGTCCTAACATTGTAAATTCCACCCATCAACAAGAATCAGAGATTTTCCATGTTGGTGAATTTAGTTGACATGGACTCCAAGACACAAGAATTCCCATCACACCCCTCTCTTTGGATCCGTTTGCTAGCTGATCATTCTGTAGCTAACCATGCCGTGACCACCATTGAATCAAACAGCATGCTAATTACATTAAAAATGTTACAATCGATTTCACATCTCACCAACTCGCGGTTTGGTATGGTGATTGTGAAGCCGGTGTGTAACATTTAAGGCTGTCCAGGGGCCATCCACTCATCCCGGTTTCTGCCATCCCCTTCCAGGGGATGTACTTCAGAACTTCAGTTTCTGAAACTGTCCTCATAAGAGAGTGAACAACCGCATGCTCTCAAATGTCCAGGAGTTCGGGATCGTGTAGAAAAGGCACATCAGCGATTCTCTGCTTTTCTCCCTGGGCTGGGGGCAGGGACCGGTGGGGCTGCTGACAGAGGAGTAGGAGGGTAGGAGGCAGGTGGTTTTTTTACTCAACAGTCTGCTGGGAGAAGTGTCGTGTTGTTTTTTTTTTTTCCGTTGTTTTTCTGATTTGGAAATGCTCATAACTTGACATTTCTTCGGTGGGATATTTGTCAATGCTTAAACTGGAGGATAAAAAGATTACCATGATTGTCTAACACAAGGGTGTGTACTGGAATGCACTTGTGGAACGTGATTCGATTCACATTTCCCAAACAGTAGACAGAGGCTCATACAGAGATTGAAAACAGCATTGACTTTGGAGTCAACATGTTTTGAGTTTATGATCACTCCATTTGCTAGTTGGTTCCCAAGTAACATAATTTCATTTGCTTCAATGTCCTTCTCTAAGAATCGGGGTTGATATGTGTCATTTTACTCCAAAACATACATGTACACACATGCACACACATACACACACAGGGACCTCACAGGGATATTATGGAGCCTTTAACTATGGACACACAAGCTCCATTAAAAAAAAAAAGTTAAGCTATAAATTCAAAGTAGTATTATCTGCCTTAAATCCTTTTCGGAACAAGGTAGCGTATACAAATAAAAAAGTAAAAGAAAGTGACCATATTGTTGCAACTGTAGGTATTCTGCAGACTACAGATAAATGCTCACAGGCACTGTTTCTTTCTTTACTGAGGGAAGAAAGGCACCCGGAATAGCAATGTGCCTTAGATTTTGCCTGGGACAAGAGCATACAATTTACCAAACGATGATAAGTAGCCAATGAAGATTCGATTAAGATTCTATATGGATTTGTAGAGGCTTTGTGTGCTGTGGAAATTTATGCCCCCTCGTAATCATGTCCTAATTTCCTCCATTTAGCTCAGTATAGGCAGATGAAAAGGGGATCCCTGGGAGCCCTAACAATGAGCCAGTTAATGAAGCGACAGCTGGAGCATCAGTCTAGCGCCCCCCATAACATCAGCAACTGGGACACTGGTGGGTCAAGCCTTTTCTTCTCGTTTTACCTCTCAGATCAGCTAATGCCACTTTCCGTGTGTCCCCTCTGCTCTCGTGTTAAGGATTAGATGTTTCTCTTGTGTTCTGTGATTCAAATAATTTTTTTAAAAGAAACCTAAGGTAATGAATAAGTCTATTTAAACTTTCCATGTGTTCTAGAGCCACCTGTTTGACCATTTAGGCTGGTCCAGTTCTTCTCTAAGACCCAGATTCCAGATATCAGGTTATCTGTCTGGGGGCTAAATGACGTAAATGCATACAGAAGGGAATGGAATTATGATTTCATGATGCGAATTAAACAAAAACACCAGTTTACCAATATTCTCTGTTTTGTAAAGTACCCCAAATAAGGGAATGTTAGCACTAACAAATGTAGCTTAGCAAGGTCACGATCTGATGGCAGGTTTGGGAACATGAGCTCTGTGTTTTAGTTGGCAGGGTCACCAGGTTGGACACCCCCATGCTTATATGGTGGCACTGCATCCAACCTCCATTTGAAAGTAAGAACTGGCTGCCATGATATGTCTATTTTTAAACATGATCGCACTGCATTTTCTAAACTTTGTTACCACGGTCCGCACAGGTACTACTTTCTCAAGCCAGTAGTACTGCCGCAAGCCTGCTCTTTGAGTGCCTGCCTTTCGTGTTTTTCTTTTTTAATTAAACGGGCCATTTGAGTTACAAGATTACATACGCGAAAGCACTTTGCAACATGCATGCATTAAGAAAATGATACAGTCTGTTACTGTGGTATGCTCTGGGGACCAACGCTTGTATCAAACTATTTTAGTGTCTTGGGTTAGTCCTTTCTGGCCATAGTTATATGAGATTATTATTTTAATATCCTTCCTTATGGCCAGGAATTATGTCCATAAAACCAAAATATTGACATACTGTCATTTTTTCAAAAGCATAATCTTCGCATACATTTTATCTCCCCCACCCCCATCCATTGTTTTTTTCCAAAAAGGAGAGCTAGATAAATAAGTCCCACAAACCATACCCAAGCCTACATTTACCTGATAGTTTCAGCTCTCCTGGCCTTTATAAGGGTTCTTAACATTTTAAAGGTTTCTTGTTTTATCTTCTTTTTGGTGGTAAGTGGTAGTGAAAAATGTAATGGCCCAAAGCCAACAGGCAAGGAAAAAGACAGGACAGCCAGCCTTGGCAGCTGACTGGGTCCAGGTGGAGTCTTTTGTCCACATCGGAGAGGACTCTATTTCTCTCTTTATTTACTTACTTTGAGAGACAGGTGGTGGAGGGGCAGAGAGAGAGAGAGAGAGAGAGAGAGAGAGAGAGAGAGAGAATCCCACAGTGCAGAGCCCGATGCAGGGCTCGAACTCACAAACTGTGAGGTCATGACCTGAGCCAAAATCCAGAGTCAGATGCTTAACTGACTGAGCTCCCCCGGCGCCCTCTCTTTACTAAGATGAAACTATGTAAGGAACTGAGGCTAGAAGACTTTGTTTGGCTGGTTCTCTGATAATTAAAGCCCCCCCCCCCCGCCCCTTTTGGTAGGTTGAGTTGGGCTCTGAAGATTATTTTACCATGCCTCTGTTTTCTGTAGCAAGTACCTCAGCCTAAGCTAACGATTTCAGATTTGGACTACAACAGCAACCTTGTTTGATTGACTCAGTAGAGTTATAAAAAGGCAAATAGATCTCAATATCCAATCCAAATTTTAATTTTAAAAAACCTACATGATGCCAAATAACCCATTTAACTGAATTTTTCACGTTCAACCAAACTTCAGTGTTGTTCATGTCACTCTGGCTTCGCACTTAATATTTGCCATTGGCACGCTGCCTGGTTTCTTTCACCCGTTTTCCCGGGCTTGTTTTCCATTCTCCAAGTTGGTTCTCCAGTCCCCAAGTCCTGCTGGAGCTTCCTCTCAATACGCCTGTTTTTATTAGTGCCACAAAAGGTTTTCCCGAATCTAAGACCACAGAAGAGTCCATGGATGTAGAGTTCAGTGTTGGGTGGCGTGCTGCTTTATGCTCCACGTGTGGATGCAGCGACTCGCTGGTCCCCAGAGGAACAAGTCTAGTCATGTAGACACTGCGAAAGGCGGTCTGAAACCTGGGTCATGATGGATTCACCTCAGCATGCACCTGCTTGCTCGATGAACACCTGCCTCGTCTCCATCCGTGCGCATCTGATGGCTGCTTCTTTGTCTCATCCTTCATAGGAAACAAATGTTCCAGAAGCACCACTCCTCCATTTCGGCCCCCGGTCCCTTATTCCTGGCTCCTCAGCCCTCAGTGAAACACCTGCTTTTTCCTTGCTACCAGTTCCACATGTTTTCTGTATGACTTTTCTGGCCATTGCCCCCAAAGATCACTTATATATTTATTGATTTGCATAATACACTTATTTCATGGCTGTGACATTCGCCTCTCAGTTTTTTTTTTTCATTTCATATCAAGAGATCATAGTATTTGGGCTTTTTTGGTGAGGACATAGAGAATCTAGACTTTTTTGGGGCAGTTTTAGATGCTCTCCTGCTTTTCACTGCACTTCCCATACCTGAATGAAAGGTTTGTCGTGAAAGCCCAGACGACCCTCACCTAAAGTCTAGGATGTTTCCTGTAAATATTAATAATCAACAATAACAATGACAAAAAATGGCCCCGAGAAATTACTTGCTAAATTCTTTGTATTGTGAATAGTGCTAACTTGACCACACTGAAGACTGAAATGCTCTATTTATCCACAGAACAGATACAGCCCGGGAAACGCCAGTGCAACGTGCCGATGTGCCTAAACCCTGACCTGGAGGGACAACCCTTGAGGATGAGAGGTTAGTCGAGTCGCGGAGTCTCAGACTGGAGGAGCGAAAGACACCGCGTACGTCAATCATCTGGTCCCTGGCGGGTGCTGGAATCCCTTCTTCAGCAGCTCCAGGGAGTGGATCACCCTTTGCTCAAACCCCTCCAGGGGCTGGGAATGCATGACATCTCATCTTTGAACATTATCGACAGAAAGTTCTTCCTTAGGGTGACTTCCTAACTGCTGGGACCACATGAAACAGGTCTAGTTCCTTACATAATTTTTCAGACATTTGAAAAGAGCCACGCATTGCTCATTCCTTCCATCTTCTCTTGACCGCTGTCCCTGGGTCTTTTGGTGTTCCTCTTAATACAGCTGTCTGTATTATTGTGTGTCTTCTCTGAACATGGTCTAGCTTATCTGCATTCATTCTAGAATGCTGAGATCAGAGATGAGTGGCTTCTTCGAAATCTGAAATCTGAAACTGCACCAAATACATACTGGGCATTATGCTGCTCATAGGAGTAGGCTGAGGCTAAATCTGTGCCCGGATCATCAGAATATCTATTTTCAAAATTCATCTCATGGCTAGTTAATCATTACTTTCATTCTTTTTCAAATAAAGCAAGGTTAACCCATCATTTGTAAAAAAAAAAAAAAAAAAAGAACTACGACTACATCTCTTAGCTAGCTCCTTAAATCAAGCAGACTTATTATTTAGGACCGTATCACTCGGGACAATACCATTCTTCTAGTTTTCCTTAGGAATGAGGAGATATTTATCTTCGGCTTTTGCTAATATTCATGGGGCAATAAGTAGCAGTTTTAGCCCCTGTATGCGATGAGACGCTTCTCACTTATGGGTCTAGGAAAAGCTTTTATGAGCAGAAGTCGGGATGGTCAAACACCTCTGGTGCTTATCCACGATCCAGTGGCCAAGTTAGTAGCAGCAAAAGTGGAATGAGGTTCTGGGAACAGAGACAGAAAGCAACTTCACAATGTTATTGTCAAAACCACAATGCTATTGTCTTGGCATTTGTGTTGGGTAATAATTGGCTTGAAGCCACCCGAATGACTCTGATTCCATCCCTTTTCTTGACTTGAATTGTGATTTCTATTTAATAGTAATTGCTAATAATCTTCCGAAAGCCTTGACTCAAGAGGTTTTTTTTTTCTTTCAATTTCTCATTTCTGGTAAGACTGTGTGTATATCACCATCTCGTGGGCTGAATTTTTTTTTTACTTTTAGCACAGGCATTTTGGCATCTGGTAGGCATGGTCTGTCAATATCCAAGAAATGTGGAGTGTTGGATTTAAACTTTCCGTGTTTTGGTTTCTTGATGTGACTTCATGCTGTTTACCTTAGTGTTTAATAATCAATCATGTCTCCTTTTATCTTGGCCCAGTTCTTGGCTTCTCTATTATTAATCAGTTTATAGTTATGCTACAAGCATAAATACCGTTGCTTCCACTCAAAACACCAGCTTGATGAGACAACTGGAGATCCTTTTTAATGATACACTTGGGTATAGGTAGGAAAGAATGTTAGAGATAGCTGGTAAATACTGTAGTAAAATTTAGATGCCCATGTGGGAGCTTTGGAAATGACATAAAGATGTTTTTAGATACTTTCCTTTGCTGTTTGGGTCTACAGGGCCGCCTGCTTCTCATAAACACTTTGTAGCCTTTGATCAGGCAAGGGAGTCTGTACAGTGTGGAAGCATCTTGATTCTTCAAAGGCTTCAGTGCCTTTTTTTTTTCTCCCTCAGATTGAAACACATTGCCTACTTCACTAGGTTTCTAAAATTTTTACGTTCACTAGGTTTCTAAAATTTTTACGATGTTTCTTTTAAAAACCAGTTCTCCAAATCATTATCTTTCTCCTATTTAAGGGAAGATCATACAATTTTGTTTTGTTTTTCAGCACTAAATTACCAATTCTTGATGAGAAACAGGTTCTTTATTTTTTAAATGGGTCAGTTATTTAATTCGGTTCTTCGTAAGAAATTTAGAACACCAGTCTGTGAGGATAAACTCCATTTGTGAAAGAAAACATAGGAACTGAGGAACACCTTTGAATTTGGGCAGAATTTGGGAGTCCGCAGCTTTCTGGTCAACCTTGCACTACTCTAGAATCTCGGCTTTCTCTTCCTCCATGTCAAAGATCTCCCCTTCCTGGTGTTTGGGTTTATGCAGCTTTTTCTTCATCTTGAAGTAAGCTTCAGTGAAATGTGTTGGGATTTTCACACTGCTGATATCAACTTAGGTGGAGGTGGCAATGACAAATTTCTGGTATGTTCTACACAGAGGAACTTGATGGAGGGCCAGAGGTCCTGCTCTGATGGAGGGCCCAAGTCACTGCTCAGTTGCTTCAGGAAAACCACCCTCTTGCCTCTGTGGGGCCCCCGAGGATGATCGAAACGGTCTCAGGAGTGACGCTAGCTCGCAGTTTCCTCACGTGCTGACTGAAAGGTTTTAGGCCGTGGCTCGACAGCTTCTGAGGCACACCTTCAATAGGGTAATACCTAGGCATTTTGTGAAGTTTAACCACTCGGGTACCACCATTCTTGTCACCACTGACTGGTTTTGTAACAATAACAAGAGCCTTCTCATTCTCTTTCTTTTCAACCCTGGACTTAGCTGCTGAACACTTCCTCTTATACGTGGTCTTTCTGGAATATATAGCCAATGGGGACTAACCACCAATTCCCTTGACTAGGACAGGGTTTCGGCTGCAGCGGTGCTTCCCTTCTTTGGTGTTTTAGCCTTGAGGTTACCCTTCTTAACTTTGCTGCCAGCATCAGCCTCCTTGCTTCAGGGTTCTTCTTAGGATCTGGCTTCTCGGCTTTTTCAGCTACCATCTTATAGGATGGGAAGGAAGAGAAATAGATTCTTTTGTGCCCCTTGAGTTTTTCTGCCTTCTTTCCTGTTTGAAAACCTCTGAGTCCCAGTTATCAGTCTGCAGAACATGACATTATCCTGGATTGTCCCTTTGGGATTCTTCTCAGAATGCCTCGTTTCCACCGTTCCTGGAGAATCGGTCCAGCACTGGTGGTTTCCTTAATAGAGAATGGTCAGCCGGCTCTTTAGATTTACTTATCACTAGAGCATGTTGCCAAGATTCCTGCCTTAGATTTCTCCGAAGGCATCAAAACCCAGAGTTTTAAACTCTGGTATTTATTGGCTGAAGTCTCTGGATGATTCCTTCAAAACACTTATATTCGATTCGTAAATATTTCAGTTTGAAAAATGAAGACTTTTGCTTCAGGGCTTATGATATTAATTTCCAAAGTAGAAAGCTCTTCTGATATGTCGTAGCTCAAACACCTCCCCTTACTTAAGTGTGTAGAGTTCTGGGATCTTATTCCCTTCTCAAATTGGCAGCCTTTTAGGGTTGGCACACATTTGTGATTTGGGAAATGTAGGATTGTAAGGGCATCTTCCCTGTAGGCCTAGAAAATAAGGGTTGTAACTCGTTTGAGGGTGAATAGATTTCCCCCTTTCTCCATTTTTGTTTTCATCCCCTGCTGGGACACCAACTCTTTCTGGTGTTTTCGAAGTCAGGAAGCAATGGGAGCGATGGGAGTCTACCTCTTAAAATCATACAAACAGAAGCAAATCACAGTCTTTCTTGAATTCATTGTACCTTTGAGGGTTCTTCACAATGGCACATCCCGTGTGATCTCGGGAGGATTTCTGAGAGGAGGATGGGGCTTTCCCTGGCCCCCAGAAACACACCTTTGTTCACCAGCTGTCTCCTTGCTGCTCACCCAGGCGCCACGAAATCCAGCCTGCTGTCAGCACCCAGCATCGTCAGCATGTTTGTGCCGGCGCCCGAAGAGTTCACGGACGAGCAGCCGACGGTGATGGCAGACAAGTGAGCTCACGTGGTCCCCCCCACCCCCCCCTCCCGATTTACAGAGTCCGGGAGGTCGCTCGCCGTGCTCGTGAGGACGCACGGAGGAGGCGTGCAGTGCTCTGAGTCATACCTCGTTCTTCAGCCGGCCGTAGCCACGCGTGCTCGTGCGCACTTGTTGTTTTAGAAACGTGGTCTCCTTGTGTGGACAGCTCCTGTTTCTGCCAGGGCATGCTCCTCTTTCAATGTGGACAAAAATGCAAATAACACCCACTTCCTGATTGTTAGAAGCTTCAGATTGTCAGGGTGGGACTCAGTTTGAGACTTGGTTCTTATTCCCGTCCTGCCAGCAGCGGCCTTTCTCCGAATCCCAAACTGGTCATGTCACCTCTCAGTTTGTCGGCCTTCGACAGCCCCAGATTTCTTCGAGATAAAGTGCAAATGCCTTTGACCATAATAAAGGCCCTTCAGGTTGTGAAGGTGCGGCCTTAGCACTCCTCACCCGGAGCGCTTCCCCAGCCCCTCCCCTTCTCCAGAGCACGCCTCGTGTGTTCGCCCGTCTGTGGTCTCTCCGGACTCTCTCCGCCTGGTGAACTCCTATTCATGCCTCAGGACGCAGCTGAAGGCAAAGTGTTCCTGACCGCACACCGCAGAATTCATCACACCATTCTCTCAGTTTCCATAGTATTTACCACATCTCTCTATCCTACGGCTCACCACAATGTATTTTAATTGTTTAGTTGTTTACACATATGGGTTCGTTAATAGAGTGGAAGTTCCTTAGGGCCTGGGACTCTTTCTTCTGTATTTTATACTCTGAGCTCCCTATACATTGCCCAGCACACAAGTGCTTGTTCAGCGAGTATGGGAAAGAAGACTTGCAGGATTTCAAGTTTGGAGAGACCCCCTTGGGCCATGGAGGCTTCCTAGCGGCCTATCAGTTGGTTGAGATGAAGGGAGAAGAGCGTGGTGTGAGGGGCTGGTGTGAGGGCGCGTGCAGCTGGCCACAGCCAGTGGTCACTACTGAAGAAGCGAAGGTGCCCACGGTGAAGAGCTGCCCAGGAATGTCCACGTGGGGCGCACCTGGCTGCGTGAGCATGACTCCTCCTTTGGTACAAGGTCCCCGTTTTGTGTACTCCTCCATGTCCCGATCTTTGTGTACCTTCCATGTCTCTTCTTTCCAGTTACAAATGTGAATCTTATTTTTAAAAAGGTCCATTTTCCAGGGACTTAATATAATAGTTTGTATTTAGGGAGTTCCTAAGTAAGTTTGTGATGGTGACTGTAGCTCCAGTTCACTCACTGTTCCCAGGAGGCTTTCCCTTCACTTTGTAAAACTGACTAGCTGCGGCTGGACAGGCTGTGGTTTTGGTTGAGATGAATTAAATTGAAACTATATGAGACACGCAAAGAGCCACAAGCTGGGAGTCACTTAGGAGCAGGGAGCGTTGTGTTTTTACATACTACACTGAGTAGACATGGTGAGCTCATAAGACTGATCTAAGTGAGTGGTAGAGAAGAGACAAGAATCCAGACTCCCCAGGCTTTCTAGCATGTTCTTTTAGCTCAGCTCCCCCATCGTTCCCCCACAAATAGAACATTTTTCAATCTGAGAGCTTAGGAAAACTTCCATTTGTGTCTAGGCATTTTTCATTTCAACAAATGAAAACAAAATCTCGTGACCGACTGTCCCTAGCAATAATTTTACATGCACAAAATTCCTCTACCAGCAGCTCCAAACCGTTATTCTGATTGGCTCTCACTGTGGAAGGGAACAATAATTCATGGACATATGGGCCAGATGCTTGTGAGTTGAATCTTCTCAGTGATTTAAAGAACCTTCCTGATTTCCGCCATGTGTGCTGTTTCTGTGTCTATTTATTATGAGAGTGGGATCGCAATAAATAGTAGGCTTTTGGGGACTTGGGGGGACTTTTCCAAGATTCACCAGAAATGGCTATATATACTTTGTCATGTCTTGAAAACATTGTTGGCTTTTGTGGACAGCATGCCTCTGTTTTCTTTGCAGATGCCATGACTGTGGGGCCATTCTTGAAGAATATGATGAGGAAACCCTTGGGCTGGCCATAGTGGTCCTCTCCACATTCATTCACTTAAGCCCAGACTTGGCAGCCCCGCTGTTGCTGGATATAATGCAGTCTGTGGGAAGGTGAATATGGCTTCTGTTTTTTGGGGAGGAAGGAGCCTTATTCAGTCCACGTCTTGAAATAAAATCCATCAATTCAAAAGTAAAACATTCGGTAACCTTATAGGTCTTTGATATTTGTGGGATCGGTGCAGACTAATTTTAAAAATTGAACGGACCAAACTTTTGACTGAATTCCCTAGCTGTGTCGGGTCATGAGTCACAATGTCACAGTATCAGAATGACGCTAGAGGAAACTGCGCTAAGAAGTCTAATATTTGTTGCCCTCAATTACTACGTGGGGTGATGTGCAGAACAGTACAGAAGTCAGAACTGCTTACGAGTTTTAGATATTCGTATTGGATATTATTTAGGTATTATTTATACAGTTTAGATATTATCATCTCTCTTTACCTGTTTTAAGACGGGTTCTCAAGGCACTTTGCAACCTTGGGGCATTGTCGTATGAGGGGAAGTTGGCCGTGTAGCTGCACACTTCTGACTCAGAAAAGGAGAGGAGGCACGTATTTGAGGCTGAAAGCCCAACAGAGGGGAGATTAAACTTAGCTACTTTTCACATTAAGAAAATTCCACTCAGTGGATAAGATGTTTGAAGAAACTAACGTACTTCATGGATATAAGTAAAGTTCGCATTCAGTAACTAATTGTAGTCCTAGCACGCACAGCTTTTGGAGAGGACAGGATTAAATTCTGCATGAATATATTAAGTTTCCTGTGTGTGCTCGCACAAAGCCGGGTACTTCAGGCTGGGGGCGTTAGAGCTAGCTCTTGCCCTGAAGCCCTCTGTGGCTTAGTTGTTGAAAAGCTCAGTGATGTACGGAATAACTGAGGCGTCATACAAGATAGGACATGATTAAAAGCTGTAATGAGTGGTGCACGTGGTAATGCTATAGAAGTTCAGGATGGAAACCATTTCTTAGGGAAGATCTCTATGGAGGAGGTAGGAAAAAACAGGATTCTGCAAATTCCTCGTATTCGAGGGAGGGAAAGAGCATGAATTGTAATGGAGCTAAAAGTTGGTCTTTTTTTCTTTTTAAGAAGAAGTGCTGATCTCCCATGAAAGACAAACCGGAAAATATTAAAAACCCCTCCCCTTAACACTCCTTCCCAAATTCTTCCGTAGTGTCCTTAGGAATGTATATCCTTAGGAGATGGTGTGACTATTCTGCCTCCGATACCTAGAAATAGCCAGTGCGCAATGATGAACAGTGGGCGATAGATAAGAAAAGATGAATTATCTCATTTACGTCCTTAATTTTAACCTAATCATAACAATTGTGGAATAAATGTACCAGCTGTGGAATTGAGAGTTTTTATTAATGCAAGGTCACAGTTCTTACCATCAGTACTTTTCAGATTTAGGTCAGATGGCGTTATTGGTCTGATCTGTTATCATCCCCTTGAAATAGCTGGTCTAAGTCATAATTGATATGTAGAGGAGTTTTATTTCATTTCTGTTTAACATAAGCGAGAATAAACCATGTTCAAGCATTGCCAGCTGCTGGGATGTACAGATGTGAGCTTTGAAGGTAAGTGAAGGAAAAAGAGTAGCAGATATATTTTTACTTGCTTACATATGCATGTATTTAAATCTCTACGTCCTTTGGGTAGACCAGCAAGAGGCGGGGGGGAGCATTTAAAGCAGCTGCCACAGTCCTTAGCAACCTAAGCCTGGTCTCCAAACCTACCAGGAAGTGGATTCAGTTGTCACCTGATTCAGGGCTTCCTCGCATGCCTTAATTCCAGATGAGGTAATGTGGACTCACGAACACTTAGTTTGTTTATGTTAGTCCCACAGGAACTATCTCCAGGGTGTTCTAAGAGTGCGTAAGCTCAGCGTTTATCACCCAAGCCCTCCTGTGATTTCGTAGCTGGCTCTCTACTTAGATCCCTCATAAAACTTACCCACCCCTTTCTCTCGATATGGCCATCGAGATTGCATTTGCTGCGCCCTTAATGACCGCTTATTTCATTTGCCAGCACTTACCGATTCGTTGTAGTGTCATTAACCAAAGCAACTGGGAATGGTGTCTTGTGTTAGTGGTTGCTGGACCCTCCCTTCCTCTCCAAGTGCATTCTTGGCTGGGCGCGCTCTCGTGGTCTTAAGTAAATCAACTCTTTAGCATTCTCCTTATTTATTTCGTCAACGCCTAACTGATGAAGACATGTTTTTTTAAACTCACCAATTTAGCGGGCTTAGACATTCTCTTTCTTACTATGCATATAGAATGTTTCCATGTGTATGAACCATATAATTACAAAAACATTACATGTTATATATTGATTACTTAATACATTTCTGTTCTCAATACGTCATTTAGTTGATTAATGACAGATTAGTTGACGGAGACCACTATTACCTGTTTTACTGTCTTAGAGAGGCTTTTATAGTTTGTGGTTAGTCTGTGGCTACTTTTCAGAGGTGGAACACAAAGAAATGAATTTTGAGTTAATATGTAAAGAGATGGACTGGGTCAAATGCTGTTCCGATTATCTGTCTAACCTGACTTTAAAGGCCAGTTTGTAGATTGGCCAGGTGACACATTAAACTAACTTAACCTTGTGCCTCTCTGTGGAAGCATCTGATTTGATGCAGAAAGCAAGTCTCAGGAACTGGGCTAAGCCGAACCCTGGCGACCGAGCACCGCGTGGCCCTCTGTCCATAAGCAGGGGAAGTGCCAATAAGTTTTTCTTGTCTCCCCATCTGAGCTGGGGCCACAATGGGTCCTAGTGCAGTACTCCTGCATTTCGTCATGAAAACTGAAGATAGCCACGTAACTCTGTTTGCTTCTCCTAGGTTGGCATCCAGCACTACTTTTTCCAATCAAGCAGAAAGGTAAGGTGCCAAAGTGAGCCCAAATCTCACTTTCTTTTTGTCTCCTGTGCATGTTCATCCTGTTTCTAAACCACCAGAGGGTGTACCATGAATATTGTCAGGTTCAGCTGCAGCTCCAGAGAGCATTCATTCATCTGCTGCGCCTGCTTCATTCATTCATTCATTCATTCACTCATTCATTCATTCACTCATTCATTCATTCACTCATGCATGCATGCATTCACTCGTTTAATTTTATTTTGTGTTTATTTATTTTTTCATGCGTGCACTCATTTTAGTCACCAGTACTCATTTTAGGCCCACTCTGTAGCAGGTACTGTGCTAGGTACTTAGGTTTCAACTCGGGGCAAAAGTGACGTGATTCCTGCCCTTGTGGGGCCTACAGTCTGCCTGGGAGGTGAACAAGAAGAAAATACTTGCTGGAATGTATAATTGTAAATAGTGTTTAATCTATGAACAAAAAGTACAGGAGGACTGTATAACATTCAGTTATTCAACAAGTACTTACGGAGGGACCACTAGGAACTGAGGATACTAGTTAACAGAACAGCAAAGCCTGGTTCTCCTGGAACTTCTGTTCCCATGGAGGAGGCAGACAATAAGCAAATCAACACACAAGAAAACTGATACTGTAATTTAGTATCTTTCAGTGCTAAATGCTATGAAAAATAACCAGTTAAGTCCAGGAGATAGAGAGCAACCAGAGGTGGTTTTGGATGCAGTAATGGTCAAGGACGGCCTCTTTAAGAAAGTGGTGTTCGAACAAAACCTGAAAAAGGGGAGAGTGATCCAGGTGGCAGTTTATAGAAAGAATGTTCCAGACAGAGGAAACAGCAAATGCAGAAGTGTAAGTCAGGAAAGTGCTCGGGATATTTGGGGAACGAGGTAGGGCAGGCTGGAGCAGAGTGAGTGGGGAGAAGGGGCAGGACAGGAGATGGACGAGGTGACGGTGAGGCCGGCCAGGTAGGGCCCAGGAGGTCATTGTGAGGAGTTGGGACTTTAACTGAAGGAAACAGCGAGTGGAGGGCGACATGCCTTAACTTGGGTTTTCTTGAAAAGATCACTCCAGCTACTGTGTCAAAAATAGGTCATGCAGGAAAGCAGGTCAGGGGTGGAAACAGGGAAGCCAGTGTGGAGACCACTTCAGTGGTGCAGGTGCAAGATAACAAAGACTTGGTTTAAGGTAGTGACGAGAGGTCTCATTAAGGATATATTCAGGAAATGTTTTTCAAGTTGAGCCAACAGAATTTGCTGATAGACTGGATGTTGGGTGTGAGGAAAAGGAAGAAGGCAAGAATGACTCCCAGGTTTTGGTCCGAACAGCTAGGTGGATGGCTTTGCCATTTACTGAGATGAGAGATACGTGGGCATGTATAAGGCAGTATCCGGGTAGTCTGGATAATGGGAGGAAGGGAAGGAGAGACAGGCTTCCCTTAAGGAGTGATGTTTAAACTAATATCTGGAAGAAATGACTTGCATTTAACCATGCAAATTGCTATGGACAGATCATGTGCACAGGTGTCGGGGTGGTAAAGAACAGACTGTGTAGGAAGAGTCACGAACAGTCCAGTGTGGCCAGAGCACAGAATATGAGCTCTTGCTGAGATTGGCTTGCCAGAGTACACGGGCTTATAAACCGTGTTGAATATTTTGGGCTTTCTTCTAGCAGCAATGGGAAGCTGCAGAAGGAGTTTTATGCGGTGGGGGGTGTGGGCGTGAAAGGTTATGAATATGGTATATATTCTCATTTTATTCAGTCTTTTTTTCTTCTCTCAGCAGTGTTTGGTGGTTTTCAGTGTAGAGGTCTTGTGCATCTTTTGTTAAATTTATTCCCAAGAATTTCGAGTGGTTTTATGCCAATGTAAATGGAATTTTTAAAAATTTCATTTTCCAACTTTTCGTTGGTGTATAAATATGCAATTGAATTTTTATATTAACACTGTAATGTAATAAGCTGGGTTCACTTACTAGTTGTAGTCATTGCTTTTTAATATTTCTTAGAATCTAAAAGCATTTGTATGTAAAAAAAAGTCATATCTGTAAATAGCGACGATTTCACTTTTCTCTGATTTTCATGCCTTTTATTTCTTATTGTCTTATTATAATGACTAGGATCTCCAGTACAATAATAAAGATGTTAGTGATCTTTCTTGCCTTGTTCCTGCTCTACCAGAAAAATGTTTGGTATCTCACCATTTATTATGCATGCTGTAGGTGTTCATAGATGTTCTTTACCGGACTGATGATGTTTTCTTTTGTTTCTGATTTGCTGAGAGTTTTTATCATGAATGGATGTTAAATTTGTCAGATGCATTTTCTGTATCTATTGAAATAACTGTATGGTTTTTGCCCTTTATTCTTTATATTTATTTTTTTCCAATGATATCTCATTTTATTCATTCGTTCATTCATCCATTCTCAAGTTAGTTAACATACAGTGTAGTCTTGGCTTCAGGAGTAGAACCCAGTGATTCATCACAATCATACAACACCCAGTGCTCATCACAAGTGCCCTCCTTAATGCCCATCACCCATTTAACCCACTCCCCCAACCTCCCACTCTCATCAACCCTCAGTTCGTTCTCTGTATTTAAGAGTGTCTTATGGTTTGCCTCCCTCTCTGTTTTCATCTTATTTTTCCTTCCCTTCCTCTGTGTTCATCTGTTAAGTTTCTCAGATTCCACATATGAGTGAAATCATATGATATCTGTCTTTCTCTAACTGGCTTATTTTGCTTAGCATAATTACCCTCTAGTTCTACCCATGTTGTTGCAAATGGCAAGATTTCATTCTTTTTCATCGCTAAGTAGTATTACATTGTGTGTGTGTGTGTGTGTGTGTGTGTGTGTGTGTGTGTGTGTGTGTGTATGCTCTTAATCCATTCATCAGTTGATGGACATTTGGGCTCTTTCCATAATTTGGCTGTTGTTGATAGCGCTGCTATGAACACTGGGGTGCATATGTCCCTTCGAATCAGCATTTTTGTATCCTTTAGATAAATTCCTAAAAGTGCAATTGTCGGATCATAGTGTATTTCTATTTTTAATTTTTTGAGGAATGTCCACAGTATTTTCAGAGTGACCGCACCAGTTTGCATTCCTACCAATAGTGCAATAGGGTTCCCCTTTCTCCACAGGCTCACCAACATCTGTTGTTTCCTGAGTTGTTAATTTTAGCCATTCTGACCAGTGTAAGATGGTAACTCATTTATTTTTTTATTTGTTTGTTTATAGAGAGCACATATGTACAAGTGGGGGGAGGGGCAGAGGGAGAGGGAGAGAGAGAACTCTGTGTAGGCTCCATGCCCAGTACAGAGCCTGACGAAGAGCTCAATTTCATGACCTTGGGATCCTGACCTGAGACGAAATCAAGAGTCAGAGGTGTAATCCCCAGGTTCCCCACCCTTTATTCTTTAATATATTGAATTCCATTGATTGGATTTTGAATATTAAGTCCTTACATTCCTGGGATAAACTCTATTTGGTCATGAACCATCATCCTGTTTATAGTTGGATTCGATGTCTATGAAGACTGTTGATTTAGTTTAGTTGTTTTTGTAATGACTTTATCTGATGTTAGCCTCATAAAATAAGGTGGGAAGGGTTCCTCCTTCCCTAATTTTTGAAAGAGTTTGTGTGAGTTTGGTGTCATTTCTGTATGAAGAATGTTTTTGACCTGTGAGTTGGAATCAGCTAGTCAGGGTAGCATAATAACAGTTAGGGTAAAAAGGACTTTTTACCACTTACCTATCTGGGCTCTTTGATGTTTTCTTTCTTCTTCTGGTGACTCACCGCCTAATCACCTCTGGGAACATCCTTCCTGATCCCTTGGTCTCAGGGGCCACCATATCATGTCTGGGCTCCCTGTTTTGATGGGCATAAGTGATGTGGAGGGTGAGGATCAACTGCACAGATCAAAGCCCTCTCCTTTCTAGAAGTACCAGTTCAAGGCGCCCCCAGAAACGTTCTATGTCCCAATAGGTATGAACATCTCCCTCCCTGCATTTTTCCTCCCATCAGCTCTCTTTAGCTAAGGACCCTTTGTGGGAGGATCCTGCTGATAATCTCATCCGGGTTTTCGTCCTGACTCTGCCATCTTCTAGATGTGTAGCCTTTGCAGGTCACGACCTTTTCTCTCTGGGCCTCAGAACCCTCATGGTTCTGGCTGGAATTAGTCTGGGACCACTCTGACATTTCCTGGTTCTCTCTTTCTAGAAACTCCTTGTTAATGGGGATTCCATCCAACTGCAGTATTTCATCTGATGAAAAAGACAGTGGGATATTCCATAAGAGGACTGACTGGAAATGCCTGAACTCTAAGCCACTACAGACGGGCACCTGGGGGGCTCAGTGGGTTGAGCATGGGACTTCGGCTCAGGTCATGATTTCACCCTTTGAGAGTTCTAGCCCCAGCTGGGGCTCTCTAGTCTGCACAAAGCCCACTTTGGGATCCTCTGTCCCATACTCTCTCTACCCCTCCCCCACTCATTCTCTCTCCCTCCCGCTCTCTCTCTCTCAAAAATAAACATTAAAAAATAAATAAGTAAACAAATACAGAAATACCTAAGCTCATGCTGGTTGCCCCATGGTCCTTGTCTTTTCTCTCCCCATTCACCCCCAGCATGATGGTTCCCGGCAATGCGGCGGGGGTGGCCAAGCAGTTCCTACGCTGCATCTTCCATCAGCTGGCCCCCAACGGCATCTTCCCGCAGCTGTTCCAGAGCACCATCAAAGGTAATTCCTCCACAGGGAATCCAGACACCACAACCGTGGCTACTCGCCGAAACCCCAACGCTACTAAATCTGACTGTTGACTTTCCAGATGGGACTTTCTTACGGACCTTAGCCACGTCTCTCATGGACTTCAATGAGCTGAGCTCTCTCGCTGCTCTCAGTCAGCTCTTGGAGGTAGGTTTGCTTTGATGACGGTCCAAGCCCCCGCGGAAATCGCAGATGAGGAAGAAGTCCAGTCATTTAACTGAAAAGTTAAATTTAAACCCAATATTAAAATGTACAGTTAATCTTAAATCATTTAAATGTTTAAAATTAATTAAAAATAGGAATTGCCAACACACGGAGGTGTACCAGTTGGATATTGCTGTTGCGTGTGGATTGACTTTATTTAAAGCTCCTTGGACACCCTCAATTACGGGGTGGACGGCAGCTGTTAAGCCCTCACCGGCACTTAGCATTCAGGCTTTGGAAATGTGCGATGGGTGGAGCCGTGTGGACTGTCTCGCGAGACCTGGATTCTGCGTAGTTACCGCGAAGGTTTGGATTCAGGTCTTGCTTCTGCGCTCAGTCGTGAGACGTGACGTCAGTTCTCCGCTCCATCGCTGATGCGTTGTATCGGAACGCTTGGGTTCACGTGTCGGGTCCTCTGCTCTTTAGCTCTCTCAGTGAGCTTGCAGGCTTGGCCGCTGGCCGTAGAGACTTGCTGCTTCTGTAGTCGTTACTCTCGGGCTTTGGCCAGTGGAGTGTCCAGCAGGCGTCATTCATGTGTCTTCTTAGCACCTAACCACACCAACTGCAGATCCTTAAAACACGTTTCTTGTTTCTTACTCACATTTCACCTTCTCCCGTTGAATTAAAGGTCACAGTTTTCCCCAGGTTTGTCCGAATTTGTTGATTCTTCTCTGTACTCCTTCCGCCGATTGCAATGAATAGCCTATCTAGTAGGCACACAACACATTGCTTAATCCGTGAATGTGTGATTTTTAAAGCCGATCTTCGACAAATAGCTCTCTGAATCCCCAAGCCGTTTCAGCAGTTGATTGCCTATGCTTTTGTGTTTTTAGGGTCTAAATAACAAAAAGAATTTACCAGCAGGGGGTGCTATGATACGTTGTTTGGAAAACATTGCTACTTTCATGGAAGCTTTGCCCATGGATTCTCCTAGCAGCCTCTGGACCACAATCAGCAACCAGTTTCAGACGTTTTTTGCCAAGCTGCCTTGTGTTTTGCCTCTGAAGGTAAGCTGAGTCCAGGCTTTCATCTGCACTTGGGATCGTTCAGTTTGCAGAGCATCTGCTTACAGAGATCTGATGTGTCACAAAGGGAGGTAGGGAATCTCTTAGCCACAGAGTGCAGAGCATTGGTCAGCTTGTTGTCGCCAAATGTTACCAACTTAAAGCGAAATGCATTAGGCGTTTTGACATAGCGATTTCACGTTTCCAGCTGATTTTTAAAAACCAGGAAGACAGTAGTAGATTGTGTTTGTCTAGAAATTTGTTTTCAATAAGTGCAGAAGACAGTAAATACATAGTTTTGTCTAAAAGGAGAGTAGACCTACAATGTAAAGCCAAATTTCAGAGAAGTAGCTAAAGGGAAGTGATCCTTTAGTGTTTGTGAGTAAAGTTCTTACTTGCAAGGCCAAGATGATACTATGTTTCTGTTTGGCTGCCTTACCACCACCACCACGGGCCCCTCCCTGTGGCCACCATTCCACTTTCCAAGAACACAAACACGCTTACCTAGCTGTGAATATGGTAACCTAAGGAACATTTTCGACATGAGTCCATTAAATGCGGAAGCAGAACTCTATACTGTTAAAGCTGAAAGAGACCTATAAAAACCATCTCTTTCCAATGACCCCATTTTCCAGATGGGGGACTGCAAATTCAGAGAGATGGTGGCCATGTGAGGATTAGAACTCAAGACTGTCGACTCCTGGCCCAGCGTCCTCTGCACTAACAGACTTCTAGAGCCCTTCTACAGCAGGGGACGAATTGAAGGCAGCCAGTCTCTGGAGTAGGGGGCAAGGAGGTGGCTGGTAGTGGCCATTTCTATGTCTTTGAACCTCATTTGGTTCATGAGCTTTTTATGCTTTATACAGATCACAGAAATATTCAACTCACGATGAAATAAATCACTTACTGATCTGACAAGTGAGGTTACATGTTGGCAACACCATTTCTCAAATGAGTATTACATGTATATAAAATGTTTTATAAAGATGAACCACCCCCCAGGGCACCTGGGTGGCTCAGTCGGTTAAGCATCCGACTCCTGGTTTCTGCTCAGGTCGTGGGCTCCACACTGACAGTGCAGAGCCTGCCTAGGGTTCTCTTTCCCTCTCTCTCTGCTCCTCCCCCCCAACTCTCTCTCAAAAATAAATAAATAAACTTAAAAGAAAAAGACCAACCACCCCTGATAATGCCTTTTCCCCAATTGACAGATTTGGAATATATGACCCCAAAATAGGGTCTGTAAGGATAACTCAGGGACCCTTTGGTGTGTGCTGTTTTCTTTGAGCTGGAAGTTACTGTGACAAGTGGGAATACTGAAATCTTTACCATCTCTCACATCCTGTGAGCCTATCTGCTCACAGATCTAGAGTAGCTGAATAAATCCAAGCAGAGGTTTAGTACTCTACTTTGAAACCATGTGTGTACATAGATACTGTATGTGCATATGTCGGAGATTGAATGATGCATTTTAACATGGCCACACAGAACCTCCCTAGAGCCAAGAGCCATTCGGGGCTGTTCATTGCTTAGAGCCACACACTTGAAGAGAAGGGGTGAGTCAGGCATGCCAAATTCAAATGCCCGTAGGTTGATATGGTATCAAAATATTTAACTTGATCACTGACCAATTGCAAGTATTGCCAGCTGTAAACAACTGACAAGCCTAATTGGTGACAATCAGCCTTGCCCGTTGGGACCCTGACTACAAGGCTAAAGAGTAGAATGGGACAAGGTTATCCAGAGAACTGGGACCCTCGAGAAAAGGAAAGCACCGATCCCTTCTAACGAGTCCAGACGCTATATGATACACTGGCTAGTTGTCGTGTGGGAATGCAGGCTTTGTATCATTAGTCTTCCCATGTTTTTGAAGATGGTATTTCCTGGTTTTTAAAACACCGTGGAGAGCTGATGAATAGCCAGTTTTCAGCCTCTGGTTTAAAGTAGTGTAAATGTCACATGAGCTCCGATGGGTATTAAGCAGATTAAGTTGACCAAGAGTTCCCCTTTGAAGGTACGTGTAAAATACTTCCAGAATTAAACCAGAAACTTGCCTTGGTAAATTAGATCCAGGCATTGCCTCTGATCATCTTCTGCTTTGTTTTTAACATCTGGGGAAAATCTGAGGCTGTTGAAAAACCTTCCGTAGTTCTCATCAGTGTAGAGAAGTGGATCTCAGACTTCAGGGTGTGCCGGTGTTCCCGGAGGACTTGCTAAAATCAGAGCCCTGGGTCTTATCCTAGGAGTTTCTGAGTCGCTGGGGTACAGCCTGATGATTTGCATTCTGACAAGTTTCCAGGTAATTAGAGGTGCTGCTGGTCCAGGGGTTATACTTGGAGAACCACTGGCTTAGTTTGTACTCTCTTAAAAGGTTAGTATTATACACGGCTGCAGGGATTTAACTATAGCCTACTATTGTGATATGCTTACAGTGTTAAATAAGATGGTTTATTTTCGTTGTAACATCTCTCCCCTTCTTCCTTATACCGGGAAACTCAACTTTAAAAGTATATTTTGATCATGGAAACTTGCCAAAATACAACTCTAATAGATTTGCGAGACATGATTTTTTTCTTGTAGAAATTTTGCTGCTTTTTTCCCAGGTTTTTGTCATGTCTTTTAGCAGCAGAGAAAGGGCAGTTGAAACTGGTTCTTATTTGGGCTAATGAGTCTAATAATTTTAAATAGATCTGAGTAGTTTATTTTCCCAACGTGGGAAAATTTCATAAATTAGTATACCTCTTTAGAGTTGGACACATTTAATATCTACCTCTCCATCTCTCTGTCAGTCTGTCAGTCCATCCACCCACCCATCCATTCATATATCCATCCATCCATCCATCCATCCATTCAATTCTTTATCCAACTCTCTGATTTATTTTAAAGAATATATCTTTGAGAAGTTGTTTAGGAGCCGTGTTTAATTACTTAGTTGTTTTACATTGCTTAATTAATGGTTTAATTATGTTTTTTTGAACCTGAGAATGATTTTTTTCAACATGAATATAGGGCATAGAAAACCATAAAGAGGCAGCTATCTTTGAGATTTCCCCTCTAAAATAAATGCTTATGAAAAAATACATGAAGTAAAAGATGTATTAAGAAGGGTACTGACTTTTATTGTTTTCATATTTGTTCACAGTGTTCTTTAGATTCCAGTTTGAGAATTATGATTTGCCTCTTGAAGATACCCTCTACCAATGCCACAAGGGTATGTATTGTATGTTTCAGAAAAACAACCCATTGGTTATTTAGTTATTTTTTTAACCTAAAAAGACAAGCATATAGTAATACTGGAGAAATAATTATTGCATACTGAATGTTTCACTTTCAAACCCCTTGACAGTGTCTAGTATGAAGAGTTCTAATACATCACAATATTGGTTTTTACCTGGGCCGTGGCCACCAGTCTGCCCTCCATACTATGATCTAGGTAATCCTTCTCAACACAGGTCTTAATGGCTTGGTTCCTTGCTTAAAAATCTTTGATCATGTCTCATTTCTTGTGATAATATCCAAATTCCTTAATGTGGCATACGAGAAGGGATTTCATTAATTTGCCAGCCTACCTTTCTAATTTCGGCTACTTGTCCTCTCCCCCATGCCTCCAGTTTGCTTTCAGAATCATCATCATTACCATCAAAACAACAAGCACTGTTTGTTGAACACTTACCATATGGCAGGCATTATGCTAACCGCTTTGCATTTATAATCTTATTTAATTTCATACTTCCTTGACTTCGCTTAGGCTATTTCCTCTGCCTGAAATGCTTTATACTTTTGCTGGTGAGTTGAACCCCTTCTCATTCCTCAAGATGAGAATCTGAATCCCATTTAAATTTTAAACAATGGATATGAACTCTGCGCAGCAACTTCCTCCTGTATCAAATCCCACAATACTCCATAGAACTTTCTTTATTAGCACTTACATGGTACGAAAGTCTCCCCAGTGAGACTGTGAGCTTCGTGAAGTCCAGCTCTGTCTCTCATTCACCTTTGCATTCCTGGCTCTGTCTCTGGGCTGCATTACACACAATGGTGCAATAGTTTGTATTGCAATGGCTTGTATCTACTAGTTAATATACCAAGAAGCCACACCTCCTGTAAGTTCATACCTTGACTGTATTATTGTAGACAAATAGTTTGTGCAGGAAAGTTACAAAGAGATTATTTGGTCTAATCTGCTCACTTATAGATAAGGAAACAGGCTCAGAGAGATAAATTGTCTTGGCCAAGGTTACATAGCTGGTTAGAGGAAAATTTGAGACTTAAACCTAGACCCTTTGATTCCAAGCTCCTTGATTTTTCTGTTGTACCATATTGCCCCAACACTATGCCACTTTGCTGGATAAGAGAACAAGTTTCTATATGGGTTTGAATTCAGGTTTCCTTTTTTGATGATTATAGATGCATCATATGTCATCCAGAGACACATTCCTGGCCCTATTCATCTGTCATCAGTATTTCAAAGCAACAACATTTATACAGAGCAAAGAATATTGAATCAACAGTACTGTTTCAAGAGGTTCCTTTAGGGTGCCTGGGTGGCTCAGTCGGTTAAGTGTCTGACTTCGGCTCAGGTCATGATCTCACAGTCTGTGAGTTCGAGCCCCGCGTCGGGCTCTGTGCTGACAGCTCGGAGCCTGAAGCCTGCTTTGGATTCTGTGTCTCGCTCTCTCTCTCTGCCCCTCTCCCGCTCATGCTTTGTCTTTCCTGCTCTCAAAAATAAATAAAACATTAAAAAAATTAAAAAAAAAAGAGGTTCCTTTAAGCTTTTCTATATGGGTTTCTGTGGGGAATACAAACAAAGGACATAATTCTTATCCTCAGCAGCAACTAACGTGTAACAACTTCATTCTCGTATCAGTAAGGAAAAAGGATCGCAAACATTCTCATGTCCTTTGATTTAATCATTCCTTTCTGAAGAAGAAAATGAAAAATGTAAACTTCCCACAAAGCGAATCTATTGGGAAGTTATTTATAATAAAATGTGACTCTTGTGACCATTAAAATGGATGATTATAAAGAATTAAATAGGATTGCAAATTTCTTATGTTACATATTATTAACAAAATGAAATTAACAAAATGTAGGATTGTGTATGTCTGAGGTTTCAGCCAAGTAAACTGGAATGCACCGAAGAAGGGAAGTATGTAAAAATGTTATCACGAGATGGCGGGATTATGGACTTCGGTTTCCTCGTATGTACATTCCTACAGATCCTGCGTTTGCGCATTGAGTGCGTTTACTTTTATAATCCAGGCAATTAGGACTATGGAGGTTGAGGAGTAGTGGAAATCCCATGAAGTCTTTCGGAGTCCAATTAAAATTCTGTCTTCCCTAAAGTGTGGTTCTGCCTTGGGAAACTTGCCCTGGAATTTGGATTTGAATTCCATTCACTAGCTGTATGGCCTTCGGCAAGCTGCTTGCCTGCTTAAGCCTCAGAGGAAAATAGGGGCACCGAAGCTCCAGAGTTCTAATGCAGCCCGTTGCTAACAGCAATGGAGGCCTCACTGTTGCCAAGAGTTTAACCTGGGTTATCTCCGGATTTCTCACAGCTAATGAGGTGGAGGCCATTGTTATCTTTATTTTACAGAAGAGAGAATGAAGTCCAGAGAGGTTAAGTCACTTATTCCAGGTCACAGAGAGCTAGAGTTTTAAAACAGTTGTGTGAGATTCTGCAGCTGTGCCGCTAACTATTATAACGCACTGTCTCTCCAGGATTGTCATAAAATATGAACGGGATGAACTACATAAAAGCATTCAGCTCTGCCTTATACTTAGTAGGTGCTCAAAAAAAAAAAATGTTTCTAAATGACTTCAGAGAGCATATGAATCTGAAACTGACCCATTAGGGGTGGGATTCAGATGGAGAAACCAAAACTGCGCCTTCCTGATGCACACAGGCAGGAAGCTGGGTCATGGTGAGCTGTATCCAAGCGAATAACGCTCTGTACTGACTTGCTGAGTGGTTTGTGCAACTTAAAACTGAGATGACAGGCTTTAAAGGAGCTGGAAGGATGAGCCCAGAGATGCCTACGGATTCTGAGAAATAGAACGGAAAATCCTAGCACAAACCTCACAAAGTCTTGATTGCCGGGGCTGGACGTAAGGACAAGATTGGAATTGAATAGGTTTATAAATGATGCCACCTGAGAAAGTAAAAGGTTTTTTTTTTTTTGAGGAACAAGATGATTAAATCATACTTTTTAAAGGCACTGGTTGGATGTACAGTTCTGTTCTTGTTAGACCAGTAGTGTTGCTCCGCTAGCCACCTGGCAACAGATTTTAAATAAAGGCATGATCTCATTAGTTAAAATATCAGAGGACTTTAATACCTTTTTTTTTTTAACGAAAGAATCAGCAATTGATTTTATTTGGCCCCAATCTCATTGCAGAGTCTGTTGGAACCATTTTCAAAACTGCTCAGCTTTGTGATTCAGAACGCCGTCTTCACTTTAGCCTACCTGGTGGAGGTGTGTGGTTTGTGTTACCGAGCTTTCACGAAGGTAAGTTTGCGTATCTGTTTGTTCTGGGGAAACCGGAAACTGGCAGAAATATTCTTTCTAACCGGGGTCAATGCTCGTTCCATTCATCATTCATCGCCTCAATATAGTTAAAAATGAGTAATTCTACTGAGGTCTAATAAATGTCATGGGAAGGAAACACTTTATGCAAATCTGTATAAACTGTATCTTAAATACACAAACTTGGAGAAATGAGGCTCATATGTTTCGAAGAGAAGAGATATTTTGAGTAAAATGAGACAGCGGTTCTGAATGACCTCTTAAAGTCCTTTTCAAGTTCACCCTCCCATGATTAGTGGGCAAGCCATCACTGCGTGTCATTTTTATACCCAAAGTAGAAAAATATCAGCTTGTCATTTGTAAAGTCCCGAGCAGAGCTCCTTAATTCTCATCACTTGTCTGTCTCCCCACTTCTGGGTTCTTGGCCTCTGAGATTGTAATCTCATCTTTTGTCATCTTGCCTTCATAATGGTTTCTGTATTGCATTATCTTTCATCTCCCCTGGCCCACTGCTGAGGAAGTGGAAAAGTACTGCTTGCCCGGGGCCTGTAGTGCCTTGTTGGAGCTGGCGGTTCTGTCCTAAAGGAGAAGCAGGGCCAACTGGGAGCATTTCTCTCCTCCAGAGCAGTGGGCAGTGGTACCCTCCCGATTTCCAAGTTTTCCAAGGTTCTCTTCAGTGGAGGTCTCTGTTTCTGTTGTTCTCTCTTGAACAGCTAGAATATTCCATTTTTCATGTCATCCACTTCTATAAGCCTTTTATTTTCCTCATTAAAAATCTAATTTTATATCACATCTCTCGTTCTATTTAAAACACTGTCTTTTTTTTTCTTACCATCTCGTGTCCATTCTGCCATGTTAAGTGTTCCTTGATAAGCTTCTCGTAGTCTTTCTGATTATAAACTTACTGCTCTGCCTGGAGTTTTCTGACCACCCAAATCATCAGCATTTTTTTTCTTCTTCCAAATCCTTCCTGGAAAATAACTTCTTGAGCTTTTTTTTTTTTTTTTTTTTTTTTTGGTCACTTAAAAGAGTAGATCTGTAGGACACAGCACCAGAGGCAATGAAAAGATACACAGGTACAATGACGAGACGTTATTTTATTTCTTAATTTTCTTTATGCTTGGTTTGCTTAAATTATGCACTTTTTTAAAGAGGAAGAACCATAATGAATTTGTACTTTTTATGTTGTGCACTATGGAGATTGACCACAGGGGAACTTCCACTATTTTAAAGTCAAGATATTCTTAGTTTTGAACATCCTTATACGTCATATGCTCTGCTATCCCATTATTGCTTTAGTGGCCTTCCACTTCCTGTTGTCATCTGCCCATCTCCAGTGGTCAAACTCAAATAACTATTACTTGTAGAAAGCTTTAGTCCTAGGGTGTTCCCACCTTCTTCATGGATAATGGGAAACTGTTGGAAATGGCTTCAGAAAGGGCAGTATCTAACAGAGCATTCTCCCTTGTTTAATCAAAAGAAAAGGCATGGAGAGGTAAGGGCTTTGTAGACTTCTCCTTCTGGCAATCTGGCAGCCTAAATACCTGAAAACCGTCCCACTTAAAATAATAGAAGCATTGGATAAAATGTAATGAACACGATTTTAAATGTATAGGTAATTTTAAAAGAATGAAAGGGGCAAAGCTGGAGAGGGGATTGAGAACCAGAATGGTGAGCATTTAAGCTGATGTTGTAGTAGTCTTGGGTGGGGGAGTTACTGGAGCTTAGTGGCTCCAGTTTTGTTTTTTAAATTTGCATGTATATAATTTTATTTTACTTAGTTGGTTTTTAATTCAAGTACAATTAAATACAGTGTTACATTAGTTTCAGATGTACACTGTATTGATTCAGTAATTCTATGCATTACTTAATGCTCTCTGCAATTAGTGTAGTCACCCTCTGTCATCATACAGCATTATTACAATATTATTGACTCTATTCTCAATGCTGTACTTTTCATCTCCATGAATTATTTATATTTACAACCTCTTAATCCCCTTTATCTGTTTCATCCATTCTCCCATCCTCCTCCCTTCTGGTAACCACCATTTTGTTCTCTGTATTCAAGAATCTGGTTTTTGTTTGTTTTGTTTTTTAGATTCCACATGTAAGTGAAATCATGTGACACTTATCTTTCTCTGTCTGACTTATTTCACTTAGTATAATACCCTCTGGGTCTATCTGTGTTGTTGCAAATGGCAAGATTTCATTCTTTTTCACGGCTGAGTAATATTCCATTATAGATAGATAGATAGATAGATAGATAGATAGATATGTTCGTGTGTGTTTGTGTGTGTGTGTGTATACACTACATCTTCTTTATCCACTCATTTATCAGTGGATACTTGATTTGCTTCTAAATCTTGGCTAGTGTAGATAATGCTGCAGTAAATATAAGGGTGTATATATCTTTTTGAATTAGTGGTTTCATCTTCTTTGGGTAAATACCCAGTAGTGGAATACCTGGATCATATGGTATTTCTATTTTTAATTTTTTGAGGAAGCTTCATGCTGTTTTTCGCAGTGGCTACACCAGTTTCCATTTGTGGCTTGAGTTTTAAAGTCCACACAGAGAAGGTCTTGGGACTGATTCCAGCTTGGTGTTGGCACTGATTCATCCCCAGTAGAATGTCAGAACCCTTGAAAGGCTATACATGTAGTAAAAGGGTCATTTGGAAAGAATATATTCCTATATAGAGGTGACAAAGAATGGGGTCTGAGCCTAGGAACTGAGAAAGATTTATAGTTTCCTCTGAGTATTAGTAAACACGAGCCTATCTTTGAACATATTTTGGAGTGTGAATTTATACCTCCATGCACTGCGAGCCCCCAGAATGCAAAGTTAAGTAGCATTGGTGTGGAGCATGCCTTCATCCTAGGCCCAACAGGATTCTCAGAATTAAAATCCTAATGAACATGAGCTTACAAGCTAAAATTATGAAACATATAAAGAAGTAATCCACATGAACTAGATTAGCAGAATCAAAAAATGTCAAGATTATTCCCCGTAAGAATTTCCAA
The DNA here is from genome assembly GCA_030068075.1 of Paguma larvata. Taxonomy (NCBI): domain Eukaryota; kingdom Metazoa; phylum Chordata; class Mammalia; order Carnivora; family Viverridae; genus Paguma; species Paguma larvata. Next base: position 38,337,575 of record CM057827.1, read on the forward strand.
TATTAGAACTATGTGATAAAGCTATAAAAACATACCCTAAATGACAAGCATAAAAATGATGAATTAAAAACATGAGAAGAGATCTAGTCACAAAAGAAAGAAAGAAAGAGAGAGAGAGAAGATTAGAGCAAAGTAGAAATTCTAGAAATGAAATAGACATTAAAAAAAACCTTAATGGACAGGTTAAACAGCAAAGTAGACATAGCCAAAGAGGGAATTGGAGAAACGGAAAAATGGAGCTGAAGAAATTACATAGCATGCAGCCAAAAGATGGAGTGAAGAATATAAAGAGAAGATCTAACATATCTCTGATAAGTGTTTCAGAGAGGGAAAATGGGCTTTTTATAAATTGTAAAATGGATGAAAGCCATTAATGCTCTGATTCACGAAGCACAGTGATCCCTAAAAATATTTCAAATAAACTAATGTTTTACTTGCTCCATGTCACAGTCTGCATGACTATGTAGAGCTTGACAGAATAGCCAAGACAAATAAAATATTTTAAGAACAACCAAAGGAAAAGACTTTCTACAGATAGACCGACGACATACTTTCTAACAACACAATGGAAGCTAGAAGATAATGGAAAAAATGTCTTTAAAATTTTAAGAAGAAGTAACTACTTACTTAGAATTCTCTACCAGCTAAGCTCTCATTTAGGAGTGATAGCTAAATAAGTAAACTGTTAGGAAAATAAGATCCTAATAGATTCTGAACTGAAACAAGTACTAAAAGATATATTACAATAAGAGCGAAATTGAACTAAGAAGGAAAGAGTGAAATGTGTGAAGGAATGATGATTCAAGAAACTGGTCAAGTATAGAACTCTAAGTGTTATTGACAGTATAAAGCAGTACTAATGACTAATCAGATGGATATACAAACAAGATGACACTAAAATACTGAGTAACTACAATATGGGAAGAGTATGTATAGTTGGCACTTAGAGTTAAAGCCTTCTACATATTGTTCACAAGAAAGGCAAAGATAATGAGTAACTTTTATTTTATTTCGAGGGAGAGAGAGCACACATACATGCATACATGCATGTGAGTGGGGGAAAGGCAGAGGAAGAGGGAGAGAGAGAGAGAATCCCAAGCAGGCTCACAACCATGAGATCCTGACCTGAACCAAAACCAAGAGTTGACTCTTAACTGACTGTGCCACCCAGGTACTCCAATAATGAGTAATTTTAAATTCTTAACAATACATGTAAATGTTTTAAGTGTGAAAGCTCCAAAGGCCAGGCAATGTATACTTTCAAACAGATAGAGAAAATAATAGGAATAAAAAGTCAATCAAGATTTCTCAAAGAAAGTTGTAATAAGCAGAAGATGATAGAAATGAGTGCAAATATTCCAATAATCACAATAAATATAAGGAATTTTCAGCTTTGATTTTTAAAATCCAGTTACGTGTTATATATAAGATATATATCTAAAACACATCTAAGACACTGAGAAATTTTGAAAGAAAAAGAGTTTAAAAAATATATCAAGCAAATACTAATTAAAGGAAAGCTGAATCTGGTATATAGAATTTAAGTTAAAAAGTAAGTGTTATAGGGGCGCCTGGGTGGCTCAGTCAGTTGAGTGTCTGATTTTGGCTCAGGTCATGATCTTACAGTTCACGAGTTCGAGTCCCACGTTAGGATCTGTGCTGACAGCTCAGAGCCTGGAGCCTGGTTCCAATTCTGTGACTCCCTCTCTTTCTGCCCCTCCCCTTCTCACGCTCTGTCTCTGTCTCTCAAAAAATAAATAAACGTTACAAAAATATTTTAAAAAAAGTAGTGCTACAGGGGTACCTGGGTGGCTCAGTCAATTAAGCATCCGACTTCAGCTTAGGTCATGATATTATGGTTTGTGAGTTCGAGCCCCAGGTCAGGCTCTGTGCTGACAGCTTAGAGCCTGGAGCCTGCTTTGGATTCTGTGTCTTCCTCTGTCTCTCCGCCCCCACTCATGCTATGTCTGTCTGTCTTTCTCTCAAAAATAAATATACATTAAAATATTTTAAAAAAAGTAGTGTTACAAAGAAGGTCACCAAATATTGATAAAGGAACTAATTCATTAAGAAAATGTGACAGTTCTAAAACTCGTGCAGCTAATAATATAGCCTTAATACATATAAACCAAAAATGAATAGAATTACAAAGAGAAATTGCCAAATTCATGTTCATAATGGGAGACTTTGACACATCTCTTTCAGGGATTGATAGACCAAGCAGATTAAACATGAATAAGATATACTAGATTTGAACAATATAATGAGTAAATTGAATCCAATAGACATAATCTTGAATCCACCAATTTGAGAATATGTTTAAGAAAAAACATACATATAACATTTGTAAACAAAGAACAGGTAATAGGTCACAAATGAAGTCTTAACACACACTGGGGAATTGGTTTCAGAGAGACCAAGTTCTTTGATTGCGATGCAATTAAATTCTAAGTCAATAACAAAGTCATAACTGCATATAGGCATTCAAGGCTGACCTAAAAGAAGCCTCTACATCTAAGGGGACACTGTTCACATCTTAGGCATACTACATTTTATGTGAATATTGAGGCAGGCATAGAGATTTGGAGCCTCCTGTTTGAGTCCTAGAGCAGCTGGATAGGCCCCCCTACGTGAAGACACATCAGCTCTTAGGGCCTTGAATACATGGAGAGCAGCATATATGCACACGTTCCTGGCACACATGTGTAGGTGTTTATGCCCTGCCCCAGCTACCACCCAGGGGCCTTTGGGATTCTTCTCTTGACTGCCCTTATTCTCAGATGTCTGAGTGTTGGCTCCCTGCTGCATTCTCACCATGACCCTGTCACTTTGCAGAAGTTGGGGTATGTGTAGAATGTGTACCTGTGTGGCACTGAGGGTGTGTGTGTGTGAGTGAGAGGGCATATGTACACATGCAGCCAGGGCTTCTGGCCGCAGGGCTCTGGAAATGCACAGTTTTTCAGGTTTGCAATCCTGTGTTAGTATGGGGTGTGTGTGTGTGTGTGTGTGTGTGTGTGTGTGTGTGTGTGTGTGTCCTTTTTTGAATTCAAAAAGAGGTACTGAATGGATTAATGGTGTCTGGGACCTGCCGTATTTAGAAATTTGAAATATACCTTTAAATAATTCATAGAGCAAAGGAGATAGGAGAATTTACCAAAATATTTAGAACTACACGCAGAGGAAAATACTACATTCTAAAGTTTGAGATATGGAGCCACGGAGATACTTAGAAGATTGATAGTCTTAAACACTACTCTTGGAAAAGACGGGAAACAAAAGGAGCTAGGTAAGTCAAGTTAAAATAGGCATAACAGAGCAACCATAAGAAGACTTAAAGGAAGGAAATAATAAAGAGAAGATCAGGAATTAATGAAATAGAAAACATAGCTACAGTGGACGATCAGTACAACCAGAAGGGGGCTTTGAGGTTTTGACAAAACTTTGGTGAGACTGATCAAGAGAAGCAGAGACACAAATCAAGACGATCGGCAGTGAAAAAGGGAACCTACCTGTAGCCCTGTCAGAGATTTTGAAGTGAACGACTCTATGCGAGTACATTTGAAATCTCGGACAATTTTCTAGAAGAATGTAACACCCTACAACTAAGGAAAAAAATGGCTAGACCTAAATGATTAAAAAATGGAATTGGTAGTTATAAAATGTCCCAGTTTTAAAGATGACTTCTATTAAACACTGAAGGAACAGACCGAGCTCCACGTCGTGCAGAGAATCAAAAACAGGGAACACTTTCAACATCTTCTATGAGGCCAGTAGACTCTTGATACCAACCGGACAAGGGCAGTGGGAGGAAGGAAAATTATGGGCCAATTCTACTTCTAAAGTATAAAAATTCTGAATGAATAATAGCAAATTAATGTGTTAAAAATAAAGCCTCATGGCCCAGTGAGGATTTTCTTGAAATACAAGAATGGTTTATATATTAGAACTTCGATTTATGTCACCATGTCACCAGATGAAAGGTGAAAAATTTATATCATTATCTGAGCAGATACAAAAGAAGCATTCTATACAATTCAGCATCCATTTGTGGTAACTCCTGTCCAACTAGGAATCGAAGGGAACTTCCTTAGCTTGTGCCTACCAGAAACTTCTACCAGAAACTACTTAATGGTGAAATGCCGACAGTAGTCCCTTTAAAATTGTAAGTAAGACAAGAACGCCCATTGTCACTGTATCTCTTCATTATGGTCCAGGAGGTCCTGCTCAATTCGGTAAGATAGGAAGAAGAAATCTAAGGTATAAGGATTGGAAAGGGAAAATAAAACTCTCACTTTTCAAAAATGATACGATTACAAATGAACCGAGGAAAATCTACCTTTTTAAAACTTTTGTGAGAGTTCAGCAAGGATGCTGATTACAAATGAATACCCAGAAATCATCTCCCTTTAATATTCAGCTACAAATGATTATAAAATGTACTTTTGAAGTGTCATTCACTGTGGCAGCAAAGAATAACTCTGACAAAAATGTGCAAGAACTTTATGGAGACAACCAGAAAGTTTTATTAAACGGCATTAAATAAATGGAGACAGAGCTCATGTTGGTGATGAGGACTCAGCATAATAAAGACAGCTAATTCTCATAAAATAGCCTGTAAATTTAGTATAATTTCAATAAAAAAATTTAGACTTCTCTCCTGATAATGATGGACTAGATCATTTGAACCTATTTTCCTACTTAAAAACTTGAAAAAATAAAAATTAAAAAAATGAACAAGATATTTGCCAAAAACTTCTTAAAATCATCGACATGCTAACCAGATACAGATGAATCAGCAGGCTAAGATCCGGGAGAGCACAGAAACGCAGAGACGTGACTGAGAGGCTAAGCTGCAGTTCTGGAAGATCCAGGAGGCCCGGGGAACAAGAGTCAGAATCCAGGACCTACCAAGAGCAGGGACTCGCATGATCCTGCACCCCCCTGCCAGCCCACCCGCTGTGTGGTGAGGACCACAAAATAAAGAAAACCCGGAGGTAAAATTGTCCTCACATAGATGGAGCTTAGTGTCGATCCCTTTGGTGGCCCAGCGTAAGATATTACAAGCTGGTAACCCTGGACCAGGCTAGTGCCTCCAGGGACCTGGGAAAAAAACAGACAGAAAGCTCTTTGGAGGAAGGTAACATTCCCGGCCTCAAATGATTTCTAGAAATAATTTTTTAATAAAGCGTGCAAGGATACTCGGATATGCCGGTGGCAGTATACCACAAGTAAAAATGAGGAAAAGGAGAAGAAAGTGGATGCAGACCTGTCGGGTCTCCGGTTACTTGGTCATGATCAAGAAAGGACACACAAGGGGCTCTGAGGTGCTCGTGACGTCTGCTGTTTGACCTGGGTGTTCAGTCTATATGGATCCATTTATCTGCATGCTTATGTTTTATGTACTTTTTGCATGTGTGTTATATTCGACAGTAAAACACTTAACAAAATTGAAAACAATCTCATGTTCCATTACTAGGAAAATAGATCAGCAAATTTCAGTATGTTCCTATCATAAAATATCATTAAGCCCTAGTTAAAAGAACTAGAGTTACATGTATCCATAGGAACTAAATTCAGAAATAAAATGTAGCAAGAAATTATAAGCATAAAGAGATACACAGTATGATACTGTCATAGAAACTTAAAAACAAGCACGGAAAAATAGTATTAGACCTTGTCACAGAGGCATACATATGTAGTAAAAACTAATCCATGAAATAGTAAGCACTAGTTTCAAAATTGTGGCTACTTCAAAGAAGGGAGAAAGAAAAGAGAGCACCATACAGGAAGCTTAAACTGTTTCTGTGATGTTACTTAGAGCAAAATGTTACAACGTGACAAAGATGGGAGGCAGTGCCTAGTATGTTCCGTCTATTTTTCTGTGTGCTCAGGCAGTCCCTTTGAAAAGTAGGTTCCTTAGAGAGGATATGAGACCCTGAAAATAGCTGTCTATGTTTCTCTCTAAATCATTTTCTTCCGGAAAAAAAAAAGAGATGCTTTTAGATTTGTTTAATTTATGCATTTTTTAGAACCTATCATTTCCGGCAAACGAGAACCGAATCCGGTGGTTTCAGTATTGAAGAGACCTATCTCCTTCTTATCCGTTGAATTATGTGCTCTGGGTGCTTCAGTAAACTCATTACACACACAAAAATGCCTTTTTAATTTTTTCCTTTCAGTTTTAATTTTATTTCTTAAGGACAGTTCCTTATGCATTTTCAAATACTGTTTTTCATTTCCGATCTGTGAATCTTTTGGAAGCTCTTGTGACAGACCTATTATTCTGAGTTTTTAGAAATAGCTTACCTTCTTCTCTTTTGTTCTGTTTAGGAGCGGGATAAATTCTACTTGTCTCGTAGCGTTGTTCTGGAACTCCTGCAGGCCCTGAAGCTCAAATCCCCCTTACCAGATACAAACCTCCTCCTGCTTGTCCAGGTGGGCTCATGCGCCTTCGTGATCCTTTCCACAAGATCCGCTATGTTCGGAAAAATCAAGGACGGTGTGGGGCATAGGCATAAATCAAATATCTCCACCCAGAACTGAGAAATAATCTATCTTACGTGATGAGCCATGATCGAACCAATATTACGCACTCAGCACCTCCGCTGGCTAAACAAGACAAGAATAGAGTATTTGCTTTATCCCGACTGTGGCTCTAGTTCTGTGAGAGGCAAAGAGAATAATGAAACAGTAATTTCTGTCCTGAAAAAATTTGCAGCTGGGTAGGTGGGAGGGCAGCTCAGTGACCACTACTGGCGCTGACAGAGGACTAACGGAGCCACAAATGGGGGACCAGGCTGAGGTCTGGTTGCAGAGTCCCATGCACATGGGTAGGTCGCCAAGTCTCCTCGAAGCAGAGCTGAAGGTGGGGGTAGGCCCCGACCAGATGCAGTCAGTGGCAGGACGTGCAGAGTCCAAGCAGGGTGGCAGGTGGGTGTGGAAAGCACCGGTGCCCAGGGGAGCCCCGAGGCAGAGGGGATTGAACACAGACAAGGCAGGTTCTGGAGAACTTACAGAGTCGGTGTTTTCGGCTGTAGGGCGCCTCACGAGGGGCTGGACCCCTCCATCCCTGGCACCCCGAGCTCATCATCTTAGACAAGCATGCAGGTTTTTACCACATGAGCCCAGCTCTGACTAGTGCCGTGAGAGAGAAAGAGATGTAAACAAAGTCCTGGGGAGATTGAGAGCAGGAGGCATCCTGTCTCATGTGATGTGAAATCAGGGAAGACTTCACGAATTAGGCGGCATTTGAGCTAGGCCACAAAGGACTGCTGGATGCAGGCAAAAGTCTTTCTGTGAGGTTGGAGTTCAGCACCAGAGGCTGACTGGCTTCAAGCAATGGGAGGAGGCTTCACCAGGAAGGCGGAGCAGCTTTAGGGATAATAACCTGAGAATGGGTTTGAGAAAAGCCGACCGGCCATACTAGAGATGTTAGCAGGAAATGAGGTAACCTGGGACCCCGCCTCACACTCCAAGGGCTGAGGCTAGACTTAAAAAGACGTGGGCCAGGAGCCAGGGCTAGGACCAGAGTATCATTCAGACTGCTTTTGTGCAAAGTGCGCAGCAAATGAGTCACAGCTGTTTTGTTCCTTCCTGATAGCATTAAGACCAGTCTCAGGGGCTGGGCCTGTGCGGCTGAGGTTAAACCCCTGGAGGAAAATGGGAGCTTGATATCAAGGAACTAGACAAGTTTTCCGAATCTCAGGTACCTTGGGTGCCATTTGGAGAGATGAGGGAAAGGGAAACATTCTAAGCACCTGTGATGGGCCAGGCGCTCTGCTGGGTCCTTCACATATTACCCTCACTTAATCCTTGGAACCATGTGAGATATTAGTTCTGTACCGCAGACGAGGGACTAAGGCTCAGGGAGGTACAGTGACTTGCCCAAGATCACACAGCGGGCAGAAGTGGTGTCCGCATCTGACCACAGGGTCTATTCCCAGCCTGGTCAGGCTCCTTGCATCACTCGCCCCTCTTACCTTAAGAGCTCCTGGCCGTTTGGAGAGCCTTCCTCTCTCTCCACACAAATCCGGTCTTCCAGCCTCTGGCTAACTAAAGGAATTCCGCTAAAACTCTGCTTTTTCTCAGATCACTCCCTGCACTGATAACCTGCACTGACCTGAACTCTGCTGTCTTCCATCGTGTGGCCCCATGTGACCCTTCAGCAGTATTTACTGATGTTTCCTGGCCGTCTGTCCGGGGCTAGGTTCTAGGGTTAGAGCGATGGAAAAGGCATAATAAGCCCTATCCTGACAATGTGCTAACCACTATACCGAAAGTCCGCACAGTATGTCGAGCGCTGGAGAAGAGGCAGCAGCCAGTTCAGCCTGGGAGATGGGGGAATGCTCACTAAGCCGTTAGGAGTACTGGCCCAGGTACTGGGGGAATGAATAAGCCGTGGCTCCTTCCTTCCAGGAGTTTGCGTTTCAGTAGGTGAAGCTGCCATGTAAGTGAGCATTTCCAACACAGGGTGATGGGTGCAGTGGCAGAGGTGGTGTGCGCTGAGTAAGGAGACGGTGTAGAAGAAGCACCACAGGAACCTTAAAGTACGTGCAGAAATTCAGGAGTTCACCGGGAGAAGGGGCGGGACGACACCCGTCATTTACTCTTCAATAGCCACTACTGCTCTCCTTCCTCCCCTGCCATATACTACGAGTCCTCGGAACCAGAACTGAATATTTCTCAAAGGCGTGAGATTTAGGAAGAAGTTGGTGTACTTTCAGCGAGCCATGGCCTAGCTTTCCGGGGCACACCGAAGCTCTCTGGGAGCAGAGGTGGCTGCAAATGGTGGCAGTGAAGTCAGGCACGATGTAGTCCTAACGAGAGGGCTGCACAGTACCAGGGTGCTAGAAAACTCGGGGGAGGACAGGAGAAAAATCGCAGCCAAGAACTGTCGGCATTCCTAAGGAGAGGCAGGCTTTGAATCTCCTCCTGCGGATCGCCGCCGGCCAGCCCTTCCTCCGTATGTTTGGGCAGCATCACTGCTCTTGAGGACAAACAACTTTGACACAAACCGACCTTGAGACTTAATGGAATCAGCACTGGTTTGGAGAAGAGGGCAAGCGAACTGGGCTGCGGGGAAGAGCCCAGGAGGGAGTTAAACTAGCAGGTCGACTGTGTCGCAAGTCACTTGCTTCTGATGGTGTTCTGGATGGGGTCCTGCCACCTCAAAGCAGCCTGGGTTTCCAGACGCCAGAGGTGCTTTCCCGCTTCCATCGGAGAATGTCCCCTCAGTTGCCCTCAGCCTTGAGCAGAGCTGGTCTGTGTGGCTGATCTTCCTGGGGTCTAGCACGCCGTGCAGGGACCGTTGCTGGGGCCTGGCTTTCTGTGAAGTACGTTAGTCACCCATAATAAGCACTTGTCACAAGACAGCAGAAGAACACTGACAGTTTAAATTGCCCGGTGTTTAAGGAAACCATGAAAACAGTGATTATTGTATCACAGCTAGGTGAATAAATAACAAAAACAAATTAGCTGTAGGAATAAAGAAGTCAAAAAAGTAGATTGTTCTGAATGTGTTTTTTTTTTTTTTTTGGATTCTCATATACCATTTCAAATAAATACCATCTCTATATTTTTAGAACGGGTATGTGTTTGTCATCGAATCATTACATTTTAAGAATCAGGTTGTAAAATTATTTAGGTTGGAGAGGTATTCCAGAGACGATTTGAGGTCATGCCAATGAGAAACAACTTTATGAATAATGTTTCAATCTTCTCGACAAAAAAAAAATATTAAACATGATGCCGTTTTGAAGTATTATGTCTTTGTTCTATATACGGTACTCTCAGAATAAACCGTTTTCTTTACTGAGAGAAATAAAAGTGAGGCATGCTTTAAAAACCTGAAGTACTTTCCTTCTCTGCCTGGTGGTTCCGGGCTAAGCCATGGAGAGAGGTCCTCCATGGGGCCCCTCACGGGCTGAGGGGGAAGCATCTAGCATCTTCGGTCTCTCTTCAATAATAGGACATCTTTCGGTAGGGTCTCCCAGTTCCTTTTTCTCTTGCCCTTCGGTGCCTGGTTCCTGCACATGTTCTCTGGAGGATGGCAGGGGGATAGCCTTTCCCTGGTGGCTTCTCTCAGCCCAGGGAATCTCTGGTCTGCGGTCAGAGGAGAGCTTTCCTCTGAACCGATGGAGCGCCGGTTTCCGGCGCCTGGGGGACCAAGCTCCCAGTATGGACAGATAATATGTCTGGGACCGACAGTGACTTCTTCCATCAGCAAACATAATCTGATGGCGGTGGGGGTGGCTGTGTTTACCTGAAAATGGAACTTGGAAACAGAAAAGAAAGCAACAGTTGGAAGGAACCCCCCCGCCCCCCCCCATGATCTGTCATGAATGACGCTGGCTCCATTAGTGACAAGAAAGTCAGCTGCTCAGACCTTAGATTTACCCTTCATCCTTGCATCCCACAGGGACCACTAGGGTATTTCTGTTACTACTCCTCTATTAATGTACTAGATAGACAAGTTCACAGACACGGAGCCATTTATATTCTTCTCCTAGACGGACGACACCTTTGTTGTTTATCAAATACACCGCCCTCAAAGAACAATGAAACATTTGCCCAAGGGATGTGCGGCCACCCAAGCTTTAAATGCTTCAGGGTCACGATAGGTACCAATCTGTTTTTTAATTCCTAGAAATTCTTCCCGGAGGCCCGGCATCATGGGAAATCTCCCACCTGCCCTCTCGTAGTTGTCTAGCCGTAGATTCCTGTTATTTGTTTTACCTGCGTATAAAGTCAGGAGGCCTTACGTGTGCAAGTAGAAGTTTTGTTTTTTAAAGAAAAAGAGGCTTGGAAGTAGGAAAGAATTTGCCAAATAAGAAAAATATATGTATTCTTCAGAATCTAAGTTGTCAACCCTCAGGATGTAGTTCTTCGGCAAGTTGGACCGGTGCCCTATCTTGTTTTGATTTAGACCTGTCAGCGTTTTAACTTGCACATATGACGTCTTCTCTTCTGCCGGCCTGCTGTAGATATTGTGGGTGTAATAGGTTCTCATCAGTGTTCTCTAGATAGATTAAGCAGAATTTTCATAATAGGGGGATAACTCATTAAAAGCCTCTGTAGCGGCTATATGAGCCCAAATCAAAAAGTTTCCTCAGCTCTTATTATGTGTCAAGAGTAGACGTTCTGCTGATTTGCATGGAGCACCCCCACTGTGTGGGCTCTACCTGCACAGTCAAGGATGAGAAACTGTGTGGGTGAAAGATATTTCTTTTAAAGACAGGGTGGTGGTGGGCTAGGGGACAAAGAATTGGCAGAGGGACGCCTGTTGTTTTTAAGTCCCAGATACTATTGGCGTGGGGTATTAACATTAGTTGAGTTAGTAATAATCCGATCGCTCTCTGCATGAGAGGTGGAGATGCTATTTTGAGTCTCATTTTGATAATGAATTTAGTAAGACACATAATGGATTTTGCCTTTCTTTTGTATTCTTTTGTATTCATGTGGGAGTGTGTATTTCAGTAGCATATTTCTGTCTCAAAGTATGAAATTCTTTCTTCTGCAACAGACATCCTTCCCCTCTCTGGTGTCAGTTATGTCTTTATATTACAAGTAATTCTATAAAATTATAATGGGATTTTTCAGCCTATACTTGGCAGCTAGGTAAAAAGAAGTGTTTATTTAGTTTTTAGTTGTACATATTATGTAAAAATTACACCAGATTTATTTATTTTTATTTATTTATTTATTTATTTATTTTTTAAATGTTTTTATTAATGTTTTATAACATCTTCTCTCTGAGAGAGAGAGAGACAGAGCACAAGCAAGGGAGGGAGAGAGAGAGGGGGAGACACAGAATCCGAAGCAGGCTCCAGGCTCTGAGCTGTCAGCACAGAGCCCGATGCGGGGCTTGAACTCGAAGACCATGAGATCATGACCTGAGCCGAAGTCGGCCGCTTAACCAACTGAGCCACCCAGGTGCCCCTATTTATTTTTATTTAAAAAAAACTTTTTAAAAATGTTACATAAACCCCACACCACACATGGGGCTCAAACTCACAACCCCGAGACCAAGAGTCGCGTGCTCTACCAACTAAGCCATTGAGTTGCCCCCCCAGTTACACTGGATTTAAATGCATTAATAAAAAATAAATAGTAGATGGTTTTGTTTTATTTTTTTTTAATGTTTATTTTTGAGAGAGAGAGAGAAACAGAGCACAAGCTGGGGAGGGACAAAGAGAGAGGAAGACACAGAATCTGAAGCAGGCTCAAGGCTCTGAGCCATCGGCACAGAGCCCAACGCAGGGCTTGAACCCACGAACTGTAAGATCATGACCTGAGCCGAAGTCGGATGCTCAACTGACTGAGCCACCCAAGCGCTCTAATAGTAGATGGTTTTAAAGGCTTATCCACTTTTATACCCATTAATACACTAGACTCTCCACGGTACTTCCATAATTTTGGAGGGGATTTCTGGTTAACTCTGACTTCTAAGAGTTACCAAAAATCAGATGTTTTAATTTGTCTTCATATCTTGGTGCTGCGTGACTGACAGCCCCTTCCATTATGCTACTCATTCTGCTTGGCTGAGTGTGGTAACTGAGAAAGGCTTCTGCCCAGGGGAGATAGAGACATTGGAGTTTCCCTTCTCCATGAATCTCCTCTTGCTCTAGAGGGTACAGCCGGGCCAGGCGAGCACGCTTTCGGGGGCCGTGGGCTTGAACCCACCTCGGAGCATCTCCACCGCCCTGGCTTCCCTTCCCTCGCACTTACGTGCAGTTCTGTCCTCTCCCTCCTGGCCTCTCTTGGCTCTTATTTCAGTTGCAAAGAAATTAATTAAAATGTTGGTACCCTGACAGAGGTTTTGAAACTTAGTTGTAAGTAGTTTGTCTTAGATTGCAGACTCTGATAGCTTTTGAAAATACATTTTATGGGAAAACATGGGTATCTGCCAGGAGGTCGGGACTGTTTCTTCTTTTGGCCATGTACTTCTATCAAATATTTTACTTGTTTTTACTGATAGGTTCTGGCCAAAGTTATAGGCTTTCCTTTTTTTTTTTTTTTTCTTTTTTTTTAAATCCTGATGTATTTAATTTTTCTTAGATTAGGAATAAGTCCTTGTTGGAGAGCTGACATAAGACATAAGCATTCCTGAATAAAATAATGGGAAATTGCAGGTGTTCCCTGGATATTTCCTGCTGGTACTTTCTTTGCTAGATTCAGAGTTAATGGCCAAATAGATTCCCCAGCCTTCTGGAACTGTACTGGAGGCAAACGGAAATGACCGTGAGTGAATGCGGAGCAGTGGTACGTATCTGCTCCTACAGCGAGGCTTTCTGCGCTGCCTGCTGTCCTCTGGCCCCCAGCTCAGTTATGTGCTGACCTACCTCTCCTGGAGGACCACCCTTGACGGCTCTTGAATGAGAAGCCTCGGGGGTATTTGGCCTCCGAAGGTCTTTGGCTTAAATCTCTGTGTCGTTAGCCAAAACCTGCTGCCTGCTAATCATGCTCTGAATCTGACTCCTGACTAGCCTGACACATGCTGGCCTCTCTCCTTCATCAGGCCCCTTGGGCTTTTCTCTAGGACCCTAGCCCGTATTATTTCTCCCCACTTTGCCAGGGAGCTCACCTGCCTTGCTGAACTCATCATCTTGACCTTCCTAACTTGTCCGTGCTCTTGTAGAGTGAGAGAGGAGTTAGAAGGAAGACCTGTCAGTGTGAAAGCTCCTTTCAGAGCCACCGAATCATGCTCAGCAGCAGCTTCAGCCCCCAGGGTGGTTGGGGCCACTGGCCAGAGGCCGGGGAAGAGAAATTAACCAGGAGCTACCGTCCCATAGCAGAGTCTGCAGCCTTCATGTTTAACTTTTTTCTTGAAACCATTAATAAATAGTTGGGTGTTGCATGAGTCGGGGAAGCACCTATAAAAATCCATAATGAAGCAAATTAAATGGGAACCTGACCAATCTGTCCTCATCCTGATCTGGTCATAATTGATTAATCGATTCCTTTCACAAAGTTTTGCCGAGCCCCTCCATGATGTCAGGCAGGTCAGAGGCATGGATGGAGTCTGCGCCCTTGGAGAGCTTGTGGCAGGTTACGAAATAGACTCGTAGGTCCCTGCAGTCTAAGGTCATGCCTGTTAGAGTGGAAGTGTGTGGAGTCCCGCCGGGCAAGGGCAGGAGTGGGGTCATCGGCAGCGCAGAAGATGGGCGTGGGGGACGTGAGAGAAGAAACAGGTAGTTTACTCACAATGAGGTTGATCATTTTTCTGTTTTCATTTTTAATGTATAACGATAGAAGTCTGGAAAATCTACGAGAGGTCAGGAACTCTCAAGAAGCACCAGAGAGTAAACATAATAACTTCAGAATAAATCTGACAGTGTTGATGTCTTTCCTTTCTCCCTTGATTGAAGGCGCCATTCCAGTGCCGCGTGGCTGTCTGGGTCAAGTAAGAATCTGTGTGTCGGTCTCAGGACTGTGATTCTCAATGTCTGATAGGAACAAACTCACGACTGGCAAGCCCCATATATCCAGGGCATATTGTCACGGGAGTAAACACTAATGAATTTAGGCCAAGTTAATAAAACTATAAATAACTTATGACTGTCCAAGTGCTCTTAAAAGTAATTATGCTTTCAATTTCTTGTTAGTTTATTTGTGCAGACGCTGGAACCAAACTAGCTGAGTCGACAATCCTGAGCAAGCAGATGATTGCCTCTGTGCCTGGAGTAAGTCCTGACGAAATCATGTACGGTTTCCATTTCTTCTCACTTCCCCATCTAGTAAAGAGGTATTTGTGGCCTGGGTCCTGGTTCGTTTTTGATGGAACGAACACGGTAAAATTGAAAGCATGTTTATTTTTTTTGAAGAGAGGTAGTGAAAATTTAAATTCATCCCAGCCCTTGGAAACTTTTAATTCCAGGAAACATGAGTAACATTGAAGCAGCCAGTTAAGGGGAGGAGAGAAGTTACCAGACATACAGAATAGATTTGATTACAGTTCAGTTTTTCCAGAATCAATTTTCTTACACTGGCTCCTGTTAACCAATTTGATTTAACTACTGCCAGCATTGTGATACTTTGTTTTTCTTTACACTGTTTCCTCTGAAAATTAAAAAATTCCCATTATTATCAACTAGTGAACTGTTTGGCAAAATAGGTTAAGATTCTCCCTGAAGGGCTAAGGATGAAAACCACAATAACATTGATAACAAGTTGAGTGCAACAAAAGTCAGAAACTTTAGAGATATTAATTGTTCATTGAAAAAAATTTTTAATTTTTAGTAGAGAAAATTAAAAACAAGAATCAGCTATAATTCCTCTGCCTTAAATGAGAACCATTGTTTTGGAAAATTTTTTCATATTTTGATCTATTCAGTGTGCTAATTTGCTTATTTCCATATGGTTAGAAGTTTCTTTACTTTCCAGTTTCATTGCTAGTATATATATATATTATTATATTATATATTACTAGTATAGTAATATATATATATATATTCCTACAAAGACTATATATATGCTATATATATATATATATATATTTTCTTACAAAGACCATCATCATATTTATTTTGAATTATATCCTTGGCATAAATTCCTTAGAGCGTAGGACTATCTTGATGGCGTGTATTCTCATGTTGTTTTCTAAAAGGGTTTTATTTCTTTCCATTTATAAGAATACCAATTTTACCCACAATGCTAAACATTATATTTTTAAAATACTGTTTATTTAAGTTTTTTGATGTGGAGAAACTTTATGACAGAGGAAAAATAGTAATTCAACCCAGAGGTAATTTTAGTGCCAACATATTACTGTATTTTCTTTCACTTTTTCTTTGCATATTTTTTTAAACATAGTTCAAACCATAGCATATAAATGTGGCTTTGGCTTCATATGTTATAAGCATTTTCCCCAAAGTTTGAAGGCTGCAGAATTATTACCTCATACGAATGTACCATAAAATAGTGGTTAAGTACACAGGTGTTAGACTCACACCAGAGTTTGAGATCTGCCATTTACTAGCTGTGTGATCAGGAAAGTTATTTAAGCTACGATTCTTGATTTGTATCATCTATAGAATGAGATATAATAGGGCCCAATGTCTAGTTTGAGGATTGAGTGACATTATGTAGGCAAAGCATATTAGCGTGATGCCAGACATATAACAAATGCTAAATAAACATTACCTATTAAATATAATATTAAGAAACATCATTTGTGTATATTTTTATTTTCAACATTCTGCAATTGTAACTAATATATGAGAAACATCTGTGTGTTTAAATCTTTGTCCACATTTGAGACTATTTTTTTATAATAGATTTTGGGGAATAGAATTACCAGACTATGCTTTTTAAATTAAAAAAAATTTTTATTTATTTTGAGAGAGTGTGTATGTGAGCAGCATTGGGCAGAGAGAGAGAAGGAGAGAGGAAACCCCAAGCAGGCTCCGTGCTGTCAGCGCAGAGCCGTTGTGGGGCTTGATCGCACGAACCGTGAGATCATAACCTGAGCCGAAATCAAGAGTTGGAGGCTTAACTAGACTATGTGTTTTTAAAGAGCTCTTAATAGTAGTTAGGGTGATGAAGGATGCCGTGTGATGAATTCCCAGCCACTTAACACACAGAATGTTTACCATTTGCTCATATAAAGTTTGAATGGGTATCCTGATTAGCAGAAGGAGGAGGACTTTCAAATGAAAGTTTAGAGATCAGGTTCCTTCGGTCATGTGCAGCCCTCTGCAGCCAGCTGGTGGCTGGGGGAAGAGAAGAGAATGTGGTACTTTGGAAGGTTCTCATGGGCCGGGTCTGAATGATGCCTATTTCTTCTACTCTGCCCTGACAGCATGGAGCCTGCTTGGATGCTCTCTCTCTCTCTCTCTCTCTCTCTCTCTCTGCTCTCCTCTGCTTGCGTGCACACTTTCTCTCTTTCCGTCTCTCAAAAACGAATAAATAGAACATTAAAAAAAGGTTATAAGATTCATATATGGAACCTTTTCCAGTGACCAATAAAGCCATTCAAAGTATACCTCTTACCCTCATGAGTAATCAGTGAACTATAAATTAATATAAAGTATTAAAATATTTTAAAATATAAAATTAAAATTAGCTAGCAACTCAACAGGTTTTTCTTAACGATTAAAGTCGTTGATGACATGAAACAAGCATTCTCATGACCTGCTGGGGGTGGCGAGAACCGGTACAACTTCGCTGAAGAACAGCGCGATAATTTACTTCTAGTGCTCTATTTGAGAAGATAATTTAATACGCACATAAGGAATATATTTATTAAAGCAGCATTTAAAATAGTAAAAACATGGAAACAAAATTAAGATCTAACATTAGCATATCGTTTTTTAAACACTTTTAAAATTTGAGTATAGCTGACACACAGCGATACGTTATTTGTGGTGCACGACATAACGATTCCACAAGTTTATATGTTACGCCATGCTCGCGCCTAGGGTAGCTGCCGTCTGTCACCGTACAGCACTGTTACAATACCGTCGACTATATTCCCTGTGCTGTGCTTTTCCTTTCTGTGACTCTTCATTTCAGAACTGGAAGACCGTGTCTCCCGCTCCTCTTCATTCATTTTGCATACCCTCACCCCTCTCTCCTCTGGCTACCGTCAGTTTGTTCTTTGTGTTTATAGGTCCGGTGCCGCTTTTTGTTTGTTTGTTGATACTTCCTTTTTATTTTAGAGTCCACATATGAGTGAAATCATTTGGTATTTGTCTACTCAGTCTGCCTCATTTCACTCAGCATTATACCTCCAGGCCCATCCATGTCTCAGATGGCACAGTCTCTTCCTTTGCATGGCCAAATAATATTCCGTTCCATATCTTCCTTCTCCATTCGCCTACGGCTGGACATTTGAGTCGCTTCCATATCTTGGCTATCGTAAATAATGCTGCAGTAAACATAGAGGTGCATATGTCTTTTCAAATTAGCGCTTTTGTTTTCTTTGGGTAAATACCCAGAGTAAACTTTCTGGACATACAGTGTTTTATATTTAGTTTTTGGAGGAACCTCCACACTGTTTTCTACAGTGACTGTACCAGTTGACATTCCCACCGACACTGTACAAGGGTTCCTTTTTCTCCACATCCTCGCCAACGCTTGTTATTTCTTGCCTTTTTAATTTTAGCCATTGCGACAGGTGTGAGGTGATATCTCATGGTGGTTTTGATTTGTGTTTCACAAATGAGTGAAGTTGAGCATCTCTTCATGTGTCTGTTGGCCATCTGGATGTCTTCTTTGAAAAAGTGTCTCTTTATGTCTTTTGCCCGTTGGTAAATCAGATTAGTTTTTTTGGTGTCGACTAACATTAGTGCATTGTTTAAATAAAGTAAGGCACCTCTATAAAATAGACTATTATGTGGCTACCACATCAAGTTTTCAAAGAATAATTAATTGGAAAATGTTTATGATGGATTTAATTTCAAAGCAGGTTAGAAAAAAATGACCTTGGCCGTATAAAAATTATATGGATATGTGTTCAAAACACATCGGAAGGAACTATCAGTGGTGACTGTTTCACAGATGGAGGACAGGGATCAGGGCTATGCGATTTTTATTTCTATTTTCCAAGTTTTCCACAATGAGCATGTATTTATTACAATCTAACAAACAACTTTAAAATCAGACATAAGTTCCAGGGAAAAATTGGATATGATTCACTTGCATCCTGTTTTTGAGTTTAGAGTACTTTTTCAACACCTTATCATCATCTCCTGTTGAAACAAATATAGGCCTTTGAAAACAAGTGGAACTTTGCTTACGTTTTGCAAAGTAGAAAAAAGGGGGGGATTGGAAATTATATGCGTTGTTTTATGAGTGTAGATGGCTCGCTAAGATGCCCCTGTACGTTAAGGCTTTTATTAGATGTAGATCCTGTCTCTGGAGCAAAAGTAACTGGATATTAGTGAATTCTTTGCTCTCATTCTTTGAAGTTCAAAGCGAAAAGACAAATATTGAATAATGCTCCTAGTAATTATTTTCTTTGACATTTGCCTCGTTGAAATGATATAAAATATTGCCTATGAAAGAAACAAATCCCTTTCAAGAAATTAAAGAACAGAGTACATGCTCCTGTTTGCGTGACGTGTGAAAGGTCAGAGAAAATGGAATAAATCGGAGGGAAATCGTTCCTTGCACCAAAGGCTGGATATTCCAAAAGCAAGAACACAATAACCTTTTATAATTCCTTCCCTCGATTTAAATTAAAAGAAGAAAACCTTAGAACATATGAAATGCTTGGAAAACACTCTGACAGAACCGCCAATGACCTTATTTTACTGTTTGTTATCCTGTCAGAGGAACTGACAGGCGTAACATCGTGGAAGAGCTAGAAGGTGATACAGTTCAGGGCTGTGCAGATTTACATGAATGCGGGAGAATGAGAGCCCCAGGGTGAGCTAGTTAAGTATACAATGTTCCAGATTTTCCAAAAGAAAGCTACGAAAGGCCTCAGCGTAGTATTCAGATGGCTTCAAAGACGGCCCGCTTTGATCCACGTCACACCTGGCCTGATGTGTGGGTTTCTCATCCCGCTTTGATGTAGCGGCCTGTTTGGTGTCCTTTTCTTTGCTTATAATCCTAAATTCACCGCATTGCCCTGGGCAGGTCTGTGCCATTTAATAACCAGAGACACAAGTATGCTCTCTTTGCCTTTCCAACTTCCCAAACATGCTGCCGGTGTGTGTAGGGAAGTCGGTCATTTAATTTTTTTTTTTTTTTGCTTGCTTTATCCCTAGCAAGAACGCAGCAATCACACATTTATCTCTTTAATAGTACACCTGCCGTGTGTAAGGAGTTAAATTGTAAATGACTTGAATATAAGAATTTTTTACCCTTTCAGCAAACGTGATGTTTGTTTATATACTTTTCCTTTTTTGATGGAAAAAGATTTGAGATTCTCGTGTTAGAATTAGGTGGCACGTATTTTATGTGTATCTAAGACTCCCCAGAGTGATAAGGGTTACTGTGGTTTTAAGGTGATTTATGTCCTAAGGACTCTGATCCTAATGGCTTTACATAGGATAAATCTGTGTTTACAGACCAGTTTAAATTTTTTTAATGTTTTTTTTTTTTTTATGAGAGAGAGAGACAGACAGACAGATAGACAGACAGGAGGGGCAGAAAGAAGGGGAGACACAGAATCCAAAGCAGGCTCCAGGCTTTGAGCTGTCAGCACAGAGCCTGACATGGGGCTCAAACCCACGAACCATGAGATCATGACTTGAGCCGAAATCAAACGCTTAACTGGTGCCCCCAGACCGGTTTAAAAACAAGCAGACAGGGGTGGCTCAGTCAGCTAAGTGTCCTACTCTTGGTTTCAGCTCAGGTCATGATCTCACGGTTTGTGAGTTCGAGCCCCACGTCGGTCTGTGCGCTGACAGTGCAGAGCCTGCTTGGGATTCTCTCTCTCTCCCTCTCCCTCTTTCTGTCTCAATATAAAAACCAAAAGGCAAACAAAAGCAAAAACAGATGGGCATCGAGGAGGGCACTTGTTGGGATGAGCACTGGGTGTTGTGTGTAAGTGATGAATCACAGGAATCTACCCCTGAAACCAAGAGCACACTGTATATACACTGTATGTTAGCCAATTTGACAATAAATTATACTAAAAACAAAAACAAAAAACAAACGAAAGCAAACAGACAAAAATCAGGTAGATCGCCCAGTGGAAAAAAGAGCACGTTACCTCATCTACGCTAGGCTGCCCCCGTTCCTTAGCTCTTCCCCGCAAACCTTTACCAGTTTTTGTCCAAACTGCGGGCAGACAGTGACAGCCTGCGGAGAGGACTGGAGTGGGTCAGAACTCCAGAATATGAAACAACTCGGTAGCAAGCAGCGTGAAGTCAGAACAAGATGGCGGCCGCAGTCAGGGCCAAAGTGAAGGCGGTGGCTGGGAGGCCCACCCAGCGGTGTCCTTGTATTTCAGTGTGGGACGGCCGCGATGGAGTGCGTGAGGCAGTACATCAGCGAGGTGCTGGACTTCATGGCGGACATGCACACCCTCACCAAACTGAAGGTAAGACGGCTTACTCACACCCTCGCTTCTCAGGTGAGCAAGACGCAGAGACGGTGTAGGGAATTACGCAGACCCACGGGATTTATTGTTGCCTGGGGCGGCGGCCGTGGCCCTGTCTAGCAAGTCCCTGTCTTGGGAGCCTGGAGAACTGAGTTCAGCCTGTGCCAGAGGGAAGAGCGAAGGGAAGGGCTGTTGGCATGCAGGAGTTCTGTGCGTGCCTCTACTTTTGCCATTCATGCAGTTCTCCCAGTGCCCCTGTTAAAGTGTCCCCATTCTACAGATGGAGAAACTGAGGCCTGGGGTGGTGCAGTGGCTCGTGCTCAAGGTGGCGCTACTGATAAGCAGCGGAGTCAGGGTTGGCCTCAGACCGTAGTGGCTCGAGATCATTCTCTTTTCACTCTCCATGTGGTGTCGTTTAACTACCTCTGAGCCTCAGTTCCCTCGTTCGCGACACAAGCCTAATGATACCTGCTTTGCCGACCGATACCAGGCTCGATGTGGCGCAGTGCGTGCAAAGAGACTTTTGTAACCCGGAACACCTCACGCAAACATAAGGCTTTCGTGGTTATCTGCATCAAAGCCCTCTTCTTCAAGAAAATAATTCAAGACAAGGGACGGAGCAAAATCTGATTTGCAAGTGGACGAGGTCCCAGCGAAGTTGTCGAGCTTACTGACTGAGTGCTCGGCAGGGTGTGATAAGTTGACGTAAGTCAGCTTCCCTGCCGCGAGGTGACAGGGAGCTAAAAGACTGACAGTCTGAGAGATCCGAGGAAGGCCCTGGACAGAGGGCAGAAGAGAATCCGAACACGGCCCAAGGAGCAGCCAGAGGACAACCTGGCGCTAACTGGTCCCTTGTTGGTAAACGGGATCTATTCGTCCCAGAAGCTCGTCAGCCACAAACGAGGTTCCTCCATCGCCCAGCTCAGTGTCCAGACTCTGCACAGATGACCGAAGTACTCCTTGGGCTAGGGATGGATTTGCAAACACTAGGTGGAAAGTGGAACCGGAATTTAAACTGGTGCCTTCTCACGGTAGCTGAACTCAAGTCATTCCTAAGGAAGCGCCCCTGGTCCTTGGCCATGCGCTGGTTACCGAGTGCTGAATCTAGTGACCCACACTCAGGAGGCTTTGGCATCAAGTGTCACGAGGAGGAGCCATCGTTACCTAAACACTTCAGCTAATTTTATAACCGCTTTCAAACTACAGAGAAAACCAGTAAGAAGGATCCGTGACGGTCACAAGGTTGGGAACTAGAGATACAATCCAACCCTCTGACTTCACGGAGATTAAGGAGACAGATCAGAGAGGCCGAGTGGCACGTGGCCTAAACTGGGGCTGAAGCCTGGGTCTCGGTTTTCATTTCAGTGCTCTTTCCGCTCAGCCACAGCGAGAAAGGGAACTTTCCTACATTAATTCAACAAATACGTACCAAGCACCTCTAATGTGCCTGGCGTTGTTCTGGGCATGTAGGGATGCAACAGTGAGTGAAAAGACACAGGAGCCATGCTCACTCAATTTATAGTCTGGTAGTGGGGTGCCAATTTTAATGAAAACCTCCTACAAGATAAGTGAAATTGCAACTTTCATAATTGCTATGAAAAAGGGGTACCCAGTGGTATAGGAGCTTCTAATAGGTCAGGGAGGACTTCCTGGAGGAAGTGACACTTGAGCTAAAATCAGAACAATGAATAGCAGCTAATTGGGTGAAGAGAGGCAGGAACAGTGTTTTGGGCAGAGAGACCAGCACAAGCAAAGGCCGGTAATGGGAGGGAGCCGGTGTAGAGGGGATGAAGGGGCAAGATGCAGAGGTCTACAGTTGCTAGATCATTCCATGCTTTTGAGGCCATGCTAAGGAATCCTCTCCCCTCCCCCCACTTTATCCTAAGAACAATGGCAAACCATCAAAGAAGTTTAAATGGATTGTATACTTGGGAGTGGTGATAGAAGGCGAGGGAATGACAACCTTCTCTTTTTAAAGAGCGACCAGGAATTTTCCAGGTACTCTGCCAAAAGCCATGAAATACCATTTGTTTTCGCAGAGCCACATGAAGACGTGTTCCCAGCCTCTGCACGAAGATACCTTTGGTGGACACCTCAAAGTTGGGCTGGCTCAGATTACAGCCATGGAAATCTCACGGGGCAACCACAGAGATAACAAGGCTGTGATCCGCTACCTGCCTTGGCTCTATCACCCCCCTTCTGCAATGCAGCAAGGGTAAGGCCCTTATTATCTTAGCAGCCAGGGTCAGTGAGTCAGGGAACCACCCTGAGTTTTCCGGGACTCAGAGCAAAGGATTGCCTTGAAGACTGACGGGAGCGCAGTGTGATTGGTGGGGAAGGCAGGAGATGAGCGCGTCCCCGTGCTTGCTGACCTGGCAGCATTTTCGAACACGAGCGCTTCGTGCTGTGCTGCCGGTAACAGGAACCCGCCCTCCTGCGAAAACCTCAGCCGTATCCTGATGGGTGATGAAAACCTGGCGCTTGGAAGTGCAATTTTAACTCTTCATTTCAACTAGTTAAATAAATCAATAGGTATTTATTGAGCACTTACATAGCTTCTGCCTTCAAGGAGCATGGTGGGTCGCAGCTGGAACAAAATCCATAGCAGAGCTGAGACAGAGCACAAGGAGGCAGAGAAGGGAGAGGGGCGCAGGGGCTGGTTCCTGTGAGCCCTCCGTTTTGCTCGGGCAGCTCCCTGGCTAGAGGAAAGGCTTGGAGCTGGGGCCAGGAGGGCAGGAGGGCAGAAGGGCAGCGGGAGACAATTGACTGCAGGGCAGGAAAATGGGTGGCTGCGGGCTAGGTCCCCGCCTCTCTCCCTTCCCCTCTCGTGGGGATGTCAGATGTCCTAAAGGAGAAGAAAAGAAAGAGTTTCGAAAAAACAGCTAGTCAGAAAGGCAGCCGAGTTGATGGAAGAATGATTTTTAATCCCGTGTCACCAGAAAGCTGCTCTTTTGCTCAAGCAGCTAAGGTCGGGGATTAGAGAGGGCGAGCGGAAAAGCAGATACGTCATTTTGTTGGCACTGTCACCTGGGTGTTTTATGGTATGTGATCGCCTATAAAACCACACTTTTAATGCCATCAGTAAGCAGTTGGTGAGCGCCCAACAAAACAGAAGCCATACAAATTGCCTTTAACGCTTCCTTCTACTTGGTAGGCCAAAGGAGTTCATCGAGTGTATCTCCCGCATCCGTCTCCTGTCCTGGCTGCTGCTGGGCTCTCTCACTCATAACGCAGTGTGTCCCAACGCCTCCTCCCCCTGCCTGCCCATCCCGCTGGATGCCGGCTCTCATATTGCAGACCATCTTATCGTCATCCTGATTGGGTTTCCAGAGCAATCGAAGGTAAGCGATTTCTGCAGCCTTAAGACTGTAGGCATCGAAATTGCTAATGGAAACCCTTATCGGCCTATTATGTGTCTTCTGAGAAGAAGCACTTGCCCTCGTGTGGATGTTAGGAAAGCAACTTGGTGCTAATGCCTTATTTAAAGTTGTTTAAATTCCCATGCTATCTTTTCTTCCCCCTTAAATCGTCTTTGTTTACTTTTATAAAGATAAATTATGGAGGCAAGCAAGAGTTAGTTAGCTTCCTAGGCATTTCTGTCTCAAAATAATGAAGAGAAATAAAAGGCTAGAAGGATAATAAAAATCCCATGATCAGTTTTTGGAACCAAATATGAATCGGAGGAAAATTTATGCTCTTAATTTTTCATGCACTAGCTTTTCAACTCACGTCTCTAGAGAGAGATACGTAAAGATACAAAATGAAAATAAGAAGGCCAGTTGGGAACTCACTAAAGCGCAGGCTGGAATCACCCACACGGAGGAACTTTGTAAATTGTGGAGACAGATGATGTGCTTTAGGGAATAAAGTAAACCCAAGACAGGCATCGGTCATGAGCCAGTGTAAGCAAACCAGACACTCTGGTACTAATCAGCTAAGAGAAGCCAAGGGCCCTCCACCACTTAGGCAAGTTCTGGGAAGTCAGCGGGGGGGTTGGGAGCAGCCGGGATGTGGCCAGGGCAAGCCGACTCTGCGATAAAGTAGAGCACCATCCGAACGGCCTGAACGATGTTTGCAAAAGGGAATCAGGCGGTCAGTTCCCAGTATTTCGAGCCAGAGCTGTGTTTGATTCCTAACGATGGTACTTTGTAATTTGTGACCTTGACCTTGTGACCTCTCTGAGCTCCGGGTTTTCATCTGTAAAAGAGACGAGGGGAGGGTTTGAGAATTGTGGAAGTGACCTTTGGAAAGTCTTCCACACAGCGTCTGGGGCATTGTAGGTGCTCGCTCCGTCGGTGCTCACCGCTAGTAGTCATACTGTCTTTGCTCCTGCCGTCTCTACTGCTGGTGATGGTAGAGTTAGTGAGCGATGGGCAGCGTGTTCAGGTAGCCCCCTGATTCCTCCTCCTAACTCCAGCTCTTCGAAGAGGGTACCATCATCCCCATGTTACAGGCAAGGAGACACCTCAAGGTGGTAGAATGATTATTCTCCCTGATCTAGTTTAGTGATGGGAACGTCATTGTCACGAACAGGCAAGGGGGCGGGCAGTGTCCTGCAGACTAAGGTGCCTTCTCTCTGGAAAGAAGCTTTGTTCTCTCCGCACACTCCCACCGACCGAGCAGAAAGCAGATTGTCTTCAGGTGGTGAATCACGAATCCATAACTCACGGAGAATTCCTTCAGCCCCCGATCTCTGCAAGTAGATGTTTTGGCCATGCTTCTCAGAAGGCCGAGGCCGTGCCGGACGGGCCCTGTGAAGCACCGTAGCCCGCTGAGATGTAACGGCTCCTGTCTCCTCCTTTTCAGACCTCCGTGCTGCATATGTGTTCTCTCTTCCACGCATTTATCTTTGCTCAGCTCTGGACCGTGTATTGCGAACAAAGTGCCGTCGCTACAAATGTCCAAAGTCAGAATGAATTCAGCTTCACGGCCATCCTGACCGCGCTGGAGTTTTGGAGCAGGGTGACGCCCAGCATCCTTCAGCTGATGGCTCACAACAAAGTGGTGAGTCCGCGAATGAGCTTCCCATCTTAGATACAAGTAACCTACGCCCGGGCCTCACACTCCCTGTTCTGTAAGGATCTCATTCGTAATGTCGTATCGATGGGTTGGTGGGTTTTTACACATACTGGATGTTCTGCTTGTGTAATAATTTTGATGAAAGACAGAGCAAGCAAATAAATTTAGTAAAAACAACTTTTGTTTGCTCTGCTTAGTGCCAAAAAAAAAAAAAACTTATATGAAACTTCTACCTTTAACGGTTGTTTTGTGCTATAAAGTCAAAAGGAGATTCATATTATTTTGGGATCCCAAGGCAATTTGGAAAAACCCTAGCCAGTTGGGTCATCCTTTGGCGGTGGTGAACAGCAGATCAACCACACGCGCTCCTTCCACCCGGGGCTCAAACCCCGAAAAGAGCCTCACCTTATTGAGTTGCCCAGGAGGACCTGAGCTCCCCCAGTCTTCATATCCAGTTCAGTTTTAACTCAGACGGCTCACCAAGAGAGGGGCCTCTCTGGATCTAAACCTCCCTGGATCTAAACCTCTCTGGAACATATCTGAGGTATTGTTAGCAGGGGCCTACTTCATTGAATAAGCTTGGATCAGTCTTTTGAAGTCAGGCTGGGAGGGCGTGTGGAAGGGATTGACAAGGAAGTCCTTTGTTACCTTGGAAGAGGATTCTCCGTGGAGAAAGCGACAGTTCGTATCTTGGTTGTGGGGGCTTTATCAGGTGAATTCTCCTCTGTGAGGGGCAGGGGATCTCAAAGAACATCAGTGTGCCCAGAAACCCAGCAAGGCACCGTCCACAAAAGGCGTAACAGAAATGACTTTGGATTGATTGGTACTACTCTAAGAAACATTTTCTTTCAGCTCTAATTGGAAAGGGGACTATATATTTCCTTTAGTGAAGCACTTTCTTTTCTTTAGAGAAGCAGATGTTATGAGGCAATTCTGTATGGAGAGAGGTATTTTAGTTCAATTTAGAGGAAATTTATGTGACAATTGTAGGGTGCATAAACACTTCTGAGAAACATTTATTGGATCATAGAGTCTGAGACTGAAGAAGAACTTGGAGATTAAGCATTCTGTTATTTTACAGACGATGAAACTGGGACCTTAAATAGAGATTTGGTTTCCTTCTGTTATCATGAGTTTTTTGACACCATTAATACCTCTGCTCCAAATCCCTTAGATAGATAAATGTTAGAAATGAATCTGTTCAAATGAGTTTTGTTCAAGGAATGATACTAATGGGTCTGAGCTAATTTTATTCTGAAAAATGTGTTAGACTCTGTACGCCAGTCTGGTAAAATCCCCTTGGAGTGTTTCAGATCCAGCCTTAGGAATTTCTGATCCGGGACTCTTGAACTGTCATCAGTGTGGCTGTCTTGTCCCATAGAGAACAAAGCCACAAAGACAGGTGTGTCATAAATTAAGCGGCCACTCCAGGTGAAAAACCTGTGGAAAAAAGGTCAAGAGGGAGAAAAGGACATAAGCCCAAGTTCCGTAGCTGGAAGGAAGGAAGCAGAAGGCATTTATCCTCTGGTATGAATCACCACGCAGTGCAGGTTAGCGAGATCAATACCCGAATTCCACCGGCAGCCCCGAGTTAGATAAGGAAGGCATGACAATTGACAATCCTCCGGAGCTTTTTAAAGTCACTTTCTAGTTGAAGTTTTAGAGGTGAATAAACACTACTTCTTGTGGTCCCCTTTGGTCGTCGTGCCCAAAGCCTCGTGGGCGCCTGACACGGGTCCTCTGTGGCTGCAGACTAGCTTTCGAGGTTTCTGCATTACTGGGAGTGGAATTGATTTTCATCTTTGTTGTTGCAGATGGTAGAAATGGTGTGTCTCCATGTGATTAGTTTAATGGAGGCATTGCAAGAATGCAATTCAACAATTTTTGTCAAGGTAGGAAAATCTTATTTTTATAAGACTGTTTCTTGCTGCTAAAAACAAATGTAGATTTACTTTGAATGTGCCTTTGAAGAGGAAAATAAAACTGACTTAATTTTGACAGTCAGAGTTGGGGGCTGGAGGACTCAGGCTCATGGGACAACCCTTCACCAAATGGTTATCATGTTAGTTTTTCTCTTGCTCTACCACCGTGACCAAGTCTATCTGGGTTGAATATGTTGGACCATGATTGCATGTGAACACACGTAATTAAAATGCTACTGGGGAATGTTGATCCGAAAATGACATTATGGTCGTAAAAATTGGTTGGTGGTGTCTCACCTTGCAAGATATCCAGAAAACCAAGGAAAATTGTCTTTAACTGTCTGACTTGGTAGCCAGTACTTTTCTCTAAGATAAATTAATTTCATTTCTAATATTCTAAATCACTAGATGATTGAGTCTGGTTGAGACTGATGGTTGAGTCTATGGGTATAACTTAAGTATTTGTTATCTGTCCAAGTACATGAGAAACATAATAGTGTGATAAAGAATTAAAGTAATTCCCACTGGCTTTTTATTTGTCCTTCCTTCTCCTGGACCACTCCGTGTGTACCCCACCACACAAAGTGGGTCGGCTTGGGACCTTCTAACTTGCCATTTCACTCCTCTGTTGTCCATTCTTCAGTAAAGGTCACTCGTCAAGTTAACTCACACAGTGCTGGAGAAAAGCAACGCATTTTCAGGGAAAACTTGACTGTGGTCAGAGAACTCAAAGTAGCTGGTTCAGATGAGGTAGAGAGAGCTTCTCTAGCTTGATAGTCAACAGCAAAAGTCAACACCATGAGAGAAACGATATGACTGACCCTTGGATGGTCATACCTGATTTTCTTTTTTTACAACTTCCTTGAAGTATAATTTATATACAGCAAACTATACATATTTAAAATGTACAATTTGATAAGTCTTCACATAGATCGTATATGTGGAAACATCACAGTTAATGAACATGTCCGTCGCACCTCTAAAAGTTTCCCGTATTCTTTCCAGTTGCTCTTTTCCACCACTCCTGTATCCTACATCCTGTCCCCAGGCAGCTACTGGTCTGTTTTCTGTCACTGTAGGCTACTTAGCATTTTCTAGAATTTTACATAAATGGACTTATACGATCCTTAGGCTTTTTTCTTGCCTTCTCTCATTCAGAATAACATTGAGATTAATCCATTTCGTTGCATGCATCAGTAAATCATCTCTTTTTCTTTCTGAGTAGTATCCCATTGTAGGGATGCATCACCTTTTAAAATAATTTTTAAAGTTTGTTTATTTGTTTTGAGAGAGACAGAGAGTGTGAGCAAGGGAGGGTCAGAGAGAGAGAGGGAGAGAGTCCCAAGCAGGCTCTGCAGAGACTTGAACTTGGGAAACTGTGAGATGGTGACCTGAGCCGAAATCAAGAGTCAGATGCTTAACCGACTGAGCCACCCAGGCGCCCCGTGGATATATCACCTTCTGTTTTCCCATTCATCAGTTCATGGACATCTGGGCTGTCTTCAGTTTGGGGCTATTACAAATAAAGCTGATGTGAATATCATGTACAAGTCTTTGTGTAGATATATGCTGTCATGTGCGTTGGAAAAATACCCAGGAACAGAATGGCTAGGCCGTATGATATGTGTATAACTCTCCAAGAAACCGA
Organism: Paguma larvata; assembly: GCA_030068075.1. NCBI lineage: Eukaryota > Metazoa > Chordata > Mammalia > Carnivora > Viverridae > Paguma > Paguma larvata. The sequence goes on from CM057827.1 coordinate 38,367,156, forward strand.
CAAAGTGATCGCGCCCTGTTACATTCACACCAGCGGTGTAGGAGCATTTGAGTTCCTGCACATCTTTGTCAACGCTCAGTGTAGTCAGTCGTTCATTTTAGACCCCCTAAGAACTGTGTATTGGTACCTCATCATGGATTTAAATCGCATTTCCCTTATTGACAGATGATGTTCAACAGCTTTGCATGTGCTTATCTGCCGTCCACGTAGCTGCTTGGTGAAGTGTCTGTTAAAATTATTTGCACGTTTCTTATTGGGTTGGATTTTTTTTTTCTTAGAATCGAGTTTTAGGCAAAGTCCTTTTTCTGATATGTGATTTGCAAAGATTTTCCCTGAAGTTGTCTTTTCACTATCTTAAGAGCGTCTTGTGAAGAAGAGCAAAAGGTCTTAATTTTGAAGAACTACCATTCATCAGATTTCTCTTTTATGGATCATGCTTTAATGTTATAGTTTTAAAAATCTTTGTCTAATCCGAGGAGAACTGAGATCTTAAACAATATTGAGTCTTCCAATTCACGAACACAGTATATCTATTTTTTTAAAAAGTGCTTTTTCCAGCAATATTTTGTAGTTTTCCATATACAAGACGAGCATATTTTTGTCAAATTTATCCCTACATTATCATGATCCTAGGGTATTATAAATGGAATGAGTTTTTATATTTAAATTTCTGATCGTCCATTGCTAGTATTTAGAAATATAACTGATTTTGTATTGATCTTGTAACCTACAAACTGTTAAACTCATTTATTAGTACTAGTAGTTTCTTTATAGATCTCATCGGCTTTTCTGTATTGATAATTATGTCATGTGCAAAAAAGGCAGTTTTATTTCTTCCTTTCCAGTCTTTTCTACCTTTTCATTTCTTTGTCTTGTCACATTGCTCTGGCTAGATCCTCTAGTACAAGTCAAATCGCAGTCATGGGAGTGAAAACCCTTGCCTTGTTCCTGATGTTAGGAAGAAAGCATCTTTCTTTCCTCATTAAATATAAATGGTGGCTGTCGATTTTTCATAGATACCCTTTGTCAGATTGAGTAAGGTTCTCTTCCATTTCTGGTTTGCTAAGGATTTTTGTCAGGAATAAATGTAGGACTTTTCAAATAGTTTTTCTACATTTATTGAGATGGTCATTTGAGTATTCTTTTTTGACTAATAACAAGGTGAATTTTATGGATTGATTTTTGAATGTTAAACAAATCTTGTATTCCTGGGACAAGCCATACTTGGTTGTGATGTGTATTATCCTTTTTTTTATCATCCTTAATTCTATTTGCTGACATTTTAAAATAATTTTTGCATTGATGTCATGAGGGATGTTGGACTGTAATTTTCTTTTCGTAATAACTATTTTTGGTTTTGGTATCAGGGTAATGATGGCCTCATATAATGATTTGGGTAGTATTTTTTCCTCTTCTGTTTTTTTTTTTTTCTTTAATAATTTATTGTCAGGCTAACTACATACAGTGTAGTCTTGCTTCAGGAGTAGTTTCCCGTAATTCATTCCTAACAAAGAACACCCAGTGTTCATCCCAATAAGTGCCCTCCTCAATGCCCATCACCCATTTTCCTAACCCCTCCCAACCCTTCACCCCCATTAACCCTCAGTTTGTTCTCTGTATTTAAGAGTCTCTTCTGATTTGCCTCACTCTCTGTAGCTTCTTTTTCCTTCCCTTCCCCTATGGTCTTCTGTTAAGTTTCTCAAATTCCACATGTGAAGGAAAACATATGATATCTGTCTTTCTCTGACTGACTGACTTCACTTAGCTGAATACCCTCCAGTTCCATCCACATTGTTGCAAATGGCAAGTTTTCATTCTTTTTTCATCATCAAGTAGTATTCCATTGTGTATCGAGTAGTATTCCATTGTGTATATATACCACATCTTCTTTATATATTCATCAGTTGATGGACATTTGGACTCTTTCCATAATTTGGCTATTGTTGATAGCATTGCTATAAACATTGGGATGCATGTGCCCCTACGAATTAGCACTCTTGTATCTTGGGATAAATTCCTAATAATGCTATTGCTGGGTCATAGGGTAATTCTATTTTTAAGTTTTTGAAGAACCTCCACACTGTTTTTTGAGGAACCTCCACACTGTTTTTGAGGAACCTCCACACTGTTTTCCAGGAGCGCACTGGCTGCACCAGTTTGCACTCCCAACAACAGTGCAAAGAGGTACCCTTCCTCCAAATTCTCACCAATATCTGTTGTTTCCTAGGTTGTTAATTTTAGCCACTCTGACCGGTATGAGGTAGTATCTCAGTGTGATTTTGATTTGTATTTCCCTGATGATGAGTGATGTCGAGCATCTTTTCATGTGTCTGTTTGCCATCTGGATGTCTTCTTTGAAAAAGTGTCTGTTCATGTCTTCTGCCCATTTCTTCACTGGATTATTTGTTTTTTGGGTGTTGAGTTTGGGAAGTTCTTTAAAGATTTTTGATACTAACCCTTTATCTGAAATGTCATTTGCAAATATCTTCTCCCATTCTGTCAGTTGCCTTTTAATTTTGTTGATTGTTTCCTTCACTGTGCAGAAGCTTTTTATCTTGATGAGGTCTCAATAGTTCAATTTTGTTTTTATTTTCCTTGCCTTTGAAGACATGTCAAGTAAGTAGTTGCTGCGGCTGAGGTCAAAGACGTTGTTGCCTGTTTTCTCCTCGAGGATTTTGATGGTTTCCTGTCTCACGTTTAGGTCTTTCACCCAGTTCAAATTTATTTTTGTGTATGGTGTAAAAAAGTGGTCCAGTTTCATTCTTCTGCATGTTGCTGTCCAGTTCTTCCAACACCATTTGCTAAAGAGACTGTCTTTTTTTCTTTGGATGCTCTTTCTCGCTTTGTTGAAGATTAGTTGGCCATATATTTATGGGTCCATTTCTGGGTTTCTGTTCTATTCCATTGGTCTATGTGTCTGTTTTTGTGCAATACCATACTGTCTTGAGGACTACCGCATTGTAATACAGGCTAAAGTCTGGAATTGTGATGCTCCAGGTTTGGTTTACTTTTTCAACATTACTTTGGCTTTTTGGGGTCCTTTGTGGTTCCATACAAATTTTAAGATAGTTTGTTCTAGCTCTGTGAAGAATGCTGGTGCAATTTTGATTGGGATTGCATTGAATGTGTAGATTGCTTTGGGTAATTTGTTTTTCCAATCTATGAGCATGAAATGTTTTTCCATTTCTTTGTGTCTTCTTCAATTTCTTTCATAAGCTTCTATAATTTTCAGCATACAGATATTTTACCTTTTTGTTTAGGTTTATTCCTAGGTATTTTATGGTTTTTGGTGCAATTATAAATGAGATCGGTTCCTTGATAGCTCTTTCTGTTGCTTCATTATGAGTGTATAGACATGCAACTGATTTCTGTACGTTGATTTTATATCCAATGACTGCCGAATTCAGATCTCAGTTCTAGCAGTTTTTTGGTGGTGTCTTTCATGTTTCCCATGTAGAGTATCATGTCATCTGTGAAAAGTGAAAGTTTGACTTTTTGCCAATTTGGATGCCAAGTTGGCTACCCTGACTTTCTTTTGACATCCAGAGCATAATAGATGGTTCTCCATCCCTCTTACTTTCAATCTGTAGGTGTCCTCAGGTCTAAAATGAGTCTCTTGTAGGCAGCATATAGATGAATCTTGTTTTTTTATCCATTCTGATGTTCTATGCTTTTGATTGAGGCATTTAGTCCAGTTACATTCAGAGTGATTATTGAAAGATAAGGATTTAGTGTCATTATGTTATCTGTAAGTTTCATGTGTATGGTGATGTCTTTGGTCTTTTGTAGTCTTTGCTGCTTTTCACATAGAGTCCCCCTTAGGCTCTCCTGCAAGGCTGGTTTAGTGGTCATCAACTCCTTTTTTTTGTTTGTCTAGGAAATTCTTTATCTCTCCTTCTAGTCTGTATGACAGCCTTGCTGGATAAAGGATTCTTGGCTGCATGTTTTTCCTGTTCTGCACATTGAATATTTCCTGCCACTCTTTTCTGGCCTGCCAAGTTTCAGTGGACAGGTCTGCTACTACCCTTATGTGTTTACCCTTGTAGGTTAAGGCCCATTTGAAAGCTACTTCCAGAATTCTCTATTTATCTTTGTATTTTGCCAGTTTCACTACGGTATGTCACGGTGTTGACCTGTTTTTGTTGATTTTGAAGGGAGTTCTCTATGCCTCCTGGACTTGGGTGTTTGTTTCCTTCCCCAGATTAGGGAAATTCTCAACTATAATTTGTTCAAATAAACATTTTTCCCCTTTCTCTGTCTTCTTCTTCTGGAACTCCTATGATACAGATATTATTTCCTTTCATTGACTCAGTTAGGTCTCTAATTCTTCCCTCATGGTCAAGTAATTTGTTTTCCCTCTTTTTTCAGCTTCATCATTTTCCAGAATTTTGTCTTCTGTTTCACCTATTCTCCCCTCTGCTCTTTGCATCCTCACTGCCCCTGCACCTAGTTTATTTTGCCTCTCATTGACAGCATTTCTTAATTCATTGTGACTACTTCTTAGGTCTCGGATCTCTGCAGCAATAGATTCTCTGCTGTCTTCTATGCTTTATTCAAGCCCAGCTATTAGTCTTATGACTGTTTTTCTAAATTGTTGTTCAGATTGTTCAGATATATTGTTTATATCTGTTTTGAGCAATTCTCTGGCTGTCATTTCTTCCTGAAGTTTCTTTTGAGGAGAATTCTTCCATGAATTCACATGTTGTGAATCTCTGTTATTAAGTGCATAAATGTTTAGGAATATTGTGCCTTCTTAATGAAATGAATTTTGAAATGGCTATTCTTAATCTTCATTAATATTCTTTGCTGTGAACAGTACTTTGATAATAAACGTAGTCCGGTTTTCTTTTGACTAGTGTTAGGATGGTATATCTTTTTCCATTCTTTTACTTTTTACCCTATTTGTGTCTTTATATTTCAAATATATTTATTACAGGCAGCGTGTAGCTTTTCTTTTAAATCCAATCTGACAATCCCTTCCTTTTAATTGGGTGTCTTTAACATCTTCATTTATGTGTTTTGTGCCATTGTTGGGCCTAAAGTTATTACCTTGCCATTTGTTTTCTATCGTTCCTTTCTGTTCTTTGTTTTGTATTCCTTTTTCTTTCTTTTTGCCTTCTTTTGGATTTGAGCTTTTAATGATTAAATGCTGACTATAATTTCCTCTTCTTTTTCTAGTTCCTTAAGATGGAAGCTAAGATTGTTATTTTGCGAAACCTGTGTTCTGTCATCGATGTTTAATGTGCTGAACTTCTTCTTTTAGCTGCATTCTTCCAGAGTTTTATATGTTCTCATTTCCGTTCCATACAAAATTCTTTCTCATTTCCCTTTTGGTTTCTTCTTTTCCCACAAGTCATTTAGAAGCAGAAGTGTGTTTTGTAGTTATCTTATTAGCTATATGTCTTAGGTTTTTTTGTGGTTTATTTAGAATTTATAGCATCCATCTTTGACTTAGCACCTTCAAGGAATATCATGCCATTTCATGTACAGTATAAGAACATACGGTGGTATACATCCCTTTCCAGCCTCAGCTTTGTGCTCTTACGCTCTTCCATTTTACTCCTACATATGTTGATAACATACGTAGAAGTACACCAAACTGTATGTTATATTTTTGCTTTAAACAATTATCTCTTAAAGAGACTTAAAATTTTTTCAGTATTAACTTATATTTGCTATTATTCCCATATTTATATTTGCCATTTTCAGTGTTTTTCATTTATAGAAAGAATCTAAACTTCTATCTTTGTTCTGCTCAAAGGACTTCCTTTACTATTTCCTTTTTTTTTTTTTAATGTTTTATTTGTTTTTGAAAGAGTGCAAGCAGGGGAGGAGCAGAGAGGGAGGAGAACAGAGGATCTGAAGTGGGCTCTGAGCTGACAGTAGCAAGCCTGATATGGGGCTTGAACTCAAGAACTGAGAGATCATGACCTGAGCTGAATGAAGTCAGTCACTCAACTGACTGCGCCACCCAGGCGCCCCCTCCTTTACTGTTTCTTACGCAGGTCTGCTGGTGATTGATTCCTTCTGCTTTTGTGTGTGAGAAAGTCTTTATTTTGCCTTCGTTTCTGAAAGATATTTTCACTATCAAATTCTAAGTTCTTCAAAGGTTTGTTTGTTTTCAATGCGCTAAAGATGTTTCCCCTCTACTATCTTCTTGCTTCCATTGTTTCTAACAAGAAATCTGTATTAGTCTAATCTTTTTTCTTCTGTATGTAATACATGGGTTTTTTTGTTTTGTTTTGGGATTTTTTTTTTTTACCTCTTCTAAGATTTTCTCTTTACCATTATTGTTAAGCAATTTTATGATGAAACACGTTGGTGTAGTTATCCTCGTGTTTCTTATGCTTGGATTTGTTGAACTTCTTGCATCTGTGGATTTATAGTTTTCTTTATATTTGGAAAAGTATCAGCATTGTTTCTTCAAATATTTTTTTCTATGCCTCTGCTCTACACACTCAATATTTCCTCTACTTTCTTGACCCTATTGAATATAGTTATAATAACTATTATAATATTATGTTATAATAACTGTTCCTTCTCTATTAATTCTGTTACCTGTATCATTTGGAAGTCTTTTCCAATTGATTGATTTTTATTCTCATTATAGGTTGCCTTTTCCTGATTCTTTGTATGCCTGGTAATTTTCTATTACATTCTTGACATTTTGACTTTGACTTTCTTGGGTGCTGGATATTTTTGTTTCCCTATAAGTATTTTTGAACTGTATTCTGTGTTATAGTTAAATTATTTAGAAATAGTGTTTTCCTTTCGAGACTTGCTTGTAAGCCTTGCCAGGTGATCGGAGCTGCGTTTTGCCCTGTGCTAATGTTTCTTCACTATTAAGGTCCCAGCCTTCTAAGTATTCTACTTGATGTTCTGTTAATTATAAGAATTGTCCACTGTCACCAGCTCGTGGGAACACAAAGTATTGCTGGTGCCGTGTGATCGCCTCTTTAAACTTTCGGGTTGTTTTTTCTTCCACCTCGGGCAGTTTTTCTCACATGTGTGCACTGGTCAGGATTTAGCTGATGACTCAAGGGGGACCCTTTATGCATCTTCAGAGTTCTCTCTCGCTCTCTCTTTCTGTGCAGTTCTCTCCTCTCCAGTACTATGCCTTACAGACTACACACCTTGGCCTTCCTGGACTCCCAGATCCATCTCCTCAACTCGGGAAGACAGTCAGGCTCTTTCCAGGTCCCTCCTCCCCATACCTGCAGGCTTTCTAGGCACTTAGCGAGGATAATCGTAGGGCTTACCTTGTTTCCTCTCCCTCAGAAATCACTGTGCTGAACTGCTGATGCCCAGTGTCTGAAAATCATTGTTTCATATACTCTGTCTGGAATTTTAGTCGTTCTAGGCAAGAGGGTAAAACCTGGTCTATGTTACTCCATCTTTACTGAAAGAGAAAGTTTTACAACTAATTTTAGTTTCAAGGGCTGGAAAAAACATGGAGCGAAATGAATACAGTCTAACTGAGCAGAAAGTCTTCAACTTATCCTGTAGCATAAACCGAGCTAAGAGGAAATGTATCACTTTTATTTTGGTGGAAAACAACCTGTTTTTGTTTTGTTTTGTTTTTTTATTGTCCTTCCATTTTCTGGATATCGTTTCTGCAGAGGAAAAAAAAAATCCAACCAACTTTATTATGACATTACACAACCCAGAATAAATTACATCTAATTCTTACTGACAGCTTTGTGGGAGCCACTAAGAGAAGAGAACTGAAATGAGTGTTATTCAGTAAGTCAAATTAGCATTCCTGAAATAGGATGGCTGCTGGCTTATATAATGCTATCAATAATAATGAGATTTAACTTGAAGACTTCAGTCATGTGATTCTTGTCACAAACTTGAAGGTCCTTTGCAGATATATTTTAGAACGATATGAGGTCACGTGCTTCGTAAATGGGTTAATAGCAAAAACCCTTCTAAAACCAACCTCGCTGTTCCCCTTGATTGCCTCATTCAGGCCATTAGCCCCAAGAACAGTGCCCGGGAGAGGTGTCCGCCCAGGGTCAGAGTACTCAGGGCTTCCTGGTTCCTACCCTCCTTGGTCCTTCAGGCTCTTAACAGGAGGTTAGTATGGGTACTTCCTAAATATCAAGAGGCATTTTGGATTGCTCCATATTAAATGGGTCAAAAGTCAATGCAAGTTTGTAGATATTAGGACCCTCTGAGCTTGTTTTTTGCTGTGCAGACATTGGAGAGGAAGTGATTAGACGAGTTTATTTTTTCCCAATCATCATGTTTACATGAGCCAGTCCTGCTAGTGGCCAGAGAGCATCTGTCACTAACGTTTGCCATCCCACAGTTTGTTATGAGGGTTGGTGGTTGGAGGAGGCAGAGAGGAAATGGCCTTCTCTGATATTTTGAGTTTTAGTCCAATTAAATCATCTGGTACATATCATACTGCGTTCCTAAACACAGTATTTATGCCAGAGACAGAGTATTACATGGCTGCAACATGAGCTCTGTGCTTAGGAGTGAACGTCAGTGAAAGTCAAATTAGTAAATGATGTATCTCAACAAAATGCCCAAAGCAGAGCAGCAACCAGATTAAGCCTTGGGAACAAAAGCGTAGAGAGAAATGTAATTTGTCACTTCACCAAGTGTGTGTGTGTGTGGGTGTGTGTGTGTGTGTGTGTGTGGGTGGGTGGGTGGGTGTGGGTGTGCGCGTGTACAATTACATGAGCCCTGCAGCCCATGGCCGTGAGTGGGAACAGAGAGGTCATTATCCCCTATCCCAGCGGGCCTCCCGCTAGTGCTTTCATTTTGTTCATGGCACGGCTCTCCTCTTGTTTGCCCAGGCTAGACACCTCACCTTGTGCTCTGACCTTTTCCTCACTCTAAAGAGTAAACCAGTCCTCAGAGTCTCTCAGGCTGTGTCCGCAGGCAACCACCCTCTCTCCCTCCGAGAAGCCACTCCTGGTCTTACCTGGACCATGGAGCCATCCTCCACCCAGGCCCTGGCTTCCATTCTTCACCCTCTTCCTAGTCTGCCGATTGCTGCCACAAGTGATTTTTCTGGAACACAGCTCCACTCACAGTGAACAAGGCTCCCCTCTTTGGAAGTTATATTGGATTTGGAAACAAATCCAGATCCCTTGTGTCTTCCCAGGGCACCACGGGTGGATGACGAGGGGCCTCACCTCTGCTTTTCTTTTTTTTTTTTTTTAACGTTTATTTATTTTTGAGAGACAGAGAGACAGAGCATGAGCAGGGGAAGGGCAGAGAGAGAGGCAGACACAGAATCTGAAGCAGGCCCCAGGCTCTGAGCCGTCAGCACAGAGCCCGACGCGGGGCTAGAACCCACAGACTGTGAGATCATGACCTGAGCCGAAGTCGGCCACCTAACCGACTGAGCCACCCAGGCGCCCCACACCTCTGCTTTTCTAAACGTGTTTCTCGTGACCCCCCTCCTGAGAACCTCTCGCTTCAGCATCAGCTGAATCTCTCCCACCTCCTCGCCCTCCGCTCACTCCCACCTGCGGGCCGTGCTTCCTGGAGCGCGCCCTGGAATTCGTTTGCTAGGGCTGCTGTGAGAACACCACAGAGGAGGCGGCCGAAACACAGAAACTTCCTGTCCCACAGTCTGGAAGCCAGAAGTCCGAGGTCAGGGGGCAGCAGGGTTGTTCCTTCGGAGGGCTGTGAGGGAGAGTCTGTCCCATCCCAACGCCCAGCTTCTGGAGGTTGACTGGCAGTCTTCGGCTTGTGTCCAAATCTTCCCCTTTTTATAAGAGCATTGGTCATATTGGTAGGGGCCCCCCTACCATAGAATGACCTCGCCTTAACTCAGTTACATCTGCATTGACCCCTCTTCCACATGAAGTCCCATTCCAAAGCAGCGTGGGTAGGGACCGTGAGGGGGCACACTTGAACCCATGACAACTGAACTTCTCTGTTAGGAGCAGAGAGGGTTGGAAGGGAGAGAGCGAAGCGATATCATGCATATGGAGTACGCTGACGATCCGAGCAGTGCTGTAATGAGGAACCTAGCCCCTCCAAACGTGCTGGACCAGCGCCCCCTCCCCCATTTAAACCCACCACTCTGGACTCCTGTGGTACCCACTTTGGGAAACACGGTCTTCTGTCCCTGACTTCTGGGTTTACGAGGCAGCCTTATATTCTGGAGGGCTGAAATGTGGCCGGGAGACCAAAGCAGGGATAGGAGAGCTGCTCCTGGAGGCCCTCGGGCTGGACCCTGGGCCTCCTAGGGAGGGCACAGCAGAGGGGCTCGGAAGAGGGGGCCGGAGAGGCAGCAGAAGGGCGAGGCTCCCCAGATGCCTGCCGTTTGAGCGCCTGGCCCTCCGCCGGATCGGGGACCTGCTGCTCACCTGCATGTGACCCATCCCGTCCGAACCTCTGGCCCAAGTCACTCTCGCTGTGTCCCACCTTCCAGATCACAGCCAGGCTGCTTGGGGCTCAGTTTTTTTTCTATCACCGAAGCATCGCCACCCCATCCCAGTGGTATTTTCTTAACGACTCTGGGCAAACAGAGTCGCCTTCCTGCTTGGAGACTCAGTCTCAGAGAGCCCGTGGAGGAAATTCTATTTCGAGAAAGTGAGGATTTAATTAAATAAATACACATTTAATTTCCCATGTGTGGTCGCTTTCAAGAGACAATCAGTCATTTACTCTGAAGCGTGTGTTTCAAGCCCTCACGGGGCACTTATTAACCTCCAAATGCCGCCAGCTCAGCAGGGTCCGGCCTCAGAAGGATGTTTTCCTGTTAATGGATGACTCCGCAGCGGGGTCCCGTCCTTCTGTGGTGTCGAAGGGGCTCTGTGAGCCCTGCTGTCCTGTGCGGTAACCGAAGCTTTTGGGGGCGGGGATGGAGACCGCTAATGACAAGGCTTCTGTGTTTCTCCACACAGCTGATACCTATGTGGTTGCCAATGATTCAGTCAAATATCAAGGTAAGTGGACGGGAAGCCCAGTGCCCCCCAGAGCAGGTCATAACACTAATAGGGCTCACTGATGCTCCCCTTACCGTGGAGAAAGGTGAGCTCACTCTGCTCTCGGCGCCCCGGCACTGATAAAGTGATTAGGTGGGCCAGGTGTAAGGGCCGTGCACGCCGAGGTGAGAGCCGGAGCCACGCTCGGACTCTTCACTCTCCACGAGGAAGGGGGTGGAGGGGGGATCCCAGAGTCAGGACGAGGCTCGGTTCCCGAGAGACTAGACTAGAATACAGAGACAGGACTAAATACAGGCTGACCCTACCTTCGGGGGACACACATGGGGTCTGGGCCCACGCGTGTGCACTGCTGTTTCCTGGCTACTAAAATGGACTTTTTGTGGGGCACCTGGCTGGCTCAGACAATGGAGCATATCACCCTTGGTCTCGGGGTCATGAGTTCAAGCCCCACATGGGGTGTAAAGATTACTTAAAAGAAATAAATAAACTTAAAAAAAATAAAATGGACTTTTAAAGAAATGCTTATTTATTTTTGAGAGAATGGAAGCGGGGGAGGCACTGAGGGGGACAAGGGACCCAAAGCAGGCTCTGTGTTGACAGCAGAGAGCCCCAGGTGGGGCTCGAACTCACGAACCGTGAGATCATGACCCGAGCTGGTCAGATGCTTAACCAGCTGAGTCCCTCAGGGGCCCCTAAAATGGACTTTTTGTAACAGGAAGGATTCTATTAAGAAAGGATAACACGGAATGAAAGACTGGCTTGAGCTAGAAGGGAAAGGACCCGGCCCCGCCCCTTGTTTCACATGTGAGGAAACATAGGACCAGAAAGAAGAGTAAGTGGGCCGGGCCCCCCAGCCAGGAAGGGAAACACCCCGTCCAGGTGACTTCTCCACCGCCAGGCCCCCTCACCTCAAGTGACGCGCCGTCATTGTTGGGCCAAACATGCTCCACGACCAGTAAAGGTCGCTTGACCTTATGATGGCAGAACCGAGCCACCTGCTCCTCCCAAACCCGGGCTCCTCCTACGGCGTGAGGATTACAGGGCAAGCAGCGCAGAAGATGGAACCCTTCTGGCTGAATTCCTTCTCAGAGTTGGGAGGGATGTTAGTGGAAAGAAGCTGGGCGGGGGTGAGGGGTGGGGGGTGATCTCAAGGTACCCAGACCCCGAGCGAGAAATGCAGCCATCTGCAGGGGCTGCAGGCATGGTCTTGTTCGTGGTGTTGGTGCCGTTTGTGGCCACAGGTGCCCCCCGCCACCCCCAGCAGCACGAAAACCTTTCTCCCACTGGCTTTTACTGTGAAAACAGTCGCTTGTACTTCCTCCTTGAGGCATTCAGTTGCCCCTCCCCCTGCTCTGTGGAACTCTGAGGCCGGAAGAGCTTCGGCCCTAGCTTCTCCGCGTGCACTATCGCGAGAACAGAGAGACCGTATCAATCATTAAAATGTAATGAGCACATATCACGTGCCAACTTCCATTCCAAACCCTCCATTAACTCATTTATCCTTCCAAACAAACAAAGAAACCCACGAGGTGTTACTATCCCCAGGCTGTCCATGAGAAAATCCAAACACAGACCGGGAAACCTTGTTCCCAGGGTTGTCCACAAAGGAGCTAGGATTTGAACCCAGGGCGCTGGCCACAGAGCCCAGGCCCTTGTGACGAATAGCTCCCGGGGGGTCAAGCATACGTGTCGGCTCTAAGTTCCTGTTGCAGTGGATGAGTCAAGCTGGGATTGGCATCGCTGGGTTGGATCTGCGCCAGAGTGACTTTAGAATCACACCGCCTGCCCGCGTCCCCTGCCCCGCACGCTGCCAGATTGGAGAGCCGGCCTTCCTGTTCGGGCCAGACAGCCCTTGAGCCGCGCAGGGGTCCCGCCCGCAGAAGACACCCCCCTGGGCCAGCCCCCCGGGTTGACCGTGCACATCGAAAGGAAGGAAACTAAACTTACACGTCTCGCCCTTTCTCCACAGCACTTATCCGCCGGACTCCAGCTTCGCCTCCAGGCCATTCAGAACAACGTGAACCACCACAGCCTGCGGACGCTGCCGGGCTCGGCCCAGAGCAGTGCCAGCCTGGTGGCCCTTCGCAAGTGGCTGCAGTGCACCCAGTTCAAAATGGCCCAGGTGGAGATTCAGTCCTCGGAAGCGGCCTCTCAGTTTTATCCTCTATGAGTGGACTCCTCGGCGCTCGTGGCAACACTCTGGTTTAGCAATAATGGGTTTCAAAACAAAACAATTTGATCCAAGCAGGTTGGGGAACACACTGGTACTGTCCATTCTCTTTCTAGTCTAGTAAAAGACGTGCAAAGGCCAGAGAGGGCCAACAACGAAGCTTTCTCGCTCGTATTTCTGATGACTCCTTGGGCTATCTGATTAAGTGTTTCCTTACATTATTTTTTAAAGAACCAAATCATTTTTCTTTAACTAACTTCTATTTTTTTTAAGAAAAAAAAAATAGACTGGTGGGTACTCACAGAAAAGTTGTATAAGTCCCCCTGTTGCTATTTTTGATGATAGAGAATAAATAGGGTTTTTGAAACCTTTGTAGTGTTTTTTCTTAAAATCCACTCTTGGCAATGCAATAACAAACCCGTCACCACAAGCCAGTGACACTTGACCGAAGCTTTTTGTCATTCTCCTGGGAACAGTGGCAGCTTGCAAGGACCATTACAAAGTGCACTTAGAAATTAGGTGGTTAACCTGTGCCAATTGTTTTCTTTGTTTTATAATCTCATTTTCCAAAACTGTCCGATAAGTTTTATTATTTTTAAAACTAATTTTTCAACTCATTCGTTCTAGGCTGTACTTTCTTGTAAGCTTTATGATAAACCACTTAAGTTTTGTGAATAATAAATTTTATTCTTTTGTTAAGACTTGTAATACAATTCAATTTAAAACTGTAGATCCCACCCTGGACCAGACGACTCCCCGCGCTGGCACAGAGCACTGCACCTGGAGTTATGTTTCATAAAACAGAATTTTAATAGTGTCAGAGCACCGAGATCTATTCAGCACTCCTCAGCATCTGACTGTGCATTCACAAATGATCTTTCTCTTCTCTATCCCTGTAATGCACTGACGACGAGAAGACTTACTATACATCTAAGCTGTATATTGACATGCTATTAAATGCCTTTTTTATTATCTCTGTGAGCCTGGGGTTTTTTAAAATCAGCCTGTACCTTCCTTGGAAACTTGGAAAACTCCTCTAACTTCCCCTTGAAACTGAAGTACAATTATTGAGAGGAAAGGCTTTCTTTCAGGTCATTTTGAAAAGAGAAATATACGATTTCTTTGAAGTCTGTTTTCCAGGAAGTACCTGAGGGTACGAGGCCTTTTTTTTTTTTTTTTTTTTTTATGTTGGTGATTAGGAGGCCTCTCTTTTCTGCTGGGAAGTCCGCTGTCTTCATGCTTCTCAGGGGGAAACGAGTCCTCAAATGTTTAAGTGTTTCCCCTGAATTCTAGAAAGACAGGGTTGGAGAGCTTCGTCCTGATGAAAACTTGCAGCGAGCCGGTCGGTTCCTAGATCAAGAATATAGCAATGATCCTGCTCCATATTTTATGAATGAGCTCTTCTTGAAAGGCCGTCCTCTGTGAGAATGCTCCCCGCTGGGCTTGGCTGTGCCCCTGTGAACGTTCTGTCTTGTATAGAAAGTTGTGCGTGTATTTCTCTCACTTGTAAACTGTCACAGTTTTAAGCTTATGTCCTGTCTCTGTATCCATCCCTAGGGCCTGGCACGTAGTACGGGTTTCATTAATGTCTGTTGAACCGAATGGATTTGATTAAGCAACAGGTCTTGCTTGAGCCACCTGTGGGCTCGGCAAGGGCTGAATTGTGACATTTTCTTTTTGAGCAGCAGTTCCTGGAGGGGGTAACAGAAACAGGCCAGAAGGGAAGGTCTTTGCTCTTTTCCCTGCGAGGGGTTTAACTGACTCCCCAATCTTGGCTCAACTGTAACCCGACCCTTCGCTCGTCCGAGCCCATCCTACTGCAGGCAGGATCTTAGCCATCCCCTCCTACCAGCAGATAAGGTCCAGAGACCTCCACAGGCTCTTCTCTAACCCCCGTTCTTTGACTGGACTCAGTTTCCCTGTTTATTTGCATTTCCCCACCCCCCCACCCCCTCCAGGGGCTGGAGATGGGCCCTCAATTCAGCAGTCTTAATTGGGCCCCGCACCTAAAGCTTTACCCCAGGTCTGCCTCCTTGCCCCTGAGAACTGGACCCACTTTCCTGCCATCCTGACCCCAATACTGTCCTTGATGGGACCTTGCCACCTCACTGGTTGATAGACCAGTAAGCTGCTTCTCTGGCCTACACTGCCCTCGCCCCCATTGCCCGGTATCCTCATCCTCTTTTTATATCTCTGTGTCAGCCCCTCAACCCCCACCCCCGCGGTGAGCCGGACACGGGTTCTTAGAAGAAAACAGTCTGGAAAAGAGGGGACAGGTGGGAGTTTCGCGGGATTGGCCCTAACAGGTAAGAGGAGACGCCATTCACCTAGATCAGGGGTTGGCCCACTGCCTGTTTTCGTAAGGTTTTATGGGAACGCAGTCACACCCGCCATGTACGTACTGTCTATGATGCTTTTGTGCTACAAGGGCAGAGTCGAAGAGGCGAGACAGAGACGTGCGGCCCCGAAAGCCTAAGACATTCACCATCGGGCCCTTTGCAGAAAAAGTCTGCTGACCCCTGGCCTAGATGAAGGCCACTGAGCGAAACCTGCGTCAAACCTTTGCATGGATGTAGCTTCCTGCCACCTCGGGGCTTTTGAAATGCCATTACTAACGTTTCCTCCTCTGTGAGATGGTGGCGACGGCACACTCTACGTCATAGGGTGGTCGAGGTGATCCAAGGATGCACGCAAAGAGAGCGAGGCCCGGCGTGTGGTAAGCACTCAGTGAGAGTTGTGAGTTGTTATTCTTTCTGTCATGTTAAAGCCTAAGGAAGCTACTTGCCCAAGGTCACATGGCTAATAAGAGGCAGAGCTGGAACCTGACCACAGGCTGGCTAACGCCAAGGCCCGGGCTCTCACCCACAGTCCGTATCGATTCCTGCTTTGCCATCCCGTGGCCCCTGGTCACCGCCGGGCAGCCACAGAAGGCAGAGAGAGGCCAACACACTTTTCCTGATCCGGATTTGGCCAATACTAATTATCGGCTTGGAGAGGGTCAAGGCGTAGAGTCGGCGTTCCTTCCCCCAAGAAGTCCTCCTGGCTTCAGGGTGTGAACAGAACATTCCGAGATTCCCAAGGGTAGAATGAACCAAAATCTGCAAAGGCATAGATTCCGTGATCGTTTGCCATGGGCACGCCTCTTACTAGTTGCACGACCTTGGACAAGATACTAAACCTCTGTGGACCTCTGTTTTTCCTTACCTGTAAAATGGAGCTATCTGCCCATCTCCCAGGGGTGATGGAAAGCTCACGTGGCACTTGGGAGAATCTGTGGGCCGCCGGGAAGACCGGGGACGCCTTCGCCTTGTGAAGACCACTCAAGGGAACAGCTCCCAGCTGCAGAATCACCTGGTTTGTCCTTCAGCAGCAAGACCTACTGGCCACGAGAGCCAAACGTGGTCATTAGCCAAGGGTGTCCAGTCTCCACCGTGTATCCTCTCTTTACAAGTGTGTCATTCTGCCTCTCATCGAGTGTTTTCAGCAAATCTCTTCCCAGAGAGTCTCACCTGAAGTCAAGCGGTTGCAGCAACCATGCCATTTCCCAGCTGCGACAGGCCAGATCGGATTGGATCGGATTGGAGAGAGAAGACTCTTTCCGGAGCTGGGGTCGAAGGGCCTCTGGTGATCATTCAGACAATGCAGATCATTTCATAGACTTCTTTAATAGAATTAACTTGCAAATATGTCTATTGGGTGGGGCGAGTGTTTTGACAGTAATGGAAGTGCTTGGAACTCAATGGAATAGTATCGGACCATGTTTTTATGAGAGTTGATCCCTTTGGGGGCTGAAATCTTATGCCTAAAAGGTCGGCCAGTTCGTCCCACTGACAGGAGCAACAAACAGTATGCCTCTTGAATAGGATCCAAGAGAAGCCACAAGAACTGTCGTTTAGGAGAGGTACTAGGTACTGAGTACTTCACATATATTACCTTTTCTCCTCTTAGTGCACCCCCACTCTGTTATTCCCATTTTGCAGATGAGGCAACTGAGGCCCAGAGATTATATAATTTATCCAAGGTCATACAGCCAGCTGTAATAGCATTAGGACAAGACGGAGTCCAAGTGTTCATTTCTCTTCCCTTTTCCTGTTTCCGGGCTCTTTTGATTAACACGTGCCAAGAGCACGGGATAGAGAAATCCAAGGGCTTTCTTGGAGAGGCTCAATCTTGGTGTTTCTGTTTATTGGTCATCAGTCATAAATTTCCGTCAAGCCAACATCACGTCATCTGACAAGGGCATTCCCCCCTTTGCTTTGGGAATTCATTTATTTGAAAAAAAAATTATAGCTCGCAAGTTATATTGTATATAGTTTTCCACTTAATATAACAGTTTTATGGAAAAGAATAAAATCGTATGAATTTAAAAGCATGACGATGGACTCTTGGATTGGAGGCCTGTGGAGACTTCGCTCAGCCCTACAGACACTGGCCCCAATTAATTATAATCAGAGCCGCCAGATATGAGGGCTCACTACTTGTCAGGCACTTTAGATACAGTATCTCATTTAATTTCCACAACCATGATGGGAGGAAGACACTTCGGTTATCAACCCCATATTACAGATGAAGAAACAGGCACAAAGCGACCAAATACTTGCAGGAGTTAGTAAAAGAACAAAATTCGAATCCAGATCTGTCTGCCACCAAATCCCTGATTCTTTCTAATACATAATCTGATAGTTAATGATGCGTGGAGTCCTTTGTTACTCGCCTGACCAACAAGGTGGAATAACGTAGACCAAAATCGCCACCTGGCAGACAACCGGTCGAACTTGGCCCACCCCATGTTTTGTTTGATGAGCTTCAATTCGTCGCTTCTTGAAAGTGTTGGTTTGAAATCTCTTTGACGGAGCACACAGTTTTGTATAGGTCTTGTTACTGACCTCCGCCTCCCAAGCGGGCAGACCCCGAAAGCCTGTCGGCGAAAATCCTGCTGCAGCTAGGCTGATGTACAGGGCCTCGCCCGGTTCACACAGCCACCGGGCCCGCCCTGCAGGCATGCGGGTTTGCCACCCGGTTCAGCCTGACCTCACATTTTATGGGCTCTGTCCTCAAGCCAGTGGCAAAGCTGACTTGGGGCAGTTCTCCCAGCCCATAGTTGCCTTGCTCCCCCCTCATCATTCCTCTGCCCCCCGCCATCTTCATGGCCACTGGCTGGAGCCCCTGGCGCTCCCCACGCCCACCCATCCGTCTGACCCCGTTTCAGGATGGAACCACCATCCTGGTTCCTCCCACCTCGAGACTCGGAGGTCAGCGGGTGGCATCAGGTGAGCTCTTGGCCCCAGCTCTTCCCTGCAGGGTGTACAGGACATCGGCAGAAGCCGTGGATTTGGTTGAACAAAGAGCTGGCTTTTTAATTATGCAGCCCAGACGGGCCCCCGCCAGCAGGCCGGTGGAGAGGGGAGCCTCCCGGGGCCGGCTGGCAGACGCCCTGATTTCCGCTCCTTCAAGTGGCCACTTGGAAGAGAAAGGAACCAGCAAGTAATCAAGCGTGAAGGACAGAAACACTCCAGGTGAGGACAATCAGGCCCCGCTGAGCTGGGGGTGTGGGGGCATGGGGGTGCTCCGCAGAGTGGGGTCAGGCCACTTCCAGACGGCGGGGCGTACCCAGAGCCCGCAGCTCAGAGTGCTGAACGCCGGGCCGGGGCGGGGGGGCGGTGGTCAGATGCACACAGGCCGGGCAGCCGGGTCGGTTGGAGACTTTGCCGCAGACCTGTTCTCTGACCACGGCCAAGTCACTTGATCTTGCTAAGCCTTGGTTTCATGGGTAACAAAATGGAGGTGGTAATTCCTCTCTTCCAGCCTTTCTGTGAAGAGTAAACGTGACGATATCTGTCAGGTGCTTAGCCCAGACAGAGAATCGTACCCAAGCATGACAGCCAGCCTTTAAGGAGCACTCACGACTCCTAGGTATGCCGGGCTCTGTGCTAAGCGCCCGACGCTCATGCAGCCCTTTGTTCCTCAGACTGTAATGCCATGTGACAGCTGGTGTTTTGCTGAAATGAAATCACAGCTTGCAGTGGGAATTTGGCTCCAATTCTTCTGCGTGCGGGCGTTCCCACGCTGCTGTGCTCTGCGTGGTGACTCAAGGCTCCCTCCACGTTCCTCTGTTTGAATGAGCAACTGGGAAATCCTCCTCCATCTGGCTCGTTCTGGCATCACTGGGACTTCACATGGTATGAACACATCTTTGTGTTTGTCATGGGGATAATATTGTGAAAATAATCAATGGATAATGTTCTCTCTTCTTCTCCAGGAAACCACAGTCCCCGGCCTCGCCTCATGGATGGCGTGAGCCAGGAGGAGGTTCAGATGTAGGGAAAGTTCTGGTCGGATCGGAGGAGGAAGCAGAGAGCCCGCCTCTTTTGGACCTAGTGGGTCACCGACCAAAGAAAAAGGGCAGGGCTGAGAGGCCAGGCGGGCCTCACGGGGGTGAGGAGGTGGTAAAAATACCCAGATGGAAACGCACCCGGGAGCCCCACAACACTGTGGCACGCCGGCCTCCGGAGAGGTGCCTGCGGCCACGGGCAGCCTCGGTGGGAAGAGGGGTGGCTGCCTACAGGAGCCCGCCCCCCACTCCGCCCCCTGCAACCCTCTCCCAGCCCGCATGAGGGTGCAGATTCCAGAGTCCCCAGGGCTGGGGCTGAGCACAAGAAGCTGGGCAGAGCCCACGCTCAGGAGAAGAGATTTGTATCAGGGGCCTCGGGGGCAGACTGCTTCGGAAGGGCCCAGGCGCAGCCCTGCCGTCACCTGGAGGGGAAGCAGCCCAGGCTGGTCCCACCTGCCACGGCCTCAGCCACCCCATCCGAGCTTGGTTCCCTTGCGCCAGAGCCCCCAGCGCCTGCTCGGGGGTACTCCTGGGTGCCTTCTAGACGGGAGCAAGCCCGGGAACTCGGCTCAAAGACTGAGCATCCGCCCGAGAGACAGTCATCCCAAGGAGACCCATTAAACAGGAAGAGGCCTGAACCGCATTAATTTTGCGAATCCAGGTTTCGCTACCTCTCACACCCCCATCCACCATGAGGTAGAGACTCTCAAAAGTTGTGCGCAATAAAATACTGTATTTTTTTTCTTTATGCTGTGTGTATGGTGTTCAATTCATAACCCACAGTTAATTAATTCTACAAATATTTCTTGTGCCAGAATGTTTGGCGGGGCAATGTTTGGGGGGCTAGAGATTTGGCAACGAATAAGACCAATGCCAGAGTGGGTCCCTGTTCTCAGGCACCTTCTGTTTTTTGTCTTTTGTTTTTTATTTTTTTTTATGTTTATTTTTGAGAGAGAGAGAGTAGGGGAGGTGTAAGGAGAGACGGAAACACAGAATCCAAAGCAAGCTCCAGGCTCTGAGCTGTCAGCACGGAGCCCGACGTGGGGCTTGGACCTACAAACCATGAGATCATGATCTGAGCCGAAGTCAGATGCCGACCTGACTGAGCCACCGGGTGCTCCAGGCACCGTCTATTTTTTCTAAGTGTTTTATTTATTTATTTTGAGAGAGAGAGAGAGAGAGAGCGAGCATCCCAAGCAGGCTCCATGCTCCGTGCAGAGCCCAACGCAGCCCGTGAGATCATGACCTGAGCTGAAATCAAGAGTTAGATGCTTAACCGACCAGAGCCCCCCAGGCACCGGGCATCTTCTATTCTAACAGGAGGAGAAAGATGATGGTGAGTGCGTGCGTGTGTCAGCAAGGGTCCTTAGCGGTGAGAAGTGCTGTCCTGAAATAAACTAAGACAAGAGAAGAATGACTAGGTGGCCTAAGAAAGCCACAAGGTGGTCCCCGGGGAAAGAGTGACTGTAAGGACATCAGCTGGCACATAAGGAGCAGCAGGAAGGCCAGGGTGGCCGAGGGAGAGGAGGGGAACAGGAGGAGGGGTGAGGGGTTGGGGGTGAGGGAGAAGCAAGGGCCAGAGCAGGAAGGGCCTTGTGAGCCAGGGAAGGAGTGCGGCTTTTGTTATAATTGTAGAAGTCATGGGCAGGGTTTGGGGTGTTTTTTTTTTTTTTTTAATGTTTATTTATTTTGAGAGCGAGCGAGCAGGGGAGGGGCAGAAAGAGAAGGAGAGAATCCCAAGCAGACTCCACACCGTCAGCGCAGAGCCAGACTCAGGGCTCAACCCCACAGACTGCGAGATCATGACCTGAGCCGAAACCAACAGTTGGGACACTTAACCGACCAAACCACCCAGGCACCCCCGTGGGCAGGTTTTTTCATTCATGTATGATCTGACCTGTGTTTTTGTAAAGATCCCCCAGCTTTTGTGGGAGCTACTGGTGGGGGACGACGGAGGCAGAAGCAGGGAGCCGAGGTCGGGATCTCGCGGTAGCCCGGGCAGGAAGGGGTGGCGGCTTGGCCCAGGGTAGGGGGCGCTGGGTTAAACGGCTGGATCTCAGAGATCGGGGGATGGGAGGTGGTAGGACTTGCTGACTTATTGGTCGTTGGTCCAAGACACAGAGGCATAAAGCATGCCTGTCAGGGTTTGCACTGAGACACGGTGGTGGCCGACGAAGCCGTGCGGGGAGCTGAGGAAGACGGGATGATTAGGGACAGTGGCGGGGGAACTGGAGTCCTGCTGGGCTGTGTTGGGCCACCTGTTCACAGGAAGTGAGCCTCTGGACAAAGCCAAGTCCGGAGATGACGGGCAGTTGGGGCTGGCGGTGCACAGGCTGAGCCAGGCGCCCATGAGAGGATTTGCAGCCCGGGGCCTGGACGAGCTTGCCGGGAGAGCGTGGGGGGCACAGAAGGGAGATCACGCAAGGCGGGCTCCAGGCACGGTGGGCGCCGAGGCCTCGCAGAGCACCCAGATGGCTTCTGTTCTCACTACCCACATGATGACCACAGTGCCATTGGTCACGTCGGGCTGTGAACACAAATATGAAAGTCTCTGTGTGTGTTCCCATGATCCAGGCATGCTTGTTGCATTTTTTTTTGAAATTTGACATAAAAATGAAATAGCAAATTAAGTTCTCATAAAGAACACACGAGCCCCTGAGAATATATCCTGTTTCAAAGGTGAAGGGCAAACCTCCAGGCAGAAGTCAGTGGCATTTAAGCTAGTGTCACCTGGAATTCCGTAGAACGAGTGCCCCACACACCGGGTCTTCCTCAGCCCTGCTCTTTGAGGACAGCTTAGAACGACCTCATAACCTCTGGACCCCTCCATGTTCCTGGATAGGGATTGTACTTCCCCGGGCTGGGCTCGCGTCCGGGCTGCGAGCCCACATGAGCAGTATACCCGCCAGCCTGTAAGGCCGCCATCAGAGCGCCCCTCTGCTCAGGGCATTGCCCTTCCAGGAATCCCTGTGCGGGATGCTGTTACCCCTGCGTCAGAGAGTCCGGAAAGGAGGACATTTTATTTAAATTAGGAGGTGTAGGGTGGGGATGCAAGGAGCAACATAGAAAAATTCCTAGTTCCTTCTAGTTGTTTCCTTTTTAAATTTTTTTAACTTTTTATTTATTTATTTATTTTTGAGAGAGACAGAGCACGAGCTGGGGAGGGTCAGAGCGAAAGGGAGACACAGAATCCAAAGCAGGCTCCGGGCTCCCAGCTGTCAGCACAGAGCCCGAGGTGGGGCTCAAACTCAGGAACCGCGAGATCATGACCCGAGCTGAAGTCGGGCGCTCAACCGACTGAGCCCCCCAGGCCCTCTTCTGGAAGTGCCATATTTTAGGTCAACCTCCCGGTTCCAGGCGAAGTGGGACAGTTGGTCTTCTCAACTGAGTCAGGGATTGAGATGGCCGAGTGGTGGGGAGGAGAGACAAGGTTGGTACCTGAGAGTCCCCATAAATGCCGGTCTTGGGGATTATGATGAAACCATATGGAAATGAGGTGAGCCCCACCCTGGGTATGTGACCGGGCCTCAAGGCAGGGTCACATCCCACATTCCGCCTGCTTTCTCCTTCCCAAGCCCCACCCCCGCCCCCCGCCACTGCCCAGGACCAGGCCCCTACCACAAAACACAACTGACAGTCATCTTTATAAGTGTAATTTTATTGAAAATAAAAAAGGCATGGTACTTTTTTCCTCATAAGTAGCATCCAGTCTGCCCCCCCCCTCAAATGCTGCGGGTCCTGCTCCCTGTGTGGTGTCAGCACAAAATCCACATCAGTGGCTCGCTGCTGGACAAGGCGGCACCGACTTGCACATATGACCGTTGAGACAGAGCGAGAGGCACGAGTCCTCTCCATGTGCGCACACGGCACGTCGTGGGGAAGGCAGGATATTTACATACATGCATGAGATAGCCCAAACCCCCTGGGCTGCTTCAGCCAGGCTTTGTAGAGCTTCAGAGAGTACAGTAATTTATATAGATATAGATATCTCTTTAAATATATATATATAACTATATATAATATATATGTCTATATTTTTACAGCTACTAGTCTTTCTTCCAAAACGTGCTTTAGAAGCCCCTAAGTAACACCTCAGAACTCTAGGAGATCCTAAATGCCCTTCTAAGTTGGGCTCAACTAGGAGACAGTTACAAAATATCCAGTTGAGAAAATGCAGGGAAGAAATGTGCCTTTCGTTCTTGACCTCGAAGTTTGGGCTAGCCCGAAGACCGGTCTGCATTTAGGGGCTGCAGGAACGTTCCTTAAATAAAAGTTCTGATTTCAAATACTGGGTTGGCGGGGGAGTTACGGATGCTTCTTGTTACTTAAGCGGAAACTCCAGTGAGGCTCTCTGGCAGCACGCGTGACAGTATCCAAATGGCCGGTTCTAGGTTTGCGGGGGGCGGGGTTGGGTTGAATTCTCAATGTGAATTCTTTTCTAAAAACTGGGTTCTTCTCTTGGTCTTCAACTAGCTGACCGAGAAGAGACTTTACAAACGTGATTTGGGGGAAATTTATGCACAAATGTTAGCTTTTCACGGAGCCCTGGCTGTGTCCCCGGGGAAGGGGATACTGGCCCCAGAGCGAGGTGAATGCCAAGGGTAGATGGTTGGGAAGCCCTGCCCGGGGCTGAAGGGTTCGTTAGGTCAAGTGTAAAACCGCCTAGGTTTCAGCCAGGGTCAGGGAAGGTGGGACCCACGGAGTGGTGCAAAGCCGGGCTGCGCCCTGCCTCCCTTGATGTCTCCCCGGGCCGATGCCCGTCACTTCATGGCCCCTTAGCCAGGGTCCTCTCCTCTGGCCGAAGGTGCCTCCCCATCACTTCTGAGCCCAAGGTGGTGTGTGCACAGAGCTGGGGTCCTGGCTGGGTGTCTGCTCAGGGGACACGCAGGGGACCCAGCAGAAGGCTACAGGCAGTAGGGGAAAGCGCCTCGCCGCAGACCTGCACCCTCTGGTCTTTTGTCGCCAGCTCAGGGGCAGCGACATAGGCCGTTGATGGCACCGTGCCACGCAAAGGTAGGCGGGGAAAGCAAAATGCAAATCCAAACCCAAACCGGGTCCTCACCCAGAAGGAGAACCAAGAAGAAGGAACCCTTTCTGGGAGGGTACGGGCCTGGGCCTGTCCTCAGCCTGGTCCTGCTGACCTGCGGGGAGGACCTCGGTCCTCAGTCACAGCAAACTCACCTTCTGCCCCGTGCTCTCCGAAACACAACGGAACACAGACAGCTCTGTGGGCAAAGGGATTTACAAGGTGGGTTTCCAAGGTTCAGCCCCAACGGGGACTCGTTTTCTGTCTTGTCAGGCTCACCTGGATGGTAGAGTCTCACCGTGGCCCAAACACCCTTGCGAGAACCACACTGGCGGTCTGGAGAGTGGACGGGGTCCACCTAGCTCAGTTCCTATACAGAGAGCGGAACCGCTAAGTGTGTCCACTTCCTTCTGAGCAAGTGTTGGGGAGGGGAAGGAACCACGGGGTCAGGAGTGTTCTCCCAATGCAGGCGATGCCAGACTGCAGGCCGCTGTCCCCACGGGCCCAGTGATGTGCCCACAGGGCGGGTGGCCACCTGGGAGTGAGGCGGGGGGACCAGGATTATCAGGCCTGGAGGGTCCTCTCCCTCCTTTCCCTTCCTTCCCTGCGCCCACGTCTGGACATTTCAGCACTTTTAGAACATTCAAAGGGGGCTGCTGGGAGAACACCACCTCCTTCTGGGTGAGGGGAGGCTGGGGACTCTCCGGAGAGGGTCTGAGTACCTGGTCATGGCCTTAGCGGGTCTTCAGGGAGACCCAGCTCCAGGCCGAGTCAGCCTAAGCCAAAGTCCCGGGCTTGGCATGAGTGGTGGCCTCTGCCAGGTGAAGGCAGGGCATGGCTCACACGGAGGCGCCAGTTTCTACGAGGATCGGGTATGGGAATGAGTCTGCGAATGGGCAGTCTGTCCTTCCTGGGTCCTTGGCCTGGCGTTCAGTGAGTTGTTTTGCCTCTGGAAGGTCCGCCGCCGCTAGCTCTGGGTGTAAAAGAGCCCCTCTGTCTGCTCAGTCAGGAGGGGACCTTGCAGGCTGGGCTCACAGCCCGCCGTGGCAGGGGTCAGAAGTCCAGAGCCGGGGGCCCGGGGTGTGGGAGGGAACAGGAAGGAAGGAGGCAGGCCCTGAAGACTAAAGACAGTGGCCGATGGGGCGACAGACAGATGAGCGGGAAGCACCTTTGGAAGGGGACATCTCACGGCTGTGCCGATGGCTTCTGTTGGGACACGTGGTGATGGAGAGCAGACAGTCTTCCTGGGGAGGAGGAGAGGTTTTCTGAAAGGCAAGTGACTCCTGGGTCACCTTTCTCTTGGCTAAAGCGGGATGCCCCTACCCCAGCAGACGGACAGACTCCCCGCCTTTGTCAGAGCGCAGCTGGGAGACAGCAAATCAAACACAAGATGGAGAAGAGATGTGACGAGTGGGGGAAGGGGGGTGGTGGCGCCGCCCCGGGCGCTGCATGCGGGTGAGCCTGGCGCAGCCTGGTGTCCGTGCTGCCCCTGCCCGCGAGCTGACCAGGGGCGGGGCTGGGAACGGGATGGTTTCTCCTTCGGATGTCCTGGACACGCCCAGAGTCAGCTCGTGTCCTCCTGCTTTCCCGTGTCCACTAATGCCACCAACGGGCCCCTCTGCTCAACGGGTCCGGGGTCTGCAGACTCACACCACGGCGCTGTTCACGTCCAGCCCTTTGTTGCTCTGCGAGGAGGTCATGGGATACTCAGCAACGCTGGTGCCGTTCTCCTCTTTTCTCAGCGGTTTCCTGGGAGGGGAGGCAGGGACATCCATTAATGACCAGTGGCTGGGGTGGGGGCATCATGTCCTTTCGGTCAGGCCACCAGACTCTGTTCTGGGTTAGGATCCTCAGGCTGCCGGTCCTTGTGGGGGCCAATCAGGAGCCAGAGGGGGTCTTAGTGAGGGGTATGGCATAATGTGTCGTGCACACGAGGGCACGATTGGGAGTGAGAGAGGAGAGCCGTCGATAATGAAGCAGGGACAAGAGGCATGAATTGGGACTGTTTGGGACAAACGAGAATGGAGAACCTGTGGTCAGCCTCGTAGGACGCACAGTCAGGCTTTGGCTGATCTCTGATTATGAGCAAACAGATGTGAAGATGGATATTTGGGGGTGCAGAGTTGAGGTGCCCGAGGTTGGATTTTGCAGCCTTGCCTCTGTGCGGTCAGAGGTACATGGAAAAGGTGATGAAGAGGGTGGCGGTGAGGGTGATGCTGGTGGTGGTGACGGTGGCTTGGGGCGGTGGGAATAGTAACGGGGGTGGAAATGGTAGTGGAGGTGGTGGTGGTGCTGAAGGTGGTTGTCATGGTGGAGTTGGCGGTGGAGGGGATGGTGATGGTGGTTATGGTTGTGTCGATGGCGGCGGTTATGGTAATGGCGGTGGTGATGGTGGTGGTGGTGGTGATGGTTATGTCGATAGCAGGGGTTACATTAATGGCAGTGGTGGTGGTGGTTATGGTTGCATCGACGGTGGCGGTTATGGTAATGGCGGTGATGGTGGTGGTGGTTACGGTTGTGTCAATGACGGTGGTTATGGTAATGGCGGTGGTGGTTATGGTTGTGACTATGGCAGTGGTGAAGTAATGGCGAATGTCCAAACTAAGTAAGTGTACGCTAGTGTTTCTCAAGCATTTCATGTCGGGCCATTTGAAGACCATTCCAGAGGCTACTTAACCCCAAGAACCATTTTCTCCAACACATACAAGGCTCGGGTGGGAGGCTGTGAGAAGGCTCTTGCTCACTTGCAGAGGTTCTGAATTTGCAGTACTACTTTCTGGCCTGGCTCCAATGCCATCTCCTCTCCTGGCTGGGTCAAGAGGGCTCCGGGCCCCTGGCCTCCCGATCTAGGTCACACCTGCTGCGGAGCCCAAAGCCATGTCACAATACTGCTGTCTCCCGGGTGAATCTGAGCCCCGTGGGGCCGTAGCTCAGTCACCTCTGTCCCCAGGAACACTGGGGCTCAGCCTGACCTGGCCTTTGTTGTGTATTGTCTTAACTGAATTTCTAAGGCCATCTCTGAAAGGCCGGTCAGTGATTGATTGCTTCTGCCTTCTTGAACGTCCCCGGAGCCTCCCGGAACCCATCCTGAGGCCGGTACTTGGAGTCTAGTTTGCTGCCTATGGAATAAAGTCTCAGGCGAATTAGCTTAGGGGAGGTGGGTCTGCTAGGTGGTTATCAGTAGTTTCACAGGTGAGATTATTAGGCCCACTCAGAGACAACACCCTGAGATCAGATCTAGGAACTTCCCTTCCCTTTTTTTCTTGCTGCAGAAACAGCTCCCAAAACAGCTTCCCAGAGAGAAGTCAAGTGCACTCGCTCTGGGTCTCAGGCTCAGCGACGGTGGCTTCTAGAAACGTGAGAGGCAAACCAGCACCATCTCCCATGGTGCACTACGCCTCATACAAAGCCCCCTCGGCTACAGACGTTCCTGTCCTTCTCACAATGGTCCCTGAAGAAGCTAGGCCTGGGGTTAAGAGATTCATTACATGGGGAAACTGAGGCTTAGGGACAGCTGTGACTTGCCCGAGGGCCCCCAGCTCGTTGGCGCTGCGGCCTGGACCACGCCTGCTCCCACCGTATCCCGGCCCGGACATCTTTCCCTTAAGCCAGCATTCCCAGTGAGGCGTCGCCCCGCCCACGGGCTCTGCGGTCCCGTCATCTTGGAGAGGCCTTCCGCCTCCCTCCTCCTGGAGACTTCCAAAAGTTCTCAAGAGTCCTCCAAGAAGCCTGCCTCATTTCACTTTAACCCAGCACCTCCCAAGAACCCCCACTTAATTTAGACGCTCCAGACACTTTCTGGAACCCCCAGGATCGTAGGGGTCAGATGAGTTGCCTTGTTTGTGATGGGCTTGTGGAAATAATGGTTCCGGAGCCAACCTCTGCCCCTGGGCCTTTTTCCCCCTCGGTCTCCTTCACGGCTCCCCTGGGCCACCCACCCCTTCCCAGAGGCTTCAGGCTGCTCTGACTCTGCTGGGTGGGCTTCGTTTCCGAAAATATTACCAGGCAAAAATGTCTGAGCCTGAAGCCATACCTGTGTCACTGCTTTTCTCCCTCATAAATACTCAGTTTTGGGCTAGGTCTGAAAAATCCACTGGAACGAGTCCAGGTCAGGGGAGACGAGGCCGAGGGGCCTTCAAGAGTGGATAATGGAGAGAAGGGCAGGAACTCCCTTGGACATGGGCAAAGCATGGAGGGCAGAGTCCCCACCTCTCCAGGGTGAGGGGAGGGAATCTGCCAGGAGAAGAGAGGAAATTTCTAAAGCCAGGCTGCTGGCTAGGACGCCCCTTTGCATTCCTGGGGCCTTGGAGGGAAATGTTGGCTCAGAGGGCCTGGCAGGAAGCAAGCCTGGCCAGAGGGACACTGAGGACGAGGCCAGGAGACAGCCCCAGGGCCATTGCCAGCTTCCGGCCAAAGACCAGCTGTGTCCCAGGACAAAGGGAGTCTGGGTAGGGGCTCCACCCAGCAAAGTAGGACCTGTGGCTGGTACAGCGCCCCCTACAGGAACATTCTAAGAGCCTGGGCATGGCAAGGGGGGCATTAGTGTCCCAAAGCTTCTCCTGAGAAGTGGGCTTGGTCTGCTCCCCCCCTCTACGAGAGTTAAGCCCTCAACCACTCTGCTCCCTGGGCTGCTGCCCCCGCCCACTCCCAAACGCTGTCTGGGATTCACAGAAGCCCAGTGGAATCTGGAGTTTTCCCTACAGCCGGAGATGGCTCTACCTCCCCCCCTCCTCCCACTGTCCTTCCACTAACAGGGCGACGCTGTCCAAGTGCTGAGATGTCCTGGCTCAGTGAACCCAGGCCCCACCACTTCTGGCTGTGTGACCTTGGGCAAGCCACTTAACCTCTCTATGCCTCAGTTTCCTGGTCTATGAAATGGGCACAATAATGGTGTCCATTCCATAGGCTTGTTGGGAGGATTAGACACGTTAATGCAGGTCACGCACTTAGATGGGCACCCGGCACACAGCGAGGGCTCTGTAAGTGTTTGTTAGCTCTCAGTACGGCTACTGGAAAGGTGCCAGCCGGGAGCTGTCCGGTTGGCTGGTGACAGCCAGCGCCCTCCGGCCTGCTCGGACTTCCTACCTAACGTATGCCCGTGGGGCTCCGGAAAGGCCAGAGGCCCGCTGGGACCCAGCCTGGCTCTGTGGCGCTGTGAGCCAGCCGGGGCTGGTCCCGCTAAACCAAAGTAAGGCACGCGCACCCTGGTGCGGGAGGAGATGGCCACAGACGACTCCCTACAAGGCCTGGTTCCTAAAACCAAGAGAAAGGGAAGTGAGCCACGTCCAGGGTTCCTGCCTGTCGGAAGGTGGGTCCTCCACCCTGAGACCCGGTCCCCCTTGCCCCCAGCCCGTTCTTTACATGGGGCGCTGTGCTGACAGCTCCGGGGGCTCATGGCACAAGCCACGGTCTCCGCCTCTGCCCGCATGTCATGCCCGGGCAGGGAGGGCCAGGACCTAGGTGCCCCTCTTGGGCCCTGCAGACAACGATAGGACAGGTCCCACCCTGAGAAGGGAGGGCCGCCTTGCTCGCTTCTGGTCTCACACACCCAGCGGAAGGGGCTGCTCTCAGCCAAGTGCAGCGGTCTCAGACCCCTTCTTCCGAAGGCATCCGTTGTCCCCAAAACACACACACAAGCACACCCATAGGCAAACGCAACGCAGCCCACCCCGCCTATATGCACACACCACCACACATGCCCCACCCAGATATGCACACACACACACACACACACAGAGGCACACACGCACGCCCACACATACCCCCTCACAAACGCACGCCCCCTTCCAGATGCCTTTGTAGCCTGCAGACTTCTCCAAACCTGGGTCAAGAAGCCAGAGAGAGCCCTTCCGAGCCACCAAAGCAGTTGTCGACCAGGAGAAAGGGGAGTCGGGGACGCAGGCCAGCGGCACCCTCGCGCTGCAGCCGGACCCACCGTGTGGCTGTCTCTAGGGCTTCCTTGTTCGGCCACCTCTGGCTGAGCAAGTCAAAGGCTGGCGTCTGCGAGTCTCCTGGGCTTCTGCTCCCCCGGGGACCCGGCTAGCCGGGCCAGGCATCTGGATCTCATTCCGAGTGCCGCGGGGAGCCATCCGAGGACTCCTTAAAGCAGAGATTCGGTCTATCCCCTCGCCCTGCCCCACGACCTCCACTCGGCATGTCTAGAGAGAGGAGTTCAGAGAGCGACGCGGCCTCCCGGTGACCGAAGGGCCCCCAAGAAGCAGGGACCTATCCACTGGCACCGAGGGCGCCCACGACCTGCCCGCCTTTCTGTCGACGGCCGGCCCGGAGTGCCGGGTGGTCCCCGCTGCACAAAGCGGCTCCCTGCACCCGCCTCCTCCCGCCAGGACGGGATTTCATCACCCACCGCAACAGGTGGACCCCTTTTGGGAGCGTGGTGGGGAGAGCTAAATGAACCCAAATCAACGTCTCGGGCCTAGGCGGGTGGGGACACGCAGGGCCCCCACCCTTTCTGGGCCCCATCTCTTTTTGGAGGAAGGATTGTGGAGGTGATAGTAATGAGACACTTCGGCACAGAGGACTCAGAAGGAGCCTGCGTGTTGACCCCACCAGCGGGCAGTGGAGCCCGGTGGGCAGGACCCCACCTGGAGAAGGGCAGCGGCCCCGGAGTTAGCAGATCGGGTCTCGGTCCTGTAACGAAACACAAGCACCAGCTCCGGGAATCCAGCCGAGGTCCCGAAGGAAGCCAAGTGGTCTCGGAACAGCCGAGAGTGTTATGCTCGGGGGGAGGGGCGTGGGGAGGGGGCTGCCGAGTCACTGCCCACGGACCCCAGCTGGAGAACCGCGAGGAGGCTGAAGACACGGGGCTCAGAGGGAGGGGACAGAGCTGGCAGAGCGTCATCCAAACTGGTGAAGGGGAGGGGCCGGGCACTTAAAGGCGGGCGCAGGGTTATGTACTCTAAAAGCAGATCCTCCTTCACCCACCCAGAGGGAGAGGAGAAAAAAAGAAATCTGAGTTTACTGAAATTCTCAATAGAGTTCGAGCATTCGAAAGGCAGAATCTGGCGAGTCTATGTAAAGGAGCCTCCACTCAAGCCACAGAAAGTCACGGAATAGTTCCTCCATGCCGGGCGCCACGGGGGAGAGAGAGGAGGAAGACGTGACCGCTTTCCCCTCTGATGCGTGCGTGTAGGTGCGGGCGTGTGTGTGTGTGTGTGCGGGTGCGCAGAGTCCCTCACACACGCGGGGGCACAGGCACGTGTAAACGCCAAAGTATGGGGCGCCTGGGGGGCTCAGTCGGTTGAGCATTCGACTTCGGCTCAGGGCATGATCTCACAGCATGTGGGTTCGAGCGCCGCGTCAGGCTCTGTGCTGACAGCTCGGAGCCTGGAGCCTGCTTCGGATTCTGTGTCTCCCTCGCTCTCTGCCCCTCCCCCACTCACATTCTGTCTTTCTCTCGCAAATTAAAATTAAAAAAAACACCATAAAAAAAAACAAAACAAAACACCACCATTAGTCTACCTAGAGCAGCTGGCAGAAGGGACAACTGCGGGGCTTGGGCAGGGAAGAAGGATCTAGACCAGCCCAAGATGCTGGTCAGAGGCAGTGTTATTATTTGAGCTGGAGGCTGAGCCAGCTCTCTTCCCCAGCCCGGCCTCAGTTTCCTCCTATGACCCGAGAGGCTGGTTCTGGCTCAGACACCACAGGAAGCTCACTCCCACCCCTCCGCGGCATTCCCCAGCCCCAGGCCCTTCTCTACTTCCCTCATGTTCGGTGAGAACCAACCCTTCTTGGTCACCCCCCACCCAGCTCCGAAGAGAAGGTCAATTTTAAAAAGAAAATTAACTTTCCTAACTGATTTGCTATGGCCGCTGCGATTCAGGAAAGGTCCTGAAAGAATTCCAGGGTGGCGTCAGGCTGGAGAGAGAAACGGAGGAAGGGAGAGGGAGAGAGCCGAGTGTCGCAAGTTCCCGGGGAGCTACCGTCTGCCTGGAGAGGACAGA
Source organism: Paguma larvata (assembly GCA_030068075.1). NCBI lineage: Eukaryota > Metazoa > Chordata > Mammalia > Carnivora > Viverridae > Paguma > Paguma larvata. The sequence goes on from CM057827.1 coordinate 38,399,563, forward strand.
GCCTCCGGGCGGACGTGCAACTGAGGGACAGATCACCTCAAATAGCAGACCGCACTGAGAGGAGGCGGGGCTCACCCCGGGGGAAGTGAACGCGTCCCAGGGCGTGAGGTGACTCAGCTGCAGACAATACACTTGTCGCACTGAGGTAGACTGCAGTCACTGATCGCCCCCTGGGAGACACCCGTCGGCAGGGGACGGGGAGAGGGCAGCGTTTTGCACGTCTGCGGGTGCCGTTCGGAGGCTGAGCCCTGCATCTTCCAGCCTGGAGAGTCAACAGATAATGTGTGAAGTTGAACAAAAACTCTGATAGCGGTACACACGTCACTTAGACTGTGGAGGGAGGGGCGCCTGGGTGGCTCAGTCAAGCACCCAGACTCTTGATTTCGGCTCAGGACATGATCTCATGGTTCATGGGATCGAGCTCCACATAGGGCTCTGTCCTGACAGGGCGGAACCTGCTTGGGATTCTGCCTCTCCCTCTCTCTCTCTGTCGTCCCCTGCTCTCTCTCTCTCTCAAAATAAATAAAAACATTAAAAAGAAGAAGAAGAAGAAGAAGAAGAAGAAGAAGAAGAAGAAGAGGAGAAGGAGGAGGAGGAGGAGGAGGAGGAGGAGGAGGAAGAAGAAGAAGAAGAAGAAGAGGAGGAGGAGAAGGAGGAGGAGGAGGGGAGGAGGAGGAGGAGGAGGAGGAGGAGGAGGAGGAGGGGAGGAGGAGAACATGGAGAGAAATACCAGAAGAAGAGCTGACACCCAGAAGTGGTTGCCTCTCAAGAATGTGACTTGGGGGACAAAGCGGAACAGTCAACAGGCTGCAGTTTTTCTTAACAGGCTTGTGGCACATGTGACATTAAAAAAATTTTTTTTAACGCATTCACTTTTGAGAGAGAGAGAGAGAGAGAGAGAGAGACAGCAGGAGCAGGGGAGGGGCAGACACAGAATCTGAAGCAGGCTCCAGGCTCTGAGCTGTCAGCACAGAGCCCGACTCGGGGCTAGAGCTCACGAGCTATGAGATCATGACCGGAGCCGAAGTCAGACGCTTAACCAACTGAGCCACCCAGGCGCCCCTTGGTAGTCCCTTCAGATACTCCTCTCTGATTGTAATACACGGTCCTTCCGAGGGTGGTCTGATCGATACCATCTCCTTCCCACAGGAGGTGTGTGCACTGAGGGCAGGGACTGTGCCTGAGCATCCGCCCACCCCACGACGGGAGCCCCTGTGCCAAGCACGGCCCTGCCATCCGGCCTAGCCCTTGGCAAGCACTTCCGTCAGCATTTACACCTCTGAGACGAGGAATGCCCGGTGGCAGCCCTCTTTGCCATCTAGGGATGGGCACAAAGTCTCGGGAGCTGGACAGAGCCTTGGAGGACCCTCATTTTACGGACAAGGGAAACAGGCCCAGGGGAGACAGCGACCCCACTGAGCCGGGCTGAGGCTGGGAATGGGGTTCAGAGCTCTGGGCTCCCAGTCCTGGGTTCTTTTTAACGACCCCAGGCTGCCTGATGCCCTGAACCTGCCAGGCCTGGGGGGTGGAGGGGAGGAGGCCTGGGGACCGGCACAAGGGCATAGAGCACCGAGCGCTCTGGGGCTCGATCAGAAGCTGAATAAGGAAGCTGCCTGCGGCCAGCTCTCAGCACCGAGGCCACCGAGATGCAAGCTGTGTGGGCTCCCACGGCTGGGGACCTGCAGAGTTTGGGGTCACTGGCAGGGCACCTGGGGGCCACCATATGTGCTGGTCGCACTGTGAGCGACTCCCCTTCTCGGCACCTTGGTCTGGTGAACACCCATCCCCCCGCTTCCAAGAAGCCTCTCAGGGCCCAGGTCTCAGTGAGGTGCCCCTCCCCGCCTGGGAGACCCCATCCCCGGGGCACCACATCATCCAGCACCGATTTGGGCCACAGGGTGCAGTCTGATTCACTAAGTCCCTGTGTAGGAAGTGCTCCCTAGACCTCCCACCCCCCTGCCAAGGTCATGCCCAGTGAGGGCGCTGCGGGTGCTGCTTCTGCACCTGCTCCTGTCTCCTCCCATCCCCACGGAGGCCTGTGGACCCTGCGGCCTGCACCCCACATGCCCAGCCAAGCTGGCATCTCCAGAACCACCTTCCTACCCCAGCTGATTCTAGAACAATCCTCCTGGCGATCTGGCTCCCAAAGGCTGTGTTGGGGCCATTCAGAAAGATCTCTCGGAAATCCTCCCCTAACGGACTCCAGGCTGTGAGTTAAAAAAAAAAGAGCCAGGTTTATCACTGATTTTTCCTTTTAATAGTTTTACAGGGACATGGAACGCTTTTGTTTCCTGAGAGAAAAGGCATGTTTCAAATGAATTATTAACCAAAAGGAATTGGCCGTGAGCAAGAAACCCTCCATTGGCTCTGGAGAAAAATGCAGACGGACAGCTGGCTTGCACGATGCTATCTCTTACAGCCCCTGGCGGAGGTCGGCTCGGTCAGCAGTGGGGGGCATTTGCTCTGCTCCGCGGCTGTAACATGGGCTGCCTCCTTCTCCCTCCCCCAGAGGGGTAAGCCTCTCCCACCCAGGCCTCCTTCCAGGCCAGTTCTGGAAGTGCTGGCCTCTATTTCTGCCTCCGCTTGACTGTGAACGGGTCCCCCTCCAGTCACTGACTATCTGTCCTTGTGTGCCAGAGGCCCTTTCTGGATCACACGTCTGGAGGGGCAGAGGGCGGGGTCTTCACCCCAGGTCCTAGGCCTTGCCCGGAAGACGATGGATGCCGATCATGGTGCGGGCGGGCATGCGACAGGGACTGGGCAGGTCTCTTTACTGTCCCCACTCACCCATTCCGTCCTCTCTCCCTGCTCTGTGCCCTGGGAGGCTGACGCCTACCACTGCTGGTCCTGGGCTCTCCTGCTCCTTGGGTTTGGCTAATGAGAGACCAGGGAGGGTGGAGAAAATTTGGGGTGTTTCTCTTCTTCCTTTCCTTTTTTGGGGCTCATCTCCAGCTGTTCCAAGCACAGATCCTGCTACGTGGCCCCTCTTTTGAGTCTTGGGCTCTCTAGGTTCCCTAGTGCCTGTGGCACAATTTCCTCCCCTTGCCCTGGTCCTAGGGGTGCTGACCAACCCCACTGCTGCTAGTCCTGGAGTGCTTCAGGGGACCACTGGCTCCCTGAACTCGCCCACACTCCTGGAAGGAGCCCCGCCCACGCTCCTGGAAGGAGCTCCGCCCACACTCCTGGAAAGGTGCTGCACCCACTTTCCTGGAAGGGAGCCCAGTGCCCACACCCTGGAGGAATCCCCGCCTACAACCCTAGAAGGAGTCCTGCCCACACTCCTGGAAAGAAGCTCTGCCCACACTCCTGGAAGGGAGGAGCCCTGCCCACATTCTGGAAAGGAGCCCAGCATCTACTCCAGAAGGAAGCCCTGCCTATGCCCCTGGAGGGGAGCACCCCCCCACCCTGGAGGAATGCCCACCTACAACCTTGGAAGGAGCCCGGCCCACACACCTGGAAGGGATACTCTGAGCCATGTGGCTTGAGTTCTGGGTCTTTCCAGGCCCCTGACCCAGGAACCAAGAACTCAGAGGCTGTGGAAGGGGACAGAGGGCAGACAGGAGGCCTCTCAGGCTGCTCTGAGGGGAGGTGGGGGGAGCCCCCAAGCGCCTTCTCGGGAGACCCCCAGCTCCACCGAAACAAAGGCCAGCACACCACAGCTGGGGACACCGCCCGCAGTCAGCTATTAAGTCAGTTAGTTCTCCTGCTGTGTTCTCTTGCCCTCCTGACGTTGGAGCAGACGGCCTGTTTTTTCAGGAGTTTGGGGCCGAGGAGGCGGAGGTGCGTCCTCGAGGGGACTAGTGCCCGCTCCCAGGCAGTCTACTGGTGGATCGCGTGCTCGTCCTCGCAAACCTCTGACAGCTCCCTGAGTCACTGCTAGCTGCTCCGCCTGGCAGGACAAGGGCCTCCCCATCAGGCCCTCGCTCCCTGCAGCCTCATCTCCCAAGTTCCAGGAGCTTCCTGGTGTCCCGGTGCCTTTGCCTGGAAAGCCTACCTGCTCTGCTTCTCAAGTCTGGCTCCCACTGTGTCGCAGGCTCTCCGCTCAAATGCTGTACATCCCAATCAGAGTCAACCATGACTCTTCCCGGCGCCAGGACCGGCTCCTGGCAAACCTCATGGCCACCTGCCTTGTAACACCTTCTCGCACGTATCTGACCCCGCCGCCCTGTGGTCAGGTGAGCAGCCCGCGGGCACAGCCTGGATCTCACCTGTCTCTGTCCCCACAGAGCCTGGCACAGAGCAGGTGCCCATGAAACACTAGGGAATTGGACTGGCCGTGGCCCCTGGGAGCCTCCCGACGCCCGGACCTCCCCCTGAATGCCAGGGCCTTTCTGTCCATCTGTCTCCCAGTCCGCAAAGGAGCACAGGCACCCCCCAGGTACCCGGGTCCCCTTGAGGAAGGGCAGACAGGAATACCGAGGTCTGTTCTTAGCTCAGTACTTGCGATAGTGTCTATATAGTACAGGAGCCACAGTCAGGGCTGGGCTTGGAGTCACGTGGTTCTGGGCTCCAGTTCTGAGTCCATTGCTCCCTGGTGATGCCAGCCCCGGGCAGCTCACCCCTCTGAACCTCGGTTTCCTCGCCTGTAAAATGCAGTGGACGGGAAAAAGGGGTGGCAAGGGTGAACGGAGGGAGTGCTGGTGAGGCCGTGATCCCCCGACCATGGTCGAGACACTGAGCAACAGTACTCTCTGGTGACTGGTTGTTGTTTTGGGGCATTACCTTGCAGCATGAGAGCAGGGCGGGGAAGGGGTTCCTGGCTGGGGGGCAGATCCCCTGGGCTCGGCCTGTCCACGTGCAGCTGCCGTACCTGGGCCGCGTCCCCCTGTCTTGCCTCTTTGGCCAGGCCACCGGGACGCTGCCAGACTGTTGCTTGATAACAGCCCTTCACCCTCCGTGCCTGACCACGCATTCTTTTTAAGAGTTTGAACTCGATATTTTACTCTTTCTACTTCTCAATTATTAAAGCGAAATCACGTAGAACGACGGATTAAAAGGCTACAGTGAAATATTTCGGGGGCTATGATTGTTCTTAATACAGATCCCCTAACTTTGGGCCTTCGGGAATTTCCAAAACCTTTATTAGAAATCTATGCACAATGCCTAGGATCTTCAGCGTTTTGCAACATTTTTGTTTGTCTTTTAAACTCTCTCTTCCCTCAAGATCTCTGGGGGCTGGGGGCTGCCTAGTTTTTGGAGCCCGGAGGTCAAGGGATCTGGCTGGAGCCGTCGCGCTGTATCTCTAGGGGCTACTATCCACAGACAGCAAGACCTATTCTATCCTACTCAGGCCCCGGATGTAGCTTCCACCTCCTCAGACCTCGACAAGAGCCGCACTCTGCCGCAGGACCCCAGTCCGACAAGGGAATGGTGACTGGGGATGGGGTGATCACTTTGGAAGGGCAAAGTGGGTTGGGAGTTACAGAAATGACAGCGAGTATTACTCAAAGAGAGATTGCTGTTTGGATCACTTATGACTCCCCGGGAGCACCCCTCCTCATCCTCCAAAACCCAGCTTTGGAGTCACATTCGCTGAAAACCTTCTCTGAGGCGTCTCCACCTCTCACTTCCCCCCAGAGAAGCATGGCTCCTGTCATCCTTCCTCCTGTGTCTGCGGTTACCGGGACAACAGGCACCGGGGCAGTACTCGGCGAGCACCTCCTGTATGCCGGGCACCGTGGAGTACACCTGTGGTGCATACTGTTTACAGGAGCACCTCACCATTCCTCATGATGGCGTAAGGTTGGCACGCTGTCTCCCCCCGTTTTACAAATAGGGAACCTGAGGGCCGAAGAGGTTCAAGTGGGTTTTTCCTGGGCACACAGTTTGAACTGGTATCTGCATTTTCGATCTGACTTCCGAAGCCCAGTTCCTGGTCCAGACCAGCGTGGCGCCTCCCTGCTGTGGGCTCCCTGACCCCACCCTGCAAGGGTCGCTTCCAGACTTTATCCCTAGGCACCCCAAGTGAGCTCCCAACGACAGGGCCTGTGACTTCCAGATAGGGTCACTACACACACACACACACACACACACACACACAGCACTGGGCCTGATAATCGGTGCTCATTCAATGTTCGCTGAAGGAAGGTGGACATTCATTATATATTCTGCTTATGAAACGTTTGACAACTTTTATAGTTTAAAACGGGATGGGGGTGGGCGGGGCAGCCCCCCCCCCGCCCAGGCGGCGCCCCCCCTTAGGGCTCAGAGCTAGGCGAGCACTCACCTTTTGATGGCTTTGTAGCAAATGATGAGAAGCACAGTGAGAAACACCAGCGAGGCACAGCATACGGCGATGGCGATCACCAGCCCTGACCACCAGCTTTCCTCGGCGGGGCACGAGGTAGAGTTGGGGGCTGCAAAACACAGGCACAGGCTGAGTGGCCTCTGGAGGGGCGGGTGCTGGCCACGTCACAGGCGGGTGACACCGACCGTGGCCTCGCCGTCCTACGTCCACCAGAATGAAGGCTCTCTGACCCGTCCTGCCGTCCCTCCACCCCCACCCCAGCGGCAGGTGACATCATGGCTGGCCCCCCGCCAGGCCCGTGCTCCGAGCAGGGGTTAAGCGCTGAGCCCCAGGCCATCCATCCTCCCCTGGCATGAGCTAACTGACAGCGGGGTCAGGTTTAATTTCCCATGAAAAATAACAGAGCGTCTCATTCTCTCAGTTGAGGCATTAAATCCGCTTCCTCGGAGGGTGGGGGTGGGGAGCAGGGCTCACGGGGCGCAAGGCGGGAGGAGGCCCGTCCATGTCGGTTTGGCAAGCTGATTTCTTCTAAGAGGCAGGCTGTCTCCCTTCTTGGATTTGACCCAGGTGGTGGGTGCCTACGGCCGTCTCGATTTGCAGGGGTGGCCAAAATTTGGAAAAGCCTGTCACCGACAGAGCATCTGACCCTGGGGGCCATGGGGCCCTTTTGTCACTGCTCAATCCATGGGGTTGAACCTGCCCTCCTCCTCAGCACCAGCTGTGTGGGGCGGACCGCAGCACCGGTGTAGACGAGGCTCACAGCAAAGCTAGTTCGCTCTTCTGAGAAAAGCAGAGACATCACGCGGCCTCATCCCAGAGGCTCCGCAGGGTCCAGAGACGATTGGAAAGAAGTGCCCCAAATTGCAAAAGAAAAGGGAGCGGGAGAGAGGGAGGGAGGGAAAGGGCAGGGTTGGTGAGGGCGGGAGGGAGGGACATATGGATGGACAGATATACAGACACTACTTGCTTTGGGCAGGTCTTCAAGATCTGGTGACTATATGTAAAGGGAATCAAAACAATGTTCTAGATCTATGTCTACTTAAGAACAGACGCCTTCGCAGGGGCAACGCTACACGGGGAAGAAGTGTGTGATTCCCCAAAGGACACCATGGATGGCTTCGTCACCATCATCGCCGTTAGTACTGACGCTGTCCTGATCCTCAAGGCGTAATTTACATATGGTGACTCTTACCCACCTGAAGCGTGTAATCTAATCGGCTTTGACAAATGAGTTTGCCAGCCAAGCCCACCTCTATCATGGCGCGGAATTTCCCCATCACCCGGGAAAGTCTCCCTGTGCCTCCTTCTAGTCAATCCAACTACTATTCTGCTTTCTAAATTTTTTTAAATCTTTATTTTTGAGAGAGAGGACAGAGTGTGACCAGGGGAGAGGCAGAGAAAGAGAGAGGAAGACACAGAATCTGAAACAGGCTCCAGGCTCTGAGCTGTCAGCACAGAGCCTGACAAGGGGATCGAACTCACGAACCGTGAGATCATGACCTGAGCCGAAGTCGGACGCTTAACGGACTGAGCCACCCAGGCCCCCCCACCACTATTCTGCTTTCTAAAATCATAGATTAGATTTGCTTGTTCTTGAAAGTCGTAAAATGGAATCAGGCAGCGTGTATTTTTTTTTGCTCCCTTTATTTAGCAAATTGTTTTAGGATTCATCCACATTGTTGCAAATTTCAGTAGTTCCATCTTTTTGATGGCCGAGTGATATTCCACGACAGGAATAAACCACAATCTGTTTCTCCGTGCACCCGTTGTGAACTCCTAGACTGATTCCAGGTTTTGTCTCTTGTGACTAAAGTTGCTACAATCACTTGCATGTGTGGTACAGGCGTGTTTCACGTTCTTCCTGGATAAATATCAGGGAGTGGGCTCGCTGGGTCCTGGGACGCCTGCGAGTAACTTTACAAGGAGCCGCCACTCTTGTTTTCCAGAGTGCTTTTACTCTTGAACTAGGAGATCGCCTCTTGGTCTTTTGGCTAAGATCAAGTGTACCCTTGAACTTACCAGCTTGTGGCCTCGCTGCAGCCGGGTGGGGAGATGCCGGGGGCCGTTTTGTGTTTCACGGGGAGCAGGTGCTAAAGCCCCTTTAACAAATGCCAAGGTCCCCAGATGTGGGGCTCAGATCATCGCACGACCACGCAGATTCAGAAACGCTTCCTGAGAAATGCCCGGGACCAGGATGTCACGGAGTCACATGGCTGCTCTCAGCCAGGGCGAGAGCAGGCGCTTAGAAACCCCAACACTGGCAAGATAAAGAATCTGGAACTCAAAATAGGAAGAAACTCTAAGATAAGCTAAAGGGAGTCCAATAGGAGTCTCGTTTTCCCATGGTGAGTTTCGTCAGTGCTTTTACTTTTTGGCGAAGTATCGAACACAAAATCCTTCCTCCCGCCCTGTTCCTCATTTTGGGGTGTGCCCGAGTCTTCCCAGGGTGACTCAGCACAGATCAAGGCCGGGTCTTCCCCACGTGGTCACCGCAGGACACTCAGAAACGCAACCGGATACACGGGGTCCCAACCCCACGGGCTCGTCTCCTTGGTTTCACTGCAAAAAGGAAGCAACCTTGCTTTCTGTCAATTCTGCCTCAGGCTGTAACACCTCCGGGCAAGTCCCAAGAGCCACGCCTGCAGCCCTAGGGGACCCCCACACCTGCCCACGATGGCCCACGGGCGGCCGGGGCACACATCCCCGGAGTGTGTTCTCAGCTGGGCAGGGAGAACCCTCCAGAGGGCACTCGGAAATATGGGGAGGGGGGCTGACCTCGATTGCCACAATAACTGAGCCAAGGAGCTCCAGGTGTGAACAACAATGACCTGGGGATTCCTACGGGGTAGAATCGTGTCTCCAAAAATGCCACCAGGGCCCTTGCTGAGACGATCCATCAACTGGGCACGGAAGAGTCGATTCTAAACCTCGTTCGGAATTCGAGGCTCGATTTCAGAACACCTCCACGGATGGTCTTCAGATTCGCTGGTCCTGAGGCGGGCATTTCCTTCTTGCCTACTTCCTTCAAACACGGCTGATCCAGAAAACAGGGAGACTCCAGAGGGTCCTTGTGTGGAGGGCCCCCGAGGTCACTCAGCAGGGCATGGGGGGAAGCTACTCAAGGCAAAAAGCTAACAGACATGAAAAAGGAGGCATTTTGTGAATCCAGTCCAAAGCATAAATCCTGGATCTTGCCAAGAAAACAGCTCTTGTGTTCAAAGAACGCATCTTTATTTATCCTTGCCCGTCATTCTCTTTGCCTGACCCTCGGGACCGAGAAGCAACTTTCCCAGGGGCCAGGGTTGGGACACCAGGCTCTGGGCTGCAGCCCCGGTCTGCTCCTGTCTCCACTTCCTTCCTACTGGTGTGGCCCGGACTCCACTGCAGATGTGATCAGCCTACCACGTGAGCAGACCGATGCGCATATTTGAGAAGATAGAATCAGGAAGGTGCTCGTTCCTTCGTTCGTTCGTTCATTCGTTCATTCATTCACCAACCGTTTGCTACCAACCCTCTGTGCCTGGCACCGTGCTAGGAGCCGGGGGAGCACAAAGATGGATTCAGTAGAAACTGTGTCCCTACCGGGTCCGGTACCAGCTGCCCCGGGATCATCAGCTGAGAGCTGGTGGCCTCGCCCAAGAGGAGACCAGACGTGCAGATTTGCCGACGTGCAAGGGGAGGAAGCCATTTGGTGCTAAGATTAAGGGGGAGGGCGACGTCCGTGAGAGGCAGGCGGGCGGACAGGGGAGGCTGAGGCAAGCGGGGTGTGAGGTCCCAGACAGGAGGCTGCTGCTGGAGCTCCGCCCCCTCCGGCACTCTCCCTTGCTCGTGGCCAAGATTCGGCAAACACTGACAGAAAGGCGGCAGCTGTCGTGACTTCTCGGGGGTCGAAATACCCCCTCGCCCGGGACTCAGCATGACTCCATCTGCTATATTCGTGGAGCACTCCTGATGTCTGTAAAGATGATAAAAGTGGCAACCAGAGAGAGGCGCCTGGGTGGCTCAGTCGGTTCAGCGGCTGACTTCGGCTCGGGTCATGATCCTGCAGTTCATGAGTTCGAGCCCCGTGCCAGACTCTGTGCTGAGAGCTCGGACCCTGGAGCCTGCTTTGGATTCTGTGTCTCCCTCTTTCTACCCCCTGCCTGCTCCCACTCTGCCTCTCTCTCTCTCTGTCGCGCGTGTGCTCAAAAATAAATAAACATAAACAAAAAAAAAGAGTGGCAACCAGGGAGCACAACGGAGAGCCACCCGGGCGCAGTTTTTGCTTTATCACAGGAGCAGCTTTCTTTCCAGCCAAGAGATGTGTCATTAAAACCTCATATTCGGGACCTCTGCCTCCAGCCAAGATGCAGTAACAGGGCCAGGTTTGCCCCCCACCCCTACACACACACCCGAAACATCTCAAAACATACACCAAATATGTACAGTGACGGTTTTCAAGACAGTGGACCTCAAGGCAACAGAAGGCAGCGCTCTCTGAAGAACAGGAAACAAAGAAGGGAGTTGTGACTGCCCTAGCGTTGGCAAAGAGCGGGCCCGGGCGGGAGAAGCCAGCAGGGCCCGGGCCGACTGGGTAAGTCAGTCGGGGAGATGGGGCGCGGAGTCCAGGGAGTGACCAGGACAGAGGCGCTCCCTCCGAAGGGAACTTGCGGGAGAGGGAGGAAGCTACGAGCATGTAAGGAAACCCACCGGGGAGTGCAAAATTACACGCGTGGCAAGTGCTAGAAAAGAGATGAGAAAGAAGTCCAGATGCCCACACCCACACCTGGAAGTGTGGAAGTGTCTGGAAAAGAGGCGGCTGGGGACGGGGGGAGCCGCGAATGTGCCCCGTGTGAACGGTGTCAGGGAGCCTGCGCAGACCGACGCGGTTCCCGCGGCTGGTGGTCCGGGGCCACGGAGGAGCCGTGGGAGGCCAGCGGACCCCCCTAGGCGCTCTCGGGGACCAGGGCTCTCCCTGTATTGCTCGAGGGTTCTCGTGACCATCAGATGAGACCTGGAGGCAGGGTTCCTGAGGGGACAGGAACGGCAAGCAGCGTCTGCCGAGCGCCGAGTCCAAGGCACACTACCGGTCGCGACTCGTGTCCCCTTTTTTCCAGTGGGGAGACTGAGGCCACACAGCCAGCAGAACAATCAAGATTTGAACCAGGCCTGCCTTGGGGCACTCACGGCCAACTCAACACATACGTGCGACGGGGAACCCGCCGCTTCTGTCTCCTTGCCAGCTGTGCACAGAAGATGCCTGAGGGACGGGAGGGTACTGAGTGGGAGCGTGAATGGATCAAGGGGACAGCAAGCAGGCTGGAGACAATTTGGTTTTGCAAGCTATTTTCCAGTGGTTCCTAGAAGAAGGGAGTTATATCCACGGCCTTTGTTTCAGCATGATTTTATGTATTATGAGACGGAGTCTATGGATTTATCCGTGGCTTGAGCTCTTTTTTTTTTAATTATTATTATTTTTTTACATGTATTTATTTTTGAGAGACAGAGAGAGGCAGAGCACAAGTGGGAGGGAGGCAGAGAGAGAGAATGAGACATAGAATTCAAAGCAGGCTCCAGGCTCTGAGCTCTCAGCACAGAGCCCGATGTGGGGCTCGAACTCACAACCCTTTGAACCGTGAGATCATGACCCGAGCCGAAGTCAGCTGCTTAACCGACTGAGCCACCCGGGCGCCCCTGTGGCTTGACCTCTTGACCCTGAGTGTGGCCACCTGGGGCGGCCAGCCACTCGCCCCCGTGGCTCTTCGTTTCTCGAGTACAGCCCGAGTGCCAGGCACGGCTGGTGAGGCCAAGGGCGTTCGGTGGGCCTCTGGGGCATCATGGGACTTCTCTCCTAACTTTCAGAGCCTCCGGTGACTCATACCCAGGCTGCCGATGCAGCTTCCTGGCCGAGCCCTCGGCGCCGTAACGTGTGCCTACTGAACCGGCCTTGACTGTGGTCGGGGAGGCGGTGCGGCCCCCAGTGGCCGTCCACTGCCTGCTCCCGGCAGCCTCGAGGTCAGCCCATCGGTGGGTCGCAGCCGCTGAGCGCGGGCTCGTCGAGGGCCCCCTGGGCTGTGACCTGCTTCCTTCAAGGGACCGATGTCCATGAACGCGCTTCCCAACCAGAGGACCCGTGCAGCCGTAAGTTACCGTGGGGACCTGGCTGGAAGCTGGCCTAGGCCTCGGGACCTGGCCAGGCACTCACCGTTGGCGGGTCTCTGGCTCACACGGCCCCGCTCCAAGGGACAGCCTCCTGGCACAGCTGGCCCTCGGGGGTGGGGGTCCCTTTCTCGCCCACAGGAAGGGGCTTGAGGACACTGTCCAGCCGTCTGGGAAAATGCACACACTGGGTTGCGGAAGCTCTGAAGAGCTGTTCACTCCCCCCACCCCTCCCGCCCCAGCCTGCTCGCCTGAATCCCCGCTGGTTTATGCGGCTCTCGAGGACAGCGAGGGGGTCCAGGAGCTTTGCTGAGACATTCAGGTGGCGGCAGAACCTCCTTCATGAACGTTTTGGACAAAGGAGAGCGCTGAGGCTCAGAGGAGGGAAGGCAGGGAGGAGCAGGCCCGCCCTCACCCCGCAGCCCTGCCTGGGGTCCTGCCCCTGGGGGCCATGAAGGACACGGGTTCTCAGAAGTTCCGTTGTGGCCCACGGCCCTTGCCCTGCCTCTGCCTCGGTGTCCCCAGCCCTGCTGTGGAAGGAGGGGGTAATGGGGCGGCCTCCTGCCCCATCCCCCGCCCCCACACAGAGCCCATTGTCTCCGGAACACAAGGGGCCGACTCAGCCCACTGCCATCCATTCGTGGGCACACGGGCACCCTCGGGGAGGCCTGTGCCAGGGGCGTCCGCCCTCCCACGCGGGTCGGCCCGGGGGGTGGGGCTGCTCACTCACCCCCCACCCTGAGGGTGCCAGAGTGTGTGGCCGGCCTTTACAACCACGAATACAAGATGGGACCTTGGCACTCTATGCGAACCTCTGAAATAAGCCACTTCTGGGGAGAAGAGTCTCTGGCCTTGCTCCCGAGGAAACAGCGAGCACGTGCACCTCAGCTTGACGGGGGAGGGGGCTCCACCCCTTCTCTCCTGATGCGAATCTGGCTCGGGCTTTGGGTACGGTACAGAACCCCCCTCTTTGGAAGTCTCCCCGATTCCTCTCCCAGGCCGGAGATGCCTCTGTGTCCCCCATCCCCCCACAGGGCTCAGGCTCCCGAGGGGTGTGTCCAGCCCAGGAGGTGTGTTTTCCGTGCTGTGAGCCAGGCTCAGTCATTCCGTTCCTTCTGCCCCTAACTGGCTCAGAGGTGGGCACATCACGCAGATCTGGCCAAAGACGCGACAGGAAAGGTCTGCGGAGGCTTCCCGGACCTGTGCCCTTGCTGCTGGGGGAGAAGCACGGAAAGAGCAAGGCCTCTTTTTCTCGTGGACACTGCCACGTGCTTTTGCACCCCTAACAGAGTCACTTTGGGGGGCTGAGGGTGCTGGGGTGCAGGGTGGGCAGGTTGCATTGTGAACCAGGGCAGCCATGTGGCTTCAAGGGGTAACACGTGAGCAGAGACTGGGATTTGATAAGGGGGTTCATCACGAAGCTACCTGGGGGAAGAACCAAAGCAAAGGCCCTGAGGTCAGCGGGGGCTTGGCATGTCTGAAGACCGTGGAGCTGGGATGAAGTCGGCAAGGGAGGGACAGAGGAGAGACGAGAAGGATTTGGGCTTTTACAGAGAAACGAGGTGCCCGCTGTGGTAGTGGAAGGGGGGGGTGGGCAGGTCTGACTTACATGTTGGCTCAATTGCGCTGTGTGTGTGGGGGGGGGCGTGTGTGTGAGCGCGCACGCATGCCCACAGTTGGGTGGCGGAGTGTGGGAAGCTGCGAGGTCATTGCCAATCACCCGGGACGGAGAAGACGATGGCTCAGATGGGGGTCAGCCGGGGAAGTGGGGAGAAAGGGCAGATTCTGGAAACTTCCAGAAGGTTGAGTGCATGGAAATGGGGGTGTGTGTGTGAGAGAGTGAGAGGAGAATGAAACGTGGCTCGGAGCAGGTGGACGGAGGGAGCTGCCACCAACGATGGGGAAGGCCGGGGCAGGGCAGGCCTGCTGGGCGGCCGGTTGGGGGTGAAGTCACACAACCCCCTCGCACCGCAAGAGGGACGGCGAGCAGGCAGCGCCTCTGAGTCCAGAACCAAGCCCTCGGCTGGAGGCCTAAACCTGGGAGCTGTCGGCCCCCAGCCCTGAGATCGCCAAGTGAGGGAGCCCAGCCAGGGCAGAGGAGAGGGTCCGGCCTGAACCCCGGGGCGCCTCCCTGTAAAGAGGCCAAGGACGGAGGAGGCTGGGAAGAGAGGCCAGCAAGGATGGGCGGGGTTGGGGGGGGGGGCGGATGGCAAGGCCACGGGGAGTCCTGCAGCCAGGCCAGGGAAGCCAGGCCAGGGAAGAACGAGGAGGAGGAGGAGGTGGCGGTGAGCTGTGTCCACTGCAGCTGACGGATGGGCAAACGCGACAGGACTGCCGGCTGGAGCACATGGCAGTCCCCATTGACTGTGCGGAGGCTGTTTTTGGGGGACCGGTGGAGGAAGCCTGACTGGGGCCATTTAAGAGAGAACATGGGGAAGGAAACGGAAACAGCAATTATGCACAGCCAGCTCGAGTTGGGGGAGTTTTGTTGCAAAGGGGAGCAGTCACAGGGGGTCACAGCTGGGGGGACAGGTGGTGGCTAGGGAAGTACTTTAAGACGGGAGATGGAATGTGTGTGTGTGTGTGTGTGTGTGTGTGTGTGTGTACTCGCCTGTGCACAGGAGTGTGTGTGTGTGCTGGGTGTGACCCAGGAGAGAGGGTGGGCCCCTGCACACAGGACCCCGATGTGTAGGAAAGGGGAGAGGAGAGTGTGTGGGCGGGTGACCCGGTGAGGTCGTTTCCTTCCAACAGTGTTGGCTGTCTGAGCAAAGCGCGAAGCAAGGTCGGCAGCTGAGTGAGAACCGGGGAGGTGTTGGACGTCCGTGGGGCAGAGAAGGTGTGAACCGGTGTTCTAGAGGGCAGGCGAGCAAATGGACTGGGGCAGGGAGGTGCGTGGGGGGCAGTGGGCTTGAGGCTGTGAACCTGAGGTCTGCCAGACCGGAGGGAGAAACGGTTCGTGAGGTGCCCAACTTCACTCGGGCAGGCGGCCACGCTGGGATCTGAACGCAGACGTCTGGTCCCAGGGCCGACCTACGACTGCTACACGGACAAAAACAAGCCAGTCGATCCCGGGCTGGCTCCAGACTGCGGAAAGACACGCTTCGGACACACCGACACAGGGTCACGTGGAGGGACTGATGCCCTGCGTGGAAGGGGATCATGGTGTCGCCCTGGGCATCAGGGAAGCCTCTGCGGGGAGGTGACATTTAAGCTGAGCCCTACAGGGTGGGCGAGGGGGCGGCCCTCCGGAAAGGTCATATGCGGGTCGGCCTAGGCCAGCCGGGGAAGGAAAGGGGGCACGGGCGGCTGGCACCCAAGCCTCTCTGCTCCCCCCACCCCTGCCGCCGCAGCCCCGGTGAGGGGCTCCGCGCCTTCCCATCTGTGACTCCCAGCCTGTTGCCCGAGCGCCACGGGACACTCACTCCTCTGATTTATTTATTTCTGCCCGACGTCCTGGGCGCGGAGCCCAGCGTGGTGGCCGTGTGGCCGCCTGTCATCAAGCACACTGTTCGCAGGCCCGGCTCCTGAGGGGGGCATTTAAAAAAAAAAAAAAAAGCCCCGCTCCATGATTAATAATCGTCTCCATCACTCCCGTGCCTAATTAGGGAAGGAAGATTATGAATCGGTTTCAGTCTCCACGGCGGGGGCGGCCGCGGCTTTTCCTGATGCGAGGGAGAGGCCTGGGCAGAGGCCGGGGCAGGAGCCGAGACCAGCAGGGCCGCCGCCTGGTGCCATTAATTATGCTTCTGGCGGCGCCTGCAGGGCACCCCTCCCTTGCTCCCTGCCCAAACGGCCTCTTCGTGAGGCTCCTTAAGGCCAGGACTCGTTACTCGACCCCACTCTTCGTGTTTAGTAGCTGCAGTCCATCCTTTCTCTGTCCCTTGCCCTGGGGGACCCTCGCCAGATCTGCCGGGCCTCCTGCTCCCACCTGGGGCTGCGGATGCACCGCTGTCCAGAAGGTCGAGACCGTTTCACATGGGCAGAGCCCTAGGTGACCACCGGAGCTGACTCCCCACCACTCAAATGCTAATCCACTCACTCACTCATATCTGTTAAGAGCCTACTCTGGGTGGTGCCTGCATTGACCTAGGTCAATGGACACTGGGGATAAGAGGGTCAGTGAAACAGAACAGGGACCCTGCCCTCATGATGCTTACAGCCTACCGGAGAACAGGCACGCATTCAGGAACCACCAGATAAACGCTTACGGCGATTCCGGTCTCCCCGGGGCTCTTCCTTGCGCAGGCGCCTTGGGTACAAAGAGCAGGAAACCACAAAACGAAACATGGAGCCGGCGTGGGCTGACCAAGAATAGTGGACTTGTCTTTGTGGGAGGCTCATGACCTTGGGAAAGGAAAAAGCTCCCGATGGCGAGTATTAAATGCTCAGCGGCGCCCCAGTACCTACTTGATCCTGAACAGGATCGATACTCTCAGATGGTGACTTCCACTCCTCCCTTCCAGAGGGCCCTTAATACGGATGGGGCCTCAAGGATGCCTGGTCAGGTAGAACCTTCTCTG
Source organism: Paguma larvata (assembly GCA_030068075.1). Taxonomy (NCBI): domain Eukaryota; kingdom Metazoa; phylum Chordata; class Mammalia; order Carnivora; family Viverridae; genus Paguma; species Paguma larvata. The sequence continues at coordinate 38,416,468 of CM057827.1, forward strand.
TCTCAACAGCTGTGATCACGGTGAGAGGGGGTGCAGGACCAACTCGGACCAAGGGTTGACAAACTCTGACCCCTAGGCCAAATCCGGCCCACCACCTGTCTTTGTAAATAAAGTTTGGTTGGAACACAGACATGCCCATTTGTTGATATGCGGTCATGGTGCTTTCTGGCCGCGACGGAGACCATATGGCTCCGCAGAGCCTACATTATTTACTATCTGGCCTTTTCCAGAAAAAAAAAAAATGTGGCTATTTCTACCCAAGTTGGGGTGATCGTAACCCGAGATTATTCAACAAGCTCAGGAGAGTGATCTGGGAGCATCCTGAAATGACACCCCAAGTGTGCGTTTCACAAGGAAACACTCCACTCCTTCTAGATTATTTTTCAGAAGGGCACTTCACTCCAGATGTCACACCGGTGCCTTGCTGGGAGGTCTCTAGGCACGTGGCTCAGGCTGTGTCCAGTCTGAGAGTTTTAGCAACGACAGTGCGACGAGATGGCAGAAGCACAGAGGACAGAGAGAGCCGAGTTTGGATCCTACTTGGGCAGACCGCACGTGCTAAGTGGCCCTAGCTGAAGCACTGAAATCGCATTCCTTGGAAGATCGGTGAAGAGGACCAGCCATAGCAATGCACCGAGCATCACAAGGACGCGTTCGGCGGTCCTCCCAATGGCAGAGGCGAGGACACTGGGCAGATTTAGGGCTGATGGCCCTAGGAACTGTCTGCACCCTTCGACTGTCCGACAGCGCGACGGGGCTGGTTTCTGAGGCTGGTACAGCCCGCCACTTTGGTGCCAGCCTCCAAGACTCTTTCCGGCTCCCGATCTGATAAGAAGCTTAGCCGTGGGACGGGCAGCTCTGTGCCCTTCCTGGTGTGGCGGTTTCAAGCACACAAGAGAGCCGCTGGCCCCTCCTCTCTCCCACTGACCCCTGTGGGTGCAGCCTGGGGTCTTTTTGCTTGTTCGGGACTCAGCATCTTCTGCAGTCACCCCATTCCGTCTTGGCCACGGAGGTGCACACTGCAAGGTGGGGTGCTTCCCACCTGTGCTGGGCCGCAGGGGGCCGTCGGGTGCATTTTGGCTCTCCCAGGCACCCGGAGCCCTTCTTTGGAAGGCTGCCCTTGGGCTGCTGGGGTCGATAGGCACGAGGCGGGGAGCCTGGAAGTTTACTCCCCCATAACTCGGACAGTCCCTGACCAGTGACCGACAGGGCTAGATGGGACAGTCTGGCCCCCTCCTGCTGGCCGGGAGCAATAGTAGAGCAGAAGCCATCCTCCAGAGTCCCCCGCGGGGTCGCGCTCAGGCCTCCTGGACTGGTGCTGGCTTCCTGCCCTTCTCTGCCCCGTCTCCTCTCCTGCCCTCCAGTTTCCTCTGGGATCGCTAGCTCTGGGGATGGGTTCCATGTCAGGAACCCCAGACCAAGTTGCGGAGGATCTCGACCTGCCTTCGCAAGCATCAGATAGATGAAATGACATCCCTGGGAGGTTCCGGTGAGCTCTCTATGCTCCAGGTTCCTTCCCAGAACCACCTTTTGCTAGTTCTCTAGACGGAGCCCAAGTCCCGTTTGAGGGTCCCTGCTGGCTTAAGCTAGGAATGATTTTTGTCCAGGCTGTGACCCCAACGGGATGGGGGCACAGCTGAGAAAAATCACTATGGTTTAGTCGGTCTTTGTTAAGAAGGAGAGAGAGAGAGAGATGGAGGAAGGGAGGGAGGGAGGGAGGGAGGAAGGAAGGAAGGAAGGAGAGGGAGGAGAAAAGGAGAGGAAGGGAATGGGAGAGGAGGGGAGAGGAGGGGAGGGGAGGGAAGGAGAGGAGAAGGGAGGGAAGGGAAGGGGAGGGAAGGGAGGAAAGAAGAAAGGAAGGAAGGAAGGAGAGGGAGGAGAAAAGAAGAAGGGAAAGGGAGAGGAGGGGAGAGGAGGAGAGGGGAGGGGAGGAGAGGGGAAGAGAAGGGAAGGGAGGAAAGAAGAAAGAAATAAAGAAAAAGAAAGGAAGGAAGGAAGGAGGAAAGAAAGAGAGAAAGAAAGAAAGAAAGAAAGGAAGGAAGGAAGGAAGGAAGGAAGGAAGGAAGGAAGGAAGGAAGGAAGGAAGGGGAAAGTGAAATGTCTAAGGCTTAGGGACAAGACCATATATTAAAGAGGAAAAAAACCCACACCGACGGTCCATGGCTGCACTCTGATATATATAAAAGTTGTGACTACTTTAAAATAATTAAAACAAAATGAATTAAAAATCCAGTAGCCACACGTCGCTGACGGCTGCCACTTCGGACGGCACAGACATCGATCATTCGCACCTCGAAGCAGGTTCCTCGGGGGGCGCTGGGCCAGGCGATGAGAAGGGAGACGCTCTGCCTTCCTTTCTAAAAAAGCAGCAAGAGTAGTTTGGTGCCCCCCCACTCCGGGAACTCGAAGCAAGAGTCACACACCTGCTGACACAGATGTTTCCAGAGCACCTCCTTCTCAGGTCTTTTTATTCTTATATCCCCTCCCACCAAAATGGGCAAGGCGGGGTTATCGGCACCATTTTACAGGTCACGAAACTGAGGGTCCCTAAGGGCCAATGAGGCAAAGTCACAGAGCTGCTAAAGAAGTGACAGAGTCAGAGCTCGTGAGCGATAAGGCTGCTGGGGCCGCCGCTGGGGCCGCCGCTGGGGCGGTGGTGAGCGTGTGGGGGCACAGCATGACGCCAGGGCACCCCAGGAGCGTGCGGGGGCAAGTTCTAACGCCACGCTCGGCGCACACACTCGCTCCTTCTATAGCCACGAGGCTTGGTGAGCAGACGGCCACCTGCCATCTAAAAAGCGGCCACTGTATCTCTGAGACAACTGACAACAAGGCAGAAGACTGCTCCCGGCTGTGCCCCCTCGATGACCGCAGGCGTGACCGCGGCGAAACGGGGCCAAGCGTGCGGCCCAGAGACCCCGCGGCTGCGCTCTCGGTGGACAAGCCTGCCCGAAGCAGCGGGCGTGCTGAGACTGGGCAGAAGGTCCCGACTTGGCAACAAGCTCCCGTCTGGGAATCTCCTTCTCTTTCTGGACCAGCGGCTCGCTCCAAAGGGCCACACAGCCTGGCTGCCCGCATGCTCTCGGAAACCCTTTGAACTTTTGCAAGCACTCCCTCAGTCTGGACCTCGAATGCCCATCTGCCACACGCGAGGGGCGACCTCGGCCTGGGGCAGCAGGGTCCCCCAGCCTCGGCACTGCTGGCATTTCGGGCCGGACCGTCCCTGCCGTGGGCAGCGGGCCTGCGCGCTGCGGGCCGCGGAGCCGCACTCCTGGCTTCTACCCACTAGATGCCAGCAGCTCCCCTCTCCCGGCCGCGGGGCCCAAATGCTCCCCGGGGAACCGGGGCCCTGGACGGTCTCCAGCGCTCCTGCCTGGCCCCTCCGCTTGGCGCAGAGACGGATGCCTCCCATGCGCAGCAGCGCAGACCTGACTCAGCCTCCCAGGGTGCACCTCGCCCGTCCCAGCCGGGGGCTCGAGGAGTTAAGCTTGACGGCCTTCCAGCTGGAACCTCCGGTTCCAGGCCGGTCGCCTTCGGGACGAGCCCCCTCCCCCCATCCTCTGCTACTCAGAGTCTCCGCGGCGGAACTGCCTGTGACAGGGTCCAAGAAGAGTCGAAGGCCTTCTTTCCAAGGCATCTGTAATTCTCTCCGCCGAGGCAGGAGACAATGTGCCTTTGCCACCCACGGGCCAGTTCATTCTCCGTCTGAGAACAAGGGGCCCATTGACCGTCCGGAGGGGCAGGGGGCAGGCCGCCATCTCTTCCAGGAAACGGTGGCCTTTGGCCTGGGTGGCTGGCGAGGCTGACACAGGAACTGGGGAGCTGGGAACAGGCACTGCTCGGATCGCGTTGTTTTCTTGTGGGGGAGAGAAGGGGCCTACACCAGACGGCGCGGCTCCCTGACCCGCCTGGCAGAACTCGGTCCGCTTTCCCGGGGGAAAGCCCAACAACAGGGGTCCTTCTCAAAGGCCGCTGGAAGCGCCCCGGGCCAGACCGGAGGGACGGTCCCACCCTCTTTCCTCTTGATACAACGGCAAGCGCTGTGGAGCCTGGCTTCTCTGACCTGCTCCAAAGCCAAGTGCAGGATGCCAGACGCCATGATGCATTCAGTCCCGTCACGCGAACCGGGAACATCCTTGCCGTGGTGAAAAGACGTCAGGACCGCCACCTACGCGGTCGCGCCACTATCACCTGTGTTCCTGCAAAACGTCAAACCTCCGGCCCGGGCCTGCCGGGCTGTTTCTGAGCCTTCGCTGCTGTCTGTCGCTTGTCATTTGCGGGCAGACAAGCAAACGCCGAAGGTTCCAGAAAAGTTTATGGAGGAAGAGCTTTATATTTTCAAAATATTTCAAGGAGCTTAAGACGCACATCATGGTAACAACGGCAGCACCCTTTGCTAAGCATCTATTGAACCACATTGCGCATATGCATATGAACCGATTTAAGTCTCCCGCTCCATCAGGAGACATGGATGTCACTGTCCCCGCCTACGGAAGTGAGGACACGCTCTGCGAGGAAAAATCAACAGAGAAGCCAGCATGGCAGGGCAATCGGATGCCAAAAGCTGTCTTCTTTCTCCCGTCTCCCATTGCAAATCCGGTAGAGACCCCTGTTCACTCGATTTTACCGGCAGAGCCCCTTGGCCCACCTGCAAGAACAGATTTTAACATCGCCTGGAGATGCCGCGACCTCTGACCTGCGGCCTCCAGGAGGCCGTCCCTAGCCATCGTCCCAGCCTTCTCCAGCCCTTTAGTTAATCCTCTCGAGGGCAGAGGGCAGGACTTACTCAACTTCCTACTCCGCGAGAAGGTGCCTCGTGCCCACCTTGGACCCCAGGAGTGATGAGAAGCGGCAGTAACGTTCCCCACTAGGGAGAAATTAGAGAGCAACGTTTTATGTCACATAGAGGATGAATTCCGCCCCCACTTTAATTCCTTACAGTCGCCAGCCCCCCGAACACACTGTTGGGAGAGCCCGTGGGCACGGAGCACCTCAGGAACCCGCCGCTGCCGTCTGCTCTTTATTTTTCATGACAGCTGGCCAGACAGGTCACCATAACCGGCTGTCCCATCATCCTCCTGTGACAGGGACATTAATGGGGCCTCGGAGGTGAGGACGGCCTCATACAGACAGGATGAAGTCTCGAAAGCTCTTCTGATGCAGACATTCCCCAGTCCTGGGGAACCTGCGGAACCATCAGAAATGATCGATAACCCCGAAGGTTCTCGAGACATCCAGAAACCGGTCAGTGAAGGAAAAGGAGGCCCAGGCGTTAGCTCAGGTACCTAGTTCCCCTCCCTGGAGGCCACCACGACTGGAACCAGTTTCTGATGTATCCTTTGAGACAGCAGGCTGTGAGAGACCCTCTAACGGACGGATGGTTTTTGCCCCCCTCCCCCCAGAGTTCATTCATTGAAACCGAATCCCTAAGGTGACTAGGAGGTGGGGTCTTTGAGCGGCGATTAGGTCATGAGGTGGAGTACCCCTGAATGGGATTGGTGCCCTCACCAAAGAGGCCTCAGGGAGACCTCACCCCTTGTGCCCTGAGAGGGTACAGAAGACCGTGACGTCTGTGAATGAGGGAAGGGGCCCTCACCAGACACCAGATCTGCCTGTGCCTTGATCCTGGACTTCCCAGCCTCCAGACCTACGGGAATTAAATTTCTGTCCTTTATACGCCCCCCAGTCTACAGCGGCTCCAACAGACCCACACCCATCGGGGCTGCTATTGTTGGCAACACAGAATATATATTCCGTTTATTATACTTTGGCAATGTTTTCACATTGGTAGGAACTGAACTGCTTTTTTTTTGGTTGTTTTTTTTTGAAAGAGGAGTGCCACTGTGTGGCTGTGTCATGATTTATGTAACCAGTTCGGAAGAAACTGTTTTTCAAATGCAAGGACCCCCACTCTTTGTCATTTCCGAACCCAAAAGGTAGTTTGCGCCCAAAACTAATTTAGTAGCAAAACCTGAGATGCCAAGAAGTGGGGTTCTTTATGGTCGTAATGGGGTGCGGTCTCGTTTAGTGTGATACCCACGTATTTCTTTTAAAAAAATTTTTTTAAATATTTATTTATTTTTTAGAGCGAGAGAGAGACAGAGTGTGAGCAGGGGAGGGGCACGCAGAATCGAAAGCAGGTTCCAGTCTCTGAGCTGTCAGCACAGAGCCCGATGCGGGGCTTGAACCCACCAATTGTGAGATCACGACCTGAGCTGAAGTCTGACGCTTAACCGACGGAGCCACCCAGGCGTCCTGACACCCACCGCTTCGGGTTTCTTAATCTACAACACACACGTGAGGCCGCGTTTCTAAAATCCGAAGCATTCGGATTTCTGAAATACGCGTGGAGCTTTTCCAGTGCCTGTGCTGGATGGGGGTGCGGCCAGCCAGAGGTGACAGGCTCCTAGGACCAGATGCACCCTGAGGCCAACTCCGCATCCCTCCTACCCCCCACCCCCACCCCCAAGGCTGACCCTCAGGCAGCGATGAGGATTTGCTGAAGGTGTCCCGGGGCCAACGCAGGGAAGGGACCGCCAAGCAGACTGGAGGACAGACCGGCTCTCCGGTTCGGCAGGCACCCTGCCCTCCTCCCCCACCTTCAAAGGCCACTTCCTCCGCCCTTCCCCTTCCCGACCTGATGCTGCCCCCAACCCCCAGCTTGTCGCCTTGAGGAACGCCACTGGGAGTTCCCGGCTCACCCTTGTCTTTCAAAAGCATTCCCAGATGCTGATTTTTAAAGGAGAATACAGAAATCAGGATTTACAAAATGTGAAGGATCTTGGATGGTTAAATATCATTTCTCTCTTTTTGTTTTCAAACACTGGGTGTGGCCACGGCCTCCTGGGGTGGCGTTCGCCATGGCTGCCAATCCCGTACCTCTTGGTGGGGGGTGGCCACGACTCGGGGAACGGATCAGCTTTAATGCATCTCTTGGGGAATAACGGAGGCAAAGCAAGCTGTCGTCTAGAAAAATGGGAAGAAAAGCTCACGCAGTATTCTCAGGTCCTGAGGTGCCCTTGGCCTCGCCCTGGCCTACCTTGACTTCTTCCCCACGGGTGGTGGGGGCGAAGGTCCTGCAGCTGCAGGCGCCCAGCCCAGTCTCTCTCTGTCCTCTTTCCCTACAAGATCTCTCCAGTCCGCCGGCTCCGAAGACCAGCCAGACGCCGACGGCTCCCATACTGATGGCTTCAGCCCCGGCACCTCCCGCAAGGTGCTGACTCGTACCTTCAGCCATGACTCGGTGTCTCCGTCCGGACGGCCCACAGGCCAGTTCGGGCTCTCCATGCCCCAAACCGAACACTTTGGTTTTCACCCCTCAGCCCCCACCCCTCCCAATCACCCACGTACCCAGCAGCTCAACTCAGGACTTGGGGGTCCTTCCTGACAACCTCCCTCACCGGCCCCTCTATTCAAGCAAATGCGTCTCATCAGTTCTGCCTTCAGATTTGGTCCCCGCCCCCACCCCAGTCCCTTCCTCCACCTTCGCCTGCACCCTTTATAACGGCTGCCTAGCCACGCGTCCTCCCTTCCCCCTGCACATTCTCTGCCCGCTGGAAGATTCCCTGTAACACATAAATCGGATCGCATCACACCCCTGCTCAGTACCCTTCACCGGTTTCTCACCAAATGGAGAATAAAATTCCATCTTTTCCCCACGGCCTTTGCTGAACTTTGATCCCCATTTCGGCCCGTTCAAACCCTTGTAGGGAAGAATCTAGAAACTTTCCAGGCAGTGACAGAGCTGCCAGAGCCAGCATTTAGTGGGATAACTGCCAAAGGGAGGATGGATAAGTTGTGGGATGTGTGTTAGTAAGGAAAAAAAAAAAAGCAAGCAAGCAAGGAATCAGTCATATTACTTAGTGGTTCCCCCTCAGAGGCGGCAACGCTTAATAAACGTCAGCCACCACCGCCTCCCTCTCACCCCCCCCCCCCCCCGCTCACACTCCCCCCCACACCCCTGCGAGCCGTCCCGGAAAGAGCAGCGCTTCGGTGGAAACGGCAGAGCCTGCTAATCCCACAGGGCTTTCAGCGGCCGGCAGAAAGCATCTTAGCGTTGAATAAGGAGATAAACTGCTTTGCTGGTCATAAGGCCCAGAATGTTCTCAGAGATGAGACGAAAATCCTTTGTGTATTCCTGACCGTGTGGGAATGCAGGGCTCCCAGGAGGGCGCGAGGCCGCGGGACGCCCTTCGGCCTCTCCAAGGCTCTGGCCTGGCGGGAACAGAAGTTCAGCGGAAATGGGGAAAAGGGAGGAATGAAAGGAACCGAGGGGAGAGGAGCTGAGAGAAATACTTAGACATCTCAAAAGTAGAAAGAAGATGAGGGGGCGCCTGGATGGCTCAGTGGGTGGGGCGTCTGACTCTTGATTTCAGCTCAGGTCGTGACCTCAGGGTCATGGGATCAAGCCCCATGGTGAGCTCTAAGCTGAGTGCGGAGCTTGCTTGAGATTGTCTCTCTCTCTCTCAATCTGCCCCTTCCCCATTGCACTCTCTCTCTCTCTCTCTCTCAAAAAAAAAAATATATGTAAATTGTTTTAAAAAGTAGGAAGAGGAAATTTGATATATCTTTATAGCAGTGGTCGCGCCATATTGGGGCCAAGAAATTTAGCGCACGTAGTGCGGTATCTAGCTGGATGGGGGCTCTCCTCACTTCTTTTTTTAAAATTTTTTAATGTTTATTTATTTTTAAGAGCGAGAGAGACAGACAGAGCATGAGCAGGAGAAGGGCAGAGAGAGAGAGGCAGAGGGAGACCCAGAATCCGAAGCAGGCTCCAGGCTCTGAGTTGTCAGCACAGAGCCCGACGTGGGGCTCGAACCCATGACCCATGAGAACATGACCTGAGCCGAAGTCGGATGCTTTAGCCGACTGAGCACCAGGCGCCCCTCTCCTCACTTCTGAGAGGGCTGTGCAGCAGTTGCTGTTGGGGGCCCCCCGCAGGTCACTGGCGCACTCAGTGGCCACCGACTCACTGACACGGAGGCATAACCAGCTGTCCCTGGCTTCCTGGCCTCCTCTTTGGGGCTGCTCACAGCCCTGCACTCCCTACGGGCTCTCCTAAAGTTAGATTCCAGCCGAAGCCGTACTCTTAATGGACCGCTTCTCACTCCCTGCCCTGCTTCCCTCACGCCCCTGCCACCTCCTCCTGAAAGCACTCCTTCACTAATAACACCCACCTGAACCCCTGCCTCAGGCTCTGCTTCCAGGGCACCCGGTCTAAGACCGGACGGCTAAGGAAAACCAAGAAAGCCAGGAAGTCTACAAAGAGGCAGCCTAATAAGGTAGCTGACCACCTAAGACTATGCGTAAAAGTTCAGTTTCACCTGTTAACATTCAAAAGCATTGACTAGAACAGAGCCCTGTCCTCCAGCCAACCAGAATGTCAACAGCCATGACGGGAGTCCCTGGGTCAATTCAACACACACAAATTTACTCAGTGCTCTGTGAGCAAGGCACCACACGGCAGGCCCCGGGGGGTGTAGGCAGGGACGAGGTGGACCCATTCTTCCAGGGGCCTGCAAGTTAGCGGGTCCTCAAAGACCACTAGGACCAGACCAGGTTCTTAGATATTTCGCTTCTCTGTTGTTGGCAAGCTGTTTCATAAACCCTTCATAAATGAATGCGGACTAGCCCAACACTATCATCCAAGAGTGAAACAGAGTGTCTCTTTGTCATCCAAAGAGACAGGAACGGTCTTCCGTGGAAGCAAGGCGGGTCACCGAGTTTTCCAAAACATGGAAAGAAGATGCTCCCTTTGGGACATCAGGTTAGGACTTGAAAACCTGGCTGGTTCGAAAGAAGGCTTATTGGCTAAGCAGTTTCTCCGCAGCGTCTCTATCAGTATAAAGGGGAGGGACTTCATGGTGCAAAACTGTCTCTTGCATGCAGTTTCTCAGCCCTGACCCCTGCCTGCTAAATGCAGATAGCACTCACCACCCCCAGTCACTACGGCAACCAAAACATGAATACCCCCACCTTTCCGAGTGTACTTAGTCTGAGGGGTGTTTTTACCCTGATTTGGAACCACTGGTAGGATTAAAGTACCCCAATGTTTATAGCAGCACTTTCAACAATAGCCAGATCATGGAAAGAGACTAAGTGTCCATCAACTGATGAATGGATAAAGAAGATGTGGTATATATATATACATACACACACACACACACACACACACACACACACACACACACACACACAATGGAATACTACACGGCAATGAGAAAGAATGAAATCTGGCCATGTGTAGCAACGTGGATGGAACTGGAGGGTATTATGCTGAGTGAAATAAGTCAGGCAGAGAAAGACGGATTCCATATGTTTCCACACAAAGGTGGATTTTGAGACACTTAGCAGAAGACCATGGGGGAGGGGAAGAGGAAAAAAAAAAGCTACAGAGAGGGAGGGAGACAAAACATAAGAGACTCTTAAGTACTGAGAACAAACTGAGGGTTGATGGGGGGTGTGGGAGAGGGGAGAGTGTGTGACAGGCATCGAGGAGGGCACTTGTTGGGATGGGCACTGGGTGTTATACGGAAACCACTCTGACAAAAAATTATATTAAAAAATAATAACAAAAATAAAGTCAACTCAAAGTGAGAGAGGGAAAGAATGTGTGAACCAGACTGACACCATCTTGAACAAATGTGACCAAAGCACCATAACAGCCCTGCGATCTGAAGTCTTCTTGAGCACAGTCCTCCCCCATCCTTTCCTTTTGTTTTCCTGCCAGTGTGTGTGTGTGTGTGTGTGTGTGTGTGTGTGTGTGTATGTGTGTGTGTGCATGTTGCAAGCAGGAGATTCATCTGAGCTTGGAATAAGAAAGGGCTTGAAAGGGAGGGGAAGGAGAAAGAATTAAAACGCTCCCTGCATATTCAAGGTAACCTTGTGTTTCCAGCACGGAGTTTAGAATCTCTTCAACTCGGTGATTTTCCTGGTAGAGCGGCTGGGGTAAGAAAGGAAGCAGCTGCTGCGCCCCCGAAGCCCAACACACCAACCGGAGCGCCATTCATAATCTCAACTACCACACGGCAAGGGAGGAGGCCTTCCTGGAAGGCGAGCGACCATGTGGGACTAGGTGTCACCACCCTGCTTGGAGGTCGGCAGAGGCCCTGGTGTGGACACACAGTCTAGAAGCTTCCCAGACAGTCTGGTCCAAGACACCTTGAACTTCTCCTGAGCTCCTTCTCCAGAGGCCGAAGGGCAGTTTCGATGCCTCTGCCAGGTCGCTCCCGGTCTTGATACAGTGCAGGAAGGCCTATGCGACAGGACTAACAGACACCGTCCCTGCGTGCAACCTAACCATATTCAGAGACAGAAATGAGACAGAGAGACAGGGTAGGTCAATCCCCATAAACTGATCTGTGAAGGCCCACATCTTGGCGCCATCTTGGAAAGACATGGCTGCCACAGTCAAGGACTGAGCACAGACACATGAACGTCCCTTCCCATCTCAGGAAGACTAACAGCCTTCGAACACCACCCAGGTCGCTTAACTCAGCTGCACAAAAACCTTCAGCTATTCCAGAATCACATCCAAACTCCTTGGGCCGTCTGCCCTGAGGCACTTCCACTCTCCCGTTGCCCTCCCCGGCATCCTACCGTCCTCGGAATCCCAGGTTCCCAAAAGGCCTTGGACCTTCCCGACTCCCCACCTCTGCTCAGGCCGTTCCTCCTTTCATCCACCTTTATATCGTTCCCTGCATCTCCTCTTCAAAATCCCAACTGCTCTCTGAGACAGTTCCGTGCCACCTCCTCTAAGCAGCCCTCCCTGATGGCTCAGGGCCCGCTGGCTCCATGCTCCTGCAGCACTTTGTACCCACTGTACCCTCGGCTGGATGACGGCTTCTCATTCCCCCTCCCCTGGCCGCGGAGCTCAGCCAGGGCCAGGAACAGTTCTTACTCATCTCCGGGTCACACGACCCAGAGCCCAGGACATAGGAGCAGCTCACTTCACACTAGCTGGGTAAATCCGCGTCCTTCCTCAGCAGTGATCCCGGGGCCCCCAAACTCTTGGCAGACACTGGTTGGCATCAACTCTTCTTTGGACCTCCTCCCTTCAACCCTTTCCTTTCCTTCCCCACCCTCCTCCATCCCATCCTGCCGGCTCTGTCTCCAAGCTGCACTTGGGATCACTTTGCCCTCAGTCGCTGCTCCACTTCCGGGGCGGCCCTGCTGCCCCCGCCTTCTATCACCTGCTGTAGCTCCCCGAATGGTCTTCCTCATGGTGCTCTTGCCCCTCCAACCCGCTCTCCTCCCGGTCACCAAGGACTGTCTTAAAAACTAAATCCGTTAGTGCCACCTCCACGGCCCGAGCCTCTTCAACGGCTTCCCATGGCCCTTGAGGAAAGAAAAAATCCAGCCCCGTACGATGGAAAGTATGGTTTATAAGGCCCTGCGTGATTTGGTGCTACCCTCCCCCCACGCTCATATCATGCCACTCTTGCCCTTGAGCCCTAGGCCCAGCAGAGCTGTCCCATCACAGGGCCTTTGTATGTGCTGTACCCTCTGCCTGGCACGCCCTCCCCAGTCCACACAAGGCTCCTCCTTCGAGTTTTAGGCACTCTGAAAGACCTTCGTTGGCCTTGGCCTTCTGTCCAAGGCAGAGCCCTCCCTGTAGCCTCCATCTCTGCCTTCGACCACCATTAAGGCTCACATCCCCAGCTCTGACCATCGCATCTGGCCCAGAGTAAATGTTCGGTGGGTGGTTTGTTGGATGGATGAGTGTGCGAGTCAGTGAACGGTCCTCTTGAACACCTGCGGTGGTCTCCCTCTGGGCCTCCGAATTCTAGTTTCATTTGCTTCCTGACTAACAAAGTTCGAAGAGCTTTGGGTTGTGAACTTTTTTTTTTAACGGAAACCAAGAGTGGCCTCTTGCTTCTGAGTGTATTTAGTCTCTTTAACGTTATTGTCATCCGTCAGCCTTGACTTAGTTTAGAGAAACCATCCCCGTGTTTCGACTCTCTCCTGGTAGCCACGGGAACACCCCCCGCGACAGGTCCCTCCACGGTGGCCTCTGCCCCGGGCCAGGCCTGGCTGCCAGCATGGAGGCAGCGTTGGGAACACCAGTCCTGGGGCCCTGTGAGGGCAGACCCGGAGCGGATCCAGGGTGCACGGCCTGGTCCCCGCACCCACGACAGCGATGTAGGGCTCTGGGCTTCCCGCCTGGAAGCACTGCGTGACGGAGCCCCCACCCCCCCAAACCAGCAGATGGAGAAGTCATTTCCTCTTTCAATTAGATCAACACCAGGCCCCTCACGAGGCCACTTCATCAGAATCCCGTGGGAATCAGAGATGTCGCCGAGGGGCTCTCTGGGCCACGGAACCGAATGGCTCAGTCCCGACTCCAGGACAGCCGCAGTCCCACCATCGCTGGGGCTCCTCCGGAGAAGAGTCCACTGGGGCCGCGTGCTTTGGAGCAAGTACAATGTCCAGCCATCCCTCTCTGCTCTTTGTCCGGGCCCCCAGGACGCTGCCCTTCGGAACCTGGCTGATTCAGAAGTGCAACGGGCTCCCATCGGGAATCTGATCACTTTCACCCCCCTGTCAGTGCCCTCCGTTCCCAGTGGCCATCGCCTCCCACCTGGAGGGCTGCAACAGGCTCCAAACTGTTCTCCCTGCTTCCGCCCCGTCCCCCAGGGTCCGGTCTACACAGCAACCAGAGCGATACTATCAGGAACACGTCGGGTCAGGCCCCTCCTCAACGCCCCGCTTGGCCCCACGTTTCGCGCCCAGTGCAGACGACACCCGCACAGCGGGCCTGTACGTGACCCACTCCGCTTCTCCCCATTCTCATTTCCTACCCCCTTCCCTTTACTCTGCTCCAGCCACACGGGCCCCTGGCGGCTTCTCAACCACTTCCGGGGCGAGTCCCTGACCCAGGCCCCAGCCTGACTGCGCTCTCCACCTGGACAGCCTCCCGGGTGCCAGCGAGCTCTGCGCCCTCGCCGACTGCGAGCCTTTCCTCCAAGATCACCCTCTCTTCAGACTGCCCCCGGCCTGGCCCCGACTTGCTCCAGGTCACTCCCCAGCTCCCCGGCCCCCACCGCTTCTGGCGCACCACGCAGCTCACAGGTGTATCCTGTTGACTTTGCTCTGCTCTGTGTCTGTTTGGTTCCGTGGTGTACCCCACGATCCTAGAACGTAGGAATGGCCGAGAAATGTTTAAATGAATAAAGGTCTGCCGGCCCTGTGATCAGCTCCCCCGACTTCCCTCGCAGAGTCTTGGAAACTCAGCCTCTGACCCATGCCTCCCATCGGCACACACTCCTGAGACAACCCACCCACGTCTCCACTGGGGGCCCTTGGTTGCTCCCGGCCACGTGCCGCCAGCTCCCTCACCTTCCTCACGGCCTCCCCACTCTGGGAGGCCAGCAGTACCTCTCCCCACCTTCCTGGCCCACGGCGGGCTCTGCCGCCTCCCTGGGGGCCCCCTCGAGGATGCTGGTTCATATCCCCGCCTGCTTTCCTGTGGTCCCCAAGAGGGAGCCACCCACCTGTTTGAGCTCTGCGTACTTAGCCTCCATCATTCTCTGCTCTGGGAGGCCCAGGAGAGAGGATGAGGCGGGTGGATACCAGCGTCTGGGGACTAATCCTGCGAACTCCCCAAGCCCTGGCTCCTCCCCTCCTCCCAGGTCACCCCGCCTGGTCTTCCCGTTCCCCTCTCCCTCAGGATCCTCTTCCTCCCGAACCTCAGGCTCTGTCCTCCCCACTCTATCTCCGAGCGATCTCTGATGGCTTCAGCGTCACTGTCCCCACTCCCACCCTTTGGGCCAGCCCAGGCCTCTGCCCTCGACTTCAGACTCACCGGCTGACTGCATCCTCCTGTCACGGGTCACCTCCAACACCACGTGACAAAACCTGGACCTGGTGAGTCCTTGGAACACTCCCCCTCCGTGTCCTGTCTCCATGAGAGGCATCTGATCAGCACTCCTGTCATCCAGGAGTCTTCCCTTCTGCTCATCCTGGACAAGTATTGCTCGCTGAGTCCAGAAAGTTCTCAAGCCCCGGACCCCCTTGCTCACAGCTGCCACCTGGCCCAGAGTATCATTCTCCTCCCTGGTCCACCGCCTCCTCCCTGCTTCCTGTCTTCCGTCCCTGCCACTTAGCCCCTCCCCGGGGCTGTCTGAAGGCACCTTCGCTGGTAACTCTCCCTGCAGACCGTCCAGGGCTCTGCACCGCCTGGGGTTCAAGTCTGGGACTCGTTCATGCTGTGCCTTGCCCATGTTCCTCCAGCTCAACTCTCCCGCCCCTTGCGCACCTGCAGTCCTGGGAGGAACAGACTCTCTGTGGCCTCCAATCCTTTGCCCCTGCCGAGCTTTCTGCCAGGAGCACACCCCAACCGCTCTCCCCGACTTCCACGCCCAGCCTTCCCCTGCCGAATCGGTCCCCTCAGCCCCGCCCCCCATCGCCTCCCGCAGGACACCTGTTCCGGGTCGGACACTCTCCACTCAGCTTGACTGCCTGGGGATTCTTGGGGCTCCGTTTTGTCTGCGGTTCCTGCGCCCCGCCTCCCTGAGCTGTCCGCACGCATCCCACACTCCACCGTGAGAAAAAACAGAACCCCGATCTGCCCCCAGAACCTTCCCTGTGGGCTCTCCCCGCCCCACCCACTGCGTTGTGCTCAGTCTCTAACCGCGGCGGAGACATCTACACATATTTGTTGAATGGCTAAATGTTTGTGAATGATTTACCGAGCTTTAAATACATGAATTAGGTATCCCATGAGCGCTGACGTGCCTTCGTGAGTGGGAAAACTCCTGGAAGGCGTAGACCCATCTGGGTCTGACCAGGGGTGAGGTCGCCCGTGGCAATCACTGCAGAGTAAGGTGGCAGCCTGGAGCAGATGCTGGTGTCCTCGCAGAGCTCGCTGGCTCGGCTTCTAACTGCCGGGGAAGCGGACCCCCCCCCCCCGCCCCCTGGGATCAGCTCATAACCTCGCCCTCAGGTCAGGTCCCTCTTAGGTGCTGTCCTGAACCATTTCCCAGAGCTCCCCAGCAGGACCGAGCTGCCTTCGGCTGCCCTCAGGGATGACTGGCTTGACATCACCCCTTGCCCTGTCTCCCTCCCCCACTCCTTCTGGGTGTCTTCTGGACTCAACTCCCAAATAGCCACCTGTACCCAAATTCTTGTCTCGGTATCTATTTCTGGCGCCCAAACTAAGACGCGGTCCCAGGTGCTCCCTGGCAAGTGGCAGGCTCACAATCGCTCGTCTCCTCCCAGCCCCCTTGCTCCCGGAGCGCTGAACTTCCGTCTCCACGCCGGTGATGCATGTGTTCGTTTATTCAAACGCTCAGTTTGCACCTTCCGGGGGTCAGGCTCTGAGCTGTCTCGGGGGACGAAGATAATTGGCAGTCCTGGTTCTGAGGGCCCGGACCAGAAACTTAATAGGTCAGCCTGGCTGCCTTGTCCTGGACACAAGTGAGACATCCGATAGGAATTCTGCCATACTAAGAAGTCGCCAACACTGAGAGCATGACCACCTGGGCTGGCACAGTCGCATACCAGCCCACCCGACCCCCTCGACAGCCCCACGAGGTCCACACGAGGCCAGAATTACGGGGTGCCAGAACCGGCTCTTGATCCCAAGGCAACAGGCGGGGGCCTTTCAGCCGGGATCGTGCCCCCCGACCCTGCAGGATCCCTTCCATCACGGGGGCCACACGCTCCGAGCACCAGCCCTGCGCCAAGCAGCGGGCCGAGCCCGCACGCAGCGTCTGGAGTCCTCCTCACAACCGCACTGAGGGAGGAGGCTTTGTCCCCCCGAGGAGGTGAGGAAACCGAGGCACCCAGGGCGAAATGTCCAGAATAGGGACTGGGCGAGGGGCCATCTTAGGAGGTATGGGGTTTCCTTCAGGGGTGATCAAAGAGCTCTACGATCAGAGAGGGGGTGACGGCTGCACAGCCTCGTGAAGATACTAAAAACAGCACTGAACCGTACACTTTAAAACGCTGAACTTTATATCACATGAATTTACAGCACCCAGGAAGTCCACGTCGGGGCTGGAGGTGGGTGCTGGCCGTCGTGTGGATTTCCCCATCCCCACCCCTGTGCCAGGTCGACTCCCCCCAGGCTTCCGGATTCTCGGATGTCCCTAGAGCCCAGTCTGGCCGCGACTCCGGGGAGATCCCAGCGCTCGCGGCGGCACTGGAAGGTCACTCACTCGTGTGCAAATTTCACCGGCCTTCCGGCCCCAAATTCCATTGCACACACATGTCCGTCTTTTTTGGCACAGACCCCCCTCCTGCCTCGCGCCTCAGGTGACAGCCGAGGGGCTCGACCCTGATTCAGACAAGAATCACCTGCCTCCAGGCTCGGCCCGAGCATCAGTCGTTTTTAAAGCTCCCAGGTGACGCCAACACCCCCCAGCAGTCAGAGCTCAGGCATCCAGCTAGAGGTGCGTGTCATTCACCTCTGCAGCCCCAGGACCTTCCCCACCTCCTGGCACACGTTTGCTCAGTAAATCGACAAATAAAGGCTGGTTGAGTAAATTAGAGCCCACATAAATGTGTAATGTTTTATTTGCTGGATACCAGCAAATAAATGGAAGACACACAATTCCATTTATTGAATTGGGAAAAGAAGATCCAGTACTTAAAAATTAAAAAAATCACTTAAAAGAAAGAGCCAGCAACTACTAGAGCTTTCCTGGATAATCGGATGCTCACGTCCAGAGACAAAACTCAGGCTTGTGTGTGCACGGTGCTCAGCACGGAGTGGGATTCGGGGCGGGGCCAGCCCATTTTGTGGATGGGGGAGCCGAGGCCAGTTTGGATAAGAGATTTGCTCAAGCCAGGATTCCGTGGACAAGAGGTCCTATCTACTAAGAGTGGGAATGTACCAGACGGGAGGCAAGGCGCTCACGTATTACCTCTCCTTCCACGTCCACCTTTGGGGGGAGATGAGCAAACGGAAGCTCAGAGAGGCGCGCTGAGTGACCAAGTGCGTGGCGGTAAAGGGCCAGAGCCAGGCCCAGCCCCCAGCTCCTCCCACGTGCAGGCCTGCAGGTGGCTCACAGATGACAGGACGGAAACTGTCTCCCACAAACTGGACGAATGTCCAATACCCCAAGGTCCAAAGTCACGTGACAGTGAAAACCAGCTTCACCACTGCAGCCGTGAAGCCGAAACCGTGCAGAGTGACGTGGCCCCTATTTGATGCCTCCAGTCCCTCATCAGGTCTCGCTCTCGGCAAGGACAGCACTATGGCAGCCCTGCGCTCTCTTAAGGAGCCTGAAAGGTCTCAGGGGTCGGCCTCACCCTCCGCACCCATCCTCCTCCTCCCCTTGCCCCAGACTCCTCACAACCCAGAAGAAAATCTGGTTGGCTCCTTTATAGCGATGAAGTGTCGTTAAACCTTGGACTTGTGCTAAAGCCCCAGAGGTTATGTCCTTAAAATGGCAGCTGCTGAAACACTGCCGGACGTCGGAGCCTCTGCCGACTCCTTCAGGGCACTGTCCGAGTCTGCCCGATGACCCCACTGGTGAGATCACCAGCAGCCTGAGCACCGAGGAGAGGGGGCAGTGCGGGGGGTGTCCTGTGGCTTCTCCAATCCTTCATGCCACGAAACCCAGCAGAACCCCTGCCCCCGATCCTGCCCTACAACCACAGCCACCACTGAGTCCTAACACCCCAGCGTCCAAAACCATCTTAAATTGGACCGGGGCTTGACACCACCACCTCTCCATCGTCCCTCCCCCATCCAGCCCCCCCCCCAACCGGCTCCCCCACCACTATCTCTGGCTTGGACCCAAGCGACAGGCTCCTCACCGGGGAACTGGTGTCTGCAGAGTGTATGTGAGACAATGCCACACCTCTGTTCAAAAATGGCTAGAGGCTTCTAGGTGTACTTAAGATAAAACGCAACCTCTGTGCCCCGCCTCCAGGGCCCTGCGCAATCTGGGTATGGCCTCCCTCTGGGCCTCGCCTCTTCCTGTCTTCCTTCAGCCAGCAGCCGGAAGCCACCCTGGCCCTTCACACACCCCAAGCACCTCCCCGCCCAAGGGTCTTGCATTTGCTGTTTCCTCCGCTGAGAACCATCTCCTCCGAATCCTTCCTCCCTGACTCGTTCCCTTCAAACAGCTCTCGCTGAAATAGCGCCTCCTGTCGCCAGACCATGCAATCTAAGTGACCCCCTGGTTACATCCTATCAGATCATCCGATTTTAATGGCTTTTGTAGCACGCATTCCCGTTGTTGTTCTGGAGACGTTTTCGCTTTGTTTATTTTCTGTCCCCGTACCCCGCGCCCTGCCAGGGCCTACGCACAGTAAAATATAAACTCCATCCCGTCCGGTTCACTACTGCATCTCCAGAACCTAGCACGGTGCCTGACAATAGCAGGTAGTCAACCCTATTTGCAGAAGGCATGAATCAGTAGCTACCGAGCACCCGTAACATACCAGGTATGCCCTAGGGAACTTTGCTGTATCTAGCGAAGGATCCAGGCATTAGTGGACGAGTGAATGAATGAATTGCAAATGCTCTGATACTCTTGTATCAAGAGGCAGAGGCTGATTCCTGCTCCCCAAATGTGAGTAGCTTTGGTCACCGGATTCCCAGGAACAGAATGGAGTAGAAGTGACGCATATGACCCCCGCAGCTATGTCATCAAGAGGGGTCCGGCTTGCGCCTGCTTCTCAGGCTCAGCACACAGCTGCCATGTTGGGAGGAAGCTCAAGCCACAAGGAGGCATCACGTGTGAGCGTCCGGTGGGCCCGGCGAGCTGGAGACCCAACCGCCAGCCAGCACCAACCACCGGACACGAGCAGGGAGGCCATCAAGATGGATCCAGCCCCAGCCAAGGGACGGCAGTCACAGGAAGGACCTCGAGCGAGAGCCTCCTGGTGGAGCCCCATCAACCCCATCACCATGGAGAAAAGGATAATGCACGTGTCGTGTTCTTAACCACTAACTTTTGGGGCGACTTGTTCCTTGGCCATGGATAGACCTGGGAATGGTGTGACCTCTGTGGAAGTCAGGGAGGATTTTCCTGGAGGATATTTGAGCTGAGGTCTGCATGAGTTAACGTCAACTACTTTGAGGGGGAGCCTGGCACACAGAAGGACTCATATATGTAAAGACTCTGAGACGGGAAGGAATAAGACTCGATGGAGGAAAGGAAAGGGAACCCCTGACCCTGACCGTCAGCAATGGAGGGGCAGAGGTAGCCAAAGGATGCAGCAGGAAGCAGGAATTACGTCCTCTTCTTACCAGCTGGGCAGCCTAGAACAAGTAACTCACCCTCTCTCAGCCCTAGGCTCCTCATGGTAATTGGGGACAATACCACTTGCTGTAAGGAGTGGTTAAGGAGTAAATGAGATGAGGAAAACAAAGCTTCCATCTCAGTACCGGGAACTAAACACCGGTTTCCTTCTAGTGTCCTGGGTGAGTGAAAAAAAAGCATTCTAGAACTTCCACGCTCCCATTTGTTTCTCTTTGTTCAAACTTGGCCCTTGGCACACAGGCGGGGCAACCCGGGTGACCCCATTCTAGCTCCACCACTGCTGTGTGACCTCTGGGGAGTCACTTAACCTCTCTTCTGGTTTTTCTAAGAATAAAATAGATGCAAAACTAAAAATCTCTATCAGTGACTCCGCTCCGTAAAGACAGGCACCGTGGGAATGCAGGCGCCCGCCTCTGTTCTGCCACAGCTATTTTTGGCCCCATCAGCCTCAGAAGCAGATCTCACGGAGGGCTGTACGTGCTTTTCCTTGAGGGCTGGTACACGTCCCCGCTCCATGGCCTCAGCCGTCTGAGTCACACGCGGGGACGAGTGGGCATCACTGACATTGACCAAGCGAGTCCAGGTCCTGAGCTCCAGTGGCTGCCACATGGCCGCTGAGCACGCCCTTGCCTTTGTGGGATTCACCCCTGCCCAGCCTTCCGGAAATACCTGGAGGACTCCCGTTGACTGTGAACCCAGCAAGGGGCATGCGCGGAACTCTGAAAACCTTTTCCTTTCTCTTGAATACCTAGGGGAGCCCACGCATCCTTAAAGAGCCAAGTTCACCCTCAAGCTTCTAACCTGAGGCCCCTTTGGCAGCAGAGAGGCGCCAGCACCTCTGGCGTTTTTAAGTGACACCCAACCTGGAGGCCAGTGACCTTTTATTATCACGACTGTTATTGTTAGTATTATTTTTATTATTTTAAGTTTATTTATTTATTTTGAGAAAGACAGAGACAGCACGAGTGGCAGAGGGGCAGAGAGAGAGAATCCCAAGCAGGCTCTGCGCTGCCGGCACGGAACCCGGCGCGGGGCTTGAACTCACGAAACCTCGAGATCATGACCTGTGTTGAAACTAAGAGCCAGACACGCAACCAACTGGGCCACCCGGCACCCTCAGTATTATTTATTAGTTGCCACTTATGGAGTGTGACTTGGGTTCTGCACAGTATTAACTGAATGGAATCCTCACAACCACCCACGTACACGAGGTATTGTCATTAGCCCCATTTTGCACATGCAAAAACTGAAGTCCCAAGAAGTGAAGGATGCTTTGTTCAGGGGCGCCTGGCTGGCTCGGTCAGTTAAGTGTCCAACTCTTGATTTCAGTTCAGGTCATGATCTCACTATTTGTGAGTTCGAGCCCTGCATCAGGCTCTGTGCTGACACCGCAGAGCCTGCTTGGGAGTCTCTCTCTCCCTGTCTCTCTGCCCCTCCCCTGCTTGCTCTCTGTCTCTCTCTCTCCCAAAGTATATGAATAAACTTAAAAAAATTTTTTTAATTAAAAAAAAAAAAAGGATCCCTTGCCCAAATCACTTAGCTAATGAGCAGGGTCTGCCACCAGGGCTGGAGGGCAGGGAAGCCAGGCTGTGAGTCACCGTGCGGTGACAGTGCGTTTGAAGCATGTAGCTTCTGCCAAGTGCAGCCTCTATAATCTCCAGCCTTCACGGCAGTCCTTCTCCAGGAGGTATCACTAGCCCCGCTTTACGGATGCGGAAACTGAGGCTCAGAGAGGGATGGGAGGCGCCCAGGGTCACAGAGCGAGGAGTGCAAGGGCTGGGTCTGACTGCTGGGTCACTGCCCTGATTGTCATTCTCACAGACACTAGGTCTCAACGTGCGCACCCCGGCCGGCGGCAGCAGGGAGGGCTGAGAACGTGGGAAGGATGCAAACCTTCAGGCCCCACCCCAGACCTACTGAATCTGGACTTCCGGGGACTGGCTCCAGCCACCTGGGTTTAAACAAGCCTTCCAGGGGACTCTGACCACACTCATGTTTCGGAAGCACTGGCCAAGCATCTCCCTGGGGCCCACAGCTTGTAAAAGTGTACAAAGCGCAGCCGCTCCTTTCAAGTGCAAAGGGTTGTAGGCAGAGTCGAGAAACGGGGCAGACGGTGGAGACGCTTTTCCGAGCTCCTTTCCGGTGGCAGGTGGGACTCAACAGACTTCCCAGGGCTGCTGGGAGGGGTGGCACCGGGCTGGCTCCCCCACGCCCCCACCCACCGAGGAACGCACAGCTGAGCTGCCCCCATGAGCAATGAGTTCCAGATGGAGCTTGGAGGGGGGGCAGCGTCCTTGAAAGTTTCGTGATAAAGCAAAACAAAACAAACATGCCAAAACCAAACAAATCGACACCCAAAAAAACCACCTCGCCTCTGCCAGAGATGAGTGGCTCAGCAAAAGGAGACCAGCTGTCCCCGGTTAGCCGAAGGCCTGACGGGTTTCACGGGACACAGGATTTTCGGGGCTAAAACCAGGACAGTCCTGGGCAAAAGACGACAAGGTGGTCACCTTGGGCGGCAGGGTGCTGTCTGGCTGAAGGGGGACGCCTGCCTGCCTGGCCACGTGGAGAACATCCGACAGTTCCAGTACGCGTTTCCGGCCGTCGCTTTCCTGGGAGCCCGTACAGGGCTGCGTGAAGACGCGGAGAGGTTTCTCTCCCCCCTTTTTCTCCCTCTATCTCAGACCCTCACTCCGCCAGACGAACATTCCTTCGGCAGGGAGTCTTCCGCCTGACCCTCGGGCTCCTAACTCCAGGCTCTAGCCTCTCCCCCTCCTCCGCGGGCTGGCGGGCCTCCCTCTGCTGCCCCCCCCCCACCCCCGCCCCCGGCAGCTACTGGAGAATTCGTGCACGCCTTCCCAGATCCTCCCTTCCAGCCCCTGCTGGTGAGGACAAGCCCCTGGGCACCTGTGTGTGCCTCCGGCGTGCCCAACGCAAGCGCTTGGCAAATGCTGGCCAGCAGAGAGGCCCGTGTGAGCACGAGGGGTGGCAGGCGCATCTGACAGGCAAAAGGCTGACATGTGGCTACAAACGGTGTCTCCAGAAAGAGAGCCAGAAAGGACACTCCTGCTAACACCTCCTGCAAACCGAGCTGCATGAGGGCAGGAACCGTACCTCTCTTGCTCTCTGCGGGCTTCCGAGCCGCCGGCACAGCGCCCAGCACCTGGCGAGCCCCGTGCGTACCCACTGCACGAAATGACAACGGCGGCTTCATCGCTCTCAAGCCTGCCTGCTGGGAGAGGCGAATTCCTTGGGGATTACGGAACAGGCCCTATACCTGCCTGACATTTACCGGGCGCTACTTGTACGCAAGGTCTAGGCTGAGCTCGACAAGGACACAGTGAAAGTACAAAATATTTTCTCTGCCGCTGGTCAAATCTGCCTCGCGCGCCCCCAGGGAGGCCATGGCCGTGGGGCGCCTCCTCCACCCGACCTGCCCAGGGTCCGCGTCCTCATCCTTGAGCTCTATACAGCCCCTCTACCCGGCTGCTCCCTTTAACCCCTATCCCTACGCGCCATGGTCACATGGCCCAGACCTGACCAATCAGCTTATGCCATCCCATCGTAGGCCATGCCGACTGGTCCAAGGACAGACACGTGACCCAAGCTGGTCCAATGAAAGCCAGCCCCAGGACTTTAGCTGAAGGATTCAGAAAGTGACACTCCTCTCGTGTGGAGATTACTCACTGTAAAGCTGACGGAATCCCAGAGCCTGGGGCCACAGACGCTGGGCCAGCCCAGAGGGAAGAGGCAGCCCAGGCGAAATCAGAAGACAGACAGGCGCCCAACAGGAGGCCTCGCTCCCCTCACACGAGGCACTCTCTGCCTGGTTCCGGGCCCTCAGGGGCGGCTGGGGCTTTCAGTCTCCTACGACTCCCCCCTCCCTCCCCCCCCCCCGGACTCCAGTCTGCCAGCTCCCTCCCCAAGCCACCCTCCATCCACATTGTCAGAAAAGTTGATCTTTCTGAAGAAGGACGATACGAACCCTGCCACTTTCCCGCTTAACGCTAACGCTGCCGTGGCCTCACTGCCACCCGCAGCAGGTTCCTAAAGGATGGGGCGCGTGTCCCTGCGGTTAAGTGAGCTGACCACAGATGACACGTGGACCCAGCGCTCTAACACACGGAGACACAGAACAAGAAGCTTAGGCCCCCCCCTTTGGTTCTCTTACAAGCCTTCTGATTTCTTTACAGAGAAAAATCTCCACGTGGTCCCTACTAAAGCTCTGACATCTCTCTCTCTCTCACTTGCTTCTCTATTTTTTTTTCCAGTGTATTTATTTTTAAAGTTCATTTATTTCTTTTGAAAGAGACGGAGACAGCGTGAGGGGCGGGGCAGAGAGAGAGAGGGAGACAGAGAATCCCAAGCAGGTTCTACGCTGTTGGCACAGAGCCCAAAGGCGGGGGCTCAAACTCACAAACTGTGAGATCAGGAGCTGAGCTGAAACCAAGAGTCGGACGCTTAACTGACTGAGCCACCACACAGGTGCCCCTTCTCCCTTTTTAACAAAACGAGGGAAAGCCTTGAGCTTGGAACCTTCCACAATAAGCTAGAACTCTGAAACATTGTTTTGTGTTTGATTACATTTATGTTTATGGTCACCCTCTATGCCAAGGATACTGGTTTTTCATTGACTCATGTCAGTAGTTATATAAAGATTTTTTTGGAAATTAATGAGTATACACACACAAAAAAAAATGATTCTATTTAAAGAAAAACTAAGGCAGGGGCGCCTGGGTGGCTCAGTCGGTTAAGCGTAGGGCTTCAGCTCGGTCATGATCTCGCAGTTCCTGAGTGCTGACAGCTCAGAGCCTGGAGCCTGCTTCAGATTCTGTGTCTTCCTCTCTCTCTCTCTGCCTCTCCCCTGCTCGTGCTCTCTCTCTCTCTCTCTCTCTCTCAAGAATAAATGAACATTAAAAAAAACAAAAAAAAAAAAACAAAGAAAAACTAAGGCAAATAATAGGAGGTACTTGGATATGGCGAATGATGTTTGGCGAACAATGATTCACAGGATGAAACGTGATCTCCTCGGCCAGGCGCACGAGGCCCTTCACGGTCCGCCCTTGACCACTCCTTCCAAGCCACGGAAGGACCCATGACTCCCGCGATCGGGTCTCACAAACTCATACCTCCAGCCCTCTGCCCACGCTGTTCCTTCTGCCTGACGTCCTTTCCCCATACCCTCCTTATCAACCTAGAACAACCGTATCTGTGCCTTAAGACCCGGGTCAGCGTTGCTGTCTCCTGTGGCCCAACTACTCAAATATTTCAGGGCCGCCTGCGCTCTCTCGGGCCGCTTTCGTGGATCGCTGACGCTAAGGCCTTTCCTTTGAGGCTGAGAGACCCCAGAAGACCGGAATGGGCTTTCGCCTCGGCGACGGGCGCAGAGGCTCAGTTAGCCCAGGGCGGATGGAAGGGACCCCCCACTGGGGGACGTGGGCCGATCGGAGGCAAGCAGCGGCTTGACAGGAGATGGCACAGGCCAGTTGCCCAAAAAGCGGAAAGAGGAGGACTTCCCAAGGAAGGAAAGCAGGGCAGGGAGTGATCTCCAGAAGCAGGTGCCTGAGGCTCCCCCCACCCAGTACAGCCCAGGGGTTCCCTCAGGAGAGAGAAGGAGGTGAGCGTCCCAGGCTAGAGGGTTCTCCAGAGGCCTGGGGCAGAAAGCCTGGTAGACCAAGGCTCTCGGCTTTAACTTGTACTTGGATCATCTCTGAACTTTTTATAATGCCAATTCCTAAGCCGCACCCCAAAGACTGGGTGGGTTTGAAGTGGGTCCCGAGCTACACTTTAACAGGAATGGTTCAGGTGACGTCGAGGGCCACACTCTGCGAAGCACCGGGCGGCAGGCGTCACGTAAGAGTCGAGACACGTAAGGGCCCAGCAGATAAAACGCATGAACGCCTCTGAACCGCAATGATCCTCCAGAACGTTGCTCCACTGTCTGGACACCGAGAGCCTGAAGACAGCCTCTACCAGAGAAGAGGCGTCCTCAAGGTTATTTAAAAGATGCCCCAAATAACTCAACGGGGATGTGTTCAGTGAGGTAGATCCACGCGCGATCACAGGTGGTCTGGAGGCCGACCGCACAGGGATCCATCCAAGACACAGAATGTCTGGTTAGCGACCTTCTCGACCGGCAGTTGTAAGCAGGAAACTTAACCCCCGCGCGTCAGGCTGAGGCCATTTCTGGCTAAAGAAAAACCCTCCTTTGTCTGAATGACCAGGCAAGCAAATTGCTCCGAGATGAGATGAAATCAAGGCCAAAGAGGGAAAGGGAGGTCTCCAGGAGAACTGGCTGCAAATGGCTGTCAGGCCATTTGTGTAAGTTCACTCCCAGAGCCTCCGCTTGGGTTCCTAACCAATCGTCTCCTTCAGCGCGAATTAAAATAGAAACACGAGGCTGTGCGTGGGGAGGGTATTTAAGACCAGCCCGGTGGCTGCACCCCTTTCAAGCTCTGGCCTTCGGAACAATCCAGGCCGAGTCACTCATCAAATAGAGATTGACTTTTATCTGATTAACCGATGGAGAGACATCCTCCTCCATCTCGCAGGAACGGTCTGTGGGAAGGCGTTCTGCAGACTGCAGGGAAAAGTTGGGCCTTGGCTTCCCTCCTGCTTGGCCAGTGGAAAATTACAAAGGAAGCAAGGCTGCCCTCTGCTCTGCTCCCCGGGCCTTCCTGGGCCCGGGAAACACTAAGAGAAACCCAGAAACGAGCCTCTACTTACCTGGGGCGGAGAGGAGTCTGGGAGGCGGTGGGGGTGGGGGCGGTGGGGGCAGCAAGGGAGGGGGCCGGCACTGGCAGATGTGTTGACAGCTGTTGGTCACCTTGGAGCAGGACTTCTGGGGCTCACCGTGTGTCACCTGCAGAGACGGGCAGACGTGCCCGAGAGAAGACAATGAGGCCATCAGGAGCGGAAAGGGGCCCACGCCAGCCGCTCCTAGCCAGGCCGGCACCCAGGATCCTCCCCGGAGGCCACCGCGGGGAAGAACGAAGGCATGGGGTTGGCTTAAAGGGAGCGATGTTGCAGGAGGTTAAGAGCCTGGCAGGTTAAGAGACCAAGGTTTTAGTCCCAGCCTGCCGGGGACTAGCTGAGACTGTGACAAGTAACTTGGATATTAATGAGGGGTCGACAAGAATTTGACGGTTAACTCTCAGAATTTCCCTACCGCACAAATGAGGAAACCGAGGCCCAGGCAGGAGAAGTGACTGCCCAAGTTTCCCACACCCACGTGGTGACAGGATGCTGATTTTACCTCCTCAGTAACCTGAGCCAACCATTTCTCCAGTCTCCAGAAACCCTCAACTTCTCTCTGTCCATAGCTCCTGACAGCGTCCCTACATCCACTCAGGCCAAGGTGCCCCCATCTTGAGCAAGAGAGCCAGAGGGGTCTTGTGGGAAACACACCAGACCAAACCGGCCGCATCCTCCCAACCGTCCCTGAGTGTTTGCCCACAGCTCAGGAGATCACGTGGCCACAGGGTCGTGCTCAGGAGGCCCCCGACAAGGTTTCCAGCCCCACCTCACCCAACACTCTCAGCTTCCACTCTGCCCTCAAGGCCCTTCTTCTAGTCCCTGGACCCTGGTCATGCCCTGCCCCTCCCCCTGCCACTTTGCATATGCTGCTCCGGTGTCCTGGAATGTTCTCCCACACCTTTCTCTTGCTTTGTCCATTACTCAGCTTGGCTATCACCTCAGGAAAGCATCACTGACCAGGTCAGCTCTCCTGTTATAGGCTCTCCTGGCACCAGGTTCCACTCTGTGGGACAAAAATCTACAGTTGCGTGATTACTCGGTTCTCACCTATCTTCACCACTGGACTATAAGCTCAATGGGGGTAGGGGCCAGGCCTTGTATTTTCTCCCACTAAGGGAATGCCTGGCATTCAGTAAATACTTGGTGAATGGATGGATGGATGGATCGTTGGATGGATAGATGGATGGATGGTTGGATGGATGGTGGGATGGATGGATGGATGGATGGATGGATGGATGGATGGATGGTTGGATGGATGGTTGGATGGATGGTGGGATGGTGGGATGGATGGATGGATGGATGGATGGTGGGATAGATGGATGGATGGATTGATGGTTGGATGGATGGATGGGTGGTGGGATGGATGGATGGATGGATGGATGGATGGATGGATGGATGGATTGTTGGATGGATAGATGGATGGATGGTTAGATGGATGGATGGATGGATGGATGGATGGATGGATGGATTGTTGGATGGATAGATGGATGGATGGATGGATGGATGGATGGATGGATGGTGGGATGGATGGATGGATGGATGGATGGTTGGATGGATGGATGGGTGGGTGGGTGGATGGGTGGATGGGTGGGTGGGTGGGTGGGTGGATGGGTGGATGGGTGGATGGATGGATGGATGGATGGATGGATGGATGGTTGGATGGTGGGATGGATGGATGGTGGGATGGATGGATGGTGGGATGGATGGATTGATGGGTGGATGGGTGGATGGGTGGATGGATGGTTGGATGGATGGATGAGTATTAAAAACTGGACCAGAATCCATGGCTCTTGACTCCTGGTCTGTATTCTTTCAACACCAGGCTTCATTACCTCACCTGTAAACAACGACAGCGGCTGTGCTTGACCAGTAGTTTCCAACCCTGACTGCACATTAGAACCTCCCAAGCAGCTTTAAAAAAAATACTCATGCCTGAGACTTTCCCAAGACCAATTACATCAAAATTTCTGCAGGTGGAGTATTCTGTTTAATTTCCCCAGGCTAGATTTCTACCATATAGCCCGAGTGAGAACAGCTGGTTTAGACAAACCTCCAGCATCCCTCACTGCGGCAGAGTGCCCTAACCCATAAGCCCCGGGCTCTGCGCCTGTTCCAGGGAAAAGTGGATTTAAAGCCATGAAGGAAGGAGTCGGTGGTCACCCTCACCTCAACAAAGCCCACTGTAACTTCTCTGGCTGTCATCTCAGGGAAGGAGAAACCCAAAACCTCAGGCCACCTGCAGCCTGCCGTTGGGAAAGGCATTTCGCAGACTGCCTTTGGAGGCCAACGCAGCCCCCTCCTCTGTGTGTGATCCCAACCCGGCAGAGAGAGCCCGCAGGGCTCCAACTCTCCCTTCGCACTCGGAGGCCGTGAACAGGCTGGATGATGACCACCGGGGGATGGCAGCAGGAGGCGGGTTGATTTATAGTCCTAACTTAGTATCCACGAGGCCAAGAAGCTGCTGCTCGCAGCTTTCAGAAGGCCGTGGAGTGAGTTTCAAACTCCAAAGGCAATCTCATCGCCAACGGGGAAGAGCAGATCCTCAGATGGTGGGCCTCTCCCAGTCAGTTCACGGAGATGCCTAACTCTTAGCACAGCAGCGGCACATGCACCAGTGTCACCAGTGAGCCTGTCAGCCATCGAGCCGCCCTCCTCTCGGTTCCAGCCTTCCAAGACCTTCTAAGACCATGGGGGTTGCTCGAAGGCTCTGTTCTGCCAATGCTGGCCTCCGAGGGCACTGCTCTGCTGGACTCTACCAGTGTGCAAACGCCAAGCAATGCCGCTGCCCAAGCAATTACTCTCCTGCTCTCCGAGAGGGGCCATTTATGCAAGAGTTCAAGAGAAGCACTTCTGCTGAACCCGGCCCAACGCGATGGCCCATTTTTTGTGAGAGGATATAAGGGCACAGATGTATAAGCGAGTTTAATGCGATGAAATTATCGCTGGGGAAGCCGGGGCCAAGTTTCCAAGGCTGAAGGGGGAGGGAATGAAGGAGCACACGGCACTTAAAAACAAAACAAAACAAAACAAAACAAAACAACAAGGTTCCCTGGTCTCTGGCTGGCCGTCCTTTTCCCCGAGGGCCAAACCCCACTTGGGGCCCCTCACTGGAGTTTGGTCCAGCGCAAGGCTGTGGCCGCCGAGCCTCTCTTGACTGATAGCTGGTTACTCGGACCTTTATCCACTTGCCAACTTCCTGAGCCCCATGTCCCCCACCTCCCCCCACCCCAAAAAACTAGATCCATCTGCCTGGGGGAGGTCCTTCACCTTGTAGACCCTTCTCTCTGGGGCACCTTCCCCACTGTTTGGTAACTTCTGCCTGCCCACACTGAGCCGTGAGCAGATTGGGACAGGCAGGTGGTGGGTGGGTCGGTGCTTTAGTAGTCCTGACCAAGCAAGACTTCCTGAGCCCTACTGTGTGCCAGCCGTGGGAAACAGGCTCTCATTTCACTCTCAGGAGGACAACTGAGAGAGGCAAGTATTGTCATCCGTGCTTATGGGGGGGTAGGGACCACAGGCCCAGCAAGGCTAAGTAATGCACTAAGATTTCACAGGGCCCTGCATTCAGTCGGTGCACAATGAAAAGACGTGTTGGGGGATGGGCTGCCCACCAGTGGAGAAACACAAGATCCCTTCTCTTCCCCAACTCTGGGTCCCCTCGGGGGCTCTGCGGATTGGCGGTCGTTGTGTTTAGAACAGTAGAGAAGAAACCTCAGCACTAGGAACTTGTCTCAACACTTGGCTTGCTTGCTTTGTATCCTGGGGAGTCCCACAAGGAGAAGAAACTGACCCCGGAGGTCACCCGCCCATGGCTAGACTTGACTGAGGGGCAGAACAAAAGCCGGCATCATTACTTCCTGTGACCACTTCTGGTCTCGTTTTGCTGTCCCCTGCCTTCCCGCCCCTGCTCTGCAGCATTCTCCTGGGGCCAGAATCTTGCCAATGCTGCTGTCATGGACAGCGGGCTGAGGCACAGGTAAGTCCCGCAGTCACCTGGATTTGGTACCTGCCACCGTGCTCTGGGGACCACGGCTGCTGGTTCCCACTCACTCCTGGCCAATCAGTGCAGCTTCCTGGTTTGGTGGATGTTACCTTCTGAACAGCCCTTCACTCTATCAATCTCCCCATTCCCTGCCCCCCCGCCCCCAGCCCCTGCCACTACCGCCCTAAACCAGACACCATCACGTCCCCACTGGGCAGCCCCTGCCTCTGACCTAGGATGGTGAGATAAAATATAGGACACCTTGTGAAATTTTCGAAAAACAGCAACTTTTAGTAGAAGTGTGTCCCAAACATTGTCTGGGATACACTTACGCTAAGGCACGAGCCGCTGTTTCTTTGAAATGCATATTTAACTGGATGTCCTGCAATTTGACCCTGCGCAATCTGGCAACTGCTCCCCTCCCCGGCCTCCTTGCCCCTTGCCTCACCCCTGCCTCTCCAAATCTATCTTTTCCGTGGGGCTGGACCGAGATTTCTAACATGCCGGGCTGAGATTGGGCCGTTTCTTGCTGAAAACCTTCAATGGCTCCCGTGGCCCTCAGGATCAAGTCCAAGCTGTAAGACGCTATGTTCGTGGCTTACGACAGCGGCTGTACTTGGGACTTCCCTCCCGAAGGTTCTTCCAGGGCCCAGTTCTCTCCTCCGGCCTCAGGGTTATTCCCTCTGCCTGGAGGCTCCTTCACACGACAGTCTGCTCCCGTCTCGTCCTGGTCCGGGCCTCGGCTGAAGCCCTCCACTGCGAGTCCTCTCTGACCTAAGCTGTCTGCTCCTGCTGAGTTCTCTTACCTATCATTACTTAATTATCTCCCCGGTGCCGGACCATCAGGGCCACGAGGGCAGGCACCGGCACCGCCCCTGCACCGCACAAGGGGCCTGGCAAACAGTAGGTGCCCGGTAAATGCCACTGACGAAGCGAGCTCAGCCTTGCCGGTGGCTCCTCTTCAGCGCGCAGAGACCCGCTGGCCCGGATCAGAGCCTGTCTCCCTGGAGGACACCCACAAAGATGATGGCTTCTGGCATCTTATCTGGAGACAGGCCAGCACCACAGTAACTTGATGAGACACACTCCTGTCACACCTAATAAATTGGCCAGCCTGTCATCCTCTTTGCTTGCAAAAAAAAAAAAAAAAAAAAAAGGAATCATCTGGAAGTGAACTTAGAAGAACCCTAAATCACAAAAGCTCGGAATCGCAATTCCAGACACATTAAGGAAGAAAGGGGAGAGGCTCAGGAATGCCCCCACCAACCTTGTGGCCATTTAAATGTCATCTGACTTGAATGATTAAGTTTCTTATCATCTGGGCGGCAGCCAGAGGCGTCAGGCGGATTGCAAGGCGGGAACCTGGTGCTTTGGGGGGGCCACAGGTCCCTTGCTTCACCAATCACCCTATTAATTACAGCACTTTGATATGTCGGTCTCCCTCTGGCCAACGTTTATAACTTTGGGGGATTCTTCTGGCAAAATGCTTCTGAAAACACAGATAGCTCTGAGTTCTTGCTCTATATTCAAGGAACTCCGATGATGTGACACATTTTAACCTCTCCACTTAAAGGAAAGCACACGGCTTTGTGCACTTGTATTTTTCTCTTCTCCCCTCTGCTCCCGTGGATTCAGCTTTTTTTGCTTAACAACCAGATGCAGCCATTCCCGAGCCCCTCTTCCCCTGGCTTCTCAGTCCTTATCATTTGTAGATTAATTTTCCCAGAGCCTCCTGCCAAGATCTTACCCATTTCACTTGTCTGGAGGACTCTTTTTCTAATTGATTTTCACAAAAATTGATTTGTATTGAGTAACGGCATCTGAAACACACACACACGCGCGCGCGCGCACACGCTTGGGGAAGTACTGCCTGGAGGAAGGACGTGGTTAAAAAAAACTGAGCTGCTTTCACAAAATTATTTCTTTCGAGGGCGATGGTGGGGAGGCAGCGGGTCTCTGCTTCGGTCCTGCCAGTGGACACCACAGAATTCCAGTCTCGGAGACCGACAACACCATCGTGCTACGGTCTATACAGACGGGCTGACAAAGGTGTTAGGGAAAACTGTAAACAAAGGGATGTAAAAACACAGCGAACTTAACATCTGAGGTTCAACTCCTAGGTGACCAAGGGAAGCTGGTCCCAAACCGCCCGAGCGTTTAGAAGTGACGAAACCCTGAACCCTGCGGCGGCAGAGCAGAGTTTAAGAACCGCCGTTTCACACATGAAACGAAGCTGTCAATTCCGAAAGGAAAACAATTGTGAGGGAGACAGAGGCAAGCCAGAGAAGAGGGCAGATGAGCCTGGTGCGGAGGGCGGGGGAGGACTCTGGCTGCCCCACCCGCTCAACCGGCAGGCTCCTTCCAGCAGGAGAACCCCTGGTGCTCCCCAGTAATTGCACAGGCCACTGTCTGTGCAGGATGGGCAGCTGGTTCGGGGCGGGGGGGACCCATCACTTCGAACAGCTCGCTGACTGTCACAGACTGGCCAGTGGTCTCACCCTAACCCGTTTTCTTTGTTTTATCGCCCCCTACTGAGGGCGACTATCTGAACGATCCCGACCCCCAAAATGCCAGGAGAAGAACATGAAGATGCATTGGGTATTTCAACGCTCAAAGCAATAAAAATGCCCTCCAGTGCCTGCTGAGCCACTGAAAATTCAAAAATGCCCAACGGACTCTGTCGTGATCAACAGAGCACCCGGCTATCCCAATAGAAGAGCAGCATTCATTACGAGTATCAGTAACAGCAGCCGCTACCAGGTAGTACTAATCGTGGTCCAGGCACTGCCTTAAGCAATCTTCACTTGCTTCATCTCATCAAATTCTTGTAATGGCACGGTGAGGAACAAGAAACCAAGGCGCTGAGAGGCATTGCCCGAAGTCCTGGGCCGGCGAGGGGCAGAGCCGGGGCTCCGGATTCAGAGCGGACACCGAAGTCTACT
Organism: Paguma larvata; assembly: GCA_030068075.1. Classification (NCBI taxonomy): domain Eukaryota; kingdom Metazoa; phylum Chordata; class Mammalia; order Carnivora; family Viverridae; genus Paguma; species Paguma larvata. The sequence goes on from CM057827.1 coordinate 38,450,367, forward strand.
TCACCACTCTGCTGCACCACTGACCGTGGACATTCTGGGAGGTACTAGGGGCCATGCCATCTAACCTTCTCCCTGACCCTAACATGCATAACTCCAGCTGGTGGCCGCCTGGCCTCTGCCCTGGGGTCTAGGGGGCCCAGGGTGAGGACACCAGCCCTAGGCAATCCTCATAGACGGACCCTTCCTTCTTCCAGCCCCACCAGTGGCCACCACGCACAATCCCCACACCTCCCCGACTCCACTGCCTACAAGTAACACAGCCTCTGCTGTGCCAAGTCCAGTTTAAGAAGACTAAGGTGGAAGTTTACTAGAGATTCTGGGGGGAAATAAAGAATTATATTCTTGGGATCGTTTTCTTTTTAAGTTTGTAAATGCTCCGAGGTTTCTTTTCTGGAATTTTCGCAACAACTTGATCATCAGGAAGGCACTCCCAAGCCCTTTCTGTTCCCAGGCCCTGTCCTGCTGGCCTTAGCAGGCCAGGACTGAAGCCTCCCCCTGAGTTTCTCCTGGATTCTTTCACGCAAGAGTATGGAGGGGTGGGGAGTGGGGGTCTTGTACTTTTCCTTTTCCTAAACTCTCCCCAGGGGCAACCAGAGGGCAGCCTGCAGGAAGCCAGGATCCTGGGAGGGCACTGCCACCCTCCCCCCACCCGGTCCTGCCCGGGAGGTCTCGCCGGCGTGGCCCGCGCCACCCTGCCTAGCAGCCCACAGCCCCCAGGCGCTGCTCACCTGCACGAAGCCCCAGAGCGGGTGGAGCGCGCAGTGCAGCAGCAGAGATGGCCAGCAGCAGGCACGGCGCAGCACCAAGTCCCGGAGAAGCATCTCGGCCCGCGGCACCCGCGCTCTCGGGGCGAACTGTCAGAGGAGCAAAGCCGGGGTCAGGCGGGCGCCGCGCGGGCACCATGGCCCGCGCACACCCGCACACGTAGCAGTCCAGGGCCCACGGGCACGCCCCGCACCCCGGGGCACCCTCATAAAACGAGACTGCCCCTTCACTCCAGCTTGCACATCCGCTGACCCTTCGTGCACACTCACAGAAGCCGGCATCCCAGACACTCCGTCCTGGTGCACACACACCCCCAGAACCTTGTGTGTATACCTTGGCCCCGTGCACACCCCCGGAATCCTGCGCGCACACTTTGGCTCCATGCACACCTCCAGAAACAGCCAAGCACACTTAAACCTAGCCCAGCGCATCTCCCCAGAAACCTCCCCAGCCATGCACAACTCACTCCCACTGTGAGCGCACTTCGAACCCGGAGGGCGCCGCTCACGCCGCCTGCACACCCACAGAAACGGCCGTGCACACCCACCGACTCCTGCCTGCACACTCGCTGACCCCGCATGCACACACGACACCAGGAAACCACACGCTGCGTGCACCCTCTCTGCCCCGCCGGCCCTCACTGCGCACACTGCAACATAGGCACCTCCGTGCGCACCCCATTCGCCCTCGCGCGCTCTCCCCAGCCCGGGCCTCCCGCTTCGCGGCGGGAGCCTCCCTCCGGCCTCCCTCGCCGCCCGCACCCCTCCGGTGCCGCACGCCACCTTGCCTGGCCGCGGCCCCAGCCGATCCTCGGCGCGCGGAAGGGAGGTGCGCTCCCCCCGCGGCAGACTGTCCCCGAGCCGCTGGCCGGCCCCCATTTAAAGCCAGCCGCCTCCCCGGTCCCCCCGCCCTCTAGGCGGGGCCTCGGTCCTCACCCTGGCGACTGCGCGGGCGCCCGGGGGCTTCACGTGCCGGGGAGGAGCGCCGGGCACTGGAGCAAAAGTTTGCGCGCGGCCTGGGCCTCGCGGGCCGCTGAGCGGGGCGCAGGGCGCGGCGGCTCCGGGCTGCTCCGGGCTGCGCGCCGGTCGGGAGGGGCGGCACCTCCGCGCCCGGGGCCGCGGCCGGGGCGGGCGGCCGAGGCGGAGGCGAAGGGCGGGGAAAGTCTCCTCCGAGCCGCCCCGAGCGGGCGGCGCGAGCCTCCCCCGGATCCCCGCCCTTGCCGGTGGCGCCGCGCGGCCGCCCGGGGCGCGAGGGTGCCCGAGCTCTCCTCGCCCGTCACGCCGGCCCGCGGGAGGCGCTGCCCGGGAGCGCCCGCTCGGGCAGCAGGGCCGCGGGCGGAGGCGAAATAAATAATGCACGAAAAAGGAAAACAGACGTGAGCCTCGCCAGAGCCTCGCCCGCCTCCCGCCCGGAGCTGCGCTCCCGCCCGCGCTCCCCTCCGTCGCCGCCAGCGCCGCTGCAGTGATTCCTCGTCTCCATCTAGCGAGGCTATTGTGTATCGGGAGCTTAATCATTTATTTATTCGCCCGCGAGCAAGAGGACTCCCAGCCCCAGGGGGTCTTGCTCCAAGCTTGCCCTTCCTCCCGAGTGTCTCCGGGGGCGGAGGGAAGGGGAGGGGGGCAAGGACTGACTCGCGGAGACCCCTTCCTGCGCTCCGACTGTCTCCCCTCCCCCGCCCCATCCCGAACGGCGGGCAAGCTCCCCTGGGTGTCGGGGCTCCAAGGCGCACGCCGGCCCTCCTCGGGCCCAGGGCCCTGTTGTCCCTTCTGTAGTCTCAGTACGTGGCCCTCTCCGACCACCCGCTGCGTCTTGGCGGGAGTTGCCTGCGGCCCTGGGGAGGACGTCTCCGCCGCCGCTTCTCCTCCACCGTCTCCAACTCCTCTGTTGGAGGCAAGATTATCAACAAGTCGGTCGCGAGGTATCCTGCCGCGTTGCGTTGGAACCCGCTGCCCCTGGCCTCCCAGACCGCACCGCAGGTATGCGCAGCCGCTCTGTTTAGCCGGTGTAAGCGCCTGGGAAGCGCTTGGATGCATGGCCTTCCAGAAGGTCCCCAAAGCATGGACAGTCCTATTTTTAGGTCGGGCAAAGGAGGGAACCGGGGGCTCGGGGCTAAGAGTGGAGAGTCAGACATCCTAGTTTACTCACGGAAGAAACATTTACTTAGTTCCTTCTCACAGTCTCTGTGGGCACCCTAAGTCCCCCCGTAGGGACACACGCTCGGATATAAACCGCCCTTGGACCAGTTTCCCAGGAACCTCTTTCATGCAGAGTGCCCGGGGGAGGCTACTCTCCACAGGAACTCTTTGGAGCCACATCTGCACCAGGGACTCTGTGTCTTCCCCCAAGAGCAGGAGATCTGGTCAGGGGGACAGATAGTGAAGTTAGCCATGCTGCCTTCCGGCTGTGGTGCAGGAAAGGGCTCTGCCGTAAGCAGGGGAGAGAGGAACGTAGATGAGGGAGAAGGCAGTTGAGTCTTCCAGATTAAAATGGCCTCTGGGAGTGGGGGAGGATTTCGAGTGTTGGGAATCCCTTGGGCAAAGGGGTGGAGATACTCGTTCAGTCACTCAATCATTCATTCATTCATTCATTCATTCATTCATTCATTCATTCATTCCATATATAGGGTCTGGGAGCGCCTACTAAGGGCCACACGGAGCATTTGAGGAGGGGTATACACCAGGGCACAAATCCGGGAAGGGAGGAGGAATGGTAAGAAATATCGGGAGAGGAGGCTTCCCAGGTGACTTTCTCTCGCCAGTTGTTCGAAGCAGGAGGATGAGTCACAAAACCAAATAAGGTGAGATCAGCCGAGGTCAAAATAGCATTGGTCATGTTAATGTCTTTCTCCTTAAGCCAGTCAGGATGTCTTGTTCAGTTCGGGATTTCAGTCTTCAGACGCGACAGCAACCTGTCATGTTTGTACGCGGAGCTCCTCACCGCTTACAAACTGTGCTTCCTACCGCATTTTAATGCCATTCTCACAACTCTTGGAGGGAAAGGGAATTGCTCCGTTCGGCAGGTTCAGAGACGTGAGGAACCTGCCCAAGATCACACAGCTGCTCACCTGGGATTCAGAAGTACTGACCCCCCCCCAGGCAGTCATTCTGCTCTTTGGAAGGACCTGGGCAGGTTTGATACGTTCTGGTCTCCAGGCCTCCTGTGCCGTACCCACTCTGCGTACCTCTGGAGTGTCGCCTGGCCCCATAGCCTCCTGGCCCTCCTAACACTGTGGACCATCACAGCCTTATGGTGAAGACTAGCCTCCAGGATGGGCCCCCACAACCCACAGCAGGGCTGAGGGAGGCTCTGGTTTTTCCCACCCCTTCTGGTCTCAAAGGGCAACCGCACACCACAGTCCCTGGGATCTGTCTACAGGGAACCGGGTAACTACTCAGAAATGCAGGGCGAAGTTTGACCAGTGAAAGCCAAGAGGAAAAGACCGGTACCTGGATCGTCGCGGTCTCATTGGGCCCGTCGGGTGACTCGAGTAGGCATGACTGAGCAACTGGCAGCGAATTCTTCCAAAGACGTGGCCAGCTCACTAGCGCCCAGCCTCGTGTTCCGCTCCCCGCTTGCTTGCTTCCCTCCCCTTTCCCCCCTATATTTGTTGCCTGCGGGTCGTATCCCCCAGTAAAGGACACGTAAGCCAGCATTGCCTCGCGCTCTGTCTCCCCAGGAACTACAGACAGTTGGTAGCACAAGTGACCCCAGAAAGGCAGATCCTCAGGACGGGATGTTGGAGCCGGACCGCGACCTGTCAGAAAGCAGTCAGAGCCCGCTCACCGATGGTAAGCAGGGTCGTAGATGGCATCTGGCGACACCGCACTTCCTGAAGCTTCCCCCTCGGCTACTTGGAATGAGACGCGAGTAGAAGGCGAGGCTTCGGGAGGTCAAGTAGCTGCCGCGCGTGATCCGTGTGAGGGGGATGATAATCCTAAGGATTGTGGGGGTGGAGGGCTTCCAGCGGCACTGGGGATTTTCCAGAGAGACAAGGATGGGTTCAGGGAGGCCATTTGCCAACTTAAGACATGCTTACAAACGCTTGGAGGTCACTCTGGTCTCTTGACAGCCCCAAGACAGACTGTCTGACTGAAGATCAGGCTCAGGAGCTGGTAGGTGCGGTGGCAGAGCTGGAAAGGAGACACGCAACCACACGGGTGTCCCAAGTCCAAGTCAGGGCTCCGATGGGGAAGGAGCTGGGCTTTGTGACCTGGACTAGAGACATGGGGGTGACAAGCGAAAATTTTGGATCCCCAAATCTCCCTAAATCTGCTGGCTGGTAAAAGCACCTCTTTCCTCCTTTGTCAGAAAAAAAAAACCCCAGCTCCTCTGGGCCTGGAGACCAAGCGATGACCTGATGACAGCGGGTGCCTTGCGACACGGTGCTTGTTCTGGTGACAATAGCCTGAAGGAAATAAGGTGAGATGCCAGAACTTCTTTGGCACAATGTTGAAAAAAAACAACAAAAGGTCCAGAGAGCTGCGAATGTTAGGCTCCTAAAACCTGAGAATCTACCACCCCCCCTCCCACCCCCAACCCCCCCTCCCACCCCCAACCCGCCCCCCCCCCCCCCCGGCTCAGTTTCCTGGGATGGCCCTGAGGACATTCCCTTCATGGAGCTGGTGGTAGGCGGTGGGAGTGGGGGGGGAGTTCCGTGGTGTCAATCCTCGGAAGGCCGGGTTCAATGACGGGAAATGGTGGCGACGTTGACTCCCTGACCTCAAAGGCCACCTGGCCTCCTAGGTCGTGAGAGGCAAAGGGGATGGAATTACCACGTGGGAAGCAAAGCTGGAGTGGCAGTCAGGGTGCCTTGAGCCACAGGTGTCTATGTCAATGGCTCGAAGATCATGGTGCCACCGGGGATGAGATCGGTGGAGAGTTGACAAGGTCCTTGCTCAATCCGTATGAATTTTCTTTAAAATAATCAAGAACGTTAGAGCAAAAAGATGACATCAGCTACTGCAATGGAACATTCTCTGCGTTTTTTTTCACGGCGCAAAGCCCATTGATTGAAGGGGAGGCTGGGCTCCTTTGAAGGACGTGCAAGGCCACCGGGTCCTAAGATCAGTCACGAGCAGCAGCAATCTGACAAGTGACGGACATGGTACACGCGGGACCAGGCTCTAGCAGGTCCAGAAGGAACAGTTAAATCACCTACACGGATGGCCCAGATTCTTCCTCTCACCTACCTCCGTTGAGGTTCTCCCTTAACTGGTACCTGGAGTCTCAAAGGGAAGTTCTGCGTGCTAGTCTGCTGGAGGAAGGAGGGACCGGGGCCTCACCGACACCCGGGTCCACACAATATGTTGGTGCTGGTTGGGAACCGCATCCGCATTCAGGGGTGGAAGGAGAGGGGGCCTGCAGTGTAGACGTACACCGGCTCCAGTGCTCAGGGGTAAATGTTTAGGAGCGTGGCAAGAATGAGACTAGAAATCCAGGGACACGGAGGTCAGGAAAACTGTAGCGGCATGAGCTCATGCCCCATATTAATACTCACCAGAGAACATCATGGCCAAGGACGCTCTCAGCAGTTAGTTGAACGGGGTGCCGTGGAGGCCAACCGGCCTCTCTCTCTGGCCAGCCTCGTGCGTCCCGGATGGCCTGCGGAAGGCGGGGCGCAGCCAGGCCGTAACTTGGAGAGAATGGCTGGCGGGGTGGCGGCCTCATTCTCCTGGATGAGGCGTGAGTCGATAGAAATGTCCCCAGGGCCACCCGGGTGGCTCGGTGAGTTGAGCTTGCGACGTTGGCTTAGGTCATGAGCTCATACTTCGTGAGTTCGAGCCCCACAGTGGACTCTGTGCTGTCAGTGGAGAGCCCGCTTCAGATCTTCTGTCCCCCCCTCTCTCTGCCCCTCCTCCAGTCATGCATGTGCTCTCGCTCTCTCTCTCTCTCTCTCTCTCTTTCTCAAACAACAAAACAGCAACAAACTAAGGAGTGTCTCCAATAACTAGAATACACAAATCTGGGCGTAGAAGTAGGATTGGCCCCTCTGAGCCCAAGTGCTAGTCTGTGCTTCTGTGCCTGCACTGAACACAGATTCCACCAGGAGCGGAGGCTGTGACTTCTCCCTTGGGCTCCTCGTGCTGAGGACGCAACAGTCAGAGAGGAACTGCTGCCCTTGTAGGCTGATCCTCCTTGATTAGCTTGAGGATCCAGGCTTACGGTTACCAAGTGGGCCTGGGGCAGAGTACACCTGGTGCTATGAACTGCTCGTGTTCCCCTAAATTCAACTCGCGGTTCATGAGTTCGAGCCCCATGTCCGGCTCTTTGCTGACAGTGAGGAGCCTGCTCGGGATTCTCTCTCTCCCCCTTTCTTCCGCCCTTCCCCCTCCCATGCACACTCTCCCTCTCTCTCCCTGTCTCAAAATAAATGACTAAACTGAAAAAATTTAAAAAAGAAAACAGAAAATCGTAAAGGAAAGAAAATACATCTATGGTACTGCACTGAGTTTATCGAAAAATCTCTGTGTAAGTGGCCCCGGGCGGTTCAAACCCATGTTGTTCAATGGTCAGCTGTAATTGGATTTCAGTGTTCTTGGAAGAATTAACAGGTAATTCCTATAAACCCTGAGCCTGGCACAAAGTAACTGCTCAAGAAAGGCCATCCCTAATCATTTTGAAGGATAGAGGGGCAAAGACACCGGCCTTTTGTAAGAGTGCTCCTTGGCTTCGGGGATCTTTTTTGAGTAAGACACAAAGAAAACAAAGGAAATGCATTACGAGTACTCATTATTGAACCACGAAATCATGCAGGCTCATTCTGTTTTGAAACGCTGCAGATAAACACGCAATTATTGAAAAAGATGTCGGGATTGCCCAAACTGTTCATGACGTCAGCTTGAATTAAATATGTAATTGTCAACGTCACATTTTATAGGTCAGCTGTGACTCTGTCCGGAGAGGACGTTGTCCTGACTGACCAGGTGTGGGGGAGGAGGAAACCCAATCTTCTCCAGGCTTTGTCTGAGATCCAGTCGCCCCTACTTGGCCTTGGTCCCGCCCCCTAGCCAGTCACCTAGGAGCTGAGCACGATTCATTACGTGGCGCCAGGCGGGTCGATTCGCCTTGCCCCGAACTCTGAGTTAGCTCTTTCCCCCAAAATTTTTTGGTCCAAATCCCTTGAACTTAGATGTGCGGAGCAGAGTCAGCAAGAAGCCCAGACTTTAAACTTTACTTTCAAACCATCTGTGTCTTTGTTCCCTTGTCATCTTTTCTTAAACCCAAAGAAAAAAAACTAAAATTTTGGAAAACATTGTCAGGACTGGGTAGGCCTGGTAGCACAGCCTGGACCGGTACCATATTCCTATGTCAACAGAGATTCTAAACAGATATGGCTCAAGAAGACATTTGATTGGAGTGACTTGGTGGCCACCCCTTGGGCCGGGCCAGTCAAATCCAAATGCCAGCGCAGCCAGGAGAGCTAACTCCATCTCGTCAACTCAACTGAGCACCAACATATGCTACGCCAAGCAGGAGCCAACCAAATAAAGGAGATCGGTCCTATTCTCCAAGATCTCACACTGTGTTAGAGGGAGGAGAAATATACATGTCTTCTAACTACAAACGGGGACATCTCTCCTCCCTGATTACAACTCCCCAGAAGGCTCCCTTTCAAAGTACCCACCACCCTCCAACCCCTGCCCCTCCCACCCCCTCCCCACCCATTCGCCCCTTCGTGCTTTGTCTTTGCAGGTCCCCAGAACCCACCCTGCCTTCTCGCGCCTCCCTGCCCTGCTCACACTGCTGCCTCCACCCAGACTCCCCTCTCCTTTCCCCCCGCCTAGCCTGTGCCTCCCTTCTCTCCATCTTACGCACCCCTCCAACATGGTATCCCTCCTACTGGACTCTAATTATCAGGACATATGCAGTCAGGGGCGTGCAGAGCCTGGGCCTAGTGGAAAGAACTCGATTTTGGGGTCAGTTGAATGGAATCTGGAAAACTCCCTTCACCTCGCTGAGCCTCAGTTTCCCTGACTCTAAAACGAGGATGCCAATGTGCACCTTGCTGGGCAGGAAATACTAGAAATAAAGTGTGTAAGCTTCCATCCCCGTGCCTTTGTGGGGCGGGCCTCCTAGGAACCCCATCTGACCGAGGCTGTCTCCTCTCCTAATTGTGCGTACTGTGGGGGCAGGGACTGTGTTTTATTCATCTTAGTAGCTGCTGTTGTCAAAGTTTATTTATTTATTTTGAGAGAGAGAGAGAGAGCAAGCAGGGGAGGGGCAGAGAGAGAGAGAGAGAGAGAGAGAGAGAGAATCCCAAGTAGGCTCCATGCTCATCGCAGAGCCTGACGTGGGACTTGAACCCACAAACCTCGAGACCACGACCTGAGCTGGAATCAATTAACTGAGCCACCCAGGCGCCCCTGCTTTATTCATCTTTGAGCTCAGGCTCCTGGCAGCCCCCCACATGTAACAGGAGCCCCATGAATCTTTGAGAGTGACGGCTCTCTCCCTCAAAGCAGCGGGAACTCTGGGGAAGAGTCCCCCTCCCCTGTGGACCTTACCTTCTCAGTTTCTCCCCTTACCCTCCCTCCAGCCTCCCTATTTCCCAAACCCGCAGGCCCAAGCGGCCTCCTCTCCCCCACAGGACGGCATTGAGCTACTCTGGCCTGGCACAGCTTTGTTGAGTGAGTCAACCAGTGGATGAATGAAAAGAAAAAGAATTTTCAGTTTCACCTTTCGTGTCTCGGGCTGAAACGTTTGGGTGCTTTTTCATCGTGGGGCGAGCGCGCCGAACTCTGTTTCTTGATGTTTACACGAGGATTTTCACAGAATGGCTTCTGCCTGGAAACCTGGCTGTCTTTTGAGCTCTGTACATATTTCAGGGAATGAGGGGTTTGCCATTTACTTTAGGCAGAAATGTCAGAAGCCGTCGTCCAGGAGCCGGAAGAGCGGCTGTGGGCACCTGAGTCGACCAGCCCAGCCCTCGGCTACTCATTAGGACTCCTGCGAGGGCGTGCGCTGCAGGAGGACCGGTCTGGGCTGACGGTTCCCGAAACGTGGTGGAGAGAATCCGTGCTTGTTTCGGAACCCCCCAAACACGGAGAGAATGCAGGCCGGGCACCAGGCTCGGGCGCCGGGGATCGGAATTGCCCAAGACAGGATCCTTCTTCTTCCTGCAGGAGCTCCCGGGCCGGCGGGGAGGCAGAGAAGGGAAGAGGCGATGAGGCCCATGGTGCGGCAAGGACTGAGGCAGAGGGGGGCTCAGGCTGCCAACTTGCAGGGAGAATCCGGTGCATCAGCGTCTCGGCACGATTGTTCTTTCTGCTTTAGAGTCGCCAAACCCGGTTTTCTGCAACACATTTGCTGTTTATGCCTCCTTGCTTCTTTTTTTTTTTAATGTTTATTTATTTTTGAGAGACAGAACACAAGTGGCAGGGGTGGTGCAGAGAAAGAATGAGACCCAGAATCCGAAGCAGGCTCCAGGCTGTGAGCTGTCAGCACAGAGCCCGACGCGGGGCTCGAACTCACGAACTGTGAGATCATGACATGGGCCGAAGTCGGACACTTAACCGACTAAGCCCCCCAGGCGCCCTATGCCTCCCTGCTTTTGCACGAGCTGTTTCCTCTGCCTGGAAGCTTTCCTTCTGTCTTCCTGGCAAAGTCCTCATCACTCTTCAGATCCCAGCTGACATCCCCTCCCCTATGTCAACACAGCCACCAAGCTCGTTCACCCTCCGTGCTGTCCGTGGTCTGCATTATGGGGGGGACCTGTACCTCTGCCCCTAAACCCCCTCGGGTGAGTCATGGGGAGAGTCACGATGTAGGAGGGAAACGTATGACTCTGGTACCAACGGAGCTGGGGGTGAATCTCGGGACTGTTGTTTCCTGCCTATGTTCTTGGGCCTGGCTGGGGGGAGAGGAGAGAGAACAGACATTTGGGATTCACTCTGGGGTCCACAGGGAAGCACCGAGTGGTTTTAAGCAAGAGAATGGCGTTGCGCACACACTGGCGACACCAGGAGGAGGGACGCGGGTACGGGGTGGACAGGTGGGAGGCATGCAAGCCAAGTGCTGGCTGAGAGCCTCCACCTAGAGTCACCCAGTCTACGTTGGAAGGGCGGCTTTTGCCTAGCTGTATGATCGTGGGCAATCCGCTAAAAATCCCCGAGCCTCAGTTTCCTCATCTGTAACGTGGGAAGAATACTATTACTTTCTTTCCCTGGGAAGATCACAAGAGAACATAGGTGGGAATAGGCTTTGTCAACAATAAAATGCCATTGAAATCCTAGAGGTGACCAAAGGAGGCTCAAACGTGATAGAAGTTTATTTCTGGTGAGAGGGAGTCTGGGGTTAGCATGGCGCTCCACAAAGCAGAGTGCAGGCTTCTTCTAGCTTGTTGATCTGCCATTTTCAGCACGTAGGTTTCTTTCCACCCCATGGTCCAATAGGGCTGCTGGAACTCCAGCCATCGGATCCACATGCCAGCCAGCAGGAAAAAGGAAGAGAGAAGGAAGGATATGTTCCTTCCTTTAAGGTCACTGTCTGAGAGCATCAAATGACGCGTCTGCTTATATCCTACTAACCTGGGCATAATCACATGACGACACCTAGGTGCACGGGAGGCTGGAAAACACATTTCTTACTTAGTGTAGCCATGTGCCCAGCCGAAACTCAGAAAACCCATTATGAATAATTAACAGACGTATCGACACTGGGGAACAACTAGGCAACTAGCAATTTCTCTCACAGCTCTCTGACGATTGCATCATAGAGTTGCATAAGCTAGATTTCTTAAAAGTGACTTATCACCCACAGGACATGGCACATGAAACAGGGACCCCAGAGGCAGTGTGGTGAGAAGGATGCTTACATGTGTTACGAGAGATTTACTCAAAGATTTCCCTTTTCCTCCCGTAACGTGGACCCTTTTTTGGGTCCTACTCCAAGCCAAAGAGACACCTCCCTCCTTAGGGGAGGCTTGAGAAGCCCCTCCCGTTGACATGATCGTGATGAACAGAACGCACAAGAGCCTCAGGTCAGGGAAGCAGGGGGGCCTGAGTTCCGTGTGGCAGCAGCTGACCAGGAGGACCGTTGCGGGGGCGGGGGGCGGGGAGCAAACCCTCCATACAGCCAAACGACGAAGACTCTGAGCTCGGAGAGAGGGAAAGAGGACTCTAAGGAGGCAGCCAGCGGTGATGGTGTGGGGCCAGACAGCCTAGAATGCACAGGGACGTGTCCCTGGGAGACGACGTCCTCCCTCAGCCCCTCCGCATTCCCTTCGTGGCTGGAGCAGAGAGCCAAGACTGGGTACCACTGGACCTCCTCTCGTGTCCATGGCTCATACTTTGTTTTTTAAAGAATTTTTCTTTTTTAATTGAGGGGGGTGGTAAAAGAGGGGCAGAGGAAGAGAGAGAATCTTAACGAGGCTCCACTCTCAGTGCGGAGCCTGACACGGGGCTCCATCCCTAGATCCTGGAATCGTGGCCCGAGCCGAAATCAAGAGTCGGGTGCTCGACTGACTGAGCCACCAGGCGCCCCCCTGGTTCACACTCAACCGAGTATGGAGAGCACTTTGAGAGAGCCCTGGGGTGAATTGTTCTTTCAAGCTCTTGTATCTTTAGATCCTTAGCATGCATGGATGCTACCAGGCTATTAGACTTAAGATGCTAATACCGAAAGTAGGGAACCAGGCAATAAAAATGACATCTTGGCTGTTTACTAAGTGGCGGACTCTGTTCTAAAGACATTACAGTATTAACTCCCTCTGTCCTCATAGGCAACCTTCCCCCATCCCCGCCCAAAGTAACAACATTTAAGGCTGGAAATACAATGGAAGAAACACTCCAACACCTTCGATGGTGGTGAGATACTTGACAGAGCTTCCAGGGAAAGCAATTCGATAATGCAATTCTGCTTCCGGAAACTTTTTAAAAATCAGAATTATTCCAGAAACCCTAACATTGGGTTAAGCCAAAAAAAGGAATGTATTGACCCATCAGAATAAAGCAACCTCCCGGTGTGGCTGGCTCCTGGATTAAAGCGAGGACTCGGTCTCTCTCCATTCTTCAGCTCTTCTTCCTCTATGTCACCTTCATTTTCATGTATGCTTTTTCCACAGGGAGCCTCAGCGAAGTCTCACATACGGGTTCCTCCCAATGTTCCGGAAGCAGAGCATTCTTAGGAAACCTTTCACAAGCTGAAAAGTGAGAGGCCCATTGCTTTCCTGAAGTTCTGACATTTCAACATGTTTTGGATGCAGGGAGGACCATCCTGGGGACCTCACCTAGCGATCTTTGTACGGCGGGAGGCTCGTATCAGGAGGCATTTGTCAGTTGATGAAAGTTCTGGAGGCTGAATGGCAGTCTGGGATCATGGTAGCAGCGTGGTCAGCTCCTGAGAGCTCTCTTCAGGGTTACAGACTCCTCATTACACACTCACATGGTGGAAAGAGCCCTCGAGGCCACCTTATAAGGAAGCTACTGTTGTTGTCACCATTTCATAGATAGGGAAACAGGCAAAGAACAGTGAGTCGGCCTCAGCTATGCCTCCGCTTGCTGCATCTCCCCCCACTTTGCCCTGTGACGTTGGTGCTGCCTCCCACTCCGAGTCTGGGCCCCTGGGCCCTCCTCTGGACCCACGGGACACTGGACAGTGTGATGCAAGCGGAAGCGTGGGGGGCGCCCTATCACTGGGTTTGTTCGCTTTTGCTTCTCTTCCTGGGGCCGCGTGAAGACCAGGCCCTGCTATTTCTTCCTGTTTCAGTTTTGATAGTTTATACGTTTCTAGGAATTTGCCCGTTTCTTCCAGGTTGCCCATTTTATTGGCTTATAATTGCCGATAACAATACTATTGTTATTATTGTTTGTATTTCTGCTGTGTTGGTTGTGATGCCTCCTCTTTCATTCTTGATTTTATTTATTTGGGTCCTTTCCTTTTTCCTTTGGCTCAAACCGGCTAGGGGGTTTATCAGCTTTGTCAATTCTTTCAAAGAACCAGCTCCTGGTTTCATTGATCTGTTCTGTTTGTTTTGGCTTCGATAGCATTGATTTCTGCTCTAATCTTTAGTATTTCCCGTCTTCTGCTGCTTTGGCGTTTTATTTGCTGTTCTTTTTCCAGCTCTGTAAGGTGTAAGGTTAGGTTGTGGATCTGAGACCTTTCTTCCTTCTTTAGGAAGGCCTGGATCGCTAAATATTTCTGTCTTATGACCACCTTCGCTGTGTCCCAGAGGTAGGAACATGCCTGCCTCGCCTGCCAGAGGTGGAAAGACCTACGGAACAGAGTCGAGTTGCTCAAGCCCTCCCAGCCGAGGCCACCCTAGTTCAGACAAAGCCAATAACCTCCGGCCTGGGGGCGAACCCAGCCAAGATCAGCAAAGCTGCCTAGTCCATCGGCAACTGCCTGCAGGTGTGTGAGCGAGCCCACCTAGGTCCGCAGAACCCGGCCCAGATCAGGGGGTCCTGCTGATTCGGGAGCTAAGCAAACACTTCTCAGTGTCCACCACTGAAGTTTAGCAGCCTTATTGCGAGGGTACAGAGCTGGCACAAGAGATTACATAACTTGGGGCACCTGGGTGGCTCAGTCAGTGAAGCGTCCGACTTGGGCTCAGGTCATGATCTCACGGTTCATGGGTTCGAGCCTCGCGTCGGGCTCTGTGCTGACAGCTCAGAGCCTGGAGCCTGCTTCGGATTCTGTGTCTCCCTCTCTCTCTGCTCCTCCCTGACTCACGATCTGTCTCTCTTGTTCTCAAAAATAAACATTAAAAAAGAGAGAAAGAGATTACATAACCTGCCAACTAATCACTGGAAAAGCCAGGGTTGAGCTCAGGTAGTCCGACTGAGTATCTTACTCTTCGATATCATCGTATGCTAGTTGTTGGCCAACTATGGCCTGGAGGCCAAATCCAGCCCGCCGCCTGTTTTACGCAGCCTGAGTGCTAAGAACGGTATTACAGATGAATGTTTTCAATCAGCGTGATGATAGGTAAGCAAACATTAACTTTGAACCCCAGTTAAACAAATGTTGTCTCATAAGAAGAATCCCATCGTTCTCCTTAGTAGACCTAAATTACAAAATATTATATTTAATTCTTATATTATACTTTGTATTTCATCAGTAATAATTTGTGAAAACGTGTTCCCTCTTACTATCTCTATTATATCCTTGATGTTGCCTCTTGGCCCGCGAAGACCAAAATATTTACTATCTGGCTCTTTACAGAATAAGCTTCTTGACTCCCGTTCTATAGGGTAGCCTATAGGGTAGTTTGATCTTTGAATTTGGTCCTCAGGCCAAGAAATGGAAAGAATCAGGGGCGCCTGGGCGGCTCAGTGAGTTAAGCGTCCAACTCTTGATTTCAGCTCAGGTGACGATCTCACAGTTCATGAGATGGAGCCCCACGTCGGGCTCTATGCTGACAGTGAGGAGCCTGCTTGGGATTCTTCCTCCCTCCCTCTCTCTCTGCCCCTCCCCTGCTCGTGTTCACACATCCTCTCTCTCAAAATCAATAAATAAACTTAAAAAGAAAAAGAAATGGAAAGAATCAGACTGTTAACAGCGTGAAAGGCCCTCAGAAGACTTCTAATGCAACCTCGGAAACAGAATTAGACCCTGGGTCTCTCGTCTCCTAGCTCAGGGCTCACCTACTGCTCTCCAGAGAGGCTGGTGACAATAGTCACGTTTGTTGACAGGCCTCCACCTCTCCAGCTGGAATGTTCTTGGTCCCCACAGGCCTTTCCTGGCCTCCCACTCTGTCCCTCCCTTCTGAGGGTTCACACTCGCTCACGTGGGCACGGATGGTTCACTGTTTCTTTCTCCGGCTCCGCCCCGAGCCATCTAATGTGAATTTGTGCTGTGTGCCTCTGTGATAATTAAAGAAATTGAGCATTTAAGACTATTTTTACAGGGGACGATGGAGAAACTCTCTCCCGAAGAGTTTCACAATCTGGCCTTATTAGAAAGGAGAAATAGAACGGGAGAATTCGAGAGAAAACTCATTTCTTCCCCGAGTGTGTTAATGAGCTAAGCCACAGGAGGCCATGTGTAAGTTGGGCTGCAAGCGCCGTAAATTAAATTTATTATGCGCCAAGGGATTCTAATAAACATTACTTAAAAATAGCAACAGACAGTCATTTGTATTATGTCATGTGACCTGGTTATGGCGACACTTTTGTGCCTCTGCTATTAATCAGAGTTACTTTGAGAGCAGTTGGTAAATTCTTTTAGAGCTACTGGCACCTTCCACTTAATTAAGATTGTTCTGGAAAAGAGCAGAGTGAGTCAAAAATAGTCCTAGTGTGTATCATCGCACCCCGGGGGCCCTTGTTGCTCATTAAGTGATGTTGTTATGCTTTCCAAGAGGGAGAAACCTGAAAAAGAATGTCACCTGTCCGTAATAAAATCCTAGACCCTGGAAGGTTAGTATGGGTGGCGGGAGGGGCAGTTGCTTGAGTAGGGAGATGCCGTTGAGCCTCACTGGGACAAAATGGCCATGGCTCGGGAGGGGGACCATGTTAATAATGAGTGCAGAACCCGCACTCAGCATTCTGGGGATGCCGTGTGCCCCTTACCCCCACTAGACTCAGAGGGACAAGGACCTTTCTCTCATCCTCTAGAACAGGGAAAGGAATGTCCTAGAAATGCCCAAGATTATCTTTGGGAAATCCCAAATGTGATCTTGCCATTCCCTCGTTTAAACTCTCAGAGTCTGCTGCTCTTCCAGCTCTGCCTCCCTGCTGCCGCCACCGCCCCCACCTGTCCACGCACACCCCTGACCCGAGAGGCGGATGCACGCTGGGCTTCAGACCTTGGAATGCTGGGTCAGACCGATCTGTGTTTGTTTGAATTAGAGGTCTGCCATTTGCTAGCTGGGTAACCACAGGCAAGCTACTTAACCCTTGCCCACATTTTCTCATCCCTAAAATGGGGGTCATCGGGGCACCTGGGCGGCTCAGTCAGGTAAGCCTCTGACTCCTGATTTTGGCTCAGGTCAGGATCTCACGGGTTCGTGGGTTCGAGTCCCATGTTGCCATCTCAGTGAGGAACCTGCTTGGGATTCTCTCTCTCTCTGCCCCTTCCCCCCTCTCGAAATAAATAAATACTCTGTGAAAAAAAATAAAATGGGGATAATCATGCATTCAACCCAAAGCTGTTGTGAGGATTACATAAAATGATCCATGGAGGGCCGGGCATTTGGAAAAGCTCTCCGGAAGTGTTCAAACAGCCACAAGCCTTCGCAGTGGTTCCTCGACAATATTGTTCCCTTTTATTTCTCTTGAGCACTTCCCTTGGCCCACACCATCCTCCTCCCTTGCTTTGTTTCATTAACGACTTTTCATCCTCCCTACCTCTCGGCTCAAATATAAATGATCTAAGAAGACTTCCCAGACCCGTCTGATGTAGAGAACCCTATTCTGGGTTCCTGTCACATCCTGGGACACGAGTCCTTGCCTGGGACACTGAGTCTGGGCTCCGATCTTCGATTCCCCTGTCCAGGACTGCCATGCGTGAGGCTGAGGTCTTTCGGGGCTGACATCATGTCTGGTTTTCCTTTGAGTCCCAGGGCCTGGTGCAGATCAAGTGTTTAAAAGCGTCTGCTGAGTAGGAGAAGCGGCACAGAATATTACGACTTGAGAAACCGGAAGCCACAAGGAATAGGAGGTGGAGCTGACTGTCTTCGTTGAGGTTCTCTTGAAAGTAGAGTCAAGCAGTGGGGTGAATGGGATTGATTCTGAAAGAGAGAGAAGAGGGAGGGAGAGACAGAAAGGGAGAGCAACGGCAGCTCTGAGGGCATGATTGGGCTGTTGTGGGCAACTGGGTCTCATATCCACTGGGCATCCTCAAGAAAGGGGGTAGAGCGAGCCGCAGAATTGTTTTTGGGAATTAAGAGGGGCTAGGGCTTAGATCCACCGACTCCCATTGGTAGGGGTTAACCCCTCTGTGTTTCTGGGCTGCCCTGTGTGGGGGCCAAGTGAGCACCAGGCAGGGGAGCAAAATGTAGCTGGCACTGTAGGTGGGACAATGCGGCGTGCCCAGGAACTGCTCACCAAAGCTGCAGCTGGCATCAGAACGCAGTCTTCTTTCCCGTGGTGAGCACTACTATGGCACCCACAGTTCAGGAGAGCATGGTTGGACATCTCGACACGTCTAAATCTAGAACCTAGGGAGGGATATGGGATCTCCTTCTGGGTCCCCTTTTTTCATTCCCACCTGGCGGGAACCTGCTTTCTTCTTGGGAAGGACGTCTATGGAAGCGAGAATCCAAGATGGCTCCGAAGATTATTGTCGCCTGGCGGTCGTGTGCTCGTGTAGCCTCTTCCCACAATGGATCGTGTCTGGCCCGTGTCACCCTTAGAATATGGCAATATGGCAAAAGTGACAGTGCGTGACCTCTAAGACCAGGCCATAAAAGGTAGCTTGTTTCTTGCAGCTTCCGACTTGGTCTCTTGGATATCTTACTGTGGAGGAAGCCAACTGCCACGCCGTGAGAGCAGCACTCGAGCAGGTTCTTGGAGAAGAAACGAAGACTCTTGGCCAACAGCCAGTGCCAACTCGCCAGCCACATGACTGATCCAGTTTAGAAGAGGATCCTCCAGCCCCCATCAAGCCTGCACGTGGCAGCTGCAATCGACGTCTGACTGCGCCTCTCGGGGAGTCCAAGCAAGAGCTGCAACTGAGCTCATCCCAAGTCCCTGACCTACAGCATCGATGAGCAAAGGGCTATCTTCTGCCACCATGTTTGATTTGCCACCATAGTAATGGGAACACCATCCTCTCCGTAGGGGAGCCTCAGCTTTGCTCTAAGGGGCGCAGGTTTCCTCTTACGGCCTTAACAAGATAACCATGTCTCTCCATGAATTTTCTCATCCTCAATAAGAGTCATACCCATGATGTTTCCATGTAATCCCAACTCGTATAAAATCTAAAGAGGATGGTGGGAGGAAAAGAATTGGGGAGGCAGCCCAGGATGGTGGCAGTCACCAAGTCAATTAAAATACATAATTAATCACTTACCGGGTAAGCTTGGTCACTGTGGGTGGGCCAAATGGGGAATTCACGTTGTTACCTCTTCTCTTGACCATGAAGCAGGCTGGGAACTTGGCCATAAAGTTGGGGAAGAGGAAAATGGCAAAGCTGCTTTGGCCGGCTCAACTGGCCCTATGGGCAGATCCTATAAGCCACACCCAGTGTCCAGGTATTAGAACGCACCCGGACCCAATTTGGGCCAGTGTCCCTGCCTAAGAAAATTCAGCTTGGTGGATGGACTGGGAAATTGGCCACCTCAGTTTTGAAAGGCAGATTGGATAAGATCCCCGGTGTTCTGTTCCTAATGGATACTGCATCTAGAGTGGGGGTCTCAGGGCCTCCACCAAAGGAACCAGTTTTCTAGGACCAGGCCCTAGTCCCTAAACTAATGCAGGGATCTAGTCATATAAAATGATATTTCTCCGTATAAAGCAAATTAACATCTTTTGGAGTTGTTTCCCCTTCTATATAGAAAGAATGATAGCAGCTACCTTGCTTGATCGTCATATGGATCGAACAAGAAAACGTATGTGAAGAGCCCGGCACATGCTAGATGTTTAATGAAACGTGGCTATTATTGGCCTTGTAGATTAAGCTCATGAGACGTCTCTCTAACAAGAAGCTCTTTCTGATAACTCCATCTGGAGTTGGTTGCCCCTTCTCTGAGCCCTTGGGCTCACCTCTCAGCCACACATTATTGTATTATCAGGCTCCCCTACTAGGCTGTGAGTTCCCCAAAGTAGGGACAATTTGTGTTCATTACTGTGTCCCTGGCTCGCAGTAGGTCCTCAGTGCACATCTGTTGCTCTCAACAGAAGCGGCCCTTCTTAGAGAAGCCAGGAGCAGTTATACAGGCTGAACAGCTATTACAGTTTGGAACATGTGGGAGGAAGCTGCAGTGTTTTGGGAACTCCCCATAGGCCAGCAAATCTGGGTCCCCCTGTGCCTCCAGCCCTGTAAAACTATAAATGAGGCTCCTACTGCATTAAGCGTCACTTGTATCAGTCCTCATGGAAGAGTAGTGGCATTTTGCCTGTAACATTTTCATGGCCTCAGTGTCTCATTATTACTCATTGCTTCTGCCACAGACCATAAATACCTGGATCATGTATTAGGCTTTTCTCCACAGGTGGCACTCTCCTATCTGAAATCACTCCCAACCTTCCCCCGCCCCTCTAACTCAAATACGTGACTCCTGGTCCATTGTTTCTTTCAATGAACTTGGGAGGCAGATACTGGTGATGGTGATGATCATAAGCAGGATGATGAAGACTAACACTGCTAAACTGAGGGGTTACTATGTTCTAGACACTAAGCGTGTTATTCCGTTTAATCCTTATCACCCCAAGAAGTAGGTGTCACTCTTCTCATGCAACAGAAGAGGACTCTGGGGGCTCAGGGAGATGATGGGCTTGCCCAAGGTCATATGAAAGCCAAGACCAGCAGACTCTTCACCTAGTGCTTCTTTTGGCTCACTGTTCATGGTGCTCAGTTCTCTCTGACTCCATGGACGGGTGCACATGCCTGAACCCATCATCAGCCACATCAGGGTGCTTATGGTTCATGAAGTTCTGAGCAGTGATGTTTATAAAAGGGGTATTACTATTTTTGATAGAGTGGATGAACAAGGTGAGTGGGGTACCCCAGGATGCCTGGAGGGGGCAAGGGCCGATCCACGTGACAATCGTAACGACAGATGTCATTTGTTGAGGACCAAATGGAGCCAGAGCACACACTGATCAATTGACCTATATTGTCTTCCTTACTCCTCACAGCCATCCTGTGGGATAACTATTATTCCCATTTCACAGATGAAAGAACTGAGGCCCAGAGGGATTCATTAATTTGCATCTCCCCAATGGGCCTGCTCTTCCCTCTCCCTAGGCCTAGATTCTGCCTCCTTCTCTGCCTGGTTCACTCCTGGTCACACAGATAAGAAGTCAAGGAGATTTTATTTGATTGCTTGTGTGTCCAATAATTAAGAGAAAAAAGAAGTCAGTAGGAACAGACTCAGAGATACTCCGATGCTAGAATCAGCAGACAGGTACACTGAAGAAGCTATTATAAAGACTTTCAAAGACTTAAAAGAAAAGATGGCCTGATTAAGTAAACAGATGGGGAATGTCAGCAGAAACAGAAACAAAAGAACCATATGAATGTTCTAGCACTGAAAAATGAGGTGACACACCCACATTCACTCTCCAACATCAGACTGGGAGTCAGTGAACTTGAAGACAGTCCACAGAAGTTATCCTGTGTGAAGAACAGAGAATTAGGTATTTATCCAAGGGATACAGGTGTGCTGTCGCAAAGGGACACATGCACCCCAATGTTTATAGCAGCACTGTCGACAATGGCCAAAGTATGGAAAGAGCCCAAATGTCCATCGATGGATGAATGGATAAAGAAGACGTGGTTTATATATACAATGGAGTATTAGTCGGTAATCGAAAAGAATGAAATCTTGCCATTTGCAACTACATGGATGGAACTAGAGGGTATCATGCTAAGTGAAATTAGTCAGTCAGAGAAAGACAAATATATGACTTCATTCATATGAAGACTTTAAGATATAAAGCAGATGAACATAAGGGAAGGAAAGCAAAAATAATATAAAAACAGGGAGGAGGACAAAAACATAAGAGACTCTTAAATATGGAGAACAAACAGAGGGTTACAGGAGGGCTTGTGGGAGGGGGGATGGGCTAAATGGGTAAGGAGCATTAAGGAACCTACTCTTGAAATCATTGTTGCACTGTATGCTAACTATCTTCGATGCAAATTTTTAAAAAATTAATAAAATAAAAAGAAGAGAGAAAAGAAACAAAAAAGATTGAAAATAAATGAACAGTGCCTGAATGACCTCTGAGCCAACATCAAGCAGTGTAACACACATGGGTTAGAGTTCTAGAAGGCACGGAGACAGAAAATAAGGCAGAAAAGTATTTGAAGAAATAATAATTGAACATTTCCAAGTTTGATGAAAAATGTTAACTGAGAGACCTGAGAAGCTCACCAAGCCTGTGAAAACCACACCTAGGAAACAACTTTAGTCAAACTTTTGAAAATATATGCTAAGTGAAATAAGGCATCCACAAAAGGACAAATATCGTATGCATCCACTTAAATGAGGTACCTGCACTAGGCAAATTCATAGAGACAGAACATAAACCAGAAGGGTTGGCAGACAGAGGAAGACATGGGGAGTTATTGCTCAATAACTTACATTTTTATTCGGGGTGGTGAAAAAGTGCTGGAAATAGCGGTGATGGCTGCACAATGCCATGGATGTAATTAATACCACTGAATTATACATTAAAAATGGTTAAAATGGAAGGGCACCTGGGTAGCTCAGTCGGTTAAGCCTCCGACTTCGGCCCAGGTCATAATCTTGCAATTCTTGAGTTCGAGGCTCTGTGCTGACAGCTCAGAGCCTGGAGCCTGCTTCAGATTCTGTGTCTCCCTCTCTCTCTGCCCCTTCCTTACTTGAGCTCTGTCTCTTTCTCTCTCGCAAAAATAAATAAACATTAAAACAATGATTCAAATGGAAAATTCTGTTATAATTCTTTGTTACAATTTAAAAAATCAGTAATGTAAGGTACCCAAGACTAGTGTGCACTTTAAATGGATGAATCATGTGGTATGTGAACTGAATCTCAACAAATCTGTTAAAAATGGGTGTGTGGGGGGGAATAAAAGTAGTTTCAGGTAAATGAAAGTTTGTCACTGCCAGCTCTGTGCTACAGTTAATACTAAAAGAAGTTCTTCAGGCTGGGATGGAAATGAATCTAGAGGGAAATTCAAATCTGAAGATAGAAATTCAAATCAGAAATGATAGAGGTGTAGGCAAACATAGCATACCAGCTTTTACTTCTTTTAACTTTTTTGAAGACACATCACAGTTTAAGGCAAAAATATCACTGTAATATCAGGTTTATCATATATGTGGAAGTAAAGTCCATGAATAATATCATCAAGGATAAGAAAGTAAATATAATTGTACTCTTGTAATGTTTTCAAATTTAAGAAATACGAAGAGAGAAATATGAAGTGGTATAATATTGATTCTAGGTGGAATGTGGGAAGTTAAGGTTGTATGTTAGAATCCACAGAACAGCCAGTAAAAATAAAGACAAGAAGTATAGCTGAAAATGCAATAGAGGAAACCAAATAGAATGCGAAAGGATAAAAGAGAATGCAAACGAATAAAATCAGTGCAAAAGAAAGCAGTACAAGAGAAATAGAAAAGCAAACAAAGCTGAGATAAGTAGAAAAAAATTAGCAAGGTCATAGGCTTAGACTCAACCATAACGATAATTATACTAAATGTAAATGAATTGAACACATCAGTTAAAAAGCAGAGATTGCCAGACTGGAAAAACCGCAAGGCCCAACTGCATGCTGTCTATAAGAAATTCGCTGTAACTGCAAAGACACAGGTTAAAGGTTAAAGGATGGGAAAAGATGTACCACGCATGTGGTAACCCAAGGAAAGCTGATATGTGACTGTCTTAATATTAGACAAAGTAAACTTCAGAGCAAAGCCCATTATTTCAGAGAAAGAGGGACATTTCATAATGATAAAGTGTACTACACAACAGAAAGATAGAGCGATCATAAATGTGCCGGCACCTGGCGGCTTCAAAATGCACGAAGCTTGGGGAGTCAAGGGGAAAAGGTGGAAGTGATGTTTCTTATCTTTCCCCGTTGTCCCCTGCCCTGCTCTTTATTGGTCCCCAACGCATGCATATTTTTTATTTCAATCTGAAATCTGGATGTTTTTATTAAGAATATTCATACCGGTAACGAAGGAGGAACTGCCAGTCTCACCACCAGAGACCAAAGGTCTTAGAACGATGTGCCGAATAAGAAGTCAGCAGAGAAACACCTTTTCCCCTCGCTCTTTCCCAGACATACACCTCCACTCGTCCGCTCACACAGCGTGCTCTACGTACCCTCACTCACACGCTTGTTTACACACAGGCTTCCACACTCGTTGGCAAACACGCAGGTGAGGGCACACTCGCAAATGTACGTACACACACACAGATACACACACACACGCTCACGCCTTCATTCACCCATGCCTGGAAACACGATCAGGGTCTAGCCCAGCCTCAGGAAGACCGTGGGTTGACTTGACTTGTACTCATGAGTTTTTGATCATGCCTTCCCCAGCAGGAAAACCATGAATTATTTATTGAATTATTCAATAATTAATAAAAGTCATCACAAAAGGCTCAGCTGAGATAGAACCCCGTAAATAACTCCTTGCTGTTGTTGGCATATGTTTATGTATGTCTGTGTGAATGCAGTGAGGATAGAGGTGACGGTTTAAATCAAGCCTTTGATCTTAAGTTAGCTTTCAAATATGCTGCCGATGGCCCTGACTCAGTTGACTGGCTTTTTGTTTTTTCCTGGCATTGTAGCTGCCAGGATAGATAAACAGCCACAGGCTTGCTCCCGGCTTCGCTCCTCACGGGCTGCGTGGCCATTGTTTCGCTGAGATTTACCTTGGAGACTCTTTAAATACGCCACGAAAGGGCAATCTATAATAAGAGAAAAGACAAATAGCTAATAAGCCTATGAAAACATGCTTCACTCCAACATGCATCAAAGAGATGGAAAGGCTGGAAGCACAAGAGTGAGAGATTCCTCTTTCCTGTCACATTAGGAAGGATTTTGTTTTTAATGACAGGACAGCGTTCTGGTGGTGGTACAGCCCAGACAGGAACCCCCTCTCTTAGGTTGCTGGGGCGGCAAGAGAGCCGAACGACGGTGTTTAGGAAGCAACTCAACAGCATGCTTTGAGTGCCTGTCGCAAGTCTTCAACATGTTCGTATGCCTTAATCTACATCCACCCCGAAAACTCAGTTCTGAGAAACCAGTGCGCGCAACATAAAAATGGCGCGACGTAAAAATGGCGCGACGTAAAAATGGTGCGACGTAAAAATGGCGCAACACAAAAATGGCGCGCGACATGAAAATGGCTCCCTGCGGGAAGATGTTTCCCACTGCGTGATTTATTGGAGGAGCACCATGACCATGTGATCCACAGCCTGGCCACTCGCCCAAGCCTCCGGGTGCCCTGGGTGCCTTCGCCCTGTCCCCAAATCCTCCCACACTCCTCTGTGCTGTCTGAGTTAACAGGGTCACACTTGCCTTCCATCCCACACATGTTCCCGGCTTCCGCCTCTCTGCTGGCAGCCTTGCCTCACCCAGGAATCAAGCAGCTGCCCTCATTGTCTTGCCCTCGGGCCCACACTCTTCACCTGTCCTCTAGGGACAACAAAGCAAGGGTCCCTGTCTTTGCTGGGCCCCCTGCCCTCCTACCTGTCAAGGACTTTGAGAAAATCTCCAAGGTTTAAAATGGCCTCCTCTGACCCCACATCTCCTCCAGGGCCCACCCATTTCTCTGCTCCTCTTCAGAGCAGAAAACCAAAAAGCTCAGCTCAGCGGGGACCTCAAGTCAACTATCTGACTCCATCGCGTCAGGCACTTTGTGAGCAAACTCCTTTTCAGTTCTTTGTTATTGTCGGTTTTCTTTTTTTAAGGTTTATGTATTTATTTTGAGAGACAGAGGTAGAGCCCGAGTGGGCGAGGGGCAGAGAGAGAGAGAATTTCAAGCAGGCTCTGTGCTGACAGCGCAGAGCCCAACTGGGGGCTTGAACTCACGAACCTCGAGATCATGACCTGAGCCGAAACCCAGAGTCTGGTGCTTAACCAACTGAGCCACGTAAGAGCCTCAATCCATTTTTGGTCTTTTAATGAGGTGAGATTCCCACAACTTAAAATCAGCTTTTTCAAGAGAAAAATCGGGTGGTATTTGGCTGATATACAGTATTGCACAACCACCACCTCTACTAGAGCCAAAGCGTGTTCATTGCCCCAAATAAAACCCCAAAGCAGCTGCCCCCCCATGCTCCTCCTCCACTCTCCCCCCCCACCCCCACTCCAGGCAGCCACAAATCCGCTTTTTGCCTCACAGATTTACCTACTTTGGACATTCATATAAGTGGGCTCCTACCGTACGTGACTTGCCCTGTCCAATCTCCTCCAGTTCGTTTTCGAAGTTCCTGCGTGGGGCAGCAACACATCAATACTTCGCTCCTTTTTGCGGCTGAATAACCCTCTATGTACAGATGGACCAGTCTCCTGACCCGACCATGCGTCGGTGGGCATCTGGGTTGCGTCCACCTTTTAGCCGTTGTGAACGGTGCCTCTATGAACATGTGCAGATTTGTATTCGTTTGAGTCTCTTTCAAATTCTTTTGGGTCATTCCTAAGAGTGGAGTTGCTGGGTCACGCGGAATCCTCTGTTTAACCTTCTGAGCAGCCCCAGCCTGCTGTTTTCGGTACTGCACCATTTTACATGCCAGGTTCCTATTTCTCCAGCATCCTCGCCAGGACTGGGGGGGACTTACTACACGGGACCTCACTTCATCCCTCCAGGAACCCAGCGAGGTAGGTGGCATGACGAAACCCCGTCCGACGGAGCAGGAGAAGGAAGCTTGCACCAGGTCGTTCAGCCAAAAAGCGGAAGATGCCTGGTCAGACGGGTCAGAACCCCAGGCCCTCTGGCACCCCGTTACCTCCTCTCTGCAATTACCAACCCCTCGCATGGTTATATCCTAACCTGGCCGCCTTTTCTTTGAAGGCTGGCTGGGAAAGCCCATGCGGGGGGGGGGTGGGCAGAGGGGAGGGAGGGCCCTTAGGGACACCCCCCCAGGCATGAGCCCACAGCATGGGTGAGGGGTGCTGCCGCCTGGGGCTGAGACACGGTCAGGCTTGGGGCCAGCCAGAGGCTGGGCACCCCTCCCCCAAGAGTGGAGGAGGGAGGGCGAGCGACTGGACTTGGTGTCTGAACTTCATGGGTTCCAGTCCAGGCTCCACCACCCGCCAGCCTGTGTGATGGTGAGCAAGTGGTTTTGCCTCCCGGAGCCTGTGTCCTCACTTGTTAAAGCCGGACCGCCTCCAGGCTCTCACTGAGCAGTAGCCACCGCTGTCCGGTGGGTGCCGGGCGCCCTGCTATGCCCTTTGGGTCCGTGGGCTCCTGCGGTCCTCCTGTCAGCCAGGGCTGTGATTCTTCTCAGTCCTGACGAGGGGGAAACCGAGGCACGGGGCCGCGGCGGGGAAGCCAGACTGGGAACAATGCACTGTCGGACTCCAAGGCCGGCCTCTGGACCACCGCCCTGGTGCGCAGGAGGCGCCCAGAGAGTGATCCCGAGCAGCAGCGAAGGCGGAAGACAGCGCCTGGAGAAAAGCACGCGGGGGTGACGCAGTGACACTCAGGGGCGGTGGGCAGGATGGCTGTCACCTCCAGCACCTGCCACAGGCGGGGCTGCGGGGGGTGGTGACAGCAAGGCGGCTCCTGACTCAGCTACTGTGCAGCCTGCGTGGGATTCCCCCCCCCCCCCAGGGGGCCTCTCGACCCACGGGTCAGGCGCCGCGGGGGTGGGGCTGTCACGTGGCTGCTCCCGGAAGCCAGGCGTGGGCGAGGTCCCCTCCTGGGAGCCCACAGCGCTGCCATCACCACAGGGGCTCGTCAGCACTGATGTGTGTGTGTGTGTGTGTGTGTGTGTGTGTGTGGAGGGAGGCTTTGTGGGATCTGAAAAAAACAGCTCTGTTGGCTTCAGGCACAGGAGCCAGCTGACCATCAGGTCATCCCCAGCGAGCAGTTTCTGCTGCTTCTTGCATACCTCCCAGGACAGGAGTCTCACTACTGGCAAGCTTGGGCTCAGCCCCCAGCGTTCAGTTCTTTCTTCAATCCAGACAGAGGCTTCCTCTCTGTGACTTCTCCCTATCGGATTCAGCCCTGCCTTGGGGAGCCGCCCGCCTTTTGTTTTATTTTATTCTTTTTTTAACTGCTGGGAGGTAGAGTGCTATAGAGGTTAGGACAGATCTGCCTTCAAATCCCATCTCCCTTCCTTACCAGAACTCTGTCTTCAGGCAAGGGACGCCACCTCTGGGCTCTGCTTTGTCATCTATACAGTGAGGATAAGTGGGGGAGGGGCGCCTGGGGGGCTCCGTCGGTGGATCGTCCAACTTTGGCTCAAGTCATGATCTCAAGAGTTCGAGCCCCGCATCAGACTCTGTGCTGACACCTCGGAGCCTGGAGCCTGCTTCAGATTCTGTGTCTCCCTCTCTCTCTCTGCCCCTCCCCTGCTCGTCCTCTGCCTCTCTCTCTCTCAAAAATAAATTAACATTAAAAAACTTAAAAATTAAAAAATTAGAAAAATCAAATGAGGATACGTTGGACCCCTGTTGAGTCTGCTGTGAGGATCGAATACGAAGAAGTGGCCCTTGTGTGGGGCTTGGCACATAGTAGGTGCTCAGTTAGCAGTAACTATTATTCAAATCAGTTCTAATTTCTTTCCCACCTAACAACCACTTCAAATATTTACGTGTCTCAAGTGCCCCCCCCCCAAATCTCTGCTCCAAGTTAAATATCTTCCCTTGACATCCCTGGTCTCCAGAGCCTCCCGTGGCGTGTACGTGAGTGCACCTGCAAGGCCGTGTGTACCACGGAGGCATCCCAGTCACGACTCCGGCGCTCCGCCCCCGTGTGAGGCTTCCTGGCGTTTCCCTCGCACACGCCTCCTCCCCTGAGCCCGCGTCTCCCCAGTCTCCTTTATTTTGTTGTTAGCATGGCCTCGGGCTCTGGAAGCGAATTTCATTTCCTTATAGAAATGACAGCTGGCGGGCTGGCGGGAATGCCTTTTTGCTTTGAATTGAGTGGTAGACAGAACTTGAACTAAGAAGGGGCTCTGTCAGCCTCGAAAAGCAGTTCCTGGATCAGGGGGCATCGCCCCCAGCCGTGGCTTGGCTTGGATACCATGTGGCAGTGGGGGGGGGGGCGTTAATTCTAGGTTCCACTGTGTCCCTCATTCCCCGGGCAGCGCTGGGCTGTTTTCACCCTGGGGATAAACTGTAAACTGAAAGATGTCATTTAGGAGTTTTGATTATGTCCTGATACCGAGTCATAGCCCCAAAAGGCCTTGTCAGGGGATCAGTCAGGGAACCAGGCTTGTCTTCCTGATGACAGCTGTAGACTTCGCCGCCTTTGTCAAATCGGGTCACCCTCCCGAGCCTCTGTTTTCTCATCTGGGAGAGGGGAAGAATGATACTTCGCAATCAGGATCTTCAAGGAGAATATGCAGCTACTGACATTACCGCTGGCCTCGGCCAGGTTCCCCGATGACAGGTAGGTCCTGGGTGGTGACACCCACGTGGCAGGCTGACCCGAGGCAGGCCGGGGCCGAGGCTTCCTGCACGGGGGATTATCTGGCCCTTGTCTGAGGTCCGTTGCCGCTGCTTGCATCAGAGCTTGGGGAGTGGGGGACCGTGCACCGACCGTCAGGAGCCCCAGGGCCGTGGTTGCTAACAATGGGAAGGTTCCTGGTGGTTCCGGCAGCTTCGCCCCCCAGGTGGATTTCTCCCCCATCACATGTCACGCTGAGTCTTCTCCAGTCTTGTCAGGGTGCCTCCCTGGCCTCGGCCTCTTGTTGGTCGTTTAACAGAGACGGATTTCAGGGACCCGGAAATATTGATTAAATCACATCTCTAAATGACTCCGCTGTTTTCTCCAAAGCATTGATGATCGTTTTCTGGGAAGGCCCCTGCCAACAGAGAGCTCTTCACTCGGACACCAGGCCCCACTCCCTTTTGTTTAAATCAGAGGCTTGCCCGTGGCGGTGCTCTAGAAATGCTACAGGACTCACGGATAGATGGATAGACGGACGATGGAGAGAGGGAGGGAGGGAGGGAGAGGGAGAGGGAAGGAGGGAGTAAGGGAGGGATGGAGGGAGGGAATGATGGATGGAAAGAGGGATGGGTGGATGGAAGGATGATGGATAGGAGGAGGGATGGGCGGAGGGATGCATGGATGGATGGAAGGATGATGGATGGGAGGAAGGATGGGCAGAGCGATGCATGGATGGAGGGATGGAGGGTTGGATGGATGGAGATTCAACTCACAGAAGAGGCCGTGCTTTCTTTTCCTTTGCCTGAGTCTTCAGGAAGAGGCCTCACTCTTTTATTGTGCAGTCGTTAACTGACACCTGTTTCTTGGGCATCTACCATGTGCTGGGTAATTGGAGCACAGCAATAAAGGAGACACCATTCGGCCTTCGAGGAGCTTCCAGCCCCCTGGAGAAGAGGTCTGTTAGGTTCAAGTATAGATGAAGATACAAGGCTCATGGCACCAGGTTGCTCACCAGAGACACCAGTGCAGCCAGAGGGGAGTCAGGGAAGACATCCTGGAGGAAGGGGAATGGACTGAACCTCACCCAGGACATACTGCAGAACAGACCTACATAAGCTGCAAACTCTCTATTTTTTCTTGATTATATTTCTTACCAGGCTCCTATTCTTTTTTGTTTGTTTCTATGAGTTTTATAGAAGGGGCTCCGGGGGGAATAAACTTTCCTATCTTCTACTACTGCCCACGCGAGCCCACTGGCCTGGTCCCAGCTCCGCCACTGAACTGCCGTACGGCCTTGAGCAGGGAGCAATTCCAGCCAAGGCCTCAGCTTTCTCATCTGTGAATGGCCCAGCGAACCCTCAAGTCTTCTCCACTCCAAGGGGCAAGGTGCAGTGTGAGTCTAAGCTTTTAACACAACGCCTGCCCCGGAGCCGCCCGTGGTCTCTGCCTCCCCCACGGGGCCTCTCTCTGCGTCACACTGGGCCTTTCCAATCACTCAATCCTCACGGGGCCTCAGTGGCCTGGGGCTTGTGGCTCTGCGAAGGCTGGGCCACGCCAGGGTGACAGAGAGCCCTTTTCTTCCAGTTCCCCTCCGGGCTGAGATGGTAAAACGCTGCAATGCACAGGCGGTTGGGAAGAGCACTGGGCAGGGAGCCCACATGCAGGGGACATGCAAACCCTGCTGTGATCCTCCAGGAAATGCCCACACAGTTCTCATACCCAGACCAGACATCACCTCCCCCGGGAAGCCTTCCGGGATCACTTCTTGTGTACCTCCCTCGCTGCCCCTGGCAGGACCTCCACTCCCTCCTCTGCTCGGGCCGACCTCCAGCCTGGCCCTTTGACTCCCCGTGCAATCCCAGCCTCATGGGACCTGGGGCCATTTCTTCTTCAACCCTGGGTGCCCGCAGTCTGGTGTGAAGTCTGGAATCTAACAGGGGCTTGGTAAGGCTGTCGAATCATCGAAAGGGTGAATGACCAAATGATCGGATGAATTAAATAATGATTCCCGTGATCTCTAACCGACAAGCCATCCTGTCTCTGAGCCTCCTTCTGTCTAAAGGGTCCAACTGGATGGCCTGAGGTCTCTTTCAGTTCTAATACTCTGTAATTGATTTGAATTTGCCAAGCTGGGATATTTGCGCGCGCGCGCGCACACACACACACACACACACACCTGCCCAGCGCTTGGCCTCTCTGGCCTCTCGGTTTTGGTGGGTGACTCTTCGTGTGACCATGTTCTTTCATTTGACAGATGGCGGGGTGGGTGCGGGCTCCTTGGGAAGCCATCAGCTGTCCCTAGGAGGAACCACCGTTTCCTCCTGTCCTCTCTTCCTTGGCTCTGTGTGTTACACCCCAGGCCTTGGGATGGGTTCTGGCGTGTGACACGCTGTATGACAGGAGTTGTGAAGCGGGTAGTCACCCATAGTTCAGAAAAATCCAATCCGGAGAGGTTTCTGGAGGAGGTGGCATTTGGCCGGGCCTCGAGGCAGGGAGACCGTGCTTGCGGCCACAGCACACTTTCTGAGCTGGAGAGTAACTTGGCCGGAGCTGCAGCCTGGAAAGATGAATCTGGCAGCAAGCTCAGGGTTAAATCGGGCAGGGAGGAGGAGGGGAGCCTGGAGGTGGAGGAAATAGCGGGGGGGGGGGGGTTGTCGCAGGGGGTCCACCAAGAGTCCTCAGAGTGAGCTTACTTCTCTCATCGTGTTTATTAGAGCAGATCTTGGCGGGACCTGTTGACTCAGTACCTCCTGCTGAGCTGAGGGTTGGGGGGGGGAATGGGGGGGTTGGGGGGGTGGGGGCGGGTGGACCCGGGCTCACAGCACTGCCTGCTCCGGGAAGGCCCAGCCCGCTTAAGCACAAAGGCGGTCAGTGCCGTGGCTCTGGGGACGTGGACGGCTGCCAAGGCCAGTGGCTGCCAAGCTGCGGAGCGTGGCTTCTGAGCCGAGGAGTTCACGCCCACACGCCGAGTCCCGGTCCCGGTCCCGGTCACCAGGCTGGGGCGTCATCCTCGCCTCCCGTCTCTCGGTCCGCTTGTCGTCTTTGGGGAAACAGAACAGTTTTGTGATCCCGATGCCCGTGGGCCTCAGACGGGAGCCTCTCTGGAACCCTGGCTCCGACTGGATCTGCAAGCAGGCGGCCTTGGCCCAGAAGAAGCCGTTCCCAGTGAAAGAAGAAACCCTTGCTTAGCCCGTTTCAGCCCGCGGGCCCCTGGGGCTTTGGAGAAGTTGGAGGGGCAGGGCAGAACCCTGGGGCTCCTGAGGGCTGGTTACGATGAGGAGGCGTTGCCCGCAGAACACTCCCCAGGGGCCTGCGGGGGACACCCACCTCCCACAGCCTCAACTTCCCCGTCCTGCCACCTCCCCTCCCCCACCCTTCAAAATCACTTACTTCACCAGGTTTCCTACTGCTTTATTTTAACCCAAAATATGAATGGAACGCAGCTCAAATTTGCTTTTTGGGGCCTATGGTGGGCCCCTCCTAGCGTTGCTGCCCCAGGACCCTTGCACAGCCCTCCCGGTCCCTGGCAGAGGAGGCCAAAGCTTGGAGCAGTGGAGTGACTCACCTGGGCCTGGTGTCTTTGAGGAGGAGAGCTGGGGCTTGAACCCAGAGCCCATGACTCGTCCTCGTCCTACAACATCCCTGCTATTTTCTCCCCGCTTTCCGCTCCAGAGACTAATGCTGAGCTGCTGATCCCTCTCTGTGGAAGAGTCGAAACACCAACTTAACAAAGCTAAGGATTTTATTTTTTTTTTTGAGTAGTCGCTCTTCTGCTCCAGAATCTTCCATAGCTCCCCAGTGCCTTGATGATTAAGTGTGAAGTCCTCAGCTGGCTTTAGGAGCCTCCATAGGAGGTGTACCATGTCCATAAACACACTTGGCTTCCTGCCCCAGCAGCCATGCCTTGTCCTTCCTGTCTTGGTGCAAATACTTTTCCCTCCATGACACCTTCAGAGCCATTCCCAACAAGGCGATTTGCCATCTCTGAGTCTTTTGTGAGTACCTTTCACATGCCACTCAGTGAGAGTAAAGGGCTCACTGAGCACAGGTCACAACCATCTATATGATTCCTCGGGGGCCCACGGGACGCAGACAAGTGAGCAGGGCAAAGAATGAAAATGGTGACCCTGGACTGCCCCCGACTCCTCAGGACTGTGTCCCACAGAGCTGTCCCTCACCCTGCCTGCCCTCCTGGCTCTCACCCTACCCCTCTGGGCCTTGGCTCACACCCTGGAACTGTCACCTGACCTCTCCCCTGCCTCTCCCTTGTACCACACGCCAGCTGCTGTGTTTTCCTTGTATGATGCCATTTCACGTTGCCAGAAACCCTGGCAAGGTAGATACTCCTGGTCCCATTTTATAGATGAGGAAACTGAGGCTAAGATGGGCCATTTGACTTGTCCAACATGACCTCCCCAAGATTTCATGGCTGGAAAGGGGCGCCTAGGGGGCTCAGTCGGTTAAGCACCGACTTCAGCTCAGGTCACGATCTCACCGTTTGTGAGTTTGAGCCCCGCGTCGGGCTCTGTGCTGACAACTCAGGGCCTGGAGCCTGCTTCAGATTCTGTGTCTCCCTCTCTCTCTGCCCCTCCCCTGCTCACACTCTGTCTCTCTGTCAAAAGTAAATAAACATTTTAAAAAATTAAAAAAAAAAAAAAAGATTTCATGGCTAGAAAGACAGAGATTCATTCACTCACTCACTGAATGCCCAATGTGTGCTGAACCAAAACAGATTTCCCTGCTCTTCTGACACCGAGGCTCCAGAGCCTGGGCCCGGACCCCCACGGGAGCACGAGGGTCTGTCCTGAAGCCCAGGAGACGAAGAAGCCTGACTGGCTTCTTCCAGTGAAATGTGGAGATTCCTGCTGTCTCTCTGGGTTTCAGGAACTCAATCCATCACGCTATCTGGCGCTCAGGGCCGCCAGCGGCTTGGGCTGAAATCCGACGGAGTCATGCTTCCTGCCGTTTCATCTTTAAAACGAGGGCAAAGGGCTGTTGATCACTTTCATGAGCTCCAGGAGGTGATGGTGGCCTGATGGGGCTGTAATTTCCCGAGCCCCGTCTTCTCTCCTGTCTTGAGAATGGATGGGACAGAGCTGTTTACCTTCGGAGATGGCACTCTGTCACCCTGGCGATGCGGCCTCTGTCGGCTTCCATCTGATTGGCCCTTCGGCCTCCCGAGTCGGAGCCGGTGGGGGCAGGAGCGGTGGAGAGAGGTCTCCGGGTCCCAGGCAGAAGCCAGCTGGTGCCGACGGCTTCCGCCTGTGACAGCATCACTGCGGCGGGAGGCGCGGGCGTCAGAGAGCGACTCTGCTGGCTGCCCAGGGCCAGGCTTTCAGAGGGTGCCGCTGGAGTCGGGCAGGGAGGGCTAGGGGACCCCTCTGTTCTGAATCTGCTCCCCACATTGCTGGGGGAGGGAAGAGAATGAAACAGTATCAGCAGTGGTTTATTATGAATCGCACACTGTGCTAGCCCCTTTACCTCATTGGACCCCCACAGTAGTGTGTGTGAAGGATACATCTTGACCCAATTCATAGACAAGAAAACTGAGGCTCGCAGAGGCCAAATGCCTTACCAGGGTTCCTGCAGCGTCTGGGATTTAGAGCCTGAGCTGAGATTCAGCCCATGATCTTTCCTCTGGACTGCTAAGGAGGTCCAGTGGAGCTTGAGTCACATGTATCAAAGTCATAAGAGACTGATGTACAAACCAGGAGGTTGGGTTACCTGTTGGCGGCATTGATAAAACTTCTCTACTGTCTGAAATATTCCTGGCCGTCATGGCTGTGTTCGTTACCCATTGGTTTTCTGTAGGCACAAAAGCAGAGGGAGCAAACTTGTGCATTCTTGGGGGTATTTCACTGAGGCTGCAGAAAAGTCCAGTAACTTCTCCCAGCCCTGTGCATGACTCCTGAGTGGGGGAGGTGGGTGGTGGCTTCTACCAGCTGCTAGAGAAACAGATGAATCTGCCCCATTTGGCTTCCTTTTCCTTCCCACTCTAAGTGCCATCCTGGTTATCTATTGCATTGTAACAAAACAACCCCAACCTTAGTGACATTAAGTACCCACTTTGTGTGTGTGTGTGTGTGTGTATGTGTGCGTGCATGGGCGTGCACAAATACTGTGGGTCAGGAATTTAGACAGGGCCCAGAGGGGATGGCTTGTCTCCACGAAGTCTCAGCGGGGAACGTTAGCTAGGAACACCCAGAGGCTACAGATGACTCAAATGGCTGGGGGCTGGAATTATCTGGAAGCTTCTTTTTTTTTTTATTTTTTTTCGCGTATTTATTTTATTTTTGAGAGTCATAGAGACAGAGAGTGAGCAAGGGAAGGGCAGAGAGAGAGGGAGACACAGAATTTGAGGCAGGCTCCAGGCTCTGAGCTGTCAGCACAGCTTGAACTCATGAACCGTGAGATCATGATGTGAGCCAAAGTTGGATGCTTAACCAACTGAGGCGCCCCTCTATCTTTTTTTCAAAA
This sequence comes from Paguma larvata, assembly GCA_030068075.1. Taxonomy (NCBI): domain Eukaryota; kingdom Metazoa; phylum Chordata; class Mammalia; order Carnivora; family Viverridae; genus Paguma; species Paguma larvata. The sequence continues at coordinate 38,485,777 of CM057827.1, forward strand.
TAAATAAAATTCAACTAAAAATTAAATTAAATTAAAAACGTAATAAAAATGGCTAAGCTGGTACATTCCATACTACATGAGTTTTTTTAAACCGCAATTTCAAATAAAAAATTAATTTAATAAAAAGGCATGATAGGGGCGCCCGGGGGGCTCAGTCAGTTAAGCACCCCACTTCTGCTCAGGTCGTGATCTCCCAGATGGTGAATTTGAACCCCGCATCAGGCTCTGTGCTGACGGCTCAGAGCCTAGAACCTGTTTCAGATTCTGTGTCTCCCTCTCTCTCTGCCTCTGCCCTGCTCACACTCTCTTTCTCTCTCAAAAATAAGTAAACATTAAAAAAATTAAAAACAAAAAGGCACGATAGAGCCTTTTTTAGCTAATGGAACCATTGTTTATCTTGACTATGATGGTGATTCCCTGACCGTTTGGGCGTGTCATTACACTGGACGCTGCTCAGGGAGAATTTACCGTCTGTGAGTCTTATGTAAATAAACCTGACTTAAAAGCCAAACCAGAACATGGTTCTGGCACAGAAATAGTCCATTCAATCATTCAACAGGTATTTCTTGAGGACCTACTCTGTGCCAGGCACCATTAGGCACCGGCGGTACAGAGGCGACCGCAATGGGGTTCACATTTTTGTGAAAATGTGATCCGACGTAATGATGACAAAGACTCACGGAGTAAAAGTGACGGTGCGGAAACAGAGGCACGTTTATCTCCACGTATTCATATCCACGTGGAAAAGTGTGTTTGTATCTGAATTTAACAAAGATAAAGATGACATCCCAAATTCTAGAGGGAAAACCCATTATTCAATGATTCTAATTTTACACTGTATCTGCAAATAAACCCCATATACAAACCGAAATGTAAAGCGAAATTTTCGTGTTACGAACGTAGAAACCGTAAAGAAAATAGAAAGATTTATGTAATCTTGGCCTGGGGAGGAGCTTTCTAAGCATGAAACCAAAGGCGAAAGCCTGAGAGAAAAGAGTAATAGATTTGACCACATGTAAATTGAAAAGCCTGACATCACAAATGCTATAAATAAAACAAAATGTCAAACCACAGTGAGAAGATAATATTTGCAGCGTGCATTGTAGAGCAAGGATTAATATCCTCAGTGCAGAAAGTAGCGTTATATGAGTTGGTAAGAAAAAAGCGAATATTGTCATAAAAATGGGTAGGGGACATAAAATCTGACATTTTAATTATTTTGCCTTTATATTTCAATGATTCATAAAACAATCAATAAACACAAAGGCCAGAAACCTAAGAACTCTATTCAACATCACTAAAAATCAAAGAAATGCAGAAGAAGACAAGGAAGAATTTTTTAAGGTCAAACTTTAAATGAGGACATTCAATGTTAACAAAACTTTGGAACTCGATGTTTCCATGCTCTGTTAGCAATAACTTCTGGTGTAAGTTGATACAAACTTTCTAGAAGATGATGGGATGATACATATCCAGGCCTTTAGGACGGCTATTCGGCTATTCGTTTCTTACCCATCAATTCCATTCCCCTCCCCCCATTTCTGCTTCTATGATGCAAACTACGTTTTCCGGACACCTCGTTGGCTTGTAGTTGGCCGGTGGGAGGCGATGGTGGGAAATGGAAGGCCCGAGAAGATAAGGGGCTGTCTTTCTTTGGCTGTCCCGGCTGAGGTCTGCGACCCTCCAGCAGCAGCAGTGACCTGTGGAGGAGTGCCGGCTGCCATCAGTCCGCGCATCGGGCACATGGTGAGCACTCAGATATCAGGCATCTGAGCCTCCTCGGACGGTGTCGTGGGTTGATTTGTGCCCCTCCCCCAAAGATATGTTCAAGTTGTAACTCTTCAAACTGCGGACTATGGACTGAGTTGGAATTAGCATCACTGCAGATGGATGAGCTACAGTGAGATTGTATGGGAGCGGGGCGACTTCTTAATCCGATAGGGCTGGCGTCCTTACGAGAAAAGGAGAAGAGACACAGAGACACACGGAGAAGACAACCATGGGATGACCGAGGCAGAGACTGGAGGCTGGCTCCACCAGCCAAGGACGCCAAGGATTGCCTACACCCGCCGGAATCTAGCAGAGTGACGTGTGTCGAGTGGAGTCTCCCTTTGAGCCCCTGGAGAAGGACTCGACCCTTGATTTCAGGCTCCTGGTGTCCAGAACCATGAGAAAATACGGGTCTTTCATTTTAAGCCACCTGTCGGTGGCACTTTGCTACAACGGCCCTAAGAAACTCCCATAAGGACACTGGTTAAAGAAGTGATAGTTTGCTTAGTCAGAGTGGAAAGCAGCGTGATGATTAAACTATAAAATCATATTGCGGAAGAATTTTGTAATGATGGGAAAAGAGGTTCCCAGCGTGTTAAGTGAAAACATAAAATCTGACGTAATCTGAGCCTGCTTTTGTAAGTTAACAGCAACGAGGAACACGAATGTACGGTAAACGACAGTCTGTAAGGTAATGTACGAAAACGATAACATTAACTAGAGGCTGGGAGGCTGGGCGGGGGCAGTCCCGTGCGTGGCTTTCATTTCCTTTATCCTGATTACCTAGGGTTCGAAATATCCTGCAAGGAGCACGGCTCACTTTCGAACCCGAAAATAAAGGCCTGTTTCCTCTGATCCTGGCCAGAACCCTACAAGGGAGACCAAGCCGGGACCCTCGAGCTGAATGTTCTAGGGGGAAACCGAGGCCCGCAGTGGGAGAAGCGCTTCCATCCGAGGCCGCGTCGCGACTCGAAAGTGTACTTACTCGTGGAGGGGTGGGAACCATTTCTTTCTCCCCTTGAAACCAAGCTCCATCCAGGGCATCCGGAGAACAAACGGGGTGAATGTGAGCTTCGGTGATAAATGATCAAAGATGTCATGTGGAGAAACCGAATAAATCTCTCGGCTATTTTTAGCACCCTCTGTTTCCATCACCAACTCTGCAGAACCTTGGATGGCTTCCCTAGGAGACTGTTTTGTCATTTACTTGGAAATTCGCTTTTCGCTTATTTAAAAGTTTTATTACGAAATCTCCGAATACTTAGGAGTAGAGAGAAGAGTGACCTACCGCGTGCCTTACCGTTAACGGCCGTCAACACTTGGCCATATTAGTTTTATCCCACCCCGCCCTCACTTTTTATTTTAAAGGAATTTGCAAACTTTATATCATGTCACTCATAAACGCTTCCATTTGCATCTCAAAAAAGAGGGGGGGAGGGATACTTTCTTACATGAGCCCAGTATTGTGATCACCATCACATTTTACAACATGGGCTATAATTCACTAATCTGGCCTGATATTTGGTTCACGGTCAATGTCTACCGGGGCCTTTTTTGGGTTCACCGCATTCTCAGCACAGGGGAAGTCGCTCCTGTAGGGACGCTTTCCAGCAGCCAGCATTAAACTGAGGGTCACGAGATACGAGACGGTGGCGTCTTCCAAATCTCGGAGATTTCTGTCCCGCCTCCATCACTCCTGCCCAGGCAAGGGGTAGGGTGAGCCGGCTGCTATTGGAGAGAGAAGAGGTACGAGATGGGACGCAGCCTAATTCCACGGAAAGAAGACTGCTCTGGCTCTGCTGTGTGACCTTGAGCGTGTTACTCAACCTCTCTGTGTTTCTATTTCTGCTTCTGCCAAGTACAGAAAATGATCTGAGCCAGGGATTTGCTTCTTTGTCTTCAGACTCGTTACCTCACCTTCCTGTCTGTGTCTCTGGGGTAGCAGCTGGAGGGCCGTCAGGCCCCGATGGCCCAGGGGAGGGGTGGGAAGAATCGGGATTCTCGGTAATGTTGTTGGGCTACTGAATTAACTAAGCCCGGAAACACCCGCCTCTGAACTTCCGGCTATGAGAAACAGATGTGCTCGCAGCTTAGAGGATGGACTGGGGAGTTGGCAACGGCAGGTGGTATTTTTTCCACAGAAGGGTACTACCTCTGGGTACTTGGTTTTCTCAGCGTCTAGAGCAATTTTTTAATGATAGACTTAAAAAAAGAAAAAGAAAAAGAAGCTCACAGGCAGTTAGTTGTGAAGAACCAAACTTCCACCAGAACCAAGTATATCCATATTTATACATGAGAGAGCTCACTCGAACATGATTATGTAGCAAGCTACAAGTAATTACGGATGCAAAGTCATAATTAGAGTATGATTCTATCATCTACCACTAATTCCTTTTTTTTTTTTAAGTAGGCTTCATGCCCAGCACAGAGCGCAAGGCGGGGCTCGAACTCGCAACCTTGAGATCAAGACCTGAGCTGAGGTCAAGGGTCAGAAGCTTGCCCGCCCGAACCACCCAGGCACCCCTGTCCACCACTAATTCCTTAACCAGAGCTCATTAACCCAGTCATTTTTTTTCATTCTATGAGTATTTATTGAGCACCAACTGTGTACCAGACACTGTCCTAGACACTAAAAGTACAAGGACGAAAGGCACAGTTCCCGCCTTCGAACAGCTCATAGGGCGGGGAGGCAGATCTGTAACTAACAGTCCTGCTACTGCGTGACGAACACTGTGAGTGGAGACCACACATCCCGGGTCGCTTGGGACAATCCCATCTTCTGTCTGTCCTGGAGCTGACCACTCACAGTGGCCTGCTATTACTCTCAAGCGTGTCCCGGTTTCGTTGCTAATTGTGAGATTCTCCTAATAATGACAGAAGTATGAACAAAGTCCAGTGGTAAAGAGAGAGTTGTGATTCTTCTACATTGTCCTGGTGTCGTGTTTCGTCTTTACTCCGTCCTGGTCCAGGCTGGCCCAGGCACGCGGCAGCGAGGCCACCGTCCTACGGACACAGACTTCAACACTGCGTTGCTTTTCCTTCTTCCTTCCTTCCTCCCTCCCTCCTTCCTCCCTCCCTCCTTCCTTCCTCCCTCCTTCCTCCCTCCCTCCCTCCCTCCTCCTCTCCTCCCTCCTTCTCCTTCCTTCCTTCCTTCCTTCCTTCCTTCCTTCCTTCCTTCCTTCCTTCCTTCCTTCCCCCCCTTCCTTCCTTCCTTCCCTCTCCTCCTTCTCCTCCCTCTCCTTCTTTGTCATCACTGTCACTTTTATTTCAGTCAAATTTATACCTTGCACGTAGAGTCAAATGTTGTATTTCATCGGCTCTAAGACGATACACACGGCAAATTACCTCCAAATTTAGCAGCTTCGAGCAACTATGCAAGCTGTCACACTGTTTCTGCATTTCCTAGGAACCAGGAGTGGCCTAGCTGGGCGGTTCCGGACCAGAGTCCCTCGGAAGGTCGCAGGAAAGTGGTCAGCCAGAGCTGCGGTCAACGGCGGGCCTGTCGTGGGGGTGGGGATCCCTTGCTGAGATGACTCACTCGCATGGCCGTTGACAGAAGACCTTAGCTGTTTGTTGGCTCCGTTCCTCGGCAGATGAGCCTCTCCTCAGGGCTGCTCGAGTGTCCTCACCACGTAGCAGCTTGCTTCCCCCACGGCTGGCGAACCCAGAGAGAAAGAGCAAGGCAGAAGCCACAGTGTCCTCTCTGACTCAGTCTTGGAAGGGACGTGCCATCGATCTTGCTACTATTTTACACGGACCCGATGCCAGGCGGAGGGAGGGGTGGGAACCAGGAGACAGGAACCGTGGGGCCATCTTTGGGACTGGCCGGCCCAGGAGGTAAACACCCCGAGACCTTGCGTTTCCGATAGTCTAACTGGCAACACACTGAGCGGACAGCCCACCAGCTCCAGAGTTCCACGCTGGGAGTCAGTTTTCAGAATCTCGAGGCATCCCTTCGGCGCTCCCGCCTTCCCTTGCTGCTGTTGAGAATTCCGCCACCGCTTGGATCTTTCCATCCTTTTCTGTCTTTTCACATCTTCTCTTTGCCCCCTGTGTCCTGAAATGTCCCCAGCACGTGTGGGGTCCTGGAGTGGGTTTACTCCCGCCCGTTGTCCTGGGGACTCTGCGGACCCTGGCCGTCCGGACCCCACATCTGTCACTTCGTCCCGTCCCACTGCCCTCTCCTTCTGTTTCTCTGGCTCTTCTGCCTCTCCTACCGTGTGGCTTTTGAAACTTCGATCTTCGTATTTTTAATTTCTCTGCCTTTTCCTCCTCTTTCTGGGAGATCGCCTTGGGGCCCGGCTGGCTCCGTCGCTACAGCGTGTGGCTCTTGATCTTGGGGTTGTAGGTTCAAGCGCCACACTGGGTGCAGAGATTACTTTTAAAAAATAAATCTGGGCGGTCTCCCTCGGTTAACTTCCTACCCTTCTGGTGAATTCTCATGAGGAGCACCCGGTGTTTATTTCCAAGCATTCTGACTGTACCCCATCCTCGGGTGTCCCCTTTTTTTTTTCTTTTAAGCAAACGGCACCTGTTCTCGTTTCAGGGTTTTTAGTGGCTCCGGAGCCAGAGTGCCTGGGTTACAAAGCCGGCTCCCGTTTAGCAGCTGTAGAGCCCTGGGCAGGTGCTGAACACCTCGAGGTCTCGGTTTTTTTATCCGGTGAATGGGGATTAACACAATAATACCTGCTACGCTCATTTTCCTAAGGCTGCCGCAACAAAGTGTCACACGCTGCATGGCTTCGATGAACAGGAATTTAGTCTCTCACTTCTGCAATCAAGGTTGGTCCCTCCCAGGGGCTGAGGGAGAATCTGCCATCCCGCCCGCTGGCCCCTGGTGGCTGCCTGCCACCCTCAGCCCGTAGACACTTCCCTCACATGGAGTTCTTCCTGTCTTCCTGTCCAAATTTCGCTCATCTTAGAAAGACACCCGTCAATAGAGCAGGGCCCACCCTCCTCCTGTGTGACCTCCTCTTAACTCCGTTTCATCTACAAAGACCCTGTTTCCAAATAAGAAATTAGGGGTTGAATGTATCTTTTTTTTGGGGGGGGACACAGGCTGTACCCATACATCTGCCTCATAGGGTTTTGTAAAGATTAAGTACTGTGTGTTGGGTATAACAGGTTATTATTATCATTCTTTTATCCCTCTGAGGATGTGAATAATAGTTTGTATGGTTCTTTAAAGGTTGTCTTCCCTGTGGTCCTTGTTTCCCCAGCTGCCTTCTTTCTGTTTGTCCTGGCCTCTGTCAAATGTCCGGTGGTCACTAGCTAGACGCACCTACTTCAGAGTGGGAACTAGCAAGCGGATTGGAGCTTAGGGTTGGTGGGAGGGGCTTGCCCATGGTCGGCTTCACTGTGATTGGTCAATTTATTCCATCCAGGTTCTCGTAGGCGTTTACTCTGGGCCTTCTCAAATTCTCCATTCCTTACCGGAAGGAAATGCTAGTTGCAGGGGCACCCGGAGCCGGAGCGCTTCTGCCTTAAGCAGAGTGTGCTGCTTAAGCCACCCCTGGACGGTCCCTGGTGTCCCCAGTCCAGCGGCCTTCTGTTGTATTATCCTCTTTGGAGAGTAAGCTCCAAGCCTTCTGCAAAGACCCTTTCTTGGGTCCTGTTTCGCTCCATTTCCTGAAGCAACCATGGGCGCCCGCGTTTTAGTCTTGGCGGGGAGGGGGGACATTAGTACAAATGGGGGGTTTCCCGGCTTCCCCTGCTGCAGACTCAGGATCCACTGTCTTGGATGCCTGTTGGGGCAGCCCTTCCCCGGCAACTGTGCGGGTGCCGGACGGCCATCGCGCGTGCTTCCTGCTGGCTTGTCTTGCTCTGTGTGGGTACAGCCTGGACGAAGGCTCACGGGGTGGGTGGCGTAAGAGCGGCAGGGTCTTCCTCGCGCTGGACGCGGTTCTGAGCACATCATGTGGATTTACTCCCCTGGTGCTCACGCCGCCCCGCGGGGAAGTGGGGCCGCAAAGGAGCAAAAGGGGCTGGCTAGCTCACATCGGGTGACCCGGCTAGCGCCAGGCGGGGCCAGCACCGGAACCCAGACGATTTGGCTCTGAGGCCCACGCCCGAGGTCTGAGCCGCCCCACCGCCCTGTCCCAAGCGGTGCCCTCCATAATGTAAGAATAGGGGAGACGTGAGCCCTCTGAGGGCCACGATGTCCTTACAAATGGACAGCATTTTGAAACAGTATTTTGGAGACAAACGTAAGCCCAGGGAATAACCTCACGAACTTCCGGGGGGCTCTTAGGGGCTCTCTCAAGCAAAAGGTGAATGTTTACTTCCTGTGTGTCCCTGCAGGCAGAGAGACATCAGTCCCTCCCGTAGGCGCTCTGCAAGGTGTGCGGGTGTTTAAGGGCTGCCGTCTGAAACCTGCCGCTGCCCGGAGCCTGGCCCAGCCGGGCGGCTCTCAATGATGGGCTTGCCTCTGTTTCCACGTCTCCCCAAGTGAGAGTGGACATCTACGCCCGGGGCTCAGAGGAGCGTGGGTGAGAGGCGGTCAGGCCCGGGCAGTCTAAGCCGGAGGCTTTGCTTGCTCCCCGGGCTTCCCACATCCTCTGGGGCTGCCCTCGACTTCTGCTACGAGGTGGGTCTTCTGAACCACCTCGGCGTGTGAACCACCGAGTACAACGTGGGGGAGCCTATGGGCCCCTTCTCAGAGTAAGGTTAGGGCATATGATAAAAGACAGAATTTTTTAAAAGACGATGATCTTAGAATCAACTTACCCAAATACTGAAAAGACCAATTTTGTGTCCTGGTTCTCTATGTTTCTTTTCCAATGCTTCGATAATAAGGCTGGGCGGGAGCGATCGATTTCTGTACGTATCTAACAATGACCGTAACGTCAAAGTAGTGATAAGCATAAATGCTATTTCCAGATATCTGTGACGTCTATAATATGATATAAAAAATCCCTGCAGTTTTTCTTGGTTTCAAAGTCCTGCTAATATCACCGAGGCTTGTTGCCTGCGATATAATTTTTCTCATCTGAGTCCATGGACTCCCCCAAATTCTATCTACACCTCACTTGGGGGCCCGTAATCCCCAGATTAAGAACTCCTAGGGGTGTCTGGATGGCTCAGTCAGTTAAGTGTCCGACTTTGGTTCAGGTCACGATCTCACGGTTTGTGGGTTCGAGCCCCGTGTCGGGCTCCGTGCTGACGGTTCAGAACCTGGAGCCTGCTTCTGATTCTGTGTCTCCCTTTCTCTCTGCCCCTCCCCCACTCGCATGCTGTCTCTCTGTCTCTCTCTCAAAAATAAATAAACATTTAAAAAATTTAAAAAAATGAAAGCACTCCTATTTCTTATTCTGATGATAGTTGAAAGAAGCTGAGCGCAAGCCTGGAGCCAGGAGCTGGATTTTACAGCCCGGCTGCTGTCCTCACCTCCACCCCCCTCCCCACTCCTCTCAGCTGCAGGCTGGTGATCAGGCATAGAAGTCATCTGGCAAGCCTCAACACGTGGCCTGTGACCAATAATTACTTGTCCGTCCATCCGTCCATCTACCCATCCATCCATGCATCCATGCATCCACCCATCCATCCATCCATGCATCCATGCATCCAACCATCTACCCATCCATCCGTCCATGCATCCACCCATCCATCCATCCAGGCATCCCCAGACAAATGTTGATAGAGTTGGGCTCTGGGCCGATATCTCAAGGGGTTTCCAGGCTGATGGGTGAGAAACGCATAAATAAACACCAATATAATATTAGTGCTAACGAGAGGTATGAACAAAGAGAGGCAGACACGAAGTGGGGGGCTGGGAGGGCATCCCAGACAGAGCGAATGTCATGTGCAGTATCCTGAAGGCGAGAGAAGTCTGGGCACGTCCGAGAAACTGGGGGGTAACAGAGCGGGGGAGGGATGAGAGGTGAGTCTAGGGTGGTGTTCATGGGTATGGATTTCATCACCCACTGAGGTCTCCAAACAAGATAATGACATGACCAGCTCTACAGAGGAAGAGATGTGGGTTGGAGAGTGGAAAGGTTGGAGGCAGGAAGGCCAGTTAGGAGTTTCTGGAACAAGCCCAGCATGAGGTGATGAGACTGAGATCAGGTACTGGCCAGTGTCCGTGGGAAGAGAACAGGCATGGGAGAAATTTGTTACACAGAACAGACCGGAACCGATGACCAGCGGGGTGTGGGGAGTGAGGCTGACTTGGGGCTCTTCAAATTGGAAAGTGGGAGTCTGCTCAGGCACCAATCCAGCCTGGGGACACGGGCACAGAGTAGGGAAGGGAAGGAGGTCGCGAGTCTGACTTTGAGTTTGCTAAGTTACTCGTAGCACACCGTGGTGCCTTGTCAGTTAGGGAGCTGCCCCCATGGACTGGAGGGGTGGGAATCAGTCTCTCATTTGACTCTTCTTTCCTCAGAGAAGAAAAGAAAAAGCCCCAGAATGCAACGAGCCCTTCCCGGACGTGCCTCTCAATACTGCATGAGGGCTGCCGGTGGTCATGTCAAGAGTCTGTTGGGTAAGACGTTGAGTGTGAGCAGGTCATGGGGTGGGGTGTGGGGTAGGGTACAACGCAGCTGTGAGTTCGAGGTCAGAGCTGGCCAAGCAGAGTGTATGAGTTTCCTACGGCTGTTGTGACAAAAACCGGTGGCCTTAACAACATAGTTTATTGACTCGCAGTGCTGGAGGCCAGATCCAAACTCAAGTCCAAACTCAAGGTGTTGGCAGCGTTGACTGTTCCTTCTAAGGGATGCGAGGGAGGGGTCTACTCCATGCCTCTCCCCTTGGGTCGTAGAAAGCCGTCTCCTTCCCGTGTCTCTTCACGCCCGCCTTCCCTCCGTACCTGTCTCTGGGTCCAAAGTTGTCCTTTGCATAAGGTTAGATTGCATTAGGGCCCCCTCCCCGGTGACCTCCTTTTAACCTGATTAGGCTATAAAGTTTCCATTTTAAATAAGGTCACATTCTGAGGCACTGGGATTTAGGACGTTAACATGTGAATTCTGGGAGGGTAGGGAAGTCACCCCATAACACAGAATGTGAAGCCAGTGCAGAAGGAAGGTCCTCCGAGACCGGCCCCAGAGTAGGTAAGAGAGAAGTCGGGGCCCTGAAGAAATCTGCTTGCACGTCTCCCCACGGCTGAGGATGACCAGGTAGACAGTGTGGCAAGTGGGAGCCATGAAAGGCATAGGAGCAGGGGAGAAGTCACTCCCATCTGTGCTTCGGGAAGATCTTGTGAGGAGAAGGAAACTGCTGCGTGGCCACCAGGAGCCGGCGCCCTCCTCCCCCGCCGTGCCCCCCCTCCTCCAGGCAGCAGATGAAGGGCTCTGAACCTTCTGGTACATCTTGTCTGGAGCATAAATCCAGACAGTAGTCAAGGGACAAAGATACAAATAGATCTGCCGTGGCGGGGTCATGAGTGTTTCCGGAGAAGTCCCCTAGGCCCCGCTCTTTGTCAGAACGGGCAGGATCCCAGGGATTAGAAGCAGCGGTGGCCCACTGGGTGAGGCCAGCATTAACGCTGTGACAGGCCCTGAAGTCTCTCGCCGACCTCCCAACCCGAAGGCTCCTGCAAAACCAGACGATTAACGGCAGATGGTTTAAAACCAGCTCAGTTCGCTCTTGAAGATTAATGTCAGCTCTGCCCCCCGAAGCCAAGCCGTGGCTGCTGGTGGCAACTAGGGCCGCATCGTCTCGGTTTCTCTGGAAGCAGAGAGGCGAGCGACCGCGCTCCCTCGGTGGCCTTTCGCTGCTCCTGGGTGTTCTTTTCGGGGCCTTCCTTGGAGGGGTTATTGATTATGAGCTGCTGCAGGTTAAGTGTCCCTCCCCAGGGAGGGGGCCGTCTGGGGTTGGCAGGCTCCGCTGTCCCTGGGAGAGGGGGCCTGTCCCCCTGCGCAGGGTCTACACTTCATGAAGCCAGAGCTTTTCTGGCTTTAGGTTCAGGGTGGCCCTGCCAATCAGTTCTCTCTCTCTCTCTTTTTAAAGCGTATTTATTTATCTTGAATGAGAGAGAGTGGGAGGGGCAGAGAGGAGGGAGAGAGAGAGAATCCCAAGCAGGCTCCGCACTGTCAGCATGGAACCCGATGCGGGGCTCAAACTCAGGAACACGAACCGGGAGGTCATGACCTGAGCAGAAACCGAGAGTCAGAACCTTAACCAACCGAGCCCTCCCAGGCACCCCGGTTCTCTCCCTTCGGGTCTCTGTGTCTCTCTTGCTGGTCCTGTCTCTGCGGCCCTGCCCCTCGTTCTGAATCTGCCCCGTGTTGGTCTTTTCCTGCCTCTCGCTTTGCATTCAGTTCTCTGTCCCTCTGTGCGTCT